>JAPDNY010000008.1:112838272-115767022 GCA_029375565.1 Gekko gecko
CTCTCTGCTCCATAGAACGGGTAAGTAGTTTAAAATATATTATTTCAAGGAGACAGCTTACAAATATTCAGCCAGGTTAGTGCTTAGCCACATGTGCATTCAGTATTCTTAGTACAACCAAAAGAGATGGAAACTAAAATTCATCCACTGCAACTTATTCATAAAAGACTGTCCACCCCTTTCCCCCCTTTAACTGATTCTCAGCTACTCTCAATATTCTATCTGTTTGAGAGCATGTTTAATCCTCACCAGGCCAGGTTTTTTGTTTACTTCCCTTTTCCATTTAGTTAATTTACAAAGTCATATTTTTCTGGATACCTGAAAAGTTCCTCAAGTATCAGCCCCTTGCTTGACTGTGGGTTTTGTTTCTCAAGTTATCCATGCAGGGATCAGCCAGTTAACCATTAGATAGTGATCCTTCCTAGCTTAGGCCCACACTCAGTTCAATTAGACAATGTATATGGAAACTCCTCCACAAATGTGGTGGGGAACCACAAATGCTTTCAGCACACCTACAGCATAAAATATGATGTGACAGTAGGTCAAGGCTACATGCATCCATATGTTGGCAGGGCTTCACATAAACAGCCCTGTGTCGTGAAAGTGAGTGTTTGCATTTATCTTGGAATTACCATTCTGTAAGTATTTTCTGGATTGTTATCCAAGTCATTAAGTGCTTTACCTAACAAGCACCTGTAGGTACTTGCCTTTCAGTATGATAGCTAGCAGCTGGGAACTGTCAAGGTAATTAGCTGACAGCCATCTACAGCTCAAATGTCAGTTTGACAGCTAAGGATCTAGATTCAGCTCAGATCAGTTAGATCAACTGACTGATCATTCTGATTGGTCACTCAGTTAGGGAACTGACAGCTGAGCTAGTATATAGGGCAAAAGTGAAGAAGTCAGAACACAGCACTTTAGGAAGAGCATGTGAAATTGAAGGAGGATCTTCATGCTTTTCAAGACTGCCACACTTGCATCATTCCTGCTGGAAGACTGCTACTCAAGACATCTGCTTTGGAGCTGTAAGCCACTCAGGGTCTGTGTCTAAAGACTAGTTAGTTAGGTTTATTGTTTTTGTCTTTGTCTCATTGTACACTCCTTTCCCCTATTTCTATGTTTTTATGTATGTTTATCTTTTGTAAATAAATTTCTAAATTCTGTTTTTAATCATTGGAGTAAGTTTCTGGTCCAGAACCCAGGTCCACTTTTATTCCAGTGCCACAAATTTATGCTACCAAAAAGATATTTTTCTAGTTGGATACATTTAAATTCTTTTTATTTCATAAATATCTCAGCCAATAGATACTGTGGGGGCACCCTGATGTTGTGACACCCTGCCAGTTCAGTATTGTCTGCTCTGCAGAAAGGGATATTCCAGGGTCTCAAGCAGAGAAAGGTCTTTCTAATTCTTGGTACCCAAATTCTTTTAACTGGAGGTCAAGAGACTGAATGTAGAACCTCATGACCAGCAGAGGTCTCCAGAGCCTCTGGCTGAAGCTTTTGCCAGCCTTGCTACCCAACATCCCTCTTAGAGAGAAGATATGTAAGCCTGAACATGAGATATTCTGCATTCAAAGCATACATACTACTACTGTGCACACTGAAACATTGCACTGTAAGATTGGTGGGAACAGAGGTGGTCAATTCTACCAAAGAGGTCACTGCATCTTTGGTTCTTGAAGCTCATTCCCCGTGCCCCCCATCCTACCCCATAAAAGCATTATTCAGAATAGTAGCTTGCATGACCCACTAAGGAAGATAACAAAAATTAAATTTAAAATGGTAACAATTAATTGCACTTTTATTCAAAATCCAATTAAAGCTTTTTAGCTGAGTTTATTCAACAAAATTGATGGGCTTGATCCAGTGATATCAGCTTTTCAACGTCTGATAAGTCATTAGAGACCACATTTAGTAACTACGTTACTGTTCATTAATTCTTAATGCAATGGATGGGCTTGATAAAGTGATACTGATTTCCCAATGTCTGGTTTAAAGACACTTAGCAACAGTCTTAAATCACCATGTTTAGTAATCTGGATTCAGTTTCTTTGGAGAGAAGCTAGATGACCACAGTAAAACCACATTCTGCCAAACATGATGTTAGATATGCGACAAGGAGCCTCTTAACCACTGTCCATAGTGCAGGATAGGAAACAGAAATTTGCTTTCGTAACCAAAATTCTTAGTATGGTTCCTTAAACTTTGGTTTCAGCTCAATATTATTTTGCAGCTTAATTGGGTAACTGAGGGGAAATTTAGGGTGGTAATAAAAATTCTGGTAGATGACAAATTATGCTATGTACATATAAATATTGGAGAAATAATAGGTATACTTTTGGAAAATCAATGTACAAAATTGATACACATTAAACAGAGCTAGCTAACTCCTAGCTTCAGGACGTAACTTCTCTCGCTGAAACCATGAAGTGTCCTGAGAATTACCCGATGACTGACTATGGTAAAAAGCTGATCCAGGCTAGGTAGAGAACACGTTGCCTTTATTTTATTTCCTAGACATTGCCCATATGCATAATAGCTTTGACAGGAGCTATTCTCTCAGGTCTATTTAGTGGGGCTTACTTCCAAGAAAGCATTCTTCTGTATTGCACTGAAAAAGTTCATTCACCCACAGACTAATGCTTGACTGGGAATATTATTTATTGATTTATTGGATTTTTACCCCACCTAGCAGGGTCTCTGTGTCAGATAATACAAAAAATTATCAATGGATACTGGATAATTCACTGAAATGTTTGACAGAAGTAAACTGTATACATAAAAGGTCCTACGAAACAGAAATAAATTAAGGAAAATACTGGCTTGAATTTAAAGGAATAAAGATTATTTTAATTTACTGCCTTCTTTTTAATACTTTTATTACTTTTTTCTTTCATTTCATTACTGCAGTTCATAATAAAGACTGTGATATTCTCTTTATAAAGGCTTGGCTTCAAAAAATATCTCTTGTCAAAAAGATACCCACATTTCTCCCCAATATTTATATTTACCATAATTTTATCCTTATCACCAGAAAATTATTTATGCCCTGTTTTCCTCAGTTACCCAATTTTTTTCCTTCTACCTCTAAACCTTTGCCTTAAAATAATTTTTCCCTTTTTCAAAGGTCATTGAGAAATTTTAAATCCTAATATAACCTAGAAGTATTAATATTGGACGAAGAACACTTCATAATTAACAGGTTCAGTAACCAAGGGCACAGAAATAAATACCACAATTATCAGCAAAAACCTGAAAAATTACAAAGACAAAAAACACACACATGGTGTTGATAGTTTCTCAAAATGGCAATATACTGCTCTGGTGGCATATTTACTAAAAATTCTGACAGTTTCCACCAGATTTCACCACTGTGCAGCGGCAGAAACTTGGGAGTGCATAGCCTGGTCAATTGCAAGTGAACAATGCATTTGAAGGTGCCCACCTCCCTGCCAGCCCCTTGCCTCTTTGTGTCCTCCTAGGTAACCCAACTCCCCCTGTGGGCAGTACTGTGCACTTTGGGAACCACTGTTCTGAATAGACAATTAAAGCATTTAATCTAATATAAAAATTACAATTACTTGCAAAGTATTCTGATGTATAATTATCAAAAGCATCAACAGAATACGATTAACTTTTTGGGGTGGAAAACTATCATGGTGTTTCGTAAGGGTCTCACAGTGCAATTCTAACGTAAACCTACTGATTTCAATATAAATTTTGATGCTGGATCTCATACCTTTTCTTTTTCTTGCTCCTTGCTGTGTTTTTTTAGCTTCAGCTGGTAAAAAAAAGGGGGGGAGAAATGTCAAACAATAACTAAATGAATAAAGGCATAAAACAAGTACCATCACCAAGAAATAAATTTAACAAAGCTCACCATTTGCTTTTTTGTTTGTTATCTTCTCTTCAGACTCTGAGTCATTGCTGTCCATATATGTGGGTTTCTTGCCTCTACCTCTGCTTCTAACACAATCAAAAAGAAAAAAATATGCTATATATGACACTGCTGGGACAGGTCATCCAGAAATCTGGAGTGAAATGTCACCTATATGAAGATGACATCCAGCTTTATTTCTCCTTAACAACCGAATCAGATCGGTCTGTCGCAGTCCTAAATAGCTGCCTGGAGAATAGAACAGATGAGGGCCAATAAACTGAAGCTCAATGTACACAAGACTGAGGCATTGTTGATCAATGGAGAAGCTGCCTGGGGACTGCGAATTCCTGTCCTGGAGGGGGCTGTACTCCCTTTGAAGGAGCAGGTTCGTAGCTTGGGGGCCTACCCATAGGTCATAATTGAGGACTCAGGTCTCCCTCTGTGACATGTAATGTCTTATCAGCTTTGGCTAGTACACCAGTTACAACCATTCTTCAAAAAGCATGACCTGGTCATGGTGATCCATGCTCTGATCACATCCAAATAAGATTACTGTAACATGCTCTAAGTAGGGCTGCCTTTGAAAATGGACCAGAAGCTTCAATTGACCTAAAAGTGCAGTGACCAAACTATTGCTCAAGGTTGGTTACAGGGTACATTATCATCCCTGTTCTGAAATATTTGCACTTATTACCAATCTGTTTCCAGGAGCAAGACAATTCAAAGTGCTGGTTCTTACCTTTAAGGCCCTAAACAACTTGGGAAGTACTTACCTAAATAGCTTGAGGCCAGGATGAGGCTAACCCCCCCCCCCCATAAAAAGACCGATAGCTTTAAGAAACCGGTGTCTTCAGTGGTTGCTGCTAGGTAACTACAACAGTATTGTCAAGCCTTGTTTTCCATCAAGAAAAGTGAGAATCAGGGCCATTTCCCACTCTGGCCTTTGAGGAAGTACTCATGGGGCCAGACCTGGCAGCAACCACCAGGCAACTTAATACCATATGAGTTGCATGACACACCATACTATTTGTATTATATGAAAGCTTGGTTAACTTATCTTATGTAATCCATTATTATTTATTCTGTTATTAGGCCTTTTGTCCACTTTTTTGGTTACCTAGTATTTCTGGGCTGAAGGTTTCTAGTATAGAGAAGTAATCCCTGCCCAGTAAAAAAGGAAGTCTCTTAAAAGAGGAGTGATCCATTGGTCTGTGTACAGAGAAGGATTTTGGGAACTTGGTTGAGTGTCCAAGCCTTCTAAACCTTAAAAGTCAGTGAAACTCAGGTACCTATACTTGAATGATTAAGCAGACACTGGGGGGGGGAAGCCTCTCTCCTCAAAGTTTCAAAGATCTTGTTGAAAAGCAAAAACATCTACTTGTTGGCAACAAATTATCTTGAGTTTGCATGATTACAAAGTTAACCTCAGCTTTTATCACCTGTTCACGTCATATATCCAACCCGATTCTGCCTGACTTGTTTCACTCTCTAAAGTAAATAAAATATTTTATTTCGAACTTTCGAAAGCCTCTCATGCACCATTTCAGAACTATAAGAAGGTGATTTTGTCTCTTCACTCAGTTCTCTGGGCTGGGCCAGCATCTAAATATATAATAATGTGATTGGGTGGGATAGCCAAAAGAGGGAGATTTGGAATTTTTAATTCCTGGTGGCAGCAGAAATCTACCAAGTCCATGTACACAGAGTGTGTTTTAAAGGAGGGAACAGTCTCCCCAATAAGCGAGGACGTCACAGAACATTTTCATATTCCTACCTTTTGGGACAGGATGACTGAGGCAGAACATTTTCTTCCTTCATATCTGAAAGACTGGATGCTTAGAAAGAAGTATACAAAAAAAGTCAAACTTTTAAAGGTAACTATACTTTCTAAAAAAATCTCAAAATTAGCTGCTGCAAGTGGAGGAATAGTAAGGATTCTTGGGGAAATCTCATTCTCTTCACCCACCCTCACACACACCCCTACCTGTTTTCTCTTTATCTTCCCCTAGCAGGCCCCACAGCCTCTCCCTTCTTTCCCTCTCTCCACCTACCCCTCCACCTTCAGCTTTCACTCCTTTCCACACCCCTTAGTAGCCTCCTCTTTTCTTCTCCCCACCACCACTCTTCTTAGTCTCTCCTTTCCCCCTTTTCCTGCTTCCTTCCCTCCCTAATATAAACCCACTAAGGCCAATAAAAGTTTTAAAGTATCATACCTTTTCTCCCTTTACTTGATCCTGGCAAGGTTTTTTGGGCTTTGGCTAGTAATATAGGGAAAATGTCAAAGAGTGAGTAACAGAGCAAGTTGGGAGAGGTAAACAAAAGTGCTCAGAGAGCCAAATAATCTTTAAAATGATGTGTCTCTGAGATATGCTGGTGTAAGAGCCAGTTATGATGCCATAGGCCCCCAGGGCCAACCCATAACTAATAGGTGCTGGCGCAGCCTCATGATGGCTGCCTGTCGGTGCAACCTAAGCCAGCATGGTTGTGGGTGGTTTTAATAGCATGGCTGAAGAGAAGAAGAAGAGATTGGATTTATACCCCGCCCTTCACTGCCCAAAGGCGTCTCAGAGCGGCTTACAAACTCCTTTCCCTTCCCCTCCCCACAACAGACACCCTGTGAGGTAGGTGGGGCTGAGAGAACTCTGACACAAACTGTCCTTGAGAGAACAGCTGTGCCAGAGCTTATGACTGACCCAAGGTCACATCAGCAGGTGCAAGTGGAGGAGTGGGGAATCAAACCCGGTTCTCCCAGGTAAGAGTCCACGCACTTAACCACTACACCAAACTGGCTGGAGTTAGTTGGGCTACCTGAGCCCTTTCAGCCTGGGAATGCCCCGTCAGTGGCAGACAGTTATGCCAACAAAAAACATGGCATAGCCCATAGGTACCAAATGAACTGAAAAATTAAGTGCCCCCCATTGCAGCCATGCCCATTTGGCCCAGAGGAGTTCAGGATACTTACTACAGGCACAACCAATCACCTCCCTCCCCAAAGGTGGCCAAATCCCCTCCCCAGTACCCAACTGGGCCTCCCCACTCTACAAACACCTCAGCCAGGCCATCTTACAACTCAGAAGTTAAGGTTTGCCACACAGAACTCCATCTCAGAGGTCCCTGCCATGCAGACTTAGAGCAAGCAGTGAGGCACTTTGGTGATGGGAAAAGCACAGAGGGGGAACTTAGCACTACAGGGTGACCACTTAGCGCTAACACTCAGGATCAGAGCCTTGAGCAGCAGTTGCAGGTGCTACTGTGGGTGGATCACAAGCAGTCTCTTGAGCACTTCAACACTGGACAGGTGAGTATAATTCAGATAGAACCATCATATGCCTGGGGGGGTGTTCATGGTGAAGCCCCCCCGCAACGGGGCTGCATTTGCAGGCCCTGTCAGGGCGACACATCCATGGCTGAACCCAACATGGCACTCATGCCCCATTGCCATGGTTTGCTTTCTTACAAGCGAAGATTCAACAAGGAGACCTCTGGATGTGGCTAGTTCTGCCCCCCACCTCCACGCAAACACACTCTGCTCAGTCTGCTGTCCCAGCCCTCCTCTTGGAATGGAGCATTGTTCCAACTCCAACCCGCTTACACTCATGCTGTGTCAGGGGATCCTCAGACCTCCACCCTGTGGCTCCAGGGAGATAGCAAATGGGGTCTTCAGACCTTGCCATGATTTGCAGTTCAATGAAGTCTGTGTTGTGCCATGACTGTGGCTCTGTCTGTTTGGTTCTGACTGCATGACAGGAGTTCCACACTCCTCCCTACCCACCCCATCTGTAACTGCCCGATTACACGTCTGAAAGGGAGGGCTCTTGGCCACCTAGGATGGCTGTGGATGGTTGTGCAGGTGCCACTGGTCACAACCACCTGCCGAACATAGCAGGGGACCAGCAGAACCTCCAAGGTTGACCTAACACCAGGTTCCTCACTTCACAGGCTGCTGTGTGAAGGGGGGCGGGATGGGCCAAAGGGTGGTCCAGGTGAATGAGCCAGCGTGATGTGGTGGTTAGAGTTTGAGACTAGGATCTGGGAGATGCAGACTCCAATCCCCACTTGGGCCATGGAAGCTAGCTGGGTAGCCTTGGGCCAGACGCACACTCTCAGCCTGGGTTGTTTTGAGCATAAAACATAAAAGAGGAAAACAATGTAAGCCACTTGGGGTCCCCATGAGGGAGAAAGATGGGCAATGAATGGAGTGAATGAATGAAATTCATAACTGTGTGTCTGCTTGGGAAAAGAGGGGGGGGGTGCTTCTGTCACACAGAGGGAAAACACCTGGGAAGATATTACTGAGGGGGCGGGGGATCACGGGGGTCCCTGGAGTCAATGGCTGGGTGGGGGAGCCAATACAGCAGGCAGACTAACTGTCTTTGGAGGGGGTGGGAGGGCCACTGGTAGGGGAGGCAAGTACCTGATCCTGGATGCTGTAGCAAGGGAGCTGGAGCCCTTGCTGGGGCCCTTGCTGGGGCCCTGGGGTGGCAACCAAGCTCCAGTAGCTAGAGTCCTACCACAAGGGAGGGATGCTTTCTCCTGGGGCATGAAGTGGTTGGCTGTGTCTGTGGCAGCAGCTGGCAGGCATCTGGAGGGGCTGCTGATGTCACAAGGGACACTGGGGACAGCCAGGAATGCATCGAGAGAGAATGTACCAAAACAGGTGCTCGGGACTGCTGACGTGAGTTGGGTCTCTTTAAGGGGGGGGTGCTGCTAGCAACGAGCAAAGTTTCTGATGTCTGCCCCTCCTCAACTCTGCCTGTGATGTAAACTGGACTCTGCCCCCTTGCCACATCACCCCTGATTAGTTCTGGCTGCCCTGTCCATCACAGCACACCTGCCTCCATGCAATGCCTCCACTGCCCGCAGCAGTGTGGTCGCTATGGACGCTACCCTGGCTATACTGAGCAAACACAGCAAACAGACTGAATTTTTGTGTTGGCCACCACATAACTTATCCCCATAGGAAATGGACTAGCAGCACTGTAGTTATGCTGTGACTGGCCACCACAGCTCAGGCACGGCAGAGGATTGCCCTGCCCATGAATGAAGATACTAAGTAAATATCATCACCAATAAATAAATTAAACATACTGTTTGCTTTTTGTGTTATCTTCTCATCAGGCTCCGAGTCACTACTGATTGTATATATGGGCTTCTTTTCTCCAACTCTAACACATTCAGAAAGAAAAAATTGTAAATACAGTTAGTACTCCAAAGCCAAATTTGTCCAAATTTAGACAAACAAGTTTATTTGCATAGTCTGTACACAGAAGGAACATTTACAACAAGCTTCCCAATCACCAGCTGGGGCCAGAATACCCCATTAAAGTAACCGGCTCTCGTCTGCACATTTGAAAGAGCCTTCTATTGGTTTTATTACGAACAGTGGTTCTTGTCAATATTCCATGGTGACTTCCTTTTTGAAACAGGGTTGGAAAGGGAGAGATTTACAAACAGTCTCATGACAGTGAGAAAATAGTGCAACTTAACAGAAGAAGGCAAGCTTTGAAGAGTATAAAGCAAGTTCTTAGAGGAGCATAAAAGCGCTCTTTAGAATGTAGCCAGGTTAATTTTCTAAGCATGATAATTCTCTTATGACATTTATCATTTTACAAGAAGCCACAAGTTTCCCCTTATTTGCAAGTTGTTGGGGAATTTATTTTATTCAAAGGCCACCGCATTTATTTTATTCAAAGGCCCATGGGCAAACAGAACTTTTTTCAGATTCCTACCTTTTTGGATGGGATGACTGAGGCAGAACAGAATCATTTCCTTCCTTTGTATCTGAAGCACTGGGTGCTTCAAAAGAATTATGCAACAACAAGAAAAGAGTCAAACTATTTGAAATAAACAATATTTTTATATCAGGGGTCCCCAACCAACACGGTGTCTGTGTGCACCATGGCCCCCAACCAACACCTTTCTTGGTGTTCACCAAGTGTCTTTAGAAAGTGGATGGGGTCAGTTGGGACTTTTGCCCACCAGGGCTTCTTATTGGCCATTGGAGATCTGATTGGCTGTGCAGATTTTTTTTAAAAAAAGCTTTGCTCTGGCAGCAGTTACCACCTCAACACAAAGATCTTCGCTGCATGACTGAAGATGTGTAAGCAAGAAAATATTTTTAAACAATATGTTCATTTAAAAAGGCATTAAGTTAAGGAAAGCTCCTACCTGAAATGTTGAAGAATTACTACTAGAATTATGCATAACCTCCGTAGCTGATATTTTATGGTTGTCTCTAATACTCTCATGGCAACTATTTCACTGTTGTGCCTACCACTCCATGTCAGAATTCCAAAAGTGCCCACAGGTTGGGGACCCCTGCTTTATATAAATTAGAAATTCCCAAAATTAGTTGCTACAACTGGGGACCCTCAAGGACTCAGGAGGCATCTCATTCTGCTCCTGACATTCTACCCCACCCATTTCTTCTTTATCCCTCCCAAGCAGGCCCCTTTCCCTGCTTCTTCTGCTCCTTCCTCCCTCCCACCTACCTTTATCTGCCCCCCATCTTCATCTTTCCCTCCTTCCCACTCCCTAGCAGCCTTTCCCCTTTTCTTCTCTCCCACCCACTTAACCACCTTTTCCAGTTCTCTCCTCTTTCACTTTCTCTTTCTTTCCACCTTTTCCTGCTTCATTCCCGCTCGTCTTTCTTTTATCTTTTTCCAGTGACTCTCCCACATCCCTAATTTTGACTAACAGAAACCAAGGCTCAGTAAGCCACAGCAATCACAATCATGGGCATTAAGATCTCAGAACCTAGTCTTGAGATTTCAGCAGTACTCATATGTGAAATCTACAGATGCTGCTTCTGTTTTTAAGAGGGGAGTTAACCCCTATTATAGGTGGGGTTCAATACATTGTGTTGGTTTCTAGATTTCAGATTTTTCTGCAAACCTGGGTCTTCCAGGAAGTTGACAGGGGAAAACATCTGTGTCCTTGATCTCACAATAAGGTCAGAATTAAATATAGTGATTTCGCAAGGTAGACTTAAAACACATTACATGTTTCTAAGGAAATAGTACAAATTTCAAACAAATTACCTTTTAAGTCAGTTTTCACAGCAGAAACATATTTCTAAAAAAACAACAAACCACACAAATACTTCATTTTTTAAGAACTTTCTCCCATCACCACTATTACTTAGAAAAATTTTATGCTGCCTCTCCAGGGAACCTGCCCAAGTCAGTTTACAAAATAAACCATAATAAAAATAAAATAATACAACATAACTAAAATATAGCATAAAAAAACAGAATATAAAAACATGAGAGCTTAAAATACCAATTTTCAGACTAAAGGCACACTAAGATTATGTTAAAAGATCAACCCCTTGATTAAAAACTTGAGTGAAGAGAGATGTTTTCACCTGGCACCCAAAAGAAAACAATGTAGGCAGCTGGTGAGTTTCACGGGGAATGGCCTTCCATAACTGATGACCCACTACTGGAAAAGCCCTGCCTCTGGTTGCTACCTGCCTCACCCCTGAAGGGGGGGGCACAAACAGCAGGGTTTGTGAGACAGACTTTAACTAGTGGGCTGGGCAATATGGGAGAAGGCGGTCCTTCAAGGACCATGATCACAAGCCATTTAGGACTTTAAAGTTAAGAACCAGCACTTTGAATTGTGCCTGGAAACAAATGCACAACCAATGCAAATCTTTAAGCACTGGGATGATATACAATTCCTGTACCCTCCCCCTGATAGTAGCCTGGCATTTTGAACCAAATGAGGTTTCTGGTCCGTTTTCAAAGCCAGTCATGTTTAAGTGCCCACACAACAGTAATGTAACCTGTAGGTAATCGCAGCATGCATCACCATCGGCAAATCATGCTTTTTGAGGAATGGCTATAGCTGGTGTATCAGCAGCATCTGATAAAAGATGCTACGTGCCTCAGAGGAGACCTGGACCTCCAGCTGTAAGCCAGGATCCAGCAATACCCGCATACTATAAAGGCTGTTCCATCAGGGGGAGTGCAAGCCCTTCAAGGATGGGCTGACTCCTCAATCTCTGAGCAGCTGTATCACTGAGTAACAGCACCACAGTCTTGCCTGGACTGAGCTTTAGCTCTTCTACAAAGAATCAAGAAAACTGTCCTGACAGTAACTGATATGAGATCAAGAATACGTATATCTCACCTCATTCAACCGATCACTTTTCTTTTCAAGAGGAAGAGGTTTGCCACCATGAAAATTGGTAAGAATGACTGCGATAGTGGTAAGCGTTTTACCCTGAGAAATGCAAGGACAGTGGAACTCAGAATTTTTATCACAAGTCAACCATGCCACTTCCCTGTGTAACATATATCATTACCAGTCCCATATCATCTGCCAATATTCCTCCAAGAACATTTTCAGGTCGCTTTTTTTCAGCAAAGTTTGTAATCGTATTGTAGAAGTAGTTCTCCCTCTCTTCCCAAAACGGAGGCAACTCCTTATTGTTTTCACGTGAAATCATCCACGCTAAAGCCTGCTTCTGATGTGGAAGTAATGACGTTAAAACAGCCTGGAAAAAAATTAAGATGATTACATTATATACTTCATATGAAAGCCATGATAAGTTGAAGTTGTTTATTTATTTCTGCCTTCATTTTCTAGTCCTGCAACAGCTATCCTTGTATTTAATTTACTTCAGTATACTTTTTTTTACCTAGAATATACACCAATATGCTATATTCAAAAGAATGTACCTCTGCTGCTTCCATTTCACATGTTTTATCATCTTCTTTCAGATCTTCAAACAGTTTGTCAAACTCAGTCTTCAGCTACAACAGAAGATGAACAAAAAAAGTTATTTTAAAAGAATAGGTAAGGAGTATCAAGTGGCAATGACTAATATAAAACAGATGCTTTAAATTAACAACATCCTGAGGTTATAAAATAAGAAAGTGACCATATGTAAGCCCTAGGTCTTTGGATGAAATTAAACATGCAATTACTCAATGAGCAATTCTCTGAGTCACTGATAAATTGCCATAGTTAGGCAAAATATATTTTAATGAAAGTAGTTCCTCCCTTGATTTTATTTCAAAGAGAGAACTTAATAAGCCCATGGTTTTGCTTGCAATTATCATATCAGCTGCACATCCTAACTTCAAACAATACAGCTCTTACATTCCTCATACAGAATTGTTTCCTGCAAGCTGACAATAGGCACAGAAAATCTACTGTATGGGAATATCACTGGAACAGATAGACCCACATCTGACTAAACATGGATGAAAGGCAACCAGGAACTACAAAGTTCCTGCCTGATTCAAACACACTTGACAGAACTAAAAATCTGACAATGGTCCTTGTCTTTTTATTACCTCACCACCACTAAAGCAAGGGTTTAAATGGTAGGTTAACATGACTATTTTACTGTCACAATATGACAAGGCAAAGAAAACTCTTTTTAAGACTGGGGTATTTTGTTTTTGATCTTTAAGCCTTCAAAATTGCAACAACTCACATTCTTAAAAAAAAGAACACAATTTATACCTGTTCAGCTGTCATTTGTACAGCAGCATGACCCGGAGCACTGTAACTTGTTCCAGCTCTTCCTGATGTCCCACTATATCCAAAACCCAAGCCTAAGGCTGTAATTTGAAGGGGGGGGGGAGAAAAGACTACTTAAAATCTGCAATGCCCACTTCCCAGGACTAAGTAAGAAACTTATCTCCATTTATATAGTTACATA
This sequence comes from Gekko gecko, assembly GCA_029375565.1. NCBI lineage: Eukaryota > Metazoa > Chordata > Lepidosauria > Squamata > Gekkonidae > Gekko > Gekko gecko. The sequence continues at coordinate 112,851,835 of JAPDNY010000008.1, forward strand.
ATGTAAAATAAGCTGGGTTCACTTCAGTTCATAAATTTATATAATGTAAAATACACTGTGTTTGAGTACCTTCCTTATAAGGAAAGGCTGAAGAGTCCCGAGACTTCTCAGTTTAGAAAAGAAATGACCAGGGGGAACATGATCTATAAAATTATGCATGAGGTAATTAATAATTATTATCATATGGTACTGAGTGTTGTATAGCCAGGAGACCCCTAAAATTGTCTGGCAGCCTTAAATTCTAACTCTTTTAGCATTATGCACCACCTGGTGGCGAGCTAGACTTATTTTGGGGGGCTGAGAGAGCTCTGAGAGCTGTGACTGACTCAAGGTCATTCAGCTGGCTTCATGTGGAGAAGTGCAGAATCAAACCCAGTTCTCCAGATTAGATTCCATCACTCTTAACCACTACACCACACTGGCTCTCTTATGCACAAGGCAGAGAGAGTTGACAAAGGAAACTTCTTCTCCCACTCCCAAAATACTAGAACTCGAGAGCATGCAATGAAGCTGATGGGCAGCAGATTCCAGATGGATGAACTAAATATTTCTTTAGGCAACAGTGATTAAAATGTGGAATTTGCTGCCAGAGAATGTAGTGATGACCATAGGCACAGACAACTTTAAGAAGGGATTAGACAGACTCATGGAGAATATGTCCAGCAGCTGCTACTAACCATGGTGACTGAGGGGAACCTCTACATTCAGAGGCAGTAAACCTCTGAATCCCAGTGCCTGGAGGCAACATCAGGGTAAGTAAAGGCTTGGCTCCTATGCCCTGTTGTTGTACCTCCAGAGGAACTGTTTGGCCACTGTCTGAGACAGGACACTGGACTAGACGGACCACTGGTCTGATGATCCAGTAGGGCTCTTCTTATGTTCTTAAAAGAAATCAACCTCTTTGTGCTTTAGTTTGATTAAATGTATTTCTACTAATCTTGCACACAAAATAAACTGTAACTTACATTTTCCTGGAGGAGCCAACTTAAAGTTATACACATTCAGATGCTTTAGAACCACATCCTTGTTCTCTGGTTTCCCCCAAAAACTCAACTGAACTGGCATAGTGAAAGCATTATTTGCTCCAAAAGGAACAACACTAGACAAAGAAGAAAGAATGAACACTTATAAATCATAAAAATAAGCTCTATCTAGACTATGCCAATAAAGAAAGTACATAAGGAACCATAAAAGGCATTTGGTGGATAAGAAAAAGGACACTAGGGGACAAAAGATATTTTGAAAATGGAAAGAGTAAAAAATAAGCTGTTCCTACTGACACATAAATATATGCAGATTTGACCACTGTAATATATAGCTATCATTAACATACTTTAAAAAGGCAAATAACTCTAAGGTATTTTCCACATGCGGACAGGTAAGTATGGTTTTCCTGCTGCTGTTGTAGCTGCTGATACAGCACAGTGGCAACAGGGCATCCATAAGGCACGTTTCCCCATAGTTTCCCTCCCCTAGTCACTTGGCAGCAGCCATTCTCCCACTTCCATGCCACCAAGATTTTTTCTGTTTTTGGAAAATTAGCAATTTAATGTTATGAATGTGTGTCAAGAACTTTGGTTCACTTGAAATGGAGTTTGCTTTTAAAAGCCTGGTTCAGTCTCGCTGCGGCCTGCTCTTGTAAAAAATATTGTCTTTATGTCTCCTTAGTTTCACACAACCGTGCTGGGGAGAGCGAACATCCTTGCACCTGCAAGATAACACGTTCCCTCTCTGGCCTTGGCTTCCCTCATTAACATTCCAAAGCAGTTAAGTCCTATGGGATGGGACTAGTGCTGTAAAACTGCAGATCACATCGCCCACTCTTCTGACATGACATGAAATCATTCTTTCCTTGATTGGCCTTCTTGTATCTGGAAGACTTTGCTTGAACCCTAATTGGTGCACAGACCTAGCAACCACTTGGGCTCCAACAAATAAATAACCTGCTTTAACATCCTTTCGGAGGTCATGATGGTGTTGCATGTGAAGCCGACATGTAACTTGGTTCTGCTCAACTTTCGGCCATCTTGGAAGCTCTGACTGCTGAAGCCAACCAGCCTGGCATTTGGGACTCTGGAGACAGAGTACATTTGGACCCAGAACTGAACAGGTAACATCTTGTCTTTGAGAACCAAGGTTCTATAAGTTTGTTAAACTCTATTTATTTATTTATTATTTCGATTTCTATACCGCTCCATCCCAAAGGCTCTGAGCGGTTTACATAGTGATTTCTATTTCCTAGCTAGGGCCACACTTGAATGGGGAGGTGAGTGCCTACCAGGCACCCTACCGGCTTGTTGTTTCTTTCTGTAGTTCCTCTGCTACGATGGCTCAGCGTGGTCTGGTTTCTGCGTGATGTTTTTCTGGCGCAATCCGGCTCGGCGTGGCTCTGCAGTGGCTCCTACTGGGCTGGTTCCACAGTCCGCGGCTGTGCGACGACTGCTGCACTCTAGTTTTCTTGTTTTTCCTCACAGTACTATTTTAAGTAATTTTGCACCTTTTATTAAATACTCTGTACATGTAAATAAATATATTTTATTTACCAGCTTCTGGTTTCTGTCTCCATTGCTGCAATAAGTTATATGGTGCCTAAGACTATTGGTTACTATCTCTAGAATAACCTGTGGTTCTCCTGCTGTGAGCCAACTTTGCAGGGAGGATTCCCTAGTTAAGCCCGGTAAGGTCATTGTGAGCTTGTCCTCCGGCTCCTGACTGGAGAGACATAAAAGGGCTGGCGATAGCACTACCTGATTAAAGGTATAAAAGTGCCTTTAACCCCCCCCCACACACACACACACACTTTGTAACTGTAGCTAGCCATCCTCTTGGTGAAGAGAATATCTAGCAGGAGGGAGGCTCTCTTTGACAATGTGTAAGAGGTTCTCCAAATTCCCAGGCTTTTATTTTTTGAAAAAGTAAATCTCTACCTCCTTTTGTTGCTGTGATATGCCTTTCCTCTTATATCTCTGCAATGAAAAAGGCTAGAAAATTATTTTTGTTAACAAAAGCTGGGAATTCAGTGGGCCTAGTACACATATTGTTATGTTATATCAATACTGTAGATTTAAAAACAAAAAAAACCCCGCCAGCAGCAAAAGGTAGAAATGGCTGCTGTGGGGAAAACGACTGCCATGAAAGCTGAGCAAGGAAGATTCTAACTTTCTGTCCATGTGATAGCCATCCCAGCTTTGCTGTGACCTTTCCCAGAATCTTTGGAGTAAAGCAGGTTTGGGAAAGACAAGGGGAAAGCCACAGAAACCCTGGGAGGTATACAAATGCACCACAATACTGTGGGGAATCAGGAAAACAAAAAAGTTTCCCAACAACACTGAACCCAGAATAGATAAACCATGCAGAAACAGTCTAAATGTATTCTTTATAAATTTTAAGAAAATTGCTCCAGTACCTAGTCGTAACTCTCTAATTCAACATTAAATGACAGAAACTGTAAACTACCTTAAATCTCTGTGCAAGCATTCTTGATTCTCAGACTGAACAATCAACTCAATGTGGCTGGTTCAGTAAAGTTTTACACTCAACTTGGCTAGTTTGTATATTTGTACACTTTACTTTCGTATAGAGCTATCGTGCAGCCTCATTTGAAACACTGTGTGCAGTTATGGTTGCCGTATTTCAATACGATTAAGGGTAGGAGCACCTTTCCCACAAGGCAAGGCTAAGAAGCCTGATAATTTTCAATCTAGAAAACACCAGTGAAGGGTAAACATAATAGAGGTTTATAAAATTATACATAGCTTGGAAAAAGTGGAGAGAGGTAGCTTTTTCTCCCTCTCCCATAATACTAAACTCAAGATCACCCATATAGGTTTAGGACAGACAAAAAGAAATTCTTATTTACTCAACAAGTACTTAAAAACTGTGGAATTCACTGCCGATGGAGATAGTGATGGCCATGAGCTTTATAAGGAGGTTAGACAAATTCATGGAAGAGAGGTCACGCAACAGCTACTAGCCATGGTGACTAAAAAGAGCCTCCATACAGAGACAGCAAACCTCTGAATATCAGTGCTGAGATGCAGCAACAGGGGAGGGCCTTGGCCTCTATGTCATGTTTTTCTGGCCCGCCAGGGCGACTGATTGGCCACTGTGTGAAACAGTATGCTGGACTAGATGGACTGGTGGTCTGATTCAGCAAGCTCTACTTATGTACTACTACTACAGATGTTCTTTTTAAGCCTCCAGTGCATACTAATAGGCTGTTACCGTTAACTACAGTTTATGTAATACAGGTTCAGTTTTTACAACTGTGACTACATCCATATACTGTAGTTTACAGATTCCACATCCTGATTTGAAATTAAGTCCACAATCCTATGGTCACTTTCCAAGGGGAAAGCCACACTGAATACCATGGGACTTACTTCAGCGTAGACCTGCTTAAGATTGCTTCCTTAACCTAGTAGCACAATTTCTAAAAAGAGCTAAAAACAAACAAACTTATTTCGAGAGCTATGGTTAAGTTGCTATTCAAGGACAATTTGACTTAAGGGGAAAACACAGTACAATATTAACTGTAAAAGGAAACAAAAAACACCTTACCCTTCTATTAGTGCCAATTTGTTGTCCATGATGTATGCCAGACATGCAGCCAGTTCTTTTTTAATGTGGCCAACCTGCTCTCCATTCACATTGTTCACTTTTATAGCATTCTTGTCGTATCGGTTGTTGGGCTCTCGCTGAAGCGCCACCATTTCATTATTATTGACCTGTACAAACAGCCAAATTTGCCTACTGAGGCATACTAAGCACACCATAAAATATTCAGCATCTAACTGCATATTATTCCAAAGACATTTTTAACAAAAACTTACTTCATGCTACACTTTTACCTATAATGCTTTCAATACAAATATTAAACACAATGGATAGGTAATAAAGTTATTCTCCTCTAGATGTTCACAAAGGAGCTGGCCCTTATAAAATACTGCAAGACCTATCCTCAGATGAAAGCCAGAGTTCAAGTGAATGTAAAAACAGTTCCATTCTATTTTGAGATGAATACAAAAGCCCAAGATAAAATATAGGAGCATTTTCCTTTTCCTCTCTGGAATCCCTCCTAGCTGAGGGGCTTGGGGTCTTTTTTCTAGTGGAGGAAACAGACCCTGGGGCCAAATACAGAAACCAGAAATTAGTTCTGAAGCCTCCCCCACCCCCAGTCCCCAAGCATCCCTGCATTTTAAGACTCAGGTCCACCACCATCTCACGCAGTATGGCAATATTTCCAGTAAAGGAATTCCTGTCTAAAATCTGGAACCCCACATTGTTCATGTTTACATTTGACTTCAATGGAAAACACTCAGATCATTTAAATGTTGATAGCAACTGCTGATATATCTTAAACTGCTTATTAGCAGCGGTTACAACATTCTCAGTTACCTAGAATATTTATATCAAAAGCAACGCTTTTGTTTTTCAATCTAGTTCTCCATGCCACCATTTCTTGTACTTACCACCCCTGTATAGTAGCGCAATCCAACCACAGTGCCACGCAAAGTTCCAAATAAGACACCAGAATCTATATCTTCATCTGTCATTGCAATGCCACCCATCTCCAACAAGTTCTCTATGCCAGAAGACACTTCACGAGTAAAGGGGTTGTATAGACTATCTCCATAAAAAGTAGGATCCCATTCCAAGGAAAAGTCTCTGCAGAAGAAAATATTACAAAAGGGGGAAAAAACACTTTAGTTAAAACTTTGACCTTTTTTATTTTCAAGAACAAGTATTATATCATTTTATTCCCCATTTTCTTTCAATTAATTCTTAAGCAATTTAGTTCCTACTGCATGCAAAAATCCCAAACTATTAAAAATCAAATGTTGGGAAAGGGGTGAACCAGTCACATCACTTTAAACAAATCTGAAAGGGCAACTTAAGTCTTGATAACAAACCTAAAAGACTTGTGGTACAAACTGTGTAGAGTAACTCTTGTCTAAATCCACTGATTTCGACTGGTTTAGACTAGAATAACTCTGCATAGGATTGTACTGCACAAATCCTAACAATCTGACAAGATTTAAAGCAATTCTACATGCAAGTGTCAGTAAGGATTTCAAGAAACTAACACCGATATATTCACATCAGTGAAGCTGATTAAAAAAACCTGCATAGCTATGGTATAACACAGCACATTCTTTTCTACTACATTTCATAGAAGTGGTTTTGGACTTATCCCATTCTATCTGTGGATACAGTGTAGCTAAAAATATGTTCCTTGTACTCTGAAGAACTCAGAGTAAGAACCGAGGACATCATTAGATGATCTGGAAGGGGGACAGGGAGCAACATTATTTAAAAATGCTGAATTCAACATGACCAACACCTACCTCTTCTGAACACAACAGAGCAGTGAGAAAAGAATTACTCTAACAGACCCAAAAACAAGCATTTAAGCTGGATTTCTGCCTGTGTTGCTTTTCCTTTTATTTCTTTTAAACATTTATAAATCACCTTTCCATCCACCTTAGGATCCCCAAGACAAAGAAAAATAAAAACTTTAAAACAACATTAAACTCACATGTAAATATATTAAAAGCAATTACAACAAAACACACAAGGCAGCTGATTATCTTCACCAGGGGTGTCAAACATGCAACCCGGGGGCCACATGAGGCCCCCGGAGGGCTTCTATCAGGCCCGCAGTGGAACTGGCTGTCTTCCACTTCTTCTTCCAGTTCTGCTTCTGCTGCATCATCATAGGTTTGCAGCTTACAGATACACACCTGAACAGCGTACTCAAGATTGCAACAGCACAGGCATTTTGATGCAATGATTCAGAGCAAGAGGTGTCAGTTATCAGACACTGTTACATAAACAAAATATTGCAAGAGTGCTAATGTTTTAAGCATGTTTTTATTTTAAATAAAAAACACCTTTGTGTTTGTATCCTTTATAAAGTTTATATCTCCGCTACCTGGCATTACATTTTATGACCCACATGGCCCGGCCCAACAAGGTCTCATTTATGTCAGATCTGGCCTTCATAACAAATGAGTTTGACACCCCTGATCTACACCCACTACAGAGGGGTCATTTTAAACAGATATTTTTGTGGGTACAACATATGGAGACAATCTAGAAATTACATGCAGAATAACTATAAATTCAGTCCTCAACCAATGTTCCCTCTAAGCTGTGAAGTCCTGTGAGCAAAAATTCTACTTTATGAGCTTCTGGGATTAAAACTGTGAGCAAGCAATTCGGCTATTGCATATATTAGCTGGCTCTGGAGCCCTCCTTCCTGAGCGAAGACAAAAAAGTGTGAGCCAGAGGCTAAAAAACTGTGAGCTAGCTCACACTAACTCAGCTTAGAGGGAACACTGCCCCCAACAGGCCACATGATTTGGAAACAGGAAAGATTTAATGTGTGTGAACATTCACCCATGAAAGGGCAATCCCACAGTTCTTACTAGAAAGAGGGGGAAAGACAGCGTTTGTTCAGTTGTTTTCCTCAAAGACTAAGACTGTGCATGAACGAATTTCACCAGAGTATCATAGGGAGAGTTAAATGATCTAGGATTTAAGTGAGCAAATGCCACCTCTGGTACACAGGGCAGTTTGCATACTTCACTATACTTCATTATTCACCGCAACAAACACAGCACTAGTGTGAAAAACTGCACAGCTAAAAATTTAAGACAGTATAGCACAAAATCCATACTTGCATTACACATAGGGATGCAGTGAGCAGCAGACTACAGAAGGACACACTCAAGTAACTGGCTCTGTCAAAGCTGGCTTCAACAAACACAAATTGAAATGCCTTTCAAAAAAGGGACTGCGCATCAGTTCAGAGTCTGACCAACATGCAAACAGCTACAGGATACCTTAGTGTCAGGTAGTCCTGTCATGTTGGTTGGTGAAGGGTGGGAGGATGGGCTGTGTGTCGTGTAGGGCGGGTGGTTGGGATCATGGGGTGTTGATTTATGCACCTGGAGTGTTCGAATGGAATGCAGGGAGCCGGACCAGGCAGGCTCTATCTCTGGCAGACTTAACATGCTGACCTTGGAGGAGACAGGCTGTGAGCTTCCTATCGCTTTCAAAGCTACAGCTTGGCTGGGAAAATGGGGGCGGTGGGAACGTCATTAATTATTACACTCTCCAGTTCCCGCGCGCATACTATGCACTCATTGGTGGAAGGGGGGGTCCCCATTCACCCCCTTTCTGGTATAACTGCTTGCTTTTTGTAACCACGTTATTCTGAACAATGTATCTGTTCCAGTAACCCACTATTGCAGCTTTATAAAATAAATGCTATTCTTGGTTCCATGATCAAGACCTGGTGTTTGGCTGACTGGGGTAGGGACTCTGACACTTAGAACACAAGTCATGCAAGGAAACTTTAGCATAGATAGTTAAGACTGTCTCAGATAAGATTCCAGAAAGCAGCTTATGGAGCACATAGAGCCACTAACAAAAAGAGTCAGTTGTGGAAGCTTAGTGACATGGGGGAGGGGGAAGCAAGAGACAACCACAGAGACAAATATTCCTTAAACAAGAGACCAATAAAGCTACTGTGCAAGCCTAGCATTGGCTGAGGAAGTTTGACCATACTTACAATCACATCCTAGGTACAGGGTTCTACACAGTTTCATTTTGTACCCCTAAACAACCAAAGCCGCTATAAAGATAGAATGCTGACAGGGGAGAGGGGGCTAGCCAGTGTTTTGCAAAGTGTGTCACATGTACGATTACCTGCCCATGGAACAGGTATTGTCGATGCATGCTCAGTGCAAGGAGCCCTGAACCCCTGAAGCTAGGGTTTCCAACATGGAGAAACTGAGAGACACAAAAGGTATGTGGACAGAAGCCTTAGGAACCTGTCAGAATCATTCCACTCCTGTACTGTTAGCTCCTCTGCAGTTGTGAAGAATGGGGGTTTCCAGGCTGGAGGGCAATAGGCTAAGGAGGTCTGAAGTAATCCTTTAGAAGAGATCCCCTCTTCATATGGTGAACTGATATCCTTTTGTATCAAGGATACTCCTCTGAGGCTGAAGGGTGGGCTTTTGGTAGGAGAGATTGTCATGGACCACTCTGGCTTAGCATGGGAGAATGAATCCTCATCACAGGAAGACCTGCTCCTAAGCACTGCCCAACTAGATGCTCCCTGCAAACCAGATTTCTTAGTGCCTCCCTGGAAGGACCCTTCACTGGCACTAGCACTGCCCCCTAAGCCAGCAGGGTCCTCGAGCCCAGAATGGACCTGCCCAGTACTAGACCTGCCATGTTCTCCCCCAGTAACAGTGAAAGTGAAGACCTAGGGCCAAGGTATGGACCAAGCACAGCAGTGTGTGCCTGGTAGCTCCAAGATTCTCCTTTGCTGAGGAAGCACCAGTGAGTCACTGTAGGATCTTGGCCCACTATTCCTCCTGAGCAGAGGAGCTGACTCAGCTTGTGAGATGACCCGAACACTGGAGCCAGCATCGCTGTAGGGAAATTCCCTATACAAATCTGCACTGACACAGAAGCCCGTATGGGATCAAATTGTCTTTAGAAGAGAAGAAGAGGAGATTGGATTTATACCCCGCCCTTCACTTGGAGTCTCAGAGCAGCTTACAAACTCCTCTCCCTTCCCCTCCCCACAACAGACATCCTGTGAGGTAGGTGGGGCTGAGAGAACTCTGACACAAACTGCTCTTTCAGGAACAGCTGTGCCCGAGCTTGTGACTAACCCAAGGTCACATCAGCTGCAAGTGGAGGAGTGGGGAATCAAACTCCAGTTCTCCCAAATTAGAGTCTGCGCACTTAACCACTACACCAAACTGCCTTTAACTCTGACTATCCTACCAGCAGTGTTTACATGCACTGCCAACCCTAAATCTTGTTGCCTTAACCCCAGACTTGCTTTTGGTCTTTCCCTCTAGACTACAATGCCTGACCCTAGACTTCTTTAGACTGTGACTCTAAGACCTGAATGCTGAACCCTGCCTCTCAGGTCCCATTGCTGCTGTTGCCCAGATTCTCCATCTCCAGCCTGGTGAGTAGGACAGAGATTTGATCAGTAGGAATATAGAGAGCAAGGTCTGTGACAGGTGTTTTGACTGCATGGAAACTTGCCTACTGGTGTGAAAGCTATGGATATCATGCACTGTCAATGTATTGTACTACTTGGACAAAAATCATTGCTACGTTCCTTACTACAACATAACCTAAAACTTCTTACTGCCAAAGTTCTTCAGGTACAAACCAACTTAAGAAATGGGAAAGGCTTAGGTCCTGTAGAACTTTGGAAAGAAGATATGGAATTCTGCCCTGGAGCAGCATAAGATCAGGTATTGTGACATATTCAGTAAACAACATTTTAAAGTACCTACCCCATGTTAATTTTATGCCCCAACAACAACATATTCCTGAGCAGGAATATTTGGTTAGGAAAATGTGTGATTTAACTGTTGAACTTATTAGAATGTAAAGCTTAGAATTGTTTATCAGAATGATATATACAAAGATACCGCATGCATTTCCCACCCCTGCCTAAGTTTCTATAATGCTGTTAAATGTGCCTTCATTCTCATATTATTGCTAGCATACATTTATTCACAATACTATCCAAAGACTTCTTTCCTTCTGTGATTTTACAATAATGATGCCACACAGTATAGGCATTATCTCAAACTGGTAAAAAGCTAACAGCTCTTACGCCAGCATTTCCTTCTTTTAAAATACCAAAGATACTCATAGGTTAAAAAAAAAAGCAAGGTGAATCACTGTGATATACCATGTCTATCGCTTGAACTTATGAACCAGCAATAAGGGTCAAATGGAAATGGATAGATTGATTTCTTTAAAATCTGCCCTAACTTCATATATAATGGGGGGAGGTAAGCAGGGAACAGCTGCCCCCCTTTCACTCTTTAATTAGTACTAACAAAGAACAGAACTTAGGTGAGGAAAGCAGGAGAGAAGGAAGAGAAAGAGGCTATAGGGAAGTAAACAGGGAAATATAAAAGACTCCAATCTTTTCATCCATAAGCTCTTGTCTGTACTCTTGAAAAAATCAGACCCATATTATCTTCAATTGGAACAGTCCATATCTTTTAACTCAGTCCTAAAATGCAAACGATTCACACAACCAGGTGGACCTGGCATAGAAATGAGGAGTTGGGAGTAAGCAGTAAAGTGGCTAAATTTGCGGATGACACAAAATTGTTCAGGGTGGTGAAAACCAGGGAGGATTGTGAGGCACTCCAAAGGAATCTTTGGAGGATGGGAGAGTGGGTGTCAATGTGGCAAATGGGGTTCAATGTGGCCAAGTGCAAAGTCATGCACATTGGAGCCAAAAATCCCAAATATAAATACAAATTGATGGGGTCTGAACTGGCAGAGACTGACCAAGAGAGAGATCTTGGAGTCGTAGTAGATGACTCACTGGAAATGTCTAGACAGTGTGCGACTGCAATAAAAAAGGCCAACGCTATGCTGGGGATTATTAGGAAGGGAACTGAAAACAAATCAGCCAGTATCATAATGCCCCTGTATAAATCGATAGTGCATCCTCGTTTGAAGTAGTGTACAGTTCTGGTCACCACACCTCAAAAAGGATATTACAGCATTGGAAAAAGTGCAGAAGAGGACAACTAGAATGATAAAAGGGTTGGAACACTTTCCCTGTGGAGAAAGTTAAAACACTTGGGGCTCTTTAGCTTGGAGAAGCGACGGCTGAGGGGTGACATGATCAAGGTTTACAAAATTATGCATGGGATAGAGCAGGTAGAGAAAAAAGTACTTTTCTCCCTTTCTCACAATACAAGAACTCGTGGGCACTCAATGAAATTGCTAAGCAGTTGGGTTAGAATGGATAAAAGGAAGTACTTCTTCAATCAAAGAGTGATTAACACATGGAATTCACTGCCACAAGAGGTGATGGTGGCTACAAGCATGGGAGGGAATTAGATAAACATATGGAGCAGAGGTCCATCAGTGGCTACAAGCCACAAAGTTGAGATAGGAACTCTCAGTCTGGGGCAAATGATGCTCTGCATTCTTGGTGGGGGGGGCAACAGTAGGAGGGCTTCTAGTGTCCTGGCCCCGCTGGTGGACATCCTGAGGGCACCTGGTATTTTTGGCCACTGTGTGATAGAATGTTGGACTGGATGGGACTGATCCAACATTGGCTTCTCTTATGTTCTTATGTAACAGCCCATCTAGTTCAACATCCATATTTCATGCTGGTGCCAAATAGATGCCTTGCCTGCAAAGCCCACAAAGGAACAGAGGCCTACCCCTTTCCCCCATTTTACCCTCCCCCCCCGGGCTCAGCCCCGAAGCAGAAGAGGACTGTGTAGCCACTTCTCCTAGCACCCCGACAACCACCAGGGAGAACAGCGACCACGAGAGACCGGCTGACACTGAGATGCTGAGCTCCTGGAAAGCTCTAGGCACCTGCAAGTCTGATACTTCCGGCAACAACAAGAGAACACCCGCGGGCCTCGAGACAGGAGAAGACACCGGCACCCGAGGCCTCACTCTCCGAGACCCAACGAGAGGTTCTCGGGGTCCGCCCGGCCTCTCCGATTTACCTCAAGAACTTCCAGGCCATGACGCCAACCGGGGAGCAGCAGCGTGGCCCTCGCACCTCTTTTTCGACCCAACAGACTGCGCATTACACAGACGGCTCCAGATGGCCACCGAGCTCCAGCCTCCTTCGGGGAGCCACAGTCTCCGCCCGGTTCAAACGAAACTGGCAACTACCCTTCCCAATCACAGAGCGGCACTTGTGCGAGTTTAACCAATCAGATTACGAAGCGGAGCAGGATCCTTCTCCTGTTGGCTTTTTACTCTGGTTGGCATTATTTTTGAGCGCCAAGACTGACGATAAGCGTTGGGGAACCTAATTAACGTGGGCGTGCCTCTTGTGTCCGCTTCCAGAATGGAACCAGCACTGAGCGCCCCCCCCCCTTGCGTCTGAGCGGCGCGCGGCCTGTCCTTAAATAATTCCTCCCGACCCAAAGCTGGTTTCCTCAGCAGTAAAATCCATTGACTTCGGGGGGGTTTACTCCCAAGTAAAGGAGAGCTCAAATGTGTGCCAAATGACTTAACCCCAATCCGTGACAGTTCACGCTGGAAGGCTTGTTTCGGTGCAGTCTTCAGCACCGTTACCAGGGAGGAAGCTAGAATTAACCCAATGACAAGGAGGCTTATTTCTGAGAAAATCTACAGATGATCTCGTTGTTGCGTCTTTCAAAGTACCACCAGGCCCCCGTTTCTTTCTGCTTCTGTCACACAAACCGTGTAGTCCTAAACAGGGCGTAACTCCCTTTAGGATTTCACTGCAAGCAACTCAATTCCGTGCACGTCCCCGCTGAAGTAATCACTGCGTTCAACGGGGCCTGCTCTCAAGTAAGCGTGCGCCGGTTTGCAGCAGCCGAGTTTCACCGCCGCCTCCAGCACGGTATGCAGCGACGTCTTTTTGCAGCCCTTGAGCATTACTATAAGGGCAGCTCTTCGTCCTGACGCTCAGCAAACCTGCCCCCGCGTGGCCAAAATGCTGCCGCTGTGCGATGCAGCCGCCGGCGTCCAAGGGGCTGGCACCTCCTTCCAGCTGACCGGCGCGGGGCGGTGCCCTTTGCGGAAGCTGCGCGCCCGGTCCTGGCAGGGCGGGGGGCGAGCGGGCGCCATGGTCCAGCTGTACAATTTGCACCCGTTCGGTTCTCAGCAGGTTGTGCCCTGCAAGCAGGAGCCGGAGCTCTTCTGCTGCGGCCGGGATGCGCTCTTGGTGGCCTGCGCGCCGGGCTCCTGCAAGGTGGACGTCTTCGCCGTGGGCCGCTCGGAGCTGTGCGAGCCGCTCGGCTCTTTCAGCACTTTGGGCCGGGTACTGCGGATGGCGTACAGCGAGGCCGGTGAGTGCGGAAGCTCGGGGACTTTCTTGGCATGGACCGCTGCTTTTATTTTTCTTCCGTGCACGCGAGCTCGGCATAGGATCGCGTTTCGTGTACATTGAACGAAAAAGGGAGCCTGTCCTCAAGGGAAGTGTAGTAGTTAGAGTATCGGATTAGAGACTGTTTCAAATCCCTGCTCACCTGTGAAGAGCGTTGGGAGACCTTGTGGTAGTCTTTGGCCTAACCTACCTTGCGGGGTTGCTGTGAGAATTATAGGAGAAATGCATTACATACACAATCGTGAATTCTGTGAAGGAAAGATGGGATAAAACAGATGGATAGATGTATTTATTTATTTATTGTATTTGTATCCCGCCCATCCCATGAGCAGGCTCAGGGCGGGTCACATCATTTCAAACAATACACAATAAAACATTACATTTAAGATCACTAGCTATAGCTGCTGGTGCAAATTCCGACCCATTAATACTGATAGATCTGGCCGGTTGCTCGCAGATGGATGGCCAGTAGGTAGGAGAGAGCAACCTCGGGGAGACCATATGTGGACGCCCACTGCCTCAACCAGAAGCCTGGCGGAACAAGCTCCGTCTTGCAGACCCACTTGACTGCAAGTGAGAAAAGATTGCTAGGGCAGGAACCCTAAAGTCACTTACTACAGAATAGGGCCCATTGAATACAAGGTAACTTGTATGATCCTGTCACTTGGGGAATCAGTATTCCTAGGCTGGAAAGTTTGCAAGGCTTGTATGGTGGTTGAAAGTATATATTTAAAGAACCAGCTGTTTGTTTGTTTACATCAAATATATTCTGCCTTTCTCCCAAAGGGGGGACCCAAAGTAGATTACATTGTTCTCATCTCCTTTTTGTCCTCACAACAGTCCTGCGATGTAGGTTAGGCTGAGAGTGTATGACTGTTCCAAAGTCACCCAGCAAGCTTCCATAGCAGAGTGGGGATCTGAACCTGCATCTCCCAGATCCTAGTATGACTGACACTTCAGCCAGTACACTATCATTATTTCCTGCTGCTTGGCCACCACAGATGTACCAAAGCCCAAAAGATGCAAGCTGGTTTTAATAGTACCTTAAAAAATTAAATTGTAATGTTACCCAACCATCTTCAGCTAAGCTACCACAAAAAGACCAATGAAGATAAGTCCTTTTCAAGCAACTGTTGATCACAGGTGAGGTATAAACACTTTGCTTTCTTTTTAATCTAATATATATGAGAAAGATGCATGAATGGATTATTTATTTAACAGCATTTGTACCCTTCCTTTCTGCTATCATAAGGGCCATCAGTGCCTTCAAGAGAGCTGTTGTTGGTGTGGTTACCTTGACAACTGTAAGATGATCGTGACCAAGTAATATGCAATGTCATTGTCAAAATCAGTTTCTTTCTGAACTCTGAAGTCTTTACGGACCTCCATGCTTCCTTTTGTTTACTGGAAACAATGGAGGGAGAAGTCAGTTGTGAAATCAGATTAGTGGGGATTTTTAGTAATCTAAAACTGAATTGTTTCCTATTGCCCTTGATTATCTATTTGTAGTCAAATGAAGAATCTACTTGTCCTCTGATTGCTTTCTTAAAATCTCCGAGCTGGTTTAATAGAGAGTGTTAATAAGTTGGTGTATGTGAAGAGGTTGCATACATGATCCCCATGGAGTAAACCAGAGTACCTCCTTCATGATTAGTGCTGACAACTAGAAATTTCCAACAGCATTTTCAACTGATGCAGTAATTTTATGAATTCATTTGGAAACCCTTCTGCTTACATATTGCCATGGATCCAGACTAAACTGGCAGTTCATGCTGATTCCTTGTTCCCGCTCTTATCCTCTCCTCGTGCCATTCCTCAAAGTCTCTTGTCCCCCAGGAGAGGCATTTTGTAGAAATCAGTTGACTGCTGTGAAAGGGACGAAGCAGGAAGGTTCCATTCTACCATTGGGAAATGTAGTTTGGATCCAACTCGTGGTATACATTTGGTCTGCTCTGTAATCCTGTGGTTTCAAAATGGATTCCTTTTTTCCCCCAGGTGACTATGTGGTTACCATTGAGGAGAAGAACAAGGCCATCTTCCTGCGAGCTTATGTGAAATGGAGGTGCCTGTCGGCTGGGAGCTCCCGGGTGTGTGTGCGGATGTTGGGCCATAATCCCCATGCCTCCTACCCTGAAGTTTCTAGAGAGCAGATGTCCATTATAGAGATGCCTCTTTCAGATCCTCCCTTGTGCTTCTCTTGTTGCCCTCTCAGGGGAGATCTCCTTGTTGGCTGCAAAAATAAGCTGGTCTTGTTCCGCTTGAAGCAGCTGGTGGTGAGCCAGGATCTGACCGTATTGGACTTTGAACGCTCCTTAATTTTGCACATACAAAACATCACCCCTGCAGAAGTCGCCTTTTGTGCTGGGTATGTAGCCATAACAGCAGAACTAGAAGTCCTAATTTTCAAGCTGGAACCGAGTGAGAAGGTGGCTGACAGTACTGGACAGCATTGCTTTGAATCCACAGGTCTAGAAGAGGTTGCTAATGAAAGTAAGTGTGGCGTTCAGTATCTCTGGATTGAGGCTGCCTACTGTGTGGCTTGTGAGATTGTATTTCTGCTACTAGGGAATGGAAGGGAGAGGGGCAGCTTGTAATACCTTTCTAGTCTATATGATAGTAGAAAATATTTCTCTGCCAGAAGGACTGCTGACTAGGGATGGGCATGAACAGAAAAATGGCTGTTTTTGTGGCTTTCAGGGGGAACAACCCCTGCTTTCTGCTTTATCTATGAACTGCCACAAACTGCTTTTAAAATTCATGGAAGTTTGTGACAGTAGACCCTTCATGAACTTTACTTCACGAACCACAAACAGAACAAAATTTGTGATGGATTTTGCTTTGTGGTTTGGTTTGTGCCCATCCCTACTGCTACGGTGGGACATTTCAGGTGGGGTGCCCCTTAATTAAAAAGCCCCACCCCAGAAATAGCCATACCAGAAACCTTGTTTTTGAGGAGAAACCCCCGCTGCTGGCAGCAGCCAGGGTGAGAATGGCACAGCTTGCCCTCAGGTTTCCCTATCCTTCCCACTGTGGATTGGGGGGGAGGGCATCATAGGACCTGGGGAAAGGCAGCTCAGAGGGCATTTAAATGCCCTTTGAGTCCCCTTCCACATCTTTCCCAAAGGCTCATGGGAATGCTTTTGAAAGACTCCCCATGACCTAGGTGGTATACAGCAGGACTGGGGTAGCAGAAAGGAGGACTGTTGGCAATGTATTGAAGGTGCCACTCTTGAGTGCCCTTCTAAGCTTTCTTGCCCTGTGGAAGGGAATTAAATGCTGTCAGATATGTTTTTTACCTAGGAACTGACCCACTTGCTGCCCTATTCCCTGAAAGGAAGGGCTAGAAACAGTCTCAGAGCCTCCCTGTCTGAAGACAAGCATTCAGATTAATTTAATTAACTGTAATTTAACTGTCCCCTTAAAATTTAAGTGCCAATTCCCACGAAAAAACTCCCTGGCTGCAGGCCTGCTGGTTTGAAAGCATGCATAGAGTTTAAAGAATACTGGTTGTTGTTGTTGTTGTTGTTGTTGTTGTTGTTGTTGTTGTTGTTGTTGTTGTTGTTGTTGTTGTTGTTGTTGTTGTTGTTGTTGTTGTTGTTGTTGTTGTTGTTAAAGAATACTGGTGGTTGTTGTGAACATAAGATCTTTGTTTTAGGGGGTTTATTCATGTTATCCGAACACTTTTCTAACTCTGCCACAAGCCCATCTTTTCCTCTTAAATACTAGTCCTTGAGCCAAGCCCACTCAGAGATAACAAAGACATAACTGCTTTAGTTAATACTCTTTGGATCTTGAAGGCTGCAGTCCTGCACCACTTAGGAGTAGTTTCAGAAGGAAGCTGTATTGATCTGCAGTAGAACAGCTAGCTTGGAGTTTGGTAGCATCTTAGAGACCAGCAAGATTTTTGGGGTACAAGCTTTCAAGAATCACAGCTCCCTGCGGTATCTGATGAAGGGAGCTTTGACTCTCAAAAGCTTATGTCCCAAAAATCTTCCTGATTTCTTTGGTGCTACTAGACTGGAATCTAGTTTACCTAGGAGTAAACCGTACTGAAATGAGGAAGTTTACTTCTGGCACGTGTGCATGGGATTGGGTTGCAATCCTGTGGATGTTTCCTTTGGAATGGTACTGGTTTAGCAACTGATTGTGCTTGTGCATTTACCATTTGGATCATTTTTATGAGATAGAACTAGCCGTTATGAGAAGGATGGAGGCTCTGTGCTCAGTGTTCTGCCTGTTTTCCTGATAACATGTAGTAGAATACAATTATGATGTGAACATAAAATGGAGGAAGGAGAACAATTTATACTGCTTTGGGTCCCCATTGCGGGTGTATAAAGGAAATAAGTAAATAAATGTCATGGTACTGGGCATTTAATATGTGTGAGGAGGATGTGGGTTAATGCAGAGCATGATGACATTGCATTGCGCACTCTGGTTTCCTGCATATTACTTAGGAGGAGGAAGAAAAGGAACATTGATAGCAATAGTCGCTCTTGTGTTTCTTGCAATGCCTAGTTTCAGCCTTACAAGTACATTGAGTAAAGGTTTGGGTACACCTTAATTTTGGGGAGTACAGAAGTTAACACCAATTAACTTTGCAGTTTCCAAGCATATTTCTATTTGCATATGTATCTGCTTTGATTATATCTGGGTGCAGGTTTTCAAAAAGACTTAAGCTGGGTGACAGGATTTCCTGGCTTGAATTAGGTTGAAAACGTTTAATTTTATAGTCTTCTTGCTCGAGGCTGTGTTTTTCTCATTCACAGATAGGAACACTGTTACATTTTTTGAATTTCAGAACACAAGTCATAATCATTTTGATTTTAACAAGATGATATTGCTATATTCCTCCAGAGCTGAATTTCAAAAGTGGAATTGGGGAGAAGAACTTTGCAGTGATAATAGCCATATTCTTGAATTTGTGCAGAACTTTAAATCTGCTCTACTTCTAAACAGATTGCTGTGGAGAGAAGATATTGCAAGGTTTTTTCTCCCCCGCTAATACTTTATGTTGATAGGCAGATTCTGATGGGGCTTCATTATTTCAGTGTTAAAGAGAACAAGGGAAAGATAAGGACATTCTCTAAATACCCAGTCTTCAGTTTAGAAATAAAGTAGGGGGGGCATGATAGAAGTTTATAAAATGATGCATGCAGTGAAGAAAGTGGATAGAAGGAATTTCCTACTCCCCTATAATTCTAGAATGTGAGGACACCCAAAGAAGTTGGTGGGCAATAGATTAAGGGTGGACAAAAGGAAGTACAGTGGGAATTCACTGTTGTACATAGTGGTGGTCATAAGCACTTATAGCTTTAGAAGGAGCTTAGATAGATTCATGGAGGATAGGCCTACTGATGGCTACTTGCCATAGTGACTCAAGGGAACCTCCACATTCAGTGGCAGTAAACTTCTAAATACCAGTGCTAGGAAGCAACATCGGGGTGGCTTTGAATTCTGTAACCCATTTGTTAGTCTTCCAGGGCAGCTACTTGGCCAGTGTTTGAGACAGGATGCTGGATTAGGTGGCCTACCGCTCTGATCCGGCTAGGCTGTTCTTATGAACTAAGATTACAGTCTTATTTAATTCTGATGGTTGCTTACACAGAACTAATTGTAGTTCAACAGAATAGTATCCTTTTTTTCTTTTTGCTGCAGACAAGCTTATGAAACTGGCATTTCATTTCATTATTTAAGGTGTATTAGAAGAAGCAGATTCGTCTCAACAGCCTGACTGCGATGACTTTGTTATCTGTCAGCAACCTGTGGAGCTTCTTGGGGAAGAAAGTGAGTTGTGCGGAATACCAGTTACTCTGGAGTCAACAGGTTTAGTCGGTGCGAATCCACACTTTCAAATGCAATACCTTCTATACAGGTAATAGTAATATCACTTCAAATTTCTGTTTCTTGAAATATACATGTATAGTTAATCCACAGAACTTTAGCCATGGCTCCACCTGGTTTCCTATCCAGTCCATCTGTTCTGAACTTGTAGCAGAGTTTATTTTCTTGCATTATAATCAAAGTAGTGGATAGAGCAGTGACAATTAATGGCTCAGGAGCCACATATGGCTCTTTCATACACTATTTGTGTCTCTTCTGAGCATTGTTGCCCAGTGTGGCACTTGCCACGTGCTTCAGAAAAGTGGTCAAGGACCTTGCCCAGTGGTGTTTGTGGTTGGCAGGTGGTTTCCACCTTGAAGCAGCAGCAGTGAGCCCTCTTGAGGTATAGGCCTCATTCCAGCGATGGAAGTAAATGTGGCTTATTTTGGTTGGTGGTAAGTGCAAATGTGGCTCCCAAAGAGCCATGGAGTAAGTACCACTGAATCAGAGTGTTGGGCTAGGATCCGGGATACCCAGGTTTGAATCCCCTCATGAAAGCTTACTGTTGAGGTGATTTTGGGCTAGTTACTCTCTCTCATCGTGACCCTCACATAGTGGTGGTTGTGAGGACAAAATGGGGGAGGGGAGAACAGTGCTTTAAGCTGTTTTGATGTAAATATAATATAGTTTTGTGTAATTTCCCCCCACACACACTAGGCACACATTCTTCTTGTTTGGACTGTGGGGTAACTTTCACTTTACTGCAGTTTCAGCATAAACAGTAGCTGTAAATTTGTCACTTCTTCCAGACTTGTTTTTTTTTTTTTAAGAAAAGGGTATAGTACCAAAGGTACATGGGGAAAATAGTGCATCTCGCTGTGGTCTTTGGTTCCCATTTCTTTCTCTAGATAGCTTAAGGGAATAGAAGATTCCTATGACTGCATGCATTCTGTGTTAAAACTGTGGGTGGAACATTCTTCTATGGAGAAACTCAAGGGCAAAGAAATCAAGTAACATACTGGAGAAAGGGATAGCCAACTGCACAGTGGCAGTGTGTTTGCTTTACAAGCTTGTCTCCAGTTCCCAGCATCTCTGATGGCAAGACAGGGGAATATTTTTCCTTGACATCATGAAGAGCCACTGCCAGACCAACTAGACTGTGCTAGACCATATGACCCAGTGGTCAGCTTTCATATGTGCACCCACAGAGAGGGAGGGGACAGAGATAGGTAGATAATAGATATAAACTTTCACCACAGTGGCATTCCTTTGGGCCTTTACACTTTTTTCTTAAATTTTTACCTGTGTCTTGTGTGCTTCCCTGGATAAAGGCTGTGTGTTGGTTTAATGTGCTTTTTTCTCACTCTTCAAATTGTTTTTAGGCGATTTACTCCAGATCTGTCTTTGTTCATCTTCTCGTCTGAAGAATCCAGACTACATTCTCTTCAGCTGCTACCCATGTATGAGATGGGTATGTGTTAGAACACACAGTTAACTTGACTTGAATGAGTTTATTCTGAGCTTAGTGTGAACCATTTAATGAAACATTGGGTGGGGGAGACCTGTGTAACAGATTTTATTACCAGAGTTCTTTATTGCTTTTCAGTTAAATTTACTTCTAATTAGGGCTCTTTTTGTAGCAAAAACTTCTTTGCATATTAGGCGACACACCCCTAATGTAGCCAGTCCTCCAAGAGCTTACAGAGCTCTTCTTACAGGGGCTACTGTAAGCTCTTGGAGGATTGGCTACATTAGGGGTATGTCACCTAATATGCAAAGGAGTTCCTGCTACAAAAAGAGCCCTGCTTCTAATCTTATAATAGTATTACACTGCCTCTAGTTGGAGGTTTATCGGTATATTACATGAGATCAATTATTCAGGTACAAAAAAAGCTTAAAGAAGAAATTAGGGAAAATAAGGAGGGAAATCCACTCAAAACATGTTAGTGGGCAAAGCTAGAGAGGCGAAGATGTTGCGGGGAAAATATGCTCTCTAGATCCAGAATGGTGACTGCTTTGTCCCCATTTTGTGTAGCAGTAATAAATACCAATAAGTTATTACTATAGGGCTCTTGTTCACTGGTAAGGGAGTCCCACTGAAGTTTGTTAGGCTTACTTCCAAGTAAATCTCTTGAGCAGCAAGTCTGTGTCTGGCTGAGTAGTTTTACAAAAGGATCCCAGTAGGCTAGCAATGATCTCTCCAACTATCACATCCCTGACGTCCATGTGTTGGTGCCCTTCCCCCACTTGGTTCTGCAGATTTTTTCCCTAGAACCATTACGTTTAACAGAGTTGTCAGAACACCACTATTTCATTTGGTGTCACTTTCTGTCACTGGTACAGATGTAATCTTACCCCTTTAAGATATGTAGGGCTATAAAATACATTCTGCTCATCTTCACAAACAGCCCTGTGAGGTAGATCATTGTTCCTCCAAGCAGCTGATGCTGAGGCACCCCACTGACTTGCCTATAGGGGTGTGCAAAAAAATTTTTTCGGTATTTTTCCAATTCAGGTCAGGTGGACCTGAAAAGTATCAGTATTCTGAATATTCCCAAATGCCAATATCAGTATTGTATTGGGATTTGGGTAAATATTTGGGAAACCCAAATTTATTCAGCACCATTGTACCTTATGAGGACCGTCCCCATAGGGTATAATGGAGTTCAGGAGGCATTTAAAGTTTAAATGCCTTCTGAACTCGCTGAGTCATGCCGCCACCACAGTGCAACTTAGCAAGTGAACTGAGAAGGCATTTAAACTTTAAATGCCTTCTGAGTTCACTCACCAACTCAGCAAATTCAGAAGGCATTTAAACCTATTCTGAACTTCACCTAACAGTGGGGTGGGTGAGCTTCACCTAACAGTGGGGTGTTAGGCTGACATGGCTGGAAGTTGCTTCCCCCCCCACTTGCAAGTGGTGGGGGAGAAAAGGACCAATGAAATGGCTTTTAGCCATTTAAACCTAACAGCAGGGCAGAAATGCTTAACTTGCAGAGTCGTGCCATCACTGCAGCACAACTCTGTGAGTCACAAGCTTGGCTTTGCAAAAGCTATTTAAAGGGAACTTCCCCTTTAAATGGCCTTTGCAAAGCCAAGCCACACACAAGGAACCCAGAAGCAGCGCAAGTTCATCCAGAAGGTGGGTGAATTCTTGCCTCTTTGATGAGTGAAGCTGAGCCCGAATAGATATCGGCTTTTATTTGGGCTCAGCTAGAAAGGTAGCCGAATCAGATTAGAGTATCTGATTTGGCTGAATAAATAAGGTATTTTTTGGATATTTGTTCGGCTTGGTATATACCGCGTGCATACCCCTACTTGCTTATACAGGAATTCCAAGACAGAGCCTGGATCTCTCAGATCAAAATCCATGCTCTTTGGAGGCTTCTGCTATCCATTTTCTCAGATGGGCTTTTGGGGGGAGGGGGGAGCCTTGGCCCAGAGGGCCTTGCTGTGTGTGGGAATGTATACTCATACCTCCCTGCTTTCCTTTCCCTGTCAAACATTTGTTAATAGTTTTAGAACTATATATGGTTTTAAGCAAAGACTGATTTGAACGTGCATTTTAGCAAGTGATTCTCTATTTGCTTTTGAGACATTATTGGCAGAAGAAAGTTTATTATGCATGAGCTGGACGGAGGCAGGAGTTAATGATTTAACTCCATGAACTTAATATTTAGTGCTAGATGGGCTAAATTCTGTGTCAGAAAACTCCTCTTGCTTGCATTCCCTAACCCATAAACTGTTGGGTATCTTAGTATATAGTTTTGTATTTTCTTTTTTTATATAGCATCAAAAAAACCTGCTTGGCTTGTGGGAGGCTTTAAGCTTTCATTTTCAGTGTTTTGCCCGATTCCCCCCCACACCCCTTACAGATGCAGAGTTCCAGCTTTGGTGGTACTGGGTTAGATTCCCCCTAAAAAAATCCATGTATGCAAGAGAGGTGGGCAGTTTTCACTAAATTCCCTGCAGCAGACCTCTGACCTGGCTGGCCCAAGCAAGTCCAATCTTGTCCGATCTCAGAAGCTAAGCAGGGTTACTAAATAGCGGCAGGCAATGGAAAAGCATCTCTGCTCATCTGTTGCCTTGAAAGCCCCATGAGTGGTCATCATAAGTTGGATGCGACTTGATGGCACCACAGCAGACTTCTATCTCTCCCCCCTCCCCTGCAACTATTCCTCGTGGGTTCTCCTAGAAGCAGCATTTTGGGGTGGAGGGGGGTCCAGGCCAATCAGATGAGGCTGAGCTGATTCCTGATTACACAAGTTGGACGGGGTGTGACAATTGGTGCCCCTCTAAAGAGATCTTCTTGGGTGGAAAAAAAAATCACTTCCTTTTTTTCTTCTAGGAAGCTCCATGAAAGCTGAGGGAAGAGAGACAGCCAAGCAAAAACTTCTGCGTCTTTTCTGTTTTTTCTCTCTGCCTCATGTTGGGTACCTCTATGCAGTGAGCAACTTAGTGGAGCTGATTTCTACTTACCAGTATTCAGAGAAGTCCCAGCAGGCAGTTCTGACACCCCAGTTCCTACATGTCATCACAAGGTGGGAAGATCCATAGTTGGTGTTCTCCATAGTCTTCCCTTAAGGTTTGGAGGATAACACTGACCATGCATGCAAAGCTGTCTTCATGTTATCAGTGCCAGGAAAAGGCCTCTTTACACTTTCTGGAACTTAAAACGTTACCTGCACTGGGACCATTGGGGGAGGAACAGGGATGCCTGGGAGGAAAAGAACCCTCAAGTTTTTCTGGATGAGGGCTTCCGTGATTGGGGCCTAGCTTATCGATCCCATTGTTCAGCATTTAGACATGCACAGAACACCAGTAATGCTTCTGCATGCAGACAGTTGCTTGTTCAATGAAATATTTGAATGGACAACAACACTGCAGTGGCTTATCACCATCTGCCCCGTTAGAGGCATAAGCTAATTCTGGCTGCTAGACAGAAATGCCCCAGGTTCGCTTATATTTCTGCCACATCCACAAATGTACAACCAGGGCTTCCCCTACACCCCCATAACCATTGCAACTTGGAGGAAATGGTACAGAGACCGGGGGGGGGGGACAGGACTGAATGCCCCTTCTCCATATATACCAAAGTAATAATCCAGGTTGGGTGCTAAATGGTCAGGAGTTGAGGAAAGGTTGCAAGTCATGTGTGATTGTTAAACAGACCATAGGTTGTCAGCCCTGGACCCAGCCTGTCTACTCCTTAATGTATGAAGGGACATCCTGGGATATGCAGAGGGCCCGAGAGGTTGGAAAAACATATAGGCACATGGCAGCATCATTGTGCTTCCCAGCTCAATAATAATGTGTGTTCTCTCTTTCTCCCCCCACCCCCCGCTCCATAGCAACAACCTGCAGTGCTTTACAGTAAGATGCAGTGCAGCAGCAGCTCGTGATGAAGATCCATACATTGATACGACCCTCAAGGTGGGCTTCTGGGCAAGCTTCAGATTTGGCTGTGTTGTTTTGTTTTGTTTTTCCTTACCCCATCCTTCCTCCAAAGAGCTCAGGGCAACATACCCAGTTCTGCCCTTTTCTGTTTTATTATTCACAAAGGTTGGGTTTATCTGGGAGATTGGGATGAACCCAATATCAGCCATTGAGCTGAGTGGGGAGTAGAAACCAAGTGCCCCAGTCCTAAGCCAACTCTTTACTGCCACTACACAAGTCCCACATCTGCACCACTGTAAACCCAATTAAGTTGTACTATTCCAGAGTTATAGCAGAACTACTTTGCAATGTTCCCTCTAAGCTGTGGAGTCTTATGAGCAAAAAATCCTACTTTGTGAGCTACTGGCATTAAAGTTGTGAGCGAGCAATTTGGCCACTGCATATATTAGTTTGCTGTGGAGCCATCCTTCCTGAGCTAAGAGAAAAATCTGTGAGCTGGAGGCTAAAAAAACTGTGAGCTAGCTCACACTAACTCAGCTTAGAGGGAACACTGCTTCTGAGCAGTATTGCCCTGCCAGCCAAAAACACTACCAGCTTTCTGCATGCCTTGTCTTAGATCCACTGGAGCATTTCTGCTTAACATTCTGAGCTGCACCAAGAGTGGGAAAGTGAGAAAGTTGTGCACCATGGGAGGAAATCCCCTACAGAAAAGCTTCAGCAGATCCAAGTCATTGCAGGCTTCATGTGCTGTTCATGGAGCTGCAGATATATTTGTGGCAAAAGACAGTTTTGGGCTGCATGTGTAAGAAGTCCATGGTAATTCCACTCTCAATTTTCTTGGAGGCAAAGCAACCCAAGACAAAGATATTTGACAATCAAGGCTGCAAAGTGTTGATAAAAGAATTTTAGGAAGTATCTTTAAGCCCACAATTAAAATTGTTCTCCTTTACCCTAAAGATACTCGTAGAAGCAGTATACTTATTAACACAAATGAATTCTTTCTTCACAGGCTTGTCCCCCGGCGCAGTTAGATGTTTGTACCTTGAGAATGCAGCTCTTTATAGGGCTGAAAGCTATTTCTCATTTCAAGAACCATGTCATAGTTCTGACAAAGGCAGACACGGAGGACCTCACAGAGAAGAAAAAGCCTTCAAGAAGGTTCCTGTAAGTGCAGTGGTTTCTGGGTTAGTGTGGAGACTGGTTTGTGACATGAGGGACAGAGAGAGGTTTGTCAGGAGAGGTTGCCTCCAGTCTTTTGTTTCAGCTAAAGTCCTGCTTTGGATGAACCAGTGAAACGCAGGCTTGAGTAGGAACTGTTCCACTCAGGTCCAAGGCTGCTTGGCAGCCACCAGGTACATCAAAGGGCAGAGCTGCAAGACCCATACAACCCAAAAGCCAGGACTGCTACACTGTTTGGTTTTCAGACCTCTTCTCAATCACTTCACTCATCTTGGAATAATTTTGTGGTGTGATGTCATTCTCTGGCTTCTGTGAATTGCCGGACCAGGAATGAATTTTTCAGGGAGGCTCACATTCATCTTGGGGTTTGTGGAGGGTGTGTGTGTGTGACCCTTTGGCTTGTGCAAAAGGCTCACTCCTCTAGCCATGCCCAGACTTTTAATGCCTCAAACAGGAAGGGAAAGAAGCTCAGCCTTGATCTTTTAGAACTACATGTTCCCCCTTTTCTGCTAACCTCTTTAATAGCTTTCAAGGGCAACAGGAATCTGTTGCCAGAGGAGATGATCTATCCCATGTTGGCATGCTACCCTTGCCAACTAGATGAATGATTCCATTTCTCTTGTAATGAAAGGACACCGAAGGAGCCCGCATGATCCTTACACCAACTGTTTCCTATTTGCTGTTCTTAGAGGCAGGCCGTTCTTAGAGGCAGGCCAGTTTCATGTTCCATAGCTAATGTCCAGCTATTTTGATTCAGTAAACTGCAGATTGGTTATCCTTGAACTCCAGATGTTTACATCATCATCCCTGTCTCTCCTTGATTCCACTTTGGTTGCAAAAGACCTTGAATTCAAGACAAATGCTTTTCAAATTAATTCTTAAATCAGCCAAATTATAGCAAAAAGAGTTCTGTAGTCATAGTGTTGTAGAAATGATTCTGACAGCTGCAGTGCTCAAGATGATAATTGTAGGTTAAACATATGTGACTGGGGTTTTTTGTTCCTAGGTCAAGAAAGGCCGATAACCAGCCCAAGGTTCCGCAAGAGTCTGAACCAGGCTGGAACCTATACATTGTGAAAACAGCTTCAATTCTTCAACTTTATAGAGAAATGGTATTGTTACTTTGCTTTGTTGATTGATCTCAGAATCCTATTTTGGCTGGGTGCATTTATGAACAGTACGCAGGCATGTCTGTTGTCTTGGCTGAAGTCTCTTGGGATGTCCTCTTTTCTGTCTTAGGTCGACTACTCTAAGACCTACGAGAATGTGAGAACGGAGAGTTGTATCCATCTTCTCAGCGAGGCTCACTTGTTAGTCAGGACAGCTTTAATGGACCCGGATTTGAAAGAATCGGAAGAGAAGGAAGGCCTCCTCGCAGCACTTCAGGATAGCTGTGCTCTCCTAGGAGATTGTTATAGCAGGTTTGCATTTAACAAGCTGCATTACTAACATTTGATCTATTCAGATGCTCCTTAAGCAATAACGATGCAAAGCATACAAACTGGCCAAACGCTTGTGTCTCCCAGAGTAAGCATACAGGCGCACGATCGATTTGCAGACCAAGTTAAACTTCCCTGTTAGGTTAGCATGAAAAAGTAATCACCTCCTCTCGTATTCCTGCTTTGCAGGCAGACAGCCTGAACAAAGTGTCACAGATTGAATGCATTGCAACCAAAAATGCCCCCAAAGAATAAAGGAGATGCTTATTGTCCTGAGGCACCGTCGATACCCCAATCAGATGGCACCTCATTTGATTACAAGACAAATCCAGCAGTTGCTGATGTTCCGTTATTACCAGCTGATACTTCCATTGAAGGAGTCATGCCTTGTATATAAGAATAATAGACCAGGCAACTGTTAAAAATTTCAGTAGTTAACTTTCATTGCAGCTCCAGTTTGTGAATGATCCATGAAGTTAGCCACCATCAGGCAGGCTATGGGCCTTACCGGATGTGTGCTGGGAGTTCTGTGTTCAAAGCACTGGTGATTTTTTTTAACGTGTAATTTTCAAGTGTGCAGTGGCCCAACTCATATTGGGACCATAGCACAGAGCAGGATTACTTTAAGTTTCCCCTCCAATACTATTTTCCCAACTTGAAATGGCCCCAAGGACTTGCTGTTCACCCTTTTGAGGAAATCTGAATTGGGCCGCTGCATGCCTGAAAGCTGCTTAAAAATACTACCAGAAGCTTCCTATGTTGCAAGAACTTTTTAGTTCAATAGCTTGAAAGTTGTGAGAGAGAGTCTCATACTTAGAAGCCTCTTTATACATCACTTGCTTTTCCAGCGAAAGTACTTTGTTGTCTATCTCTGTTTGTCCACTGACTTCTATACTTCCAGGTTTGATACCAAAGATTTCCACCTTGCGCTGCCTTACTACAAGATGTCTGGTCTGTCGATGGCTGACATTTTGAAGAGGGTAGATTTGAGCTCTGAGAATGAAGCACACAAGTATGGAAAGGGGTTTATATTTTACTTGCAGTATGTCCTTTCTGAAGACACCAATGAGGAGCTGAGTGAAGTAAGCAAATAGATTTCTTTTTCTCACTGTTTTTTCCTCCATGAGAAGTGGCCTGCTTGTGTTCCACCACATTCTTCATTCTGGAGTGTCCCATTTGTGTGAGCATTTTTGTGATTCAGAAGGTCAGGGCTGTGTTATCTTTGTCACAGCCTGTTTCCAGAGTGCAGCTTACAGGACAGGCATCAAGCACTTGGCTGCTGTGTGCGTTTCACAGGAATCAGTTCAATTTGTGACTATGAAAGTTGTCCAAACATTAGCTTCTGATCTGATTTGTTTTTTAAATCTTGGAAACATCCATTTACATTTTACACATGAAGATTTATATTTGTTTCACAATTGCACCACTTTTCTCCCTACGAGATAGTAAAAGAAGTCTCAGTCCATTTCCTAGGACAAGAGAACATAAGAGAAGCCAATGTTGAATCAGGCCAATGGCCCATCTAGTCCAACACTCTGTCACACAGTGGCCAAAAATACCACGTGCTATCAGGAGGTCCAGCAGTGGGGCCAGGACACTAGAAGCCCTCCCACTGCTGCCCCCTCCAGCACCAAGAATAGAGTGCATCACCTGCCCCAGACTGAGAGTTCCCATCTATACCCTGTGGCTAATAGCCACTGATGGACTTCTGCTCCATATGTTTATCTAATTTCCTCTTGAAACTGTCCATGCTTGTAGCTGCCACCACCTCCTGTGGCAGTGAATTCCATATGTTAATCACTCTTTGGGTGAAGAAGTATTTCTGTTCTAACCCGACTGCTCAGCAATTTCATGGAGTGCCCACGAGTCCTTGTATTGTAAGAAAGGGAGAAAAGTACTTCTTTCTCAACCTTAGGGACTGACCTAAGTTTTTAAAATACTAAGGTACGTAGACCCCTTCTGTGACCTGGATGGTTCAGGCTAGCCCAATTTCATCCAATCTCAGAAGCTAAGCAGGGTCAGCACTGGCTAGTCTTTGAATGGGAGACCACCAAGGAAGTCCAGGGTGACTACGCAGAGGCAGGCAATAGCAAAGCAGCACTGAACGTCTCCTTGCCTTGAAGACCCTACGGCGCTGCCATGAATTGGCTGTGACTTGGCACTTTACAGGTGCTGATTTGTTACACGTACTTCTAGTTGTAGTTCTTGTCTCACGCATTACACGAGTCTAAAGTCCCCAATTCAAAATTTCATCTGCATTATGAATTGGAAGAGTGCAGGATAGCTGAGGTAAGCCTGTCCTAGCTGTAAAGTGGCGATAATACCATCCTACTATAAAGACGGCAGAGCTAATGTGTGTGGACTGCTTTGAGCAGTCAAGAATAAAAGCTTTATAACTGTTGCATACTGTACATGTGGAAAGGGTTAGTGCACCATATCCTGTAAAGCTGAGAGTGACTTACCTGTGACTCCCCAGTAACTAGATGATGAAAGCAGGCTTTCATGCACAACGCTTCAGTCAAAAGTATCCCATTTTAAGGTTGTTTTTTTCCCCTGACAACCTTCGGCTCTACTGAGCCTAATAAATGGGCTCTCTTGCCTCTATATTTTTGAGTGCATATGTGTGTTTTGTTTCGTGCCCGTTGCACGAAGAGCTTTGGTTGAATTGCTCAGAATGTTTAGAGGAGAGGGCGCTTGTGTTCAAAATGAAAACTTTGTTGGTGACAACTTTCAGTGTTGCTTTATTTTTACCAGGACTTGGCAGCAAAAGTGCTCCAAATCTTCTACCTTGCAGAGCCTAACCAGATGTCCCACGTTGTCTGCAGCCCATGCACCAAAAACATGTGTCCTAAAATGGCGATGGACTGCTTGGAGAAGGTGGAAATGGTGGTGCCATCGGTGGTGGTGACCCTCTGCAAGGCTTCTCTGGCTCTGAAGATGGGAGATCAGATCAGATGCCAAAAGGAGCTGGACAGCTATACAGAGGTAGAGGCCACTGATCACAAACCGTTCACCTTTTTGAACTGAGGCTTGAGCCCTCTATGCATCGTGATCCCCAACAGAGGGAGCCAGTGCTTGTGTCTTGAAGGCATTCTGTTGCCCCTTCACTGTTGTGAAAGAGTCCTTGGAAGCCTTTTTTGTTTTGTTTTAGCCTCCAGCCACTTTTCTCCTGCTCCCTGGTAGTGCAACATTGTCTGGGTATTGTGTTGTCTGTCTGTGACTAAGGTTTTGAGAGTCAAAACTCCCTCCATCAGACACAATGGAGGTCTCTTAAGTCTTTTTATCCCAGTCAGAAGGTGTGAAGAGTGTTGTAAACAATGCTCGTAAAGTTAATTCACAAGTTCAGAACAGTGGACTCTCCTTCCCCCCCCAATAGGGACATAGGATTCTAATGTCATTACAGATGTTAATCTTCTGCCTCCAAGCCATTCCCCTCTGCTGTAATCAAGCTAATTGTACCTTCACATCTTTTACAGGCATTCTTTATAACCCTCCTCCTGCCTTCTGACTGGGATAAAAAGATTCAGAGGTCTCCATTCCTAATTGTATCTGACGAAGGGGCTTTTACTCTTGAAAGCTTATACCCGGACACTCTTGTTGATCTCTGAGTTGCTACTGGACTCAAATCTAATAGGTAGCAGGGGAAATACTGCTCCAAAGGGAGAAGGGAGAAACACAGACCTGTTCCTGATTTGTGCTTAAGAAATAAGGAAAGTTTCATCTGTACTGACCTACAACCCAGATCCTTTTTCACTGTTTATAGAATGTCCTGTCTTGTTGTGTAATCCACCTTGAGTCACAGTGACAGAGGTGGAGTATAAATAACATAAATAAATAAATAAATAAATAGAGATGGATATAACCTAGATATATCAGTGACCAGTTCTGTTGAAAAGATGGGGTGATGTCGGTCTTGTGTGATTTCTTCTCTCCCCCCCTCCTCCCCAGCCTTTTCCTATGTTTTAAACATACAAAGCAGGAGTGAATAGTCATGACTCCTTCACAGGGTCAGTTTAATCTATGTCAAGTAAATCTGAGTATGCACTTGCTTGGGTACATAAGAGATGCCTTGGTGAATCAGTATTCTTAGTCCCGCGTTCTTTGCAAAAACTGAAGCAACCAGCCAGTGCTCAGTGGTCTATAGTGAAAACTGACCATTATCCACCACTAGTAGACTTTGGCCTCTTTTCTGTCTACTCCTGCTGCAGTCCCAATCCAGGAAAGTATGTAGAGAGAGCCCCACACACAGAGAAGCCTTTGCATCTTCCCCAAACAGCCCTTCTCCTGCACAACTTCACACATAGAGGGTTTCTGGATCAGGGGCTGCCATGGGTAAGAGTTCTGAATCAAGGCACTGATAACAAGGGAACGTAGGAAAATGTACTTGGAAAGACTTCAGATTCTCAAGGAATGTAAACAGTCTAAATGTTGATTGTAGTAATAAACTCAGGGCTGATTGACCTTTGGGTCCTTTAAACTTGTTTTGAGAATACCAATGGCCAAATAAATATGTAACATCTCTTATGAACTGAATCTATTCCCCGCATTGGGAATCCTTTCAAGGACTTTATTTACATATTTATTGAAAGGAAATCCAGGCATTTGATGTTTCACACACCATGCATTCCCCTTGGGTGGTTTTTGGGAGGACATCAAAACAGCTTTCATTCAAGAAGAAGCCAAAATCTGGGTCAGCTTTTTACTTTTGTTGTTGTTTGTCTGCAGATGATCCTGGTGTGTGGTTTTATTGTGGAACCAAGACTCCTGAGGCAGCAAATTAAAGGGCAGATTAGCCCAACTGAACTCGCTGTCTACCTGCGGGAGACGAGACCTGGATTTCTTGTGGCTTCAGTACTGGCTTTACATGAGAACAGTAAAATGGAATTGGAAGAAGCAGACTCTTACATCAAGGTCAGCTACCAGGCATTTTTGCTGCTTTTATAGTTGGAACTTCCAAAATAGCACAGTTCCCATTCCTTGACTTCATAATTAGAGGACAAGAAACTACATAAAAAGTTTGAGTCATTCTTCTCATACGAGTCCTGAAATAGCAAGAGGGTAACTTCAGTGCATGCAGAAACTCACTTTTGGAGTTTAACCAAAAGAGCTGACTCTCGGTTGCAGTGGCTCTCAGGCTTTAGCAACCCAGGGAAAACCCACCTTTTGGGGGTGGTTGGAAGATTCCCTGCTTCAAGGATGACGGTATATGCCTCACACAGGACCCAAGACCTAGTCGCTTGGATCGGCGTGCACTGTGGTACTTCTTTTTGGACAAGCTGTGCCTAACCATTCCACATTACGTCCTCATGAACATATATACCTGATCTGTGAACAGAGTGTTTGTGGTTCTGGTGGCAGCCATTCCCATGATTGTGGAGAATGGAAGAAATGTCATTGCCATTATGAGAGTTGTTTGACCTGGTTTGCATGTTAAGGTGGTCTGTGCAGATTCATATTTGGCGTAAGTTGGGTCCTCTTTTCTCTGAGCTGTGCTCGGTACATTGATGCAAGTGTGTAATTAAGCACTCCCTGGTGATCCAAATATAATGGGAGCCATTTGCATAAGCATGATCTGCTGAACATCAGAAGACAATCAACCACAGTTTAAATAAAACCTAACAAGAGCAGGAGACAAAGACTTTATTCCGTTTGTCAATCCCGCTTCATTTCAATCTTGATCTCATGAAAGAGCTGATAACAGCTTTTTTGCAATAGTCTTCCATAAGGGGGTTATATTCCCCTGTTAGAATTAATCAGATTGCTTTGGGATCTACACACAGGGCTGGATTACACTGATAATTTCCATGAGCAAAGGTGGGGCCGTGCCAATTCACCCCTCCTCCAACTTCCCTCTCCTGCTGTCCCAGGTGTGTGTGTGTGTGGGGGGTCCTCTGTCTCTCAGGAGCAGCGTTTTGAGGGGTCTTTTGCACTGCATGCAGCAGGAGGGGGCAGGAAAGTATAGAAGTTGTGCACTGCTGACGGAAATCCTTCTATCAGGGAAGCCACTGGAATAAATCCTTCTGTATCCTGCACCTGTTAGATTTCTGTTTCTCCCCCCTCCTGTTTTGCGGTGTGCTATCCCTGTGCTCTGTTTTATTTACAAGAACGCTTTAAATGTTCTTCTGGGAGTAGCTCCTTGATGTCTTTTTTTCTTTCTGCTACTTTGGAAAGCAGATGCTGAGTGCCAAGGATGGAGACGGTGTTCCCCAGCTCTTAGTGGACTTCTGGGAAGCTCTCCTGGTAACTTGCTTCCAGGAAGAAGTTGTACAGAAACTGCATTTTAAACTTGCTTCTCAGTACGTTTGGAGGCTGTGTAGGAAGGAGTTACCTGATACTAAACCTCTGAAAACCACAGAAGATCTGGTAAGGTGCCATTTGTATTGAACTACCTGCAAAATGCGTATAAAAAGCCGTAGAGCTCTTATTAATGCCCCTCCTGCACTGATGCTTGAATCTGCACTGAACCCATGCTGTCATCTGAAACAAATAATCTGCGAGCGCATCCACTTTCTTTAGAGGGGGAAAAAACCTGGATTTTTAAATAAATACTTTTTTAAAAGCTCTCCAGATTTTTTGTCAAGGAAAACTAAATTCTATCAAACAAATCCTGCAAATTATGGGTGCAATCCTTCTTCCTCAGGAAGCAGTTTTTCTCCAGGCCAGTTTGGCCAGAGATCCTGGAGGTGGGTTGTTTTTTGTCTGTTTTTTGCCATCTTCTAGGCATGGAACAGGGGTCACTGGACATGGGGGCGGGGAGGTATTTGTGAATTTCCTGCATCGTGCAGGAGGTTGGACTAGATGACCCTGGCGGTCCCTTCCAACTCTATGATTCTGTGATTCTTCTAGATGGGCAGCTGCTTACAGGAGGAGATACTGACAGGGTTCAGGGGGAATACCTTCCCCAGCCCTCCTTGGCTTAGAGGTCAAAGGTCTGCATGCATTTCCCACATGTAGTCCCCTTTCTCCCTGCTTCTCACCAGGGTGCGGTATGCAGGTGACCATCTCAAGTTGCAAAGAAAGTGTTTCTGATGATGAAGATAAGGATTTGTGCTCCCAAACATTATCCTTGCTCATGCAAAACACAGCTTTGCTTACATTTATGGTTTGGCTAAGTGCATTGACACCAGGCATTGCTCATACTTTTTTGTTGTTGTTTTTATTGTTGTACTTTTCAGGCTTGATTTTACAGACCAGAGGGGCTAGAATATTGCTTTTATCTGACTGCAAGCTGCAATCAAAAGAAGCGCTAGGTTGCTCAGTCCTATGTTTGTGTAATGTATATTCAGGAGCACAGAATACACAGAGCCTTTGTCCTTAATAATTGTGCATGTAAAGGACAAAGCTCCCAATGAATAGTTCTAATATAGGTTTTTTACCCTTATTATTGTACCTTTACAGAGGAACTAAGGAAAGTGAGGATTTTTTAAAATGTTCTCAATACAAACCGCAACTAACCTGGAGGGCTGAGCAGTGTAAAAAGCATTACTTCACTTTAAATTTAGCTTTGCATAGCTTGGGAACGGAAGTGAAAGTTGAACCAGAACCTTCATCTGTGTTAGCTTCATTTTTGGTCTGCCTTTCCTGAAGAGACTCAGAGTTGCCTGCTGTTTTTACTTGTATTGGAAATAGATCAAGATGGGTAGCCACGTTAGTCTGTCCATAGCAGCAGAAAAGGGCAAGAGTCCACTAGCAGACTAACAAAATTTGTGGCAGGGTAGGAGCTTTTATGAGTCACTGCTCACTTCTTCAGATAGGTCTTTAAGGTGCTACTGGACTCTTGCTCTTTTCTACTACTTGTATTGGGTCTGGGATTCAAAATGATCAGCACCAATACTGGCATTTACTTCACTAGTCCCCAGTGCTCCTGTAAAAAGAAGTCCACCTCTAGGGTGAGACGTTCTGCAGCTGTCCTCATACTTGCTGCTGGAGATCAGAGCATCGAGATGCTGTTAAGAAACAAAGTGGCTCATTTTCACAGTAATGTATAAAAGGTCAGTTTCAAGAGTGCTTGAACTCCCGAGGCTTTCATCCGCACTGGATTTCTTCAGAAACTTTTCTGACTTGAGGAGGGGCTTGCATCAAACTCTAGACAACAGTTCTAGTTTTGTTGTCTTCAATTTAGTTTGCTTCAATTGAATAATTTTTTTAGTGGGGTTTGGAAATGAAGCTTCAAATTACATATAATACAGGAAAGTCTCTGTATGTTTCTTTTATCCTTTTCTTCCCCCAGGTAAATTCCTGTTGTCATTATGGACTTATTTTTCCGTGGGTTACATTCATGATGTCATTAGCACCTCCTTCAGAACAAAACTCTTCTGAAGACCTTTCAAAGTTACAGGTATGACTGCTTTCTTCCATCTTCTCTCAGTCATCACGCAAATAGAGGCTGACTGTGTTTGTTTGTGTTAAGCTTTTTTTTTTTGCATTACACCATACCTCACCTGTGAGGCTTTGCAGTCACACAGCACCTGGTTTAAACTGAGCTGTTCCCCACCCAAAGCAGCTACCCACATTTGGCACACCAGTGTAACACCTGCCTTGGCTGCAGACGGTTGGGGTGCTAACTAAGCACCTGTAAGTCTCACAGTTGATTTCTTCTTTAAACCAGGCCCCGGTGTCTGCAAGATAGAAGGGTGGGATCAGCTTGTGTGGCAGGAAGATAGACACACAACTTGTTTCTCATCAGAAGCTGGGGAAGCCATGCTGATGAGCTGAACTTGGCATCTTGTAAGAGTCCTAGCTGATTCTTAAATGGCCAGAAGATATGTGATGAATTAAGTGGGCTAGTGGCAGTTTTCAAAGACATACAACATGGGTGTTCTAAAACATCATATGTTTAAACTCTGATTTTAAAGTATCATTCCAATTTTTATCTCCCCCCCCCCGACTTGACAAGTACAAGAGATTGCTTGAGAAATGCAACTGATATATAAAAGGAGGAGGAGCTTCTTCTGGGCATAGAGCAGGGGTTACTGGGAGAGCGGGAGGGGGTAGCTGTAAATTTTCCTTCATTGTGCATTGGGTTGGACTAGATGACCATTGGGATCCCTTCCAGCTCTATGTCTCTGTGTTTCCACTGAATTGGAGCAGAAACTTCTAGTCTCTTTTGACCTTTATACAACTGCATTCTTTAAGTGCAACTCCCTGAAAATAAGACCCAAGGACAAATACCTGACTGACGTAAGCAGGCTTAGTATCAGGCTGAAAATGCTGCGAGCAAAACTCTTCTCTTCAAAGAGGAGCTACCACTACTTGACTACTTGTTTATGTAAAATTTTCAAAGATAAACAAATTGGTGCAGAGGGAAAAGAATCTTTAATAATTGTACATCCCCACTTTTTGCATGTGGCTTCATCAGGCAGAATCTACTTTCAGGTTCTTTTTCGTTCAGTTCCCAGACAGACACCTGCTGTTTAAGAATTAAACTCACAATGCAGTTATCACTGAAGGAGTATTGAAGTGTATGTATGGGAACTGAACTAAAAAGAATCTGAAACACTATTGTATTGAACTGCAGTGCTATCTGTCCTTGGCTCATAGTTTTTGTTTTTAACTGTTATAACTATTTATTGTGAAATGTTTTAAGTCCTATTGTGGACTTCTTGGTGTGATCCACTCTGACCCTGCTCACAGGGAGGGTGGAATACAAGACAAAATTAATAAATAAAAAGTAAATTCCCCAATAAAGTTGCATGGAAAATGCATAGAGGCTGTACAATTATTAAAGATTCTTTTTCCCTCTGCACCAATTTGTTTCTTCATCTTCCTCTTTCCTCTGATATATGTAAAAATCACACACACACTTATTTTTGGTGCTGTTGTTTGGCAGAAACTAAGACTTTCATTGAACTCTAAACTAGGTGGTTGAAATAATATTGACAAGCACAGATGTGACAAACTTTTTCCCCTGGGTAAGGTCAGTCATGGATATGGACATGGTGCAGCTGCCTTCAGGCTTATCGTGAACAAGCCAAACACAGAACCTGTGTTGTTCTTTTGCAGTTTAATCCACCGCAAACCTGGTTTTGTTAATTTCACCTGTTTTACAGCTTAAAAACTTATTATTTTGTCCGGTAATAACTGCATTGTGAGTTTAATTTTTAAACAGTAGGTGTATTCAGTTACTTCTAAAGCTTTGTAGTTTTGCCCTGACCTGGATAGCTCAGGCAGGCCTGATCTCATTAGATCTCAGAAGCTAAGCAGGGCCACATTGGCTGGTATTTGGATGGAAGACTTCCAAGGAATACCAGGGTCACTCACGATGCAGAGGCAGGCTATGGCAAGCTACCTCTGAATATCCCTTGCCTTCAAGCCCCACTAGGGGCCGCCAGAAGTCGGCTTGACTTGATTGCTAAATAAATAGATCTATAGTTGTTTTCCCCCTCTTGTCACACACACCCAGTCATTTTTTCTACCTTTTTTTCAGTCTCTCTTATGCAGCCCACATATCAATATAACGTCTATTCTGTCATTTCTGGAAACCCTTCCCGACAACACCATTTCCAGTCTAAGCATCCATATTCTTTGCAATACACGGTTAGGGCAGTACGAGACAGCCATCGACAGGCTCTTGGAGAGGTGCCCTGAAACGGTCATCCCTTACGCCCAGCATGAGTTGAAAGATGAGCATCAGGTAAGCTGTGGTACTTGATTTCAGCCTTTGCTTTGTTCTCCATTGCCTTTGTTGATTAGCCTATACACAGGGACCACAGCAGGTTTGCTCTCTGAGAAACAGAGCAAGTTACTTCAGGATATTTAACAAACTTGTGCTTTCAGTAGACATACGCCTACTTTTTCAGGTTTTTTCTGAATGATCACAGGTACGAAAGATGCACTGAATGTTGTGTGAAATAGGTGTACTTTCCAGAACACCTTGAAGCCAGTCTTATTTCTGAAAATGAACAAAAGCACACACCGGAGTAGATGTCCCCTGGAAACAAGTTTGAGAACCTGAGTTTCAGCTAAATGGCCAGATAGAGGCATGGAAGGGAGCGCATGTGTTCGTCACATCACGAGGGAATGCAGCTGGTGAGGAGCTTGACTCTAGGAGCAAAGGAGAAGACTAGATCCAAATGCTGTTGTGTGTTGCAGTGTTCAAAGCTTCCAGTGGTGCCTGATGCCTTGATTTAAAATCCATGTGTCATTGGATACTGAACTATTGTAGTCATACACCATCCAGATGTTCCTGTCCAGACAGGAAAATGGAGGCCATGAACAATTACTATAGTGTAGTATCCAATGACATGGAATCTACCGAAGGTCCTGCACCACTTATAGCTTTGAATTATGCCCTCTTTGCACAGTACATTAATTCTGACTTCAGTCATCAAGGTGCCACAGCATTTTTTTATTTCAAGCCAATAAAATGCCAATATCTTGGAAAGTGATATAGTTCACATATGTGCCAACTGTTGCCTTTATTATTGATGGATATCTTGTTCCATCTGCACCACCGTAGGCCAGCCTCTAAGTATACATTGCACAGGAATGAGATTCAGTAACTGAATGTTGAATTTGGCTTCCTAAATGTAAGGGGTGGGAAGCAGGTTTTTAAGCTCTCAAAACTAAGAACAGGTGTTGGTAAGATCTATTGATCTCAGAAGTGTTAGAGGAAGATGGTTTCCAGGAGTCATAATCTATGCAGGACTTAGAATCCAGCTTTCCTTGTCGTGCTTTCCATCTGTCTTCATGAAACGATTCTGCCATTACCCAAGTGGTCGTGCTTTCCCCCCCTCTGGAATCTTTAGTGAAACGAGAGAGCCAGCTGGGTTCAGGGGTTACAGTGTTGGACTGGGATCTGAGAGACCCAGGTTCAAACCACCACTGTTCCTTCAAAGCTTCCTGGGTGACCTTGGGCCACTCATATTCCCAGTCTAATCTACCTTACAGGGTTTGAGTCCCCCCCGGGGAAGAAGGCCAGGGTATGAATAAAATAAATATCCTTATCAGTTGTAGAGTATAAAGAATAGTCTTGTCATAGGATACAAACAACTATAAAAATATCCAAGACTCTCTGTTTAAGATTCTGGTTTTTACTATGTTGGTTTTGGTTTTTTGAATTGTATACCAAGCAGTAGAGAGAGTTCATATGCAATATGTATATTCTGGAAGTGAGTTCATGTGTGAGTATTCTCTCAAGTAACCACATATAGGATTGCAGGTGTTGATGATTGCTAATACTGACTTTCTTTTTGGAACTTTCTTCTGACTTAGGCTCTGTGGTGGAAAAAACTCCTTCCTGAGCTCTGCAGAACCACCAGATATGCTGGAGATAACTATCCTGTCCTCCTCTCTTCTCTGAAAGGTAAGGGATGTTTGTTTTGCAGCTTTATGCATGTGATGGTGTTCTGCCATGCATTTAAAAGCCTTTTATAGTACAGAGGGTGCTGCAGACAACTGGAACTTCCAGTGATTGTGTTCGATTATAGGATGCTGGGACTGTACCTCTGGGTGAGCCATCTCCCTAAGGACCATGCTTGGGGGGGGGGCCCCTATTAGAAGCTTAGTAGGAATGAGTCTTCATGGTAACGTGTTGTGTTAACCAGGCTGGGTATGTGTGGGTGGGTCTGCTTCTTACAGAAACATTATCGGTCCTTGCCATGGAACTGGAACTGAGGGACTTCCTAAACGTTCTGCCTGAAGATGGTAATGCAGCTTTTTTCCTGCCGCACCTCCTTCAGTGCAGCAGGAGGAGACAAGTGACCTGAACACCGTGAAAAGCAGTGTGTGACCTTCCAGGAACTGGACCAAAAGGCCTTTCTTTTGCAAAGCAATTGTGAATAAAATGGCCCATGATGCTCAAAGTTTGAAGAAAAGCCACTTACGTTTGGAGGAAGCCTTCCAACATTGCTGAGGATACATGTAGGGGTGCTACTCTAACATATCCTTGTGTATACAGGAAGAGTATAGGGTTTACTCTTGGCCTGAATCAGGTGTGGCTTGAAATTCACACAAAGGATGCTTATAACCTTGATGCAGCTTTGTAAAGCATCCTTATTTCCATTGATTGTGCTTTCCAGTGCTTTTTAGAACGTTGTTTACACTGTGCAAAAAGCTGGACAAAATCTTTCATTAGGTAGGTGGTCCAAATACACTCTCATGTTAGGGATACAATTCCAAACAAAGCCATTTTTCTGAGCCATCAGTGTGTGGTGTAGTTATGTCCAACTACCAAAACTTCTGAATAGCTCAGTGGCATCAGCCAGGAACTTTTCCTTACCCAGGGACCAGTAAGTTGCTGAAAACGCAGCTCTGATTTCCAGTACATGAGCTGGATTGAGTGTGCAGCAGATTGTATCCAATAACAACCTGCTTCAAGAGTTATTTCTGAGGAAGCGTCCCTCCCATTCAGTTGCAAGAACCCACCAGTGAGGCTGTCACAAGCATTATTAGACCAGACCTCTTTTTTTTCCTCTGCCTCCTGACAATCACTTGAACCAAAGACTATTACACAGATTTTTGCACAAAGGGTGGCAAGTGCTATTGTTTTATTTTGCCTCCAGTCTCTGTCCTGTACATAAGGAAGCATCTTCAAAGGTGGTTTATTCTTCAGCATTTTTAAGCATACTGCTCACCAGAGTTGTTGCAATTCTCAGGGGCTGGACACGCCATTTGTATTGAGTGTTGTTGTTGTTTGTTTTTTAAAAAAAGACTTTTAAAAAGTCACTTGGCATTGGATGTCTTTATAGTGCATTCTACCCAGTCACTGGGCTTCAGTTTTTATAAGCTTTTCGGTGATGAGAGAACTATAGTGGAGGTAGTGGCATCCTCACTTGTGTTGTAGCACTACTTGGGAACAAATGGTGAGCATCTGCAAATGAGAAAAAGTAAAGTCCAAGCAAGAGTTCTAATAATCATGTGTTATGAGAAATGTATTAAAGCATGCATTATACCACAATTGGAAAACTTTGGTTCATATTTAATTGGCTTAGTCATTTTGGATAGATGGAAAAACAGAAGTTGACCACCTTGTTTGAATGCTTTAGAAACATTAGTCTCATATTAAAAAAAAGGTCTGAAGTATGATGTTGTTGTTTTTTGGCCTGGCCACACTGGCTCCTGTTATACATCTGCGTGCATGGGGCACCCAAATTAGCATCCTGAGTTTAGTGAACAATATTAAGCCCATTCACAAAATAGACAGAATTGTGAATTGGTATGACATCCCCGTCCATGGCCATAATTTCTGGGTCATAAAAGGACTGGTCACTACCCAACTGACTATGAAGAAAAAAAGGAAACAAACAACCCTGAAAACTGGGATCAAGAGCCTTAAAGGGTAAGTCAAACTGAGTAGAGGGCCAACAATTAAAACTTAATGTATAAATAATATGTAAAAATACATGTATTTATTTATAAAGAATTTAAAAACCTGTAAAGAAGAAGAGACTGGCTTTATAACCTGCCATTCACTACTCGAAGGAGTCTCAGAGCAGCTTATAATCTTCTCCTCCACACAACAGGCACCCTGTGAGGTAAGTGGGGCTGAGCGAGCTCTTTCAAGAATAGATCTGACAGAACTATGGCTTGCCCAAGGTCATCCAGCAGCTACAAGTGGAGGAGTGGGGAATCAAACCTGGTTCTCCTAGATTAGAGTCCATGCACTTAACCACTACACCAAACTGGCTCTCGGGCCCAATCACACCTCATATAAAAATTCCAAAATCATATATACAGAAAGGCCAATAAACTTGACCGGATGTATTTTGGCTTGTTAGGGCCTCCTTCAGAGGTCAAACACATTGAGAAACATATTAGCTTATATCATAATACATAATACAATACAATTATACAGCATGGATACAAAATGGACCAGACAGGAATTACTGTAAAAAAAAAAAGTGAAATTAAATATGTATAATAAAATGGATAAATAAACTCTGTATTTAATTTCATGGTTTTTTTATTTTTTATAGCAATTCCTTTCTGGTCCATTATGTACCATGCTGTCTAATTGTATTATGCATTATGCTATAAGCCAATATGTTCCTCATTGTGACAGCCCTATGCTTGCCCTGTTCTGCTGCTAGACAAATGCCTGGTGCTGTCAGAGCTGCTACTCTGCGAGAATGCAGCCAGCTCAAGGGTGGGCATAGCTGCTCTATAAGTTCCCTGCTGTTCCCTGACCATATGCGGTTAAATAATGCCCTGCATGCTGAAAAAGGCCTTCCCGGTGTCCATTTCTAAGCACCTCCTACATTTGATTCCTAATCTAATCCCTTGTATTTTCTTAACTCTAAATGTTATTCCCAAATCTTAATACACTCACAGATTAGAATGTAGATG
Organism: Gekko gecko; assembly: GCA_029375565.1. Classification (NCBI taxonomy): domain Eukaryota; kingdom Metazoa; phylum Chordata; class Lepidosauria; order Squamata; family Gekkonidae; genus Gekko; species Gekko gecko. The sequence goes on from JAPDNY010000008.1 coordinate 112,894,855, forward strand.
ACTAGTTTCAGTTTAGGTGCTTTTGGGGGTGTATCAGGTTTAAGGGATAAGGTTTGTTTGCTTTTCCTATGCACCTGCCACACCTACTAAGCCCTTGGCACAGGCAACAGGGACTGGGCAGAGGGCTGCCAGAAACCTTTTTAAAAAGCAGCTTGCCTTGTTTTTGGCATGTTTCCTATTGGCGTTACTGGAATTCCAAATGTGCAGTGTTCTGATATTTGTTTTTCTAAACTGAGCTCTGCTTTTTAGATTTGGAGAAACCTTTTCATGAATTTATTTAAAACATTTCTATCCCACCTGATCTCCTGGGCCTCAAAGCAGCAAACAAGGTAGCAGCTATATTACAAAAGACTTAAACCATAATCCAGTTTAAAAAAATTAAAACTGATTAAAATACCCAATTTAAAAGCATTCAGAGTTAGAACACAGAAGATCCACAAACTCACAGACAAGTCTGCTTGAGAAATCTGCCCACCACCACATGCTCTCTGTCATCACACTACTTTACAGAAGTATACAAAGCATTTACAAATATATATGAAAATTAAGGGCTCCTAATCTGAGGTTAGAAACTGTACCAGCTTTCTTATATGAACATAACTCCCCATTTAACTACTATGATTTGAGAGCTGTTACCACCTACTATGAATGTAACATTTTCTCTTCAACCACTGGTATTCCTTACCTTCTCTGGGGAGCACTGTGTAGGTAGTCTCCATCCCTGCATGGATATGATCAGTCACATGGCAGTGCAGTAACCATGTCCCAGGATACTTTGGGAACATTTCAACAGTCTGAAATGTCCCAGGGAAAAGATCAAAGACATCTGCTCGGTAAGTCCTGGTTTGCTTTTAAGGCAAAACAAAAACATCCTGTGTCAGTAATAATTCAAGTAGGCAATTGCTAATTAATTGGAACAGGTAAGCCCAATAAAATGGGTCCAGATTATTTTTATGAGTATTTATTGTGTGAATGATAATGAGTATTTATTATATAAAACTGCCAGTAAAAAGAGATACAAATGAATTGTTTGTGTCTTGTTCATAATCTGTTAAATTTCATATTCAGTCATCTGTATTAAGGGCCAATCCCACGTCTCAGTCCAATACTTTTTAACTTGTTTATTAACAATTTGGAGTTGGGAGTAAGCAGTGAAGTGGCTAAATTTGCATGAAGTTATTCAGGGTGGTGAGAACAAGGGAGGATTGTGAGGCACTCCAAAGGGATCTGTCAAGGATGGGCAAGTGGGCGTCAACGTGGCAAATGGGGTTCAATGTGGCCAAGTGCAAAGTGATGCACATTGGAGCCAAAAATCCTAAATATAAATACACATTGATCGGGTCCAAACTGGCGGAGACTGACCAAGAGAGATCTTGGAGTCGTAGTAGATAATGAAAATGTCTAGACAGTGTGCAACTGCAATAAAAAAGGCCAATACTATGCTGGGGATTATTAGGAAGGGAACTGAAAACAAATCAGCCAGTATCATAACGCCCCTGTATAAATCAATGGTGCAACCTCATTTGGAGTACTGTGTACAGTTCTGGTCGCCACACCTCAAAAAGGAAATAGTGCAGAAAAGGGCAACTAGAATGATAAAAGGGTTGGAACACTTTTCCTATGAAGAAAGGTTAAAACACTTGGGGCTCTTTCTCTTGGAGAAAAGATGGCTGAGGGGTGACATGATTGAGGTTTATAAGATTATGCATGGAATAGAGCAGGATGAGAAAGAATTACTTTTCTCCCTTTCTCACAATACAAGAACTCGTAGGCACTCAATGAAATTGCTGAGCAGTCGAGTTAGAACAGATAGAAGGGAGTACTTCTTCACCCAAAGAGTGATTAACACATGGAATTCACTGCCACAGCAGGTGGTGGTGGCTACAAGCATGGACGGCTTCAAGAGGGAATTCGACAAGCATATGGAACAGAAGTCCATCAGTGGCTATTAGCCACAAGGTATAGATAGGAACTCTCAGGCTGAGGCAAGTGGTGCTCTGTGTTCTTGGTGCTTGGGGGGGGCAACAGTGGGAGGGCTTCTAGTGATCTGGCCCCACTGCTGGACCTCCTGATGGCACTTGGTATTTTTGGACATTGTATGACAGAGTGTTGGACTGGATGGGCCATTGGCCTGATTCAACATTGGCTTCTCTTATGTTCTTATGCCAGTCCAAAGGTGAAAATTGTGTAGAGGGAGTGTGATAACAGGGTTACCATTGAAACATTTTGGAAAATGGGGTTGAAGAGCATGATCCTTCATCTCCGCCTCTGTATTGCTTTCCTGCCCCTTTAGGTACTGAGCAGCAATTGCTATCCTACCTCCAGACCAACAGACTTGTAGATATATAGGATATCAAGACACTTACCAGAGTCACATGGTCATACTGTGCTGAGAGAGAAGCACTGGGTCAAAAGATACCTCAGTAGTCACAAGACCAATGAGCATGCTTGTTTATGAAATCCAACAATTTAGAAGGCCCTAATTCAAGGTAGAACACATGCTGTGTGTTTATAACACCACAGGCCCAATTGTCACTTAAGTGGATCTTGGAGAGCCTGTTCAAGGGAAAGTATCTTACCTAAATCTCTGAAGAGCTGCTGCTAATCAGAGATGACACTATGGGCTAGTGGTTTTGACAGCATATGAAACCTTCCTCCATTCAGTTGACTTGGAGTCAACATTGGCATCAAAAATGTTCATCACCTCTCTTCTACTTATATAATAGAAAGCAGGAATTCTGGTGTTTACCTTGTAATCAAAGCTGTGGCCGTGGAAATGTGCGGTGTGCATATCCACTTCATTGCCCATTCCCAGCAAGTACCAGCTGACTTCATCTCCAACGTGCATATTGAGACCATGCAAGTTTCCAAACAGCCGTCCGTTAATGGCTAAGGAAAGAAATGTCTGTTGTCGTAGCAGAACCTGTTTTTCCACTAAAGAATTTCTACATGAACTGCCTCTCTTTCCTGCTACCTCCCTATATTTAGTAGCAGCTAATTCAAAAGTTTAAAACATCTCCTTACCCCCATTAGCACCTACCAACAGTGTTCCCTCTAAGCTGAGTTAGTGTGAGTTGGCTCACAGTTTTTTAGCCTCCAGCTCACAGATTTTTGTCTCAGCTCAGGCAGGATGGCTCCAGAGCAAACTAATTTATGCAGCAGCCAAATCGCTTGCTCACAACGTGAATGCCAGTAGCTCACAAAGTAGAATTTTTGCTCACAAGACTCCACAGCTTAGAGGGAACATTGCCTACCAACAAAGAATTCATTCCCCTACATATTAGGAAGTCCTGATCTGGATAGGCCAGGCTGCCCAGATCTTGTAAGATCTTGGAAGCTAAGCAGGGTTGGCCCTGGTTAGTATTTGGATGGAGACCACTAAGGAATACCAGGGTTGTTCTGCAGAGGCAAGCTGTGGCAAACCACCTCTGTTAGTCTCTTGCCATGAAAACCCTATGGGGTTGCTATAAGTTGGCTGCGACTTGATAGCAAAAGTGAATTCAACAGTTCTTACAACACTCTGGCTGCTCTTAGACTGAGCACAATCTCTATACTTCTGATCTTTCGGAACTATTCTCATGCCATTGGGTCTACTTAGAAAGGCAAAGAGTGATGTATGAATTTGTGGAACTTTGATTTTTTTTCCCCCAGACAGAATTAGTAGGGATCAACTCACATATTCATTGCCTTTGATCAAATTTTGTCAATGTTCCCTTCAGCTCTTCCATTTAAATTGGAGATTCAAACATTAAGAATCCCACTTGCCTAAATCTGCATCTTTTGATCACATTGTTTACCATTTCTTCTCTAGACACATCTCTCAACTAAAGATAACATTCCATAGATCTGGTGAAATGCACCATAGTCCATTAAAGCTTCTGCGCCAATAAACCTATTAAGGTGCCACAAATCTCTCTTCAGTTATACAGCCTAACAAAGCCTCTCTGTTGATGGGCCAATTTGATTTTGTTGCACACTATGTAAATTCCCTGGCCAATTGGGAACAATGGTTTTTAGCTCATTTTCTGTCAAAGATGGGAAACTTGTATCTTATTTTTAATAACCTATGAATGGCAATCCAACTTTAAACCAAGGTTGTGCTTATATGAATAGCATGTATTACAGAAGTATGGCAGATGGGGATATTTTTACTCTTTTACAGAGTACGAGAAATCAGCTGCTGCAGTTGTGAGAATCTTGCTTTTCCAAGGGACAGATGCACAATTTGTAATTTTGGATGCTGGGAATACTCAATTTCTTCTCAAAACTTACCATGCATTTTATTGCTTTCAATGAACTCCTCATCTTCTTTATTCACTTCTTCTGGCTTGGCAGAGTGCATTTGGATATTTTCATCCAAATACCAAGACTCATTTTCATCCATCACCAAAAAAAGAAGAGCAAACTGCACCTTCTGCGGTGGCAGGGTGGGCAAAGGTTGCCTGCGACAGACTAAGAGTGTCCCTATTAACCCACTGTAAAGGTCCTGGAAGAACAAAGAATGCTATTACCACAAGTCTCTAATAATGAACAGAACAGCATATAAGGAAATATCGGCCCATGTCAAACAGTGTAATACACTGAATTGTACTACATTTGGTGTAGTGGTTTGGTGTAGTGGTTAAGTGCGCGGACTCTTATCTGGGAGAACCGGGTTTGATTCCCCACTCCTCCACTTGCACCTGCTGATGTGACCTTGGGTCAGCCACAAGCTCTGGCGCAGCTGTTCTCTCAAGGACAGTTTGTGTTAGAGTTCTCTCAGCCCCACCTACCTCACAGGGTGTCTGTTGTGGGGAGGGGAAGGGAAAGGAGTTTGTAAGCCGCTCTGAGACACCTTTGGGCAGTGAAGGGCGGGGTATAAATCCAAACTCCTCTTCTTCTTCTTCTACATTGACATCCAATACAGACAACTGTTGACTAGTAGTAGAGATTTCTAAACTGAAGATATGCTTCAGAGACATTCTCAGTCTTGTTACAACCATTCCCCCTTCCCTCAGGAAGTACTGGCCAACCATTCTAGAAACACCAGGGTGTACAAGGCCGACAGAGTTGTCTTTGTCGGTTCAGAAGACCACCTCATAGAAATTTTATGTCTAGCAAGAGACAAATCTGGGCCCGGCTTAGAAGTGGCATGTACCCTAGAAGGAGAAGGAAGGATTGGCCTCTGTGATTCCCTTCTGCAAAGATGGATTCTGTGACACTCTTCCGCTAAGGCTTCCTTCAAGGGAAAAAGACTTCCTCCAAAGAAGAATGAATTTTTCTGCTACAGAAAGGCTATGACTTCCTTGGTTGGAGGAAGCCTTTATGGAAGAGAATCATAGGATCCAAGCCTAAGTTACTGTCATCAAGAGCTTACCTTAACTTTATCCACAGTTGAGTAGTATACCCAGGGGATGCATTGAGAATCACTTTCCTGAGGACCAGACCTCACTGGGATTTTCCAAATATATTCTGTCTTTGCACCTGAGTAAAGCAGATATTCATGCTTTCACAACATGTACCAAGTTGGTTTTATTATCTGAATGTTGTTTAACTTTTCCCCATCTACTATTTTTAGGAAAATGACATGGACTTTTTTGCTGTGTGCCCTCTCCCCCCCCCCCCCACTTTCAAACTTGAAGCCCACTAATGACAGCAGACACCCTAGGGCACAAAAGAGTAAATGACTGCTTAATTGCAGTTGAAACAAATGGCGAGTGCCATCTGTTCTATTATATTTTCCATGAGTTTCCCACACCCCAACCAATGGCCTGATTATTGCTGCCTTTTCTCTCCATATTGTATCACCAGCATCATAAGACACCAGCTTAAAATTCTCAAAATATTATCCCTAATATGAATGGGTTTTTCTGCATTTGCAGTTATAGGCTTACTGCAATATCCAGGTTAATTCTGCCACTACTGATAATTTTTTTGTTAAATTTAGTTTTGTTAGCCTTAGATCATATGAACTCACATACTGACTTCACAGAACCAATCTCTCCCCCTTCCCAGTGTAGCTTCCTGTGCTCCTAAAAAGGTGCTCCTGACTTAGGGGTTTTGGGGGTGAGGATCCTTAAGACCTGCTCAGAATGTGGCATGAGGGTTGCAACAAGAAAGGGAAGTGGCAGACATCGCATCTCCTCAGTTTCCCTTCTTGCAGGGGTCCTTCACATCTCATTCCATGCTAGTACCACAGCTCCCCTCTCCCTCAGGAGCACAGGAGTCTCCAACAAGAGGACGGGTGAGATCTGTTCTATGTGAGGTTGCCAGCTCTGGGCTGGGGAATTCCTGGAGATTTAGGGACCCTGAAGGGGGCAGGGATTGGAGAGCAGAGGGACCTTAGCAGGGTATAACACCATATAGCTCACACTCCAAAGCAGACATTTCCTCCAGAGGAACTGATCTCTGAAGTGTGGAGATCAGTTGTGATTCCAGGAGATCACCAGGGTTTGCCTGGAGGTTGACAACCATAGTTCCATGCTTTCCTTCCATCTGTAGTTCATAGGATTCAAGACCATCTTTTCCCATTTTTAAATAATAGATATTTGCTTCATTTTGAGTTACATCATTCATAAGAACGTAAGAGAAGCTGTGCTAGATCAGCCCAATGGCTCATCCAGTCCAACACTGTGTCGCACAGTGGCCAAAACCCAGATGCTAAATAGCTGATTAAAATTATAGTTCTCATGTTCAGGTTATTTTAAATTATGTCATCCATATGGCAGTTATTATCATGTTGCTCAGGTTCAAGTGAACAAAGGTGTTTTCACCATTCCACTGCAACCATGGCCATCTACAATGCAATTGTGAAAAATCAACTAGTTAATTGCATAATTACTACTGAGTTGTCAGACATAATCTGAGACATCTCTGTGCTTACCTAGGTAGGAACTAATTTATATTTTAAAAATCTAAAAGATCCAAGGGGACACTCAGAGTGGTATTTATCTCAGTTTTGTTTCCGGACATAGTTGCTTCCTGAGCCTTTGAGGAGAAAGCGGTAATCTGGCTATCACCTAAATGCAGTGCTGAATTGCCCTATTACAAAACTGCTGTAGAGCTGCTTGTTTTGAAAGTGGCCATGAAATTTAAAACACACTGACCTTATAGACAGATCTTAGCTGCAGCCATGTCAACCATTACCCATCCCATAGTAGCTAATGTGGCTGTGCCATCCACATTTGCTTAGACAAAAGCTACAGAATGGTTACAAGATTCTCTGTTGACCCCATTGAAGTACATTAGTAATATGCTTCTAGCATTTGCAAATAAATAGCACACAATAATTAATTAGTAATGCTATAAAAAGATAATGGAACAACTATTCACTGTGACTGTATGAAAAGAAATGAGTTCAGCATGGCAAATCTCTGCAGTTATAATGCCAATTATAATGACAGATTAGCAGTCTGCGCAATCATAAGGCCATCTGCAAGAACTGCCGTTCATGCTTCATTTGCCTCATTAGCACATAAACCGAGGACAAAATATGCAGTGACCACATCTAGTATGATAGTGCATGAATGTATCAGTGTCAGTCCCTGCTTGTTAGCAGTCAGACCCCTCCTCTCACTGAGGGGCAGTTTATAGCTAGAAAACCATAAACACCCTTCTTACAATGTCAGCTCAGATATCATAAGTGCAATACACTGCTTGGGACAACATGGATGCCAGCCAGAGATAAGTTTGAACATGTAGTTTAGAAGTGTGAGAAAGAGCGGCTGGCTAGCTAACAACCTCCTCCCCACCCTAGAGAGAGAGACAGAATTTAGGACAATGGGTCTCCCAAGAACCTATTGCCTCAACTTGGACTAATCTCATCAACACCCAGCCTCACTTCCCTTCACCCGTTTACCCTAATTAAGCAACATTTAACACTATTCACCAAACCTGGTAGCTTTTCCCATCCAGTACTTACAGGGTCATCAAGCATCACTTGCACCTATAGTCCACCTCAGATAAACTCATCAAGTTTCTCCCAAATCATTATCCACCTCCAAAAAAAACCCATCAAGTTATTGTTTTGGGGGCTAGTACATCAGCTTGCCAAAGGAGTAGTCTGCCCTGTAAATCATTGCAGTTTCCTTCATAGCAGTGTGTGTGTGTTCTCAAATCCATACATCACACCCCCAAATCCATTTGGGCCTTCTCTTCTTATCTCCATGAAACACTAGTTGCTTTACTGCTGCCTCCAAGGATCTCTTTCTTAGAGACTGGTAATTATTGCCTTCACCAAAATTGCTTTCCTCCTCTCCTCCCTGATTTCCTCTTAGCTAGACTTGTATGTGTTTTCAGTGTGTTTGTATGTGTGCTTCATCCTTTTAGTCTCTTTTAATAAAAACATTTCTGGTTGAACATCTGCCTGCTTTATTAAAAGCATTTTTATTAATTTTATATTGTTTACAACATGTATTCATTAGTTGTATACAGTAACATTCTACACCATCTAATAAACAAGAATAGAAAATTTATCCATGAGCACAAAACTTATTAATAAAACACAAAATCTCTATATTTCTGAGGTAGTGTGCATAATCAGGGTTGACAAGCGGTGTATATTCAAAAAGCACAAACCATTTTTTCCAAAAAATTATTAATACCTTTCAGATTGTCAAAAGCTATTAATTGTATAGCAATTTTATCTGAAACAATCAAATCCCACAGTTTAGATCTCCACTGTGACAGGTTTGGTACCTTAAACGATTTCCAGTTTAAAATAATTAATTTTTTTGCAGTCATTAGCATAGTAGAAATTAAATCTTCATTCTGTTTAGACAAATTCAGACCCGGCCAAAAATGTAACAAAGGAGATGCATCTGCCTGCTTTATTTGAGAGTTCTCTTAAAGGGGAAAAACTTTAGTGGAGAATCCCAGTTACCCCCTCTCACTTTGTTTCCTTTACAGCTAATTTCTCCCAATTAAATAGGAGACTATCTCTTTGGGGAATAGCTTTTCCTTTCCAAATAGTCTATTCCCTTGGCGGTGTACCAAACACCAAATCCAAGCATATTCCAAACAACTCTATTTTGCCTAACATTTGATGACATAGGGTTAAGTAATTTCGAAGTTTACTAGTGCAATATTTTAAAATGTTTTATCTCTTTTCATATCATCAGACCCACAACTCTCAAAAGAAGGAAAGGTAAAATAAGAAACAATAAGCAATGTAATTACCTGGAGCAGTTTCCGCTACAGCCGGGGAGTCAGTTTTCACTCCATGCGCATGAACCGAATAAGGCCTTGAGGCATTATTTTTAAAAACAATTCTGACCTTATCGCCAACATGTGCAACAAGTAGGGGGCCTTGTTTGGAGAGGGAGGAAAAGAGACAAAGCACAACAGGAAACAGGAGCATGAAAATGCAAAACACAGTCTTTGGACAGCGCTGGCTCTTCGGCTTGGAAACGGAGATGAGCACCGCAACCCTAGAGTCGGATTCAACTGGCTTTCGAGCAAGGGAACCTTTACCTTTACCTATATGCTTTATGCATAGGCACAATGACCTTCTGTTGAATTTAATCTAGTGTTTCACACAGTAGTCTTAAACACCATCCATGCCAAAGCCTTCCAGTCTCTGATGCTCACATAGCTTTACCTGAAGAGTGGAGCCCTCCTTCACCTCAGTAAGGTGCCTCAGGCTCCCATAAAGTTCAGCATCAGATGAAGTGTGCATGCACAGGGAAGCTTATACCCAGAATTAAACTTCATTGGTCTTAAAGGTGCCCCTGGACTCAAACTTTGTTTTGTTGATCACTGCACTACACAGACTCATTTCTTCTTCAGTCCCAATTAGCTGCGTGATCAACTATTACTTCGAAGATAACACTATAAAATGCAGTTCATGTCGACATAACACTGATATCTACAACAATGGTAACTGTGACATTGTTATTCTATCAAGCATTTAGGCCACAGAGTCAGTACCTAGAATTCCCAGATGTTCTTCTTCTTCCTTCCTTTCTTTGGGTGTGCTGAAAGTGCTGTCTGTATACTCCCGATAAACAACTTTTTTGTATTTTGAACCAATGAACTTATCTTCTTTATTTAAGAATGGATTCCCTGGGCTGAAGAAAACAGTATAATATTGGTGAGAGTGATTTTTAAAAATTGATTTCAAGCATTTAAAGTCACCCGGCCCTTAAAAGGAAAAAGCTGGTTTTCCTGTTGTGTCTCATGTAGTGTGTTCCTCCCACCTTAGTTAAAGGAAAGAACCAGCGTAGTAACACACTGCTTAGGGGTAGGTCATCTCTGCATCATGATACTGTGATGACATGGAAATAAATATGGTGTGTCTTGGAATGATGTGGGATCCTGGCACTGCAGGGGAGATACATAGAACTCAGGATTAAAGCGAGGAAGGGAGCAGCAGTCGGTGGGAGTCTGATCACAGACCAACAGATAATGTCAGACCGGAGCTGCATGTCTGAGATTGCAGAGGCCATACCTGTTGAGAAGTCTCCATCCTACATTCTCCCTGACCTACCTTATCTCTTGGATTACAGATCAGTGGACTGAGCTGACTGGTACAGAGGGATGGGTGCTTAGAGGACCTGTGGAACAAAGGCAGTGTTTTCTGATACAATGTGTTGAATTCCTGAAGCTGCCTTATACATAATATTGGTCTGTCAAGGTCATTACTGTCCACTCATGACTGTCGATATGATAAGGCACAGTAGTGTGTTATGCCAGCCACGATGTCCTGAGGTCATTTTTAAAAAAGATATAGCAGGACAATGCTGCTCCCTCTGGAGTATGCTGACTGAAGCACCTGCTTCATCTTATCTTACAGTAAAGCCATCCCAGATGTTTGGGGGACGCAGCTTGCTCAGCCACTCTTGCCCACCACAGATCCCATTCCACATTTGATACACGAGAACCACATTATTTAGATGTATCCATCCCTTTCCACAGAAACTTGGACACACATCCCTAACAAATGACAGACAGAAAAGGCTGATCTGTGTAGTTAGTGTGTTGTAGTTAAGGGTGTCAGACTAGGATATGGGAAACCCAGGTTCAAATCCCCACTCTGCTCAAGGTCTCAGGGTGACCTTGGGTTTGTCTCCCGCTCTCTCTTCTGGACCTTCCTCACAGCATTGTTATGAAGATGAGACAGAGAAATAGGTCGATCTCAGGCCTTTTGTGCCTTTATTTACTGGGTCTGCTTTACCTTTCACGATGGAACTGATGTTTCTCCTCCTCCCATGTCCTGTTAGGGGAATAGTCCCATTCAGTCTCCACGGCTGCAATGTAGTAAGTCTTCTCATGAAAATTCACCTCATTGTCTTCTGTCGACAAACCACACTTCTGTACCACATACCTCTGTTTCATGCCCCCCATGTAATGATCTGTTGTCAGGCATTCCACTTCAAAGGTGCCTGAATAAACAAAAGGAAGTAGAAAGCAGAAATCAAACCAAGTACACCTAGCTGTCCAGCCTGAATTATAAGAATAGCTCTGTACGGTGGGGTACTTTTCAGTGTAATTAGGATCCTGATACAAGGATAACCAGAATAACAACCAAAACAAAAAAAGGGTCTTTGTCCCAGACAAACCAGAATACTGTACTTGAAGCTTTTCAAGGGAAGCAAAACCAATAGCAGGCCTCAGCAAAACTAAGAAGAAGAGGAGTTATTTTTTATACTAGGCTTATCTCTACCCTAAGGAGACTCAGAGCTGCTGATAATCACATTCCCTGTGAGGCTGAGAGAGTTCTGAGAAATCTGTGACTGGCCCAAGGTCACCCATGTTACCTTCATGTGCAGCTTCATGTGGAGGAGGAGAGGGGAATCAAACCCAGTTCTCCAGATTAGAGCCTGCCGATCTTAACCTCTACACCACACTGGCTCTCTCTAAGCTATTGCTGTATTGTTTGTAGTGACAGTGAAAGTGTCCAGGGGTCCTTTCAGTATTTTGGCATCAGGATGAAAGTTTTGGAGATGTTCTGGGAAGAGTCTATGTGATGTGACATGGAAGAGTCATACACCAGCATAAGGATACAACATACAATTTTGTAATGGTACATCTGGTTCAGATGAGTGACAGACCAGTCTGGGCTCAGCTGGGGGCACATGTGCAAATCCAATATGCTGGATGAACATATCTGATGCCAGAAAAAAGGCCCATGGGAGGTGACCCTCAGCTGAGAGAGACTGAGCTCTCTACAGGACTATGGAAAGCAAAGGGGAGGGCTGTATTTCAAATCTATCATTTGGAACTCCTGCCTGAAAAACACAAGAAGTGGTGAAATGTATATGTTGCTGTCATCACTACAATATCCGAATAAGAGTTTCCAGTTAGCAAATATGGTTTTCTTGACTCACCTTCTGAATCAGGCTTCATAATAGCTGTAACAGAGGAATGTGGAAATAGGTTGGCTGTATCCTGCCTTTTCCCTTGAATCAAAAGAGTATTTCCTGAGAAATATATTCCATGGATATCCACTTCTGATCCCAAGCCAATCAAATGCCAAGAAACAGTATTTCCTCTACACATCTCGAGGCCCTCCTGGTTTCCATACATGTATCCATTTATGGCTACAAGAGAAGAATTAATACTTAAGCACATTGTGTGCCAAAATTGCTCAACTAATGGCATATATATATATATATCAAATATAACAATGATACCAGAACAGGGTAAATAGATATATTATGTTCTGTCAGTTCACCAAATCAGAGAACCACCCACCAGCAGAACAATACAAGAGAACATAGCAACCTTTGCTGTACAGTAGACTGTGGTATGCCTTTTCTCTAGAACATCCATTACCAAAGTTCCCCATCTATGTTTGGCATGAGGCCAAAGAGGTATTAGCCCCAAACAGCATAAAGCAGCAGCTGTGCACCTCCACCATGTTGTGGCTATGCCTCCTCCGCTATCATCATCACTTCCTGATACCCTCCAATACAGTTGTCCCTCCCTGTATTGTGGAGCTCAGAGGAGGTAGCTGGGTATTTCCTATGACTCAAACTGTGAGCCACTGTTGACCACCCTTCCTATCATTTGAGATGTAGTCATCCTGGCTGCAATAATAATAATAATTATTATTGTATGGTATTGTGTGTAGAATAGCCAGGACATCCTAAGATTGTCTCACATCAACAAGTTCTAGCTCTTAGTGTTATGCTAGTGGCAAGCTAGACTTATTTTTAGGGGCTGAGAGAGCTCTGAAAGAACTGTGATTGACCCAAGTTCACCCAGCTGGCTTCATGTGGAAGAGTGGGGAACTGAACCCGTTCTCCAGATTAGAGTCCACTGGTCTTGACCACTACACCAACCTGGCTGCAGTTTACATAATACTTAAGAAAGCTATGATTGGCTGAAAACATTAGAAGCAGGAAACCAGCCAGGGAGGCAGTGGGGCCCTTGGATGACTAAGGGGTAAAAGGACTACTGAAGGATGACAGGGAAATGGCTGAGAAGCTGAATGCATTTTTTGCCTCTGCCTTCACTGTGGAAGATGAGAAGTGCTTGCCCACTCCAGAACCACCGATTTCCACCTGAATCAGATTGAGGTGACAAGAGAGGAAGTCCTACGACTGATGGACAATTTAAAAACTAATAAATCACCAGGCCCAGATGGCATTCTCTGAGAGTTCTGAAAGAACTCAAATGTGAACTTGTGGATCTCCTGACAAAAGTATGTAATCTTTCTTTAAAATCTGCCTCCATTCCTGAGGACTGGAAGGTAGCTAATGTCACTCCCATCTTTAAAAAGGGTTCCAGAGGAGATCCGGGAAATTACAGGCCAGTCAATCTGACGTCCATATCAGGTAAGTTGGTGGAAACTGTTATTAAGGAAAGAACTAGTAGGCTCATTGATGAACAAAAACTATTGAAGCAGACTCAGCATGAGTTCTGTAAGGGAAGATCTTGTCTCACTAACCTGTTAGTGTTTTTTGAGGGAGTGAACAAATGTGGACAAGGGGGACCCAAAAGATGTTTACCTTGACTTCCAGAAAGCTTTTAATAAAGTTCCTCATCAAAGGCTCCTAAGTAAGCTCAAAAGTCATGGGATAAAAGGACAAGTCCTCTTGTGGATCAAAAACTGGCTAATTAATAGGAAACAGAGAGTGAATATAAATGGGAAACTTTCTCAGTGGAGGTTGGTAAGCAGTGGGTTACCACAGCGATCAGTACTCGGTCCGATGCTTTTTAACTTGTTTACTAATGATTTGGAGTTGGGAGTAAGCAGTGAAGTGGCTAAATTTGCAGATGACACATGTTGCAGATGACAGATGTTCAGCGTGGTGAGAACCAGGGAGGATTGTGAGGCACTCCAAAAGGATCTGTTGAGGATGGGCGAGTGGGCTTCAACGTGGCAAACGGGGTTCAATGTGGCCAAGTGCAAAGTGATGCACATTGGAGCCAAAAATCCTAAATATAAATACACATTGATGGGGTCGAAACTGACAGAGGTTAACCAAGAGAGAGATCTTGGAATCATAGAAGATAACTCAATGAAAATGTCTAGACAGTGTGCAATGGCAATAACAAAGGCCAATACTATGCTGGGGATTATTAGGAATTGAAAACAAATCAGCCAGTATCATAATGCCCCTGTATAAATTGATGGTGCGACCTCATTTGGAGTACTGTGTACAGTTCTGGTCACCACACCTCAAAAAGGATATTACAGCTTTGGAAAAAGTGCAGAAGAAGGCAACTAGCATGATAAAAGGGTTGGAACACTTTCCCTATGAAGAAAGGTTAAAACACTTGGAGCTCTTTAGCTTGGAGAAACGATGGCTGAGGGGTGACATGATTGAGGTTTATAAGATTATGCATGGGATAGAGAGGTAGAGAAAGAAGTATTTTTCTCCATTTCTCATAATACAAGAACTCGTGGACACTCAATGAAATTGCTGAGCAGTCGGGTTAGAATGGATAAAAGGAAGTACTTCTTCACCCAAAGAGTGATTAACACATGGAATTCACTGCCACAGGAGGTGGTGGCAGCTACAAGCATGGGCAGCTTCAAGAGGGAATTAGATAAACATGTGGAGCAGAAGTCCATCAGTGGCTATTAGCCACAAGGTATAGATAGGAACTCTCAGTCTGGGGCAAGTGATGCTCTGTATTCTTGGTGCTTGTGGGGGGAACAGTGGGAGGGCTTCTAGTGTCCTGGCCCCACTGCTGGACCTCCTGATGGCACCTGGTATCTTTGGCCACTGTGTGACAGAGTGTTGGACTAGATGGGCCATTGGCCTGATCCAGCATTGGCTTCTCTTATGTTCTTATGTTTTTATGTTCTTAGTTGGTATCCTAAGCTGCATCATGGATGTATCGGCTTGGGGGACAGGGAGGGAAAGCAGACAAGGAGTTTTGCACTCTCATAAATTAAATGGAAATGTTAATAGATATACCTGTTTTTTCACCAGTATGGTCTGAGGGGACTTAATACAGGAACTAAAGCCTGCTTTCCCCCCTGCCCATCCCAGACGCTCCCCATTTCTGGTCTTTATGGCAGAGGCACATTTGGAAGTACCAGATTTACACTGATAGAGCTTTGGCACAGTGTTCTCTCTCCTATGTAATAATTCCGTTTTGGAGTGGCAAGATTCGATGTGCACCAAAATCAGTTGGCTGCCTGAACTGCCACTTAGAAGGCACTGGCTGCATTGGCTGCCTGGGATACGGGGTCCAGCCCACAGAAGCGGCTGCCACTGTATCTGGCTCAGTGCTCGGAGCCAATGGAAGGGACGGATGGGACTCTCAGCGGGGATGGGGATGGCTGGGGCCTCCTTCCCTCCAGTTCATGCGCAGCATTGGGGTGGGTGAGGAGTCGGGTTCTCGCTTTGGTCCTCTCCCATGGCCCCCTCCATCCCTCACATGCCCCATACATGGAACAAGGACCCCGCACACAGCAGCCAGTTCCCACCTCATGCCGTTGCTACCCCAGCCATTCACCTCTCCTCCCTGCCTCTGGCTGCTCGAACCGGCTCTGCCTCACACCAGCTCCGTTGCCTGGCTCGTGCTGTTTAAAATGGCTGTGAGGCACAGCAGGGCAGGGGGGAGGACGGAAAAGCCGCACAGCCAGAGTCGGGGCAGGGGGTTGCGAGGTGGAGGACAGGGCTGCCTACGGCAGCGGTGGTCTGGCCATGGTGCTCAGGGGGGGAAGGGGGGGCCAATGCAGGCCAGCACACTCTCCCAGGTCCTCTTTCTAGATCTTGTTGCATTTCTTTCTGCAATGGGCCTTATTACTAGTATCAACATATTTCCAAATGCACCAGTGTATCTCCAAGTTGAGGTGACAAAGAAGCATAGTTGCGATCCTAAAGGAGTTTCCAAAATAGCGTTAGGATGATCACTGACATCTCCATATGGAGGACCACCCTGCATTTCTAGGACTAAATTATGGCTGCATATGGGAACTGTACACAGTGGGGCTGTCATTCAGCTATGGTTTAGTCATGATAAGGACCAGTGCTCCCTCTAAGATGTGGTGTCTTGTGAGCAAAACTTTTACTTTGTATGCTACTGGCATTAAAGTCATGAGTGAGCGATTGGGCTACTGCACAAATTAGTTTGCTCTGGAGCCATCCTTCCTGGGCTAAGACAAAAATGTGTGAGCCAGAGGGTAAAAAACTGTGAGCTAGCTCACACTAACTCAGCTTAGAGGGAACACTGATAAGGATCTATTGAAAGCACTTAGGGGTAACTAATTTCTTCCACTGGTCAATATGTGTAGCACAACAAAGTGGAAGAATCCAGAGGTGGTACAGGAGACTGTACCACCACAGAATGCAGGTAGGAAACAGTCCCTCAGTTTTAAAACTTCCTGTGAGTAGAAAATTAGTACATCAGGCAGAAAGATCCTATCCTTCTTGATATGCTAGTTTTCTGTGCCCAAGAAGTTTCACAAAGAAACATCCAAAGTAGTACAGCCATTCTACTGGTCCAGAACTCAACAAGCTCATCCTCCGTTATTCAACTGCATAGGTATGCCAAGGCTTGGTCAAATATAATTTTAGGTGAGCCAGAGTTCTCAATGCCAAGTTCAGAAAGAGTAAAAGTCATTTCTCCCTGTAAAGAATTAGCCTGACTCAACCCAGCAAATTAGCCAAAGGGAAGCCCTTACAGTGCATCTTGTTGGATTCCTGAAAGTCTTCATCCTCCTTATCAATCTCATCCGGGGATGTTGTTGTAAACTGCTGAATATTTTCATCCAAGTACCAGCTCAAATTCTCATCAAATACTGTAGCAAGGAGGAAGAATTCCTTGTCTACGTCCTTCTGTGAAGGGAAGAAAAAGGTTTAAAAGTGAAGTTGCCAGCCCTGGGTTGGGGAAAACCTGGAGATTTTAGGGGTGGAGCCTGGAGAGGACAGAGTTTGGAGAGGGGTGGGAGTCAACCCTCCATATCAGCCATCTTCTCCAGGGGGGAACTGGTCTCTGATCTCCAGGCCCAACCTGGAGGTTGGTAACCCTATTTAAAAGCAAATAAACAGGTAAAAATGTAGTAAACTAGAAGTTGAGACAAGGGATACCTATTTGCCAAACTTTGAAACTGAATTAATAAAAGGTCTTCACACATATAAGACTCTGCAGGTTTATGGGGATAATTTTAAAAAACCTGGAAGCAACACCACACCTCTCTAGGAATCACGTCCCCGCACTCTCCTGCTGGCTGTCAGTCCAGGCCCGGCTACCTTAAACTACACCAGTGAGTCATCAAGCCAAATACAGCCTCCTAGTCATGTTTTGTGCTCTGCCAGGTATTAGAGTCCCAGCTAGGCAGAAAAGAAAAGAATCAAACCATAAAAATTGTATATGGTGTGATTGATGTTTTTGGCTTGGCTGGATCACAAACTGTACAGCCTTAAGTTCAGGCACTCCAACAGGTTATCTGACATCATCTCACTATCATGCGCTACAAAACTCTCCCAAAGCACAACCAGAATACTCTTTGAAGCGTGTCTTATGGAAGGAAACAGAAGAATTAGAAATTATTCAGTGGACAATTTTAATCATTAAAGAGCTACCTGTTTCCCGGATAGAAGAAGAGTCCCCTTTTTGCACACCAAGAGTGGGCCCACCAAGCCAGAATTGGTGTCTTTGATGTCATCTGATGCTGAATAGTAAAGCCAAGTTAAACAATCTGGATCTTCCTGTGCAGGACCTGCAGCTTTTGAGACCTTCCACTCATAAGTAAATGTAGCTCCAGGATTCACATGTGAGGATGGAGCTGCAGTGCCTGTATAGAACCATAAGCAAATAACCAAATAGTCAGAAGACACCAATTATTCATCCTCAGAAAAATATCAGGAAATATTGTCTATTTCCTCCAGTGAGTGTGACCCAAGATTTACTGAGAAGATATATATTCACCTCCAGAGACAGTGTTGTAGAATGAACCCTCATTGTCCTTGCTGTAACTCACACCATGTGGCTGAATGCTGAATGGGTGACTGCCATTGTTTTGAAAGGTCACACGGAGGATGTCACCAACTTCTGCTCTGATGACAGGTCCTAGTTTTTTAAATGCATATTTAAAATACTATATCAAAGTACCTGCTGGAATACACATGAAATGAATTATGTATACATCAAGAAGATCAGAATGTAAGAATGGTCCTGTTGTCAAAGGCCTTCATGGCCAAAATTCATTAGTTGTTGTAGATTTTCTGGGCTGTATGGCTGTGCCTTGGCATTGTAGGACCTGATGTTTCGCCAGCAGCTGTGACTGGCATCCTCAGAGGTATAACACAGAAAGGCGGAGTACTCTCTGTGTCAAGGTGAGAAGAAAAATTGTAGGCAGGTAATTTATATCTACTTAGGAAGGTGAGGTAGGACAGAGTCATTATCTTGTAGGAGTTCCCCAGGCTTTGTCAGGCTAATGGAGGAGCTTTCCTGAGGAGGAGGTTTTGCATATGGATTGGCTGTTGAAATTCTAATCATCTGTAGTGCTGTTGTAAGATGTAGAACATTTTGTGTTTTTCAGGACAGGAAACCATGCCCTATTTATTTTTAAACTCTCTTCTTTCCTGTTGAAATTGTGTTTATGTTTATGAATTCCAATGGCTTCCCTGTGTAATCCGACATGGTAATTGGATGTGTTGCCCAGCCTTTCAATGTCTTGGAATAAGGTATTGTGTCCTACAATGCCAAGACCACGGCCATACAGCCCGGAGAATCTACAACAACGAAGAAGGATCCGTCTGGATCAGACCCAAGGTCCTTCTAGTCCAGCAACCTGTTTCCCACAGCAGCCAGTCAAGTGATCCTAGAACGTCTAGAAGCAGAACATGGAGGCCAAAGCTTTCTTCTACAATTGGCTTTCAGAGGTAGTCTGTTGTTGATCATGAAAGTTCCTTTTAGCCCTCATAGCTAATAGCTGTTGATGGAACTATCCTCCATGAAACTGTCTAATCTCTTTTTTACAGGCATCTAAACTTGTGACAGTGAATTCTATGTTACTTATGCACAGAATGAATAAATTTTGTCTTTCTTCTGTCCTGAATCTATTACCTATCCACCTACTTTCTTATAAACCTGCAGGCATCTTCCAAGGCTCTGCTTTTGAGTTTAGATGGGTGTAGGGTTGCCAATTCCTAGAGAGTTGGGAGTGGAGCCTGGGGAGAGAAAGGTTTCGGTAATCCATTCCCCGCAATGAGGAATGTTTGGAAACTAGCATCCCTGATCAAAGGGAGAGAGCGTACCCACACACACACTTTCTCCACACATAGGTCCAGTGATGGGGCAGGGGCAGCAATCTCCTACCCACTCTTCCTCTCCATACATTTATGGTTTTAGAATTACTTGTATTAATTGATGCCATTTAATTTTATTCTATACTATTGTAAATTTATGTTGTTTTTATGTAAGCCGCCCTGAGCCAGCTTTCGCTGGGAGGCTAGGATAGAAATTTAATCAATCAGTCTCCTTTTTCCTAGTAAGTCCCCTCCACCAGCTAGCTGATCAGCAGCTGGGGATAGGGCCTAGGGGCAGGGGACCTCTGCCTCCACTGGGAGGTCTTGCAACCCTAACAGTATTCCAGATGCAGATGCACCATAGATAGGTTTGCCAACCTCCAGGTGGTTGTTGGAGATCTCCTGGGATTGCAACTGATCTCCAGGCAACAGAGATCAGTTCACCTGAAAAAAAAGGTCTGGCATTATACCTCACTGAACTTCCTCCCCTCCCCAAACTCTCCTTAGGCTCCACCACCTAAATCTCCGGGTATTTCCCAACCCAGAGCTGGCAATCCTAACCACAGATTTATTTATTTAATTTGACTTTTCAACCACTCTCCCCCCCAGTAAACTGAGCTCAGAGCAGTGTACAACACAGTCATAAAACATCAATTAAAATCAGGTTAAAACCAATAACAAACAAAAATACAGCTAGAGATGGTGCAAAAAACCAATAATGCCACTATCTCACAGGAGGGGAAGGGGGCAGAAGCACCCAAATGGAACCATTGCTGTCCTCATGGTACATCTCTGCCCGTAGGTCCCGTAGGCCACAGATGTTGTTTTGCAGAGAGTTCCAGCAGGTTGGAGGCAGGGCAGAGAAGGCACAGAGGTGATTATGACACTAATTATTTTATTTCAATCCCTTTCATAATAAGCCCTAGCACAGAATTGGCCTTTTTTCACCACTACTCCACACAGAGGACATTTTTGCTTACATATATCCACATTATCATCAGATCTCTTTACAGGCCAGACAGTGCTTAAAAGCAGATTTCCAGTGGTTTAAAACAATCTCACCCAAAAGTCCAAGATGTTCTTCCTCAGGAAGCCTCTCCTTGTGCTTTGTAAAGGTGCCATCAACATACTCACGAAAAACAGCTTTTTTATAAGTTCCCCCGATCCTTCTTTCATTTCGTTCAAAAAAGGCCTCTGACTCCCTGTGCAGCAAAGACAAATTATGTCCACAGTTGGATTTAGACTCAGCAAAAGGATAAGAAATTCTACATGGGGCCTCCCCCCACCTTCTTTTACAACTTGACCGATAGGATTTTGGACCAGAGCAGACAGAAGTTTGGTAGGTACAGCTTCACATACAAGAAGCTCAGCAGTTAGCACTAGCCACATGGAAGAGATTTCAAATGGGAGCAATTTAGTGTGGTGTGGTGGCTAAGAGTGTCAAACTAGCCATTACCCACTACAGAGGTATGGTTGGTGAAGATGATGGAACTTGCAGAAATGGCTGGATTTCCTTCCCGGATGAGAGAAAAGTCATTATCTACATTTATTGCTAACAGAAACCCTTTATAGACTTTTTGCGGGAAACGGACAAAACCGAACCAATGAGATGCGAATTTGAGGATTAAGGGCGACAAAAAGATTAGAAGTTAGGGAAAAAAAGAGAAATGTATTTCTTTGGTACTAAGACAGTAAGTGTTAAATTTGTAATTTTGCTTTTATTTGTCATGGGGAAAATCGGAAGCCACTTCTTTACATTTTCTTTTTTTCTCTTCTTCTTGCTTTACTTTTTAACTCTGTATCTCTTTTCTTTTCTCTTAATATTTTCTGACTGTTTTTTATCTCTTTGTCTTATCCCTACCCAGCCATACTATTCACCTGTGCTATGCATTTTCTATGTACTGATTGGAGGGAATTCTTTGCCACTTATTAAAAATCAGTAGCTTTAGTACACATACAAGGGCTAAATTTTTCTGATAGCACTTTAAGTGCATTATCGCCATCGTGATTTTATGTATAGAATTGAATTTTAGTTTTTTAATTATACTATGCTTTAATCTTTTAAATTGTTCTAAATCTTTTACATTTACATGTTGTGAGCCACCCTGAGCCCACTTGTAAGGTAGGGTTGGGCATAAATAAATAAATAAAATCTTAACAAAATTCATTGGTGCGGGAGGGAGAGAGTGTCGAACTAGCATCCGGAAAACCCAGGTTTGAATCCTCACTAGTGCCATGGAAACTTGCTGGGTGACCATGGGCCAGTCACACTCTCTCAGCCTAACGTTATCTCACAGGATTGTAGTGAGGATACACTGGAAGAGAAGAGAACAATGTAAGTCACTTTGGGTCCCCACTGGGGAGAAAGGAAGGTTACAAATGACTTAAATAATCACAATATATTTATCTCTATGGCGCTAAGGATGAAATACATAGTTCACCTGCCCCTTTTTTATCCTCACAACACTGTGAACTACATTAGCCTGAAAGATAACCATTCAGCTCAGACTTCTTGCAAAACAATGGTTTAACTAAGGCTAAATACGACTACCCTGATTGTCCTAACACAGGTCACTCCACTACCTACAGTTAATTGTTGTTGTTCAGTCGCACAGTCGAGTCCGACTCTTCGCGACCCCATGCACCAGTTTACGCCAGGCCCTCCTGTCTTCCGCTGTCCTCTGAAGTTTGCTCAATTTCATGTTCGTTGCATCAATGACACTGTCTAACCATCTCATCCTTTGCCGTCCCCTTCTTCTTTGACCTTCAATCTTTCCCAGCATCAGAGTCTTCCCCAGTGAATGCTCCCTTCTCATTTGGTGGCCAAAGTATTTGAGCTTCAGCTTCAGGATCTGGCCTTCCAAGGAACAATCAGGGTTGATTTCTTTTAGGATTGACTGATTTGATCTCCTTGCAGTCCAAGGGACTCTCAAGAGTCTTCTCCAGCACCATAGTTCAAAAGAATCTATTCTTCGGCGCTCGGCCTTCCTTATAGTCCAACTCAGTTAATTACAGTTAATTAGGGTATATCAAACCAGGATCTGAAACCATGGTCTGAAGTTGATGATGATCAAGTTATTTAACTGGGGTTTTGCTAGAAGAATGAATGTGGGCACCCTGTCAGGGCTCTTTTTGTAGCAGGAACTCCTTTGCATATTAGGCAACACTCCTCTAATGTAGCCAATCCTCCAAGACCTTACAGAGCTCTTCTTACAGGGGCTACTGCAAGCTCTTGGAGGATTGGCTACATTAGGGGAGTCTCACCTAATATGCAAAGGAGTTCCTGCTACAAAAGAGCCCTGCCCTGGTTCATTCTCTGGTGCTGCTGTTGTATATTTCTTACTTCCACAGATGCCTCGCTAGAGTGAAGGTGATGCAACCATCACTTGTTGAAGCAAGCCACAATTTGTGGCTTCACAGTTCGAATTATTCATGGTTTTGCTTTGTGTCTGGCCTAGTCACCCTGTAAGTGTTGCAGCTAAGCAGGAATTTTGACCTGGAATTTCCTGGTCTGATTTTTAATGGACATGTCTAATACATTGTTCCACACTGGTTCTTTAAATGCAACTGTGTTACAGTTTTCTTCCCAGGGGTGCTCTTGAAAATAATCTTCTCACAATGCCATAGGAGGAGATCTCCATGTGGCACCATAAAACATTGGTTCAGTTCAGATGTAGCTCAAAACCCTGATCTCTTATAACTATGGTTAGTTTATGAAACTAGGATTCAACTCACAAACAATCACTCAAAGTCTAGTTTGCCTTGACAAAGACTGGTCTCATTTTCTTTCAGTTGCCTGGGAGGATGTCTGCAGAGGACAAGCTAGAAACAAAGTAGGATTGTGCCAGGATATCTTGCATTCAGACATGATGTGAAACCATAGTTAAGACCGTTAATGAATCAACTTCAGATCCTGGCTTGATTCCATCCTCAGCTGTGTATCACACAGCCACTTTTGATAGTTTAAAAGGCAGTATTTACCCATCATGAATTAATTCTTCTCCTGTGAAGTTATTTATGCCTGATGGGGCATAGTTCCAAAGGATTTCTTCTGCAGCAATGTAATAGTGTCTTACATTAGCAGCTTCCTCAGGAGAGGGAGCAGGGCTTTGACAGTTCTTCACTTCAAAAATGGCCTGCATGCCACCTGAATAAAAAGAACACAGACACAGTAGATTCGAGACGGATGTTGTTTGTATGTTCCTGTTGCTTGGGGAGGCAGAGTCTGTTCTGCACATTTGCTCCCCCTAGTGGTTGATTCAATATTATATATCTGTATGTCTGGCATAAAAGCCTACAGTTTAAATCTGCAGGGACATATGCCAGACATAAAGTGATGTAATATCAAACCAACCTCTAAAGGGAGTAAAACGTGCAAAATGGGGACGACGACCCTAAAGCAACAGGAACATACAAGTGAAGAAAACGAGAATAAGAAAAAGCCCATTGTGGTTAAGGGTGGTCTGAATCACTATATCACGGTTAAGGATTGGATAAGTGATAAACCTATGGCTTCTATGGATAAGCACTTGCAGTGAACACAACATGACTAACTCAGTTATCCTCTGCTCCAGTCTCTCTAGTAGATAGCCTGCGTTAATACTTCCTATGTATATTTCTCATCACATATGGATCAGCCATCCCACTGTACAATAAATGTTGACCTGTTGCTATTGTGGACTTTGTTGGAATCCAAACAAAGGCCAAATCCAAGGAACCTGAGATTTTGGAGTCACGGGGTCTGCACAACTGTGGCCAAGCTGCACAAAGTAAACAGGTGCTGCTGTACATTTTATGACCCATGGAAACTGTTATACCTGTTGTTGTTACCCATGAAGCAAATCAATGTGTAACTTGAAAAGGTGACTGGTATGATTCTGTAATATCATGAGATAACTATATCTGAGAGTATAACAATTACTTCCAGTCCTTTGGACAAAGTCCTCTGAATAACTTTTGCTTGTTTCATTTAAAGACTCTGTGCCTGTCTTTGTAGGGGTTCTCCCCCCCCACCACCATGATGAAGGAACCCTGTGCTGTGACTCAGCAGCCTGAGCACTAGTCCATCAAAGAATGTATTTTTTTCCAGCACTTTGAATGCTCAAAAATGAAATTTGTGATACTCTGGGGTTGTAAAAAAAAAAAGACACCAATTTATTTGATACCTTCTATATGATCATTGACTTGGCAGCTAAGCAGCCATTCCCCTTCATTCTTTGCCACCATAAGAGCATCTACAAATGTCGCTGGGAAGAGGTTGATTGTATCCTTTTGATGTCTCCTTTCTGTCAATATTTGCCCATGAAAATAAGCTGAATGAATGTCAGCTTCATTCCCCATGCCAAAAAGATGCCATCTCACTTTCTCTTCCGCGCACATTGTAAGGTTGGGAAGATATCCATACATATATCCATTAATTGCTAAAAAAAAAAAAAAGTAATAGAAAGCATTGTTTATTTTTGTCATTTTAACCCACTTTGCTCCAAAATAAGGCTCAAGGTGAATTACAGTGTTAATTAGACACCCAGTGAAAGAAAAATAAAACAGAAATACTAATACACTATCTATAAAGACACAGACTACTCTACTTAGGGCATACTGACAAACAGGTCTTAAGAACTAGCCATAGAAATGCTTTTTGAAATAGTCTAGCTTCACAGAGCTTCTTCTTCTTCTTCTTCTTCTTCTTCATTTCACAACAAAAGTAATAAACAATGAGCCATCATACCCTGGAAGGGAACTCTTAAGATTTGCTACCAGAATTGCAATGTGGTTTTACTATAGCTGCCAAAAATTTAGCCACGCACAAAGTTACTTATTTATCTTCGTCTATTAGTAACCCTTAAGACTTAGATTCTAAAGAGACAGAGGCTTGTTTAACGATGAAATGGCGGTTATTTTGACCCCAGAAGGCGTGGGGAAAAATGGTTTATCCATTGAAAGCTTTCTGCAGACACCAAACTCCTGTTATGCTTTCTCCCCAATGAGCTGCAATGCCTGAAGTTCCTTTCTTCCCTTCCCAATGCCTTTCTTTTTTAAGTCTGAGGTTTATCCAAAGAGTAAGGGGGGTCATTTTGGCTCCCAATAGACTTGACTTGAAATTTAAAGTACTATGCATAATTGTATTTGGGGTTCTAGTGACCCCAACAAATATTGAAAAATGATTTTAGCACTGTTTCCATGTATAAATAGATGGAGCAACACCTATTGTCTCCATTTTATAGGAATGTGGCACAAACAGTGAAAACTAAATTTTCTCTCCATAATTTATTTCTATAGATATTTGTAGTGCAAACATTTTCACACTTCCATCTTTGGGGTTTTACACCACTTTTGAAATTTGGGGTTGAAATTACCCCCAGGAAAGCCAGTGTTTGCAATCTGAATTGTTGTGTTATATAGTAGGAGCAGGTAAAAGCCCTGTGTTTGTGCTCTGTCAACGTTTCCTCTATGCCCATAGCCATATGGAAAAGCTCAAATTGAACTATACTGCAATTTTGGAAAATGGGGTCAGTCTGTACCCCTGGCAGACAGGCCTGTACATGCTTGTAGTTATCCTCTGGACTTCTTCACATTTTCCAGACTTGAAGGAGTCATTCAGCCTGGAACTTTAGATGACCGCTAGCCATCTGTCCACTGAGCTGATTGTTTCCCTTTGTTGAACCTATTCAAACTTCCCCTTTGTTGAACCTCTTCATATTTTCCAAACCCGAGTGACCTTCTGAACTTTACATATTGTGTTCAGTTTTGGGCACCACCATTTAAGAAGGATACAGACAAGCTGGAACTTGTCCAGAGGAGAGCAACGAACATGGTGAGGGGTTTGGAGACCAAGTCCTATGAGGAAAGGTTGAAGGAGCTGGCTATGTTTAGCCTAGAGAGGAGACGACTGAGAGGTGATATGATAACCATCTCCAAGTACTTAAAGGGTTGTTTTCTGTTGCCCCAACTGGTTGAAATTAAATCAAAACAGTTTTCAGCTAAACATTAGGAAGAACTTCCTGACAGTTAGAGTGGTTCCTCAGCGGAACAGGCTTCCTCTGGAGGTGGTGGGTTCTCTTTCTTTGCAGGTTTTTAAGCAGAGGCTAGATGACCATCTGACAGCAATGCTGATTCTGTGAATTTAGGCAGATCATGAGAACAAGGGCAGGAAGGGTTGCATCAGTGCTTAATTCTCGTGGGCCTTTCTTACACACACAGGGAAATACTCATCGCCACTTTGGTGTCAGGCAGCAACTTTTCTCCTGGCCAGTTTGGCCAGGGATCCTGGAGGTTTTTTACCATCTTCTGGGCATGGAGCAGGGGCCACTGGGTGTTTGTGGGGATGGGGTATTTGTGAATTTCCTGCATTGGACTAGATGACCCTGGCAGTCCCTTCCAGCTCTATGATTCTATGTTGGTGATATGAAGCCATTTACCTAAGACCTTGTAAATCTACTGCCAGTCAGAGTACAAAATACTGGCGTTGATAGACCGATAGTCTGACTCAGTATAAGGCAGTCTCATGTGTTCACAATGCTATGGCATCAGGCATTCCCAGACTATCTGAAGAAGAAGAAGAAGAAAACAACAACCTACGGTCCAGTTTTGATGGACATGTTGTGCAGAGAGGCCTTCATGCAGAACCTGGACAACCATCTGTTGGGAATGTTCTAGGTGTGGATTTTGCACATTGATCAGGGATTAGGCTAGATGGTCTTGAAGAACCCCTCCCCTTTCCAACCCTAAGACTCTATGACATGCATAACAGCACACTGTGCAGAAATTTCTGAAATAATGCAAAATAGTTCACTCTGCTCCAGACAAGGAGAGGCACACCAGATCACACCAAAGATGTAAATTCCTTACAAATTGTTTATCTGGCTGAATCTCAATCTTGTTAAATATTTTTCTAGATTGGCAGATGAACAAATTCTTAAACATTTTAATATTATTCCAGTTTTGATGAAATCTTCTTTATTTAACAAAGTTCTTAAGAACATAATAAAAGCCTCGTTGAATCAGACCCAGGGCCCATCTAGTCCAGCATCTGGTTTCCCATATATAGCAACCAAATATTTCTGAAAGCCCGTAAGCAGAGAGTGAAAAGAGCTCTCCCCTGCCATTTTCCATTCAGAAACGAGATGCTGTGGAAAATTTAAAACATCTTGTTTGAGCTGTGGATCTCTATGAAACTTACACACATTTATCAATCTTACCAACAAGGGACTTAAAGTGATTCAGCTATTAGTTCAGAAAGATGTTCTTACAGTGCATTTTATTGCTCTCTTGGAAGTCCTCGTTCTGTTCGACTTTCTCAGGTTCAGAGCAATATGTCTGGATATTCTCATCTAAATACCAGCTGAAGTTTTCATCCATTACAGTGAACATCAGGATAAATTCTTGGTCAATGTCTTTATCTTTTCCATTTTGCAATGAGCCTAAGGGGAAATGAAAACATGTCAGAAGATGCTGACATTTTCTTGCGTCCCCTTATTCCTATCATTATGATGAGTCAAGTATGTATCCAAAGTGCAAAAGGCCTGTATGTCAGAAAGAGAGACCTTGCATACTCCTGTCAGTAGTGGCCAAGCAACTATTGTTCAATCACCATGCTCTTTATTTCTGTCCAAGTGAATGAATGGCTACCATTCATTCCTATGGGAAAAAGAAAAGCTGCTCATGAGGACAACATTTGGGCAAAAGCTAAACCTTCCCCTTTTCTTGAAGGTCTCTTGCCTTCAAAACCTTGGGGGGGCACCATAAGTCAGCTGTGACTTGGCAGAACTTCACACCATCCACAATCCACCTTGAATCTCAGCAAGGAAGGCAGAATATAAATGAAGGATGTAAAGAAATACACCAACATTTCTCAATGACCCTACATTAAGTGCCAGATAAAACTTGAGCAAGACAACTTGGTTGGTCTCTTATTTTTCTCTGTCTCTTGTTTTCCGGGACCAACATGGCTCCCGCATCCAGATGCCACCTTCTGTCCCACCTTTTACCTTTCCTGCAAATGATGAGAGGTCCAACGAGCCCAGAAGCAACATCCTTAGGTGGGTCTATATGTGAGTGATAAACCCTGGTCACACAATTATCATCTCCTTCTGCTGGGCCATGATCTTCAGTTGCAACCCACGTATATTCATACTGCTCTCCAGGATACACACTGTCATCTTTTTTGTGCAAACCTGACGTATTGTCAGGGTAAAAAGCACCTAGGAAATACAAATAATCAATGTTATAGAGACAGTCTGTTGAATAAAAGAGAATATTTTCACCAAGTTTTTTGTTCCTCTCTGGAAGTGTCACAAATGGGAGGCTTGTTAGAATACAAATGTGACTCGTACCTTCATTTCTTTTGCTGTATTTGACACCGTGTGGGTGGAGAGTGTAAGGTCTTCCAGCAAAATTTTTTAAGTGGACAGTGATGGAGTCTCCAACTTCTGCTTTGATAATGGGGCCTAGGAAGCCCAGCCAAGAAGGTTTTTTAACAATTGTACTATATGAACTATCTGTGAACTGCATGTATACAGCTTTCTTATATATTCTTCCTATTCGGTCTGGGCCTTGTTGGAGAAAGACACTCGCTTGCCTGAAAGGACAATACAAAACCAATTATGTCAGGATAGGCTCCTCTTGAAAAGTATAATACTTAACTTTTAATTTAATCATGCAATGTTTAGGCTTCACACAGGAAAATCCTCAGACTCATTATTTAGAGACCAAAAAAGAAAAAAAATATAAATAGGAAAGAAAAATCCATTTTCTATTGTTCCAATAGCAACAACACACAATCAGAAGTTGTCTCTTAAATATACAAGCAACTGTTTTATTATATGAACCTCTACTGTAATAGTACACACCTAATGATTTGAGAGGGGGAAGGCGTAGCTCTGTATGAGATTTCTGTTGAGCCACAAACACAATTATACTGAGAGGAGCAAACCATATAAGCATCTCAGATCCAGGTGTGGGAATCAGCATACAGATGTCATACTTGGCCATCTGTCATAATAACTTGGCAAAATGTGAATCCAACAAAAATCTGTGCAGAATTTCCTCTGTCATAATAACTTGGCAAAATGTGAATCCAACAAAAATCTGTGTGGAATTTCCTCTGGTATGATACCCATTTATTCCCCTCTTTACCCCACCCTTTGCACCCTGCACCATAGGTCCCAATGTGCAAAGAACCCCATGCACCTGGAAGAAATCATTTAGTGAGCACCGCAGTTTCTGACTGGCCCAAGAGAACTTTGTCTTTTGAGGGAGCCCATGAAGTATGGACTAGAAAAAAGCAAACCTTTGTCTCTCTTGTCATTGTCTTTACCAGAATTCAGATGTAGGAAATTTGGTCTGTCTCCAAGGGGGAGATGTGTGGAAGTCTGGTAAGCATTTAGATAACAAGAAATTGTGTTTTTCTTTTTGTTTTCTGTATTTCTCATCTCTTAGATTTCTTCATTAGTTTATTGATGTGTGGATTTAGGAGTTTGCTTGAACTCAGGAGTTCTGGGCTGCAGTGGGCTGTGCTGATCATGTGTCCTCATAGTATAAGCCCTTTTCCTCCTGTCTGTTCTTTGATTCTGAGAGACTCTTTGGATTATTTTCCCTTACAACCTTGTTGATGAAGCACACTCCACCAGCTGAGGGAGAAATGAAGATGGTGGAATCAGTCAAAGTTCAAGAGGAAAGATATTGATTGACCTGCAGCAGCCTATTTATACTTAAAATCACTATGTGGTGACAGAATCCACCAATGCATGTGTGGGTTCGAGAGGATGGGCTGCTTGCATAACACACATGTACAGTGGATCTAGAAAATGGATACCCATATCATATACAATACAGACAGTTTTTAGGCAGCCTGTTCTAGTTTTAAGGTGGTTCCCACACAGATGATTCTCTGTGTAGCTCTCATTGCTATTATTTACTGCATTTATACCTCACTTTTCTCCCAGCCAGTGTGAGATCCAGTGTGGTGTAGTCATTAAGAGTGATGGACTCTTATCTGGAGAACCGGGTTTGATTCCCCACTCCTCTTCTACATGAAGCCTGCTGGGTGACCTTGGGCCAGTCACAGTTGTCTCAGAACTCTCTCAGCCCCACCTACAAGGTGCCTGTTGTGTGGACGAGACAGGAATGAGATAGTAAGCCACTCTGAAACTCCTTAAGGTTGAGAAAAGCAGGGTATAAAAACCAACTTTTCTTCAAAGTGGCTTACAATATTCTCACATTCTCCATTTTATCCTCACATCAATACGATGAGGTAGATTAGGCTGAGAGAGCATGACTGGCCCAGTGTCACACAGTGAGCTTTTATGGCAATGGGGATTCAAACCTTGGTGTCCCTAATCCTAGTCTGACAACAACCTAACCACTACACAGGGAGAAGGAGCTGAAAAGTCCTTTGTAAAATGTGCTACTTACACAGATGCTAGTTCTTATATGGTGACATAGCATGTTAGATGTTGGAAGTCCTGCCTCACCAACTTTTTGCAGTTCTTTGAGAAAGCGAACAAGCATAGGCAATGGTGACCTGGTAGACATTATATACTTGGACTTTCAAAAGGCTTTTGACAAATTACTTCACCAAAGACTCCTAAGTAAATTTAACAGTCGTGGGATAAGAGGTCGGGTTCTCTTATGGATTAAAAACTGGTTAAATGAGAAGAAGCAAAGGGCCTGACTCAAAGTTTCAGTAATTCAGCCCTGTGCTCAGAATCTTCAGGCACAGCAGTAAACTCTCAAGGGGAAGGGACCGGGTGTAAGCAGGCTATTCTCCCTAGACTCATCCCTGTGCTTTTTCATTGTAGTAAAGAATAAGATGCCCTGACCTGGATAGTCCAGGCTAGCCTGATCTTGTCAGATCTTGGAAGCAAAGCACGGTCGGCCCTGGTCGGTATTTAGACGGTAGACTGTGAAGGCACATTAGAGTCCTGATGCAGAAACAGGCAATGGCAAACCTCCTCTCAAAGTCTTTTGCCTTGGAAACCCCAAGAGAGGTCACCATAAGTCAGCAGAACAGCAAAAAAAAAAAAAGATAAAGGTTTTATAAACTCTGGCCCTGAACATCCACCCAAATCACATGTTGATGATATTTTCTTGGATTGAGCTTTTATTGCTGACTTCACCCCCTTGTGTCTAGCAGGATCCACCCTGATCCATCAGCACACACAGCCAGACACTGCCTATTACCTACTCAGTACAACCTCACGACGCTGCTAAGCCTCACTCCAATGATCTGCCAAGCTTTGTCCAGCCTGAACCTCAACTCCACATCTTAACTTTAGGCAATCCTAATGGCTTGTCTATTAGATATGTATCCCATTCTCCATTTAAGGACCTCAGGGTGGTGTTCAGGTGGGGTCCTATCTAGCATCTGTGGAGCAGCACTGTCCCATCTCTCCCCTTCCCTTGCAATCTGCTGTGTCCTCAGTGGTCAATGGATCTCCTAGGAACACCAGGAAGGGGAGTAAAATGAGGAGCTGAAGTGTGAGGGAGGACTTGATGAACCCCCCCCCCTCCTTTTCTGCTAGTGGATCTTTCACTAATGAAAAACTATGGTTAGGATCTATCCCCTCTTCCTTCACTTTGTCCTCATAACAATCTTGTGAAGTAGCTTCACCTGAGACAGAGTGACTTAGGGGTGCTAGCCCTAGCAGTCATCCCAGCATGAGAATTAGGAGAGTGGGAACAAGCTATAGTTTAACCATAGAGCTGAGGGTGAATCCTAAAGCATCACACTGGCACAGTGACATAACTTCCGTTTTCATGCCAGAAGTGATGTTGTGAGTCAGTGCAACACCAAATCCACCCCCCATTTTCCCCCATTGCTTAATCAAGTGGCAGAGGGAACAGAAGGTCCAGGATGGGAGGTCATATAGGGAGTTTCATAGGTGAGATCTAGGGTTGCAGACCCCCCAGTGGAGAGAGGTGTTCCCAGCTGCCAGGCTCTATCCCCAGCCACCAATCAGCTGGCTGAGGGAGGGACTTACCAGGAGAAGTCCTAGGCCTCGTTGCCAGCCTGACACAGGAAGAGACATCATCACACTAGCAATATCCGTGTCAGGTTCAAAGAAAACCAACAAAGAGACATTTCTGACAATCCGGTTGATTTGGCAAAAACTCTATGGTAGGAGCCAGTTTTAACGTAGAGCTTTGCCTCGATACCAGAGCGTTGCTTTGACATCATTGCATGATGATATTGCTTCCTGTGAAATACCGGCAATGAGATCCAGGCCTCTCTCTTTCCTCTTGTTAGGTTCCCCCCCATCTCCCACCCATTTTCAGGAAGGGCCAGGCAACTGTAGCGATATCTGAGAGAGTCAGTCTACTGTAGTAGTTAGAGTGCCAGATTAGGATCAGGGAGACCTAGGTTTAAATCTCCACTCTGCCATGGAGGCTTGCTGGATGATCATGGGCCAGTCACACACACTCTCAGAATATCCTGCCTCATAGAGTTGCTGTGAAGATAAATAGAGGAGATTTTCAGGTATTGTATCATTTCAGAGACCGTTTTAATTGTCCAGTTACTAACCCATTTTTTCCACAAAGCTTTACAAGCCACAAGTTAAATCAGAGGTGCATGCCATGACTCTTTTTGGAGTCTACAAATAATTCATATTGAATTATAAGCCTTCCTATTGACAGAGACATTGTGTCTTTCTCTGCTGATAAAGGCTTTCATAAAAACCTTGCCTCGTAACTAAGATTCCCCAAAGGTTTTTTTAAATTTATATTTTATTGAATTTTCAAAAAAACCAAGATAAAATATAACAGCATCGATTCCCAAAAGCTATCGGGTTTTAAGTAGAGTTTAAAAGTGAAATATCAAGCCCCAGAGGCCAAACCTAGCTCCCGCCTAAACTGCACTGCTCACAATGAACTTGCGTCAAGAAGGAACTTGATCCAGAGCCTCTGTGATTTCTCAAAGAACGAACAGAACAGCAGGCCTCCAAGGGCAGAGAAGGCCTGTTACATGTCTTCTGTCAGCACCACCCAGGCTATCCTCTTTAACCGTGTTTTGTATATTACATTGTTACTGTTATCCAGCAGAGCATTTTAGGCCTTTTAATCTCTGGGATGCTTTTTTCCCCTTGTCTAACCAATTTCTGCTAACAAAATAAGGCCAATGTTTGGTGCCTCTAGTGAGCAAAGCTATGGCCTGAAGCTAAGATTTGGGATGTGAAATCAGCCAAACTATTGTTACATGTAGATAGATTCTGGAGGGTAGCCATGTTGGTCTGAAGCAGCAGAACAGAATTTGAGTCCAGTTTTGAGTCACAGTTCAAGAGGGTCACGCAGCACTGCCTGTCTGTCTTAGTACATTTTCATCCACCCATCTTCCAAGGACCAAAGGGATGTTCTCCTTTCCCTATTTTATCCTCACAAGAGCCCTGTGAAGCAGGTTAGGCTCAGAGAGAGTGACTGACACCAGGTCATTCAGAGAGGTTACATGTAGGGTTGTCACTTAACAGGTGGGAGTAGGGGAACTCCCACCCCCCATTACCCCCCACTACCTCCCATCACTCTGTCGAGCAGTGGGAAGGGGAATGGAGTGGCTTGAACGTCATAATGTGAAGCCGCAATATCATTTCCAGCCATGTAACCAGAAGTGATGTGAAACACTGATCTGAAACCATGATGTGAAATGCTGCAGAATTTACCCAAAATTCTATGATTTTACCAGAGTGACTCCTAGAGTGTCCCATGGTACAGTGACATCACTTGCTGTAACAGAGCTGGAAATGACATCATGACATTGTAGAATGCCATTCCAGTGATTCCCTTTTCCCACCCAATCTCCTGAGGCAGCTCCAGTTCCATGGCAGTGTGAGGATCTGAACCCAGATCTCACAGGTTCAGTCCAACACTCTAACTGCTACATTACCCTGCTTCCTCAGGATGATTGGGTATT
Organism: Gekko gecko; assembly: GCA_029375565.1. Classification (NCBI taxonomy): domain Eukaryota; kingdom Metazoa; phylum Chordata; class Lepidosauria; order Squamata; family Gekkonidae; genus Gekko; species Gekko gecko. The sequence continues at coordinate 112,929,391 of JAPDNY010000008.1, forward strand.
GCTTCTTTTTTGATGCACACAATTAACCTGGAGAATCCAGATTACAGACAGGTGCTGCTTCCCCATGGTGGCACAAAAAAGGCTCCCCTTACTGCGGAAACAGCAGCAAGTGGCATCAAAACAGGTGGGGACACAGTGTCCACATGCCCATCCCTACTCTGCTCACTGTCACCTCTTCCCTCTTTTGCATTGGCACAGAAGTGCCAATGACAATCCCACCCACTCACCTACCTCTCTATATTTCCTGCTTTTAAATCACATTGAGAGCCAGTGTGGTGTTATGATTAGATACAATGGAGGAGGGAAGAACATTGTTGTCAGCTGCTTTAGGTTCCTACTGGGGGGAAACACAGTGTATAAATCAATCAAAGGAGGTTTGTCTTTGATCCTTTTGAAACAGGAAAGCCCCAGGAGTCCTGGGCATGGTACTCAGAATGAACATGCCATCATATGGAAGCTCCCACAAAATTAAAGAGCATGCTGATTTCCGTTTTGGGGGAAATCCACATGTGCAAGCAGTAAGATTTGATTTTAACACTGTGGGATCTGCACTCAATATTGGTGAAGCCCCTCACCCCCTTTCATTGCTGCTAAGAAAAGAGGATGCATTTTAGTGGATGCCTTTTTACTTAACATGTGGAGAGAGACCTTCTCATTGTTCCTTAGTGCTGGAATGCAGCTCCAGGAAATGCCCAAGAGTAGCATTATTAAGAGAAGTTCTCCTAGGCTGATTTCCCACTACAGCTGCCTCAGTGTTGCGCCGCCGTTTGCCCCGATACTCAATGGTCAATTTCACACCTGAAGCCGCAGGGCTGCATTTGACCGTGGCTTCGCCCGATTTCCTCCGCAGTTTCGTAATCCTCAAAAAACAGGATTACAAAACTGCGGAGGAAATTGGGCGAAGCCGCGGGTCAAAATGCAGCCCCGCGGCTTCGGGTGTGAAATTGACCAATAGTGTCGGGGCACTCCTTTCCACTGTATTGGTAGTTGTGGCCTCCAGAAAACAGGTCTACCCACCCCTTTCCACTATATTGGTAGACCTGGCCTCGGACTGTCGCCTTGTGCTGAGCCTAAGGGTCCGGTCACACTGCTGTTTTGATCGGGATTCGCTGCTGTTTCCTTGCGCATGAAAGCCAACAATCGGTTTCTTTCCCTCTTTTTAGTAATTTGGAAGGTTCTAATCAATTCCATTTGAACAGAAGAGGGACAAGAATGGAATTTCTGCAAAATTTCAGAATTTCACTCTGTAGATGCAGGCAATGTCTTCCCAAACCTTCCTATCCTCCTGCTAGAGGAGCATCCCGTCATGTGGAATGGGGCTATGACCAATGTTCCCTTTAAGCGCCACAGTTTTGTTAGCAGAAATTCTACCTCGTGGGCGAAAAAAACTAGTAGCATTAAAGTTTTGAGCAAGTCTACATTTGACTATTGCGTAAATTAGTTTTTTGGAAGATTACTTTCATAATCTTGTAAAAATGTCAGAATAAATTCTTAAAAATTATATCTAAACTATATTGTAAGAATAATTTAAACATTATAAGAGAAAACAGAATCAAGTCAAAATTCACCCACTCCTTTCCACTGTATTGGTAGTTGTGGCCTCCAGAAAACAGGTCTACCCACCCCTTTCCACTATATTGGTAGACCTGGCCTCGGACTGTCGCCTTGTGCTGAGCCTAAGGGTCCGGTCACACTGCTGTTTTGATCGGGATTCGCTGCTGTTTCCTTGCGCATGTCAGTTTCACATTCACATGCGCCAATCTGCCTCCTGCCCCGAAGCAGGCTCACTCGCGCAATGATGCCGGGTTTTCCTGACCCCTGGAAAATCAAGTGTTTTCCTGGCACTTCCGCTTTGAATGCGTGATTTCGCCTATCTGGACAGCCCATCTTTTGCAATGATTGTGATTAGGGCCGTCTGAATGCTCTTTGTGCTTTTTTTTTTAAAAAAAAAGCTTCCGGTTTGAGCGCTTGAGCAAACATGTACTTAATAAATCCATTTAACGTTTAATAATGGATTTATTAAGCGCATGTTTAGTCAAGCACTCAAACCGGAAGCTTTAAAAAAAAACCGCACAAAAAACGGCCCTGGAGGCGGGAACGAGAGGCGGGGGCTCCGGTAGCCTGGATGGGGCCGGCAAGGAGGATGGCGGAGACGGCGGACACAGCGGAGCCTGTTTTTGTGGGGCAATGGCGGCGGCGGCAGCACCCCCCCCCAAGTGTCGGCAGAAGCAGCAGGCACCCGAGCCCCCCCCCCCCGTGGCCAGCAGGATCGCCTGGAGGGACGGCGCAGCAGCAGGCGAGCAGGTGCTGTAAGAAAGGGGCTGGCTGCATCTAGTCAGCCCAATGCAAAGAAAAATGTTCCCGATTTAAACAAAGCAGGAACAAAGCACAATTACCTTTGCAGTGTGACCAGAGCCTTAGAAAACATACCAGCACTTGGGGGTTGGGACTCTTGCAGTCTACTTTGTATTTTTAAAGTGAAATATGACAACAAGCGTTACAGATCCAGTATAAGAGAGGAAGAACAATCACTGTCAGAACACTGCCTAACCTAACAAACAGGAAGCTTTCCTGCGACTCAAGACAGCTTACAAATCATACTGAAAAGCATAACAATGGTATACAAAAAATAATAATGATCACTTTTTCTGGCTCCATTGTAGCTGATGGAGACCATTATAGTCAATGGGCCCCATACCAGAGAATTGATCTGGGGGTAGCTGGGGCTCGGGGGGGGCTGTTTTTTTTTAGGAAGAGGAGGCAAGTTTGCAGCATAGCTGCTGGTGCCTCTCCTCAAGAGCTCCTCCAAGTTCAAAAAGATTGGACCAGTGGAAGATTGGACCAATAGAAGGTGCTCCCATCTTCCATTGTTTCTAATGGAGGCAAAAATGTCTTGGGAGCAGAAGCAGAAACCCTATGCACTGCCTGTTAAACTTTTGTGTGCCAGTGCCCCTCAGCACAGCTTTGGGGGAACTATGGCTGTGACAGGTTGCACTTGAAGGCCAGATTCCTAGTGCAGCAGAATCAGAAATGTGGGAGGTAAAGGGCTGACATTCCACTGGAATGGAGAGCTTGAGTGACAGGCTGCTCCTTGTCTCTGATTGGACAGTGCCAATTGTTTTTGATGGTAATCTATTTTGTAGATATGTTGCCATCTGTTGTATAGTGGGTTAGACGCATAAAGAAACCACAGACAGCGATGTAGTGATCAGCATGGTTCGCTATTATACAACACGAGACACTGATAACCGGCCCGGAGGCCAACTATATACATTGGGGAGGGGCCGCCCCCCTGGTACCATTGGCGGGTTTGAATTCCCGCCGCCGTTCCCATTGGTTCCCCTACGCGGGAGCCAGGAACCCCAGTCCCATTGTTCTCAGGTACTCAAGCTCTGGCTCTTCGTTGATGGCACTATGTTGACTGCATACACAACACCCCTCCCCCCATAGTCCCGATCCTGTCTAGGTGACATAGTCCTTCAGGTATGCGGGGGCTCTGCGTTCCCTGATGGACCGTCGTGGTGTAGGCGTTGGGGTTTCTCCGCAGCCAAGTCTTGGTGGTGTGGCGGGGCCTGCCCCCTCACCTCCTTCCGCTGGGGAAGGGTACGCCGTCTGGCCCTCGGCTGATGAGGCCTCGGGCATACTGAGCTGGCCGTCGCTGGGGTCCGCCTCTCTGCAGTCTCGTTCCACCTCGGGCTCTCCCTCAGCTTCTCGTGGGGCCTGCTCCACCTCCCCTTGGTTACCCCGGTCTCCTACCGTTGGAAGTAGGCGCCGCCTCAGCTGGTCCACGTGGCGCCGCAGGACCTGCCCGTCATTTGTCGACACCTCATACGAGACCGGGCCGGTGGGGCGGATTACTTTTCCTGCTATCCACTCCGGGCCTCGGCCGTAGTTCCTTGCGAACACCGGGTCCTCTGGGAAGAAGCCCCGTGGTGCCTCCCGGTCCTCGACCCAGTTCCGTCCTGTTGGAGCCCTGTCGGGGTGCAGGCGGTCCAGGAGGATGGCGGGTCGCCGGCCCATGAGAAGCTCCGCGGGGCAGTGGCCACTGACCGGGTTGGGTGTTGTCCGGTTCGCCAGCAAGAACCGGGCTATGCGTGACTCCCAGTCTCCCTCGGTCAGGCGGCTTAAAGCTTCCTTAGCCGTGCGTACCATGCGTTCCGCTTGGCCGTTCATGGCAGGGTGGAAGGGTGCTGACCTGATATGCCGGATCAAGTTGTCCTGCAGGAACCGCTGGAATTCCTCGGATGTAAACGCCGGGCCGTTGTCGGAGACGATGGTGTCCGGCAAGCCATGCGTGGCAAATATCTTCCGGAGGGCTCGGATGGTGGCGCTTGCGGAGGTGGAGGAGACTGGACTCACCTCCAGCCACTTGGAGTATGCGTCCACGGTGACCAGGAATGTTAACCCGTGGAAGGGTCCGGCGAAGTCGATGTGGAGCCGGGACCACGGGGTCCTTGTTGACTCCCATGCCTGGGGGGTGCACATGGTGGGCTTGGCCGGACCTCTTGACAGATCTGGCAACGCTTCACCCAGGCCTCTATTTCCCCATCGATGCCTGGCCACCAGACGTAGCTCCTGGCGAGGGCTTTCATCCGCACGATGCCGGGGTGTGCCTCGTGCAGAGCCTGCAGGACCTGTTGCTGGAGTGCGCTGGGGACTACGACCCGGTCCCCCCACAGCAGGCAGCCCTTGTGTGCCGATAGTTCCTCGCGCCGTGTTGTAAATGCGCTGAACTCAGGGCCCGCCGAGGCCGTAGGCCACCCCCTCACCACCCAGCCGAGAACCCGGGATATGACGGGGTCACGGGCTGAGCGGCGGGCGATGTCCGTGGCCTGGAGAGGGGCGTCTGGAAGACCCTCCAACTGGAGGACATGATGAGCTGGGGCCGGGTCCTCCCCTTCGTCTGGCAGGGGAGGCGGCTCAGCGCGTCTGCATGTCCCATTGCCTTGCCTGGCCGGTGCTGGAGCGTGTAGTTGTAGCCCGCCAAGAAGATGGACCACCGCAAGACCCGAGGGGAGAGTACCTGTGGCGTCCGGCGGTCCGCCGCGAAGAGGCCCAGCAGCGGCCGGTGGTCTGTGACGACTGTGAAGGGACGGCCATAGACGAAGTCGTGGAACTTCTTCACCCCGGCCACGACTGCCAGTCCCTCGCGGTCTATCTGGGCGTAGTTCCGCTCGGCCGCAGACAGGGTCCGCGAGTAGTACGCGACCGGGACCTCCCGGCCGTCCGGGAGACGGTGCGCCAGCACGGCTCCCACCCCATATGGAGACGCATCGCAAGCCAAGACCACGGGCAGGGTCTCGTCGAAATGTGCCAGGACCGCGTTCGAAATGAGCAGGGCCTTGACGGCCCGGAACGCAGCAGCCTGATGCGGGCCCCAGACCCAGGGTGCCTTTTTGTCGAGCAACCTGTGGAGGGGCTCGGCTACCGCCGCCTTGTGGGGGAGAAAGGCGTGGTAAAAGTTCAAGAGTCCGAGAAAAGCCTGGAGCTCGGCTTTGGAGGTCGGGGGCGGCGCTTCTACGATGGCCTTCACCTTGTCCCGGGCCGGTTGGAGTCCCTCTGCGTTCACCGTGAAGCCCAAGAAGTCGACGGATGACACCCCGAGCTGGCACTTCTCGCGCTTGACCTTGAGGCCGGCGTCCCGGAAACGGCTGAGGACCATGCGGAGGCGGGAGGCGAACTCGTCGGGCGTGGCGGCGGCGATCATCACATCATCGAAGAATGGTGTGACGCCGGGGATCCCTTTGAGGAGAGAGTCCATCAGTTGCTGGAAAATTCCGGGTGCCACGCTCACCCCGAATTGCAGGCGATTGACCCTGAAGGCCCCCCTGTGCGTTACAATTGTTTGGGCCTCTGCGGTCGGCCCGTCGACAGGCAGCTGCTGGTACGCTTGGGCCAGATCTAGTTTGCCGAAGATCTTGGCCCCTGCCAAGGTGGCCAGAACATGGCTCACCACCGGGACCGGGTAGGCATGGTCCTGCAATGCCCGATTTATCGTGCATTTATAATCCGCGCAGATGCGGACATCCCCGTTAGGTTTAATGGGGGTCACGATCGGGGTTTCCCACACTGCGTGAGAGACCGGCTCCAAAACCCCTTGCGCCACCAGTCGGTCCAGTTCCGCGTCTATTTTTGGTTTTAAGGCAAACGGAACGGACCTGGCACGCATGCGGATAGGGGCCACTGTGGGGTTGAGTTGTAGCGAGACCGGGGGCCCGTATATCGGCCCAGGGACCCATCGAAAACGGATGGGAACTCGCGGCACACTTCCTGGAAGTCGCGGGTTGCGCAATGCTGGACCCCCTCTATCGCGATTCCTAGGGGTCCAAACCAAGCCCTCCCCAGGAGGCTAACTAGGTCGCCCTCGACTACGAGCAAGTCCAAGTGACCCTTGAAGCCCCGGTACTGCACCCTGAAACTCCCTACCCCCTTCACTGGCACTTGGTTTCTCTGAAAGTCCATGAGCGTCACGGGTGATGGCCGCAAGCGGGGGCCCCCTTTGGGCAAATCTGTCTTAATGTGGCCTCCGAAATGATGGAACAGGCGGAGCCCGAATCGAGTTCCATTTGTAAGGGGGCCCCCTCTACTTTGATCCGTACGAATATTTTTGGGGTAGAGGCCTGACTGGGGAGTTTCAGTACCTGTGTTCGGGCGGCCGGCGCGTTGGTCAATTGGTATAGGTCTGCCTCCGGGGCCGCGCAGTCCTCGAAATGCGCCTCAGACCTGCGGCGGGGCGGTTTTTGTGCTGCGCGTGATGGCTTGGACCGGCAAACCCTTGCGATGTGGCCCGTGCGGCCGCAGTCCCGACATGTGGCGTCCCGGAACCGGCACGATCTCCTCTCATGCTGCCCTCCGCAGCTGGCACACTCCTGCGCCGCCGAGCCGAGTTGCTTGCGTGCGGAGCTAGCGGACGGTGCTGGCGGGCGATGCTGGGCTAGTGTGCGGTGTACCTCGGGGTCGTCGATGTCGCTGTTTCCGGGGGAGGCCACACGATGCGTCGCGGTGGTGGTGGTCGGATGTGACCTCTCCCATGCAGTGGCGGTGGCTAACGCTGAGGTGATGGTCACCTTCTCGCCCTCCATTATTCGGCGCTGGAGTTTCTCGTCCCTGAGGCCAGCGACGAAACGGTCGCGGAGAGCCATCTCCAAGTGCTCACCGAAAGCGCAGTCGGCCGCCAGGCGGCGGAGCTCTCCGAGGAACTCCGCGGCGGTTTCTTTGCCCTGCTGGTTCCTATGCTGGAAAACCACGTGGCAGGTCATCTCCGACGGCTTTGGGGAGTAGTAGTTCTGCACGGCCTTCACAATCTCGTCGACCGTGCACTCCTCCACCTTCTTGGGAGAGAGAAGGTATTGGGCCAGATCCACGATCACGGGGCCGCAAGAGCAGAGCAGCAGTCCTCTCTTACGGTCTTCGTCCGTGATCTGGTAGAACACGAAGGCTTGCCGCAAACCCGTGACCCAGGCTCCCCATCGTCGGGGCTGGGAAGCGTCGAACGGCGGTATCAGCCCGGATCCTGGAGCGATGGCCATTGTGCTAGTCGGCGGCAACGACGCGGCTCTGGATTCACCCTCGGAGGCGCTCATGGAGGATGCCCGTGGAGTGGTGGAGCGAGTCTTCGGTAGCGTTGTCCGACAGCCCGGCTGGAGCGCTCAACAGGATCCCACCTTCGTCGCCATTGTTGTATAGTGGGTTAGACGCATAAAGAAACCACAGACAGCGATGTAGTGATCAGCATGGTTCGCTATTATACAACACGAGACACTGATAACCGGCCCGGAGGCCAACTATATACATTGGGGAGGGGCCGCCCCCTGGTACCATTGGCGGGTTTGAATTCCCGCCGCCGTTCCCATTGGTTCCCCTACGCGGGAGCCAGGAACCCCAGTCCCATTGTTCTCAGGTACTCAAGCTCTGGCTCTTCGTTGATGGCACTATGTTGACTGCATACACAACACCATCTTAATTGCTTCACCCCAGTACTTATTTGGCAATTCAGCATCCAGAAGCCAGCATCTGGCCATTTCAACTAAGGTGCAGTTTCTCCTTTCTGCTGTTCCATTTTGTTCAGGTGTGTATGGCACAGTTGTCTGGTGCTCTATACTCTGTTCCTTTAGGTACTGCTCCAATTCTTTACTTTGAAACTGTCCATGCTTGTAGCTGCCACCACCTCCTGTGGCAGTGAATTCCATGTGTTAAATCACTCTTTGGGTGAAGAACAGAGAGGCCTTCAGAGCACAAGCACTAACAACACAGCAGAAAGAGATACAACAAGAGGCAGGCTGAACTGCAAGAAAAAAATATATTCAATAAACCCTAAATACTAGAGAATGCACCATAGCTCCCCCTGAGGTACAAGTATACTAAACTACTCTTTCAGCTGTATTTACATTAACTAAACCAGGGGGCCGGAATCGGCCCGTCCAGGGCTCTTGTGTAGCCCACAGACAACTGGTGCAAGGGAGGGAGTACTGGGGGAGTGGGCAGAGCCACTCCATTATGACTTCAGCATGGCAGAACAACCTTGTCTGCAGCAGTCAAGCATTGTAGGAACATCTGTCCAATGTTGCTCTGCTGGCTCTCCAGTCTGCCTATGTGGGTTTTCCCCCTTCCCAGCCCATGGGGCCTTGCAGTGAGGATACACCAACTTGGAGCTTAACAGCTGCTGTCCTTTATAGAGTTTCTCTCTCCAGTACCTAGCAATACATTTTAAGGCACACATGGCCAGTCCTGACAAAGTGACATTTATATCAGATCTGGCCCTCATAACAAATGAGTTTGACTCCTCTGAACTAGACTCTTAGCAGCCTGCCGCTTCTCCAATAATACCTTCAGCAGAAAAACAGACCGGCAGGTCAGCAACGTTAAAAGCATAGTAGTAATCTTTCACCTTAATTCCCCTCACCAAGAGCCTTTGAAACCACCCTCCAAAAAGGGTAGAATATGGAGCCAAACAAGAAGATCCTGTTTAGCATTGCCACCTGTTTTTCATCTGTTGGCAGGCAAATACCTTGCAAGGTTTCTCCAGATGACCTCAGCCTAATGGGAGGTTCATGAGAGAGAAAGCAGGAACAAAAGCAAATGGTCAGGACTCCTCCGTGTTGTTGATACTGCTGTAAAAGACAGAATTTTGGTAGGCACGGCCAAGGCTTTTAAAAGGAAAATGTGGAACTGCACAATGATATGCAGTTTTAATCCATTCACATTGCACATCCTATGATAGCATTCCTGTGGAGTTTGCAGTGAGGATCGCTGGCAGGGGGAGGAAAATTGGCTACACTTGGTCTGTTGTTCTAGAGGAGCCTGAACTGTTCATTTTTCTTTTCATACCATTATCGGCCACTTTTTACATCAACAGACATAACCAAAACCTTGACTTGTATTTTTGAACTGCACAAAAGTTCATTTAGAACTGCTGACTCTGTATCTGATTGCACGTGTACTACAAAAAACCTGGGCACAGCTCGTGAAATTCTCTTTTCTACATGATACCTCCACTCCAAATGGATTGATTACTTTTGACATTGTTTTCAACTGGTTGCTCTTTGTAACATCTCCCTTCTAACAGATGAACCTCTCATGCATTTGCTGAAGTGAAGTCTGATTCACAGACTTCCTCTGGACTCCTATTTACTTTGCTGCTACCGACTAACACAGCTACTGCATCTGGAATTGTGCCTTTCACAAGTACTGGATATATTCCTTTGCATTTGGTCATATGGGAATAAAGATTTGATTAAAAGCCCATTGAAATCAAGAGACAAGGAGTTTCTGCTACAGCACTAAAGCTTATTTTCAGTACAGTTAGTGAAACAATATTATGACTTACTCATCTTCTGAAAAGAGCTTCCCTGATATTATGTTCTTTGTTCCAGGTGCATAATTCCAAGCAGTTTCTATAATCCCGATGTAGTAGACTCTATTTTCTGCTTGGGCTCTTGAGAAGTAGCAAGCCAGCAAGCAATTTAGTAAGAGCAACTTCATTTTCTAGTCCTTATTAGTGTAATGGAATCAAAGAAGTGCACGTTCCCTTTATAAGATCAGGATTCCTCCGTTGCCCATACAACAAAAACTTGCACAATGCTTCTCAAAACAAACAGAGCCCAACCTGATGCCAGTAAGCCAGGCAGTTTACGAATCATCCAACAAAACGAAACTAGTTGAAATCAAAAGAAAACATGTCCTTTAAATGCCTGTCAGGTTTCAGATTTCATTCTGAGTTTTTGGGAAACTTGCAAAAGCAAGAGGATTATTCAGGTGCAAATATTTGACATTTCCTAATGGGGAGGCAGTGACCAGCTTGTACCTTGAACTGGCACAACTGAAATCTCCAGCATTTCACAACATGCTCTACTTTTTCTGGCAACTATGAGGTCATCCAGACAAAAAAGATTAATTTTAGCTACTAGTCACCAAAAAGTAGGACTGCCAGCCATCTGGATCCCTTTCTGGTAGAACTGGATATTTCCCCTCGCCACCTGGCCGGTGATCAGAATTGTAAAGACAGGCACTACTTTTTCTTTTACTTCAATTTTCACACCAGAAACGTACTTCCCTTCTTTTTCCTTTCTTTTTAACTTCATTTGAGTCCCTTTTAATATGTTTTGGTGTAGTGGTTAAGTGTGCGGACTCTAATCTGGGAGAACCGGGTTTGATTCCCTACTCCTCTACTTGCAGCTATTGGATGACCTTGGGCAAGCCATAGCTCTGACAAGCTGTCCTTGATTGGGCAGTTCTTGAAAGAGCTCTCTCAGCCCCACCTACCTCACAGAGTGTCCGTTACGGGGAGGGGAAGGGAAAGGAGTTTGTAAACCGCTCTGAGACTCTGAGTGAAGGGAGGGGTATAAATCCAATCTCCTCCTCCTCTTCTTCTTCTTTTCCCATTTTGCCACCAAAGCACCATGAAGTTCTCACTCATGGAATGCCAAGTGGCTAGTACCATTTCAGGCGGGTGTTATCTGGAATGTATGTACATGTCTGTGGGTGAAATGTGAAAAGTAAAAAAAGAAGAAAAAGAAAAGCAAAAACAAGGTCAAGCCATAGGACTGCTAACCTCAAGGTAGTCAACAAACACACAAAAATGGAAATACAGTGAAAGCAGATATACAAACAAATAAACAGAATAATCTGTCACACTGTACAAATCACACTAGAGACTACTGTCTTCTTATACAGTTCTACTTACAACCAAAATTAATACACATAACACATAGTTTTTGCCACCACACATAAATGACAACTGCACCAGTTGAATAGTGACCTAATAGTCCTTGGAAGTACAAGTCTCTCTTCAGATTGATGTGGTCATTACGCCTAGGTTGCTTTGCCATTTCTTAGGGCTTCATCAGGCCACTTGTCTTTAGTGATGGAGCTCAACCAGTTCTGGCAAGATTCAAAATGACACGAAGTTTACAAGTATGTTCCAAGCAGCCTAGCTGTGCCGTCGCCGCTCTTTTGGTTCACACTACAGCTAGTCCTGAGCTCATGCCGTCTACTGCATGCTTTCTTCTGGAAACTCTTCTCTGCACCATGAGCTGGTGACCACATCAATCTGAAGAGAGACTTGTACTTTCAAGGACTATTAGGTCACTATTCGACTGGTGCAGTTGTCATTTATGCATGGTGGGAAAACTATTTTTTATGTGTATTAATTTTGGTTGTAAGCAGAACTATATAAGAAGACAGTAGTCTCTAGTGTGACTTGTACAGCGTGACAGATTGTTCTGTTTATTTGTTTGTAAACCTCAAGGTAGTGGCTGGGGATCTCCCACTATTACAACTGGTCTCCAGGTGACAAGGATCAGTTCACCTGGAGAAAATGGCCACTACGGAAGATGGACTGTGTGGCATTATACCCCACTGAAGTTCCTCTCCTCCCCAAGGCCTGCCCTGCTTAGTTCTACTCCCAAAACCTCCAGATATTTCCCAACCTGGAGCTGGCATCCCTGACCTGAATGCTTCTCAGAGCTTGAAGCTCTGGCGTCAATGGGAATGTGTTTGCCTAAGGGCCTGTTAATGTTGCCCGCTCTGGCTTGAAGAATACCTGGAGATTTGGGGAGTGGAGCCTGGGGAAGGTGGAGTTTGGGGAGATGAGGGGCCTCAGTTGGGTCCCTCCATAGACCACCATAGAGTCCACCCTCCAAAGCAGCCACTTTCTCCAGATTGAGACTGGGAAGGGCAGCCATGAAGGAAATAGAAAAGACCCTTCAGGGTAAGGATGTTTCACTGCACTGGTGACCAAGATCAAGATAATACGATAGTATTCCCCATTACTATGTATGGGAAAGCTGACAGGAAGAAAGTTCATTAAGAGCACAAGAAAGCTATGCCGGGTCAGACCAGATGCCCATCTAACTGAGTATTCTGTTAACACGGTGGCCAATCAGTTACATCTAGGAAGCCCACAAACATTAAGACTGCAACAGCATCATTCTGCCTGTGCTCCCGGCAACTGATTAAAGAGCCATACTACCTCTGGTACCTCTGGAAGTAGATATCCATCATGATTCGTAGTTATTGATAGCTGAGTCCTCTATAGCAGTAGAAAAGAGTAAGAGTGCAGTAGCACCTTAAAGACTAACAACATTTGTGTTAGGGTATGAGCTCTCGTGAGTCACTGCTCGCTTCGTCAGATAAGAAACGAGCAGTGACTCTGCGGGGCCAGAGATGGATGGATGGGCTTTGGAGTCCCATGCAGTAATGGCAGCCACCACCTCCCACCCAAAAAGTAAGGTTTATTTGATTTATTTATTTATTTTTAATATCAGCCCCACCAGTTCCCCCCTGCCTCCCTGCTGAAAATTTTCTAGCTACAGGCCTGGATCTGACTCATTAAAAATATATGTAGTTTGACTCAAAGAAAAGCATAACATGTAGTTTGGCTCAGTGATCCCCAGTTTGTGCTCTGCTGATCAAAATCTGTTGGTAGTTCCTGGCCCAAGAGATAGCTGGCTGTCCTTGACCAAAGCCTGGGCCTTCTTTACCCTGGCTCCAACTTGGTGGAACTCTGTGCCAAACAACATCTGTGGCCTGCAGGACTTGTTACAGTTCTGCAGGGCCTGCAAGGCAGAGATATTCTGCCAGGTGTTTGATTGACGACAACGGCAGTTCCATTCTGGCACTCCTGCCCCCTGCTCTCCTGTAAGATAGTGGCATTTTTTTGTTCTTTGCACTATCTCTAATGTTTGCTGTTGGTTTTAACCTGATTTTAATCAATGCTTTATTACTGTGTTGGGCACTGCTCTGAGCCCCATTTACTGGGGCAGAGTGATTGAAAAGTCGAAATAAATAAATGACAATATAAATATGTAGAGAGCCAGTATCTTGTAGTGATTAGAGTGTCAGGATCTTGGAGACCCAGGTTTTAATCTCACTTTGCCATGGAAACTTGCTGGGTGACCTAATTTACTTCACAGAGTTTTTGTGACGATAAAAGGGAGAAGAGAAGAATGCCTCCCGGAGCTCCTTGGAAGGGGGGGGATGTGCTAAATCTGATGTATATAAAAGCCCTGGTGTATTGGCACTTTCCAGCTCTCCCATTGGCTGTGCTGTGCTCTCCGTCAGCCATTGGCCCATCAACTGCCACTCAAGAGTATTCACGTGCCATTGGCTGGGTGCTGAGTCCGCTCCTCTCCTTCACCCACTGTCAGCTTGGCCACTGTTCCCTGTCAGAATAAACTGCCAAAACGGCTATCTTTCCTGGCAAAGATGCTTCTCCTCCTCGGCTCCTCCGTGGCTGGCCAGCTACTAAGGTGGGCCAACTGCCATCAAACTATTCTCTTCTCTTCCTTCTGTGCAGCTCAGTGGCTGTTGCTTGGCAACCAAGCTTGGTTCTGTCAGTAAAAAGGTGGGGGGAGGCCCTTTCATTGGGGCCATCCGGATTAGGGTTGCTGGTTCCAGGTTGGGAAATTCCTGGAGATTTTGTGGTGGAGTTTATGGAAGCCAGAGTTTGGGGAGGGGAGAGGCCTCAGTTGAATAGAATGCCATAGAGTTCACCCTCCAAAGCAGTTATTTTCTCCAGGGGGAGAGAGAGATCTGTTGTCTGGAGTTCAGTTGTGATATCAGGTGATACCACAGCCAGTGTGCTGTAGCAGTTAGCACTTCAAAGCAGGGTCTGCCAGACCCAGGGTCTTGCTATGGAAGCTGTGGGTGATTTCAGACCAGTCACAGACTTTCAGCCTAACCTACCTCACAGGGTTGTTGTGCAGATCAAAAGGGGGAGAAGAGAATGATGTGAACTGCTTTGGTCCCCACTGTGGAAAAAGACTGTATTCTTCCTAGGTAGAGGCTGCAGGGAGGGAGGAGGAGATGGAAAGCTGAAGTCAGAGGGGCAGGTAAAGGTAGGTTGATGGTTGGCTGGGAAAGACATAGGGTTGCTAACTCCAGGTTGGGAAATTCCTGGAGATTTGATGGTTGGAGCCTGGAGACAGTGGGGTATGAGGAGAGGTGGGACCTCAGACAGGTACAATGCCATAGACTCCACCCTCCAAACCAGCCATTTCCTCATAGGGAACCATTGTTGCCAATCTCCAGATGAGGGCTGGAGTTCACTCAGAATTACAACTCCTCTTCAGGTGGCAAAGATCAGTTCCCCTGAAGAAAACGGTGGACTCTGTGTCATTATAGCCTGCTGACATTATAGCCACCGCAAACTGACACTGAGTGCCCAAGGCCGGGGCACCCACCCAGAGCACCTTTCTAGAGCTTGCTGTATTTATTTCCACAACTGGAAATAAATAAGTCCGCATCAGCATCTCTAAATTGCTAAAGGTCTAATGAAAGTGCACAGTGAATTGTTGTGTTTTATATTTCATCAAGCACCAACCTCTCACATTAATCAGGGTTTGATATTAGTGTAGGTATCTCTCAGGTGACAACATTCTGATTAAACAAGAATATTCGTTCAGATTACACTGCATCAACTCTACCTCCCAAATTTGTCTCCTTGTATTGTCATCATATAAAGTAAGTTGAGCTGGCTGCCAGAGAGGAAGAAAAGAAAGGGCTTACACTCTTTCCATACTGTTTTGTTTTATAACCAAAACTTGAAACAGGGATTTTGCTCTGTGTATTCAATTATGACTCTTAAAAGCTTCACATTCAGGTCATCTTCATCAAGCTCCATGTGCCTGTTGAGATAAGCCTCTGTTCTCTGCTCTGCTCCAATTTCAGCTTGAGCAGAAACTCTTCCTATTGATTTTGTTTCTTTCAACACAAAGCAGCTATTCATGGGTGGAGGTTGTGCAACATTAGGGGATTTTTGCTTTAGATGATTCCCAGTCTTGTCAGCTGACAAGTCGGCCAAAGAGCTCATCAGCTTCATTTAGTCACTATCCTACCCACCCACGGAGTGGCTCCTTTCTGGCACGTCTGGCACTGGCACAGCAAACAATGACAGGGTCGTTCTGGGGTCATAGCATTTGGGTCTATGGAGGGCTCTGCAGCTCTGCTACCCCACATCTGATCCTCAAAAGGAAAGAGCTTGCACCCCCCAGTGGCTTCAGCTAACTTGTCTCAGTGGCGGACTGCTTCTCTGTCTCTTCCAAAATCTAATCGCCCTATTTCTTTCACAGATAAAAACATCTGTTCTGCTTCTGCTCTGTTTTCCAAGCTCAGGTGAATGCTTGGATACAGTCAGGGGCAGATCAGTTATGAGACTAATGAAGCTTAAGCTTCAGGGCCCCTGATCCTGAAGGGGCCTTGAAGCAACTTTTTTTTAATAGTGATTTTTTTCAACAAAATTGATGGAGTTTTTAATTTATCTATTTGTATCCTGCCTTCCCCACAAGTGGCTCACATAATCGGTACAAGGTACTATAAAATCCACATAAAACTTTAAAACATTTCAAAACAATCAATAGTCAAAATGCTCACAGTAATAATCATTCTTTCATTAGTTAAGATGGCATACTATAAGATGTACTGGCAGAGTTTCCAGCTCAGCGATCTGCCGGCATCACACAGTGGTATGGCTCGATCTCCAAGCAGGGCCAGCCCTTTACCACA
The DNA here is from genome assembly GCA_029375565.1 of Gekko gecko. Lineage (NCBI taxonomy): Eukaryota > Metazoa > Chordata > Lepidosauria > Squamata > Gekkonidae > Gekko > Gekko gecko. The sequence goes on from JAPDNY010000008.1 coordinate 112,945,393, forward strand.
GATGTTGGTGGTAGTGGCCTCCTAATCCAAAGCCTGGTGGAAGAGCTCCGTCTTGCAGGCCCTACAGAACTGTAAAAGATTGCACAGGGCCCTGGTCTCTTCTGGGAACTCATTCTACCAGTAAGGAGCCGCCACTGAAAAGGCCCTAGGCCTCATAACACTGAGCCTGGCATCCTTAGGGCCTGGGATGGTTAGTCGATGTTGTGACCCCGACCGTAGTGCCCTCTGGGATGTATATAGGGAAAGGCGGTCCCTCAGGTATGTCAGACCTTGGCCATATAGGGCTTTAAAGGTAAGTACTAGCACCTTGAAGTAAATTTGGTATGCTATCAGCAACCAGTGCAGTGCCTTCAGCACAGGCCGGATGTACTCCCATCTAGGAAGGCCCATCAGAAGCCTGGCCGTGGCATTCTGCACTAGCTGCAGCTTCCGGATTTGCGACAAGGGCAGCCCCATGTAAAGACTTGTAACACTCTCTACATGGGGCTGCCCTTGTTGCAAATCCAGAAGCTGCAGCTAGTGCAGAATGCCACAGCCAGGCTTCTAATCTCAAGATGGCCATCGCATGGATCATTAGCCAGGTCATTGCGATCGAGGAAGGGAACCAACTGCTGGATCAGCCGAAGATGGTCAAAGGCTGATCTACCAGCACTGCTACCTGGGCCTTCATTGTTAAGGAGGAATCCAGGAGCACTCCCAAACTCCTAACCCCCGGTGCTGGTTACCCCACTGAAGGTCGGGAGTGGGACCCCTACCCCTGAACCACTCCGACTCAGGCACAGGACCTCCATCTTTGCCGGATTTAGCTTCAGCTGGCTCAGTCTAAGCCAACCAGCCAGCTTTGGACCTTCTTGGATGCTGTCATATTGTTGCTGATTGAGAAGGGGCCCCCATAACAGCTCAAGCTTCAGGGTCCCAAAAATGTAGGTCCGTCACTGGATACAGCCGTTAGCTTACCATTAAGGACCTTCAAGGAAACATCCACAGTCATTACCACTCTTTTGTCACAGGCTCTGCCCCCCCATCCACTGTTTAAAGTCTAGCCCATAGTACAGACACACTCACAGCAACCAGATTCCAAAATCACAGCACTCTTTTATAGAGCTGCAGGTGTTGAGAGCACCTTAGTTTATATGTACCATTGGCATTTGAGCTACTTGTTTTAAGTATCACTATGAAAAGATTAATTTATAGGACATGATTAAAGGACAGAGAAGCACAATGCTCATATTATTTATTTATTTATTTATTTATTTATTTATACCTCCCTTTATCCCCAGTAGGAGCCGTAGTGGCTCAGAGCTTAAGACGCTGAGCTGCAGAGTGGAAGGTCTGTAGTTCGGCAGTTCGAGACCCTAGTGCCGCATGACGGAGTGAGCTCCCGTCTCCGGCCCCAGCTTCTGCTAACCTAGCAGTTAAAAAGCAAGAAACTGCAAGTAGATAAATAGGTACCACTTAGATGAGAAGGTAACAGCGTTCCGTGTGCCTTGGCATTTAGTCATGTCGGCCACATGACCACGAAGAAGTCTTCAGACAGCACTAGCTCTTTGGCTTGGAAACAGAGATGAGCACCACCCCCTATAGTCGGATTCCACTGGCTTTCGAGCAAGGGAGACCTTTACCTTTACCTTCTCCCCTGCAGAGATAGTAGGTTTGGGGAGGAGAGGGACCTCCACAGAGTATAACGCCATAGAGTCCACCCTCCAAAGCAGCCATTTTCTCCAGAGGAACCGATCTTGGCCATCTGGAGATCAAATGTAAGAGCAGGAGATCTCCAGGTGCTACCTGGAGGTTGGCAACCATTGTTAGAGCTTAAGAAGACCTCAGCTTAATAAGGAGGTTCATGAGAGAGAAAAGCAAATGGTCAGGACTCCTCTGTGTCTTTAAGACTTCTGTATATGACAGAATTTTGGTAGGCACAGCCAGGGCTTTTAAAATGAAAATGTGGAACTGCACAATGGTATGCAGTTATAATTCATGCACATTGCGCACCCTACGATGGCATTCCTGTGGAGTTTGCAGCTTGGATTGCTGGCAGGGGGAAGAGAATTGGCTACACTTGATCAGGATCCGTTGTTGAAATAATAAATAAATTGAAATAATAAATAATAAATAAGAATTGTTCTAAATATTATTTATTTTTTATACCTCCCTTTCTCCCTAGTAGGGACCCAAAGTGGGTTACATTGTTCTCTTCTCCTCCATTTTATCGTCACAACAACCCTGTGAGGCTGATTAGCCTGAAAGTGTGTGACTGGCCAAAGGTCACCTAGCAAGCTAGTCCAACACTCTTACCCTATTTTCCCATTGGCTCTCTAAGAGAGAAACAAACAAAATGACTGTAAACTTTGTCTCCCCTCCTGATATGATTGATATGACCTCCAATCCTATACTGTCTCTGACCACTAGTACCATACTGTCTCAATCCAATATGACCCAAATTGTAAATCTTAATCTGTCCTGCCATTCTGGCTCTGGTAGTTTTATACCTGATAATGCCCCCTTGTCGCTAGCTAAATTAATGGTAAGAAAACTAAAAATGGTGATTCGTGGAGAAGTCCATCACACTCCTAAAGCGGTTATGTCAGATTGTCCAGTAAATTTTGAGTCACAGTTGGCTCATGAATGTTCTTTCAACAATCCCAAAACAACTACTGGTATTCCTACTCTACATAAGATAAAGGGTAACAGGGCAATTCACTATGGTTTTGTTTTGTTTTGTCCATCAAGTTGTAGGTGACTTATGACAACCCCATAGGGTTTTCAAGGCAAGAGACATTGAGAGGTGGTTTGCCAATACCTGTCTCTGAATAGCAACCCTAGACTTCCTTGATGGTCTCCCATCCTAGAACTAACCAGGTCTTACCCTGCTTAGCTTCTGAAATCTGGGCCATCCAGGTCAGGGTATGGTACCTTACAAAATATTATTCAGCAATAGATTGACATTTACAATTCAGTCTTATGCAGAGTTGCTCTGTAACCCTATTGAAATCTATGAATTTAGACTGGAGTAAGTCTGTATAAGATTGCACTGCTAGAGACCCAAAGTGAAAATCATTTAAAACGTGTCTCTTGAAATGTGTTGAGAAGGTCAAAATAAAGCTCAGGATGAAATGTTTCTAGAGTTTATCTGATCCTATGATATAGTTTTCATTCAGGAGACTTGGTTAATTTTAGATCTAATTCTAAGTTGATTCCTCTCCTATGCTCAATATCTACTTCAGCAAAGTATATTGCAGTACTTCTACCAGCCTCAAAGTCTTCAGCAATGGCTTGCCTCTTCACATTAAGTAGATACACAATTCTGGGTTATTATTTATTTTATTTTATAAAATTTCTAGCTTGCCTTTCGGCCCTCACAAGGGCCACCAAAGGGCAGCTAACAAGTTCATACCTAATAAAATAACATTTTAAAACCATTAAACCCAATAACCCTCCAATGCATCACTAAAACAATTAAAACCAGGGATAAAATACATGCAAAAGCATAAAAAACAACAATTAAAATGTTGAGTAGGAGGCAGGGATCGTTGATGGAATGCCAAATGAAATTTTAAAAAGTCTTCACCCTCTCATGGAAGATGGCAACACAAGAGGGGCAATCTCTGTGGGGACAGAGTTCCAGAGTGTTGGCTCCACAACTGAGAAGGCCATCTCCTGATTTGTCAATGTTTATATTCCCCCTTTAAGATTGCTGGGGGAAAGATCAATAACCTCAGATATGCAGACGATACCACTCTGATGGCAGAAAGTGAAGAGGACCTTAAGAGCTTCTTGCTCAGGGTAAAAGAGGAGAGCGCAAAAGTGGGCTTGAAGCTCAACATCAAAAAAACTAAGATCATGGCATCTGGCCCCATCACTCCTTGGCAAATAGAAGGGGAAGTCGTAGAAGTAGTGACAGACTTCACGTTCCTGGGATCCCAGATCACTGCAGATGGTGACTGCAGCCATGAAATTAAAAGACGCCTGCTCCTTGGGAGGAAAGCGATGGCAAACCTAAACAGCATGATAAAAAGCAGAGACATCACCCTGCCAACAAAAGTCCACATGGTCAAAGCAATGGTATTCCCCGTAGTAATGTATGGCTGCGAGAGTTGGACTATAAGGAAGGCCGAGCACCAAAGAATAGATTCTTTTGAACTATGGTGCTGGAGAAGACTCTTGAGAGTCCCTTGGACTGCAAGGAGATCAAATCATTCAATCCTAAAAGAAATCAACCCTGACTGTTCCCTGGAAGGCCAGATCCTGAAGTTGAAGCTCAAATACTTTGGCCACCAAATGAGAAGGGAGCATTCACTGGAGAAGACCCTGATGCTGGGAAAGATTGAATGTCAAAGAAGAAGGGGACGGCAAAGGATGAGATGGTTAGACAGTGTCATCGATGCAACGAACATGAAATTGAGCAAACTTCAGTGGACAGCGGAAGACAGGAGGGCCTGGCGTAATCTGGTCCATGGGGTCGGCAAAGAGTCGGACTCGACTGTGCGACTGAACAACAACAATATTCTCCCTTACTCCTAATTTTTTATTGTTATGAACATTGTTGATTGGATTTAGTGATCTGTGTTCACAAAACTGAGTTTAGATATTCCAGGGCACATATAATGTTAGAAGGTGGTGACTTCAAAACTCACACTGGTGTTGGTAGTGTAGGAGTCAGGGATGATTATGCTGATAACCTTTATAACAGCAACAGGAATACAAAAGATCTTGATATCAATAAATTTGGGGTAGCTTTTCACTAATTGAGTGATAAGTTTAATTTAGAGATCTCACAGAAGAGCAAATGTGATCGATTACATAAAATGTTATCTTCAGCAATTCTGGACAATATTTTATTTTAGTGGGATCTCTCCCAGAAAGTGACCATAAGCCATTTAAATTTCATATGCACACTTCTGAAGCCTTATTGGACTATGGACCAATGGGATCATTACTAATGTATTCTGTTGAAATGTATACCAGATGATAAAGATCAGCCTGAAAAGCAAGGGTATCTCCCCACAATCGTCAGAGCTGCCTGGTTTTGACAGATCCTTGTACTCCATGTACTTATTTCCTCTCATTTCTTTTTTCAGCTTTTCAATTTATCCAAAATGGATGGATTTTTGCTCATGCTCAGGACTGCTTCTGTTGCCCTGCAAGGCTTTTTAGCCTCTTTTTGGACTGCAATAAAATAATAAACTGTGCCAGTGCGTGTGTAAGGAACTGAACCACATGGTAACCTTCCCAGATGCCAGCAGAGACTGCACCCAGGCAAGAGACGTTTCTCCTGACCAGCCCAGCAGCTCCAGTGCCCAGCAGAGGTTACCAGCCTGTTTCTCATGAAGGAAATAAGAAATAGAACCAGTACACACCAAAGCACAGTAACATGTTTTGATAAAATACCAGATATAGGAACTCCAAAAACGCCATTGAGAGTTCCTTCTACAGCAGGCAGCCTCTTTCCCTCCCCCCACCTTCACCTGCAAGACCTCACGTAGCCTGGCAGGGTCTATTCATCGTTGCCTAGTTACTGATTGAGAGCCATCAACAGCCGGGCTAATGCCATCAACAACACAATAGACGTGGCTGAATGACTCATCCTAGCTATCACCTGGTGTCAGACATGAGTAAGTTTCTAGCTCTCAGTATTGACCATCCCTCAGGCACACCTCCACACACCTCCCCTACATCTTCCAACCAATAGGGTGTTTTCAGGGACGGACTACCAGGAGGCGGGAATCAGGGAGGTAACCAGCCCCCTACCCTCCTGCTTATAAGGGGATGCCAGACCACCGGCCTCTCTCTCTACTACGACCCCTATCGAACCTTTGACCCTCTTATGTCCAGCTTGCTATCCCCCAACCCTTACCTCCATCTTTAAACTCTGGTCTGCAGGCCGAGTTTCCACGTGACAATCTGCTGGTCAGACCGCGTGGCCCCATTTTTCTTAGTTTCTTTCCCCTCCATTTTTCCTGAGGAACGCTCTACAGGACTCGACTGGTAAATATGACCCACCAACGACTTACCTGCTAATGCAAATGTGCTTACCTCTCTCTGTATTTCCTAGGACTTGAATAATTGTGTGTGAGCTTGTGTAATTGTTTGTGTGTGGCAAACCTCAGTAAAAGACTTTATTTTCAATCATAAAAGTCTCCTGGTCTGTTACCAACTCCTTCCGGCGGGGCTGACCTCTGTATACATTGGTGTTCGCTCTCGCAGCTGATTGCTTATTAATAATCAATATAATTCCCCTCGTTATTATTCATAATAACGCGCAATCAGGCTAACAAAGTGGTGGAGAATGCGGGCAACACCCTGAACGTCTGAACGCACACGAGAGTCGACACGTGTCGTTCTGACGGTCAGACGTGGAGGAAACCCCCCGCTGGAGTGTTGGAACAGGCTTGTGTGCGAGGTTTCTGTCTGTGTGATTGGCTCTAGCGAGCACTCTATCTGGGAGGCTTTACCCCTTCACCTCTTTCCGTGTGAGACTCTGTGCCTTAAGCACCAGAGAGTCGTGGAGATCAGCCGCACCGGACCCGACTGCTAGGACTAGCCAGTGACCGGCGGTGTTCCGAACGCAAGGGATCTCCCACACGAAGCCCCAAGGCTATCTCGAGCCATCTTACGGTCTATCTTGTGGGTGGGACCCAGAATGATAGTGTAGGGAAACAGCCGGCATCAACATCTCCCTACGCCATCCACTTTCCCGCCAAAAATAACTGCCAGAACAGCTGAGAGACGCGCTTGTTAAAGAGCCGCGACTCTGCAACCCTTCCAGCCTTGGAAGCGATTCTTTGTTTTGCTTTGCCTCACGGCTAAGAGCGTGAGTCAGTGCGAGTTCGGAGGAAATCTCGCTGAGGCATAGTGTCTCCAGAAACTCTGCTGGTTAGGGGTACACCAGTTAGGGCCAGGAAAGCCCAAAACTCCGCAGGTTTAATGGTGATCCCTGCTAGAGCGTAGAAAGCTCAAAACCAAAACCGGTTGGGTGTGGTTTCCCGGTCAGAGCCGAGAGCTCAAAACCCTCCGGAAACAGGTTCAATAGGTTACCCTGTTAGGGAATCGAGCAGCTGATCACTCTCCTTCCCAAAACCTAAATAGGCTAGGTGCCCTTTTCCAGGACTGAAAAGGTCAGTCCAGGAACGGGGAGTAAAGAAATTCCCTGTTCACGCGCAGGTCTGAGCACAGAGCCCAGGCAGGCGCACTAAGAAATAAAAAGGTTTCCCCAGAGTAAATAGGAAGCCAGGGAAGCCCAAAGCCATGTTTCGTAAGACGAGCCCTGTGCCTCGTCTGGAAAAGTGGCTCCTTAAGAGAGGTGATTCGCCGTGGGAGCCTGGATCGTTCCGAGGTCCGGATCCCCTGAAGGTTGCAAAGGATGTCTTCCAGGACTTTTGCGACCAAAAGAAACCTAACGCGTCCACGAAGGACCGCTTTGGGTGTTGGGCGCTGTACACAGCGCTCCAGGACGCGTCGGCTCTCCTGAAGCGCCAACAGGAGGCCCTCGACGCACAGGAAGCCGCTAGCAAAGAGCTAGAGGCAAAACACAGCCAGGAGCTAGAGAAGCTCAGGGCTCAACATGAGGAGGCCTTGGCCCGCAAACAGGCGGAGCATGAGGCAGAGAGTCTTGCCCTTAAGGCTGAGACTCAAGAGGTCCAGAAGAGACTGGACCAGGTCACTCAAGACATGGAGGGACAGAACGACCTCCATAAGAGTGAGCTCTGCGAGCTGCGCAGAGATTATGAGGAAGAGAGTCTCCGCTTAAGGACAGAGAGGCTCAACCTCATCCTAGAAAAGCAGGGGCTTGCTGACTCCTTGCAAGAGGCAAGGAAAGAAGCCGCTTCTGCTACAGAGCGAGCAGACGACGCTGAGCTTGGCCTGGAGAAAGCTCAGAAAGATTTAATGTCGGCCCACCGAGCCGCTAAATACCTAGCGGACCGAGCCCAGGAAAAGCGTGAAATGGCTAACCATGAGGCTTGTAGAAGAGAGATTGAATCCCTAAAAAGCCAGCTGGGTCTGCAAAAGGCGGTAATTTCTGCCATCCACCCTGGTGGTATAGTGGAATCACCTGAAAGCGAGGCAGGAGAAGTGCAAGCCAGCGCTCCACTCCAGTGCTCTGCTGATATGGCGGCTCCACTAAACCCAGTGCGGACCAAAAGACGGTCACGAGGGCAGGGGATGAGACGACGACTCAGACTGTCACGGAGACGGCCTTGTGGAAGCCGGACGAGGTGAAGGCCATTGCTGAACAGGTTGGCCCCTTCACCAGGGACAACGCTGTTCAGTGGATGACAGACGTGGCCAATTCCTATTACAGCATCAATGGGGACGACCTTACCCTGCTCGCCCGTAGATGCGCTTCGGGCTCAGATTTGGTGGCTCTTAATTCTGCCATCACAGCAGGAGGCCTGGTTGGGGTAAACAAATACCAGTGGATGAAAGAGGTCCTCGCGTACCTAAATCCCCACAGAACAGTGACCTCTTTATTCTTGCTGGAAAGACAAGGGGCAAATGAGGATTCTGAGGCATACGTAGCTAGGAAACAGCTTCTCGCCGTTCTTTTTTTTTTTTTTTTTTTGGTAAATACAATTTATTATTGGATATATCACATGTTCAAACATTTTCAACCAACCTACATACCCATTTTTTCTAATTTCCCCTTCTCCCCCCCCCAAACAAGACTTCCCGCACCGCTCCAACCCCATTAATATCTCTCTTATTCTATTACAATTATTCCTAAACTTATTTTCTCTAGCAAACGGTAACAATTCAGAAATCTAATTCTATTTCATTTTCCACTTAATAACTATCAAAACAAATCAAACCGCGTTTAATGTCCCAGTTTTTCAACAAGTATTTTTGAAAGTCTTTCCAGTCTTCAAAAAAAGTTTCATCCTCTTCGTTGTTTAATTTTCTTGTTAATTTGTCCATTTCTGCTAAAAACAACGTCTTTTTAATCCATTCCCATGTTTCAGGTATTTTATCTTGTTTCCAACATTGAGCAAAAGTCAGTCTTGCTGCTGTAGTCAAGTACCATAGCAGTGTTCTCTTGGCTACATTTATTTCTTCCATTTTAAGACCTAACAATAACATCTGTGGGTCTTTCTTAAAAGTACATTTCAAAATTTTTTGTATCTCATTGTGGATCTCTGTCCAATACTTTACTGCCTTATCGCATGTCCACCACATATGGTAAAAAGACCCCTCATGTTTTTTACATTTCCAACATTTGTTGGACATACTTTCATTTATAATAGCAATTTTTTTAGGCGTCATATACCATCTGTACATCATTTTATAGCAATTCTCTTTAACATTTACACACGTTGAAATTTTCATTGATTTTTTCCACAAATATTCCCAAGATGTCATTAATATCTCATTATTAACATTTACAGCCCATTTTATCATTTGCTCCTTTACAACTTCATCCTCAGTATACCATTTCAATAACACCTTGTACAGTTTAGAGATCATTTTTTTATCTTTTTCAAGCCATATAGTTTCAATTTCAATATTCTTTGCTCTAAAACCATGTTCTCTTTTGTCGGTCTTAAATAGATCATAAATCTGTCTATACTTCAACCAATCATATTCAAATTCAACATCAAATCTATCTTTTAACACAAAATTTTTCCCTTCAGATTTTAAAAGATTTTTATAAGGTAGCCAATCTAGTCCTTGGTTTCTTGAATATGGATTAATTACTTCCGCTGGTACAATCCAAAGTGGTCTTTCTTCTGAGAAGAATTTTCTATATCTCGTCCATGTCTCGAACAGTGATTGTCTTACAAAGTGGTGTTTAAAAAATTTATCCACTTTTTCTTTTCCATACCATAAATATGCATGCCATCCGAATTTGTTATCATGTCCTTCCAGGGCCAATAACTTCTTGTTGTCCAAATTAATCCACTGTTGCAACCATGTTAAACAGACGGCATCATAATACAGTCTTAAATTCGGTAGTTGTAAGCCTCCTCTCTCTTTTGCATCACATAAAATTTTCATTTTAATCCTTGGCTTTCTTCCTGCCCATACGAATTTGGATAGTTCTTTCTGCCACATATCCAATACCTTCCTTTGTTTTAATATTGGAATAGTCTGAAACAAAAACATCAATCGTGGCAAAACATTCATTTTTACAGTTGCGATTCTTCCCATCAGTGATAAATTCAAAGTGTCCCATTTCTTCATATCTTGTTGAATCTTATGCCACACCTTTTCATAATTGTTTTTAAACAAATCAATATTTTTCATGGTTAATTCAATTCCAAGATATTTAGTCTTTGTGACCACTTCACATTGAATTTTCTCTTGCAATTCTGTTTGTCTTTGTTTCGTCATGTTTTTACACATCACTTTAGTTTTACTTTTATTAACATAAAATCCCGCAACTGACCCGAACTCTTCAATTTTTTCCATCAATTGTGGTATTTTCTCAATTGGGTCTTGAATCATAAACATTACGTCATCTGCAAATGCCCTGTACTTGTAGGCAAAGCCTTTCACTGTAAGTCCTTCAATACTATTATCTTTCCTTATCGCTGTCAATAATATTTCCAATATCCAAATAAACAGCAACGGAGATAATGGGCAGCCTTGACGCGTTCCCTTTTGGACTCGGAAGAAGTCCGTCCTTTCTTTATTTATATTCAAAGCCGCTTTTTGTTCTGAATATATTGCCACAATCATGTTTAAGAAAGACTGTCCAATATCCATTTTTTCAATAACTTGTAGCATAAATTCCCAATTTAAATTGTCAAAAGCTTTTTCCGCATCTAAGAAGAGGAATCCTACTTCTTTTTCAGGATGCTTGTCATAATATTCAATTGCATCTATCACCACTCTCAAATTGTCTCTAATTTGTCTATTTGGTAAAAATCCAGCTTGTTCTTCCGCTATTGTATCTTTCAAATACTTTTTCAGTCTCTCAGAAAGTATTTTTGCAAATAGTTTGTAATCATTATTTAATAGCGAAATTGGCCTATAATTCTTAACTTGAGTCAAATCCAAACCTTCTTTAGGTATCAATGAAATGTTTGCTTCTTTCCATGAATCTGGGATCCGTTTAGTCTGTCTTATCTCATTCGACAGAAGTACTAAAATAGGGGTTAGCTCCTCTTTAAATTTCTTATAGAATTTTGCTGTAAAGCCGTCTGGTCCTGGAGCTTTGCCCAACTTTGCATCCTCTATCGCCATTGTCACTTCTTCTTTCGTTACTAAACCATTTAGTAATTCCTTAATTTGTTTTCCCAGTTCTGGAACTTCAATTTTCTCCAAATATTTCTTGATTCTCTGTTGGTCAATTCCTTTCTTTTGAAATAATTTGGCGTAATATTTAAAAAAAGCTCTTTTTATACCATTCAGATTCATCACATCCTTTCCATCTTCAACAATCTTAGATATAAAGTTTCTTTCTTTTCTGTTTTTCAATTGCCATGCTAAAAACTTTCCTGGTTTGTTTGCACCCTCAAATGCTTTTTGCTGTAATTTTTTCAAATTCCAATATAATTCTCTGTTTAAAAGAACATTCAACTGGTCTTGCAAGAAGTGGATTTCCTTAATAATCTTCTTCTTCCCTGGTCTTTTTTTTAATTCCCTTTCTTTTTGTCGAATTTTTTCATGAAGGTCTTTCTGTTGCTGAATCTTTTGCTTTTTGTCTTTGGAGTTCAGAGAGATAAGCATACCTCTCATTACTGCTTTGTATGTATCCCATACAACTTGTATATCCGTTCCTTTATTCAAATTCAATTCAAAAAAACTTTTCGTTTCCTTTTTTAAAATTTCATTAATTTGTTTTTGATCCAGTAAATCTTCATTGATTCTCCAAAATAACTGTTTGGGTTTTGCTTTAGATATCCAAAGTAGGGGATTATGATCAGAATTAGTTTTCGGTAAAATTTGTATTTTATAAGTTTTTTGCGCCATCTCCTCTGACATCCAAATCATGTCAATTCGAGAAAAGGAGTTATGTCTATTCGAATAAAACGTATAGTCCTTAACCTTAGGATTCCACTTCCTCCAAACATCTTCTAATTTCTCTTGCTTCATCAATTGAAAAAAATTTTTTGGTAGCTTTCCAGCTATTTCACCACTTGCTTTGGACTTTCTATCCAATGTGTTGTTCACTGTACCATTAAAGTCTCCCGCCAGGACAACTTGGTCATAATTCAAACACTCCAACTCTTTAGCCAAATCATTAAAAAAAGTCTCTTTTGCACCATTGGGTGCATATATATTAACAAGCAATGTCTTTTTTCTGTCCATAAAGATTTCCACGCCTACATATCTCCCTTCTTTATCGGAAAAAATTTGTTTAGGATCCAAATCTTTTGAAATATAAATCACTGTTCCTTTTTTCTTATTAAATGCTGAAGAATGAAATTCTTCTCCCAATTTTTTATTAGTCAGATATTTATCATCTTGTTTTCTTATGTGTGTTTCTTGTAGACAAATTATATTACATTTTTGTTTTTCCAGCCAATGATTCACCAGTCTTCTTTTACCTGGTGAATTTAGTCCATTTACGTTCCAAGATAAAAATTTGTAATCCATAATGGCGTTGAATTAAATATCTTTAAAGTCGTCCAAATTGCTCGCTTTAAATCTATATAAGTCTCCTTCTGTTTTAAGAGTTGATCTCACCGAGTTGTACATAAATGTAAGTCCATATGGAATCTCCCATCTGAACCTGATATTCATTTCTTTTAATCTGTCTGTCAATTTCTTGAATTTCTTTCTGTCTTGTAGAATCGATCTCGGAATTTCCCTCAAAATTATTATTTTCTTTCCATTAATTTCCAACGGTTGTGTAAATTGTTTCTTGAAAACATCCTCCTTCATCTTTGTTGTCACAAATTGAACAATTACATCTCTAGGTAATTGCTTTCTTTTGGCATAGGCTGAATTTACTCTGTAAATCAAGTCAAAGTCTGCATCCAGATCTCCTTCGTCTTCCCCTATATAAGTTGTCAATGTCTTAATTACTAGAGCCCGTAAATCTTGATCCTCCTCTTCTTCTATCCCTCTCAATCTCAAATGATTCTGAGTAGCCCTATAATCCATTATGGTCTCCAGCCTTGCGTTTTCTGACAGGGTTTTTTAACCCTTTGTTCCATATCTTCAGATTTTGTCACCAGACTTTTGACTTCCTTTTGAGTTCTTCTGTATCTTTCTTAATCCCTGACACTTCTGCAAGTACCAGTTCCTTCAATTCTTCCATATTTTTTTTCTGTACTTGAATTTGCACTTGCTCTATTTGCTCCAATTGTTGTTGCAACTGTGATTCTATTTGTTTTCCAAGATTTTCAGTCATCCGTTTTTCCATCGCCTCCATAGCTGCTTGCCACTCTTTTTTTTCCTTTGCAGTCATTCTCGGGCTGGGTGATGAAGCAGCTCTAGGTCTTGTTCGCAAATCCGTCTTGGAGGCCACTTCAATGTTAGTTAGTCTTTATATTAGCAGTCCTCAAGCCAAATCGCCACCTAACTTGTTTAGACACTTTTTCGGCCTGAAAATAACGTTTTAAATTTTGGTCCTCCCCAAAATGTCGGGCGCAATTTCTCTATGATTTTCCGGCTAGAGTAGGCTTCTTCCGAACTTCCTGTTCTCCTGTCCGTCTCTATAATCCAACTTCCGGTAAAGGTGGTGTCACATAATAAAATGTCCATCCGCTTCAAACACAGCAGCCTCTGAAAACCTCCACTCTAGCCCACTTCCTGTATCACAGAGTCACAGTTAGTTTCGTTTCTACTACGTAGCGTTTAGACTTGAATAACCACAGGAATGCAAAACAAAGTCTCTTTTCAGCCTTTTTCTCTAACGGAAAGCTTTCTTTTTACTTTTAATTCAAGCGGAATAGTTCCTTAAGCGTTTCAGCGCTTATCCGTACGTTTATCACAGTCTTCTTTAAACCGGTAAGCGCTTAATCGTATATTTGTTACCTTGCTTGTAGTTTCGGGGTTTCGCGGTGCTTCTTCCGTAAACGATGTTAATCAGATGATGAAGAGATCGGTAGATGGCGAATTTATGCTGAATTCTCAGCCCGGCTTGCATCTGTAGAGTTGATTTGCAACTGCCCTCTTCAACTGCCTGCTTCTCGCCGTTCTATCTGATTCAGTGGATGTCCATGATACCACTCACCTCCCCAATTTTGAGGACAGGGAGTTCAGGGAGACGTTAGTACAAGGGTTTCAAGCCCAAACCCAGCTGGCCCTGAATCTTACTGACTCCAATGAAGGCACCTGGGAAGAATTGGAGCGCAAAATAAGGCGCGTTGCCACACTGCTACGCAGCACTGGTATTCTGAAACCCGTTAAAGGGACCAGGAAAACCAAAGACAAAGGCGAGGACGAACCCATTCAAACCGTTACCTATGCCAATCACGGCCCCCACTCCCAGTATCCGGCCACTGGTCACTTCCGAGGCGATAACAGACGCTCAGGAGGAAAAGGACCTCGAGGAGGAGGTTATCAAAAAGGAAGGAATGGACGGGACTATCGGAATAACCCCGCTCCAGCCCAGGCGCACCTTCAGCCTTCCGCCCTCCTGCTCCCTACAGGGACAACTATCAGCCAGGACCCTATCAGCAACAACAGCCGCCAACCCTCTATCCCCAGTTGCCGCAGTCAGCACCCCTCTACCCTCAACTGCCTCAGCCCACCCCTGCACCCCGCTACCAGGGAAATCAGCCCCGCCAAACCCCACCAGACGGCCAGGAGCCATTAAGGTGGCACGCCTGGATGCGTTTAAAGGAGAGAGGTTACGAGATGGAAAGATTCCATAAACAGCCAGACTCGGTCTTGTTCCAGGCCCTCGCTGAGTGCGAGCAGCAGGAGCAGTACCCCACGCATCCAGTGGTGGCTCCATTGGAGCTGGTAGAGGCAGTAGCAAAGGCTACAAAATAGGGACGCCCGGAGTCCCAGGTACTCCCCAAGGGTGTTCTGGCACGACTTAAGCCGGATCCCTGGGGGAGACCAACCGTGAAGGCTGGGGTTGGGACTCCAGGGAACTCACAGCCTGCCACTCTCCTTGTAGATACCGGAGCAGCCCTTACGGTGCTCCGTCCCCAATTAGTCTCCAGAGGGACCCAGACAGACCGCTCTATTCGACTCGCGGGCTTTGCAGGAGGTAACCATGACGCACGTGTCTGGAAAGACGTGCCCCTATCCATAGGGACCCTTTCCACTAGCGTGACTGCCTGTGATAGCCCGGGAGCCGACGGTGACGGCATCTTAGGAGTCCCCTTTTTCCGCGAGCACGGGATCACAATTGATCTGGCCAACAGTCTGCTTTGGCACATTCCAGACGGACCTGGCTTGATCAATGCGGTCCACCGCTGTGCGGCCCTAAAAGCGCCCCTCCCCGTGCTCCCTATAGCAGACGACCCATGGCTGGGCGAATTCCCAGATGTGTGGGTCAAAGACAAAGCCGAGTGTGGCACAGTGCAGAATGCATGTGTGCTAATAGAAGGCAGAGATCCCCCACCACAGAAACAGTACAAATATCCCGCTGAGGCCGAAGCAGGCATAGCGAAGACCATTAAAGGACTTTTGGAATGGGACGTTATCATACCCATGCAGTCTATCTGCAATGCCCCCTTGTGGCCAGTCCTGAAGGCAGATGGGACCACATGGAGGATGACCGTGGACTTTCGTGCGCTAAACGCAGTGACTCCACCAGTTGCCCCTGTTGTGGCTAAATACAATGAAATACTGGCAGCCATTGCTGCGGGATCACGCTTTTATAGTGTCATTGATCTTGCGAATGCATTTCACTCCATCAAGTTACACGAGTCCTGCTGGTACAAATTTGCGTTCACCTTTAGAGGGCAGCAATTCGCCTTTAAAAGGACTCCTCAGGGTTTCCACTCCAGTCCCAGTATTTGCCATGCCCACGTGGTGCAGATGTGGGAACACCTCCAACCATCCTCCAGAGACCACGTGCTTTCTTATGTGGATGATATTTTGGTCCACGCCCCTGACGCTGAGACAGTGATTGCAATCACCAGAGAGGTCCTGGGCCTCATTCAAAAGACAGGGTTCAAGGCTAGCAGGGAAAAAGCTCAACTAGTGCAGACCCAAGTCAAATACCTTGGACTCACACTAGGCCCCCACGGGAGAACCCCTGATACTCAGCGGATGGAGGTAATAGCCAAACTTCCTGCCCCTACTGATGTGCCTTCACTGAGAGCCCTCCTGGGAACGTTTAATTTCTCCCGGGATTTTATAGAGTCCTTCTCTGATAAGGCGCGCCCTCTATATGCTTTGCTGAAGAAGAACACTCCCTGGCAATGGGGACCAGAGCAACAGAATGCATTTGCCATCCTAAAACAGAGCCTCGCCTCTGCTCCAGCCCTAGCACATCCAGATCCGAGTCAGCCATATTACATCCAACTAGCCACCTCTGAGCGTAGTATAGGAGCCACCCTCCTACAACATCAGGCAGGAGCCCAACGAGTCATTGCTTACGCCTCCCGGAACCTCTCTCCTGTAGAAATGAAATTCACCCCTTGCGAGAAAGTGTGCCTAGCCCTTGTATGGAGCCTTACCCACTGGGAATTTATAATAGGAGGAGCTAAAGTCGTAGTCCAAACGACACACACCCCTCTGAAATACATTCTTTCGGGTAAAATCCAGGATGGGCAGGTTTCCAACGCTCGAATTGCACAATGGACCTTAGCTCTAGTGAACAAGGGAGTAGAATATAAGCGGGAGCAAAATGAGCCACCAGTCCCATACGGTCTAATAGTAACTGGGGAGCAACACGAGTGCCCTTTGCCCGTAGTGGACCACACACCATGGCCCGCAACGTGGGGAGTGTCATTCGAAGAAGCCAGGCAGAACGGTTTCATCTGCTGGTTTTGCGATGGCTCATCCTTCCACGTTGACGGGACACCCCACACTGGCTTCGGAGCCATCCGAGTCCACGACGGTGCCACCCTGCAGGAAGCCGTGAGACCCCACTCCAGCCAAGCAGCTGAGGTGGAAGCTCTCCGAGCAGTCATGCAGTTTGAGCCACTCGATTGCCCCCTTGCTATCTTCACTGATTCAGATTGGACAGCTAAAGCTGCCACAATTTGGCTCCCACATTGGCAGAGACAAAACTGGAGGAATAGTGAAGGAAAGCCTATAGCACATTTAAAGATCTGGCTAGTTATAGTGGATCTCCTTCATGAAAGAACGGCTCCCACCCAAATTTCTCATGTAAAAGGCCATCAAAAGAATTCCACAGAGGTCGCATATTGGAACGACCAAGCAGATCTGTTAGCCAAAGAAGCCGCTACCCTGGGAACTCCCCCACCCGAGCCCACAGCTCCTCTTGAGCCAGTCACCACGCGTAGAGCTGCCGCTCACAACAGACCCGAGATTCCTCCCGTATTTATTGACCTGGGAGAATTACAGCGTAATGATTCCGATGTAACAGACCTTTTGCAAAAGGGCAAAGATCCCACAGGCAAATATAAAATTGAGGAACAGGAAGGAGTAGTTTGGGCCATAGACTCCACAGGAGAAAAACACTGGGTAGTGCCAGTCGAAGTTAGGGCGGACCTGATCCAATTCATTCACGACCAGGGACATAGAGGAAAAGATTTAACCCTGGAAAGAGTTAAAGATGTAGGATGGTGGCCAGGAATGCGTCATTCTGTAGACCAATGGGTCACCAATTGCCTCTCCTGTGCGATGGTTAATGCCGATCCTTCAGGACCTAAGGCACCCATCCAACACCAAAGAATAGAAGGACCTTGGGCACGAATACAAATTGACTTTATTGGTCCCCTACCCACCACTCCAAGAGGAAATAAATACTGCCTGACGGTCATTGACCCCTTCTCAAAATGGGTTGAAGCCTTTCCCTGTAAAAACAATTCTGCTACTACCACGGCCAAAATTTTATTTAATAATTTATATTCTCGCTGGGGAATTCCTAGGGTCGTAGATAGCGACCTCGGCGGGCATTTCGTTGGTGACGTCACCCAAGAGCTCTGCCACGCCCTAGGGGTTCAGCAAAGGTTCCACATCGCCGGACATCCCCAGTCTTCAGGTGCCATAGAGCGGACCAACCGCACCTTGAAAGAGGCCCTCCGCAAGATGGTGAAGTCCACAGGGAGAAATTGGGACGAAAAGCTTCCCATAATTCTCATGGCCATCAGAGGGACAACCGCTACTCACGGTTACTCCCCGCATATGGTCATGACTGGGAGAAAGATGCGTCTACCAGAGGCTTTCTGGATAGACTCAGACATTCCGGCCTCCTTTGAGTCCAAGGTCGCAAATGACCTCTGGGTACAAAACCTCACTAGGGAAATCCTCACCATCCACCTACAAGTAGCGCGCATGCTCGGTCAAAGCCAACTCGCTGTGGATAAAAAGCTAGGCTGGGTCCGCAACCCACAAGTGTGGGACCCAGGACAGCAAGTCCTCTACAGAAAGTTCTCCAGAAAAGGACATGCCCTAGCTGCAAAGTGGGAAGGGCCAGTGCCCATAATTGCGAGAGTCAGCCCTGCAGTTTACAAAGTTGCCATTCCTCGCAAGAAAGGGGAAACGTGGCACAAATTCTTCCACTCCTCCCAGCTCAAGCTCTGGAAGGGAGATCCGGTCCCCACTCCACCCCCTAAGTCACCAGACCCAGAGAACGAGGCTACATCCTCACCTGAGCCTCCAGTTCCCCTCAGGCAGATCTCTCTCTGCGACCCATTAAAAATGCCTGCTCTCTACACCCTCGCAGAGACGTTCATGACCCTTTAAAATGTTTCTTTCAGACTGTACGGTCTAAAGAAACAAGGGGGGGGAGTGAGAGAGAGACAGAAGCAAGGGTAGAGCAGAGAAGAGAATCCTGCACCTGCACCAATCAGTTAAAACCAATTGCAGAAGGTCATAAAAGTTAGGAAGCAATTAGAACGATTTAAGGGGTTGCACAGTCATTTCGGACCATTTTTGGGCATTTTTAGAATTTTTATAAATTTTAATAAATTTTAATAAATTTGCATATTTTTATAATTTTTCAGAATTTTTGTATGATTTTTGGAATATTTTTGGCAATTTTTCCTGAATTTTTCTGATTTTTAGGCATTATTTAAGTCTCCCTATGTTACTAGGCTAATCTGCCTAGCAACAAAAAGGTTGCCGGGCTCCCTAATCTGCCCAGCAACTAGCAGAGCACAAAGCATCCTCCTTGATTGACAAGGGATGCTAAAGAGACTCTGGGCACCACTAGTGGCCTAAGCCATCCAGGGGACCTTGCCACTCAAGGAAGGCCAAAGCCTGCCCTGGAGTTTGAGGGGCAAGGAAAGTTTTTTTCTTCCTCTATTTTTAACCAGACATAGTGGTTCCCACTAAGTGGGAACCTCCAAAAATTCATCGTTGTGACCTGGACAACCGATGACGTGGTGGCGTGTGGTCCTCGTAGTGCCTGAGTTGTGGGACAAGGGGGGAGGGGAGAGAAAACCCTAACTTATTTTTTCCCAGCCAGGTCCAAGAGGGCCTAGGCGAGCGAGTAGTATTATGGTCATGGTGACCAACTTAATCTCCCCAGCCCCCAAGAGAGACAAACATCCTAGAAAGTTTCCCTGTGGTCCGAAATGAAAGTTCAGCCCCGTTCAAAAGTTATTAATAATTAAAAATTGCCCCAAACAACCCATAATCCCCCGAGGGTGGCCACTTGCATATGCAAACGACCACTTAAGTCCCCTCCTACGAGCCCCGGACCATGGATAAGTCTCGAAGGAAATTAGGGGTCAAGCCAACCTTGTTTAAACTAATAACCCTCATTAGAAAAGCTGGGAAGGAGAAACGGCAGAAGCCGTGATATAAGCACCAGGAGCCCTGTTCCCTGCAAGAAACTGTATAGCTCAGAAGGCTGCGCACCAGCCTACCAAGCTAAAGCTCCCCTGGTTCGAAACCCAGGAATAGAATTTTTTTTTTTTTTTTTTTTTGGAAGCCTAATTTTAACGCTTCCCTCTGAAGCGTCCCCGAGCTTACCGCTGGCCGCAGTAACCCTCTAGTCAAACCCCTCCTATGTGCCCAAGGCTGGAATAGACCCTCCCGACCTTTTCCCGCCTCTAGAAAGCGTCCGCTGACCGCGAGGCGCTACCTTCGATTTTAGGCAAGGGAAGTGAAAATGAAACAAGTACGCCCGGAGCAATGCAAGGAGCCAAGGCAGAGCCGTGGCGCCGAAGCTTAAGCGCTTTGCCTGGCCATCCAAAGGGTGCCGGTTCGAGACCCCAGTGGGAACCTTGCCACTAAGGGCTGGAAAAATTGCCTGCTTTAGCTAACCAGTCCCGCTACAGGAAAATAGAGGCAGTTTGAATCTCCGTTTTGCCGCTTGTGCGCTCAAGCGGGAATTTTTAAAAGGGAGAAGAGCTAAGAGGGACGCTCCAGCCCATAGCTTAAAGGGAAAGCCTGCTGTGCCGTTTTTACACGCGAGTCGACCACAGCATGCATAATTAGGAACCCCCATACATATTATCCCCCTGATCATTTTTGCAGGAAGTCATCAGAAGACCAAATCTGCAGCTGGGAGAAGTAAGTATGATTTTTCTTTTGAGTATAGTGCCATTCCTAATAGGGCAGACTGCTGCTTCTTTACCTCCTAGCCATAATGCCACATTGCACAGGTGGAGATGTGAAGGAGCCAGTATGCCTAAGAGGTACCTGACCTGCATCCTAACAGGGCAGGAAAAATCCCACCTACTCCCTCCAAGAACCTACAGGTTCAAAACACACCTGGAAATTCGTAGGTGCTCCCCCTCACTATTAATCAACTGTGCCAGTGAGACTACAGGCCAGAAGGTATTGATCTGCCCCTCTGGACAAAATACCATAGAGGAAATGGTGTATATGCTGTGCAGGGTTAAATATCCAAACCTGCCACCACCTGACCTAGAGGAGGACTCCACCTGTGAAGTGGCCCAAATTTCTGCAGCAGTCTGGAACCTAGGGGACCCCTTAAAAATTGTAGTGGCCATTGGATCCCATCTCTTTCTAGATGGAGACAGAGAGCTTCCAATCATTTTAACTGATCCCTCAGGACAGAATCAGAGTTTACCAGGTATCACCTGGAATCCTCTCAGCTGGGCTATTAATGCTACTCAACTAACCCAGCAAGGTCCCCCAGACTGGGCCCTAGGCCTAACAGGATCCCCCTGCCCTAACACCTCTAAGGAATTCCACTTTAACTCCCTTGGCTTTGTAACCTTCCAGGCCACCCATCAAGAAGGGAATTATACTCTTTCCATAGGAGAAGGCAACAGTACTGTATTGACCTTTGACCCCTTAATTCAAAATGTAGATCCCCTGTTAAAATTAAACTACCCAGTGATAGGCTCCCATACCCTTAAATTTAATCAAAGGGAGACTGTCCTAATTCAGCCCCAAATGTCAGTAAAGAAGATAAAGATCAGCATGGCAGACCTAGGCACCTCTTTCCATCCAGCTTGTGCTCCCTTTTTGCAGCCCACTCAGCAGGGCTGGGACAAATGGCTGGTGTTATGGAAAGGGGAAGACTACCCTAAACGTTCTAAAAGAGGTCTGACCGACTGGATCGCCCCAATAGGTGCCGGGGTAGCAGTTTTAGATGCAGCCAACATTGAGGTCATAGCTAATAAAGCTTCAAGGGTTTCCTCTGACATGTCAAAAATGAGCAAGCCCATCATACAGTCCTTTGACCTTCTCTCAGAAATGCAGCATTCCACCAATCCCTTGTTAGTGGCCTGGGAGCAAATAATGGAAAAGGATTTCAGTATCCTCCTAGGAGGCATTCAGTCTCTACAGAAAAACATTTCTTTGGCCCTTGCCTGTGCCCAAGCCCAGACCCTAAATATTGTCACTGCCATGAGCATGATTAAGCAAGCCATGACTGGTCACATTCCCTTGGAAGTCAGAGGCCTTCTTAAAGAAAACCTCACCAGGAATGAAGTAGATTTGGAGCAATGGTGGTCTTTAGCCAATGCCTCTTATGACTCCAAAGCTCAGGCCCTGAATCTAGTGGTAGTCACAGTACTGGCAAAAGAGGCTTTCTCGGCCTACCCAGTAGTTCCCTTAGGCCTGCAAGCAAGCAACAATACCATTTTATATGCCAGAGACAGTAACCGGTGGGCCAGAGCTACACCCACAGGATGGCAAACCATTAATGTCAAAGGCTGCACCCACAAGGAACCTTTAGGCTTCATCTGTGAAGACCAGGCCTTCGAGCCACACCATCCTTGCCTGGCCCCCAGAAAAGGCATGGAGGGCCAGTGCCAATTTGATGTAGTGGAAGAAGTCTCCTCCACTGTAGTCTATGTGGGGAGAGCTTGTGTTTGTGTTAGGACAGCCTGTGATTATGTGTACATCAACACCCAACAAATACAGCCTATGACCCCAAAAATTAACAGATGCTTCTGTAACATAACCACCATTCGTGGTTGTGATTTCCAGTTCTCCACTCCCTTGTGGACCCAACAAGAGATGTTCTTGTCCCCTAAACTCTATGACTCTCTCACTCCAGTCCCACTAGGAATAGGCCTGGAAGCACTGCGTAGTCTGCTCACACACCCTGACTTGCATAAGAAACTAATGCAAATCAAGGAGGCCGGAGACCAGGCCTCACTCAAGGTGTCCCACAATGGCGCCACCATAGCAGACCTCGCTGTGGACATTAAAAACGCAGGTGGCTATAGTTGGTGGGAGGTGTTTTTGGGATGGTCCCCGTCCGCGGATAACATATTAAATATGGCGCTACACCCCATTGTAGTGCTCTTTGGGGCCCAAATTTTCATGGCCCTCTCTTTGATCTGTATAAGTATATGGGTCAGAAAACAGGTCAAGAAGATAGAAAACATGGCCAGGATAGCCCAATACACTGCCCACGACCACTTCAACTCTAGCCACCCCAGACCCTAAGACCCCAACCCTAGAAAACCTCATAAATTAAACAGAAGGCCTCATTTCATTTTTTCCTAGGCCTCTGTGTCCCTCAGCTGTTTACTTGAATTTTTTTTTTGATTCTATTTTTGAACTGAGGAAAGGGTGGGCCTTCTCAGGCCCTAGTCAAAAATTAGGGTGGTTACTCAAAGCCCGAGCTCAATGCCTCCCAGGGGACAGGATGGAACACGACTAGCTAGCACGACCTTACGGAAGGGCGTCTTAAATCCTCTGCAAGTACAATGCCGAGGGCTAGCCACGGTACCTATTCTCCGTCCTGGGGCCACCAATGGGTCCACCGTCAGTGTGGGGTCGAGCGAGACCAGGCTTGCAAGACTCACTGCCTCCTCCTGAGGAACCCGATTGGTTTGCAAAGGCGTTGAGTTTAAGGCTATGAGACAGACAGAGCGAGAGTGTAAGCCTGGCTACAAGAGCCAGAATTCCCGCCTGCTCCACCCCAAGCACGAAAGCTCGGTAGGCCATGTCCTGCCTGGAGCAACCTCGGCCTACCCAACCTCAGTTCGCCCTCTTTTAAGTCATGCTGAGTGCCCAGCCTGGCGCAAGCCCTCTTCTCCGAGCAAAAGGAGGACAGGCTTTGCTTAAAAGCAATCAGCAGGACCCTTTTAAAAGTTTTTTTTTATGCATTTTTCCCACTTTTTGGTGAAATTTAGTTCATAACCCAGCATGCGCAGGGCGAGCGTACATTTGCATGCACGCTTCCACCTGACCTAGAGTAAGGGCACGTCCCAGCCCTTACCACAAGTACCTCGCTAGGCATTCTGCGCATGCCCTTCCCTGCTCAAGGGGGGGCTTCAGAAGGCCTTCCGCCAACCTTTTATTGTTTTATGTTTCCCCTCTTCCTTCTCCTTTTTGTTTATGGTTTCTATCTTTATAACTGTGAAAGGTAGGGACCCCACAAAGGGGGTCCCAGGTTAAAATGGGTGCTCCTACTTAGAGTCCCCACGGAGGCGTTAAAGCCCCCTGCTAAAAAGGGAAAATTCCCCTATCTCAGACCCTTAAACTCAGCGCCTGTGCAAGCCACCAGGAAACACATCCTGTGTGGGAGGTGCTGAGCTCGGAGGGTAATCTGAGACGAGTGTCAGCAATGGATGCTGGAATCTGGCTAGCAGCACCCACGAGCTGAGCCACAACCACTTTGCCAGTCATGGTGACACCTAGGAATTAGGCGATCCATGAATGGCACCACCACTGGGAAGGGTTGCCGCCCAAAAACGCAACAAATTCAGTTCCAAGACTCTTGGGACCGCCCGAGGCGTGCAGAACTTCCCCATTTCATGTATTACCCATAGACCCCTGCGGCAGACAAAAGACATCCACCCCGATATGTAAATCACCTTCCTTCCCCCTAAAAAGCTGCTTGCCAACTCCCGCCCGGGAGACAAACAGAAACTCCCGGAATCTCCCGCCCGGGAGACAATCTCTGACAACGAGTTTCTTGAGCTTTCCCCCACTTTTCCAAGTTCTTTACCTCACTGGGTCCTCCCCAGCATAGTAGACACTTGCAAACAGAGGTGTATCTAATTCTATTCTTTAACCAAGAAAAGGGTGGGCTAAAGAGCCCGAGGTAGACCCTTGTATTCGAACCGAGGGTCAGTACAAAATGTTTCGATGCACTTGTTGGATGGGCCTCCCCGTGCATCTGATCATGCTCGCTGCCACTGCAACACCTTGTGATGGCGCGAGTAGGCACAGGGCTCGAAGAACAGCCCTGGGGCCACTGAGCGTGTTAGTCCTCCCTCTGCTACGAGAGCAGCGGAGAATGCTCAGGGCGCCCGGCAGACGCCCGGCGGCGTTGCTTATCCGACAATCGCTCCAACTTCGGCATGCCTTGTTCCCCCTCCACCCTTACGGTTGCAGGGAGAAAGGTAGCCGTCCAGCAATCGGTGCCCATGCCTTGCCCACTCTACCTAGCCTCACCCTGCTCTTGTTCGCCTCTGAAAAAAGTGTCTCTAACTATTTTTAATAAATTTTTCTTCTTGGAAAAGATCGGGTTACCCAGCATGCTTTTTGGGAAAGGAGTTTTGCATATGTAAGAGCCTCCGACCGTAAATGACTTGAACCCCAGGGATGAGCCATTCCATAAAAGGAGAGCCCTTGGAGCAGCCTATGTTTATGGCACAGGGGAGCCCCTGTTTTTCATGTGTATTGTGTTCTATTCTTTTACTGCAATGATCGGGGAACCCCCGTAAGGGTCCCCTGGGTTAAAAGAGGTACGACCTGACATCGTTCCCTCCGGAGCACCCTGGCTCCCGTTTAAAAAGCCAATGGCTGCAGGCTGTTCCTCGAGCCCTGAGCTTACTGGCGCCAACCTCGTACTGACGCCTGGGTTCGAGGGACAGCCCAAGCAGCACAATGCTTTCCTCCCCCCCGAGGGAGGGAGAATTATCAAGTCAGCCACGGGAACAGTAAAGCCACAAATTGCAACCTCTTTCAGGTCTATGGTGATCCACTAACCAACCCTCTTCCAGGTACCCCGTGTGAGCATCGGTGACCTCCGTGCAGGCTTGCTGTGTTCTTTCAAGGCACGCATGCTTGGAGGCTCCGGTAGCCGCCGCTTCAGGTGCAAACCGCACACCCAAAGTGCTGTAAGAAGCTAGGGGGGGAATTCCCGCCCCGTTATGCAGATTACCCTCCTCCCCCTCGACCAGACTGACTAGTGTCCGAGCCGAGGGAGGACGAGAGCCGCCAGAGCCGAACGGCCGAAGGAAATCGGGATCTTTCGCGGTCCCCGAAGGAAGCCCGATGGAAAATAATAGCTACAATGTATAGAGAGCCTTCCTCTCGCATTACGAACAGGGCGCTCATGCGCATAAGAGACTTTACAAAACCAAACAACTCGTGAGGAAGGACGAAGATTTTGTACATATATAAATTGTATGTGTTTTTATAAAGTAATGCCTGCATTTAGCGTTATGAAATCAACTCTCTTAAAGAGACAATACCTGTTTTTGGCGAAACTTCAGTTCTAATGATTTTAGCTTGCTTTCAATTGCACTTTAACTTTTATGCATTTAAATGTATTTCTTTAATCAATGCCTAGATTTTAATGATTTATTCTAGTAGCGCCTAAAATTTTAAGACTTCTTTTTAGTTTATTTAGTTTTTAAAGATTTTTAGCATGTTTTTAAGCCTGTTTTAACTTTATATAATGAATGTATTGTTAGTCATTTAAATACATAAGCTAGCTCCCGGCTCATGCTTGTCAGCCCGGGTTGTGTGGAGTGTTCCAAAGGCAATTTGGCATTTTGATAGGGTAGTTTTTTTTTTAAGTCCGTCCCATTGATAGAGTAGTCAGTGGCACCCAGGTGACAGTACTCTCCAGTGGACGATGACATCGCTGCC
Source organism: Gekko gecko (assembly GCA_029375565.1). NCBI lineage: Eukaryota > Metazoa > Chordata > Lepidosauria > Squamata > Gekkonidae > Gekko > Gekko gecko. The sequence goes on from JAPDNY010000008.1 coordinate 112,971,637, forward strand.
TCCGACGACATCCGTTCCTGATTGTGTGACCCTTTCGCCTGACGTCTCCAGGGTCCCAAGGGGGGGAAATGTTGCCCTGCAAGGCTTTTTAGCCTCTTTTTGGACTGCAATAAAATAATAAACTGTGCCAGTGCGTGTGTAAGGAACTGAACCACATGGTAACCTTCCCAGATGCCAGCAGAGACTGCACCCAGGCAAGAGACGTTTCTCCTGACCAGCCCAGCAGCTCCAGTGCCCAGCAGAGGTTACCAGCCTGTTTCTCATGAAGGAAATAAGAAATAGAACCAGTACACACCAAAGCACAGTAACATGTTTTGATAAAATACCAGATATAGGAACTCCAAAAACGCCATTGAGAGTTCCTTCTACAGCAGGCAGCCTCTTTCCCTCCCCCACCTTCACCTGCAAGACCTCACGTAGCCTGGCAGGGTCTATTCATCGTTGCCTAGTTACTGATTGAGAGCCATCAACAGCCGGGCTAATGCCATCAACAACACAATAGACGTGGCTGAATGACTCATCCTAGCTATCACCTGGTGTCAGACATGAGTAAGTTTCTAGCTCTCAGTATTGACCATCCCTCAGGCACACCTCCACACACCTCCCCTACATCTTCCAACCAATAGGGTGTTTTCAGGGACGGACTACCAGGAGGCGGGAATCAGGGAGGTAACCAGCCCCCTACCCTCCTGCTTATAAGGGGATGCCAGACCACCGGCCTCTCTCTCTACTACGACCCCTATCGAACCTTTGACCCTCTTATGTCCAGCTTGCTATCCCCCAACCCTTACCTCCATCTTTAAACTCTGGTCTGCAGGCCGAGTTTCCACGTGACAATCTGCTGGTCAGACCGCGTGGCCCCATTTTTCTTAGTTTCTTTCCCCTCCATTTTTCCTGAGGAACGCTCTACAGGACTCGACTGGTAAATATGACCCACCAACGACTTACCTGCTAATGCAAATGTGCTTACCTCTCTCTGTATTTCCTAGGACTTGAATAATTGTGTGTGAGCTTGTGTAATTGTTTGTGTGTGGCAAACCTCAGTAAAAGACTTTATTTTCAATCATAAAAGTCTCCTGGTCTGTTACCAACTCCTTCCGGCGGGGCTGACCTCTGTATACATTGGTGTTCGCTCTCGCAGCTGATTGCTTATTAATAATCAATATAATTCCCCTCGTTATTATTCATAATAACGCGCAATCAGGCTAACACTTCAGGCAATGGATTTTAAAGATGTGCCCATGCAATACAGCACATGCAGACTTAACACTGCAACCATTCACAACAAATCAAATGTTTATTAGTGTTAAAAATCAAACATTTATTAGTGTTGTGCACCTAAGATATAACCTTTTCCATCTGTGCACCAAATGCAGATATAGGTGTGTTAGAATATAAGAATATTAGAGAAGCCAGTGTTGGATCAGGCCAATGGCCCATCCAGTCCAACACTCTGTCACACAGTGCCCAAAAATACTAGGTGCCATCAAGAGGTCCACCAGTGGGGCCAGGACACTAGAAGCCCTCCCACTGTTGCCGCCCCAAGCACCAAGAATACAGAGCATCCCTTGCCCCAGAGTCCCTATCTATACCTTGTGGCTAATAGCCACTGATGGACCTCTGCTCCATATGCTTATCTAATTCCCTCTTGAAGCTGTCCATGCTTGTAGCCACCACCACCTCCTGTGGCAGTGAATCCATGTGTTAATCACTCTTTGGGTGAAGAAGGACTTCCTTTTATCCATTCTAACCCAACCACTCAAAGGGGAGAGGGGAGATGAATGCCAGCCACAGAGCTAGAGTTGGCAGCTCCAGCCTGGAAAATTCCTGAAGATTTATGGGTGGGTCCTGGGGCAGGTAGAGTTGGAAATGGGAGAAAGCTCAGGGGGGATCTGATTCCACAGAGTCTGCCTGAAGTTGCCCTTGCCTCCAGGAGAACTATAGTGTGGAGATCAGCTGTAATTCTGGGAGAACTCCAGGTTGGTAACTCTAGAAATAGTTTCACTTGATGGGGAACACTGCTTGTGATGGCTTCTATCTATGCAGCTGGCAGCCTCTTACATCTGTCTCACACCTGAGCACCCTGTGAAGCAGCACTGCACACCTGTACAGTACAGCACCAATCCTTGAGATGGAGCTGTTTGCAATTGGAGGGGTGCAGGACCATAAATAACTGCACTTGATGAAATCTCCACTCCAGATCCATAAAAAGGCTCATCCTGCCCTCCTTACCCATGCTCTATCAATTTTGTAACTGAGGGAAGAAGTCGCAGACGCTGTGATGTCACTTCCAGGGGATCACACAGAAGTGACATCACAGTATCGGTGATGCTCTAGGGATTTCCTACAATCTCAATGGCCTTTATTATAGAGATTGGGTAGTTTTCCAGAGTAGGGGCTGTGACATCACTTCTGGTCAATCACCTGGAAGCCTGTGACTGCTCCTTCCTCCCCAGATCCAACCCCCAGAAGCTCCTGGGAGTGTTAATCCTACCTTCTGCAGCCCTGCTGAACTTGCCAACACCCCAATTTTGGGAGTTCAGCAAGAGAACTGTCATGTTGTCCAAAATGGGCGGGCATGCCACCATTCAGCACACATACTGGGGTTGCCCATCTGTGACCTAGGTGCTTTTTAACATACCAGCCCTAGAGATCCCTGCTCTGGTGGCTCAAAATTTAAATGGACAAGAATCACAAGGAAAGGGAAGGGACAGAAACAGGAAGCCAACCACCCCTACAGATAATGAAAAAAATTGCACTTGCTTAGAGTGGTGTGGAGCATTGTGAGTTGTAAAACACAGACATTACTTTCTGTATATCTAAGTGGATGTGGAATAGAATCAGAAGCTCTTTTGTTTTTTACAAAAAAGAACAGCAATTATGATGAGAGGTATGGTGGTGTCTTAGCAGGACTTGGTGAGTCTTTTCCCATGTCTGTCAGACCAGCCCAGGCTGTAGAAAAGAAGAGAAAAAGACCACAGACTTTTACTTTTAGCTCAAAGGAGCTGGGATTCATGAATCTATCATAAATACTTGGATCTGGCACTTAAATGCAATAAATCCAAATGTTTGCACCATTGCAGCTGAGCAGGATCCATTCCCATGTTTTGCAATTTTAGGGGAATATGTGGAACGCTGCTAGTATTAACCATAAATCTCCTACTATTACAGCATAGACATGGAGAGAATTGAGGAGATCTCTCACAGACCCTTTGATGGTTGCACCTATGCAGAATAGCACTCATTATGTGGGCAGGTGAATGGGGGACAGCATTCAGAAATTATTATGTGGGAAGGAGGGCTAAGCCTTGTACAAGTGTGGTTGTTTTTTTCAAATAAGAATGTAGCTGTTACCTGAATAAAGACAGGGTAAGTTCCGCACAGTATCCTCTTCAACTCTGCGATCACCTTCAGAAAGCAAATCAGCATCTGAAGGCCACTAAGAGCTATCAGAACAGAAAACAAAGTGATGTTCCACTCTACTACGTAACCTGGTTCTGAGCATTCAGACCAGGCAGTGCGATCCATGAGGTAGCTATCGGAGAAACAAAAGCATAAAGAAATTAGAAGTAAAGCAGCTAAAGGTCTATCAGGTTTGATCGGTAACAGGGATCCAGTCCTTCATGCAACCTGATATCCCATTCAGACTTTCCACCCTGTTCCCTATCTTCCCATCCTTTCTCCAAGGTCATTTTCACAGGGGACAGGACTGCTTTTCAACCCAACCCCCAAACCAAACAAAGCAGGTACGGTAATTTATCCCAGGTGCAAGCCTTGGACATGAACCAAAGAGAAAAGGCCGAAGAGCACTTGGCCCTCAGCCTGTGACCCTGCAAGTGCCATACTGCCAGAGCTAACTATCAGCTAGGAGGAACTTTATATTCTACCATCTGCTGGAAGAGAGTGTCTTCAGCGCCTGTTTCTGTGCCTCTGTTTAAGTTGTGGTTTTGCTTTGTATATTTTGGTATATATAAGCAGCTCTGAGACAAGTCTGAGACAAGACAAATGTTTCAGCACCTAAAGAAAGCATTTGTATGGCATCCTTCCCTCCCCTCTCTCCTGATTTTAGAGGTTCTGTGAGGTCAGATATGCTGCAAGCCCTGAAATCCTGGAACTCTGCCTTTTCTATTTTTACTTTTGATTCAGGAAGCAGCTTCTGAAACTGCAAGATTCAGCAGAGGCCCATGGGGAAACTGGAGAGAGACCTTTCCCTTTCTAGATACTTTTTCACTCAAAATCTATCGCTTTCCATCCACAGTGGGGGAAAGCAACAAGGGGGATTTTGAAAAGCACATGGAAGCACTGAATTAGATCTTGGGAGATCTGGGTTCAGATACCCTCTAAACCACCAAGCTTACTGGGTAACCTTGGACCAGTCACTGTCCCTCAGTCTAATCTACCTCACAAGGCTGATAAAAGGATAAAATGTAGGGGGCAAGATCTATGTATGTCACCCTGAGCTCCTTAGAGATATAGTGTAATAAAATGTAAAGTTGCCAACATCCAGGTGGGACCAGAAGACCTCCTGAAATTACAACTGATCTCCAGGATACAGAGATCAGTTCTCCAGACAGACAGACAGACCAAAAGGCCACCTGTTTTCAAGGGTAAAGCACGATACTTTAACCTCAAATGGGAGATTTTCACATTGTATTCCTCTGCTCAGTTCAGCAGGCAACAAAGACACATCTGAAAGCCCAGGAAGGACCAGGTGCCTGGAAAGGTGGCAAACACTAGGCTATGGATGAGCCCATTGTATCTGGTATAGACAGCCTGAATAGCCCAGACTAGCCGAAACATGTCAGAGCTTGGAATTTAAGTGGGGCCGGCCATGGTAAAAACTTGGAGGTAACCCGGAATGGGTCTGGAAACGGAAGGAAACTGGCTGAATGTGGCAGCTACTGAAGTGGTGTGGGTCAAGGGGTAGCTGTTGTGAGCACCTAAAACCACAGGGCCAAGTGAGTGGGTAGAGAGAGTTGGTCAGACCCAAAGGTAAAGATAGGAGGATGTCCATTTAATATTTTGGCCACCAACAAGAGTTGTCTCAAGGGCTAGTCATGCTTCTTACCTTCCTGCAGTGTCTTTGAAAATATATTCCCAGCCAGCTGGGGTTTTGCAGTAGGGGCCCTGCACTAAGCCCAAGGTAGATATGATGAGGCTGTAGCCAGAGAAGGCAATGCCCAGCAACGAAAGCACCACTGAAATGACGCTCTGTGTTTAAGAGAGAGCACAGAATTATCTCAGTGAGGGGATGGGAATTCTGTTCCAATCACATCAGCTAGACTATCTTGCATCCTCAAGTCTCCCACAGAGATGTGCCACCATTTCACAGGGTATTTTTTTAGCTTTTCAAAATGCCATGGGGGGTGTGGTTCCTGCTGGGACAATGGCACGGGGGGGGGGATGAGAGTCTGCTCTCTCTCCCCCTTTGCCCCGTTTTCAAGAGCCCTTCATCTCCACCAGGATCAGCCCCCTGCAGCATTTTAAAAGTGAAAAACAAAGTCTAAAATGGTGCCACTAAGGTTGCCAACCTCCAGGTTGCAGCTGGAGTTCTCCTGGGATTATAACAGACCTCCAGGTGACAGAGATCAGTTCACCTGAGAAAATGCCCACTTTGGAAGGTGGACTCTATGGCATAATACCCCACTGAAGCCCCTCCCCTCCCCAAACCCTGCCCTCCTCAGGATCCACCCACAAAATCTCTAGATATTTCCCAGACCGGAGCTGGCAACCCTGGCAGACTCAGGGACATGGTATCCTCTAATTTGACAGCGAAACTGTCAAGCTAGGCTTCTCTGATACAATTTTAGACTGTCCCCAAAACAAACAAACCAAAAAAAGTTTCACAAATCAAAAGGCCAAGTATGAATAAAAGAACAATCACAGTAATAAGCTTTCCTACTGATTAGAGTGAATGTCAAGTGGCAATAATTAGAATTCATATAACAGTCAACACAAGGCCAAACTATACAGCAAATTAGAGTTTTATTTTTGGAACTGCCATGTTTTTCTGTGCTACACAACAACTGCTGGAAGGGGAGGGGGAGATATCTAAATGAAGGACATGGCACAAGGGAAGGATTTTTCCGATCAAAAATATCCCCCTTTTATCCCTACAGTGGCTTAAAGCAACCCAGTGGAGGCCAGGTAGAAACGGTTTGGGGAAGGGGATTTAAACTCCTCTTTCCATAGTGCCATAGCTCCACTCTAGATCTCTCTCTCTCACACACACACACACAGTTACCATGGGTGATTTTTAGACCAAACATTGGGAGTTCCAGTCACGATACTCCAACATCATTAGCCTCTAACTGTGAGACATGGAATCCCTGGGGAGGGGCTGAAGTCTTAACTAGAAGAGACAGTGTTTCCCTGTGGTGAGCACAGGAGTGCTGCCACCATTTTAAGCCTGGGATTGTCTTCTTTCAGAATGAGGCCCAATCCTGAAAGCCAACCTGATGGTGCTATACCTGGACAGAGACCTTAACAATCTTCCCCTGGCTAAATAAGCTTAAAATTAGTGCAGGGAGGAGACATAAGCCCTGGTGGGAGTAGAAGTGGGGGGCCAGCAAATATCACCCCTCACCTCCACTGCTGCCCCACACATGCCATTCTGCAGCCTGCTGAGCTGGAGGGAAACTGTCTGGGTATTTGCCCAGCTGGGTCACCATTTCTGAAAGAAGGCAATCCTAGCCTGATATTGGCAGTAACATCCTGGTCTAGTTGAATCCTTAGTGGTGTGGATGCAGAAGGTCCCAAGCATCTCCAAGAAGGTTCTCAGCATCTCCAGTTAAAAAGATCAACAAGCAGGTGATGTGAAAGCCTTCTGCTTGAGACCCTGGCATGGTGAGCTCTTGCCAGTCTCAGTAGACAATACTGACCTTGACAGACCAATGGTCTGCTTCAATATAAGGCTTCATATGTATTCATGTGGATCATGCAAAGATCACGTGGATTATCATGTAAGCATTAGGGAACTTGCTCTGGTGGACATGAGGATCTCAGGGTTTATGATTGAGCCACACAGTTGTTTGTTGAAACATAGGAGCGGACCCCGATGTGCACTATGTAAAACTTCCATCTTGTTGCTTACTCCCTGAGACTATGGTTCAGAAAGAGGCCCATCCTGCAGGAACAGGATGTTAGGACAGGAAGAAACTGGCAAGGTTCCCAGAGCATCCCTGTTGATAATGTCACATGCAAAGGGGGGGGGAGTTTCCGTCTATTGGGCAGCAAGGGTAGCAATTAATCCTGTTCCCTCCTCCAAGATTAGCTGTTGAGATAATCTCTTTTTTCCCCCTCTCCAAAAGCAAGGAAGGAACCAGCAACAGAAAAGGTCAGAAAGGCAGTGCGGTTCTCAGTATCAGTTCCCTGTATGCAAGAAGAAGTAACTCACCCGGTAAGTTTTGGTGCAGCTTTCACTCTGGCAGCACCGAGAGAAGATTTCTCGGTCCAAAATGATCAGAAACGCTGCTAGCAGAAGCACCTGGAAAGATAGGAGTGGTGGTTTAACACATAATCGGATAATGTTAAAATCGGACCAGATTTTGAGGAATGCTATCGTTCTGATGCTCTGTACAGCACAGAATTTCACCGCTCTTCAAAGGTATGGCACAAGCATTATTCATGAATAAATAAGGAAAAGTTAATGCATGCAATTAATTGTATAACTTTTTTCATATTGCAATCATGTGATGGCCTCGTTTCATAATTATAAACAGAAAGAAACCAGGCACAAATATTCCAGTTCTTGTGCTGTACGCTACAACTGGTTTAAAGTTTGCCCTATATTGGAATAGCATGGCTATGCCCCCCTCACTATGAAGAAAAAGAACAAAAGCAATGTTCTGAGGTGTGAATATCATCATTTTAAAAGAATCCCACAAAGACAGCAAAGATGGGACCACTCTTTACATGCAAATATCCTCAGACCACTTCCCATCAGCAGATATAGGACTGGAAACTGTTACAGTATCCTACCTAAAATGATAGTTAATCTGACCCTATAGTGGATATCATGTGAACGTGCTTACTTCAAGGAGGGGGTTACATCTCTGTGCATACAGAGATGTAAGACAAAAGCTGTTTCATTGGGTAAGTTGGCTTGGGTTTCCTGGGTGCCTTAGAACATGCATGGGTCTTGGGCCTCCCAGTAATTTTAGCTTAGCAATTGTTGTAGATTGTTCATATCACTTCCACACCCCCATAGGCTATTAGTACTTCTTGTTAGTTTTTAGTTGATAGTATATTTTACAACTCTGGCAGAAAACAAAATTGCACACTAAAAAGGGGACACCGTGTTGGTTATTTTTCTACCACTTTCACACCCCTTAGGGTAGCCTTGCAATCTGTTTCAATATCAGGACTCAGCAACATGTGAAGTAATTGTAAAAAAAGAGGAAAAGGTCTGAAAATGTATGGGCTTAAAAGGTTCTAATTCTGCTTAGGATGGCACTGTCACAGTGGTCTGAACAGTTACTTGCATGACTTAGTGAGCATGCCCCTGACTCCAAGACAGCAAACCAAACATACACATTTGTGGCACAATTGAGGCTACTCTAGAGTAAACACTGTTGCATATTATCATTTTAAGCTGGAGAGAAGCACAGATGATAAGGCCAACATTAAAAAATCTTCTGCCTACCAACGTTTTCTACTTAATTCTGTTGCCTCTGAAATTTGCTTCTCCTGCCACCTCCTGTTTCTTAAACTGCAAGATCAGACCGTTTTAGCACCTTGCTGCGTGGATGGTTAGAAGCAATAAGTAAAAACCACAGAAGAAGCCCCACACTTACCATAATGCCAGAGAAACAGATTCCTTCAAAATACCACACATAGTTGTTGAGGTTGTTGCTGGAGGCATACCATGTTTCCCCATCAGGAAAATACAGCAGGACATTTATAACAATGCTCCAAAGTGCGAGGGGTATTAAAAGGCAGCTTAAACAGCCCCCGCACTTCTGCAACCCCATCTCAGTGAGACAGAGAAGATGGAGGCCGCTTTGTTTTCAGTTTCTATGAACTGCTACTAGTTTCTTGTTTCCACTGAGTCATTTTGCACATTCAAGGACTGATTGTCAGGACCTGGTCAAAGGAAGCCCAGTGCTGAAGGAAGGCATTGCTGGTCTGTCATAGAACAAAAGACAAACGCCTGTGGTGAAGTTCTTGTCCTGTCCTTGAAAAGGGAGGGGGTGTTCCTCTGAGGGATTTCGCCTCTTAAGATAATTCCTGGCTGGCTTTACTCATTCCATGTTAGGAAGAGTGCATCGGTTTGAAAGGAAAAACAGGATTATGTCATCCGGAGTTTGCAGATGGTTAGTTTTTGCCTCTTTCAGAATATCTGGTTACTGGACAACTGAAAGGTGCACAATAGAAATCATGTGTTCCGACCCAAAAGATCTTCCCTCTTAGCCCTAACATGCAGAGACTGGCTGTACATACTCAGGGCCCCTATAAATGTAACTGGTGATTAGGATTAATTATTTCTTTTACTCGGTATATTTTCATCCTGCACATTCTCAAAGGTGCTAAGAGTGACATACGTCATTCCCTGTTCCTCTGTATGATCCTCATAACAACTCTGTGAGGTAGGTTAGGCCAAGGGTCAGTGAAGTTCCCAAATTTTAAGATCCTCCACTTTTTTAATTTAAAAAGATAAACACAGTTGCAGGGGAAAGGGCCACTTCTAGTTACAGCTTTTGGAAGAGCGGAAATTTAAAAAAAAACATTTTGGATATGTCACTGTGTATGGATATGAAAGTTGGACAATGAAGAAAGCTGAGAGGAAGAAAGCTGATTCATTTGAAATGTGGTATTGGAGGAGTTTTACCGATACCGTGGGCTGCCAAAAAAGACAAGTGAGTTCTAGATCAAATCAAGCCTGAATGCTCCCTAGAAGCTAAAATGACTAAACTTAGGCTATCATAGTATGACAAGACAAGACTCTCTGGAAAAGACGATAATCCAAGGAAAAATTGAAGGCAGCAGGAACAGAGGAAGAAGACCCAACATGAGATGGATCGACTCCGTAAAGGAAGCCACAGCCCTCAGTTTGCAAGACATGAGCAAGGCTAGATCAAGATGGGTAGCCATGTCAGTCTATCTGTAGCAGCAGAAAACAGTAAGAATCCAGTAGCACCTTAAAGGCTGCGGTCATACACACTAAGTAATCCACTTTCAATCTACTTTAAATGCACTTTCAAATTGGAATTTGCCAGTTCACACAGTAAAAATACAATTGGAAAGTGCATTGAAAGTGGATTGAAGGTGGATTATTTAGTGCCTGTGACCACAGCCAAAGACTAACAAAATTTATGGAAGGTTATGAGCTTTCGTGAGTCACTGCTCACTTCTTCACTTCTTCTTTGAGCAAGGCTGTTCACAATAGGACATTTTGGAGGTCATTAATTCATAGGGAGGAGCTGCGGTGGCTCAAGTGGTTAAGATACTGAACTGCAGGCTGTGGAAGGTCAGTAGTTTAGCAGTTCGAGACCCAGGGTGCCGCATGACGGAGTGAGCTCCCGTCTCTAGTTCCAGCTCCTGCCAACCTAGCAGTTCGAAAGCAAGAAATTGCAAGTAGATAAATAGGTACCACTTTGGTGGGAAGGTAACAGCGTTCCGTGCGCCTTGGTGTCTAGTCATGCCAGCCACATGACCACGGAAACATCTTTGGACAGCGCTGGCTCTTCAGCTTTGAAATGGAGATGAGCACCGCAACCCTAGAGTCGGATTCGACTGGCTTTCGAGCAAGGGAACCTTTATCTTTACCTAATTCATAGGGCTGCCATGTCAGTCAGAACAGACTGGATAGCACATAACATGCACAACAGTGAGGTAACGAGAGCTGAAACACAAAAGATTTATTACCCCTACAAACTCACAGCTTATCCCAAATCCTGGGAACTATAGACTGTTAGATATCCCTACCTCTCTCCCACTGAACTGCAGTTAACAACTCTTCTTGGTCACGGGGAATGTCTATTATGATATTAGTCTATATGGTATAGAATAGAAATGTACTCGAAGATTCAAGAGGTAGAAGAGAAAGAATATCAGGGGTGTAAAATGGGTTGTGGGAGAAAAACTTGGATCTTTTGGACAGAGTGACTTGTATATCTGTGAAGGCAAGTGAGGGCATGGGGTGCCTAGGAACTATGAAGACTGAACGATGGTTATGATAGGCATAGTTCCTTTAGGGAGCAAGAGAGATCAATAGGAAGAACTTTGAGAGAATCAGAACACACAAATGGAAGTGTTGGATTTTTTTTATTTGGTTGTAGTCACAAATTTCTTCATTTCTAGATCAAGATTTCCTTCATCTATAGGCTCTCACTTGTCTATCTCCCCATTCCTACCCACCTTCTACCTTTCTAGCTGTCTCTTTAGAGGAAGCTATAATGGGCTCCATTCAGACAAAATGAAAACATGGTTTATTTTGACAACGGCTAGTTTGTGAAACCAGGATTCAGCTTGCCGACGATCACTCAAATCCTGGGTTTTCTTGACAAATGCTGGTTCCACCCCTTTCCTCTAGACAGATGAATGGGAGTGGTACTGGGGAACGATACAGTATTCAGCCAGTATGTCTGTGTCCATACATCACACAGAAGCATAGTTAGTCTTAACTATGTTTTATAAACCACCTTCAAACCACGGCTTCCAATCCTGGTTTAATGGATCCTAGTTAACCATGAGCAGAGAAGCAGCCTGTGTTCAGTCATGCTAGATCGTATGTCTAAACTGAGCCACAGTATTCTAGGAAGTGATTCAATGTCCATTGCATTTCCCCAAACATTTAAAATCCAGAGAGGACTGACATCCCATAATGATGGATCTCTGACATGTCTGGATCAAGACACACTGGAAGTTTTCCTAGAAGAAACGGCAGTTACTGCTGCTAGAATCTAGAACAGTGACACTTTCATGGGCGGAAATCAGTTTATATAGGAAACTATATCACAACAGTTACACAAAGTATAATATTAAATGAACCACTAGCTGTTTGCATTATGCTACTAACAATACATTTAATTTCATGTATATTAACCATAAGGAAAATGGTTTTAATGGGGAGGGGGACATAGGTCAAATCTTTAAATATGAGTCCTGACAACTGTTGAGTTCAAGAAGACTCCTACACAAGATTTGGAAGATAGATCATTGTTAGGCTTACCAGGTGCCCACTTGTATAGCCTTTGTAACTCCATCTTTGTTACAGGCTGGTGCTTGATCTTTAGGTGCCCAGTTTTGTGAGGGACCAGCCTTCAGGCCACTCCCAAGAGAATATCTTTCTCTCTCATGCTGGTTAGCAGCTCTAATCTTCATGGCCTGATTTGTTTCTGCTCACCACTAGACGCCAGGTGCCAGCTGGCCTGGCTAATCTTGGTGTTTGGGATAGCTTGATTAATGATGTCTTGACTTGTAGCCAGTAATTAGGATATAAAATGTTTCATTTTAGCTATGCATCTCATCTTAAAGTCTAGCTAAGTTTCGCTGTGCTTGTGTGTGTTTGAGACCCAGTGGATGGGAGCTTAGCCTACTATTTCTGCAATTTGATCATTGCTTATTAAAATCTCCTTGTAAGAAAACCTGGATCTTGCATATCATTTCTTTGGGATTTCTGTGAACCTGGAGCTCCTAGCCAGAGCCCCAAACACCACTAATGGTGGGCAAACTCCTGGTAATTCTTTCTGATGACCACCAGTGTTCATCTGGTGGGCTGGTGGAAGCTGGCTGGCAAAACGGGGTGTAACAATCTTCACTGAGGTGCAATGATGTCACTTCTGGTGTGACTAGAAAGCACTGGTGTTGCACTGGGTGACACTCTAGCACTTGCCTAGAAACTTATGGAATCCATAAAGTTTCTGGGCAAGTGCTGTTGATTCATCCCAGTGCAATGCCAGCACTTCTAGGTCATGCCAGAAGTGAGGTCACTGCATACTAACAATGATTGCCCCCCTCCCCGTGCACTAAGTACCCGCCTCCCCCTATCTCCCACCAGTTGCCAGGCTATCCCTGGCAATGCTAATCATTGTCCAGTTATCTGCTAAATTCAAATTCATATTGCTTTTTAGAAACTTTTACAAAACATGAGAAAACTATTATCTTCATGACAGCATATGTCATATAAAACAAGTCACAATAATAAAAGTGTTGAGAAGTCAGGTCAAAAAAATACATGCATAATTGTGGTGATGCTCTCAATGACTGTCAAGTCCAAATATTCTAACAAGGGTTTTTCTGCAAAAGAAAGAAGACATACATCTGGTAAATACTAGACAGTGAAATCCCAGAAACTAAAGTCTTTCCCACTTGTCCAACGTAAGCAGGCCATTTCAGATTCCATAGATTTTCCAAAGAACTTGAGTTAATCATTTCCCATTGATTTTGAGTCCATCTTATTTTAGATCATAAGCACAGGTTTTTCAATTGTACAGCAAAACAAATAAGCAAGGAAACAAACAAAAATAAACCCCAGATCAATCCAGGTGGGTAGCCATGTTGGTCTGAAGCAGTCGAATAAAGTTTGAGTCCAGCGGCACCCTCAAGACCAACAAAGTTTCATTTAAGGTATAAGCTTTCGTGTGCAAACACACTTCTAAGTATGTTTGTGCACAAAAGCTTATACCTTGGATAAAACTTTGTTGGTCTTAAAGGTGCCACTGAACTCAAACCTTGTTAAACCCCAGATTTTTTTTTTTACCAAAGCCAGTACCATGAAGTTGACTGGTTAGTCTTAGGCAAGTCACTTCCTTTCTGCCTAATGTATCTCACAGGTTTGTTGAATTCATATCTATCTCAAGCACATTTTTTGTACAGTGGTCCAGTGGTTGTCCCAGCACCCCCATACTTTAAAAAAAAATAGATGAGGGGGAGAGAGCCAGCTGGAGTACCCCGGCCACAGCCCTGGCCCCGCCAGTTGTCACAGCGGGACAGTCTTTCTGCCCTCCAGGTGGCAGGCTCATTGAAGCCAAGAGGCCGTCAGCATGCCCAACATTGCAGGGCTGGGCGTAGGGTTGCCAGGTCCTCCCCTGGCCACTGGTGGAGTATGGGGGGGGTAAGGTTGCCAGATCCAGATTGGGGAACTCCTGGAGATTTGGTGATGGGTCCTGGGGAGAACAGGGACTCAGGGGAGTACAATGTCATAGAGCCCACCCTCCAAAGCATCCATTTTCTTCAGGGAACTGATCTCTGTAGTCTGTAGATGGTCTGTAATTCCAGGGCATCCCTAGGTCCCATCTGTAGGCTGGAACAGCCACCACATGGGGCAACCCTGAGTGTTAATTTTCTGGCACCAGCTGGATGGGGGGAAGCAGGACAGCCATTTAAGGGAGGTGGAGGGTGAGGCTGGAAGCCAGCCTGATCCAGTCACATCTGATTGGCAATAGTTCCTGCAAATCAACCCAGGAAGGTGGGCCATCTTTCAGGAAGGCAGGAAGTGGAGGGGGCAGGCATACCTCAGGGAGTCTCCCTTAAGCCACCACATGCCTGCCTGGTGTAGTGGTTAAGAGTAGTGGACTCTAATCTGGAGAACTAAGTTTGGTTCCCCACTCCTCCTCCACTTGAAACCTAATGAACAAACCATGAGCCAGTCACACTACCCTCAGAGCTCTCTCAGCCTCACCTACCTCACAAGGTGCCTCACCTACCTCACAAGGTGGGGAGAGGAAGGGAAGGTGATTGTAAGCCGCTCTGATATTCCTGAGGGTAGAGAAAAGCAGGGTATAAAAACCTACTCTTCTCAGTTGGGCCTGGAAAAGGCTAGTTTTCCTGCCGGGTAACGGACTACAGGCAAGAGGAGGAAGACCAAGGGTACTGTTAACCCCTTTCCCTTTCTAATCTGAGGCCTGTTGAGGCCTCCATGAGGAGGCATTGGAGGGTGTGTTGGCAACCCTGCCCAACCCCCGCTGCAGCTTTCATTGGCCTCTGAAATCATTTTTCTTTGAGCTAGTGGACCCAAAAGAACCATGGGGAAGGGCAAATGGGGAGTCTGCAAGGGAGAAATGAGCAAAAACCAGCCTCCCCTCTTCTGCAAACAGGAAAAAACCTGTTGTGTTGGAGGAGGTGCTGGTGTGGGACATAACAGCACCACAAGGGCCAAGCCAAAGGAATAGAGTCAGTCAGTCCAAAGGGATGCAGCATTCCTACTTGTGCATAAGTGAGCTATCACTCAAACATCACCTATGTGATGCTGAACAACCAGGGGAGGGAGAAGGTTGTACTAAAATGATTCAGGTTAGGTCAAAAGCTACACAGACCAACACACTGATAAACATGAGTGTAAATTAACTCCCCGCTGGATTGTTGCCGAGCACCTTGAAGTCCCACTGCTTGAAGCACGTGGTTGACTCTCCTGAGCTGCACGTCCCTTCTCGCTGTCTGCACAAGAACTTCCAAGCTGTTATGGTCATACTTGGCTGGCTGAGTCAGCTCATAAAATATTGTGGGCAGCTTTGTTGTGATCAAAGAATTCCCAGAATACTTTTGTGGAGTTTTGGGTAGCTTTTTTTAAATGCACTCACCTCTCTTTCACCGTGACACATAGCCCAAGCACCTCCAATGCAGCCATGTATTATCTGAACGATACACAGAATCAATTCATACCCACTCAAGATCAGCAGGATGGAAAAAAGGGTTATGTTCCACTGAATAATATACTTTGGCTCCCGACAAAGAGACCAGTTGTTGTGCTCGAGCAAGTACCTATTGAAACAAATAGCAGATGTTAATGTGTAGCCTTGGGGGGGGGAACCACTTTGGCCTGTGAACGTCAACAAGCAGACCCTTCTCCACAGTGCTGCTCTGCCAAATTGCAATTATTTGTCCCCATTTTTCTTTTAATTTCCTTTGAGGAGGCCTGCTTTTCACACATTATTAATTAATGTATTTATCCCCATGCATTTGTCACTTACAGTTCCAAGATTTAAAACATACAAAATACAGAGGTGGCAAGTGCTGTCAAGTCACAGCCAAATTATGGCAGCCTCAGAAGGTTCTCAAGGCAAGCGATGTTCAGAAGTGCTTTTCCTGCCTCTGCATGGCGACCCAGACTTCCTTGGTAGTCTCCCATCCAAGTACTGATGAAATCGGGCAGCCTGGACCATCCAGGTCAGAAAACAAAACAATGCAGGCCTGACTTGGATAGCCCAGGCAAGCCCGATCTTGTCAGATCTCAGACACTAAGCAGGGCAGACTCTGGCAGGTATTTGGATGGGAGACTTCTGAGGAATACCAGGGCTGGGACTGGGAGGTAGAGGTTAGCAATATCAAGCCACCTCTCTGAAACACCCTAGCCCCACTAGGGGTCACCAGAAGTCAGCATGACTTCCAGGCACACAAGCACACACACACACAAAAAAAATACTCACCAAAAGAAATGAAACAAAACACAGTAAAACCCATATAACACCCCACCAAAAATGTCCAAAAGTTAAACCTCATTGGGAGAAAAATGACCTCACAATGTCTCCTAAGGACATAATCTCCCCTCATCTCTTCAGGGAGCCCATTTCTGAAAGTGGGAGCCACTGCTGAAAAGAAATGGGCTGACAGATGCCAAGCAGGCAATCTTAAGTAGGGAAACATTGAGAAAGTGACAGCAAAACACTGTAATCGGTGCATGTGGACATAAGGGGAGAGATAGTCTTTCAGATCTGTGGGTTCTTGTCTGTGAAAGGTTCTGAGGGTCCTAGCCAACACTTTGAACTCAACTTGGAAACAACCTGGCAGCCAACTACCAAACAAACTGGCAGCCAAACAATGCTACTTGTTCACACATATGGCTTAAAAGTTCAAAATTGCTCTGAGTTAAATAAGTGTGGGCATCATTCCTTAGCACTGAACCCCCCCCCCCTTTTTAATGTATCTTGACCAAAGTCTACTTCTCACTGAGGTGGTAACTATATCTCATCAGGTCTGTGTGGAAGGTGGTTTCATCAAGTGACTGCATATCCGAATTACAGTCCACGAAAAACCAGGTTAATATTTTTGAATACTCAGTGGCGCATATCCAACCACCCAAAGCCTTCATGGAGCAGGACTTTCCCCCTTTCCCCTCCTGCTGCAGCAGCCTACGGAGCCCTCCAATTTTGTTTCCAGGTGTCAGTGGGGCCTTCTGGAACAGCCTAAGGGGCAAAGTCAGGGAATCAGTGGAAACTGCTTCCCTTTCTTCCAGAGTGTTATTGAGTAACTGGAACTATAAATGGGTACATGGCAGTGGATACCTTGGGTACTGAGTTGTTGTGAGGGTAATGGTCTTGGAGGAGGGTCTAGGGTTGCCAGGTCCCCTCGGCCACTGGTAGGGAGAGTAAGGTTGCCAGATCCAGACTGGGAAACTCCTGGAGATTTGGGGAAGGAGCCTGGGGAGGAGAGGGTACAATACCATAAAGTCCACCCTCAAAAGCATCCATTTGCTCCAGGGGAACTGATCTCTGTAGTCTGGAGATGTGCTGTAAAATCCAGGGGATCTCCAGGTCCCACCTGGAGGCTGGCATCCCTAAGAGGGACAACCTCATATGCCACTCTGAACTCCTTTCAGAAAGGGCAGGATAAAGAGGTAATAAAATAAATTGCAAATAGAAATCTTGTTGTCAAGAGGAAAGGCTTTTATAGCCTAGCCTTGTCTCAGCGACACAGGTTTTCTGTTGTGTGGGATTCTTTTGTATGGAGAAGCAGGGGCAGTCTTGGCCAAACAACATGGAGAGACTGCAACTGCCCACACCCTGCCTTCTCAAAGGATGGAGGAAAAGAAGAAGATGCTCCTGCCGTCATTTTCACCTGCTTCATCTGGGGCTTCCAGTGGCCTCCCACCCACCTCAGAGGACTGTTCCCTGATTGGCCCCAGTAAGAGGATGGTAGGGGGTTGGCAGTGATTCTGGGGCCCCATCCGGGATTTTTCCACAGGGTTCCAGAATCACTACGACCAACCCTGTGGGGGGAGTAGTCTATCCAGTGAGTCCTGTCTTGCATTCTGAAGTGCTAAAGCCCAGACTTACCATTTCAGATTAAAATACCATACACTGTTGCTGACAGTTCATATAATTTAAAGATAACCTGTATTCAGATCAGTCCAGTCAGGAGATGTAATCTTACTCTGACACTTCTGCAAGTTGATAAAAATAGGCAGGGACCATCAGTAGACGAGTGCAAATTCTCAACAGAAGTTCTGATGGCTACCATGCGACACCCTGGAATTGCTCAGATCCACAGCCACCCAGTGCTTACCCAGAATCCTTTCATGCATGCAAGAAATTACGTACCCTCCGTAGGAGTTAGAGAAGGGATAGCACCAGATTCTCTCAGGCCAGCAAAAACAGTACGGGCCCTCGGACAAGGCCAGACAGCAAATGATGAAGCAGTATGCAGCACCAGCAATGCCAATACAGGCTACCAGGACTACTACCATGGGCTGCAGTATGAAAACAGAAAGGAATTGTCAGCGGCTATTGTATTTCTAATCGGCACCCATCTTTAAATGGCTGGAAGGGGAAAGGGTTCACTTACTGCGCAATTTCTCCCATAGTGCTCATGGGCAAAGCAGCCGTGGCAATGACCGTGTTCTAATCCAATAATTGTGAATGCTGGGACCAAAACCTGATTTAACATAAAACAAGTGTTTGTTTGTTTAATTCATCTGTACCCCCACCCTTCTCCAGACAGGCTTACATCATTCTCCTCTCCTGTATTTTTATCCTCTCAACAATCCTGAAAGTTAGGTTTAGCTGAAGGAGAGGAACTGGCCCAAGGTCACCCAGCAAGCTTCCATGGTAAAAGTGGGGATTTGAATCCAGGTTTGCAAAACACTAGTCTGACCACTACACCACATTGGCTCATAGTATGATGTACATGTCGTACTATTTGTTGTGTCTTTATTTTCATCTCAATATCACAAGTTCCTGATTAGCTGCCAAACTGATCGTGTTGATCAGCACGGCCCAGCTCAGATCGGTACCCCATTCGTTTTGAAACAATTGTTTGTAGAATCATGGAGGCTGAGATGAGGGAACTATGGGTGCAAACCTACACTCTGCCATGAAGCTCACCAGGTGACCTAGAGCTAGGTGCTCTCTTTCACAGCCTGACTGATCTCACAGGGTTGCCGTAAGGATAACACGGAGGAGGAAGAATCATGCACACCACCTGTATCTCCTTGGAGGAAGGGCAGGAGAAAAATTTAACAGACAGATAAATCTTGGTTGCCCACTTCTGTATTTTCCCCAGTTCTGTAATATCCTTTTCTAAACAGGGTGACCAGATATGGCATATTGGATGACTACCTAGAGTACTTTGATGACAACTAGGTTGCTTTAACTATGGCTACCTAATATTCCACCAGCATGCTTGTTTTGGGAAACAGCATACCATCCCCTCCACCCTTTCTCTTTTTCCTCCTGTTGCAAAAGATTGAAGAATTCAAGAATGTGAATTCACAGAGATCACAGGCTAATAATATAATTTAATTTTAGGAACGTCTCTTCAAGGACATGTATGCACCATCTAAATAATACTTTTCTGAAATTCAAAATTTGCAGATAGTTAATTCTTTATTCCCTTTGTTATTGTGATGATGGAAATTTCAATAAATGACTAATCAGAAAATTATAATGGGAGGGTCAACTAATTAGGCATTGCACGCTAGGCTTCTCCGCAGATGAAGCCACGCTATCCAGACCACAAAACAGAGAGCAGGTGAAGCCCAAAAAATTGCCTGTACGCCTAACACCTTCCGATGATTCAAAGTCTCATTAGGAAAAGAAAGACTCCAGGCAGACTTTAGGCCAAGAATGGTCATCTTCTGATGCTGGTGGGGGGTGATCCTCTGTTCTATGGGGACATCTAGATTTTCTAATGCACAAGCGGAGACAACAGTAAAGTTAACCTCTGTCTCTTTCAACGTGCTTTGCCTCATAAAACTCACGGCAAACTTGACTACATCTCAACTAAGAGCTGGAAAACTTAATTATCCAGAGTCCAGGTAACACTGCTCTGATGAATGGATCCAGCCCATGGGCCACCAGTTTGCCATCCTTACCAATAACGTATTTTATCCATCAGACTCCAAGTAACAGCAAAACTCATTCCAGTGTCCCCAGAGAAAATGTTTATTGGGGGAAAAGTTTACCCAAGTGCGTGCCATCCAAAATCCTGTCTCTACTTGTGGTAATCTCAGATGCCTTACAAAGGAGGCAAAACTCAAATTCTCAGATAAGAAAAACTTAAAACAATGCTCAGTGGTTGAGACACTCATATAAAAATGAGGTATTCACAAATGGATGCAATTTTACTTGTGTTTTTGCAAACTTGAACTGTTCCAGGGCACGAGTTCTATAATTTTAAATTTCCAGTGTACAACCTGAATTTGTTAATGTCCAGCTTACAACCCTCAGTGCATATACGCACTGACCTCTTTAATCTTAACAAGTCTCGGGAGAATAGATTCCGTATAGAAGCCATCCAAAAAGGTATTATACTTTAAACTTGTTTAAAATCACATTTGCAACACTTTTGTGCAGAGTTACTTGTAAGTATCTGTAGCACAAATTATATAACTATCATTTATTTATAGCACCTATAAAAACAAAGTAGCCTCCTGATCCTTTGCTGAGAGAAGTTACGTGAGTAAAACAACTTTCATATATAAAAGGTTACACATTTGTAGATGGTATTTATAGGCCAACTATAAATGTATACACGCAAGGCAGTTTTATACATGTAAATTCTGTGGCTGAAAGGTGGGGCGGGTCTCTCTTTTGTGTTTCATAGAAATGGTTTGTGTTTATAATTTGCATTCAAGCTTTTCCTAAAAATCATTGTAGAGGCTTACAGTCCATTTGCTGTATTCTGTTGCCTCCTGCATTCAAAATTAAGCTCCTATAAGTTAGTCTAAATGCAGTCTCCAGCATTTAACATCTGCCCTCATTCAATGAACCACAACAAGAATCGAGGCTCCAGAAAGGTGTTTGGTCCACATCACCCAAGCGTCCTTTCCAGTCTCATTAGGGCAAAGCTGAGCTGAGTAGCTCTGAAGTTCTATCTGGTTGCTCAGCCAGAGCCATTCAGCTAGCACAAAAACATAAGAAGAGCCCACTGGACCAGATCAGTGGTCCATCTCCTCCAGCATCCTGTCTCACACAGTGGCCAACCAGTTCCTCAGGAGGTCCAAGAACAGGGCATAGAAGCTGAGGTTTTCCCCTGATGTTGCCTCCTGGCAGTGGTATTCAGAGGTCGACTGCCTCTGGACGTGGAGGTTCCCTTTAGCCATCACATCTCGTAGCTGTTGATAGATCTATCCTCCATGAATCTGTCTAATCCCTTATGCTGCCTTTGGCCTTTCTCCAGAGCCATTTTAATTTCTCAGTCTACCCTCAGTCTATCCCCAGGCATAATCACCTCACAAAGCGGGACAAACTAGCTGTAGTAATGGGAGATCCATGACTGGATTGTTCTCCATTGTTTAAAGTTTCGATTGCAGCCCAATAGAACCCTGATTTGGATAGAAGATGCAGGGCAGGGTTTAAAATCTACAGTTTTCACAATTTGAATTCTGCCCCAAATCTGCCAATAGTTATTTGCCCTGGAACAGAAAACACAGCGATATAATTTTTTCCTAAGAGCTTCTATCACTACTATAGTTCTTCAAGTAGGTTGCCAACAGGCCATCGGCAAAAGGACCTGTCTCTTTAACAGAGGCTTGAAATGTGGCAGTGAACAGCTGGCAAATAACATCCCGTCAAGCCTCTGTTGAAAAGCTGTTGACCACCCTATCTTCAAGAGGCTTCTCAATGGCTTGCCATTTCTAGGGTGTTGGCCAGGGGTCTTGGTCAAAGTTGCACATGGCCACAAGGCATCGATTAGGAAGTCTTGAAGGAGTGGAAAGGAGAAGAGCCTGCCAAAAGGCGGGCATCTTTATACCTTTAATCCAACTAGGCAACTTGGAATGTTCCAGAAGAGAAATCCAGCAACCGAGGGAAGAAAACCCTCCTGGCACGCATGGTCCGAATGGAGAAATGAAAGAATTCTTCAGTTGTACTCACCACAAGACCTCCTCCTATAATGCCATGAAGACAGCACACATACTTGCCAAGGAGATTATGTGCAGCATATCTTGTTTCACCATTTGGAAAATAAAGCAAAACATTGGCCACAATGCACAGCACGGCAAGGACTAGTAGTTGGTACCCAATGTATCTAGCACACCTCCCAAAGCACATGCTGCTTGCAGTCTTGCAAATGTACTCTCCGTAGTGCTGTTCTTCTGCTCAAGAGTGGCCTGCAGGTACCCACTCAAGAAACCAAAAGGGGAGAGGGAGCCAGGCTCATACCTTCTTAAATACTCTGGGTTGCCTAGTTACCTGCGTGGTGATTACCTCTCAGCCTGACCATCAGGTCAGGATTATAGAATGCAAGACCTGACAAAGGCACAGAGTCCCTGCCCGTTTCCAATCAAAGGCTCATCAAATTGCTACAGCGCTTCTCTTGGCTTTAATTTTTCCTTATTGGAATGAATAATAGCGTGTGCAGTCACACACGAATAACAGGTTTTTAGGCACGAAGGCATCTTTTGCGGGGGAAACTGGAAAGGGTTTTGCAAGAAATAGATGGAAAGAAAGCAAAATGCAGTCCTTCCTGTTACAATATAAAATGTAGCTATTTATTTTATTTATTCAATTCTTAATGGGGACCCATCTTAATGGGGACCCAAAGTGGCTTATGTCATTTTCTTCTCCTCCATTTATCCTCACAACAACCCTGTGAGGTAGGTTAGCCTGAGAGAGTGTGAGTGTTGCAAGGCCACCCAGCGTGGTTCCATGGCATAAGCAGGGATTTGAAACCCGGGTCTCCCAGATACTAGTGCGACACTCTTAATCATTACACCACACTGGTCTACACTGGTCAACAACATTTATATAGATTAATTAACTCTCCATTGATTTAAGTTGCTTAGAAGGTAGAATAGTGAATGTATAAAGACATAGGGAATGACTTGCTGAATCAGAGCATAGGGCTGAGGTCACACTGGCAGCTTGGTATGGTATGGTGGCGCCTCAAATGGTACCGGTCCAAAGTGTTGTGGAGCATTCCATCCAGACCACACACCCTATGGTGGGTTACCCATGTGGCCATCCCATGGGGGGGCATCCACATTAGTGTTGAGCTTCAACCACGGGACGAGCCATAAGGGTGGGTTTTATTTAAATGCAAGCAGATGGATGCACATATGCACATATAGGCAGCAACTAAAAAAAAACAGTGGTGGAAATGGATTTGCAAGTTCAGACATCCCTTCTGGGTTCCTTTCACTGCAGGAACGCTCAGATGTTGGAAAACCTGGAGGGAACCCCAAAAAAACCATTAATGCCAGACTTTCCCCGGTATCCGTTTATTCTACTTCCTTGTGGAACAGCACGGGCTGCTGAGGACTGCGCCACAGGAGGCAGATGTTCCTGTCTGGAGGGGCCCATTTATTCCACTCAGATAATGCTATTATAGTGTCTCTGTGTAAAGAAGTATTTCCTTTTGCAAATCCTGAATCTCCTGTCCATCAGCTTCATTGGATGCCCTCAGTGGTTTTCTCAGGGCCTCTCAGCAACTGTAGTCACAACCCACATTAAGGCTTTAAAAGATCAACAGCCACACTTTAATTTGATATAAGCCCCATACTCAGGCCAGAAACCAGACTGAAAGAGATCTAGATCTGTCTGATATGGAGCTGATACACCACCATATTCTTGAACACCAAGTCCCCAAAAGGAAAATCTGGAGACAGGGCAACTGGTTATTGAAATATCTGCAGCCAAAGATTTCTTTTTAGACCCAGATTTAGTGGACAAGGCTCAGGCTATAGGCTCAGTGGCAAGGGATATGAGGTTGGATCATTTCCATGGATTTCACACACAGAGCACAATTTTCCTGCCTCTCTCCTCTGGCAGCAGCCCAAAATACCTCCTAAAATCCTGCTCCTGGGGATTCCCTCTGCTCTAAGAACAGGATTTCAGGAGCCATTTCAGACTAAAGTGGGAGGGGGAGGGGGAAATTGTGCTCCATGGGTGGAAATCCTTGCATCTGTAGAAATATCTAGCTGGGTTCCAAGCCAGGCTTTCTATACAGGAGGGCCAAGATTTAAACTTCTGGAATTTTCAGTTGTACAAAAGAGCTTCCCACTTTCAGTTCCTAAAAGTTGGTGACTTCTTGGGAAGTGATAATCTCCCAGCCTTTGTCTCTATAGACATCAGTAGAAGACTATCTTATTCCAGCACAAAGCTTCCCTCTCTCAAAAAATCAAAATAAAGTCTGCTTATTACACTGGAGCTCTAACTCTAGTGGCAAGGCTCAAACTATAATGGGTTTGACCCTTTGTAACACCCTTGTTAAAAAGATTCTGTAGTTTGATTCAGTGCCTAATTGTCTGCAGATTTTAGATGAGATATTAAAATTATTTAGACTCCTTTATGTGAAAAAAGAACCTTGATATGACATTCCCTGAAGTTAGTAGGAATAGTTGGTTTAAAGGTGACTGCAAAAGAATGAAAAGGTGTATTCAACAGAAGCACTGTGAGTTTAAAGTCCAAAATTGCTCCAGAACCAGAGCTGCGAAAGACAGTTGCTTCTAGTCGAACACAGAGCTAGATGAACTGGTGGTCTGACTCAGTTTAAGGCCGTTTCATACATCCTGTTATTTAGTGTAAACCATGATTATGCCTCAGTTGGCCTACCTTATATAGCCTGGATTTATACCTAGGTAGCCTGATCTTATGTTTACTCAAAAGTACAATGTTCTCAGTGGACCTTACTTCCAAGTAAGTGTACAAAAAATCCCACTTTTCATTTGAAACAGAGAAAGTAAGAATATAGAAGTAAGCTGATGGTGACTTGGAGTTTCTCCAGAAACCACAATTACACTTGAGATCACTTGGTGATAGGGATGCCACCCTCCACGTGGGACCTGGGGAGCCCCTGGAATTACAGCTCCTCTCCAGACAACAGAGATCAGTTCCTCTGGAGGAAACGGATACTTTGGAGGGTGGACTCTGTGGCGCTGTACCCCATGGAGGTCCCTGTCCTCCCCAGGACCCATCCCCAAATCTCCAGGAGTTCCCAACCTAGATTTGGCAACCCCGCCCCCCCATCCTCTGCTGGTGGCCAGGGGAAACCTGTCAACTCTACTTGGTGATTGGGTTGCCAACAGGTAGGGATGCCAGCCTCCAGGAGGGACCTGGGGATCCCCTGAAGAAAATGGACGCTGTGGAGATCAGCTCCCCTGAAGAAAATGGATGCTGTGGAGGGAGAACGCTATGGTATTGTACTCCATGGAGGACTCTGTCCTCCCTAGCCTCCACCTCCAGGAGTTCCCCAACCTGGAGCTGGTAATTCTACCCCCACACTGCCAGCAGACGGGGGGGGGACCAGGCCATCTTACCAACAGGTCTGGAAAAATTGTCTTGTCCTTTTAATGAGGCTTAATCTATGAAAATAGGCAACTGAAACTTTTCATGGCATGGAGGTAAACCACATTACCTGGTAAATAATATTCCATTAAACCTCTATTAGAGGCACAGGGCATTTTTTTTTTCTCCAGGCAGTTGGTGACCCTGCTTGTGAAGGCTCCTCTTAAGTTTCGTAGCAGTTGGCCTTGGTGATTTCCTTCAGCACATGACGACTTCCTTAGAATGTTATCAGTGCCGGCAGGATTTAGGTGAGAGCCTGTTTTTTTGGCTCTGAAGAATATCAGTCATGTGTAAACATAACCCTTAGGTTTCCTCCATAGAAGGGGCAGTTTACATCCTATACAGCTGGTGAATAGCCAGCTGGGGAGAACTTCCTTTATTATATCATGTTTTTAAAATATTACTTTTAGTAGAAGCTATCAGTTCTGTTCCAAATTGCCCTCTTTTAGTACAAAAATGCAGCATGACCTACAAATCAGAACTGATTTCATTTAGACTGTATGTCACAACAGCCTTAGAGTTATCTAACTAAAGTAATGGAATAGAATCTAGGTGAACATTTTTAGTGGGTATCTTCTACCCACTAGAGGCAAAAGCAGCCACCTCGTCAACAGTGTCCCGGTCACCGTTTGGAAACTAAACTTTTTGTTAGTTGGACCAATACTCCCTTCTCTAAAAAACATATTTGTATATCTTTATAAAAGGAGCAATGCAATGGACTCTGCATAGGAACATCTATATATATAAAAGAAAGTCCCCTCACCGTAAAATCAATGCCCAGGCGAAACCGCTGGACCTAGAAACACCAAATTCGGGGAGAGCGCTCCTATCATGGTGTAGGTGCTCATTAAGAAGGGATTTTTAGAAATTCGACCCCTAAGTGGGTCAAAAGGGGTAAAATGTGCTCCCCCATTGATTCCTAGGCAGCTGCCTGGCAGCTGCCTCCCTGCAGCCCCCACTCTCTGATTGGTCAGCTGCAGAGCTCAGTGTTCTGAGGTAAAAAAAAAAAAGCCCAACAGTTACAGGGGACTGCAGAGAGCTAATGACAGTTGAGGAAATCAGGAGTGGCCAACAACCACCTGTGAGGTGAAGCAAAGCTGCTGGCCCAGCTTCTCTAATGGCTTCCAACACATTCCCCCCACCTCCTACACCTAACAGGCAGTTGTCTGTCAGGTGCAGCCCTGCCTCCACAATGGCTTCTAATACTTCTCCCCCCTCCCCCCCCTACACTGGACAGGCAGCTGCCTGTCAGGTGTAGGAGAGGAGGTGGGTTTGCTCAGCTAGATTGCCTTAGCACCACTGCTCGCCCAGCCTCCTTGATGACTTTAAATACAATCCTCCCCAACACCAGACAGGCTGGTGTCTGTCAGATGTAGGTGCAGGGCCAGGGTATGAATGTTTATGGAGAGATAGTAAAGGAAAGGAGCCATTTCAATGAGTGCCTCCCTCATGAACCTGAAGAAATGTCCACCACATCACCACTCCCTCACACCAACTCCCCTTCACACCTCTCACCTCTTACTGCCCCCAAGAAAGCTCCTGGCAAACGTTGAGCCAGATACACCAACGCTACAAGAAGGAGGCAACTTAGGAATGCGGCAAAGACATTTGCGCATAGTGCTCCTGCAGTGCACTGAGCTGCACAGGCCAAGTACCAGCAAGATCACCCTGAGGTGCTCAGAACAACACAGTCTCCATATGAGCAAAACAATCCAGGAACACAAGTAGAGAGGCCATCACTTTCATGGAAGGTGGCAGGAGTCGACTTAACAGACGACTGCTTCTTAAATGGGCAGTTCTATGTGGCCTGCTCCAGAGTGAGCTCATCAAGCAGCCTGGTGATCCTAGCAAACTAGGGTTGCCAATTCAAGGCTGGGGAGGGGAAGGCAAAGGAGTTTGTAAGCCGCTCTGAGACTCCCTTGGGTAGTGATGGGCGGGGTATAAATCCAATCTCTTCTCTCCTCTTCTACATGAATGGACCAAGTGCTCACACAGGAGGGACAGCTGCTCCCTCCACCTGCAGGCCCTTGAATTGTATCCCACGTGTGTTCCCTGACTGTTAGGATCGTGGTAGGTGGGCTGATCCAGTCATGGAGCAAGAGACCACTTTTCACCCAGCTATGCACTTATTCTGCAGATGTGCTCCTTTGGGGTTTCACCTATTTTCTCCCAGCTACTAGCCTCACAGCTGTGACATCTTTACTGACCAAGAAATGCTGCTAAAAAAATGCAACATCATACATCAATTACTGGGTACAAAATGATTTTTACACACAAAAAAGTTTAAAATTAAAAACCCTAGATATTTTCCTAAGATTTGGCTCCGGCAGCATTGTGTTTAGAAGATTCAATTTAACCTTCCTCTTCAATTAAAAAAAAAAACACCTTTATTGGCATAGATCAGATCATAAACAGTCACCATTCAGTTCATAGGTTTAACACACATCTTCCTCATTATAAGGCAGTTACAAAACTTAGCAACCACTTCAATAACTGCTATATTTTGTGAAACCAGTAAATGGTACATCATTCTATCGTCGGATTGCTTAGCATCTTTCTTAAGAATGGCTTCTAAATCGACTGCCCGAATGTCGTCATACAAACTACAATAGAGGAATACTTCTTCGATTGTTTCAATCTCCCCTGAATCACAATCACAAATCCTAGCAGAGTAGGGGATTTCCTTAAATCTCCCTGCTAAAATAGCAGAAAGGAGCACGTTAAAGCGGACCAGCATGAATGCTCTACGCAGCTGTGGGGAGGTTAGACCCGATAAGTATTGTGCTGGGGCGCTGATTGGCAAACGTGCCCATTTTAAAGGTGAACATCTACCAGAAGCCAAGGCTCTAAGCTCTTGCATCTTCCTCTTCTTATTAGCAATGTCATTCCCCTTGAAAGAGGCAGCAGCTGTACACATAGATTTAGCCCACTTGCTTATCAGTGATTCACTGGCAAATGTTTAAAGCGCCCTCTGCTGTAAAACCAAAGGGCTGATTGGCACACATCCCTCAGTTCCAATGTATTTGAAAAAGAGTGCCTCGCACACGAAAGCTCATACCTGGAATAAAACAGTTCTGTGAGCGTGGAATTTGGCACTGGATGAGGAATTCAGCATCCTGGGAATGACAGGTTCTAGTCCTCAATTCTCTTGACAAGGCCAAGAGTCTATGACAAATGCTTAGTGATGTTCCAGAGCCCTGTTCTAGAAAGAGGTCTCACTTAACACTATGCCTTTTCTCTACAACTAGCAGAAGCAAAACAGATAAATGCAAAAAAGATAATGCTGCCTGTACAAATCTGGATTATTTATTAGTTGGCATAAATTTATACAGAGCCTGTAGCTGGATTTAGAGGTGAATACATTGGCAGTGTATTTTCTTCTGTGTTTGGAATGATGAAAGCAGAAATGAGAATGTGGACAGGGCACAGTGTTATGAAGCACCACTCAGAGGTTGAGGCAGCAATCCTGTGCACTCTTACTTAGGACAAAGCCATATTGAACTCAGTGGGACTTACTTCTGAGTAAACCTACTTGAGATTGGGCAGTAACTGCCGCAGAGGTCTAATTCTGCTCCATTATTGATTCCTAAGCCATTATTTTCCAGAGGCCCAATAAGCAACTTGGTGGCTAACCCTGCTCCACTGACATTTGGAAACACACAGCTCCATACTGGGGCTTCCAAAGAAACTCACATCCCTAAACACAGTTCCCATTTAGCATAGACTGGCGATTTCCAGCAGCTGCCATTCTGAAATATCTGTTAATCTTTTACTTGGCTGTTATGACAGCAGAGGGCACTCCGCTCATGTTTCAAATAAAAAGTCTTACGGACTGGAACTGATGTAAAAAGAGAAGCAAAGAAAAGGGTTTATTACAAAAAAGAAAGCAATACTAACGCTTTTTTGTTCCTTTTTAACTACAAGTGCATTCATATTATACCTGCCATGCAAGCTCCATGGAGCTAATTCACTGTATCGGTTAAGGAGCTATGCAAAGTCTTGAACATGAGACAGAAATGTACAGGTCCATCTACACATTACAAAGTCCCTATGTTTGTAGGGAAACAGCAGGAGAACTTTCTATCACTGTTTGAAGGGAGTTTTATGCCTCCCAGATGCATACCGGCTCTTTTCTGTTTGTTACCTCAGACCCCTTCTCCCACCATTTTCACATCCATACACTGCGCGATGGTAAAAATCACAGATCCAATATTGGCTTCATGTGGCCCATTAAAATAGGCAACCTCTTTCCAGCTCCCAAAATCTTACAACTCATTGCCAAAAGATGTTATTGAGGTCAAAGTCTTTATAATAAGCAGTTTGCTGCAGGTAAAACAGAGAAGCTATAACAAATATATAAAGGATAGAAAGCTAAAGCTGTCCGAGCAATTAACTAATTTCCCCATTATTTGCCTTTACGATGCCTACTTCCTAAGCATCCGGTTCCAGCTCCTGTACATACAAAAAGTAGGATGATGATGGGATCATGCTCCTGGCAGTTTGTAATGACTTGAGTGAATTTCAGCCTCAGGGAAAATAGTTGGTATAATACAGATGGTGACAGAAAGCACAAAACAGGAGCTGATGCATCAGGAATTGGAAAGGCTATAGTACAGACATGCCTAATCCTAACCCTCTATAAATTCAAGGCATTCGCCTATGTTATTGGTCATTTTTTTCATGAATCACATGGCCAAATCTGGCCATCCATGGGCCTATTTACTTAAGCTCAATGGAAGTTCTTGAATGGTACTTCCCAACATGCACGCATAGAACTGGACTGCACATTTGTAACCTTCTGGAGATTCTTGGACATTTTATCAAAACAGTTTCAGGTGGCTAGCCGTGTTGGTCTAGCAATAGAAAAGCAAGATTCAAAGACCTTTAAAGACCAACAAGATTTCCAGGGTATAACTCAAATCTTTATCGAAACCTATTGGAGACAGTCTTGGTCCACACATTTTTCCGTAAACACACCTTGCTACAGCGGCAGGCCAAGAAATCCACTGAATGCTTGCAATATACTACTGTGTTAGGATACCACCCACGCTGTTAGAAGCTGAAATCAGGCTGCATTTCCATATGGGCAGTTTCCTTTAACAGAGTGATCAGAATAGGCACTCATAATGTATGAACCAAACTTCTGTATCTGGAACCCAGCCCTGCAGCTGCACACTGCTCTCCTACTGCTTCCACAAGCATTGTACACTGGAAGCTATTTTAATTTTCCCCTCCATCATAAAGTGTGCATATGTGTGTATGAATCGTTACACACACCGAATCAAATGTTCTGAACGCTGCTTGATGCATTATAGCACCATGTCAATTTTTAAGGACCTATAGTGCAATTGAGAGAGAACGCTCAACTCCCTCCCCCATTTTGACTACATTTGACTATATTCATGCATATTCATACACACACACCCAATGTATATTTGTATTTTACAAGCATATGCATTAGTATAATAAACAGTACTGGAATATGTTCATGACCATGTAATGTTATTAGATTCTCATTTCCTATTATAATTTTGAGTTTTCATTTATAATACTCATCACATTACATGATAATAGTTCTGAAATGCCTTTCCTGCTCCCTTAACATTACCTTTTAAGACTGCTTTTAACTTATCATATGTTCTTAAGCTTAAGAAATTCAGGTTCTACTGGTTTAATATGGTTAACTTTTATATCTTGGGGGTCTGTTCTTTGACACTTTATATTTTATTGCGTCTAATTTTCTCTGATCTGGTTACTTGCAATGGCCTTTGGCAAAAAACAATAAAGACTTTTAATGCTAACAGAAACTATCCAAAGTTTTGTGTAATACACTGCATTCACATTACGCACTAGCACCACTCTTGTTATTTGGACATGGCAAGTGTACGCATGCTGTTCTCATGGCCAACAAGTTTTAAAACAATAGATCCAGTTGGAAATTTAGCAGACATACAAAGCATTCTTCCTACCAGGTCTGAAAAATAATAACTTTTGCAACAGCATAGAACTGCTCTTGAATTATTTGCTTTATTCCAGAAAAGTCTATAATGCATGTTGGCTCTTAGGCAATTAAAAAAAAAAAGTTAAAATACAAAGGAACAGAACATTATATCCTCTTGTATTCTGGTGGCTGCATAATCCATCCAAAAAAATGCCATCACAGTAACCCAGCATTTTCACCATAACAGGTCTGCAAGTGAAGTCAAAGGGTGTGGGTCCCATTAACCTCCTTTTGGCCTCCAGGACAATATTTTAGTATCCAATCAGTGCAGCTGAATTGTACTTTTAATAAGAACCCAGGGGGGTCTCCCTTTCTTCTGATATGTTTTTGGACTTAACAAAAAATTTCCAAGCCACTACTAACATATTTTCCTACATTTTAAAATGCATGTAGAGCGGCAGAGAAAGTGAGTGGGGATTCAAATCTTGCAGCATGCAAATGGAAAACATCCAAGGGTTTTCTCCATTGTTTACACATTCAGACTTTGTACAGCGTCGTCTACACAAAGGACAATGGGATGTTAGAACCAGGGCAGAGAGGAGGTGTTTGGCTGTTCTATTTCTGGTCTCTAAATTATAGAGAAGGATACACCCTACCTATAGCCAGCATTTGCCTCTTCTTTGTGGTGTGAGAGGATTATAAATTCAATTATAATGACATCAGGAATATATATATATAATTAAATATATATAATTATTAGTGACAAATCACCATATTTGTGGTCTACATTAGACAAATATCATTTTTGCCACCTAGACCCCACTTTTGGAACATCCTACTGTTTTTTTACCACAGGCAGGAAAATTATATTTGCAATCGCTAGGAACCATGAATCTGTATACCTGGTGAAGCCACCACACACTATATACGTGAGAACTATGGCCTTAAAACATCGTATCCTAGCAATGATTACATTACTGGGCTGCTGCAATTATGACCATTATCTCATACATAAGAGGAAGAAGCTGGAAGTCATCGGGCAACCACCTGATTACCAACTTTTGTCGCCAATTTACTGCGTGAATTTGCACACGTCTTTGTTTTTCCATGGAAACTGTCTTTACCTTGAAATCCACTTTCTGCATTGTTTATAGTATACCTTGCCATAAGTATTTTGTTTGAGCTGGCATTTGCAAGTATAAAAAGATTAGGTAGCGTTGCTCTCTAATTCTGTAATCTTAGCTGTAATTTGCCCCCTCCCCATGTTAACAGTGATATCTGCATGCACATACACATGCAAATGGGAGTTCAGGCAGCACATTGGGTTGCCATAGCAATCCAAACTGGTGTCTGACAGTATAGGAGGAAGTGATGGTGAGGGGAAAGGGGAGCCGAGACAGAGCCACTGGAGACAAGTGGCTAGGGCGTTCTCAGCAGCGGCTCCCACCTGGTGGAATGAGCTCCCAGAGGAGATCCGGGCCCTGCGGGACCTAGTGCAGTTCCGCAGGGCCTGCAAGATGGAGCTCTTCTGCCAGGCCTTTGAGGAGGAGCCACCGCCACTATCATTCCATCATTGAGAGCCTATCATCCATCTGCCCCATTATCTGGAGAGATAGATGCCGCCCATGAGCTGGGATATACTACTCCTGGTGCCCATGCAATTAAGAAATTCGCCGCCAATGTGGGATATCGTGCATCGTGCATCTTGGTTTTATGTGAATTTTACTGTTGTACCGAATTTTACTGTTGTATTGAATTTTTTACTGTATGTAATACTGTTTATTGTTTTAGTTCTGAAACTCGGCTTGACCGCTTGTTAGCCGCCCTGAGCTACCGGATAGGGCGGGGTATAAATCTCAAAATAAATAAATAAATAAAATAAATAAGTCAGTTAGAGTTGCCAGGTCCCTCTTGGCCACTGGCAGGGGATGAGGGACTAAGGTTGCCAGCTCCAGGTTGGGGAACTCCTGGAGATTTGGGGGAGACCTTGGGGAAGAGAGGGACCTCTGTGAGATATGGTGCCACAGAGTCACTCTCCAAAGCAGCCATTTTCTCCAGGGGAACTGATTTCTGTAGTGTGGAGAAGAGCTGTGATTCATGGGGATCTCCAGGTTCCACCTGGAGGCTGGCATCCCTAGGGCCTGTAGGAAGTATATCAGAGTTGGTACCCAAGAGGAGAAGTGGGGACCAGCAGACAAGGACATTAATTTCTAAACCAGTTTGCCATGTGGTAAGTGGGTGCTGCTTCAGAAATGCAAAACCACACTCCCATGGCTACACAAAACCAGCTGTACAGTTTGTTTTTGAGTTCTCAGCAGAATGTGGAATTTGAAATTTGTAGTGTTCGAGTATAATTCAGACCAGTTTGTTCATGTACTACAGTAATCACAAGATACCCGTAACACCATTATTAAAAGATGACTCTTTATTCAGCAATAATTAAGCACCATAGCAAGCAAAATATACCATAAAATGTATTCCTGAAACACAGTATAAGAAAGCTAATTAATACTGAAAATTACTGGAAGGGGGGAATATTGATAAATCTATTTTGTGTCCTGCTTTTCTTCCGAGGAACTAAGAGTGCTATACCTGGTTCTCTGTCTGCTCCACTTTACCCTCCTCAACAACCCTGTGGTGTAGGTTACGTTGAGAAAGAATGAGTGAGTCAAGGCTCTACGCAGCAGAATTTATGGCAGGGGAGGGAGTGGAATTTAGGTCTGTTCCTGTGTTTTTGTTCCTAGTTTTCGTTTGTCCACTTTTGATTATATTCATTTGTCTAATTAGAGTTTTATTTTTATTTTTTGCTGTCAAGTCATAGCTGACTTATAGCAATCACATTAGAAAAGTAAACAAAAACAGATGAGATCCTGCGTAATTTTGGCAATATCACAAAATAAAATAAAAGCTGTTTATAAAAATCACACAAGATATAGATATACTGAGACTGGTCTCATTAAAAAAGTTAAGAAGAAAGGAGGAGAAAACCCAATTAATACATTTTAAATGGATTACCATTTTTCAAGGTATGCTAGTATATTTTTCATTAAGGCAAATATGGATTTTTGTAAAACCAGCATTTCCCCCCCCTGGTTTCTCTTTCTGTACAAAGCCATTAGCTGCTTTATATGGAATCTGCACAGTGGTCTATATCCAGCCTGTCTAACCCTGCGCAGATGCTCCCCAAAGCTTCAAGCTGAGGCGTCCATGATTAAATAAGAGTGTGAGTCCTAATGAACAACAGCAGTGATGATGTCCACCCATTTCTTCTAACACTCTTGTCATTTTCAATCACATCAGAAATGGATTTTTAGACGTAGCTGTCTTTTTCACTCTTTGACACTAGTACCCCAATGCACAACCATCAGCTCGAGGATCAGATCCAGCCCACAACACCTTGCTAGAAGAAGACAGATTTCTCCCACGTCTCCACCAGTCTCCTTTGGTGATAATCTGACCTCTTCCAAACATGCTCCTGCTGTGCCCACTTATAGGCATTGTGATGGCGTGACCCCTGGCTCTCAATTCTTGTGTGATAGTCTGTGGGATACCATCTTCCAAAAATACATGCCATGAACCTACTAAATAAAATAAGAGAGTTCACACTGTGAATATGCATCATCATCATCTGATCCGGATAATATTTATTTAAAACGTTTATTTGCCACCTTTCTCACTTTCAAAACTTAAGATGGCTTATGATATAAATAAACAGTCCATAAAAGTCACAGTTTAAAAGTAAATTAGAATTGCCAATAATAAAAGCTAAATAAATAATATGTAGTCCTAAACAAAACTGTCTTCGCCTGCCTCCTGAAGATCTGCAGTGAGGAGGCCAGGCATACCTCCCCTGGAAGGTTGTTCCATAATTGTGGGGCTGCCTTGGAAAAGGCCCTCTCTAGTGCACAACCAAATAAGCATCTTTATTCATTCATTTATTCATTCATTCATTCATTCATTTATTTAATTCGATTTATAGTCCACCCTCCCCCTGGTGGGCTCAGGGCGGCTTGGTAGGACAGTAAAAAGAGCATCTCCCTGCAATCTTAATTCCTGGATCTGAAAGAGCAAGAGTAAAATTAAAGTATTACTTTTTAGCAGGACTCTTTTTTTTAGCAGGAACTCCTTTGCATATTAGGTGACACACCCCTAATGTAGCCAATCCGTGTAAGAAGAGCTCTGTAAACTCTTGGAGGATTGGCTACATTAGGGGTGTGTTGCCTAATATGCAAAGGAGTTCCTGCTACAAAAAGAGCCCTCCTTTTTAGAAACAAATAATGAGCCTACTAAAAGCAAATAGAAATTTCTGTTGACATCAATGGGATGGGGAGGAGACAGATAACTGGAAGCTCTGAAGTAGCTTCTTTAAAGTTACTATATGTTGCCTAAAACTACAAGGAGAAGTAGCTGCATAGTGTAAAACTAATGGTCAAATGACAAGGCTACCACCTTACATCCAACTGGAATCTGAGGGAAGGAGGTGATATGCCAATTATTATTATGTTATTATTTATACTGTGTTGTTGGAGGTTAAACATGACTGCCTGCCTATGCAATTACTGCTGACATCCAGGGATCATTTCGTAGAAAAAGAGGTGCAGGAGGAGGGAGAGCTTGTACCTGAATAAACCTTGGTCTTTTGGATGGCCAGCAAGCACAGGAAAGTGTGTGGCTGCTCGTGGGTTGAGGAAGGTGGTGTGGAGGACATGCATGGCCTTGAGCAGGTAGGGGACTAGGGTGGTGGTGGGGCAGAGGCGCAGGGGGAGGCCAAGTAAGCGCAGGAGGCCGGGGCAGAGCTCCTCACAGGAGTCACCGGGTCTGCCTTGCAGAGGTGCTGCGCCAGGGCTGGCATGAAGATGGGCAGAGCCTGAGCGAGCTGGGTGCCATGGCCCACGCAGCGGTGGAGCAGCCTGAGGGCCAGCTCGTGGCAGTGTTCTGCTGGGTTGGGCCGGGAAAGGTGAGAGGGGCCTCTGGGAGCAGGGGGTGGGACTTGCTGCATGTGCCTGCCCCTGGGCTCCTTACTGCCGGAGCTTTGTTTCTGCGCGATCCAGCAGGAAATGAGCCCTGCTGACATCCATATGTCTACAGGGAAGACGAATCCTAAATCAGACCTTTGGTCCATCAAGGCCAGTATTGTCTACTCAAACTGGCAGGGGCTCTCCAGGATCTCAGGCTGAGGTCTTTCACATCACTTCATACCTGATCCTTTTAACTGGAGATGCTGGGGATTGAATCTGGGACCTTCGGCATGCCAAGCAGATGTTCTGCCAGTGAGCCACAGCCCCTTCCTACAGCCCCTCATAAAACCAACAAAGTCCTGTGGTGACTTACAGACTATTTCTGTGTATGTATGGAGTGACTTAGGGAAGCATATCACGGGGTGGGGAAAGGTATTTTTATATAAAATGGAGCATAAGGCAAAGGAAGCTAATTCAGGAGGCATCCCTACTGTGCCTTGTTATGTCACTGAACTGCTTGAAGCATTTTGATCCCAGTGTAGCCAGAATTCCAGATGTGAGCTCAGTGAGGTAAAGTGGGTAAAGACAGACTTTAGTTCCCCTCACCAACATGATTAAAATCTATATCCTGCCCCATATTCCATTTTACACCCAATGGGTGGATATTTGGATAAATACATATGGATGTATCATGTCTCATTCTGCTCTAAGACAGTCTGTACAAAAACTGACCAAGAACTAAACTACATTATGTGGGAGATCCATGACTGTATTCTTTAACGGTAAAAATTACCCCATCAGTGGGTGATCTGCACCAGGGCCACTGTACTGAAGGAAGCTGTTTTCCTTTTTATTGGTACCATTCCCCCAATAGCAATCAGTTTCCAGAGCTATTATCACCCCTGAACTGGAGTGGGAGGGGGTACAATATTAGTCTCTGTCTATTGGTGTACCATGGCTTATAGCACCTTGGGAAAGAGGGCATGGCTATAGGGAAAGCGGTATGAAGGAAAGGGTTGACCCTCCCTCTCAGTACTAGAGACATAATCCAAATCCTCCCTCCCACATTACTTTCTTTTAACCTTCAAAAAATCTCCAGCAATCCCATTACGGACCTCTCATGAAACATATAGTATGACTTTCAGGAAAGAACACTGCTGTGATTTCAGTTGTTCAGCAGAGTTCAAAGGTGATCAAGAGCTTTACTAGTACTGAGGGACAGGAAACAAACTGAATCCATCATTTAAAAAAAAATTCAGTAGAACCTCTCTTATCCTAATCTGCTCTGATCAGCCTCCCCAGTTAGCAAAAATTCCACAGCATCCATAGTGCTAAGTCTAACCAGCATTCCAGTCCCAACAGCTGCCTAACCACACATTTGAGATATTTCCCAACGCATTTGTTTAATTTTTTTAAACAAGTTTACCTTTTTTCTTGTATTCTACATAAACACGAGGAGCATCCAAGGCCTGCTGTGGATTCATCCCAAATTCCAACATGTTCAGTAGTACCTTTAGGAATGCACGGAGGGAAATGGAATGGAGTAAAAGGAGCAAGAAGAGGCAAGTCTGTTTCATAACCCCAGCACATCACCAGGGCCGGTCTCAGCTAAAGAGCAACAGAGGCAGCTGCCCTCTGGACAGCCAAGCCTACCCTCTTCTGACCCTCTTCTGCCCCATCACTGCCCAGTTTATTGCTGTGCCTCGGCTTCCTGGGGGACCCACCACCACCACCTGGTTCATGCCCTGAGTAGCCGGCAAGCGTTGGCCAAGCAATGAGCTGAGCAGCAGCAGCAGCCACACCCAGCTCATTCCCCAGAACTGGGGGGGGGCATAGTCATTAAGATTGCCTCTGTAGATCAACAGAAAGGAAAGCAATTCACAAAATAGAATCGCCTACCTAGACTTATCCTTGTAAAATGAGTATTGAATTAATAGGATACTGTATAAATATATACTGAGTCAGACAACCGGTTCATTGAGCACAGGACTGCCTCCTCTGAGCAGGAATGCCCAGCACCTGTCATTTCTGTTCACGTCCTGCTTACAGGTCACAACCAGGGAACTGAATTGCTTTTTGGCATGGGAAACAGTTTGTGTGTGCATGTTCCCACAGAGCCTGGTTGCAGGCTCAGCCTCCTCCCCTGACCTGTCATTGTTCCATGCTACTTGGCAGCCCATGGTCTCAAAAACTTGCAATAAACCAGTCAGGTGGGCAGTGGTACTAAGCAGGATTTCTTAAAAAAAGTTTTAACATTTGGTGCTGTCTGTGTTGTTCCACTTGTGCATTTTTGCACAGTCTTATGAGAGTCGTAGATCAATGATGCTGGGGGAGGGAGAGAGCTAACAGGCCTGGCCTTAGCATCTATGACCCAGTGGTGAAGAGTCAACTTTACTCACTGCACATGTGCAAAAGTAGCCATGAGGCAGAAAGACTGAAACTCCCCCATCACAGCTATTGCACAGCCACAAATCTGTCTGGCAGCTGATTGAGTTGGACACTGGCAAGGCAAGGAGAGATACAACACTTGACTCATAAGTGATCACAGCTTTCAAAAATGGTATGTTGATCTACCAAACATTTTTAACCACAAAGTTTGCAACACCTCTCACCAAGAGTAATTACCTAGGATCTGCAGCAGAGGAAAATGTCCTTTAACTGGAGACAAAACGTGGGACCTTTTGCATCCAAAGAGCATCCTTTTCCACTGAGCCAATGCCCTTCCAGTTTGGTGTAGTGCTTAGGAGTGTGGACTCTAATCCGGGAGAACCGGGTTTGATTCCCCACTCCTCTACATGGATCTGCTGGTGTGACCTTGGGTCAGTCACAAGTTCTTTCAGAGCTGTTATCTCAAGAACTCTCTCAGTCCCATCTACTTCACAGGGTGTCTGTTGTGGGGAGGGGAAGGGAAAGGAGATTGTAACCCGCTCTGAGATTCCTTCCGGTAGTAAAGGGCGGAGTATAATTCCAATCTCTTCTTCTTCCCTTATTGTTTCACTCTAGCTTGAGAGAAGTCATTGCCAGTAAAAGAAACAGCTAAAACAGCTGAAAGTGAGTAATATTTTAGGTTAATTATGTCAGAGGACGTAAAGGTAGTTGAGGGACACACATTGCTGTACTGAATTTGACAAAACAGGTTATGTAAAAAAACTGTCCACAGGTCACTTCCCAACTCTACACATTAATTCTAAATGTATACATGCATGTGGGTGACAGCCAGTGTGGTATAGTGGTTAAGAGCGGCAAACTCTAATGTGGAAAACTGGGTTTGATTTCCCACTTCTTCTCCACATGAAGCCTGCTGGGTGACCTTGGGCCAGTCACAGTTCTCTCAGGACTCTCTCAGCCCCACCTACCTCACAGAGTGTCTGTTGTGGGGAGAGGAAGGAAAGGTGATTGTAAGCCACTGTGAGACTCCTTAGGGTAGTGAAAAGCGGGGTATAAAACCCAACTCTCCTTCTTTTTCTTAGGTTTTGTTTTTGCACATTTGGATCACAGGATTTGAAAACGTCCCACTTCTCACAAACCCCTCTTCTAAAAACCATCAGATGCCCACCTGCACGTGTCCTTGCGGCTGCATGAATCCACCCATCACTCCAAAAGAGCACAACAGTTCCCCTGAGTCTGCAGCTGTTGCCAGAGCAGGTATAATCGTGTGATACGGCCGCTTGTTAGGTGCCAGGCAGTTTGGGTGTTCAGGGTGTAGTGAAAAACTGAAGCCTCTGTTCTGAGAAATGAATAAGTAAACTCAATAAAACCAGAGACTCTCAAAATGCAACCTAAGAGGGGCTGCCTAAAAAAAAAACACAAAAAAAACACCTTACTGAGCCTGCAGGAAGTGTGGGGATTTTGAGAAACAGAAGTGGGCACCACTGACTGCTGTGGAGGCATGTCAGGATTTTTGATTCCCCGAGTACAGGGGTAGATAAGTGTTGGATTTTATTCCTGTCCCCTCCCACCCCACCATATGTATTTCTAAAATACAGTCTCAATTTCATCTACATGAAAGGTTCAGAGGGGGAAATGGCCAATTTTCATTTTTGAAGAAGTCAAGAAAACTTACACTACTACCTGAAGGCTACCCACACTTACTAATATCAACCCTACTAAAACAAATTGTGGGTGGGTGGTCTTTGTTACCATCTGTAAGACAGAGCCAGCTCATGTGCCCACACCCCACAGCAGTTTCGGCACTTGAAAAGGTGAGGGGGGAGAAAACACCAAGTCCCACTGCACTGTGGACCCGATCAGGATCAGGCCCTTGAAGCCATTTAGACTCTAAAATGGTGGCAGCAGCCCCAGGTCAGCTCTAGGGATCTTGCCATGCCTAGTAGTTATGCCAAACAGCAGCTTCCACATGGGGATTCCTCCCCCTTATGGGTAGTGGGAATGCCACCTGGGCCCAGCTCATCTTGCTCCTGCATCCTTCCCTTTTGTGCTGGCTCAAAAAGAAACCTCCTTTATATGGATGCTGCATTCGTAGTATCTGCCAACCCCTCTCACCTCACTCACGAATGTCAAAAATATTTTCTTACTTGCAGGGTAAACCCACAGCCATCAGGTACCAGCCCCGTGCCAAATCCCATGTAATTGCTGTTAACAAAAGAGCAGGCGTTGCCTTGACCATCCACCACAGTGAAATAAACTGTGTCACTTCCGACGGAGAAAGGATTGCCGTGATTAAGGTTGTGAGTAGCTCTGCACAGAAACAGAACAAAAAAAGAAGTCCTAAATCAAAATTTCCAGTTTCACTATCCAAGCGAACCTGGGTCACTCTACAGGAGTATTCTCAAAAGTACTGCGATTGCACCGTGTTTGGAGGGCAGCAGTCTGGTTCAATGAAGCAGAGCAAAGACCATCCAGATGGTCCTGGAAGCCCATGAGCAGGGACCTGTCATTAGCAGCCTCACCCATCTGCTTCTTCCCCTTCCTCTGTCAGTCAGAGGCACTTTGGCTGTGAATAATTTTTTGGCCCAGAGGCTTATTGCCTCTGAACACTGAAGTTCCATCTATCATGGCTGATACCTAGAGACAGATCTATCCTCCAGGGGCTGTGGCTCCATAACAGTGTATATGTCCTGCAAGCAGAAACTCCCAGGTTCATTCCTGGGCATCTCCATTTACATTATTTCAGAGACACTGGGAAAGACCATTCCTCTGCCTGAGCTCCTGGAGAGCTGTTGTCCATCAGACTAGACAATACTGAGCTCAAGGAACCAATGGTGTGACTTGGGCAAGAGGTTCATGGTATACATTTGTGATAAAAGGCAGAAGGCACCATGAGAGGAATCAATGCATAACAAAACTAAATACAGGCAGTCCAGTGTGTTTATTAATAAAAGAACTTCAACAGAAGTGTCAATTGCCTAGTACAGTGTTTGTCATTCAGCCATTACCTTTTGGCTTCATTGGCTCTGGAAAATGGAACAGTTTTGCTGCTTACTAGGCAATACTGGGCAATACTGGGCAGAATACTGCCTTTGTGTTTTTCCTTATACCTTTAGAAGAATTAGCCAGGGGCCACCAACAGATAATTTAATTATGTGCTGTTTGAAGAAACAAAGTGTCTGTCCCAAATCTAACATCAGTCAGTTGCATCTGGAGACAATGAACTGCTGCATTACAAGCAGGGAACCTGCAAGGACATGGGGAGGGGGATCTCATTTTCCCTGTCTCTTTTCTCCCACTATTTCATCTTTCTCTTTCCTGAAAACCCCCACAGCATCTCCCCTTTCCCTGCTTCCTTCCTCCTCTAGTGAGTAAATCACTTCCTAGTCCATCAAGGCTGGGGAAGTCAATAGCAACTTGAGGAGATGCAACTGGAATTGAACATTTACATCACTGATGCTTAGAGAGAGAGAGAGACCGTTGGATCAAAACCAAAACAAAAATCAGTATATGCAATGTCCCCAACCTCCCATACTACATCAATGAACATCAAGGGTATATATACAACGTTTACAGCAGATGTTCCACATTTCTGCTCCCTTCCTCTGAAAATTGGCTCAGTTTGCATAAGCAGCACTCCAACATCACATTGTTCAACTGTCCCTGGGTTGTCCAAGTGGAGGTTATAAATTTTAAACATGGGCTGGGAATCACTTTTCCTTGCCAGACTGCAAGCCCTCCCTACTCATTGGATGAGTAGTAGCAGCATCACTGAAGTCAGAGCTGCTGCTGAATTTACTAGGCTGCCTTACAGATTATTTTTTCCCTGGCTGTCAAGTTGCAGCTGACTTATGGTGACCCTGTAGGGATTTCAAGGCAAGAGACTAACAGAGGTGGTTTGCCAACACTTGCCTCTGCGTTGCAACCCTGATATTCATTGTTGGTCTCCCATCCAAATATTGA
Organism: Gekko gecko; assembly: GCA_029375565.1. Classification (NCBI taxonomy): domain Eukaryota; kingdom Metazoa; phylum Chordata; class Lepidosauria; order Squamata; family Gekkonidae; genus Gekko; species Gekko gecko. The sequence goes on from JAPDNY010000008.1 coordinate 113,014,329, forward strand.
CCAGGGCCAACCAGGCTTAACTTCCAAGATCTGACAAGGTTGGGATAGCCTAGGCTGTCCAGGTCAGGGCTACAGATTGCTATGATGGCAAAAAGCACAGAAGGAGGTAGATGGGTTCCAGACATGGTCACATGGTATTCAAGAGCCAGCATCCTTTTCCCTACAGTTCCCCCCCCCGCTCCTTCCTCTTTCTGCCCCTGAAACTTTCCTTAAAATTTTCTATAATAGTTTTACTTAGGACATAAATCTTCATAAATCTCAAAAGGAAAAAAACTGAATTCTATACTTCATACTACTATATCACAATGTAAAATGAGTTATGAGTTCCAAACATCTAGGGAGGCTTTGGATTTAAGTTTATCAAACAGCAGCCTCCCCCATACCACAGACAAAAGACTACATAATATTGCCTGGAGGTCAGATCTTCAAAAGAAAAGAAGTGTTCTGTAGGGCATGCCTCAGCCTTTAGGTGTGCCCAAAGCAGCTCTCTGGATCCTGGCCACATCAAATAAACTAGGACTGTAATTTATGTACACAAAGACTGCAGCAATCTTTTTCAAAGAAAGCTTTGGCCAACAGTATTAGACAAAACAGACACTGTTTCACAGATCAGGATCTGAACTATGTTTATGCTAATAATTTTTTAAATAGCAAACAAGTAAAGAGACCTCACCTCTGTAAATCAATTAGCTGGGAACGGTTTCTGGCATAAGATTTTGAAAGGAGCTCTATTGTTGGAACAGAAACTTTTTCTGGATCCGCACAGAACCAGAAAGCATCGGAAAAACTGGTTTTCAAAGTTTCAATTAGAACGTGCAAATAATTTGCAGTATTATGGCCCATTTCTAAAAACAGAAAAAGAAGAATCACACCAGATTCAAGAGGCAGAATTGATTACTCCTGAATATATTTCATCCACAGAAATACAATTTGACAATATTGCTGCTCAAATAATATAAACTTTATGGTGTGGATTCCTTCCAACATGCAAACTTGCTCCCTCCACTGTAACATGGTCTTCTTCAACTAAAGCAACTTCCCCATCAAATTTTATTATGATAGCACTTTTGCTGAAGTCTGAATCATTTAAATGCAGAATAATATAAAGCAAAGAGGGAAGGAAACCTTGTTTGCAAAGTGAAAGACGTGAATCTGGATCTCAAGAATGGGGATCAACAGCCTTCAGGGAACAAAGAATTTAAAAATGAGAAAAGGTTAATGAAATGGCAGGTCATCGCTAGCAGGGAAGGGGCAAGCTTGCATTGTTTCTGTGTTTCAACCATTATATCATTTAATTTTAAAAATGTTTAAAAAGTTCTAAAATTATACGAGGAAAGGATAAGGGAAACAGTTCAAGATAATTGAGATGTAATGACAAGCTATTGTTTATCCAATATGTAGTCTGCAAACCAGAGTTTGCTGTTACTTCCGAATCATGTCTGTGTCTTGTATTCAGTGATGAACTAGTACTTACAATACAAACACCTCGATAAACTTCCTGGTTGTATCTCCAGGGACTGATTTAGGTTTTTCCCAACTATGTCTTGCAGCATTACCAAACCTCTGACTCAAGGGCAAGACAAAATAAAACAATCAAGATGATCATAGGCTACAAAAGAGATCATCCAAACCTCTGAAAAGATAATTCCTCTATGTGACATCTATAAAGACTGACATACTGTTAGTCTTCATAGGTGTTGCATAGGGGAGGAACAATTTATTGATTTACTGTTAATTAGTAATTTAAAATATTGAACCGACAGCAAGCCACGTATAACACAGGATTTCCAGAGCGTAAAAAACTTTTTAAAAAATCAGTTCGGTAGTCATTTGTTAAATATTTATATCAATTGTCCAGAAGATTAGAATGAACAGTTATCACTTTCATGTTAGAGAACTTTGTCAGTTCGCTCCAAACAATGCTGTTGCAGGAAACACAAGCAGCTCACACTTTCAGCTCTTCCACCTCACTGTTCCAACATGTGTCAGCTAATCAACAAAGTTTTTGAACCAGTGCAATGACATATAGAAACTTCTTATTTAAACTGGATTTGCTGACAGGCTTTTCTTTCCCTAAAAGTGATACATCTGGCAGTTTACTTCCCTTTCCAGGTCTATTTCTATAAGAAGCAGCAGACACTTGAGATGTTCAAATGAAACATACCTTTCATGTTGAAATTTTCTAAAATGTTCAGGGCTAACAATGCTGTGATTCCTTGTCCATTAGGAGGGATTTCCCAAACATTCACACCCTGAAAAAGAAAATTCTGGCATTTTATATTTATGTATTTATTTATTTTAAGATTTATTGTTTGTATGTATAGCCTGCCCATCATTCGAGCAGGCTCAGGGTGGGTAACATCATAAAACAATACAATAAATACAATTAAAATTAAACGATTTGAACAGTAATAGACATTAAAGCACAGTCACACTTCTGACAAGTCAGCTAGTTGTGGGAGGTTCCCTGGCATATTATTTGGGTTGGTAGGTAGGTGACAACCACCTCAGGGAGGCCATATAGGGATGTCTGCTGCCTCAGCCAAAAGCCTGGTGGAACAGCTCTGTCTTACAGGCCCTGTGGAATTGAAGAAAATCCCTCATGGCCCTAATCTCAACTAGGAGCATGTTCCACCAGGCAGGGGCCAGGGCAGGGAAAACCCTGGCCCTGGTTGAGGCAAGATGGATGTCCTTTGGGCCAGGGACAACCAGGAAATGTTGTTCCATAGAGCATAACGCTCTTTGGGGTGTATATGGGAAGAGGTGGTCCCTCAGATAAATGGGTCCAAGGCCATGTAAGGCTTTAAAGGCGATTACCAGCACCATGAAGTGAATCCGGAAGTCAACTGGCAACCAATGCAGTTGGCGGAGCATCTGCTGAATGTGAACCCACATAGGCATTGGCATCAGCAGGCACGCCGCCACGTTTTGCACCCGCTGTAATTTCCGGGTCAGCCTCAAGGGTAAGCCCATGTAGAGCGAGTTGCAGTAATCAAGCCTGGAAGTGACCATTTATATTTATATATTTATATTTATTTTCTATTTATACAATACAATGAAGAAAAGTATTTTTCCCAACACACTAGCAATTGTCTATATGAACGTGTTTGTTGTATCAACAAGTTAATTATATTACTTCCTTAACATGCAAATAACAATACTTAAACAGAGATTGATTCACTGTTGTATTTATTACACTGCGCCTGGATGCTATTAGTTGCTGTGCCTGAAGTCTTTCATATAAATGCCAGCTTCTTTTAGATCTAGCTCCTAAATCTTAAAAACTTAAGTCCAGAACTCTCTCTATACACAGCAGGAAATCCCATCATTTGCCCTTGGATAACAAGGGCATCTGTTGGAAAGATACATTTCAGAAATACCTTCCTAGAATGGAAGGAATAACAATTTAGAATTTAGTTCTCTTTAGCAGGTAGAAATTTCTAAATAGCACATGTATGTTCAACTGAGTACCATATATTTTGTGTGTGTGTGTGTGTGTTTAAACACATTGCTCATTGCCAGGTACATGTGCATTCCCAGTGTGACTAATGTGTTTATTACTAGGTCTGGGTTTAGAAGGAGACTATTCTTGGTAGTACTGAAAGGTATGATTGCAATCTGGCACACCTTAGCTAATAAATGGGTGTTAAGAGTCTCCTTTGCTTAAGTGAGAACTCCAGCATCACAATTCCTAAGACCATACTGGTGACCAATGTGCTCGTCATTTTCAGAATTGCTCTGGGCTTATTTGTCACCAATAAACAAGGATAAACGAGTCAGATTCAAAACAGGTACCAGATTTGGAAAAGATTCTATAACTTTACCACAAGAACTTTGGACGCTTGAAATGGGCTATCTAATTCAGGAGCAATGAGCCTTCCATTAAGTGAGAAACCTTACTTTGGTAGAAGAAGACTTTTTATGCAGTGGAAATAAATAGGTGAATACAACCCATTATCGCCAAATTCCTTTTTTTATATCCAGGCAGAATGAGATTCCAAGGATTCTACCATTCAAGGGTAGAACTAATGCCAGATCTATGTTTTGTTTAATTTGGGTAGCTTTTCAACCTATCAGTCACCTCTCCTCTGTACAGAACTAAGAATAACAGGTTGACAAACAGGTGGAAGATTGCACCAGTTTGAAGCTGCACAGAAGCCTTAATCGGACAAATGTATATTCAGAGTGCAAACAAACAGAACAACCCTGCAAAGTCAGAGAATTTGGGCATGCTTAAGGGCTTCTAAATTTAACAGGAAAAGATCAATTTTCATTCTATTTGACAGCACACTCCTTTGCCACAGACTTTACACACTGCTCTTAAGAACCCCTAGAAGCTTTGAAGAACCAAAAGGAAATTTTTCAGGCATTTTATGGAGGGGACAATATGAACAAAAGCTACACTGTACATAGGTGGTAGCAGTCAAGGTTCTCTGGGCTACACATTGTTGTCTTAGGCTGATATTAACTCTGTGAATTTGGATGTTCTCAAAGGAGAAGAATTAATTGAGTTGGGAACAACTTTGCTTGCTAGCAAGATTAAGACTGCATTCAAATGTCACGGGAAACTAGTGCAGCTTGATTAAAGTCTTGTTTACAGCAACATCCAAAAACTGGCAACCCCACTGTTATGTATTGGAACTAAACCATTCCAGATATGTCACACCGGAGAGCTTGGAGTACAAGAACAATAGCCCTACCAGGCCTCTGGAAGTAACCAATCTAGTAGTAATGTTATGTAAATAGCCCGTCACTGGGAGTGGGGTGTGTTTGGGGTGTGGCAATTGCATGCTATTTAAGAAGAAGAAGAGAAGAAGAAATTGGATTTATACCCCGCCCTTCACTTTTGAGTCTCAGAGTGGCTTACAAACTCCTTTCCTTTCCCCTCCCCACAACAGACACCCTGTGAGGTAGGTGGGGCTGAGAGAACTCTAACACAAACTGCTCTTTCAGGAACAGCTGTGCCAGAGCTTGTGACTGACGCAAGGTCACATCAGCAGGTACAAGTGGAGGAGTGGGGAATCAAACCCGGTTCTCCCAGATTAGAGTCTGCACACTTAACCACTACACCAAACTGGCTCTGGGGTCTTGTCTTGCTCTTGCTGAAATCACAAATAAAGTTGAGCTGACAACTAGACTCGAGCCTGCTCATCCATGGAAACCACTATTTAACACCCACTAATTCTGGTTTACAAGACTGCACACCAGGGTTCTTCATCAAACCAACTTGTGAACTTAGGTTACATCCAAAATGCAGGGATTCCAACTTAATCTTGACTCATTTGATTGACAAATCAAGCAACCACACAATCAGAGGAAAAGGTTTCAGAAAGAAAGTGGTTGGCAGGGACGGATTAAACATTCCCAATTCTTGTCTGATTCCAGCAGCTCATTCCCTCTATTCCTCTCCAGTGAAATAGTTCTGCCAGGAGTCTTTTAATATGAAGAAAGGGCCATCAGGTTTTGTTACATGGCTGCAGTATAATTTCCAGCATGCTCCTTTGAATCCCCTGGGGAGGAATAAAAATCGCCAGTTTTCAGGGGTATCTTTAGTAATCTATGTGCTTTGGAGTACATGTCCTCCAAATTTCAAAACTCTATGCCATAGCGATTTCAATATCCCCAAGATTCATATTTGTGTATATAATGTACTGGCTGAACTGTGGGAGAAGAAGAAAATTTCATACAGTCGGTTTGCCAGGCTGTATTGGATTTAAAGGAAGTTAGCCTGACTGAAAGCAAGTTTGCACATAAATTGCAAACCCAAAGTTTTAGAGAAACAACATTGTTCTTAAATACAGCTCCCAGATATATAGTTCATTCCTTTAAAAGCTAACTAATTAGAAGTTAAACCCAAGTCTAGTTTCTTGTGCCTGTATTTGTGCAGTGGGTAGGCCTGGGAAGGAAGTATGGTGTGGCAGGCAATCTTATTACTCTACAGAAAACAAAAATCAGAGAAAAAACAAAACAGACACTATGGAACAATGTAGGGAGGGAATCCCAAGGATAACTTGGCAAGCAAACCCTAGTTTCTTTCCAGTCTTGGCTATGTAACTGGAAAGTTTTGCTTTAAAGTTTCAGGAGAAGCACACTGAATAACACAACACCCTCTTTTGTGGAAACTTATGTGGGTGGGAGAAAGAGAATACAAAAGTTGGGCAAGGATTCAGAATATTCTCTCAATTCTTCTTTCTTTTTATCTTGAGTCCCAGTTCAACAGTGTGTCTGAAAATTTGCCAGTTTAGCATGTATTCATTAAGTGTATGCCCAAGTGTCTTGCTGAGGGCTTTGAGTTTGTAATGCTAAAAGACAACTGCTTCTGGCTACAGAGAAAACACAGGTCAGTCGCGATAAATGGTAGATTTAAACCTCTCAGCTATCTGCAAAATGAGTTAGGATATCTTTAGAATTTGGGGTGCTATTAAATCCAATAGGCTTTTGTATTGCATTTGTTTTTCTGTAGTAGAAACAATACACTTTAATATTTATGTTAATCTGAAGTCATTATCAAATTAACCAAAATGATTTTCTTTTCAACTTGTCTTTATTGGGATAAACTCCAACAGCTGATGAATATATAGAAAACATTCAAGGCAGAGAATGCTTAAACAGATCATTACCTAATCCAATAGTTGAATATAACTGGTGCCTTGGCATACCTTGTAATTTGTGACAACAGGTTTGACTTCTTCAGTGGCATGATTTTTCAGATCCTCTAAATTCATTACTCCACCATTATTCTGCAGAATGTCAATGATAGCTTTGGCCACACGGCCTTCATAGAAACCTTGTTTGCCAGATCTAGCCAGCTCCTGGAAACAGGGCAAAGGCAAGCTTTGAAAAAAGATGTTGGTATGAAATCTTTCCGCCGCGCTCATTTTACTTCAGAGCTCATCCAGACAGCAGGAATACTGCACAGAGATCTGTGTCTACTACTAAGTCTCCAGCCAAGTGGCCTCTACAGTGGAGATCATCTCACTGATTATTGTGGCTTGCAGGTATCCACTATTCTGAATGAGCACAGTGGAGAACTGAGCACATTTCTGGACGGAAGCACTTTTTTGTCTCATATCCATTGATATAGCAGGGTCCAATCATGTCAGTTTCATCAGGCAGTGAGCCATTATTTAAACAACCCAGTAGAAAGGCTTGATTTAGCTTATAAATTTTCAATCAGGTACTTTGCTTGCACATCAATTAATTCCTAAAAAGGGTGAATGCTAATTTATTGATATGACTGTTGATTTACAAGTTAGTAACTTCAGAGCTTTCAACCACTCTCGAAATTAGGGCACTTCACTGTATACTTAAATACCGGCCCAATTCAGAAAATTTGGAATTGATAGACCTGACTTTAATGTGCTTCTTCTTCCATTCACCTATCTATTAAATGTCTTTTTTAAAAAAGCATATTCCAAACTCCTCAGCCATTTTTTTCTCAAAGCAGCTTACCAACTGCAAGACACCATATGTAATTTTTAAAAAACTTGTCTGCAACTAGCGTAAAGTTTTCTGAACAATTTTTTTCTGATTGACGGATAATTAACAATAAATTATCCAAAAATAAGTACAAATATATGAATACTACCACCTTCAAATCATCATCACCACAACCCACATACAAAGGACAAATGTTAACAAAACACCTATGAAAATAAATGTCTTTACCTGGCACCAAAAGTTAAACAAGCACCACGAGACTAGATGAGATGAGGACATTCTACAATCAGGGTATCACAACTGAAAAGTCTCTTTTCCTTATTAGTCCTCATCTCAGCTCTGAAAAGAGTTTAACTGACTGGAAGGTGCATAGACAGTCCACAAGCTATCCTGGACCCAAGTTGTAGGGCTTTACAAGTAGGAATCAGAGAACTCTGAATTGGGCTTCAAAGTTCAGTTGTTTTCGGACTGGCATCTCTCAGTAATCTAAGTACCACATGTTGCAGCAATTGACTCTTCCAGGCTGTTTTCAAAAGGCAGCCCCAAGTCAAGTGCATTACAGTACTCTATGCTAGAGCCTAACTACACCTTATATTTTCCTCATTTCCTCCCCGGGACATTATGATCAGTCATGTGCTAAAAGTTCCATGCCCAGAACCCAATTCCCAGGTGTCTGGGGGACAGTCTAGGCTGGAACCGCAGTGCACAGGGGCTTAAGACTTCCTTCCAGCACCATTTTCCCAACCCAAAACAGCTCCAGGGACACTATCTGTTTCACTGGGGAAACCATGTGTACTGATGGCTTGCATGTATGTTTCTCCAGCAGGGCAAACCATACCCCCGAGGCCATTTCAGGCTGGAAAATGGTCATAGGGAAGGCTTAAGCTGCCTTTCCCCATACAGTCAAAGTCCCAATTTGCCTCTCCACACCTGAGAACTGGATTTAGAGAATGGCACTCACAGTGCATGCCTGGCTGCCAGGCTGTAGGGTTGCCAGGTCTTGCGATGCTGCAGGTGGGGGGACCTTCATTCCTCTCTGGGAGCCTCTGCCACGTATACAAAGCACGTACAGCTCAATAACATCACTCAGAAGTGATGTCATCATGCTACTGACACTTTAGGTTTTGGGCAAAGCTCTACGGTTTTGAGCCCAAACTTACCATAGAGTTTTGCCTGAAACCTAAAGCATCACCATGCAACATCAGTGGCATGATGATGTCACTTTTGGGTGATGTCATCACACTGTGTTTGGGGACACCCCCCGCAGGCCAACTGGCCGGCAGCAGAGAGGAGCCCACAAAAGCAGGGTAACCCCCACCCAGACCAGGGAGCTAGCAACCCCCAGCTCCTGGGGAGGCCATTAAGCAAATGTAATGTGCAGTTAGGGCACAAATATGACTAGAATATAGATAACAGGGGGAGCACCTTGCTCACAGGAACAATTCAAGGCCTGAGGAACGTTTGTGCACTACTTTGTGGTCTTTTGAGGAATGGCATCAGAAAAGGTGTCTGAGTTGTCATTATTCAAAAAGCATCCACATAAAGTAATTATTTCTACTAAAAGTATGGAAAGAATAACTGTGAACACATGCTGCTGCCAACAGGTAAGTACTAGTTACCCACTCAAATGAGAGGAAGGGAAGGAAGAGAAATCCTCCCTCCTAACTTGTATTGTGTGCATGTCTGTAAGTAACCACAGAAATAGTTACAGGCACTAAAATAAACTTATAAATAATTGACTCAATTTTTTAAAAAAAGAAATGCAAGTACAACCACCATGATTAGTCATTGCCAGGAATATGCCAGCTTGCTATGGAGCCTTTCTATAGGAGTAGGACCAAGCCACATGGTGAACCACATATTACAAATAACCACTACAGAAATCTGAAAACAGACATCTCAAACACGGCTGAGACAGAGCATGAGCTTTTAAACACGGTATGTTAAGTAGTGCATACTTACAGTGTTAGAAAGCAATGGGCTGGTGTAGGTCACAGTCCCTGTCCTTTTACCAATGCAACTTTCTGCTGTTTCATTACAGTGCAGTTCTATTTACCTGTGCAAAAAACACTCTTGAACAATTCCATTTTGCATAGTCTGTGGAAAGCTAGGACAGTTGGAGTCTTCCTAACCTATCAGGACAAAGTATGAGATTCTGAGATGTCAAGTCTGAACAGCTTTGTTTTAGTGCGTAAACAGAAATTGCCGGGGCTCCCTGACTGAAGGCCATGCTGTACCTTTCCTCATGTCATATTCCTGATCTGAAATGTCCTCCTTGGAGGCCATATATATATCTTCCCCAGCAGGGCAGATATTAGCTCCAGTCAAGCCACTTCATGTCAGGAAACAGGTATAAGGAAATACTACCCCTTATTGCAAGGTGTAATAAAAACTGCCTTAACAAAAACTGTTTGTTTTCAGATTTCTGTAGTCCAAACCCTATTATATTGCTCATTGGATGTCCCGTCCTGTTGGCTGTCCTTGATTTATGATTTACGCACCCTGAGTCTCACTTAGAAAAGTGAACTATAAATAACCAAATAATAATATGAATTTTGCTCTAAGTCCTAGTGAACTATGCTTTCAAGGAGCTGCAGAGTTTTAGGTGAGGAAGATCACCGGGTGGTTTACGTATTGCATAAATGACGAGCCTTTCTTGACTAATGGCATCATGTTAATATTTAACAATTTGGTGCCAGGTGGTAACCTGGTACACAGAGGACAGTAAATGAATTGATGACATGTGGGGAAGGAGGACATTGGTTCCTCCTTTTATTTATTGCTTTGCTGGTACCAGGTACCAACAGTTTACCTTCTTTGTGGTTTTTTGTTTTCTTTTTTTGGAAGGGATATTCCTTGGAATCAGGTCAAGAGTTACAGGCAGTTTCCTTTTGTGTACCTAAGCACCTAGTTCTGTTCTCTGAATTCTGTAGCTATTTGCTATGCACACTATAATTTTAAAATTCAGCTTTGCTTTCTAAATAGATTGATATCACAAATCTAGAAATCTTGCATGTGTGTGTGTGTGTGTGTGTGTGTGTGTGTGTGTGTAGCCATCAAGTCACTTCTGACTAGGGCTGCCAACCTCCAGGTGGCTGGAAATCTCCTACAATTACAACTGACCTCCAGGAGACAGAGATCAGTTCAACTGGAGGAAATGACTGCTTTGGAAGGTGGACTTTATGGTATTAGAGCCAGTTTGGTGTAGTGGTTAAGAGCACGGACTCTAATCTGGGAGGACCGGGTTTGATTCCCCACTCTTCCACATGCAGCTGCTAGCATGACCTTGGGTCAGTCGTAAGTTCTCTCAGAGCTGTTCTCTCAAGGGCAGCTCTCAAGAGAGCTCTCTCAGCCCCACGGACCACACAGGCTGTCTGTTGTGGGAAGGGGAAGGGAAAGGGATTGTAGGCCTCTCTGAGACTCCTTCGGGTAATGAAGGGTGGGGTATAAATCCAATCTCTTCTCCTCTTCTATTATACCCCATTGGAGTCCCAGCCCTCCCCAAACCCTGCCCAGGCTCACCCCCAAAATCTCCAGTTATCCCCAGCCTGGAGCTGGCAACCCTGCTTCTGACTTATGATAACCCTATGAATTAATAACCTCCAAAACATTCTGTTGCTAACATCCTTGCTCACGTCTTGCAAACTGAGGGTTGTGGCTTTTTTGATTGAGTCAATCCATCCCATGTAGAGAAATCATGACAAGGAGCCAAAGCTGCTCTTCCAAAGAGAAGAAGGGCACTTGTGTCCATGCAGGGATTTCTGATTATCTCATATCCAATGTGCTCCCCTGCTCACATCCTCCCCAGGGTTTCCTTACCTTTCAGTATTAGGAGCCATAGCAGGGAAGGGTGGTGGCAACAAAGCTGTGTTCCTTGAGTACAGCTTGTTGTGTTTGATTGGAACCAAGCCATAAAACCAACAGGAAACAAGTCCTGTTCTATACTGGTGGTTCTGGAACCATGTGCACAATCATAATGTTGATGCTGCCAGGCCTGGTTTCATCATCAGGAATATGTTTCATTTTTTCAGGGTATAGTTCTGAATTGTTACCCCAAATTGACGGACTTATTCGGGCAAAGGCAAGGAATGCACGGGCATTTTTAGCCTCCTCTCCTTTCACATTATTGCCAGTCAGTCTTCGGCTGTCGAGTGGGTGTGGGTCCAGAAAACTGGAACTCGGTTTTATGACTCATAAGTAATAATACAGACGCAGCCAAGAGAATATTAGGCATGCTTAAGTGCCAAACTGGATGAGAAGTCGGAAGGTCCATGAGCGGATCAATGTCCTCCTTCCCCGCATGTCATCAATTCATTCACTGTCCTCTACGTACCAGGTTACCACCTAGCACCAAATTGTTAAATATTAACAAGATGCTATTAGTCAGGAAAGGCTCGTCATTTATGCAATATGTAAACCATCCACGAGATCTGTCTCACCGAAACTCTGCAGCTCACAAAATATTTGAAGGAAATGCCATGCTTGGACACTTTCTCTTGCTGGTTGTTTTAATCTAAATCACAATTTTCTAGAAATTTGAAAAAATCACATAATTACTAATACCCAAGCCAGAAAATGTACTCTTGTCTCCATCACTTTTGAAAAATGCTCTCCATGGCTGCATCCGTACAGTATCGAATATTGCACTACTGTTGTGTTACAAGAATTATTCCCAACTGGCTTGCCCACACAGGAAAATCCAATTATGAACTGTCGCTGTAGCACAACAATCAAACAATATCACACAATATGTGGATGCAACCTATTATTAGCACAGGCAGAAACTGGGTTCTCAAGAATCTGCTTTTCTCATACACAGACACACAGACACATAAGTTCTTCCAACATCCCCAGATGAAAAAGAAACATTGGTTGGAAACTGTTTCCATTGAATTATCTGTTTCATCAAATTCATACTCTATTTATCCATGTATTACAGTACAGTACACTGGGGTGGACCCACTCTACCCTTATCCTACTACTCCACCGAGCAAAGTTTGAAGTTTTGTTCCAGTTTAAGGAGGCTTCCTCTCACCTAAGCATCTCAGAGGAACTAAGGATCCTTAGTTTGAAGGGAGGCTCCCTTGAGGATGGCTGGATCTACCCCATTATGTATATCCCTGAACTGAACTAAAAGCCATAGGACATGAAAAAACATAATGTTATTGTTTCTATATATATACTTCTCTATAAGGGTATAAAATCTATCAGCAGAATGGTCATTGTCTACATCAGGCATGAGCTTCACAAACAACAGCCTAGTCCATCAAATGCAAACAGTATTTCATGTAATCTTTCTGAGTTCTGTAGCATTGACAGCTGAATACGAACAGCTGTACTTAAGGTCAAGAAATCTTAATCTTCTCTACTTTAGACAAACTTCAGGAGCACTGTAGCCAGGATCCAAAGAATTGCACAAATAGTTCTGTGCAACAAAGAAGTTTTTGAACTTCCTGAAACACCAGCCCATCATGCCACATCACAAAGTCCTTTTGAAATCAAGAGGAAGATATTTGTGATTTGGAAGAGGAAACATTTAAAAAAAAACCTCTCATTGGACATACCAAAACGCTTGGGTATGCTGATAGTAAACCTCTGGATACTAGTCAAAAGGGTCTATACCCTTAAGGGATATACATCAGTAGCATTTGACTAACTACTCCAAGCAACATGCACCATATGTCTGTGGCTGATAGACTCTCCTCCCTACAAGGCTCTGTAACTGCTGGACTTCTTTGCACCAAGAAGATGTCATTCAAAAGATCGTGACCTACAGATTCTATCTGTGCAGTTCAAACTCATCTTAGCAAGATCTGTCCACAGCCCCTTAACATTCCCTACTGAAGAATCTGACCTACAGCTGTTCAGTTCTTTTGAGCCATCTGAGCACCTAAATCAAGAGCAACCATGGGGGTCATGTCACCTCTGCTGACACAAGCACATAATGACACTGCTGCGTAGTCAATAACATCAAGTGAAGGAGAACGCGTACAGTGGTCAAGAAGGAGACGGCAAGCATGTGGAAACCAGACATTGGACAATATTGGCAGCTCACAGGTTGTGAACATGTTAATCATATACAAAATAATATTTGCTTTAATCAGGGCTACTTTTGGGCAGGAATGCACAGGAATGGAGTTTCGGCTGGCTCCTGAGTTGGCCACACCCAGCAGGAACTCATTAGCATAATAGGCCACACCCAACAGCAGAAACTCATTAGGATTGGCTACATTAGGGGTGTGTGGCCTAACATGCAAAGGAAAGTCCTGGGTTTTGACAACAAGGTAAACAGAATAAGAAGCAAAATGTGGGTGTGGCCTAATATGCTAATGAGTTTCTGCTGTTGGGTGTGGCCTAATATGCTAATGATTTCCTGCTGGGTTTTCCCTACAAAAAAAGCCCTGGCTTTAATACACAACAAATATGATCCACCACCCACCCTGAGCCCAGGGGCAGTTTGTACATAAATGAAAGAATAAGGAGGGAAAACACAGACAGGTTTTAAGGCACCAGTGGTTGAAACTACATTAATGTAAATTGGGACAATGGTGAGAATACAAGTAATAACAACAACAAAAAGCATCCTGTCCATCTATTCCATCTTCCCTGTTGTATTTATTTATATCTGTGGCCGTAGAACTAGTTTTCAGCATTACATTAGTCTCATAATAAGGCTAAGAGGCAGCATTTGTGACTCAGGATATTGAGGTTTATGATCAGCACAAACATTTTTTACATTTGTTAAAGCAAAGCTTAGCCAGGAAACAAACTTAATTGAACTGAAACTAAATTTTACGTACATTATTTCCATACCGCTACAGGTTAAAACATTTCTCTTCTGATAAAGACTAGCCTCCACCATCCTCTCAGACTGCAAGTCTCGCCTCCTACCAAGAGGTCCAGATGGGGCCAATGAAAAGTAGCATGGGATCTAATTTCACATCCAGCAATGTGCCGACTGATCTGCTGTTCAACAAATCAGCAAAAAACTACTTCCTAATTGACCTAATTGTCCCACATATGTTCAAGCAAAACCATTATGGGACCTAATAACATCAGATATTCCATTCTGAGCTCACCGACTTGCTCATCCTCCAATGTGATATGTGCTATCATGTGTCAACAATGCCCTTCCCTTCTGCTCTCCACATTGAACAAGTCTGTCTTTATACAAAGGTTTCACACACTACCTCTGAGGGTTTAACTGGACCTTGGGATTTTTATTTTACTACAACTATGACTCTCTTTTTAAAAGTGTGCGACCCATTACAGGGGCTAACTGTCTTAGCTTAATTAGTGAGTGGTCTCTGCATTCCCCCTCATTAAGTTTTAATGTTAAATAATTACATTTCATTCTGTGCGTTTCATGGTCAATTGACCCTGCTGTTTGTTTTTCAAATCTACTACATAAAATGAATGCAAAGTGAGGATCCACTCATAGCAACTGGAAAACTGGGCTCTTGTCCACAAAATCTTGTCCTACAACAAAGGATGTTGTTAGTCTTTAAGGTGTCACAAGACTCTTGCTTATTTTACCTAAGTAGCATGCCTTTAATACCCCCTTCCAAATCTAAACAAGCCAAGGATGTGGTCCTGATGTATATCGTTGTAGAATCTTGCTGTCAAAATGCTGCCCCAGAATTACCAGGCTTCGAGACAGAATACGTCACAAATTTGCATAGGATGAATCATATAACATAAAACCAGATGTTCACTTTGTGGTACATTTTACTGAACTGCACACAGTCCTAAAGGTAAAATTCATCATGAAACATCACTATGAAGAGTGAACACCATCTTATCCTTGAGGGGCTTTTGCACAAATCTGAAGATCATTAGAATCCTCAAAGCTAAAATGGAACTTTAACTTGGCTGCCAGATTTCTTAAATATGGAGCAACTACAAACTGATAGCATGACTTCCTAGGAATATTTGATGAACAAAGGGAGGCCTCTTGGCCAGCCCTGGCAAATCTACCTCCAGAGTGTCAAGCGGCTCAGTCATGTCAATTAAGAAGGAAATATTTTTAAATAATTCCATCCAGCCTTTCTTCCAAGGCTCAGGGTGGTATTCATGGATCCCCCACCTTGACTTTCTTCAAAACAATCTTGTGAGTTAGGTTAGACTGCGAGAGTGACTGATCTAAAGTCACCTAGTGGCGTTCTAACCCTGGATTCCATGGTCCTAGTCCAGCATTCCCACAAATGTACACTACACATTTGCAAGGAGTACAGTAAAGGCAGACCCAGAACATCCACCATGCTTGGGTCCAGCTCTAGATGAAAGAGACCCTAAACCAATTGCAGTCAGCCAGGCCAGAAGGAGAAAATGCAGGAGAGAGGCTAAACAGATATGCAAAAGACATCTGGCTGTCCTCAAACAAGGCAGGGCCTTCTTGGCCCTGGCTCTTACCTGGTGGAACTCTCTGCTGAATAACATCTGTGCCCTGCAGGACCTAAAACAGTCCCACAGGGCTTGCAGGGCAGAGATGTTCTGCCAGGCTTTCGATTGAGGGCAGCAATGGGGACCATCCCATCTGGCACTCCCTTTCCCCCTTCCTCCACAGTCCTGCTTCTCTCCTGCGAGACAGTGACACAACTTGGAACTGTGAAGTTTCAGCGCCATCTAAGAATCTTTTAGCTATTTTTATTTATTGTTGGAATTGTTTTGTCAATGGATGCTTTTACTGTTATTCACTGCCCTGAGTAATGTGTACTCAGAGAAGGGTGGTTTATAAATAGGACTGTGAGGTCCCTTCTAGACACCAGCGGAGGGATGGGGGGGGGGTATGCTCTGGGAGCCGGAAACAATGCCCTTGATGTGCTGACATCACCAGAAGTGACACTGCACGAGCCAGAAGTGATGCAGGCATGTTGGGGGTGACGCTCTGGTTTTTAGGCAAAATTCTATGGTGAAATTGTCCTCAAACCATAGAGTTTTGCCCAAAAACCAGAGTGCCACACCTCCCCCCCCGATGTCACCGATGTACCCACGTCACTTCTGGGTGATGTAGGTATGTCACTCCAGGTTGCTGTTGGGGGGGATGGATTTCCTCCCCCTGGCCAGCTGGCTGGCAGCAGGCAAGAGCCTGCAAAACCGAGGGATCCCCCACCCCCAACTGGGGACTGGCAACTCTATTTATAAATCTAAATTATAAATAAATAAAAAATAATAATTTTAACCATATTTTAATGGATTTATGTATATTATATCATTTTTGTCAAATGCTTTGGGAGCCAGTTTTTGGCTGAATGGGTTACAAATACAACCACAATAAATCTTCTATTCATGGATACAACCAATCACTGAAGAGGATATCAGGACTTCCGCAGCTGAGCCTTCGTTAACCCCGAGCTTCCAGTGGTACTTCCTTAAGACAGATCTCCTTACCTTAAAAGTGTCTGCCAAAAATGGATTGTGAAATATTTGACCGTGCTCAGGTGCCTGGCCACCAATCAGTAGGTCCTTCCCATGTGGGTTTCCAGCTGCCTGAAGAACATGAGAATCCTGCTTCCAGTGGTAGGAAGTGATCTCTGACACCGGAAAGCCTTTTTCAGCCAGTTCTATAGCTGGCTGCAGTATCTGCCCCATGGAAAGCTGAATAAATAAATCATCAGGAAAGACTGTGAGATCATTTTCAGTGCAGTTGCATCTTAAAAAACAAATAAACCTGTGTCCCATTGTATTTGCAATCAAGAGTTGTTCCAACAACAGCCTATGAGACTTAATTCATACAAGTCTAATTCAAAACAGTCCCAACCTCTCTAGAAAGTTTAGCTGCATAAACATTTTCAGTATGCCAACATTAAAAAGTTGACTTATTTTTGCCTTTCCTACAGGAAGTTTCCTAAGGAAGAGAAGGCTTGGGAAGTATTTCTTGCCTGCCACATTTTGCTCAATCTAATATGCAGATAGAGCTTCTAACTACTTATTTATTCTGCAGTTTGGGGTTTTGAGGAGCTGCAATCCTGAACAAAAACACCAACATTTCCCGTCCTACTTAATGCTCAAACCTACAGAGCTCAAAGTATTAGTAAGGCAAAGTAAAACATTCCAAAGAAATAACAAGGTCTAGTTAGGCTTTAACATCACACATGATGTCTTCCCCAGAAGATGCAGCCCCAAACACATTGTACTTTTAAACAAACATACTCATTAGGGGCTCACATTTTTGCTTCCAAACAATTCAACAGCATCGCACCAGCCAGCCACTGCACCAGGTACTGTGACATTATATGCATGCAGAGGAGGTGGAGGATTTGCTTCATCAAAACCATGGTCTTTTAGCAGCCCAAGAGACAGAGACTGTGGAGACCGCCCACTGCAATGAAAACAAGACATACACATGGAAAAGGACAATAAGCATACAAACTGATACCAGGGAGCCTCAGCCAGGGGTCCAAGTAAAAGGACAGTTCTCACAGAGGAGGGGAATAAGCTGTAGGGGCCCCCAGGGCTTTGCATTAAAACTAGCGCTTCTTAGGGCCAGAACACGTACTATGTTTGACATTTGTTGGGACATGGATACCTGACCCAACATAGTCAAACTTTAGAATGGGGACAAAACTTTGCTCGAAAATGCAAAGCAGTAAAGTGAATGCCTCTACAGGAGGAAAGAATAAAGGTAAACAACCCTTATCACACAGCAGCTGACAGAAACTGCTCAGTGAAGAGGCCTGAAAGTACTTTCCATTCCTTCCTCGAATCAGTGGGTTGGAAGTACTCCATTAGTGTTGCCAGTGTATAACACGTGACCCTAAAATGGCTTATTGTTATAGATTATTTCAGATTGCTCTGTACAAATTTGGGGGCTGTTTAGTGACTGACTGGCCATAGTTTATACTGGTTGCTTTTATCAGAGAAGGGCAATGATATCTTCCTGGAGGATGTGCAGCAAAGGCCTCCTGGTGGGCACAGAGTCCTCAGCACAGGCTTGGCCCTGGCAGTGGTGGGTTAGTGTGGGAAAAGGGAGAATGGATCCAGTGAGCACCATATGGCACCTTTCCTGTTGGAATCAAGAAGTCCATTAGGCTCAGCCTTCAGGTTTTATGGCCTAGGACTAGGAATGAGGACTGCCTTGGGCCGACCTAGCTAGGCTCCTTTCCTCTAAGTTTTGTGGCTTGTGAGGGGGAGCTCCAGGGTGGCACCTGTTTGTCAGGCTGGCCGGGGGCAAGCCAAAAGGAACGGCCCGGACCTGGGGCAAAGGCAGCTCACACAACATCTGGCAAGAAGGTGGCCTGGGGTGACACCTGACCTTGGCCTGTTTCCACACTCGGAATTTGTCCTTGCCGCAAAATGTAAATAGTGAATAAAGTGGCCCTAGTGAAAACTCAATCTGTTCTCTGTCTCTTTCTTTTGATTGGGGGGGCGCAATGCATTCCAAGCACATTAACAAGCCTTCTGCATTCAAAGGAGCAAGTTGTTGAAGGTCCTGCCCACATCAGCACCACTTTCCTTCCATCAGTACCTTGAGGCCATTTTCCCTACTATACCACTGGAGGGCTTTGTGACAACTTTATTGAAAAAAATGAGTAATTGCCATTTCTATAAAGGGAATGAGGCTGTAGTTATAATGGCATGGAGAGTGCTTGTATAAAGGGAACTGGTCTGTATTCTGTTCCACTGTTTACCGTATGTATTGTCTTGCTCTTACTGCATTGTTATCTACTTTTGTAAATCCTTTTTTTTTTTTTGCATTGTTTCTCATTTTTATGATCCTAGTCCTATTGCATGGATATTTCATGCTATTTGAGTGCATTGTCTTTCACAATGTAATCCACCTTGAGTCCTACTTACAAAGATAGGCTGTAACTAAGTAAATAAATAAGTAAATTATAAATACCGTTGCCCTGATCTACTGGTTCCTCTGAATTCTCAGCTTCCATTTTTTTAAAAGTAAGTCTTCAACAAAAATGAATAGAGAACTGCTTCTTTTTTCAAAAAAATGGGAATTCAGGGGAACTAGTAGATTGTGTCAATAGATCAATTATAGAAACAAGTCCTGTCAGGTTTTTTTTTAAAAGCACACAAAAAGCCCTTCAATGACACAGCAAGGGGAAATGGCAGGGGAAAAGAATGGCCAATGGAAGAAAATGCTCATAAAATTCTGAGGGGAAGCTGTGTTCTCAGTGCAAATGCTTCTGCACTGAAGAAATTATGACAGGGAAATGGAGAATCTTTAGCACGTGCCTTTATCTTAGGTCAGCAACTGAATGTCCTGGAAGGTTATAATGTTCCCCCACTAGATTTTGTATGTTGTGGCTTCTAATGCAGACTTATGTCCATTTATTCTTTGTCGTAGGAACTGGCCTGTTTATCCAATGTAGAGGGTGGAATGGGATTGCTGACACATGATGGCATAAATTACATTAGAGGATGAACAGAGGTATGAACCTGAGATGGTTTGGCTGATGTTGCTGGGTGCAGTGATGGTGTTGCTAGGAACTATAGGAGAGCAAAGTCGACATCTTGGTTTGTTGTGGGCCTTGGTACCAGAGTCCATTTTACTGTTACATAGTTTATCATTGCTGGTGAGAAGTTAGCAGTTTTAGGTTAGCAAGCTGTCTGTAAGCAAGAAAAGGTCAGCCCCCTCAGTGCCTGTGTGAGGGAAGTGGCATTATCTAGCATGGGTTGTAGGTCATTAATAACACGTTGAACCAGGGCTATTTTTGGGCAGGAACGCAAAGGAACGGAGTTCTGGCTGGCTCCCGAGTTGGCCACACCCAGCAGGAACTCATTAGCATAATAGGCCACACCCAACAGCAGAAACTTATTAGGGTTGGCTACATTAGGGGTGTGTGGCCTAACATGCAAAGGAGTTCTTGCTACAAAAAAGCCCTGGGATTTGACACAAACAAGGTAAACAGAATAAGAAGCAAAAGGTGGGTGTGGCTGGATGACCACACTTCTGGTAATATGGGGGTGTGGCCTAATGTGCTAATGAGCTGTGCTATCAGGGGTGTTGCCTAATATGTGAATGAGTTTCTGCTGGTGGGTGTGGCCTATTATGCTAATGAGTTCCTGCTGGGCTTTTTCTACAAGAAAAGCCCTGCGTTGAACTGGCTTGAGTTGTGAGATGTATGTGACCACCAGTGGTGTTCTGTTGTCATTTTCTTTCGGCTTGTCTTGTAGCAATTTATATATTTATTTATTTGATTTATCCCCTGCCCTCCTCACCAAGGTTCAGGGCAGCTTACATAAAAGTTTAAAACTGTCCCTGGGTATCATCCTTTCCAATCATCTTTCTTAAACATATGGGATATTGTAATTGCAAAAACACCTGCTGTAGATCCTTCAACTGAGTATCTCTGTCTGAGGGGTTGGAGCAGATGCGACTATAGTGTAGAGATTGTCTATAGACAATGGATGGTTCAATGTGGTTGGGGTGGTAGCTAGAAGTATGTGGATATGTTTGTTGATCTGTCAGTTTCTGCAATAATGTGGTACTTATGTGTCCCTAATGCATCCATACTGTGGTGTCTTGGAAGTTTATTACTTGTATAGAGTAATTCATTGTTAGATTGATGGTGGGGTGGAAGTTGCTGAAAGCCTGGTAAAAATTTTCGAGGGCCTCTTTGCCATGGGTCCAAACAAAGAAAATATCATCAATGCATCTCAAGTAAAGGAGAGGTGTCAATGGGTTGGAGTTCAAAAAACACTGTTCTATATCCACCATGAAAATGTTGACGTACTGTGGAGCCATGCAGGTGCCCGTGGCTGTGTCATGGATTTGAAGGTCACACCGAACCTGAAGTAGTTCTGGGTGAGAACAAACATGCAGGGTTCAGTGGCAAGAGCTAATGCTTAGGTGTCACTTACTGTCTTGCTACAGTGGAAACATTGCAATAGACAGCATTATTTTCACATCACAGACAACAACAGTGCCACAAATATTTAGGATCAAGTAATCTACAGGTACCAATGTCTTTTTACTAGCTGCCTTTAAGACAACATGCAGAGATTCAGCTAAGTTTTTTTTCCTGCTGTACAGATGCAGTGATAGAGAGGGGGAAACCACACCTACTGAATATATACCTTGCCTTTTGGTTATTCAAATCACAGGAGCCTTGTAAGACAAAGGTGGCAACTTGAGTACACCACCACAGCTACCTAAAGGACTACAGATCATCTCTAGCAACCACGCTATTTAGCTTCACTGGCAGCTGTCATGTTGCTTTTTGGAACAAGTTGCAGCACTTTCGCTTCAAGCCCTGCCCTATATTTTTCCATAAAGCTCCCCGCTGTTTTTTGATTAATTTGGCCTGTTTTGCTCCTTTTTAATGGCTCCAGTGTGCTTTTACAACAAACTATGGCAATGAATAATGAAAAATAGTTTCCTAAGGAAACGATGCTTTCATTATATTTTCATCAAGGTGCTTGGCACAGTGTGCTCCATAACCCCTGGAAATAACTCAAAAACCATTATGTTTAAAGTGATTTCCTGTTTCTTTGTAAAAGGTGCAGGACAAAAAGCAGGCTTATGACTAGCAGCATGCTCTGCTCTTGGCTCCCTGAAAGAAGCAACAGGAACATAAAAGCACATGGAACTGATACTATCCTGTAATAGTGCCTTCCTCTTAACATTCAGTATTGACCTGTTGTGGAAGGACAGTTATTCCTCTGCAATAATGAAAACTTGAAGAGAATTCAAAATGTAGGAAAATCAGAATGGAAAGGAAATGAGGTGCAATGCTGGGCAATGACCTCCTGATTAAAATAAAGGCCTTCCAAATGAATCAAGAGCTGTAGACTTTCCATCCGTCAGGATGTTCATTCAAATGTTTATCAAGATCAGCTTGAAAATAAACTACAGTGATGGGCATACAAGCCTGAAGGCACTCACACAAAAACTGAACCAATGTCATTCATCTTTAGCTAAACATGCTTGTGTTAAACGCAACAAGCTTGAACAGTACAACTAAATCCACGTTACTGCATACATGAAATTCCACTGAGAAACCCAATCCAAATAATCTGTTTCCCCTCCCACAACAATGTATCTATTTACTTTCATGCCGTAATGTTAGTGGCAATAATCTGACCTTTTCTTACTCGCATGGCAATAACAACTCTCCATCTATATTGCCAGCATGGTGTAGTGCAAAGGGTACCATTGGGGACTATGGCCGCCACAGACACCCTTCCTGGTGCCTCCAAGTGTTTTCAGAAGACACGTGAGGCCAGATGGAGCTTTTGTTCAGAGATTCTGCCTGAAATGTTGAAGAACTACTATTACATTTATGCTTAACCTCACTCTCTGACATTTTGTGTTGGCTCCACCTCCTATAGCAGCCATACTTGTCTCCACCTCCTATGGCAGCCATTTTGTGATTGCACCTGTCATCCTGTGTCAGAATTCCAAATGTGCTCATAGGCTTAAAAAGTTTGGGGACCCCTGGAGTAGTGGTTAGAGGGTTGAACTAGGAGCTGAAAGACCCAGGTTCAGATCCTCACTCAGTCATGGAAGCTCACTGGGTTACCTTGGGCCAATCACTCTCTCTTATCCTAACCTATTAAATTGTTGCAAGGATAACATGGATCAAAGAACGGTGTTGTAAGGTGCTTTGGGTAACAATTGGGAAGAAAAGCAGGGTATAAATATGTTATATAAATACATGAGCCATTGTATTGTGAGCACAACTGCTTGTGAAAAAGTAGAAAATAACTCCTTTACATATAAGACAATTTACTGCTGAATATGTAATTCTACTATAGCTTTATTAGACTAAGAAAACACCTCTTTGCTCCAGTACATGAAAAATATTCCTTCTTTGAAACTTACCTTCCATTGAGCCCACACACCCGTTTGGTTTTTGCATCATAATAGAGGCAGAAACAGTCTCCACCTACACCAGTACTGCATGGCTCAGTAACGTTTAAGGCAGCTGCTACAGCTACAGCAGCATCTACGGCATTTCCTCCACTCTTTAAAATATCTGCAATAGGGAAGATCATTAACATTCTGGTGGTAGTGGGGAGTCTAAAATCACATAACAAGTGCCAGTTTAGTAAGTCTTTGCGTCACAGAATTCTTGAAGTTAAAAGATTAGGAGAAGCTGATTTTTCAAATTAATTAAGTGACCAGAAAGTGGCATTTCAAGTTATTCAGATACTGGAAGAGCGGAAGTGTAAATGGCACATCTTCTCTATTCCAAATATAGTGTTGAGACGTGATCTTGCAGGGGAGAGATAAGCAACATCCAGAGAGGAAGTGTCAACTGTATCTCCCCCATTTGCAAGTCCGTTTTTAAATTTGGTCGGCCACCTGGACTAGAAAAAGACAATTAACTTCCTGTTCCTCCATGCTGCCTAAAAGTGCTGAAATAAACAATCATGTGAAGATGCCAGTCTGTAGTCCAAAGATGAGCACGAAGTCATTTGAATTTCTTAGCATATTTTTTAACCTGTTTCAAAGCTCTGTCTTCTCATTCCAGCTAGGCATAATAGTCTGATGCTACTCACAGAAGGCTTAAGATGGATAACAACCTTACTTTGTATATATAAACAAACCCTGAGAAACTTACTTTTAAGAAAAGGTAAGGCTTCATTTTTTGATAGGAGGAAACACCCCATCAAGCATACACAAAGATACACAGCCAAACAGTACTAAGATTATTCCTATTTCCTGCTTCCATAAAGGCACTAGAAACCTCCCACTAATGTTGACTTCCAGACTTTGTCATATTCTCAAACGTTACATAACAAATTGCAGCAGATTTTTGGTTTGGCTGTCACGGATTAAAGTGCATATATACACAGTGTCTTTTGGTGAATTTAAAAAGTGCCAGTACTCTTATATACGGTTGCACTGACTGTAGTGAGAAGAAAGTGATGAATACACAGGGAAATACACACCCCTCCCAAGGAAATCACCAGCTCCCATGCAAAGGACCAATTCAAAGCAAATTACCAAGGCCAGCATTTGTTGCAAGGGGCTGGCTGGATGCAACACAACCACTCAGGCAAACTACAGGAGATCTTCGAGAGCAGAACTTCAGCTGAGACATCATTTGGGTAACATATGAATTCTGTAAAGAAATACAAATTACAAGCAGTTTTTAATCCACCAGCCATTAAATGCAAATGGCACTCCACAAAATGCCACAAGGTTTTGCAAAACACAAGATGCAGGTCCTCTGGGGTTTCGGTTTCGGCGTCGCGAATGGCGGCCGCTTCTCGGGACGCTCCCGGAGGCGGTTAGCCCACGCGCAGTCAGGGGGGGTCTTCGCTTATGCGAAAGACCCTAGTGAGCCTTAGGTTAAGGCTCCGAACCGGGGGCGCTTGGGGAGTAGCCTCTTTACCGGCAGACAGCCGGGAAATTGAGGCTTTCCCCCTGCCCCAATCGGCCCCGCTGCGGCGTGCCCGTAATGGGACTTAGCGGCACCACCGAATTCCAGGAGTGAAAACAGCGCTATGGTTCAACATAAAAAGAAGAAGTAGCATCGAATCGTGAGTTGAAGATCTATTTTGAAGCGTAAATCGGAGCCCCCTATATGCGGATAAGCGTTGGGAGGAGGGAGGAGTTCCCACCCCCCTCGAGAAGCAAGTCATACAAAGGGAGCGCGAAGGGGGACAGAAAGAAAACAAACTGTTGGTGAAAGTACCGTTGGGGCTGCATAGAAGAATGTGATCATCTTAGCTTCCTGGGGGATGCGGCACGAACTTTTTAAAAGTAAACAAAAAAAACAAAATGTCGATAATGGAAAAAGCCCTGCTGCTACAGGAAGAGAAGAGAGGAGGGACTTCCGGTCCAGACAGCCCCCCCAAGAGCTTGCTGTCAATCAACAGAAAAAGGAGATGCTGTGCCCCCTGCTGGATCAATTGCAGAAGATCAATCAAACATTGTTCAAAATGGAAAGTGTTCTCATCAGCCGACAGAAACAGATACTGGAAACAACTAGTAGGATGAAGGAGATTGAACAGAAATCGAATTTGATTCCAGGTTTCCAGGGCGCTAAAGAGGAAGAGAAAGAAGATCTCGGATTTACCTTGACAAATGTCTTGGCACCCCTAACTGGCAGTGAAGCGATAAAGTTAAAAGAAGAGGGGGAAAAGGCTCCCAAAGCCTACTCCGCCTTTATAAAAAGAAGTACTCTGCCAGTAGAAGGGGATGTCGAACATAGCAGGCGACAGACGAGAGATCCAATTTCATCTGAAGAGTTTGTGGAGCCCTGGAAGCCTGAAGGCCAGATGATTAAGAAAAAAAAGAAAAGAAAGAAGATGGATTCCATTTTTAAAACACGGAATCGCCTGAAGAGACACACCAGCAGGAAGGATGCAGCACCTAAAATTGGGATAAGTGCAGAAGACAGCAGCCTAGGGGAGGGTGATGGAACGGAAGACTTCAAAGTTAAAATGGACTTAATCCATAACTGGAAGAAAATTAAGAAGAAGATACTTTGAGGACTGTTCGTGTTGCATCTGGAAGGAGCTGTTTAATTACTAACCCCATTGGACTTTACTAACTGTATTAACAGAGTGACTTTGGACTTTGAATTAGTTAAAAAGAAGATCTTCTAACCATGATTGATGCCAAAATTTGGTATTGGTTATTAACCTAAACTAACCCTCACTAACAGAAAAAATCTCACTCCACCTTTTTCTTTCTCCATCTGTCTACCCTTCCCTTTTCTTATAAAAAGAATAAAATTCTCTCTTCTTTAAGAGAGTTTTACAACAAAAAAAGATGCAGGTCCTCTGCTTCAATATTTCTTTTATTTTTACTGAACTTTGTGTTATATCCAATATGAGCTAATGAATATCATCCCAGGTTCCCAGCTTCAATATACTGATGTTATTTACATTGTGTTTTGAATATTAAATCTATTAACAATAACCTTCTCAATTACCAGAGTATTTCCACACATGTAGGGTTATCTGGATTGGAAAAGGTCAGTTTACATTCCAATCCCAAAGAAGGGCAACGTCAAGGAATGTTCAAAGTATCGCACAATTGCACTCATTTCACACGCTAGCAAGGTCATGCTCAAAATCCTACAAGCTAGGCTCCAACAGTACGTGGATAGAGAACTGCCAGAAGTACAAGCTGGGTTTCGAAGAGGTAGAGGAACTAGAGATCAAATTGCCAACATTCGCTGGATTATGGAGAAAGCAAGAGAGTACCAGAAAAACATCTACTTCTGCTTCATTGACTATGCTAAAGCCTTTGATTGTGTGGATCACAATAAATTATGGCAGGTTCTTAAAGAGATGGGAGTACCGGACCACCTCACATGTCTCCTGAGAAACCTGTATAAGGGTCAAGAAGCAACAGTTAGAACCGGATATGGAACAACTGATTGGTTTAGCATAGGAAAAGGAGTACGACAAGGATGTATATTGTCACCTTGCTTATTTAATTTATATGCAGAGTACATCATGCGAAATGCTGGCCTGGATGAATCACAAACTGGAGTTAAGATTGCTGGGGAAAAGATCAATAACCTCAGATATGCAGACGATACCACTCTGATGGCAGAAAGTGAAGAGGACCTAAAGAGCCTCTTGCTCAGGGTAAAAGAGGAGAGCGCAAAAGTGGGCTTGAAGCTCAACATCAAAAAAACTAAGATCATGGCATCAGGGCCCATCACTCCTTGGCAAATAGAAGGGGAAGTCGTAGAAGTAGTGACAGACTTCACATTCCTAGGATCCCAGATCAATGCAGATGGTGATTGCAGCCATGAAATTAAAAGACGCCTGCTCCTTGGGAGGAAAGCGATGGCAAACCTAAACAGCATGATAAAAAGCAGAGACATCACCTTGCCAACAAAAGTCCGCATGGTCAAAGCAATGGTATTCCCTGTAGTAATGTATGGCTGTGAGAGTTGGACTATAAGGAAGGCCGAGCGCCGAAGAATAGATTCTTTTGAACTATGGTGCTGGAGAAGACTCTTGAGAGTCCTTTGGACTGCAAGGAGATCGAATCAGTCAATCCTAAAAGAAATCAACCCTGACTGTTCCCTGGAAGGCCAGATCCTGAAGCTGAAGCTCAAATACTTTGGCCACCAAATGAGAAGGGAGCACTCACTGGAGAAGACCCTGATGCTGGGAAAGATTGAAGGTCAAAGAAGAAGGGGACGGCAAAGGATGAGATGGTTAGACAGTGTCATCGATGCAAGGAACATGAAATTGAGCAAACTTCAGCAGACAGCGGAAGACAGGAGGGCCTGGCGTGTTCTGGTCCATGGGGTCGCGAAGAGTCGGACTCGACTGTGCGACTGAACAACAACAAGGGTTATCTGTCCCCACTCCCCACCATTGTTGAACTTTGGCCAGCCCACAGTGTATCTGGAACGATATGAAGGGCTTCCCCTTCTGCCTTCTGCTCTCTTCTCAGCATGAGACACAGCAGCTCAGGCAAGATTGCCAAAATACCCAGAGAGGAGAGCAAATTGGTCACGGAGAAAGCACCGCACCACTGGGACTAGGTTGCTCTTTTCCCAGGCAACTGCGGTGGTTTTACTTGCGGCCAGTTTTCTCTATTCCCTACAGCGGTCTGAGTGCTGGGATGAGAGTACACATGCTACAGAGAAGGGAGATTGTTATAAGGATGACATTAAACCCTGGCATGAGGCCAATTTACTGGTCCTCCAATCCCTTCAGAGGTAGCTATTTCAGAATGTGAATTATTTGCCAACCACAAGTCTTAGAATGAAATGACATTGACATTGGGGAATCAGTGCCCAGAAGAGCCAGTGGTGGCATATCAAAGAGCCACACGTGGCTCCCAAACCACTGAGTATCATTGGGCTAGGATCACAAAAACTAGAAACAATGAAAAAACTGTATCAGACATATGTCATAGAGCAAAAAGTGGAACTAAAAAGGAAAAAACAATCCAGCAGCATGATAATCCATACAATAAACAGAGAAATAGACTACAATTTTATTCCCTTTATACAAGTACCCTCCATTCTGTTATACTAGAGCTTTATTCTCTTTATAGAAATGCCTTCCTGAATCATTCTGTTTTACACTTCCCAATGTTTATCAAATTGCAATTAGTTGTGATGTGTAAATCAGAAAAAAGATAAAAGATTTGTTTTTTATAGGATTCCAAACCTGGATTAAATTTCAGATTGATGATTTGGTTCCTAAACAGGAAACAAACGATTTGTCATTTGATTCCATTCACAATAAACTGGGGTTTGTCACAAACCAGCAAGTCTTCAGTTATGAACTATGAGCAAGGCAAACAGGGAACAGGACTCCCAAGCCTCATTCTTGGACCAAACCAACTTGTTGCATCCTCCAAAAGCACCTCCATGCTGTGGAAAAAAGATTCACTAACTGGTGGTACCTGCACATCAACTATCAAAGCCCAAGAGCAGGCCAGACCTATTTTGTCAGTTAGCAGTTCCAGCACACACAGGTCTACTTTGTCCACTGAAATACATAAGAAAGGCACTACAGGGAGGTGCTTCAGAGGTTGTGGTATCAACACAGCATACACAGACCTGTGGGAAAGAACCACACATGTAGAACTTAAATAGCAATTTCTGCAGCAGTCAAAAAGACAAGTCACTTTCTATTTTTAAAAAGCCCACCTTTTTTGCTGCAGAAACTACTAGAAAAGCTCCAGATTATAGATATTATTTGGGTCTGCCTCCACTTCACCAGCAAGACTTATCCTGATCTTTTAGTTAGAGGTGTTTAGACTCTTCCATCAAAAAATAAACATGATTAATGTGGCACCTTACAAACTAGCAAAAAAAAAAAAAGTTCCAGTTGTAAACTTTTCTGGACCAGAGGCCACGACTGGACTAGATCTGGAGACTTTTTAAGAACTACACAAGCCCAAATAAAAAACAGCTTTTCCAAAGCACAAAGATGTAGAAAAAAGCACCATGGTTTGATTTCTCTCTATCATGCAACAATGGGGTGGGGATGGCAGATACACCTGCAAAACGTAATGTGAGAAATGGGTCGTCTTTAATGCAGGAAGAAAATAGTGGGGAGAACAGCTTTTCCGTATGACTCTTACAATAGATTTTATTTGGAATAGTGATTGTGATGTAATGCAATGAATAGTAGTAGGTAACTTAACTTAGAGTGCCAGATATTGGAATGAATTTCTCTGGTCTGGTGACCCCATCTCAAAGAACAGGATGCCTCCATAATTGAGAGGAGATGGATGGAGCATAACAACAAGGTCTCAGTTAATTACTCTCAGCATCTCACAATTCAGAAGGATCCATTTATACATCTATCTCCTAGTTTGACATATTTATTTGCTTCACTATGTTTTTTCCAAAATTTAATCCTAACAAATGGTGGCCATGGTGGGTAGCCATGTTGGCTGAAGCGATAGAACAAAGTTAGCAAAGTGTGCATGCACACGAAAGCTCACACCTTGACTAAAACTTTGTTGGTAAAGGTGCCATTGGACTCTAACTTTGTTCAAATGGTGACCATATTCCTGTTTGGTCCTTGCATCTGTTAAAAAAAAAAATCTTCATTATGTTGTATGCTAATTTGCTGCACACCTTCTACCTGTATATATGGACTGGTAACTTCCACTTCAATGTGTCCGAATTAGTGTGCCTGCACAGGAAAGCTTGTACCTTGACGCTGGTTTTAAAGGTGCTAATGACTCGAATTTTGTTCAATAGATTCATTTTATTGCTATTCTTGCTAGATCAAGCATTACAATTCTCAGGTTTCACTTCCTGCATTTCCTTTTTGCTGAATCTTCGGGCATTCCATACGCACACCAGCCATTCCTTTTAGAGCTGTTTTCCCGGAGACAAAGGGGGAAACGGGACAGAAACATTTGACCGCGCGTGCGCACGGGAGGGCGGAGGTGGGTCACGTTAAGTTCAAGCGAATTGCTGCTGTCCGGACTGCTCTAGTAGTCCATCCTACGTGGGATGAAAGGCAGACGGCGCCCGGCTCTAGCCAGCCTACAAGATGAGCTCCTAAGACGTGCGCCGGGAGTTTTGTGTGCAGTTCTGGGAACACGGAACTCGCAGCGCCCGTCTGGGTTGGCACGTAGTGCCAAGTGCTCCATCTCCTGCCGCTACTCCCTCGGGCGCGTTAGCAACCTCGCCAGGCTTAGTTTAAACGCTTCTTAACACGCATGTTAAAAATGAAGGGGGAGGGGAATGAGAGAAAACAAAGAAGGCTGAAATGTAGCGCGACAAAAACCGCGCGCCCTCCCCACCGGGCTCGGCCTACCTTTCGCGCGACGACGCCTCCTTTGCCGCGGCAGCTGTCGGCACCGAGCAGCGGCTCTCGTTCCTCAGGGAAGTCTGAAGGAGGAGGCCGCGAGGAGCAGAGTTCGGTTGTTCTCATGTGATTCACGGTATCAAAAATCGGATCTTGACCATCAGGCCGTCAGTGGTTCTTTTGATCCACCCGCCTGTTCATTAGCGGTTGCACAAATTGGCTTAAACTTGCAGCATCGGAAGAAGCTATTTCATTTTTTCATAAGGGCAAGGACGCTGAGGAGGGAACACACCTTACAAAGGGTACTGGCTACGTCTGTGTAGCAGGACACAGGAGGTGTGTGTTTACCGTTGCCCTATTATCACCATCGACCTGCTCTTGTAGCCTTAGGGATGCCAGGCTCCAGGTGAGACCTGGGCATCCCCCAGAATTACAGCTTATTGCTGGACTTCAGAGATCAGTCCTCCTGGAGAAAATGGATGATTTGGAGGGTGGACTCTATGGCACTGTGCCCCACTGAATTTCCTGTCCTCCCCAAGCTCTACCCCCAAATCTCCAAGAGTTTCCCAACCTGGATCTGGCAACCCTACCTTATACAAGTTGGAGTTGCGCTACCCCCAAATGTATGCATGGGAGTTCCATTAATACAAGTGGAGACCCGCAAGAAACTTGCGGGATGGTCATCGCATTCCTCACACCTTTGCTTCCTCCCCTCTACCCTTACCTATCTCACACTCTTTCTCCCTTCTGGGGGTGGAGACATAGACTCAACCCTCCAAGCAGCCATTTTATCCAGGGGAACTGATCTCTGCTGTTATGTCCTAAGATCAGGTGTCTGAGCAGGCGAAATGCAGCTGAGCTCCGCTCTCTGAGAACAATAGGGACTAGGCTCCTGAGCTCGCCAGTAAAGAACCAATGGCAGCATTGGCGGACGATTCAAACCCGCCAATAGGTGTGGGGGGCGTCCCCCCCCTTACTGTATATAGTTGGCCTCCGGCTGTTACTGTTTGTCTTTGTCTTGTGTGAAGTACAAATAAACGCGTCTTCTCTTATGTCGTCCGTACGAGTCATGAGGCACGAAACCCAGTACTTTACAGTGGCGACGAGGATGGGATTTCAACGCCTTCCCTGACTCCATGAGCGACGACGAGGACAACAAGGCCACCCCTGAGCACCACATCGCTGACCCCGAGAGCAGCACCGCACCGCTCGCACCGACACCTACCTCCCCAGACGTAGCTATGGCCGCCACACACGGAATACTCGAGTGCTTCAATCTGTCCCAGCCAGAAACCTGGGACGCATGGGTCGACCAGCTCATGTGCTACATGGACCTCAACAAGATTCGTGACTCCAAGAAAAAACGGTCGCTCCTACTGAGCTCATGTGGCACCAACACAGTCCGCCTTGCAAAGAGTCTCTTGGTGCCATGCACGGCCCTGGAGAGCTCATTTGCGGAGATCCTGAACGTCCTCAATGCTTACTTCATCCCCCGGCATACCTTCCTGGCCAAGAGGATGGAGTTCCAGAGGCGCATTCAGGCCCAGGGGGAATCTGCTGCCGCCTTCCTGGCTGTGCTGAGGGCACTCTCGGTGGACTGCGGGTTCCTGAAGGTGGAAGACAACTTGCTAACGCAGCTCGTGTGGGGCCTGGCGGACTCCAAGCTGCGGCGCAGGTTGATTGGAAACCGGTGGCTCACCCTGGACGAGGCCATTGACACCGCAACCGCACACGAGGCCGCCGAAGGGGAATGCCCGGCCGTGGCTGCCCATGCGGTCGGGAGGGGTCCCAGCCCCAGGAACTCGGACACCGAAGAGGTCTACTCCCTCAGACCCCAACACCACCGGCCGGCACAGGCCCAGCAGGCCGACAGGGAGCCAGGCAAGCCTCCCGGCAACCAGACCGTGTGCGCCAGCTGCGGGGAAGGCCATGGGAGGAAGACCTGTAAGTTCCGGGACGCTGTCTGTCACGGGTGTGGAAAGCAGGGACACCTCGCACGAGTCTGCCGGTCCAAGGGCCCCCGGAACTTGAGATCGTCAGCCCCATCGCACCACGCACCGTCCACCGCCCACAAGATGACGGAAGAGGTCACCGAGTTGTACCACCTCACAGATCAACCGCTACAGGTACTACGCCTCCCCAACCCCAATCTCTCCTCCACCCCGAAGATCCAAGTAAACGGTCGGGAGGGGTCCCCCGGCTGCATGGAGGTGGACTCGGGATCGGCTGCATCCATCTTTTCCATGGACACCTTAAAAAAGCTTTGCCCGTCCGGGGGACCCCCTCTACGTCCATCGCTGCTTAGCTTGGTGGACTTTCAAAAGAACCCTGTCCCCATCCGGGGAGTCGGCACTTTCCGAGTGCAATACCAAGACTTTGAGGGGAACTTGGACTTGGTGGTGGTGGAGGGAAACCTTATGAGTCTCCTGGGGTGAGCGTGGTTCGAGGCCCTAGGCATTACGATTGGGGGAGTGAATAAGTGCGGGACGCGGGACTGGGGGACGGTATGCAAGGAGTTCCCCGAGGTCTTTGATGGAGAGCTGGGATGTTATAAAGGGGCCCCAGTGTCGCTTCACTTAGACCCGACGGTGACGCCCATCCAGCGGCGCTTCCGCACCGTGCCCCTGGCCCTCCGCCCTAAAATAGAGGCAGAACTGGACCGGTTGGTGGCCCAGGGAGTCCTAGAGCCCGTACCTAATGCACGTTGGGAGACCCTGATTGTGACACCAGTGAAACCGAACGGGGAAATCTGCATCTGCATGGATTACAAGTGCACTATTAACCAGGCACTTCAGGTGCACGCATACCCCGTACCCATAGTAAGCCACGTCTTGGCCACACTGGCGGGGGCGCGCATATTTGGAAAGCTGGATCTCGCGCAGGCGTACCAGCAACTCCCTGTGGACGAGGCCACAGCCGAGGCACAAACTATAGAAACACACCGGGGGGCCTTCAGGGTGAAGCGGCTGCAGTTCGTGGTCAGTGTGGCCCCAGGGATCTTCCAGAATCTAATGGACGAATTGTTAAAAGGGATCCCTGGCGTGACGCCGTTCTTCGACGACGTCCTCATCGCTGCGGCCACCCCGGAGAGCTTCGCCGCCCACCTCCGAACTGTCCTGGGACGCTTCCAAGCCGCAGTGCTAAAGGTGAAACGGGAAAAGTGCCTCCTAGGGGTGCCGGAGGTGGAGTTCTTGGGGTACCGGGTCGACGCAACGGGCCTGCATCCGGCGAGGGACAAGGTGAAGGCCATCGTGGAGGCCCCTGCCCCGAAGTCCAAGGCGGAGCTCCAGGCATTCTTAGGCCTCCTGAACTTTTATCATGCCTTTCTCCCACACAAAGCCGCCATGGCGGAACCCCTACACAGACTACTGGATAAGGCTACGCCTTGAGCATGGGGAGCGAGGGAGGAGGCGGCATTCCGGGGGTTAAGACACTATTGATCTCGAATGCTGTACTTGCCCACTTTGACGAAAAGCTCCCGGTAATCCTCGCATGTGATGCATCGCCATATGGGGTCGGGGCAGTCTTGGGCCACAAACTACTGGACGGGAGGGAAGTTCCGGTGGCTTACTACTCCCGCACACTGTCCCCCGCGGAGCAAAATTACGCACAAATAGACCGGGAGGGCTTGGCCCTGGTGGCGGGGGTAAAAAAATTCCATAACTTTGTGTATGGGCGGCCCTTCACGCTCATAACCGATCACAAGCCGCTCCTGGGACTGTTCGCGGCGGACAAACGCCGCAGGTACTGTCACCCCAGGTGTTGCGCTGGTTCTTGTTTTTAGCGGGCTATCAGTACCGGTTGGAGCATCGGCCGGGCAAGGCACTGGGGCATGCCGACGCCCTTAGCCGCCTGCCGCTGCCGCAAACGGGGGAGGACCCGGCCCCAGCTCCCGCGGTATTGTTGATGGAGGAGCTTCCCAACCCCCCCCCTTCAGGCTGCAGACATGGCCGACCGCTCGTCCCGAGATCCTATTCTCTCCCGGGTCCTAAACTGGGTGGTGAGGGGATGGCCAGCGGAACCGGCCGGGCCAGAGTTCACGGCATACAAAGCCAGGAGGGAAGAGTTATCCACCTTGAAAGGGTGCTTACTATGGGGGGACAGGGTGGTCCTCCCGGGGCCCATGAGACAAGGGGTTCTAGAAACGCTTCACGAGGCCCACCCTGGCATTGTACGAATGAAAGCTCTGGCAAGGAGCTACGTGTGGTGGCCCGGGATAGACTCAGAAATTGAAACCTGGGTCTGGGGGTGCACACGGTGCCAGGAGATCCGCCCCAATCCCCCGAGCGCGCCAACACAAAGCTGGGAGTCCACCCACAAGCCATGGTCATGCTTACACATCGACTTTGCCGGGCCGTTCCAGGGGCTCCAGTTCTTGGTAACGGTAGACTCCTACTCTAAGTGGGTAGAAATAAGTCCAGTGTCTACCACCTCTGCTAACGCGGCAATAAGGGCCCTGCACAAAATATTCGCTACGCACGGCTTGCCAGACACGATCGTGTCAGACAACGGGGCCGCGTTCACATCCGCGGAGTTCCAAGTGTTCCTCGCAAGGAACTTAATCAAGCATATACACTCTGCGCCCTTCCACCCGGCAACAAATGGCCAGGCAGAGAGGACGGTCCGCACCGCCAAAGAAGCCCTGAGCCGCATAACTGAGGGGGAGTGGGAGTTCCGGCTGGCCCACTTCCTCCTCACACAGCACACCACCCCGAACACCATCTCTGGGCATTGCCCAGCAGAACTATTGATGGGCCGCCGCCCCACGACCCTATTGGACAGGCTCCACCCGGACCGAGCCCCAGAGAGAAAGCTGGTCGAAACCCGGGAGGCGCCCAGGAGCTTCCTCCCAGGGGAACCTGTCTACTTTAGGAACTACGGGGCGGGTCCTCAGTGGCTGGCCGGTTGCATTCTCAGACCCACCGGGCCAGTTTCATATGAGGTCCTGGCAGACGGGGACCGGGTCCTCCGTAAGCACATAGACCAACTCTGGAGGCGGCAAGACCCCGATACAGGTATCAAGGCCCCGCTACCGGAATGCACCGAGGCCGCCCCAGCACCCGATCGGCCACAGGCGCCACTAACGGAACAAGCGCCAGAAAGACCACGGAGCGCGGAGGGGGTCCCAGAGCAAGCCGAGCTGCCTCCGTCGCCGCCACCACCGCCGCTGCTGCTGAAAACCCAAGCTCCTAGTACGGGAGGACCACCCGAAGGGGGCCCCGCCAGTCCGGTGCCGGCCCCCTGAAGATCGTTAAGAGAACGGAGGCCACCAGCCTACCTAAAAGACTACGTCACCAGATAGGAGACAAACTATGGGGGGAGGGGTGCTATGTCCTAAGATCAGGAGTCTGAGCAGGCGAAATGCAGCCGAGCTCCGCTCTCTGAGAACAATAGGGACTAGGCTCCTGAGCTCGCCAGTAAAGAACCAATGGCAGCATTGGCGGGCGATTCAAACTCGCCAATAGGTGTGGGGGGCGTCCCCCCCCTTACTGTATATAGTTGGCCTCCGGCCATTACTGTTTGTCTTTGTCTTGTGTGAAGTACGAATAAACGCATCTTCTCTTATGTCGTCGTACGAGTCATGAGGCACGAAACCCAGTACTTTACATCTGTCACCCGGACAACAGTTGTAATTCTGGGTGATCTCCAGCCCTCACCCAGAGGCTGGCAATGGTAGTTCTCATGGAGGAAACGGCTGGTTTGGAGGGTGGAGTCTATGGCATTATACCGGTCTGAAGTTCCTCCCCTCCTCAAACCCCACCATCCCCAGGATCCACCCCTTAAATGTCCAGGAGTTTCCAATCCAGAGTTGGCAACCCTATTTTCTTCCCACCCAACAGCCAACTTAACCTTTATCTGCCTTTATCTGTCTTCAGCTTTTGGTCTCCACCCCCTCCCCCACAGCTTCTACCAAGGAAAATTATAGTCTTTCTCCACAGTGGGGACCAAAGCAGCTTACATTATTCTCACCTCCTTTTTATCTGCACAACAACCCTGTGAGGTTGGTTAGGCTGAAAGTATGTGACTGGTCCAAAATCACCCAGTCAGCTTCCATCGCAATATGGGGATCTGAACCTGGGTCTTGCAGACCCTACTCTGAGGCTCTAACTGCTGCACCACTGCTGGATTTCATAGGATGGCTGCTGAAAGCAAGCAGCCAGGCCAAGTTGAGTCATGCAAATTAGGTGGTATCAAGTCACCCAGAGGGTGCTGCCTAGGGATGCCAGCCTCCAGGTGGGATCTGGGGATTCCCTGGAATTACTGCTCAGCTCCGGACTACTGAGATAACTTCCCCTGGAGAAAATGGATGCTTTGGAGGGTGGACTCTAGGGCATTGTACCCCACTGAGGTCCCTGTCCTCCCCAGGCTCCATCCCCAAATCTCCAGGAGTTTCCAGACCTGGAGCTGGCAACCCCACTACCCCCATCCCCTGCTAGTGCCCATGGGGGGACCTG
This sequence comes from Gekko gecko, assembly GCA_029375565.1. Classification (NCBI taxonomy): domain Eukaryota; kingdom Metazoa; phylum Chordata; class Lepidosauria; order Squamata; family Gekkonidae; genus Gekko; species Gekko gecko. The sequence continues at coordinate 113,051,390 of JAPDNY010000008.1, forward strand.
GCAACCCTAGACTGCTGCCAGGCCTAGGGTTGGCAACCTCCAAATGGGGCCTGGAGAGTGAACTCCAGAGATCTGTGAACAACAGAGATCTGTCTCCCTGGATAAAATGGCTTCTTTGGAGGGTGGATTCTGTGGCATGATACCCAGCTGAGGCCTCTCCCTTCCCCAAATCCTGCCCTCCTTGCACTCCACCACAAAACCTCTAGGAATCCCCCAGCCAGGCCCCAAGGCTCCCTCCCTCCCCCCTCCCTCCAAGGCCGAAAGAGGCCTGGAAAGAAAGGGCTCTTCCCCCACCCTTTACTGACAGAGCCAGTCAGAAGCCTCTCCCCCACCCTCCACGTTCTAATCTCTCACCGTTGATGCCTGGAGTTAGGTCCCTGCAGAGGCCATTTCAAAAGGTTTTTGAGGGAATTCAACCGTCCCTGAAGGGATTTTCTCACTTTTTGGATTTTTCTACAAACCCAGGAAGTCTACTGACTATGTAGGAAAAGCTGTTGGGGGAGAGTGAGGCCCCTGTTGGTGGGAATAGGTATCCGCACACACAAAAAAAGTCTCGGAAATAGAATAAGGATTATAATGCTGCCTTGAGCTCTGTAAGGAAGAAAGCAAGCTAATAAAAATTAATTAATTAATTTCCTATCTCAGAACTCCCAGAAGTCATCTGGTCAGCAGTCCACTTCTGCATTTGTGGGCTTTGTGACTTGTGAATCAGGTTTCATGTTGGCACAGCATATATGTGCGTGCAAACTGTTGGTTTGCATCGCATCTGTTACATTTTCAAGACCACAATCCTGTGTCTTGGGGAAACATACATGAATCTGATAATGTAGCACTATTATTTCCTGCTATTTTCCTAACTTTTTTTCTGAATGTGTTTATGCTAATGGTGATGTTATCTGATTATCTTTTGGAAGCATTAGATTAGAATTGCATGATACATCTGGCAATTTTTCTTCATCATCAGGTACTGCAGACTAAGGATTGGATCCAGCAATGTATGGGAGGACAGCCAAATATATTCAGTGCAGTTCTGCTTGTGCAAGTAGTAGTAGAACAGCTGCAGCAACACATAATACTTTAATATGTTTTTAATGAAATAACAGTGTGAATATGTAACAATGGAATGTATAACAGAATAGCTTGCATGGTTTAATCTAATTTTGCTTCACAACTGTATTCGAAGAAATACCATGTGCTATGCCTGGTGCATATGGAAAAGACAGTGGGAATAAAATCACTTCACTTAGCACGATCAGAGTACAAGGAGCAGTTTTAGCACTTCTTCTTGTGCGAGGAAGCACATGCTGACTGTTGTGCGTATGGAAATGTTCCATGGAATCCAGTTTATTGTCTCTATACTGAAATGATTCCCATCTTGTTTTTGTTCATCTGCTTCCCTAGTTGGTGTATTGCCTGAGCAAGACTGCTGAGAGGCCTTGCCTGTTCTGGGGGGGGAAAAAACTGGAAAATTTGTTGTTTTGCTTTAGCTTCTTTTAGTCCCCTTTGTTCAACATCCTTAGGTTTCTGGGTGCTTGATTTGGATCTATAGCCAGACCCGACACTATGGCTGAAGTGTGTGGGTGTTTGAAGCCATATGCTATGGCCATCTCACCAGCTAGACTTGCCAGCCTTTGGCAGTCCCTGGGCGACTCATGGAAACAGTGTCCTGCAACACAGCAATGTCATTTCTGGCTGCATAACCAGAAGTGACACCACTGTGTTACTGAATGCTCTAGCAATCAGGAAAATGCTAGAGTATCTGGCAACACAGTGACATCGCTTCCATTTACACAACTGGAAATTATGTCACGGTATTGCTGGATGTCTCTCCCTCCTTCCCAGTTTTCTCCAGCTGGTTCACTGAGTGCCAGCAGGGAGCAAGGGTATGCCTGCTGAAAGTGGGTAAATGGTACACTTACTACCAGCTGTTTGTCCCTCCTGCCTGTGTACAAAGAACCCTGGGACTGGTGATTCCGCTGGAAGCAGTTTGGGGAGCAGAAATTAGTAGGATTCTTTTTAAAAGGGTGGCAAAATTGCCCCTCAGGAACTTGAGCTAAGACACGTTCACTTTCAACCAGGCTACTGGTCTGCCAGAGGCTATCCAAAAGAGGAGGAGGAAAGATTAAATTTGATCAGACAGTACGATTAGCACTAAAGTCAAGAGTCCAGTAAATGCAGCACAGAGCAAACCCCAGAGTACTGACGTTATACCTGCTTTTGGGTCATTTTCAGTGTTAACTCCAATGGATGGGAAAGGATGTGATTTTTCAAACACTGCAATATACTAGTGCTGTGACCCCCTCCATTCGTGAGGCTTGGTGCAGTCTCTCCCCTTTAGAAATGACTGATCTTGTCTCTGGTGCACAGGCATATAAATGCATGCGCATGAATAGTAAAGCCCCACGCAGGGCATAGCCTGCCATAGCATGCTGTGCAACTAATAACAATCTGGAGTCCATGCAAGCCTGCTGGGACACATGAAGCTACCTTATACTGAATCAGATCATTGGTCCATCAAAGTCAGGATTATCTACTCAGACTGAACACAGCTCTCCAGAGTCTCAGGTAGTCCTTTGAACTGAAGGTGCTGGGGATCAAACCTGGGACCTTCTGCATGCCAAACGGATGCTCTACCACTGAGCCACAGCCCTTCCCTAATCTGCTGTAGGATAATTTTTCCCTCTAGTGGATCTGTAAACCAAAGAAGAAAATAGCTTCTTGGTTCTAAAATCAGTGGAGATCAGGCTTTTGCCCAGTTAGTGAATGTACCTGACAGTTGTTGCAAAAGCACCTTTAGAATTATGCCTTGGAGAGCCCAATAGAGATGTTAGGAAAATGTCCCTTTTCACCTGTCAAATGCTGCAAGGTATTGGGCTTCCAAAGGTACAGTTTATAAATAGCTAGCCAATAAGCTTTCAGCAAAATGCAACTCATTTTAAATAGTTCATCTGTTAATAACAAAGCTATAAGGTACTGGTGTGACATTTGAGGGGAGAAAGTGCACAATTGCACCTATAATTGCACAATGGGCATATAAATGTTGGGACTCTAGTTATTCAAAGCTAGCAGATCTTATCTTTATGCAAGGGCAGCTCAGTGGGAGGCATCTAAGATGGTCATTTCGGGAATGCACCATATGCTTACATCAGCCCTATGCTGTCATGACAGAATAACAACTTATCTATGAACTGTGGCAAACATTGAAGGTTAAGGAAGGGACTATCAAAGTTGCCTCCTTTTATAAGAATGCAAAGACAGATTGGCTGGAAAAACAGCATCACTCTAATGAGTTTGATGGCCCTACAAAGATTGATATTTGGAAAGAATTTCAGTAGAGCTGCTTGCAGAACACTGAAAGGGCCATACACATAGAAGAAGAAAAAGCCTGTCCCACTGAGTTCACTAACATAAATACAGCAAGTGGGGACCCGCAAGAAATTTGTGGGAGTGGCCATCCCATTCCTCCCACCTCTGCTTCTTCCCCTCTCCCGCTACTTCTTTCACACTCTTTCTCCTTCCTGTCACCCCTTTTCTTACTCTCTTTCCCCCCTCTATGACTGTCTCTTCCTTTCTGTACCCACCCCATCATCCTTTCTGCCCCGTCACTCTCTCGGCCTCTCACCTACTCCCCACCACCACAGCAGCAGTGGCAGCAGCTGCTCTCCAGGAATTGCAATGGATCAGTTCCTTTTAGGCTTGCCAGCTCCATGCTGGAAAGTTCCTGGAGATTTGGGGGTGGGGTCTTGGGAGGATGAGGTTTGAGCTTGGAAGTGAGCTCAGCAGGGTATAATGCCATAACTCCACCCTTCAAAGTAGTCATTTTCTCTGGGGGAACTGATCACCTGGAGATAATTTGTAATTGCAGGAGATTTCCAGCCCTCACCTGGAGGTTGGCAACATCAGTTCCCCTGGAGGAAATGACTGTATTGGAGGGTGGAGTCTATAGCATTATATTTGTCTGAAGTCTCTCCATGCCTCAATCCCCACCATCCCCAGGCTCCACCCCTCAAATATCCAGGAATTTCCCAACCTGGGATTGACAGCCAATCTACCTTTATCTGCCCCTCTGTCTTTAGCTTTCCATCTCCTTTTGCTTTGCAGCTTCTACTGAGGAAAATTATGGCCTTTTTCCACAGTGGGGATTAAAGCAGTTTATATTATTCTCTCCTCCTTTTTATCCACACAACAACCCTATGAGGTAGGTTAGGCTGAAAGTATGTGATTGACCCCAAATCCCCCAGTGAGCTTCCACAGCAAGATGGGGATCTAAACATGGGTCTCACAAACCTACTCTGAAGCTCTGACTATTATACTACACTGACTTTCATAGAGTGGCTGCTGTTCAACAGTAGCAAGCAGTCAGACCCAGTTGAATCATCAAGTCAGGTGTTATCCAGTCACCCAGAGGGTGCTGCTATCCCTAAGTTTGCCAGTCTCCAGGTGGGATCTGGAGACCTCCCCAAGAATTACAGCTGAACTCCAGACAACAGAGATCTGTCCCCCTGGAGAACCCCCTGGAGAACATGGTTGGCCTCTGTGGCATTATATCCAGCTGAGGCCTCTCCCCTCCCCAAACTCTGTACTCCTCAGACTTCACCACAGAATCTCCAGGAATTTCCCAACCTGAAGGGGGCTATCCTAGTCCCAGTCCTAGGTCCAACCCCCTTGCTATTTAGCTATTCATACTGAAGGAGGAATCCTTCCCAATCCGAGATCAGATCCTGCTTTTGCTTCCTGCCCTTCCTCCCTCTCTCCCTCCCTCTGGCTGTCTCAGTCTGTCTCTCCCTGTTGATGCAGCAGAGCCTTGAGTAGATTACTGCGGCATGCATTTCAAATGTATTGGGGGGAGATTCAACCCTCCCCAAGGTTTTTTCCACTTTTTAGATTTTTCTGTCGACCCACAGAGACCCCTCAGTCTGTAGAAAAACTTGTTGGGGGAGAGCATGTCACCTGTCTGCTGAAATAAGTATCTACACACAGAGGGGACTCTTGAGAATTAGATATATAGATTGCAATGAAGAAGTCTTACTGTGAATCAAATGGACTAAGGTTGCAAACTTTCAGTAAAAGGTAAAGGTTCCCTTGCTCGAAAGCCAGTTGAATCCAACTCTAGGGTTGTGGTGCTCATCTCTGTTTCAAAGCCGAAGAGCCAGCGCTATCCGAAGACGTTTCCGTGGTCATGTGGCCAGCATAACTAAACGCCAAAGTGCACAGAATGCTGTTACCTTCCTATCGAGTGGTACCTTCCCATCAAGTGGTACCTATTTATCTACTTGCAATTTCTTGCTTTCGAACTGCTAGGTTGGCAGGAGCTGGAACTAGAAATGGGAGCTCACTCCGTCATGTGGCACTCTCGGGTCTAGAACTGCTGAACTACTGACCTTCCACAGTCTGCAGTTCAGCGTCTTAACCACTTGGGCCACCGCAGCTCAGACTTTCAGTACCACATGCAAAACTCATTCCAGCTAAACCCAAATAAGGGGCACATTTTTAAAATATGAAAAGTAGGCATTGCCTTGTTTTAGCTTTGTGAACTGGTATTAGATGCTGGGTAAAAGGGCACCCCTTTGCTTTGCATAGTCAAAATCTCAAAAAGAATGGAAGAACACATCATTGTCAGCAGAATGGAAGGTGTTCATTACTCAGAGTGATGTAGAGAAAGCCAAATCTCAATTTTTGCAGTAAAATGTTATCATCTCACTTCCCCACTAAGCAAAATCAATCTTGTAATCTCCAAGATGTTCTTTGGCAATATGTTTTTGCAATTCTCACTTGCTAAAGAATAAAATTGTCATGAAAGGAATTTTTCCACATGGGTTTTACTGCGTTTTGACAAGGTAGTGTTTCTGCAGAATGATGAAGAAGAAAAACTGGCAGGGATGCTGCAAATGTAGAAGCCTTGGCAGTAGCAACTGAGCATCCACAGAGTGGTATCCCCCACTTTTTCTTCAGTATCCCCTCATCCCCACCACCTCCCCTTCCTGTGCTGCAGGAAAGCTTTTTGAAAGCTTTTTACAAAAAATGCATAGTAGCCATATTGCTATAGTGTTATACCAATACAGCAAACCTGAGGTAGGCAAGGCTTCATTCTGGAACAGATTGTACCAGAGCATATTTGGAACAGGTTGCAGCAAAGCAGGGGATACCTGGAAGATGGATGGCATGCATGATGAAGTTGTGTGGATGCTCTGAAGAGGAAATGCTCCATTTTAGGAAACAAGATCCTTGTGGAAGTGGCCCTAAACTCACTGGATGCAATGCAGTCCATGTTAGTCAGGACAAGCTCCTGTTGAAATCAGTGGTGAAATAGTCATGATTAAGTCCCATTGTATTAGTTTTAATGAGCATAGACATAAATAACCTTAACTGGATTATGTTCATTGGCTTGAAAGTACTTTCCGTGGAAATCACTGGGGCTTACTTCCTTGCAAACCTATTTATGGTGGATAAGCCAGGAAATATCGCTAAGACTTATAACAAAAATCAGATTACTTTACAGTCAGCGTGATCCACGAATCAACAGGAATAACAGGATGTGCTTTGTTGCACTGGTTTTAATAGAGCTAAATAAACTCAAGATGAGGGATTTTCTTTGCTAGAGGTTATAAATCAAGCCAAATGTCTTCATAACTCAGAGCTGTGTTATAGTTCAGGTTCATCAACATTCTGAATTCTGGCAAAAGCAACCAGGTATAAAAATTTTGCTTACTAGCACCAGAGACAGAAGTCAAGAAATTCATGGACTGGACCACAATGAAGTGACAATGCATTATGTACATAGACAGGTAGGCTGCTGGTCTTATCGATCAGCTTCATCTGGAACTGACCAATACCTCTCATTGCCACAAATAACACATACAGCTTGTCTGCCCCTCCTGCCCACCTAGACAGGGCATAGCTTTGAATCAAGGTGGCAGTGCCAACAATGAGTGTCATAAGGAAGGTTGGTTAGCTTGCCATCTGGTCAGAAGTTGCAGGCATCACCAGGAGCACAGTGGGAGCACTTCCGGCCCCATGTAGTGAAAAAGCCAGAGACTTTGAAGGGGGAATATAACACTGATTTGAAATAATAGCCAAACTTGGACTCTTAAGTGTGTAGTAGAAGTAGACTGTAGCAACAGATCTGAACTAAGACTGTCAATCTCCTGATCGTGGCTGGAAATTTCCCGCTGTTACAACTGATCTCCAGGTGACAGAGATCCATTCACCTGGAGAAAATGTCTGCTTTGGAAGGTGGATCCTATGGCATTATACCCCATTGAGGTCCCTCCCATCCCCAAACCCTGCCCTCCTCAGGGTCCACCCCCACCCCAAATCTGCAAGTATTTCTCAACTTGGACCTGCCAACTGTAATCTGGACTGGGGTTGGGTTGTGTGTGCTGATCTGCCTATATGCACTGCTTGTATTTAATCAGTTGCTTACAAATCATCCACGTTGCCTCTAGAAATACATCTGCTAGTTTGTTTCCAAAGAGTCAGGAAACGTCTCCTCAGGCTTTGTAGTAGGGGCATTAACCTTTGAAAAAAGTACATCCAACTGGCACGTGATGGGGACAGACTCATGCATATGCAGAACATGCAGTGTGATATAAAGGGGCAAAGTACTTGAGAGGGGCAAGGGTGGTTACGAATCTCCCCCCTGCCTGTCTCATGCTGTTACTCTACAGTCTATCCAATCAGGTACTTATCACCCTCTTGGGCTGTAATACCAGAACTGAACCATGTTCAAGAGAAAGCTGCTTATTGAACAGTGACATAATGACCAACTAACCTTGCTTGAGTTTTCCATAGGTTATGCCAAAACAATTCAGCATTTGATTCATAGCTATTATCTTAGTACTTTCAAGACAGCATAGATTAAGAAATGATTATTGCTGTGCTGATCCACACATGCTTATTGGGAGACTGCCTGTGTAAATGACCAGGGCTGGGTAAATCAGTGACACACTGCCTGATTATTTACTTTCATTTATGTCATGGTTAAGAATTTGGGGTGGGGGTCAGTTTAAATGCAGTGATACAGCTTCTACATTGGCAAAAGACAAAAAAAAATCTGCACTGGGAAGGGTGTTTTCCAATAAGCCAGTTCTAAACTTCTGACTATCTTGTCCATGCTGGTAGAACATTAACCGAGCTCATCGGTTGTCATGGTAAAATTAGAGGTTGCTGTGAATGTAATTTCATTGGGGTGGGGGAAGAGATACAGAAAAATGAGATCATGACAGTGAAAGCTTATAAATAATCAGACCACTGGGTTGCTAGCAGACGGCAACTCTGTGAAAGGAACCACCCCAAGGTTGAACCCAAACACTAAATAGATTGGGGTAAAATATAACAAAAAGCTCTTGATTAAGACGCTAAAAGGATTCTGGGGAAAAGTTTTCCATTTTTTTTTCTTAGCGGAGTTTACGATATTGTTTTGAGAAAATGTGTTGTGGAGGGTGTGCAAAGTGCCTCGGAATTACTCTCATTCCTCTGACTGTGCTGTGTACCCTTGCAAATATTTTGCTGTTTTTCCCTGGAGGAAATGTTGAACCCAGTGACCACATTTCTGATGAAGTATGGTACTTTGGAGGGATCGTGGGTTCGGGTATACTGGTGAGTAGGTTCATATAATGTTCTTATTTTTATTGATGTCTTGAGCAAAAAAATTTTAGAGTTTGCAGAAATCTAGCACTGATACAGTTTACCTCAGAAATGCAGATTGCCAAATTGTTCAACAAGTAAATTGAACATTCAAAAATAACATAACTGGGAAAACTCATTTAATCTCTTATTAAATAAAAAGGCCACTTGCCTAATATATTCTAAAACATATATTACAGTGTGATCCTCTGCATGTTTACCCTGAAGCATGTTCAAATGTCTTCAGTGGGGCTTTCTCCATAGTAAGTGTGTTTAGGATTGAAGCTACTACTGGATTGCCTTTGATGGATAAGAATTAGGGTTGCTAGTCGTTTGGTGGTATTTGAAGTTCTCTAGGTGGTATTTGGAAATCTCCACTGATTTCCAGACAACAGATTAGTTCCCTGGAAAAAAATTGCAGCTTTAGACGGCAAGTACCTTATACACCAGAACTGTTTTTATTGAGTATAGCACCAGAGAAATACAAAAAACAGGACTTTTATCTTACCATACATATAGTGACAGCAGCGAGAATATTATATGCTAAATATTGAAGAAGAAATGAAGTCTCTCCGAAGGAAGAAGTTATAAATAAAATACTGAAAACCACAGAGATGGACAATTTAACTTCAATTTTGAGAGGATATACCAAAGAGAACTTTAAGGACATATGGTCAAGATTTTGTAAATGGATAGAAGAGTATAACATATAAAACTTTCAGACATATAATCAAAATAAAAGGAAATAAGAACTATATATTTAATTGTAAGCAAAAGGTATAGATGAAAATTATAAGGTGGATAAAAGAAATGAATGTTTTTGATATAGTATGAGGTCAAAAACTAGGTTAAATAACGATACAAATGAATTTTCCCTAATTTGTATTTAGGTATGTTTGTCTTTGTCTGTCTTATATATGAAATTTTAAAAAATCTTTGCGGGGGGGGAGGCAGACTGTATGGTATCCCATTTCTAGGAGAAATGGAAATCCCTCCTTGAGTTCTGCCCCCAGATCTCCAGGAAATTCCCAAGCCAGAGTTGGCAATCCTAAATTAAATATATAAAAATTGTCTTACTAAATCAGACCAATGCCCTTGTAGCCCAGTATTCCGCTTCCTGAGGCAGTCAAGCGGTTACCCCTGGAAGCTCACCAGAAATTTGGTGTGAATACAGTGTTGCTCCAGTAAAAGATAGCATTGGTCAACCTTACCTCTTTTGTATACTAGGTCATTTGCAGACAAACGCTACCTTTTAAAATCTGGAAATGTCCTACCTTGCTAACTGCCAAATAAATATATGTAGGACTGCATTGTCAGTGATCCAGTTGCTTACTCCAGAGCAGACCCATTGAGTGAAAGCAGATTAAATGTAGCTGCATCAGGAATGATCTGGTCTCATCAGAGTATATATGTTGTTGCCCTCAGATGGTGTTTCCTACCTTGGTCTTTTTTGGGCTTAAGAACAATGATTGCTGTGGATGCTGCGGGAATGAAGGCTGTGGGAAGAGGTTTGCAGTAAGTCCTGGAAATGTCTTTGGGGGACAGATATATGCATTTCATTGCTACCCAGTTTTTCACAACACCCAAAAGCACTTTGATATTTGATCTTAGCTTCCTTCATGCCAATTAATACTTATTAATGCACAACATTTCTGTATGTTATTTCTGATATAGCATAGAAAAACCTTGTTAGCCTTTAAGTTGCTTTTCTTCTTATCAAAATAATATCAGAATAATCAGAATGTTCATAGCCTGGGGATTCCTACAAGATAATGACTCAGTCCTACCCCACCTTCCTGAGTAGATATAAATTACCTGCCTATGATTTTTCTTCTCACCTTGACACAGAGAGTTCTCCAGCTTTCTGTGTTATATCTCTGAGGATGCCAGTCACAGCTACTGGTGAAACAATGCCAAGAAACAATGGCCATACAACCCGGAAAATCTACAGCACCTAAAGAATTATAAATTGTTTGTGTCTGTTTTTAGTCATCAACTGCTGGGCTCTAACTTGTGCCCAATTTCCCCCTTTGTTTGGGCCCTGCATTTGCATAGCAAAGTCATGAGCAAATGGTGAATAATTTGCTTCCATCATCAAGAGTCTAATTTGGAATTACAGAAATTTTAATTTCCAAGGGTGCGTGTTCCTGCATTCCTGTATGTTCATGTATTCTTTGAACCTCATCCAGGTATCACACTATGTCTAACACTTTTCAGCTCCCAAACTTTATTTTACCTGTCTGTCTGTCTGTCTCTGTACCTATCTATCTATCTATCTATCTATCTATCTATCTATCTATCTATCTATCTATCTATCATCTATCTATCTATCTATCTATCTATCTATCTATCTATCTATCTATCTATCATTTTAACTCTACATGTAATAGTAATTTAGCAATAAAACAAAGCAAATTGATAGATTTTTAATTACAGTTTGACATCTTGTACTAATAGATCAATCAGTTGTTACCCAAAGAGGCAGTCTCCTATTAATTGAGGGGAATTAGCTTTAAAGGAGACAAGCAAGATGGGGTAGCTGGGATTCTCCATCTATATTTATAGGGATTGCTCCCTTGGAGAACTCTCAAAATAAACTAGTCGGATGTTCAACTGGAAAGGGTTTTATTGAAATAGGAATAAAAGGGCAAAGCACACACGTACAAACACACAAAAAATACACAAGCTAGCTAAGAGGAAATAAGGGAGGAGAGGGGGAAATTAGTTTTGGGTAGGCAATAGTTACCACTCTTGAAGATAGAGGTCCATGGAGGCAGCAGCAAAATGATCAGCATTTCACAGAGAAAGCCCAAATGTATTTGGGGATGTGAGGTCTGGATCCAAAAACACACAAGCACACACTGGTGGCTGTGTAGTCCAGATACAGGGCAAAATGCTGCCTGAGGCAGTCTGACATGTTTGCCCCCCCCAAAAAACAATAACTTGATGGGGGTTTTGGATGTGAACAATGATTTGGGAGAAGCTTGATGGGTTTACTTGAGGTGGACTATAAGTCTTAATAGTGCTTGATGACCCTCTAAGTTCTGGATGGGAAAAGCTCCCAGATTTGGTACATAGTGTTAAGTGGTGCTAAATTAAGGGTAAATGGATAAGGGTGAAGTGAGGCTGCTCACTGATTAGAATAATCAGCAGTTTCTTGGGAGACCTATTGTCCTCAATTATATGTCTCTCTGGCAAGGAGGGGGCCATTAGTCAGTCAGCTGCTCTGACTCACCTTCAAAAATATTTCCCCAGGCTTGTCTCTGACTGGCATCCATTTTGTGTCATTTTGGGCCAGGGAGTCTCTTACCTGTATGATTTTTGAGGTGATATTGTATGAAGGGTGTTTATGTCATTTTCTCTCTAAGCGCTGAACTGCTTTGCTGTGGGATGAGGGGTCTGACTGCTGACACAATAATTGTAATATCAATTATATCAGTTACAGATTTGTTGTGCCTAAAAATGGGCACTGTACCTACTAAATAGGTGAAAGTTAACTGGGCATCAAAAACCTTAGGTGAACCCTCGATGGGTCACTATACCAAGTTAATGTGGACTTATGGGTTTCCATATCAAAAAGCTTGGGAACCACTTATATAAAGAAAGGAACTGGGAACAGAACTGAAATTATTTGGAGCAAAGTATGTTTAATGGCAAGCGTCCATGGCTACAGGATATACAGAAATACCATATTGCATGTATCCCTACAATAAGGACAGTGTTATCAGGCACTTAATCAGTATATTCCTATATGTTCCTGGTACAAAGTTTAACGTGTTATCAGCTCAGTACTTCTAAACAGAATTACATCCTTCTAAAATCATTGCGCTGTTTCAAAACATAGTTACCATTGTGCTTATATAATGTTCATATCATTGTGGCAGAAGGAGAAATGGAGGTTCTCAAAGTATATCTTGAAGCCCAAGATGGTAAATTGTTATCTGCATTCATGTTTATTTGACTGCTTGCTTCATTTATATTTCACATTTTTCACTGAGACTCAAGGCAGATTATACAATTAAACAACAATACAATAACAGTATAATACAAACAATGCATAGCAACCGGATTACAAAATTAGGGAATGCAAAAAGCAATGTTATCATATATACAACAAACAATCCAATACAAGTGAGCAAAGCTCCATTTGTTATAACTATAACCTTATCCACATTAATAACACCCACGCAGTGTGCTAAAACCCATAGGAAAAGTCATCTCATGTCCACCTCATTATAGTTAGGTGAATCAGCCATGTAACCCCATCGTATGGATATTTACTTGGAAATAAACAAGTTAAATAGGATTGCAGTCTTTGTCACACAGCTCAATTCCCAGTGTGTGATTTGTAGATAATGTCAGGCGGGGTTAGAAATATTTTCAGTATCCTCTCAGCAAATCCAGTTTTCATCTCAGTGGTTGAGATAACAGTTCTAAGTAGGTCTTCTCAGAATCCTACTCAAGTCTTTTCAATGGGAAAGTGTTCTTAAGATTGCACTGTTAGAATCCCACTTACGGGAAATGAAGTAAACCACCAATGGTTAAGGTGCCTGCATTTGGCTATCACAGCAAAATTAGAGTTTGATTGTAGAGTTCCTAAAATGGGAAGTCTTCATTTGTGGTTGTGGATACAACAGAAGGCGAGAGGGACCGTACTTGCTGAAAAATAAATTGGGCACACGCTCATAGTGAACAAACTCTGTTTTCTTCTTGATGTCTGAATGCGAGCTTTGTACGAACGAAATATCTTTTCTTTTTTTATGTAAATTTATTTTCCATTTTATGCATATATCACAATCCAATTTTAACTCTTACATATATTTTCAAGTCTTATACATTCTTGAGATTCTCTGTCCATGTATACACCTTTACCCAACTTTTAACATGTACCTTTTCATTTGTATTTGAGAATATTAAACTTAAATCATCCATTTGCGCTATCTCTAATATCTTAACTATTAAATCTTCTCTTGAGGGTATTACATCTGATTTCCAATTATGGGCCAATAATAACCATGCAGCTGTAATTATATAAGATAACAGATATACCTCTTGGGAATTGTATTCACTCGGAATCATATTTAATAAATATATATCCAGTTTCAGTGCTAAATTTTTCTCCATAATCTTTGGAATTATCTTCCGCACCATTTTCCAGTAACCTTGTATCCTGCTACATGTCCACCACATATAGTAGAAGGTCCCAACATTCGCTTTGCATTTCCAACATTGATTAGAACAATCAGGATAACATTTAGCTACTTTGTCTGGGGACTAATACCACCTGTGGAACATTTTATAGACATTTTCTTTATAGGCAATGGCTCTCATATACTTAATGGATTTCCAAACCCTTGACCATTGATCATAATCTGTAGTTTCTCCTATATCTCTCATCCATGTGATCATTACAATTTTAACTGACTCATCCTGTTCATAGTCCTCTAACAACCATCTATAAAGCTTCTGCAATAGTTTATCATTTGAGGACAACCATATCTTGTCTAACTCATTGTTCTGGTCTTCAAAGCCCCTTAGCATATCTTTCTTGTATCTATCTCGCAACATTATCTGCTCCCACCAGAATAAATTGTTTTCACGTTGTAACTTTTCTTCTGATTTTAATTTGTTGTTTCTATTAAGCACGTTTTGATAACTTTCTTTCTTGTTCATTGTTATTAATGCTGGGCTAATGAATGCTTCAAGAGGCGAGACCCATCTTGGGATTTTCCTATAGTGTTTCTCTTTTATACTGCTCCAAATTTTATTCAATGCTCCTCTTAACAAGTGTCTTCCAAAGTTGGAATGGATTTTATCTTTTTCATACCATATATATGCATGCCACCCCATATACAGATCATGTCCTTCTACTGTTAAAATCCTAACGTTTTCCAATGTGAGTCAATCTTTTATCCAAACTAGGACGGCCGCTTGATAGTATATATACCAATTAGAACCATTCATCCCCCCTCTTTCCTTTTTATCCTGTAAAATTTTCCATTTTATCCTAGGCCTCTTATGCTGCCATATAAACTGTCTTGTAATTTTGTCCAATTCATTAAAGAAAACCTGGTTTTTTAGAATCGGGATACTTTGAGCGAAGTATCAAGCTGGTTATTGCTGCAGAATTGTAAAGTCATCTGCCAATAGTTACTAAATCAGAGTGAACCATCTTACTGATCACCACACAGCATAAGTATTTTTAAGAGGTTTGGAATAAGAGACATGTGCTGATTAGAGTCCAAATCACTGGGAGCAATGAAAATGAAAAGTGTATAAGAAAGGAAAGCTACTGTTCCCCTAATAAGTTCTTCCACCCATTCAGTTGTCAGGTTGAAATAGAAGTTCTGAGTCTAGGAAAAGCTTTACTGTTTGATTCTACTGATTTGTATGAAGTGAATAAAATAGTAGTCAATACAGTTGAAGTCTATGGACTTTAAGATTGTCTGCATAGTATATATTGTTGCTGTATATATTATAATGTTTTTACCATTCCATACACTATTAGCAATGTGTGGCCCCCATCTGCGGTTGCCTGAATTTACAGATTTGAGCCACATGGATGCTAAACAGATTTTTCAGCAAACTGGGGGGACTCTCCAGATTTACAGAAAAATCTGAAATGTTCAAGAAAATACACGGGGGGGGTTAAATCCCCCCAAAAGTTTGCTTGCACAGATAATGCACTTACTTGTGGCAGTCATCATCGAAACCTGGGATCTGCTGTGGGCCCTGAGTGGCAGAGGTAGCACCGGGGAGCTGCGGTGGGTCCAGCAGCCACAATAGCACAGCCCAGAAGCCCTGCTGGGCCTGGCAGAGACACAGCCCAGGAGCTCTGCTGGGCCCGGGAGTGGCAGCAAGGGAGCTGTGCAGGGCATGCCATCAGCAGTAACAAGACCTGGGAGTCATGCTGGGCCTGCCACTGGCACCAGTGCACCTCCTGAATCATGCTGGGCTGAGTGATGGTGGCTTTGTGGCCCAGGAGCCCCACCGGGTCCAGCAGCACTTCCTGGGAGTTGTGTAGGGCATGCTGCTGGCGGTAGCGTGACCCAGGGGTCATGTTAGGCCCACCATTGGCAGTGGCGCAGCCCCTGAGCCTGACAAGAAAGTATTGTGGCCCACATTTGTAATACATCTAATTTTTATCATGGCTGAATCTGTGGATACCTGAAGCCAGAGACCGAAGCCATGAACAGATTACAGATCTTCCTACAAACCTGAGAAAAGGCCCAAGTTTGCAGAAAAATCTGATTTTAAAAAAAAAATACACTGGGCATTAACCATTCTCCAAATAATAGAAGCAGTGCCTGTAGCTTTAAGAAACAAATGCCCTCTGTGGCTGTTGCTACACAATCACAACAGTAATACCATCATTCAGGCCTTGGTTTCTGTTATTAAAATGCTGGCTGAGAGGCAGGGTGCTTTCCAGTGCTGTTTTGACCTTTGAAGGATGACGGATTGGGATCAGGCCCACCAGCAACCATGAGCAATTTGGTACCACTTGACTGGCATGACTCACCTAGCCTGGCTGCTTGCTACTGTTCAACAGCAACCATGCCACAAAAGCCAGTGTGTTGTAGTTGTTAGAGTTTCAGACTAGGATCTGGGAGGTCCAGATTTGAATCTCCTCTCTGCTGTGGAAGCTTACTAGGTGACCATGGATCAATCACACACTCAGCGAAACGCAGGATTGTTGTGAGGATAAAATGGAAGAAAACTGAATTATGTAAGTTGCTTTGGATCCCTATTGTGGAGAAAGGTGGCATATAAATGAAGTAATAAATAATAAATATAGCTGAAGATGGGGGCCAGATAAAAGGTAGGTTGGTTTGTGGGTGGGTAGGAAAGAAGGAAACAAGGAAATGTGAGGATATGGGGACTGCAGGAACAGGGGAAGAGGAAACAAAATATGGGGAGGGGGATACGGGGAAAACTGAGATGTTGAACGTAAGAACATAAGAGAAGCCAATGTTGAATCAGGCCAATGGCCCATCCAGTCCAACACTCTGTCACACAGCGGCCAAAAATACCAGGTGCCATCAGGAGGTCCAGCAGTGGGGCCAGGACACTAGAAGCCCTCCCACTGCTGCTCCCCCCCAGCACCAAGAATAGAGTGCATCACCTGCCCCAGACTGAGAGTTCCCATCTAAACCCTGTGGCTAATAGCCACTGATGGACTGCTGCTCCATATGTTTATCTAATTCCCTCTTGAAACTGTCCATGCTTGTAGCTGCCAACACCTCCTGTGGCAGTGAATTCCATATGTTAATCACTCTTTGGGTGAAGAAGTACTTCCTTTTATCTGTTCTAGCCCGACTGCTCAGCAATTTCATGGAGTGCCCACGAGTTCTTGTATTGTGAGAAAGGGAGAAAAGTACTTCTTTCTTAACCTGCTCAATCTTATTCATAATCTTATAAACCTCGATCATGTCACCCCTCAGCCATCGTTTCTTCAAGCTAAAGGGCCCCAAGAGTTTTAACCTTTCTTCATAGGGAAAGTGTTCCAACCCTTTTATCGTTCTAGTTGCCCTTTTCTGCACTTTTTCCAGTGCTATAATATCCTTTTTGAGATGTGGCGACCAGAACTGTACACAGTATTCCAAATGAGGCTGTACCAATGATTTATACAGGGGCATGATGATACTGGCTGATTTGTTTTCAATTCCCTTCCTAATAATCCCCAGCATAGCGTTGGCCTTCTTTATTGCAGTTACACACTGTCTAGACATTTTCATTGAGTTATCTACTACGACTCCAAGATCTCTCTCTTGGTCAGTATCTGCCAGTTCAGACCCCATCAACATGTATTTATATTTAGGATTTTTGGCTCAAATGTGCATCACTTTGCACTTGGCCACATTGAACCCCATTTGCCACGCTGACGCCCACTCACCCATCCTCGACAGATCCCTTTGGAGTGCCTCACAATCCTCCCTGGTTTTCACCACCCTGAACAACTTTGTGTCATCTGCAAATTTAGCCACTTCACTGCTTACTCCCAATTCCAAATCGTTAATAAACAAGTTAAAAAGCATTGGACCGAGTACTGATCCCTGTGGTACCCCACTGCTTACCTCCCATTTATACTCACTCTCTGTTTCCTATTTATAAGCCAGTTTTTGATCCACAAGAGGACTTGTCCTTTTATCCATGACTATTGAGCTTACTTAGGAGCTTTCGATGAGGAACTGTATCAAAAGCTTTCTGGAAGTCAAGGTAAATAATATCTATTGAGTTTCCACAAGTTCTTGCAGGTTGCCCACTGCATAGCTGGGCCTGGCCCAAACTGGTGTCCAGCACCAAACCTCTGGGCCCAGCTCGGAGCAATGACCCGCACACAGAGTTTCCACAGGAGCAGACTGTCAGCAGGATAGAAGAAGGGAAACCTGAAGACAGAGGGGCAGATAAAAGTAGGTTAGTTGGTGGGTAGGAAGAAGAGAAGAAATGAGGAGAATGGAAGGAACAGAGGAAATAATGGGAGGGGGGAAATGAGATGCCCCCCCACAAGTCCTTGCAGATCCCTCAGTTGTTATCTTCAAAGTTTTTAATTCAGTTTTAACCTAGCACTATTACTGTTATTGGCGTTTTCCAGACTGCAGCTGTCTTCCAGGTTTTCGTTGGTGTTGTGGCAGTTCCAATGATTGCATTGTCACTGTGATCATTACACACTTACATTTTTTCTTCCTTTTATCCCCATCAGTGTTCACATTCACTTTGTAGATTGCCTTCCCGCTCCTCCCCTCCCTTTTCCGTTTGCTCTGAGGGATTGCTGTGCTTTAGCAGCCTCAAGGGGTCTGAGAAATCCCCTTATATTTCCTGCCTACCACACCACACCTGACAGTCATACCTGGTATATGTGTCTCACCCCTTATTGGTTGCCTCTTTTGCCATGTTTGAACATTGTCTCTCATTGGCGCCCCCTCTCCAAATTTTGAATCCCTTTACTTGACTTGCATCAGGTACACAGCTCACAACAGCTTGTTTCCTTCGACTGCCTGTTTTCAGGCTAGCTGCAAGCACTGCAAAATATATTTGAAAATGGAGCCCAGAGACATGCTAGAATCTGTGTGAATGAAGGAATAGCAAGGAAGGCAATGATTGGCTGCTGTTGTTGAGCCTTCCAATGGGACTGAACTTTTGTTTCAGCACAGGCACTCTCCAATGCTGAAATGTTGAAACACTGGCATGCAAATTTTTAAAAAATCGCTGGCCAAACCCAACCTTTCTGGGCGAGTTGGGCAGCAGTCCATGAGGTGGAAAAACCTGTTCAGATTTCGTGCAAGAGGCTGTCTTGCAAATTCATTCTGCAATGGGGGAAAAGTATGGGAAAAACTAGTTTAGGAAGAATGGTGGAAAAAAAACAAGGAAAAACTGGGACAGTATGGAGATGTTAATGAAATTGTCTGGGCACAAGGAACCTCCCCACCCCTGTATCATAGGGAAATGAAAATTGAACATTAGGGCAACCTGGAAAACACGTGCATTGTTCTACAGTCATGTAAGGATGCTTTATTGTCTATATTAGTGTGTTCTGTAATTTTGTAGGGTGTGTGTATTGTACTGTATTGTTTTTAGTTGTAATCTATCTTGAGCTGCAGTGAGGAAGGTGGAAGTAAATAAGTAAACATATAAATTGTATAAACTGGCCATTCATCTTACAGACTGAAGAATACCCACCCCATCATTTGCAGGCTGGCCTGGCAATTCAGGTGGCTCCACAAGGGGGTGCCACATCAGCCTGCCACCCCAGCTGCCCACATCCTCCCTTTCCCACCACCTGGAACCAGAAGCTGGAGCCAATAACCCTCCTTCCCTCTTTGTTCCCCAGACAACTTTAGATGGAGCACCCAACTAGCGGAGCCAATGGCCTTCCTGAACTCTTGTTTCTCACTAGAATTTCGGGAAAGCCTATTGAGCATACGTTGCTTGCCACGCTGGAGAATGAGGAAGAAAGGAGTATCAGGTGTTTAAGCCACTGGGCGGGGGGGTAGCAGGGCAGGAGCAAGGCAGTGTCAACAGTAGAAGCTGCCACACCCCCAGATCCATTGCCCAATGCCACTGCCACAGCTTGCAACATGGTAGAGCCCTCCATGGCTGGGATTGGAAGAGCTCCTTCTCTTTTTAAATGTCAAGAGTCTGCTCCTACTAACGGGATGAGTTACAATCTAGATCCAAGTGATGCTGTCCTTTTGAAAATAGTGTACTGTAATTTTTAATTTTGTCATTGTGTCAAGCAAAAAAAATCTTTATCAAAAATATCTTTGTGGATCTTCTTGGAAAATCTTGTTTCCTATGATGGCCAGTAGTTTACATGGCTTACATGGAATTAGACAAATTTGTGGAGATTAGGGCGATCTAGGGTTGCCAGGTCCTTACCTTTTGCTGGCAGGGGGGACGAGGCTTCCTTCCTGGGATTTTCTGGTGTGCATACCATGCGCATGCACCGTGATGACGTCACTGCTGGGTGACATCATCGTGCCGCGCATGTTGGCACGATCCCAGCACTTTGGGGGCAAGGTTCCCCCCGCTGGCCAGTTCCGAATGGTGGATCGGGGGCCCTAAAAGTGGGGGGAAACCCTAGGGCCATCATTAGTAGTAGCCATGATGGCTAAATGGGACCTCCATGTTCTGAAGTAGTAGAGCTCTGAATGCCAGTTGGCTGAGAGGGAAGCAGCAATAAGGGAAAGGACTGGCTCCTTGTGTCCTTGCTGTGAACCTCCTGGGGCATCTGGCTGGTTACAGCAGGAAATAGAATGCTGGACTAGATGGACCATCCTTTCTTACTGAACCAGTTTTATAGGACAGAGTTGGAATCGGCCAACTTCAGTGAGGTGGCTATAGGCCACTGGCCTGAATCCCTTGAGGCTGAAGGCCTGAGAACCTCACTCTTGGCTTCTATCAGCATAACCCCCCGAGGTTAGGAGAGTTAAATGAATTTGGAAATGGATCTCATGACCACCTTGTTGCCAGAGGCACTGCCTTTTACTCTCAGGCAGCCCCAAAGCAAGGGCGCCCTGCTTTCTAACCTGAACCAAAGTCCCCAAAAGTCAAGCACTCTCAGCTCGAACCACTGAGTCAGGCTGCAAGTACTCTGCAAAAAGGGATTTCATATTCAGGTGACAGGCAACCTCAAAGCAAACCTTCAGTCTTCCCCCTCCACCTAGCAGAGATTATGTTTATGGAATAATAATGGGTTCCAACAGGTAAAATATCTACATTTCTAAAAGCTATTCAGAGGCCACCTGGCAAATAACTCTGTCTCCAATAATTCTTTGTTTGAGTACTTGTTTTTTCTGCTCTGTCCCTGAAGATACCGGGATAAACCAATCAATCATTCAAATGTTTAGCAATTCTTCCTGATGCTAATCAGGGACTGTCTCCCACCTTTTGTCTACCCTGGCCAGGACCATTAGTGGTACTACAATCCATTTAACTAGCTACCCAACACCTGGCTTCTATTGTTAAATCCAGTTCCTGCCTCTCTGGAAGCTCATTGGTCACATCTAGGCCTTGCCCATCTTGATGCCATGCACCCTGGGACTCATTATTGGTCCAGGTAATCTATTGTTCTCACCTGAGACCAGCCCCCAGGGCTGCCCATTGGTCTGCATTCTTTGCCAATGCCTATATCCCAGCGAACACATGGTCTCAGATGGTGTGTTTTCTGCCATGATGTCATCTGGCAGTCCACCTGTAAACTCTCTGAGTTTAGGCCACAATCCTTTCTTCATGGACCTCTGCACATCTGGACAGGTTGTATAACCCCTCTATAAACTATCAATCACCTCTGCTTCCTTAGTTCTATAGTGTGTGTGAGAGTGTTTGAATATTGTTTGTATGCTTGAGAATGTTTAGTAAAGAGATCATTATTTTAGCCACCCAGTTTCTGTGTCTATTCCTGGGTTCTTGGGAATTCTAACTCTGGTATACACAGGTCTGATCCTATAGTTAAGCCAGTTGCATATTAATAATTATAATTCCCCATCTTTATTAAATAATAGAGCAATTTGGCTAACAACCTCACTCTGTTGTATTTTGTTTGTGAGCCATAGAAACAGCTGCAAATTGCCTGCTGGGTGGTTTGGTTTGGTTTGGGGTAGACTTTGACTGTTTCTTCCCCATTTCTCCTCTTTCCACCAGATGTTTACTTCTGTAATATTTGCAGGAGTGGGAGTTTTGGGAGCTGGATACAGCTTTATTTTGTCAGCTGTTGCTCTGGATAAAGGCCCTAAATGTTCTGTGAACAATGGCACATGGACCTATCCATTTTCAAATGGGTAAGTTGAATATTTTCTTTCACTGAACTACATAGTAGAAGACAGGAAAGTGATGTTGCTAGAAGAAGGGTATTGTTGCTATACTTCTGAAGCTTGATGCTTGCCAAACATGGTGGACTCCTGGATCACTTCCACCCATTAGAACGTATCAAAGGCATACACAGGGGTCATTTCCTGCTGGAGTGCCCTGGAGCAATGCTCCAGCAATAAGGAGCCCAGGCTCCACCCCCCACCTTTCCTGGACCGCCCACAGAGAGACTCAGGGGGGATTTAAATGCCTGGGTTCCCTGCCTTAACTTCTTCAGGTGCCCCGCAGCCACAGCAGGTTGGCTGGAGAGGGGAAGGGAAGGCGTGCAGACATTGCCCCTTAAGCCTTTATGCTTTTGTGGAGAGACTTGGGGGAGGGGATTTAAATGCCTTGGTTCCCTGCCCGATCTTCTCCAGGTACCCCATGGCAGGTTGGCTGGGGAGGGGAAGAGCAGGAAGGTAGACATGGCCTCTTTTCCCTGAGCCTCTCTGCTTTTGTGGAGAGACTCAGGGAAGGAGGGGGGGATGTAAACTCATTTGCATATACCTTAACTCATTTTAAACATGCCTGGCCTTTGTCAGGGGGTGTGGCATATGCAAATTAGTTATGCAAATGAGCTCCTGCACCTCTTTTTCTAGGAAATGACCCCTGGGCATACATGCTCCATCTAGGACCAAGCATCAACTGTTCTGCAGAAAATCCATCCTTGTATCTGCTAGTCTCTGAGAGCAAAGTCAATTGCAGTTAACAGATTATTGTCACAAGTATATGTTAGCCTATTAATCTGAACATTGGCTCATTCCTCAAGGTTCATTCCACATAAAGAATGCAAGTTCTGGGTGGACTAGCCAGGGATCATTCACTTCTTCTTCATCTGTCTATCTCAGTTTTAATAAATTATAAGGAAAAAAATGCCTCCACTAATGATGTGTTAATACTTTTGTATTAATTAATTTTGTACTGATACTTTTTAATGAATACTTTTGTTCATTTAGTCATGCCTCTCCTCTAAAGAATCAGTAGATGTTACAAATACAGCCAGCAACATAGGTGGTGTCGATTTATAGTCTGTTTACATTTTGGGACAGGATTTGCGACCGTGATACTGTATCTTCCATAGCAGTCTGAAACTAGGAAATGAATCAGGTGGAGTTTTTCCTTTTTTTTTTTGTCTCCATGACAGAAAAGCTCCACCTCATTACTTTCTTTGCATCCTGCTGCTGTTGAGGACATGGGAGAAAGGGTGGGCAATTTATTCAATTCACACTTTAGGACTTAACTGGTACCATCCTGAGAACTGGCAAAGAGTTTTCCCATGTTTATTTTCCCTTATGTGGCAATTAGCTGCTTGGGGGAGCACACTACAGGCAAGAAAAGGGTTAAACTTTCCTCCCCAGTGCTAAGGACCTATTCTGGCCCCCTCCCTAAAAGCACTGTTAGTCCAGATGTGGGGCAAAGTTTGAAGCACTGGCATGTGGCCCCAGCAGCTGTAGCTAAAGCTAGGTTCAGATGGGGAGCCCTGTTGGTCTGAAGCAGCAGAACAAAATTTGGAGTCCAGTGGCACCTTTAAGACCATTTGAGTTTTATTCCAGACCAAACTTTGTTCGTATCAAAGGTGCCACTGGGTTCAAAACTTTGCTCTGTGGATAAAGTTGCTCATTGGACTGCTCTGGCGTCACAAAGCCCTTATCTTTCTACTGTTCTGATAATGATGCCGATTATCTGACTAGCTAGAGGCCGTTGATGGGCACAGGAAGGGAGGGTGGAGAGCCCCAGCCCTTTTCCCAACCTGACTTATTCTATCTCCTCCCCTAGCAATTTCAGTTATCTGCTGAGAGAAACAGGTTTCCCTTTCACATCAGTGTCCAAGACCTCTCTCTCATTGGGCTCAGTAGAAACATTGAGAATCAGGCATGCCTTGTTAGCATAACCCTGCCTGAGGTTGTCTCTTGTTTGTATAGTGTGTGTGTGTGTGTGTGATGGTTTATTAACCTTTGTATTTTTCTTTGCGGTGCAGGAATTATCTGGGGAACTATTCTCTTTGGGATGCTTGCACGTCACCTGAGTCTGTTGTGCCCTGGAATCTGACTCTCTTCTCTTTGCTGCTGGTAATGAGTGGAGCTCAGATGGTGCTGTGTGCCATTCAGGCTGTCAACGGGCTCCTTGGAACACTCTGTGGGGACTGCCAAAGTTGCGGGTGCTGTGGGGTAAGGCCGCTTGTGTGATCACAACACGGAGAAGTACTCCTGCTGCCCTCTGACTGTGGTGACTGGTTTAATATTTGTGGCCTTGGAATACCAAACAGAGAACAGAAAATGCAAGCCATTCTTCCGTTCTAAATGGATAGTAAAATGCAAACCTAGTTTGCTTATGATGTATAGGTAGGATGATGGCAGAGCTGCGCACTGTGCTACCCTTCAAGGCACAACCACTCACATCTCATAAACGATGAGGTTTATATTAAACTTCTAGACAGGCTGAGAAAAAGCAGAGGGATTTGTCTAAGGCCTAGTTGTCACAGAAACACAGGTTATCTGCATTTTGCCCATTCAAAGGCTGTGTGTTATTGAAACTGATCTAAGGGGAATGAGAAGTTCTCCCTGGTAGTATAACAATCAGAGACTATATGGGATAGGCCTTTATAACTGCATCATGCCCATATTCTGAACTGTGGCCTACATTAG
This sequence comes from Gekko gecko, assembly GCA_029375565.1. Lineage (NCBI taxonomy): Eukaryota > Metazoa > Chordata > Lepidosauria > Squamata > Gekkonidae > Gekko > Gekko gecko. The sequence goes on from JAPDNY010000008.1 coordinate 113,076,004, forward strand.
GGATCATTACTCAGATCTTTTTTTAAAAAAGCAGTCACAGGTGGGGGGGCTAATTGGGACTGAGGCCATGGTACTGGGGCTGGGCAGGCAAATTAAGCCTTCCCCTTACACCATTTTCTTGATAGAAATCTCACTCCTCTGCTTCAAGTGTTCCCAGTATGGAAAAGAGATGTGGCATTATGTGGAAATTTATGTATAGTTAGTCACCAGTACATGTTTTCCCATCAGGGCAAGTCCTGTTACCCCTGTGCCATTTCAGCTCAAGAAAATAGCACTGAGGGGGCAAGGCTCAAACCCCAGCTCTTTTCGTGTCCTATTGGGCCTGTGTGTGTCTGGGACCAGGCCCTCTCAGAAGTTCAGAGAGCCCTAGGCTATTTCCAGGTCCCTAGCCAAAAATGATAATGCATAAAAACATGCATAAAAACAAGTTGCAAAATGTATCAAATGCTTAAAAAGTATCTAAATTTGAGGTCCCCTGCTGAGTGAGCCCCAGGTAGAGAGCTCAGATCTCCAGCTACGGTGGGAGACCTCCTGGGCCTGGCTTTCCATGACTGCCCAGTGCAGCAGCAGAAGAAAAATGGTGGGGAAACTGATGTTCCGTAGAGTTTGGTGGAATCTTACACCGTCACAGCAACACACTGATGCCACCTCCAGGTTTGTAGTGCAAGTGGCAATGCAATGAAGCTGTGACATAACTCTGAATGCCCCCATCCCCTAAAACTCCTGCTGGCACTTGGCTAGAACCCCTAGGCTCAGGCCACACTCTGATTGCCCTGCCAAGTTCCCAGTTGGGAACTCTCAGAATATGCCTCTAGAAAGTCCACCTAGGGGACATATGGCCTTTGTAACTTGCGAATTGTCCCTTATTTCCATAGCTCATAATGCGCCCTATGCGAGATAAGATGGAAAGGAGGGGCTATGACTCAGTGTTAGAGCATTATGCTTTGTATGCAGAAGGTCCTAGGTTCTATCCCTGGCGCTTCCAGTTAAAAGGATCAGGTAGTAAATGATATAGAAGATTTCTGCCCGACACTCCCTCACAGCAGCATGTGGAAAAGCCTGGGTGATTCCTCCTAACATTGAAAGATTAAACAGTGAAGAAACTGGGAAGTTGGCTAAGAAGTGTTAATTTTATGTGCTAAAGAGTTGCACGGCATTAACTTACCTGACAAAATAGCCTTCGGCAACATATTTAACTTACCTGGCAGCTTTTCTCTAGAAATAATTAAAAATAGAATAAAACGGTAATAATCTAAAAATCATTGCACATCATATGCATATCACTGTGCTTTTTCTCTCTTCTGTTTTAGGGAGACGGAGCTGTTTAAAGCATGCAGAGATTGCATTGGCTGCCTCTTATGAAGCAGAGAACATCCTTTTAGGTCTAGGTGCCTTTTACATACCAAACTGATCCTCATTACCCTGACTGCCTTTCTCCTCTTAATGAAAGTTCTCATTTTCCAATGAACCCAGCAGCTGTTTTGTCTATAGCATATTTATTTTTTGTAATGAATTGCTTTTCCGGGACAAACTAAACTGTTCAGAAAGACCCATGCCGCCTTTCCTCACTTTATCACCTGTTTTGAACTGGGGGAAGATGTCTAATATATTATCCTGACTGCTGGGCCTGAACCCAGTTAGAGATCGATTCTGATCATATTGGCCTGACCTGCATATTCTTTCGCTTCCTGTTTCTCAGACACTAATCTCAGAAGTAGTCATCTCTTTTCCTGACAATCTCCCTTCCTCCAGGTCAGGGCTGTTCACCTGCAATGCATGGTGCAAACAGTGAGGGTTAAACTATCTTATATATAACATGCATGCTGACCTCCCCATCCAAAAGCTACAAATATAGGCCCACCAGATCGCCTGCTATGGTGGAAGATCTCCCAGAGGCACCCCTCACCCAATGCTGCTACTTAGTGTGTGTGTGGGGGAAATAAGCAGGAAATCACCATTGTGGTAATAGTAGGATGTCATTTTTGGGGTGAACCTGAAAGTGACATCACATTATTGGTGAGATGCACTAGGATTCACTAGAAACTTTGTGGTAAAACCAGAGTTTCTTTTGAATCCCTAGAGTGTTTAGCTGCCAAAGCAATGTCCCCTCCATCAAGTCTCCCTCTGGAGGCCAGCCACTTGGCTGGCAACCCTATATGACCTGTGTTTTAGTTGCCAAGTGGAAAGATGGCAAGCCTGTACTTCCAGGATTGTTAGCATGAAGGCAGGCATTCTCACTGGACTCATTCAGTCTGATTAGACCAGCCTGATTCAAGATATCTTCCCTAAAATACTAAAAATGGAGATCCGTGCATTCTTAAGCCAACAACACTTCCATACTTTGATTGCTGTGCATCATGGAGACCTTCAGTGTGGGCAGATTTCCTATCAGTGAAGCAAAAAGATATGGCTGCTGTTCCTTGCCACAGACCTCTGGCAGGTGTGGAGTCCTGTTGGATTTACCTTGAACTCCAGACGGTTGCAAGCTTAAGTCTGGCCCTGCCCCTATGCTTGCCATTCTTGAGTTGCTTCGTTTTCTTAGGCTACCTTTAAAGGCACAGCAGTGGGGAAAAAGATAGCAACCCTAGCTGGTAGTAAGAATTTGAGGGCATCTGCTGATACAGCTTTTGGAATTATGTTCCTGTGGCCTGCCTTTTTACCAAAAGATTATGGTATAAGATCTTTGTGCTGAGGGGAAAAGAAATCTGCAAATCATTAAAATGTTTAGTTTTTGTAAAATTGTGCTCTGTGTTATAAATGTTCTGTCTAAAGTTATCCTTTACTTGACTACTACATTATGGTTCTCTCCCTTGGGGAAGCCCATGGAACTCAGTCTGGGCACGTATGACTGGAAGTAAGCTTTACTGAGTTCAGTGGGACATATTTCGAAACAGTTATGTGTAGGATTAGGGCCTTGAGTCTCCTCGGTAGTATACTTCTATATCGGTTGAGGGCAGCAGAAGGGCGAGACTTTGGCCTCTGGGGTTCTCCTTGTGGTTCTTTTGGGAGGCGTCTGGTTGTAGAGCTGCCAACCTCCAGGTAGAGCCTGGGATCTCCTGGAATTACAGCTGATCTCCAGTTTACAGGCATCAGTTCCCCTGGAGAAAATGGCTGTTTTGGAGGGTTGACTCTATGGAATTATGCCCTGCTGAGCTTCCTCCCTGAACCCTACCCTCCTCAGGTTCCACCCTAACATCTCCAGGAATTTCTCAACCTGGAGTGGGCAACCCTATGTGGTTGGCCGCTGTGGGGAAATAGGTTACGGCACCTGATGGATCCAGCAAACTTCTTTCCACACTTTCACTTCAACACCATCATCTCATGTCCCCTTTACCCAGTGGTGCCCAACTTAAAACAATTACATAGTTTGGGATGTTGGGGACCTGGTGACGTTTAATCATCACAATGCAAGGAAGTAAGATTGGGAGCATCACAGCCAGAAGCAGGCCAGAAAGACGTAGAGACCAAGCACCTTTATGAGCCTGCTTGCAGGGAGGGCAGAGTACAAACTGAATTAAACAAACAAACAAACAACCAGCTGAGGCACCCACCAGTCAGGGAACGGTATCCATGTCAGTCAGTGATTGAATGGATGTTTAAGTACACTCATACATTCACCTTCCTAAATGGACATTAAAGGGCATGTCATAAAAAGCCACATCCTATGATTTCCATCACTTTATTCACAAAACATGTCAAGCAAAGTAAGGAGTTCTGTCTTGATTCTGAGCCCACCCTTCCTAAATTCATCCCTTTTGTGTGCCTCAGCTGGCTGCATTACTGAATGTTGCCTAACTGAGAACAAACTACAATGCAAATAGATTTATCTGAGTGGGCTGGCAACCATCCCAAAACATCGGGATAACCAGGAGTTCAGTGGCATCAGAGCAAGAATGTCAGACCTAGACCTTCAGAGAGGCCTTCCTAGAATTCGGTTCTGATGTTTTAGGGGCTGACAGTAGCTTTTCTATTTGAACAGGGTATACAGAAGAGTTTAAAAGAGACACATATCAAAGTTAAAGAAAAGTCTGATGAGTGGAAGGGGGAAAGCTTGCTTTCTGTTGGATAATAAATACTAGTCAAAAAGGAGCTTGGTGTTGACTGGATGACAGAGCTTCTCGTCTGGATTTGGATCAGAGAGAGGAAGGAATATTGGAAAAAGAAAGAGCTAACTTTCCTGAAAACAGGAGTGTCATTTTATTAACATTTTCAAACGAGAATGGTTAGATACACTAGAAGGACTTCACATACATGGTGAGAATGACTTGTTTTTTAATTATACTTGGAGATAAATTATTATTAGTATGGGAAAATGCCAGTAGGAATTCATCCTATGATGCTGAAAGTGGTGAGCACACATTAAAGAAAATTGGGCTACAGGGAGAAGCTTCAAGTACTTAGAGAGAGCACTCATTGTTCAAGCAGGAAAACAGACTGAAAGTCCAGGCAGACTCCACTACCCAGCAGTAAAAAATGATTACCCAAGTTAGGATTATATGTTTCCGCTAGATGAAAAACCCAATCCAAGACAGCAATGTTTGGGTTGTACAAAACAGAATAGGCTTCACATTCAGCTGATGAATTATTTAGTAGATTAATGTACCAGTTTGATGTAGTAGTTGACTGTGGTGGACTTGGGTTCAAAATCCTATTTGCCAAGAAGCTTACTGGCCTTGGGTCAGTCATTCTCTTTCAGCCTAATCTATGTCATAGGGCTGTTACGAAGATAAAATGGACACAGGGAAAACCATGTATGCCATCCTGAACTCAGAGGAAGATCAGGATAAGTGCACTAAATAAATATGTTTCCTACTAAATGTTTTACTGTAACATAGATAGCAACAGGAATATATATATAAACCATGGTGACTCTGGGAGAAACACCTAAGTCATCAATTTGTTGCAACCATCTCAAGGACTTCTAGGACTGGAATATTGATAAAATATACAAAAAATGTATTCCCAGGTAAATGATTGATTTATAGTGCAACCCTACTCAGAGTTATTCCGATCTAAACTCAAGTGAAATCAGTTGTCTTAGCCTAGAGTGACTCTGCTTAGGACTGTACATTCCTCGCCTTGTGAAATACAATTGCCTACCTCACTAGAAATTATCAGGTCCATCGATCAGGATGTTAGCTTGTGGTGAAGCAACACAACTGGTGATATAAATGTTCCTCTATAAGCTTCTTACTCAAAAATAAAAAAGTCTATTTGAATATTAGACCAAGTATGTGTGTGACAGAAGAAGAGAAGAGTTGGTTTTTATACCCTACCCTTCACTATGCAAAGGAGTCAGAGTGGCTTACAATTGCCTAGCCTTCCTCTCCTCACAGCAGACATCCTGGGAGGTAGGTGGGGCTGAGAGAGTTCTGAGAGAGCTGTGACTGACCCAAGGTCACCCAGCTAGCTTCATGTGGAGGAGCGGGGAATCAAACCTGGTTCTCCAGATTAGGGTCCACCACTCTTAACCACTACACTACACACTGGCTATAACTTCCATGCCAAAGGCATGAAGGTAGGCATTGGTAGAAACACAGTGCTGGACTTTGGTCTGGTCCAGCAAAGCAACAGCTTTATTGTCAAATAATTATTTCACAGAAATCTTCCAATATATATTCCAGAGTGTATAAAACCAGGACTCAAGAGATCAAATGTTATGATTCTGAAGTTGTCACGTTCTACTCTTTGAGTCTCCAAGAAAATTAATATGGTGGCTCCTGTCCCTCACCACTGTCTCTCCACAGGCCTCCATAGTTTCATGAGGTACATAAAGTAGGAGGGCTGTTTAAAGATGGCTCACTCAGGGTGGTGGTTCTCTTGAATGAATACAGTTACAGCCAGTCCCAGTGAGACTCAGAACCTCTCAGCAGATCACAAAGACATTGGCTCTGAGACTGTATTGGCCCAAGCTTGCTATGGCCTGAAGACTCCCACAGGAAGACCTCTAATGCTTGATGGGGCAAAGAAATGGAAAGTGGTTGTATCACTTCCTATGAAGATAACAGCACACTTCCAATTCATTCTGGCATGGAAGATTAGGTGGAAGATATCCCAAGATGGAAACAGACTGAAACTGTATCAGGCATATTTACCTTGGAAATAGGTTCCTCAGCTCATTAGTATGAATGATTAATGAAAGATTAATGAGTGGGTAATTTCTGGATCCACTATGAGGCTTTGAAATGCAGAACCAAAAAGCTAGCAAGGCAATTACAGGATATAAAGAATTTGGTGGCACACAGTTTTAGCATCATAGTCTTAGATATGTTGGACAGAAATATAACTGGAAAGAAAGAAATTTACTGCCCTCTTGTGACTTGGCTCCAGAAATAAAAATGCGACTGGCAATATCTTTGCCTATTCTGCTTCTTGAGAGTTCTAACCCATGGGAAGCTGTGAATACATGTGGTCTTTCAGTGAACTGCTATTCAGGCAAAACCCTGAAGTTATCAGGTAGTCGATTTCCCAGAAGCATCTAGGTTCAGCACAATAAATCAGACAGAGGCACAACCTGATCTGAGGAATTTTCACCCTGACATAAAGGCCTACTACAGTTTATTGTAAGGGTTGCTTCATTTCTGAAGACAAACACGTTAATCCCATGCCAGAAAAGGGTGTGTTTTGTACTATAAATAGCATTTTAACTGTAATTGGAAACCTGATGCAAACAGCACCCACCCCCTTCCCTAATTCTCTCATACCAGAAGTGGAAAACATGCATGCACTGTCATTTATGAACTGGAGAGAAGGAAAGCACTGTGTAAGAGCCCTGGGTCATCCATTGCTCATTATACTATCACATTTTTATCCTGCCCTTTGTCCAAGTGTGGCATTCATGGGTCTCCCCTCCTCCATTTTATCCTCTGAACATGGCTGTGAGGTGAATTAGAAAGATTGTGACTGGCCCACACTCACCCAATGAGCTTCATAGCAGAGTGGGGATTTGATCAAGAGTACCCCTGGTCCTCATCTGGTACACTAACCATTAAACAGTACTGGCCCTCTTTTTATGTTTCACAGACCAATTATGAGGCTAAACATCCCTTAGCAGCTCATTCTTGATTCACCATGGATGACAGTCAATAATCTATGCCACCTAAAAGTGGACAGTGAACCAGAGTAAACATGATATTTAAGTTCTCCATGTAAGGCTGCCACCTTTCCCCTGACCCCGATCCTTTGCTAGCATCCTGGTACATATAGACATTATGCAGATGCTTTTTTCCTTTTACCTATTGCCGTGCAATAAAATTATTATTTCATTTCACCCTGACCTTTCACCAAGGAGCTCTGGCTGGCATCCCTGGCTTCTTGATCTTTACCCTCACAACAATTCTCTGAGTAGGTCAGGCTGACAGATAGCGATTGACTCAAGGCCACCCGGTGAGCTTCATGGGCAAACAGGGATTTGAATCCCTGACCCTTGGCTGCCATTTCACCTACTCATTGCACAGGATCCTGATGAAGGGAAAGCTTGGTTTCCTAATACGTTTTGGCTGCTGTTGAGACATTTGGTTGGGATGCTGGGAATCTGTTCAGCTAGTGACAGGCTTCCTCCAGGAGCCGTCTGTCAGAAGCCAGCATTCTTGGGCCGGTGAAAGCCTCTGCTGGCAGTGGAATGGATTTGTAGGATCCCCCAGAGATGTGTGTTGAACAAGGGGAATTCCAGCAAAATGCTTAAAGTTTGAACCATAGACTATTTGTTGCATATTGAAGGGATCCTGAAAAATTTTAAATCTCTAACTTTTAATATAATATTTTTGATGCATATAAATTATAAGACCTGATACGTGGCATTGCTTCTTTTCTATAGATTTCATTCTTGATTACTATGTTACTTTTAAGCTTTGATTACTTCTCTGTTAGTTGGTTATTTTTATATAATCCGATTTATTGTTCAGTGAATGTTTATAAATTTGTTGGTTTATAATATATATAAAATGTTAAATAAAAAACACCTGGGGGAAAAAGACCCATAGTTTTAACTGTATCAAATAATGGTGATCCTCCTTGGGGAAAAGTTTAAATACCCAAAAAGATAGGGTAAAACCTTTGAAAATTCAATAAATCTATAACCTGCTGTGATGCTACCTCTTGACTTTACTTCTAGTACCATTATATACACCCACTCAATGAGAGGTGCTTATTTTTCCCACAGAAAGAACATTCTGTAAGCAAGAACACAAGGAGCTTAAATCCATTTCTATTTATTTGTTTTCTTGTACAATATTAAAGAAATTAAAAAAACAGAACCAAACTCTGAGTACAACAGTTTGATCTGATTGATTTTGAAGCATACTGTATGTATGCAATTTTTCTCTACATTGAAAACAAATGCTCACACAAGATGGCATATAGCATAACAAACTGATGTAAATAAAAAAGTATTAAAGTATTAGCACATAACATGGATGCAGTATATCAGGAAAACAAAAAAATCCTTTTTGTTTCATCATACATTTCTGTCATGAAATAGATATTTCATCCCCCCAACTCTTAAAAAACCCACAGCATTTCTTTTTTTATGAAGTCATCTTTTCTAATTGTTACTTTCTAATACAGTGGTTTTCAAACTTTCTGTCTCCAGAGAAAAGATTCCAGGTAGACATCTGCCATGAAACCCCCATGTGTTGCAGAGGATTCTGGGGTATATTCTTAGGAGCACAACCAGTTAAGGAAGACTATTGGCCAGGACTGTTGGATTTCATTGTCTCCCTGCATGGTGTGCATACCCTTCAAAATACCCATAACATTCTTCTGTGTGTGGGGTGGGGGGGAGACACAGTGGTGGGCAAGCCATCTTTGAAGGACAATTGGTCACCATTACTGATCAACCCTTGTTAAACATCTAAGGAACCCCAGAATTTCCTTGGATCCAGTTTGAAAGCCACTGTTCTAATAGCACCACCCAGATTACAAGCTGTTTTTAACACCCACAACTTGCACATAAATCAGCATTTCTTCGTATGCTGTCCATTCAGCGTATCTGAACGACTACACCCACTAGCATATTTCCCTTGTGTAGTGTAAAAAAAAATCAGTTTCACAACCCCAAATAATAAAAGTTGAAATTTCGTCCAAAATTAATATTAGATTCAATGAGAACCTAATATTTGAAAGTTTTTTAAAAATAAGCCTGAAAAGAGAACTTCACTAAACAGAACAAAAACCCCTCCCCCAGTTTCTGTGATTAGCAGAACAATAAAAACAATGACAAAACAATACCTTATCTTCACTATTTGTTTGGCTGATAAAAAAGAGGGACCTGACAGCTGCTTTACAACAGGAAATATGTCATCTGTATGCTGTCTTTCCTAACTCTGCCACACTGCATTCTTTAACCTAGTCACAGGAAACCAGAGCTAGTAAAAACCATCCTTTACATCTCAGCAATGACCACATGACGATGTCTTCTACCAAGGCACATGGGTCCATCTGGCTTAGTACTTTCCACTCTGACAGCGGCTTCCCACAGTCTCAGGCAAAGACGGGTCTTTCACCCACACTCTTACCGAAGAAGTCAAGGATTGAATCTGAGACCTGCTCAATGCAAAGCAGGTACTCAACCACGGAGCCGTAACTGTTCCCTAGAATTACTGTAGTCTAAGCTGAGTGGAGATCCTGCCCCCCATTTAACCAAGCTTGCCTTCTTAACCAAAACACCCTCCTGTTCACTTTAGGCCAGTCCCAATATTACCTTCTGTGGGTTTCACTTTCCCTTAGGGTAAGAAGGGGAAGAAAGAGGGGGAAGGACCTGTACTGTTAGCTAAGTGTCCCTTTCATCTCTTCCTTCCAATTTTTCATGTTCATCTGTTGCCTACACAGCCCCAAGTTCAAAATTCCAGAACCGTGCAAAACTGAATTTTGCCATTGACTCTTATGGAGGAGGCATAGAGATGCTTGTGCAGTGATATCTCCATCACTGAAATGAACAAGAGTGCTCATGTTGTAGAAATGCCTTATCTGTAGGATGGTTTGGTGGTTCAGAGCAAGACTGCTGCCCAGATCCCTGTCTTAGAGACAGCGTAGTTTGGCCCAAGTTCTCTTATGTGGCTCTTCACCCACCACTGCCTTCTCTAAGCCAACTGTCTTCTTACATGGAAGCACTTCTGATTTACACTGAATGCTAAGATGAAGTCTGGGCAGGCAGTGGAACTAAATGTATGGTCCACAGCATCTCTCACAGGTGTGTGTTCTTGTCAAGGCCTGCCAGCTTTGGAGGTACCAGTTTACCTTTGAAACCTTTCCCCTTCCTCTTCCAGGCAACAAAGACTACAATCCTAAGGATGCTTTTATGGGAACAAGCCCCACTGCATAACATGGGACTTACTCCCAAACAGATACACACTCAAGATTGCTCTTAAAATGTTGGAAGTGGCTTTCAAAATATTGGTTTCGATCTTCCCCTGAACTAAGTCTGTCTTCCTCCCTTAAAGCCTGCTATCGATTCACTCCACTTGTAAGCACTGCCTGCTCCTTTGCAAATGCCACTAATTTGCTTATAAATCCCTAAATCTCATACTCCAAGCACTGTTGTGTGCTTTTTATACAAAGAGGACCACGGGGCAGTCTCTGCTTGATGTATGGGAGCACAAAAGCCTTGACTGAACATGAGGTTTGGATCTGGCCTTAAAAACTTGTTTTCTGAACATTTAAAGCAACCTTCTCCACCCTCAACGATAATCCTTCAACTATTTGCGTAACAAAAGGAATAAACATCTTTGGATTTCCTGGTCTGCTTGGGTTTTTTTTAAATTAGGCTAATAACTGTAAATAATGGGAAATGCAGTTTGGATATGCACAGTCCCTTGTTTCTTCAGGAAGTCAAGTTTTCTGCTCAATAATTAACCCAATATGCAAAGGGGGGAGACCTTTGGAACCACAAAGGAAAAATGCCCATTAACTGAAAATGTTCTGTGCAGATGCAATAATCTGTTAAAAAGAAAAAAGAAAAACAAAACTTCTGAACCCCACTTCCTGATTTCTTTTTTAAAAAAAAATGTTTTCTCAATCAGTATTGAACTTCATTGCTTTTGATCTTTGATTGCCCACATTTAAAAAGTTAAAAAGTACAGTACAGCTACCTTCAAGCCACAAGTTTCCCCTAAGGTAGTATTCACAGGTATATAATCGATCAGTGGTGGTTCTCTGGCATTTCCCCTGATCTGTCTTTCTCAGACACTCCAGCGTTACTATCAGTATTTTTGCCACAACCATTCTCCTTCCAAGGCTATATTCCAGCCATTCCAACCTCCCATCCACTTCACCTGCCTTTTTCATCAACAAAAGGAGGTGGGAAAAACAGCCTCCTCTGTCCAGCTAATTCTGGTATTAGTAATGATCATGCCTTACTATTTAAACTCGGACAGCCAAGTACTATGTCTCTTGCTTGTCTTGCATAATATATATTGAAGGCCTGTGTTAACTGTAATGCATTCCATAAAGAGATGCATTTTCAATATAAAAAAGCTTAAATTCATACAACTATAAATACTATCCATTCAAAATACTTAAGAATCTCAGGACGTCATTTGCATTCCAGGGGTACAAGGGATATGATGTCCTTGATGCATTCTCAGTCCCAAATAACAGATATTTAAAAAACTCATTAGATGAATATGATAGGTATGGATAGACCTACAACAAATATATAGTGCCTTGTGTCCCATATGTCAAAAGTAACAAGCAACTGGCTAAAATCCTTTAGCATCTCTGCCAGGTTGACTGGCTTATCACTGATAGGTTGCCTTATTACAATGAAGCTTCTCTTTCTAGCATTTTAAGTTTCAGCAACAAAATACACTATTTCTTTTTTTTTTTAAAGGCTAAATAAGGCTTTGCAAAATAAAACTTTACTGCAATCAGTAATGTCAAGCTGTGCGATGAATTCTTAAAATATATTTTTGCCTTGTTTCTGTTTGACATAATTAAAAGTTGCATTAAAGTTTTTTTTTAAATAGTGTTGGTATGTTTCACTGTAGTGTATATTAAAGACACACCTGAAGTGTATGTTTTTTTTTTTTTTAATGGACCTGTTTGTAATCACATTTGAAGTTTATATATATATATATATATATATACGGCAATGGCTAGTACTCAATCTGGTCTATTTTACAACATGGAGTAGTGTAAAAAAAGTGTAACTAAAACATTTCACCAGATTGGGAATATTTACTGCCCAAATGCCATAGAGAGCTATACTGAACAAATGCAAAATAGTATTATTTGTGCCTCTGCATGTATTAAAGATAATCCAGAGCACTGTGGCTGATCTGAATTTTTTTTTTAAAAAAAAATCTATATTCCATGCAGCACAAGTATACTGAAAAATACAGTGATTTTTAAAGCTCGAGTTATATAGATTAAAAGCAACATTTGGTACTATTGTCATAAACACAGTGATAGAACTTCATATCACTTTATTACATATACGTTTTTTGGAACCAAGCTGCCTTCTGCAGCCTTTAGCTTCTTGGAGTCAACTTTTTGGTTCATTAAAATCTGGATGTGTAACTAACAACTGTAATTTCTGACACAGGCAAGAATACCTCCCATGTCTTGAGAACATTTCTACGTAGCTAAAAACAAAAGGCTATAGATGCATATACATAGTTCTACTCCTTAAAAATAGATATATATGTATATATTTGCATATATTTCATACTTAAGTTACTGCCAATGAAGCCCAGACAAAGATTCATTGACATAAAAGGGTCTCTTGGAAGTCAGTAAGGCATCCTTGGCTAGCTGAGGGACTTGAGGCTGTTCTGCATTTATTTCTAGAGGGGAAAAAGAAATCTTGCCTCTCAATGACCAAATCAAGCACCGAATGTCAATTACAGCCAAGTGAGAAAGGGCTCGTTTTTGTTGAGGACTGATTCCACATCGTTGAGGATAGGGATCAGATCCTCAGACTCCAGTGTCCCAAGGTCCACATTTGTTCCTGGAAGACAGTCAAGGAAGTCAGGGAAACGGGTCTGTTGTGGGTTGATAGTCATGGGAGTCTGTGCTACATTATCGCCTGCAGGGGGAAGAAAGAAAAAGAGAGAGAGAGAGAGAGAATTAGCAAGGTGCTATCTTCAATATAAAAATCAATGCAATCTCATTTGGAATACTGTGTACTCCCCTGTCTTTGAATGCAAAGCTGTCAGATATGGGCAAGAAGCAGAAGACCTCCCAGGTGAAAAAGAGAGATAGACTACAGCATTTTAAACTGAGTATTCAGAAACTAAACATGAAGATTTCATTGTATTTCCTTTTCTTGAAGAATGTAACACACCTAACAAAGCCCACCCTTAGCAGGGTTGAGTACATTCAACAAATGATGCATTCCAGATGTACACCCCACAGCCCATTTCAGAAGCTGTTGTTGAGCATGGAATCTGGTTGTCTCACATATTGACCAGCTGGAGAGGAGCGCTTCTCTGGTCATATGTAAAAGAACCTGTTCCTCACCACTGAGTCACAATGCCAGCGCCCATCAAAATTGGTTTGAAAGGAAGGACTTCTTAAAAAATTTGACCCCCCCAGCACCATGGTCTCATAGGTCTTACATGGAAACATGGGCAATAGAATTTGTGGTTCATGCAAGTATCACATTACGTTGGCTGTCAACTGGATCGCCATTAAGGTTTCATTAATTAATTTTTTTTAAAAAACAAGATGTGCTTCTTATAGCCTACCTGTGTCCATCTCATCTACATTGCTGAGGAAGTCTTCAGGTGTAGTTGGTATGCTGTAGCATCCTAAGCCTAGGCCACTGTCTGTGCTCTGCTCCCTGGAATGGTATGGCCCACTATGAATTGAGACATGAAGAAACCTCAGTCAAGATTATACTTCTGAAACAGATGCCCCCAGAATGGTTATTACTGAGAGAAAGACAGCAGGCCATGTGGGCTAGACCCGAGTGCTCTAATTTAGGGATGAGTATACCCGGCACGTCCATAGGATCCCCCTGCGCCAGCATGAAATCTAGCACAGAATTTGCAACCTGGAAGTTTTAGATTTCACACTAAGTCACCATGGTTACCAGTAGGTGAGGGGCAGTGTCCAGTGAAGGTTCAAAGACGCATGACTTTCCAGTGGTCAGGAGTGAGGTTTCAGTGCCCCACACAGCTTCCTGGCATCTCATGGCTCCTATTTCCTGTCCCCTGACCTTACTTGCCTACACCCACAACATGCGTGCCCCCCTCCCTCCCTGTATCATCCCACTCTTTGCAAAGCATTCCAAATGCTTCAGCAGAGCCTGAACCTTGAAAGAAGGCTTATAGAGAGTAAGCAGACACAGGTGGTCTAATTTGCATGATTTAAGGAAATGTGCTTCACCCTGTCTCTGGCTTTGTGTGTATACATCACTGCCTTAACTAAGAGACAATTATTTCCATGCAGCTGTGTCACAGTTTCAGAGATGCTAAACTATTCCAGAGTCATATGGCCATGTCGATCCATTCAAGCAAAATTCACAGGGACAGTAATGAAGACCAACAAAGGCTGATTCTGCATTGGCTTTTCTCTCTGTTGTTTTATGAAACCCACGTCGGAACAGAAATCCCCCTCTGCATTGCATGCTGCTTTTGCTTCCTTTGATCATTGGATCTACCTTCTAGATAGATTTATGGCCGTTCAGGGGTGACTTTGCAGTCAGTACAACTTTGCCCCAAGGTATCTGAATGTGATTTTGAGCTGCACTTTTTCGCCCCAGTTAAGAAAATGTGGAGTGAATGCTAGCTGCAAAACCACCCTAAGAGTCCATGAATAGTATGTAACTGTTCAAGTGACACAGAAGGGTTTCTTTGACTAGATGCCACTCACACCTAGACTCTGTGGTCACATGACAAAGATCTTTGGGCAGTTCTGTACACACACCTAAAAAAGTAAGGAATAGTAAGAGTGAGAACTGATGGGAGAAAGATCAAATCCTTCTGATTCCTGTGGCCAGCTCTGCAGTTTTCCATCACCACCACTAGCAGCGTACAAAATAAAACGCCTTCTGCTTCAAAAAGGGACAGACGGTCTTTCGGGTAAGAGAATGCCAATACAGCCTCTGTGAAAGAATATAAAAAAGAGGATAAGCAAATTGTGTACTTGCCTGTTCAGGAAAGGATCCGATCCGTTATTTGTAATAGATCTCATATCTTGGGTCATGTTTGGTGGGCTCACAGCAGTCTGAACAGGGGCCATGTTCTCAGACTCCATGGGAAGTTGTCTGTACAAATCAGCTTCCTAAAGTGGAAACAAAAAAGGAACAGGGGTTGTCAGTGCTGATCCTCGCAAACTGCCAAAACAAGGTCCGTGTGGACCAACCAAATTGATACAAAACATTGTGCAAAAGCTCAAAAGTTGACACAACATTTTGTGTCAGTTTGGTTGGCCCTGATATGAGGCATTACGTAGATTGTGTGTGGGGCACCTTTATCAGAAGGCTAATTCCATCTGTTACGTCCTGGAGCAACTCTGATCCCTATTTGTGCAAGTGAAAACAGAATCTAACAGCGCCAACAGTGAGGTTGGATGCAGCAGGCACAATCTGATTCAGTCCCTGAAACCAGCCAGAAATTAATTTTGTTCAAATAGGGTCCAGCAAGTATAGAAGGTGAAATTTCCCTGCAGGAGATCGGTGTGTGTGCGTGTGACAGCACCAAGAGCGATGTTTTTATAGCTGAACAGTGACACCTAGTGGAGCATAGGAGCAGTGCAAAGGGTAGATTTGAGGAAGAGAAACAAAAGGCCAAGGGGTGGCCAAACTTGCTTAACATAAGAGCCACATGGAATAAATGTCAGATGTTTGAGAGCCACAAGACATGAACAAATATTACACACACGTTTTTACTGAAAAATATACATTAAATGAGACTGCCAAAAATAAAAACAAAAGGGATAAAAACAGACACTGATTATATTTATTTGTCCAATGATATTTATTTGTCTAAGAGAGAGAAAAAGAAAGAGACCGAGAACGCAAGAGAGAGAGAGAAAGAAAGCAAGGAGATGGGGGAAGGAAGGAAGGATGGACGGAAGGGAGGGAGGGAGAGAGAAATAAAGAAAGAAAGCAGACAGGTGGAGGGAGGGAGGGAGGGAGGGAGGAAGGAAGGAAGAGGTGGAAAGAAAACAACTTTAACTTTAAATGCATCCTTCAAGCCAACCCCACGCTCCCACACCAGCTGGTTTGGCTTGGAGAAGGGATTTAAAGAGACAAATGCCTTCTCCAAGCCAGCGGGGGGGGGGGCCTTTGAGAACACATTTAAAGTTAGCATTGCTTTCTTTCTCTGCTCCCTCCCCACCTCAAACCTACCCAGGTAGGGGAACATTAGCTGGGGAAGGGAAGACTGATTGAGGAGGCATGCCTCCCCTTTGCTTCTCCAGCCATCCTGCCAGAAACTGCACAATATGTATGAAACAGCTGCATATGGCTCGCAAGCCACTCTTTGGCCACTCCAGTAAGAGACTTTCGTAATAGTAAGCACAGGCTGCTTATGTTTTCATCCAGCTATAGGCCATAGCAAAGTAGTAAACATTTGTAACACACTGCAATTCAAAATATGCAGCCCTCCATCCTAGGAGTCCCAGGTCCCTCCGGGCCACCAGCAGGGGATGGGGGTGGAGGGTTGCCAGATCCAGGTTGGGGAACTCCTGGAGATTTGGGGGTGAAGCCTGGAGAGGACAGGGACCTCAGTGAGGTACAATGCCACGGAGTCCACTCTCCAAAGCTGCCATCTTCTTCAGGGACACTGATTTCTGTAGTCTGGAGATGAATTATAATTCCAGGGGATCCCCAGGTCCCACCTGGAGCCTGGCATCTCTCCCTACTCCATCCAGCTTGCTCACTTGGGGAGTAAACTTCCAGGAATTTCTGTTTTTATGCAGCTCCTGCTCTGTGGTGCTGATGAAGGACTAAGCTGGTAAAATTCCTCTACCTGGCCCTCAGATGGTCCTGCTGCAGCAGCAACAGTGCTGTCTCTTTTAGATCCAGGAAAGCATGATGTAGTGTTTAGAGTGTTGTACTAGGCCTTGGAAGACCCGAGTTCAGATCCCCAACTCAGCCACACACTCTCAGCCTTGGAAGACCTGAGTTCAGATCCCTCCTTTAACACTGTGATTAAGCTCCTGAAAACAGAGTGCTACAAGAAGTATTTGATGACCGTGGTTCTAATGGGGATGGTGTTCACAGGACTGACCTCATTTACTTATGAGTGACATACAAGGCAGTAACTGGAGGAGAAGGAAGCACCCACCAGCTGACCGCCTCAGTCAGGCTCTTGTGCTGGTGTGCCCCTCTTTGAGTCCCCTGCCGCAACAAGGCTTCCTCCCAGGAGGGATTTGGTTGCCTTCTCAGCCCCACAGCCCTACTGAGGGGCCCTGTTCCTCAGCTGTGCAGCTCTCTTACAGACGACCAGCTGTTACTGGGGGGAGTACTTCCAGCTGGGCAAATCCTACCATGGAGCCACTGCCCAGCAGCACGCTTTCATATTTTATTTTCAAAATTCCACCCAGGACACAGAGTGCCATAACACAGTTTAACCAGCACAGATCACACTCCCCTGGGTGTGCACCCAGGCACACGCACACACACACAAACCAAGCCCTAGAACTCAGGGTAGTATTTAAGAAATCTTTATAATATATATATACACACACACACATACACACACACTAGGGAGAAGGCCCGTTGCAGGCAGAAATGCAACGGGCGCTAGCCAGGGTGGGCAGCCGTGGGCCCCCCCAGTGGTGCGAGTCCCCCTCCCACGAAGATGACCAGGGCCCCTCCCCTGGGTGGCATGCAAGGAAGGCAAGGAAGCCAGGGCAGAGAAGGAAGGGGAGGAGGTTTAAACCCACTCCTGCTCCAGTGGCTCGCACAGCTTTCAAGGAAGCCAAGTGTGAGAGGGAAGGGGAGGGGGTTTAAACTGCCTCCCCTCCCAATGGCTCGCTTGGGCTCCTCACAGGCCTGAGCAGGGCTGGGAAGGGGTTGCAAGCGCCTCCTTTCCCTGCAGCCACGGGGAGGGCAAGGAAGCCAGGCCGGAGAAGGAAGGGGAGGGAGTTTAAACTGCCTCCCGCTCCATTGGCTTGCTTGGGCGGTCCGTGGTGGAGATGGTGCATGGCACCTGCTGGTCGTGAAGACCTCCGAGCGGCCTCAGAAGGCAGGCACTGGGGGGGCAGCTGGAGGTCCTTCCACTGCTGGGCAAGAGGGGACGCGAGTAGCCTCTGGGCCGTGGTGATGGTGGCGGAAAGGTGGGGCAGGGGTGGCTGGTGGGCTCTGTGCATCTGGGCATGGTGTCGGGTGAGTGGGAGCCTGCAGAGGCCTCCTGGCTGCTGGGCATGAGGACAGGCCTGTGGCGGCCAGCGCAATGCCAGTGGAGAGGCCACAGATTGCCTGGCCCCCCGGAAGGCACCTGTGCAGCCTCAGCAGCCAGGGCAGGGGGCAGGCAGCAGGTGAGGATGGGCCGGTGACAGCCAGTGCACCGCCAACTGAGAGGCCCAACAGCCACGGGCCACCCCGAAGGGCTCCGAGTGGGCTGCTGGCTGGCCTCCCTGGGTCCATCGTCTCCAGTGGCAGTGTGTGCACTGAAGGCCACATGCTCGCCGCCGGAAGTGTGGGTGGGACCGAGGCCACGGCGCCACCCAGCCACTGGCCGAGGTTTGTAGTGGCAGGTCCCGCGGCCAACTGATTTTGGCATGAATGGAGCCTGCCACCCCAAAATGCTTTTATATAATAGGAGATTTATTTAAAAAAGCTTCTCCAAGACTCTGTATGTGCTTCAACTTTCTTGTAAAATAAATTTTTTTATCTTGGTGTGACACCCTCTGTGGCAGAGGAATGTCACACCAGGATTCATTCTGTGGCCCTTACAACGTGCTTAACATTGTTTGTTTCAGGCTTCTTTCATCTTGCAGGGTCTGAGGCTAACATGGTTAAAAGTAGCTTACGGGGGGGGGGGCACACCCTTGACTCCCTTGTCTTGCTTCCCTCACAGAGCTCCCTGCCCTTTCCCAGCTCCTTGACCTTCTCTCCATCTGTTTCTCCCTCTACACTGCTCCCTGGTCCCTGTCAATCCTTCCCCTTTATCCTTGAAACTCCCTACCCCCCCCCAGCTCCCAAGAGCAACCCTGTCCCCATCTTCTCTGTTCCTCTGCCAGCAGCTCCTCCCCCTTGCCACACCTTAGCTGAGGCCACACAAAGCCAGAACTCCACAGCTTGGAGAGCCAGTCTCTCCAGGGCTCAGAGGACTATGTTGCCTTAGCCTCATGCCTAGTGGCGGGGGCCCATTCCTGGCCTCTGTGACTGCCTGTCAGGCTGGCCCAAGACCCAGAAGCCTGTCCATCTAAGCACCAGGGTGCCTGTTGTAGTGGCACCACCTACACTGAGCCTGCCTTGGATCCTCCCCCCAACGGTAAACCCGGCCTCCCCGAACAGCCTCCACCAGCCTCAGACCACACCCCTCTCCCCAGTGCAGGACACACTTGGTTAACATGTTGCCTTTGCACCTATGGTCAAAAGCAACACAAAACTGCAAAACACCAGCAGATTCTCGAGCGTGTCCTTTTAGCAAGATCCCGGATATGTCTCTGTACCTTCAGGTGAAATATCATTTCAAACACTTAGAAGACTTCCTTAAGTATTTCCTTCCCAAACAAAGGGCAGTCAAGATTGGTCACTTTTGTTATAGCTGACTGCATTTATCACACCTACTGAAGCTGCAGTTAAGTATCACGGTATGTTCTTGCAACTGAATACTACTGGCTATTTCCTCTTGCCCAGCTGAGCTGACCCAATCACTTGTCTCAGCATGAAAATCTAAAGATGGTCTAAGACCAGCCCGTTCAGTCATCAATGAAATCCGTAATTTTCTCAAACTTGCCAAGAGTGCAGTCATAGATTTTTAAGGGGCTTGAATATAAAGTCAGTATTTCAAGCTACAATCCTGCTGAAATTTTCGATTCCAGTAACAAGGGCCTCCCTACTCATTTCCCAAATGCAGCCTTAGACCACAGGTGTTGGGAAATGGTGGCCTTTGCATGTATTTGCCAGAGTTGTCCTAAAGTTAGTGATCTTTTGGGTCATGAATCCAGGTGGGGCCTGGAGATCTCCTGCTTTTACAACTGATCCCCAGCTGACAGAGATCAGCTCCCCTGGAGAAAATGGCTGCTTTGAAGGGTGGACTCCATGGCATTGTACCATGCAAAGGCCCCTCCCCTCCCCAAACCCCACCCTTTCCTGGATCCACCCCCAAAGTCTCCAGGTATTTTCCAACCCAGACCTGGCAACCCTAATCCTGCAGCATTCCTTTCCTTAGTACATCCCCTGACCCACATAGCTTTTGGACACGCAGGCCCAATGATTTCCCAGCATAGCTGTATTTGAGTGGTCAAAGGCGACCCCCTCATTCCTTTGTCACCAGCAGTAAAACTGGTTGAATCCAACCTATTTTACTCAGAGCTTTACTGGTGGCAAACAGAGTGTTACTGCAACACTTCAAATCTCATAAATTCTCTACTGTTGAGCAATGGATAGAGAGAATGTTGGACTCCATATGTGAAAAAAGTGTTTCTAATAAGAGAGAGATTCCTGAAACTTACATTTTTATTTGGCAGCAATCTGTGGATTCATTTCTGGTCTGAAGATAATCTTCCATTAGCTCTAGGTCGACCTATTCCTCTTCTTCCCCCCCTCACTCTCTTCATACTTTATGGTGCAACAAGATAAGTGCAAGACGTCTATCACTGGATCTGCTGTTGTCTTTATTTAATTTTCTTTAAAAACAGCCATGGGAGAAGGGCAGATTAGATTGGGTCTGCAGGGTTGGGTCATGGGGGAGGCATGGGAAGATGGCTAAGTCCCTCCAAGGCCCTTCCCTTGGCAGTTTGTAAGGAAAAGTACAAGATGTCAGGGGTGATCCAGTCTGAGACCTCTTGCATCTCATCTTCCTGTGCCCTGACTTGCTTTTCCCCGTTTTCCCTCCTTCTCTTATTTGCTACTTATTTCTCATTATATCTGAGGAGAAAGTTGTGGGTTAGGCAGAATGAGCCGGAGTGTTGTTTTATTGTTTACATTGGGTGCGTTCAGATGGCATGCTGAGAGCGATATAAAATGGTCCAGTTCCGACACAATTATCTTTGATCTGGACAATCGCGATCAAACCTCCCTCACAGCACAGTCACATTGCTACCGGGCGTCTACACTACTGCCCCCCACAGTTTGCACGTGCGCATAGACGGTCATCTATAGAATTGAAATCTTCGTGCATGTGCAGAACAACTAGTTTCCGCCAAAAGCATGCCCTGAGGTGTCTCCAACTGCTGTAACAGAACACTAAACTTTTGACCCGAAACTAGCCTCCACTAGATCCCGAACTCATCTAAATGCTAAAACGAGTCACCATTTAAACTTTGGTTTTATTAACTTAGGAGCAGCGCTCCGCTTATGTGCACACTGCTGACGCATAAAAAAATGGCGGACGAAAAGCGGAAGCCTCGGACTTTCCAGAGGGGAGGGAGTTGAAGCACCCGGAAGTGGCTCAACACCGCAGGAACAATCAGACATCAGAAACTGCACCAGAGGGGGAAGTGGTGGGGCTGGGGACGGTGCGCAGATATTGGTGTGTGAACATGCATATAAAATCCGTTACTGAAGCGTGCCAAAAGTGGTTCAAATGGCACATCTGAACGCAACCACTATGTATCAAACTAAAAATAAAAGTGACAAGACATTTTCAAATTTTAAAAGTGGTACATTATAGCATTAAGACATTGGATTTCTTCACTACCACTGTGTCTGTTGAATTACATCCAGCATGATGTTATACAGTAATTAGATAAGTGACAACTCCCAGGAGTCCAATAACAATAGAGGTGCGGCCTTTAGATGTTGTTGTCTGTTTCTTTGCTGATAAAATCTATCCATTCCAATTTAAGATGCTAATTGATCAATAATTGCTGAGGTGAATGTGTCTAGAGCAATGTCTGGTTATATCACTTGCTTGGATCATTTCTGCTCAGTTTCTCTGATGAGTGTGAACACCAGCAATTACCGGTAGTTTAGATCCATATTCTTCCCACCATGCAAGGAGGCAGTGAGGATTCCAATGCTAAAAACTGTAAATGCCCCCTATTAAAGGGAGTTCTTCCTAAGCCCCTTAATGAGGCCATCATTAGACCGCTGTTGGAAAAGCTGACCTCAGGACAGGGTTGTAGCGGAACAACCACAGGGGTGTTGGTATGGCACATCTGCCTTTCACCCTTGTCAGTCTGGCTTCAGGCCTAGATTCGGGGCAGAGACTGCCTTGGTAGTACTGGTGGACCAAGTGTTCATAGACTGGTAAGGGGAAGGCATCCCTGTTGTTATCAAATCCGTGAGACATCTTTGATACCGCAGATCATGCTATTCTGTCAAAGGGCCCGGAGGGTTGGGTGGAGCAGTAACAAAACTGTCCTTTTTAACAGAGTAAATGCAAAAGATGGCGACAGAGAATGCAGTGTTGCAATCATGGGATCTGAAACAGGGGGATCCACAATGTTTGATGCTGTTACCTATGCTATTTAATATAGAGGTGAAGTCCTTTAAATGAGATTGGAGTTGGGTTCCATTACTACTTCAGCACCCTAGTCTCCGCAGACATACTTCCTCCATGGGATCCCATGTTCAGTTACAGCACAGGTAGTTTATCTGCAATGCAGATGCATCAAGTGGCACAGGAACTTGCAGAGCTTTTGAGTGTGCCTACAGCCTACCAGTCCTGTGGTCTGCCTCTGTGTGTTTTCCAGGGCAAACCCACACCAGGGCTGAATGCTGAGCCAAAATTTGCTGCAGAAGGCATGAATATGGCTTAGTTCTTGTCCACGTACACCCCTCATTCCCTTTCTTCTCATGGAAGACCCCTAGTTTGAAACCAATCCCAGGTAATGTGCAAATTGCTGGCACCCAAGGGAACTTTGTTTGTTTACTCCCTCCAAACCAGGATTCAAATCAAACTCCAATCCATCTGGGCGTTTGCATTTGTAAAACACAGGGAACCAGAATCAGTTTCAAAACAGAAATCCTACATGAGTGGGAATGGAGGGAGCACACAGGTACAAGAAACAAGCTGCATTTGTGTCCAGTGTGGCAAACTGTAGATTAGCACGCCTGAATACAGTCCAAGTCTATCTTTCATATACAGGAAATGGGACCCACTAAACTGTAGTTTTAATAATAAGTAACCTAAAAGCACTTCTGCCTTGAACTGGGAGTGTTCCCACATTTAGTGTGACTCTAATACAAAGTTTTCGAGAGCCCTGAAGAAGTTGCCAAAACCACGACAACCAGCAGTGGATTGGCATACTCTGGAAGTGATGTCCCAGCATCTCGCAGGTGCTTTAGTACAGGTGCCTACATAAAAGAAGCATGAAGTAGCAGTAGAGGAGCTCAGAGCGCAGCTGGGGAGCCAAATTCAAAACTCTGGCTGTTGGGCAGAGGGGCCAGGTAGCTCCATACTGCCTCCCCTTCCACATTCCACTGCATGAAGATAAAGGGAAGGGAGGAACAGCTCCAAGGCCACCAATATAGCAGCCCTGATGGCACAGAGGTGTGACAGAACAGCCTCTGGCCACAGAGCAGGATCAAGACAGATCCAGGTGACTGGGCTGAGGTAAGCACACACTCTCTCAGAGGGAGCCTTGGATGCCCAGAGGGTTTTTCATTCAGGGCCGGGGCTGGGTCCTCTGTGGTCCCTTAAAGCCCAAGTGGCAATTCCCAAGACATTCAAGTTACAACATGCCTGACCACAAGCTGTCCTGGTCTTTTTACCTCTTTGAATAGATATTAAAATCCTTAGGAAGGTGAGTAAAGACATCCTGTTTCATATAGTGCTTCCCTTTTCTTGGAACAACTTTGCTGGGCTTAAGAGCACAGGATCTCTCCAACATTATTCACTGATGTGTAGGAATAGAGCAGTCCAAATTAATGTTAACAGGCACGGTTCAATAGTTGTGTTTTTATTTAGAAACTCTTACCCTAGATTTTTAATTTAAGACTTACTTTAACCTGCCTTGCTAGAAATTTACTCCAGGAAGTTCACAATGTTAAATTCAATCCAGCTTCCATATTTCTATGTCCAAGTTACATTTGGATCATCTTTTTAAAAAAACCGTCCTCCTTGTTCTGGATCGTCTTGTTTTACAGGTGTCTTGACAGCCACCACAGCTGAACCCTGAGGCTAGAAACCAGTTGCCAGCCCCTCCTCGTTTGCCACCACAGGACAGGCGGATACCCAACTGTACAGCTGTATCCCTCAGGCTTCGTGGCCAATGAAAGGAACTGGAAGAAGAAAGAATGATCCCGCAATGTCAAACAGATGACCACTTTGTGAGTGCGCAGTACAAGCTGTGACCCCAGAGTGTGGCAGGTCGTTTGGCAAAAGGAGCGCCTCCTGTTGGCCAGTCATGACTCATTCAGTGACATTCATTTTTTAAAAAAATAACCTTGGCAGTCACTGTGATCCGTTCTCTTTGGTACTGCCATGAACAAAACGCCTTCCAAAAAATGAAGGGGAAAGGAGCCAGTGGAAACAAAAGGGAAGATCAAGGCAGCTGTGACAAGAGCAACAGCATTAAAATGCCTGGCATTACACCGCCACTAAAATGCCTTCCCCCCCTCTAGTGTTTTCTGTCAAAGCTGCCAAAAATCGTAAAGGCTTCAAAGGGCTGCAGCATGTTGGATTATTCACCATGTTTCTGTACACGCACAGACACTTGACGTAACCTTCTTTTTAACTACATGCCAAATGATTCGAGAAATCTCCCATCATGTTTCCTGGAATCCTTCCGGGTAGAAATTGCTGCACATCCACAGCTGCTAATTTTTCCCAGAAGGAGGAGGAGGAGGAGGAGATTGGATTTACACCTCACCCTTCACTCGGAATCTCAGAGGGGCTTACAATCTCCTTCCCTTCTCCTCCCCACAACAGATACCCTATATGATGTAGGTGGGGCTGAGAGAACTCTTTCAAGAACTGCTCATGCAGGAACAACTCTGAAAGAACTTGTCAGTGACCCAAGGTCATGCCAGCAGCTGCATGTGGAGGAGTGGGTAATCAAACCCAGTTCTCCCAGATTAGAGTCTGCACTCCTAACCACTATACCAAACTGGCTCTCAAATGTGGGGAAGGTCTTGTTTTATGCTTCTTCTCACTATACTTCCATTCCATCGGTCCTTTGATTCAGGGCACTAACTGACTATTCAGGCGCCCACTTTTCAGTATAAACAAACAACCCAAGAAGTCTCTAGTCCTCATGGGATCTGAAGAGACGACAATGCTAACAGAACAAAAATAAAAAAGGTGCAAATAAGGTTAAATTCATTCTGATTCTAAACTTTTAGCAATGTCCACAGATGGACTGAAGTTCAAATTTTCAGGATGAACTATTCAGAATAATGACTAACATGCTAAATGCAAGATGTGCATTTATTTTAGGCGGTATCTGCCTATTTCAAGAATTAATGCAAAATGAGAATATGTAACTGAAGTGTAATATACATGGCCTGAATCTGGATGTATTTCTAATTTTTTTTGCCTGTGGCCCTAATTGAATTGCTCACTGGTGGTGGAAAGTGCCATCAAGTCACAACTGATTTATGGCATCCCCAAAGGGATTTCAAGGCACGAGACGATCAGAGGTGGTTCGCCACTGCCTGCCTCTGCATTATTGCACCTGGAACTTTCTTGGAGGTCTCCCATCCAAATACTAACCAGGGTCAATCCAGCTTAGCTTCTGAGATCTAACTAGATTGGGCTATTCCAAAAACATGAAGTAATTTGTTCTGGGAAGGCTCAGGTAGTTGCTAGGAGAGGCGTCAATATATTTAATTCTGAACATGGCCCAAGAATGTGGATCAAAAAAATTACAAAGGGATCATTTATAGATAGGGTTAATATTTCTGGAAACAGAGAGAAACTGCCAGGTTTGCAGAAAAATCCAAAAACTTAATAAAACCAGTTGGGGGTTCCAACAGCCCCCCCCCCCCCGCAAATGCCAACTGAGATCTCATGAAATCTCTGCCTAACAACCAAGATAGTAAAGCCCTGCCCTAGACAACTCCACTGTGAACACAGCTTATGAGAAAGCAGCAGCAGCAAGGAAAAAGAGAAAGCTGTTGTGCCCGAGATCAATGAGCTACTGACACAGAAGTTGCCTTGGTTGCCTAGTCTAAGTCATCTGAAGTAATTGGAACAAGATGCTGTGCCCAAACATTGGCTGAACATAGCCTAACGTAACCCAAACAGGACACAGCATTTTGTTCCAAGACACTGAAAGACTGGACAACACTTCCAATTACCATGTCAGATTACACAGGGATGCCATTGAAATTCATAAACATAAACACAATGTCAACAGGAAAGAAGAGAGTTTAAAAATAAATAGGGCATGGTTTCCTGTCCTGAAAAACACAAAATGCTCTACAGCTGACAAATAGCACTACAGATAAGATTAGAGTTTCAGTAGCCGTTCCACACACAAAAGAACCTCCTCAAGAAACAGGAAACCTTCTCGGGAAACAATCCATAGACAAAAGAACCTCCTCAGGAAAGCTCCTCCATTAGCATGTTCATAGCCTGGAGAACTACTACAAGATAATGACTCAGTCCTACCCCACCTTCCAGTGTAGATTGCCTACCATTTTTCTGCTCACCTTGACACAGAGAGTACTCAATCTTTCTGTGTTATACCTCTGAGAATGCCAGTCACAGCTACTGGCGAAACGTCAGGTCCTACAATGCCAAGACCACGGCTACACAACCCAGAAAATCTACAGCAACTAAACCTAAGTATGTTTACAATTCTAGTCACCCTGCCTTAAAAGGCAAAACCTGAGCTGGAGATGGTGCAGAAGACTGCAACCTATGAGGAATGGTTAAAAAGAACAGGACTTTATAAAGAAGAAAATTAATGGAGACATGGCCAATGTTCTCTCTAAGCTGTAGAGTCTTGGGAGCAAAAATCCTACTTTGTGAGCTACTGGCATTAAAGTTGTGAGCGACTGATTTGTCTACTACATAAATTAGTTTGCTCTGGAGCCATCCTTCCTGAGCTAAGAAAAAATGTGTGAGCCAGAGGCTAAAAAACTGTGAGCTAGCTCACACTAACTCAGCTTAGAGGGAACACTGGACATGGCAGAGATTTATAAAATTAGACATGATGTGAACAAAATCGAGAGAATTTTTTTTTTCTCCATCTCGCATAACAGAACCAAATTTAATGAGCAGTAGATAAAGGACAAAATCCTTCTTCAGAGAATGCAAAATTAAAGCTAACTGCCACAAGATATACTGATGGCTGATAATTTAGATGGCTTTAAAAGAGGAACAGGGTAGGTTTATAAACAGCTATTAGCTACAAGTGCTCGATGAAACCTCCATGTTCTGTGACAGATAATCTCTGAATACTAGTTCTAAGGCAGAGGACAGTAGATGGACTCTTGCCCTCATTCTGCCCTCTTGTGGACTTTCCATTGACTTCTAGTTGGCCACTGTGAGAAACAGGATGGTGGACTCATGGACTGATGCAGCAGATCTTTCCCATATATTCTTAAGTACATTAACGCATATCCTCCATTAGATCTGGTTTTCACTCTTTGCTGTCCTCATTCCTCTCAGTCTTTCTCTTTTCCTCTGTCGAAATCTAAACATACATTCCTTGAGCAAGGACCTTGTTTTTTGCTTATGTTACTCTGCCAAGTATCTTGAAGACGGCACTCTGTAAATACAATAATAATAAAAAATAATAAAGAGTAGAGAGAATATATATACCCTGCTTTGGGATAGGAGTTAAACTAGATGTCTTTTTATTTCTTTACAGCTTTACAATCAGAGCTGACTTCTATGAACTATCCATTCACATGCTCTGCTGCTCTTGGGAACGCAGGCATGCGCCAGTGAGACATCAGACATACCTATTCTGCTGAGGTCTAGGAGTTTTTTTACAAAAGCAATTTTACAATGACATCAAAGGTAAAAGATGCTGGAATAACTCACTACACCACCAGACAACCCTGGTGGGATACTCCATGTGGATGGTGGGCTGTTTTGCTCAATATGTCGTGCTACAAAGGGCTTGGACCACATTGCAAAAGCGCGTACTTCAGTTTAGCAAACACTCTTTAAAGTCCTTGAGGAGCCAAGAGTACAGATTCCTCTTTCAAGGGGAACATTACCCTAACCCCCACATTTTAAGTACTCCCCTTCCCAGAGAGCCTCTGTCCAGCACAGACTATGGCTGTAATACAGAACAGGAGGTGAAACCAAGAAGAGTCCTGGGATATCCCCAGCTAACTGCACTAGCATGATGCACGCAGAGGGTAATGGTGGTGGAATAGGCTTGCCAGGTCTAGGTTGGGAAATACCTGGAGATTTTTGGGGTGGAGCCTAAGGAAGGTGGGGTGTGGGGAGGGGAGGGGAGGGACTTCAACAGGGCATAATGCTATAGAGTAATGGGTAAGCCTGATCTAGTCATTGTTTCTCAACTTACTTCACAAGGTTTGTGTAAGGTCAGGGTAATGTATGCCACACTGAACTCCTTGAAAGAAGGGCAGGGGGGGAATCCCGAAACAGCCCCATTCTCTGAAAAGTGTCTAATTTCCAGATGAACATAACTCAGAAAGCTGTTGAAAGACTAGCAGCCGTTTTTTTATAAGAAAGTACTGCCATCTTCATGTTCAAATCAGGACAAAAATGGTGAAGAGACTGTGCAAACAAAACACAGATCACACTTTTGCATGTGACATTAAAGCGGCTTCCTCGACTCTTCTCCGAGGCAGCTCAAAAAGTGGCTTGAATTTGGTCTCAGTGTTCTAAAATGAAACTGGGGCAGGAATAGGTGCAGGAAGAGCTCACCAGTGAACCAGACAGCTCCGGAGAGCTGTGTATTCCATCTCTGCTGGGTGTGTCACTCTAGGCAGAGCAGCTGCAGCGTCAGAAATTTCTGCAGAGGGAGCTTCCTGTCAGCCAGCCAGCCAGCTGCTGCCATCGAGCCCAAGAGTGTACTTGCCAGAAGAATTCCACTCCCTTTCACCTAAACCCTCTTCACCTCCTTTTGGTTGCTTAGCAACCAGCAGACACTCTTACTCAGCACTTCTTCCCCCTCCACCCCCTGGGAAAGCAGGTTGCGTTAAAATTGAAAAAGCAACACCGAAGAAAAAAAAGAGGGGGGGAAACCTATAAAAATGTCTTACCAACACCCTTCGGGGAACTTGGAAGTCCTCCCATCAAACGGCTGGGCCTCTGGACCACTCTTGACCACTGACAGGAAGTTCATTAGGTTCTTACTGATTAAGGCCGCATGCCACAGATCGCTCGAGAGCGTGGAGGAGGGGACAAAAATCTGCTCTTTGCTAAAATTAGCATGCACAACTGCAGCTCAGGAGTGCAAGCAGAACCATCTTTCCAGACCTCCCTTTTTGCACTCTGCTTGTAAAGAGTTTTTCAGGGTGTACAACAGGAACTGGGTGTACTATATCTACACTCAGAGCAAAATCTGGAAGCATGGGGGGGAGACCTGAAGCTGAATTACTGGGAGCATTATTGCACAGCCAATAACTGATTCCCGCCTAGCGCCAAGAGTGCCTTCTTGTTTACATTAAGAAAACTGGAGCATCCTTTGACACACCCATTCTCTACCCACGTTCATGTCCTATTGCGCCTGGTCATTACAAGGTTTTGCTCTATGTCTGCAGCTGCGCTTGGCTTGAGAGATTAATTTTTTTTCTTAAAAAACAATAAAATAGCATCTCTAATGTGTCACATTTATTGGCCCATCTGTTACAGTATATTCCTTCTCTGGTATTTAGTTGGCTCAAAAGATGTTTTTCTACAGGTATCTTCTGCTCATGGAAGGGCTGCCTTTGTACAAAAAAGTGAAACTGAATCCTAAAATATTTTCCCGCAGCTGTAGTACAAACTCTCAAGCAAGCATAAGCAAGTGAACTAGATACCAATCAGGGAGTGTTGTAAGCTCATGCAAGTTTGTGTGTTTACGGAACACTCACAGTTCTCCCCCCTTCTGTTCGTGGTTTTTTGGATCCATCCCATTAAGCATACACTAAGCACTTGCCTGGGGGCCGCAGTGGCTCAGAGGTTAAAATGCTGAGCTGCAGACCAGAAGGTCTGTAGTTCGGCAGTTCAAGACCCTAGTGCCGCGTGATGGAGTGAGCTCCTGTCACTGGCTCCAGCTCCTGCCAACCTAGCAGTTCAAAAGCAAGAAATTGCAAGTAGATAAATAGGAACTGCTTTGGTGGGAAGGTAACAGCATTCTGTGCACCTCAGTGTTTACTCATGCTGGCCACGTGACCGTGGAAACGTCTTCAGACAGTGCTGGCTATTCAGCTTGGAAATGGAGATGAGCACCACCCCCTAGAGTTGGATTCGACTAGTTTTCAAGCAAGGGAAACCGTTACCTTTACTAAGCACTTGGCCATGTACTCAATACCACATTTTTCAAATGGTATTGTTTAAATCGGTTGTCTTTATCTTTCTTTATTTGCATATTCAGAACTGGAACCTTGCTTCATCCATACATTGAAAACAGAATAGAAGCCATTAAAAACATGTTCTTCATTCAACTTGTGACAAGAAATATATAATTGCAAGACAGGGACCTATGAGGAACTGCAGGGATGGAGAAATCCCATTTCCCCCTTTCCCATTGTTTTTGTTGGCTTCAGCTCCCACCCGATCCTACCTCTCTCTGCCTGCTTGCCACCAGTTCAGCTCCACAGCAGTATTCAGGGATCCTATGGCAATCCAAAATGGCACCCAAACACCAGTTTTCCTCTTTGTGATGCACAGACATTACCATTCACTTGAGGGGGAGGGAGTATCAAAATTGAGATTTTTTGGGGGGGGGGCAGTGTGATTTTTCTGAAAACTGTTCCTCATGTTTACAGGAACCTCAGTAAAATCCACAGCTGGCCCCACTTGCACAGATCTGACTATCTGCATGGGGGGCAGTACTTTGCAAGTGATACAAAAATGTCAAAAATATAAGCAAATAACCCCCCCCCCCAAAAAAAAACCCCACTAAACCTGAAATCCATTTTTTTTTTTGCCACTTGGTTTTGCAATGAAACCCAAGTAGGTTTGGTTTCTTGCCCTTAGATCAATGGTCTCCAAAGTGGTACCGGGGGGCACTATGGTGCCTGCCAGTACTTTTCCTAGAGCCCATCAAGTGTTTTTAGAAAGTCGGCGGGACCCGGTGGGCCTTTTGCCCAACAAGGCTTCTGATTGCCCACTGGACATTTGATTGGCTGTGCACATTTCTTAAAATGTTGTTTTGGCAGCAGTTGCCATCGCAGCACAAGGATTTTCACTGTGTGACCCAAGGTAAGCTGGAATAGCCATTGTGTGGCTGGCTTTGCCTCCTGTGGCAACCATTATGTACCAGTCATGTTGTTGCTGTGCCTACCACGCTGTTGCAGAATTTCAAAGGTGTACGCAGGCTCAAAAAGAGTGGGGACCCCTACCTTGGACATAACTCATTCTACCAAATAGTTTCTCAAATTCTTATCTTCTACGGCCATGTTCATATGAACATTTACATCAATTTAACAAACACACTTAAAAATAGATTAAATTTTTTATAACTTGCACTTGCAACTAGGGAGGGAGGGGGGCTCTTGGTAGCTGGTGATTCGATCCTTAGGCAGGTAGACAGCTGGGTGGGAAACCCGTGTACTGACCGTATGGTGACTTGCCTGCCCAGTGCAAAGGTAGCAGGCATTACATGTGTTCTAGATAGGCTGGTAGACAGTGCTGAGGAAGAGCCAGCGGTCGTGGTACATGTTGGCACCAACGATGTGGGCGAATGCAGTTGTGAGGTCCCAGAGGAAAAATTTAGGCTGCTAATCAGGAGACTCAAGGCCAGGACCTCCAAGGTAGCTTTCTCAGAAGTGCTACCTGTTCCACATGCAGGGCCGGAGAGACAGACACAGATCAGGACTGAGTCTCAATGCGTGGATGAGATGATGGTGGAGCGGGTTTGAAAGACCTGAATCAGATTGAGGTGACAAGAGAGGAAGTCCTACGACTGATGGACAATTTAAAAACTAATAAATCACCAGGCCCAGATGGCATTCATCCGAGAGTTCTGAAAAAACTCAAATGTGAACTAGTGGATCTCCTTACAAAAATATGTAATCTTTCTTTAAAATCTGCCTCCATTCCTGAGGACTGGAAGGTAGCTAATGTCACTCCCATCTTTAAAAAGGGCTCCAGGGGAGATCCGGGAATTACAGGCCAGTCGGTCTGACGTCGATACCGGGTAAGTTGGTGGAAACTGTTATTAAGGAAAGAATTAGTAGGCACAGGGGTCTTTTCGTAGAAAAACAGCTGCAGGAGCTCATTAGCATATGGTATGCTAATGAGCTATTAGGCTATTAGTATATGCCACGCCCCCTGACATCACCAGAAGTGATGTCAGAAGGGAAGCAAAAGTGGGGGAGGCATCTTCAAAAGCCTCCCCTTCCCTTCCCCAGCTGGTCTGGGTGGGGGAGCTAAGAGAGAAGGGGTTTAAAGTTTAAACTCCTTCTCATGAGAGTTGGGCCACAGAAGGAGGAAAGAGGGAAAGAAAGAGAAGGAAAGGGGAGGGAAACAGGGAAAGGAGGAAAAAAGAGAAGAGAAGAAGGTGGGAAAGAAAGAAAGAGAGAAGAGAAAAAGGAGGGAAAGAGGAAAAAGAGAGAAGGAAAAGAGGGAATGAAAGAAATTCGGCGGCAATTCAGCCCCATTATATCCTATGGGCCATTGAAGTCAATGGTGAAAACATAGGGTATATTCTGGGGGCTGGAGGAGAGGGTTTGAGGCCCCAAACTCACAGGGTAGCTGATGGAGCCTCTCCCCAAGATACCCACCAAGTTTCAAGAACATTGGACCAGGGGGTCCAATTCCATGGGACCCCAAACAGGTTGCCCCTATTCCTTCATTGTTCTCTATGGTGGGAAAAAAACTTACTTTTTTCCCACCATAGAGAACAATGGGGGAATAGGGGCAACCTGTTTGGGGCCCATAGAATTGGACCCCTGATCCAATGTTCTTGAAACTTGGTGGGTATCTTGGGGAGAGGCTCCATCAGCTATCCCGTGAGTTTGGAGCCTCTCCCTCAAACCCCTTCCCTCCAGCCCCCAGAATATACCCTATGTTTTCACCATTGACTTCAATGGCCCATAGGATACAATGGAGCTGAAATTGACATTCGGCTGCCTGAAAGACTCTCCGGGACGCCGGCTGGGGGCGGGGCTTGCCTCCTGAGCTCCCGGAGCTTTGCTCCGGTGCGCTCCCCCCAAAAAAGACCCCTGAGTAGGCACATTGATGAACAAAAACTATTGAGGCAGACTCAGCATGGGTTCTGTATGGAAAGATCTTGTCTCACTAACCTGTTAGTGTTTTTTGAGGGAGTGAACAAACATGTGGACAAGGGGGACCCAATAGAGGTTGTTTATCTTGACTTCCAGAAAGCTTTTGATAAAGTTCCTCATCAAAGGTTCCTAAGTAAGCTCAATAGTAATGGGATAAAAGGACAAGTCGTCTTGTGGATCAAAAACTGGCTTATAAATAGGAAACAGAGTGAGTATAAATGAGAAACTTTCTCAATGGAGGGTGGTAAGCAGTGGGGTACCAATGGGATCAGTACTCAGTCTGATGCTTTTTAATTTGTTTATTAATGATTTGGAATTGGGAGTAAGCAGTGAAGTGGCTAAATTTGCAGATTACACAAAGTTGTTCAGGGTGATGAAAACCAGGGAGGATTGTGAGGCACTTCAAAGGGATCTGTCGAGGATGGGTGAGTGGGCGTCAACATGGCAAATAGAGTTTAATGTGGCCAAGTGCAAAGTGATGCACACTGGAGCCAAAAATCCTAAATATAAATACACATTGATGGGGTCTGAACTGGCAGAGACTGACCAAGAGAGAGATCTTGGAGTCGTAGTAGATAACTCAATGAAAATGTCTAGACAGTGTGTAACTGCAATAAAGAAGGCCAATGCTATGCTGGGGATTATTAGAAAGGGAACTGAAAACAAATCAGCCAGTATCATCATGCCCCTGTATAAATCATTGGTGCGACCTCATTTGGAGTACTGTGTACAGTTCTGGTCACCACACCTTAAAAAGGATATTATAGCATTGGAAAAAGTGCAGAGAAGGGCAACTAGAATGATAAAAGGGTTGGAACACTTTCCCTATAAAGAAAGGTTAAAACGCTTGGGGCTCTTTATCTTGGAGAAACGATGGCTGAGGGGTGACATGATCGAGGTTTATAAGATTATGTATGGGATAGAGCAGGTTGAGAAAGAAGTACTTTTCTCCCTTTCTCACAATACAAGAACTCGTGGGCACTCAATGAAATTGCTGAGCAGTCGGGTTAGGACAGATAAAAGGAAGTACTTCTTCACCCAAAGAGTGATTAACACATGGAATTCACTGCCACAGGAGGTGGTGGCAGCTGCAAGCATGGACAGTTTCAAGAGGGAATTAGATAAACATATGGAGCAGAAGTCTATTAATAGCTATTAGCTACAAGGTATAGATGGGAACTCTCAGTCTGGGGCAGGTGATGCACTCTATTCTTGGTGTTGGGGGGGGGGGCAGCAGTGGGAGGGCTTCTAGTGTCCTGGCCCCACTGCTGGACCTCCTGATGGCACCTGGTATTTTTGGCCATTGTGTGACAGAGTGTTGGACTAGATGGGCCATTGGTCTGATTCAACATTGGCTTCTTTTATGTTCTTATGTTAGGTAGAAAAAGAAGTACTTTTCTCGTTTTCTCACAATACAAGAACTCATGGGCATGAAATTGCTGAATTAGAACGGATAAAAGGAAGTACTTCTTCACCCAAAGAGTGATTAACACATGGAAGTCACTGCCACAGGAAGTGGTGGCAGCTAAAAGCATGGACAGCTTCAAGAGGGAATTGCATAAACATATGCAGCAGAGGTCCATCAGTGGTATAGATAGGAACTCTCAGTCGGGGGCAAGTGATGCTCTGTATTCTTGGTGCTTGGGGGAGTCAACTGTAGAAGGGCTTCTAGTGTTCTGGCCCCACTGATGGACCTCCTGATGGCGCCCGGTATTTTTGGCCACTGTGTGACAGAGTGTTGGACTGGATGGGCCATTGGCCTGATCCAACATCGGCTTCTCTTATGTTCCCCCCTTACTCTCTTTTCTAAACTGAAAGTCCCAGACTCTTCAGCCTTTCCTGACAGAAAAGGTGCTCCAACTTGTTTTATTGGCATATGAACACAGGGAGAGTTTTCAGGAGAGAAAATTTGATATTCAGTCTCTTTCTACAATTTCTTTAAAGAAAAAACCAGCTGGCAGAAGCTTATTGCAAAACAGAAGTCTGGATCTGCACAGCTAAGCTGTGCCTCATCCTGGTGAATCTGCCTTGAGTGTTAAATAAAACACCAGGGGGGAAAAATGCCAACTGGTGTCATTGCACAAATAGAAAGCATACTTCTGTTTGTTGCCAAGAAATGTGATACTGTATTACTAAATACAGTATAAACAAATGTTATCCTGGAATAGCCAAAGGGGTTTAGACACAAATCCCAAAGGCAAAAAGGACTCTGGAGGTAAAAGGAGGGCTCCCTCCCTCCAATCAATTTAGATTTGCACCCCAATCCCAGGCACATTTGCTCAAGAAACAAACACCACCAAGTTCAATGGGACTTACTCCCTACTGAGCACAGAACTGCACTTCTGTTGTTTCTTTTTTGAACCGAGAGGAAGACCACAGTGTGGAGGGGGCGGGGAAGAGGAGGAGAGTTGGAACTCTGTTTAATTGTTGATGTTGCTAGGGCGGGAACAGCCTCTATGAAGTGGCAACATACTGAGCTCCCACACGGCCCCTCAGAGCAACAGGTTAATTGTGTTCTCTGAGGAAGCTGATTAATATAGTGGGGAAAACACAAAGTCATCAGGAGGGAATACTCCCTAGCATTTGAAACACATCCTCTTGCAGTTGTTCAAAATCCTGGTATTCCTTAAAGGCTACGTAAAGGAAACACCTGATCCATTCCGAACAATGAGAGCCATGATTAAAAAATAATCCTTAATCATAAATAAAAAATCCAAGATGGCGCAACACAAGCATTGTGAGAAAAGTTTCCAGCTGCCATAAAATCGCTAATGATTTTAAACTGAGGCAGCTTTATGAACAGACCCATGCAAATATATGCATCTGTCCTCACTCTAAGCCTTACCCTACAACAGTCCCAACACTACATATGGACATTAACTTTTAGCGAGAACAATGTACGTGGGGAAATTATTTTTTTCTGAAGACTTGTTCATATTTTACTTTCTGCTCTAGCATTCTCCCTGGGAAGAAATTCGGATCAAACCTTGCTTTTATGTGTTCCCTCATCACAGGAAGAGAGGAACCTCTGAACTGAGAGATCCTGTGATTATCTGCATGCAGGACTCTACCTGACTCTGCAGGGTTCATCCAACTTTAACTAAGGCGTCACTGGGCAACTGTATGGCAAGATACCACAGGCTAAGCCCACTGAAATAAATGGACTCTGAAGGGAGTAAGTTTGTGCAAGATCGCACCATTAACCTTTCAGGTCAGGAGAGTTCCGATAACCAGGAGAATTCCCAGGTCGCATCTTGGGCAACCTGCCGTTACCAACAAGGAATACTTAAAAATGCAAAGATACCTGTCGCATCAGTTCCTCCTGGCGCATGCGAATCCTCTCCCTTTCCATTTGAATCCGCTGAAGCCTCAGTTTCTGTTGCTGCTGCTGCTGGGAAGTCAGGGCATTTGGCATGTTCAATAAGCCAGCCTGAGGGTTTTGGCTAGGGTGGCTCTGTTGAGACATGGTTGTTGTTGGCGTCATTTGCGGTGGGTGCTGGTGATTCATTACTATGGAACAAAAGTTTAGAAATTAGTAGAATACAGAAACCTCAGCTCTTTCAGACAGCGACAGGTCTTCAATTTTGTCACAGCTCCTGACAACATACCTTGGAGTCCCTGTTCACCTTGGCTAATCCTCTCAGAAAAAGTTTGGAAGCAGAAGCAGGCACAGTTATGCAAGCAGATAGAGGTGAACACACTTCATGTGCATAACTTTTAAAAATGTGATTCACTTTATGTGCGCATAATTAATACTAATAATAAGTGCCAACAAGTTGCAACCAACTCATGGTGACCCCCTTATAGGAGTTTCAAGACACAAGACAAGCAGCGGTGGCTGGTCATTACCTTCCTCTGCATAGCAACCCTGGTCTTTCTTGGTGGTTTCCCATTCAAGTACTAATCATTGCCAACCCCACTTAGCTCATGGTAGTTTGGGCTATTTAGGCTGCTATGTGTACATGCAAGACCCAAATATGGGAAGGGAAATGGGTTCCCTTTACTGAATTCCAGGGATTTGGAAGGCAGCTAATACAGGTTTATATCAAACCCATAGAAATTATGCTTGGGCTGTGTGTGTTTGTGGGTGTAGGACAGAGAGACTGACTATATTTATTTATTTTTATTCAACAGTACAGGTTTGGTTCAAACACATCCTGTTTATGTCCAAAGTTTCCTAGTGGCTTGCTATAAACCACAGTTTGAACCTTTCCCATTTTTCACCTTGACCATTTATTCACTTTACACACAGGGACCCTCCTAACAGCTCACAAGTCTGTAGTGTGACTTTGTTTTCTGATTACCTTATGTTTTAAAATTTGCACATGGTTTTAAGAGGCCATTTGAATTGTGGGCCACAAGAAAGAAAACTAGAAATCCAGAGGCACTTTAAAGACCAGCAGAATTTATTCCAGCAAAAACTTTTGTGAGTCAGAGCTCACTTCATTAGATGCGTGACAAGTACATCCACAGCACTTATTTATGTGTAAAGTGACAAGCAACAGAAGAGTGGGAGTGGGGAGATGTTACAAATCAAGGCTAGTTTGAAACAATAACCAAAGAGAAATTACTCCCTTCAGAGCAAGTGAGGCCAACTCCTAACTACTGAAGATAAACAGAGGAAGATTAACGTAAAATCAGATCCAATCAATTAAGGTTTTAGAGGGAGGGAGAATTTTCAGCTCTGGGAATGACAATAAGGATTGCTGCATGTGTGACTCTGTATGTGTAGACCAGTCCCCACCTAGTAGTTTGCCCAAGGCCCTCCCACTGAGATTCATGACTGAGCAGTGATTTCAATCTGAGCCTTTTATGTTCAAAGCTGTACCAAAGAAGCCATATGAAAGGTTACTGAAAGTCAGCATGGTATTAAAATGATCACATTCATAAGCAACTCTCTCATACATACTGGGGAAAAAACCTCCAAATCTAAACTGACCTGTCAATACACAACTGACTCAGTTTAACTGAGTAGGAGTTGAATATGTGAGTATAAACTGCTCATGGACCTCAGAATTCCTGTATTTCTCAGGCCTCCCAAATCCCCTTTAGGATTCCATTGTCTTGCCCTTGACTGCCCAAGGCCACACTGTGACATCAGAGCACTGAAGCCAGTAGCAGCCCAAAAGGCCACAATCCCACTGCTCTCCAGACCACTTGTGAGTAGGGTTGCCAAATCTGGGTTGGGAAATACCTGGAGATTTGGGGGGCGGAGCCTGGGGAGGGAGGGGTTTGGGGAAGGTGCAGGACCCCAGTGGGGTATAAAGCCATTTTCTCCAAGGGAACTGATCTCTGTTCCCTGGAGATCAGTTCTAATTCTGGGTGATCTCCAGGCCCCACCTGGATGTTGACAACCCCACTCATGAGCAAGGGGGAATGTCAGCAAGAGAGGCAGGCTGGACTAGGGTTGCCAACCTCCAGGTGGGGCCTGGAGATCTCCCACTTTTATAACTGATCTCCAAGTGACAGAGATCAGCTCCCCTGGAGAAAATGGCTGCTTTGAAGGGTGGACTCCATGGCATTGTACCATGCTGAGGCCCCTCCCCTCCCCTAAACCCCACCCTCTCCTGGATCCATCCCCAAAGTCTCCAGGTATTTTCCAACCCAGACCTGGTAACCCTAGGCTAGACACTGAGAACAGAGAGAGAATTTGTAAGAATGAAGCAGTCTGAGGGAAAGACAGTGATTTTGTGAGAATGAAGGTGCAGCTATTGGTACTGGCAGCCCACGGGTAGCTATTTTTCTGGAGGAAAACTAAGACCTTTTGTTTAAACCCATACAGTTCACATATCAAAGCAGGTGAAACAATAATAAATTCAGAACAAGAAAGTTAATCTGCATCTGCAGTGCTCTCATGAATTAAAAAAGGAGAGAAATGAAAATCGACACAAGTTGGCCCTTGCCAACTTTTTCCTTGAGCAATCTGTCTATACTGCTTGAACAAAGAGTGCTTTCCCCCCCCAAATGGCCTTTGCATGTTTGGCTTTGGGCTGCAGTCAATGAAAATCTGGCCATCTGTGATTACAGTATGTGAATTACATGAATAGTAGAATGGTGTATTTTACAAACTGCTAGTATATTATCCCAATTACTTTCCAGCTATGTCAGCAGTATTTTTTTTAAAAAATCCTATCTATTTCTTCTGCTCAAAAGTCTATGCAAATGATTTCTGTAGTCACCAGCTTCACTGGTTACACCTGGCAAAGATTTGTCTCTGTGCCCCTATCAAAAATTTAACATTAAGGGTTTCTTCCATGTTCTGCAGTAAAGGGATTATATAATGCACCAACCACAAAATATATTAAGGTACCTGAACATCAGAAGAGGGAGCCAAGAGAATGATCTGAGAATCATCATCTGGCATAGTTCCCTCTCTGAAGCTAAGCAGCTGTAGATCTGGCCACTGCCTTTATGGGAAACTGTCTGGGCATCCCCAGATAAGCTACTCTGAGTATCTCGGAATAAAAGTAAAATCATGTATTTATAATCCCCGTTTCTTCCTAATGGGGACCCAAAGCAGCTTACAGCATCTTCTCCACTTCATTTTATCCTCACCATGACCTACCAGAAAGTTGAGGCAGAGAGAGTGAGTGGCCCAAGGTCACCAAGAGAACTTCCACGGTACAGTGGTTATTTGAACCTGAATATGAGAAGAACCCTGTTGGATCAGAC
This sequence comes from Gekko gecko, assembly GCA_029375565.1. Classification (NCBI taxonomy): domain Eukaryota; kingdom Metazoa; phylum Chordata; class Lepidosauria; order Squamata; family Gekkonidae; genus Gekko; species Gekko gecko. Next base: position 113,116,049 of record JAPDNY010000008.1, read on the forward strand.
CAGATCTAGTTCAGCATCCTGTTTCACACAATGGCCAACCAGTTGTCATGGATGACCAACAAACAGGAAATGAAGGCCAAGGTCCATCCCTGATGTTGTCTCCTAGTACTGGATTTTAGAGATTTACTGCCTCTGAATATGGGCATATCCTCTCATTACTATGGTTTGTATCTACTGACGGGCCTTTCCTCCATGAATCTGTCTAATCACCTTTTAAAGCCAGCTATATTTGTGGCCATCATTATATCATTGGGCAGCAAATTCCACAATTTAATTACTCATTAAGTAAAAAAACATTTTCTTTTGTTTGTCCTGTACCTATTGCCCATCAACCTCATTGGGTGCCGAAGGGTTTCAGTTTCGGCGACTTGCAAACCGTCGCACCTCATCGAGCTCTGATGGGTGCGTTCCATCTTGGAGTGGCAGGAAGGGAGACCGGGCGATCCTGGCCTCCTCTGGAGCCCCTGTTGGGGGATTCTAGCCTGGGGCACGAAAGGAGCCGCTCCTGAAGCTGTGGCTAAGGGATTGAGGCTCCCTTTTGCCCTGAAAGGTTCCACCGCCCCGAGGCCAGCAATGGTGTCCAGAGGTACAAGCAAAGGATCTAAGCCAAAGAGACTTTCCCTACAGTGCAGATGCCCATCGATCTTCAACATGAGTGCAGAAATGGTGAATAACAAGCACTAAAGTGGGTAATAATTAAGAGACGGCGAAGCCTGAAGTTCGGAGAAGGGGGGGAACAGCCTTCCAAAGGGGGAGAAGAAACCCTGCCCCAGACAAAACAGCCGAAAACAAGCAAAACTTAAAGGCTAAGCCGATATCTAAAAGTGAGAATGTTACCTAGCCCAGTTTGAATGCTGAGAGCCTTATCTAACATTCCAGAGAGGGATCTCAGATCTTCTAAAAAAATTACCTTTAATGTAAACAATGACACAGTGAGGGGGAAAGATGGTGTCCAGAAGGAAATCTTCTACAGGAACTGCCAGTTTAACATCACCAGTCACCAGACCAGAAACAGCTATAGACATTGCTAAAATGATTTCTGAAGCACTACACCCTCTGCTGGACCAGATGACTAACCTCAACAAGAACTTTGATGCTCTATAGAAAGAACTCAAAGAAACTAAGTTAAAAACAGAGAACACATCCCAAAAAACTGAAAAAGGTTGATCATAAGACAAAAGCCTTAGACCAAAGAATGGAAGCAGTGGACAAAAAAAAGAGGTTTGGAAAGACAACAATTATTACAGCTCCAAGAAGAAAGATCTTTATACGTCCTTAGATTTCAAGGTATCCCAGAAAAGAAAGATGATAACCTGAAACAGATTTTAAGTGATGCGTTGGCTCCCCTGGTAAATTGCAAATCTGAATTATTGCAAGCAGATATGGACACAGTTTATCGAACTTATTCAGAATTTGTCAAGAAAAATAACTTGCCAGCAGAAATCTTTGTGAAATTTTCTAAAAGGTCTATAAGAGATTCGATACTCAAGGCGACCAATGGGATAACCCTAAAAATCCAAGGAGAAGAAGCAAAGAATTTGAAAGATGTTCCATTCGAGATACAGAAAAAGAGGAAGCAATACAGAAATGTTACATCATTCCTACAGGGAAACTCAACTCCTTACTGATGGATTAGTCCAGAAGGACTTATTTTCAACTTTAAAGGGAAAAAAGAAAAGATTGACTTTCTCATTAAAGCCAAAAAGTGTCTGGAACAGCACCAAAACCCAGAGAAAGAAAATGGAAAAGCAAAGAACAATAATGCTACAGATGATAAAAGCGAACAAGATGAGATAAGTAGTGACAGCTCCTCTTCTACATCAACATCTATAGGCAATTTCCTTGACTCTGATTCTGAATCCGAACTGGGGGTGGATTCATAAGAGTTTAACATAAGGTTAAACTCCAGAAGAAGAATAAGAGTCGCAAAGAAAAGAAAGCAACAAAATGAAGACCTGAGAACCTACTTTTTAATTTTTGCACAATAATGCATTCTGATGATACGCTAGCTTAATTTTATCTATTCTGTATCCTCATATTATGAAATTAATTAATACTGTAAACTTAACCATTAGGAAAATATCAAGAAAAAGAATTTAGACTTTCAAAGATATTTGCCTACTCTGTATTTTTAGAATGGTAGTATGTAGATGGTAGGACGTAGAGATAAAAGCAATAAAAAATTAGAAAAAAACTCACAACCCTCATTGGGTGCCCTCCCAAGCTGATACAAGAATAAATATGCATGAAGTTCTTATAACTGCTTATTTGTAAATTTAACTTTATACCATTCATTGGTGGTGGATAAATTCCTTTCCTGACCAGTTTTTTTTAATATTTAATACTCCAATATTCGGTTAACCAAAGTTAACCCTACATTTATTAATATACAGCTTCTTTGTCATAGCTTTAATTAAATTATGAGAAACTGTGAAGAGGTTAGGATTAGGTTTTGGGGCAGCAATAATAAGAAAATTTGTTCATTAAAATACAAAAGCCTGAATGTTGAAAAATGAATTTCTGGGTTTATTCCTTGAGCTTTTTGGGGGGGGTGGGGGGAGACTTAGGCTATATGGGATTTTTAAAAAAATCCAACTGATGTCTGCATTGCAAGCTGGAGCTTGCTTTGTTAATATGTCCTGTGTTATCTGCTCCTTCCTGTGTTGTTATACCTAACTGGATGTTTTGTGGGCTCACTGTAATCCATTTACTCCCCCCACCATTTTGCTGGAGATAAATCGACATTTAGTCCTTTTTGCTTCAGCTGATAGGGCAAGAAGGCATACTTAAGCCAAAGAAGATCCACAGTTCCTACCCACACTCTGAATTTGCTTTGCTCTGCTCTTCTGCCTACTCATCCACTTTGTCACTGCTTTTCAGTGGCTGAGTTGCAGCTAGGAGTCTATTTGGAGAAGTGGCTCAGAAAGCCCCCAATGCCAAATTTCAGACTCACAAGAGGAACACAGGAGCCCCATGAGCTGCAGGTATTTCTTTGAGCCCTGATCAATGAACAAGGCAGAGAAATAAGAAAGTGATCTCATTTGGCATCAGCTGGCAGGTGAGGTCACTTGGATGCCTAAAATGGAGGAACAGCAAAACATGTTTGCTGTTACAAGTGCCTTGGAGGAAGGGCAAGAGAAAGAAAGCAAAAGCAGTCAAAGACAGACGGACTACTTAAACAAATGTGGGACAGATGAAGGAGGCACCAAAAGAAGCCAAGAAGTGCAGAAGCATAACCTCCACACAATGTCCATACAGTTGCAGAGCTTTATGGATGACACTTCCATGCTAGATCACCCAGGCCATGGGACGGAGATGGCACTGGTTGCCCTCACAGACAACCTCTGGAGGCATCTGGATCGGGGTGGGACAACGGTGCTGTTATTGTTGGACCTGTTGGCGGCAGTCAGTCCAATTCTACCCCAGAAGTCCTGGACTGGGTGTTACAGGATGTGGCTGGATCGCTTAGACTGAGCTGATTGAAATTGAATCCAACGAAGATGGAGGTCCTGTGCCTGAGTCGGAGAGGACCAGGGGTAGGGATCCCACTGCCGGCCTTCGATGGGGCGCCGTTGATGCCAGCGCCGAGGGTCAGGAGTTTAGGAGTGCTCCTGGATGCCTCCTTAACAATGGAGGCCCAGGTAGCAGCCACTGCTAAGGCAGCCTTCTACCATCTCCAGCTGATTAGGCAGTTGGTTCTCTTCCTCAAACACAATAATCTGGCGACAGTGATCCATGCAATGGTCACCTTGAGGTTGGACTAGTGCAATGCTCTCTACATGGGGCTGCCCTTGGTGCAACTCTGGAAGCTGCAGCTGATGCAAAATGCAGCAGCCAGGCTGTTAATGGGTCTCCCTATGTGGGAGCACATCCAGCCTGTGCGAAAGGCATTGCATTGGCTGCCAATATCATACCGGATTTGCTTCAAGGTGCTGGTCTTGACCTTTAAAGCCCTTTATGGTCAGGGACCTGCCTTACCTGAGGGACCGTCTTTCTCCATATGTTCCCCAGAGAGCACTACACATCAGGGTCGCAAAATTGTCTCCCCCCCCCGGCCCTGAGGACGCCATGCTGGTATTGACCAGGACCAGGGCATTTTCTGTGGCAGCACCAACTTACTGGAATAAGCTTCCGGATGAGATCAGGGACCTGTGGGACCTCTTACAGTTCTTCAGGGCTGCGAATACGGAGCTCTTCCGCCAGGCATTTAGGTGAGGAGCTGCATTTCATCATGTATGCCCTGTGCCAATTTTATTGCCAACCTGAGCCTGCCGAGAGTGGATGTACTGCTGAATGAATGTCTCTATATGCACTTTACCACAGCCGTATCGCCATCATCGTGTTAATGGTTTTAATATTCTATCATGTATTTTATATTGATATTTATATTGTTGTTTTATCTATTGGCTTCTTACATAAGCCGCCCTGAGCCTGCCTCAGCGGGGAGGGCGGGGTAAAAATCAAATCAATCAATAAATAAACCAAGTCCCAGGGTGAGATTTGCAGTCATATGCATTCCTTTCCATTGTAGCCGCCTAATCTGTGCCCTCTTCCTCTGATAGAAATCAAGGGCAGTAGCTCCATGCAGAATGCTGTTATTATGTGCCATACATTAAATTCATGTATACATAGGGTTGTCAGCTCTGGGTTGGGAAATACCTGGGGATTTGGGGTATGGAGCCTGAGGAAGGTAGGATTTGGGGAGGCAAGAGACCACAGCATGGTGCAATGCCACAGAGTCCACCCTCCAAAGCGGCTATCTTGTCTGGGGGAACAAGAGGAGATCTCCAGGCCCCTCCTGGAGGTTGGCAACCCTACATACACTAGGGCCGAGCCAGGAAAGGCAATCGTACAGCCTAACTCTTTACTCTTTGAAGGCCAAAGACTGAAGTTTTGAGATGGCTTCTCTGCATGGAGCAAAGGCAATTTTGCAGAGAAAGGATTCTGACATGGAAGAGGCTAACTTGCAAAAGGTGCAAATTATCTCTGGAGAATATGTTAAAGTGAGTGCAACAGTTTTGTTTTGTTTTTTTTAAATCACAGCTTAGGTCCAGCTGCGGGTTTACCCCCTTTTAAGGGCCGTCTCCTGCCTAATCCATTAGGAACTGGCCAGTTTCAAGTGTCATGCAGAGTAGCCTGATGAAAAACACATGTCTGTGGAAGTAAGAAGAAAAAACCCAGCCACATTACACTTTTGACTTAGTCACGATACTGCAAAGGGAAGGAGGGGGAGGCCTGTCTCCCTCTTCTCTCTCTGCTCCTGCCAACAAAGAACTGCTTGTTTCACTTACTTCCCAGAAACAGCATTAGCCTTCCAACAAGGTCAGCAAAAATACTGCTTTTCAGTGAAGAGTGCACTGTGGTCCAAAAATCTGTAAAGTATTAAACAAAAACGTTGCACTGGCCTAAGCACACACAGAGCCTTCTATTCAGGGGTTCTGGGTTGAGATGAGAATAACCATGCAGAAAATGCTCAGCCACTGATACCTGGAGGGGTCTGGGTTACAAAGATCTTGCAGCTCTTTCCTGTCTTTGTTCCTTTAGGCTTGGACAGGCTAAAGTCAAAACCTCACAGGTGCAGCGCCAATCATCTGAAAGCAAGCATCCTCCCATCACAGTTTTGCAATGCACCTGCCGTCTGTTAATAATTATTATAATTATCGTATGGCAGTGTGTGTAGTACAGCCAGGAGATCCTAAAATTGTCTGGCAGCAAGAAGTTGTAGCTCTTTTTAGCATTAAGCACCACTAGGTGGCAAGCTAGACTTTGTTTTTAGGCAAGAGATGTTTCAGAAGTGGTTTGCCATTGCCTGCCTCTGTGTCATGCCCCTGGTATTTCTTGGAGGTCACCCTACCAAATATTTGCCAGGGCTGACCCTGCTTAGCTTCCAAGAGCTGATGAGATCAGGCTAGCCTGAGCTATCCAGGTCAGGACCTGGACTATGGTGACCCCAGCAAGAGGCTTCAAAGGCAAGTGAGAAGCAGAGGCAGTTTGCCATGGCCTTCCTCTGCACAGCCTTCCATGGTGGGCTCCCATCCAAGTACCAACCCCGCTTTGCTTCTGTGATCCCAAGAGACTGGGCTGTAGCATGCTGCCTTCCCTCTCCCACCCTCAGTGCTGGCCTAGTTATATATCCCGATCTGCGTGTCAGTGCCACAATGTCCTTGCTGAAGTGCTGGTGCAAATATCACATCTATATCACACTCAAGACCAAAATGGGCTACTCCCCTGTATCCTCAACTCAACCCTTTAAAATTGATCCTCATCTCATGAGTTTTACAGATGAGTGGCAACTGAAACCCAAGTCTCCATTCACTACTCCACATTAGTTCTTGCCAGCCCGCAAAGCACCACCTAAGAGAAAAGCTTCTCAGCACTGCACACTAGGGAGGCAGGAACAACAGACTGGGAGTGAAACAAAACCTTTTTAAACCTGTCTGTCATAAAATATTCCACCCCCCCAATCCCATCAAAATTGGGTAGAAAGAAGCACGCTTGCTTAAATAAAGTGGGCAGAAGAAGTTTCAGTTCTCCTACAAATGATATGTCCTTAGTGACGCCAGCTTCTGAATTTATTTTTCATCCTAATCCCATCTGGCATCTGTCAGATCATTTCAGGATATCCAGTAATCAAACACAGCTTGAAACAGGAAGAGCTTTTCACAGTACAGGTGGAGCACAGATATAGTCAAGTCATAGAGAAGGGGTGTGTGTGTGTGTGTGTGTGTGTGTGTGTGTGTGTGTGTGTGTGTGTGTGTGTGTGTGTGAGAGAGAGAGTGAGTGAGTGAGTGAGTGTAGGGAGGGGAAATGATAAGTTTCCTCTCTCATTACAATTAAATAGGATCTGGCAAAACCCAGCTTTAACATACATTAATTCTCCTTATCTCTGAGAGTTCCATATGATTAATGCTTCCCTCCTCAAACACAGGCCCACCACCTCCAAAGGTCATATCCCATATAAAACACATCACGTCAGGATACGGAAAATATGGTCCAACCTTGTACTACTGTTACACAGATTTGCACTGTTTTATTCACAGGATTTCCTGATACTGTTTTCACAACAGCAAATCAAGTGGGAAATGTCAACATATGTAATCACTGGGTGCCAGTGCCCTTATCCCAATATGTCAGTCCACAAATTCTTAGTGAAAAGTGATCATGAAATGCATTCAGTTGCTAATGTAGTTTATGCAGGTTTCAGCCTATTAAAGATCAGTGTATTCTCAGGGCTTTTTTTTCTCGGGGAACGCGCTGGAACAGAGTTCTGGAACCTCTTTGACAAAATTCTTTTTAAAATGTTTAAAAGTACATGAGTTTTCGGTATCCAGATTGAAAAATTCATTACCCTATTGAGAGTTCAGCACCTCTTTTTCCCCAAAAAAACCAAAGCCTCACCCTGCCCTGATTCTAACAGTTAAAGCCAGAGCACTGAAAGGGGCCCAGTGAATTCTGGTACAACTCCCTGCCCCAAGGGCCAAAAGACTTGCCCAGGGCAAGCAAGTATTTGGATGAGAGAGCCTGGAGACAGCCACTGTCGTGTAGGGGTTGGAGTGTCAGATTAGGATCTGGGAGAGCCAGGTTCGAATCACCACTCTGAGGTGGAAGCTTGCTGGGTAATCTTGGGACAGTCACACACTTTAAGCCTCACCTACCTCACCAGGTTGTTGTGAGTATAAGACAGAGGGGAAGAGAATGAATGTAAGCCACTCTGGAGAGAAAGAAGAGAAAAAGAAAGTGCTACTGAGACAGAACCAACTCATGATGACTCCATCCACAGGACATGAGCAGAAAGGTAGGATATAAGTAAATGAAGTAAAATAAATAAACAGTACAGAAGTAATCAACTCTGGAATTTACTGCCAAAGGGTGAAGTGATGGGCTACTAGTATAGCCAATTTTAATAGGAGTTTATACAAATTTATGATTCATCGAAGTCTATTGGCCATGATGACTAAACAGAACCTTCATATTCAGAAAGGGTTGCCAACCTCTGGGTGGGGCCTGGAGATTATCCCAGGATTACAAGTGATCCCCAGATGACAGAGATCAGTTCCCCTGGAGAAAATGGCTGCTTTGGAGGGTGGACTCCATGACATTGTCCCTCCCTTCCTCAAACTCCATCCTCTCCATCCTCTACTTCCAAAATCTTCAGGAATTTTTCAACCCAGAGTTGGCAACTCTATGTTCAGAGGCACTAACCCTCTGATGACCTGTGCTGGGGGCAAAAACCAGTGTTCCCTCTAAGCTGAGTTAGTGTGAGCTAGCTCACAGTTTTTTAGCCTCCAGCTCACACATTTTTGTCTTAGCTCAGGAAGGATAGCTCCAGAGCGAACTAATTTATGCAGCAGCCAAATCGCTCACTCACAACTTTAAAGCCAGTAGCTCACAAAGTCGAATTTTTGCTCACAAGGGAGCTTAGAGGGAGCATTGGCAAGAACGGGAGGCAGCTCTGTTCTCCATGCCCTCCTGTAGGCCTTCTGTAAGCATCTGTTTGGCCACTGTGTGAAACATGATGCTGGACTAGACAGGCCATTGGTTTGATTCAGTAGGACTGCCCTTGGGTGCGTTCAGACGCGCCATTTGAGCCGTTTTCGGCACGGCTCAGAAACGGCTTTTACCTGCGCGTTCACACGCCCAACATCTGCCTACCGTCCCCAGCCGTCGCTTTCTGGAGCAAACCCCCTTTGAAACTGAGTATTTTGACACCACTTACCCAAGTGGTGTTTTCCATGATTCTCCGTTTCAAGCCGCACTTTTCCCTGTCTGATCGCTCCATCCAGCCACTTCCGGGTGCTTCAACCCCCCCTCCCCTCTGGGAAGCTGCCTCCAGCTTCCGGTTTTAGTCCGCCATTTTTTTTCCCCCTTAGCGGTGTGCGCGTGAGCGGAGCCCCGCTCCTAAGTTAAATGAAAAAAAGCTTCACTGGTGCCTAATTTAGGCATTTAGACGAGTCCGGGATCTCGGGGAGGCCATTTTCGGGGAGACAATGTAAAAGGAGTCTTCATTTAAACTTTAAAGGGACCAGTTAAGATCGCTCTTCTGCGCACGCGCCAAACTTCCTGTTCGGGAGAGGGCTGCCTGTGCGCATGCTCAAAGGAGAGGGGAACCCCCCACCACCACCTGCAGGAGGACGGCAGGGAGCTCCGAAGGAGGGAAGGAGGAGGTGAGTGTGACCGCGATTCTCCAGTTTAAAAAAAAAACGCATCGTGCCGGAGCAGTTTAAACCGCTCCAGCACGCTGTCTAAACGCACCCCTTATGTTCCAATCCAATGTGCTTCATAGCTGAATGGAGATTCAGACCTGGGTTTCTCCATATAAGCCCAGCATCTATACAAGCTGTAGCCTACCAGCTGAACACAGCACAGCAGCCATCTACTGTGATCCTAGAGCTTGTGCCAACACACTAATGTCACTTATGGATTTGCACCAGAAATGACATTGAAGCATCAGTGAAATGCCAATCTGCATGCCCTAACCTCCTAAACCTCTCATTGGTTGTCAACCCTGGGTTGCCAATCCTACAGGCAACAGCAGTTTACTGGGCCAAGTCATACAGGCTTGCTATGGCAATTACGACTCAAGAGGCTTTTTAGTACAAATTATGTACCCTGTGTTACACTTTCATTGATCTAGGCATTGATGCCAATGCAAATCTTTTTACAACTAGTATATATGTAACCCCAGTTGAGGGAAGAAATTATGGGACCTTGGTTGGTTAATGGGGGGGGGGGGAGTTGACAAGAAAAAAGAAAGTAGTGATGCCTCCAGCCCATGGGCCTCCACTTCCAACCAGGAGAGACAGCCAGTAGGCACATAACGAAGAAGAAAAATCAAACACAACTCCAGACCCTCCAATCACCTATAACCAGACAGAAGGAAAACTTAAAACAGAAGTAGGGTTTAATTCAACAAAGAGGGATGGGGAATGAAAACAGGATACCCATATATAAAATCAAACTTAGTCAACACAAAGGGGAGTTGGTACCAAAAAAAAATTTTTGGACTCTCTCTCTCTCTCTCTCACAGACCTTCTCAGAGTCTCTCACACTCTGCCTACTGTGGCTTGGCTGGCTGTGGTGGTGGTGGTGGTACTGCTGTTATTCAGTGTTTAGTCATGCCAGCCACATGACCACGGAAACATCTTCAGACAGCGCTGGCTCTTCAGCTTGGAAACAGAGATGAGCACCGCCCCCTAGAGTTGGATTCGACTGGCTTTTGCGCAAGGGAAACCTTTACCTTTATTTTAACTGTATGTGCTAATGCTTTTTTGTTACATTGTTTTCAAATTCTGCAATCTAGTTTTAATGTATTGCTTATTGTATTATTTATTATGCTGTTTTTTTTATTTCATTGGTTCTGAATTCTATAACCCAGCAATCAGAAAGGCAGACTATAAATAAAGTAAATAAACCATAACATAATTTCTTTTTTTAGTGGTATGCTTAACTAATGTTCAAACTTTGTCAACTGGATCTACGTTCATGCCACCACATCTTTCTTAAGTAATTCCTCTACTGTTATCTGTATGCAAGATTCAGGCCTAAGATCCCCCTTTTCTGTGCTGAGAATGTTACCCAAGAAACGCTGTAAACAGCAGCAGCACAGATGAAGCCAGAGGAGAAAATATTTTTATGAGGAAAATTACACAAGTGCCTCAGAACAGATGCAGTAGGCCTAAAACGCCAAGGGAGGGCTCTCCACTCAGCAGTGGCAGATCCCGCTGATCTTTGTCCCTTCTAGCCCGGCAACCAGCTTGAACTCTTCCAACTGAACTGACTGCCATTAATCACATCAGAGCAATGACTGCCGAAGACCTACAGCCTGACTGGCAAGCCAGATGCTCAGGCTGCCAAGTGGGAGGGGTCAGTCAGGAATTCCTTTTTGGCTAGAAAGAGAGAGAAGCCTTTTTGCTTTGTACATTCTTGCTGCACTGCCAATTAGGAAGAAAGGCATAGTAGCATCACATCATGTAGAACATGTGGGTGCCATCCAGAATGTAACCAAGTGGAACAAAGTGCATAGGAGCACCACTCTCCTTTGCCTCTGGTCTCCTTAATCCAAATACAGGGGTTGGTATTGGGATTTCCTGGCCTGGACTATTAATACTGGCAAAGAAGAGGAAACTCTACCAAGTGCAGCTTCTCCTGCAACTGTGCCGAAGAAAAGCAGGACTGAACAAAATTCTGTCCTGTACACAGATCTTAAAACCCAAGGGACTCCTCTAGTTGTTATACATACATGTCTATAGGACCCAGAATCCTATTGTGTTTAAGCCACTTTCCCTTACTATTGAGTCACTCCTTTCCACTCGGCTTATGTACTCTAAGTACACCTATTTCAATCTTTTCAGAGATTTCTCTTGGTTGTCTCTTCCTCTGAATGTATAAGATCAGCCACAATTGAAGCAAGGTTTTCAGCTGCAGCACCAGTTTCCCGGGGGAGGTTAGGAGGACACCCACAGTGGCGAGTTTTTTGAGGTACAGAAAGCTACCCTGTTTAAGAGGGCTTTTTTGACACAGACTGAGGAGGATTACTTCTGATGGCGGTCCTTCGGAAAGTTGTAAAGAGGGCTGTTCTGATTTTTGTTTTTTCCAAGCAATTGGTGGTAGTGGAAATTGCCATCAAGTCACACCAACTTATGGTGACCTCATAGGGTTTTCAAGGCAAGAGATTAACAGAGGTGGTTTGTCATTGACTGTCGCTGTGTAGCAATCATGGACTACCTTGGTGGTCTCCCAGCCAAGTTCTAACCAGGGTCAAAACTACTTCCTGGAGATTTGGGGGTAACGCCTGGGGTAGGACATCAAGGTATAATGGCAAAGAGCCCACCTTCCAACCCTGCCATTTTCTCTAGGGAAACTGATCTCTGTAGTCTGGAGATCAGCTGTAATTCTGGGAGATCTCCAGGACAACCCTAGGTCAGGTCTATACAACTTGAGCCCACCACGGATCCACACACACCCCACTTTGAACAGATACACAAGCTTCTAAGCTGGATCTAGCATAGCTGTTTCTTCCAATTTCCTGATGCTGCATGGCTGGCTCGTGAGATAATCATAATTGTCACCATACCTCCCCGACCTGCAATGCAGAATACTGATTAGGTAGTCCTTGTAGCAGTCACAAAGCCACTTCCCCTTGTCCAGCCGGTAGCAATTTTTTCAAGTTTGGCCGACTTTTTATTTATTTAAAGCAAAGTGGTTTTAAAAAAGAACTACAGGCATAAATTTGACAAACACATTGGGAGCTAGGTTGGGTAAGGTTAAACACAGCCAAAGCCTTCCCAAAGCCCGAGAGAGGGGTAAGATCTTCACTGGAGTCAAAGCCAGGTTTGTCAATAGACAAGTGAGGCTAGAAAGATTCAGAGCCCACCCAGATCCTCAAGTTTTGCTGCCTGCCTGGGACTGCAGAAATAAGAAGTAGTGGGTTTGTGATGTGCTTGGCAAATAGTTACAGCTGCTGGGTACCAAATTGTGCAGGTAACCTGTAACAGCTGCATCAAATGTACAGATTCAGAAGATGCACTTTTTTTGACCACTGGAATGATGCTTCCTCCTCCTGTGTTGGATGGAGGGGGGGCGATGAGGCCTGATGTTGGGGGGAGGAGAGATGGCATTGAGGGTTAGGATGGTAGGGATTCGGACGGGTGTCATCGAATCAGTGTTGGTGATTGAAGCCAATTATGGATCCCCGCAGAGAGGTCTCCCTACTTATCGACCTGCAATGAGACATGTGAGGTGTGCTCCGTTGAGTCAGGTCTAGCTCGTCCATCTCTGACTCTGAGAGGTGGAGTGGCTGAGTGGATGTCAGTGGTTTTGATACCGGAGAGTTCACCCGATGGATCAGTGAGTTGAGCAATGGCAGAAGTGGAACCATTGCATGCAAAGTCAGGTCGGCCATTGGAGACTTGGTGGAGGCTTGTTTGCAAGTCACAGAGCCTGAGGCACAGCTCAGGGCCTTTCCGTGTCAGTCCATCTGCGGATCCTTGTGCTTGCCTGACTTGCGGCCTTTCTCCCTCTTACACTTTTTAGTTGGGGAGACCAATGAGGATTTGGAGGTCAATCCCCACCTTTTCAGAGCTGATACACTCTTGTTGGGCACGGTCTTAGTCAGGGTATGTGAGGACTAGCTTGGAGATGCAACACGCCCCATCAGTGCCGAAGTTGACTCGCCTGTTTCTCCTATGTCTGGATGTTTTGCCAGCCATTCTGGGATTCCAAAAACACCACCTGGAGCCTCACTGCTCAGTTTTTCCTGGTTTGTTTCAAAAATTTCAAGCAATGGATGCAACAATCTGTCCGGTGCGCTTCCCCCAGGCACAGGAGGCACAAAGAATGTCTGTTGAGTGGAGCGTGCTTGCTCCCACACCGGGAACACCTCTTGAAGAACCCCCACATAGACCAAGATGGGGGAAAGGGGAGGGCAGGAGAGAAAGTTTGATGAAAGATGGTTTTTTTGGGGGGTTAGGAAGTTGGAGGATGTAAATTCAATGAAGAAATCAAAGGAAAAGGAACTAAAGGTGGGAAAGGTAAGTTCACCAACCAGAGTGCTGAGGAAAAACGTCCTGTTTGCGCAGTGATCAGAAGGGAACTGGTGGGATGCCCATGCCCTGCCCCTGTGGCCATATGTGATGGAGTTCCTGAGCATGCCCCAGGGAAAGGGTGCAAAAATCCCGTTTTTACAGAGCTTGTCAGTTACCGATCAGGGTTGGCACAGGTGCCTTATCCCATCAGTCTGATGCACAGAGACCATGAAGAAGATGAAGAAAACTGCACTTGTTGCATTTCCACAAGGTCACTGAAATCACAGTAGGTGGCACATAAAAAGGGTGGGTGGGAAAGTTCAAGACTGCAGTCACTACAGAGTAAGGACTGTCAACTGTTTAACCAGACTTTACTCTTAGTGGCAAAGTTAGAGTGAGCCAAAATATCTACACCACTGAGATTTTAAAGTAATGAGGGGAAATACAAAAATAATTTAATTAATAGTAATCTTCATAACATTGCAAACAAACAAAAAAGCCACCAAGTAACAAAAGCCAATAATTACTTAGCAGATATGAACCTGTGTGCCACTTAGGTTGGCACAACAGAGGTTGCCAGTTGTGCCCTCTCTGCAGACAAGTTTGCACATTAGCTGTAATGGCATGGCCTTACCTTGGGGCACCAGACGACAGAAGCAGCTGCTGAAAGGGCCTTTCTTTGCATGACCTCTGCTTGAGGCATGAAGGTCCCCTTCTTTGACTACTCTTTGAAAGACCTGCAAAACTTCTTTCTTGTAGAGGGCTCTGCCAGTCTGATTCGTTCTTTTACTGGTTGTTCTGCTGGGCTTCTGTTATATAAACTTGTTCCTTGAAGCACATGGCAGCATACATGCCTCTGCCACCCCACCCCCAGTGTCTCTCCACAGCTTTGTCAATTATGGCTTATGGGCAGGCCAAAAGTAGGAGAGAGGCCTGCTCATGAAGAAAGACCTACTCAAGGTCTAGGAAAGGAGACAGGAAGCGCATATGGCAATGAAGCTACAGATTAAGACAAAGGAAGGAGCCTGGTGGTTCTCTCTAGCCAGAAAGAAAACCATAAACCAAAGAGGAGAAGGAAAGAACTGGGTGTGAGGTAGCCCCCTTTCTTTTGGCTAAAACCAAAGGGATCCATAGCATCCTCTATAATCCTCCCTCACACCTTTTGAATTTTTAAATTAGTGATATGTCAGGATCTTTAGAGATGGAGTACAGAGGTTTCCTTGGGGCTGCACATCGACATCTCTCATCATACAGAAATACTGTTTGCAAAGAGGCAGGTTGCTTCATTTTTTCTCTTTAGTGAGGAATCTATCATATCATATATATCTATATAAATTTTAAAACCCTCTTTAGTCTAAGAGGCTGTTCTTTCTATAGAACCATTTAAGGAAAGAAGAGCAATTCACACCCAGCATAAGACCATTCCAAAATCAATACTAATTGTAACTGCGTGAGTACACTTCGGAAGTAAATCTTGCCATAAACTTGGGCCTAAGATTAACAAAATCTCATTGAAGGCAAACATACATCATGAAGGAATAACAGCATTAAAATACCCCAAGGCAGATTTTTTAAAAAAATACTAAACTGGAAAAATTACCAGACTCACAGATGTTTAGTTCATAAAAATGTGCTCTAAATCTCAGCCACAAAAGCAAGATGGAAGAAGCAGAACATACCTCTTTCAGAACAAATGTGAATTTCAGTGAACTTTTTGCTAAAGACGTATTGATGATATAGCCCCCCTGTAGTCACTGTGTTGACTAGAATATTAGAATAGATCAAGTGGAGACCCGCAAGAAACTTGCGGGATGGTCATCCCATTCCTCACACCTTTGCTTCCTCCCCTCTACCCTTACCTATCTCACACTCTTTCTCCCTTCTGGGGGTGGAGCCATAGACTCAACCCTCCAAAGCAGCCATTTTATCCAGGGGAACTGATCTCTGTCACCTGGACAACAGTTGTAATTCTGGGTGATCTCCAGCCCTCACCCAGAGGCTGGCAATGGTAGTTCTCATGGAGGAAATGGCTGGTTTGGAGGGTGGAGTCTCTGGCATTATACTGGTCTGAATTCCTCCCCTCCTCAAACCCTACCATCCCCAGGATCCACCCCTTAAATGTCCAGGAGTTTCCCAATCCAGAGTTGGCAACCCTATTTCCTTCCCACCCAACAGCCAACTTAACCTTTATCTGCCTTTATCTGTCTTCAGCTTTTCGTCTCCACCCCCTCCCCCACAGCTTCTACCAAGGAAAATTATAGTCTTTCTCCACAGTGGGGACCAAAGCAGCTTACATTATTCTCACCTCCTTTTTATCTGCACAACAACCCTGTGAGGTTGGTTAGGCTGAAAGTATGTGACTGGTCCAAAATCACCCAGTCAGCTTCCACCGCAATATGGGAATCTGAACCTGGGTCTTGCAGACCCTACTCTGAGGCTCTAACTGCTGCATCACTGCTGGCTTTCATAGGGTGGCTGCTGAACAGCAGCAAGCAGCCAGGCCAAGTTGAGTCATGCAAATTAGGTGGTATCAAGTCACCCAGAGGGTGCTGCCTAGGGATGCCAGCCTCCAGGTGGGATCTGGGGATCCCCTGGAATTACTGCTCAGCTCCAGACTATTGAGATAACTTCCCCTGGAGAAAATTGATGCTTTGGAGGGTGGACTCTAGGGCATTGTACCCCACTGAGGTCCCTGTCCTCCCCAGGCTCCATCCCCAAATCTCCAGGAGTTTCCAGACCTGGAGCTGGCAGCCCCACTACCCCCATCCCCTGCCAGTGCCCGTGGGGGGACCTGGTAACCCTAGACTGCTGCCAGGCCTAGGGTTGGCAACCTCCAAGTGGGGCCTGGAGAGTGAACTCCAGAGATCTGTGAACAACAGAGATCTGTCTCCCTGGAGAAAATGGATGCTTTGGAGGGTGGATTCTGTGGCATGATGCCCAGCTGAGGCCTCTCCCTTCCCCAAATCCTGCCCTCCTTGCATTCCACCCCAAAACCTCTAGGAATCCCCCAGCCTGGACCCAAGGCTCCCGCCCCCCCCCTCCAAGGCCGAAAGAGGCCGGGAAAGAAAGGGCCCTTCTCCCCCACCCCCTTTGACTGACAGAGGCAGTCAGAAGCCTCCCTCTCCCCCCCAAAAAAAAACGTTCTAATCTCTCACCGTTGAGGCCTGGAGTCAGGTCCCTGCAGAGGCCATTTCAAAAGGCTTTTTGGGGGGAATTCAACCGTCCCTGAAGGGATTTCCTCACTTTTCAGATTTTTCTACAAACCCAGGAAGTCTACTGACTATGTAGGAAAAGCTGTTGGGGGAGAGTGAGGCCCCTGTTGGAGGGAATAGGTATCCGCACAGAAAAAAAAAAGTCTGGGAATTAGAATAAGGATATTAGCATAAAGTTGGAAGGGACCTCCAGGGTCATCTAGTTCAACCCCCTGCTGCACAATGCAGGAAATTCACAAATACTTCCCACACACACACACACACACACCCAGTGACCCCTGCTCCATGCACAGAAGATAAACAGGACCGAAGAGGTATCTACAGGCAGAAAACAAGAATAACTGATAAACCAATTATGAGTGTTTGCTGTGTATGTCCTTCAAAACCTAGGTAGAAGGGACCTTATAAACTAAAAGCAACAAGTCATACAGGAAGGGCCAATTTTCCATCTCATCATTAGAGTCAAGGCAAGATTAAAAAACAAACGTGTGTTAGTAATGGGAAGCGTAGGCCAGGACACAGACCTGGAAAATCAAGCCCCCACCTTATCCGTGGCACATCTTCAAAAGACATTGTTAATTTCTACAGTGCTGAAAAATTCTAGGATAACCAACAGAGGCCTAGCTGGCTGGCTTTCGTGAAAGGTTTTGAACCAGCTGTTGCCAGAAAAGTGGTTGGACTTCCTATCCAGTTTCCATTCCACTTGTGATGTCTGGTAGGATGTTGGCACTGTAGCTTTGGCTTGGAGACTCAAACGCCATTTCAAATATCTGCTTGTTTAAGTACCTGATGTGAACCCAACAAGGCTGATTTTATAACACTTGTTCTAGGACAGAAACAAACAAGGGATACGTTTTTTTCTCTTTGGCTAAGGTCCTTTTTTTTTAAAAAAAAGGTTACAACATGGAGCTACAAGTTATGGCTTCCTGAAACCACAGTGTGCAAGCCGAGCATTAGACCTGAGCTTTCTCCAGCTTGAAGTCACCTCTCGCTTTCGCAAGCCATGGTTTGCACAGAGCCAGTGTTCCACCTGCCAGGCCACACTGCCTTGTTGCTGTGAACTACCATTCCTAATAGACAGATCCCATTCTTGAATAAGGGGGACTTGTTTTCCCCCTTGCCAGAATGGTGCCTTTACAAAACGAGATGGCCATGTTGAGCCTGAATGCAATGTAACAAACAAAGTGTTTAAGAAATAATCAAGACCAGGATCTTCTTGCAGATCAGCCAGTTGTTCTAAAGACTGTGCCTGACCTGAGCATACTTCATGCCTGCCATGGGCCTGTGCATGTCCACCGCCAGAGCCCTGTGTGGATTGCAGAAGAGCAACACCTCGGCACGCTCCTGTACAAATGCCCCTCATTCAAAATAGAAAGTGTGTATTTTTGCAAAATACTAAACATTCCTGGTCTGCTTAATTGTGTTTGTTTGGGTACAACAACATCCCAGACAGTTTGATTCACACATACTTTAACAACCACCTTCTTTATCATATCCATTCATACTCTCTAAAATGGCCCTCTGGACAATGAAGTTGTTTGCAGCTGCGGCAGTACTAAAGTTAGCATCAAACAAAACAGCAGCATAATCCATGGAATGCCTCTTATTAGGATCAACCCAATGGTGTACCATGCCATTATAATGAGGAAAAGTTGTATACAAATGTATTAGATAAACACATCCGCTCCAAAGTTCAAGGACAGTGTTTGGCAGGCAGCTGAGGAATAGCCTTCTATTGGAGGCTTCTTGATTTCTCCATACAAACTTTTTGTTGTTTAGCTCATTAGCAAATTCTGAATAAACTGCTATGTCATGATTAGCAAGTGGTAGAGGAGAGTTAATTTCACACATTACTCACCTGATCCTTAGGATATTGCAGGAAACAAGCTCATTATTACCATTTTATATGACTCACTAAATTGTTCCCTGGCCTTTGATATATAAAGAAGAAATCTGAGTAAACGCCATCCTTATGATACATCTGCTACTGTCCTGTGAGTCACAAAGCAAAACCCTCCCTTCTTAACGCTACAAATATCCACTACATTTGACGACAGTCAGGAGAAACCAAGTAGAAGGGGAAAGACTGGCTTTTGTTTAACTTAACAGAAAGATACATACATAGGTCAAACATGGCCTCAACCTAGCCAGGTACAGCCCTTCTAAAGGGCAACTGTTGCAGTCTTGGGAAGTCATCCACAAGAGGAATACTGCAAGCTCTCTAAATCAGGGGTGTCGAACTCCATTTGTTACAAGAGCTGGTTTTGACATAAACGAGACCTTGTTGGGTCGGGCCATGTGTTTCATAAAATGTAATGTCAGGTAGCGGAGATATAAACTTTATAAAGGACACAAACAAAAAGGGTTGTTTTTTTTTACTTAAAATAAAACATGCTTAAAACATTAGCACTCTTGCAATATTTTGTTTATTTGACAGTGTCTGATAACTGACACCTCTTGCTCTGAGTTATTGCATCAAAATGTCTGTGCTGTTGCAATCTTGAGTATATTGTTCAGGTCTGTATCTGTAAGCTGCAAACCTACGATGATGCAGCAGCAGCAGAAGAACTGGAAGAAGAAGCAGAAGACAGCCAGTTCCACTGCAGGCCTGATAGAAGCCCTCTGGGGGCCTGATCTGACCCCCGGGCCACATGTTTGACACCCCTGCTCTAAATGAACAGCATAAAAAATTGTCACTTAAAAATTCACGTGGTTCCTATACCAAACTGTACCCCTTTGATGTTCCCCAGACTGCTATGAACTCTCCCACCTCCTTTGTTTGATTTTGATCCACCCTGAGAGAGACTTCAGAGGAACCTGAAAGTTTGCTATTTTATGATATTTTGGTTGGTCCCCATAATAAAAGTATTTTATGACTTTTGTTTTGAGTAATGCTACACTGAGCAGTTGCTCGAGTTAAATAACCTGAACTTATTGTGGTAATAATTCTATAGCTGAACACTACGTTTCCTGTGGAGGCATGGACAGCCATCCAAGAAGGCTCTTCCATTACCATCATCCCTTTCCCCATTGGAGCTCTTAGGCAAGAAGGGAGTGGTCTCCTGTCCATGAATTACAAGAGGTTATACATTCCCATCCAACCCACCCCTTCCAGTTGTCAGCATAAGAATCCTTTTGCTTCCAGCACAGTCCTAACTTCTGGTGACTCACCAAGGTTGGGTTGTGACATTGCCATGGATCGCTGGGATACTGGGGCAGAAGTAGTTGGTGGATGATGGCTCATGTGATTCAACGGCTGGGTCATTGTCTTTCGAGGATCTTGCCATGTAGTGATTTTTTCTATATGGCTGCAAAACAGAAAACGGGAATTTCAGGGATTAAGTATGTCTCGGCCATATACTTTGCAAAGAATGCAGGTTGCTCATTTGTGCATGTGGTCCAATTCCCCCTACCTTTACTTTGTGTCACTACGACACCAATGATTGTAAGTCTCTAAAATGACTGCTCTCCAGGACCAGCTCCAAGCATTTTCTCGGCACAAGGTGACACTCATCAAGGAGGCAGTGAGTGTCCCCTCCATGCACCCCCCTCCATTTGTACTGCTGGCAGCTGAAAAGGTGGTGGTGCGGCCAGCCCTGCTGAAGCTCGCTTTCCTCCCAGGCACTTTGCCTGCATTGCTCTAGTTCATTTTCCTCTCAGGTGGCACTACCAGCACCCAGGACATGAGAAGCCAGTGATCCCAGCAGCAGTACATGGAACTATAGCTTGCCCTTATGCTCCATGCAGCAATGAATAGGGTTGCCAGCATGGCCTTGGCAAAGACCAGGATATTTTGAGAGCAATGCCAAAGCAGGGTGGAGTTTGGGGAGGATATGATATCACTTCTGGGGTGACAGTCTTGGAATTTCCCCTTAACGTTAGAACATATCTAATCCAACACTCTGTCACACAGTGGCCAAAAATACCAGATGCCATCAGGAGGTCCACCAGTGGGGCCAGGACACTAGAAGCCCTCCCACTGTTGACTCCCTCAAGCACCAAGAATACAGAGCATCACTGGCCCCAGAATTCCTATCTATACCTTGTGGCTAATAGTCACTGATGGACCTCTGCTCCATATGTTTATCTAATTCCCTCTTGAAGCTGTTCATGCTTGTAGCCGCCGCCACCTCCTGCGGCAGTGAATTCCAAGTGTTAATCACTCTTTGGGTGAAGTAGTACTTCCTTTTATCCATTCTAACCCGACTGCTCAGCAATTTCATGGAATGCCCACAACTTCTTGTATTGTGAGAAATGGAGAAAAGTACCTCTTTCTCTACCTGCTCTATCCCATACATAATCTTGTAAACCTCCATCATGTCACCCCTCAGCCGTCATTTCTCCAAGCTAAAGAGCCCCAAGTGCTTTAACCTTTCTTCATTGGGAAAGTGTTGCAACCCTTTTATCATTCTAGTTGCCCTTTTCTGCACTTTTTCCGTAGCTATAATATCCTTTTTAAGGTGTGGTGACCAGAACTGTACACAGTATTCCAAATGAGGTCACACCATTGATTTATATAGGGGCATTATGATATTGGCTGATCTGTTTTCAATACCCTTCCTAATAATCCCCAGCACAGCATTGGCCTTTTTTATTGCAGTCACACACTGTCTCGACATTTTCAGTGAGTTATCTACTACGACTCCCAGATCTCTCTCTTGTTCAGCCTCTGCCAGTTCGGACCCCATCAATGTGTATTTATATTTAGGATTTTTGGCTCCAATGTGCATCACCTTGCACTTGGCCACATTGAACCCCATTTGCCACGTTGATGCCCACTCACCCATCCTCAACAGATCCCTTTGGAGTGCCTCACAATCCTCCCTGGTTTTCACTACCATGAACAACTTCATATTATCTGCAAATTTAGCCACTTCACTGCTTACTCCCAACTCCAAATCATTAATGAACAAGTTAAAAAGCATTGGACCGAGTACCGATCCCTGCGGTACCCCACTGCTTACCACCTTCCACTGAGAAAATTGCTCATTTATACTCACTCTCTGTTTCCTATTAATTAGCCAGTTTTTGAATCACAAAAGGACTTGTCCTTTTATCCCATGATTTTTGAGCTTGCTTAGGAGCCTTTAATGAGGAACTTTATCAAAAGCGTTCTGGATGTCAAGGTAAACAATATCTATTGGATCTCCCTTGTCCAAATGTTTGTTCACCCCCTCAAAGAACACTAACAGGTGAGACAATATCTTCCCTTACAGAACCCATGCTGAGTCTGCCTCAATAGCTTTTGTTCATCAATGTGCTTACTAATTCTTTCCTTAATAACAGTTTCCACCAACTTACCCGGTATCGATGTAAGACTGACTGGCCTGTAATTTCCCGGAACCCTTTTTAAAGATGGGAGTGATATTAGCTACCTTCCAGTCCTCAGGAATGGAGGCAGATTTTAATGAAAGGTTACATATTTTTGTCAGGAGATCCATAAGTTCACATTTGAGTTCTTTCAGAACTCTAGGATGTATGCCATCCGGGCCTGGTGATTTATCAGTTTTTAAGTTATCTATCAGTCGTAGGACCTCCTCTCTCGTCACCTCAATCTGACTCAGGTCTTTCAACACCCCTCTGGAAATCAGTGGTTCTGGAGTAGGCAAGCACTTCTCATCTTCCACAGTGAAGACAGAGGCAAAAAATGCATTCAGCTTCTCAGCCATTTCCTTATCATCCTTCACTACTCTATAGTAAAGACCACAGAGACATAGGAAAATTCCAAGAGCATCCCCATGATAGCCATTTTTTCTCCCACTCCTCAATTTCTCAAGCATGGGGGTTGGGACCAAGCACGGGGTCTGCAAGTGGGTAAATGGCCAGCCTAGCAGCAAAGCATGTCTAGGAGGAGGTTACAGCCATAAGCCACACCCAGTACCTTCTCCTGCACTGCTGCTCTCCTCAAATTATGCTGGCCTCCAGTGTTTTGTTTCTTCTCTCACCTCTTGGTTTGTACATGTTGCTTGTACAATCACAGCCTGAAAACATGTTTGTACACACAAGCAGTGATGTAACTACCTCCTAGACAATTCTACAGAGCACACCTCCAGCTGCAATGAGCATGTGCAGCCCTAGCCAAGGTGGGAGCCTCTGTGTGTGATGTGCTCAAAATACTGGCCACTTACAAGATGACCACAGCTACAGTACCTGTGACCAACACTGTCTTGAATAAGGGCTACCAGAGAGGCTCAGGGTGGATACAAAAGTTTCTCAGTTGCATCCAGCTTAGTACATTGCTCTTCCACCTTGTCATATTTCTTGTGGGCAGCATTTTGGAAGAATGTCAGAAGAAGATCAGAGGTGCCAAGCCATGGCTTTCTCTAAACTTTGGAGTCTTGTGACCAAAATTCGACTTTGTGAGCTTCTGGCATTAAAAGTTGTGAGCGAGCAATTTAGCTAACTGCATAAACTAGTTTGCTCTGGAGCCACAAAAATGTGTGAGCCAGAGGCTAAAAAAGTCTTAGCTAGCTCACACGAACAGCTTAGAGGGAACACTGGTGCCAAGCCATGACAAGGTACTTGAATCCTGCAGAAGTTTGGTTTATACTTAACCACATAATTTTAAGCTTCTATTGATAACAATAACGATGACACATATGCTACCTTAGGTTGTAGGCACTTCCTCCAGACCTCAGAACTTCTTCCATTGGCCTCCTTGGGCTGGAGGGAGGCTTCAGACTTTGCTCAGGGAAATGGTAGGATAGAAGCCAATATCAATTTATAATTTTCTCCTTCCATTTTCTTTAAGAAAGCCTTATTTGTGGATAGGTCTCCCTCACTTTGGGCTTTCAAACAAAGTATGGGGACATCTTTCCTTGCACGCTGATCTTTCTACCACTGTTCCCCCTCCTGTGCTTTTTCACACCTCTTCCCCCTTATAAGATTATGAGCCTGTGGACAGCGATTACCATTTGTTAGCTTGCTGTAAACCGCTTCAGTTCTGAACATGCTTTATAAATATTACTATTACTGGCATCAGTAGCAGCACAACAGAAGAAACAGATTTGTTACCACTTGCTGTGGAATCTTTGTTTCACCTTTACCCTAAATCTTCCAGCTCTGCAGCTCAAGGTCATACTTTCACTTGCGTGTCTCACTGGCCCTGCTTCCCAGCATCTGAGTCATTTCCTTTCTTCAAGGTTTCTCTTAATTCCAATTCTTTTCCATTTGCATTAGATGATGCTATGTTTGTGTTTCCTGTATCCTGTGCATCCCCTTCCTTTCTTTCTTTCCTCATTCAAAGTGTTCCACTAGCCATTACTCTTTGGGAAAAATCTATGCTCTTGTTTCATCTGCACTGTCTTCCTCTTTTCCTTTCTGCCAGTATCAGACTAAACATCACTGGACTAATTCCTAGACAAACACCTCTTACATATGGGCTCATGACTCCAAAATGTTGGCCAATCATTTAACATTAAAGTAACTGTGGAGCTTAATTTTTAAATAGGCACAGTGTGTGAGAAATGAAGTTTAAAAACCTTTTTCTCGTTCATTGTCACAACAAAATCAAATCCCAAGGACTGCATATCAGGATTATACATCTGGTATACAATCTCACACGCAGCTAGGATGCTTAAAATCCTAGTAATTGCAGTGGGATTTCAATCCACCTGGCTGCACGAAAAACTGCACCCAGATCTATAAAGGAAACTGTGACCCACATGTGAATTATTTATTGCACTGAAAGTTACTAAAAGTAGTTGCACATATTACAACTTCAAAAACAACAACAACGACACAGACTGAGATGTTATGAGATCACAGCAGCATTATGAGGTTGCCCAGCAAAAATAAGGAGTAGCCAAGGGGAGAAAGTAATAATGGGGAACAAGCAGAGTCTGCAGAGATGAGAAGGCGGGGAGGGGGGGATGATAACAGGAGGGCAGGGGGGAGCAAGGGGGGAGGGAGCAAGGGAAAGAGGATTTCCCCTTCCCCCCACAGTACCTTGCAAGCCTCATTGTACAAAGCAGATATGATACAAGAAAATGAAAAGTAGACAATAACAAGATTGCCATCTCTCACTGATGCACGCACACTTCAGTGGACACACAGGCAGTGATTTGCTAGTAACCCCAAACTGTCCACAAGAGCCAGTAGCCAAAAAATCATGTTTCGTATAAACAAGCGTTTTCCCCTTAACACAACTAAAGTGATAACCTCTGATTCTTGATTGCTAAAGCCTGTGGAAACGCCTGGCTTGTTACGCACAGTGTTGTGGTCATCTGTGGCCATTCTTTTTCTCACTCTGCTTCACCCAGTCCTGAGTTATATAGCCATGAAGCAGCTGAAGATGCTATCTATACGGCAATATTTCAAATGAGAAAAGAGATTCTTCTAACTGTAAGAACTGCAGTGCTGTTTTTTGCACATTAGTTGTAAGATTTCAAATGGTACACGAGGTTATAGCGCAAAATGTACAGGGGCACGTTAGACCTTGTCATGTGATGCCATTCACAGATTAATTTAAAGTTGGTAGCTACCATGCAGAAAGCAGCGGAGTTGCAAGATATGGATCCAGAGGCAGACTAGCCATTATGACCACTGAGAAAAATCCTAGTGGGCTGTTGGCCTACCTCTCCTGAGTACCATCCCCCTCAGCCCACCTGGCCCAAGAGATATGTGGCAATTAGTTTAACACACTTTGGGACCCACAAATCATCATGGGAAGGGGGGACTAAGGGATGCATACCTAATGGCACATATTCCCCAACCCCACCTGCCTTATCCCATCAATCCTCTAAACTGTTAGTGTTCTCTCAAGAGCTTCCGGTCGGAGTAAAATGGTGAATTGACACACTTTGCGAGTTGTGCAGAGTGTACTGCGGTATCTGACAACAGTCTGGGCTTCATCTGGCCCAGCGCAGCACTCCCCAGGCGGGGGGGTGGCAAGCAAGCAGCCAAGCCTGAGGGGGAGTTGAGATCGGTGTGGATAAGCTTCGGAGGAAGCTTGTTTACACTTTGATCTCCTTCCGTGAAGAGGGCAGTTGCAAATCAGCACTACAGATACCAGCTGGGCTGAGAATTCAGCATAAATTCGTCATCTACCGATCTCTTTAACATCAAGTTTAACATCGATTACAGAAGAAGCACCGCGAAACCCCGAGATTACAAGCAAGGTAACAAATGAATAAGCGCTTACCGGTTTAAAGAAGAACGCGAAATTGAAACGTACGGATAAGCGTAGAAACCTTTAATGAACTATTCCGCTTGATTTAAAAGTAAAACGAAAGCTTTCCTTTAGAGAAAACGGCTGAAAAGTGACTTTGTTTTGCATTCCTGTGGTTAGTCAAGTCTAAACTTTACGTAGCAGAAACGAAACTAACTGTGACTCTATGATACAGGAAGTAGGCTAGAGTGGACGTTTTAGAGGTTGCTGTGCCGGAAACAGACGGACGTTTGAATGTGTGACACCACCTTTACCGGAAGTTGGATTACAGAGACGGACAGATAAACAGGAAGTCTGGAAGGAGCCTACTCTAGCCGGAAAATCATAGAGAAATTGCGCCCGACATTTTGAGGAGGACTAAATTTTAAAAAGTTATTTTTAAGCCGAAAAAGAGCTGAAACAAGTTATAAAGGTGGCGATTTGGCTTGAAGATTGCTAATATAAAGATTGATTAGCACTGAAGTCACTTTCAAGACGGATTTGAGGTCAAGACCTAGAGCTGCTTCATCACCTAGTCCAAGAATGACTGCAAAGGAAAAAAAAGAGTGGCAAGCGGCTATGGAAGCGATGGAAAAACGGATGACCGAAGTGGTGCAGAATTTTGGAAAACAAATAGAATCACAGCTGCAACAACAATTGCAACAACAGCTGCAAATACAATTGGAGCAAATAGAACAAGTGCAAGTCCAAGTACAGAAAAAAAATATGGAAGAACTGAAAGAACTGGTACTAACAGAAGTGTCAGGGATTAAAAAAGATACAGAAGAAGTTAAGAAAGAGGTCAAAAGTCTGGTGACAAAATCTGAAGAAATGGAACAGAAGGTTAAAAAAACCCTGTTAGAAAATACAAGACTGGAGTCCATGATGGAATATAGGGCTACTCAGAATCATCTGAGATTGAGAGGGATAGAAGAGGAGGAAGATCTACGGGCTCTAGTAATCAACACATTGACAACTTATGTAGGGGAAGATGTTGGAGATTTGGATTCAGACTTTGACTTGATTTACAGAGTAAACTCAGCTTATGCCAAGAGAAAGCAATTACCCAGAGATGTGATTGTTCAATTCGTGACAACAAAAATGAAGGAAGATGTTTTCAAGAAACAATTCACACAACCGTTGGAAATTAATGGAAAAAAAATAATAATTCTGAGAGAAATTCCGAGATCAATCTTACAAGACAGAAAGAAATTCAAGAAATTGACAGACAGACTAAAAGAAATGAACATTAGGTTCAGATGGGAGATTCCATATGGACTTTCATTTGTGTACAATTCGGTGAGATCTACTCTTAAATCTGAAGGAGATTTATACAGATTTAAAGAGAACAATTTTGATGATTTTAAAGATATTTAACTCAACATAATTATGGATTACAAATTTTTATCTTGGAACGTAAACGGATTAAATTCACCAAGTAAAAGAAGATTAGTGAATCATTGGCTGGAGAAACAAAAATGTAACATAATTTGTTTACAAGAAACACATATCAGAAAACAAGATAATAAATATTTGATTAATAAAAAATTGGGAGAAGAATTTCATTCCTCAGCAACTAATAAGAAAAAAGGAACAGTGATTTATGTTTCAAAAGAATTGGATCCTAAACAAATCTTCTCAGATAAAGAAGGAAGATATGTTGGCGTGGAAATATTGATGAACAGAAAAAAGACATTGCTCGTAAATATATATGCACCCAATGGTGCAAAAGAGACTTTCTTCAATGACTTGACTAAAGAGTTGGATTGTTTAAATTATGATCAAATAGTCCTTGCTGGAGACTTTAATGGTACAGTGAATAACATATTGGACAGAAAATCCAAAGCAAGTGGAGAGACAATTGGAAAGCTACCAAAAAATTTCTTTCAATTGATGAAGCAAGAGAAACTGGAAGACGTTTGGAGGAAGTGGAACCCCAAGACTAAGGATTACACGTTTTATTCTAATAGACATAACTCCTTTTCTCGAATTGACATGATTTGGATGTCAGAGGAGATGGCGCAAAAAACTTATAAAATACAAATTTTACCCAAAACTAATTCTGATCATAATCCCTTACTCTGGATATCTAAAGAAAAAACTAAACAACTATATTGGAGAATTAATGAGGACTTATTGGATCAAAAATTAATCAATGAAACTTTAAAAAAAGAAACGAAAAGTTTTTTTGAATTGAATTTAAATAAAGGTACGGATATACAAGTTGTATGGGATGCGTACAAAGCAGTAATGAGAGGTATGCTTATCTCTCTGAACTCCAAGGACAAAAAGCAAAAGATGCAACAACAGAAAGACCTTTATGAAAAAATTCGACAAAAAGAAAAGGAATTAAAGAAAAGACCAGGGAAGAAGAAGATTATTAAAGAGATCCACTTTCTGCAAGATCAACTGAATGTTTTATTAAACAGAGAATTATATTGGAATCTGAAGAAATTACAGCAAAAAGCATTTGAGGGTGCAAACAAGCCAGGAAAGTTTTTAGCGTGGCAATTGAAAAATAGAAAAGAAAGGAATTTTATATCTAAGATTATTGAAGATGGAAAGGATGTTATGAATTTGAATGGTATAAAAAGAGCTTTCTTCAAATATTACGCCAAATTATTTAAAAAGAAAGGAATTGATCAACAGAGAATTAAGAAATATTTGGAGACTATTGAAGTTCCAGAGCTGGAAAAACAAATTAAGGAATCACTAAATGGTTTAGTAACGAAAGAAGAAGCGACAATGGCGATAGAAGATGCAAAGTTGGGCAAAGCTCCAGGACCAGATGGCTTCACAGCAAAGTTCTACAAGAAATTTAAAGAGGAGCTAACCCCCATTTTAGTACTTCTGTCGAATGAGATAAGAAAGACTAAACGGATCCCAGATTCATGGAAAGAAGCAAATATTTCATTGATACCCAAAGAAGGTTTGGATTTAACTCAAGTCAAGAATTACAGACCAATATCGCTATTAAATAATGATTACAAATTATTTGCAAAAATAATTTCGGAGAGATTAAAAAAATATCTGAAAGATACTATAGCGGAAGAACAAGCCGGATTTTTACCAAATAGACAAATTAGAGACAATTTAAGAGTGGTGATAGACGCAATTGAATACTATGACAAACATCCAGAAAAAGAAGTTGGATTCCTTTTCCTAGATGCGGAAAAAGCTTTTGACAATTTAAATTGGGAGTTTATGCTGCAAGTTATTGAAAAAATGGACATTGGACAGTTCTTTTTAAACATGATTGTGGCAATATATTCAGAACAAAAAGCGGCTTTGAATATAAACAAAGAAAGGACGGATTTTTTCCAAGTTCAAAAGGGAACACGTCAAGGCTGCCCGTTGTCCCCGTTGCTGTTTATTTGGATGTTGGAAATATTATTGACAGCGATAAGAAAAGATAATAGTATTGAAGGACTTTCAATGAAAGGATTCGTATATAAATACAGGGCATTTGCAGATGATGTGATGTTTATGATTCAGGATCCTATTGAGAAAATACCACATCTGATGGAGAAAATTGAAGAATTCGGCTCAGTTGCGGGTTTTTACGTTAATAAAAACAAAACTAAGGTGATGTGTAAAAATATGACGAAGCAAAGACAAATAGAACTTCAAGAGAAAATTCAATGTGAAGTAGTTACAAAGACTAAATATCTAGGAATTGAATTAACCATGAAAAATATTGATCTATTTAAAAATAATTATGAAGAGGTGTGGCACAGGATTCAGCAAGATATGAAGAAATGGGACACTTTGAATTTATCATTGATGGGAAGAATCGCAACCATAAAAATGAATATCTTACCGCGTTTGATGTTTTTATTTCAGACCATTCCAATACTAAAACAAAGGAAAGTACTGGATTCGTGGCAGAAAGAATTATCCAAATTTGTATGGGCAGGAAGAAAACCAAGGATTAAAATGAAAATTTTATTTGATGCAAGAGAGAGAGGTCTACAACTACCAAATTTAAGACTGTATTATGATGCCGTCTGTTTAACATGGTTGGAACAGTGGATTAATCTTGAGAATAAGAAGTTATTGGCTTTAGAAGGGCATGATAACAAATTCGGATGGCATGCATATTTATGGTATGGAAAAGTAAAAATGGATAAATTTTTTAAACACCACTTTTTAAGACAATCACTGTTCGAGACATGGATGAGATACAGAAAATTCTTCTCAGAAGAAAGACCACTTTGGATAGTACCAGCTGAAGTGATTAACCCACATTCAAGAAATCAAGGGTTAGATTGGCTACCTTACAAAAATCTTTTAAAATTAGAAGGGAAAAACTTTGTGTTAAAAGATAGATTTGATGTCGAATTTGAATATGATTGGTTGAAATACAGACAGATTTATGACTTATTTAAGACCGATAAAAGAGAACATGGTTTCAGAGAAAAGAACATTGAAATTGAAATTGTATGGCTTGAGAAAGGTAAAAAAATTATTTCTAAACTGTACAAGGTTTTATTGAAATGGTACACTGAGGATGAAACTGTAAAAGAGCAAATGATAAAATGGGCTGTAAATATTAATAATGAGATATTAATGACATCCTGGGAATATTTGTGGAAAAAGTCAATGAAAATTTCAACTTGTGTAAATGTTAAAGAGAATTGTTATAAAATGATGTACAGATGGTATATGACGCCTAAAAAAATTGCTATTATAAATGAAAGTATGTCTAACAAATGTTGGAAATGCAAGAAACATGAAGGGTCTTTTTACCATATGTGGTGGACATGTGATAAAGCAGTAAAGTATTGGACTGAGATCCACAATGAGATACAAAAAAATTTTGAAATGTACTTTTAAGAAAGACCCACAGATGTTATTGTTAGGTCTTAAAATGGAAGAAATAAATGTAGCCAAGAGAACACTACTATGGTACTTGACTACAGCAGCTAGACTGATTTTTGCTCAATGTTGGAAACAAGATAAAGTACCTGAAACATGGGAATGGATTAAAAAGACGTTGTTTTTGGCAGAAATGGACAAATTAACAAGAAAGTTAAACAACGAAGAAGATGAAACTTTCTTTGGAGACTGGAAAGACTTTCAAAAATACTTGTTGAAAAATTGGGACATTAAATGTGGTTTGATTTGCTTTGATAGTTATTAAGAAGAAAATGAAAGAGAATTAGATTTTTGAATTGTTACCGTTTGTAAGAGAAAAGAAGTTTAGAAGTAATTGTAACAGAATAAGAGAGACATTAATGGGGTTGGAGCAGTGCGGGAAGCCTTGTTTGGGGGGGGAGAAGGGAAATAAGAAAAATGGATATGTAGGTAGGTTTAAATTGTATGAACATGTGATATATCCAATAATAAACTGTATTTACCAATCCTCTAAACTGTTAGATGTCTGCCCCTTTCATGGCTTCCTAGGAGGAAGAGGGACGTCAGAAGGGAAACACTTTTTATTTCAGCCAAAGTTCACTGTCCCCCAAAGAATGTGTAAACTGCAATTTAATCAGTATCTTAAATTCGTATGGAAAGGAGAATTGGGTATTGGGAATTAATGATTCAACCCTAAATTCTCTAGTAGGCTCTAGATTGAAGATAAATTTGCTTTCCTTCAGCCTAAATGCTACTAGGGTTCCCTGGCAGTTTTACCATCTGAGGTTCTCTACACTGCTTTTTTTTTTTTTTTTTTTTTTTGGGGGGGGGTTCTGCATAACGAGGGCATCCCTAGGACATATAGAAACCAACACCTTCTCTATGGGTGGCCCTGTTTCATTGACATACTGAACACACATGAAGCTGCCTTATACTAAATCAGATCCATCAAGATCAGTACTGTCAATTCAGACTGGCAGCACCTCCTACCTGGTCCTTTTAACTGGAGTTGCCAGGGACGGAACCTGGGACCTTCTGCATGCCAAGCACATGCTCTACCGCTGAGCCATGGCCCCTCCCCAATACTAGCCAATATAGGATCACCACTTAGCCAAATTAATGCTTAGCTACATCTGCAACTCTAGAGGGAACTTCTCTATGTTCAGAATAAACTGGATTTTAAGAATGTTAGCAAGTCAAAACACGTGCCTGCCCTTAACAATTTGTGAGTCACTGACATCACATTGGGAAAGTGTTTTCTAATACAAAGACTGGATCCAGCTAGTTTTCTTATCCCATCTCATCCAATTCCACACATTAATAAATCTCCCATCCACCTATGGATTTTGTACATGCAGGTCCCACCGTCCCCAGCATAGCCTTTTTTAAAATAAATAGTCAAAGAGAACCCCCTTCCTTTTTCACCATCAGAAAAGCTGGTTGGGTCCAACCACACATTTTGTGCTGGGTTGCTAATTTAGTTTCCCACGGCACCCCCACTCCCAGTGAATCTGAGATCCCAAATGAAGCTCAACTTTTTTACTGGATCTTAACTCCTGTCTCAAGACAGTGTCACAGATACTATAAGAGACGACATCCAGGACAAATGCCGTTATTTATTTTAAAACCGCCGCCACTCCAAAGCCACCATTGTTATCAGCAACGCCTTCCCTTTTCACTCCTGGCGCTGGCATCCTAGCAATGCTGTCATGCCAAGTGACATCTACCCTTTTGGGAAACACATTTGTCACAAACACTCCCTGCTCCAGCATTTGCTTTCTTGCTCACCAGATT
Source organism: Gekko gecko (assembly GCA_029375565.1). Taxonomy (NCBI): domain Eukaryota; kingdom Metazoa; phylum Chordata; class Lepidosauria; order Squamata; family Gekkonidae; genus Gekko; species Gekko gecko. The sequence continues at coordinate 113,148,583 of JAPDNY010000008.1, forward strand.
AGAATGAAAGGCGCTGCACTTCTGTGGGGTCCACTTCAGCTCCCACCCTTTGTTCTGCCAGCCAGTTTTCTACACCCCTTTCATGCAACTTAGAACATACCCACAGGAGACAGCCTGCCCTGAAGGGCTTTAAAGGGTGAGCCCTGCCCTACCAAGCCATCCAGAGAAAAAGGTATAAGCAAAGACTAGAAATTCTCAGTCTGAGCTCACATATAAAAGGATGGTACAGGAGGAACGGAGGGGGAAACTGAACTCTAGGATTCATTTCTGAATATTCACAAGATGTTTGCCTACTCCAGGGGTACCCACCACAGCTTTCCATGGGCACCATGGTGCCCGCTGACACCATGGTCCTGGTGCCCACCAAGTGTTCTTAGAAAGTCGGTGGAGCCATGTGGGGCTTTCGCCAGTTTGGTGTAGTTGTTATGTGTGTGGACTCTAATCTGGGAGAATCGGGTTTGATTCCCCACTCCTCCACTTGCAGCCACTGGATGACCTTGAGCAAACCATAGTTCTGACAAGAGCCGTTCTCTCAAGGGCAGTCCTTGAAAGAGTTCTCCCAGCCCCACTTACCTCACAACAGGGTGTCTGCTGTGAGGAAGGGAAGGGAAAGGAGTTTGTAAGCCTCTGAGACTCCTGAGTGAAGGACGGGGTATAAATTCAGTCTCCTCCTCCTCATTGCTTCTGATGGGCCACTGTAGCCGGCTCCACCTCCTGCAGCAGCCGTTTTAGCCATTTTGTGGCTGAGCCCACCGTGCCGTGTCATAATTCCAGAGGAGCCTGCAGGCTCAAAAGGGTTGAGAATCCCTGGCCTACCCCCTACCCCAATATTTTACTTGCATTTATACACCCTTCATGGAGTCAAGAAGTGGATGTTGGCCCAATTATTCACATGCACCCACGCCAGCTTGAAATCTCACACACACACGTCCCTTGATCTCTCATCCTTTCATTATGACTCACAGCTCAACACCTCAATGGGCTTTCACTGAAAAGAAATGTGCTTCAGGTGAAATGAAACCCTCTACCTGCATTATTTGATCTGGATGGGAGAGTTTTCACATGCTTCATTTGAGATTAAAAGCCCTTTTTGGATGTTACGTTGGAGGGTATCCAACTTCACATACCAGGAGCACATGTTGCCTGCGGTCCTTTTGTGATATGATACCATTTTGTCTGAAATGGGCACCGTGCATAGCATGTCCTGGAGCAGAATATATGCCCGTTTCAGACAAAATGGCAACCGCATGTATCAGGAGGATAGCAGCTGCATCTTTATTTTATTTTTTATTTTTGCCATCAAGTCACAGCCAACTTTATGGAGAGCCCATAGGTTTATCAAGGAAAGAAATGTGCAGAGGTAGTTTGCCATTGCCTGCCTCTGTGCAGCAATCCTGGATGTTTCCCATCCAAGTATTAACCAGGGTTTCCCATCCAAATACTAATCAGTGCCAACCCTGCTTAGTTTCCGAGGACTGGTAAGATCAGGGTAGCCTGGGGTATCCAGGTCAGGGCCATGCAGCTACATACCCACCCTGCCCCCAATAACATCTAAAAAGGGCTGCTGTCATCATTTGATGACTCTGCTTCCCTTACTTCCAACTAGGGTTCCCAGCTCCAAGATTCATTCATTCATTCATTCATTCATTCATTCATTCATTCATTCATTCATTCATTCATTCAACTTATTCCCCCCTCTCCCCGTTGAAGCAGGCTCAGGGTGGCTTACATAAAAATACATATATAAAATACATTCATAAGAACAGCCATAAACAATCAGTTGTCCTAAAGTACTGGAACAATACTCAGATAAAGTGCGAGAGCAGAGGTTTCTAGATTAACACCTTGGGAAACGCCTTGAGGTTTGGGGATGTGGAGCTTGAGTAGGGTGGGGTTTGGGGAGGGAAAGGACTTCAATGGGGTATGGTGCCATAGAGTCCACCTTCGAAAGCGGCCATTTTCTCCAGGTGAACAGATCTCTGTTGCCAAGAGATCAGTTGTGATAGCAGGAGATCTCCAGCCACTGCCTGGGGGTTGACAACCCCACTTCCAGCAGCCTGACAACTGCACCACTGTACCACTGTATGAGCAATGCTGAAGAAGTTGTCCAACTTGATGGAAACTAAAAATAAACAGAGGCAATAGGAACTATGCAATGCTTGAAAAAAGCTGATCAAACCATGAGGAAAGAACAGATCTGAAGTTGTACAGCTGCAGAGAAGGGGGAGGAGGAGGAAAAGGGGAGAGAGAGAGAGAGAGAGAGAGAGAGAGGAATGTTTTGTGCAAACATTTAATGTTCAAAGGGCCTTAAGCCAGGAGCTTTGAGCGCCCTGGATTGCCCCTTCTGGTGGCATCCTGGCGAAAGGGGAAAGCATTTCGACTTCACTGAAGAGCAACATGAAGGCAGAGTCCACTTAGCGGGAGGGCTGCAGGCTGGCATTCATACTGATGTTCTCAAGTCGAAGGAATCCAAGGAAAAGCAACAGCCAGCTAACACTGCTCGACTTCACAAGGTGCAGAAAGCCACTTATGTATTTTTAAATCCTAGGACCAGTTTAAAATTAGCCCATGCATTTTAGCTCTTGCTGGGGGGAAAAAAATGTCAATGCTTTTTATAGGCTACGAAGACTCTCTGGCAAGAATGAAAATGGAGACTCATTTTTATACTTTGATGCAACAGGGCAATTATTTTTATTGCCCATGTATAATTTTTCATAGATTGAGGATCAATGTTGCCATCCTTCTATAAATTTCAGCAAGCGTTTCATGTACAGCTATAACCTGAAATCCGTATACTGGCCAAAACTGCCTTCAGTTTATTAATGTTCAGCATTGGATCCAGCTCAAAAGTACTGGAAAGAGCTTTGCGGATATCTCAAAGAGAGCCACTGTGATGTGGGTGGTTACAGCGTGTGACTAGACTCTGGCACACTCAGGTTCAGTCTCCTTTTCTGCCAGGGAAGCTTGCTGGGTGACTCTGGGCCAGTCATACACCCGCAGCTTGACCTACCGCACAGGGTTGTTGTCAGGATAAAATGGAAGAAAAGAGAACAATGTAAGCAACTTTGACTACCCACTGAGGAGAAAGGCAGGATATAAATGAAATAAATAAATAAATGAAGGCTTAACATTAGCTGAGATCACACTGCCATCCGTGTCTCAACTATTCAAAACAGGCAGAGAAAATACAAAACGTTGATCACCAGACGTCAGCTTTCAAAAGTAAGCAACACAAACCCTGCTTACAAGTTACAGTAAGCACGTGTGCAATCCACAAAAATATGTGCATTGACCAATTCTCATGTTACATTCAACACAGGTACAGATGAACTTGTCATACAAACCCCACATCTTTTCAAGTACTGGTCCCTGGTTTCAATTGCAAAGCAAACATGCATTAGCTTTTTCTTACAAACAGATGTACCTCGAGAATACGTGTGCATATGTGAACAAGGCTATGACAAACATGTGTGTTCAATAATCAAAGGGTGCCACCAAACAAGATGTGATTGGCTTTCCCTAAGTCTTTAACTGTATTTTAGGTTAGTCCCAAGGGGAGGGCATAAGGGTAGATAGAACTTTCCCTGTTTCCCCTACAGAACAGCCACCCATCTAATCTACTACTATCCTTGGTAGGGAAGCAAAAGACAGGAACTTATTATACAAGGTCCACATCTCTGAAGTGAGTGATCCTGTATCCTGGATAGCACAAGGCAGACAATAGGGAAGGATTTTGTGGCTGGACCACTTTGCAATACTAACATCAAAATGAGGATCCAGACAGACTATCGTGGATATCTGAGACCAATTTCTAAATTCCCCTGCGGGCTAAGTTTCCTTTTGGAATATTCGTTTCCCACTTGAAAAGGTCGTATGTCCTCTAGCATTCTGGAGTCATGACACACATTGTATTTATAAAGAGTGACTAGGTTCTAATCCCTCACTTCCAGTGCACCCTAGCCAAGAGCTGGAGAGAGACAGAATCTTCTTTCTTTTTCTTTTTAATAGCAGGCAATGCATGCAAAGTCTTGTCTTCCTCTTCCTCCAGCTATTACTACCTGTAATAATACAGCTCCCACCTATACCAGTTCCTATTTCCTGACTTCACATGTACTCGGCCTCATTAAACCAGAAGCAAAAACTTGCTAAGGAGGAAATGGAGAGATTTACAAGTTCTGTTATTTTTGCTTAAACAGGATATTATAAATGTACACGTTAGCTACCAGAGCAACTATCACATGAGTTCCTTTACCGGGGCTTTGTGTCCCGGGCCGGATTTTGTGCCTGAGCCACATCAAAAGTAAGCCCGCTTTACAGCAAGTCGGAAGTTCATGAGTCATCAGAAACAACCCACATGTTCTCGCTCATTTACCGCTCTTCACAGTGTGACAGCCTACATTGTCCTGCAGAATACCCAGTCATCCCCTTCCAACTATACAGACCCATTATTAAACATTGGGAAATCTGTTTACATCCCTGTAAGCAAAGCCAAACCATTGCCCAACTTTTTGTTCTCTGGAACAGCTAAAATATGGCTCGCTTGTTTGTTTTCCCCTATCTTCCCCCACATCTGCCCAAAGCTGTTCTTTCTCCTGTACAACGGCAGATCGTAATTTAACAGTAAACCCTTAGAAACTGTCCTAAAGGCTGAAAGAATGCAATTGGGTGGTCTCCCTATATCAGACCCTTGGATACTTGGCAGACATATACTTTGTGTACTAGGAGCTCACAGTATAGCTGGGAATGTGGTCAATGAACAGGGAGAGGAGAAGAGGAGGGATCTTGCAGAATGGCCTCACCTAGGGAGATAATGGCATCTGTCCAACAATTTGCAGCCTTCACAGATCAGGACTTTCTCCCACAGCCCACTGAGGCCCCCCAGCCCCCAGAATTTTGTTCCTGGGGATCAGTGGACCTGCAAGGACACCATAGGGTGTAAGGTTGCCAACCTCCAGAAGAAGAAGAGGAGGAGGAGGAGGAGGAGGGGATTGGATTTATGCCCCGCCCTTTACTATCCGAAGGAGTCTCAAACTGGCTTACAATCTCCTTTCCCTTCCCCTCCCCACAACAGCCACCCTGTGAGGTAGGTTGGACTGAGAGAGCTCTTTCAAGAACTGCTCTTGAGAGAACAGCTCTGAAAGAACTTGTAACTGACCCAAGGTCACATTGGCTGCATGTTGAAGAGTGGGGAATCAAACCGGGTTCTCCCAGATTAGAGTCTGCGCTCCTAACCACTGAACCAAACTGGCTCTCTCTCTAGGTGGGGGCTGGAGATTTTGCAAAATTACAACTGCTCTCCAGACTATATAAATCACTTATTTATTTTCAGGTGGGGTAGCCATGTTGGTCTGAAGCAACAGAACAAAGTTTGAGTCCAGTGGCGCCTTTAAGACCAACAAAGTTTAATTCTGGGTATAAGTGAGAACTGAGTTACTTAGCATGTGTAATGAGATAAGAACCTGATATCTCTGTTAAGCCCTGGGGGTTCCACTGTCCTGAGTGTTGTAATAATTTGTAATTCAGCAATCTCCCATTCCAGAGAATGTTTCTGAGTTTCTGAAATTCCTCTGCAGTAAAACAGCTACTTTGAGGTCCCCCACTGAGTACCTTGGGAGGTTGAAATGTTCTTCTACAGGTTTCTCGGTTTTGTGATCCTAGATGTCAGATTTATGTCCATTTATCTTTTGGCGTAGGGTTTGACCTGTTTGCCTTATGTAGAGAACCGAAAGGCATTGTTGGCATTTAATGGCATATACAATGTCAGAAGATGAGCCAGTGAATAATCCTGATATGGTGTAGTTGATATTGTTATGTCTAGTGATTGTGTTGTCTGGGTACCAGTGTCCATGTTCAAATTAGATGTTGTATTATTGTGGGTGAGGAGTCATTTGAGATTGGGGGTCTGTGTGCAAGAAAAGGTTTGCCCTCCAGTGCTTGTGAATGAGAACTGTCATTATCCAGTAGAGGTAAGTCACTGAACATGCACTGAACTGTTTTGAGAGGTGTATCTGACCATTAGTGGTATTCTGTTATTGTCTCTTTTGGGCGTGTCTTGCAACAGGTTTTCTCTGGGTACTTTATTATTTATTTAAGAACATAAGAGAAGCCAATGTTGGATCAGGGCAATGGCCCATCCAGTCCAACATTCTGTCACACAGTGGCCAAAAATACCAGGTGCCATTAGGAGGTCCACCAGTGGGGCCAGAACACTAGAAACCCTCCCACTGTACCACCCCCCAAGCACCAAGAATACAGAGCATCACTTGCCCCAGACCAAGAGTTCCTATCTATACCTTGTGGCTAATAGCCACTGATAGACTTCTGGAGAAAATGGCTGATTTGGAAAGTGGACCACATGGCAATATACTCTACCGAAGCCCCTCCCCTCTCTAAGCCCCACTCTCCCAGGCTCCATCCCCAAATCTCCTGGTATTTCTGAACATGGAGTTGGCAATCCTAATAGGTGGCAAGCAGTGTTCCCTCTAAGCTGAGTTAGTGTGAGCTGGCTCACACTTTTTGAGCATCCAGCTCACACATTTTTGTCTTAGCTCAAGAAGGATGGCCCCAGAGCAAACTAGTTTATACAAAAGCCAAATCGCTTGCTCACAACTTTAATGCCAGTAGCTCACAAAGTAGAATTTTTGCTCACAAGCTGTGGATGGCCCACCTTGGTGGCAAGGTGGCCCATCCAAAGAAGTGTGCGTGCCCACAAAAGCTTATATCCAGAATTAAACTTTGTTGGTCTTAAAGGTGCCACTGGACTCAAACTTTGTTCTGTTGCTTCAGACCAACAGGGCTACCCGCCCCCGCCCCCCGAACTTATCTACTATTGTGATGCAAGATAAGGAGGAACTGGTCTTGCTTTGCTTGCTACTGATGTTAGATTTGCAAGGCAAGCTCCAGCCTGTTTTGGATAGCATGCCCTCCAGCCTATGAGGCAACTCCCTTGACTGAAAGGCATCCAGACTCACTCACCTCAAGAGCTAATCTCTGGCAGTTCATCTGCATACATTGTGTCTCCCTGGGAAGGTAAATGCATGAATAGCCCCCACCAGTATCTCAACAAAAGGCAACCTATTTTGCATTTACAGCTTTTGTTAGAACTAATAATATTCCTTAGGCATGCTTTGTGGATGCTTTTGTGTGTGTGTCCCCCCTATTTCAGTATTACAGTAACCCAGATAAGCGGGTCATTTCTACTTGCATTTTACAGGTAGGAAATGAGATTAGGGACATAGAAACTGGCACCCTGGCATCTGCTTCCCTCAGAGTTTCTTGGGAATGGTGCTTTGGCAAGGGAGCTGAGAATTCTCTGCAGGTTGTCCCTACCCCAAAAAAAGAATAGTTCCCAAGATTCTCTGGGAAGAAGTAACACCTGTTAAAACCAGTTTATATCTGTGATGCAGATATGTTCTGAGAGATGGGAATCTTGCCTAAGGCCAGGTGGGATCTGAACCTCCGTTTCCTAGGCCCAAGTCTGAGTCGCCAGTGGATCAGACCAACAGGTAATTCGGACAGTCGTACCAAAAGAAAGTCCTGCCTTTTAAACTGCTATACAGAGACACAGAGACACAGAAACGCTGCTTACTGCCTTGACTCATTTATAGCGGTGTCAAGTACTTGCTGTGTTGCAGTCAGGGATGCCAGCCTCCAGGTGGGACTTGGGGATCCCCTAGAATTACAGCTCATCTCCAGTCCCCCTGGAGAGAATGGGTGCTTTGGAGGGTGGAACTGGTTTCTCCCACTCCCAAAATCCTCATGCTCTATGTGCACTGTACCCCACTGAGGTTCCTGTCCTCCCCAAAGCTCCATCCCCAAAACTCTAGAAGTTTCCCAACCTGGATCTGGCAACCCCCTTCCTCTGTCAGAGGCTGGGGGGGTGGGGGGGTCTGGCAACCCTAGCTGGCAGTGAATGTTTTCAACAGTGATTTTTTAAAAAAAGTTAGGGCCTTCCATCTTTCGTCTGATTAAAGTTCTTCTGATCAAATATCTTGAGCAGTCATATACCCTCTTCTGTCTTTCAAAGTTACAAAAAGAAAAAGCAGCTCGAAAACTAGTGCTGGATTAAGGTTTGATTTTAAATCAACTTTATCAAGGGGAATAAACTGGAAGCATCACATCATGTGAATCAACTGAAAATGAATTTGGAACAGTTTTGCAAAAGACGCAGTCCAGAAAAATTAGTAACAGGTAAAAAAAGTTACCATCCCACTTGCTGAAACACGCCTGTGATAAGGATTACATACGCATGATGCTGAGAATCCATGTTTTATTGCAAGAGAAATAAGGGGAGCTCGGGGGGTGGGGGTGGGCACACAGGTCTGCTTCCAGTGAATACATATATCAAATTTGACTGAGAAATTCAATTATAGAGAATATTGTATTTTAGTAAGCTCCCCCCCCATAACCTTCAGCCACTGAAAACTGTGAACTCTCTTTTCCATCAGTGATCACTTGGGAGCTATGTCTCCTTCACCCAAGAGAGCATGAGGCTTTTGGGAGTGGGAGAAACAAGTTCCATGCAGCCTTGCATGTGACAGATATTTAAGATAGTTTTTAAACACAGTTTTAAAACTCTCTCAGGATATGCTGCTGAAACGGATTTTTTAAAATCATGAGATAAAGTTATTTACTGCCACATTTTAAAATGTCAAAGCCCTTGGGCATAGAAGTACTGTGGCAATTCCTCAAAGCCAGAGACAGAATGGCATTACTTTTTTTTGTTACTATGAATGCAAAGGCTTACGGTGACTTGTTATAAAACAGAATGGGGTTGGGTGTGGAAGGGGGTGGTTGGTGTTTTACAAAATAGATGGAAATAGAAACCATCAAGGAAAATCTGCATTTCATTTGATCTGGTCAGGCAGAGTGTTCTGAGCTAATTTCCCAATAATGTTCTTTTGACAGCTGTTGAAACCAGTGGGATGGGGTGTGTGTGTGTGTGTGTGTGTGTGTGTGTGTGTGTGTGTGTGTGCGTGCGCACCACATTAGCTCAGAATGCTGTCCATGGCCAGATCAAATTAGTCTTCAGAACTGCCCTGCTTCCCGAGCATTTACAGGACATTTTATATCCTACACCTGTCTCTTTAAATCCACAGTCTCTGGTCTGCATATCCTTTATGGTCGTCATCATCTTAATCCAGGCAGAGCCAAGACTGTATTATGTTCGTTTCAAATATACATTGTAAAATACCTCTTATGATGATAGTTGTTAGATGTGCACATTAACTGGCCCATCCTAAGTAGATACACTTGATTTTGAATTCTAATCTTGGATTGTAATAAACTTTGACTTGAGTAAGAACAGTTATACCCTTCTAAGCCTACTGACAGATCTGTCCCACTAGCTGAAGTGCTTTCTTCTGGCAAGAGTGGTCTTCCTCTGAAGTGAGAGGGTTTTCCACTGAAGGATGCATTCTCCACTGGCAGAATCTCAAGTCCTACAGGCTGCCTTAAGGAAGCTTTCTGAACTGAGTCTTAGATTTTATAAACCAACTGATTTCTGTAAAATACAGTGGACCCATTTTGATTTAAAGTTTTCCTTTGTTGTCTTGTATACATATTTTGGAGGGAGAGAGTTAGTTTTGTTCTTTGGGGTATGTACAATGATGTGGCTTCAACAGACACCCATTATTTTGTTTGTCCCCCACTTTGAATATATACCCAAAGAATATGTTGCCTACCGCTGAATATGACAGCTTCACAGTACAATATGTGTGTTTGTGCGTGTATAAAGTGCCATCCAGTTGCAGCTGACTTATGGCAACCCCAGCATGGGGCTTTCAAGGCAGGTGGGAAACAGACACTTTCCTCCGCACAGTCTTCTTTGGTGGTCTCCCTTCCAAGTACCGACTCTACTTAGTTTCCAAGATCTGTGGAGATCAGACTATACCATGCCATCTTCCCTCTCCTGGCACTCAATACAAGAGATGCCAAAATGCCATGGCACGTCTTATTTTTCAGAGTTTTGACTTGCAACTCTGTCAGTACCAGGAAATAAAAGGCAGGCTAAAGTCAGCAAACAATAAGGTTTGGCAGCTGCTTTTTCCAGTGCCTGAGACTTGGTTCCCATCAGTTGTTCCAAGATATTGACACAAGCCACCCACAGAGCCTTAATGCAGTTGTGAACATGAACCATGAAAGCATAAGTTACTTTATTGTCTATGTATAAATTACCATATTTATACCATGACTTTCTTCCAGTGCAGCACACATGAGGGTTATCTAATTTTATCTTTATTGCAACCAACTCTCTGACATTAAATTAGACTGAGAGAGTGACTGCCCCAAATTCTCTCAATGAAATTTGTGGCTCAGCATGAATTTGATCCCAAGTCTTTGCATTTAAAGTCTCAGTAATGTAAGTACACTTAACAAAATAACTTTGAGCCCTTACATCAAATATTTAGATATCTGTAATAAAAGAATTTTTACCCTTTTAAGATATAATGCTTTACCTTCCACTGTACTGGAGGCCAGATTTACTAGAACCCTGAGGAAAAGTTGTATATGTGGGATGAGAACTGATGAAATGTTGGAACATGTAATTTTCTATTATAGTTTATATCATAACAGTAGGAAAGTTCTGGTTTAGCCTACTGTTAACTCCTACCCAAGTCGCAATAGAAGGATAGTTTTGTCAATTATGCTGGTGCGTAATAATCAAAAGCTGACTAGGATGGTTGCCAAATTTGATTGTTTGGCATACAGAACTAGGAAAAAGATAAAGAAGTATGGATAGGCCTAGATTTATTTTTAACCTTTGATCTTAATTTTTACCATTTCTGTATTTTAAACTTTTTAGATTTCTGTTTATAATTTTAGATATTATATTTTATAATTTTACTGTTCTTTTACCTGTTATTTACTTGCCTCTTATTGCATTGTTTGCTGGTCTATGACCATAATAATAAATTGATTGATTGACTAAACACTCTGTTTTGATATCAATTAGTATTTTAAGAATGTAAGATTAAAAATACATAAACAAGCTGCTATTATTTGGAAAGTGAGATATTTCAGGCACTTGAATACTAAGACATCAACCTTCTCCCACTCAGCAAATAAGTCCTATAACATTTTGAGAACACAAAGTACATTGCAGAAATCTAATTTGACTCTAATTTGATCGGAGTATGGATGACAGTGGCCAAACTCTGATTCTCAAGGAACTGTTTCAGCAGGAAAACCAGCCAAAGTACATAAAAGGTACTATTTTTGTGCATGCGCATGTGTGTAAAGTGCTGTCAAGTTGCAGCTGACTCATGGCAAGCCCATAGAGTTTTCAAGCCAAAAGATGTTCAGAGTTGGGTTGCCATAGTCTGTCTCTGCATCACAGCCCTGGACTTCCTTGGTGAACTTCCATCTAAACTCTAATCAAGGCTGACTCTATTTAGCTTCTGAAATCTGTCAAGATCAGGCTATCCAATAGAAAGGAAACCTGAGCTTCCAACTGTATCAAGCCTGGATGGCACAGTACTATCCAAACTACAATCCAACCCTTTCATGAAGAGTGTTACCATCTCTATAATGGGGTAACTTCTTAGTCCCTGGTTGGCTCTGTCATTGACCCATAGTCCCCCAGTTTTGCCTGGACTGAACTTAAGTAAATTGGCCTTCATCCACTTTCTCCAAGAACCCCGTTTAGGATTTCCACAGGCCACCCGATTCAGCTAGGAAGGACAAACTTACTTCAGTATCTGAACAATCACTCTTGGAAGCTTCAAACAAAAGTTAAGCAGCATGGACAATCCTTACAGCAAAAATGCTATGAGGCTGAGCAGTATTCCCCCAGCACCACCTTCTAGAAATGTTCAGCCAAGTAGGAGCAAAATCACCAGAAAATGGTACCCCCTGCTCAGTAAGCCTAACCAGAAGGATACCATGACAGGTCAAGAAGAATCAACAAGGGTGTACTTCCCCGGCCACTCACTTGTGGAAGATCATCCATCAGGACTACTAAAGATATTTTGGTCCAAAAAGACACCGCTGAAATGGATCTAGATAACCTGTTTCATCCAAAACAGCCTCAAGTTTCATAAAACAGCTACCAGGAAACCCGTTTGTTAAATTCACTATTTGCCTTTTGGGGTTTACACATTAGACACCTTAACACATATATTTGAAGTGGATTTGAATTGCTGCTGAGGGATTCTGAAATTTGATATAGAGGGCAAGCCTAGGTAGGTCTATTCAGGCATTTAAATTCAGACAGTAATGATGAGAATAGGAATATAGCCCAGTAGCAAGTTGGCTAATAGTATTAGATTCCCCCCCCACACACTGCAGATGAGCCCAGGTGCCCTGTCTTCTGCCTCACAATTCACATTGCAACACCTCAACCTGCAGAGATGCCTTATATGATACATTTGGTTCCTGCAGATACTATGACTTTTTAGGACCTTTAAAAGAATATAAAGTCATCATGCTTAATTAACGGATTGGGTTTGTGAAACAACCTTCTCATCAAACAGTCAATTACAACTGCTTTATTCCAAAGCTGGCACATCAGTGAAGTGCTTCAGCATCTATTATCCTACATGAATTACTAATTAAAATAATTTCTTTATGGAAAAGAATTGCTCTTTTTTTCCTGAATCGGTTTCAGCAGCATCTGCAGGGAACTCTTCAAGAAGGCTCTACTAAAGCCTCCCAAGTAATTGACTGATTTCATTGTTAGTATATGCTGTGGACCTACACAACTGGAAACAAAACATTCTTTGAGTTCTATTGATAACTTAACCTTTAGATTTTGGATCAAATCCTGATTTTTCAGAGAGCAAGAGGGAGGGGAAGGGCATTAAATGACATCATTATAGATAGCATTGAGGTAAAGGAGAAAAAAGTAAGTGCACATACTGTATCAGGAGTTGAATCCGACCATTTTGTTCCATCAATGTCTGCATGTTACTCCAGTGTAAGGCACCTTCCATTGACAAAAGCATTCTGTGTTAGCGGAAGGCATGCTGTGCTAGAGGAACACGTGGGGGCTGATGGAACAAAATGATATAACCCATTACAGTATTTCTGCCCAACTGGTTATGCATACACATCAAAGAAAGTACTGTTGTTATATTTTCAAATTTATTTCAAAAGTATTACTTATAACCAGTGTTCCCTCTAAGCTGAGTTAGTGTGAGCTAGCTCACAGTTTGTTAGGCTCCGGCTCACACATTTTTGTCTTCGCTCAGGAAGTATGGCTCCAGAGCAAGCTAATTTATGCAGCAGGCAAATCACTCGCTCACAACTTTAATGCTAGTAGCTCACAAAATAGAATTTTTGCCCACAAGACTCCACAGCTTAGAGGGAACATTGCTTATAACCCCAATTTTCCATATTCAGATACACATTTAGGCACACTCTAAGTTGCTCAGGGTGCCATATAAAAGAAAATGGCCGGCCCTAACTTGTATCCTACTTTGCCTATCAAAGCCACACAAGTATCTAGTGCTTCACTGCTGAGCTGTCTAAAACGTTCAGAGGGGTGGTGGAGTATCAGCTGCAATAGCTGCTGCTGCACCATGGCTGAGGTAGGCTGTAGCACTTGTATGAGGGGGATTTCCTTGCTCTACTACTTGATTCCATGGCCTCAGTATAGAAGCTGACAGAGCCACTCCTTCAGAGCCTACCTGTCCCTTTTTACCCCCTTACCTACTCACTCAGAAGGCTCTAAGAAGCACAATTTGGTTCCCCCTACCTCTGTTCATCCCCCCATGGATCCTAGCCTAGATCTCTCCAGTGATGTTCTGCTGTGGAGATGTACCTGGCCAGTCAGGTCTCTAGCTCCTCATCATTTTGCTAACCCTTTCCAGATCCAACTACGCTATATATCATCCAGGTAGGATCTCCCTTAGGTAATCTACCTTGCTACCTGCCTACCCCTTTCTCCCAAGACACTAATTACTTTGGTCACATAATCTTGCCTGTCAGTCGGGACCTCTACTGTCCCAGAGTTTACTGTGTAGACTGACTGAGAGTGCGATCACACGCACAATTAGACCCGCCATAGGCGTGAATGCCAGGTGGATTTAAAGGGCACGATCAGACACGAACATCTGGGAAGCGCCCCGTGCCCGTCGGCAACCCTTTTTACTCTGCCGCAGGAGCAGAGTAAAAAGATACTAGGGAAAATCCAGTAGTAAACGGGTTGCAACGGGCCATGGATGGAGTTTCCCATGTTTGATTGCTCCAGCACGCTCTCATGATGTCAGGATAGTCTGATCAGGCCATCCCAACTCCGTGCCATTGTTTTTTCCCCCCTCAGTATGTGCATCATTGCAAACTTCATAGGGAACCCTCAGTGCAGAGGTGCGATTCATCGATTCCTCGTTTAAGTGCACTGGAAACAAACAGCAAAAAGAAAATCGACTCACCCGTGGTTGCATCTAATCACGCAGTGGCGGGCTGTGCCCACAGCTTCCAAGGACTGTGTGATCACACAACTGTGGGTCAAATTCCTATGCAGGAAATAGCCTTGCTTCCCCCCCCACTTTATCTTACGCGTGTGACTGCTCCCTGAGGGTACTTTCTAGCCAAGTGGAGTGTGGCTCACTAAATGCTTTAAGTTTAAAGCATCCTTTAAATCTACAGCAACATCAGGATGCAAACAAGCTACAAGGTGAGCTGGGCACATTCTTGACCTTCAGCAGATGAATGAACAGGAGAGGCTGGGGGGAAATCAGGAACCACACAGGAGGATTGAATTCCAGTGATCTGGGCTGAAAGAGCTGCAGAAATTATGGCAGAGAAGAAATGCTTAAGTAGCTGATCTCTTCACTTCAGTACAGGGAATGAAAGCAATGGACAAATCCCTGAAAATTCTCCTTTGGCATGAAGGTGGTAGCAGGGACCAGGCCCTGTGAATGTTATTTTGCTACAGTGTGGAGAGGAGACCGACTAGCATGGCGATTTCCCTGGCCAACTAAACCTAGGCGAAAGGAAAAAATCACTGTATATCACTGACACCTTCAGGGTTGCCAGACTCCAGGTGGGGCCTGGGGATCTCCCGCTTTTACAACTGATCTCCAGCTGACAGAGATCAGCTCCCCTGGAGAAAATGGCTGCTTTGAAGGGTGGACTCTATGGCCTTGTACCATGCTGAGGCCCCTCCCCTCCCCAAAACCCACCCTCTCCTGGATCCACCCCCAAAGTCTCAAGGTATTTTCCAACCCAGACCTGACAACCTAATCCTGTGCCATCCACCCTGTATTTGGTACTCCTTCCCTACAGAAACTCTGTTGGATGAGCCCTGTGGTTATCTGTGTGTGGGGGGGGGGGTCCTTTTCTGGACCCCACCTCCCACAAACATCAAATAGGGAAAGGGTTACAGCTGCAGGGAGATGCCTCCCCACTTCCCCCATAATAGAAGGTATTCTATATGACTAGTTTATACAGGACTCTATCATCTGTGTGTCCTATGAGATCAAATTAAAACGGAAGGGAGTCAGAGGATGGGGCTTGTGATTTTTAATCAGAGCACCTCATTCCCTCCCTCATCTGAGCACTGTCTCGAAGGCTTTACTATTATAACCGAAACTACAGTATTTTGATCACTGTTGCCAAACTGGAATTAGGGAGGTACAGAAGGGAGGAACTGGCTGTGCATTTCATTACAGAGCCACACACCAGACACATTCTTTATTCTTCAGCTAGGAAGGTCTTGGAGCAAGTTCACACGCCACTCTTGAGCCATCAAACTAAATGCGGCCCCACCAGCTGTACACTGTGGGCTGCCAGGGGCTTGGATCGACCTCTTTGTTTTGCAGGCTGCCCCGGACTGCAAAGGGGAGAGGGGAACTCATCCACAACGTGACTGATCAGAGGGGTGTGTGAGAGAGACATTTGATGGATTAGTGCAAGCCCATCGCAGAAAAGACAACAAAATGAACTCCAGGAGGATTCCGTTATGCCATTTCGGCAAATGTGCTTAGTGCTGCTCAGATTTTCCTATGACAATATGCTTTCCCCCTCCCAATTCTAGTCAGAGTTTCCAAATGTCAACACAATGGGCTCTAGGAATTCTTCTCTCCAATAAAAAACAAGTTTCACTTCCTTAGAACATTCATATAACAGTTCATACAAAACAGGTCTTAGTACTGCCACATATCTTGTTTGCAAGCCAATTCTTCTCTACAGCTCCAGTTTTCTGGATGATTGTTTTTTAAAAACACTTCTCTAAAGCTCTCTGAATTTTTAAAAAAGGCAGTTGTCTTTTTTATCTAGACAAGGTGACTGCTTGTAATCATAGTCCACAACAGTTTGCAAATAGCATGGTCACAAGGAGTTAATTTTTCCTCCTATTAATCTGCATTTTGCAACATGACTGCCTTTCAGGTTTCATTCCAGACTTTTAATAAAAAAATTAACTCATGCTTTCTTGGGGGATTATACCTGGGCTTCAATTGTTTTATTGATACAACTGCTCTGAGTTTAGGCTGACAGAGAGTGACTGGTCCCAAAATCAGCCATCAAACATTGCCATAGCTGCTTAGGTTTGAACCAAGGTCCCCCCTTCTATGCCCAGCACTTTATCCAGTACACCAACTCCATATTAAAGGAACACAATTTCTAATGAGAATCAGAACTGTCATTTCCCCCCATTTCAGGTACTTATGTATAATACCCTCTGTGGTTAAGACCTTCCACAATTCTAATAGGAGTCTGAATGATCAAAGAAATCCAACATGTACTATGTACTGCCAAATCCATAAACAGTCTAGATGTATTAAAAATACCTAGCACTGAAAAGAAGAGACAAGGAAGTTGAAGGTAGTACAAGAGAAGCATCTTTTCTATGATGTGTATTTAGACATCTTTTGTTTTCAGTCAAAACAAGCAGAGTGGATTTTCAGAAGGCTACGAAAGCCTGAAAGACCTATGAACAAAGAAGTGGGATGACAGTGTATACCAGAAACCACAATTGTCTCGATATTACTTACCTTTTTCAACTCTTTGAAAAAACTAATCCCTATCCCCAACCTAGATAAACCATAAGTAACCACAGACTTTTTTTCTTTTTTGCTGTCAAATCCCTATAGGGTTTTCAAGGCAAGAAACAGTCATAAGTTGTTTGCCATTGCCTGCCTCTGTGTTGGGGCCCTGGTACTGTTTGGTGGTCTCCCATCCAAATAGTAACAGGGCCGATCCTGCTTAGCTTCCCAGAGCTGATGAGATCAGGCCAGCTTGGGCTACACAGGTCAGGGCCAACCACAGATTAGGAGCTCCCACACACTTTCCTAGGGGCGGCCCAGAAATCCCTCTGTACTATTGTCTTTCTTTCTAATGTCCAAATGCATTTAGGATAAGAGTTCTGGCCAACACAAGCAAGGATTCAGTATCAATGATGGTGCATGCTTATAAATTCTGTTGCACTCCACAGGTTTTACTTCCAAGCAATATTCCCTCTAAGGTGTGGAGTCCTGTGAGCAACAATTCTACTTTGTGAGCTGCTGGCATTAAAGTTGTGAGCAGGAAATTTGGCTACTGCATAAATTAGTTTGCTCTGGAGCCCTCCTTCCTGAGCAAAGGCAACAATGTGTGAGCCAGAGGCTAAAAAACTGTGAGCTAGCTCACACTAACTCAGCTTAGAGGGAACACTGCTTCCAAGCATAGGATCTTAAGCACACCTTCTTGGGAAGCAAATTCCACTGACAGTAATGGGGCTAGGTCCCCATTGACGGACTGAGATGCCAAGTTGTGAAGCAGAAGGGGACAAAATTGCCAGTGACTTATTTTCGGGCTACACGTCTGCCTTCCCCAGTGATAAGCTGATTAATTTCTATAAGGGGGGAAAAAAGAGGCAGTACAAATAACCAGACTAATCTGTGAAGTTCAGAATGTTAGCCTTTCACAATCTCAGAACTACTGTGTATCCAGGAAATCCTGCCAGACAGTCAGTGTTTGCAAACGGCTGGGAAATATGGTCTTCTGCCATCAAAAACAGATGAAACGCAGGATCTGGTTAAAAGAGACCCGTCTTTGCCCAAATGAAACCTTTCCAAAATAAAGAGAATGTCTGCTGGCTGCTAGCTGACCTCAGCTGAAGAAGGGTGAAGATCTGTGCCAGTGCTCAGCCTTAAGCCCTGCTTCAAGGACGTGAAGGGGGTGGGTGCAAATTTAAGCAGTCTTGCACTAAAAAGGTACAAGGAAGTACTGCCAGTTTTGACCGTGCATTTCTGACCCTGCCTTCCTCTAAAGTAAAGCTGTATTTTGTTCTTATGTGCAAGGAGTGATGAGGAGGTTTATGAATACAAGACGTTGCCCTATATTCAAACAGACCATTAGTCAGTCTAGCTTTCCCGTTCCAGCTACCTGAGAGCAGTCAAGTGGAGATGCTGGGGATTTTTGCAATACAAAACATGTGCTCTACCAATGAGCTCTTCCCTCTTTCAGCAATTAGGACAAGAAAGAAGCCACTAGAGGCAAAAAGTAAGTAGATACAATCAGCTTGACTTCAGATTCACTGAAGAGCTACAATCTTGAAAAGGTTTGAACACATGCAAATCCGTAAACAAAGTATTGCATAATTTTATAAATGCCAGGTTCCAGGCCTGCATGGTAGCCTTGCCATCTTCCTTGGAAAGAAGTTAGTTTGGTGTAGTGGTTAAGAGCAGTGGATTGTAATCTGGAGAAGTAGGTTTGATTCCCCACTCCTCCAAATGCAGCCAGCTGGGTGACCTTGGGTCAGTCACAGTTCTCTCAGAGCTCTCTCAGCTCCACCTACCTCACAGGGTAACTGTTGCAGGGAGAGGAAGGGAAGGAGATTGTAAGCCGCTCTGAGACTCCAAGTGAAGGGCAGGGTATAAATTCAGCCTTTTCTTCTTCTCAGTTTGGGTTGCAGTAGAAAACAGTAAAAATCCAGTGGCATCTTAAAAACTAACAAAATTTGTGGTAGGGTATGAGTTTTCGTCACTGCTCACTTCTTCAGATATATGAAGAAGGAGCCTTGGTAGGGTAGACCATCATGCAGTCCACCTTCCAAAGCAACCGTTTTCTCCAAGAGAAGTGGAATAAATGTTTTAAAGAAATAAGTAATTTATGTAGTCTGGAGATCAGTTGTAATTCAGGGAGAGCTCCAGCCCCCACCTGGAGGCTGGCAACCCTATGTATGCAAATAGTACAAAGTGTTTCAGAGGTATTTTTCTTTATATTATCAAGTTCTCATACATTCAGTATGTTGGACCAAAGGTTATTTCTGCCACTGAAAGAAGAGGGTGATTTCTGCCAACCCCCTTCCCACTCACTGCAGGCTCTTAATCCCCGCCCCATACTGTTCCTGAGCACCCCCTGTCACCCAACAGCATAATTTGATGGTAGGGTTGCCAGGTCTGGGTTAGAAAATACCTGGAGGCTTTGGGGGTGGGTCCAGGAGAGGGCGAGGTTTGGGGAGGGGAGGGACCTCAGCATGGTACAATGCCAGAGAGTCCACCCTTCAAAGCAGCCATTTTCTCCAAGGGAGCTGATCTCTGTCAGCTGGAGATCAGTTGTAAAAGTGGGAGATCTCCAGGCCCTACCTGGAGGCTGGCAACCCTGTTTGATGGAGTTCTGTAGGCCGCTTGAGCAGGGGAGGGAAGTTCCACTCTGCTGGCAGAAGTGCCTTCTGTCAACAACAACAAAAATGACTTTTGGATCGAACACACTATATCCACTCAGTTGCTTTATACTGAGACAGAGTGGTGTGGTGGTTGCAGTGTAGAACCAGGACTGGAAAATCTGGGTTCAGTTCCCTGCTTGGGTGTGACTTTGATCCAGCCACTCTTTCTCAGACTAACTTACCTCACGGAGTTGCAGTGAGGATAACACAGAGGACCACGTATGCTATCCTGGGCTCCTTATCATACTGTGAAATGACACTTCACCCAAGTAACTGTGTAAGGATTTTCTACTTTTCTTTGTGAGTGTTGGGTTTACACTCTGTGAAGGCTCAGAGGTCAAGCTCAAACTGCCAGCACAAGCAAGATCAGGTGGGAGAGCTGAACTCCCCACCTCTCTTTCCAAATTCCAAGGTGAGGCCAATAAAACAATTGAGTATGATAACTAGATCACCTCAAAAAGGCAATAACAGAAGTGACTCTGGCCAGGTCACATAGACAGTGGAGCAGTCTTTGCCTTTTTCTACCCTGAGACAAGTTTAGCTTTAGGGTAAGAGGACTGCATGTTTAGGCCTATTTACCTATTTGATTTTTCCTGTGCTTAGATGCTCTAGTATATTTTGCTGCCCAACTGTACTTATCACTTTTGTACTTACTGAATGCTTATATACTTATAAACTCTTTCCCCCCCTAAATTGGGACGTATTTGATCTCTGCAACTATGAACAAAACTTTGGGTTCATGTTCCCAACATAAAATGGAGCTTGCATAGTTTGGACTACCTGTAGCAAGCAAGATTTCCAGATCTGGTTCTTCCCTCCCATGTGGATGAAGAAAGGGAGAGGATTCTGATATTTGTCAAGGGAATTTTGCTCAGACTGACTGTGGTGGAAGTGGAGGGGGGAAAAGGAAAAAAGGAACTCATAGAAAAGCTAGAGAGTGGTTAATTCTGTGTCAGAGTCTAGCAGCTTAAAACCAATGCCAGCATTCTCACATTCTAAAGTGGTATATAAACACTAGGCTTTATCATTAATACTATTATTAATTCTAAAACTATGTAAGCGAGACATTCTAACAGCCATCATTTTCTCTTTCTAAATGAGCATTTGCGTTCCTCAATCAAGACTGAAATTACAGGGGAATTCTTTCTTTAGTTGTGATACCTATGACCTGGACCTGGACATATTTTCTGTGTCCTGAAGGCTGTGACCTATGGTAAAAGTGAAATCATGAGTGTACTTACATCATATATTTAATTCTGAACTTGGCCTCAATGTGTAGATTTTAAAAATCCCTGTGGTGGGTCAGGAACAGAAAGGGAAACGTTAGTATAAACCTAGGAGAACTTCCAATTTTGAAGAAAAATCCCAAAACTTTAAAGGGTGGAGAGTGGTAAAACTAGCACTAAAATGCAAACACAATGTTCACACAACCATAGACACCACAAGTGGCAACTTGATTTGGAGGTATCTTAGAGAAGAAAGCATAGCAGACACACTGTTCTGAATGTTTTCCATCACAAGCTACTGGTCACAGTGGGACCTCAGTAATCAGAGAGAGAATGGGCTATACCCTCCCCTATGAGATCTTGTGGGTCCACACAGCTTCTAAAATGTATTCCATATAGTCAGCATTATTTTATACCATTTTACTTGTTTGTCTATTTAGTAGTATAGAACAATAAGTGACATTCTATTCCAGTAGTGCATAAATTAGAAAATAAGCATCCATGTGATAAAATCCACAAATATTTAATGTTTTGTTTTTAATCTGCTACGTATTCGGGCAAAGTTAAGCCACTTCCTGAAACACAAAAGCCTGTTCATATTGTGAAAAAGGGTTTCAATAACCCATAACAATGAAACAATAAGATATTATAAGCACAGTTGGGTATGGCTAAATACCTCCCACGTCTTGTTTGTTAAACCTCTGAGATTTTATGACAGGTACATTTCCTGTTTGTTCATTCAGTATAATTTAAATAGTCACAGAGAGTTACAGAGCTGAATTAAAAACCCTCCATTCTCAATCTCTCCCTTCTAAGAGTCCCAGGGAGGACTGTAGGAGCTTACTTTGGGGCAGGACCCTAGTTGCTGCGCCGCTTTGGCAAATTTCTTAAAGCCTGGGCAAGTATGGCCACCAACACGTAGCTGGGAAGCAAAGAAGTCCTCCTCAAAGGGATGGAGAATAATGAAGCCTGAAAGCAACAGAAGAGCCAGGCTACACAATGGCTATTCTGTAGTGATACTGACCTTGTATTCATATCATGCCTTCCAAGATCTGGGCACACCGACTAGGTGATGGCCACAGCCACTATATGCAAAACACTGACTCCATCATTCCAGCACTGTGAGATGACCGAATGTCACTTTTCCAGGCTCCTATGTCACCAGACAACATCATTTGCGCGCACATTAAGACAGAAAGCCTTCTATCTCATGTGGGTGTGTACTTTTGAGGTCAAGTAGCTAATGTTGACTGGCAAAAGCACAGAATGGCAACAACAATGCTGCATCAGTTGGTTCATTTTCTTTTACATACAAAATATAAATGTGGGGTGAAAACAGGCCACTGCCTCCTTGCTGTGCCCCCCTCCCCTTGTCTGGTTCTGAAATTATTCAATGGGGCTGGTTCAGACATAACACAAAACCATGGTTTATTTTCACTACAGTTAGTTTGTGACTTGGCTCACAGGCAATCGCTCAAATCTTTGTTTGCCTTGAAAAATGCCAGCTTTATTACTTTCACTCTTTCCCCCACTGAGACCTGGCTAGTATCCCAGGCTGCACTGCAGCGAGGGAGGCATGAAAGAACAATTCAGGATGCTGGTGTCCACATACCACACACAGCCTTAGTTAAGACTGTGGTAAATAAAACCTGGGGGAGGGGGCAAAGTAGATGAAACAGAAGGTAGTGTGGACATTTTGATCCAGATTTTGTCTTTTTCTTTATCTCTTTCTTGGCTGTTGCTACCCATATCCTTCAGGCTCAGTTCTGCCCTATGCCCATGACCTGGCTGGGAATAAGCCCCTTTGAAAACAGTGGGAATGACATCCAGCCCCACAACAACTACAGTAGATGCTTCTCAAACTTGTTCCATTTGGGGGGGGGGGGATTATGACACTACAACTGGTGAAGGCTACCAAGAGTTTTCTTGCTCTCTTCCCCAGGACTGGCATTTCTTTCTTCTCACTCCTTTTAAGAACTGATCTTCCTTCCCTCGTTCTTTGCCTCCTGACTGGGGAGGTGAGGAAAAGAAAAAGAACAACTGTCACCACCTTTTGAAGCCTCAAAGCCACTTGGACGATCAGAAGGCTGGCTTTTCCCGCTTCACACAGGCAAGAGATGCCACTGGCGGGGGGGGGGGAGTTCGCATATGCATTACAAAGCAGGCCTGTAGCCAGGAATTTCGGGGGGGGGGCATTTAAATTTTTCAGGGGGCACTTTAGATGATTTAATTATTTCTCTTGTGCACTCCCTTCCTTACACCCCCAATGGGGTGTAAGTCCCACGCTCTCTCCTCTGCTGCTGCAGCTGCCTCTCCTCCAGGCTCCTCCTCTCGCTCCACCACAACCTCAGCCAGTCACCTGCCTATCACGGGCCCTGCGTGGGGGCCTCCTCCTTGTCTCTGCCGCCACCGGGCACCCCATTTCCCCCCAGCCCGCAGCGGCCTGGGTGGCTCTCCCCCAGCCACCCACCTTCCTGCTGTGGGCCACACACAGGGGCCTCCACCTCGTCTCCGCTGCCAGGCCCGGGGAAGCAGCACCTGCTGTCTGGTGCACCACCCCAGCCTGCAGCAGCCTCAGCAGTTCTCCCCCAGCCAGCATAAGTATTAACATGGCATATTAAATGATGCAGAAATTACATCACAGGGTAATATACACAGCAACAGATAGCACGCACTATACACAGCAGTACTAACAACAAAGCAGAAAGCCTGATTTCACTTAATGAAACGAAGTGGAGGTTGAAGGGTTAAAGCTCTCTGTGTTTGAGCCCTTAGTCGGGCTTTTTTTGTAGAAAAAGCCCAGCAGGAACTTATTAGCATAATAGGCCACACCCATCACCAGAAATTCATTAGCATATTAGGCCACACCCCCATGTTACCAGAAGTGGGGTCATCCAGCTACACCCACCTTTTGCTTCTTATTCTGTTTACCTTGTTTGTTGTCAAAACCCAGGGCTTTTTTGGTAACAGGAACTCCTTTGCATGTTAGGCCACACACTCCTAATGTAGCCAATCCTAATGAGTTTCTGCTGTTGGGTGTGACCTATTATGCTAATGAGTTCCTGCTGGGCGTGGCCAACTTGGGAACCAGCCAGAACTCCCTTCCTGTGTGTTCCTGCCCAAAAATAGTCCTGCCCTTAGTACTAACAGACAGTTGCTGGTTCTTCTCAGTGACTCAGGAATGAGCTAGGCCTAAAGACAAAGCTGAACACAAATAAGCACTTCATTCCTTCTTTGCCCTCCATCTTCTAGGTAGGGTTTTGAAGTACATAGGTCCCAGTTAAGCTTAACATGTGGGTTTTGTTTGAGCTAGCTTCACAGCACAATAATAACAAGGGGGGGAGTATGTTTTTATTTTTGGATGTTTATAAATCCTCACCTGCCAGGAATGGCTTTTGATAGCTGGCACACACCAAAATAAGTGAACTCTCATCTAAGAAAATGAGGGGGAAGAAGAATTAGAACTTCAAAATGAAGAAACAAGGGAAGGCAGAAGATTACCTTTGGGGTCATTACACTTAAATGGAACTCATTTCAAAGGATTTTAATTAACTAATGTAACTATGTTTTTCGGGGCCTCAGTAGCTACAGGTGGTGCTCTTTGGTAGTACACTGCGTAGTATAACTAATATACCATGAAGTCAACATAATTATTATTTTCAGTTCTTGGAACTTTGGGGATCAGGTTATTAGGAACTGCAGGGAGTTCATGGAACAATAAGCCAACCAGCCAACTCTTTATTGGCAGTGGGGAAAGTGGGTGTAGCAACACATGAACCTGCCTTGCAATCAAGCCATTGGTCTAACAAGGTCAGTCTTCTCTATTGGGACTAGCATCGGCTCTCCAGAGTCCCAGGCAGAAGTATTTTATGTCACGTCTCATCTGATCTCCTTTAACTGGTGATGCAGAGGGACTGAACCTGGGACCTCCTGCCTGCAAAGCACTTGCTCGTCCACTGAGACACCCATCTCGATACTTGTACACATGCTATGTCCTCACCTTCCAAGCTCACTACAACAATCAGTAGAGTGATGATTGTAGATAACTGCAACAATTGCAGAGCAGAGAGCTGCGTTCCAATGCATGGTGCAGCAATAAGTCTTTTTGACTTCTTTACCCAATCAGATTCCGAAAACAAATAAATGATGCTTGACCAATCATAAGCTATTGAATACTGTAAAAGACAAGAGACCCAATGATCAGCAGGGGGTTGCATACTCTTATAATGACCCAAGAACTCTGACCTATCGTTTATCCTTTGCATTCAATACTATCTTATTCTCTAGAATCAGCATGACATCAATTCTCTCTCTATAGACCAGCCTTAAAACTTTTCATCTGAGAAAGTCTCAGCTTGTGCTGCCTTCATCCTGCCTGAGTATTACATTCAAGGCAATTGTATTCATTGACGTCACCGGCAGCTGCTGCGAACTCTGCTCCTCAAGTTACACTGCCCCACATTGCTTTTCACTGGTGGTATGTTTACTGAAGCCTGTGAAACTGCCCTCCTACAAATGTTAGCTCGGGATGTGTAAACTCAAATGTTACACTGATAAGAGCATTTCTTGGATCTGAAACAACATTTTGTTTGAAGAGAGCAACCTCAAACATATTTTAAAGAAGAGTCTTTTCCATGTGCAGCGTGATCCTATAAAGGTTTACACAGAAGTGTTTCCACTAAATGCTATAGGACTTACTCACATGTAAGTGCTATAGGATTGCAGCCTCAGAGTCTGAGTTTTTCCCAATAAAAGGAGATAGGGCACCTATGCATTGCCACCATGTTTATACCCTTATTTCTAGGAGTGTCTACAGCTACTTTGGATGTGAATACATAATTAATAATCCCACTTACCCTGAAGTTTCACTATAGAAGCACAGAAAGATTTCACTTTTCTTCAAAATTCAGGTGAGCACCCAATGAAGTTGATGGGAAACAGGCTCAAGACAAACAAAACAAAATACTCCCTTTCTCAACAAATAATGAAGTTGTGAAATTCCCTGCCAGTGGACATATGAGTAGAGATGGCTTTAAAAGAAAATTTGACAAATTCACAGAAGAGCGGTCCATCAGTGACTACTGGCTGTGGTAACTAAAGGGAAGTTGCAGTTCCAGAGACAGCAAACCTCTGAATGCCAGGGCTAGGAGGGGAGGCTTTGGCCTCAAAGGCCTCTTTGTTGGTCCTTCAGGGCAACTGGCTGCCCATTGTATGAAACAGGATGCTGGACTAGACGGACCACTGGATTGATCCAGCAGGGCTTTCCTTATGTTCCTTATGTAAGATTGTAGGCATGCAAAGAGAAGCATGTCTGTTTGCCACCATATGAAAAAAGCCCCCCCCCTTCACACACATACACAAACACGGCTATAGTAGCACACCTGACAGAGACTTTACCTGCAATTCTGATTTAACAGGCCAATAGTCTAGATCAAAGCTAGGCAGCCACAGGTACCCGTGCCAAACAGTGGCATGCCAGATCGTTCTATTTAATACACAGGGCCAGTTCTCTGCTCAAGCAACCAAGATGAGCCCCTAAGGTGTTGGCAGTATCACAAGGGCCAGTAGTATCAGAGAAGCAACTGGCTTTGGATTAAATCCATAATCACCTCCCAGACCCACGCAGTCACTATCTGGACCTGAGGTGAATTCGTAAGGTACTGCTGACAGTGTCAACTGAAGTTCAGCTTTCTCCCAGGGTATCTGCCCGAGGACACTTGTCTCTGTTCACACCCACACATATAATTTTTGTTTGTTGGCATATGAATGTCATTACAGGTTGATGTTGCAATTTAAAAATTTTTATTATCTTGGCCCTTCGGCCAAAAAAATTCCCTGTCTCTGATCCTGTTGCCAAGGATATTTAGAGTACAAGCTGAACTCTCTGTTCTTACCTTTGTGAGGTAGTTTCCCTCAGTGCTTCCTTTTCCACTGACCCTTATTTTTCTCAGTTACATGCTATTTTCCCTTTAGGTACTTACATCGTTTTTCCTCCAGACACTGTGCTTCCATTCCTTATTTCCTGTGTCCCCTTTCTAGTCCTCAGTATCACTTCCTCCCTGATATTCCTGTTTTGTTCTCTAATTTCTGCCAGCAGCTTATGGAAATTCTTTCCTCAGGCCCTGTCTGAGCAGCCCCATTCAACAGACCTTTCATTTCTGTCACAGAATCACCAGTGATATTGTATCCTTGGAAAGTTCATGAACATGGCTATATTATCACAACCAGTGACAGAGCAGCTTAACTTAGTGAAATTGTTAATTAATTAATTAAGCTTGTTTACAGCCCACCTTTCTCACTAGGATTCAAGGAGGATTACAGAGTACAAAGTACAGAGTAATCATACTGTACAGGGCATCAAATGAACAATGCAATAGGACTAGGAATACAAAACTGAATTACAATGCAAGCAACAATGTGAACATACAATATAAAACATATAATGAAGAATGCACATGAAGAATGCAATAGAACTGAGAATACAAAACTGAATGCCAACACCAATGTACTTGGGTTATGATTACAAAATTAAAAGACTATAGGGAATTTCACATTACTGAGACTCTGCCGGATTGAAGCCGTTTCTGATTCGTCTTGAAGTAAACCGGTACAGGGCTGCCATTTCACACATGGCTTTCCCTGACCGGAAAAGAGCCGAATCAGAAGCGGTTTGGCAATTCAGATTGCACCGCTTTGTTTTCCCGCCGGCTCCCGCCACGCCTTTTTTTTTAAAAAAATGTTCGCTTTAGAGCGCTATAGCGCTATAGTGCTATAAAAACAACACTGCAGGCATTCCAATGGGGTTGCTATGATGCTATTGCGCTATTGCGCTATAGCGCTATAGTGTTATAACGCTATAAAGCGAACGTTCAAAAAAAAAAAAAGCCGGAGATCGCCCGCGCGGGCGAAAAAAGGCGGGAAAAAAGCGTATCCGATCCGGGAGAAGAAACTGACGACTACTTGGAAGCGGTTGACAGGTAAAACGCTTCAGCCCCGTTTCCTGAACGGGACAGAAGCGATTCTGTGTGAAATTACAAATATATTCCGGTAGGGAACCGGTTCTAAAACGGTTCTGTCTGAAATGCCAGACCAGAAACCGTTTGGGAACCGTTCCTCTTCCGGATTATATCATCTGTCTGAAATTCCCCTATGTGAACAGCAAACTGTCCAGGCTGGCATAATGTGAGCAATTCAGATCATGGGATTACAAAAGGTAAAAGGTAATACATTCCCCACTCCCATATAAAGGTGCCCTTCTGGACCATTCTGTCCGACTACATATCTACTCCACTATAAAAATGGCCTCTGGAGTATTTCTGTTTTGCACATTTTGAGGAATGAGAGTACTGAGGGAGCCTTCCTGACCTGTTCCACAAGGTGGGAGGCACCACAGAGAATGTACATAAGCAGGCGGTTGCCAGTCTGTTAAGACGACTGAAGCTGCCGCAGTGTGGCATGGTAGGAGAAGTGATTCCACAGCGATGTGGAACCTAGGCCTTGAAGGGCCTTGTAGGTGATAACCAGTACCTTGAATTGAGCCTGGTAACTGACTGGTAGCCAATGGAATGATTGCAGAATGGGTGTGACATGCATGTTCTGTCTGGCATCCACTAGTAATTGGGCTGCCATGTTCTGTACCAACTGAAGTTTCTGAGTTGAATTCAAGGGAAGGCCTATGCAGAGTGCATTACAGTAGTCTAGCTTCAAGGAAGCCATGGCATGGATCCACATAGCAAGACTGGCTGAGTCAAGGGCCTACTGATAGGCTTGGTAAAGCTGATAGAATACCTTTTGCATCTGCACTGGCTTGCTGAGTCCAGCGAAACCTCTAGTTTCTTAACTGAATCTGAGAGGGTCACCTGGAACCCTCTGAAAGTGGTGAGTGCAGTGTTCAAGACCTCAGCCTCCCTAACCAGCACTACTGTTGTCTTATCAAGACAAAGTTTCAACTTGTTCACCATTAGCTAATTAACCTAAGCAGTAAAGCACTGGTTCAAGATCTCCTGAGATTCACCAGATCATCTGGATAAAGAGATTTTGGTCCTTTCTGCATTTGCCTGCCACTCCGGATTTTCTCAGTGTTCAAGCTGAGGCAATTTAAGTCCACAACAAAACAGCATCCAAATAACTCAGGGCAACAGCAGGCTGAAACTGGGTTGTCCACTGAAGGGAGGTAATGTAGCACAGAATGGGGAAAAACCCGGAATAAAAAGAAGGCTGAATTCGATTTTAGTGCAGAATTGCTTGGAGGACACCACAGTGAACATAGATTAAAAGGAGAGTGCAGAAAGGGCCATAGAGCTGAGTGTCATCACTCCAAAACAACAAATTATTTCTTCTAAGGGCTCTGAACAGAGATTGAACAATGTGGGGGATAAATCTTAGGCTTGTGGAACCCCACAAGGCAAGTCCCACACGAATGACAGTTGGTGTCCAACTGTTTATCCAACTATTTATTTATTTATTTATTTATTTATTTATTTATGCTCTGCTTTTCTCCCCAGTGGAGATCCAACTTTGTTCTCCCCTCCTCAATTTCTTCCACACAACAACTCTAAGAGGTGTGTTAAGCAGGAAATGTGTGCCCGGCCCAAGCTTCCATGGCACACTGGGGATCTGAACCTGTGTCTCCTAAATCATTCTGACACACTAACTACTATACCATGCTGGGCAAACAGTTTCAGAAGATCTGCCAGACTGAGACCTGCCACGTTTCAGTGATGGAACTAGATCAGGGATGCAAAATCACAATTCATTTGCACCCACTCACTAGTTCTTGTTTATCTTTGTGCAATAACCTTGTTTATTGGAGAACTTCACCAAGGGTAAACATTTGTTTTGTTTTGTTTTTCTGGAATGGTTAAGAAAACATATGGAGGAAGCTGAGGGTACTACATATATTAGTGGGTTACTATTATTTTCTCATTGTTTGATACCTTGAGAAATATTATTGAGATGAATGGTCATTGTCACTTTGGGTGCTTTACTGCATCCTGTTTTTCCTAGGAAAATGAATCAGACATCTGTGTTTCAGAGAGATAAAAAAGAGAGAAGCCTGATAACAATATTGTTATAATAGCGACTATCCTGATACAAAGAGGAAATATATATGAGACAACATCCTTTGCACAAGACCTCCTTTTCAAATTGGCTTTTTTGCTTTGCTAAAGGTGCCGTCCCTGTGTCACCTATTTAAAACAACTGACAAAAAAGAAGAGACAATCCTGCAGCCATTCTGCTCTAGCTTATGTTCAACTGTGTATCAGTTCTTTTTGAAAGAGGCACACTGTACATTCAGCCTTCAATAATGAGATACCAAGTAAGGTATGTGCATATGAGGAATGCTTTTGAATCACATTGTATATGCATATTGCATTTGATTATGCCTCAAAGTACCTATATCTCTGACCAGCTCTTTATTTCTGTGTTTTGCTGCTTTGTGGTTATTATAAATTAACTGGTACTTTATACTAGGTAAAGGTAAAGGTAAAGGTTTCCCTTGTTTGAAAGCCAGTCAAATCTGACTCTAGGGTGTGGTGCTCATCTCCATTTCCAAGCCAAAGAGCCAGTGCTGTCCAAAGACGTTTCTGTGGTCATACGGCCAGCATGACTAGATGCCGAGACACACCGAGCACTGTTACCTTCCCACCAAAGTGGTACCTATTTATCTACTTGCAATGTCTTGCTTTCGAACTGCTAGGTTGGCGGGAGCTGGGATCAGAGACAGGAGCTCACTCCATCATGCAGCACTCGGGTTTCGAACTGCTGAACTACCAACCTTCCAGTCTGCAGTTCAGCGTCTTAACCACTGAGCCACCGCAGCCCCTTCCCTTTATACTCCACCTGCACAAATCCCTTTGGTTAAAAAAAAAACCTGGTATCTGTTAACTGTTATAGTTATCACACAAGTATAAATGCTTTCTAAATGCACCGCTAATTCTGCATGTCAGCCCCCAAAGAATATAAGAATGGTTCCTTGGACATTGCTAGATTCCCTTTCTTTACAATCCTGCTTCCCTCATCCAATCTGAAATATCACTTCTCACCTGGATAAATCCAGCTTCATGCACACAGCAAAACTGCTTGGGGGAAAGAATCTGTTTTCCTTCTGCAGAACAGCTTTGACTATGAGGAAATGGGGAGGAAAATTATGGTTGTGAGGTGCAGATGACAGGAAGACGGTTCTCATTTGGGCAGGGCTTTCGAAAATGTGCACCTTCCCTTCAAGATGGTACGATAACTAGTGATGCCAGCTGCCTCCAGCAACCTCCTTGGGCATCCTGTGAGGCCTGCCAGGATATCCTGAGAGCAGAGACAGTTGTGTTGGTGTTGGTGCACCACACTACATCACCTCCAGAGCAAACAGGAAATGGCATCATCATATTGTGCCAATTCTAAGATTCTGTGGTTTTACCATAGAGTTTGGGGCAAATCTTACAGTATCAGCATACTGCAATGACATCACTTTTGGTTTTGTGCTGGAAATGACATGGTGCATCACACCGACACCTGCAAGCTCCCCATGATCCCCCCACTGGCCTGAGAAATGGTTGTGGGGAGCAGGGGCCAATTTTAGGAGTCCTGGCTCCCCAATGATCATACTTGGACTGAGCTCTTCCCACAAAGATCAAAGCAAAACAGGTTTGGAAAAGAGCATTCCAAGGATGGGGAAATGCTCCAACTTGGATACCGAAGTGGAGAAAACCCTCTGTGAGGAAGCAGCCCAGGTGATACCACAGTACCATCAAAGGAGCTCCACTGACAAGAACTTTTCAGCCTCCAGACTCAAACCAAGATCCCTAAAATGCTGTCCCGGTGGGTGAAATCCCTCACAAATAGAGTATGAAGGAAAATACAGGTCTGCCACGGGAGGGGGGAAAGTAGCAAAAATCATCATCCTTCTTCAGCTTGTAGAAATGCCTTATGCTGTCCGAAAGGTTTGAATTAAATCCTCAATCATTCTACACCTAACCTGAATTTAAGACTAAAAAGTTCCTTCTTCTTTTCATTGTGTGTTGCTGGTAAACGGTTTATCAAGATTTTTGATAATAGTTTACAGAAGAAGAGAAAGGGGGATGGAGCTTTTCTATTAAGCGACAGTTTGAAATTGTCCAAATTCTCATAAAAGATTAATCTCAGGTTTTGCAGAATCTGCCACTCAGATGAATGCACCCTTACTACAGCAGTCTCGTCTTTGTGCTACCAGAGTTAAATGTTAATTGTAGGAATTTTCACGTTCTCCTCCCCCCAGCCCACTTCCGCCCCCAACATCCACACAGCATCTGAACTTGTAGGGTCACTCACAGCATAATAATGCGCTAAGAGCTAGTGGCCTGCCATTAAACCCTCCGCATTCCTGGACTTCTGTTTCAACATGCGGTTGGCGCGTATCCAACATGGCTCTCCACCATTCCTCCACAATGCTATGATGATTACAGGGAACCTAGCAAACAGAAACTTTATACATAATGCTGTGTCTCAGTTACTTGCAGTATTTAACCAGTCGATTTCCAGTTCTTAGTAGGCTCAATGAATTCTTCAGAAAATCCTCTGTACTTGGTTTCCTGGTTTTCGGGGTCAGGGCATAACTGGCTGCACGGGGCCTAAGTAGATATGATGGTAGCATGAAACGTCCCATCTCATAGAGTGCAAAGTCCCTGTGAAGGTGGGGTGAGGTGAAGGGACCTTAAAATTTGTTATGGAAGAATAGGAAGTAGCAGCTGAACCCTTTACCCCTTTTATCCCCAAAATACTTCTTGTCAATTATTATTTTTGGCCACAGAGCTCCACAGGCAGAGATCTGTGGGGGAGCAGAGGGCCATGGATTTATTCCTTGATTGCATGTATTACACACTGCCTTTCTATCAAACCACCCAAAGCGATTTACAATAAGAAAAGAACAATAAAACACCCAACACAGTCTCAGATAGAATTGCCAACCTCCAAGCGGAAGCTGGAGTTCTCCCAGAATTACAATTAATCATCAGACTACCAAGATCAGGCCCTGTGGAGAAAATGACTGTCTCCTCAGGAGTTGCTGATATGAGCTTCCTGGCCTAGGCTTCTCTTCACTTGCCTTCCCCTCAGAGCTCTCTGGGCTGAACTTCTCCACCCTTACCCTCCCCCCAAGGGCTCACCAGTCCTTCATTAGCCCCTGGGTACAGCTCTGACTCCCTCACACATATACCCACCCATGCTACACTTTAAATCTCTCCCCCTCTGCTGGTGGTCCAACAATCATCTGCCATCTAGTCTGGCTTGCCTTGCAGTCAGGCACACTGGATGAGTCCCAGGCAATGGTAGACACCTCTTTTCTTGGGGCACCCCCTGCAGTAGATGTGGGACGCCAGCAGTGCAACCACGCCAGACTTAAATCACTCCCTATCACTTACATGAATTGGCTGGAACCAACACAAGCTAATGCATCCTGTTCTCTTGACTGTAGAGGCTGGGTAGGCCGCAGTATTGCTATGTTCCCCATCCCCAGGGCCTAGAAGCAGGTCATCTACCATCTATCTCAATACAGTTACAGAGGTTGTTTAGTATGGTGTGGTATTGGTTAGAGTGTCTGACTAGAATCTTGGAGACCCCAGTTCAGATACTCACTCAGCCATGAAGCTCACTGGGTGACCTTAGACAGGTTTAGGGTTGCCAACCTCCAGATGGTGGCTGGGTATCTCCTGGAATTGCAACTTGATCTCCAGGCGAGAGAGATCAGTTCGCCCGGAGAAAATGGCTGCTTTGGAAGGTGGGTTCTATGGCATAATACCCCACTGAAGTCCCTCACCTCCCCAAATCCTGCCCTTCTCAGGCTCTACCACCAAAATCTCTAGGTATTTCCCAACCCAAAGTGGCCAACCCTAGGTAAGTCACTCTGTCTCAGCCTAAACTTCTTTGCAAGGTTATTGTGAGGATGCAAATAGTGGATAGGAACCAATGTTCCCTCTAAGCTGTGGAGTCCTGCGAGCAAAAAATTTACTTTGTGAACTATTGGCATTAAAGTTGTAAGCAGGTGATTTAACCACTGCAGAAATTAGGTTGCTCTGGAGCCATTCTTCCTGAGCTAAGACAAAAATGTGTGAGCCAGAGGCTAAAAAACTGTGAGCTAGCTCACACTAACTCAGCTTAGAGGGAACACTGGACAGGACAACCATAAACTCCACCCTGAGGTCCTGGGGAAGATGGGAATAAAAATGTAGGGACTTACTGCCTGAAGTTGCCTCTTTCTGGAAGGAGAAGCCACCCCAGCGAGTGTGACTTCTCTTTCCTTGGTCAGAAGAGATGTCCCATTGTATACCAAATAGCAAGCATAAACATGCACATGAGACTATTTACACAGAGTCTAAATGAAGAAGAGATTGGATTTATACCCCACCCTTCACTCAGAGCGATTTACAATCTCCTTCCCTTCCTCTCCCCACAATGAATACTCTGTGAGGTAGGTGGGACTGAGAGAGTTCTCAGAGAACTACTCTTGAGAGAACAGCTCTGACAGAACTGTGAGAACTGCTCTTGAGACAACAGCTCTGAGAGAACTGTGACTGACCTGAGGTCACCCAGCAGCTGCATGTGGAGCAGAATAGAGTCCACTGCTCTTAACCACTACACCAAACCGGATCTGTTCCCTAGACTCTAAGCTGTTTACAATATATTTGTTAATAAATAATTAAGAAATTATTATTACTACAAGAGGCGGGACCTGCGATATTCGCGGGGAGGGGGAGTATTCCGGCCGCCAAGCTTCCCCTCCCCCTCCAGCAGCGGCGGCGGCAGCAGCGGCGAGGCCAGCTGGCCCACCGAGATTCCCCCTCCCCAGCAGATTCTCCCCCCCCCGGCTCCGGCGACCCTCCTCCTTCCCCCCACCCCCCGGCTCCGGAGGCGAGGCCTGAGTGGCTTCCAGCCGCCGGGCCCGCCGATCTCCTCCCCCCTTCAGCTCTCTCCTCTCCCCCCCCCCGGCTCCGGTGGCGAGGACTGAGCGGCTTTTAGCCGCCAGCCGCCGCAGAGTTCCCAGAGTGTTCCCTGCGCATGCGCAGGGAACGCTCTTACTTTTTTGGGGATTCTGATATCCCCCCTAGACTTTTTAACACTTTTTAGATTTTTCTGCACACGTGGGGACTGCCCCACGTGCGCAGGAAAATCTCCCTGCCCCCCAGGTGCCCCCGATGAGCGGATTTAGATATCCGCACACAGGGGGCCACTTGGGAATTAGATATATAGATTAGAATTAAAGTATTATTTAGACACTGAAAATCTTTCTTCCTCAGACATTTTTAGTACAGCAGAGTCAGGACACAACCACAGCTTTGTGGATTCTGTAAGGCAAAGACCAGGGTTCCGTCTCACACACTTTGGGAGAGGCAAGCTTTTGACACAGTTCTGGTACCTTAAATAGAACATGTGCCCTTCAGGTCTCCTTTTCCACAGCTTCTTGCTTGAGTTGTAGGAGCAACTGCTCAGCAGCCTGCATTCTGCAATGAAACCAATTGTTTCCTAGAATGCTGAGGCACTCTTAATGGTAGTTTCCCTCAGTGAGATGAAAAGGACTCCGAATACCCAGGATGATGACCCTGGGTGCAGGGCAATTGCCCTAAAAAAGGTTGGGCACAAAAGGGTTTTTTTTTAGTTACTGTACAGAACTTTATTATTATTATAATTTTATTTTTATTTATATCCTGTTTTTCTCCATGATTGGGACCCAAAGCAGTTTTTCACATCCTTCTCCCCTTCTCTACCTTATCTTCACACAACAATAGCCTTGTGAGGTTGAGAGATTGTGATGGGCTACATGGTCCCCCGGCAGGTTCCATTAACAGAACAGATTCAAACCCAGTCACCCCAGTTTCTAGTCTGACACTCTAACCATTACATGATGCCAGCTCTCAACTGTAACTTGTATGCAAATTTAAAATGGCCCCTTTCCATATTTAGATGTTTATACCCCAGAATGGGGGCGCAAAACAGCCTACAACTTCGGTCTCCCCTCCATTTTATCTTAAAAACAACAACTCTACAAGGTAGGTCAGGCTGAGAGAGAGGGTGTGGCTGGCCCAAGGTTACCCAGAGAACTTCCAGGGCAGAATGGGGGTCGGAACTCAAAGCTGGGGCTCCCAGATTCTAATCCAGTACCACCCCACACTTCTCTCTGAAATAAAACCCAATGGGTGGATCTAATCATTCTAACACAGATCTTCCTTTATGGTATTCCTCTCAAGAATGTATTCACGTCTTCCAAAAGAAAACTGAGAAGCAGTCCTCATTCACATTCCTTTAAAACGTAATTGTGTAAATTAGAAAACTGATTTTTCTGAAAGGAGGTGAGGGGCCAAATAAAGAGACACATGACAAAATGCACCTACATTCAAGTCCAGTACCACCTTAGAGACCAAGATTTTCAGGGTACAAGTTTTCAAGAATTAATGTTCCCTTCATCAGGACAAAATGCAGTGTGCAAACATGTGTCAAAAATATAATAACAAAGGGAGAGCAAAAAAAAAAGGTTTCCTTTTTTTTATATATTATGCAATCCTCTTGCAGTTAATATTAATTCTCCATTGTGCGAGGAAATTCTCCAGCAGGGTTTTTACAGACCTTTCATAACAACCATGCCTGGAAAATGAAAATCTAAAACTTGCTTAAGTAATATGGCAGGCGGTACATTTTATTACACACTCTCATTATTTTTCCAGTACCTTTTCGATTCATCAGCAAATGGGGGGGAAATAACCCACAATGGACCCCAGCAGTGTTTAAAGAAGCAGCGTTCTTTAAAAAGAACACTGCTTAATCCTTAATGTTAAGGGTGGAATATTTTACTGCAAAATTACCATATTGCCCCTGTGGTGCTAATGCACTGGTTTGTGACCCTGTGTTCGCATTGCAGTCAATACTCGCTATCTATATGCAGTTATTTACCCAGCACAGTCGATCTTAGAAATGGGCGTATATACCTGTAAGTTTAACTAGTTTTGAAAAGTATAATCTCTTGCTGAGGGATAAATAAGTGTATGGGGTGGGGGGTGGTTATCGAAACTCACTATCCCCTGATGTCTTAAACTTCCCACATATCCTGGCTCCAGATATTAATGTAAAGTTAGGAACAAAAGCGCATTACTCCTCAGGCTATAAAACAGCAGTTATCTTTTTGTACACAATATTCCCACTGATTCAGATGTGGTTCCAATTACATCAACAGTCCTTGAGTTTACAATTCCCCAAGAAGGCTGTGATGTAAAAAGATCAGGATAACTTTTAAACCAGGATTCTCAGACTTGACTCTCAGCATTCTGAAGAGGTCAGAAGTTGCTAGTTCAAAAACTGAGGAACATGCAGAATAGCATGAAAGGGAGGGGGGGAATAAAGCCATAAAACAGATTAATTAATTAATTGACTACTTTAATTTCTACCTCATGTTTATCCTCAGCAGGGATCCAAAGCGACTTACAACATTCTGCTCACCTCCATTTTATTCTCACAACAATCTTTTGAGGTAGTTTATGCTGAGAGTATGTGACTGGTGCAAGGCTACCTAGCAAGCTTCTATTGTGGAGTAAGCATTCGAACCTAAGTCTCCAAGACCCTAGTCCAACACTCTAGCCACTATACCACATTGGCTCTCAATCAAATCCACCTAAGTATCACATTGGATCCCATAGATCTGTTCCACTAATGGCTGTGCTCTTTGAGGTATCAGCAGAAGGCTTCTGCCATTGCAGGAAAGCAGCACTGATAACAGAACAAGATTGCAGGATCCAACCTAAAGCTGCACTGATAACAGAACGAGATTGCAGGATCCAACCCACAGATTCGCAGGCTTTAGAAGACGTATAAGAAATACAAATTTTACAGAAATAGCTATGTTAGCCAAAATAATAAAAAAGTCTTGCCATATGTCTTACGGCCTAAATTTTGATGAGCCAGAGTCTACTTCATCAGATACATGTAGTATAAAGGTCAGCTGGTCAAAAGTATACCTAGAGTTTACAAACAGCAGAAGGGTGGGGTCAGGGAGGGAGGAAAGCTGTTACAAAGAGAGGCCAGAAAGCCCAGTTTCACAGGTGATGCGCTACAGAGCTCTGGTGAAAACAAGATCTGGTCAAAAGGGTAAACAATTCATTCAGAGTGGGTGTGGACCACTCCCAATTGTTGATGAACTGGAAAAAGTGGGTGAATCTGAATAGTACATAAACCTGTAAGAAGAAACAATTGCTTTTTTGTAAAGAGCTGCCCATTCCAAGTCCCTGCTGAGCCCAAATGGGATAAGTATCAAATCTGCACATGAATTCCACCTCTGCACCTTCTGGGTCTAGCCCTTTGAAACTTTTCTACTGAAGTACTTCTATATTAAAGTCTACTAGAGATTGCCAAGGGAGAAAGAAGCTTCAAATGCCTTACTGGTATGGGGGGGGGAGATGGAAGGCACCCACTTCAGCCATTTTCTTGCTTGACTGGCCCCATATTGGCCAATTTTCACCCATGCTGAATGTCTAGATTATGTCAGCTTATTCTCTTGCATAGAGACTGTCCTGTTTGACTAACATAAATGGCAGAAGAACACTGCTGGCACATGACAGCATATATCACATGAGAGGACGATATGGCTAATATTACTGGGTTGTGTGATAATGTCACTTAGGTGGATATAAGGCTAGAGTGGGGACTGGGCTTTGTTGCAGGGGCTGATCTCTGTTTCTATTTCCACTGGGAGGTACACTGTTGCTGATCAGTAGTAGAAGCGGTTTCCCGTGTTTATACAGGGTGTGTGTAGCAGACTTCTGTTTCATTAAATTGGATCAGAGCTCTGTCCTTTTTGGAAGTCCAGGAGCAGGAAAACCTTTCTTAATTTCCACTTTCCAAGTTCCTTGGAGCCCAAAGGCAAAGAGCTCGAGCATTCAAAGCCTTTTTATCACAAGCTGAAGTCACTGAACAAAGAGGCAGTCAAACATTTAGTGACAATTCTTAATGTAACAACCCAAGGTATCAGGCTGCAGCATGTATGCATAGGAGAATTTGCAGATGACACAAAGCTGGGTGGGATTGCTAATTCTGAAGAAGACAGAGTCAGGATTCAAAATGATCTAGATGGGCTGAGGCAAATAAAATGAAATTCAATAGAGATAAGTGCAAAGTCCTACACCTAGGCACAAAAAATCAAAGGCACAGATATAGAATGGAAGGGACTTGGCTTGACAACAGCACATGTGAAAGGGATCTAGGTGTTCTGGTTGATCTCAAGCTCAACATGAGCCTGCAGTGCAATGTGGCAGTGAAGAAAGCTAATGCAATCTTAGGATGCATTAACAGAAGCATTGTGTCCAGATCACGGGAGGTAGTAAGTAAAGGTAAAGGTTCCCTTGCTCGAAAGCCAGTCGAATCCGACTCTAGGGTTGCGGTGCTCATCTCCGTTTCAAAGCCGAAGAGCCAGCGCTGTCCGAAGACGTTTCCGTGGTCATGTGGCCGGCATGACTAAACACCAAGGTGCACAGAACGCTGTTACCTTCCCACCGAAGTGGTACCTATTTATCTACTTGCAATTTCTTGCTTTCGAACTACTAGGTTGGCAGGAGCTGGAACTAGAGACAGGAGCTCACCCTGTCATGCGGCACCCGGGTCTCGAACTGCTGAACTACTGACCTTCCAGAGCCTGCAGTTCAGCGTCTTAACCACTTGAGCCACCGCAGCTCCTCGGGAGGTAGTAGTTCCACTCTATTCTGCTATGGTCAGGCCTCACCTGGAGTACTGTGTCCAGTTTTGGACACCACACTTTAGGAAGGATGTTGACAAGCTCAAGCATGTCCAGAAGAGGGCAACCAGGATGGTGAGAGGGTATGAATCCAAGTCTTATGAGGATAGGCTGAAAGAGTTGGGTATGTTTAGCCTGGGAAAGAGAAGACTTAGAGGGGACATGATTGCAGTCTTCGAATATTTGAAGGGCTGTCATGTAAAAGATGGAGCAGATCTATTCTCTCTTGCTCCGGATTGCAAGACTAGATCTAATGGGTGAAAATTACAAGGGAATCGATACCGGCTAGATATCAGGAGAAACTTCCTAACTGTAAGAGTGGTTAAGCAGTGGAACAGTCTGCCTCAGGAGGTGGTGGATGCTTCTTCCTTGGATGTTTTCAAGCAGAGGCTGGATGACCATCTTTTGGGTATGTTATAAGTATGTAGGGCTATCTTTTGGCTCTGCTCCTGCAGAGTGCAGGGGGTTGGACTAGATGACCTGCAAGGTCCCCTCCAGCTCTAACAATCTATGATTCTATGAGAAAAGGTCTCCCGTCAGGAAAAAGCACAGCACTGCTGAACAGACCATGATAACAGTATTTAACATGCATGCACACAGTGCTTCGCCTATATGGCTGCCGGTTTTATGCAGCACAAATAGTGGCTTTGCTTCTAATCTCTCTCTCCCACTCATCTCGCCCCAAGCTGTAAAATGTAACGTTTTTGAGGTGGCTTCTAACTAACATTCATTTGTACATTCTTTATTTACAATCCGGAGATCAAACAACATTCTAATGACAGTCTGCATCTAGTACACGCTGCACAAAAGCATAAACATTAAAGAAAATTAAATTTTAAAATACCTTTCTATACCTGCTAGGTGTTGAGAGTCTGAGTTATCAGCTTCCTTGTGGTAAGACCCTTAGCACAGAACTTGGCTATTTTAATGTCACACTTCAATTATCTGCAAGGGGGGGAATATATCCCATCTACCTGGGAACTTAGATAGAATAAGGGTGAGGTATATGTAACAGATGTCCTTGTAGAATTTACAGTATAGTAACACATGCTCAACTGTTTCGACTGTGGCGGGCAAAGATGCTGGGAGTATTGAATGTGTAGGTATCTCCCTTCTAGAAGCACCGAGGGCAAAAAATTAAGCCAAACCAGAGTGAAGACTCTGCAGTATTTGGGGAACTGAGGTGGCTTCTGCATAGCCCTGTTCTGTCCCATCACCTATGAAAAATTCCTGACGAAGAGCATGGACCAAACTGATCTCACCAGCAGTAAATGAGTCTAAAGCATTGTACAGTCACTGCTGCAGGCTAAACTGTAAAGCCTTGTCTGTGAATGTATTAAAAGGTCAACATTTTCAAGCCAATGGAACTAGATTCTAGTGTGGGAGTTTGGTACAAAAGATCTTATTCTTTCCAGCCTTAATTGTTTCTGACCTTTTTCTTACTCTGCTGTGTCCTTACTTGGGAGTAAACGCAATCCAGTTCTGTGGGAATTATTTCCAAGTAAATATACACTGGATTGTACAGCATGTGCTCAACTTTAAGCAGATTCTGAATTCTGCATATTCTACTCTTTCAGGAAAGACCAGTTTTGAGCTTGGATGTAGGTTAGAACAGCTAAGATCACAACCTGAAGTCTTTATTCCCCTTTACTGGTATATTTATACTCTTATTTTCTCCCCAATGGAGGAAACACCACTGTCTCAGTTGCAACTTCACGGGCCCTACAGATACCTATTCCCAGGTTACAGCCTTGAGTACAATGTGAGATACATTTGGTAAGGTCTACTTTGCTTTTCAGAGTGGCAGTTTTTAGCCTGCTCCTGATTCCCAGGATTCAAGTTCTAGAGAAGCTCTGGAATGTCAACGTCACGGCATCAAAACTCCATCAATCAAAGGGACAGCTATTTGAAGATCTACTGTGGTAGAAGAATGGACAGAACTACAAAGCTACTTTTGAAATTAAAATGAGGGGCTATTTAAGAAGAAGAGACTGGATTTATACCCCGCCCTTCACTACCCAGAAGAGCCCAAGAGTGTCAGGAGCATCCATCTGGATCACAGGAGAATGTTTGGCTTGGACCCTCCCAACATTTTTGTGATTGGCCCCAGCCCCCACGGCAGCCATTTTGTGGTGGTGCCAGCTACCTGTTTTCAAAATTCCAGAAGTACCAGCAGGTCAAGGACTCCTGCATTACCATAACATTTGATTAGAGCAGAAGTTTTAAAGAAGTTACTATCTCTTTCTTTAAAAATTGAAAAGAAAAAGAGAGAGAAATTAATCAGTGCCACAACTCTGTACATTTAAATTCCGCCTGGATGACATTTCCTCCCACTTTAATTGCTTCCATACAATTTATATCTGCTAGTCACGCTAGGCCCCAGAGTGCTCAATATGCTTTCTACAAAGGAGCTCTTGTCCTATAATAACCTCAATAATCAAAGTGAAGGAATTATAGGAAAGGCAGAGCAGCCAGAGTGAAATAAACTGGTTTTCAACTGTATCCAAAGCACACTTCAAACAGGCAAGTCCAGTCTAACCATGGGTTCTTCCATCAGGGCCGAGAGAGAGATTAGAAGAAAACTGGATAACTGCTAGACTGTATGCAGACCCTACATGTTCAGACACAGCTGGAATGAGATACGCTGATCAACAGCAGAATGTCATGCCAACTTCAGCCAGTTAAAGCAGGACAGCTTGGAGGTGCTTAGAGAGGGACTTGAGTTTCCCTCAGATGGAAATCTTTTTAATGAGTTAGAAACTGGCAACAAGTTTAGCATATTACAGCCCTATGGGGGGAAAGCTGGTAGGTTCTTCCTCCTTGTGCGTATATGTAAAAGTGCTGAATAGCTGCAACCAAGTTATAGAGACTCTGTAGGGTTTTCAAGGAAACAGGTGTTTAGAAGTGGTTTGCTATGGTCTGCCTCTGTGTAGCCGCCCTGGCATTCCTTGGAGGTCTCCCATCCAAACACTACCAAGGGCTGGCCCCTCTTTACCTTCTGAGATGTGACAAGATTGGACTAGCCAGAGCTATTCCTTCTT
Organism: Gekko gecko; assembly: GCA_029375565.1. NCBI lineage: Eukaryota > Metazoa > Chordata > Lepidosauria > Squamata > Gekkonidae > Gekko > Gekko gecko. Next base: position 113,191,180 of record JAPDNY010000008.1, read on the forward strand.
TAGTATACCACATGTCCTCTGAACTGATCCTAAGCAACAACAACAACAGGAGGAAGAGGAGAGGAGGAGGAGGAGATTGGATTTATACTCCGCCCTTCAGTACCTGAAGGGATCTCAGAGCAGTTTACAATCTCCTTACCCTTCCTCTGTGACACCCTGTGAGGTAGGGGGGGCTGAGAAAGCTCTCTTGAGAACTGCTCGAGAGAACAGCTCTGAAAGAACTTATGACTGACCCAAGGTCACACCATCAGCTGCTTGTGGAGGAGTGGGGAATTTAACCCGGTTCTCTCAGATTAGAGTCTGTGCTGTTAACCACTACACCAAACTTAGTTGAGTGAAGTGGGTCACCATTATGGAAGTTAAAAAAATACTCCAGTAACTGTGATCATTTTATTGGTTTCTCATTATTTTTTTTATATTCTTCCCCATTTAAGTGTTTGAGGTATTCTGATGGGTCACTCTTACACCCCTTCCTATGGAGTTGCCTTACACCACTAATGTATCCAGCCTAGCTGAGCCTAGGACTGTTTGGCACCAAGCATTTGCTCAGACACTGAGCTTTGGATGCTTCCTGTCAAGAGCCTGTGAGAATCCTCATCAAGTTCACATATACAAAATCCTCAAAGCACATTGCTCTAGGAATACAACTCACACCAGCATAGGTCCCTAACGGTTTGGAAGCAGGAAATAGCTGCAGCTACTTCTCCTCAGCATGTGAAGAAACAAGAACAGAGATGACATGAACAAAAGGTGAGGACCCAAGCGATGCAAGGAATGGAAAAGGCATGAAGTCCTGTGCAGGAAGGATTACTGTCTCATTTACAGTGAAATTTCCCAGCTGATTAGAGCAACATGTAGGAAAGGAGAGAGGTGACCCATATCTAAGTCACCTGATATACAATATGTCAACTGCTGTTGGGGAAAATCTCAGAGTTCCTGTATCTTCTTGTGAAATAAGCGCAGAGTCTTAGAGATTTACAAGAAAGGGGAACCCACGAGAACTCATAGTGAAGAAGAAACCCTGTCCTCATCACTGGCTCCTGATCTACCCCATTTCCTCAGCTCTTCTTGCCCACTCTCCCTCCTGTTTGCTCCTTTCCTGTCCCTGTTTCACAGCTTTGTCACTATCACCCCCACCCCCAATGCTCTGGGTTGGATCCTTCCCCCACTTCCTTCTCCTCTTTTGGGTTGCTACACCTTGTGTATCCTTGCAGTGTCTGGGGATATCACCCTTATTGGAATTTTTTATTTCCTTATATTTTCAACAACAATAAAAAAGATTTTTCAGCAAACCTGGGAACCCTAAATTGTAGCCAAGGCTGGCCTCCATCTTTTTGATCTCCATAGTAGCCAGCCCATGACGATTGGAAGGACAGATGATTTCTACTGCTATATCTTGTTGCATAAAGGATTAGGAAGCAACTTTTCCCAAAGGCTCCCTGGTGCCAGTTTTGGAATTACTTTTGGATTACTAATGCTGGTAAGAATAGACTACGCAGGATGAGCAAAGCAACCGTGCCAGAAGCCTACACTTTCCTTCACTAAAACTCTTTGGTAGTTAGTGTTGGTATAAGGGGCCTGATCTCTTAATCAAGGTTAAGAGATTAGGAGCTGGCTACGGGACCCTGTGCTTCTTTTCATCAACCCTTCCCTCACACCTTAACCATGATTAAGGGATATGTTGGCATGGTCATTAACAGTCTGTTAAGTCTAATCAAGAATTTAAGCTAGTTAACATTCCTGCTTAAGTGGAACCTGAACTGCGATTCACACAGGTGCCAACATTTATTTAAAACATTTTTACCCTGCATTGTGACCTGTTCAGGCACAAGTTAACATATGTCCTCCATATATTCATTGTTGTGTGCACGTGCTGAGTAGGGTTACCAACCTCATGATGAATATCTCCCAGAACAACAACTAATCTCCAGACAACATAAATCAGTTCTCCTGGAGGGCACAGCAGCTTCTGAGGGAACAGACTGTGGTATATAGTAGCGCCTAAGAGAAATGGGAATTCTGGAGTGGTTACAGAGGGTGGACACTCTAGGATTTCTGTTTCTCCTATGGTGTACCATAGAGACTCTGTGATATATCGTAAAGACCAGGAGAAATTGATCAACTGCGACCTGTTAGACACTGAAAGCCAGAGATTAGTTGGGGATCAAGAGAGTGATGTGAATGAATACTGTTGGCTAGCATCCTCCTATGGGTCTTGAAAGAGTATTTTTCTCCTTAACACTGAGAAAAACCTGAAGAGGATTTTGAAATTGTTTTATTTTAAGGTGAGTGGAACATAACTGAACAGCATCCAGTTATACTATCACAAATATGTAGGATCAAAAAGTTAATACGACATACATAACACATGCATACAGAAGCCTCCAAGCAATGCAATGTGAAAGGAAAAGGGCAGAAGGGATAGCACTACAAGGAAGGAAATTTAAATTCAAAAACTGAATTTGGTGGGAAGAGAAGTAACATTACTGGAAAGGGAAGAGTTGGAGAAGCTAACCTTTGGCCTGGATGTGACGTTACAGGTTGTGAAATCATATCCCTGCTGAGCACCCTCTTCGCCCCAAATTTCAACAATTCCAAGCACTGGCATTGACAACTCTGGGTTGGGAAATATCTGAAGATTTTGGAGGTGGAGCCTGAGGAGAACCGGGGTGGTTTGGGGAGGGGAAGAACTTCAATGGGGTATAATGCCATGGTAGGGATGCTAGTCCCCAGGTGGGGGAATCCCCCAATTTTTGAGGCTCCCCTCAGATGCCAGCCAGTTGGCTGGTAAGGGGAAGCCCCACCCCAACAGTCATCCACAGCCCCACTTGAAAAGATCAGGCGCTGTGTGCGCCTGCCCCGCAAGTGACGAATTTGCAGGCACCCATATCACCCGTTCCTTTCAAGTGAGGGCTTCCTGCTCCACAAGTGACAAATTTGCAGTTTGCAGAGCGGGCATGTGGGGCACCTGCTCTTTTCAAGTGGGGGCCATGCGCACCTGCCCTGCAAGGGGCAAATTCGTGGCTTGCAGGGCAGACACATGTGGTGCCCACTTTCCCCCCCAATCATACATGCACGGTGCTGTGTCCCAATACGATGATGTCTTTCTGCATGACATTATCGCCCCCCCCATCCCCCTGCTGGGGAGAAAGCAGGACGTGGCAACCCTATGCCATGGACGCCTTCCAGAGTAGCCATTTTCTCCAGTGAAGTGATCTCTGTTGACTGGAGATCAGTTGTAATCTCAGGAGATCTCTAGCTACTACCTGGAGGCTGGGAACACTACCAAGTACTACTCCCAAATCTCCAAATATTTCCCAAACTGATGCCAACAAATGTGGTCTTCGTGGAGGGGGAATTTGATCAAAGTAAGGGTGGAACCCCACACAGCTTGTTCTTGTCGTCTTAACTATAGCTAAGCCAGGGAAGCTGCTGCTACCAATAGAAACTTTGTAGGGAAACCTGCCTTTTTGTCTGGTGAGTCACCGGTATGCTTTTCCTGTCTCATTTTCCTTGTTCACACCTATCCCAAATAGTACCAAGTTAATCTTTGCCTTTAGGCCCCACAGGTATTTCACATTTGCTACTGTAGTCTGGCCCACGGATGAGGCAGGTTCAATGTCTGTATGTACCTCGATTCAGTGAATTACTTTCCTTTCATACCTTAGCTTTCCAGTCTCACTTCAACACCTCAGTATTAAATACAGGTATCTAAATTGTAACAGACAGGATTTTAAAAGCCCTTTTTTAAAAAATGCACATTTGTGTATGTGAGGGAAACTCATTAATCTAGTCAGCCCACATACTTGCAGTTTTCTCAAGTGAATACTACCAATTCTAAAATTATCTGCTCCAAGCCTTTGGATAAGTCTCTGATGAGGAAACCTTATATTTTAATGGAATTAAGCATTGTTCCACTTTTTTTTGCTTTTCATTTTACTCTAAAATTGTAATTATGTTTTAAGCCTCACACTTGGCAGACCACTTCCTTCATGTACAAAACAGACATTGTTCAAACAGTCCATTGGAAATTAGCGTCAGTAAATGCGATCTATCATTTTCAGCTGCAGCAGCTCAAGGGAATCAGTTTACAACACACCAACTTAGAACTGCCTACTCTGCTCTTTTCATCTGCTCTCAAGCCAACACCAGAAATAGACGCCTATCAGTCAACAAGATGTCAAACAGGTCTCAAAGGGGCCTTCTTAGAACTCCAGAAATTGTTTCTTAACTTCTACTCCACCTTTGCTGGAATAGAATAGCCACCATAATTAAAATCCTCCTACATATCTGGATTAGTAGATAACGGCAGTGGGGTATCAAAAACATACAGGGCTCGATCTTGTGGCTCTGTCCCACTAACAGCCATACTTCCTTCTTGTGCAAGGAGCCTTTCTTTTACATAGAAGACAATGCAACCCATACGATCATATCATACCCCATTTGTTTCTCCCTAATAAGAAGACACTTGTATTGTACACCCTGTATAAAAGGGGAGTCTTTGGCTATGTTTGCACTGGAAGCTGTCCACTCTAAAGCATAAGTAGGAAATAACGTGGTTTCTTGTGCCAATTTTGCACCTTCACACACATCTGAGGATGCATTAATCTGCTACATGGATTCAGAGCGGCTGAACACATAGTACAGTACATCTTGGGCATCTAAATATCTGCAAGTGTTGTGCAAACTGGGGCCAATCTTACATACTGACTTCAATAAGACAGAATGGAATGGAAAACAAGATGGGCATCTCCTACACAGTACTGACTGTGTTGGGTACCAGTGAAGCCACCACAAAATCCTTTGTAACGCCATACAGAGTGTAACTCCTCCTCTAAACCTATCGGATAATACCATGTGGTCACATGACACAGCAAAATGCCTTCACCCAGCCCTTGAGACAAAGGTCTATATGACATAAATATCAGCTGGCTGGAGAGGGACAGGAGAAAGTAGACGTAAGAAGTGTCATGTACTAATATACCCCAATGATTCACTAGTAATCAGGGATGCCCACCAGATTATAATAGTAGCATATTATACTGCTAAAGTAAAACAGACACATCTGCTATCTTTCAAAAAGTTTGGGAAAGTGTCTTCAATTCTTATTTTGAAGAAAGAAAGAAAGAAAGAAAGAAAGAAAGAAAGAAAGAAAGAAAGAAAGAAAGAAAGAAAGAAAGAAAGAAAGAAAGAAAGAAAGAAAGAAAGAAAGAAAGAAAGAAAGAAAGAAAGAAAGAAAGAAAGAAAGAAAGAAAGAAAGAAAGAAAGAAAGAAAGAAAGAAAGAAAGAAAGAGGAAGGGAGGGAGGGAGGGAGGGAGGGAAGGAGGGAAGGAGGGAAGGAGGGAAGGAGGGAAGGAGGGAAGGAGGGAGGGAAGGAGGGAAGGAGGGAAGGAGGGAAGGAGGGAAGGAGGGAGGGAGGGAGGGAGGGAGGGAAGGAAGGAGGGAGGGAGGGAGGGAGGGAAGGAAGGAGGGAGGGAAGGAAGGAAGGAAGGAAGGAAGGCAGGCAGGCAGGCAGGCAGGCAGGCAGGCAGGCAGGCAGGCAGGCAGGCTGGCTCCTGGAGCAGAAAGTCAGAGCATCTATTAAATTCCTATCCACCATCATGAACTCTGTAATCTTTTGTTAAGTACAAACCAAGTTAATAATCTCCCATAATGAATGATTACTCAAGTATAAGTGAAAAATAAATACAAAGCACAATTGTCCTGTTATATGAAGTACTGATTATATTTGCCTGAACATGTTTCTGCAAATCCAGCTTTCCCAAGGTTCACATCCTCGATCTGATGCTAGGTGGTGTTCTCAGTTAAATATTACTGTAATATATTTTAAGTATCAGGTTGTAGATTTAGTAAGAACACCACAGAAAATTAAAAGAACTCATTTCAGTGAACACCTCTGAGGATGCCAGTGAGTATTATCCTAAGCAAAATTACACCCTACTAAACCCACTGCCTTCAATGGACTTAGAAGGGCATAACTCTGCTTAGGATTGCACTGTACAATAGTTAAACCCACTTGCCAAGATACAACAAGATTATCCCCACATTTCAGATTAATACATTCAATGTATTAATAATATTGATTGTGTCAATGAGTGTAATAACACTCAGGACAATGGAACCCCCCAGGGCCTAACAGAGATATCGAGTTCTTATCTCAGTACACATGCTAAGTCACTAAGTTTTCACTTATACCCAGAAATTAACTTTGTTAGTCTTAAAGTTGCCACTGGACTCAAACTTAGTTCTCACATCTGTTGTTAACTCCTTCATTATCTGCTCTTCACAGGTCTTACCAAATGCATTATTCCAATCTTAGCTGTATTTATTGATCAGTTACTTATGCATCTGGACTCTAATTAGCCTTTCCTGGCAACTACCCCCCTCTCTACCAATATGTAATGCTTGAAGAAATCTGTTTCAATGTATTGAAGGAGTGTCCATCTATACATGCTAAGTCTTTCACTTCTCACTTATACCCAGAACTGAATTTTATTGGTCTTGGAGGTGCCAGTGGACTCAAACTTTATTCTCACAGCTGTTTGTTAACTCTTGTATTTATATGCTAATTTACTGCTATTCACAGATCTTACCAACCTCCTTAATCCTTCTCAACTGTAATCACCCAGTTACCTATGCATCTTGAATCTAACTCTCCTAGCAATTAATCCCCACCCACCCTCTCTCTACCCATATGTAATGGTTGAGGAAGTTTTGTTTCACTGTATCTGAAGTGTGATTGCACAAGCTTATACCTTGAATAAAACTTTGTTGGTGTTAAAGGTGCCACTGGACTCAAACGTTATTCTGTTGCTTCAGACCAACACTGTTACCCACCTGAATCTATTAAACACAGTTGGACTTCAGAGTAAATATGCATAGTTGTACATCAACAGGCCTTGAAAGAGAAGTTTTGACATTTTCCTTGATTAACAGATGGAAAACAAACTCCATAACCCCCCTGCCCATTAATGACAGAACTACACCATTTTTCTGGTGCTACAAGAAGTGGAGAGGGGAGATATCAAAAGCCTAATTCTTATGAACCTGCAGGCCCCACCGGATGATCCAGTAGCACAAGCACTGTGTTCAGTACCTCTAACATACATTCCACGCTTGTCCTCTGGTTTCTACAATTTTTTTAAAAAAAAACAGCCTTGCAAAGAATCATCAGACTTGTCAATAATTTATTTCCCATTTCCCCCAAGTTTAGCCTCTTCAAGCTAACCCTTTTAACGGTAATCTTCTTTTGAACTTGCAAATGAGTCAAGGAAATAACATGAGTCCATTAGAAACAAAAGCAAGTTTTGAATTAACCAAGTCATGTATAATGTACAGCATTGATATACCTTCTACATTTCAATCACCAGCTTGAGTGAAACAGGACAATGTGTCTTCAGGAAACTAAGCTAAGCTGAATTACTGCCTGCTCTTTCTCCTGCTGAAGCTACATGTTTATACAAGCCCTAAATGCAACCAAGGCAATGTACTCCTTCTACTTTGCAAGATCCATCAAGATGACCTTTAAACACTAATGTAAGATGGGAAAATTACTCAGAATGACCTGGAAGTCAATTTTTTCCTTAGTGCAGAAGAACAAAGAACCTTAGAAGTATTCCAAAAATACTCTAAATCGGGGTCCCCAAGCTTTTTGAGCCTGCGGGCACTTTTAGAATTTTAAAAGGGAATGGTGAGCGCCACCCCAAAATGGCTACCACAAGAGGTAGAGCCAAACCTGAAAGAGCTGACTCAGGAGGCAGAGCTGAACAGAACTCACACCTTCTGAAAAGGAGAGCTTGAAGAGGGAATGCAACTACACACTGACTAAGGAAATCCCAGATGCCTGACAGTCCTCTTCATCCTCCAGTGGAAAACCCTTTCATTTGAATGAGGGAAACCAATAACAAAACCTGCCTCACAATGGCCCTGCCCACTTTCTGAAAAGCTCAGTCAGGCACCATGGTGCCCAAAGGCAACATGTTGAAGAACCCTGCTCTAAATAGGACACAACATTTAGTACTGGCTGTGGCTCCACTGTCACTCTCAAAGTAAAAGCAATACAAAGAAAAGAACAGCATTTTGATGAACTGTTACTTATGCTAAATTTTTTATGCGGAGAAAGAAAAGGTAGCATGTTGTAAGCTATAAATATTATTTGCAAATGCTAAGAAAGGCCTAAACAGCTTGAATAGGGTTGCTGGGTTCCCCTGGCCACTGAAAGGGGATGGGGGGTACAGTTGCCAGATCCAGGTTGGGAAATTCCTGGAGATTTGGGGATGGAGCCTGGCGAGTAGAAGGAACTCAGTGGAGTACAATGCCATGGAGTCCACCCTCCAAAGCATCCACTTTCCCCAAGGGAAGTGATCTCTGTAGTCTGGAGATGAGCTGTAATTCCGGGGGATCCTCAAATCCCACCTGGAGTCGGGCATTCCTAAATTTGAAACACCTAGTGCTTTCATTCATTAAAAGATACCATAGTTAACAGTTCTTTTTTTTTTTTTTGGCCCTCCTGTAGGGGATTTTTTATTGCATTTTCTCTAAACTACAAAGAAAACAGGGCAGGGTATCTACATACTACAGGTGAAAGTAAAGAAAAACTTCTAAAAAACCCAAGGGATGGTGGTCATACACAATGCTTATAAAATTAGCTTGTAGTTAAATATGATTATACTTTGCTACGTTAAGTGAGTATACAATTCTTAATGCTGGTACTAAAATCGCCAGCAAATCTAACTATATAAAGAACTCTATAGAGAAATGATTTAAATTAATTTAAAACAGGATATAGAGACAAACACAACTCATTCCCCCCCCTTTTTGTTTCTCAGTCGATAGCTTAGTTTAAGGGCAGCCGCCCCCCATTCCGAATCTGAGTCCTTATCGGAAGGTGCCAGTACTCCTTCTTCTTCACTTCCCTTGTTGCTGCCATCTTCCTCTTTGTCCTCTTCTTCTGCTGGACCGACATGTTGATATAGAAATTCGTGTGCCTTTATAACAGAGTCAATTTTTTATTTCTTATCTTTAAATTTGAAGAGTATGCCTTCTGGAACACACCATCTGTAGGGGACATTATTCTTCTGTAGAAACAGCGCCAAGTCTCTAAATTTCTTTTCTCTTTTTTCCTTATTTCAAACGGAATGTCCTTCAAAACTCATATTTCTTTGTCTTTGATTTTCAGGGTGGTTCCACTTGTTGCTTTCAATATTTGGTCTCTTGTCTTCTGGAGAATCTCACCACAATCTCGCAAGGCAGATTATTCTTTCTTATGTAGTCAGAATATGACCTATAGATCGCATCTATCTCATTTTGTAAATTGTCCGCTTTTAAATCTGTCACTGGCCCCAATGCCTCACACATAATATGCTCCAAGTCTTCTCCTTTTGCTTCAGGGACCCCCTGAAATCTTAAGACATAGCTTGCCTTTTCCATTTGCAGCTGTAGAAGTTGAGCCTCATTAGTTGCTCTCTTTTTTTCCATCACCTGCATTTTTTTTTAAGCTTTTGTGTGTTGGCATCCACTTCTTTAAGCTCTTGCTCCATTTTCTCACTTGATTTTCCTTTATGTACCACGTTCTTATTCTTCCATTTAGTTCACTGTCTGCTTTAGTGTTCCTTGTTTCTTTCTTAGTGTATGTGGTGATTTTAAATTGTTTTAATACAAGGTTTTCATGTTATTTATGTACTTGAGAAGTTTAAGCCACCTCAGAAAGTTAAAAGTGGCATGGGATGAAAAAGGGAAAGCATTCCCTGCTCATGCGCTCTCTCTCTCTTGCTCTGTGTGTGTTTGTGAGAGAGAGAGAGAGAGAGAGAGAGAGAGCGCAGAATACTTCTTCTAAGATGATGCTCACCCCTAGTAAAAACTTGGATTTAAAATAATTTTGCTGCCTGATTAAGTGCGCCAGATCCTTATATACATTCTGCTAACTCAGAACTTTCCTCCAGAGTGAAAGAGCCATTTAAAGGATCCACCCCAGCATTTTTAAAAAGTTAAGCTAACCAATTAAAATTGCACTTAAGTGATCAACTGTGAGATACACTCAGATTCTTTTTCAGTAAAGTTTTCTTTACCTCCAACTCTTTATATATCATAACTTTTAAAAATGGGGTAAGATAGAGGTGCAGGAGACACGGAAACCTACTGAATAAAGAGCTCTTTATAAGCCACAGTGCTATCTATATATTAAAATAATATATGAACACCATGCAGTGAACATGCTTAACTGTAGACAAGGCATATTCTGCTGTATGCCAATGATGTAGGAAGGGCTATATGCATTCCACATACACACATGCACAAAATCACATTGTGTAAGTATAAAAACGGATGCCAGGTTTATAAGTTGCTAATTTGCTGAATTACCTGGGGCAAGATCACTTACCAGGCAGGAAAACATTTCTAAACTGGGAAACAGAGGGTTCTTGTTCTCCGTTCCAAAATGGCCAGGTACTAAAATCAACTGAACATTGATCTGTATAGGCAGGTGGGCAAGTGAAGGTTCTTCCTGGGCTAGTAACTTTCCTAGACTTGTACGCCAGGCTGCTGAATAAGAACACATCATCTCAGGTTCCTTAAACAAACCAAAACCTCACAAATGTCTAGCTCTTAAACTGAAAATAGCTTTGAAGACATATAGTTGATGCTGGATAAACCTGCAGCAGCCAAATAGAGGAGACAAGCAGAGGCTCAGCTTCAAATGCCTTGCGTAACTCCATTTCCCTGATGGGTAAAAGCAGAATACATCTGTGTAAAATAAACATATATTCGCCTAGTTTACATAAGATTTGGGCCTACAGATTCAGCGTTCCTTCATGCATAGTCTGGTTTGCCATGGTATATAGAACACAAGACCTATATTAAAATTATAGGGTATACATAGTCCTGACCGTGGTGTGCATTATTTCTACAGGAACACACGTAAAGCTGCTTTAGAATGAGTCAGACCATGGATCTATTAAGGCCAGTATTGTCTACTGGGATGGCCAGCAGTTCACCAGGATCTCAGGCAGAGGTCTCTGGAAATTGCACGCAACGCAGGAGCTCTGCTGAGGAGCAATGGCTAGGATTGCCAGCTATTGGCTCCCAACCATCGGGAGAGAGGAATGACATTGCACCAACAGCACAGCATCATTTCTGGCGAATATCAAGAAGCGACATCCCATTACTGACATGGTGCCAGTGTGATGCTCTAGGATATGCCAGAACTCTGTGTTAAAACTAAAGAGTTTTGTTCAAATCCTGAAGCATCATGACAGCATCATGTCACTGATGTGACGTCACTGTGGGGTATTTGCTGGAAGTGACATTGTGCTGTTGGCACCAATGTTCCCTCTAAGATGTGGAGTCTTGTGAGCAAAAATTCTACTTTATGAGCTACTGGCATTAAAGTTGTGAGCAAGCAATTTGGCTACTGCATAAATTGGTTTGCTCTGAGCCACCCTTCCTGGACTAAGACAAAAATATGTGAGCTGGAGGCTAAAACACTGTGAACTAGCTCACACTAACTTTGCTTAGAGGGAACTAGGCTTGCCAAGAACTTATCGTCTTTCGGCAGGGGATGGATATGTCCTGGCAGGACCATCCCCAGGGGAATGAAAGATGTGTGCACCATGCCGCCGCCAGGAAGTGACGCTAGGCGACGCTCTGGCAATGCAGCTGGAAACTCGATAGTACCATCGAGTTTTCAGCCCCATTGCCAGAACATCGCCTGGTGTCACTTCCTGGCGACGGCATGGTGCGTTGCAGGGAGGACTGGTCCAGCCGGGGAGCATGCGTCCCCCACTCCCACATGGTAAGTACTTGGGAACCCTAGAGGGAACACTAGTTGGCACAATGCTACTTTTCCAGTAGCTTTGTCCTCCTGCCATCCCACCAAGTGGTAGCAGGCAGAGAAAAGGGAGATGTGGGCTTCCTAGCCATGGCCCCTCCCCAACATGCAGAAGTTAAACATACGGCTCTTGGTCCAAAATCAGTGGGTGTAGTATATCCTGCCCTATTGTGGATGGCTCAGACCAGCCCAATCTTGTCAGATCTTGGAAGCTGAGCAGGGTCAGCCCTGGCTAGTATTTGGATGGGAAACCTCCAAGGAATACCAGCATCCTAATGTGGAGGCAGGCAACGGCAAACCAACTCTGAAAATCTCTTGCCTTGAAAACCCTTCAGGGTCACCATACATCAGCTGTGACTTTCTGGCAAAAAAAAGGGGGGGGGAGTGTATCCTGAACAAGTGGTAGATAATTTCATATTCTGCTGGCCTTCCTAATCCAAGAAAGCAAAGGTTGGCATTCAGTTAGGAAGCTCAGCTCCAGACTTTACACTGGCACACATTTTTGCAGGTCTGGGAGCCATACCAGAGTCTACATTCATTGGAGTAAAATAATATGCAAGACGCTAAGTCACAGATCTCAGCTGCCAATATTTCCACAGCCATGGAAGTTGCTGCAGCTGAAATCCACATTGCTGGCTCACATGTTAATTCATCTCATGCATTCAGACGCAGGGACTATTCCCAGATGTACAAAAACAAACCCCAAACCAACTCAAACATCATAAACACAGCTTAAGTTAAAATCCGGACAGTTCCTTTGATGCATTCTTTCTTCTCCCAGATCAGAAAGGAAGAAGATAAAAAGGAGTGCCATATGACGATTTATAGGAGAGTCCAAGTAAATAGAACCAAAAAATCTGAAGATTGTTTTACTGATACCTGTTATCACTAATTAATCAACACACAGCTTTGTTCAGTGAATCGATTTTTGCCAGCAAGTTGGACAGCTGGTTGGCTTGATGATGATGAAGAGGAGGAGGAGGAGGAGGAGATTGGGTTTACACCCCGCCCTTCACTCGGAGTCTCAGAGCGGCTTACAAACTCCTTTCCCTTCCCCTCCCCACAACAGACACCCTGTGAGGTAGGTGGGGCTGAGAGAGCTCTTTCAAGAACAGCTCTGACAGAACTATGGCTTGCCCAAGGTCATCCATCAGCTGCAAGTGGAGGAGTGGGAATCAAACCCAGTTCTCCCAGATTAGACTCCATGCACTTAACCACTACACCAAACTGGCTCTATACTGGTGGTAATAGGGTCCCCAAGAGGAAAACTGTATGTCTAGTGCTATCCATGTCTCCCAGGAGAGAATCTCTTAATAGCTTGAAAACCATCAGCCCACAATTATTTCCCTGGATTATTCTGACCCCCCCATTCCCAGTAGTCTGGCCTGCTATGTGTATGATGGATTTCTGCAGGAGCATATAAAACCTGCGGAACATACTACAGGGAAAAAAGATTTCAGCTCCCAAATTTTAACAAGAAGCAAGTTTCTAAATCATATGACTGTTAAGAAGTGTTTAGAGGTATGCAAGCAATCAATGCCTTCTGAAATCTCAGAAGCCACAACTCAACAACATTTCTAGCTTCATTACTCTCCAAAACTTCCTCCCCCTTTCCATGGCTAACAAAACAAAAATAAAATCACACCATATAGTTAAAAAATGAAGAAAAATTATACACATTTTTTCCATGGGCATAAATTAAGCAGGCAACAGTATTTAGATCAAGTGGGTACAGAACTTTAATTCTGCCTTTATGAACAAAAGATAGTCAGCTCTGCAAATTATATCTCCTTAGTGAACAATCTTTATGTGAAATCCTCTGGTCCTGCAAAAGGCAATCTCTCTACAATTCTTTGTTTTTAATAGTTCATCCTCTATGTTTGGAGGATTTATCATAGTTCCCACTTCTTCAGGGCTTGTTTTTTTTATGTTCCAGGTGTGTTCTTCCACTTTCTGAGTTCATCTCCAGATGTTCAAAAGAGGTCAGTTGTGATATTAAGCTACAAGCCAAATGAAATAAATCTGCACATTTTGGAGACATGCCAGATGTAACCAAAGGTTATAACTGTCTTGTTTTCCTCCAAACTTTTAACATTCAATATTGCTTTAAATTTGCCAGTAACCAGTTTTTAAAAACAACAACATGAATGTCTAGAGCAAAGTGCAACCAATTCCAACAGAAAAGTGTTTTAGATAAACAGGCCTGGGTATATTCTAAGGCTGTCTTCCATCCCCCACTTTTGTGGCATGACATTTCATTGTAGCATGGGGGGTGGTCCTGGAGCTACTTGAATTTCTTAAAATCATAGTGGAAAAAAATTCCATACAGGAACAGACATGTCAAACTGTGATTTCTGTAAGTTGCAGCTGATTCTTGGTAAACAAAGCTGAGCAAAACTTATGGTTGATTCAGATTTCCATGTTCACTTTCATTTGTTTGCAGGTGAAAACGCATCCTATTGGAGTAGCCAGTGGCCTAGCGTTGTCAAGTTTTTCAAATGAAAGCGACGAAAAGCCTACCTTTCCAAACAACAATAGTTTACATATGTAGGTTTTGACAAGTCACAGCCAGCTTATGGCAACGCCATCAAGGTAGGCTTTCAAGGCAAGTGAGAAGCAGAGGTGGGTTGCCATTGCTTTCCTCTGCAGAGTCTTCCTTGGCAGTCTCCCATACAATTATCAACCCTGCTTAGCTTCTGAGATCTGACAAGATCAGGCTATACCATGTAGAGTCGCCAGGTCTCCAGTCCTCACCACGCCAGCACAGGTATTTGGAGGAGGTGTTCTAAGATGTCCCTGATGCAATGCTGTCACCCAGAAGTGACATCACATCAGCAACACTGCACTGGACACTCTGGTTTGAGGGCAAAACTCTATGGTTTTAGGCCAAATTTACCATAGAGTTTTGCCCTCAAACCAGACCATCCCACATGACGTCCCCGACATGATGACACCATGTCCTCATGTCAAGGACATCACACGAGGATGTGGCTGTTCGGGGGTCGGGTTTTCCCTGCTGTCCAGCTGGCTGGCAGCAGGCTGAAGCCCCGAAAACGGGGGGAAACCCCACTGGGACCTGGGGACTGGCAACCCTAATACCATGCCATCTTTCCTCACAACATTAGTTTAAAGGTAAAGGTTTCCCTTGCTCAAAAGCAAGTCAAATCCGACTCTAGTGATGTAGTGCTCATCTCTGTTTCCAAGCTGAAGAGCCAAAGACTTCTCCATGGTCATGTCCAAAGACTTCTCCATGGTCATGTGGCTGGCATGTCTAAATGCCGAGCTGCACGGAACGCTGTTACCTTCCCACCAAAGCAGTACCTATTTCTTGCTTTTGAACGGCTAGGTTGGCAGGAGCTGGGGGCAGAGAGGGGCGCTCACTCTGTCACACAGCATTCAGGTCTCGGCTGAGCTATTGACCTTCCAGTCTGCAATTCAGCATCTTAATCTCTGAGCCACCATGCCGCCCACTAAAGCTAGCAATCATGCTCTTCAATTTGGGATTGTTCCCACAGCTCCTTCAAGGGAAATAGTCCCCTGTCGGGTTCATAACACACACAAGTTCAGAAAAGTAGTAGCTATCCCATATTCCTTTACATAGAGTTTGAAGGACGCTGCCTTTCAAGAAACTCTTACAGATGGATCTCATTAATGTTTACTTAGAAGTAAGTCCCACTTTGTTCATTGAGGCTTATTGCCAAGAGAGGGCAAAGATTTGCAACCTTTGCCAGCTATTTCTGCTCAGAACTGTAGCAGTTACACTGAACTCCAAAAGTCTCTTTCACACAAAGGGGAGCAAAGACCAGAAAAAGAGTTGCTGTTGGAAGAGAAACCACACTACAAAACTCTACTGCCATCTGGGATTTAGAAATATGGTTTTGGGACAGGATACGCAAGTCTTCAATTCCCAGAGCTGGAAACTATCTGCAGAATTCAGAAAAATATGACCAGACTAATACAAAAGGTCTTCAATGTACAGACATAAGTGGACCTCTACAGAGGTACTTTGCCAGCTAAGAAACTGCATGCACAGACACGGGCCAATGTTGTCCAATATTGAATCTCCACTTGGAGCTACAGTTGCAGTTCCCAGCAGAGGACAGGAACTGTACAGGGCCAGGCAACACTGGACAGATTACTGGCACTGTCGAAATTAACAGGTGCAATCTTTGGACAGATGCATGCCCACTGATCCATGCACACAGGAGCAATAGGCACCCCTATCACTACATAAACAGAGCTCTTGGGGTCCATGCTGGTGAAAGCTAACACCACAACAAACTATCTGGTATCTCAGGTGTTGCATCACATCTTGTCATTTAGGATTATATACCTGCCTGTCAGCCACTCCCTTCTGCAGCTGAATCACACTTCTTTTCAGAATCCATGTAGTGTTGAATAATTAAATCTTCCTCTGACCAGTGAAGCAGCAAACAATACTCAGTCACAGGGTTTTGATATTCTCTGCTTGGTACACCCTCCATTCTCTCGAATATAGGCCAGTAGAGACTTAAGAAAGGTGTGATGAGCAGAGACCACTCCTAAATTTATCAACTTCTGTGGGAAATTGGGCCAGTTGGTTCAGTCTTTGAGGATCAAGGTCAGGTCTCTAGTCTTGTTTAAAGCAGTTTCCTTTTAAAACAATAATCAAATCCAGGGCAAAGGCGGCACTGCCCTTTCTGGGCTTACACACTGAAGAATGTTTACAATTCAGTTGTCCAATTTAGTTCTTAGCAATGATGTGCAGAAACAATGCTGGTAGATGCATCTTTTTCAGTGCAGATCTCTCGCAATCCCACATAAAGTGGACAATTTAAATACAATTTAAAGAGCCAAAGAAGTGTGCAACCAAAGTACACTGAATTCTTCCACAATTTGCAACATTCCCCAATCTTCCAGGTCTTTCCACTGATGACCTAAGAGTGGGAGTTCTCAAACAAAGAGATTCAAGGGAAAATTACAACATGAGATTGCTGAACTTGAGTTCATTCACAAGTTTATAACAATGGATGACGGCTGAATATGGATTCTTATCTCAGTAAAAGGTAAAGGTTCCCTTGCTCGAAAGCCAGTCGGATCCAACTCTAGGGTTGCGGTGCTCATCTCCGTTTCAAAGCCGAAGAGCCAGCGCTGTCTGAAGACGTTTCCGTGGTCATGTGGTCAGCATGACTAAACATCAGGGTGCACGGAACGCTGTTACCTTCCCACCGAAGTGGTACCTGTTTATCTACTTGCAATTTCTTGCTTTCGAACTGCTAGGTTGGCAGGAGCTGGAACCAGAAACGGGAGCTCACTCCATCATGCAGCACTTTCGGGTCTTGAACTGCTGAACTACTGACCTTCCACAGCCTGCAGTTCAACGTCTTAACCACTTGAGCCACCGCAGTCTCAGTACAGATCTCAGTATCTCAGTACAGATACCAATTTTCGGCCCCTTAGCATTTCCCCTCTGTTTTAATCAAGCTGATTGCAATATGCACTGTACCTCTGCATCCTTTACCAGCATTCTTTACAACACCCCTTCCACTTTCTGACTGGGATAAAAAGATAGATTCAGGTGGGGTAGCCATGTTGATCTGAAGCAGCAGGACAAAATTTAGAGTCCAGTGGCACCTTTAAGACCAACAAAGTTTTATTCACAGTATAAGCTTTCATGTGCAAGCATGAATAACATTAATAAAATGTTTAATAAAAGACATTAATAAAATGCAGTTAAAACCACCACTTAAAAAAACATCCCAGGTACCTATTTCCAGTGGCCCAGATTCATACCAAATGCTCTACAAAATAGTTTTTACAGCATCACCAGAAATCCAGGAGGGAAAAACTGTGCCTGACCTCTTCCGAGAGGTTGCCCTATTTGACCGCAGCAGCCACTGGAAAACCTTGAGCCAGGGCTATTACAGAGGACCCGCAAGATGGGGGGAGGGCAGCCTATAGGCCTCGGTAGGAAGAAAAAAGCTTCTGCACAGGAGCATGCAAGAAGAGGCAGTCCTTCATGTAGGTGGGCCACAGGTCATGAAGGGTAAGCAGTAGTACCTTGAACTGGACTCAGAAATGAACAAGGTAGCCCCTGAAGGGACTTTTAGTTAGGAGTAATAAGGTCTCAGTGGCTAACCCTGATAAACAGATAGGCTGTTGCATTTTGTACCAGCATACTGACAACATTCTACTTCAGAGTTTTGGAAGAGCTCATTTATGATGGGAATTATTGCCTGCAGTTTCTAACACCAATATCATGTGCCTCCAAAAGGGGCAGCAATGCTCATTTATACTTGGTGACCTTGGGCCAGACATTTGCTCTCCATTGTTGGGAAGATAAAAATAGAGGAAGGGAAAAGCACATATGGTGTCCTGAGCTCCATGGAAGGAGAGAACGAAAATGCACCAAATAAGTAACTCACTACAGCATATGTATAGATGGCCATATTACTTTGACCTTTTATCGAATCAGGCCATTTGACCCATTTAGCCCTAGCACAGTCCATTCCCTCTGGCAGAGTCTTTCAAGGTTCCCAGGCACAGATAAGGTCTCTCTTTATACTATCTTTTTAAGTGGGGATGCCAAGACGCCAAAGGCTGAACCTGGAATCTTGTGCCTACGAAGTAAATGCTCCACTGTTAAACCATGACACTGCCTTATACCAATGTATACTTTGTAAATAGAAGTATATTCTATGTAGAAAGCAGCCCTAATCTGGACAGAGTGTAGATGGAAAAGGTCAGAAGCTCACACTTAAGTTAAGGGCAGGCAGAACAAAGCAGTTAACAAGAAGTTGTGCTTCGACAACTTCTATATGGAAGTAGGAGGTTGGATCCACATATTCTGAAGCCTCTGGGGTTCAGGAGGATTCCTAAACATCAGTTTTCTTTGCAGTAGTTAGGATTCTATCACCCATCTCCAGCCCAGTCAAGCCACAGCAACATTCAGTATCCTTGTGCATGCAGAGGAAAGCGACAAGGATGATCAGGGGCCTGGAGACCAAGCCCTATGAGGAAAGGCTGAGGGACTTGGGAATGTTTAGTATGGAGAAGACGAGGTTGAGGGGGGACATGATTGCTTGCCTGAAGTATTTGAACGGCTGTCACTTAGAGAAGGGCAGGGAACTGTTCCTGTTGGCAGCAGAGGATAGGACTCAAAATAATGGGTTTAAATTAAGGGCAGGGAGGTTCCAGCTGGATATTAGGGAAAACTTGTCAGGGACAAGTGGACAAACACCTTGCATTTGCACACCATCTTGCTTTCTGTACAGCAGAGGTTTACCTAATTCCTCATATAGCAAATGCAAAACACATAGGATAAGAATTGCACACGTCCACCACTTCACTAATCTGTTTGTGATGACCCTTCAACATGCTTTAAGCAATTATGCCCCCAGGCACTAAACATACCAACTAGGAGTAAATTCAGCTGAAATCACTGGACTTACTTCTGAGCAATGTAACAAAGTTTGGGTCCAGTGGCACCTTTAAGACCAATGAAGTTTTATTCAAGGTATAAGCTTTTGTGTGCATGCACACTTCTTCAGATACAATAAAATGGAAATTACCATTCCATACATATAGGTAGAGGGGGAGAATTGGGGGATTGGTGAGAATACAGTGGTAAGGGCTGAATGAGGTTAGCCTATGTAGTGAGATAAAAAACCAACATTCCTGTTAAGTCCTGGGGATTCCATTGTTGTGAGTGTTGTAATAACATGCAACTCCACAATTTCCCTTTCTGGTCCGTTCCTGAAGTTAGGACTAGGGTGCCAATCACACTCTGTGGCTCTAATCTTCCCTATCTTGTCCAAATCATTCCTAGGTGCTTATCCCTCAACCCAGCATAGAGATGCTCTGTGTACATCCCATTGCTATATCCAATAGTAAACTGACTGGCCTCTGACTAGATAATGACATCAGCAAAACTAGGCCACCCACAGTCATTGCAGGGATCTCTACCTTCTCAGGTACCTGTGTGTATATACAAAGGGCAAAACATCACTCTGTAAATTAAACAAAGGGGGGGGACTTAAAATCAGGCTGATGAGGACTAAATATGCTCCAGAAGGAACAGAATGTTGAGGATAGCTGAGCATCAGTTACACAGAAAAAAGAAGAGTGGGGAAATCAGTCCGCTTGAGCCCTGGAGAGCTTACAGAATCTGGTAAGAGGACTGTATAACAGAAAATAATCCTAAATAAATAATATATAATCATAAATGTTACCTGTTTTAGAGATTAAATGGCACACTTAATATTAGTAACTAATGGGATATAAACATACCAAATAAATGGAGAAAACACATAGTTAAACACACACACATAATTGTTACAGACCATCACTCTGACCCCTTGCAAAGAGGTTAAATTTTAATGGGCCTTTGAAAAGCATACTGTAGAAGAAACAGAGCCTACTTCCTGCACCAGAGCTGAAGCCTCAAACACCTGAAGTGCTAAAGAAACACCTCTGAGCATGTACCCGCTTGCCTCTCTTCCAAAAAACAAGGGCCACTTTGTACAAGTGAAAATTCACTCCACAATAATTACTTCCAGGTAGGAAGTGAGAATATTCTCTGGCACAAGTGGCACACGCACAACTGTTTTGCCCTGTAGCAAGAAACACACGCACGCATTCAGCGACCCGCGATGCAACTGCACCGGAGTAGCCTACAGTTTCCTTGACAAAGGCGACTTCCGTGAGGAAAATGCATCTGGTGTGAAGCAGCCTTAACCAGGCACCGGTGTTGAGGGCACGACCTGCAGGCGCTGTGCATTTCAGAAGCCGAGCACCAGTGTTGCCGTGCTGCAACATACAGTTCCCCCAAACCGTTTGATTACTCTCCAGTTGCCCTCGAGGCGGCCTCCTGATGCCCACCGCACACCATGCACCCCCCCCCCCCGTACTTACTTGAGGAAGTATCTCTGGCCTGTGTGCGTGAGCGCCATCTCCCAGCCAGGAGGTAGCGGCAACTCGTCGGTCACGTCGTAGGACTGCTGGCGGAGGTGAGCGTGCTGCTGAGCTGAGCTCGGGGTGGCTCCAGTCCCGGCACCTAACTGCAGGGAGGCGGGCGAAGAGTGCGAGCGAACGTGGTGGACCCCCACAGCAGCGTTGCTCAGCCGGGGCGGGTGGCTGCCCGAGTCGGTGCTGGATTGTCTCGAGTGTGATCCCGAGTCCGGTTCTTTAAAAAAGGATTCGGGCAGGATTTTTTTCCTCCACGAACTGGGCTTCGGGTTCATCACCGAGTTGAAGAGAGCCTCGAGATCCGTGTCCAGGTCTTGGGTGACATGGATCACTTGCTGTCCCGGCGGGGGAGGGACGGAAGCAGGGTTCATTTTCCCACCTTGCGCTGGCAGGACTTTTACTGCAAGAAGCCCTTGCAGAGAATCAGAGCAGGAGGGTCAGGATCGCACCTTCTCAAAACGCCTTGCCAACTTCCAACCACCCTCCCCGCCCGTCCTCCCGCAAATAGTTATTCGACAGGAGGGGTCAAAAGATACAAGACAGCTCCCCTCCTCCTCCGAGACACAAGGCAGAGTCAAGCAACGAACCCAAAAATTCTTCAGGCCGCTTTTCCAAAGGCCCAGGAGCAATCCCAAGACAGCCGCCTCTCCCCTTCCCTTCCCCGAATTTATCTTTATCGTACAGGATCTCCGAGAGCAGATGAAGCACGTCCAAGTCAGGCCTCGACAGAAAGTTATGCAATCCCCCCCCTCCCGCAACTTTACAGACTTATTCCAATTCACCCTAAGAAGGCAGTTCCTTTAAAGGACGCAGGGAAAGTTCTCCAAGTCGCGGCTGTCACGGGAGGGAGGGCTCGCTCGCCGCCTGAATTCCAAAGCGGCCTGGGGCGCGAGCGAGTATCCGGGTGGCTGAACTTTCTGATTTAGAACGCGGGAGGGTAGGCGAACGTTCCGATTTAGAACGTTGGCGCTGCCTCGGTTGCTGCAGCCTTCGGTTCCAGGCCTGACCTGCCGTTCCTCCCGCTGGGGTCGAGCAAAGAGAGGGATCAGCCTCGAAAGTGTTTGATCTGTCAGTCTTTCTTTAAAGGCGGCCAAATAAGCGAATAGGTGGGGGAGTTTAAATATTTTCTTTCCCCCCCTTTTTACATACCCATCCTCCGGCTCTTGAAGCGCTAACTACTTCCCGCGGAGGCGGCGGCGGCGACTGCTCTCGGACTATCCCAAACAAAGTTACCCAAAACTCTCAGAGTTAGGGCGGCGCAGAAAGTTTGGCAGCTGCATTATTCATGAGCTCAGTGTCTGGGACCGGCCCGATTACACGCTACACCCACTGCTAGTCCTCCTCCCACGGCTGAGTCGAGAGAGCCAGACCCTCCTGGATTTTCAGCTGGGCAAGAGGAGCCTCCTGGGGGTGGGTGAAGGGAGTTTTCTTTTCGGGAATCTCAGGCGGAAATCAGCTCCGGCAAGGCGAGCGTGCCAGCGTTTCTCCGCGGCTCCCTTGGGGCTCCCCGTACAGGGAATGCTCTAACGAGAGTACAACGCGGAAAACTTTAGCTGGGTCCCTGTCGCTCGACTTTCAGTTCCAACTAAGGGAATGATCAGTTTCGCCGAATCTACCAGCTCCCCTAAAGTCATAGCATTCCCCGTGGTTCACACTTTTTATTTTTGTTTTAATCAGCGGTTCAGTAGCGGGGCTTTCAAACGCAAAAGGTCGTTTGAACACTCTACACACAACCCAGCTCCTCTGCAGGTTCTGGGGCAGCCAGAGGGCTAGAGCACTTCCTACCAGTGTTCCCTCTAAGCTGAGTTAGTGTGAGCTAGCTCACAGTTTTTTACCCTCCGGCTGGCACATTTTTGTCTTAGCTCAGGAAGAATGGCTCCAGAGCAAACTAATTTATGCAGCAACCAAATCACCTGCTCACAACTCTAATGCCAGTAGCTCACAAAGTAGAATTTTTGCTCTCAGGACTCCACAGGTTAGAGGGAGCATCGCTTCCTATATGTGAGAATCTTTGTCCCTCCTTTCTAAGAGGAATGCTGGAGTCTCAGACCAGATCAATCAATTAGCATGCAACTTTCCACAGGAGCTTGAAGAGGAAGAGGCCTGCGTGGAGCAGCAGCACTGCTTGGGTTAGCTATCCAAGAGTACTAATCTGTTCTTATGGACAATGTGTATGGCTGCAATTTACCTTGATAAGGCTGCCAGCCCTGAGTTGGGAAATACCTGGAGATTTTGGGGGTGGAGACTGTGGAGGGTGGGGTTTGGGGAGGGGAAAGACCTCATCAGGGTCAAATGGCATAGGGTCTGCCTCCCAAAACAGCCATTTTCTTAAGGGGAACTGGCCTCTTGTGGTCTGGAAATCAACTGTAATACCAGGAGATCTCCAGGACCCACCTGCAGGTTGGCAACACTGTAGAGACTGTTTGAAGTGGGTGCTGCTCCAGGGAACGAAGAGAGGGACTTGTTTCAGAGTTTAAACAGCCACTTTAATCTTGCTGTTTCGATTGACATTTCTTATGTGCATACCTATCTTATATTCAAATCATCTCAGTAGTGACTGGTAAATCAGCACTGGAGCAAAACCTGGATTAGCCACTGTTTGTACCCTAGGAGCAGTGGTATTTTGCCACAACTTGGTCAGGAATTAAAGCTGCATCACCTCCACCATGCACTCTGGTACCCATTTAGGAACCCCACCTCCCAAACTGATGTTCCTGAATATGCGTGATATATAAGGAGAATGGGGAGACTTCTGTGTTCAGTTCCCCAGCCACCCACCCACACACATAATGGGAATTAGAACTATTTTGGTTATATTTTTAGATATGACTCAGCAGTGAGAAGAAATGGGATCTTGGGGGGAATGTGCTATCTTAGATTTCACCAAAGGAGGTTTGGAAGTTCTCACTTGCAGGCATGAGATGGTCAGATGGGGAAAGGAAGATGGGTGTGTGTGACAACACTTTGCAGCACAAAATCTAGTACACAGACCCTTGCCTGTTTCACTCTTTGCCCTGGAAATATGTCCCCTAATCCCAGATTTGCTAGTGAGGGTTGAGGTAACTTGCTTTCTGTACAACAGAGGTTCACCTAACTGGCATATAGCAATGCAGAACATATAGGATAAGAGTTGCACACATCCATCACTTCACTAATCGGTTTGTGATGATCCTTCAACATGATTTAGGAAATTATGCCCCCAGGCACTAAACATACCAAGTGGGAATAAATTCCCCTCCAGCCAGCTGCAGGACGAAGAGACTGGATTTAAAACCCACCCTTTACTAACCAAAGGAGTCTCAGAGTGGTTTACAACCTCCTTTCCCTGCCCCTCCCCACAACAGACAGGCTGAGAGCGCTTTGAGAGAACTGCTCTTGAGAGAACAGCTCTGGAGGCAGCAGCTTCCCTGCTACTACCACCCCGAAGGCAAAGGGGAGTGGACTAAGAGGGAGACTCAACAAGAAAAGGGGGGGGGAGGCTGCCAGTAATGGAATCACAGGGTTCTTAGGAGAGCACAGCCAGAGACCCCTAACTGCTCTGCAGGCAGGGCTGAGACTGGGAGTTTGAGAAATAAGCCCCTCCCCTATGGAATCAGAAATCGTCAGGACCCTGCCTGCCTCCAAGGAGGGGCTACCACCCACATGTTCAGACTGCCCCATTCTGGACCACCAGAGAAGGCATTTGGCACACAATCCAGATGTGCAGTGGGTACCTGCACATTCATTTTATATGTGTTTGTTGAAGTGTTTATACTGTACTTTTAATCTTGAGTTTATTAAATGTCATCAAGTCACTTCTGACTTATGGCGACCCTCTGAATCAATGACCTTCAAAACAGCCTATCGTTAACAGCCTTGCTGAGGTCTTGCCAACTGAGGGCCACGGCTTCCTTGATTGGGTTGATCCCTGTCATGTTGGGTCTTCCTCTTTTCCTGCTGCCTTCAACTTTTCCTAGCATTATTGTCTTTTCCAGTGACTCTTGTCTTCTCTTAATATAACCAGTCTAATCATTTTAGCTTCTAGGGAGAGTCCAGGCTTGATTTGATCTAGTAATACTAGTGTAAGGTGGGTTACAGTAATATGTAAAGCATCCACGGTTAAAACCAAAATAAATAAACCCCAAATACCTCCGTCCCCCAAGATGCCTTCTATTCACGGCCCATTAAAAGCCATGGCAAATAAGCAAAACTTGAGGGGGGTTTCTTCCCCTCTTCCAGGAACCCATTCCATAAAGTGGGAGCCAAGATGGAAAAGTGCTGGGCAGTGGTTGGTGCCAGATGGCCCACTGCAGATGGCAGCCTGAAGACCACAGTTGGCACACAAGAACATACAGGAGGAGACAGTCTGTCTGCTACATGGGTCTTATGTCCTGAAAGGCTTTAAAAGCATTTTAATTGAACTCAGAAACAAACTAGCAGCTAGTTCAAAATGTATAACGTACATTCCTGTTGGCTAGCCCCTGACAGTAGTTGGGGTGCTATACTCTGGACCAGCTTGTTTCCAGATAGTCTTCAAGGGAAGCCCCATGCAAAACATGTCACAGTAGTCCAACCATGAGTTTAAATAATCATGGATCAGCACGGCCTGATTGGCTGAGTCTAAGAAAGGAGAGAGCTGGTGAACTGAACACAGCTGATAGGTGATTTTGGCTCCTTGAATAGGGAAGCTTTTCACATGGCAAAGCTGGGTCCATGAGCAGCCCCAGGTCCTTAACCTGCTCTGCAAAAGCTAACTCTACTCCATCCAGGCCAAGCATTAACTCAGTCTTATCTGGATTCATCTTGTTCTGCCTTGGCCATCTGACCACAGCCCCGAAGCACCTATTTACACATCTGGAGGCTTGGATAATGAAATGCTGAGAAGGTAGTCATCTGCATATATGGATGATACCAAATCCCAAAACTCTAGATGATCTAATTCAACAGCTCACTGTGATACTCCACAGGACAAAACCCACCCAGTTAATTGTGGTGCTCTGGTGAACGTTCTTTGTGCTCAATCACACAGAAAAGAGAGAAACCACCAAAAGGCTACTTGAGAGAATCAAAGGGGATGGCCCCTGTCGACATTATTTACAGAATCCACCCTCTCACATGAGTGTATGAGGGGATCCTAACTAGGCACTATTGAGCTCTTTCCCTCGCCTTCCCTTAACAATGTACACTGCAATGCAAAATAAATAGAAGTCTAGTGGAACCCTAACATTTATTCCAGCATAAGCTTTCATGAGTCAAAGCTCACTTCTCCAGA
Organism: Gekko gecko; assembly: GCA_029375565.1. Lineage (NCBI taxonomy): Eukaryota > Metazoa > Chordata > Lepidosauria > Squamata > Gekkonidae > Gekko > Gekko gecko. The sequence continues at coordinate 113,217,201 of JAPDNY010000008.1, forward strand.
TGCTTTGAAGACATCATTTTCCATATTTTCCATGGTGTTGTAAGGAATATTATAAAAGGGGAGGAGGAAAAAGGGAGGAGTTGAGGGCAGAAAGACCACTGGTGTGAATTCAGTCATATCTTTCAGATATGATTAGCTATGTAAGGTACTGTAACAAATTAGGTTATTAATACATAACAAAAGTGGTCTGAGGTTCTAGCTTTTTCTCTTGGGGTGCAGACAGAAAGAAGTGTAATGAACCCCAGCTATTGCAGTGGATGGAAGAGAAAAAAAACAAACCCATGGAAGTCCTATGGATATGATATCCTTCACCTGGTTAAATACTAACTCTAATAATCTGGCGAAAAGTGAATTTATGAAATTGCCTGCTTACTCTGACCAACAGCGATGTCCCAAGGTTTCAGGTCAGGATCTTTTTCTCAATTGTTACTTAAAATTTCTTTTAACTGGATATGTGAAGGACAGAACCTGCGAAGGTCCATGTGAAAAGCATCTAATTTAGAGAGGTCAGCCATGCTGTCCCAAAGCAAAATCCTGAAACAAAAGCCATATAATGCATTTTATTAAGACTAACCTACAAATAGTACAAAATTGTGTACAAGTTTTCAAGGTCTCCAGGAGTCTGCTGGATGCTGGGTGTGTGTGTGTCTTAATCAAATGTATTCACATGGCTTTGACCAGCCAAATGTTGGTGTGAATCCCATCATAAATCTTTCAGATGTGATTCTCTGTGTAAGGAACTAGAACAGGTTCATTTGCAGCATGCAATACTATACAAGGTAGAGGATTACATACGAATAATTAATACAGTTCATACAATTGCCTCATTTACACCAATCCAATGTAGACAGATTGCACATAATTGTTTATTGCCTGCTCTAATGACTGACTCACGCAAGGCATTTTCTTCTACTTGAGCAGTCCCAACTTGCCCTGGCCATGCACTGCATGAATAACGTAGCATATATAAAAGTACATTCACACAGAAAGCTAACAATCACTCCTACCACCACGTAGGCATTTTTTTCAGGTTCCCTGTCTGAACGTTATGCTATCTGAGGACATCCACTGAACAGTTCAGGTGCAGGAGGTTGTGTGAACCAGAAAATCATGTTCCTTGTTTAACATAGCAATTTTCACCAGAGGCTGCTGTTATTTGCTTATAAACATGAGCATCAACCAGCAATTATGGAATGAGGAATGTTTCCTCCATATAATGGAGTAGCAGATTGCTCCAGGATTACCCAGAAATGGCAGGAAATCATATTACTGTGTAAGTTTTTCTTGATTCTTGTGGATCAGAAAAAAAGATAAGGGTAAACATTTTGGTCACTATGCCAATAAATAAAGTGCTGCAAAAGTGTTATGCAAAAGGCAGCTCCACATAGTTAGAAAAACTCATGTGCTCAGTTAATTAATTTACATCTGGCTACGGCAGATGACAATTACGCTAACTAGCATTAGATGGCATTATAAGGATAACACCCAAGCGAGTTCAGCCTGTAAACACTGCCTCAAGACCCAGGCACAGGAAAGAGTTCTGACTGATCGAGATGCTTTGTTGTTTTGTGAATGGTGTTGTCCATAACTCCATAATATTTACTGAGGTGACAAACACTATTTGATGTTACGAACTATTCGCCTACAATGATTTGTTTTCATTTCCCCCAAAGCCTGTTCCAGTTGCTGAATCAGATGGAGCAGCGTAGCAGGATCAGTTTGTAATATTTTGGTCATCTGGCTTCCATTCTGTTCAAGTTGCAATTTTAAAGTCACAACTGGCTTAATCTGTTGCCTCAGACTTCTGCTGGCAAGCTGTTTGGAGACGTAAGTAAAAGCAGTTGGAGTAAAAACAAAGACTTAAGAGGAACACAATAAAACAGAAATATGGACAATTCAAGGCATATATAATTCAACAGTATTTATAGAAAAATACGCACCTGCTCCTCCATTTTATATTAATACACAGCACTCATCGTTTATTCCAACCATTTTATATTATTGTTCCAAAATTTAAAGAGGCTTACAAAGTAAAATAAAAATATAAAACCACAGATAGCAATAAAAAGACATCATCCACTAAACATCTGACATTGAATCTGTGATTCAAATTGATTAAGAAGCCAGATTTTAAGACGATGTGGATTTGCATTCTAGCTACTTAGTTATGAAGTTTGAAACTGAAATGCTGAATACAATAGTACGTTTTTGTTGTTCAGTCGCACAGTCGAGTCTGACTCTGCACGACCCCATACAATAGTACGTACCCCAACAGAAATAAGAACTACTATATTTTATAAGTAATACCTTAAAAATTATAATGAAGGGGATGTAAGGGAAAGTACCTCATTTTATACATTTTGTACTACATGACTGTCTTTGACAAATGCAACTATGTTGTATAACCCCTTTTTATTTATTTCCCTTTTATTTTCTGTATCCCCAATTTAAAAATAATAACAATAATAAACAGGTCATACACACTTGGGTGGGGCAGAAATCTAAAGGAGGGGAAGGGGGAATTTTTTCTAGCTTAGATTTACCTATCAGCCCAAAGAGGAATTTAGCTGCTAATCTCACTTTGAAGACAGAAACACTGAACTCCTTAAGCTTGTACTCCAAGCCACAGGTGTACAAACTTTATCAGCCTCTCTACTTATGACTGATCGAGATGCTTTGTTGTTTTGTGAATGGTGCTGTCCATAACTACATTATGTTTACTGACACCCTAAGGAAGACTATGAGCTGACCAACTGATTACAAAAAGGGACTTGCTCATCTGTTGTGATCTGTACCCCACTGTTTCGACAGCTACAACTGTCATAGCTTCATAACTGGCTCCATGCTACTATGAGGCCTATTACAGGAAGTAGGATGGGAAAAAGACTGGTAGGAAATCATAATTCCTTATTTAGAAAAAACTGTCATGCTGGCAAGGAACTGTTTGTGGCACAAAAGCTGTGCCTCTCGGAGTGCGTTTTCTCCCAGCACACAACTATATATGTGTATGGGTGATATATGGATGCATGCTTGGCTCTAGAATAGACTGCTGACCAGTTTAGTCACCAGTCCCTTATTTTTCCTGGTTGAATTAAAAACTAGACTGCAAGTTGGCTCTTTTGTTTGCTCTTGTTACAACCAATCTTATTTCTTAATTTGGTTTCTGAATGTTTATTATGCCATGTTTTCAGCAGTAACTTATTAGGTGCTCTTATATGCTTTCTGAAAGTTTGCTTTGAATGAAGCGTATCAGCAGTGACAAACTAATGTCTCAAAAGAATGTGGTAGTTCCAACAGAACACGAAACAGTAGTTCCAATAGCACCAGATGGTTGTTGTGCTGATAGAGCTCGTATGGAGACAGGGATGGAAAATTCACAAGGGGGATTTAAAAAGGACTCCTTAAAAATGGAGCCAGATTCAACCACAGACAAGCCTGCACTCACTGTGCTTCTTTGAACTGACAAGTCACATGACAACCAAATAAGCTGCTCACTTTCCCAAGTACTCTTTTACAGATAATCATATGCAAAAACTTGTATGAGCAACAATACTGCTGCCTCGATCACTCTGAAGCTACAACCTTTAACTTGAACTGCACTGTGACAAAGCTAACTAAAAGAAGCTTGTGAATATTTACTAAAGAGGTAGACTTACCTGTACATCTAGACGCCATTCAAGACTGTGATAACTGGGGAGCTTTGGTGCCAGCTCACTCAGAATACTTCTGATCTCCTTTCTGTTGTCAAGATACAGCTGAAGTAGTAAGGCATTCAGTTCTTCAGGAAATCCCAGTATAAGTACAGTGTCTTGAAAATCTATCTCAGAAATCTTAGAAATTAATGACAAGCAATGTTAGCTCTCAGTTGCATTAATGGTATTTTTCTTATAACCTCTGTGTCACTTGCTTTGGCTTACTGTAAACTATGCTTGAATGACAGGAAACATTCAGTTACTGAATTAGATCCATCCAGGAGTTTTATCACTCAACCCCACCCAAGTCCCCTTCCACCTACTGCCCCCATCTCCAAATGGCTTTTGTCCATCCAGATACAATGCTCTTTATCATAGGGCCATGGCTCAGTGGTACAGCATCTGCTTTAGTGTGGAGAAGGTCTGAGGTTCAATCTCCTGCATCTCCAGGTAAAAGGATCACATAGTAGGTGACATGAAAGACCTCTGCCCGAGACCCTGGAAAGCCGATTCCAGTCTTAGTAGACAGTATTGACCTTGCTGGACCAATGGTTTGGTTCAGTATAGGGCAGCTTCATGCATGCTTATTTGTATTCAAAATGGCTGTGTCAGAGGGCAGATTCTGTGGCATTGCATTCCCATCATGGCTTTTTGGTGGTCAAGAGACCCTCCTTCCTTTTCCACCAGCCGAAAAGTTGGTTGGATCCAGCCTACTGGCTGCAAGATAGTAACACTAAATGGCAAAAGGAGTTCTAGAGATTGTGGACTAGACCTCTGCAAACAGGATGTATTATCAGTTTGCAGCATGTATTATGCTGTTGCCAACTGCATAGTTTCTATTAATGAAATACCATTCTTCATTCTGTCTGCACTCTGTATCATGCCGAATATGCTATGCTTATTAAAATGTCTATAATCCTAGTACACAGTTATTAGAGATCTCTTCATATTGATTGCCCTGATGTATATTGTGTAATCCATTTGAAGTCTCAGTGAGCAAGGCAGATTATAAATACAGTAAATAAATACATAACCAAAGGCACTCTCTTGACTATTTTAGTCAGGTGTCTAGACCATAGCAATGAAGACTGAGAGAGTAATAGCAACCCTAGCAGTAAATTTGCTAAATGAGCAGGAAAATATTATTCCAGCTTGCTCATCTTACTTACCTCATTATAAAAGAGCAAGAGTCCAGTAACACCTTAAAGACTGACAAAATATGTAGCAGGGTATGAGCTTTTGTGAGTCACTGCTCACTTCTTCAGATACAGCTAGAGTGGGAGTCCATCTGTCCTATTTATTGGAAAGTGGAGCGATTTCAGGTGTCAAATGCCGTTAGCAGGCAAATGACGATAGTAGGCGTGACTGGATTTAGGTGAGATATGCAGAGGGGTAATAGGTGTGGAGAAATCAGCATTGGTAATGAGACAGGAAACCTAGGTCTCAATTCAATCCAAGTGGATGCCTCATTGTAGCCCACCTTTCTCACCAAGAGGGACTCAAAATGGCTTACATCATTCTCCTCTCTGCCATTTTATCTCACAACAGCCTTCTGAAGTTAGCTTGGCTTGAATAGGTGTGCGGCTGGTCCAAGATCACCCAAAAAACCTGATCTGCAGATATCATCCAGTAACACTTTCCACAGCATTATTTTGATTAAGAGGCTGTTAACAGCAAAGAATACAGGCCAGGAAAAAGTGAGCAACTACATGGTGGCTGCAGCAAAACACAGAGATCTGTAGTCTAATTTCTTTTAACTGAGCTTGAGATCATTTGGTAGAAGCAAAACCATGTGCATTTTGCTAAACTGCATTGAGTGACTCTTACCATGAGTTTTGAGCTCTCTGTGAGAAGATATGTTAATCCCTCTACTCCATGCTGAATTGTGTCACTACTAACATTAAGTTTCCCTGGAAAAAAAGAATCGGAAAGGTTACAACATTTGAATCAACTACAGAAGGGACTGATCTATTAGCACATACAGAACAAGAAATAGCTAATCAAAACTGTTTCAGTTGCAAACCCAAGTACACTTAACTAGAAGCAAGCCCCAATGAACCAAACACATGATTGTACTGTTAGCATATAGTTAAGCACATGTAAATGATTATCTATAATGGAAAACAGAGGCAGAATGAAGCCTACAGACACAGAGATGATTCAGACTTCCATCTGGCAATATTCTGCTTGTGGACACAAAGAGCCAAACTATTTTTTGGAGGAGGAAGAAGGTGGTGTGGCGGTGGTGGAGGAATTGTTTATGCCTTGGCCTTTGCACTGTTTTCCTGAGTAGAACTGCTTCCCATCCCCAGCATTCAGATTGCCCATAGGAGACACTGAAGGTGAAGATGGGAGAAAACATTAAATATTGTTGCTCTGATCAGCTTTGCCTCCTCTATAGTGGTGATCCCCAACATGGCACCCACAAGGAACACTGATGCCCACTAATGTGTCCCCTGGGGCCAACATACTTCTTTCCCAAAGCAAAGAAAAACAATCCTAAGTTTTTTTCTATCTCATTGGAACAGGAGGTGTTTCAGAAGAGCTGACAAAGCACCACCACTGTTTCTGTAGGGAGCATCCATTTACAAAGCAGAAGAAGAGGAGGAGGAGGAGATTAGATTTATACCCTGCCCTTCACTCGGGAGTCCAGGAGAGGCTTACAAACTCCTTTCCCTTTCCTCTCCACAACAGACACCCTGAGAGGTAGGTGGGGCTGAGAGAGCCCTTTCAAGGACAGCTCTGACAGAACTATGGCTTGCCCAGGGTCATCCAGCAGCTGCAAGTGGAGGAGTGGGGAATTAAACCCAGTTCTCCCAGATTAGAGTCTGCCCACTTAACCACTACACCAAGCTTACTCCTCATAGGAGATACTTGTCTTAGAATCTCCTACATTTGTGACTGGTCCCAGTGGCTGCTGTTCTGTGGGACAGCCATGTCCTCCCCCAGTAGCCATTCTGTGGCATCACCCACTACTTGTTCTCAAAGTTTAATATGGTCCACAGGTTGGGGGGCACTATAGCTCCTTGCACAAGGGAAAAAAGCCACAAATCCCCCACATAATGCACAATTTGGTGTTGGAATCAATGAAAGGTTGGGGCAGTAATAAATGTTGTTTTGCTTCTTAGACACAGCTCAGCAAAGACCGTTTCACAACTTGGCAATTCTTTGGAATTAGAAAAACAACAGGCATCATCACCATCATAAATAATTGAAAAAAAAATGGCTAACGGTTTTAGTTTGCACATCCTAATCATGTTACATTGTTTATTGGATACCCCATCCTACTGACTGCATTGACTTGCACTGTGTAATCTGCCTTGAGTCTCAGTGAGAAAGGGAAACTATAAATAACACAAATTTACAAAAATAAAAATAAATTAAAAAGCCAATCTTGTATTCCTTATTTTATACATATACAAACAGAGAGAGCTTCAGGATCAAGTTTTGTTCTGACTTTTGTTAAACATCTTTACTCCTTTAAGTATAGAAGTAGAACTAAAATATTTTCCGAAAAGTGTAAGAGATGTGGAAACAGGCAAGACATTTTTTAAAAAGAAGTAATGGTCAACTGTATGAGCCATCTGATTTTTTTGGCACATAAAAAGTTTTATTTGCTCCAAAGAAATTTAAATAATTTATTTTGAAGTTCTGTTACACAGAAAAGAACACAGTTTGAGTCCAGAGGCACCTTTAAGACCAACAAAGTTTAATTTTGGGTATAAGCTTTCATGTGCATGTCTATACCAAAGTACCGACTTAATCAATACCATAATTGCTTTTAACTGCCACAAGTAATTTTGATAACATTCCTTTGATTCTTACTTGCTGCTCCTTCATAGATTTTTGGGTTTGTGCCTTTCCTTAAGAACCCCATTGCAATCCGGCCAAATTCACTGACAACTGCAGGGAAAAAAGAGAGAAGAAATCATTGGGAGAGCTCAGTGACTGAAATAATAATAATAATAATAATAATAATAATAATAATAATAATAATAATAATAATAATAATAATAATAATAATAATAATAATAATATTTCTATCCTGCCCTCCACGCAGACAGTCTCAGGGTGACTCACAATCAGGGCACCATGTGCCAAATATAAACATTTAAAAATCAAATAAAAACAACCATGTTCAACAAAATAAAGTGCTCAGTGATGTTGGTCATCCAATCGAAACAAGATGGTGACCTATAGATATTACTCAAAAACCTGATTCAGCGGTACTGATCCATTGCAATACTGTGGCTCGATCTTTATATTGGGCCATTCCATTGCCCCATTGTTATCACAAAGCAGTTGTTGGTGGTGGTAGTGGCGGCTCCTAATTGAAAGCCTGGTGGAAGAGCTCCGTCTTCCAGGCCCTGCAGAACTGTGAGAGGTCCTGCAGGGCCCTGATCTCCTCCGGGGTTTGATCACAGGACTTGCTCAGAAGCCACGCAAAGAGCACCAGAACACTCATCATGAAGTTTAGAACTCCAGAATAACTGTATGGGAGTTTCAGCAGTGGACTATCAGAAAGCTGTAACACATTAATATGACTACTATCACTACTATACAACTTAATATTATGGATAGTTTTCACGTTGATTAATAGCCCATAGTTTCCATAGGCCAAGCACTGCCTGCTGTGAATCCTTTTTAAAGTAGTGACATACATTAGATTGCACAATAAATAATAAATATTACACAGGAGCACCCCGCACAATTACTTTCATGCACTAGCATAAATCTGCATATGCTTTACACACACTTGGATTACTGGCAACTGTTCATCACCGCTATCATTTCTTTTTCTGTAAGGCAGCCTTTTAGTTCCAAAAAATATTTGTCCGCCATTCTCTTCAAATACTGGTTATTCTAGCATCCTGCCTACATGTCCAAGGTACCTTAAATACTTTTTTTATTTAAGAGACTTATTTAGTTCTGTAATAATCAAGTTTGCAATCATAAATTGTAGATCCCTACTACTTTATATTAATAACATTTTGTAAACAGAAAGCTACAGCAAGCAAAGAGGGGGGCATAGAACCTTTCAGCCTATTGTGGTACTTTTCTGCTTGCACGGGTTGTTGGTTTTCCCCCACTCAGTGTGAAGAAACATCTCAAGTTGAAGGGGTCCACCTCAGTCTGAAGTGCATCCCATCACGATAGGATTCTTCCTCCACATCATCCTCCTACACGTGCGAACCAAAACTAAGGTTGCCGCCACCACCCCACACACAGAAATCATCGTCCTCTTTCTGAAAGCTGAATGTCAGGAGGAAGTCTATACTGGGCCTTTCCCTATTTCAGAGGAAAAGGTATACCAGCACAGGAGCTCTGCAAACTAGGGACTGCCCAGCCGAAGTATTTTATAGGTCTTCAGGAGGTTCGGGTCTATCGCAGCATATAACTCTGTCTCTGTATTTCTGCATAGCGGCTCCCTGGAGCCAATACGGCTCGGGGCGCAGGACAGTAGCCAGTACCTGAGCTCTCCACCTGGGTAAGGAAGGCCAGGTGCTCCTTGTGCTCCTCCGAAAGTACCAGCAACATCTTTCAGGCTGAGCGCCCCTTCCCGACTGCGGTGTGCGACAAGATAAAATCCCCCCCTTAGCCAATGGGAGTTACAGGGAAGACTCTTCCGGCGGCGAAATAATGCCCACAACCAAAAGTTCCTACTCTGGATCAGTCTTCCAGACGACACCCAAATGCTCACGGTTGAATGAAGCTGCTCTTACTGGACTGCGAGTTCGTGGCACAGCTGTAAAAGCTGTTATGAGGGGTTAGTACTTCTATCATAGCTACGGGGTTCGGGCAGAGGATTTTTTAAAAAATACAAACCATTAATAAGCAAAAGTTGGAATTGTAGCCTAACGATGAATGAAGACGAAGGATTTGATAGGGAGTATTTCTGTTTAGGACTGCACTGTGAATCTCAAGATTCGCCACTTTTTCAATGGGTGGCCTCGGACAAGACGCTTTCCCCCGACCTCAGTGACTCATCTGTAAAATAAAGATACAACTCTATCCCTGTTCAGAAGTTACAGTGAGCACATGTACAGATCAAGACATGTACAGTCTTGATCTTTGTATGTGTGTTCAATAATTCTTATATTACAGCCAACACATGAACAGCTCCTAAGGTTACCAACCTCCAGGTGGGGGTTGGAGATTTCCCAGAATTATAATGTATCTCCAGATGACATAGACACTGGCACCGTCCATCAAGAGTCTGGGCGTGGTTTTGGAGTCTCAAGTCACTCAAATTGCCAGACTGGCGTTCTTCCACCTTCAGCAGGCTTGGCAACTGGCTCCTTTCTTGTTGTGCCCTGATCTAGCCACGGTAATCCATGAAACAGTTACCTCCAGGCTTGACTACTGCAACTTGCTCTGTGCTGGCCTACCCTGGAGACTGACCTGGAAGCTCCAGCTGATCCAGAATGCAGCAGCACAAGTCCTGATGGATGGCACATATTCAACCTGTGCTGTACCAGCTACACTGGCTTCCAGTGAAGTGCCAAATAAAGTTCAAGATCTTGCTATTGAACTTTAAGGCTTTGAGCAGTCTGGGACCAACATATCTGCAGGAACCATCTCCTCTGGTATGTCCCCCTGGGAGAGCTTTATGCTCCACAGATAACTTGCTAGTGATCCATGGCCCCAAAGGTGTCCAGCTGTCCTCAACCAGGGCTAGAGCCTTTTGAGACCTGGACCCAACCTGGTGGAACTTTGTGCCTCATACTACCAGGACCCTGTGGGATCTTCTGCGATTCCGCCAGGCTTTTGCGATGTTCCACCAGTCTTTTGGTTGAGGACAGCAATGGTTTTCTATTGTGGCTGGCACCCTCTCCCATTTTCCCTCCCCCTAATTCTGATCTTGTGTTTCCTCTTCCCCTGCTCAGAAAGTGGCCAGGCAGTCCAGAATCGGGATATAATTTCTAGGGATGCCATCTTGGACTACTTTTTAACCTGGTCTTCTTTTAACTTTCTTATTTTAATTCTGTTATTATTGGAATTTTAATATTTTGTATCCTTTTTATGGTTCTACGCCTTTTTGTTGTACATTGCCCAGAGCCCTGCACAAGCAGGGGTAGGGCGATTAACAGATCAAATAAGTAATAATAATAATAATAATAATAATAATAATAATAATAATAATAATAATAATAATAATAATAATAGATCAGTTTCCCTGGGGGGAAATGGCTGCTTTGGATGGTGGACTGTATGGCATTGGGCCCCTTCCCAAACTCCACCCTTCCCAGGCTGCACCCCAAGATCTCCAGGTATTTCCCAATTCAGCTGGCAACTCTAAGTGATACAAACTCTGGTTTCATTCATAAAGTGACTTTGTGTTAGCTCTTTCTTACAAATAGATGGACACATGTGCAGGCAGGATATACACGTATTCACTGTAATGTCTGAACAGGGCTTGATTCATAGAAACAAGGTAATTGTGTTATATGCTTTGAGCACAGGGATGCCAGCCTCCAGGTGGGACCTGGGGATCCCCCCAGAATTACAGCTCATTTCCAGACAACAGAGATCAGTCCCCCTGGAGAAAATGGATGCTTTGGAGGGTCGACTGTATGGCATTGTACCCCACTGAGGTCACTGTCCTCCTCAGATTCCACCCCCAAATCTACAGGAGTTTCCCAACCTGGATCTGGCAACCCTACCCCCATCCCCCACTGGTGTGGGGGGGACCTGGCAACCCTATTTGGGCATGCTCTTATTTTCTTTTGGTTGGTGTTCCGTCACAGTTACTAACCCTCCTCCCTGTTTGTGTTTTTATGTGTTTTGCTTCATTGTTTTAAATATTTAATATACATTCACATTTTAAATGCTGTTTTTAAGGTTTGAAATGTTTTAATGAATTGGTTCAAAATGTGGCATAGAAATATTTTAAATAAATAATAAAACAAATCAAATTATTTTTAAAGGATGTGGCATATATCCAGGTGGACTGTGGTGGTTTTTACATCCAGACTACAGCATTCCCTATAAGCATTCCAGTTTCGGAACCCACATCTTCCTGTTCTGAAGTTACTGACTTTCACAGAAGAACCCCTAACTTTCCCTGCTTCCCCATTCCTGCTTCAGGCACAATGAGACACTCTAAACAGCTGCCTTACAGAGTGTGCTGAGTTTCCCCTGTAAAGTGGAAGATCCAGACTCAGTCCAGGCTACTTCACCTAACAGAAGAGGACTATAATAACAATGAAAGGGGGCCCCTTAGGGGGCACACCTGGCCCAACTCAGGTAACTGGTTTTTATATTGCCCTGATTGACAACCAGCTCTGGATTGAAAATGCAAAAATGGCCGACCTTGTCGAAAACAAGCTAAGCAGCAACCCAGTGGGAAGTGATATCACGAGGCTGCTCTGAGGCTTCAGGATATGGTGGGCTCCTATATGTCTGTCAGAATCAATACAATGAAGAGATATTTCAGTTCTCCATTCAAATAAAGACGTATTTATTTATTTATTTATTTATTATTTAGATTTATATCCCGCCCTCCCCGGAGGCTCAGGGTGGCTAACGACGAGGCACGAACCCAAGGTTAAAACAGGTTAAAACAATCTAAAACAAAATAAAACCACTTAATACACAACAGAATGTTTACCACAAGATGGGGTAGATCTTAATCACAGCACCATCCCCGTGGCCTGTCATCCTTCTCCTTCCAGGGTCACCCCGCACCCTGATGGAACCACACAAAGTTGGCAGCGGTGTGATGATGCATGGCTAGCAATGGTGGAATAGTGGTGGCGGCAGCTCCTACTCAAAAGCCTGGCAGAAGAGCTCGTTTTACAGGCCCTGTGGAACTGAGCAAGGTCCCGCAGGGCCCAGATCTCCTCTGGGAGCTCCTTCCACCAGGTAGGAGCTGCCACCGAAAATACCTTGGCTCTAGTGGCAGCAAATTTAACCTCCCTGGGGCCTGGAATCTCCAGGAGATGTTGGTTCCCTGACCGAAGTGCCCTTGGGGGAACATATGGGGAAAGGCAGTCCCTTAGGTAAGCCGGACCCTGGCCATACAGGGCTTTAAAGGCAAGAACCAGCACTTTGAAGCGGATCCGGTACACTATTGGCAGCCAGTACAATGCTTTCAGCACAGGCTGAACATGATCCCTCGTGGCAGCATTCTGCACTAGCTGCAGCTTCCAGATTTGCGACAAAGGCAGCTCTAAGTAAAGAGCGTTGCAGTAGTCTAGCCTCAAGGTGACCATCGCATGGATCACAGTGGCCAAGTCATCACGGTCAAGGAAGGGAACCAACTGCCGAGCCAGCCGAAGATGGTAGAAGGCCAACCTGGCAGTGGCTGCTACCTGGGCCTCCATTGTTAAGGAGAAGTCCAGGAGCACACCCAAACTCCTAACCTCCAACGCTGGTACCCCATCGAAGGTTGGGAGAGGGAGCCCCAACCCTGAACCGATCCGACTCAGGCCAAAGACCTCCGTCTTTGCCGGGTTTAGTTTCAACTGGCTCAGTCTGAGCCACCCAGCCACAGCCTGTAATGCCTGATGCAGGTCATCTGGCACAGAATTCGACTGGCCGCCCAGCATCAGATTGAGCTGGGTGCCATCCGCATATTGATGACACCCAAGCCCACAACTCCAGGCAATTTGGGCAAGGGGGCGCATGTAGATGTTGAACAGCACCGGGGACAACACAGCCCCCTGAGGCACCCCACACTCAAGGAGGTGTCTCCGGGACCACTGATCCCCTATCGCCACCCTTTGTCCCCGACCTTGGAGAAAAGAGGCAAACCATTGAAGGGCAAGCCCCTGAATCCCCATGTCGGCGAGGCAGTGGGCCAATAACTGATGGTCGACCATGTCGAACGCAGCTGACAGATCTAATAGCACCAGTGCCGCCACACACACCCAATCCAGATGCCTACGGAGATCGTCAGTCAAAGCGACCAGCGCTGTCTCTGTCCCGTGACCTGGGCAAAAGCCGGACTGGAAGGGATTGAGGACAGAAGCATCATCCAGAAAGCCTTGTAGCTGTAACACCACTGCCCTCTCGATACGTTTGTCCAAACAGGGCAAATTGGACACCGGTCGATAGTTGGCCAATTCGGCCGGGTCCAGAGATGACTTTTTCAAGAGTGGGTGGACCAACGCTTCCTTAAGTGCCCCCGGGAACCATTCCTCCAAGAGGGATGTTTTGATAATCTCCCACAGAGCATCTTGGAACCCCTCGTGGCCCGCTTTGATTAGCCAGGAGGGGCACGGATCAAGGTTGCAAGTGGTTGGACGCACAGATACGAGCAATCTGCCAATTTCCTCCAGACTGACCAGACATGTATTTTGTTTAAGGTAGTGTTAAAAAAATTCAGCCCATCCTATCCACAAAGGTGTAGGGCAGACAACATTTTGAAGCTGATAATGCTTTTAAAAGTAGACACTAAATTAAACCCATCTCGTTCCAAAGACTACTGCTTTCAAATACTGATTTATTTATTTATTTAGATATTTATACCACACTTTGGTGTAGTGGTTAAGTACGCGAACTCTGATCTGGGAGAACCAGGTTTGATTCCCCACTCCTCCACCTGCAGTTGTTGGATGACCTTGGGCAAGCCATAGCTCTGTCAGGACTGTTCTCTCAAGAGCAGTTCTCGAAAGAGCTCTCTCAGCCCCACCTACCTCACAGTGTGTCTGTCATGGAGAGGGGAAGAGAAAGGAGTCTGTAAACTGCTGTGAGACTCTGAGTGAAGGGCAGGGTATAAATCTAATCTCCTCCTCCTCCTCCCCTTCCCAGTGGGAACCCAAACAGCTTACATCATTGTTCTCCTCTCCATTCTTTACAACAACCCCGTAAGATAGGTTAGGCTCAGAATATGTGACTGGCCCAAGGTCACCCTTCCATGACAGAGTGGAGATAGGAACCTGAGTCCCCCATATCATAGTCCTTCACTATAGCCACTGCACCACTTGTCTTATTCACATGTAATTTACAGATTACATGGGAGTGGGTTTTTCCCCCTGTACCCATGTAGCCAAAAAGTCAGGTATGAAGCCTTAGTTGCTGTAAAAATGCCAGTCCCATGGCTGGACTATCTGCTCATCAAAAAACCTTGATTATTGAAGGATGATCCACTCAGAGACTCTTTTTGCACCTGGCTGTGAATGTCTGTCGCTTTGGGCTGTTCTCTGGAGAGATGGCGAAGAAATGATTTGCCAGTTTGGTGTAGTGGTTAAGTGCACGGACTCTAATCTGGGAGAACCGGGTTTGATTCCTTACTCCTCCACTTGCACCTGCTGATATGACCTTGGGTCAGTCACAAGTTCTGGCACAGCTGTTCTTGAAAAACAGCAGTTTCTGTTAGAGTTCTTTCAGCCCTGCCTACCTCACAGGGTGTCTGTTGTGGGGAGGGGAAGGGAAGGGAAGGGAGTTTGTAAGCCGCTCTGAGACTCCTTTGGGTAGTGAAGGGCAGGGTATAAATCCAATTTCTTCTTCTTTTAAATAATGCATTTTCATTCCTTTATCGTTTCTGCTGTCAGGAATGCCCGGGCAGGCATGTGGTTCTTTAAAGGAGATTGTGTCGAGACAAAGTTCTGTGTGGGAAGATCTGAGGTTAACAAGATAGATATGAATATGTTGTTTCTTGCTATTTCTGAGAGAGGAAAATAGCTGTGGTTTAATGGCTTACTTTTTTAAAAAATACTTTTGATAGGTTTAATGTGTTTTTACTTTGAGTCCCAGGAAAACTATATTCAGCCTATGTGAGTCTCATTAATATTCCCACAGGGCATGCCTTGGACAGGGGATTAGATCCTGGCTAGCGTTTCCTCAGGTGAAAGGAGGGGATTTTTTGCCAATCTCCCCCCTCCCCCTGTACCTCTTGCAGGAGGCCTCTGATCCCCCCAGCTATTCCTGGGAGAGCAGCATTGCAGGAAGCATTTGGGACTGCCATGTGGGAATTGCCAAAAATCCACCCTCCTCATACTTGTGAAAATTCTAGGCATGATCCAAGCTGTGCTGAATATCAGCATTTTTTCATGCAAATACTGATTCGTTTTTGGATTTCTCTCAAATTCCTTCACGGGATTCTCTGTGAAGCTAATGAAAAGAGAGACAGCCATAGGACTATATTTTGGGGGGAGGGGGGATCAAGGACTATGCTAGATCCTTCCTGTCCACTGTGCCAAATCAGCTGATCAGCCAGGTCCCAAGATCATACTTGGCCTTCCTCACTAGGTGGGGCTACCCTGTTTCCAGATGGTGCATCAAGGAAATAACTGATTTCTTCCTTAACAAGCAGGAACTTTTAAAATTATTTTGTCATGCCCAAGTGTCTATGTGTATTTTAGTAATTAACCATATGTGTCAGAAACATTGAATAAGAACTGTTCAGAAGCTTTTTTTATTGGCAACTGAATGAACTCTTTTTATTAAACGAGCACATACACAAGCAAAATAATACAGAAGAATATTATGATAACAGGGGCAGACTGGCCATTTAACTTACAGGGAAATTTCCTGATGGAGCGTTATGAATTCAGAAAGGGATATTAAAAGTTCCTGTGCTAAAACCAAGTTCCCATTCTTTAACTGGAAGCAAGTAATGTCATGAAATTGAAAGGCATATTTTTAAAAATATTGGTGGGGCAAATCGGTGCCTTTGCTCGGATCGCACTCCCACTGGCTCCACCCCAGTTTTAGGAGTTTCAAGCAAGCAGCAAAAGCAGGGATTTTATCAGCCCCAGTGACAGCCCCAGGTTTTTTCACTCACTAGGTGAGGATACATTCTGGTGCTGGAGCTGCAGTGGGGGGCACAGCCCATCACAGCCACCATAGCGGCAGCACGGAGTGCAGCCATCAGCGCATGCTGCAGCAACAGCCACTCTCAAGCGTGGCTCACGGCCTCCTCATTGGGCGGCCTCACGGTGCCCTCTCCCCCCTCCTCTTCAGCATGCGGGAGCCACCGGTGGTTACTGCGTGTGCGCAAGCATAGCTCAAAGCTCTTGGTCACCCATACTTCAGCCAGCAACTTCCCTTCATGTGGTGGCGTTGCCTCTGGTGGAGTGGGACAACCAAGGCAGGACGAGGCCAGCCAGAATGGCGCCCTCGTCAAGCCATCGCCCTAGGCAACAGTCTAAAATTTAACAATAACAGGCCGGCCGTGGTCAGCCCCCTAATGGGTCATTGACAGGGTTAGAGAGTTGTGTGTTCCAGCTTAGGGGATAACAAGTGGTGTGGGTCTGGTCTAGACATAATAACCAATGTATTTAAGGCACAACATTGTAAAAAAAAGCACTGGCAAAAACAAAAACCCTCAAGGCAAAAATACACAAGAACAGCTGCTGTAATAAAGGGAATGATCCTTAGAAAATGTTGGAATTTAATATTTGCATATACAACCCATGCCTACATGGGTTCTATGGCAATAAATCAAGAACAGAACTTGCAAGACAATTAATTTGGAACAGAATTTCTTTAACTCATAATCCTCCACTACACAGAGCAATACAACAAAGAGTTATACTGTTAACCACATTAATACTACAGTGAGCAAAGCGTTGCAACAGATAGTCTCTCCAGGTTCAGTTAAACAACTGGATCTTGCCTGCAGAAACTTTGTGGTGAGTCCAACTTCTCCAGTCCAACAAAGTGGTTCTTTGTGATGCACTCCTTTTTCAAAAGGAATTTCAGTTCCAACATGTTGAGCAACACAGAAACCAGGCTACAATCTGCAACTTGAAAGACATATAGCCCTTAAATAACAATCTAATTACAACAGTAATACCAGTTATATAAAATTTAATTCCTCTGTTTTACTAATTAACTTTTCAGATGCATAATTTTCCAATTACTTTAGACAAGGTGATGAGTTCAGAAAAGCTTATCCTGCTCTCCAGCCAAACAGACTCTGCTAACCTTCATTTTCTGACTCTGGCCCCGCTTGGCTAAACCGCCCAGGTCCTCGGGGTTACACATAAAGTGGAGGCCTGTTTTTATCTCCAGGCTTTGCTTAAGCCTAGGTTTTCAAGTCATTTGTTCTCTTGCCATGTTGTGCAAACAATATTCTTTCTCTACAAATGTAATAAAGATGACTCTCCTATATTCAGATTACACTCAGTTATTCAAAATTTATTTTCAGTAGCATATTAAATTAATAACAGCTTGTTTTAGAACCATAATGATCACAGACTTCTGAACAACCCTCAAACAATCATATGTTATATATTACTCGTTGAAAATGTATCAGTTTCAGTTGTTTTTTTTTGCTGTTTAATTGAATTTCAGTTTCAGTTTATTAGCCTAAAGGCCATACACCATAAAGTTTAATCTTAAACTTTTTAAAAGGTTTTAAACATTTAAAAAGACAGTATAACAGAAATGTGCCACATCTATTATACAATTATTGCATATAGTACGTAGCAGAAGTCTCAACCTTGTAGATTCGGAAAAGGAAGAAAATTTTAATAGCTATTGAAAATGTATACTTTATTAATAATGTTTGTTAAATGCTCTCTGGACATTGTTTCATGGAGGAAAAGGAATACTGGGAAGCCAACCTAAGCAGGTCTACTCAGAAGGGACGTATGTCCCTAGGATAACAACTTCACTGAAAGTGGCCGAATGTTCGTTTTAATTTCTAGATGGATCATCTCCTGGATAAGCTCACTTAAAACTGGGTTCATTCAGTGCACAGGTTTGCAGATACTTTTTTTCGCTAGGATCCTTGCGATGTTTAGTTGTTGAAGCCAAGGTTTCTCTTTAAATGCACTGTAAGAGACGATACAGATATAAAGTTTGTTACTTTTCCCAGTCATCGTTGCAGGAGAGATTAACAGTGCTGTCCTAAGAAGAGTTACAGAAGGGTGCAATTCCACTGAAATCAATGGGTTTAGAAGGGTGTAACTGTATAGGATTTATTTTATTTGATTGGATTTGTATCTCACCCTCCCCACATAGCAGGCTCAGGGCGAGTTCCATCAAATATAATATACAAATAATTAAAAACAGTTAAAAATATATCAGATAAAATACCGTACAATTCCTGTATAACTAATCAAAGACTCAACAGATGGGCCTGTGACAAACTGGGGTTCCAGATGTAAAAGTGATTGCATCACTTGGAAACAGTGACCATAATGTCATTGAGTTTAACATTTGTACAGATAGGGAGTTGCCCAAAAAGACTGACGCAACCACTTTTAACTTTAAAAGGGGTAACTTCTCTGGTATGAGGGGACATGTGAGGAAGAAATTGAAAGGAAGAGTGGAGAAGGTCAAAACCATTGGGGAAGCTTGGAGACTATTTAAAAAGACAATCCTAGAAGCTCAGAAAAAATATATACCGCAGGTTAGGAAAGGTACAAATAGGTATAGAAAAAAGCCTGCATGGTTAACAAATAAAGTAATGGAAGCTGTAAAAGGTAAGAAGGATTCCTTTAAGCGGTGGAAAGCTAGTCTTAGTGAGGTTGATAAAAGGGAACACAGACTATGGCAAATAAAATGCAAGTCTGTGATCAGGCAAGCAAAAAGGGAATATGAGGAGCATATCGCAAAAAACATAAAGACCAACAATAAAACTTTCTTCAAATACATTAGAAGTAGGAAGCCAGCCAGGGAGGCAGTGGGGCCCTTGGATGACCAAGGGGTAAAAGGAGTAGTGAAGGATGATAGGGAAATGGCTGAGAAGCTGAATGCATTTTTTGCCTCTGTCTTCACTGTGGAAGAGGAGAAGTGTTTGCCCACTCCAGAAGCACTGATTTCGGGAGGGGGTTTGAAAGACCTGAATCAGATTGCGGTGACAAGAGAGGAAGTCCTCCGACTGATGGACAATTTAAAAACTAATAAATCACCAGGCCCGGATGGCATTCATCCGAGAGTTCTGAAAGAACTCAAATGTGAACTTGTGGATCTCCTGACAAAAATATGTAATCTTTCTTTAAAATCTGCCTCCATTCCTGAGGACTGGAAGGTAGCTAATGTCACTCCCATCTTTAAAAAGGGCTCCAGGGGAGATCCAGGAAATTACAGGCCAGTCAGTCTGACATCGATACCGGGTAAGTTGGTGGAAACTGTTATTAAGGAAAGAATTAGTAGGCACATTGATGAACAAAAACTATTGAGGCAGACTCAGCATGGGTTCTGTAAGGGAAGATCTTGTCTCACTAACCTGTTAGTGTTTTTTGAGGGAGTGAACAAACATGTGGACAAGGGGGACCCAATAGATATTATTTACCTTGACTTCCGGAAAGCTTTTGATACAGTTCCTCATCAAAGGCTCCTAAGTAAGCTCAATAGTCATGGGATAAAAGGACAAGTCCTCTTGTGGATCAAAAACTGGCTTATAAATAGGAAACAGAGAGTGAGTATAAATGGGAAACTTTCTCAGTGGAGGGTGGTAAGCAGTGGGGTACCACAGGGATCAGTACTCGGTCCCATGCTTTTTAACTTGTTTATTAACGATTTGGAATTGGGAGTAAGCAGTGATGTGGCTAAATTTGCAGATGACACGAAGTTGTTCAGGGTGGTGAAAACCAGGGAGGATTGTGAGGCACTCCAAAGGGATCTGTTGAGGATGGGTGAGTGGGCGTCAACGTGGCAAATGGGGTTCAATGTGGCCAAGTGCAAAGTGATGCACATTGGAGCCAAAAATCTTAAATATAAATACACGTTGATGGGGTCTGATCTGGCAGAGACTGACCAAGAGAGAGATCTTGGAGTCGTAGTGGATAACTCGCTGAAAATGTCTACACAATGTGTAGCTGCAATAAAGAAGGCCAACGCTATGCTGGGGATTATTAGGAAGGGAATTGATAACAAATCAGCCAGTATCATCATGCCCCTGTATAAATCATTGGTGCGACCTCATTTGGAATACTGTGTACAGTTCTGGTCACCACATCTCAAAAAGGATATTATAGCATTGGAAAAAGTGCAGAGAAGGGCAACTAGAATGATAAAAGGGTTGGAACACCTTCCCTATGAAGAAAGGTTAAAATGCTTGGGGCTCTTTAGCTTGGAGAAACGACGGCTGAGGGGTGACATGATCGAGGTTTATAAGATTATGAATGGGATTGAGCAGGTTGAGAAAGAAGTACTTTTCTCCCTTTCTCACAATACAAGAACTCGTGGGCACTCTATGAAATTGCTGAGCAGTCGGGTTAGAACAGATAAAAGGAAATACTTCTTCACCCAAAGAGTGATTAACATATGGAATTCACTGCCACAGGAGGTCGTGGCAGCTGCAAGCATGGACAGTTTCAAGAGGAAATTAGATAAACATATGGAGCAGAAGTCCACCAGTGGCTATTAGCCACAGGGTATAGAATGGGAACTCTCAGTCTGGGGCAGGTGATGCACTCTATTCTTGGTGCTGGAGGGGGCAGCAGTGGGAGGGCTTCTGGTGCCCTGGCCCCACTGCTGGACCTCCGGATGGCACCTGGTATATTTTGGCCGCTGTGTGACAGAGTGTTGGACTAGATGGGCCATTGGCCTGATTCAACATTGGCTTCTCTTATGTTCTTATGTTCTTATGTTACAGAGATCTGATCCACTGAAGGGTGGGGTCCAATAGATAGATAAAAGGAGGTGTTATGTCTGGACACGAGCAATCTTCCACTCAAGTTTAACTGTTGCTGGAGGCATGCCTGGACTTGTCGAGAGGGAACATGGAGAGGCATGTCTGGGCTTGTCCAGGCAGGCCACCTAGTTAGTGCTTGAAATCCCAGAACAAAGGAAGGCAGGATCCTGGAACCTGCCTGCGGATTGGGCCCCTGAGGATAGCCAGCCAATGTGGAGCCTGGAGGCCATTTGAACTTACCAATTGCATGGGGGCTGGGAGTGGCTTAGGTGTATATAGTTAGGGCAGTTGCCCCATGTAAATCTTTCCTGTTGAAATGCAATAAACTGCTGCTTGCTGAAATCACTGTGCCTTTGCCTCTGCCGTGTTAAACCCACTATTTAACACTGGCAACAAGGATGGGATCTTTCTAGCATGGCTAGAGGCCAAAGAAGCTGATTCACCTCCGGGGAACCATCGCCCCAGATGAAGAGCACTGCTGCGAGCTTCTACAAGTCGTTTTGTGGAGGAAGAAACATGGCCACTCAAGGCTGCCTTGAGGAATTCAGCCCTGTGCCCCCAGAACTATGGGACACCTATGCCGACCACCTCGAGTTCTTCCTCGAGACCAACAAAATCACCGATGCTGGCCTCAAGCAGGCCACCCTGTTCAGCGTCTGCAGCTCTACAACCTTTGAGATCGCCCAGAGTTTTGCGGTGCCAGCCAAACTCCGGGACACTTCATACAAGGATATTATGGCTCTTCTAAAGAACCATTTTTCACCACAGCCATCCCACATCACTCGCCACCACACCTTTTACAAACGAGATCAGGTGGCCGGGGAGTCTGTGTCCACATATGTGGCAGCACACTGCCATCTTGCCCACTGCTGTGAGTTCCATGACATAGAGGAAATGCTCCTGGACCAGTTTGTCTATGGCCTTTGAGACAAAAGAATGCAGCAGAAGCTCTTGGAGACCTATGCCCTACGCCCATAGCTGACATTACTAACTTGAAGGTAAGGACTGGAGTTATCCCAGCATTACAACTGACCTCCAGACTACAGAGATAGTTCTCCTGGAGGAAATGGCAACTTTGCAGGACAGACTCTGTGGTTTCACATCCTTGCTGAGCTCCCTCCCTTCCCCAGACTCTGCCCTCCCCAGACATAGCCCCCAGGAATCTCCAGGAATTTCCCAAGCCAGAGTTCACAACCCTACCCATAACTGTTTTTAAATAGCATTGGAAATGATGGTATCTAATGATAGCTTTCCAAGGCCTCTGCTGGTTTGGCTGATAAGAGGCACGAAAGCCATGGTCAGAGAGGTAAGGGGAGAAGCGTTGCAGAATGAGATCTTTGTAAGGACAAGTTGTTCACACTGGATGAAGATTATGAGTGGGAGATTAAACAAAGGGTATATTTTCTAATTTTAATATGGAATGAATAGGATAAGGTCCAGCCATGTTGATAACATTCAGATCATACTGATTTTGATTGATATTAATACTTTATTTTGGTAAGATCATGTCCATAGTTGCTGCTTTTCTGTTTGGCATAAAGTGTTTTTGCATGGTAACCATGTATGGGAGAAGTAGAATTAATTATGTGCACAAAGAATGTTCCTTTCTTACAGTTGGGAGTAACTCTCTGATTAAGAGGATTTGGACTCTTGAAAGCTGATACCCTGAAAATCTCGTTGGCCTCTAAGGTGCTACTGGATTTGAATCTTGCTCTTCTACTGCAGACCAACACGGCTGTCCACCTGAAACTATCTTGCTAGTAATGATTGCCAATCTCACACATGGGCTTGTCTCTGTAAAGCTGTTGATGCTGCAGATTTACAATGGTGGATCCCTACATTATGTACATTGCAATGTTTTCATCACCCACGTCTCATAATTTGCCATGCAGGCATGGTACATTAACAACCATCCTTTCTTTTCGTCATGGGTACTGGACAGTGCCCACTTGTGGAATTCTGGGGTCTCCTTGACATGCCCTGCCCAGTCATAGTTGTGAGCCATAATTTTAGAACCAAAATGAAATGTAAAAAAAGAGCAATAGAATGCCAGGCAGCAAAGTCACTATTGTGGCACTAACAACTTTGAAAGAACCAAAACCTAGACCAGTTGCCTTGAATCTCTGTTGGAAGAAAGGCAAGATAAAGGTTTTTAAATATAAAGATACACTATAAAGCTCCGAGATGGAACAACACTGTGGAGAAAAAAGCCAACTGGCAAGGAAGCAGAACTGAACTAGAAGGGAAATGATCGCGGATTGTCTGGCTCATGGAGTGCCACATGTCTGTGTTGTTTCTCTCACAGAAATGGAGGAATAATAACAGTGGAGTTGCCTCGACATGGGAACAGAGAGAGAGAGTCTTCAATTCTGCAGCAACCAAGAAAAACAAACACAAATGAAGAACTGAAACTGAGAAAGGGCTGGAATGGTCTGCCAGTGACATAATGAGTGAGTGAATAATTCACTACAATCATGCTGTCACTGACTTGTATGGAAGTAAACCTAAATATAGATGTTTGTTCCAGTAAATTAGTTAATGGATCTCACTGGACCAACTTCTCTTGGAAATGCAGTGTGAAACGACTTCTATAAAGCTGAAAGGTAGCTCATTCTTGGGGGCGGAAAGAACCATCAAGTCACAGCCAACTTATGGTGACCCCCATAGGGTTTTCAAGGCAAGAGATGGACAGGGGTGGCTTGCCATTGCTTGCCTCTGTATAGCAACCCTGGACTTGGTGGTTTCCCATCCAAATACTAACCAAGACCAACCCTGCTTAGCTTCCAAGAGCAAACAAAATTGGGCTAGCCTGGGCGGAGCTAATTCTTAGCTACATGGAAAGCCAATGTCCCTGCTCCAAGGCTAGCCAGAGGCTAGTCACACTGTAGGTGAGTGATCAACACCAGTCTTACTTAGACTCACTCACTTTATTTTACTCTTCAAGCATTCAAAAGATCATTAACACATGATCCAACTGGTGAATGAAAGACAGAGTTCATCTTTACTTATTTGGGTACATTTGTAAGACTTTGGTGGAAAAGAGATGATTCTGTGCATCTCTGTTGCTGCTAGTGAATTCTAACAAGGAATGGGAAAAGGCTGATAAAAACGTTGGTGGGCTTGCTGGCTACCCAGAAAGGGACCGATGTGTAACCAATAAGGAAGGCTATCTCAGAATATCTGACCTAAGGGATTAATGAACTACAACTCCCACCATGCATTACTTTAAAGGTAAAGGACCTATTTTCCTGCTCTCAAAAAAACTGCTTGCTATGTTTTATTATATATCCTGCTGTGCCAGTACAGGAAAGTTGGCCACAAATGCAAAAATATTTTAGTTACAGATTGACAGGGCCCAGATCACCAAATTTTTTTTGATTGCTGCATTAACATTTTTTTAAAAAATGTATTTTTAACATTAACATCTATTTATGTGTTTTCTTCATTTATAGCCTGCCTTTCTCACCAAAGGGGATCCAATGCAGTTTACAGTGTTCTCCTCTCCTCTACTGTCTCCTCACACCAACCCTGGGAGGTGGGTTATGTTGAGAGTATGTGATTGGCCCAAGCTAATTTTGTTCTGTAAATGTTTGCCTATATACTTTACAAGATAAGGAAAGCCACTGCAGTGATGCAAATTTTAAACTACTGTAAATTCTCAGATTATAGAAATAGCAGTCCTCAAAGCATATAACTAAAATTTCTATTTGCTTTGCTTATGTTCTTCTAGTGTAACAGCAGTGGGAAAATTTGCCGAAAACTTATTTTTGTTGAACTCTTTATGAGTTCTTCCCAGTACGCTGGCTGTTGCCTCATGTGGCTAGAAAAGTTTTTTAGTTCTGCTGCCAAAATGAGAATGATCGAGCTTCAAAGCTCTAGCTGCTGTGAGGGTAATTAACAACACTTGCTGTTTTGACAGCATATCAAATGCTATGGCTGTTGTCCAATTATTCCTCCAAATGGTTTTATAAACTTCTGAGAATGACTGCATAGTAATTGTTATTCAGAATATACTTTAAGTGATATTGATTTTAGTATGTTTTTGTATATACTTTTATTATGACAGCGAGCTCTGACCATTGGGGCTTGCTCATATCCTCATTCTGCATTCTAAGCGTCCAGACATGGAGTTTTCTAGCACAATGAGAGTGAAGCATGTAGAAAGTACTTGCAAGCACAGTTCATCACATGGTAACTTTGTTCCTGAATGGCACCACTTCAGACTGCTGGGGGGAAGACCCAAGGTTTGCATGTTCTTCCATGTAAAAAAATTCTTTCTGAATGGACACACATACGCACACAAAAACCTGTAGGTGTCAGGAAGAATAGTTTTAGCCTGACAAGCTAAGTGTAGAATTTCCGTTTCCAGGCAAAGCATTCAAACATGCACCCCCTCACTTGCTGTTTGAAATGGCATAGTCCAGGAAGTGTTGTACCATGAGATGAACTCTTTGCCTAGATTGGGCAAAGGTGGGGGGGATTGCAGACCACAGGGGAAGTGTTCTGGATAATGTGTGCTCCAGCCCTGTGCTTCAGACTGGAGCAGGAAGGTCACACTTCTAACTTTTTCCTTCTGCAGTCTAACTTTTTGCTTCAGCTGTAAAAATACCCAAAACCGGCACTGATGTGCAACCATAACAACAGCACTGGGAGTGATCAGGTATATTACAAAGCCTCTTCTTCCATACCTCTTTGCCTCTGTTATCAGGGATCCCTTTTTATGCTGGGGGGAAATCCAGCAGTGTTGGGAGGAGATTTTAGGAGAACCAGGATGGAGGTTTGGCCAACAGCAAGCAAATTTAAGACTATACTATTTGTATAAAGGAAGTCTACGTCGCACCAGATCCAGCTTTAGGATAACGTTCACCAGCATTCTTTACAGTTGGAAAGGGGCTGAATGTAACTGTAATTCAAGCACATAGGTCTGAAAGGATATCCCAATGAAATCAGTGGAATTTACAACCCACTAAACATACATAGGGGCTGCGGTGGTTCAGAGTTTAAGATGATGAGCTGCAGACCAGAAGGTCGGTAGTTCAGCAGTTTGAGACCCAAGTGCCGCATGATGGGGTGAGCTCCTGTCTCTGGCCCCAGCTCCTGCCAACCCAGCAGTTCGAAAGCAAGAAATTGCAAGTAGATAAATAGGTACCGCTTTGGTGGGAAAGTAACAGCGTTCTGTGCACCTCGGTGTTTAGCCATGCCGGCCACATGACCATGGAAAAGTCTTCAGACAGTGCTGGCTCTTCGACTTGGAAACAGAGATGAGCACTACTCCCTAGAGTCAGATTTGACTGGCTTTCGAGCACGGGAAACCTTTACCATTACCTAAACATACATAGAATTCTGGAATAGAACAAATGAGGGTGTTTTAGTTGTTTGCTTTTTTTACTCTCCCCACATTTTATTGCCGATCTTCTCAGACTCCAATACCTGCTCTCCTGGAAAGCAGGGAAACACTGGTGTCCACAGGAGCAGTTAGTGCAGGCAGTGTCCATGCCTTAGTTTTACCCATAAAGAAGATGTACTCTTTAGCTTGTTGTAGACTTCCCCCAGCCCCCCCAAAAAGTACAGCATTTGAAGGCACTAAGTTAAAAAGGGTGACCTCTAAGGGAAGCTTGAAACCAGGGCCGGCTTGCTCACTAGGCAAACTAGGCATTCGCCTAGAGAGCGCCAGCCCTTAGGGGCACCAAAAGCCCCACCAAAAAAACCTGCCCCTTCCCTGGCTTGCCAGTGCGTCCCACAGCTGCAGGGTGCACTGGCAAGCCAGCGCTCAGACAGAAGAGATGGGGGTTTAAACCCCCACCTCTTCCCTGGCTTGCCAGTGCGCCCCGCAGCTGCAGGGCACTCAGGCAAGCCAGCGCTCAGACGAAAGAGACAGGGGTGTAAACCCCCGCCTCTTCCCTGGCTTGCCGGCGCTCAGACGGAAGAGATGGGAGTTTAAACCCCCGCCTCTTCCCTGGCTTGCCGGTGATCAGATGGAAGAGATGGGGGTTTAAACCCCCGCCTCTTCCCTTGCTTGCTAGTGCTCAGATGGAAGAGATGGGAGTTTAAACCCCCGCCTCTTCCCTGGCTTGCTGGCATGCCCCGCAGCTGCGGGGCACCTGGGAAGCCAGCACTCAGATGAAAAGGAAAGGGGGTTTAAACCTCCTTCCCTTCCTTGGCCCTTGCCAAGAGCGCAGGGGAAGCACCAGAAGGTGTCCTAGCCTAGTGTGCAAAAACACCTGGGGCCGGCCCTGCTTGAAACCCACCTAAAACTTTCTGAAATCGAGGTGCTAGACATTTGAAAAGCATGGAAACATGAAATTCAAACTGCAAAATATTAAAAGTTGAAAAAACTGCAGATACCTGTTCAAAACACTCAAATGAAGCATACGGGCTTGGATCCTAAGCAGCAGGAGTGGAGTCTCTCTAGAGGAAGAAAATCCCCCCCCCCCATGACTCTAGGCCCCACCACCCACCTGCAGCAAAAGTGATGGTGCCCGGGAGCTGCTTTGAGCCCAGAGCAGCTCCTGGTGTCCTCCACAACAGTGGCTGGGCCCAGAAACTCTCCTGGAGTCCTCCACCACACAGCTGGAACCAGAGTGGCTCCCAGAGTGCTCCGCTGTGGCAGCCAGGCAGGGAGTAGCTCCCAGACTGCTGTGCCAATGTGGCTGAGCCTGGAGCCTCTCCTGGTGTTCTTTGCCGCTGCCAGGTCTGGAGCCTCTCCCAATGTCCACCAGAGCAGTAGCCAGGCCCCAAGCCACTCCTGGACTCCACTGCTGAGGCAGCCAGACCCATAGCTGCTCCCAGCATCCTTCACCATGGCAGCTGGACCTGGAATGGACACCTGCAGTGGTGGCCACTGCCAGCCCAACTGGTAAGTGTGTTGTCTGTGCATGCACAGACGATGCTTTTTTAAAAAATGGGGGAATTTAAATCCCCAGTGTACTTTTTAAAACTTTTCAAATTTTACTGGAAACCTGGGGAGCACCCCAAGTTTGCAGAACAATACACTTAGTGCTGGTATGTTCCCGATCCATGGATTTAAGTATCTGCAGATGGGGCGTGTATATCACTGTTACATATACAGATACACATTTCCCAGTGCTATAAATATTCTTTTTGAGGTGTGTGTGGTGTGAGTGGCCCAATGAGGTTGCACCATCAATTTATAGATGTATAAATGATGATCCTTTTGGTTTTTTGGGGTTTCTGTGTGGCACTGTGGCATGCTTGCGCTGCCACAGTGCCACTGTTCTGGAGTGTGCCACTTGTTCTCATGGCAAACAAGCACCTCCCAAGACAGTTCACGTTCCCTGAGATTCTCTGGGAGAGTCTGACTGCTGGTGCTGCCTGCTTGCCTGCCTTAAGTGCTGCTGGCTGGGTTTCCCCATTAGAAACAATGGAGGTAATGGGGGTAACCTGTTTGGGTGCCCATAGAACTGGGCCCATTGGTCCAATCGCTTTGAGACATGGGGGTGTATGTGGGAAGAGGCTCCTGAAACTACCCTGAAAATTTGGCGCCTCTCCCTCAAACCCCTTCCCCCCCAGAGTTACTAACAGCATCATGGGGGAAAAGTAACTTTTTCCCCCACCATAGAGAACAATGGAGGGTATGGGGGCAACCTGTTTGGGGGCCCATAGGATTGGACCCCCTGGTCCAATGTTCTTGAAACTTGGTGGGTATCTTGGGAAGAGGCTCCAACAGCTACCCTGTGAGTTTGGAGCCTTTTCCTCAAACCCCCTCCCCTCCAGACCCCAGAATATACCCTATGTTTTTGCCATTGACTTCAATGGCCCATAGGATATAATAGGGCTGACATTGACATTCTGCTGGCCCAAGACTCCCAAATTGGCTGGTACTGCCGAAACTGACATGTGGGAGCCTTTCTGCCCTCCGAAACTGCTTGTGCCCGATTTGGCCGAATTGAATTGGGCCGATTTTTTTTTTGTTGCACACCCCTACCGGGGACACCGGCTGGGGGCAGGGCTTGCTGCCACCGCCATTTGTTGTGGCTCCTGAGCTGCTGGAGCTGTGCTCTGGCGTGCTCCCCCCCAAAAGACCCCTGTATATGTGTGTGTGTGTCTATACACACACACACACATAATATATAAACCTTGTTACTCTGCAAACTTGAGATTTTAGTCCATTAAAACACATTATTGACGAAAGAGAAACCCAATTAACTAGGCAGGATTTTTTTTTTATTATTTTTTAATGTGTGTGTGTATGTGCATATTTGTGTGTGCACCTGGAGGTCATAGTGACCTCTGCTGACTGACCCCTACTGGGGACCTGAAGGATATTCAGAGAGGTGGCTGAATAAAGCCTGCCCTGCCTCCCGACTCTGGTATTTCAAGGAGATCTCCCATCCAAGTACTTGCCAGAGTCGACCCTGCTTAACTTCCAAGATCTGACAAGATCAGGCTTGTCTGGACTATCCAGGTCAGGGTGGCAGGAGGATTTTTTAAAATTACTTTTGTATGGATTAACTAATATATCACCTAAGTGATACAGCTCTAGTGTAAATTATATTACCTTTTGTTTTCTGCACGGTGATTTATCACTGAGATCTGGACTGAGCACCACAGAGACGTGGCTTGGATCCTTGGGTGCAGCAGCAGCTTCTCCAACAGAACAGCTTATCTGTCTGTGGAAAAGGGGGAGGGATATTTGTACAGACTCCCCCCCTCCGCTGCAGAAGGGTAGCAGGAAAGTCGTCGCCCCCCCCCCCAAGTCTCATGGGCCTCCCACATGTATTATCTAAAAACAACGTCCCCTCCCTTTTAGTACCATGTTTCTTAGCTGCAAATTTATGCAGACTTTTGGTGCACTCCTCTGCAGGGTCACTCTTATCTAAATCCCTGGGCATAGCTTGGAGTAACTCTCTAGAGGGTTGCACTGTAAATGACCAATCATTCAAAAGACTGAGACACCCATGTGATTAATCAACTAAGATTATTTTACAAAAGTTTTCTTGCCTATCTGGGTTTGCCACCCTCCACGTGGAGCCTGGAGTTCTCCCAGAATTATAGCTGATCTCCAGACTACAGAGATCAGTTCCCCCAGGAGGAAGTGGCAGCTTTGGAATGTGTTTTGGATGTCATCACACCCCTGCTGAGCCCTCCCCCAAATTCTACCCTTCCCAGGCGATGCTCCCTAATCTCTAGGAATGACCCACATCAGAGCTGGCAACCCGGTTCATTTACTTATTTTCTTTAGGTTTACTACTGGTTAGCAGTTCTGTCAGTCTATGTTGCAGTTTCCTGTTGGTGCCCACAGTCCTTCAGATAAAAGAGATATCCATCTTTATTTAATCACTTTCTTCAGCTGCTGACCGAACACCACGTGTGTTGGATTAAGCTTTTGTTTTAAGCTTTAAACCATCAAGGCCACACGGTGGCAGCATCTGCTCATCAGTGACATTCTTCAACTTCCCACGACTTATTTATACAACACTCTCCAACTGTGAATTATAATTGGTAAACCTATAATTACTGAGGAAGATTCAGTTATTGTGTCCCTGCTTCTCTCGCTTACAGACATATATGTTAAAAAAAAATTAATGAAAGAAAATAGGCAGTTTGTGCCACCCCACCCCCACTGCTCAATGAAATAGCAGCATCACCAAGAAGACCGAAAGACGGGCATAAATTATACAGCCTATGAGACATATGCATCCTTTCATGTGCAGGCCTGATGGAATCCTAAAAATTCTGTTTTTGTTTTAAAAATACACAAAAGCTTCTAGCTGTCTGGGAGGGGTGTCAAAGCAAATAAGTCCTATGGCAAAAGGAGGGCATTTTTATAAAGGTAAAAGAGCTATGCCCTGACCTGGGTAGCCCAGGCTAGCCTGATCTCAGAAGCTAAGCAGGGTCGGGCCTGGCTAGTATTTGGATGAGAGACCCCCAAGGAATACCAGGGTCATGATGCAAAGGCAGGCAAGTCTCCTTGCCTTGAAAACCCTACAGGGCTGCCACAAATTGGCTGTGACTTGGCACTTTACAGATGCTGATTTGTTTCACAGTACTTCTAATTGTAGTTCATGTCTCAAGCGTTGCACAAGTCTAAAGTCCCCAGTTCAAAATCTCATCTGCATTATGAATCAGAAGAGTGCAGGATAGCTGAGGTAAGCTTGTCCTAGCTGTCCCAGCCTCATCAGATCTCAGAAGCTAAGGCCCTGGCTAGTATTTCGATGAGAGACCCCCAAGGAATACCAGGGTTGTGATACAGAGGCAGGCAATGGCAAACGACCTCTGAACTTCTCTTACCTTGAAGACCCCATGGGTTTGCCATGTCAGCTGTGATGACAGCCCAAAAAATAAAATAGGGCTATATTACATTCTAACAAAATGGCTCAGGAAGGTGCTATTATGAAAAGAACAGGATTGTGAGTCATAATTCTTTGTATCATGTGTATCATTGGCTTGCTGTATTGATTATGCTACTTTCAGTACTTGTTTTTATGCTTATGTAATACCATTTTCTGCGCTGTCCAACATATCATGTCTAATATTCTATGCTTTGTTTCAGATTGCTGTAATCCTAGTCCTATTAAATTGCCTTTCAGAGGTCTCATCCTGTTGATTGCACTGACTGACACTGTGTAATCCACCTAGAATCTCTGTGAGAAGGGTACACTACAAACCATGTAAATAAATTAAGTAAAAATTAATACAAGATGCTAATGGTTGCAGGACGTTAAGTCATGAAAAGTCTTGAATCGTTCTCAGTAGCGCTTGTCTCATTGTTCTGCTTGCTAATGAAACACCTTCTTAGTGGGTTTCTTAGCAGTTCTTGCACCCAGCCCCTCTGTATAAAAAGCAGATTAGGTATTTAGTGGGTGGGGCGGCCAAAAGGGAAACTTGCAGCAAGTCTCTAGATCTGATCTGTA
Source organism: Gekko gecko (assembly GCA_029375565.1). NCBI lineage: Eukaryota > Metazoa > Chordata > Lepidosauria > Squamata > Gekkonidae > Gekko > Gekko gecko. Next base: position 113,249,303 of record JAPDNY010000008.1, read on the forward strand.
ATGTTTTTCAGTACATTTTTAAAAGCAATTTAATGTATAAATAGTAAGATATACAGTCAACTGAATACTGTGGCACATTCCATGGGAAAATATAGCACTGGAAAATTTTCTGCCCCACATCACTGTTTTTGTGGTCAACACTAACCCCCCCCCCACAATAAATTATACTAATTTAGTGTGATACTCAATCAGTGGCTTGGGAGCCACATGTGGTTCTTGGCCTTCTGAGCACTGTTTAGGGTTGCCCACTCTTCTATGGGAGATTCCTGGAGGTTTGGCGTGGCACCTGGGGAGGGGAGGGTTTGAGGAGGGGAGGGACCTCAGCAGGGTATAATGCCTTAGACTCCACCCTCCAAAGCAGCCATTTTCTCTGGGAGAACTGATCTCTGTCATCTGGAGATCAATGGCAATACTGGGAAATCTCCAAGCTTCACCTGGACATTAGCAATCCGAGTACCTTTCTCCAATGTGGCACCTGCCACGTGTTTCAGAAAAGTGGGCAAGGCCTTTGCCCGGTGGGGCTTGTGGCTCAGAGGTGGTTTCCAGTGGAACAGGTAAACTGTGAACCCCCCTGAGATAATGGCCTGCTTTCTGATTTGGATTGTACTTAAATTGCCAACCCTTGGTAAAGATAAAGAAGTACCTGGCAAGAGCTAAGTAGTAGATTGCATTCTCCCTTGGAGTTCTTCCACTGTGTTCTGAGAATGATTCCAAAGAAGGGTTTAGCAGAAACTTTGCATCAGGGATGGAATAATAGTGAGGAGGCTTAAGGATTGAAATAGGGGGCAGAGGAACTCTTGCTAAGCACATATTTTGGTCCATGTTTTCTTCATTGCCAAGAGTCACGGTCTTCTTTCTGCTTCTCTTTTTCTGCTGAAGTCTGTTTGTGCTCTTGTTTGCATCTCCCAGTGGAGGTAATTTGAGATTCAGCCCTTCTTGGTCCCCTTCTGAAGCCTTGGAGCAACATGCCCCCTGCCTGCTTTGGAAGGGATTATTTAAATTCAGCCGTTTGCTGCTAGCATCTTTGACCATGGCTTGATAAAAGCCCTTTGAAGTCATTTTTGGCTTTGTAAAACCATCCAGAAGGACAACATCTCCGACTCGTGTCCTGAAGACGGCAGTCTGATTGTGTCGCTTTACCCGACTGATGTTATTTTGAGCCTTCAGAAGCCACAGCTTTAACTTAATGTAGATTTTCGCGGGAAGGGAAAAATTAGGGTAAGAAACCACCGACCACATCTTGGTGACTAAGTACAATACACAATCCTTACGTTTATATTGGATACATAATTGCAGTGGAGTTTGCCCTGCAGAGTTTTGGCACTCAAGACACAAGATGCTATAATTAACAAAGGCTTTCAGCATCATGAGTTGGCCAGCTTCGGCGGCTGCGTGGACTGGACACTTCGCTACGTCTGGATGGTGGTTGCCTTGACACCACTCACGATAGGGGTGGACGCCAATTGCGTCAGTGGGTCTTGCTCCCTGTTTCAGGAGCCAGGCTGAAAGCTGAAGGTGTCCAAAAAAGGCTGCCATATAAAGGGCTACCCTCTTTTGATAACTGAAAGAGAGATGGAACATGACAAATAGGTCAGCTTAAAAAAAATCTTTAGCAAAACTACACCTTAAAAAGCACACATACAGTGTTGTCTCCACTTTTCCCAATGGCCCCAGAGGCCTGTGGATAAATAATAGCTTTACATCAATAAAATCTCTCTTTGCAAAGGTATCATATAGATACATGGGAGATGGAGATTGGTTTGGATAGCTGATGAGATCCAAGGACTTGCTTAGGACATTCTGCACAGAAGAAATGCCAGGTAAATTCACTCTCCTGGCAGGGATCTATTCTGTTAGGAAAAATGAAGAGAGCAACAGTGCTCAGACTTGCATGTCTTCCCATCCTGCATTAAATAAAAATGTTGGATAACATTGTAGTGACTTGCAGCCACCAAAGATGCACATGGGAAGCAGAAAAAAACAAGTCTTTGCTGATGCACTGAAGAAGAGTTGGTTTTTATACCTCATTTTTCTCTACCGGAAGGAGTCTCAAAGCAGCTTACAATTGCCTTCCCTTCCTCCCCTTACGACAGGCACCCTGTGACATAGGTGGGGCTGAGAGAGTTCTGAGAGAGCTGTGACTGGCCCAAGGGCACCCAGCAGGCTCTGTGTGAAGGAGTGGGGAATCAAGCCCAGTTCTCCAGATCAGAGTCCGCCACACTTAACCACACCATGCTGGCTCCATGCATTGATAGTTATCCAATGGTAAAAGGAGACATGGTAGAGTCCACATACATTTTTCTGGCCAGATACTGGCAGGCAAAACAATGGCAATGCTATACAAGCACCACATTGATTCATGGTTGTAAATATAACATCTGACAGAACCATGGGACATATGCTTCAACCAAGCCTACTAGAGGGGTATTTCATAATAATATCCAGTGGACACGAAAGAGAAATCTCTGAAGTCTTGTCAAGGAGGAGGAATCCCATTTTCTCCTTCCCACTCTGGCTCCCCCCCCCCCAAAAAAATATATATCTAGCTCTTGCTTGCCTTCGCTCCCACCCTGTCTTCCCCTGTCCTGGAGTGACTACCTCTGCCTCCTCACCATTCTGGCTCACTTAGTTGGTCTTCACAATCCCTGCTTGACTGCCCTCTCTACCACCTCTGCCCCCCACACCACCCCATGGAGATCAAGGCAGCGCAGTCTATAGCTCTCCTTCACCACCTGTTTCTGGCTGCGTTGGTTGCTTGCACGCCAAGTTATTTTTGTGTGTGCAGATTTACATATCTGTCTTGAGGTCAGCCCTTAGCTATTAGATGTAGATATTTAGGTGTGTAAAGACAGCAATCAGTAGATCTTTTGGGCTGTAAAACCTACCAATTACTGCATTGTACATCAAGCTCCACTTATGTACATGAGCTTTGTTTTAGTTGGGCAGGGGGGTTGTAATCCACTGTTGGGAACATTTCCATTTGCCTGAGCAGCACTTTACATGAGAGTGACAAAGTCATTGCCTAACGCAGGCCAAGCAGGCACAGACTTTCATAAGAGCCATTTTGGAACAGAAGTGCTCAGTCTAAAAAGGGAAAATATATTTTCAAGGGTTAGATGATGAGTCACCATACTTGACTACTGGTTTTTCCATTGATAGATAGCGCTGGACGTTGTGTTTGTTTCCTAAGAGACATCCAGTGAGGAATTCTTTCCATCCATCCCAAACGTCCAGATGAAGTATAGTACCTGCCAACAGAAAGTTACAGTCATTCAGTTCAGTTTCTAATTTTATTAGGGATACCATTTACAAAGTCATGAACCCCTCAGCCCAGTAATATGGCAAAATATAGTGCCAGCCAGCCAAGATGAAAACCATTTTGCATACTGGAATGTTTCCCTAAGTAAAGATTATGGGTTAGACGGAGTCCAAGTGAAGTAAAGCTGGTGGCAGAGTAGGACCTCTCCTTCCTGCGGTAGCTCACTAAGCCCACCCTCCCCCCTTCTCCTGTCCAGACCTCAGTGTTCCAGGCTACCATTGTTTGCTTTGAAGCTTAGCAAGGTCAGCCCTGGCTAGTATTTGGATGGGAGATGTCCAAGGAATACCATGGTCATGATATGGAGGCAGGCAATAGCAAACCACCTCTATTTGTGTCTTGCCTTGAAAACCCCACAGCAGGGATCCCCAACCTTTTTGAGCCTGTGGGCACTTTTGGAATTCTGACACAGGGTGGTGGGTGCAACCACAAAATGGCTGCCACAAAATGAAAACCACAGGGGGCAGGGCCAGCCACAAATTGGCTGCCGCAGCTTACCAGCAGCCATGCGGTAAAGACCCTTGTGCCACGCTGGCAGCTGCTGCAAAAGCAACATTTCTAAAAAACTGCATGATCTATCAAGTCTCCAGCAACCAGTCAAAACCTTTCCTGAGCAACAGCCCCACCCAGCCCACCCACTCCCTAAAAACACTTGGCAGGCACCAGAAAAGGTGTCAGCAGACGCCATGTTGGGGACTCTTGCCTTATGGGGTCGCCATAAGTTGACTGTGACTCGATGGTATTTTCCACCACCACCAGTTCTACTCTTGGTGGTCGAGGAATTTTAGAGATGGGTGGCACAGCCATGGGAGGCCTGCCATGGGAGGGGAGCAATCAGCAAAAATTGCCCTTCCCTCCTCTGGCAATAGAAAGGCCACTACATTGGTGAAACAGGGATGCCAGCTCTGGGTTGGGGAATACTTAGAGATTTGGATGTGGAGTCTGGGGAGGATGGAGTCTGGGGAGGGAAGCAGGGTAACATGCCATTGAATCCAACCTGCAAAGCCACCATTTTCTCCAGGGTAACTGATCTCTGTAGTCTAGAGATCAATTGTAATACTGGGAGATCTCCAGGCCACACCTGGACACTGGCAACCCTAGTGAAAACAGCTCCTTTGGATCCAAACCCACAAGAATTTCTTAATTTCAGATGGTTCCAGGAACAACTAGAGGGTCCACGCTATCTTGGAAATAGGTAAAATACATAAAGAGTCATACCTATATCTAACTGATAATCACTCAAGGTATTGCAGTCATACATCTCCCTGCCCTCTGGAGTCCTGAGACAATAAACACTGTTTGGGAAGCCACACTTCAGAGTCACCAGGGTTTTCAGCTGGGAAACCTTTTCTGAAAGAAGATAAATCTTTCCCATAATGGGCACTTTTTCATGTGTGACAGTATTGTAGACATAGAAAACTGGCTTGTCTTCTTCCTGGAAGGAAACCCCAACAATTAAGCACTTCTTTATTGATTTTTAAAAATTCTGTCCCACTGAACAAAACATCTCAGAACAAATCTTTAAAAATACCTTTTAAAAAAGCATATAAACAAAACATTTGAAACACTTTAAAGCTTTATCCGTATCATAAAATGGAGAAGATCTTAAAATTTTAACACTGAAAACCAGGAGCAAGAAAGAATAAAAACATGGCAAAAGGGTGAAAATCCACACATACCAATTAAAACAGTCTTCAAGGGCAGCCCCAGGTATACTGCATTGCAGTAATCTAACCTGAATCTAATCAGAACATAGATAACTGCCATTAAGCTATGCAGAATACTGGTGCTGCACATTTGGGCATCTATTGTCTTTCTATGAAATGTGGTCCAGTAATCCAGATTCCAACCTAGGGGCAGAGACTGTCAGTTTTGTTTTTAAAAGGACGTTACTAAAGTCTGCTATGTTCGGGGGGTGGGGCAGAGTTCCAAATCAGTGGGGAATTTTTTCTGAGCATGTTTAAAAGGCAAATGGAATGGACTTGGTAAAAAGGTGTCAGGGATGTCCTTACAGAGATATCTTAAAGGTAGAGGGGAGTAGTTTTGTGATGAGAGCCAGAGAAGAATTGGATTTTGAATATGATTGGTTAAATTATAGACAGATTTATGACTTATTTAAGACTGATAAAAAGAGGTATGGTTTTAGGAAGGAGAATAATGAAATTGAAGTTGTATGGGCAGAGAAAGGGGAAAAAGTGATTTCAAAAATTTATAAGGTTTTGTTAAAATGGTATACAGAGGACGAAATTGTAAAAGAACAAATAGTAAAATGGGCTATAAATGTAAATAGGGAAATAAATATGTCATTGTGGGAATGTTTGTGGAAAAAGTCAATGAAAATTTCAACATGTGTTAATGTGAAAGACAATGGTTATAAAATGATGTATAGATGGTATATGACGGCAAAAAAAATTGCTAATATGAGTGAGAATTTGTCTAACAAATGTTGGAAGTGTAAAAAAAAGGAAGGCTCATTTTATCATATGTGGTGGACTTGTGATAAAGCAGTAGCTTATTGGACAGAGAGCCATAATGAAATACAGAAAATCCTGAAATGTACTTTGAAAAAAGAAACAGAAATATTACTTTTAGGTCTTAAAATGGAAGAAGTGAACGTGACAAAGAGAACATTGTTATGGTATTTGATTACAACAGCAAGAATGACCTATGCTCAATTTTGGAAGCAAGAAAAAGTGCTGGAAAAATGGGACTGGATAAAGAAGATGCTTTTTATGGCAGAAATGAACAAATTAACAAAGAAACTTAATGAGAAAGAAGATGAAGAATTTTTTGCAGAATGGAAGGATTTTAAAGACTATGTTGAAACGAACTGGGATGTAAAAAATAATTTACTCTGCTTTGACAACTATTGAGAATAGAATATAGAAAATATTGACTGAATAGTAGTTAAATTGTTACCTAAGAGTGAGACAGTGAAAATGAATATGTTAGAAACAAAGAATTGAAAAACTGAGAAGTTTTATTATAATTGAAAATTGAATTAATAATGTAACGGGGGTGGGAGCATTGCTGGAAGCCATGGGGGGGGATGGAGGGGATATTAGAAAAGGATGTATTTAAAAGTATCTTGAAATATGGAACGTGTTATTATATCCTATTAATTAAAAAATTTCAAAAAAAAAGGTGTCAGAGATGTGATGCTATTTTGGGATATTTGGAGCATTCTCTTACTTCTAGCTGAGGATCAGACTGCCCAGCAAGATGGTTAGAGTAGTTACAAAATAAAACAACAGTATTGCACTACTCAAAAGAAGCAGTAAAGAATAAGAAGGAGAAGAGAAGAGATTGGATTTATACCCCGCCCTTCACTACCCAAAGGTGTCTCAGAGCAGCTTAGAAACTCCCTTCCCTTCCCCTCCCCGCAACAGACACCCTGTGAGGTAGGTGGGTCTGAGAGAGCTCTTGACAGCAACTGCTCTTTTTCAAGAACAGCTCTTATCAGAGCTATGGCTTGCCCAAGGTCATCCAGCCAGGTGCAAGTGGAGGAGTGGGGAATCAAACTCGGTTCTCCCAGATTAGAGTCCACGCACTTAACCACTACACCAAACCAGAGGAGCCTCTAAAGTACACTGTAGCATTACAGCTGGGACTGCAAACTTTATGTTGGGAAATTCCTGGACATCTGGCAGCAGCAGAAGAAGAGGCGATTGGATTTATACCCCATCCCTCACTACCTAGAGTCTCAGAGTGGCTTACAATCTCCTTTCCCTTCCCCCTCCCCACAACAGACACCTTTTGAGGTAGATGGGACTGAGAGAGCTCTTCCGTGAACTGCTCTTGAGAGAACAGCGCTGAGAGAACTGCGACTGACCCAAGGTCATGCCAGCAGTTGCATGTGGAGGAGTGGGGAATCTGACACAGTTTTCCCAGATTAAAGTCCGTGCTCCTAACCACTACACCCAACTGGCCCTGAGTAGAGCCTAGGAAGGGCAGGGTTTGGGGAGGGGAGGGACCTCAGTGGGGTAATGCCATACAGTCCCCCCACTAAAGCACCCCTTTTGTCCAGGAGAACTTATCACTGTAGTTTGGAGGTTGGAAAGCCTTCTTACAGCACCCCTCAGCAGAGAAAAAGGAACAGGGTAAGGGGTGGCCTGGGCTATGGAAGGGCCCTGACTCCATTGCCTGCTCCATCTCCTCTTTTGTGCAACCAGTACAAGAAAGGGGGAGGCAGCAGAGAGTGGAGTAGGGGCAAATGGATGTGATGCCACCTGCTCCCATGCTGCTTGTTGGTGCTACCATGGCAGAGTAGCATGTTGCTAGGGCTGCCAACCTCCAGGTGGCCAAAACCTAAGCAAAAATGCCGTGGACAATAATGATAACCAATTCACAAAACATACATTAGTAAGTGCAAAACATATAAAGTCCAATAAAGTCACAATATCAACATTCAAAATGCATATTGCATTTTAAAAAGTCCAAATCCATTCCAAAACAAGCCATAGCACAAATATTGCTTCAGCTTCAGTGCTTGATGTGAAATTGTGATGGTTGTATTGAATTCTCTGGATGTATGTATTGTTCCTGTACTCTCTTCTGAAAAAGCGATCTGTGAAACGATTTTCAAGTCAACGGCATCAAGGAGGAACACTCACATCCTTACAATGGCAAGAACTATGCACACGAGCACTTTATTCTTATTAGTAACTTTGTTCATGTTAATTCATGCCAGGGATTGTTGTGGAATGGATTTGGACTTCTCTATGCAATGTGCATTTTGAAAGTTGATATTGTGCCTTTTTTGGATTGTATTGGTTTTCATTACTGTCCATGGTATTTTTGCTTAGGTTTTGATCTTTTCCCGTGGTTCTTTCTGGTTGTAATTTCCTGGGATTGCAACTGATTTCCAGGTGACATAGATAAATTCACCTGGAGCAAATGGCCACTTTAGAAGGTTGACTGTATTCTATTATACCCCATAGCGGTCTCTCCCCTCCTCAAACCCCACCCTCCTCATGTTTCAGCCCGAAAATCTCCAGGTATTTCCCAACTTGAAGCTGGCAACCTTAATTTCTGTGCTCTGCATCTAGAAGCAGCCACTCTCATTGATAAATTGGATTTGCAGTACCATCCTAATTCCATGGAAGCCAATAGGCTTAGAAGTGGGTAACTTTGCTAAGGATGGCAGCATCCAACTCAGTAATCTCACCTATAAAATGGGAACAAAAGGGAGCTACTTCACAGTTGTTCACAGAGAAAGAAGATCTTGCAGCACACTTTACGCTATAAAAAAAGTGCAGAAACAATAAAAATGGTTTTCCAGAGAATAGTGCTTGGTTGTTTTATTTTTATTATTGTTATCATCATTATTTTAAACAGGCATATGTGGCATTTTCAAAAGGTAAGGGCACTTTACAAATATAACAGTACATCCAGCTCTATTCTCTGCCGTCTTTCTCAGGAAACTGGCCCCACTTGAGTTTTAAAAATGCCAAGGATGGCAGCTCTCTGGCTTCTGTTCCTGGTTTTCATGTTCTGTGGCCTTAGTAATGCTGTGCCAGCAACAATAATAATCCTAGCCAACTAATTCTAGAATGTAGAAAACAAAGTACACAAGGAGGCATAATGTTCTGTATTGTTTCTGTCTGGATAAGGCACAACCAAGCTGTGTCTCGGCGCTTCACATATCAGCTTCAAAGAGGGGCCAGGCCTATTAGCTCAGAAAAGCGTCTGCCTTGCTACTTGTGTTCTGCTTAGTGGCTTTACATTTGGTTACCAGTCAGCTGGACTGAAATAGCTCTCATAGTGAGGCACAATAATCTCCCCGCCTTTGAGAAATAAGTTGTGGCACAGTTTAGATAGATCATATGCTATACTTTTTCCTTATTTATTTATTCGTTCATTCATTCAATTTTTATCCTGTCCTCTCCACCACAGGCAGGCTCAGGGCGGCTTACATTAAGGATTAAAAATATTAGAATACAAACATACCAAGTCATAAACTCACAATAAAATAGTGAAGATCCATTTTTATAGACTGTAGATGTCAAGGTAGACTGAAACCATGGTTATTTCTTAGTAAAGGAGGCAAATAGTTGTTTTCTGGTTTGTATCCTGCTGTTTTTTACAAGGAGTTGAGGTAAGGTTGCCAAGCTCGAGGTAGTGGCTAGAAATCTCCCACTATTACAACTGATCTCCAGGTGACAGAGGTCAGTTTACCTGGAGAAAATGGCCACTTTGGAAGCTGGATTCTGTGGCACTGGAGTCCCTCCCCTCCCCAAATCCCACCCTCCTCAGGCTCTACTCCCAAAATCTCCAGGTATTTCCAAACATAAGAGCCCTGCTGGATCAGACCAATGGTCCATCTAGTCCAGCATCCTGTCTCACATGGTGGCCTACGAGTTCCTCTGGAAGGGCAACAGCAGGGCATAGAGGTTGAAGCCTTCCCCTGATGTTGCCGCCTGACTCTGGCATTCAGAGGCTTAGTGCCTCTGAATGTGAAGGTTCCCCTCCATCGCCATGGCTAGTACCCACTGATAGAATTATCCTCCATGAATCTATCTAATCCCCCTTTAAAGCTGTTTATTCCTGTGGCCATCACCACATCCTCTGGCAGTGAATTTCAAATTTTAAACTCTGTGTAAAGAAGGAGCTGGAAACCCTAAGTTTAGGACAGTGTTAAAGGACACTCCAGTTTTATCCGCAAAACAACCCTGCGAGGAAATAGGCTAGGCTCCAAGAGAGTGCGACTCAGGTAAGGCTAAGCATCATGGCTGAACAAAGATCAGAAATTAGGTCCCTGGCCCTAAGCCCATCTGTTGTACCACATATTGAATTTTAAACCTGAATTCCCACCCTCCCCCTCACATTTGATAGTATGTTGCCAGAAAATTAAGCGTGTAGGATGTTATGCTATAAATTATTGGTTGTCTGACAAATGGTAGAAGGAAGAGTTAAATGCATTTTGCTGCTGAATTCCACTGGCCCAGAATCCTTCTGTGTAATCTGTGAATGAGAAGTAGAGGACTAGTTTGCCACAATGTGCTTAAAGGAGGGAAGGAGAAATAGGTGAATCATCTGAATCAGTGATTATTGCTTTTTAGGCCATGGTTTTTAACTAGCTTGGAAGGGCCGTGGTGGCTCAGAGGTTAAGATGCTGAGCTGCAGACTGAAAAGTCTGTAGTTTGGCAGTTCGAGACCCTAATGCCATGTGACAGAATGAACTCCCATCTCTGGCCTCAGTTCCTGCCACCCTTGCAGTTCGAAAGCAAGAAACTGCAAGTAGATAAATACGTACCGCTTCGGTGGGAAAGTAACAGTGTTCTGTGTGCCTCGGTGTTTAGTCATGCCAGCCACATGACTATGGAGAAGTCTCTGGACAGTGCTGGCTCTTCGGCTTGGAAATGGAGATGAGTACCGCCCCTTAGAGTCAGATTCAACTGACTTTCGAGCATGGGAAACCTTTACCTTTACTTTTAACTAGTTTACTCTAGTGTTGTGCTGTGATTTTTATGGGACCTGCTCTAGAATTATTCTGTTTCAAGTCTACAGTTTGAAGGAAGGAAAAGATCCAAGGCAACTGAAACATGTCAGGAGTAATGGGTCTCCTCATAAATGGGTTAAGAGAACATAAGAACATAAGAGAAGCCAATGCTGGATCAGGCCAATGGCCCTTCTAGTCCAACACTCTGTAACACAGCAGCCAAAAATACCAGGGTTCAATAAAGCAGCAACCTGTTTCCCATTTACTTGGCAATATCCCAATAAACTCAAATTGGATTTCCTAAAAAACATGCCTGGGATCAGGTTGAACAGGTTGAGAAAGAAGTACTTTTCTCCCTTTCTCACAATACAAGAACTCGTGGGCACTCAATGAAATTGCTGAGCAGTCGGGTTAGAACAGATAAAAGGAAGTACTTCTTCACCCAAAGAGTGATTAACATATAGAATTCACTGCCACAGGAGGTGGTGGCAGCTACAAGCATGGACAGTTTCAAGAGGGAATTAGATAAACATATGGAGCAGAAGTCCATCAGTGGCTATTAGCCACAGGGTATAGATGGGAACTCTCAGTCTGGGGCAGGTGATGCACTCTATTCTTGGTGCTGGAGGGGGCAGCAGTGGGAGGGGGCTTCTAGTGTCCTGGCCCCACTGCTGGACCTCCTGATGGCACCTGGTATATTTTGGCCACTGTGTGACAGAGTGTTAGACTAGATGGGCCACTGGCCTGATTCAACATTGGCTTCTCTTATGTTCTTGTGTTCTTATGTTATGTGCTTTCAGCTATTGTGTTCCTGAGTCAAACTATAATTCTATCAAGGTCAGTAGTGTCTGTTAGGATTACCACCCACCATTCACTTGCTGTCCCCATTGCCACTTGGCATGGTGGCTAGGGAAAAATTAGGGGTAGAGACTAATGGCATCAATGGGGAAAGAGTCCCTGTGCCAATAGTAAAACCATAGAGTCTAGGGGGTTCCTAGAACATCAGTCTAATGTGGTGACATCAATTCTGGGTTTGCACTGGAAGTGATGCTGGGCCATTGACTTTGCCCATGCCCTCTCCCACCACTGCCTGGCAACACTATCTCTTGTTGGAAGTGAAGGACTTTTCACTATCTCTTAGCCTCAGACTTCAGAGGGGGACTATAGGCAGTCCCATCTACCTCCAGCCCATTTTTCAATCATTGGACTGTCATCATCATCAAAGTGCTCCCTCTCGTCCCCCCTGCACTGAAGACGAGTGGTTTCATTTCTGATTTTTTAAAAAGGCACTACAGTATCAACATATTGATATTCCATGAATTCCCATCTTTCATTTGAAAAAATGTCTCTAGCCTCCACCCTCATGGAGATATACCTTTTTCCTTATATCTCTGTAAGTGCGTTCAGACGGGCAGCTAATCCCACCATTATGCCAGCTCAAATTTGATCCCGATCTTTTAAATCCATCGTTGCATGACCAGACACCCCTCGGTGAAATGGCCTTACCATGCACTGCCTCCATTGTGGATTGTCTAGACGGTTTCCACTGAAGGAGGCGCGCACAGTGTTTTGTTTTTTAACTTTTCGCGCATGCGCATAGGCGTCACAGCGCGTCCTTGTTGAAGGAGGCGCGTGGTGGGTTTTTTAAAAAAAACTTTTTGTGCATGCGCATAGACATGACAGCACATCTTTGTTGATCCGCGCATGTGTAGAGATTTTTTAAAATGGTGCCCGCTTGGGATGGTCTGACGTTAAACCATCCTGATGGGAGGATTGCGCGCTGGTGGAATGATCAAACGGATGAAAGTCCGCAGTTGTCCCGCAGGTAATTGGAAATCCCAGATTTAAAGTGGTATCTTTTAAGTACACCTCCAAAGCGCAGCAAAACAGGATGCCCACGGAAGAAGGACATTTCCCAGATGTTTGTGTATGGACAGTAACTTTAGATCTGTGAGGCAATCGTGCCTCGCGCAGATCTAAAGAGTCGTCTGATCGGACTCTGTGAGGGAAGGAACTAGAGTACATTGATATATCTATGTTCTAGTGCCTTTTTTAAAAATGCAGCCATGATATTGATATACAGATACAAGCATGCTCAAAAAATTAAGAAGCAGGGGGTGCTATGACGATAACAGCACCTTCCCTTGAAATCCTGATTATTTACAGCATGTGTGGAAGAGAATGAACTGACTCCACAACTGTGAAAATGCAGAACGTGGGCAGACATGCAGAAGAACCGTGCCCAAACCAATTCCAGTGCTTGTGGATCAACCGCCAAGAAAATCAGGAGTAAGTTGAATATATGGAAAAGTCATGACCCCTCCCCCAAATTAGTCTCAGTTGCTGCAGCAGGCAGCAAAGGAGATTAAGCAAGGGAACTGGCTGAGAATTAGAGCTGGAGGCGCAGCATCTTTCTTAGTGCTTCAGTCATAGATACATTCTAAAAGCAGAGTGTTGTCTTTAAATAAGCTTATTAATTGGATCTGTCCTCACTATTACAGAAATCTTTCCTTCTGCAGATTCAGTTTCTATTAAGAAGTACTATGCTATCCTTTAAAAGACATTAGAAGTTTCTGGAAAAGAAAAGGTAAGACTAAGAATTCATTAATACTGCCTTAACACCTTTCTGCAGTCATTATCTGAAGGTTACCAGTCTCAGGCTAAGGTCAGATGCTTTTGATTACTGCTGAGTACTGCCACCACAAAGGCTATAATTTCGAGACAGAAAACAGCATGCACAGAAAATATCTCTGCTAATTAGGCAGCATGGTGGTGTTGTTTTTTTAAAAAAAGAACTGTGCAGTACCTTAATAACACATTTAATTGTGGAAGACACTGATATTCCTACATCAGCAAGAATCCAGCTGTCCTTGAGTACTGCTCCTGCATATATCAACTCCAAATATCTCCTGCCTTGTTTATCTTCAGAGACAGGTACATGAAAATAATCCTTAAGAAAACAAAATGCAATAGGTGATTCTTCTGAAATAATAAGAAGCAAACATTCAGGGTAAAAAAACAGTTAGGATTCCAGTCCATACCCGTTACCTCAATAAACCCCATGATCAAAAGACAGCATAGAGTTAGGCTCGGTTAGTTTGGATGTGTGGGATTGTTGGTTCTTGCCTACAATGGTTAAGATCCACCTGTTTCCATAGGTATTTTATGCAAAAGACTCTATAGTTGTCTGCACATATTAGGTTTCAGTTCAGCGTCTTTTTTTTTGCGTTATGCAAAATGGTCCTAATCCTCACTACTCCAAATTAATTCAGGAAGTACATTTACAAATAAGAGCAGGGGCAATTCAAATTATTGTTTTTTTAAGTGATGAGTTACCATATGAACAAGTTTATGACTAATCCAGAGTGTGATCCCATTTTGACTCTTTATATCCTGGTGAAACCACTCTTGATGTTATCTTAAGTGCCATCAAGTCACTTCTGACTTATCGCGGCCCTATGAATAAATGATCTCCAAAATGCCTTATTGTTAACAGTGATGCTCAAGGCTTGCTTACAGAAAGCCCTGGCTTCCTTGATTGGGTCAATCCATCTCATGTTGAGTCTTCCTCTTTTCCTGCTGCCTTCAACTTTTCCTACCGTTATTGTCTTTTCCAGTGATGATTGTCTTCTCATAATGTGACCAACATATGACAGCCCCCATTTAGCCATTTTAGCTTAGTTCAGGCTTGATTTGATCTACAGCCTATTTATTTGTCTTTTTGATGGTCCATGGTATCTGTAGAACTCTCCTCCAACATCACATTTCAAATGATGTTATCTTAAGTGAACCAACAAAATCACCAAATGTTCTTCTATTGTGTTTAAAGATCAGGCTGTCAAAACAGGTATAGCATCAAATCAGGAATATATCTATGGAGAGTCAGGGATCAGGTGCCCCCACCCGGATATTTCAGGTCCCACTCTGAATTTTCACCTTTCATTTAAGAAAAGAAAGAGGTCAGCCTCTACTAATTTGAAAGTCTTTTCACCCTGAGGTTTTCCCACAGTTTGAGTGTGGACCTGCAGTGGTTTTTCTCTGAGCCTCTCATGTCCTCATTTTCCATTTGTTGTTCTTTTATAGTGTCTTTGTCGTTTTCCCCATGCTTTCTCAAATTAGATCACAGGCAGTTTGAGCAAGCATGGAGAAATGTCAAAGACATAATGGAAGGACAAAAAAACAACAATGGAAAATGAGGATTCAAGGAAGCTTAGAGAAAAACTGCTGTAGGTCGGCACCTAAACCACAGGAATATCTATGTGTGAAAAGATCTGCATTTCAGCAATATAATTGATGACTGGCTAAGAATTTGGAAAGTGATGAAGTATGTAAAGGCAGTTCCATATAAAGAAAATATTTATAAATTATTCTATAGATGGTATTGGACGCCTGACAAGATTGCTAAAAGTTATAAGGTTATATCCAGAAATTGTTGGAGGTGTAATACTAATGTTGGTACATTTTTCCATATGTGGTGGAAGTGTGGAAAAATACAAAAGTTCTGGCACAATATTAATAAGGTGATAAGAGAAATTACGAATTTTGACTTAGAACTGTTACCAGAAATATACCTGTTGAATATTATACCCGAAGGTTTCAAGCAAAAAGATGTATGTTTAATAACCCATATACTTACTGTGGCCAGAATAGTAGTAGCTAAATATTGGAAGTCAGATGGATTACCAGTAAGAGATGAACTAATTAAGAAACTAATAGAGGCTGCAGAAATGGTAAAAATATATATATATAAGGGGAAGCTTGGATGTCATTAAATTGCTCCATTAAAAGGTAAACCTACTTCAGACTTTCAGGATTCTGTTCACTGAGGGAAAAGTGACAAGTCCTTGGGGATTTCCTTTTTCATTTTACTAATATACCATTTGATTAAAGTTATCTATTTAAGGTTATTTCTATGCTGCCTCTTCAGAGTCCTGCTTGAGGCAGTTTACAATTAAAAGAATAAATTATCAATATAAAAACAACAAGCCATTAAAACAAGACCAGGGACATAAACAGCATAAAGCTGTCCATAAAACAGACCTCACCATTACAAAGCTGGAAAGATAAACCCCCCTAATTAAAAGCCTGGGTAAAAATAGATATTTTGACCGGGTGCCTAAAAGACAGTAAAGAAGGTACCAGGGGACCCTTAAGGGGGAGAGTGTTCCAAAGGTAAGATGGCACCACAGAAAATGCTTCATCACTAATCTCCACAGCAACCCAACTAGCTCAGCTTGGCCTGAATTCATCAGAGTTTGGGGACTAAGCAGGATTGGCCATGATCAGAAGTTGGACGGGACCAGGGAAGATTTGGGGATTGCCACCCAGATAAAGGCAGTGGCAAACCACCTCTGCTTGTCCCTCACCTCAAACAACCCATGATCAGGGCTGTCATCAGTTGGTTGGGACTTGACAGCACATTCTTTTTCTTTTAGTCACCACCCGTCTCACCTCTGAGGCAGAGAGGGCAGGGCTTGGGAGGCAGATCTTAACTGGCACACCAGACAGTATGGAGGGAGACAGTCCTTTAACGTGTTCTGACTGGCCTCAAGCCATTTAACAACTTAAATAACTTCAAACATATTGAACTGTTTGTACTCAGGCCTTTGCTATTTATACATCAATTTAAGATGCCGCAAAGTTTCTGGTTATAAGTTTGGTAGTAATGTTTTTAAAGAATCTTTGTACCAATTCCTGGAACCCAAGGGTACAGCTAAACCTCAAGCAGAATAAAAATCCCAGTTATTTTACAATATGCAGTCCAAATAAACTAACCCTTCTCACATTAAAATATATACAGATTTGGAACAGCTTGTTCAGGTATTTCAAATATATTATTTAGATCACAAAAGAGACACCAAGTCTCTTGAGTTAAAAGAATCCCACTGGCAACTCTTGTGTGACATAAACTGGTAGTATACATTTTAACAAAATGTTTGCAATGAAATCCAGTGACAAATGAGTTCCTTATTTTACGACAATGTGAAGCTTTTCTATAGTGATTCTCCACTGGACAGCAGATATAACCCATTTCAGATTTGCACATGCAGTTAAATGCTAAGACAACCATGTCAACATTATAGAGAACAAAGCAATTTGGCTTCTGGACAAGTTCTTACCTTTATCATCAGCTTTACATCTTTTACGGTATCCTCAGATGAAATGTCAAAAGATTCATAAAGTCCTTCAAAAGCAACAAAAACCCTCATTTTGAAAAATGCCCTTAGAAACTCTTTGAAGCTCTTTCTACACAAACAACAGGCTCCACAGATCTTGTACCCACAATGGCATAGAATAATCAATCCTTAGGAGATTGTAAATATCCAATGTAAATGTGTACATTTTTCTTCAAAGCCAAAGGCAGCCAGAAAAGGCCCAGATTTCTGAAGCAACAGAGAGACACAGAAAAGTGAGCTGGCCTCCCTAAGTTGAGCAGCATAGGAAAAATGTCCCCCTTCAAACCACAAGCTTAATTAAACCATCAAGCCACGTATTGACCGTGGCAAGCGGGAACAAGCTTTCAACATGTACATGCATGTTTCCAGATAACCATACCAGTTTTCTTTGCTCAACTGGCACTTAGCAAACCATTCAGCATCATTACATAAATGAGTGTTATTGTTTATTTGATTCCTTATGGCATTCTGCAAACTTTCTCTAAACAAATCTTGCCTCTGTGCCCACGTTACCATAACAACTCTATAAGCCTGTTAACAGTGCTTGCCTGTCTGCTTTAGATCAGGAGCCAACTGTACTTTCCACAAAAAGCAGAAAGGCCGGTTGCTGGAGAACTTGACATTCAATAAGCAAGAGAATGAGCAGAGGGAGTTGGGGGTTCCTGCTGCCATTTAAAATCACTGTGCCCTTTAACATACGGTTTTCTCTTGGGTAAGGTACAGAGAGTTGACTGGTGGTCTGAAAAGATGCTTGTTGTTTGCAGCTGTTGAAACAATAAGCTCCCTGGAGCCTATAAAATGAATGTCGCTGTAGACGGAATACACTGTTGTTGTTTTTTCACCAGCATGCTAAGTCATAGATTGAAATTTGCTGACATTGGCATGAACTTCAACATGTCTATTTATCCTTTGTTATTACTATGGCATGATATAAAAGGTAACCTATGCCGTGCTGTGGTCAGAGTGTCAGACTAGAGTCTGGGAGAGACCCAGATTAAAATCCCCACTCTGCTGTAGAAGCTCACTGGGTGTCTTTGGGCCAATCACACACACTCAACTTAACCTACCGTACAGGGTTGTTGTAAGGATAAAATAGAGACTAGGGGAATGATCTAAGCTGCTTTGTGTCCCCAGTAGGGAGAATGGCAGTGTATAAATGAAGTGAATAAATAAAAGGTAAAAACAGCCAAACCTGCAAAACAGAATAAAACTACAGTCAGAACAAAAGGAAGACCAAATGAAAACAACATTTGTGCTTGATACTGTTTAGAATAGAAATCTACCAAATTGTAAGCATTTACTTTTGCTGCTAGTTTGGATCCACCTGAGTGTTTCCCCCTGTCCCCTGGGAACAGCATTTGAGGAGGCATTTTTGGTCTCACAGGAGAGGGCAGGTGAGAAAGTCATGCTGCTCAGGTAGACACCTTTCTATCTGTGGAGACATTTCACTGGATTCAAGCCATTGTGGCCAAGAAGACAGATTTAAGTTTGTTCTTAACTCTCCCATTTGGAATCGGTGGGACTTAAAAATGTTTAAGTATTGTTGGATGTTGGATATTGAACTATCATTATGCTACAACACTCAATTGCAGTCACAAATGGATTGGCTTGTCCACATAGGATAATCCAGTTACAAATTATTCCTATAGTGCAATATCCAGCAATGCCGAGATACAGCCTATGTGTCAGGCAGCAGGACCCCACGTGACCTTACCAGCTGCAGCAATGCAAGCCTCTCTCCCTTCTCCTCCATGATGACAGCAGACAGGTAGGATTGCCGGCTCTGGGTTGGGAAATCTCTGGAGATTTGGGGGTGGAGCCTATGGAGGGTAGTGTCAGCTCACTGCCATCAAGGCTTGTGGGGGGGATTGGAATGTGTTACTTTCGGTTCTCCTGTTTTCTTGGTGATGCTCCCTTATCTCTATGTTTTATGTACCTGGCGTTGGTTCCTAGCTGTAACATCTTTCCTGGTGAAAAGTACTGAGACTTACTAGTGATTTCAGCTCTCACATACTTTATTAGCTGGAGAACAAGACAACTGAGCCGGCTCGCAGGCCGGCTTTTATTTCCAAGTGACCCACACCCCAAACACACACACACCCGGTGATTCGCTATTTACATTGATTGGATTAACTCCTGCTCCTCCATTGGAGGGGAGTCAGGATCCACTAGTCCATTGTCCTTCGGGGCGAAGCTCAGGCCCTTCGCCTGGCCACATGGTGGACCGGTTAGAACCAGTCCAAGCACATGGCTGTCCAGAGCCCATGTTCTCCTGTGGATACATTACACCTGGGAAAGTGGGTCCACTGTATTTTGGTGGGCCCCGCTTTTTACACTTTTTACCTTGATTGGCTCCATGCCACCCACTGACCCTTTGAACCATGTATATCTGTTCTTCCCATGCTTTTTGCTTTAGTCTTAACACAGATCCTGAAGTAGAGATGCCTTGCCAATACTGTATCAATAAATTTTCCTTCTAAAGAAGCCAGTCGTTGATTCTGATTGTTGCATGAGTGACAGGTAAGGTAAGGGTCTCCACAGGATATGATGCCAAAGATTCCACCCTCCAAAGCTAGGGCTGTCAGCACTGGCTTGGGAAATATCTGGAGAATTTAGGAGTGGAGCCTGGAAAGGGAGGGGTTTGGGAAGGGAGGGGCCAGACCTCAGTGGGGAATAATGCCATAGAGTGCACCTTTCAAAGCAGCCATTTGCTCCTGGGGAACTGGTCTCTGTCACCTGGAGATCAGTTCTAATTCCAGAAGATTTCCAGCCCCCTAGCTGGAGATCAGCAACACTCTTATACCATTGGCCAGGCCATGCTCTGTTGCTTGGTCAAGAGTAAGGCTGGTCTGGCGCCACCAACCTGAGTCACAGGCCAACCATGCAGGCTATAGAGATGGCTTGTAAAGAAAGAAGTAACCTGGCAGGCATCCGGTGGAGGCAGGGCTGGCCTCTGAAGTAAGAGGCAGTCCTGCAGATAGGTGATGGGAAACAGAATTGGATATAATGCCAAATGGAGAGGGTAGGAGAAACTTGCCCAGGTCCATGAGAGCTTTCCTCCACCCCCAGGACTTCCAGGCCAACAGGGATGGGATAGAAATGGGGAGGATTTTTTTTTTTTAAAAAAGAGGTGCCAGAACTCAATTTATATACTGAAAACTCCTGAACTTTTAAACATTTTAAAAATAGTTTTGTCAAAGAGGTTCTGGAACTCTGTTCTCACATGGTTTCCCAAGAAAAAAAGCCTTGGAAATGGCCAAGAGAGAGGTCCCAGAAGCAGCCCAAGAATGTTGGAGCTAATCCTGCTCAGAGTACTGGGGTGGAGAAGTAACTGCCACCTGGTGCTGCAGCCTCCTCCTTTCTTTTCACTGAGGTCTGGTGGGCCCTCTAGAGGTAGGAGTGGTTGTAGCTGAAGGGCAAATGGTGGATCAAGGGCAGGGGGAACCCCACACTATGATTAAATTGTGTCCATGTACACCAGCTCAAGATCTCACCAGAAAAGTCAACAGAAATTATTTATCTGAAATACATAATTTTTGGCTAATCAAGTTAAAGTGGCAGTTACATATAAAAATATTCAAGGCATTTATTGTGCATTAATGTGTCATAATTCTACAAACAACTCCTAAGGACAAAACTACATCCATTAGAATTTTTTTCAGGACTGCTACTACAATGGTGATATTAAGCAAACTAGCATTTGTGTAAATTCCTATTGTACTTTATAAGAGTGGGATATGCATAACGGGATATAAAGTTTCTCACTTACTAATCATCTCAGGAACACTGTGAGGAAATACTGGATCATAACATGTATTTATTTTCTATGAAGGAGAAAGAGGAGGAGGAGTTGGTTTTATACCCCGCTCCCAAAGGAGTCTTGGAGTGGCTTACAAGTGCCTTCCCTTCCTCTCCCCTCAACAGACACTCTGTGAGGTAGGTGGGGCTGAGAGAGTTCTGGGAGAACTGTGACTGACTCAAGGTTTCATGTGGTGGAGTCGGGAATGAAACTCTGTCCTCCAGATTAGAATCTGCTGCTCTTAACCAGTACACCAAAACATGTACTCTGCTTTTCCATCAGACTTGATATTTGGAATTATAGCCCAGAGGCGCTGCCTTACTTGCTGGTAGCCCTAAATAGCAGGGTACCCCACTTCTAACCTGAACCAGAAACCCACAAAGTCAGGCCAAGGAAGGTACTCTTGGCCTGAAACAGAGCTAGCCATAAGCTCTGAAAAAGGGTTTAATTTCAGGTGACACAAGGCAGCCCTCCAAGGCAATCTCCAACCTCCCCCTCCACCCAGCAGAGGTATGCTTATGGAATAACAATGGGTTAGTTTGGTGTAGTGGTTAAGTGTGCAGACTCTAACCTGGGAGAACCGGGTTTGATTCCCCACTCCTCCACTTGCACCTGCTGATGTGACCTTGGGTCAGTCACAAACTCTGGCACAGCTGTTCCTGAAACAGCAGTTTGTGTTAGAGTTCTCTCAGCCCCACCTACCTCACAGGGTGTCTGTTGTGGGGAGGGGAAGGGAAAGGAGTTTGTAAGTCACTCTGAGACTCCAAGTGAAGGGTGCGGTATAAATCCAATCTCTTCTTCTCCTATCAGGTAAGGTATCTACATTTCTAAAGATCTGACAAAGATAGCTGTGTTTCTCAAAAGCGTATGCTACAATAAGGTTTATTAGTCTTAAAGGTACTACTGGGCTTTTTACTATTTTACATTTCTAAAGACTATTCAGAGGTCACCTGGTGAATAGCACTGCTGTCTCCAGAACATCACCTAGCCCTTTTGTGTGCATGTGAGAATCCTCTGTTTCCACAACCTATGTTGTTCCCCCCACCCCCGCCCCCATTGAACCTAAGCAGATGATAATCAGAAACCTAGCTTGTCATTCTTTTGATCTGTTAAAAAATATCTTCACTATTTTGCATGCTAATTTAACAAGACACCCCTATATATACAGCTATGATATGTAATCCCATTTCATCATCTGATGATGTGTGCGTGTACACAGAAGCTCACACCTTGAATAAAACTTTGTTGGTCTTAAAGGGGCCACCTTGATCTAGGTTATGTTAAAGTAGAAGTTTATACCACTACCAAAATTTCCACAAAAACAAGTGAACTTTGATTCTAATAATCAGTTGAGTCTTCTAATAACCAAATAACAAGTGTTTTGGGTAAATGTGTTTTATTTATTAAACTGGATTTCAATTTGCTATAATGGCAGGGTGTAAGAATGCACTGAATCTGGATAATTGAGGATGACAGTACTTGCATAATAAATAGGCATCTTCTGTGAGAAGAGGCATTCTATCTCTCAGGATCAAATAACGTCCATCCTTGTGACCAGCAGCTAGAAAAGTTGCTGGTGTTTCTCTGATTCGAGACAAAATGCCTTTCTGCTGTTCCAGTTAACCTGGCATTGTTGTGGGATTATTGATGGTTTAATAACTGCATCCATCTTTTTTCTCACCACTGAATTGTGTTACCAGCATTCTGAACAGCTTTGTGCTAAAAACACTGGCTCAGACTAGTAATGAGACCTACAGCATTTTCTTGTTTGTGTTTGGAAAGGGAAAAACAAATTATGTATAATCAGGGCAAAGACCATCAATCAAATGTAATCTAGTTAGCTCTAAATTCAGTACGACTCTTTACCCCCACAAAATTACTGTAACTATAAATACAACTAGAGTTAATTTGTAACCTCTTTCCTGTTTTCCCTCCAAAAGGGCTGCTTATTTGCCTTTGTGCTTCACTATCACCTGTTTCCTCTCATCAGCATTTCTCCTCCCACACATTTTCCTGATAAGCTCTAGTTTCTTTTTCCACTTCGCTATCTGCTAATATCCTGAATCTCTATGAAGAACTTCCCACTACTTTTAGGCTTTTTCCAGGTAATTTTGCTTTTCAATCTATCTAGTGGGCCTTTCTTCCAAGGCCTTGTTCTCTCTTCTGCATTTTATCTTCCCAACAACCCTGTGAGGTAGGTTAGGTTGATGAAAAAGTGACCAGCCAAAGACCACCCAGCAAGCTTCACAGCAAAATGAGAATCTGAACCCAGGTCTCCTTGGTCCTATTCTGCCCCTCAAAAGACTATGACACAATGGTTTCTGCCTTATTTACATGAGTGATTAAAATGTGGAATTCACTACCAGAGGGTATAGTGATGGCCACAAGCAGCTTTAAAAGGATTCATGGAAGATAGATTTATCAGTGGCTACTAGATAGGGTGACTCAAGTCCAGTGACACCTTCAAGATCAACAAATGTTTATTCAAGGTATGAGCTTTCATGTGCATGCCCACTTTTTCAAATACACTGGAATGGAAGGTAGAGTTCAAACTTATAGACGAGGCTGAACAGACCAACATGGCTCACCACCTGGAACTATCTTCAAGGGAACTTCCACATTTAAAGGCAAACCTGTGAATACAGGTACAACAAAACAGCATCAGAGAAGGCCTCTACCTCTAAGCCCTGTTGTTGGCCCTCTGGAGTAACTGATTGGCCCCCATGTTTGGCAGGATGCTGGCCTAGATGGTCTGATTCGGCTGGGTTCTTTTTATGTTCTGCTTATCATCTTCACTTTCTTACTTCTCAGTATTTCCTTACCCCAAATTTTTCTAATCTAGAAACATAATGCCCTACTTCCAGACGTCGTGTAATGCAAGCAAGCTGTGCTTGTTGCTGTTTCTTAAGAGCAAAGAAAGAAGGGGGGAACTCTGTACATACTCAAAGGCACTCATCCATCTACACCAGGCCTTGTTACTAGCAGAGAACAGAGTACACTTATGTTTCAGGGTTAAATTTGTTAGCATCGAAAAACACGTTCAGGAGACAACGCCCAGCTCGCATTAGGCTCTGCAATGCCTTCCCCCGCTCAGCTGTCTCTCTTTCTGGGCCATTCCTCCCGGCGGTGCCCCGCCACCTTCTCACACCATCCTCCGCATCCCTCGCTCAGTTTCTCCTCCCTCGCCCCGCCCATTCTCTCCTCAGTGGCCATCACGTGCGAGCTTCTGCGCGCATCCTGCGTCCACCCTTGGAGCGACAGGCCACAACGGCCAATCCACGTCGTAGGCCTAACCTCCTCCGCCTATGCGCGGGCTTGCCCGGGAAGAAGGTGGGATTTCCGCCGCTCCTGGGGCTGGCTCGCTGACGGGCCGAGAGAGGGCTTTATTATGGATTCCGACTGAGGCGAAATCTGGCCCTTCTGCGGCTCGTTTGGAGCGACCTCTCCCCTTCAGGTAAGGGAGGAGACCTCTGCCCTGCGGCGGGGGGACACAGCACGACACGACCCCTGAACTCCCAGTCCCCTCCCGGTCCAGGGCTGGGCTCTGATATTAGTTTGGCTGGATATTGGATTCCCATCAGCCGGCCGCTTGTAACAGAAGATCGCCTTTAACGGCATGACCTTGTTGCTGCCTTTTGCTCGCTTCCCGACTCCCTGAGCCCTGTCCGCTGCAAATGTGATTAGGGCGGATTGGGGGGGAGGAGGAGGAGGAATCGGGACACACCTCGATTGAGCAACTTTCGTTTCTGGATGCGCCTGCCTGCCTGCGTTTTATTGCTGCCATTCTCTTCCTCTCTTTTGCCTCGTTTCCCGTTTTTGAAGTTTGTGTTGACATCCGCGCGTGATTTCTCGTCCTCCCCCAAAGACGCTGATTTCCAAAGAGCGGGAGTGCCCAGCTGCAAACGACTCCTTTGGAATTTCCGAACCTTCACGCATGGGCGCGTGTGTGTGTGTATATATATATGTGTATATGTGTGTGTGTATATATATGTATGTGTATATATATGTATATATATGTATATATATGTGTGTATATATATATATGTAAGTAAAATATTTTAAAGCCGCGTACGGTGAGGTGATGCCGGCGGTGTTTATGATGTCGTTAAATGCCCTGTGATGATGCCATCCATGCCTCTGTCCCCCATCCCCTCCCTCTCCGGCCTCTCTTGGGCTAAAAGGCTGAGCACAGCGTTGCGGTGTTAAATGTTAACAGATGAGATCCACAGAGGCTGTGCTCGGAGCTTGGTCGTGCTGGTATGTTTTATAGCCCGGTTTTTGTACTTTGATCAGGCAGAATCAGGAGTCAGTTAAAAGGGTTTCCCTGCCTCCTCGCTTTTGTTTTGCTTTCAGCACCCTGGGCAGGTACCCAAGTTGCTCCTCTTGTATAGCCCGGTTTCTAGCAGCATAATGACTTGACTGTACAGTAAAGCATGTTGGGCCCTGGATGACTTTAGGAGAGGTCTAGCTTGGTGTGCAATGTGGTGACTTTTACTCCTGAGGTATGTGGGATTATATCAAAACTGCAGTGTTTGCATGAGCATCTGTTAGCATTTCTTTCAGGCAACTCCTGACCTACCCAGTTCTAAATAGCTTGGGCACTGCATATCTAAGAGACTGCCTTGTTCCATGTGTTCTCTTGACAGTACCATTTATGTGGAACAGCAAGGGTATATGAGACTGCTTGAGGTGATTGCTTTGCAAATTCCAAGTGCCCATCTGTGGAAATTTGGTAACACCTGAGCTTGTGAATTACTTGAAAGTGCTGTCAGGTCTCTGTATTCAGGCTGGTTGGGGTGGCTGGGTTTCAAGTTAAGCCAACAAAACGGTTGTTTAGTATTTGATTTAAAAACGCACACGCAAAACACTGCCATGTAGCTTTCCCTTCCTTTGGGTTTTAAGAAGCTCTGCTTGTGTTTAAATTTTATTATTTCTTTACTTCATTTCTGTCCTGCCTTTCTCCTCAGTGGGAACCTACAGCAGTTGACATTATTGTTCTGTACTCCATTTTATCCCCACGACGACTTTGTGAGGTAGGTTATGCTGAGACTGTGTGACTGTCCCAAGGTCTCCCAGCAAGCTTCCATGACAGAGTGGGCATCTGAATTTGGGTCTTCCAGATCCTAGTTTAACATTCTTTCATTTGCCCTGACCCTTTGAGATGGGATGACATCGACACCTACAGGATATTCTTGTTAGTAGTGAGGTTCCCATATCCTTCTGGATGCTCTGTAAACTAGGTTTTCTCTATAGCTGAAGATGTCATTTCTGACCTGTGTTGTCTTAGTGCTAGTGATAACATACAGTTATGCTGGTAGTGACTATGGAGGTTGTCACCTCAAAAGTTCACCCTCTCCTAACCTAGCACTGTGTTATCCATCTACTGATTAGGCAGACCTACTGACATTTTTTATGGTGTTGGTCTGCCATTGCATTGTCTGGAACACAGAAATCTGGCTATAAGGCTGCATGGCTAATGCAAAATATTAATGTTGAAGTCTTGTCTACTGTAATGTTTTCTAGGAGAGACCTGTGTGCTGTTCTAGCTCCTTGGGGAAAGGGCGGGATAAAAATGTAGTAGAAATCTGATCACTGAAAGTTTCATCTGGATCCTTGTTTATTTGTTTTTTTCTTAGAAAATAAATTACCTGCATAGCATACTTTTCTCTGTGCATACCTATGGTGTTGCATTGGTGCAGCAGTCAGTGTGTTGTATGATTATTTGTCTATGTAACTTGTCTTGTGATGTCCTCATAATGAGACTAATCAGAATAAAAATGAAACTATTTCCTGAGCTGTAAATGATAGTTTCACTGCCTATCTTAATTTTAATGTGTCATTATTCCTTCTTCTGCATTTAGCAATCTCAGATAACAGTGCATTTTATTTATTTCATTTATACCTTGCTGTGCTGCCCAATGTAGACCCAAAGTGGCTTACATCATTCTTCCTTCCTCCATTATATTCTCACAACAATTCTGTGAGGTAGGTCAGGCTGAAAGAGTGTGATTGGCCCAAGGTCATCCTTCCATGTCAGCTTCTGTGGCAGAATGGGGAGTGAAACTTGGGTCTCCCTAATCCTAGTTCAGCATGCTAACTGCTATACCATTCTGGCTTTGTGTCATAGCAACAGTGCAAAGACATGTTGTCTGACAGCTTTAACATAAGCATCAGTGTGTATACGTCCATTAAAGCTTGTGCCACATTAACAACTTTTGCTTTAAGGCTTCACAAGACTCTACCCCCCACGCTTTTGTTGTCTCATTTGTGTGAAATTTTAACTTTTTAGGGCAGAGATTGTCATTTTCTGCTTCGTATAGCACCTGCAATGTGCTTTGTGCTTTATGAATAATAATAATATTAATAAACTGAAAAGTACATCTCCATTTTTAGTGTAATGAGGTAATGCTATTAGTTTGACATCCTGTCCTTGCTGAAGAGCAGCCTTTCCTAATTACTTGCTTTCTGTGTGGCTATAGCAGTGGATGCTGAGAGAAGTGAAGGTATTTGGTTGTATTTTATTTGCTATGCTGTTTGTATGCATTGATCTTCAGAACTTGAAGATCAAATAATAACATAAGAAGAGTCCTGTTAGAGCAGACCAATAGTCCATCTAAGCCAGCATTCTGTCTCACACAGTGGTCAACCAGTTCCCCTGGACAGCCAACAACAGGGCATAGAGGCCAAGGCCTTCCTCTGATGTTGCCTCTTGGCTCTGGGATTCAGAAGTTCAGTGCCTCTGAATGTGAAGATTCCCCTCAGTCACTATGGCTAGTAGCCATTCACAGACTTATCCTCCATGAATCTATCTAATGTCCTTTTAAAGTTGTTTATTCCTGTGGCCATCACTACATCCTCTGGCAGCGAATTCAACATTTTAATAACTCTCTGTGTAACATAGTGTTTCCTTTTATCCGTCCTGAACACTGAGCTCTTATTTCTACCACTAGCAGTTAAGTGCTGGGTAGACTGCCATTAGCTCACATACTGCTGGGTGCCCTTATCTAGGTGTGTTTCCTGACAAGGGGCAATCAACACACTTACATAAAACATGTGTAAATAGTTGGTAAAGAGTCCACAGATCTGTCTTGTCATGGAAGTATGCTGTTTCATTATCTTTGTTTTCTGACTAAATCCTTTCAGAACAAAGCTGCAGCACAGTTCGTTTGAAGAGTTCAATATACTGACCCTGTTTAAGGTCCAATATTGATTGGTCAAATGTAGCACGGTTGACATTAGATTACTGCCTCTGGGTTTGCTTTCCAAAGTCTTTGTACAATATATTTCAGCTTTTTTCTGAACTCATTTAATCTTACTGCTGTTTAATATGTCCCATGTGAAGGGGCGCTGCTACTTATACATTACCGAAATGCAGACCCAACCAAGAGGAAATCCCTGTCCAACTGTCATCTGATCTCCAGCTTAGGTCTGGACATTGAATCTGTAGGCATGGGATGATTATCAGCTGTAGAGGGGTCTATTCTGTAAAACCTCCCTGTGGTAGGCAGCAAAGAGAAACAGGTTAAAGGTCAAAATTGACTGGTATCCTACAGGACACACAGGTACAAAGGAAGGGTTTAGAACAGGTTTGAAATGCAACAGAAAACTCCTTTCCTTCATAATAAGATATCAGGAAGGTGTATAAGTAAAATGGCTTGATTTTGATGCCTGCAGATCAGCTGACATTCTGCTTTTGCTAATCTAGATGCAAGGTAGGGTTGCCAAGAGGCTTGATGGGATATTTACTTCCATGCCATGAAGACCTTCAGCTATTCACTTCTACACATTGGTAGTAGAAACTGCCATCAAGTCATAGTTGACTTATGGCAGCCCCATGGGGTTTTTGAGGCAAGAGATGTTCATAGGTAGTTTGCAATTGTCTGCCTCTGCAGAGTGACTCTGGACTTCCTCAGTGGTCTCCCATCCAAGTACTAACCAGGGCCAACCCTGCTTAGCTTCTGAGATCTGCCAGGATCAGGCTGGCCTGGGCCATCCAGGTCAGGGCATGCTATGAAAACCTTCACCTTTTCACTTCTACACATTAAACCTCTGTTAAAGGGGCAGGACCTCTTTCCCCAGCTCTTGAGCTTTTGGATGGTTTAAAGAGCTGGTCCTTTGTTGGACCAGCTGTTGTGTAATGCAGGGAACTGGGGGATGTTTTCTCAGGACCAAGGTTCAAAACCTTGGATGAGTTCCTCACTTGCCGGTTCTTTAAAAAAAAATCTGTATCTTTGCTTTGTTCCCCATTCTTCAGGCTATCTGGACTTAGCCTAGCTTGAAACTGGATAGAGTAGTATAGTAGCACAGTGAAACTTACAAAGGTGCTCCTGGACTCAAACTTTGTTCTGTTACTTCAGACCTGAACATAAGCTAAGAAAGGTGAGGATTGTTCCTTTGCAGGAGTGTGTAGGCCTGAAGAAGTGCTTGTGAGCCTCCGTCTGTGAGTTCCCAGCAACCTAAGGAATGCATTCCTTGCATTCCACATCAATGATTCCTGATAATAATAGTACTTGGTACATATATAGAAGCACTTCATGTATATTTTCTTCAAGAATCTTGTAGGCAAGTGCAGTGCTATTTACAAACTGAAGATGAGAGCTGAGGCTGAAAAAATATGAGCTTGTCTAAGGTTACCTAGTGAGTTCATGGCTGATATGATGTTTGAACCCATGGCCAGTATCTTGGAAGACTACATCTGACAGCACTAAAGAAAATATCATATAAACATAATCTTTCAAGTCATCATTCTTGGTTCTTCAGATCATAAGATCCATATACTTCAGTCTTTGAAATACCTAGACAGAGACTAGTGCCTTTCCCTGGTCTACTTAACTGCGCTACTTCATCTTCCTTCTCTTTCACCCTCCATAACAGCCAGTGTTACCGACTTCCACCTTGAGTTGAGTACTGGACCAGTCAAAAAAGACTGGTCAAATATGGGTTCAGTATTTTTGAAGCAACGACTTTCTTAGAGTAAGAAAAAAGATACTAGAATCCTCAAAAGGTTGATCCCATCATTTAATTTTTTTGTTTATACTCCACCTTTTGTCCAGTAGGTTGTGTTCAGGTCACTGTGTAGCATCAGACAGGGAATATTATCCCCTTGAAGTTTATTCAGTGAAGATCATGTTAAAAGCGGTAAGATCTGCCAGCGCCTGCAGCTGGGTGGGGACACGATCGTCCGCACCACCCCAGGAGACCTTGGGTTGGACTCCAAGCCAAGGGGCGCTAGAGAACCCCCCCCCCCGGCCCACCGTAGAGAGTCCTGAATGGGAACAAGATCAGCACATCGGAGCAAACGTATGGTGATGAAGCGATTATGAATGCAGAGAGACAATCGCTAAAAATGTGAGTCGGAGTATAAGCAAAAAACACTCGCAAAGATTGTGCTCCCCCAAAAGGAACTGGGGGGAGGGGACTTCCCCCCGCTAAGGACTGTTTGCAAGCGATTTTAAAGCCAGAAAAAGAGGAGGGGGCCGGCACTAAAAAGCGGATGAATGGAAATAAAGAGTCTGTAAAAGCTTACTGTTTTGACTAAGAACTTCCAGAGACTTTGATGAACTTTTATAAAATGTAAACAATCCTCAAACATGGCGCCACTGAAAGACGCTAAGGATAAACTAGCAAAAGTTAAACCTTCTTCAGGAAGTTCCAGCCCTTCAAGTTCTGTGCCTAGACAGGACTCAACTGTGGAACTCCAAAGGTTGCTGTCAGAGGCCCTGCACCCTCTGATGGAGAAAATCATAGCTATTGACAATAAGCTGGATGCACAGCAAGCGCAAACAGTGTTAAACATGCAGAAAATTGAAAAAGAGGATCAGGAGCTTAAAGAGACTGGTTCCAGCACAAAAAAGGTGAATAAAAAACTGCAGGTGCTTGAAAAGAAGTGTCAAATCAAAGAGTCTCAAGTGTTACAGCTGCATATGAAAAGGGCAAGCTATGTCTTGAGACTTCAAGGGATTAAGGAAGAGAAAGGGGAGAATCTGAGGCAGATTGTGGGGGACTTGTTGGCTCCCTTGGCAGAGGTGACGTCGGATCAACTTCAAAGCGAAATAGATACGATCTTTAGATCATATTCTGAATTTATCAGAAAGAATAATCTGCCAGGGGAAGTTACAGTAAGATTCTCCCAAAGAAAAGCGAGAGATCAACTATTGAAAGTGACTAACAGAGTTATCTTGAAGCTGAAAGACAAAGAGATTAAAGTACTGAAGGATGTTCCATTTGAGATAAGAAGGAAGAGAAGGAAAGATAGACACTTGGTGTTATTTTTACAAAACCACAAAGTTGCCTACAGATGGTTGGTACTTGAGGGACTAATCTTCAGATATGCAAATAGCAAAGAAAGGATAGGCTCAGTCGAAAAGGCTTGTGAATTTTTGCATCAGCATGGTCAGCCATCAGGAGCGGGAGAAGAAACCCCCGATGGCACCCGGGAGAGCGAAGAGGAAGAAGAGACTGGATCTTCTGATGAGGACTCGGACTCTAAGTTAGGGGCAGTAGCCCCTAAATCTGGCTATCATTTGAGAGGGGAAAGAGGGAAAAAGTAGATTGTTATTGTTCTCTGGAGTACTTTATTATGTTTATTGTAGGATACAGCTCTTTATGAAACTGGGATTGCGGGGGAAATACCAAAATGCTTTATCAGCTAGATGATCATTTTTGGCAATTTGCATTCATGAGGCAGTATATTATTTTAAAAGCTTTGTATGATCACCGATTTTTGGGTTTTTAGAGGCTTTTCTTTCACCTGTAGAGAGTAGTTTCCCCTTCCCTATATTTCATGGTACTGTAGTTTCTTTCTTTTTCTTTTGTATGTAGATTTAGAAAAGCAATTAAAAAACGCTTTTCGGAGGCCCCCCCCCCAAAAAAAAAAAAGCAGTGGGATCCAATGGTTTCTAAAAATGGTAAAAACTGACTTTCCAATATTTTGTGAGACAGAGTGTCAGTTTTACCCTGACGGCAAGGGCAGAGATGATCTGAGCATGGAATATGACAAAATCTGCCCTGTAATACTTCACAAAGGATGGCATTAAGGTGAGCTAAAGTGAATGCCCTAACAAGGTGGAGGGCTATTAGGTGTCTCATGTATAATGGCAGAGTCCAAGGAGGTAAAATACTAAAGAATTGACTCGAGTAGACTCTGTGAGAGCAAATCATCATACTTTTGTAATCCAGCTCTGTAAGGCAATGTTAGACAAGTGAAAGGGTCTTTGCCTTACGAAGCAAGAAGATATCTTCAGTTATAAGCCCTGTCTGCCTTAATCTAGCATCTATTGTTTTCATTCACTGAGAATGGAAAGCATTTTGTTTAAGAAAGAACAGCAGACCTTCAGCTTCCAAAGCAAAAAAATAATCCTTAGCTTTAGCTTGAAAGCGCTGTGGCTTCCAGTGACATTTGGCCGAGTTCAGCTCCGAGGAATGCATCTGAGACACCACGAGGGACACCATTGTCCTACATATAAACTGACAAAGAGGATGGTCAAAAGGTTCTGAGATCACCAAAATCCAGATAGCGACACCATATATTAACTGGGGTGTTATCTTAGAATAGTACACCTGAATTGCACTGGGGATAGATCTTCCTCCCCCTGTAAAGAAGAAGCAAGATATTGGCCACAGCATTATATGTAACAAACTCCTGTGCTAAAACAGCTGCAGGGAGCTCCAAGTTGGGTCAGAGCTGCAGGACTGGGGGTGGGGAGGTAAGAGGTTTTAACACATTCCCCTCATTTCCAGTAGCACCTTAAAGATGAACAGAATTTGAGGCAGGTCCTTCCTTTTAGCTTATATACAAAGCTGTCTTAGTTCTGAACCAGTGCTTTGAGGCTGTGGCTCAGGCAGAACAAGCAGCAGCTGAATCCAGACAAGACAGAGGTAATGCTGGTTGGGAAGGCTGATATTCTGGAAGGAATATATGTGTCCTAGATGGAGGGGAGTTTGCTTTTTCAGAGCAGGTTAAGAGACTGGGGGTGCTCATGGAGCCCGTCTTGCTCTTTGAGAAGCAGTTTGGCATGGTGGCCAGCAGTGCCTTCTGTCAACTGCAATTGGTTCACCAACGTTCTTGTTACCTAGATTCGGGCGATCCTCCCATGCTGATCCATGCTTCTGTAACCTCGCGGTTGGAGCACTGCAACATGCTCTGTGTGGGTCTGCCCTTGAAAACGACCTGGAAACAATGTGGTCCAGAGTGCAGCAGTCCAGCTCTTGTGAGGGCTAGCCACAGTTTCATTGGCTGCCAGTCTGTTTGAGAGCTGAATTCAAAGTGCTGGTTATGACTTTTAAAGTCCTTTGCAACATGGGACCCACATATCTGAAGGACTGTCTCCTTCCATATGTCTCTGTGTGTAGCCATCTGTTGGCTATCCCACCACTTAGGATAGCTAGTCTGGTATCAGCCAGAGCCCAGGCCTTATCCATCGTGGCTCTGGCTCTGTGGAATGGGCTCCCTGAGGAGATGAGAGGGGGCCCCTCCTGAAATTAGAAAACAAATTTTGCAGTAATGCAGATGTGTCAGACCTATGGCCCGTGGGCTGGAACCGGCTCAGCCAGGCCTTTAATCCAGCCCGGGAGTGGAGTTCTCTTCTTTTCCCCCTCCCTGCCCACCCTCACTGTTCTGAGCTTGAGCTGCCTTGGAGTATAAAGAGCAGAGGGCAGGACTCTCTCTGAGAGCAGGAAGCAGAGGGCGGGGCTGCCAGACTTCCCAGCTGCTGCTCGGGCCTCCATAGTCCTCCTCACAGGTGGGAGCTGGGGGAGGAGTCCTTCTGTTGTGATCCTTGTGTTTCTTTTTTATTTCAAAACTTGCTTTGCAAAATCCCACCTTCCCAATTTAGGCAGGTACGTTTTAAGGGTGCAGGGGGGGAGGTTTGTGACCAGCCAAGGTTAAAATATAGTGTTCTGCAAACTCAAGGGACTCCAGTTTTGCAGAAAAATATTAGTTTTAATGCACATACCATCCTAATGTGGCACTCCTGTGGAATAATAGCAAAATTGAAAACCAGGGCTGATTGTGAGGCACTCCAAAGGGATCTGTCAAGGATGGGCAAGTGGGCGTCAACATGGCAAATGAGGTTCAATGTGGCCAAGTGCAAGGTGATGCACATTGGAGCCAAAAATCCTAACTATAAAGACACATTGATGGGGTCCGAACTGACAGACACTGACCAAGAGAGAGATCTTGGAGTTGTAGTAGATAACTCACTGAAAATGTCGAGACAGTGTGTGACTGCAATAAAAAAGGCCAATGCTATGCTGGGGATTATTAGGAAGGGTATTGAAAACAGATCAGCCAATATCAATCAATGGTGCGACCTCATTTGGAATACTGTGTACAGTTCTGGTCACCACACCTTCAAAAGGATATTATAGCTTTGGAAAAAGTGCAGAAAAGGGCAACTAGAATGATAAAAGGGTTGCAACACTTTCCCAGTGAAGAAAGGTTAAAGCACTTGGGGCTCTTTAGCTTGGAGAAACAACGGCTGAGGGGTGACATGATCAAGGTTTATAAGATTATGCATGGGATAGAGCAGGTAGAGAAAGAGGTACTTGTCTCCCTTTCTCACAATACAAGAACTCGTGGGCACTCAATGAAGTTGCTGAGCAGTTGGGTTAGAACGGATAAAAGGAAGTAGTTCTTCATCCAAAGAGTGATTAACACATGGACTTCACTGCCACAGGAGGTGGTGGCAGCTACAAGCATGGACAGTTTCAAGAGGGAATTAGATAAACAGATGGAGTAGAGGTCCATTAGTGGTTATTAGCCACAAGGTATAGATAGGGACCTTGGGGCAAGTGATGCTCTGTATTCTTGGTGCTTGGAGGGGTCAACAGTGGGAGGTCTCCTAGTGTCCTGGCCCCACTGGTGGACCTCCTGATGGCACCTGGTATTTTTGGCCACTGTGTGACACAGAGTGTTGAACTGGATGGGCCATTGGCCTGATCCAACATTGGCTTCTCTTATGTTCTTATGTAACCGAGTGCTGAAGAGGACACCCAAAATTATTATCTCAAACCACCCTGTAAAAAAAATCCCTGAGACCCTGGAGAGCCACCGTCATTCTGAGTAGACCTGGGGGTGGGGAGAAGCTTGTAATGCTCAGCCATTTCATGTTCTTCCCCTGGGCCTTAGGCTCAGACCATTTATATTTGAAGTTTATATTTTTAGGGGGGGAGGTTTGGGACTAACCACAGTAAAAAATAAAGAGTTCTCAAGGAACTTCAGTTTTGCAGAGAAATATTACTTTTACATACCCCTAAAGTGGGGCTCCAATGGAATAGCTGCTATAATATCTTTGTGTTTGTCTGTGTGTGTCCTGTATCAAGTTTATATCTCTGCTACTTGGCATTACATTTTATGACCCACATGGCCCAGCCCTACAAAGTCCAATTTATGTCAAATCCGGCCCTCATAACAAATGAGTTCAACACTCCTGTAAAGTATATTAATTAGACGGTCTCATGCAAGTCACAAATAGACAGGACTACCATCATGTCTGGTGTTAAAAAGTATTTCACTTATTCCAAAAGAGAAATATTTTACTGGATTTTCGTTAATACTCCCCAAGTTTTCTGTTGAAAAAATCGGGGTGGGAAGAAGCTGAAATACTTGTTTCCAGTTTTTTCTTGGTTTTCCCCCCAGGCCTTCATCTCTACTGGCATTTGAACTTTTCTGTGTTGATGTGTTACTGTAATAATGTTTTGTTACTAGTGTGCATGGTGCAGTGTGCACAAGAAGTCAAGTCCCTTCCCCAAGGAGATTAAAGTGTCAGTGTAACAGAGAATATTCTACATCATGTCTACCCAATAAAAGAAAAAGAAAGCATAACAAAGGTCTTCCTTGTAAAATGAATAGTAGCCATGGTTAAATGTTAATTTGCCTTAAATTTAAATGGCCGCTATAGATACGATGGTGCAAAAATAACATATGCCTCATTATATTGATGGAACATTCTTACATCCCCAGCTCAGCTCTTGTATCTGTTCCTCTTTCTTCCTTCTTTTTTATTTCCAAAAGAGGTTGTGCTGAAACTGGCAGCAGAGATTTATAACATCAGCAGTCTCTTCATAGAGAATTGCTGTGTGATCCAGATTCATGTTATTTCAATTATCTGTTTTTATGTTGTTTCTGGATATTTAGTTTTCTGGTTGTAGTAGCCATATTATGGGGGCTTCAGATACGATAAGGGGTCATTAAGCTAGTGCTTTGTTTGTGTTTGGCATTGCTGAAGTGGTTAGTGAAGACTACTACCAACCACAGTGTTACTAATTTTAGTGCCACAGGACCAGAAACATGGTTTAAAGATTTAGAAAACTGACTTGCAGAAGTGTTTGAGAATAATATAATTCATGTTAGGTTTTATCTCCCTTCCAGAGGTAGCTTTCTGGGACTTGAAGATAAGCTGGGTTTCTGTTTGTCTTTCTGTGCTAGCTTGTCCTAATTTAACAGACAAATCTCTAGCATAAGAAGATATCAAAGTGGCTGTGAGATGTTCCCAATATTTGTTCACTAGATAATTTCATCAGGTTGAAAAGATCCATGGGATATATGACAAGGGCAGAGGGAAATAAAGGAGACATTGACTTGGGGCATCAAGCTTAAGATCCCCTGTGCTGCTTTTGGTGGTAGCTGGTGTAATGGTAACCTCAGATGCAGCGGTTAGGCTGTCCCCTGGACCAGCAATTCATAAATGCACATTGCATAGTTTGTTCAGATTCTGTTCTTCCAGTGCAGTACTCCGCTGCAAAGGCAAACTCTGACATGGAGCTTTTTCTACAGGCAGAATAGCTGCTTTGTTGGTGTGGCCAGAATATGATGCCATGATAGGTGAGAGACTGAAATCTACCACAGTTTAG
Source organism: Gekko gecko (assembly GCA_029375565.1). Lineage (NCBI taxonomy): Eukaryota > Metazoa > Chordata > Lepidosauria > Squamata > Gekkonidae > Gekko > Gekko gecko. The sequence continues at coordinate 113,285,887 of JAPDNY010000008.1, forward strand.
GAGATTTCATGATAGGGATCCTTTCAAAAATTCATATTATCCAATGCTGAAATGGTTTTCACTATAGTTTTTGCCAAAGTTGCTGATCTAGAATGTGAGTGAAGGCTATCATGCCTACTGCATAATAGCTGGTAATTCCAGAAGAGCTTCCCATTTGGCATTTCTAAACCTATAGATGCAACCGTTGTAGAGGGTAATTCGAAATGAAAGGGATGGTTTCTAATTTGTTTAAATTAAAAAATGCTGCTTTGGTGCTGAATGTATGGGCTGGATTTTTGCCAGGAAGCAAGTAGAAGACTAGCTGCATACAATTTAAGCCACTGGACAAAGTTTGAGTCCATTGGTGCCTTTAAGACCAATGAAGTTTTATTCCAAGTGTGTGCATGCAAATGTAAGCTTATAGCAAGAATAAGACTTTGTTGGTCTTAAAGGTGCCACTGGACTCAGACTTTGTTCTGAAACATGTCAGGTCATGTCCATACTTGTATTGTGCCCTGATCAAGAACACTTTTTTAAAGATAAAGAATAGCAAAGTGGGAGATATGCAAAAAAGGCCAGTTCTCTTCTGCTTCAGCTCTTCTATTTTTATATGACAAGTTGCCCCTGCTAAAATGTCTTCAACTGTAAAACTGTTCAGGATACCCAAACTATACTTCTTGCATCTGGCCACCCTAGAAAGTATTTGACAAGTATTAAACAGAGTTTGCATCTGACCACCCTAGAAAGTATTTGACAAGTTTTAGAGATAAGACAGAGTTTGAAATCTTGCTTTATAATAAAAAAGGAATATTTTGAAACATTTCTACAGTTTAATATTAAAAAGAAAAACATCATTTTTGTTGCTTATCAAAAGCTGGAATACAGTGTTATCAATAGAAATTATTTTGGTCTAATGTGAGCTAAAATTTAATATCTTCTGATCTAAAGGAACATTTTGCAAACACACACAATATTTATTGCCCAATATGTTGCCATGTATATGTCCAGGTTCTACTAGTGCTTGCTGGAGATGGTCTTCCAGCTGATCAGCTCTTGTACGTATATTTTGGACCAGTCCTATTACTTGACCTTTGTGGCAACAAATTCTGAATATTATTTATTATTTTACAGGGTACAGTTTGCTGCTAGATCCCATAGTTACATTGCCGTGTTATTTAAAAGAATACATCTTAGTCACAGAAAATTGCATTTACATCTAAATTAACATATAGTGAAGTCTTGAAGATGTTAATATACAACTGAATAAATTTAACATGAAATATAAATGTTTGTAGTAGAATGGAATAATAAAGTTAAATATGGAATTATACCTTATATCTTTGTCATGGGTATCACAGAACATTAGAAATGCTCACTTTTTTGGTGAAAATAATATTTAGAAAGAAGAAAAAGAGAGGTACTTCAGTAACCAAATAAGAACTCAAGTTGATACATTGGAGGGAACTGTATAGAAAGGTCCTATAGTCAGTTGGCCTAAGGTTGCTCTAGGAACAGTGAGGGATAGCCTAGACTACATTCAGTTTTCATAAACTGGCTTAATTAATCTCTGGTTTACTGTGATGACTGAATGTAGGTTGCCTACCTAACTGGTTGGTTGGTTGCCAAACTGGGATTCTAAACCATGGTTTGCTAACCGGGATTTGTGCTAGATGTGATTTGTCATAATATCTGAATGCAGGAAGTCTAGTTTGTTCAGAATTACCACTCTATTAGGTTCTTCACATGGAAAGGGAAGTACAGAGCAACAGAAAACTGTTATCACCCCATCTAAAGATGGTGCTTTCTTCTCCCTCCTTCCATTTGTCTTCTCACCTTCCTCCCTGCTAGTAATGACTTAATAAGCAAGAATGTACTTTACAGTGTTCAGCCTCTGGGGGTGGAAGTGGAGTAGAATGGATCTGGGAGATCCAGGTTTGAATCCCCACTCTGCCATGGAAGCTTGCTGGGTGACCTTGGGCCAAGTATGGGGGCTGCAGTGCCGAGAGCCAGCATGGGCCCCTGGGCAAAGATTCCATTTGAGCACCCCCATATGACCCTGATCCAAACCAAAAATCATTTAAAAATCACTTTGCTGGCTGTTACCATGCATCTATAATAATAAAAGAATCTGCATGTCCATCTGTCTGTCCATTTGTGGCATGCATAACTCATCAGAAAATAAAACTAGGACTCTCAAAATTGGTTACCAGCTTCAGTATGATCGTGGGTGTTCTAGGGCCAAAAATGAAAGGAATTGGGATATCCTGTCCCAGGTTATCTCCATACCCCTGCCAGGCTATTTCCAGTGGAAGCTAAGCTAAATTCTAACTTCTGTTCCTTATTTATTACTACTACAGCAGATTAACATTCTGTTACTATGCATGTAAAGATCGTGTGTGTGTGGAGGAGGGGGAAGCATCCTTAAACTAATTTGACAGATTATGGGAAAATATTAACCATCTGTTCATAATATTAACAAAGGTTTGCTGTTATACTATTAAATACGCTCTAAATTGTAAACCAGGATAGATAAGAAGGCATTGGGACCAAGACTGAAAAATAAGGGGGGGGGAGAGAAAAATAAGAAGTGAGGATAGAGAAATGGTGGATCATGAACAGAAAAGAGCAAAATGAAGGAGGAAGTAAGTGTGGAAAAGAGTTAGAGGGAAAAGGAAAAGGCTACCGAAGTTTTAAATTATTATTTTGCTACCACACACTAACAGAGCTGTCCCTTTGTAAGATCTGGATGCACAGACTATGGGGCTGGGTGGAACTAAAGGAAGAGAGAAACCATTGAGTGCTGGAGATAATGACCTTATTAGACAGCTGCATCCTGGCAATGACTGTAGCTTGTCCTGGCTGATCTTCCCTAGCTCCAGTGCTGGCTTGGCTGATAGGTTTATCAGGATCTGAGAAGCAAGGGTTTCTTTTAGTTGAAATCTAAACAGCTTCTGTTTACTGTGCTTTGCCTTCCCTGTGCCCTTAGTGGCTGCAGTGCAGAACTGCATTAGTAAAAAATGTTTTCCATGACGACAGCATAATGCCTCCTTCAGCAGCCCTGCCAGGTGCACATTCTCAGCCTAACCTAACTTACGGGGAGGAGAGGAGAATGTGTAAGCCGCTTTGGGTCCCCATTAGGGAGAAAAGTAGGGTTATAAATGAAGTAAATTGACTAAATTGCCAGGAGCTGCCCTCTATGTACTGACCCAGTGTCTGAATGCAGTGGTCAGTGGCTGAGGGAGAATAGAAATTGAAGCCCAATAAGATGGAGGTGATTCTGGTGAACAAGATGTCTGCGTGGAATGTGTAGTTCTCTCTGCTAAGGTACAAATTTCATTGACGGATTCCATTAAAAGCTTGGGAAAACTGTTGGATCCAGGCCTCCTGGTAGAGAAGGGGTTTTATACAACAGCAAAACAAATAGTCCTTCAGCTGTATTTAGTTTGGAAGTTGTCCCCATTTCTAACAGGCATCTGATGGCATGCTGATCTGTGTTGTTGTAAACTTGAGGGTAGATTACTGTAACACACTACGTGGGACTTCCTTGAAGGCAACCTGGAAAAAATTTAAGCTGGTACAAAATGCAGTCTTTCAGACTGTGCTGATGAGGATTACTTTATACCAATCATGAAGTCCCTTCACTGGCTGTCTGTCTGTTTCTGGATTGTTAAGGCTGTGGTACTTAAAGCCCACCATGACCAGGAGCCCATATACTTGAAGGATCATCTCTTCTGTGCATTCAAGCAATTATACTGTTCACAACAGGATTTTCTACATGTCCCTACATTCCGTCAATGGCTTGGCCTGGGCCTTCTCTGTTGCTGCCTCACTGCTGTGGAACACGCCTTGCTCGAAGGAGTGAGTCAAGCACCTACTCTTGGGACCTTCCAGCAAGGCTCTGAGACAGGATGATTGAAGGAGTTTAAGGGGCTGCTTAAATCAGCTGTGGCTTAATTGTTGTAACTAAAACAGATAATTAAAGCAGTTAAATTTTAATTTCCTTTTTAACTACTCGTGTTGATTATGTTCAAATTTTTGCATTTTGGTGTGTTGGAAGAAAGGTGGGGGTATATACATGTCATAAATCAAGGTCTGATATTAACTATTTTAGTAGTTTAAGCAGAGGAGATGAAATTCAAAATTAATTATTCTTGCATATTAATGAAAATAACTCATTCCTTGTGGAATTCTTCTGGCTAATAGAGAAATGTTGTCTGTGGTTTTGTTTCTGTACACCAGAACCTAAAAAGGTAAGTCAAATAGAAAGAGGGCCAACAATAAAGACTTAATGTTTTTTCTGGTCCATCTTGTATCCATGCTGCATAATTGTATGATTGTATTGTATTATGATAAAAGCCAAATGGTCCTCATTGTGTTTGACCTCTGAAGAAGGCCTGTACAGGCTGAAACATGTCAGGTCATGTCCATTGGCCCTTGCGTGTAAGATTTTGGCATTTTTACATGAGGTGTGATTAGGCCCTAATATGTTTTTTTAATTCTTTGCTAATAAATATGTGTATCTTTTTTATATTATAAACATTAAGTTTTTATTGTTGGCCCTCTATTCTGTTTGACTTACTTTTTCAGGTTCTGGTTCCCAGGTTTCAGGGTTAAGTTTCTCTCTCCCCCCCTTCCTTTTTGTTCCCAGTTTGTTTCTGTACTCCCCTGGCAGAATAGACCTTGGGCTGAAGCACAGTGACTGATACACAAGTACTTTATTGCAGCTTTCATGTTTGCAGTGGAGCTGGTGTTAAACTTAAAACCTCCATTAATTTAGAAGAGTTGGGCACTGGTACACATTACAGGCAGTGGTGCTAAGCAATTTATGTGAAGCTACAGATAAAATGAGTGGAGTAAGGACAAGGAAGACGCAGGACTGGCAGGACTGAGTACAGCACCTTTATCTTCTGCTGAGCATATTATGATGACCTAATCCTAACACCCGGAGCTGCGGTGGCTCAAGTGGTTAAGACGCTGAACAGCAGGCTGTGGAAGGTCAGTAGTTCAGCAGTTCGAGACCCGGGTGCCGCATGACAGGGTGAGCTCCTGTCTCTAGTTCCAGCTCCTGCCAACCTAGCAGTTCGAAAGCAAGAAATTGCAAGTAGATAAATAGGTACCACTTCGGTGGGAAGGTAACAACAAAAAACAAATAACAGCGTTCCGTGCACCTTGGTGTTTAGTCATGCCGGCCACATGACCACGGAAACGTCTTCGGACAGCGCTGGCTCTTCAGCTTTGAGACGGAGATGAGCACCGCAACCCTAGAGTCGGATTCGACTGGCTTTCGAGCAAGGGAACCTTTACCTTTACTAATCCTAACACCCAGCTTGCTGTAGTAAATCTGTTTTTATAACAGGATGGCAAACAGAACTATCACAGCAGGTTTCTTTTCCCTTGTTTGCTTTTCACAAGATGCTGCTGTTGTTAGGTAGGCCCAAGACATTTTGTGCTCCTGAATGGTTATATATTTCTTTTGGATCAGGGCATAAATATCTGCTGTGTCCTGATTTTCTTTTCTTTCTTGCAGGAATTTAATTAAAATGCTGCTGTCAATAGGAATGCTAATGCTGTCTGCCACTCAGATTTACACCATTCTCACAGTTCAGCTGTTTGCTTTCTTAAACCTGTTGCCTGTGGAGGCAGACATTTTAGCGGTAAGTATCGTGAAAAAGTGTGTGAATTTTTCATTTCTAAAGAAATAGTGGTTTCAGAGCATCGTAGGGTATTAGGCCTTTAAAATGAAATGGTGCAAGAACATAATTTCCCTATGGTTTCTTCAGAAATTTTCAATAGGCTTTGAGATGGTAAACTAAGAATGAAAAGTGACCTTGAGTTGAGGGATGGCAAGATGAATACATGGCCAATTTTCAGTAGACTAGTTGTCTACATTTGTTTTTTCTTATTCCACATACTTGCTCTGGAGACCAATTCAAATGTATTTTTAAGGTAGTAATGGGTTTTGCCATCCAATCACAGAGTAGCTGATTACATAGAAGGCAGGTAAATTGCATGAATTAACCCCTCCATAGAACTTGAAAATTGGTTTTATTTAATATAGAAATAAGTCAAGCATCTCAGTCACAAAGTAGTTGGATTGGAAAGGCCTATATATTGTTTGAGATATTGCTTTTAATTGTCAGGTACATAAATTGATATCAAAGTTACTATTTACAAGTGGCCTAGCAGGTAAAGTTTTGAACAATTCAGGGCTTCCTTTGCAAGCTTCTGATTGTTTTGGATCTCCTAACCTACAGTTTTCAAAATTCTCCTTGAAATGTCCAGTTCACTCTGGGATGCGAGCCTCTAGGTGGGAACTGGGGACACCCACCTCCCCCCAGAATTACAGCTCATCTCCAGACTACAGAGATCAGTTCCCCTGGAGAAAGTGGATGCTTTGGAGGGTGGACGCTATGGCGTTGTACCCCACTGAGATCCCTGTCCTCCCCAGGCTCCATCCCCAAATCTCCAGGCGTTTCTGAACCTGGATCTGGCAGCCCTATTCCCCCCCCCATCCCCTGCTGGTGGTCAGGAGGGACCTGGCAACCTTCCAGTGTGTCGATGCCAGCATCCACAGAACCCTGCCTGCCCACAGCATTGTGGGAAACTTGCTTTCAGCCCTGCCATCTCACTAGTCATCAGTGTTATGTCCCTGTTTCCTTTAACATGGATGCTGTCCTTTGGTTATTGCTTTCTAGGAAGCAGAGGATATATAGTCACACTCAAAATACAAGCACAAACCACTGGGGGGGGGGAATGTTGTGCCCTGAACTTCATTTGTTGACCCCATGTGAAAAAACACTAGGATTTGTTCTTAATGCCAGGCTGAGTCCTGGAACTCATGAATGAAACTGGAGATGAGGAGAAGCGTACGTTTGCCTCACTACTAAACAATTGTGGGTTATAGAGAGAGAGTCAGACAATGAGAGATCATAATGACATCGCAAGGGACCTACTGGATCATAGCAGAGGTCCATCTAGTCCAGCCTCTAATTTCCCGTAGTGGACAAGCAGCTCAGGAGAAGGCAACAGCACTCCCCTCTGCTGTCCCCTCCCCCCAGCAACTGGTATTAGTGACATACTGTCTCCAGATATGGAGGTGCCTTTTAAAACCTTTTCTAGTGGTCGTTGCCACATCTTTATTGAATTATTTACATCTTTATTTACTTCCTTCATTTAATCCTCTCCTGCATTTTATCCTCACAACAAGCCTGAGTGGTAGGTTAGGCTGAGAGTGTATGATGGGCCCAAGGTTACCCAGTGAGCTTCCATGGCAGAGTGGCTATTTAAACCGGAGCCTCCCAGATCTTAGTCCAGCACTCTAATAATTGGGTCACACTGGCAGTGACAGTGAGTTTTATGATTATGCACTGTGTGACGAAGCACTTCTTTTTGACTGCCAGTTCAGGCCAAGACATTTTCTTTAAAAGACAGACCATCTCAGTGGGGATGTCTTTTCACTTTTCAAGAAAGTTCACTTCCAGGTTCTCCCTTCCCATTCCCCTTTAGGGTTGCTAACTGGCCTGGGAAACCATGTCTTGTCCCTTTATTGGACATAATAAGGGGATATTATTTACCTGGTGATGCTATTTGCCTCCATTCCACAAAATGCCTCAGCTGCCCACTTCTACCCTTTAAGTTTCTATTAAAGGGACAGGACTTTTTTTCCAGCCCTGTTGGCAACCTTTGTTAATGGCTAAGCTTCACTGCCATGGATGTATGACAATATGATTTCAGCTAGCTCTGGTATATGTTTCCTAAATGGTGAAGCGTCTTTCCTGTCAAATGGATTTTAAGCTATTCCTTGAGTGGCCAGAGACAGAGAGGAAAGGTCGTAGGTAAAAAAAGGAGGGTTGCCAGCCTCCAGGTGATGGCTGAAGACCTCCTGGGATTCCAGCTGATCTCCAGGGAATTTAGATCAGTTCACATGGAGAAAATGGGTGCTTTGGAAGGTGGACTCCATTATGCCCCATTAAAGTTCCTCCCCTCTCCAAGCCCCACCCTTTTCAGGCTATACTCCCAAAATCTCCAGGTATTTCCCAACCTAGAGCTGCCAGCCCCAGGGAAAAGAATAATGGGTACTGTACAATTCTAGGTTTTTGTCAACACTTCTGGTTTTCTTGACACATTGAGAGGGGGATGGGATTTAAAAAAGACGTATCAGTTGAGTCTACTTCATAGTTAAGGCATGTCTAGACTGTTTCCCCCCCTCAGGTTTGGCATTATTTTATTAGAGAATGTTTTTTTCTTTACAGCATGATCAGAATTTGCTGTGTTGAAAAGGTATTAGAGCATTTCCCAACACTTTGTAGAATTTAGGCCATGCCAAATATCTGTGGGTGTGAGCAGTCATGGGGATTCTAATGTGATTGAGTTGTGCAAGGAAATGAAAATAGGTCAGTAGGTGAGTCAAAGAACACCATTAGGCCTCATAAGCCCCTTGGGCAAAAAGATTCTTGGGCATAATAATCTGTTCTTCCTGAGAACAGATAGGAATAGGATGTTAGTGAATATTGGAGGAATCACATGCTGGGAGTCGAGCATATGCTGTTTATGTTCCCAACTGCATGTTAATGATTTTGTACAATTGTCTTCTAGGCTGGTGTGTAAGATGCAGTTTCAGATCTGACCTGTGTTTCTTTTATATGCAGTATAACTTTGAAAATACATCACGGACATTTGATGACCTGCCAGCAAGGTTTGGTTACAGGTTGCCCTCAGAAGGCTTAAAGGTAAGTGACAGCAAGTAAAAAAAAAATAGGGGTAATTAAATGTTTAACTTGAAACCTTGTGAGTATTTAATGTGTATTAGTCTGGAAGTGGTAGGTGTTCTCACTGTTTCTGAACAGCGGCTCTGCAGATCTAACAGGCAGTACAGCAGTCTGAAGTGCAGTTTGCTTGGGAAGAGCTATACACGCTGAATTTCTGTCCAATATGCTTTAGGTAAAGACACAGTCTCTGTTGGGAAGCAGTTGACTCCTGCAGCTAACATGTACATATATTTAAGCCTAACGACATTTGCTGTAAATCCTGCAGAGAGATTCACAATTTTAGGACTTCCTCTTTTGGATGAGTAAAATAATGTAATAATTCTGTCGTAGCTGAGAACCTATGCTTTGCATGACAATCAACTTTGCAAAAGTTCTGTTGGAGGAAAAACCTAGGCTTTTAGTTAGGAGCTTTTATCTTTCCAGCTGTTTTATGATCTGCTGCTGTCTGAGGTCTGTTTGGTGGCTGGTTCTATGTATCTTCATTAAACTAACCATTCTTAGTATGTTATAGGTATTTTTACATCATCAGTTACTCCTAGATTCCCCATTACCCCTAGATAAATTAGTTTGGTGTTCATAATCTATCTCTTGCTGACATCTACAAATTGTTTCAACATTCTACAGCTAGAGCTGTTAGATTTGTGCAGGAGATGTAAGGCCATATCCAACAAGGAGGTGGTGCGTTTTCTGATCAGATCCCTGTGAACCAGCTTGTTCTTGGTAGCCATAAGTAGAGTAGTATATATGTTCTCCTCAGCTGCTCTTGTGATACCTTCTCTCAGGGCAGAGAACAGTGAGAGGTAATGCAGGCTGCCACTGCAAGCACCTTCAAAAAGGCAGTGTTATGGTGGTTCTTTCAGTGTGTGGTGTGGATATTCTGGCAAGATTTCCCAGAGGGCTGATCCTCCACAGCTTTGTGCATAACCTACAGCTGAACTGCCAATACATGCAAAACTTAATCTTTTTTAACTTGATACTACAGCATGTATGTTTGCAATAACTGTCTGTGTCCTTCAAGTACCAATACACAATTATTTAACAGCAGGCATAAGCATTGGTATGCTATACCTGCATTTGTAAGGTAATACATTTGAGGAGACTCCTGGCTTCTCTAGACATTGGCTTAGATCCGCCTGCTAATATAATTGCTGCAAGCTGCAGCAGTCATTATTTCAAGGTTAAATGTAATAAATGCTTCTTAGAAACACCAAATTGTGGTTCCATTAGTGGCGCAATATGAATGATAAATGCTTAGAGTCCAGCAAAATTTTGCAAGCCTCAGCTGCTGAGGTACTATGTTTATTTAATTTAAAATCATTATTAAAACAAAGTGAGGACGAATCTGAAATATAGGCAGTTCGAGCTGCATTGTCTGATAAGAGTTGTGTCCTGTGACTAGCAGCCAGGAAGGTGGTTGGAAATAACAGTTGCGGCAATGTGATTTTTTTGCTTCCTTGAGTTTTTTTTTTAAATTTAAAGCAACAGTGCAAAATTGATAAAAACAAATTTGATAAAAACAAAGCAAATGAACTCTGCCTATAAAATCAGTCCAACTTGATTGCAGCAACATACAGCCAGGCAGCCAAATGCTATTTCCTTGCTTTCAGCATTGCTCAGCACTATATTGTGTGTGTGTGTGTGTGTGTGTGTGTGTGTGTGTGTGTGTGTGTGTGAGAGAGAGAGAGAGAGAGAGAGAGAGAGAGAGAGAGAGAGAGAGATGGCGATGGCAAGTTCTGCTGCGTGTCTTGACCCCTCTGTAAATGGAGCAAACTTTGGAATATGGAATGAAAAAACTGACAGCTCCTTTGTCTTGTATGCATTGGATAGCTGAAAGTCTGCCTGTCTAGAAGACTGGATGTCAGTTTGCAACTTCGTAGGAATGCCCAGACCTATAGGAAAACGCATGGAGGAGTCATTTTCTCTGTTTTTGAAGCATGGTTGTTATGCAGGGCTCTTTTTTTTTTTTTAAAGAAAAAGAAGTGCCAGAACTCTCAAGAGGGACATGAAGTTTTCAATATGTATAACTGTGCGTTCCCCCAGGAGAAAAAGCCCTGGCTATATGCAAGAGCTTTGTGATCACATTGGAGTACACACACGTTAGTGTTTTTTGTTTTAAAAGAAATAATTTGCCCTGTCATAGAGCCAGATGTGGTCATACTGTTTCAGAATGGCTGACCAGTAACACTTTGGTCTGGTTTACACATGCTAGAGAATTAGACAGTAGAATGGACTGCAGGTGATGGATTCCAGCTATGAATGTTCTTTCCCATAAAAAAATTCCCATGTAGATAGAAAGCTAGCACAGCAGAGGGAAATCTTCTACCATCCTCCTAATTGCTTGTTGGGGTGGTTTTCTATTTGCAGGGAAATTTACATTGAAGAACATTTCAAAATACTAACCTTCATTATCCCCTCATCTGCAGTCGTAAGTGGAGCAGGCAATTCTACCACCTTTCTGCCTTGGTCTCCTACATGTGTGATGAGACTTTAGGTGAAGAAATTAGCAAAGAAGCTGAATAACAAACCAAAATCCTATTTGCTATTTTCTAAAAACACAAATCCTCAGTCGCTGCCATCTTAACTTCCTCTCCCCCATTCACTGATGCAAGTTAGATTCCTATACATAAGTTTGGGTGGTAGAACCACATCCATTCTATTATCTGATTTTAGAAGGCTATGTGGAGAGATAAGCAACATGACCCGGTACATGTACTTTTATTACATGCTTTTCACATCCCCATATATATCTTAGGTCCCGGTCACACGGGAGGATTTGCCTTGCAAAATAGATGGGTTGAGGGTGCATCAAACAGGCACGATCATATGGCAAACATCTGGGAAGCGTAGCGCACCCATCACCAACCCGTACCATCGGCCCAAAGAAGCAGATTTTAAAAAGTACCAACAAAAGGGTAGTAGCAACTGGAAAACGCGGGTCGCAGGCGAGTGTTGGATCGCGGAAGCGGAGTTAATCCAGCGCATCCAGCACGTGCATTTGTCCCGTCGCACCAGATGTTTTTCCAAGCCTTCACAGTGTGTGAAGAAATGTAAGAATGTGCATGCGCAAGAATGCGAAAGCGAAACTCTTTGATGCGCTTCACCATCACCATGTGATCGCCAGCTATCGGCGTCTGCGCGGCATCTCAGGGACCCATCTGATTGCGCTACCGTGCATCTTTTTGCTCCGGCTCTAATTTGCCTCCCTTCAGTGGCGCAGTATCCTGCTCGTGTGACCGGGACCTTAATTTAGCAAAAGATGCTTGAAGAGAATAAATTAGAATGAAAGCATTTTTAAAAACTTTTGAACAAAAGTTTTTGCTCTGAGCTACTTCGTTAGTGGAATTCTGTCTTTAAGACATTGTAAAATTGGCAGGCTCCACTCCAACTAAGCACTTTACCATATACTTAAGCATGGCTTTCATGAGATTTCATATGTTTAAGAACACACTTGAGTGCTTTGTTGGATTAATGCCCAGGTAAAGTAGATCTGGAAGCATAACTCAGTTATACTCCACAGGTTGTCATTACAAGTTACACTATACCTTGGCATCTAAAGAAGATTTTAATTCTCTTTTGAACTCAGACACTTGTATGAATTTCAGGTTCCTCTTCACCTGATGTCTGTGGCCAATAAACTTACATCACAATAATTTACTGCTAACACATCACTGATACACTCTGTTTGCTTTTGACAAATTAATTTGATGTTTTTTACTCTTGAAAACAAAAGCATGCTTAAAATAGACCTGAATCAGTAACTGAAGTTTAGTTTGTTCATGCCTAATATATGTGAAGTTCAATTTGTTTCTTCATGCCTTAATGTATGTGAAAAGCAGTTCTGTTATCCAGTGGGCAAATGAGCACTGGCTTTCATCTGTGGGAAGTAAATTAAGTGGAATCTGTTGGCATCCCTAAATTTCTACAACCCCTGTGCTATAATTGTCAAACACTGAAATAGCTGGTAGAAAAAAGTGCAAAAACTGAGTGAGGTTATGCAATTAAAACTAAAACTAATTTTTAAAATGTTCTTAGCTAGAGAACTAACCAATTAAAAAAACTGACTATAACAATTTACTTTAAAGATTAATATAGCCTCATGGGAATAGATAAGATGTTTATTTTATTGTTACCCCCTGCCTTCCCCATAAAAGGGCAATAGGAATCTTAAAAGAGAATCTTGTATCTAAGTGAAGATACTTCATGAGAGGATCCATAATTGATTAGGGTTGCAGGAACACTTTCCTGGTTGTATAATAACTTGGGTTATCAAATAAGTCACTAATAGCTCTACATATTTAACTGGAAAGAGAATTTTTAGGGTCTCTCTTCATCGTAAGTATTGGCCTTTTTCTCTCCAGATGCCACCATTCATAGCAGTGAACTCATTTTCTATTTCTCCTGCCCTCTTCTGGAGCAGGGTCAGGCCTGCAAAGGATTATTTCATTATCTTGGACAAACAGAATTTAAATCCATAGTGTGCCCTAAGCACAGTCTTCTTTTTTTCAGCATGTTACTAAGCTTTCAAGTTTTGTCCACCAGAGGACGCCATAATAGCTTCTCTATGACAATACAAATACAGACATTGTGAGCCAAGCAATATGTGCTCAGCCATACATGCATTCCAAAAAGCCATACATGCATCCAAAAAGTGATGCTTGCATTCTGGGCATTCCAAACACAGCAAGATAAACTGCTGACAAAGTTTCCAACTGTTCATAAGTGTTAGGCTGGCAGAGATTACCATTTGAAGAAATACTGTTAAAATACTTATATTAGCAGAGAACAAATACAGAATGAAGTGCCTGAAATGCAGTTAAGATCATTTGTCAGATTCAGAGGCGATAGGGTAGCAGTGGCATATAACTTCAGATTTATTGATGATGTGCAAAGGACTGTTGTAGAAATAGGGCTCCTGGGGAGAGCCTGGACTCTTCTCTCTCTTTAGCAGCCCCTGAGCCGTGAAGGTACTTTTGTTTGTATATGTCTAGAAAGGCATAAACCTCTGACAGCTTCAGTCTCAAAGCTCTGATAGATTTGTAATGCGAGGTCCAGATTGTTTCCTAAAAGATAGCAGTTCATGATAGAAATTCACATAGAGAAACAAGTAGTAGAGATTAGCTCTTCAGAAACAGGACTTCTACCTTTGGAAAAGACAGAACTAGGGTAACTTTAGCTGTAAAATGGGAAATTCTGCCAATATTGAATCTCTCTTACTGTTACCGGGCTGGATCCTCCCCCGCTGTCAGTAATTCCTCTTCCTGTCACTACAGTGAAAAAGAATCTAAACACTGTCATCTGAAACTAACATTTTCTTCCCTCTAGCTGAGATAACAATCTTGTTCTCTTTCCTAACAAAGAAAAAATCTGGGCAATTTAAAAGCTGGTATAGGCCTGCATCATCAGATCTGTGTCAACAAACAGAGCTGAATTAATCCCAGAGTTGCTCTGCAAGAGAAGAAAGGTTCTGTTAATATGCTAGTTCTTCTAACACTGGGAAGGAATGCAGACTTGTAGGAGAAAAGGTTTCTGAAGAAACCAATATAAATTCTTTAAGAGTAGCTGTGCTTCTGGCAGTAGGAAATCTAAAATGCTGTGGAACTTTACAGATTAGCTGGTTTATCGTGACATGAATTTTTACTAGCAAAACATGAAGGAGAAAAGTGAACTCAGCTTTGAAATAACCAGCGCGAAAGACTTCAGTGAGGTAACCAGAGCTAAGTTATGCAAATTGTTATTGCTGGCCACAGATTGGGTGAGAATTTTCATAAATTGTACTGGAATTAGAAAATGTGGGTCATGTAACCTTCTCCTATGCCTGTGTGCTGTACCTAATAACTGATGTTGTGCTTGGAAACTGTTTTTTCCAGGGTTTTCTGATAAATTCAAAACCTGAGAATGCATGTGAACCCATAACTCCTCCGCCCCTGAAAGACAATTCTTCCCGCACATTTATTGTATTAATCAGAAGACTTGATTGCAACTTTGACACAAAGGTAGGTAACATTTTTAAAAGCTCTGAAAATTTGGAGTTGCTTTTCAGAATAAAGTTTGCATTTGTTTTTATAAGTGTCCCACAATCTGATTTATCCTTACACATTTCTGATTCATTTTTGATGCCTAAGTGTTACCTTGGTGTTAACAGTAGAGACACGAGTAATCCAAGATAAACTTAGCAAACACAATTTATTCAGTGGATCTGTGTTTTTTTTACCTTTTGAAGAACCCCAGCATAATTGATTTGCTAATCTAGACATTTTTTGAATGAATTTAAATCTAGGAAAATGAATTGGTTTTCTTGGCCAGAGGATGGGATTGGCAGAAGTTGCTGATGGTCACGGATTTTCCCCATAGTCCACCCCCTAGAAGTCCTACCAGATAAAATCACCCTTTCTGTCCCTTCCATCACTGATGTTTTAAATGGCTTCTCATTATATTCTTATATCAAAATACCTTAATGTTAAACTCATAATTCAGATCTGTTAGATACCATATAAAACATATTGTTCATTTGTGGACAATATGGTGGCTGCATAGGAGAGATCTTGCCAAAGATTTTCGCAGAAATGGAACTATCTGTAGCTCACTCGTTTAATCTCTTGCTGACTTTACTGCAGCAGTAGGAACCTAAGCAATAGCAACAGAAAACTGACAGTGGGGTTTTGTGTGTGTGTGTGCTGTATGCAGAAGTAGTACCTTTGCATCTCCCAAATGATTTAAATGCCTATAGCATCATGAACTACAGCAATACAGGGATGTATGTCGTTTCCTTTAGGAAAGATAACTGTTGTGATCTAGACCATAATGGGAAAGAGAGCAGTACAGTTAACCTGTTGTAACAGAAGAAACTTCAGTGTAGCACTGATTCTACTGATGGATCCAGTTTGACAGCACATGCCTAAAGAAATACGATTTGACTTTGCAGGACACTGTTGTAGTGGGAGTTGTATTACTTGTGCTTGAGGAATGCCTATGGAGCCCAAGGCGTGTTGAAAAGTATCCAGTAATGGGAGAAATAACAGGCAGTTGGTGATGACACAGCAGCTAGGCATGGCCAATAGTTGCTGAAGTTGCATCTGAGAATTAAATCAATAGACTGGGAAACAATTGCAGTCGTTCCAAGCTCCTTACAGGAAAGTAGGCATGAACTAATGTTTGAAAATACACAGTTCTTTATAGTACTGCTCTGCAGAACACTCTGAATTCCTTGACAGGAAACACTGAGCACCTTGTTCCCTGTGTTGCTCTCTGTTCTGCAAGGACAAAAAAGGGGGAGGGGACAAAAACTGAACCTAAAACCTAGAATCCAGAACCTGACAAAGGTTAGTCAAATGTAAGAAAGGGGGCCAGTATTAAAAACTTAATGAAGGAAATATATAAAAATACATGTATTAATCACATATTTAGAATTATATAAAATAATATAAGGGCCCAGTCACATGTTATGTATAAATAACAAACAATAAAACACAAGGGCTTATAAATCTGACCTGACGCATTTCGGCCTACATAGGCCTTCCACAGAGGTCTGTAGTGAGGAACATATTGGCTATTATAAAAATATAGTACAATCATGTAAATGCAAAGCATAAATTCAATAAGGACCAGAAGCAAGCTGCTGTAAAAGATAAAAATGGAAAATTAATCACATGTATTAAAACAAATAAATAGACTGTAATTATATATTGCCAATAAATAAATATATACCATTGACTTACTTTCAAGGTAAACCACCAGGCACAGAGTAAAAAATAAACGAGGCCTCTAATAGTGCAATCACATACCAAGTGGTTCTCAGATATAAACCTGAAGACAAAACATGTATAAATCAATGTATCCCTCAATTTAGAGCCTAAATGCAAAAAACAATAAATAATAAAAAAACAATTACTTCTGATAATTATGTTTTTATTATTTATTGTTTGTATTGTTTTTTTGCATTTAGGCTCTAAATTGTGGGATATATTGATTTATACATGTTTTGTCTTCAGGTTTATATCTGAGAACCACTTGGCATGTGATTGCACTATTAGAGGCCTCGTTTATTTTTAACTCTGTGCCTGGTGGTTTATCTTGAAAGTAAGTCAATGGTATATATTTATTTATTGGCAATATATATTTACAGTCTATTTATTTGTTTTAATACATGTGTTTAATTTTCCATTTTTTGTCTTTTACAGCAACTTGCTTCTGGTCCTTATTAAATTCATGCTTTGTATTTACATGATTGCACTATATTTTTATAATAGCCAATATGTTCCTCACTATTGACCTCTGAGGAAGGCCTATGTAGGCCGAAACACGTCAGGTCAGATTTATAAGCCCTTGTGTTTTATCGTCTGTTATTAATACATAATGTGTGATTGGGCCCTTATATAATTTTAAATTTGTGATTAATAAATACATGTCTTTTTATATATTTCCTTCATTGTTTTTAATATTGGCCCCCTTTCTTACATTTGAATAACCTTTGCTCTCAGTTCTGCAGACATCAGGATCGAAAGCACCATTATTCCTTTTCTTATCATTGTTCAAGTTTGCGTCTGTTTGGATATTACTTTACCTTGAGTAGTCTCATTTTTTAATTTATTGGAAATGTACTCGCTTGCCCTTCCAGCAGCACCATGTGGCTTACAGTGAAACCATGTTTGCACAGCAAACTGACAATGATCTCATTGACAATAAACAACAAAACCCAGGAAAAACTGCCTGCTTCAGCAAAATGCTCTCTGAAATAATACAGTTTTGCATGCCCTTCTAAAGGCTGGGAGGGATGGAGCCTTCCTCACCATTTCTGGAAACCCATGCTAGAGTGTGTTGGCAACAGTGAAAAAGTCTCTTGACACACATAAAGTTAAGATGTTTCACTTGGGGGAAAAATTGTCCCATAGCTATTTGTGTGTGCTGTCAGGTCGCTTCTGACTTACGGCAACCCTATGAATTAGTGACCTCCAAAACATCCTGTCGTTAACAGCCTTGCTCAGGTCTTGAGAACTGAGGGCCCTTGTGGCTTCCTCGGTTGAATCGCATCCATCTCATGTTGGGTCTTCCTCTTTTCCTGCCCCCTTCAACTTTTCTTAGACTTATTGTCTTTGCCCATGACCGTTGTGTTCTCATAATGTGACCAAAGTATGATAGCCACAGTTTGGTCATTTAAGCTTCTAGGAAGAGCTCAGGCTTGATTTGATCTACAACCCACATTGTCTTTCTGCTGGTCCATGATATCCATAAAACTCTCATTTGGTGTAGTGGTTAAGAGTAGTGGACTCCAATCTGGAGAACCGGGTTTGATTCCCCATGCCTCCACGTACAGCCAGCTGGGTGACCTTGGGTCAGTCACAGTTCTCTGAGTTGTTCTCTCAAGAGCAGATCTCTCAGAGCTCTCTCAGCCCCACCTACCTCACAGGTTGTCTGTTGTGGGGAGAGGAAGGGAAGGTGATTGTAAGTCACTCTTGAGGCTCCAAGTGAAGGGTGGGATATAAATCCAACTCTTCTTCCTAGTACTCCTCAACACCACATTTCAAAGGAATCAGTTTTCCTGTCAACTTTCTTCACACCCATACATAGTAATAGGAAATGCTATGGTATGAATTCTACAGTATGAATTACCTTAATCTTGGTTACCAGCAACACAGTGTTACACTTAAGGATCTTTTCTAGCTCCTTCAGTCTCCTCCTGATTTTTTGGTTGCAGTCTCCCTTTTGGCTAATGATGGAACCAGGGAATAGAAAATCTTGAATTATTTCAGTTTCTTCCTTGTCAGCCTTTAAGTTGTGTAATTCTCCAGTACTCATTACTTTTGTCGTCTTGATGTTCAGCTGTAATCCTGCTGGCATCTGGCATTTCTCATCCCATATATGGTAATACCTTTGGTGCAAGATTCTGAGCATCACTTTACTTGCATGAGAAATTAATGTGATAGTCCAATAGTTGCTGCAGTCTTTGTCATCTCTTTTTTTGGAACTGGAATGCAGATTGAGCATTTCCAGTCTGTGGGCCATTGGTTTTTCCCCATATTTGGTGACATATTCTTAAGTTTTGGTTTTTTTTTAAATTTTGTTTGCTGGTTTGGTATGCCAAATCCTGTTCTGAAGGCTGCAGCATGTAATGAGATTTTAGCTTTCCATGGATTTGTATAGATTGAAATGTATCTACAATCAGTGTTCCCTCTAAGCTGAGTTAGTGTAAGATAGCTCACAGTTTTTTCACCTCCAGCTCACACATTTTTGTCTTAACTAAGGAAGGATGGCTCCAGAGCAAATTGATCTATGCAGCAGCCAAGTCGCTCACTCACAACTTTAATGCCAGTAGCTCACAAAGTAGGATTTTTGCTCACAAGACTCCACAGCTTAGAGGGAGCATTGTCTACAACTGACTTTTTTAAATTGACAGTGCCATCCTAAGCAGAGTTACACCCCCCCCACACACACACACAGTGTATTATGTATTCAGACTGCTTTGAACTGTGTATTCCCAGTAATTAGCAATAATATGGTAGGTCTGGAGGTAGAACACACCTAATGTCCAGCTATAGTAAATAGTTTCAAAATATAATGGACTGGAGTATCACCCTTTTTTTTTTTAAAGAACAAAATAAGTACTTTATGAACATTGTAGTAACTTGCACACATGCTGATTTGGGCTATAGGAGAGATAGTAGAGAATTCTTAGGCGTTTCCAGAAATTCAGAAACCCAAAGTATAATGTGTATATAAAAATATTGCAGTATAATATTCTTGGTGAACTGATAGTGAGGGAATCAGCATAATCAAACACAGTACTGGATAGACTTATGCACAGGAGATAATGATGCACAGGAAATGGGAAAGTTCTCTACAGGTGGTAATCAGCTACTGTAGCATATCTGCTAATTTTGGCATATTGCACTCTACATTTTAAAAGAGATTTTGGGATTGAAAATGAGGCTTTTCTGCCTGTTGTAGGTAAAGTACATTTCATTCTATGTCAATAAGAATGAGTATGTGTTTATAGGAAATATGACTTTGGACTAATTTTCTGAGGGCTGTGGCCATGCCACCAGTGACAGACCTTTTTAATTATCGGCCTGTAGATACATTTCAGCTAGTATAATGATTGCAAAACTTCAATGAAATCCATAATTATAATGCAACCCCTCATCTGCCAGATGTTGCTGATTTGGCATGGAATGACTGTTTTGTAATCATTTAGTCTAGAGAGGGTTAAGAATAAATTTTAAACATTCCTTAAGGAAAATTCTCAGTATTGTCACCAACATTCAGTTCCCAGGATTCTCTAGAGGACACCACAGAGTGATATAAACTAATATAAGTTTTGTAGTTGAAGTATGCCCTAAATTGTCTGAGCTCATTGTGGCATGCGAGGATCAAGTGGTTATCTGGTGATCGTTGACACAAAGAAGAATTTTCTTTTATAACTGAATATTGACTGCAAAGTTTTAAGCAGGGCTGCCAATAGAGGGGGGACAAAATTTGGGGACCCCAAGTCAGTTGGAGGGCCCTTGGGAGGGCCCATCATGCAGCATCCAGCAGAACATCTTTCCATCTATTTTAAAAATGCAGTTCTGGGTGCAGCCACTAGGGGCGCAGGGAAGCCTGAGCACAGTAAAAGGCGCTTGATTATTGGCTATTCTTGCCTTTCTCCAAGACTGAAGTAACTTACCTAACAGATCATGCTAACATGATCATCAACCAAGCCAGGGCTGGTGCAGTACAAGACAGCACACTGAAGGCTGCTACAAGAATTGGCAGACTGGAGGATGCTAACAGCCTAGCCTTTCTCCCTTTCCTTGCACCCAGCTCAGCCAGATCTGGCAAAGTGGGTAGAAAGATAAACCTTTCCCTTAATTTTTCTCCTTTTTTGTATATAATTTTTATTTTTACAAACAGACAATAACAAAAAATATACAATATATTACTATAATTATACATAGACAATAGTCTTACATGAACACAAACATAAGCATAGACGTAAACATAGACAATCTTATATGGTCATCTACTTTTTCTGTTATATCTAATTACTACCTAAGCTACATACTATTCTATTTATTATTATTACAGTTTTCAAACAGAACTTACTTCATTGCATAAGATCTATTTATATAAACTCTAAATTTTCACTTCTTTTTATCTGGGTTATATTTATTCTTCATTACTTCGTATTTAACATTTCGCTATTACAAACATGTATTGCCTGATTCTGTCTCTTAATTGTTCTCCACTTTAACAATTCAGTCCTAGTTAGAACTCCCAGTTCAAGCACTGGGTCGTTGTCAATTATCATGTTGGTGGAAGGTCTACTAGCCCTTCATAAAGGCTACTTCGCTGTATGACAAATGATATCATCTTTTAAATATCATTAAAATTAGATTGCTAACAAATACCATATCCAGTATTTCTCCCCAGTGGAGACCCAGAGCTGCATTGTTTTCCTGTCATCCATTTTATCCTCAGAGCAACCCTGTGAGGTAGATCTGGCTGAGAGTATGTCACCTAGCAACTTTCCATTGTGAGTGGGGATCTGAGTATTAGAGACACATGACAGGTTGCTTGAAAGCTCTCTTATTACATGTTGTCTGTTGTGAAGATAACCTGGTTCAGGGTGTTCCAATTCCCTTCATTTTTGGCACTGCAACTTCTACCATCATTCTTGGATTGGTGGCCAG
This sequence comes from Gekko gecko, assembly GCA_029375565.1. Taxonomy (NCBI): domain Eukaryota; kingdom Metazoa; phylum Chordata; class Lepidosauria; order Squamata; family Gekkonidae; genus Gekko; species Gekko gecko. The sequence continues at coordinate 113,307,299 of JAPDNY010000008.1, forward strand.
TTTTCAGACATCTACCATTATCTTCTGAGTTATGCCTGCCACAAACAGAGACCCTTAGCTTCCACTGCAGATAGCACGGAGGGTTGTCTAGGGTTGCCAGGTCCCCTTGTCGCACCAGTGGGGGGATTTGGGGGGTATGCTGGGACATTCCCAATGTGATGATGTCACCTGAAAGTGATGTCATCACGTTGGGGACATTGTGTGACGATGCTCTGGTTTGAGGGCAAAACTCTATGGTAAAACCGGCTTCAGAACATAGAGTTTTATCCGCAAACCAGAGTGTCGCTGTGCAACACCTCGGACATGATGATATCATTTCCGAGTGATGTCATTGTGTCAAGGACGTCATGCAGCAACATTGCTGTTTGGGGGTGGGGCTTCCCCCACTGGCCAGTTGGCCAGAAGTAGGCAAATGCCTCAAAAACTGGGGGAATCCCCACCGGGATCTGGGGACTAGCAACCCTAGGTTTGTCTCATCTGAGCCAGGATTTCCCCATGTATTTCCATTTTGGTTTGGATCCCACCAACTGGTCTTCTAGCTTTCTTCTCCAATGAGTTATCTGTGCCAGCGGTGATGTAGTGATTAAAGTGTCGGACTCGGATCTGGCAAAACCCCGCTCTGCAATAGAAGCTTGCAGGGTGACCTTGGGCCAGTCACACACACTCAGACTAACCTACCTCACAAGGTTGTTGTGAGATAACATGGAGGAGAGGAAAATGATGTAAGCTGCTTTGGGTCCCCATTGAGGAGAAAGGTGGGATATAAGTAAAATAATAAATAAATGAATAAAAAATGAATGGACAGACAGGCTGATTATTTTATTACTATAGCCAAGTGATTTGTTATTTGAGTTGGACCAGAGTCACATGGGGGCAGTGTTTCCTCTAAGCTGAGTTAGTGTGAGCTAGCTCACAGGTTTTTTTAGCCTCCGGCTCACACATTTTTGTCTTAGCTCAAGATAGATGGCTCCAGAGCAAACTAATTTATGCAGTAGCCAAATTGCTTGCTCACAAGTTGAATGCCAGTAGCTCACAAAGTAGAATTTCTGCTCACAAGACTCCACAGCTTAGAGAGAATAGTATTGTATGAGGGGCCCAGGAGGAATCTTTGTCTGGGGGCCAATGGTGGCTCTCAGCATCCCTGGTTTTAAGAGTCATTGATATGAAACACTGATTGTGTTGGATCCATCCAATTTCTCCCCTGGTTAGCCCACCATGGGACCTGTGTGGACAGAAGTCATGTGGGATAAGGGCTATAATAGGAAGGGAAATTGGGCAAGCTTGAGCAAACAAGTTGGTGGGATCCAAACCATTTCCTTTGGGATAGCTGGTGTGCAGTGCTTCATTACTTTCATGTTACAAATGACGTATCATCCAGACAGAGAGACTTACAGCATTGTTTTTGTTAATGTATAAAACACAGGGAAAAACACTGGGCAGGACAACACACAGATGGGGCTGAATCAATGACTGTACAGATTTAGCAGCAGAAAAAGTAGGGCTATCATCTGGAAAGGCATGATAGAATTCCGTTGAAGTAAGTAATAGGATTCATTTATAATTCATGGCGCTTATGACTGTGGTCTTATCTCTACCACATTCAAATTAATTAATTCAATATGTGTTCATTAAATTATTAATTAGAATTTTATTTCTAACAACTTTTACATGGGAAAACTAAAAATGCCTGTTCCATATTCCACTTAATCACGTGGCTGTCTTCATAGACTTGGCATCTTCTGCCTAAATTCTTCCCAGTTCTAAATCCTTCCATGTGATTTTTAGGAGAAAAGCAAGCCAGTGCAGGGTACCTGAAACATAGGCCATAGTTCCGAACGCTAGTCATTCCCGAGGGCTTACATGAGCTTCAAGTGGGACTCCTGACTTTTCTTTTTCTTTGAGTAGCAGCCATCATGTCACATCACAGACTTGTTTAGACAAAAGCATTTTGCTATGCTGTGAGAGGGGCTGTTGTTGGGGGCAGGAAGGAAAAAGAAAGCCCTGCTTTATGTATGGTAGGTATACATAATTATTGTTAGGGATGCATCCCGCAAACCATAAGGGGAGCAGATCTCACAGATGGGCCTTTTCTGCTTTCCTTCTACTGCAGCCTACTGAGTACCCGAGAATTCTGTTCTGGGGAGTTAGGGGACCTTCACAAACAGCATGGGGGCAAAGTGGGGGATTTGCAGTGGGAAAGGGTAATTGATTAAAATTGCTCTCTCCTCTGCTGAGAGAAGGAGCTGCGGTGGCTCAAGTGGTTAAGACGCTGAACTGCAGGCTGTGGAAGGTCAGTAGTTCAGCAGTTCGAGACCTGGGTGCCGCATGACAGGGTGAGCTCCTGTCTCTAGTTCCAGCTCCTGCCAACCTAGCAGTTCGAAAGCAAGAAATTGCAAGTAGATAAATAGGGACCACTTCGGTGGGAAGGTAACAGCGTTCCGTGCGCCTTGGTGTTTAGTCATGCCGGCCACATGACCACGGAAACGTCTTCGGACAGCGCTGGCTCTTCGGCTTGGAAACGGAGATGAGCACCGCAACCCTAGAGTCGGATTCGACTGGCTTTCGAGCAAGGGAACCTTTACCTGCTGAGAGAAGTGTGTGTGTGTGTGTGTGTGTATAAAGTGCCAGCAAGTTGCACCCAACTTATAGCGACCCCAGCAAGGGGCTTTCAAGGCAAGTGAGAAACAAAGGTGGTTTGCCATTGCTTGCCTGCAGAGTCTTCCTTGCCGGTCTTCTTTCTGAGTACCAACCCTGCTTCGCTTCTGTGATCTGATGAGATCATGCTACACAATGCCACCTTCCCTTCCTAGTACCCTTCTACTGGTGGAAAACACTGCTTGGATACAAATTATTATAACCTGATCCTTTTTCCTTTCCTTTTTTCCCTTTTCCTCTTGGTTAAAAATGCTTAATAAAATTCATTTTAAAAAATCATTATAATTCCCTACCCCCAACCCATGGTGAGTATGACAACTAGTGTGACTATACAGATTCCTGGCTTGGTTTGAACCTGAGTCTCCGTCTGTATGCAGCACAGGACTTTCTGTAACATGAGAAATAATACCATGCCAATCTACAATATTTGTGTAAGGAGAAGCATAAAGACTGTAGCTCTGTAAAAGAATGAGATCTTTCTGTACCTCTGTAAAGTGTAGTGGTATTGAAATTAAAAATGGATATTTTATTAACAGATACTTTCATCTGGCTTGCAGGTTTTGAATGCTCAAAGAGCTGGCTATAAAGCAGCCATAGTTCACAATGTTGATTCTGATGAACTCATTAGCATGGGATCCAAAGACAGTAAGTACAGGTATCAGTTCACTTGTGCTTGAAAACCATTCTGATGTCCCTGGAAAAGCAGCTTCACAATCTGTCCAGCAAACTTAGCCAACAGCATCTGTTTTGCCTTTCACATATTTGTACCATATAGGGTTGAGCTTCTTGTATAAAGCATTCTTCTTACGTCTGCCTTCTAGTGGGAGAAATAGTTGATGTACTGATGTCTCTCATAAGCCTTTATAGATTTTTGGAGAACAAGTTTAAATATGTAACCAAGTAAAAAAGCTGAAATGGTATACTGTTCCAAGTGCCCATTCTTCTCTACTGCCTGAGATTCCAAAATATTGTGAACAATCCACAGCATTAGAAAACTCTGGAAGCGGCCCAAGCTGCATCGTCATCTCTTCATACAGTAGGCATATCCCAGTGTTTGGACCTGCGTACATTGCACACATTAGCCTTTGAGATTTGAGTAATGGCTTGGATCCTGCCTAGAATTTCCACAGGCAAGGGGGGGGGGTTGCACTGATTCCCCCTTACTGTGGGAGACAACAGATTTTCCCCAGGCTCTTCCAGGGATCTCCTGTCCCCCAGGAGCAGCACTGGAGGGGAATTATAGGCTTCTGCAGAGGGGTGGAATGTATGGAAATTTCCCTTCCTCCTTGCACCCTTAGAAATTCTAGACAGGATTCAGGGAATTGAGGTTATCCTTAAGAAGGTAGAATTCTCATCTCTCTTCCCTTTTCACATCCATGGACATCTGTGTTTAAATGAGCAACCCAACTATCACATGTTTCTTTTCTTTTGGTGACATTCATTTTTCTTTTCTTTAAAACGTAAGAAAACTACCACTGTTATTGTGGAACTCCATCCTTTTTCTTATTTAATATGCTGTTTGCATACAAAACAAAATGTTGATCTGTGTCATCAATACCGTTGGTTTTTTTTTAAAGAGACATTTGGATACTGGGAAGGAAAGCTTCAAAACTCATTATTGCAGCTGTTGCCCCTGTGCAGTTTGACTGAATGCTATATTCACCATTGAAGACCCTTTTTCTTATCTAAGAGACCACGCCCACCACCCTGTGTCAAAATTCTGTAGGTGCCCACAGGTTCACACATTTGGGGACCCCTGTTATACATTGTTGGCAGTGTGTGAATTCTCAGCCTACATTCTTTTTGCTTAGTCATAGTTTGTGGTTTCAGTTTCCATGGATAGGGGTTGTGATCAGGGCTTTTTTTGCTGGGGGGAAGAGGTGCTGGAACTCTCAAGAGGGAAATGAAGTTTTCAATCTGTATACTGAAAATCATGAACTTTTAAATATTTTGTTGAAGTAATTCCAGAACTCCATTCCAGTGCATTCCCCCAGGAAGAAAAGCCCTGGCTGTGATGTCCCTGCCTGTGATAGGCTCAGTACCTTTGCTAGCCAGCTATTAGGTTATAGTCTGAAGGTCCCTGGTTCTTTTCCCTGTTCCCTTGAAGACCCTTTGGATTTTATCCCCAAAACTCAAGAAGCAAGCAGCATAGGGTTGCCAAGTCCCCCTGGGGGGCAGGGAAACCCCCACTCGATTGGCTCATTCCCTGCCGGGCTGCAGAGGTGTGCCCGGCTTGATGACATCACCCAGAGGTGATGTCATCGTATCGGGCACATTTTGGGGGGACTGACGCTCTATCATTTGAGGAAAAACCCTATGGTTTTCCCTTGAATGATAGAGGTCTCACCCCCAACATGCCTGATGCTATGACGTCACTTCTGGCTGACATCAGTGCGGTGCGCGTGCTTAGCACGTGCTCAAGAAGGCTCCCGGCCACGTCCAGGACTCTCCCTTCTAAAGCTAGGGTAAGGCTTGGCAACCCTAAAGCAGCACCAGAGAAAACATTGGATGCCACTTTGGGGATTGCTGCATTAAAGTATAGGGATGCTTTCAGGTGCTTTCCCCCTGTCACCTAGATTTCAGACATACCGATTCAGCTGGTTTTGTACCTGCAAGCTGCACAGGGACTACATCATTCAATTTCTCTGTAGATGGCTACTGGTGCAAGTAGCACTGAGGACTACCAGAATCAGGGCCAAAAGTGCCATAACTGTTATCCACAATACCCATTAGGGTTTTTTTCTCTGTGGCATCATTCATGGAGGATTCTGTCTATGAAACCCATACGCCAAAACCATTGCTGAACCTTTTGGGATGTCTGTGAATAGAATGCCATTAGCTCATTAAAGATAATTTATGATGGATAACTAGCAGTCATATGAATGTTTAAATTAGGTACACAACACAAAGATTAATGTTTGCTGATCTGGGCCAGTAAAGTTGTATTATTATTATCAGTATTGTTGTTATTATTATTATTATTATTTCCATCTCTCAGAAAATTTTTATCATGCCATTGCTTCTGAGTCTCTTTTCAGTGGTCTCATTTCCAACCAATTGCTTTCATTGACTCAGCATATGTTCTGTTAACTGAGGAAGCATTAATGGCTTGTAAACCTGCCAGAGGTATAGGTCTGATCTAACAAAAAATTGAAATCAATGAAAGGCAATTGAAACATAACTGTATATAATGTTTCGTTACAAACATTGTTTATGTGCTGTCCTTTTAGAGCCACTTTTCACATCTTGTTTTACTACTGGTGTTTTAAAAATCTGTTTTTAGATCCAAAATGACTACCCAGGCACAATGAAAATCCATAGAGGTGATGGACTTGCATTTGCAAACTGGAGCTTTAAAAGGATATGGGAAACTTTTATTTTCGCATGTGACAAGGAAGTGCAGGAGGTTGTTGTGCCTCCTGCCACTTTCCTACTTGCATCTCCTTCGCATCTGCTTTGAAACAGTATCAGGAACTCCTCTTCCTGCATGCAGACTGCTGAAAATCCTTTTTCCTGCAGCGGCTATCCACCCAGAAGCAGTTATGCTTGAATGCTTCTTACTCTCTCCCTCCAGTGCCCAACTCTATGCAAAGTATGCAGGCTAACATCAACACATCCCTGGTAACAGCAGGATTGGCAAGCATCTAAATGTTTTCCATGCTTAACACGGGAAAGGGTATTTGACTATACAGAACAGTAATTTCGGAAACTATGCTCAAACGGCCTTGGATGATGTGGGTTCAGGAAGAAAGAGAATAACAAGTGGTCATATTACCCACCACACGATCTTCACAAATGAAACAGAACTCTCACATTACAGACCTCCAATGTGTGAATGTACATCTGCTGTTTGAAAGAGGGGTATCTAACCCTTTATCAAAGGTGGCAGGAGGCAGTGGTGTTCTGAATTAGAGAGCCACACAAGGAGGAAGAATAGAGCTGTTTTGTGAGCAAAAGAGAGAATTTAGCAATGGTATTTAGATTTCCTTAAAGTGCTCAATGTGTACTGATACAAAGGACATTATTTTACATGAAAAAAACCCATATCAACTTTTTTTGTTCTCTGAAATATTCTGACTCTCTTTTGGCACATGGAGGCCTCTAGAAGCTGCTTTATTAGTAGAAGGAGGAGTGTTTTTTTTTTAATAGACAGTTTATTAAACTGCTTATCATACAGATAAATGAAGCTATTAGACCAGGGATCCCCAGCTGTTCTGAGCCTGAGGGCAGGTTTGGAATTCTGACACAGGGTGTAGGGCACAGCCACAAAATGACTGCCTCACACATAGAAGAAGCCCAAATGCAGAGAAGAAGGGTAATTAAAAATACACTGGGGAAGAGCAGTGGGAGAGAATAAAGCAAACACTGGTTGCAGCAGCTGAAACAATGTTATTTTAATTTGCATAACCAATCAGATCTTCAGTGGCAAATCAAAAGCCGTGATGGGCAAGAGCCCCACCTGGCCCCACTCATACCCCCATACTAGACTGTACATAATTTTGTGAATCCTCTGTATTAGGAGGAGTCTGCACATTGCTTTGCTTATATTCAACAACTTTTACTAGTGGCATGCAAATAAGTTTATTCTATATTGTTATTGTTAGTCTTTTCTTTTCTGTTCTTTTCTTTCTTTTAAAATAGTTGAGGTCTTAAAGAAGATTGACATTCCCTCTGTCTTTATTGGTGAATCATCTGCTAATGCCCTTAAAGAAGAATTCACATATGAGAATGGGTATGCAAAAGTTTATTTTTGTTTGGGGAATGTGTTTATTCCATTTTACTGAAGTTCAGATCGTCAATTTCCATTTGGGGACAGGAGAGCCCCTGCCCCTGCTTCAGGGCTGTCAGAAAGGGGGGGGGAATGGCCACTGGGCCCTCCGTTATACTTTATGGAGACCGGTCCCCATAGGGTATAATGGAGAATTGATTCATGGGTATCTGGGGCTCGGGGGGGGGGCTGTTTTTTGAGGAAGATGCACCAAATTTTCAGCATAGCTAATAGTGGCTGTCCTGAAAAAAACAACAACCCAAGTTTCAAAAAGATTGGACTGGGGGTCCAATTCTATGAGCCCCCTCCATTGTTTCCAATAGAGGGAAACCATTTAAAAGGAATGCTTAAATGTGACGGTTAGAACTCCCTTCTGGCTTGTCGGCCTCACCTGGCAACCCTAGTGACATCACAAAAGTAATGTCACATCCTTGCTCCTGGCTTCATCCCCAAAGTCTCCAGATATTTTCTGAGTCAGACCTGGCAACCCTAATTGAAGTATTTAAGCATATATGACATTAACAATAGAATGATTTGTTTTGCTGATATAAAGTCTGCTTATCATGGTAATCAAAGCTGGAGACAACAAAAGCAATGCTTGTCCAGTACCAAAAATTATTTTCTGTTGTGTGTATGCAATGAGGATGAGTACTTATTATGATGATGATGAATACAGTGTTAATCATTATGAGAATAAACTAATTTAAATAACGGGTTGAATATTTTAAAAGTATAACGCTCTGGATTAGATCCCAAACTCCCTTCTACCAAGCAAGGAGTCTTGCTTTGTCTAATGCATATGTGATTCTGTAGGCTTTCTCTGTCAGAAGATTCCTTAATTAGTGAAACAGAGTCACTGGATCAAACCCTGTATCTCTCGACTTCATTCCTGATCTACCTCTGAAGTTTCTTTTGTAAGGAAAATATATTTGACAGAGAGCCAGTTTGGTGTAGTGGTTAGGAGCACAGACTCTAATCTGGGAGAGCCAGATTTGATTCCCTACTCCTCATGTAGCTGCTGGTGTGATCATGGCTCAGTCACAAGTTCTTTCAGAGCTGTTCTCTCACAAACAGTTCTCGAGAGAGCTCTCTCAGCCCCACCTACCTCACAGGGTGTCTATTATGGGAAGGAGATTGTAAGCCGCTCTGAGACTCTTTTGGGTAGTGAAGGGCGGGGTATAAATCCAATTTCTTTTTCTTCTAAATTAATTTGAAAATTAATTTATCTTCCTTTTTTTCTTTATAGAGGCCATATTGTGTTAATCCCAGAGTTCAACCTCCCTTTGGAGTACTACCTAATCCCATTCCTAATCATTGTGGGGATCTGTCTCATACTAATAGTTATTTTTATGGTAGGTATAACTCTTCATCATGCTATTCCAAGGTTTTGTTGGTTTGGTGTTTTTTTTAAATGAAACAAGTATAATTTGTGGCACTGTGAAAACTGTACTTTAAGATTTGTAAATCACCCTCTCAAAAATTGCCAAATCAAAGTTCTGATGCTTTCCCTCCAATCCAGAGCCTTATGTAATCACCACTTCAAATAAGTTTTTTGCAGGGTGTTCATATTTATTTTAATGGAGAAGCTATTTCCTTAAGTCAAGGAATGCACACACAAAGCTTCTTCCTCCACTAAAAAACCAGGGAACTTCAGTGGGGCAGGGAAGTTTAATGATCTTATCTGGCTCTGTGTGCTTCAAATTTAGTCTAGATGATACAGTTTTCACATATTTGTTTCTTTATAGGAATTACCCTATGCATCTGGTGTGTTGAGTTGGTAGCTTGCAATCTCAAGAACTCTTTGCTGATTTTCTGTAATCTTTATAGCCATGGCAATTAGAAAATTTGCATTATGCTCCCAGGAATGCAGTGTTTAGTTTCTGTTGGCCACAGAGTTCTGATTCCAGACCATCTCAAAGAATGGATGCTCTCTAGCTGTCCGTAGATCTATGGTTGTCCTTCAAAATAATGCCTTCTCCAACTTCCTTTAGTTAGCTAGCAATGACTCATGGGATATGAAACCTCCCAAGTTCTGAGAAAGAAGAGGGGAGGGGAAGCACATTGTGATGGAAAAGATTTTCAAATCTTTTACACCATGCAGTGCATATAATAATTTGCAATGATCAGCATTTGTGGCAAGTATTCTTGTTAGAATCATCTCACCAGGTCATCTGTATCATGTAGGCCAAGTCTAAGAGATCGCTTCCTAGGACCTGTAGAAAAGTTTTTCCTATCTGACGTCTCAAATCAAAAGCTATTTAGCTAAATGTATTCATAAGAAAGGAGTAGTTTTGTTTTTTGTTCTAGCTTATGATTTTGTGGATCATATGATTAAGCATGTTATGTGACTAGCTTCACTGGGTAGTTTATCCACACCAATCCTGGCAACAGCAATCCTCTGAAACTGTAGTTTTCAAGAACTGAACTAAATGACTGCCTGATAATTTCTCTAATATTCTGAAATACTGTGGGCTGGCTCCAGTGATCAGCCAGTAGAAACTGCTAGAAGTCGCAGGTCTTCCCTGCTTTCCCTTCTCTCCAGTAATCCCTTCTAACCTTTGAGAAAGTTGATTTTTGGGGTTGTTGGGTCCACATGGAGTAATGGTTTGGGGAGAGGCTGGCTCAGGTACACACACACTGAGAAGCTGTGTACAGTTTTGGGTCTCATCAGATGTTTTGATCAATATACGAGCTGACCAGTTTCCCCCACAGAAGTGATTTATGTGTAGGCAATCTGTTACGTGTAAATCAGCTCTTAGAGAAAATTATAAGCCATCCTGATTTATGGGGCTGCTTAAAGGGTAGAAAGACAGTGGGTGCAGTACAGTGGCTAAGAGAGTGAGCTACAAACTGGGAAGTCCCCATTTAAGAGTATTATATCTACCATGTATTAACTTCTCGGGCAAGCTACCCTCTCTTAGCCTCAGCCCCCTGGCAGGAAGAGGAGAAGGCAGACAATGCAGGGATAGTATTTGGGAAGCATTTTGATCACTTAATAGCATTATGGAAATACTATTATTGTTCATTCATCATGTTGGAGGTGCTGTGGTCCTACAGCATCTGACCAGTGTCCAAACGAGACACGTTTAGAGGACTTATTAAAAAGTTTTCTAGACGAAGAATAATTTTAACTGTAATAACAGCTTTCCAAGATTTAAGTTATAAGACAAACAGTCCTTGGTGTATTGTACCAATTGTTTATTCGAAATTGTTATCCCAGATCACTGTCACTTCCAGTCTGATGACTCAAATCAAGGGCATTACTTCAGAATAATATGTTATTATTTTGTAATAACCTAGAAGATTCAGAATATGGGCAAGAAGCATGCTAATTATGCTGTAGTGGATAGCCAGAGTGTTCCCAATCAGTTTGACAAATGCTCGGACAGATGTCAGCGGGATGTATCATAGAACTTCAGTAGACATTGTGTTCAACCATTTTAGCTGCTCACCTAAGACAGGATCCTCTGCATATAAAACCCACAGCTACTGTAATGCATTTCCTATCCCTGTAGCTCACCTCTATCAGACTGTCTTAAAAAGATGAAACATTTTAGGTGGTTAGTTATTGGACATATATATAATTCTCATGCCCATTGTTAGATTGTCATGATTCATGTGTGCTTCATTATTGGAGATGGCAAGTTTCCCCCAGCTCTCCTGTGATTGATGTTCGAGCAGCCCAATTTCTCATTACAGGGGCTCAGACAACTCAGAATTCCCACTTTCGTCTTCATGGCTTCTCTGCAGTCCCACATAGGACTGCGTGTGCACAGGCCAGCCGCAGAGGGGATTTTTACAAGTTTCTAGAGGTCTAGATGTGGAGAGAGTGCTTCCCCTCCCCTCTGGAGACAGCCATTCCTGTCCAAAACAGCATGTGACCAGGAGTAGAGGAGCTGTCTCCTCAGGCTTCTCTTTGCCGCCATGAAGAGAGGATCTACTAGCTAGAGCTGTGAATTTTTCTTTGCTCCTTTATGGCTCTCTTTAAGAAATGTGCAGACTGTGGCACAAAAATGGCTCAGTTGGATGAGCATGCTATATGCTTAATATGTTTGGGGGAAGAGTACAACACCAAGGTGTGTGGAATTTGCCACAAATTTACTCCCAAGGGCAGGCACGACAGAGCCTCCCAGCTCAAGGTAGTGTTTGATTACCTGTTAATGCTGAGGGATAGGGGATTATCAGTCTCCCCCATTAAAGTACACCTAGTGGCTATCTCTTCCAGCCATGATAAGGTGGATGGCTGTGCTGTTTTCTCTGCCCCCCAAACCAAGAAGTTCAGTAAAGGGAACTACAAAAAGGGAATTACATATCATAGCTGTATATATTGGGGTGCCTTGTTAAATTAGCATAGAAAATAGTGAAGATATTTTTAACAGCTCAAAAGAATAACAAGCTGGGTTTCTGGTTATCATCTGTTTGGGTTCAGCTGGGGAGAAAAAACAACATAGGTTGTGAAAACAAAGGTTTCTCACATGCACCCAAAAGGGCTAGGTGAAGTTCTGGAGACAAAAGGGCTATTCGCCAGGTGGCCTCTGAATAGCTGTCAGAAATGTAAAATAGTAAAAAGCCCAGTAACACCTTTAAGAATAACAAACTTTCTTGTAGCATAAACTTTTGAGAAACGCAGCTATCTTTGTCAGATTTTTAGAAATGTAGACACCTTACCTGGTGGAACCCATTGTTATTCCATAAGCATACCTCTGCTGGGTGGAGACTGCCTTGGAGGGCTGCCTTGTGTCACCTGAAACCCTTTTTCAGAACTTTTGGCTAGCTCTGTGTTTCAGGCCAGGAGTATCAGACCTCCAGGAAGGAAGTGTCTGTGAGAAGAGCAGGTGTGTGCAGTCAGTATTCTATTAATCAGCCCACACCCACTTCCTTGGTAAGTCAGCTTGCTACTCCCCCATGTAGGACTGCACAGAAGCCATGAAGACGAAAACATAGTTGCAGTTACTTGTAACTGATGTTCATCGAATGAGCTTCTGTGCAGGCACATATTCCTCCCTCCTTTCCCCACTGTGGGCTATTCGGTGTAGCTCTGGGTACTCAGATAGTACCCAGATAGAAGAAGAAGAGGAGGAGATTGGATTTATACCCCGCCCTTTACTCAGAGTCTCAGAGCAGCTTACAAACTCCTTTCCCTTCTACTCCCCACAAGAGACACCCTATGAGGTAGGTGGGGCTGAGAGAGCCCTTTCAAGAAGTGCCCTTTCAAGGACAGCTCTGACAGAACTATGGCTTGCCCAAGGTCATCCAGCTGCAAGTGGAGGAGTGGGGAATCAAACCTGGTTCTTCTAGATTAGAGTCCGCACACTTAACCACTATACCAAACTGGCACCAAACTGATAGGAAGACAAAGAAACCACTCCCCTGCTCCCGTTCATGTGCTATTTTGAGTGGGAACAGTGATCTCTGAGGGGAAGGGGAATGCTCTCCACATCTAGAGCTCTAGACACTTGTAAAAGTCCTCTGTGTGGCTGGCCTGTGCACATGCAGTACCATGTGTGCCTGCACAGAAGCCCACTCAACGAACATCAGTTACAGGTAGGTGCAATTATGTTTTCCACTACCTCTTTGTTCATTCTGATCTTGCGCACATTAAACCTTAAAGTTAGTCCCATGATGTTGAATGTGACTTACTTTTACGTAAGTGTGCTCCCATCTCTTTGCAGTTTCTCTCTGAGAATCTCTCTGCCTAAGGAAATCAAGTTTGCAGCCAAAAGGATAAGTCTTATTACCATCGTCCTCCCTCATTTGTTCAGCCTTATCCTGTGCATGTTTACTTCAGAGTAGGAAGAAAGTCAAACATCGATCTCCAGTGCATAGAGCTTAGATGCAAAAACAGATTGCCAAATGATCCCTTTAACGTTATGAGCCAAAAAGATTTTGTGTGTCAGCTCTCCTGGTAAAAATGTCCAGATTTAAAAAGCACGGCAAGCTACAAATCAGCAGAGTTCTTCAGTATCTATACATATTATGCTATAACCTTTAGCACAGCAGTTCTCAGAAGGTAGTGGAAATTGGTCTATACCATTAATCTTATGTTTCCATATTCTGTTTTGGACTTTCAAGATTACAAAATTTGTCCAGGACCGACACAGAGCAAGAAGGAATAGGCTTCAAAAAGATCAGCTTAAGAAGCTTCCAGTACATAAATTCAAGAAAGGTAAGTGTGACTTTTTAGACTTGATTAAACAGTCTACGTCTATTGATCTTAAATGCTGTCTAAGATCCAAAAAGAACACATGGTTTCCAAAACACTGAGATTCCAAACCTGGGCAGCTTTGATGTAGAGTGTAGAGTTTGCATGCATAAGCCCCCGTGTTTGGTCTCCAGCTTCTCCAATTAAGGCATCTCAAGTAACAGGACTGGAAAATATCTGTAGCTGAGATGGAGATGTGCTGTCAGTTGAACTAAACTCTTTGGGACTGTTAGCCAGAGAGCCAATTCATACTTTAGTGGAGGTGGCTCACCCTTTTAAATAGCTGTTCATGAAAACGATCTACTCACAAGAGCTGTGCACTTGGAAGGAGACTCTTCTGTGAAATCAGCATTACTTGAATTATGGCAGACAAGCTGTGATCTTCTGAGTCCCTCCTGCCCTGTTACACTGTTTGTGTAAGTAGATCTTTCACAAGCAGTTATTTGCAAGCCAGCTACCATAACACACGAAGCAGCTCTTAATATATATGAAGCGGACTGTTTGTTTCTCAAATAATAAAATAAAGGCCAGGCCACTAGAGATTGTTGCCTCAAGAGGGGAGAATAGTGTTGTTGCTCACTGTGCCCTGTTGTTTGAGCAATCAGCTGCAGGACTTAATCCAGGGCTTTAGTTTATGCTTGATTCGATCATGTTCCCCGTCCACCTCTACCTTCCGTTGCATTTGTGGTGATTATGTTAAGCAGGGAGAACTGTAACCTGTTTTCCTAGTTCCAGTATTTTTTGTAACAATTTGGAACACTTCAGCTCCCATACAGAAATGCTTGTTTTTGCTTTAACTTCTGCAGAATTCAGAACACAGTCATTCTATTGTGTAATGTGCAAACAGTTAATGGGAGAATTTCACCAACATTAATTTAACTTATAAGATTGGATTCCAGGGCAGAGCTGCACCCAGCATGTTGTGTGTCCTTAATAACAGTCCTGCATTATTGATGGTATCACTACTAGTACTACTTGCGAAGCAGATGCTCAGCTGAAAAGTGCAGACAGTGTCATATGCAAGTTAGTTGCTCATAAACAGATTAATGAGACTTCAGCTCCATAAGGTTGAATGAACTTTGAAGTAATTTATCACAACCTTGCTTTGAAAGAGGGTATCCTACAAAGAGTGGAGTTTTTGAGTATGCAGAGATTTAGGCAGGCAGACAAGTCTTTAAAAAGGTTTAGATCTCCTGCTGAGTGCTTACAATAGAATGGCAGATCTTTCTAAATGCCTAAGGATTGACAGAGGAAGAAAGCACAAGATATAATGATATCCAGGCTCAAAGTTTACTTCTTTTGTGTGTTTTTTTGGAGCCATGTGAGTATGTATTTGTATCTTAAGATCTGAGTAAGCCAGTGCATTAATCTCCATGAAAGAAACAAATGCTCTTAGCGACTTCTGGGAAAGCATGGGGGGGTGATGTTGGAACTATATACCAGAAAAACCCAGTCTCTTTTTTGTTCTCCATCTAACACTGCTCCCATCACCTGATATAAATTTCCCAAGCTTTCTGTTTAGTCCCTTTCCCTTGGACTAGCAAGTGGAGAAGTGGGTCCTGTCCTCTACTTCCACTGACTAGGAGAGGATGTATGGCAGTATTGCCATTCAACTCCCCACCCCCCCAGCGCATTCTTATTTGAATCACAGAATCATAGAGCTGGAAGAGATCTCCAGGGTCATCTAGTCCAACCTCCTGCACAGTGCAGGAAATTCACAAATACTTCCCCACCACCACCCCCAGTGACCCCTGTTCCATGCCCAGGATGAAATTCTTCCCTGCTAAGAGATGTACTTCCATTCATGGTGACAGGCAGGTCTGCCACAATCCACAGCAGTTGGATTCCAGGCAGTCCTTAGCTATGTGTTACTTTGAGAAATGCATCAGTATATAAACAAATTAGTTGTTCCCATGAAAACAACCACAAATAGGATAAACTGCACAGGACAGATTGTTTTTTAGATTTTACTTAAAATAGCTATACTATTCTTTTCCAAGCCACAGCATCTTACAAAGTCAAAATCCAGCTAGCAATAGATTTAAAAAATAGCTAACAGACTAGCTTGTACTGGGCTCAGACATTTTATAGTCTTTTCTACCTTTTATTGGGGGAGGGGGGAGTTTTGCTGAGAATCCTTCCTAATCTGAAGAAAAGCATTCATACCTCTCTGTTGATTTCCTGTCTTCATCTTGTTCGTGCAGACCTTGCATATAACTATATTTTATTTTGTAGTTATTGCAAAGACTATTACTAGTTAATTACCTTGGAGCTCTCTGGTGTGTGACATTTAAGCTCTATTCCATTTGTATTCAATAACACTGCCAAAATATTGTTTAAATGTAGAAACCTTTGGAAAAGTGATAAATATTTGATTGAGGGGCTATTGTAACAACAGAATAGGTGTTGTGTCAAATCCATTATTGATGGGGTTGCAGAACAGAGCTCGTACCACATTAGAGGCAGAATCAGAACTTTGCCTGTCAGTCGAAGGACTGAAGAAGAATATTAATCTTTACAGTTAAATTACTGCTCCCCTTAGCAGGAAAAGTACAATCCAAGCTCCATTTTGGCCAGTGTGTGTTACTGTTCCCCCCGCATGCTCTGTAAATCTGCCAAATATTGTGTAGACTTGTGTCTTCTATCATTTTTGCCTGTTTTTATTTACTGATACATTTGAACCCCTGTGAAAAATCCTGTGTTAGGCCAAAGGTGACTTGCCTGAGGGCATCCAGTGAACTTCTGTATAATGGATCCATCTGCATCATCATACCAGTTTTGGTGACTCTCAGACACAATTTTCTATATGTGAAGTGCAGATAATTATCTGCTTCAAAGGACAAAAAAAGATGAAGATCATAAGGCACTTTCCACATTCAAAGTGCTAAGTAAATACTGTGGATAGTGATAATATGCAGTGGACACAAGCCAGAAGAAAATTATAATTAAATCCCATTCTGAATTGGGTCATAGGAAAACTGATCACTCTAGTCTTAGCCCATCTATACTGGCTTCCAGTTTGTTCCCGGGCACAATTCAAGGTCTTGACCTTCAAAGGCCCGTGTGGTTTGGGACCAACATACCTGAAGGACCACTTAATCCCTTACAAACCCACCCTGCTGTTATGGCCATCTTTAGAGGCCCTGCATTGGGTGCCCCTGCCTTCTGAGATTAGGTGAGTGGCAACCCAGGAGAGGTGGTGGCACTAAAGCTCTGGAACTCTCTCCCCAGGGAGATTAATCTGCCCCCTTGTGTTGCTGTCTTCTGCCAGCCAGGTGAAGACTTTTTTGTTTCATTTGGCATTTTCTCAGTGTTCCCTCCTTCCTAACCAATGTTTTTATTTTGTATGTATTCTAACTCTATTTTTAACTCCTTTTAAAGTTGTTTTAATGAGGTATGTTTGGGAGGGGAGTTGATTTTAAAGGTTTTGTAATGTAATTTTATGATGTATGTTTTCAGTTGTTAGCTGCCTTGGAGGCCCTTGTAAGGGCAGAAAGGAAGGATATAAATTTTGTAAATGAATACATTTATGTGGGGGTTTGTAATAGCCAACTTTACTTGGTATGCTTCTGAAATTAAAGTAGTATTGTTTTGGTATACTGTAGTTGTGAATAAATGATTATTGGTATCTTGAGGGAAATGCAAAGTATTGAGGAACAGAAATATGGGGGAGTATATATTTTGTTAGATATTAGACATTTGGGTCAGGTAATACTTTTTAAAAAAGCTTGATAAGTTACACTTGAAGGTAAAAATGGGATTCACAATGTGCAGTTCTTCTTGAATGGAGAACATGGAGAATTCTGGTGGTGTGATTGGTACTACCTTTTCTGGTAATTGATTAATTGTGTAGATTAAAAGTTTTGCTGGAAATCTGAATTATATGACAAGAAGGACAGATAAAGTCCATGCAAGTAGCCTATCAAAAAGAAGCTTCCTAAAGGATGTCTTTGTGTGGAACAAGCTAGGAAAAAGTAAGGGAAAATATTCATTGATGGTCTTAAGAAGACACTGTCTCCCAGATGAAAATGGGTTAAAATAAGATCAGTCATAAATCTAAGTTTGACTTATTTAGTGCATTTATGCCACTTTTCTAGGGAACCTGCCTGAGGCAGCTTACAAAATAAAACAATTAAAACATCACATGCCATATAAGTTTAGTCATGACTGAGCCAGAACTCACATTGAACTGTGACATTAAGCAGCTTTAAATGAATTTTAAAGAGTTTTCAGACTAAAAAGCAGACCATAAAAATGGCATTAAAAATTAAACCCTTAATTAGAAACTTGGGTTAAAATTAAGGTTTTGGCCTGGTGCCTAAAAGAGAATAGCCTAAGTGCCAGGTAAGCTTCAAGAGGAAGGCCATTCCATAGGCAAGGTGCCACCGCTGAAAAAGCCCTGATTCTGGTCCCCCGTCCACCTAAAATTCCAGAAGTCTAAATATGATTTGCCACATTCTATAGAATGGCAATATTTACAGTTGCAACTTGCAACATTTGTTGGTCTCTAAATATGGTCCTGCAGCAGTAAGTGCCTCAATCTCCTTTGCTCCTGGAAACTCTAATTGAATCAAGGCAGAAAACGAAACCTACAATATTTATTTATAAGTATTTGATGTCAGTTAATAAATATGGTATGCAGAGTCTCAGAAATGAATGGAATAAGGAGCTAGCTCTCCCTAGTTTGCCAAGGCCATTGGGTATGGCCTTAAAGTTTATACCTGCTCTTTCCATGAACCTCAAATTGAAACTCATTCAGCAAAAACTTATGTTTAGGATATACTGGATAACCACAGCAACTTTTTAGCAAAGGACTGTGTAAAGTGTCTAATTGTTGCCATTGTAACTCACAGGACATGTCCTTTAAACATATGCTTTGGGTATGTCCAGTCATTTGGATTTTCTGGGAAGAAGTTATTACTCATATCAATTTTGTATTAGAATGTTCATTGATTTTTGAGGATTCTTACATACTTTTAAACTATCTGCCTGTCTCTTGGAGGCTAACCAATGCGCAACAAAAATGGACGCTCTGTGCCCTTACTACAGCTAAAGGACTCCTTCCAGTCCAGCTTCCGCCCTGGTCATGGGACAGAGAGACGTCTCTGGTTGCCCTTTACAGATGACCTCCACAGACATCTGGACCGAGGCGGGTCAGTGCTGCTGCTGCTGTTAGACTTAACGGCAGTGTTTGACATGGTCAATTAGATCTTTTGTCCCACCGCCTTGCCGATGTAGGAGTTCAGGGGACTGCCTTGAAATGGTTTTCCTCCTTTATTCATGGTCGGGGACAGAGGGTGGCACTGGGCGAGAGGGTCTCCTCACAGTACCCACTAGAATGTGAAGTGCCACAGGGGGCAATCCTTTCGCCAATGTTATTTAACATCTGTATGCGCCCCCTCGCCCAGTTAGTCTGGAGTTATGGGCTAGGATTCAGCTCTATCTGTTAAATGAACAGCCAGCCATCCTCTGGGCCGAGGCTTTGGATGCCGTGGCTGGATGCTTGCAGCAGAGTCAATTGAAGTTAAATCCATCAAAGACAGAGGTCCTGTACCTGGTTGTGGGGGTACAGATGTGGGCACCAGGCTTCCCACACTGGAAGGAGTACCTTTGGTCCTGGCCCAGTCAGTGAAGAGCCTGGGAGTAATACTGGATGCCTTTCTGTCTATGGAGGCCCAGGTTGTTGCAGTCTCCAGATCTGCATTTTCCATCTTAGGCAGATCAGGCTACTGAAGCCCTATCTTTGCCCCCAGGACTTAGCTACTGTGACGCATACAATGGTCACTTCCAGGCTTGATTACTGCAACTCGCTCTACACAGGCTTAGCCTTGAGGCTGATCCGGAAATTACAGCTGGTGCAAAATGTGGTGGCACGCCTGCTGATGTCAACGCCTGTGTGGGCTCATGTTTGGTATGTGCTTCACCAGCTGCATTGGTTGCCAGTCAAATACTGGATCTGCTTCAAGGTGTAGTAATAACCTTTAAAGCCTTATATGGCCTTGGATCAACATACCTAAGGGACCACTTCTTCCTGTATATGCCCTGAAGAACCTTACACTCAGACATTCAACATCCCCTGGTGGCCCCTGACCCAAGACACATTCGCTTAGCCTCGACCAGGGCCAGGGATTTTTCTGCCTTGGCCCCCACCTGGTGGAACATGCTCCCTATTGAGACCAGGGCCCTGCGGGATCTCATTCAATTCTGCAGGGCCTGCAAGACGGAGCTGTTCCACCAGGCCTTTGGCTGAGGCGGCAGGCGTCCCTACAAGGCCCCCCGAGGTTGCTGTCACCCTGTAGAATTGAATGAGATCCCGCAGGGCCACTGATAACCGGCCATATTTATCTGACTACGATTTATATGTTTCTAATGTGTTTTAAATTTTATTGTATTCATTTGGAATTGATGTAACCCGCCCTGAGCCCCTTGGGGGATGGGTGGGATATAAATGCGAAAAATAAATTACAGCATTGGAAAGATAAAAGCCCAACCTCTACTAAATCAATGGACTGAGACTTTAGAACTCTGTCAATATTTGAATGTATGGCATATTGATAACAATTACATCTCAACCTATTTTTAGATATTTGTAAACCATTTATAGAAACTTATGTGCAGATCTACCACTACTGTTATATTTTTGTCTTGTCTTTTTTCTTTTAATCCTTGTTCTTTCTTCCTGTTTTTTTTTGAAGGAAAGGGATTTTAAAAAATGAAGAAATTAAATCTCCAAAGGCAGGGGCACAGAAAGCATGGCTTCCAAGAAAGATTTTAGTTGGTGGGCTCAGCAATATGGGAGAGGGAAGGGGGTGGCTGTCAAGTACCCTTGCCCTGAGCCATTTAGGGTCTTAAAGCTTAGAATCAGCCACTTGAATTGTGCCACAGCACAAGTGGGTAATCCAGTTTGGTGTAGTGGTTAGGAGTGCGAACTCTAATCTGGGAGTACCAGGTTTGATTCCCTACTCCTCCACATGCAGCTGCTGGTGTGACCTTGGGTCAGACACAAGTTCTCTAAGAGCTGATCTCTCAAGGGCAGTTCTCGGGAGAGCTCTCTCAGCCCCACCTACCCCACAGGGTATCTGTTGTGCAGAGGGGAGGGGAAAGGAGATTGTAAGCTGCTCTGAAACTCCTTCGGGTAGTGAAGGATGGGGTATAAATCCAATCTCCTCCTCCTTAATCTCTGGAAATCGACCTACTGATGAATCCAGATTTTTAAAATTGAATTATAGAGCCAGTGCACATACTTTATAGAGAACTGTTAAATTTGTTGAATGTAGCAAGGGTAGTTTTTGTAACATATTGGAAGAGTCATCTGTTACTTCCCTCATAGAGAATTAATAAATAAATAGTATTTCCAGTATGCCATCTTATGTACCCAGTGTATCATCACTAGCACTTTATGAGATTATGTTTTTACTGTATTTGAAACTTTAAATTGATTTTGTGTGAATTTAATGGTCATTCTTAGAACAATTATGTAAGCCACCCTGAGCCTGCTCGCGGGGAGGGTGGGGTATAAATTGAATTAATAAATAAAAATAAATACATAAAATAGAGATGGGGTCTACTAAATTACTTAGTAAATGAGAATAGTTATTGAAGATCTGAGACACATGGTAATGTGGTGGCTGAAGGAAGCCTCCATGTACAGGGGCAACAAACCTCTGAATATCAGTGCTGGGAGGCAGCAGCCAGGGAGGGCCTCAGCTTACATGGCCTGTCTGTGTTTGCCCTTCCAGGGACTCTTTGGTTGCTGTGTGAAATAGTATGCTGGACTAGATGGACCACACTGGTTTGATCCAGCAGAATCTTCTTACATTCTTTTGAAGTGAAATTATTAAAGAAATGGTTTATAATATTTGGTTTATAATATTTGGTTAAAAAGTAATGTGAGGATATGCTATAACTACTATACTAATAAATGAGGGAAATGGTTCTTGGGTAACCAAAAAGGTTGAAGAAAAGAAAAAAAAACCCTTATATATAGAATTATCAATGTCAGTTTCAAAAGCGTTACAATTATAAGCATCTGGTCATAGGAAAGATAATTGTAAGTGTGTGACATCCCCATGTGTACAAGTGTAATTTTACTAAAAAGGTTTTTTACACAAGGGGAAGGAACCTATATGTGTACCCAAAGTTTGATGCAGTTTGATGCACAGTTTTTAATAGTTCTAATTTGGTTAAAGTTTTTGGAATACAATTTTAGCTTTTTAAATCGACATTGATAATTCTACATATAAGGGTCTTTTTTTGTTTTCCAGTCTTTTGGGTTATCTGGTCTGTTCTGGGTTGACACACATATACTTTTTGTTTGTTTTTGTGGAAATTCTATAAAACTATCAGTCAAAACAATTAACATTAGATTATAGGACCTCTATGCTATTTGATTTAACAGATTACAATCTCTCGCAGATTGAAGAAATAGATTGTAGAAGTTTATATAACTATTGACAATAATTTACTCACCCATACCTGAGGGTGCAGTGATTAATGGATTAAAGTGCCTTAAGTGATATACTGTAAAATACAGTAACAGACTTTCAGGCATCAGTTTCTATCTTAATCCAGTCAGAGAAAACATTAGTAAGTCTTATGTTAAAATTGTGTTTAAATTGGCTGTAGGACACAACACACAGGTCCTACCAATGGCACCATGCCCACTGAATTATTAAAAATAACATGGGAGGTGTGGTATTGGGAGTTGCTGAAGCCCAACCTACTGAACATATTCAGAGATGTTGGAGATGGCAGAATCAAAAGAAGAAGCAATTGTGTACTTTTTGCTGTTTACTACTGGTATAGTGCAGTAGTTTTCAACGTTTCCCAATCTAAGACATGCTGAGCATGGCTCCCACTGAGCTGTAATCACATGACAGGAAGTCATGTGGTATCAGAAATGTGACAAGCAGATGGGTCCCTGTGAGCAGCAGACGCAAGCCAGGGGTCAGAGACATAGATGAATCACAGTCACTGAGTAACCTCTAGTCACTATCCTTCTGCTCCTCAGAATATATGTGCATAGAGATGAGGAGGTGTGGCATCCTTCTTCTCTACCGGACCTTATAAAATAAAAAAAAAGACAGCTCTTATGGGGGTCCCGTCTGAAGGTCCCAGTCTGGGGGCTGAAGACCAGTGGTAAAGCAAAGACAATGCTGGGCTTGGACTAGGGAATCCCAAACTGAGGTCCCCACTTGGGGACCTTACTTCTCACCTTACTCTGTGACTCTCTGCCAGTCGCTTTTAACCTAGCTTCCCGCATAGAGGTGTTGTGAAGATAAACTATAATAATCTGCCACCTTTTAACAAAGGGCAGGATAAAAAAACAAGCAACCCCCCCAAAAAAAAATAGTGGTCACATCAAAATTAATGTCAGTGATTGACTGAAACCAAGGAGTTGACTTCAAAAGCTGGTGTATCTGTTCCAAAAATGATACCTGGGGGCAGTGTTCCCTCTAAGCTGAATTATTGTGAGCTAGCTCACAGTTTTTTAGCCTCCAGCTCACACGTTTTTGTCTTAGCTCAGGAAGGGTGGCTCCAGAGCAAGCTAATTTATGCAATAGCCAAATTGCTCGCTCACAAGTTTAATACCAATAGCTCACAAAGTAGGATTTTCGTTCACAGGACTCCACAGCTTAGAGGAAGGATTGCTTGTGTGTGTGTGTGTTCTACAGCTATATTAAAATAAGCACATGATATCTTGTCAAATAATGGGCATTTTATATTTCTCCAGGTTGCCAGATTTAGAGTTACAGAACAGATGCTGGTGTCACCTTGTACACATAGACTTCTATGCAGAGTCACTGGATTGCCCTGTTAATTCCCTAAAGTACTCGAGTCAAGAGCCAATATCATAAACATCTTTTGAAAACTGTTCAGTTTCAAAACTATCTTGCCATCTGGCACATGCAACTGCTATTCAACCGGTACAGGTCTAAAGCCTACTTGTGTGCATGGAACTATTCCTTCAGTTCTTTGGTTGGCTAAATTTGTGAAATAAAGATCAGATTCTCTTTTGCTTTAAATTGGGTGTACCTTACACCCACTTTAACATCCCTGATGCTGCTAAGGGTTTAGGAGGATCAGTCTGTATTTTACAATATTTCTTAAATACTTTTTTCATAGGATATTTATGGAGCTAATACCTGTACTGATATGTGAGACATTTTTTTCTGAGTTTCAACAGGTAAGGATGTAGTTCTTATTTTAGAGAACAACCATTTTCAGTTTCTTTAAATAGCTTTAGCTAAAAAGCATCAAGGCAGACATTAATAGCTCACTGGTAATTTTCGTTCTTAATGCTAAGAAGCCAGCTACGTTGTCTGTAAAACAGTATGAAATAACTTTCCAGAAGAAGGCTAAAGAAAAAGAAACCATTAAAGCTGGCAAAAATAGAGCACAATAAGATTTTGGTCTAATTATTCTTCAGAGCGCCTTTGAATTAAGTGCTTGCCTGGAGTATGCAGATGTCTAGACAAGCCAAGCTTGGTTTGTCCATGGTGTTGCTTTTGTGGTAGAAATGCATCATGGACGAAACTTCTCTTGAACTAGCTCTTTTGTAAGATTCGGCAAGAGAGGAATCAGAATGGCTTGATTGATGGCCCTTTTTGGAAGATAAGATTTCCCAGGGCACTAATGCAAAATCCATTAGCACCAATAACAACGGCTTCAGCCCTGTTGATACTGAAGGATTAACCTTTTAGGCTTGCCCGTAGTTATTTGGATGGGAAACATAGCAGCAGCTCCAGAGGACTGTAATATTGGTGTTAAGCACTGCTAGTTTTCTTTCGGCTGCAGCCCGCTCTGATTGCCTAAAAGCTTTGTGATTCTTTGCATTCAGTTGAGAATAATTAGTCAGACTTTTTAGAACAGGACAGGAATCCTGCCATTCCCTAACAGATTTTTTCCCTTTAAATCTGAGCCAACATGATTTTTGCTGCATTTGATAACAGAGGATTTGGCCAAGGTACGCTGAGATAAGTGGCCCTATTCTTGTATATCAATAATGAAAAAGGAGAATCAAGCTTCTCCTTGTCCTGAAATGGGTACATTTCTTTTTAAATGAGCAAGATTTTAAGGAGTTGCTAAAATCTAATATGAAGACTTTTCCCATCTTGAACTTTTGGGGTCTTTATATGCACTTCAGCAGCAGTCCAGTTTGGGATTTATATTGTATCAGTATACCAGTGTTCTTTGTAGAAATACCTCAATTGCTTATTCACTGAACTGTGGAGCCCCATATGAAAACACAGGCCTTTCATTCATGTGCCAGCCCTCAACAGAGTAGTTTTGCGTCAGTAAAAGGAATATATGTACAGATCATCTGCCTTCATTGAAATCAGCAGGGAGCTACTCGGGGTTGGGTTGATGGCTTAAACCTATACCCAGTACAGAAAAAGGCATATTTGTTGCCCTACATAATCTGCATCAGACTAACAATAGGTTAATTTTAGGCTATGTAATTTGTAACTCGGGTTACAAGATGAGGATAGATACCATATGTTAAAATGAAGAACAAAACAGTCTGTTTAACATTAATTGCACTTGAAGAAATGCTGAATTCATTTACTCTGCATTACAGCAGTTATATTAAGGATATCAACAAGGAAAGGAGCAGTGATGCATGAAATATTTGCATTATTATACATTACTGATAGTACAGTTCTGCTCTTTGTTAGATATTTATAAATTAATTTATTCCTTCAAATGGGATTGGCCATTATCTAATTATTGTTTATTATTAGGCCATCTGCCTGGCTTCAAAGTGTATTATAACCATTCCTCGAATTCACCAACATCTTGCTGATTCTAAGTCATCAGCTTCCATTGATAGTATCTTAGACACATCAGTTGTTCAGGCAACTGAAAACAATAAATGAATTTTAATTTGTGCTAGATATGCTGTCATAATAACCTGTCTTGCTAACCTAGGAATTAGAACAACACCAGAACAAATTAGTACCATTAGAATGTTTTATTCATAACGTACTATTTTACCATCCCTTTATGTTCGAACACAAGTGTTATTATGGAGAAAGCTGCAGATAAAATTATGGGATACCTGTGCTGCTGGCATAGTGAGCCGAAGCTCAGGGAATTCAGCTATAAGAAAAGAAACAACAGAAACTGACAGCATTTTCCCTTCCTAAAAGGCGGTCCAGTGTTTAGTTACAAATTAACCTACCAGAAAAACAGAATTTACTAGTATTATAAATCATCAGGAGGAAGAAGGGAAGTATAATGATCTGTTTGTAGACTGGATTGCAATCTCATTAAGATAAGTGGAATTTATCGCTGCTTTACAGATTGGTAAAGTATATACCTAAAATGGGGTATTGTGGGGCATATTATAGCAAGATTGGCAATGCCTCTCTGCCAAACATACCAACAGTGGAAAATAGGCTTCTCAGTGAGTAATGGGATTGGGAATCAGACCTCACTAACAAGAAGTGTGCCTAGGGTGTGGTTTAGAAGGCGTCTGTTTAAGTCAAAGAGTTATTCCTATGTTTTTCCCTTACTGTGGAAGCTGAAACCTTTTGTCTTTTAGGGAATGAAACATAGGGAGCTCATGTAAGTACTACTGTACTTTAAGTCAAAATGTCTTCAGGCAGTTTGGTGTAGTGGATGAGTGCGTGGACTCTAACCTGGGAGAACCGGGTTTGATTCCCCACTCATCCACTTGCACCTGCTGGATGACCTTGGGCAAGCCATAGCTCTGTCAGAGCTATCCTTGAAAAAGAGCAGTTTCTGTCAGAGCTCTCTCAGCCCCACCTAACTCACAGGGTGTCTGTTGTGGGGAGCGGAAGGGAAAGGGGTTTGTAAACTGCTCTGATAAATATAAATCCAATCTCTTCTTCTCCTCTTATTCTTTCTGTTGCAAGCTTTGCGCCAGACTAAGGGCCAAACTAGATGTGATGGGACCCTGTTGTCTGGCACAGGGACACCACCACTATTTTAAAGTCTAAAATCAGCAAGTTAAAAATGCTGCAATGTCCCAATTAAGCCTACAGCATGGTGGGATAAGGTGCTCTTGTCCTCCCCCCCTCCACCGCCATGCCTTTTCAAGTGCCAGAACAGCGGGGGGGGGGGCTGCAGTCTTAAGAACACTTTCCTGGGAGTAAGCCCCACTGATTTACTTCTAAGCAGAACTGTTTAGGATTCTCTCATAATTCCTGATATTATTACTATTTAGGATGAAACAATTGTCCAAAGGACATTTGTATTATGTTTGTACCTTAATCTGTTCTAGTGGTGGTGGTGAGAAGGTCGTCTTGGAATAAGGAAGCTACAAATCTAAATAAAAACATGGTTGATACACAGCATAATTCATAATTAAAAAATAAAGATCAAAAAGAAAATTCCAATATATTTATGCTCATAATCCAAAGAATGTACAGTTTGAAACAAACAGCAGTTGGAAGGAGGCAGGAGTTTAGCCCATCATTTTAACTTTCCAGCATTGTTTTCCTATATTTATCCTACTTACACACACATTACACTTACCTATTCATGCTAGCTAGAAATTCTCCTCAGTTCCTATGAATTTTTTTCACTGCTATCTCCCTTTTCCCAGAAGAGATGTTGAATAACTGGTTTTTGTGGGCCATTTCCATTATTAGTCAAGATTATTTTTGCTTCTATGAGTTGACTAATGCATTGATTGGAAAGCCCCCAGTTGGTTGCATTCCCACAGAATCTCAGCTGCAACACAGCAAATCAACAGCTGATGTAAATCTCTGAATGGGCTTCATGAAGGCACAGAGCTTCCATGCACATATTGATTAGGGTCCTGTTCAATGAGATACGTAAGGCAAGGAGGGCTATTGCACATAGAGTTCTTTAAATGCATCAGAGCCTACACATCCACAAACAAATGTTGGTTTGGGGTTACTTCCATGTTTAAATATAGGCAGGTCCTATACCCCAAAAGCTATTAAATATCATTAATATCTCAATTAACAAATGGTAACCTTGAAAAAGTATGAACAATTAATGTCAAATGCATACACAAACTATGATCACCGCAGACCTAATAAGACATTATTTTGTATCCTGCACTTTATTGATCACAGGTTAGGTTAGTGATAAATCATGGCTCAAGCAGTTAAATTGCTTGCCACCCAGATCTAAAAACAGCAACCAGGAATTCTAAAATAATTGTTAAGATTATCTGTTAGCTGCTCCACTACCACTGCTTCCCTCTATTTATTATTTACTAACCAATACTAACTGAACTGGATAATACTATGCTGGACGCCGACAGGGGCCATTTTTTGGGGGGGAACATCTATCGCGGCCACTGGATTGTTATTGTCACCAGCACTTTATTTCTATTTTATTGTGAGCTATGACTTGTTATGTTTGTGTTTTGATGTTTTTAATCCTTATTGTAAGCAGCCCTAAGCCTGCCTGTGGCGGGGAGACCGGGATAAAAATTGAATGAATTAATGAATAAACCAGAAAAGTAAATGCCAACTAGGGCTACTAGCAGTATTCTACAAGTGATGTACTTTTGTTGGCAAAAAAAAATATTGACTTTTTCATACTAAAGGTAGCCAGTTGTAGAATTTTCAGTGGAAATCTCTGCTATTTAAGCAAGATCTCTGGTTTTCTTGCTGGCTGTGTGGTATTATGACTGGAACAGAATGGCAAAGTTTTATACAGATTACAAATCCTTTTATAGTTTATGAATCATTCAAGTGGGAATCCACAAGGACTTGCAGGGGCATCTCATCCCCTTTTCCACTTCCTTGAAAGCTCCCATACTTTCTCCCCTTTTCCTACCTCCTGCCCTCCTTCACACTCACCAGGAAACCTACCTCTCTTCCCCCCCTTTCAATTTTCTTTCCTTCTCTACCCCTGGCAGCCTCTACCCCGGAAAACTGTGGCCCATTTCCAAAGTGGGGAACCTGGAAGGACTTGTGAGGGACACTGCATTTCCCTCTGTATCACCTTCCCCACACTGTTTCTTTTTTCCCTCTTGGAAAGCCCCAGATCCTTTCCCTGCCTCCTTTGCTCTCAGCCATTCACCAGTCTACCTTTTATCTGCCTTCCATCCTCAGCTACATTTATTATTTCATTTATACCTTGCTTTTCTCCAAAGTGGGGACCAAAGCAGCTCACATCATTCTTCTCTCCTCCTTTTTATCTTCACCTAGCGAACTTCCATGGCAGACTGGTAGTTTGAACCTGGGTCTCCCAGACCTTATATCAATCTCTTACTGCTACATCACACTGGCTTTAATAGTGTGGCTCCTTTTGGCCAGTATCAAGCAGCCAGGCTTAGGTGTCTCATGCAGGTTGGGTGGTAGCAAGTCACCTGGTAGTTGAGCCTTCCCTGGAAGGGCCCTGCCTCCTTCCCCCCACCTTTTAAGTGACAGAAAGCAAGCCTGGAACACTGGGAAAACTGTTGTGGTTGCCTGGCAACAGCCACTGAGGGCATCAGTTTCTTAAAGGTACAATGTATAAGAAAATATGGGGAGAAATAAAAAAAGCTTGAACTTAAGAAACAGCAGGTGAGCCACAGTTCAAGAAGAAAAACAAAGTACACATTGCTTCACATTAATTATCTTGGCTGCTACAACACTACTCTTGGGGCATTCATGAGGAAACTTCCTGTAGAGGGTGTTTTGTGTGTGTGGCCTCATACTTTAATACTAAATTTATTCTACATTTTTTGCTACAGGAGACGAATATGATGTTTGTGCCATTTGTCTGGATGAATATGAGGATGGGGATAAGCTCAGAATCCTTCCCTGCTCTCATGGTAAGGTAACTACAAGTTAGGTTTGGTGTTAACGACACCAAACTGTTCAAAACTGCATTCTTGGTAGCAACGATTACCTTTTTGAGGAATCTCTGACACACTGTCTATTGTGACTTCTGAACCATAGACTATTCCTTTTCCTTGTCAAAGTTCGTAGTCTTAAGAGACTCAGCTATCTGTTAATTCATGTATTAAATGTAGATCCCAAGGTATAGTCAGAAGGCACATGAAACATAATCAAAACGGGTATGATCACACCAAGGAATTCCATTACTTCTGTGATGAAATTAAGGCAGGATATAAGTGTGCATGATGTTCTATGTAGCACCCAACATGGTGCTGATGCTTTTAAATAAATTGTGTGTTTCGTTATTGGGCTAAGTTTCAGGTTATAAAGAGCCAAATTGTTTGGTAATGGTGCTTTTAAGCCACAATACTCAGAATTTCATTCCTTGGAGGAAACTGCTGTGGTTAGGACACAGTTCAGGGGCAAATACAAAACAGTTTACCAAACCTACTCCATAACCCCAGCCACCTAGGACAGTTTGTAAAGTTTTTTTGAAGAGGCAGATCGTTTGTCAAGCTCAGCAACAGCAGTAAAATTCAACCCCCTAGGTAATTTGCCTAATACCTACACTTCAACCTCAGTGGTTGAAGTGGTAAGGAATTTGCTCCTCACTTAAGCCCTCATCCCAACCTAGAGGACTACATTTTACAGCTTTAGGACATTCTCCTATGGTTCTTCTGCCTCAAAGGGGTGTGATTTGCTGACTGTCCTTCCATGGACTTGGTGACTGTCTTTCAGCCAGCCTAATGTTTATATACACTTAAATTTGAAAAGGCACTTTTTCTAAGATTGTATCACTGCTAAATGCAGGAGTGAAGCATGCATATATATGGGCCATCTTGACTACTTTCAGCTGTTAAAAAAGCCACCCTAATCATGAAAAGCTGGCATAGCAGGAAGGTTGGTAGCTAATTCATAGAAGACTGTAGCCAAATTCAACTTCCTTTTACAAAAGCTGTACACCCAACAGCCTGCATTTGGAAATGGTCACAGCAGTACTGTACCAGAACATAGAGCTCCTCTCTGAGCCAAACTTGTTGCATATTTCAGTGCAGAACTGTACTTGCTGTGGCCGTTGCACATAAGGCAGGTAATCTGCTGCCTGTGCATAACTCTGTTCTCTTAGACTGACAGGTATGTTGTCTACACCTGTGACTCCTAAACAGATTTACTGGTTCAGCTTGTATGGTAAGGTGTTCTTGTTTTGTAAAGCACTTACTTTGAGGTACCATCATGTAATGAAGCGATTCCTAATCTCTGCCAGCCCCTGAAAGCACAGGAGCAGGCACGGGCCCCATGTTCTTTTAAATTTTACACCTTTTAAATGAAGTCTGGTTAGTATTCACGTATTAACAATTAAAAAGCAAATGTTTAATATTCAGCATCTAAGGGTTTCAATTAGGAGTAGATCCCTGTGCAGAGCCTCCTCTCTGCCAGAATCACCAGTTCTCCGTGCATAGTACTTAACATGCATATTTCATCATAAAGTATTGCAATGTAACTAAAATTCACAGCCATTCCCTTCTCATCTGTTTATGAAGGTAAATGCCCGTTTTTCTTTTTCTGACAGCATATCACTGCAAGTGTGTGGATCCCTGGCTGACTAAAACCAAGAAAACATGCCCTGTGTGTAAACAAAAAGTGGTCCCTTCTCAGGGGGATTCGGACTCTGAAACAGACAGCAGTCAGGAAGAGAATGAAGTCTCTGAGAATACTCCTTTGCTTAGGCCACTGGCTTCGGTCAGCACTCAGTCTTTCGGGGCACTTTCTGAGTCTTACACCAATCCAAACATGACAGAGTCTTCAGACTACGAGGATGATGATGAGGAGGAAGATATTGACAGCAGCGATGCTGAGAATGGAGCAACAGAAGAGAGTGTGGTAGTCCAGCTTCAGCCCAATGCTGAACAAGATTACAAAGTGGCAAATACTGTTTGAACTTCAGGACTGCAAACAAAAGTGTTACATGAACTCCTCTGGCCAGAGAACTCTCCTTTATGTATGCATACATAGGGGAAGCACATTGTGACCCTCCAGTTGCTTTGGTGTAAGCAGCTGTTCATATAGTGTTCTGTATAGTTTAATCTCATTGCAGGTTCTCCTTTTTTGTTTTGTTCATATTTGTCTTTTGAAGACAAGCATTTTAACTGGACTTCACAAACAGCTGTGAGTAACAAAAAGCACTCCAACACGTCTACCCACCTGGATCTAACAAGTACTCCAGTCACTGCAGGTAATGCACACAAACAGAGATGCCCCCTTCCGTTGTCAGCATCTGTTTGAAATGGAGTTATGCCAAGGTAAATATTTTTCCCCTACATATAGTCTGTAGCAAATAGGTGCGTCTGTGAGAACTTTTCACAGAAAAGCCAACATTACACAACTAAGATGGGCCCTCTTTAGTATTCAATCATGATTATTTTCAGCAGATGAGAACAAGACCTTCGATCTCCACTGAAGCAGGTTTTCCAGTCATCTCACTGTGCAGTACAAGGTTGTAAAATTCAAACTTAATTTTTTTTCCAAAAAATGTTTAGGCCTTAATCAGAACAATGTATTCATTGGGCACCACAACACTGACATCAACTCCGCTAGGTTTTTTTTTCCCCATGAAACAGGTGGGGGACCAAAACTGAAAGGCAACTCCCATGTCAAACCACATATAGAAAACTGAGTTGTATTGTGTGCTCTTTTCACAAATCATATACCTCTTTATAAGGAGCATGTGATGATGCATTAGTCTGCTAAAACTATGCACATAGAGAATCAGACCAAGTACTGGGTTTGAAAACGAGTGCTTATAAATATCTAACAGGATTCTACTTACAGTGTATCATGAAAAGATTAAATTATATACAGTTGTAACTATGTAGAAAGTAATCACACTACTGTATAATCAAACTGCAAACATTTTTTATATGGTCTTGTATAGGGAAGTTTGAAAGAATGTTAATAAACTTGTTTTCCACTTTAGCAGCCATTCTATGTGACTCCCTTACACCACTGAAATGTAGAGAAATATTTCAGAATGCACAAGGGCCGAGGGATGTGTGAACAAGCTCAAATAGGAGGAGCACACATTTAACACAGTTAGTACCCCTGGCGTTCAGGTAGAAGTCCTCTAGCTAGTAAGCACTTGGCAGCTTCAATTGGTTGTTGCTTCAGCACCTTTTGGCTCAAAATTAACCACTTCATTCTAACAGTGACGTCACTTGGTTAAATCAGATTGCCTGCATGATGAACTCAGTGAAAATAGCCCTTCCTACTAACAAAAAATCATATAAGCTACAGCTAATGGCAGCAAACTACTGTGGAAGTATTATGCTTGGGGAGGGGGGTGTCTTTGTTGGACCATTTCTGGCTAGCCAGAAACTCTGTTGTACCTAAGTTTTCCAAATATTTTGTTGTACTCTACCAGCAGTTTGGACATAAAAACAAGCTTAAAATCATAATACAGAAAAAAAAATACTACAGGGCATAATCAGATTTGACTGGACAAATTCACAGAGGATAGATAGCTTTTCCATTATAGCTAAACAAAACTGTGCTTGGAGGAAGTCTCTCTGGGGACAAGAGCTTGCAAGGACAGGCAGTTGCCTTTTATGCCTTGCCTGTGGGCCTTCCTAGAGTCAGCTGGTTGGCCACTGTCGAAGAAACAGAAGAGGAGAGAAAAGACTAGATTTATACCCCGCACTTTATTACCCAAAGGAGTTTCAGAGTGGCTTACAATCGCTTTCCCTTCTCCTCCCCACAACAGACATCCTGTGAGGTAGGTGGGGCTGAGAGGGCTCTGACAGAAATGGCCCTTGAGAGAAGAGCTCTGAAAGAACTTATGCCTGATCCAAAGTCACACCAGTAGCTGCATGTGGAGGACTGGAAAATCAAACCCGGTTCTCTTATATTAGAGTCCACGCTCTTAACCACTACCCCAAACAGGATACTAAACTTTTGCCCTGATCTATCAGAGCTGCTTCTATGTTCTTACGAAGAATCTCCTGTGAAACCACCTGAAACAGAAGCCATGTTCTGTTGGCTGTACACGAATTCCTAGCAGATCCTGCTTTTCACATGCAATACTCAATATAAGACTAAGATAGCTAGTATACATACATTGTCCCTTAGAAACCCCCCAATTCTAAATTATGCTGTAGTTTCCATGTTAGGTTCTGCACACAAGTAAGCCTATATCAACTAATGCTTCAGCATAAATGATCTCCTCCTACTATCCCAGCCTCAACATAAATGAAAATGCTATTGTGGTATCTGAAGAAAGGTTACATCTACAGGAAGAATCAGACAAAGTATGCATTTGTGTGAAGTGAGTCAATACTAATTACATCAAATCCTCTTTCCCCATTACCATCTGCACACACAGCTACTCCTCTCAAAAGTAAGAACATGCATTATCACTGCCAAAAAGACATAAAACCCTTTTACTCCACAATATCTCTACTGAAGTTACTGGAGCACAAACAAGCACTTTGCAAGTGTCAAAATTCATGCCTTTTAAAGCAGATCTGTTAAGGAGCAGGACTTTTTCTTCACTGTAAATAATATAAAGTCCTTACTTAGATAGCCCAATCTCATCAGATCTCGGAAGCCCTGGTTAGTATTCGGATGGGAGACCACCAAGGAAATCCAGGGTTACAACACAGAGGCAGGCAATGGCAAACCACCTCTGAACATCTCTTGCCTTGAAATCCCCATGGGGTCACTATAAGTCAGCTGTGACTTGATGGGGGGGGGAGAACGACAGCTGGAGATGCTTTAATTTGAATCACTTCTCTGCGGCACATGGGGGGGGTAAAATGTGGAGACTCATCCAAATGTTTGCATGTGCTTTGTCGTACTGTGCAAACCAGAACTACTTATCTGAAGAGTGTGGCTATCATTGAGTTGGTAACTTCTTTAGGGTTGGGAGCTGAACTCTCAATGGCTAAATTCACTGGAAGCTAGAAGGCCCTGTCAGCTGCTTAGCTGACCAAGAGTGTTGGGATTACCAGACTGTCTTTGGTGGGCATCTTCAGGCAGCTGGCCCTCCAACAGAGCGGAAGATCGCTTCAGACCCAATCACTAGATAAGCATATCTGACAATATGTATGTTAGAAACAATCTGCTTTAGCACTCTAAAGGTATGCAGATACATATGCCTTTAAAAAATCTTTGGAAAAAGCCATCAAATAATAATCCATTATGTCTTAAGTAGTCGATTTATGTATCAGTTACATTAAATGGTGCGAACACACTTGCCACAGAGGACGTTGCCTGCTTTTGGAACCAAGGGAATTTGAGGGAGGTTCTGTATAGGACACCAGCTGACATCCCAGAAGGAACCAGAAATGCATTCTACCAGCTGTGTCTGCTGATAGACAAGACCTAGGGCAGAGGGGCTTTCCATTTTTAAACTGGATGGACATCTGCAAATATGTACATCACAAGCAGTTCCAAAAGGGTGGGGAGAAACAGGGCAAAGATTCATGGTAGAGAATAGTAACAGCCCTTAAGAACCACCTATGCATAGTTGCCAATGCAGTTAACATCATGTGATAAAAGTGTCTCAAACAGTTGTGGTACAAACTAAGAAATATTACACAGCCTGCATAAAACCATTTTAAACTGAGATGGAATAGCAACACTGTAGGAAAGCTAGGTATGAACATATGGAAACAAGCAAGTGAAGATGTTTTGTAGGGCACAAATGAGCTCAAGAGCTGGGCCATAAGGTTTAATGGCAGACAGAAGGGGTTATTTTGCACGATGAAAGCACAGTGAGCTCAAGGATCCTATACATGAATCAGCTGAAGGAAACACTGAAGTCACAAGCTTAGTTCACCAAACCAAGGAGGAGGGCAGAACTTACCTAACAGCAATGTTCAAATGAAGCACCATGGCTGACCAGAAAGCCCTGCATTTGTAGCCTTGCTGAAAAATGCAAGGGGGGTGGAGCAGCACAGACCCACAGATCAAGCACAGTGAAATTAAGTTGAGAGGACATCTATTTCCCACAGAACATTAAAAACCAGCTGAATGCAGAACATACCAGACAAAGAGAAATTCTAAATTCGATGCTATGGCTATACATTCAGCTCCTCAGAGATCTAGAATAGCCACGATAACTGTGAAAGCAACTTAGGCCTAACTCACCTTTGTGGATGTACAAGTAAGACTCAATGGAAGTCAGATGGCATGTCTGTTCTCATCCTTTCTGTGTGTCTCCTGCTCTAATTCCAGACTTCCGGCATTCTCTTTGCCATAATAATGAACATGCACATTCATGGCCCACTGAAGAGCTTCTGTCTTGCATGTAATTCCCTTTCCCTAGCTCATTCGTTCTCCTAGGCGCACATGTTCTTTACTCTTGCACATCAGGACTGTAGTCATATCCTGGGATGGGGAAAATAGCCCATTAGGAATATTTTAGGCATCTTTTCTGAATCTTCAAGTTTCCTTTTTCTAGAAAAAGGGGAAAGTTTTCTAGCATTTCTTAAATGACCAGAAAAAGTGAAGCAGGTAGTATTTTAATCAATTGTTCAATAAATAGAAAAATCTGCTCTTGATTTTTGGCTGAGTTCAAAGGCATTTGGGTGACTGACAAACATGCTACATTAGAGCCTCTATTTTTTAAGCTTCAAATGTTTTAACGGGTTCTCCCCCCCCATACTTCACGTTCCTCCCAGCACTCCAATAGGTCTTGCATACAAAGCTGTTCAAACTTTTTTCTCTCACTATTCGGTCAGTCATAACCAGACCCCATCAGCAGAAAAAAAAGGATCAACTGTCCTTTTCACATTATTGCTTCACAAACTGTCAAGCTAGTTACCTCTGCCATACCCTGCCAGCATGGGAGGTGTCTCTAGATGGAGGCATTAAAAGATGCGCATGCAGTGGCCGGTACGGAGACCCTCCCCCACCCTGTCACCAACTGTGCATTAATGGCTGCCTTTCCCCATTCTCCACCCAGCATTCATAAAATATGTTTTGTCAGCTAGTTGGGAAGAGACAAGCACCCAATACTTGCATATTCCATGGCATTTAGTTTCTAGACTTGTACCATGCTCCCCTTTCTCTGGTCCAAATGGGTTTTTGGAAGAACTTCAGGATGGACTCTTTTAATCAGCATGTCACCATCCCCCAAACCAGCATGTTTTCATCTGCACAGTCCATATTCAAGCAAGCTTAAAGAAGTGGCCATTCACAGAATAAAGTGTCTGCTTAATTCTGTACAAAAGTAGGTCAAAAGAAGCCAAGAGTGCTATGAAATTTATCCTTTGTTCCAAAGGGACACCAGAATATACACTATAGTAGCTTAAACAATGAGCACTGGCCAAGACTGTACATCACAGGGATAAACAACCCACGGGACATGCACTGAACAGCAGCATGCCAGACCATACAGTTTGTCACAAAGGAATTGTCCAGACAAGAAATGAGTCCCTGAGGCACTGACAGCACCACTAAAACTTTGTTTATGCCCACTACATCTGGGCAAGCACAACCTGTCTCTATCTCCACCCCTCACTGCAAGATCACCAACATCTTCACAGATAATACTTTTTTGGCCCCTTGGTCTAAAAAGGTTGTTTACATTGGTATAAAGCAATACAAAATACACACTATCATTCTTGCTCCTCCTTTAGACCTTCAACTCCCTACATATTTCTAAGAGTGTCCGTGATACATAGAATGTCCCTTGTTAGAAAGTAACAGATTGCATACCTTTTATTTCACTGATCACAATGAAAGCCAGGAGTGAATGTACACATAAGCCAAACCACTGTGAATGTCCAAAGCCCAAATGAGTTACAGGACTTGAGAGTATTTACTACCTTTAGTAATTATGCCATAAAAAGGCACCTTAAAGAATCTGATAAAACACAACATTGACCTAACTATAGTAATGTAGACTGACTGCCTCAAGTTCTCTTAAACAAAAAGACCAATTAAAAAAAACTGAGGGCAACCAAGCTGTAGCAAGAGATGTCAGCCACCATGGTGCTTTATTCACACTTTGTCATACTAGAAAAGAAGCTTCAACTGGAATCGGCTCACTAGGTAAACCATCCCACACACTGCCAGGAATGGTTACCATTGGTATGGCGCAGTCTATGTGCCAAAAGGTATCGTTAACCAGATTGCACACCAACAAGAATACACTTAAAAGAGCTCAGGATTAGCATGCAGTCACTGAATATATCTACAAGATATGCCAGAGTACACATATTATGTAAAGCTCAACAGCAAGTTTCACACAAGAGCAGATGTGTTTTTTTGTTTTTTTTAAGGAAGTGGAGAAAAAGTATCTTGAGAAAACGGGCATTTGGGACAGAAGGGAGGACAACAGTATTTCACATGTGCTTGCTTATGCCTAGACTCCTCCTCGCCATTTGACTGTGAGCAATAATTACAAAATACAGCTTTTTAAAAGAGGATAAGGCTTATTTTTAAAGGCATGTCTGATTTTATAAGGCCATTCAAAAATGTTCCAAGACATACCAACTTTGACAATCTAAATTTAAGTACAGAGCTGGGATATACAGTATATAGTGGTTCCCATAATGCATGTAAGCCCTGTGATGTCTTGGCCTGGACAGGAATATAAGCAACAAGGGCCCCAGTCATACGGGCCAGAAAATGCGGGGGGGAGGTGTGGCAATTCGCCCCGGAGCAAAATAAGGCGCAGTAGCCCGATCATACGGGCCACCGGGTTGCCACATTCCAGCTCCAAGTGCTGATCACACTGCGCTGCTGCAGCGTGGCAAAAAAGCGGAGCAGCAGACCACGCAAGCTGCACTGTTGCAAAGTGCACATGTGCCGTTGGGGGGGGGACTAGCCCCTGCCGGTGTCTTGCATATGCACATGCCTCATTCAGCGTTGGTGCGCATCCCATGGAAACTTACAACATCCGGAAACCCCGGGACATGGGCTGGCGTCGGAAGCCGTGGGATACTGGCGCTCCCGTGATCAGACCCCAGCCTTTGCCCTGGGGTTTCCGGAAACTAGTACTTCGATCCTAGTAGTTTTTTACTCCGCATTTTCGGAGGGAAGCCGTGGGTTAGCCGCAGGAGCACTATGCCTCCCAGATGTGCTTGTATGATCACGCACGGAAAGTCCGCGGGGCTCCCGTGCCTTCAGCGGGGCAAATGCTCCATGTGAACGGGGCCAAGAATTATAAATCAGAAGGAGAACGACTAAGAAGATCAAACAGCATTACAATTTGTCTGTTATTAGGTAAAGCTACCAAGATCAGCAGCCATCTTCAGAGTCGCCATTATTAAGCATAGGTACAGCTGGAAAAATTTACACACAACTCTTGACAGCCTCACAGGTCTTAGGCTGGAATGGAAAAGGAGCTCCACTGGCAAATTTATAACCACTTTGGTGGTAATGAGAAAAGTATTTCACAAATGCCTGTTTATTTAAAGCAAGCACAGTCAGGCACTAAGGATGCCTCTAAGCAGCTTTTGGGGAGCAGAAAAAGAAAATGTTACTTGGAAAGACTAGCAGGCTTTACATACATATAAGAAACTAGCACACTTGTCAACACAGGGATAAAGATAAAACTGCAGTTTGGGAAAGGAATAAATCAAGGGTTTCATAGATTTGCAGAGGAGGTACTTAGAGGCAACAAGATCTTCAAAGTCAACTGTTAAGTCTCAAGCCAATCTCTACTGCAACCAGTAGTCAACAAATCTAAAAACTTTACTACCTCCCATCTAACCCAGAAGATAGCCTTCAGTTCAACTATTCATGCATGCATTAGCTTTGTGCTCCAATTTACAGG
The DNA here is from genome assembly GCA_029375565.1 of Gekko gecko. Lineage (NCBI taxonomy): Eukaryota > Metazoa > Chordata > Lepidosauria > Squamata > Gekkonidae > Gekko > Gekko gecko. The sequence goes on from JAPDNY010000008.1 coordinate 113,346,538, forward strand.
TCAAAAAGAAAACTCACTAGCAGGAAATTCAAACATGCCCTGCAAGGACAAGAATAGTAGCTGTGGAAGAGACTGTTCACAAAGAAAAGCAATGCTACAGAAATAACCCTGGTTAAAACAGCCTTTTCCTGTAGTCGCAGATATTATTTAACCTGAGTATACCATCCACATATCCAGACTTAGAACTAGAGTATGTTAATACTGAAATCTAGTTAGTCTGTTTCACAGTCCCAGTAGTAACTTTTATTACATTAAAGGCTACTAAAGACTTGATACAGAGTGGCTATATTATAATCAGTGGGCTGCTGCAAGGTTATATATGCCAAACCACAGAACAAGATAGCACTCCAATGCTACCAATGCAGACAGAAATCACTACAAGGTTAATTATAAGTTTTCGGGGGGGGGGGAGCAAATCACAAAAACACACTCACTCTTTATTTCATTTGGTTGGAATAAATTTATTTCATCTGTCTGTAAACAAGGTGTTTAATAGTTATGGCATTTTTTGAAATGCATATTAAATCAGATGAGTTAGACTGTATCCCAGATGTAACAAAGTGCAGGGGAAGAAATGGACAAATCAGCAACAAGAATTTGTTTTAAGTCTGTACATTATCCACAAGGCCCAAACAATAGAAGCAAATACTAGAGTGTCCCTAAAGTAGTGCCATTCAGAAGAAACCGTTCTTGTCAGTTAAAATCCATCTCACAATAGCAACAGTTCCATTGTTTTGTTTTTAAACATTAGTATGGCACAGAATACATATTAAAAATTCATCACAAGACAGCCAACTCAGTTATTCCAACCAAGACCATCTCCCATTTTCTCTTTTGTATACAGAGTTCTGCAGTTCTCTTTTAAATGGACATACAAGTTAGTACCGTGCTCAAACTGACAATTTGGTTACACATGTTTTAAATAACTAGTGCACAAGGCAGGTTACTCCACAATTTCTGCAGCAAGGGCATGACAGGCCAAATGACAATTAGATCTGAAATGGTATCCGTTTGGACCATTTTATTTTACAGCTACCAACCCTCAAAACACACATTGGTATCAGAGCAGCAAGTCTTATTTACCAGTTAATGATCTGCCAGACTGAAGTCAGTCTAGCCTACCAGTATATAGCTGAAGGTGGTAGTTTTTCTACAATGACACTGCAGTTTCATATAAAACCCCCCACGCTGCAAATCAAAATTGGTCCTATGAAAAACTGAAACCGGACACACTCCAGATGGTTACACTGGGATATCTAAAGTCCATGATGGCAGCCTTTTTTAATACAGTTCAACTACAGAACAGGAGCTGGCAAAAAAAAGTTACGTGCCTGAGCTATTGCAGTGATGGAATGTCCCTGGGGATTCATTCAAGATGGTGATGGTGGTGGTAAGGTGAGGGGAGAAATGCATCGGCACCTTTCATAGTTTTGCAGTTACCCTTGTAAAAAGCAGGATGTGCTTCAGACACCATGAAGAGTTTTGCAAATCTACACAGAAGAGCAACAACAAAACTAGAGCAACACTTTTAAACAGCTTTCAAGCGGCAAATTGGTTAAACAAACCAGGCACTGTATTAAAAAAAATATGTATATATATATATATATATATTTATAGATGAAGCAAACAAAAAAGGTAGATGAAAGATGAGGACAAGGGGGGAAGAAAGTAGAGATATGCATGCACTTTTCCCCCTCCCAACCATGCTCTACAGAAGGAAGACTAATGAGCTGTGTAAATGCTCAAAGTGCTGAAGAGGCATTGATCAATCTGGATTGTACAATCTGCACCTTATTTAGTTTTTAAATTGGTTTAGTTCTTAATGTCACTTTAATTGCTAAGACAAAGCAAAGCCTGGACTTGACATGATTCCCCTTCCAAGGCTTCAACATATCATGCATATCATCCGTGTGTTGCAGTAATGGTGCCAGATACAGAATATGGGTACAACAGTGATTAACATACAAACAAAAAAGGGTAACTGGAGCCATGACATTAGGGAAAAGATGTGTAAATAAACCACCATCTACATTCTGGTAGCATTGTGAAAACAACAGGGTGGTGATGAAGACAGTTGCTATGTGGATGGGGAGAGGCTGCTTAGACATCAGACCTCCTCAGGTATAAAGCCAGTTCATATGCTTTCTTGTTGAGTGTCCCTCCATGGACACCTTCCTTTCCCATGACCATAACCAATGCTGGAGTACACAAGGAAACAAGGATGAACATAATTAAAGAAAGAGTAACACCTTTCCCCACCAACAGAGGGATACAAAGGAGACACAGGTTCATACCCCATCACCCTGCATTGCTAATAAAGTTTCCACAATGTAGCTTGCTGCCAGGAAAGTTTAATAGCAATTTTTCCCTAATACTTAACAGTCTGCCTAGCAACTAGAACCCAGAGTCTCTCAAGTATTTTGCCATTGAGTATGCCTTCTTATTCAATCCGCCTCCATGGACCCCTTCTTTGCCCATTACAAAGACCAAGACTGAAAGAGAAAAGAAAAAGAAGTTTTAAAAAGGAGTGTGTTAGACAAGGACCTATTCAACCTTTTAATAAAGCAGTGCAACAAGCATATTCAAATATAGCATACTAGAACAATGATCAAGACAGTGTTACTGCCTTGTTTTAAACAGCCTTTAAGTGGAGGCTTTTATACAAACAGGTGTTTGGCAAACAAAACAGCCATTAGTTTAACAGGATGAAGCTTTTTAGTAAGCATCATGGAGTATATTATGGGCCAGGAAAAAACCTCTGTGATTATATCTAGCAAGGTGAATAAAGCAAAGATAGCAGCTCAAGTTCTAGTACTGTCTTTAGAGATGCAATGTACCCATTACATCAGCTTTACCTGATCCAATATTTTTATGTCAATCAAGAATTATTAGTATAAAAATAACCCAAATGTATTTTTAGGCCAGGATAAGCAGTGTCCTGAAGACCTTTACTAAAACATTCACCTGCACCTACAGTAATAAACCAGCAGGTGTCACTAAGATATGTATTTGTTCTGCTCTGAAGACAATATTATGTTCTCACCATATATTAGTACGTATTTGTAGATGCATCTATTTGTCATTCAGGTTAAACACATGAAACAGATGTACCTCAAAGTACCAGTTACAGCTCAAGTTAATCAAGTTTTATCTACTAGAGTTAAAACTGTAAGAACAAAAATCTGATGGTTACATTTTAATAATGCAAAATAACTATATATATAAAAGCAATCTTCAAAACGATCTGCGTAATGGGTTCATTTCATAAGACATACTATTTTCTCCCCCTGCTAAGTTAGTATGCTGAAGAATAGTCAAGCTCACGTGTCCAAGTTCAGAGCACAATCTTAGCTACACTTCTTGGAATGGTTATGTTGAAAACAATGGGGAATTCCAGTAGAATATAGTGCAGAGACAAGCTGTTAGAGAACTTTCCTTTCATGCATTATCTAGCTTAGATTTTTGATGGTAGAAATGCACAAGAGTAAGTTAGGCAAACTTTAAGAAGTCTGTTTAAACTGTTATCTTGAAGTCCAAGGTTGGAAAAAAGACACTGAATTTAGAAATTAATTATCTATTAAAAATAACCCTTCAACTAAGCAGAAGTTGTCTATGAACTATTTAGTCAAACAGCCCATCACGTTTTGAGATCAAGCACACATTCTCTCTGAATGCACAGCAATTATGCCGCACAGGTCCAAGCCATTGATGCCATTATGAGTTTTGATTGCCAAATCACATTTTGTTGCATTCATTCAATCACCCTTCAAGAATGAAGCCTTACTTTTCAAAAAGCTCTTTGACAACCCAAATCATTTCACAGAAAGATCTTGTGAATTAATGCAGTCAAGAGCAACTGAAATTATTTAAAGCCAACATGTTTTCCCATTATTAGAAGAATTTAAGCTTACCTCGGCCAGCTCTGCCTACAGCAACATTATATGTTGGCTCGCCACCTTGACTCTTTGTCCTGATGTCCATTGTGCAGTCACCGTCCACATAGAGGCTATCTCTGATCACAGAGCACTTCTTTGCACCAAGAGTTAGACCGTTGGTGAAGAAACCTTCGCGGTCTTTTCCTACAATCATATCTATTTCTACAGGCTGTCAAAAGAGAAGTCCAGAGAATTTTAGACCAAAGTCTCCTACACAGATTCTAAAGAGTCTGTACACACACACACACACACACACACACACACACTGAACTAGTGTAGATTACTGTTCCCTTCTAGCTAGCAGAAAGAGCACAAGTAGCTTCAGAAGTTGGTTCTTTAAGAAAAGTGATATGTAACCCAGTCATCAACTTCATACTATTTAAAAGGGCACCCAGTTATGCCTGCTAATATGTTTTGACCAAACACACAACAGATGAGGGGGGTACTGATCTTGGTTTTGAGTGAACAGGAGGGAGAGGACTGACACTAAGGTAATATGCAGGACCACTCCTTGTTAAGGCCAAAGCAATAGAAATATAAAGTCCTGTGTTGGTTCAAATGCAACATGGGTAAAAAATGCAGGATCTCTCTATCACTTATATTCACAGGGTTGCCTCGAAGTATTTGGGATGCTATTAAAGCCATGCTTCAAAAGCAATGTGCAGTCAAGCAGGCAGCATAGCATGAGTTCAATTTCAGTTACTCCAAGGCCACAGTGGCCATTTGGACAGAAAACAGCTTTTACAGAGTGTGGTTAGGGATGGCAGCAATGCTCCACAAGTCAAGGAAAAATTAAGAAACTCCCTACATAGCAGCAGCTGAGAGATGTAAAGAGTATTAGTCCCATTTCTTTGGGTTAAACTGATTTCTTTGTGTTCAACTGATGTTTCTACAGCAAACATCTTTAGAACAGGGGAAAGCCACAGCAAAGCAGCCCCATGAAAGTGGGTTCCAACATTGTGTGCTGGAAGAGGCGTCTCCTTCCAAGTAGAAATGCAGAGTCATAGCAGGCCCCAGCCATTCCCAAGCATAAGCCAGGAGCTCGCCTGCCTATCAACATCCCAGCAGCAGTGAGAGAGTCTAGCTCAGCAGCTACCAAGGGCACTGCTTTTTTAACCCATTCCTATGCTTGCTGCAGATGAGAACGGCTGAGCCATGCTTCAACACAACTATTGCTCATGGCAGTGCCCATGTTACACCCCAAAGGGGTAAGTACCAGCAAGACAAGAACTGGCCACCTATTAGTGAAGAGAGCTTGCTTTTCCAAATGAAATTTGCCTGCATAAACAGACAAGTAGGCAGCTGGCCAAAATGGTACTTGGGTGAAGGAAGAGCATGCCAGAAACTACCTCAATTATAATGCAAGTTCAAATTATACATCTGATGTATTGGCAAGGAAAGGGCAAGTTTCATACAAAGTTATACAATCCAGATATGCGTTTCAACTACAGGCTGTAAATGCCATATAGCCAAGGGAACACTTAACATTCAACTGTCTAAAGCCCCCCTTCCTTTTTTTTTAACGTCCTTACGGATCATACACTTCGTAGAAAGCCCAAGCATGGGGTGTGGTGGGGTGTTGGAAGATGGAAAGAAAAGAAAGAAAAGGAGAGAAAGACTGCAGTGCAGGAAGAGAGGTGATTAATATCGCGGGAAATAAGGGAGAAAAGGAGGGGTTAAAAAAAATCAGCGGCAGTGCGCCATCTTGGAGGTGAAAAACATGGAGCCAGTGGCGAGGAACGGATTCACAAAAGCCTCCTACGCTAGATTCGTAAATCCCTACCCAGCAGCGAGGATCTGAGCGAAGGGAATCCTACGCAAAGCCTCTCCAAGAATCATCCTCCCCCTTTCCCGTGCCCTGTCTCCCCCCCCCTTGCCGGCTACTGCTTGACTCCCACCCCCACTCCCCAACGCAGGCAATTAGAAGCAGCCCCAAGCTGCTGGCATACAAAATGGTCCCCTAAGGAACCTCGGCCTAGGGACATCCCCGTCCCAACCCAGCATGCAGCTGAAGCCGGGGAGGGAGCCCCAAGGTAACCCCTGCAGCAGAGAGCTGGGAGGCGATCCTTTCCCCGCCCGGCTCTCTCCCCCGGTCCACTCGAGGACGATCAAGGGCCTCTCTTTCCCGGCGGCGGGGGGGGGGAGGGAGCGCCCCAACAGCTCCAGGCCCAACTCACACAGGCTGCCTTCTTCCCCCAGGAGCCTTCCTATTAAAGGCGCTTTTACGGCCGTCATAATCTTCAGAGGGGGCAGCAACGAGAGAGAGAAGCTGGCTGCCATTGACACCCATCCGCCTCTTTTCTCCCAGCGGGGTTTCGCCGGAGGTTCTCCTTCCTCCGTTCCCTTGCCCCCCCCCGCACCCTTAGAGGGCCACGAAAGGCTCACAGCGTGTTGCCTGAGGGGGGGAGGGGAAGCAAGCACAAGCTCTTGCAAACCCCCCCGCCATGCCTCTCCTTTTCCTCCAGCTCCGAGATTTCTTGCCTTTCCTCGGCTCCCCGCCCACCTCTGGCTTCTCAGTGGAGGCAGGACTTCCAGCCTGCCTTTGCAGAAGGGTTCTTTTACGTGGAAATGCACAAGGCCACACAAGGCAGCAATTCCCACTCCTACTGAGGTGGGAGGTGTGTGTGTGTGTGTGTGGGAGATAAAAAAGCAAGAAGGGGGTGAAATGGCCTCCCCCCCCCAAAAAAAACCCCATGTGTGCCTATAAGCGAGAAAGGAGAGGGAAAGGAGAAAGGGTTGCGCTTGGGATTCCACGCGTGGGATTAAGAGACCGCTTCTGAACTCCCAGGGTCTGCTTCCCCCTCCCCAATCCCAAGACGGTCCCCTTCCCTTATGCGGGGCCGTGAAGCCCCCCTTCTCGTCAGAGCCTACCCGCCGGTGGACCTCCCCCGGCTCCCCTTCCAACCCAGGGGGCTCTCTTCTCTCTCTTCCCCCCCCCATCCTCCTCCTCCCGGGATCCGCGGGCCGGTCCCCTTCCTCCCTTCCCTGCTTCCCTTACCGTAATGCTCTGGAAGATGCCCCCGGCCGTCGCTGCCCAGACGTACTTGGCGTCACAGTAGCCGACAATGGCGGCCTCCTGGCAGCAGCCATCGCACATCAGGTTATCCACGTAGCTCTGCCAGCCTGCCATCTTCGGCTTGCGCCTGGCGGAGGGGAGCCGGGACTACGACAGGCAGGCGAAGGCGGGAGGACGGGCGGGAGGAAAAAGGAAGAGGAGGGAGAGGGAGGCTGAGAGGAAGGAGGGGAGAAAAAAGAGAAGGGACGAGCAGCACCCGCGGACGGAGAGGGAAGGAAGGAAGGAAGGAAAGAGGGAGGGAAGGACGGCGGCGGCGGCGGCAGTGGCGGCGGCGACGAGCGAGCAGGCAGGCGGGGGAGGGGACCGAGGGGGGTGGGGCCACCTGAGGCGCTGGTGGCCGCAACTGCCGTGATGGCTGCTTGCTTGGTTTGGGGGCTGGTTTTTCGGGGGGTTTTTTAAATGGGCACTCCCTGCAGGAGAAGCCAGGCCACTGGGCAGCGCCCGACCGACCCGCAGCGGCAGCGAACGGCTTTGAGGGGAACTAGAAAGAGGGAGGGCGGCGGAAAGGGAGAAACCCGCCGCGTTCGCCGTGCGTTGAAGACTGCCGAGTATCCCTCCGCTGCCGGTTGCCGATGCTACTGGCGTGTGGCGGCTTGAGCGGAGGGATACGTTAGCGGGCCGCGTCGTGCCTGTGACAGGCCGGGAGGCGCGGGGAAGGGAGGAGGAGGAGGAGCAGGAGGGGACGGGTCGCTGCTGCGAGGGGGACTGCCGCTGCTGGACACCAGCTGGCTCCCTCTTCGCGGTGGGCTTCGGCGGGTGAGGATTTGCGGCAGCTGCAGAGAGCCCGAGGGTATGTGCGCGGGGTGGGATGGGATGGGGGAGAATGCGCCTTTTAGGGATGGTTCAGTTGTGTCCTCAACATCTTCGTTTGCTGCCCCGTATTCCGCTTAGGGTTTGCCCCCTTTTCCTTTACTCTGTCTCCCCCTCACAGCTGCGCGGGAAGTCGAAATGCCCCACTTTTGCGGGATGGCGATGCAGTGATGGAGGAAGCTTCACCTGTTGAGTTGTCCACCTGCAGCCTTCAGAGCACAGGAGCCCTGCCGTGAGAGAGGAAGAAAACCTGCTTAACATTTGTTTAGCAGGAAGGATGCAGTCTTGTACATGAGTGCTTGGGAGTAAGTCCCTTGGAACTCACCAGCTCCTCTTGAGGATTGCACTGCTCAGGGTCCGACTTGCCAGAGTGCTTGCTCCTAGCTTGGTTGCAAGTTTGTGGGGAACAGAGATTTGTATTTGTTAGTTGATCGTTAATTAGCCTGATCTCATAAGCACGTTTATTTGGAAGCAGTTGATTTAATGTTAAATAGCCAGTATTTCTGCTGTTCACTGCAACCCTTCAATATGTTTACTCAGAGGTAAGTTGAATTATTTTAGTCATTTTCAAGAGAAATTTAGGGGTGCAACCTGGAGCCCTTTCTGTCAGCCTTCACAGATATTGCTTCCCAAGTAAGTAGTTTTATAATTGAGATACTCCGTCAGCTTCTTAGCTGGGCTTATCAGATAATTACTTGTCTGCACCAGAACTTAAGGTACCATGCTGAATAAGTTTGGTGATTGTTTACTTGTGAGACACCTTTTGCAAATTTGGACATTTCTGTAATGGGAGGAGAGGCTTGGATCAGGGTATGTAGCATTATAAGTTTTGCTACAGAAAAAAAAAAAAACAGTTCCACATGAGCAAAAACCGACTGGAATTTTGAATGCTTGTAACATTTTACATTATAAACAAGGAGTGGGGAGAGGCATCCATTAGAAGAAGAGCATCCATTGACTTGCCCCAGATTTTCTGTCTTCAAGTTCTGAAAGCAAGGAAAGAGATTAACCTGCCTCAACTACCCTGTTTCTTTCCAAATTTTTACTGGGCCACATTGAAATAGGGCAACTTTCCATTTTATGGCATGATGCACCTTCACAGATGTACAGATAAGCTTTGCATTTAAAGATCAAACAAGTTGCAATTAAACTCCAATTGGGCACAAACACAGCTTGCAGCTGTATTTATGTATGCTTTTCCTTTGTAGTATTGTGCATGGATCTTGATGGCAAAAGTTCCCAGTATGATCAAGCTGTGGTTCACTGTCATGTTCAGATGCAGATCGTAGTCTCTTGCACAAACCAGGTTGTGTGGAGTAAACAGGCTCTGATTCACTGAGGTACCTGCATTTAGGAATCTTGGTGAATTGGAGCTTGATCAAACTGGGACTTTTGAGTCAAATTCTTTGTGCAGAGGGGTGTACAAGAGCACAGCCACATGCCCCATCACAGTGGCATGATGTCTGAGTGCAGCCAGAGAAAGAAAGGTAAGTATTACAGATGTCTCAAATGAAATTCCTTCTGACACATGGTAACCAAATTCAGATTTTCTCTAACTGTTGTAGTCGAAGTCAGTGAGATTAAACCAACTAGTACAAGTATGCTGATCTTTGTAGTTTACAGATTAAGACCCAGATCCAAAGAAAGGACATACATATGCAAGGGACAATCACATGCATTTCTAGCTAGTTGCGGTCTTCACCATAGCAGGGGCCTCCACAGCTGCAAGACATTGGTCATTTTTAAGTGTCTTGATTGTTCAGCACTGCAGCAAATCAGGGAGTGATGTTTGGGTTGCACGTACGTCCTTACTCTTGCACATACGTTTTTCCATTGATTCCCTACCATGAAGCTTGAATTTTAGGGCATGCTTTGAAGTATTATAAAAGTCAGTCTGGGGCAGGTGATGCACTCTATTCTTGTTGCTGGAGGGGGCAGCAGTGGGAGGGCTTCTGGTGCCCTGGCCCCACTGCTGGACCTCCTGATGGCACCTGGTATATTTTGGCCGCTGTGTGACAGAGTGTTGGACTAGATGGGCCATTGGCCTGATTCAACATTGGCTTCTCTTATGTTCTTATGTTCTTAACTATTTCATTTACATAGGAAAGTGCTCCTGAAAAAGGTTTATTTGCCATATCAAGCCTTGCTATTTCATTGAAATTAATAGCATTGAATAGAGTGTTTCAAGGGTTCAGAGCAGTACTTTTAGTAACCTTTACAGCAGGTCTGCAAGATAGACCAGTATTGTCCCTATGTTGCAGGTGAGGGGAGGGACTGAAGTTTGAGAATAGTGGCTTGCTTAAGGCCACTTCTTAAATTCATGGCTTGGGTGAAACTTGAACTAGGAATTTTCCAGGTCACTCTCTGAGGGGCAAATTGCACATTCTACTCAATAGCATGTAAGGTTACACACTTTTTTTTTTAAGTCATTTCTGGAAGAGTAAATTTTGGATCGGGAGGACACTTAACCCTTCCCTTTTGCTACAAATGTCCCCCCATCACATTTTACTTCTAGTGGCTCCTCTCTTCCCAGTTTTCAAGTGTGTGTTTTCTTTACACATGTATATGTGAACCGTGTGAAAGGAAACACTTGTAGTGGAGGTTATTTGAAGTAAAGAAACAGTCAGGGAAAGGGTTAAGCAGCTTTTTCCTCCTTTGTTGCTTCCCTGTTTTTAAGTTTCCCTGTTCCCAAAGAAGTTTTCATTTTTGAAAAAAGCAGCTGGGGCACTCTTAACACGTGATCACACATACTACCTAGCCCCTTAATAACTAAGCTGCCTGAACTCTCAGTGCTACTCATGATAGCCAGTAGCATAGTACAAATTTTTTTTGGTAGAAGATTAATGTGTATTGATGTTGTGGAATCATGATCAAGTGCAGCTCTGACAGTTGTTTAGGGCTGAAATTATGATTCAGTGGCCTGCTCATTGCGGCAGCAACTGTTGAAGCTCAGTTGTTTTGTGGATTTTGGCTGTGGTTGCTTTCTGCCTGCCGCTTTTCATGAGGCTCTCAAAGCTGAAATGTTCACTGCTGAATATTTTAAGAAAGGGTTGAAATGTTTTTGCCTTCAGTACAAAGCTGTTATCATCCTTATCCAGTAACTTTTTTCAGTGACTTTGTAGCTTAATGTGGATGGTCTGAGTATACTTAACATTATAGCATTGCTCATCCTAAACTGATGGAGACCTGATAAGCACCTGGACAGGAGCCTTCTGTAAGCCACTCTGAGCTTTTTAAACTTAGACTGAAAACATAAGTAACTAATATAGCATAATGGGGAAGAGTGTGAGAGCTGGGAAGCCCCAGCAACCCAGCTGAAATATGTGGGCAACATTGTTGTAAAGATTACTAGGATAACCTTACAAAGAATGCTCTGAAATTCACATGTCAGGTGCTTTGGAAGAAGTTTGGTTTTATGTCTGATTTTTCAGGCACTGGGTATCTGTCAATAAATGGCTGCCTTTAGCAGTCTTTGCTAACAGTCATCTTGATAGATGTCCTTCATTTTGCCACAGAATAGACAGGAAGGAATAGGCTAGTATTCTCTAACAAGAAAAAAAGAAACAGCCTTATCTAGGAGACAAAAAAGCAACTTGATGAAATACTCAAAATGCATCAGGCAAGTAATGATCTGGAATGCTTCGGTAAAGAAATAAACACAGCTTTGTTTAGCAGTTTCTGAGATGTGCCTCTTGATTGACCCCAAAGTAAATGCTATATTATCCTTCTTGTACTTGCTTCTGCTAAGGGAGAGTTTTAACAGCTAATTACTATGGACTTGATCCAGTCAGCTACCCCTACAGAGAGTTCCATAGGGCTCAATAGACCCTGTTCTTGTCTCTATCCCTCCCCGCCCGTGAATGTTTGTGTGCATGCAGGCAAGCAACACAAACAAGCATTGCAAGGAATGGGAAGCCTATGTATGCCTTCGATACACCCAGCCAGCCCTTCCTCTATGTATCAGTCAGGGGCTTTGGAGTCACAAGTAAGTTGTATGGTACATGGAGGAAGAGTTGGATGTGGGTATGAGAAGTGCATGTGTGCATGCATTCATCCCCTTGCACAGCTTGCACACATGTTCCTTTTGTGAGGGATGGGAAAACACAGCTCGGTTGAACCCTCTGGGTGTTGCATCTTCTCTCAACTAAATCGAGCCTTACTTTACTTGTATTTGTATTGTGCTTCCACTGACCCACTTGCACTGTTTCATCTTTTTATTAACCGCCTTAAGGGTTTTTTTCTGTTGAAAAAGCAGCTCAAGATGATTAACAAAAGACAAGTGGGTCAGTGGAAGGGTCCTTGTTCTCCTTCCATCTCCTGTAGAGTATCTGGCATGATGTTAATTTCCTCTGCCTGCCTCCTCCTGCTGTTCTTCAGAGAGGGTGACAGACAGAAGCTGCAGCAACTGCTCTGTGCCCTGCAGCATAATTTGGAAGAGATGTTCCTAGAAGGAGAGCTGGAGGAAATCCAGAATTTCATGTACAGAACTGTAAAATCCAGAGTCATACCTCAAATCCCATCCAAGGGAACCACCTACTCTCCCTTTTATTGAGACTCTCAAGAAAAGGGAAAGGAAGCAGTGGAAGCTAATGGGGAGGGAATACCAAAAAGGTTGAATGGATGATCCCCTAAAAATTAATACATGAACCCATTTTTTGGAAAGGTGGCATGGGAAAGGATGGAGAGGCTGTGTCTGTATCAAAATAGTTCTTTCTGATTCAGCTTATCAATATAATTATTTCAGCAGTGCCATTGGAAAGGTACTTTTTAAGTGTTTTTAATCTTTGGTTATGCCAGAATCATGTGTTTCTATTAGGATAATTGCATGTAAACATTTTGGGTGTGTTTTGTTTATTTTGGATTTTAATTCTGGATGTCATTATATATTGTTAAAGTACAAAGAATTTTTTTTTCTGAAGAATCATTTTTGAAAGCATGCTTCTGCAAGTGTGCTATTCAAGTAACCTACTTCAAAGAGAAATCAAGCTATCCTGAGAGATAGAGTATACATAAGTGGTTTGTCCAAAGGAACACAGAAATATATAAAAGAATACTTGCCCAGAAGCATTTTTGAGAGTGATGCCAAGATCCAGTTTATGAGAGTGGAGAGATCATTGCAAATGTCCAATATAGTGTAACAGGCTATGTACAAAAGAAAACCAAAATCAGCAATGTACCTTTTACTAACTGGAGGTCAACACATGTATGTGCTTGTTTAAGCCATTCTGGAATGGTATTGTGATGTTAATTGTAACATTAAAAACGTTTTAAAAGAGAACTACAGATTCTGACATTTGATAGAGAGGTGCTAACAGAAAGGAATGCAGGAAATTCCACACTTATAGAACTGTTTTTGTTACTGCTTTTCATTTAATAACAAAATGTTTTAAAGATAAGTATAGAGGAACTATTTTAGAACTGGGGTCTCCTTGCCAGTTCTACATGACTAGTAAGGGAAGTAAAAAATTCCAAAATTGAACTCAATTTCACACTTAATAATTTTTTTTTTACACTCATCCATACGCACACAGGAATAGGGACATGCAAATCTGAATGCTTTACTGCATTAATTCACCATACACATGAACACACTTTGCCCTACCCAACTTTAAGGTAATTCTAGAAGTGTCAGTTCCCTTCCCAATAAAGACAGGCAAAAGTGTTAAACATAAACCGTTGGTTAGCTCCAGCAGCAATTTTTTTCAAGAGCCTTGTTTGAAATTATCGTTGAAACCTAAAGCAAGTTTCCAGTTTTCTTAGTTGCAGAAATTAAACATCAGAAGCAGACATTAGTAACTTGAGTAACCCATGTTTCTACAAGCCTTTGAATGAATTCACCTTTTGTCTCCATTTAATGATACGGGTTAGCCTAGTGGAATTACGTCAAGAGGGCTGCACTTTGACAGTGCAATCTTAAACCGTTATACCTTTCTAAACCCATGGATTTCAATGGATATAGAAGTGTATAACTCTGGGATTGCAGGGCAGTTTTTCAGCAACATTGGTTTCTGTAGTTATCATGACCAATGCTCTGTCTAAGCTGTGGAATCTTTTGAGCAAAAATTCTATTTTGTGAGCTACTGGCATTAAAGTTGTGAGCAAGCAATTTGGCTGCTGCATAAATTAGTTTGCTCTGGAGCCATCCTTCTTGAGTCGAGACAAAAATGTGTGAGCTGGAGGCTAAAAATCTGTGAGCTAGCTCACACTAACTCAGCTTAGAGGGAACACTGATCATGACTGGTGTGGGAGCTGAACAAAACTCAGCCCATAAAATTATTATTATATCCCTGACTTCTAAGAATTTCTCTGCACATTTTATCTTCCCTATGTCCCTATAATTTAAATTCGGCTGAGAGATACTGATTGCCCCAGTGTGTAGCCAGATATAAGCCAGCATCTGACTGGTATGTTCTAAGTTCCCCTGTAGGCAAAGTAATGGTCAAGGAGATGGTGGGCAACACAGAGAAGCAGGAGCCACTGACCACTTCCCTCCTTTTAATTTCCCCTTTATCAGCTAAATTGTTCAGGGGAGGAGAGTAAGGAAATGTCTGGGTAGTCCCGATTATGCCCTTGAACTCCTTTTCAAGAGCAGTATGAAAATCATGTGATACAGGCCCATTCTATCCTGGTCTATTTATGCAACACAATGAAATGATAGGTCCTTGAGCTAATGTATAGTACCACTTTACAGTATAGCTGGGGAAATCAGCTGTTTTTAAAAAATGTTTCCATGTTGAAAATGTTGAAAAACTTAATGCCAGTGGGGAGTTACAGAAGAGGTGGTTGGGCTAGAACTTTCCCCCCAGTCAGCTGTTTCCCCTGCCCCCACTTGCAGGAAGTTTGTCCCTGGGAAAGCATTTTAAATGGCTTCCCTGACACAATCTATTCCAACCCCTGGTTGGCCCCTGTGAATGTTGTACCTTTTGAAAAATCTTGAAGGTTCCCCCACCCACCAGCAGAGCAAAAAGTTAGAGGGATACCGAAATCCATGTGCCACTGTGATGTCCTCTGGGGCCAAGAGAGCATCACACTTGGCTCTCTGGGGTCTTGAAAGCACCAGCCCAGTTGCTGCTTCCTTGCACAGATGGTTTTTATTTTCAGTTGACAGTTCCAGTACCTGAAGGTGTGGTTATCATCACCCACCTCAGAGTTGCAGTACATTACAAAGGAGAAGAGACACAATACTGCAACCTGTATACTGTATCTGAAAAAGTGAGCAGTGATTCGCGCAAGCTCAAACCCTACCACAAATTTTGTTTGTCTTTAAGGTGATGCTGGACTCTTTTCTATTAATACTGCAATTTGCCTCTTCACCTGATGCAAACCTTCCTGAGACAATTCTTCTCCTTTTCCCTCTTCTTCCCCTAGCTGGCTCAGCTTGGCTTTCCTTTCGACTCCTGTGCCACCTTCTTCCAACCAGCTTCCTCCTATTTCCCTTTCCTCTCTTTTTATAGCCCCAGCTTCACACCTGACCCTTGAGCTAAGCTCCACCCACCTCTTCTCTGTTCCCTGCTCTCCATAGCCATGCCCTGCCTTAAAACACCTGGGCCCAGAGAGCTATTGTTTTTCCATCCAGGCTTCCTCAATGTCTTGATATCTTTTGAACTTCCAGACTCCCAAAGCTGCCCTGTTGCTGAGGCTAAGGCTGCACCTTCCAGGAGTTCCTTCCTGAAGTCTCACTAGTACTCAGCACCTCCAGATCTCTGTTTCCTGCTTGAAGGGGGGGAGGGGAAAATAGACCCTCCTATTTTCTTTAGCTAGACATATTAGCATTTTTTAAGAGGTAGCTGAAGTGAGCCTGGAAAGCTATTGACTGACTTCCTTCTCCCTGCTTGTTCTCTGCCCAGAGAGAAAAACTTTTAAAACCTCCTGGTAAAGGTTTTACTCAGGTCGCATCCCTATCCAAAAAAGACATTTCTTCACATCCTCTAAAACAAAAAAACCTCCAGATTCTTTAGCCTTTCCTCATAGGAAGACATGCCAATTTCTTAAATATTTTAGCTGCCTTTCTATATGTATGCACATACACCTATAAATAATGGGCTGACCAGTACTATACAAGTATTCTAAATGTGGCTATACCACTGGTTTATATAATAGCATTTCTTCCCTGCTGAAAGAAACCAGAAAAAAACCTGGAATGATCTAAAATTAATTTCTGTTCCTGCTAAACCAGTAGAAAGCGTAGTTGGACACTAAGAATTCATTTTGTGCTCTCAGTAGCTCAGTATCATTTTGGAAGTCATAGCATTAATGCACAGAAATAGCATGTGGAGGGAAAGCTATATAATTTCTCTCAAGTTAAATATTTTATCATTGTATTCATTTTATAGGAGTTGCACTGTGGTTAAAAGCTTTTATAACATTATATACATGAAATGCATCTGAACCAGTTTAGACTGGATACTGATGGACCTGAACTACGTGAACCCAAATTTGTAATAGTTTGACTCTCTGCTTTCACCATTATGATTCTTTCCCTGTTGAATCTGGCCTCTCATATCACTTTGAAACTCCAGTTTTGAGTGGCTTGGCTCATGGGGATAGACCATTAAGCAACTAGTTGGTATAGTAAAAGATCCCATTAACATGAATCATTACATTTACAAGGAGACTGGTGGCAACTGAAACACCTACGGTGCAGTCCTAAGCAGTTACACCCTTCTAAGTCCATTGAAGTCAGCAGGCTTAGACAGGTGTAATTCTGTTTAGGATTGCACTTTAAGTCTGGCCTGTGGTCCTGAGGTTCCCAGTCTTACCTGGAAACCAGCATATGTTCAGTTTTGCTTCATTGTTTCCTCTCTTCATTTGTCGAATTGCTTTAGAAACTTTTTTTTTCTAAACCACATTGTGTTTTCCTGTTCCGCTTTCTTTTTACCACTTGTGGTTTTAGAAATGTGGAGGGTGAAACTGATTTAAGTGACTACACATCCATGAGTCTGGGTGAATATTGAGCAAAAACTAAGAATAATGGCACTGCCAGCAGAAAGGAAGAAAGCCGAGGGGGGGGGTCTCAGATCTCAAAGGAGGGAGAGAAGATCAGCTGGCTCCTCATAAAGGAGCCAATCCTGCAGGGAGAATTCTCCCTGCAGGCTGGGCTGGGGCTCTGTTGGGCCACCCAGTTAAATTGAGTTGCCTAAACGACCCTGCAAAGCTGCTGGTCCTACAGGGAAAATTCTCTCCATAGGCTCAGCTGGGGCTCTGTTGGGGTACCCAGTTTAAACCAGACTGCCCAAAAGAGCCTGCAAAGCAATTGATCCTGCAGGAAGCTGATGGGCACACCAGCCCCGCTGTTAGGCTGAAATTGATGAAAGCTGTTTCAGCAATCCCTCTTGCTCCCCTCCCCGCTTCCCAGCGTGAGCATCACAAACCTCCTGATAACCTCGTGGAAGGTCATTGATAGGGATGGGCATGAACCTCCATTCATGAACCATGATGTGGCAGTTTTCATGAAGAATTTAGAGTCATGGGGAGGTTCGTGCCCATCCCTTTTCCTAGGTATCTTTTATGAGTTGATGTCTTCTGGGCCAGATGAATTGCACCATAGCATTCTAAAAGAACTTGCTGATGTACTCTAACATCTTTGAGAAAACCTAGAGGACCTGTAGAGTGCCATGAGACGGGAAAGAGGCAATTGTTGTCCTGATACTCATAAAGTAGGAAAAGGAAGATCTGAGAAGCCACAGATCTGGAAGTTTGACTTGGATACTACAAAAGATACTAGAACAGTTTATTAAGCAGTTTAACTACACAGTGATTACTAGAAACCAGCATTCATTTGTCCACCATAACTCTTGCCAGACTAATTACATTTCTGAGTGGGTTATTAAGGAATGTTATGGTCATAATATATGTCACATTTAGAGATAGCTGAAGAACCATATTCAAAGAGCGTTTATCAAGTGTACTTCTTGATACACTACTGATGAAGATTCAGGCAGAAAGTGCCAAAACAGGATTACAGCTGAATGTCAAGAAGACAAAAGTAATGACTACTGAGGAATTATGCAGCTTTAAGGATAACCATGAAGAAACTGAAATTGTTAAAGATTTTCTATTCCTTGGATCAATCATCAACCGAAAAGGAGACTGCAACCAAGAAATCAGAAGGAGATTGAGACATGAAGGAGCTATAAAGGATCCTCAAGTGTAAGGATGTGTCACTGGTGACTAAGAGATAATTCATGCTATAGTGTTCCCCATTACTATGTATAAGTATGAAAGATGACAATGAAGAAAGCTGTCGGGATGATATTTGATTCATTTGAAATGTGGTATTGGAGGAGTTTTATAGATATCATGGGCTGCCAAAAAAGACAAATAAGTGGATTCTAGATCAAATCAAGCCCGAACTCTCCCTAGAAGTAGAAATGACCAAACTCAAGCTATCATGCTTTGTTCACATTATGAGAAAACAAAACTCACTGGAAAGGACAATAATGCTAGGAAAAGTTGAAGTTGGCAGGAAAAGAGGAAAACCCAACATGAGATGGATTGACTCAATCAGTTTGCAAAACCTGAGCAAAGCTGTTAACGATAGGATGTTCTGGAGGTCATTAATTCACAGGGTCGTCATAAGTTGGAAGTGACTTGATGGCACTAGACACACACACATGCTGGTGGCAGGTCTCCTGTGGAGTGTTGCTGGGTTCTATCCTAGGCCGAGTACGCTTCAACCTCTTATCAGTGGCTTGAATGAAGTGGTAGATGGAGAAAATCCTTATTAAATTGCAGATTGCACAAAGCTAGGAATGATAGTAGACACCTTAGGAGATAGGAATAAACTTCAAAATGATCTTTAGAGGTTGTCAGGGATACTGTAGTCTATTCCCGCATTTAACGGGGTTGGACTAGATGGCCTGTATGGCCTCTTCCAACTCTGTGATTCTATGAAATCTAGATTGAAACTAACAAAATGAAATTAAACAAATGCATCTAGGCAAAAAGAATCAAATACGTATGTATCGGTTGAGGGATACCTGGCTTGACGCTATTACATGCAGAAAAAATCTCAGGAGCATAGTTGATCACAAGCTGGTCATGAGTCAACAGTGTGATGCAGCTGTAGAAAGAAAAAACTAATGCTATTTTAGGCTACATGAATAGGAAAAGGGTATCCAGGTCATCAGAAGTAATAGTTCCACTCTGTAAATGTTAACAATGAGATATTGATGACATCCTGGGAATATTTGTGGAAAAAGTCAATGAAAATTTCAACTTGTGTAAATGTTAAAGAGAATTGTTATAAAATGATGTACAGATGGTATATGACGCCTAAAAAAATTGCTATTATAAATGAAAGTATGTCCAACAAATGTTGGAAATGTAAAAAACATGAAGGGTCTTTTTATCATATGTGGTGGACATGTGATAAAGCAGTAAAGTATTGGACTGAGATCCACAATGAGATACAAAAAATTTTGAAATGTACTTTTAAGAAAGACCCACAGATGTTATTGTTAGGTCTTAAAATGGAAGAAATAAATGTAGCCAAGAGAACACTACTATGGTACTTGATCACAGCAGCTAGACTGATTTTTGCTCAATGTTTGGAAACAAGATAAAGTACCTGAAACATGGGAATGGATTAAAAAGACATTGTTTTTGGCAGAAATGGACAAATTAACAAGAAAGTTAAACAATGAAGAAGATGAAACTTTCTTTGAAGACTGGAAAGACTTTCAAAAATACTTGTTGAGAAATTGGGACATTAAACGTGGTTTGATTTGCTTTGATAGTTATTAAGAAGAAAATGAAATAGAATTAGATTATTGAATTGTTACCGTTTGTAAGAGAAAATAAGTTTAGAACTAATTGTAACAGAACAAGAGAGACATTAATGGGGTTGGAGCAGTGCGGGAAGCCTTGTTTGGGGGGGGAGAAGGGAAATTAGAAAAATGGATATGTAGGTAGGTTTAAAATGTATGATCATGTGTTATATCCAATAATAAATTGTATTTACCAAAAAAGAAGTAATAGTTCCACTCTACTTCATGCTAGTCAGATCACATCTGGAATACTCTGTTCCATTCTAGGTACTAAACTTAAAACAAAAATAGACAAATTGGAATAAGTTCAGAGGAAGGCACTGAAAATGCTCAGGCGTCTGAAGCACAAGTCCTACAAGGAATAGTTGAGGAACCTGAGTATGTTTAATCTGGAGAAGAGAAGACAGAGGGCAGACATGATTGTATTCTCCAACGACTTGATGGGCTGTCTCACAAAAGAAGGCAACAGACTTGTTCTCTACTGCTCCAGAGGTCAAGAATAGATCTAATGGTCTTAAGTTACAAGAGGGTAGATTCCAGGTAAACATTAGGAAAAACTCCCAACAGTTATAGTTCAGCAATGGAACCAATTATCCAGGGATGGATGGGCTGTCCCTCAGTGGAGGAAAGCTGGACAGGAATGCTCTAGGTTAGGGTTTTCTGCACCGAGCAAGGGATTAGATGGCCTGTAAGGCCCCTTCCAGCTCAAGAACTCCATGGCTATATAATGAGGGATCTCAGCTGTTCTGTTAACCAGGAATGACATAGGACATCATTTCTTGCCTGTTGCTGTCAGAGCCAGTTCATAGTGCTGTGAAAGCAAGGTAAGGATTGAAAAGCACTTAAATAGCAAAAGTTCTGCATAAATGATTGATTCTGTTGCAAGGACAGTTGATGACAACATTAATGTGGCTACTGATAACACTCCATCAAATGCTGTATAAAGTTACCAACTTCGTGTTTCAGAGATCTGACTTCTGCTAAACAGCCCACCCTCTGGTATAAACAATTTTCCAAAGCTTGTATGATACAATTACAGTGTATTAACGTTTTGATAATTGATTACGACAGCCACTGAGGTACTAAGTGGAGTGCATTAGCTAATAGATTCGCTAGAGTTTGGCTGGATGCATAGCCCATAAAATATTTCATAGGGCACAGTATCCTTTCTTACAACTAAAATGGCCTTTGTAATTATGGAATGTTTCACAGCCAATGGTAGTGGTAAATACCTTTTATGAGGCAGGGGGAGGAATCATGCAAGTTTTTTCCACCCCACATCTAAAATCTTTGGTAGTTTTTAATTTTAATTGGGAAGTGTTTGAACAGCATTTTGTGCATACTGAGTAGGGTTCTTTTCTTAGGCTCAAATTCTGTTGTCATTTCTCTCCCAGCAACCTTGCCGAAGTCAACAGAGCTGCAAACGTATTGAAAACAAAGCAGGGGCTCTGTCAATATTCACTTCACAGGCACACTGGCTACAGCTGCCATTGGCCAGGGTCATTGCTGGAGGAATTCTCACTGCTTCCTTGTGTAGCAAAGCTGTGCAGTCTTCTTTGGGGGGGTAGGAACTATGGTAATTCAGAACACCTCATTAGCGTGACAAGGTGCGCATCATGGGATTCTGGAGTCTTTCAGCCAGCCGAATGTCAATTTCAGCCCCATTATATCCTATGAGCCGTTGAAGTCAATGGCAAAAACATAGGGTATATTCTGGGGCCTGGAGAGGAGGGGGTTTGAGGAAGAGGCTCCAAACTCACAGGGTAACTGTTGGAGCCTCTCCCCAAGATACCCACCATGTTTCAAGAACATTGGACCAGAGGGTCCAATTCTATAGGCCCCCAAACAGGTTGCCCCCATTCCCTCCATTGTTCTCTATGGTGGGGGGAAAGTTACTTTTTTCCCACGGTGCTGTTAGTAGCTCTGGGGGAGGGGGTTTGAGGGAGAGGCTCCAAATTTTCAGGGTAGCTTTGGGAGCCTCTCCCCACATACACCCCCCATGTCTCAAAGCAATTGGACCAATGGGCCTAATTCTGTGGGTTACCCCCATTACCTCCATTGTTTCCAATAGGGACCCAGCCAGCCACACTTAAGGCAGGCAAGCAGGCAGCCACCCAGCAGTCAGACTCTCCCAGAGAATCTCAGGGAAAGTGAACTGTCTTGGGAGGTGCTTGTTTGCCATGAGAACAAGTGGCACACTCCAGAACAAGTGGCACTGTGGCAGTGCAAGCATGCCACAGTGCCACACAGAAACCCCAAAAGACCAAAAGGAACATCATTTATACATGTATAAATTGATGGTGCAACCTCATTGGGCCACTCACACCACACACACTTCAAAAAGAATATTTATAGCACTGGAAAAAATGCAGAACTTTCAGAACTCTCTGAGCCTCACCTGCCTTACAAGGTGCCTGTTGTGGGGAGAGGAAAGGAATGTGATTGTAAGCTGCTTTGAGACTCCTTAGGGTAGAGAAAAGTGGGGTATAAAAGCCTACTCTTCTGTGGGAAGTGGTATCGAACAGGATTGGGCTGGATGGATACGAATGCTAACGTTAGGGTGACACTGGGTTAGTTCCTGTTTTTCAGCCTAACCTGTCTCACAAGGTGGGGATAAAATGCAGGGCTGGTTCCAGAAAGTGGCAAGATTGGGTGTTTGCCAGGTCTTCAAGACCAGGAATGACCAGTCAATCAGTTTGAGCTTTATCCTGCCATCCCTCCAAGGAGCTCTGGACAGTATACGTGGTCTTCCTCTCCTTCATTTTATCCTCAACAACAACTCTGTGAGGTAGGTTCCGGAAGAGACTGGTCCAGTACATTTTGTAGCTGACTGGGGATTTGAACTGGGTCTCCTCAGAGCAATGATCTCACTGGCCCAGCATCAGAATAATCCTTGTTTTGCATGAAGCACCCAAGAGTGTGAGATGCAGAATGAGATAATGCTCAGCTTGCACTGTCCTCCCCCGCCCCATGTTAAGATAGCCCACTGAGATTGACTTGCTAAGAGGCCTCCCAAGTCCCAGAAACATGACTAATAAAATATAACTTCATATATGCTATCCTGCATTCATTGAAAGAAGAGTTCCAAATGTAATAAAACATAGTGGGAGACTATCCCAAAATTCAAGGAGTGAGGAAGTGCAGGAAAAAGGTGTGTCTCGAGTGGTACCCCCCCCAGCTTATCATGATAGGGTCATAGCGAAGTGGATGTTTCTAGTGCTAACTGCAGCTCAGAAATGCTTGATGTGTATTATGTTTTCCCACTGTTCAGGAATGAGTGAATAAATAGACTTCTTTGAAAACTACAGGTTGACTTTTGTCAACAAAGGATGCTTGAAAAATTAAGATTTTCTCAGGGTTGTCTTCATGATGCACCAGGCTGGTTTTTCATCAAACATTCTTGCGTTCTTTGCATCGTGTCCTGTCTGCTCGTGAGAGACATTTGCTGTATATGGCATGAACAGCAAATGTGCACTCTTCCTTGGACATGTAATTAAGCTGTTCCAAACAAAGATCATGTCAGATTCCAACTGAAAATTCTGCTTGCAGTTCAGAGTAAAGGGTTTTTCTTTTTGAAGCATCATTATGCTTATCTACCATGGCTAATGTAGTTCTGCTCACTCTTGCTGAAACCAGCAATTCATCTCTAATCAGACATTCAACAGTCCCAAAGCACATTAACTTAAGGAGTAACAGCAATAACACATAAGTTTTTATGGCTACTCAGATCTTTGGTACTCATCAATCAGTCCCGTCCCCCCCCCGACTTACACAGGTCACTAATGCAAGCAGAGGAGTTTCATTGAATAAGATGTCAAAGCAATGAAAAGCTAGCTTAGCTGGTTCAAGTCATGGCAGTATTGAATGTATAGCTTACCACTCTTCTGTTTCTTCCTTGTTTCTTTTTCATTTTATTAAATGGTTGAATCTAGCCTGCAGGGGGATCTGTTGTTGGGCTGCTAAACCACAAGGCATATTCTCCTGTGGCCAAAATAAAATGGAGTTTGATAATAAAGACCACATGTTACGTCTCCGTGGTCCTTCTCTACAGTGAGAGTCTGAGCCAGCTGCGGATTGAGTGCTCTAAATTCCTGTTGAATTAATTGGCGTTCAGGGCAAAATTCACTTCTCTCTGTGCAGACTTTCGACCAGTCTTCTGCATATTTAGCTGGCAATAGTTTCCACTGAGCTCACTGAGACTTACTGGTGAGAAAATGCACGCAGGAATTCAACTTAAATCTTGCGTGTGTCTCTTAATGAGAAATAGTCAAGCCTTCCAGGGGTAGGGAGCAGTATGAAATGAAGTACTCTTCCAAGGGGGAAAAAATAGGAAAGCATAAATATTATGCAAATATTACCCCCAATTGTACAATAAACATGGAGGAGTGAGCACCTTCACAGCAACAGTTGAGAAGGCACAAGGAGCATTGGTCCGCACTTCAGCTCCTGGGTCCAATAAGGTAGCATATAACTGCTGGATACTCAGAGAATGTGTTCTATCATTTGTTAGAGGAATCCGGCTATTGTATTTCTAACCACTTTCACTGAAATTACTTGCAAAATGTCTTGGGTTTATCCACTTTAATGAACAAGAACTCTTTTACATATTTGTCCATTCAAAGGTATTAAATAGTTGCTTTGGACATGTGAGTCTCTTGTAAGTGGCCTGAGAAATACTTTGACAATGGGCACTGACGTTCATAGGATTTGGTAGAAATATGATATGGAAAAAAATCTGAGGAAATTTTTTCAAGGTTTTTCCCCCAATGTTTCCAATAGAAAAGTTAGGAGATTTGGGGGAAGCTCTGAAAACTATGAAATATTTTCTCTTTTGTAATATGAAATGTTTTTATGACAAGGTTTTTCTCTCTCAAAATGTGTAGCATGAGAATTTATATGCACACAGTCTAGGGCATTTGATAATGAATCATTTGGGCAAAGATATACCATAAGGTGTTGGACAATACATTATTAGAGTTCAGTGTTTTCATTGTTATAAAGTTCAATATGAAATCCAAATTATGCTAGTAGGCCTATTGTGACTGTATGAGGCTGGTTTTGCCCAAAAAATACAGTCTTTTTGATAATTTAAACTCTCTCTGTCTTGAATCAGGCATATTTGAAGTTTTGCATGTAGAAACCAGGCATTTCACCGCTAAATTCCATAAATATGCTAAGTAATACCAGTTTATATGCTAAGTTTTAAGTGATGCATTGTTGTTGTTTAAAGCAGTAAAATAAGTTAAGGTTTGATTATAAAGTATGTTCTACATATATTTCAGTTTTTCCTGAAATCTATCCTTGCCCCCAGATTTCTAGAAATTTTATGTCTCTAGGTTTTGGTGCTATCCAGGAAGGAGGGGGGCCCTTTAAAGACCAGTTTGGTGTAGTGGTTAAATGCGCGGACTCTAATCTGGGAGAACTGGGTTTGATTCCCCACTCCTCCACTTGCACCTGCTGGATGACCTTGGGCAAGCCATAGTTCTGGCACAGCTGTTCATGAAAAAGAGCAGTTTCTGTCAGAGCTCTCGCAGCCCCACCTACCTCACAGGGTGTCTGAGACTTCCTTGGGTAGTGAAGGGCGGGGTATAAATACAATCTCTTATCTTCTCTTAGATGCTTTCTTTTTTTCAAGGCAGTGCAGGGTGTGTGTCCCCCCCAAAAAAAACCCCGTAAGGCTTCTAACTTGTCAACCAGGAAATCTCTTCTTCGGTCTCTCTCTTGAAGATCTCTCGTGAAGATCTGGGTTGCATTTGCCTAGACATACGCAAATGGTTTGATATGTACAGGATTAATTATGGAGTACATCCCTTACAGCACTATCATGTGTATGTTCACATGGGAGCAAGTATGTTTAGTAGGGCTTATTACTAAGTAAATGTGTCTAAAATCATACCATTACTATTTGTACACAAGGAATATACCCTGTTCTTTGTTTTGTTTTTGTGAAGGATGTAGGGACTCTCCGAATGTCTTCTCAGCGTTCTTTTTACAGCACAAGTAACCATACTCTCTGGCAGATAGGGAACAAGCAGTTCTACTTTTCCAGTAGTCACATGAGAAAATAGCGTGGGAGTTGCAGTCTCCTGTAAGAGAAAACTGTACTTCTTTTCCTTCTGCACTTTATCCCCTGTTGTCCACATGATAACATTCCCGTGTGAAATCAAACCATTCAGGAATTGGTGTGAATCCCATATACAACTCATCACGACAGTACCTAATTTGCTCTATGTACCTTAAAGCATCTTGGTGCAGGGAAACCAAGGGCCAGTCATTATCTGTAATTTGGCTGCAGCATTTGTTTGGGCCCCAAAGGCAGCATCTCATGTTTTATTGTGTCAAAATTCAATCTTGAGCCATTTTGTGGTGAAAATCAAGAAAGAACATAGGAATGTGCCATGTTTCACATCTGCAAAATGGAGACCAACTTCAGCCATTTACCTGTGATTTGTTTAAATGTCTAAAGTGAGCCTTTGACAACTTCCCTCAACTCAGTGAGGTGTGTAGATTTCTAGCAATGGGGCAGACTGTGTAATTTGCTGCATGAACCGTTGTAAAAGTTCAATTTTGTATTTTACACAGAAGTGCAGAAAACAAGGAGAATCAAAACCTCAGTGCTTCCTGTTAGCCATACCTTTCAGAAAGTCTAAAACTATTCATATGTATCTGCATATTTATTCAAGTTATTATGTCTCATACTGTTGCTACAGCAGCTACCAAAGTAGCTTCCAGTCTCTACTTTTAAAATAATCAGTAAACAAATAATAATTACAAACTCCAATATTGTGGTTAATGTAAAAAAAAATCCCAAAGTTGACAATTCTAGAAAACTGCAGAATACACTCCATAAAATAGAAAAATTGACCTTTATTGCCTTATTCGATGGTGTGAACTAAGTGCCGTGGTCCATTTTATGGTTCATCTCCAATTGTAGATTAGTCAAACTAATATTAAATGGTCCCCTTTGATCGTCATTGTTGTAAAGAGATCCTCCTTTTACAATTCAGTAATTCATATAGTCATTATCACAATGGTGTGTCATAGAAACAGCTAAGTACACCAGCCTCTCAGTGAGTTAAGGCTGGAGCATAATGAATACTTCTGAGCTCTGCGTTATGTATGATATGTAATGGCTGGGATCTTGCTGAAACAACTCCTCTTCCTTCCCTTGTGGCTGCAGGCCAAAATAGAGGATCTCAGGAGCAGTATGAGGGGGTAGCAGGGTCCATTTGCCTTGTGAAGGGGAAATTGGTGAAAATGCCCCCCCCTTGCACACACAGAAATGATTGACAGAATCCAGCCCACTAATTTGGATTTCCAGTTGTACCTGTTTGTGATGTTAATTCTATAAACAGTTATATCCTTATGCTGCCGAAGGCTTTATATCTTTTTATATTGTTATATCTTTCTTTATATTATTTTATTTATTATTGTTGACAATCTTTTGTTGCCATGGTTTAAAAGTCAGCTTTTCCACTATAAATTTTTCAAAATCTATGCAGAATCCATGAGGATGTTCAGAATTTTGGAACATTCATTTATTTATCTATTTATTTGCTTACTTTATTTGTATTCCACCCTGCTTGTTGAACACAATGGAATAAATATTCACCACTTAAAAATATGTACAAAATAAGGAAAGACACCTACTTCTAAAACTAATCATGTTAATCTGTGGCATGTAGAGCTAGATCTTCTGTCTGTGTATACCAAAAATGTGACTAGTGTGATAGTTGTTCACCATGCTCCATCAAGTCAACTTACTTGACTTATCGGGGGGGGGGGTGTTAGTTCATTTTCTACTTTTTTCATTTTCTGCACTCCCTTTCCTCCATATTTCTCCTCCATCCAGGGGGCAGATGGATACTGAAATTATCTGTCCTCAAGGACACAATATTGTTTTTCTGATTAATATGTTTTAATGTTGTTTTAATTTCCCTGTGTATTGTATCTGCCTTTGATGTAAGCCGCCCCAAGTCCTGTTCCAGAGAAGGGCAGCCTAGCAAGTTGAATGAAAATAAATAAATATAAATATATATTTTCACTGGAATAAAAGAGGAAGAAATGGACCCTGCAGTTTCAAGAAGGACATAAGACTTGGCAGCACAAGTTGTTTGATGATCTTCATATTGTATTTAAAATATGTTGTTTGTATGTTTGTGTGCATCTTTTTGTAAGAAATCTGCTTGTTCACAAATAAGTGTTAATTCTATTCAAATTTTGTCTTTATTTGCTCATCTGTTGCATAAAATAAAATCTCAATTTATGCTTTATTTATATGCTGACAGAATATTATAAGGCAAAGGTTAACTAAAATACAAGCATACTTGGTACTGATTTGCAGCACTGTGTTCACCAATGGTGCTCTTGTAACATCCTTGCAACACTAGCATAATACTCAGTTTATAACATTTCATGAGTGGAGCCCTAAGTATGTCCCATTTTGTTCAAACATGCTAATTCAGCAAGGTTTGCACTATAGAAGCAGGAGAGGAATAGCAGCAAGCATAACCTTGGGATGGAACTGGTATTAGGAAGAAAATGTCATGTTTTCCATGTATTGCTAATATGTGGTAGAAGGAGGTTCCAGGGCAGAAACAATGGGCAGGAAGTACTGCTTAATCCTTGTCCTTGTCCCCAAATTCTGGGGCTAGAAGGGTCCTAAGTGAGGGTTCATTAGCAGCCACAATTTTCATTACAACCTTGGAAAAAGCAGTTTTCAGAAACTGCCTATCATGAATCAGTTGTACCTATAGCTACAAATATGGACCGGTTTGAGAGCCTGCTCTTTGAACAGCAAATCCTGTCTGCTGAAATGTATGTGGTGAAGGGGTACTCCATCTTATGGTCTGCTTTTTGGAAGTAGACTTTGTGCTGCACGTTTTAGCCAAGAAGTATCTGTGAACGTTGCAGCCATTGGGATGCCTTGGACTCAGTGTGTGCCAGCTTTCAAATCTCTTGTGGAAATACCCTCATAATTGTGATGTCTCTGTGAGCCAATCAGTTGGCCAGTCAGTGAGGCCTTGGTTTGCAGTGCCAGGACTGTATTAATATTATTTTTCTTTGCTTGGGTCAAATTCCTGCCAATCAAATCTAAATGCAGTCTGGACTCTGCTCAAGTTTACGAAGATTTGCAGATTAAGATGTACCAGTAGTAATACAATGCAGAATGTGTTTGTAGAAGAGGCTGAGCTAGCACTTTGTTCTTCTTTGCTTGTAGAGCATTTAATAATGGTGA
Organism: Gekko gecko; assembly: GCA_029375565.1. Taxonomy (NCBI): domain Eukaryota; kingdom Metazoa; phylum Chordata; class Lepidosauria; order Squamata; family Gekkonidae; genus Gekko; species Gekko gecko. Next base: position 113,375,365 of record JAPDNY010000008.1, read on the forward strand.
ATTCAGCTTTCTCTTTTGAGGGACAAGGTCCAGTCCTCCAACTTGAAAAACTCTCCTCGCAGCCAATATAATTACTTTCACAATGAATTTTTTGAAGGTGGTTATTTAGACTTTCAAATTGTTAGGCATTGTTCACACACCTGCTCTGCCTACGGCTTTGCAATCTGAGATTACAACCTGAGGTGCATGTGAATTTTAAAAAATGCCCAGTATTACAAAATGAGCCACTGTGTTTTTCCGCAATTCGAATAGACTACGTACTGGACTGATGTAACATGGAGTTTCATCACTATGGGCAGTTAGAGCTTGGAATGGTAATTATTGTCTCGGGGTGGGGGGGAAATATGTAGCCTGACATTCCTTGTTAAAACAAATTGTTGTGTAAACCAATACACATGCCTCTGGATGCTTCTGCAGATACATCTACTGCTGTAAGAAAGAAGCTGTTGAGATCTGCTGCCCCACATGCGATAGGTCCCAAGTTCAATCCCTGGCTGTTTTTGTTGTGGAAATCTGAGAGAACCACTGCATGCTGGAGTAGACAATACTGGTCTAGACAGATGAGTTGTCTAACTTGGTATAAAGCAGATTCCATGTGCTCAAGAGTCCTCTGTAGCCTGAAGCTAAACATCAAAGTAAGTGCCACTGATTTCATTAGAACTTGTTTTCAAGTAATTGTGCTTATTAAAGAGATACAGTCTCTGCTGAATTGGTATGGACAGAAGTTTTACACCATTTCTCTTTCTGGCCATTGTTTCACAGTTTATCATGACAGCATATTTTATAAAATCATTGTGAATTTGCAGTGGCATGTACATTTATTAATTTATTTTAGCAGAAGCTTAATACATCACGGTCACTGAACTCTCACACTTTATTGTCTTGTTTCAAGGTTTTCCATCATATTGGGATGGCCAGCTGACCAGAAAAAAATAGCTTGGTCTGTTCCTCTGCCTTTTTCAGAGGTTTGATGTATTGAAGTCAATGCACATGTCTTTGCACACCCTACAGCTAAACATTTTTGCCCACTAATTGCTACAGATCAAGCCATTGTTGGTGTAAGACAGGAGTTCAAAATTCTTCTCATTACATTTATTGGAAGGATCAGGGCTATATTTGTGCAAAAAAACCAACATTTATGGTTATCAACTTTTATACTGGCCCTTGTAGCTTTTCCTTTAACAGTAATTTGATCTGTAGCAATGTTTCAGCGTGAAAAGCTTTAACCTGTCTATTTCTGCCTCTGAAACACAAGAGCAGGCCTGGCTGGTTCTTTTCTGGCCAGGGGGATTGCAAAATTGACCTCTGTAATGTCCAGGGCATTAAAAAAAATAGAGCAAGCATATTTCCAGGGTGGCAAGAGATAAAACTGAACTGGGGAAAAGCTGCCCAGTGCCCAGACACACCCATGGAATACAATCAAGCTATCAGTAACTATGGCAACACAAGTCCAAAGAAATAAACTTGACTGAAACTGTTGTTTGCCATTTTATGTAGTATTTCTTTTAATGTTCTTTTCAGTTATTGTTTACTGGTAAAGGACAGTGTGAGAGGTAAGCAAACTTTGGCTCTATGGCTAACATTTTTAAAAACAATCTAACATGCTTGGGACAAAAAAAAAATCAAGAGAAAGTAGACATAAGAAGAAGAGAAACGTGAAGGTCATTTTTTTACATTTTCCTCCCACCGATTTTTAATCTTTCTGTATGTTTCTTCTGTCTTTCCACTATGGAGCTCAAGGCAGCATACTGGGTTTCTCTCCTCAGTTTTATCCCCACAGCAACCTTTCTGAGGTAAGCTAGGCCCAGAATGGGAAGGTGGCATGGTATAGCCCAGTCTCGAAAGCTAATCAGGGTCAGCCCTGTTTAGCACTCAGATGGGCAACCTCCAAGGAAGTCTGCAGAGGAAGGCAATGGCAAGCCACCTCTGTTTCTCATTTGCCTTGAAAACCCGTTGCTGGGGTCACTACCAGTTGGCTGCAACTTGATGGCACTTTACACACACACACAGGCCCAGAGTGAGACACTGAGACATTGACTAGACCAAGGTCACCCAGTGAGCTTTATAGCCGGGAGGATATTTTGAACCCAAGTCTCTCTGATCCAACTCCAGTACAACTGGTTTATCACTTCCAAAAGCTCATTTGGAATATATCCTTTTACACCCAACTCTCAAAATTCTCCCAACTCTACTGCCTCCCCATTTGAGCAAGGGATGTTCCTTCCATATAGAGTCTGCTTCTCCACATGGCCCTTTTGACTTCCCTCAGTCATTCACAGATGCCATTTCAAATCGGCAGAGGATCAGCCAAAATGCCATTTCATAGATTCACTACCCAGGTTGGGCCCTTGAGATAGGAATCTAAAAAATTCCCTGGACTGTGTGGCAACATTTTGGGCATCTTGAATATAAAGCTGTCTCTCTTGGGCTGCTGTGTATTAGGACAAAAGGTCCTGGGTTTCTATATTAAGCTGCCCTTTTCATATTGAAGCATTCCTGCCTGCTTATTAGCTTACCTAACAATAGGCATCCTGATGGATGTCTATGTAAATATCCCTGGAGACTTGTGTAATTGTCTCTGGACCCTTTGTATAACTTTGGAGTCTGAATAATTGTATTAACCAGATTTCTTTCAACCAGCCTCTTCCTTTCCATACATTCCTGCTGGTTTTATGGGTGTATTAACCTGGCTGGAATGACTTCAAATAATTGCTTCAGGTGGGCACAATGGAGTTTATAACATTACTCTGGATGGAAGAATTTTGTCCCTAGAAATTATGTCCTCTGTCCCTTTTTTCTTAACAGTTCAAACTGGTTTTTCTTGTTGACCCACCCACTTGCTAATACGTTGCTTAAAGGGCAGAGGCAGGACTTGGTGTCTTTGAAAAAGGCTTTAAATAATACTAGAGAATTGACTTTATGCCCTTGCATTTGTTATCGTGCACTATTCAAAGATGCCCTACTCAGAACAATACTGGTTTTTTTATTTATATATGTTTTACTTAGACGTTAGAGTGTCTGTTCTCCAAAAATACATTTTGCATTTCCAGGAGGACCGGATAATTCTCAACAGTTTTGCAGTGCTCATATAGGTGTACAGCTATAGCCTTCTGGTGCCCCCACTGGTTGCTCAGGAAAGTACAGGACTCCTGGTCCCAAGGAAAAAGCTGTAGGAACTCCACTACAGCCAAATTAAAAAGGACTTCATGTCCTGCATTTCTTTTAATCTGATTTTCTGTAAACCATTTTGAGCATTGGCTAAGGTGAGAGATAAGCTCTGCAATGAAATAGAAACACTCTTTGTTTCAAAAATTCCACAGAAATAGTGAACTGTAAGTAAATTTGCCGCCACCACCACCCCACTCACATTTTTTTCCTAGCAGGGAATTTAAACTCGTATTGGAAGCAGGCTGGGCAAATTTCACTAGATGAAAACATCCCATTAATATAGTGAACCATCGCACTGATTGAATTCTTATGTGTCACAAATTATCCCTCTCACAGGAGTTCGTCATCACATATATTTGGAACAATAGGAAGAAACTACCAAGCTGCCAAAGCAGCAGCAGAACAGGCCCATTTCTGCAGCAGCAGTACCTGGTTATATAGGCCTATTACACATGAGTATTTTCCATCGCTTTCACTGTACATGTCTCTCGGGCTTTCTTTTTTGTTCTGCATTGATTTCCCTCCAGCACTCTGTTTGCTATCTGGTCACTGTTTCCCCAGGTTTTCTGAGAGTCCTTTTGTGTCAATTTTTCCCTTGTTTCACTTCCAAGCTGAAGGTAATTCAGAAGTATACAGATTCCCTCATATTCCTGCCCTGCCCTTTTGCTGCCCCTTGAAGGCCACTCCCCCACCCACATTGAGGTAATTCTGCCCACTCTACACCTTCCGCCCCCCCATCAGTGTACAAGCTCCATTAATTACGGTTTTCCCTTGTCATTTTAAATGTTTTATTTTTCTTACAAGCGGCATGAGTCTAGCAATATGAGACTATCACTAGTCTCAGATCACTGAATAAGAAATTAAAATGACGGGGAGATTTAAAAGGATCTGTGTGAAGTTTAGTTCCCTGCTGGTATTGGCTTGAAAAGATGATTGTAGAGGAGGCAAATGGCAGTGTCACCAGTGCAAAGGGGGGGGATTTCAGTGCTGTATGCAAACAAAGGGGGGGGGTCCTCAGCATGGAATGAAATTAACATGAGATTTAAAGAGAGAGAGACACTGAAATTGGAAATCTAAAGCTTTGGAAACATTTTTCCTTGTATGCTTTAGTGAACAAAGTTGGGGGAGAGACATTTTGGCAGTCTCACTGGAAGCCTAACATTAAAATGGCAGGTGAGCCACATGGACCTTCTGCAAACTGCCGAACTTAAGAATTGCTTGGGATAGATACATTTGGAGGAAAGAGTGCAATCAGGAGAGGAGAGACTTTAAAAAACTGCTGAGATCACGACCAGTGTGTAGGATCAAATTAGAGAATCACAAAGAAAATCACACACATTTGCAAGGGAGGGCAGAAAATTAGTGTTACTGTGCAGCTGCACTTGGGCATCAGCAATTCCCCCCCATTTTTTTCTATTTTTTCCCAAATTAGTAGCACAAGACTAAAAAAGCTTTCCAGAGCTTTTGCCAGAGGACTTCTCCCACATACAAGTTGCAGCCCTGTGCGAAGCATGGTGGTGCTGCAGCCAACTTTGCACAGGTGTGCTTGCACACACACACACTGGTAATGATCAAAGCATGCAATGCCAGTGTCATTGCGTTCTACCATGCATTCTGTACGTTCAAGGTGTTCCCCCATATTATAAGATTGTGTGACTTTTTCTCATTTTTCACAGTGGCCGATAACACAGTAGAGAATCCCCTAGTGCTTGGCAATATGGAAAAGAGGGCTTTGCAGCTGCTTGTCAGTTTCAAAATTAGTCTTTTCAGTTTCATCATCAGTTTTTCCACCTTGCCTGCATTGCTTTCTGTTCCATTTCATTCAATGAACTAATGCTAAAATGCATGCAAAAACTGAACCTCAAGAATTTAAATGGAAGATGTTTGTTGGACACTACTGTGCAGCTGTGATAGGGCAATTGCATAAATGAAAAAAACTTTGAATGTCACGCCTCACATGTCACAAGTGATGTTCCCACCCTGACTTAGAAAAGTGTTGTTGTTTTTTTAATTGTAGCTGCAGAATAAATACACTGGAAGAAAAAGAATGGTACGTAAGGTGGGCACAGAATCCAAAGTGAAGCTTAAAGGCTTACTGCTTGGAAAATCTGCAGTAAAATGTGCATGTGTAATAGGCCATAGTCCCAGTGTTTGTCCAAAAGTACATATTCAGTATATAAATAGATTTTGTGACAACAAATTCATTAATTATTTATTTATTGGACTTATAGTTTGCCATCCCTTATGTAAGGATTAGGATGGGTCACAACATTTAAAATCAACATGCAATTAAATTAATTACAGTTTAAATTAAAATTAACAACCCTAATGTTAACAATTCCACATTAGATGGCACAATAGGGCAGATCCAGAATTGGTCCATTGTGGGGGCCACCACTCATTCTCGGTCACGTGCCTGGTGGAAGAACTCTGTCTCACAGTCCTTGCAAAATTGTTTCAAGTCTTTCAGGACCTGGGTCTCATTGGGCAGAGTGTTCCACAGGGTTGGATCCAGGGCTGAAAAGGCCTTGGCCCTGTTTGAGGAGAACCGAACGGCCTTCAGGCTGGGAATCATTAGCTAGTTGTTCCTAGCTAAGTGGAGTGCCCTTTGGGGGACACACCAGGAGAGGCAGGCCCTCAGATACATTTAGAGCTTTAAAGGTCAATACCATAACGTTGAACTCGATCCAGAATTCAATTGGGAGCCAGTGCAGCTGGTGGAGCACAGGTTGAACATGTGCTCTAACTGGAGTTCCCATAGGGACTCGTGCTGCCACATTCTGGACTGGCTGGACTTTCCAGGTCAACCCCAAGGATAGCTCTGTGTAAAGCAAATTACAGTAGTCCAGTCTGGAGGTGACTGTTGCATGAATTATGGTGGCTAGATCTTCGCAGAACAGGTAGGGAGCACTGTTCCCTTTAAGCTGAGTTAATGTGAGCTAGCTCACAGTTTTTGTCTTAGCTCAGGAAGGAGGGCTCCAGAGCAAACTAATTTATGCAGTAGTCAAATTGCTCATTCACAACTTTAGTGCCAATAGTTCACAAAGTAGAATTTTTGCTCAAAAGACTCCACAGCTTAAGGGGAACATTGGTAGGGAGCCAATTGTCTAGCCTGGAGTAGATGGGAGAATGCCAGTCTAGTTACGTTGGCTATCTGTGCCTCCTTAGACGGGGACATCAAGGATGACCCCTAAACTCTTGACTGTTGGTGCTGGTGTTAAAGATACACCATCAAGAGAAGGAAGTCAGCATCCCGCTCTGGCATCACCTCAACCCAGCCCCAGGACCTCCATCTTCAATGGATTTAGTTTCAGTCAGCTCTTCTTCAACCACCCAACCGTCTTGGAGAAAAGACCCTCTCCCTTTAATAGACACTTAATGGAATGTTATTTACTTTCATGCCATAAAAAGCTTGAACTGCCTATTTCCACACATTTAGTATCTTTTAAAGGGGCAGAATATTTTTCTCCGGGCCTGTTGGCAAGCCTAATTAATATAGGCAATAGTAATGTAAAATGGTTATGTTTTGAGATTAGGATTATATTGGTCTGAGCCAGTGCCAATCAGAGCTGGCCAACCACATAGTGAGTCACCTAAAGTACCAGGGCTTTAAGTTAATTTCTCTATTTTAAAATATGTTATCGCTTATAAATGAAAGCCTCAGATACTGAGTTTATTAATTTTCTCTACGTGAAATGTGAGAGGGGCACCAAAGTTATCATTTGCCTAGAGTGCCAAAAATCCTTGGTCCTGCCCTGCTGATTCCCACAGTTATTCCAGCAATTAGGAAGTATATTATTTAGCTCCATGCAATAGAAAGCTTCACGTGTTGATTTCTGTATTTCAAACTTCACAGCCCAGGAGGCAACATTATGCGAGAATCAATAGTGTGTTAATTAGATTCAACTATAATTTCATCGCCCTTCTTCTGCTAAGGAAGCATTCTTCCCTTTTCTCTTCATTACTGATTAGAACTTCTGCATCTAAACTTGAAAGAGTTCCTGGACTTCTAATAACATCTCTAAACTGATTTTGTACTGGTTTTGTTTCCTGCCCGTCCTCCACCCTCATCATGGGAATGTTAGTTTGTAGAATCCTCTGCTTTACTTCCCTTTTCCTTCTCCTGGAATTAGAGTTCCCAAGGTTCCCTGAGAAAAGGTAGAGAAATCGACTATAAGAATAGGCTGCTGTGCCCTCACAGTAGTGGTTATGCCCCAGTTATATAGAACAGTCCTCTCCTACTGCAGTATTATTATGGGGATAGTTTGTTGTTGTTGTTGTTCAGTCGCACAGTCGAGTCCGACTCTTCGCGACCCCATGGACCAGATTACGCCAGGCCCTCCTGTCTTCCGCTGTCCGCTGAAGTTTGCTCAATTTCATGTTCGTTGCATCGATGACACTGTCTAACCATCTCATCCTTTGCCGTCCCCTTCTTCTTTGACCTTCAATCTTTCCCAGCATCAGGGTCTTCTCCAGTGAATGCTCCCTTCTCATTTGGTGGCCAAAGTATTTGAGCTTCAGCTTCAGGATCTGGCCTTCCAGGGAACAGTCAGGGTTGATTTCTTTTAGGATTGACTGATTTGATCTCCTTGCAGTCCAAGGGACTCTCAAGAGTCTTCTCCAGCACCATAGTTCAAAAGAATCTATTCTTCGGCGCTCGGCCTTCCTTATAGTCCAACTCTCACAGCCATACATTACTATGGGGAATACCATTGCTTTGACCATGCGGACTTTTGTTGGCAAGGTGATGTCTCTGCTTTTTATCATGCTGTTTAGGTTTGCCATCGCTTTCCTCCCAAGGAGCAGGCGTCTTTTAATTTCATGGCTGCAGTCACCATCTGCGGTGATCTGGGATCCTAGGAACGTGAAGTCTGTCACTACTTCTACGACTTCCCCTTCTATTTGCCAAGGAGTGATGGGGCCAGATGCCATGATCTTAGTTTTTTTGATGTTGAGCTTCAAGCCCACTTTTGCACTCTCCTCTTTCACCCTGAGCAAGAGACTCTTTAGGTCCTCTTCACTTTCTGCCATCAGAGTGGTATCGTCTGCATATCTGAGGTTATTGATCTTTTCCCCAGCAATCTTAACTCCAGCTTGTGATTCATCCAGGCCAGCATTTCGCATGATGTACTCTGCATATAAATTAAATAAGCAAGGTGACAATATACATCCTTGTCGAACTCCTTTTCCTATGTTAAACCAATCAGTTGTTCCATATCCGGTTCTAACTGTTGCTTGACCCTTATACAGGTTTCTCAGGAGACATGTGAGGTGGTCTGGTACTCCCATCTCTTTAAGAACCTGCCATAATTTATTGTGATCCACACAATCAAAGGCTTTAGCATAGTCAATGAAGCAGAAATAGATGTTTTTCTGGTACTCTCTTGCTTTCTCCATAATCCAGCGAATGTTGGCAATTTGATCTCTAGTTCCTCTACCTCTTCGAAACCCAGCTTGTACTTCTGGCAGTTCTCTATCCACGTACTGTTGGAGCCTAGCTTGTAGGATTTTGAGCATGACCTTGCTAGCGTGTGAAATGAGTGCAATTGTGCGATAGTTTGAACATTCCTTGGCGTTGCCCTTCTTTGGGATTGGAATGTAAACTGACCTTTTCCAATCCTGTGGCCACTGTTGTGTTTTCCAAATTTGTTGGCAAATTGAGTGCAGCACTTTAACAGCATCTTCTTTTAAGACTTTGAATAACTCAGCTGGGATACCATCACCTCCACTAGCTTTGTTGTTAGTAATGCTTTCTAAGGCCCATTTAACTTCGCTTTCCAGGATGTCTGGCTCGAGGTCAGTGATTATACCATCGTGGTTGTCAAGGACATCGAGGTCCTTCTTGTATAGTTCTTCTGTGTATTCTTGCCATCTTTTCCTAATCTCTTCTGCTTCTGTTAGGTTCCTACCGGTTTTGTCCTTTATCATGGCCAGCTTTGCATGGAACGTTCCCTTGATTTCTCCAATTTTCTTGAAGAGATCTCTAGTCCTTCCCAATCTATTGTTTTCCTCTATTACTTTGCATGGGGATAGTTACACCTTGCCAAATTATCTTTTCTGCAAAGTACAGTTTTCTCTCTCTGACACTGGACCTTGCAACTTTGTTGGTGGATTCTTTATGAACAATATAATTGAACAACACTAATGACCTCAAACAGTGCTAAGAATAATAGCTTTCTGCCCATTGCTGTGAGGGCTCAGAAATGCTCCTTAATTTTCAGAATGCCTTATATAACTTGTTTTCTTTCCTCCCTGCTCATAATCCCCTGGACTTTCAAAGTGGGAGGCAAGTTTCACTAAAGAAGCAGAGGCATTCACTAACACAAGTTCATGTTCTTTCTTGCCACTTAACAGCTTCATAACAGGCAGAAATTCAGCAATTCAACCAGCTTTCACCATTGCATCTCTGGGCAAAGAAAGTTGCATCTGTTGAATGCAGGTCCAACTACAACAAAGACTGAAACGTCTTCCCCTCCTGAATTAGAAACCAAAGTAGAATATTTATTTCTGATCTCTATTCCGTAGTCTTTCCCCATCTTTCTTGATTTATTCCTATTTCCTTTGGTTCTACTGACCTTTTCTTCCCACTGAATGTACTAATCTATGCAAAGTCTCTTGTAAAGTTTGGTCTAAAATGGACTCCATCCAAACCTTTTGTTCCTTAGCAAAAGAGCAAAGCTACAGAGAGTAGATCTCAGCTGTTTTGTTTAATAGGTAGAAGCTTCTCTTGGTCCAAAAAACATTCAATTAAATAATTCTAAGCAGCTTGTTCTTTTAAGCAGCTCATTGCTGGAACAGAGAAGTTGTTTCTATTTGAGTGGAACATTTTCTTTTCGGAATCATTCTTCTTTAGGCCCTGTTTGAACAGCGCTTACTTCTTTCTCCGGCAAACCTCATGCTGGGGCTAATTTTTCCTCCCACTTCAGTATAAGTCAAGGGGAAGCCCAAGGAAGTTAATAGAGCTAAACTGGTCTAAACCTGGAGCGAAAGAATTACTGGGAGCTTTGCGTGAGCTAAGCAGGAACAACCCTTCACTGTTACTTGTTAAAATTGTGACACACAAATTATAGGCTATGCCTCACAGGAGAAAACAGGGATTGAGAGCTTGCAGGTTCTATTCCTAGCCTTTGAAAAGTGGTTTTCTTTGGGCAGAGCTGGAATTTTGAGAGGGCGGTCTGTGCAGTGGACTGAAAGCTAACCTATGCCTCAAACCATGCAATCCTAAATAGTTAAACTCTTCTAAGTCCATTGAGGTCAATGGGTGTAGAACACTGTTTAGGAACAGACTGGTTAATCCCTGCAGACAAGAACTGGTGACAAACTTTAGTTTGGTCAATTGTTTTCCAAAGGGTTGAAAAAGAGCCCTGTGTGTGCACTTGCAGCTAGTTATCACCTCTACTGCCAGCTGTGCAGAGTTTTGTTGCACTTCAAAAATAGGGATGGGTGACGAATTTTGACCAGTTTGTGGTTCATGAACTGAGGTTTGTGGCAGGTCAGCCGGCACAAACTTTCCACAAACTTTCAAGCTGTTTGTGGAGGTCCCTGAATGGATACATTTGCAGATAGACTGTCTCTGCTCAGTCAAAATGTTTACCAAACTTCAAAGCAACGGGGGGTGGGGGGGTGGGTGTTGAATTCTCCAGCCTTGGAAACACCAATTAGGGGGCCTCCAAAGCTTAACACTCACTGCTGGCTGCCAATAACACAGTTCCCATTCTGCTCTATGGATCAGAATGCTATATATACTCTCAGCTCAGCTCTGTAACCTCTCTGTTGGGTGTTCGCAGTTAGACAGAGAGGCACGAGACTTGTTAAAAGCAGAGCACATTCATTTATTCCTCATTGTGAACACCTCGCCCCTGGTGGGGTTTGAGTTTTAGGTAGAGTCAGGGCTCTGAGCCACCCCATCTCTCTGCTCATGCTGAGCAGAGGAGCTTAGCTACTGGGTGTCGTGGCTGAGGACTAGGCTTCCCAAATACTTACCTCGTGCCAGCGGGGGACGGATACGTCCTGGCAGGACCATCCCCGGGGGAAGGAAAGTCACGCCACACGATGCCGTCGCCAGGAAGTGACACTAGGCGATGCTCTGGTAATGCGGCTAGAAACTCGATGGTACCCTGGGATCACAGCGCTCCAGCGCAGGCCCCGGGCAGCCGGAGATGGTCCTCTTCAGGCCACCCCAGGGCTGCAGCACTCCAGCATGGGCTCGGGGCGGCCTGAAGAGCATGAGCCCGGCTGCGGCTCTGGGGTGGCCTGAAGGGGCCAATCTCCGGCTGTCCGGGGCCCGCGCTGGAGCACTGCGGCCCCGGGGGAAGGCATTATGGTGCCGGTAAGTGAGGGATCTGGGGGGGTGGGAGAGCTTTCCTCCTTCTCCCCATCTCTTTGCCCTCTTTCTGTCCCTGCTTTCCTTCTCTCCTTTCCTTTACTTTCCCTTTTCCTCCTTCTTTCCTTCTCTCTCTCTCTTTCTTTCCCTCCACTCTTTCTTTCCCTTCTTTCCTTATCTCCGTTTTCTCTTTCCCTCCTTTTGTTCTTTCCTTTTCCTCTTTCCCTCCTTCTTCCCTTCTCTCTTTCCCTCCTTTTGTTCTCTCCTTTTCCCCTTTCCCTTCTTCTTTCCTACTCTTTCTTTCCCTCTTTCCTTCTCTTTTTATCCCCTTTCCTTCTCTTTCTTTCCCTCTTTCCTTCTCTCTCTCTTTCCTTCCCTCTTTCCTCCTTCTGTGGCCCAACTCTCCCCCCCCCTGCAGGCTGACTGGGGAAGGGAAGGGGAGGCTTTTGAAGATGCCCGCCCCTTTGCTTCCCCTTCTGACATCACTTCCAGTGATGTCAGGGGGTGTGACATATGCTAATGAGCTATTATGCTAACAGCCAAGTAGCTTTCCTCCTTATGCTAATGAGCTCCTGCAGCTCTTTTTCTAGGAAAAGACCCCTGCCCACAGTATCCAGAGTAAGTGGGTCTTCTCCCACCTGGGAGACATTCTCAGCCCCCACTGCTCCCTCCTGACCTGACCAGGGTAGACGAGTTGGCTTTCCTCAATGTCAATCTCCCCTTGCTGGGCTACCCCTCTCTGGATCTCACAGAGTAAGTACAGGCCTCCTGTTGTCCCCCTGCATGTTCCCCCATTCCTCCTCCTCCTTGCTGGGTGATCTGGCATGCAAGCTGCACCTTTGGTGCTTGGTTGGGAGACCCCACCCCAACCCTTTCCCACTGAAATTCCCCCACTGAGAAAGCCCCTGGATACCCCTCTTTGCTTTTAACCTCCAAAGTAAATCTCCCTCACCCAACATCTACCTCATGAAAGAACATCTACCTCATAACAGAACACCTACTTCAAGGAATGCAACCACCTCAGCAAACATCTACCTCAACAAACATCTGCCTGTGCAAGCAAACCTCTGTTTGACTACCCCTTTCCATTGCACTTGTACAATTCACAACAGGTAATCTCTTAACTCTACAGTGTGTTCCACTAATGCTGAATAACCAGAAATTTCACTTAGGGGTGGGCTGTGACCAGAGGATCTATATTTTGGGGCCTGAGGGGGCCCGGGAGCATTGTGGGCATGCCTCACTGGGTTCCAGTGCTTGCCAGGGGTCTGTGCCAGACTGCCATGGTGTTCCTTTGGGGAGCCACTGTCAAAACTCTGGGGATGTCTGCCTTTCTGTCCTTCAGAACCTGCCATTGGAGACTTGGAGGTGGACTTGCCAGCTCAACATGTCTTTCCGTTCCTTTGCTACAAGGAAGGATACACCCTGGTTGTTGGGTGTGCTCTGGAGCTGTGTGTTTCAACTCGGCGGGGGGGGACTGTGAGAGTTGTGGGCACACTTCCCTTGCTTGTGTTGTGTGGCTAGGGTGCCTGCCAAGCTGCCGTGGGGTTACTTTGGGGAGCCCCTGTCTGAATTCTGGGGATGTCTGCCTTTCTGTCCCTCAGAACCTGCCGTGGGAGTCTTGGGGGGGATGTGAGCATAGGAGGGATGCTTGCCTTTCTTCCAGTGTCTGTCTGGGGAGGGGTCAGCCCAGGTGAAGTTTCCCTGTGAGTTTGCTGTCACTGACTTGTTCCTGAGCTGTTCTATAGACTTCTGTAACTGCATCTGTCTTTTCCAGAGAGTGCACTGGGGAGATCTTTCTGGGGGTCCATAACTGGGACCCCAGAAATGTAATTTGCCCCCAACTTGGAAAGATTGTAGAGGAGCGGGCATCAGGATGAGGTTCCCTGTGCATTTGGTGTGTGTAGCTTGCAGGGGGTCAATTCTTTTGAACCTGCGCCTGACATTTCCCTCAAAAGCTCTTTCCTGGGGGCATCTTCTTTGGGGGGCTATAATTCAGACCCCCAAATTCCAATCCGCACATAACTTGGCAGGCATGTAGAGGAGCATCAAGGGGAGGTCCCCAGCAAGTGTGAGATCTCTAGCTTGCACATGGTCTGGGCTATACACTCCTGAACCTTCGGAACCTGCACCTGTCATCTTCCCAGAAAGCCCTTTCCTGGGGACACCTTCTTTGGGGGGCTGTAACTCAGATCCCGTAAATCTAATCCTCACTAAACTTGGAGGGCAGGTAGAGGACAGTCAGCCAGAGATCCCCTGTGAGTCTGGTGTGTCTAGCTTGTGGGGGGAGCATTCTACTGCATCACGAACCTCAGCAGTTCATTTGGCACCTAAAAGTTTGTGATGATTATGTCTCACAAACTGGGCACACCATGAACTGAAATGAACCACATTTTCCCAGTTTGTGCCCATCCCTATTCAAAAACCTTAAAACCCAGTTTGGTCAGGGACAAAAGATGCCAGTATATATGCCATGAAAAGTTACACCTCTCTTGTACCACTCACAGCTCTCTTTGAAAAGTGTTCCTTTTCCCAGCCTTCATGTTTGGGACAACAGAAGAGAATCAGAGTGCAGACCACACATTGCAGGGTTCTCTTTTCTGATCAGTGAACACATGCAGCTGCCTTATACTGAGCCAAGCCTTTGGTCCATCAAAGCCACTATAGTCTACTCAGAGTGGCAGCTGCTTTCCAGGGTCTCAGGCAGAGGTCTTTAAAAGTACCTACTGCCAGATCTTTTATCTGGAGATGCTGGGGACTGAACCTGGGACCTTCTGCATGCCAAGCAGATGCTGTACCAGTGAGCACTGACCCGCCCCCCGGTCTTAACACAGAGGATAGAACTGTGTTTGCACCTAACAAAAATAGAATTCAGAGCTGCTTAATTGCTGAAAAAAGTAATGTCTGAGTCCGGCTCCTCTTTAGAAGGTTTTGATGGCTACAAGGATCCACAACTGTTCTCACCAAGCCCCGTAGCCAGGATTTTTGTTGTTGTTCAGGGGGGATTTAAATTTTTAAGGGAGCAGTTAAATTACAGTTAATTAAATTAATCTGAATTGCCTGTCTTTAAAGGGGAGGCTCCAAGCCTGTTTCTAGCCCTTCCTCTCAAGGGACAAGGCAGCCAGCGCATTAGTTCCCAGGAAAAAACAGGTCAGAGGGCTTTTAAATGCCCTTAGTTCCCTTTCACAGGGCAAGGAAGCTTAGAAGGGCATGCAAGAGTGGCACCTTAAATACATCTCCAACAGTCCCCCTTTCTGCTAGCCCAGTCCTGCGGTATACCACCTAGGTCATGATAAGTCTTTCAAAAGCATTCCCATGAGCCTTTGGGAAACATCCTCAAAAATAAGGTTTCTGGTATGGCTATTTGTGGGGCTGGGCTTTTAATTAAGGGGGCAGGGCCCCAAAATGCCCCACTGTAGCTCTGGGCCTGGTTCTCACTGTTGGCTCCTGCATCTGTTCACTTAGTGAGAGAAGCCCAGCCAGAGGTCAGGGAGAGTCCCCACCCCTTTCTAGGTGCCCAGAGGGGTGGAGTTTCTCCTTGACCTCACATTAACCCACATAACACAAGGACAAGTCTTGCTGCTTTCCCAGTGAAACCCAGTACAAAGTCAAAGAAAGACTCCACAATGAGTCTGAAGAAAGGCAAGGGTTATCCCTGTCCCCATGCTGGTCCCCCCCAAAGTATTAAGAAAGCAGTGAGAAGTCTTGCTGCTTTCCTGGTGCTGCAAAAAGGTCAGTGAAATGCCAAGGTTGTGATGCTGCCCCTCCTGAAATCATGGAAGAGGTAAGTTTAGTGGTCACTACATGTTGTGGCCAGCTACCAAGGCCAGCTTGTGGAACCTTGGGTATCTAACATGGAGGCTTGGTCCCTAATTCGAGGTGGACAGACTAGCTGTTGTTTGAGTGGTGAGGGAGGGAAGCTCTACATTTACACAGAGACATTCTTTTCATTGTTGTTACGTCATATATTTAGGGATGTCAGCCTCCAGGTGGGACCTGGAGATCCCCTGGAATTATAGCTCGTCTCCAGACTACAGAGATCAGTTTCCCTGGAGAAAACAGATGCTTTGGAGGGTGGACTCTATGACATTGTACCCCACTGAGGTCCCTGTCCTCCAGATTTCCAGGAGTTTCCCAACCCAGGGCTGGCAATCCTATCCCCACCCCCACCAGTGGCTGGGTGGAATTGGCAACTCTACACATATTCCAGTATGGCCTTCTTGGGATCACCTGAAGTTAGGATTGCCAGGCCATGCCCACTACCTGGCAACCGGCAGGAGGGTTTGAGGGAGGGGATGTTGGCTGCATTGCAATGTCACTTTCAGGGAGAACCTGGAAGTGACGTATGGTAGCTCTAGGAATCTATGGCAAAACCATAGAGTTTCTGGCAATTCCTAGAGCACTCCTATGTCACCTCTGGGTTTTCCATGGAAGTGACATAGTGACACAGCTGATGTTACAATTTGTTTTCTTCTGCTGCCCCTCCAGGCAGTGATGGGCAACTAAGGCTACCAGCTGGAGGTCAAATGAACCATGTTTTCTGGCACAAGAACTGAAGACTATTGATTGGAGGAGTTCTGGCCCCCATTGTCACTTTCCCATTTGTTTTCATGGAGAACAGAGCCTCGTGTGCCCTTTTTTCTTGCACATGGTGCTGCACTTCCAAAGACATTCAGCAAGATAAAACAACACACAAAGGAGTTCTGTGTGTAGACTGGTTTCTATGCAAGGGTGAGTCAGATAAAAGAAGCTCCACTTTGGATGGGGAATGGCAGCCCCATGTTGGAAGTAGGATACTGGGCTAGGAGAACTATTAATGTCAGTCATGACAGACCAGGATCGGGGTGGGGGGGGCTTTAGTTGTTCCTTTTTTCAGGATGGATGCAAATGGTTGGCTTCAACCACAGTTCAGGCTTTCCACTCGGCTGACTCATGCAGCCATGCTGTGCCACTAGACTAGATTGAAACGCTGAATTGTCATTCTTAGCTCAACAGACCCCCAAGGTTTTCCAAACTTCTTTTATGCTTTCTAAATTGGTCCTGATAAATGTTTGAAGTGCCAGGAGGAAGCTATACTCCCTTTTGAAAAACTGTTTAGTTAGACATATCAAATTGGGAGGGTTAGTAATATTGCTAACAATTCCTGATCTGCAAGCTTAATTTGCCAGTAATTGCACTGGTCTGGAGGAACTTCAATAACCAGGCCAGAACTAGCGGATAAGACCCAGTTAATTTACATTTATTATTTTATCACAAGCTGCTGTCACTGCACTCTGTCACTATTCTACACACAATGTCATTGATCATAACCTTTTTCTTTTTGGTTGTGCTGATGGAGAATTCTGAGTAGCTGAAAAGCTTATCACCCCAATAAGAATTATCACCTTAAGTATTTTGGATAAAAGCATGGAGCTGTAATTTTTTTACAGACTGCGATTTCTAGGTAGCCTGTTATCATCATTCATGTTCGGCAACGGTGCCATCCTGTCATAGCAAACCATTAAACCACATCCTGGAGTATGTAATAACTCACTGATGTGCATTGAGTCAGAAAAACGCGCTGTAACTTTGCCTAAAACAGCCACACCTTTTCTGCAGCCAGCGGGGAAATCATGACACATTCTGCTGTTCCCAGAATAAAGCATGAACCCATCTCTGTGTATGAAATTTACCCAGCCATGTTATCATAGCGGGATTATTCAGATTCTTGCCACTGGCACAGCATCAATGAGCCTGGGATGATAACCTATTAAATTAAGCAAATGAGAAGATTCTCTTTTTTGTCAGATATTATACCTTTTTGTTTGACTACTTGGCACTCGAGGCAAATTATATGGCTGTGGCATCAACAATGACTCACATCTCTTTAGTTTTATCAACTGTCTCCCTCATAGGGGCTGTGCTCTTTAAGGAACACTGCCAGTTCACCGTAATTGTTCCGCTCACTAGAATACTAGGAGAACCACAGACTCAGTGCTCCCACTTCTGCCTGTTCTCTCTACCCCCACCCCCTTCTATTCTTGCTTTTAAGGCTTTGGAAAAAGACTTGCATAATGTGAGGATGGGGTGTTATTTGTTTAAAAACTGACATCACACCCTTGTTCAAAGGGAATATTAAGTTACATTTTCTTTCTCCTTGGCCATAGTTTCATAATAGGATACAACATTCCTCTACAGTAGAACTCTCAAGGCTGGGCACTGGGGGGAAGAAGATTGGATTTATACCCTGCCCTTCACTACCTGAAGGAGTCTCAGAGCGGCTTGCAATCCCTTTCCCTCCTCACAACAGACACCCTGTGAGGTAGGTGGAGCTGAGTGAAAGAACTGCTCGTGAGAGAACAGATCTGAAATAACTTGTAGGGGACTCAAGGTCACACCAGCAGCTGCACATGGAGGAGTGCAGAATCAAACCTGGTTCTCCCAGATTAGAGTCCATGCTCCTAACCACTACACCGTGCTCCTAACCACTACACCAAACTGGGAGAGGATTTATGACTGCTGTGGTGGAATTGTATGCCATCAGAAACCAAAGGACCATATTCAGTTTCCCATACCAAGTGGGGGAATGCTTCAGTGCCTTTGTTCAAAAAGTTTAAGCACATTGAACTCTGCACTGGACCGTAGCCAAAATCTGTAGTCTAAAACCCTAAATTCTGTACCTCGATGCTTTGCATGTTAGCTACAAAAAAAATTACCTAATTACTCTTGGAAATAAGAACATAAGAGAAGCCAATGTTGAATCAGGCCAACGGCCCATCCAGTCCAACACTCCGTCACACAGCGGCCAAAATATACCAGGTGCCATCAGGAGGTCCAGCAGTGGGGCCAGGGCACCAGAAGCCCTCCTACTGCTGCCCCCTCCAGCACCAAGAATAGAGTGCATCACCTGCCCCAGACTGAGAGTTCTCATTCTATACCCTGTGGCTAATAGCCACTGGTGGACTTCTGCTCCATATGTTTATCTAATTTCCTCCTTAAAGAGCACAGCCCCTATGAGGGAGACAGTTGATAAAACTAAAGAGATGTGAGTCATTTTAGGGAATCTGAAGTTTGTGGGAGAAGCCTAGAGTAATCAAAGATGAATGAGCAAAGGAAAATGTTTGGGACTGGGATACATGGTATAATGAGCTAGGATGTTGGACTAGGACCAGAGAGACATTTATTTGTTTGTTTGTTTCTTTCATTTCTATCCCGCCCTCCCGCCTAGGTGGCTCAGGGTGGCTTACATCAGCGTAATACCCATACACATAAAAACGTCAGCATCTCATTTAAAACAAACTGGCTAAAAAGCAATAAATAACATTTCCATACACCACAACATAGTCCCGAAATGGGGCGACGTGGCTCAGCTGGCATGGCATGGATCTCATTGGTATGCCCTGCAGAAAAGCTCTGTCTTCACGGCCCTGCGAAATTGCTGAAGATCTCGCATGGCCTGGATCTCACTGGGGAGCTTGTTTCAGTACACTGGAGCAGCCACAGAGAATGCTCTGGACCTGGTTGTTGTCAGCCTGGCCTCTTTGGGGCCAGGAAGGATCAAGTGATGTTGTGTCCCAGATCGCAGTGCTCTCTGGGGGACATACGGGGAAAAGCAGTCCCCCAGGTAGACAGGCCCCTGACCATATAGGGCTTTAAAGGGCATGCTGGATTCAAAAAACCCTGCTCCGCCATGAAGCTCACTGGGTGTCCTTGAGCCAGCCTCTTTCACTCTGTCCAACCTATTTCACAGGATTGTTGGGAAGATAAATGGAGGAGCAAAGAATCACATATGCAAGACTTTGTACCTTGGAAGAAGGGCTGGATAAAGCTGAGATAGGTATTATATCAGAAGAAAGGGCCTGAGGAGGCCTAGATACACAGAACGTCTAGATAGATTTGCCACCCTTCCACCCAGGCCCATACGTACAGGGGTGCCTATGAGTGCCTTGCACCCTCCCCAAACAGCCGTGCCTCCCCTCCCCCTCTCTGTGAAGTGCCTGCCTGGCTTTCCGGGGGAGGGGAAGCACGCCTCAGCCGACTTGGCTTGCTGCTGGTGCGACTGTAATGCCTGAGCTACTTTGGGAAGTGCAGAACAAAGTTCCTGTCTTTGCTCTCCTTTCAGATTTCCTGCAAAAGCGTGTGTGTGTGTGTGTGTGTGTGTGTGTGTGTGTGTGTGTGTGTGTGTGTGTAGGAAGGGGATGTGAGGAGAATAGACGGCACTAGGGGTTGAGGGGCTGCTCAGGGGGTTATTGTCCTGCTCCTGCTAGCTAGCCAACAGAACCAGGCAGTGTCTGTAAAACTTCGAGGGGCTCTCCCAGCTCCTTCAGCAATGCTTGCCAGACATCTTGGATCTTCTGGGGGTAGGCTTTGATTCTGGAGCAATGCACAGCACTTCAGAGAAAAAAACAACTCCCAGACACAAATCCTGACCTTTATTCTCCTCTATATTTCCCTAACAACAACAACCCTGTGATGTAGTCAGTTCCACTGTACTAAACTGCCCCCTTGGGGCTTCCCCTAACAAATGTTTTCTGGGTCCAGGACTGCTTTCATCCTTGGGCTGCTGTAAGTTCTCCATCTGAGGCCTACCTTTACATAAGAACATAAGAGAAGCCAAATGTTGGATCAGGCCAATGGCCCATCTAGTCCAACACTCAGTCACACAATGGCCAAAAATACCAGGCGCCATCAGGAGGTCTAGCAGCGGGGCCAGGACACTAGAAGCCCTCCCACTGCTGCCCCCCTGCAAGCACCAAGAATACAGAGCATCACTTGCCCCAGACTGAGAGTTCCTATCTGTACCTTGTGACTAATAGCCACTGATGGACTTCTGCTCCATATGCTTATCTAATTCCCTCTCGAAACTGTCCATGCTTGTAGCTGCCACCACCTCCTGTGGCAGTGAATTCCATGTGTTAATCACTCTTTGGGTGAAGAAGTACTTCCTTTTTCCATTCTAACCCAACTACTCAGCAATTTCATTGAGTGCCCACGAGTTCTTGTATTGTGGGAAAGGGAGAAAAGTACTTCTTTCTCAACCTGCTCTGAAGAGAGTATCTTTTTAAATCTGATTCCCTGACCGTCTCTACCCTGTGCCTTCCATGCAGCTGTTAAAAGCAAAGAAGCAGCACCAGAAAATTACTTGAAAGTTGTATTCGTAAATGTATTGCCTGTGTGCATTTCTGCACAGGTGCAGGAAGTGTACTTTTAATAATAAAAAAGAAAGTCTGTGTTGCAAGACCTTGTACATTTTTTTTGTATTTCATTTTATATAATCCTTTTGAAATTGTTAATTTTTCTCTCTCTAGTGCAGGACTGCTGGACTGTATTGTGGGTTTCGAAGAAGAAGAAGAGATTGGATTTATACCCCGCCCTTTATTACCCAAAGGAGTTTCAGAGCTTACAATCCCTTTCCCTTCTCCTCCCCACAACAGACATCCTGTGAGGTAGGGGGGGCTGAGAGAGCTCTGACAGAAATAGCCCTTGAGAGAAGAGCTCTGAAAGAACTTATGACTGATCCAAAGTCACACCAGTAGCTGCATGTGGAGGACTGGAAAATCAAACCCGGTTCTCCTAGATTAGAGTCCATGCTCTTAACCACTACCCTAAACAGGATACTAAACTTTTGCCCTGATCTATCAGGACTGCTTCTATGTTCTTAGGAAGAATCTCCTGTGAAGCCACCTGAAACAGAAGCCACAAATTCCTAGCAGATCCTGCTTTTCACATGCAATACTTAATATAAGACTAAGATAGCTAGTATACATACATTGTCCCTTAGAAACCCCCCAATTCTAAATTATGCTGTAGTTTCCATGTTAGGTTCTGCACACAAGTAAGCCTATATCAACTAATGCTTCAGCATAAATGATCTCCTCCTACTATCCCAGCCTCAACATAAATGAAAATGCTATTGTGGTATCTGAGGAAAGGTTACATCTACAGGAAAAATCAGACAAAGTATGCGTTTGTGTGAAGTGAGTCAATACTAATTAAAGTTGCAAACTGCAGATTGGGAAATTCTCAGAGATTTGGGGGTGGAGCCTGGGGAGACTGGGTGGGGGGAGAGAGGGACCTTAGTGAGCCACCATGCCCTAGAATTCACCCTCCAAAACAGCCATTTTCTCCAGAGGAACTGATCTCAGAAGAAGAGTGATCAACACATGGAATTCACTGCCACAGGAGGTGGTGGCGGCTACAAGCATGGACAGCTTCAAGATGGAATTAGATAAACATTTGGAGCAGAGGTCCATCAGTGGCTATTAGCCACAAGGTATAGATAGGAACTCTCAGTCTGGGGCAAGGGATGCTCTGAATTCTTGGTGCTGGGGGGGTAACAGTGGGAAGGCTTCTAGTGTCCTGGCCCCACTGATGGACCTCCTGATGGCACCTGTTATTTTTGGCCACTGTGTGACAGTGTTGGACTAGATGGGCCATTGGCCTGATCCAACATTGGCTTCTCTTATGTTCTTATGTAGAGGAGGAGGAGGAGGAGGAGGAGGAGGAGGAGATTGGATTTATACCCCGCCCTTCACTCAGAGTGGTTTACAAACTCCTTTCCCTCCCCCTCCCCACAACAGACACCCTGTGAGGTAGGTGGGGCTGAGAGAGCTTTTTCAAGAACTGCCCTTTCAAGGACAGTTCTTGTCAGAACTGTGGCTTGCCCAAGGTCATCCAGCAGCTGCAAGTGGAGGAGTGGGGAATCAAACCCGGTTCTCCCAAATCAGAGTCCACGCACTTAACCACTACACCAAACTGGCTCTTAAGTATGTCTTTTAAGTATGTCTCTCCCCCACCCTTACAGCAAAGCTATCTTCTCCTTTCTATTAAACTAGGACACAACATTGTTCTACTGGTGGGATCAAGGCCACTAGACATATAAGCCCAACAAGGAGAGCATGTGCACTTTTTAAAAAGGTCATCTGAAAAAAAGCTCTCACTTCCAGACAAGGGCCATTAATTATACATGGGAGAGAGATGAAAAACATTCCATACATCTACTAATTATAACTAATTCAAAAGTTTAATGTTTTATTTGTAAATTGAACCCAAGTTAGAATATATAAAACTTGTGTCTAAAATCTGAAGTGGCTCAAATTAAAATAGCATGGTCTACTCTTGTTTAAAACACTCCTAAGAATTCCTGTCTACTTGCATGGTCCAGCATTTAACCTTTTTACTCCTAAGCAATAATTAGAGATTCTTTTCCCTCAGAGCTGGTAGCCAAACTCTGTTGTTTTCTGCAAAATACTTACATATTTCCCATGTGGACATAGAAATGCAATATATAGGTGAGAATATGGAATTCTAATTCTATGGCTATATTAATAATTCCTTGGAGAAGCCATTGATACGTCTGAATTTTTAAAAATCCCAAACTAACAGTGCAATCATAAGTAAAGTTACATTCTTCCAAATCCATTGAAATCAGCTAACTCTGTTTAGGGCTGCACTTAGACATAATTAGACATTCTGTGCCCCTTTATGATGAAAATGAAGACAAGAAAACCAGAGAAAATATTATATTTGAATTATATCAGGCCATATCTTATACATATATAAGATACAGAGTAAGGCCTGTTGTGGAAATAAATACAACAGGCTCTAGAAAGAGGCTCTGGGAGAGTGCCCTGGCTTTGGACACACAGTATGAATTTGCTGTGGTGACCTCAGCAGGGTATAATGACAGAGACTGCCATTTTCTCCAGAGGAACTGATCTCTGCTACCTGAAGAGCAGTTGTAGTTTTGAGTGATCTCCAGCCCTCAACTGGAGATTGGCAACAATTGTTACCCAGGAGGAAATGGCTGGTTTGGAGGGTGGAGTCTATGGCATTCTACCTGCCTGAGGTCCAACCCCTCCTCAAACCCCACCCTCTCCGGGTTCCACCCATCAAATCCCCAGGAATTTGCCAACCTGGAGTTGGCAACCCCATCTCCTTCCCAGCTAACCATCAACCTACTGTTATCTTCCCCTCTGACTTCAGCTGACTTCTGCCCTCTCTCCTGCAGAACAGTTTTAATTCTGGGTGGTCTTCAGCCCTCACCTGGAGATTGGCAACAATGGTTCCCCATGAGGGACTGGCTGGTTTGGAGGGTGGAGTCTATGGCATTGTGCCTGTCTGAGGCCCCACCCCTCCTCATACCTCACCATCTCCAAGCTCTACCCCTCAAATCTCCAGAAATTTCCCAACCTGGAGTTGGCAAACATATCTCCCTCCCAGCCAATTGTCAACCTACCGTTATCTGCCCCCTGACTTCAGCTTTCCATCTCCTCCCCCCTCCCTCCTGGAGAGCAGTTGTAATTCTGATTGACATGTCTTTTTTGTGGTGTGGCATGGTTGTGTTATTGGGTTTGTTTCTTTTGAAGGGAAGTGTTGTGAGTGAGGACATATTTCACCTCAGAATACAACAGGTTATATAAACAACTGACAATTCCAACTGTCTTGCGGTGGGGGGGGAGTTTGAGGTGCGAAATGGAGTGAAGTCCAATCAGCTTCCATATGTAAATGAGCTTGAAATGCTGGCCCAATCAGAGAAGAGTGGCCTAGGCTGCAGTAGGTGGGAGAGAACTCAGGCAATGCAGCTAGTAGATAGGGACAGATACCAGGGAGCGAATTGATTTTGCCAAGCATAGAGTCTTGCCAGACCACTACCCTTTTATTTAATGGGACAGGATATATATATATATATATATATATATGTATGTATGTATGTATAATTTAAAATAGGATAAGCAGAAAACCTGCAAGGACTTGTGAGGGGCATCTCAGTTTTCCCCTCTCCCACTTTCTCTTCCTTGAAAGCCCCCAGAGCCTCTCCTTTTCCTGCTTCCTTTTCTCCTGCCCACCACCAGCCAACTCACCTTTATCTGCTGGTCAGCTTTCCCTCCTTCCTTCCCTCTAACAGCTTCTCCCTGCAAAAAGTCTGACCAAGTTGTACAGTGCCAGCCACCAAGTCAGGCCCAGTTGTGTTTTGGGGAACCTGCAAAGGGGCCTCATTTCTTCATGTATCTTCTCCCCAATACTTCCTCTCTCCCTTCTCCTGGCAACCCCCATATCTTAATCTGTTACTGACTCCTTCTCTCCTTTGCACCACCAAGCAACCTACCTTTTAACAGCCCCCCATTTTCAGCTATATTTAGTATTTACTTCATTTATATACCACCTTTCTTCCCAATGGGAATCCATAGCAGCTGACATCATTCTCCTCTCCTCCGTTTTATCACAATAGCCCTCTGAGGTAGACTAGGCTGAGAGTGACTGGCCCAAGGTCATCTAGTGAGCTTCCACTGCAGAGCAAGGATTTGAGCCTGGGGCTCCTAGATCCTAATGTGAAACTCTACTATACAATACTAGGGTTCCCAAGTACTTACCGTCTGGGGGCGGGGGACGAATGCTCCCCGGCTGGACCAGTCTTCCTGGTAACGCACCATGTCATCACCAGGAAGTGATACCAGGTGATGCTCTGGCAATGGGGCTGAAAACTCGATGATACCATCGAGTTTCCAGCCCCATTGTCAGAGCATCGCCTACCGTCCCTTCCTGGCGACGGCGCCTCTCCTTCCCCTGGGGATGGTCCTGCGAGGATGCATCCATCCCCTGCCGGCACGCGGTAAGTTCTTGGGAAGCCTATACAATACCCATTTTCATAAGATGGCTGCTCATGAAATGTACAAGCAGCTGGGCCTGGGTGAGTGGTCAAGCTGGGTGGTACCAACTCATCTAGTGGTTAGTTTGGGGCCTGGCCTTGATGAATCCTTCCTCAAAGACCAGAAGAGCCCTTCCACCCTCCCTGTTTTTTGCTGAAAGAAATTGCTAAGGCTGAAGACTGGCAATATTATAACAACCTCCACAATACCCACTAGGATCTCCTTTCTTAAAGGTACAGGCTCTGCTTCTATTAATTTGGTGATGGTTAATCCACCAATTTATTTGTTTTTAAATTTCAGATTTTTCTGGGGCTCTTCTCAGAAAGAGCTGTTTTGTCTGTTCATGGCTCCAGTTTCCAGATTTAAGTATCCACAGATTTGACCATGTCAAGGATTTAATATAGTGATATTCCAAATCCTTAGTGCAGATTCCAATCAAGGTACCTCTTATATAGCTTGCCAACAAATGAACAAAAGGTACCAGGAAAATAAGTTGCTGATTCGTCCACTGGTGTTCCATGGGAGCATATCCCTATAAGCAGGGCCTCTAAGGTAAAGGTAAAGGTTCCCTTGCTCGAAAGCCAGTCGAATCCGACTCTAGGGTTGCGGTGCTCATCTCCGTTTCAAAGCCAAAGAGCCAGCGCTGTCTGAAGACATTTCCATGGTCATGTGGCCGGCATGACTAAACACCAAGGTGCACAGAACGCTGTTACCTTCCCACCAAAGTGGTACCTATTTATCTACTTGCAATTTCTTGCTTTCGAACTGCTAGGTTGGCAGGAGCTGGAACTAGAGACAGGAGCTCACCCTGTCATGTGGCACTCTCAGGTCTTGAACTGCTGAACTACTGACCTTCCACAGCCTGCAGTTCAGCATCTTAACCACTTGAGCCACCACAGCTCCTCAGGGCCTCTAAACAAACCTACAAATCCAGTGGAGAAGATGACCAAACTACAGATCCATGGTTTATATTATATGGAGACAGGCCTAAGGCAAAGGCTCTAACAAGGCTCAATGGGCCAAGAAATGACCCATTCTAATTGGGAAACCTCCCAAGGTTTTCATTTGTTTTATGGTGCTGGTGAAAGTGCTGTTCAACATTCTTTATGAGCATTTAATAAATGCATGGCAGGACCAATGATTTGTTCTACGTGCTATGACAAGGTGTCTTTGCCTTACGATCACCTGCCAGAAATTAAAATGAATCAGTACTAGCAAAATGCCCATCGCTTTCATAGCTTTCTGGTATGCCATGCAGGGGCTAAGAGTCTGAGCCACAGCGCTCCCTTCTTCCGTGAATCTGCCCGGCGGCCTGAGGAAAGCCACCATTTCTCAACCTCAGTCCCTCCCTTCTTCAATAAGGGGGATAATGTCCTATTTTATAGGGTAGTTGCACATATTTATATGAAGCATTTTGAATACTTGAATATACACATGTGCCTTTAATTCTTAACCAATGTATGGTGACCTCCCCCCCAGCACGGGGCTTTCAAGGCAAGTGAGAAGAAGAGGTGGCTTGCCATTGCCTTCTTCTGCAGACCCTTCCTTGGTGGTCTCCCATCCCAGTACCAATCCTGCTTAGCATCTGAGATCTGATGACATTGGGCTATACCATGCAGCCCACCCCCCCCAAACACTTAAATAGCACTTTTAAATACTATCATTGGGAATCATGGGGCTGCTGCAGGGATCACTGGGGATGGGATGGTGGCTGCTGCGTGTTTCCATGAGATCCTCACAGCCAGCCCCCTTGAGAAGTCACTGGCTCCAGCGGCAGATAAGTTTGCTTCACCTCAGCGGTGCTGCACACTGAACAAAGATTACAGAGCCAGCCCTTTTCAACATTGACTTCATTTTGATGGACCAATGGTATCAGCCTACCTAACAACGGTTGAATTCTAAGGCTCGGGTCCAGCAGAGATTTATACAGGTGGATTTCCATCTGCAGAGTGGGACTTCACCTCACTTCTTCCATTACAGTCCCAAATTCCCCCCCATGTTGCTCCTGTGGGAAAGGGGGCTCACAGGAGCAGCAGAGGGTGGAGTCAGAGGCCTGCAGCAGGAGGGGCGACGTGGCCAAAATCACCTCCCCTTTCCGCTTGCAGAATCCCCTCCATTGGATCTAAATAGTGTGATCCTATGCAGAATTTCTCCTGAGTCCATTGAAATCGATGCATATAGACGGGAGTGACTGCTCATAAAATTGTGCTGTTCTCCTGTTTTCATTGTATTAAAGCATGATAATATAGGGAGAGTTTCAGAAGGCAGACACATTGTTCTGCAGTGAAACGGTTAAATTTGAGTCCAGTAGCACTCAAGAGACCAACAAGATGTTCAGGGTATGAGCTCTGTCAAAGTTGTCCCCTCATCAGATATGAGTAGGAATGAAGAACTGACATATCTGATGAAGCGAGCTTTGACTCTCAAAAGCTTATGCCTTGGAAATCTTGTTGGTCTCTAAGCTGCTACTGGACTCGAATATAATATAGAGAGGAGACATACTAGAGTGTTTCACTTATGAATGGTGAATGAAATGTAAATAAAAATTCTCAATACATGAAGTTTCCAAAATACCAGAACTTGGGATCATCCACTCATACTGTTAGTGTAGCAGAAAAGAAGAATTTTTACCTGGTCACCAGGCTTCCACCTGGTGCACCAGCTTCACTTAGGTTCACTGGCCTGGATGGGATTCTGGCAGGACACCAAGTCTTGGTAGGAAAGAGAAGAGGACACAAGTCTGCAGTACAAGCTGTTTATTTGAAGCTTACCGTAATAGAAAAAAACTTCAAGAGCATTCACCCAAAACGGCAGTGTACGCAAGAAAGAGACATTTCTTCACCACCACCCGAAGACCCCAAAAGGGCGTTCAGGAGGTGGTGCTGAACAATGGAACCTTGACAATATTTCTTCCCTTTGCAAGATAATAAAACACATACATCAAACATCCCGTGGGAATGTCATGAGTGCACCAGTAGCCAGACCCTTCCCCTTGATGGCACCATAAAACCATAAACTTTTCCTCCCTAAGGGCTATCATTTAGGTCAAAGCCTCTGGCCGGAGCAGATGAGATATAGTTAAAAATCTCTGGATATTCAGCCTTGGGGCTAAGTGCATTTTGGCTAAAGGTATGTGTGGAAAATGGTTTGTTCACAGCCAGGCACCATTTTGCTACTAGGAAGCAGGCATCAGACATACTGCAGTGCTTCATGGGAAGAGACCAAAGTCTGCTTTTGCAACATCCATTCAATATACCTTATACAAAAATGACCAAGTCTCCCTTAATCCAAAATTCTGCCACATTTAGCAATAGGGTTAGGAAAATTAAAAGAAAATGCTTCTTCTCATGATACCTAATTATCTTATGGAATCAAATGCCATTCATTGTAATGATAGCTAATAGCTTAGGTGACATTGAGGATTAGACAATTTCATGGAAAACACGTCTGTCAGTGATAGTAAAACTCACCATATTCAGAGGCATTTTACCAACAATTGTCAGCTTCTGGGGACAAACGGCAGACAACTGTCTCCATCATGTCCTGCTTCTGAGTTTCCACAGGGAATTTGGCCATTGTTAGAGGTCTTGATGGGTTTCTGAGTGATTCATAATTCATAGGTAATGTGTTTGTTCCCAGTTTTGTTTCTGGTGCATACATGACTAATCGTTCTGCTGTATTTATCCCATGCGTGATGCCATAAATGCCTGATTTAGATGTCACAGCCAAAGTCTGGCTATCAGGAATGTGCTCTGGGGCTGCATACCCACCCATCTGTCACCCTCCCCCTCCCTTTGTCCATTCCCATTCGTTCCTCCACTTCCTGATTCACAGTAGCCATAGCTTGCCCTGAATTGAATCAGGCAAACTATGGCTGCTTCCACATGGGATTTTTCCTGGGGCTTTCCTCTTTAAAGCAGGTGTGGGGAATCCCTTCTTTTGCCACAAATTATAGGATAAACAGTAGAGAAAGTGTGGACAGCAGTGTTCCCTCTAAGCTGACTTAGTGTGAGCTAGCTCACAGTTTTTTAGCCTCCAGCTCACACATTTTTGTCTTAGCTCAGGAAGGATGGCTCCAGAGCAAACTATGCAGTAGCCAAATCGCTTGCTCACAACTTTAACGCCAGTAGCTCACAAAGCAGAATTTTTGCTCAGAAGACTCCACAGCTTAGAAGGAGCATTAGTGGACAGTGTAGAAGCTCTGCATGTGGACAGTTTGCTGTCAAAATGACTGAGCTAAGCTGTTTGACTCCCCCTTTCAACTTTTTAATGTGCTTCTGTTTAGTCACAGCTCAGTTGTGAAGAAAGTAGGAGGGTTCCCAGGCCATGAATGGGGTGAGATTCTCAGAGAAGCACTGAAGCGATGGAGGGATGGGAGTGGGTGGGGGATATGGACTAACAGTGACTGGCATGGGGAAGGGGCATCTAGACCCTGTCTCTGCCCAGCTCCACCGCAATCAATGCTGTTTCCACACAGTAGGAGTAGCTTTTCCACCGTTGTGTGGAAACATTCTATGATTACTGCTATCTGTAGTTTGCCTCCAAACTACAGTTTGAAGGGTGCTTCTGGTTCTGGTATGGAGGTAAACTGTGCTTGATGGTGATTCAGTATTTCCATTGTAGCAACTATGTATACTGTGAACCAAGTAATAGAGGGGGAAAGTGGGAGTTTTTACCACAGCGTTTCGATTGAGCTACTGCTCATTATGTGAGATTCTATGGTTTCAGGCCTATTTTATATTCTCCTATAGTAATAAGAAGTAAAGAAGACAATGATTTGGCAAAGGTGATTTCTAAAATTGATTTGGAAAATTTGGTATATCCCAGTTTGGAAAAAATGTACTGCAAGGTAAGGCTCTGAAGCAGATCTATCTATCTATCTATCTACCATCATCATCATCATCATCATCATCATCATCATCATCATCATCATCATCATCATCATCATCATCATCATCTGTCTATCACCTATCATCGATCTATCATCAATCTATCATCTATCACCTATCTATCAATCATTTATCATCTACCAAATTTAGATCCTGCAGATTTGACCAACTACTGCTCAGTCTCGAATCTTTTGTTTCTGGGTAAGGTATTGAAAGAGCAGTGGCCGAACAGCTCCAGAAATTTCTGGATGACGCATCAGTACCTGGATCCATTCAAATCAGGCTTCCGCCCTGGCTACGGGACAGAGATGGCACTGGTTGCCCTCACGGATGATCTCCACAGGCAGCTTGATTGAGGTGGGTCAGTGCTGCTGATATTACATGATCTTACAGCAGCGTTTGACACAGTCAACCGTGATCTATTGACTCACTGCTTCTCCAACGCTGGAATTCGTGGGACAGCCTTGCAGTGGCTTACCTCATTTCTCCATGGTCGGGGACAGAGAGTGGTGCTGGGAGGGACAGTGTCCTCCAGGTACTCACTGGAATGTGGGGTTCCTCAAGGGGCACTTCTCTCCCCAATGCTGTTTAATATCTACATGCGCCCCCTCGCCCCCAGCTAGTGTGGAGTTTCAGGCTGGGATGCCATCAATATGCTGATGACACCCAGATATTTCTGCTGATGGGTGACCAACCAAATACTGTTCCCGGGAATTTAGCTGAGGGTTTGGAGGCTGTCATGAAATGGCTAAAGCAGAGCCAGCTGAAACTGATTCCAGGAAAGACGGAGGTGCTTTGGCGGGGGGGGGTCCACATTCAGGTTTCCAGCTTCCATCTCTTGAGGGTGTGCCTCTGTCACCGGCACAGACCGTCAGGAGCCCAGGCGTGACTTTGGACTCTTCCCTATCAGTGGAAGCCCAGGTTGCGAAGGTTGCCAGCCAGGTGTTTTTCCAACTTCACCAGATTAGGCAGCTGGCCCCTTACCTGACTCGCCCCAACCTAGCCACAGTAATTCATGCAACTGTCACTTCCAGGCTGGACTACTGTAATTCACTCTGTGCTGGCCTGCCTTTGCACCTGACCTGGAAGATCCAACAGGTCCAAAATGCAGCCACACAGGTCCTTACGGGGACCCCTTGGACAGCACACATACAATCAGTGCTGCGTGAGCTGCAGTGGCTTCCAGTGGAGCACCGGATCAGGTTCAGGGTTCTGTTTTTGACCTTTAAGGCCCTTAGTGGTCTGGGACCTACATATCTTTGGGGCTGCCTCTCCCAGTATGCCCCTGGAAGAGCATTATGCTCTGGAAAGAAAAATTTCCTGGTGGTCCCCGGCCTGAGAGAAGCCCAGCTGTCCTCGACCAGGGCCAGGGCTTTTTCAGTCGTGGCCCCTGCCTGGTGGAACGCTCTGCCGGAAGACATCCGTGCCCTGCGGGAGCTGTTACCTTTCTACAGGGTATGCAAGACAGAGATGTTCCACCGGGCCTTTGGTTGAGGACAGCGATGGGGCTTCTTTGGCACCTTCATATAATCTCTCCATCCCTTGAAACCCTCCCCCCAGACAGGTGGGTGGAGTGGGATTTCTTTCCCACCATCTTATATACAGAAGGTAATGTGTTTTTATTTATTGGAAACATCCGGATTATTTTAATTCTATTTTAAATTGGGATCTGTATATTATTTTGTTGTGAGCCGCCCTGAGCCCAGTCCAGGGAAGGGTGGCCTAGTAAGTCTAATTTAATAAATAAATATCATCTATCATCTCTCTCTCTCTCTCTCTATCATCTGTCTGTCTATCTGTCACGTATAATCTATCTATCATCTGTCTGTCTGTCTGTCTGTTTATCATCCGTTACCGGACAGAGCCAGTTTGGTGTAGTGGTTAAATGTGCAGACGCTAATCTGGGAGATCCGGGTTTAATTCCCCACTCCTCCACTCACAGCTGCTTGATGATTTTGGGCAAGCCCTAGTTCTGTCAGAGGTATTCTTGAAAAGAGCAGTTTCTGTCAGAATTCTCTCAGCCCCATGTACCTCGCAGGGTGCCTGTTGTGGGGAGGGGATGGGAAAGGAGTTTGTGAGCCGCTCTGAGTGAAGGACAGGGTATAAATCCAATTTCTTCTTCTTCTTCTTCTTCTTCTTCTTCTTCTTCTTCTTCTTCTTCTTCTTCTTCTTCTTCTTCTTCCTCCTCCTCCTCCTCCTCCTCCTCCTCCTCCTCCTCCTCCTCCTCCTCCTCCTCCTCCTCCTCCACTATAATCAATCTATCATCTAGCATCTGTCCACCTATCTGTCTGTCTGTCTCTCTCTCTCTCTATCATCATCATAATCATCTGTCTGTCTGTCTGTCTACCACCTATCATCAATCTATCATCTATCATTTGTCTATCACCTGTCACCTGTCAGTCTGTCTATCATCATCATCATCATCATCATCATCATCATCAATCTGTCTGTCCGTCTATCACTTGTCTATCATCGATCTACCATCAATCTACCATCTATCATCAGTCTATCTATCACCTATCATCTATCGATATCATCAGTCTGTCTATCCGTCACCTATCACCTGTCTGTCTGTCTGTCTATCAATCATCTGTCACCTATAACCTATCATCGATCTATCATCTGTCCATCTATCTGCCTATATGTCTATCACCTATCTATCTATCATTATCATCTGTCTATCACCCATCATCAATCTGTCATCTATCAGTTGTCTATCACCTATCTGTCTGTCTATCACCTATCATCATCAGTCTGTCCATCTATCACCTGTGTATCGTCGATCTTGCATTGATCTATCATCAGTCTGTCTGTCTGTCTATCTGTCTGTCTGTCTGTCTGTCTGTCTGTCTGTCTATCTACCTACTTACCTACCTATCATTAGAAGAGTAATTCCTGGGCAGGACAGAAATGAATCTTTATCCTTCTGACTTTTTAAATAGAAATGATAGAAATCTTTCTTTAACCTAGTATCCAAGATCTTGGATAGGTGCTTTCTAAACTTTAATTGTAAAAGCTTTCTATATTTGGCAAACTGCTGGCTGAGATGCTGCAATACTTAGCAAATGAGATCATGGCATCATAAATGATACACAGTCATATTAGAAGTGTCAATATTTAATTTAATGAAAGCTTCTGCCCATGACGGATTGTTCCCTACCTCACAAGCTGCCAAGATTTTAGTTTGCTGCAGGTTCCATCATTGGTGGCTTTCAGAAAATTAAATTTTATATTTCCAGAATGTGGGACCCATCTGTTATGCCTTCTGCAGGGTGATGGAAGAGGGTGGTGAGGAAGGATTTGGCCTACCTTAGTTGTTGCAGGACTTTCAGGAAGGGGGTGGACTGTGAACCCACGCAGTCTGATCCCAAGCAAGTCCATGCACAAGTAAGCCACGCCGGGTTCAATACTTCCAGGTAAGCAAACATAGGATTGTTGTCCTAATCTAGAGGCAGACAGGAGTGTTCCTGACTAGTGTACATGGATTTCGGGGAGTGGCTTTGGGCTAGAATGCATTCTAACGCAGGCAGTTCTGAATCTTTTTTTTTTTTTGAAACAAAACTTTTATTGGGATGCATTCAACATTGTTAAACGTCGTTACCAATACAATTTCAAAAAATTCTCATCCCATCCCCCCACCCCCCTAATAGGCTTCCAACACTGCTAATAACAAAAAAGAAAAAGTCAAAAGGTAATCAAGTTTAGACTTATAACAATCAACAAACCAGGTAACAAAACAAAATTCAGATACATAAAAACCTGACTTTTCCAACATAGTTTCCAATAAAGGTACAGTACAATCAAATAATCATTTCATTTCACATTCCGTATCAATACAAATCAAGATTGTACATTTTCCCTTTCATTCTATATTCAGTTTCCATGTAGAATTTCAGGCCTTCCCAGTCTTTTAGATATTGTTCTGCCGGCAGTTCTGAATCTTAACTGAAAATATTGAGCTGCCTGATACCATATCAGGTCACTGATCCACCTAGCTCAGTACTGTCTACTCTGCTGGCAGACGCTCTCTGGACACGACGTCCCTTAACCAGAGGTGCCAAAAACTGAACCTGGGACCACCTGCCATACAAATCACTTGCACTACTATGGAGCCATGATCTTTCCCCTAACTTTGTCCAAAGGGAGGCTCCCTGAAGGTGCATCCGATCAGTAGCTGTTTTGATTGGGGGGGGAGAAAGAATCCTACAAATTGCATCATTCTCTGCCTACACTGCATGCTTTTCTGCCGACGGCAGTTTCACGAGTCCTCTTCCCCTTGTTGTTCTTTAGAGCTACGCTTCTAAATGACATACCTGTAAAAATTGACGCCAGTGCTGAAAAATGTTCCAATCCCTTTGTTTACTCTTGTTTGGATTCTTGAAGCCTGAGTAGCATTGTTAATATTTTTAAATTTTGTCTTTGATTGATTGATTTATACCCCCTCTTTTCTCCCCAGTGGGGTACCCAAAGTGGCATATGACATTGTTCTCCCCTCCACCATTTTATCCTGACAACAACAACCTTGTAAGGTAGATTAGACTGAGGAAGAGTGGTTGCTCACATTACCACCAGGAATGGCAGCAGCGATCCTACTGAGGACTGCTGTGGGAGGGGGGGATGATCAGGGGCAATCAAATGGGCTGAAAAAGAACCAGCCACCTGGCTGTGAAAAGGGCAGATGACAAACTGGCTGGTTTAATTGATTAAACTCCATGGAATCTTCCTTGGAGACAGCCAGACTGGCTGTCAGTTTCACCTCTCTCAGTAAACTTGGCTGGTCTGCTTGCTTTCTATCAGCCGCAAGAAGACAGCTTGGTACCAGTATCCCGATAAATAACATCATCACTATAACAAATCAATATAAGCTGTACCTGTTCTAAAATGAAACCAGAAATGGATAAACGGCACTTCCAGTAAATGTACGAATGTACTGCTAATGAAAATAACAAGTGTTCAGTCCCTTCTTGATTGTAACAAGCTGACATAATTCACACTTGTCTTTGGCTTTGGACAAGCTGACCCCAGGATCCTGGAAGGAGCAGGGATAATAAGCCCTACAGAAAGCTTTCAGATGCTAGGAGAAGAGACGTTGGGGAAGTGAAGCTATTGCAAACAACCCCTGTTCCTTACAACCCACTGAAGCTGCTGCAAACACACACACTGATCATTGCCCCGTTGACTTCCAAAACAGCTGGCTGATGTATTGTCAGAAGAAGGAAATGGGTTGGTGTGCTACCTTCTGGCCCAGTCAAGAGGCACAGTGTAGGGAATGAAGGAAGTAATGTCAACCTTAATTCTTTTTGAAACCTTGAAATGATGCCTCTCCCCAGCCTGCAGCTTTTTGAAAAATAATGCAGATGGAACTCCTGTATGGGGGAAAGTGCTGTCAAGTCACAGCTGACTCATGGCGACTGTTGTGTACTGGCCGAGTCACACATGCGGTCAGGGCAACACGAGGCCTGACAAAATAGAGAAGCTTCAATACCTGGAACAGTAGAACCCTAGGATCCTAAAACCAGCCAACCGGCAAGCTAGGATTCTGTAGAGAACCTATAGGATTAGAAACCTTGTATATAGCCTATCACGAGTGTGGGTGTGGGTAAAGGGTGTGGTTAGAAATGTACATAAAAGCAGCCTGCGAGCTGGCAAGAGCATCTCCTATTTTCTGAATCACTAAATAAAACATGAGCTGATAATCACTCTACGATGCGTCCATCTCTGTGCTTTTCAGCGACACTGTGGGGCTTTCAAGGCAAGAGGCATTCAGAAGTGGTTTCCCATTGCCTGGCTCCATGTCATGACTCTGGTATTCCTTGGAAGTCTCCTGGCCACACCCAAACACTAGCCAGGGCCAACCCTACTTAGCTTCTGAGATCTGAAGAGATCAGGCTGGCCTGGACTATCCAGTTCAGGGTACTCCTATAGAGCATTTCTCTTATCCTCTCCTCCAGTGGTTCACGAGAAGTTCCTAAAGTGATAGAACAAGCTTGGAAAGCACAGATAGCACAGTGATGCCCTCTCTGCTGCTTACATGTCTGAGTTTCCCCAACAGTCCAAATGGCACCCCTATGGACTCCTTCAGGTGAGGAAAATGGTGTGCATAGGGAGGATGGGAGGCTGAAGCCACTTCCCCAAGCATGCCATGATTGCTGTCCAAATTGGGCACTGACATGGATGAACTGAGCAACTCCTGTGTGGCTGGTACAACAGGACACAGGGTGGGGGACCCAGACCTAATCTGTGTTCTCCCTAATGTGTGAGTCAGCCACCATAAGCTGTAATATTGCACCTCTCATCTGATATGCACAACCATGAGTTTAAAAAAAAATATTCTGTACAAGTAAGGGACCTCCTCCATTAAGGCTGTGGAGGCTGCCTCCCTACAAGGGGGGAAGGAAAACCAACAAACAAATGCAATTTAAAAAATAGTCAGTGCATTAGCCAAGAGAATTGTTTTTCCTGTTTCATGCACGGAAGGCTTGCAGGGTTTTCCAGTGTTCCTCTTTGTTCTGACCAGCCTTTTCCATCCCCCAGAAGGATCATTCCTGGGGCTGCAGGATCCCTGCAGAGAAACAGCTGTGCAGGTCAGTGAAAAGAAAGAAGGGAATGAAATCAAAGATATAGAAAACCAAACATCACAGTGGAAGGGAAGAGCAGGGGGGAGAGATTTCATTCAGAGGTTTTTCAGAAGGATGGGTGCTGTTAACCCTAGGAATTATTGAGCGGTATGCCTCTTGTCTGACTGAATTAATCTCCAGTTTGTTTGATGTAAAGTTTGCAACATTTTTCTTCAGCTTTTGGCTGTTTAGAGGACCTCTGTGTTCTGTTCTGGTGCTGGGACATTTGATCACCTATTGGTTTTAGCATTCTCTACTAGAGAATGTGATTTTTCCTTCTTCCTTCCAGAATACCAGAGTTGCAACCTAACACCATGAAAAGTACTGAGACTGACGAGTGATTTCAGCTCTCACATACTTTCTTAGTTGAAGAACAAGACGAGAGAAGCCGGCTCGCAGGCCGGTTTATATCCCCAACAGAACCCACACCCCAACACACACCACACCCGGTGATTCGCTATTTACAGTGATTGAGTTATCTCCTGCTCCTTGATTGGAGGGGAGCTAGGATCCTCCAGTCCATTGTCTTTTGGGGCAAAGCTCAGGCCCTTCGCCTGGCCGCATGTTGGACCGGTTAGAACCAGTCCGAGCATATGACTGTCCTGAGCCCATGTTCCCAAGTGGATACATTACACACCAGCTCCTCCCAGCTCCACTTCATCTATTCAGAACTGCCTGGCATTCTACACAGGATGCAGACAAGGAGTATTAAGACCAGGGCCGAAACCATTTTTTTCCTCCTCACTTACTAACATTCAGTCTGATGAAGAGTTCTGGAGAATCTGAAAGCTTGTGCCACATTTTGTGCTATTTTAGCTGGTCTTAATCAAAGGGATTGCAAGGCTTTCATTTTTGAAGGTTGGCAAATAGGGCTGCCATCTTGAGGCTGGCAAATACCTGGAGATTTGTGAGACTTGAACTGGGGAGGGCAGGGACCTCAGCAGGATATAATGCTACAGTTTCCACCCTCCAAAGCAGTAGGGGAACTGATCTTGATTGTCTGGTGGTCAACTGCGATAGTGGGAGGTCTCTAGGTGCCATAGGGATGCCAGCCTCCAGGTGTGACTTGGGGATTCCCCCCCCCCAATTACAGCTCATCTCCAGGCTACAGAGAGCAGTTCCCCTGTGCATTGTGTAGTTAGGCTCTTAGAAATGGACACCCCATTACAGTTCCTCAAAGAATCCCGTTTGGCCAGCTGTATTGATATGTGTGCCTCACTTCTCTGGGCAGTGACATTTCCGGAATTACTACTAAAATGGGTTGGCTCCCTTTGGAGGAGAAAGAGCACAGGAGACTTATGGTGTTTTTGTCGCCTTTGATGTATCTACAAATTAACAGGTTGAGTACAGGTGGAGGCACAAGGGCTCTCCTTTCAGAGTAGCAGGTCAGACCCCTCATCACAGCCCCAGAAGGACAGTTCCTGGCTGCACCCCCAAGGTATTTCAGCCAATCCACAGCAAAGTTTGCTTGCATCTCTATCCCTCCCAGTAGCAAGGCTGAAGTTTCCTTCTTTCTTTTTTTCCACGGGTACAGACCTTCCCCCTTCCCTTCAGCCTGGACCGATGGTGGTCATCTCTTCCACGCCCTGACAGGTGCCTGGAAAAAAGCCAATCCTGGATACTGAAGGCCTGTGAAGGAGAAATAGTTCATTGCTAAGAGCCAAACAAGATGTCATGGTGTCCATGGGTTTGACCTGCGGTCACTGATGCCATTTTAGAAGATAATTGAGCCATTAAAAAAATGCCACAATGGTGCAGTGGCACCAGGTGATCTTGTTTCCCCACCACCGCTTGGGTGGGTGCTGTTTTAGCACTTGAAAAGGCATGGGGTGGGGGAAACAGAATTGCCTGTTGCTGCCACACCATTAAAAATGGCTAAATTCTCCTCTAAAATGGTGTCAGTAGCCGCAGGTTGAATATTTGGCTACTGTCACACCTAGTTTGGTGGTGGCTCTAAGACATTTCCTGTGTCACGTATGATACAGAATAAGCCACAGGCATCAGAGAGCAAGCCCACAGCAGTATTGTGTAGTCTCCCTTTTAACAAGACATCATGAAAATCTTCTGTAAAAGTTTAATCTTACTCTGCTTGTGTGTTTTCTGTGGAAGGGCTGGCGCAGCACTAAGAATAGATTGGGATGTGGTAGTAGAGTTAGTTTGAAACACCAGGGCTCTGATCACATGCAGAATTTGCTGCAGGAACAAACATGTGGACAAGGGGGACCCAATAGATTTTGTTTACCTTGACTTCCAGAAAGCTTTTGATAAAGTTCCTCACCAAAGGCTCCTAAGTAAGCTCAATAGTCATGGGATAAAAGGACAAGTCCTCTTGTGGATCAAAAACTGGCTTATAAATAGGAAACAGAGAGTGAGTATAAATGGGAAACTTTCTCAGTGGAGGGTGGTAAGCAGTGGGGTACCACAGGGATCAGTACTCGGTCCAATGCTTTTTAACTTGTTTATTAATGATTTGGAATTGGGAGTAAGCAGTGAAGTGGCTAAATCTGCAGATGACACGAAGTTGTTCAGGGTGGTGAAAACCAGGGAGGATTGTGAGGCACTCCAAATGGATCTGTCGAGGATGGGTGAGTGGGCGTCAATGTGGCAAATGGGGTTCAATCTGGCCAAGTGCAAAGTGATGCACATTGGAGCCAAAAATCCTAAATATAAATACACGTTGATGGGGTCTGGACTGGCAGAGACTGACTAAGAGAGAGATCTTGGTGTCATAGTAGATAACTGAATGAAAATGTCTAGACAGTGTGTAACTGCAATAAAGAAGGCCAACGCTATGCTGGGGATTATTAGGAAGGGAATTGAAAACAAATCAGCCAGTATCATAATGTTGTTGTTTAGTCACACAGTTGAGTCCGATTCTTCGCGACCCCATGGACCAGATTACGCCAGGCCCTCCTGTCTTCCGCTGTCCGCTGACAGTATCATAATGCCCCTGTATAAATCATTGGTGCGACCTCATTTGGAGTACTGTGTACAGTTCTGGTTGCCACACCTCAAAAAGGATATTATAGCATTGGAAAAAGTGCAGAGAAGGGCAACTAGAATGATAAAAGGGTTGGAACACTTTCCCTATGAAGAAAGGTTAAAACGCTTGGAGCTCTTTAGCTTGGAGAAACGATGGCTGAGGGGTGACACGATTGAGGTTTATAAGATTATGCATGGGACTGAGCAGGTTGAGAAAGAAGTTCTTTCCTCCCTTTCTCACAATACAAGAACTCGTGGACACTCCATGAAATTGCTGAGCAGTCCAGTTAGAACAGATAAAAGGAAGTACTTCTTCACCCAAAGAGTGATTAACACATGGAATTCACTGCCACAGAAGGAGGTGGCAGCTACAAGCATGGACAGTTTCAAGAGGGAATTAGATAAACATATGGAGCAGAAGTCCATCAGTGGCTATTAGCCACAAGGTATAGATAGGCACTCTCAGTCTGGGGCAGATGATGCACTTTATTCTTGGTGCTGGGGGGGCAGCAGTGGGAGAGCTTCTAGTGTCCTGGCCCCACTGCTGGACCTCCTGATGGCACCTGGTATTTTTGGCCACTGTGTGATAGAGTGTTGGACTAGATGGGCCATTGGCCTGATCCAACATTGGCTTCTCTTATGTTCTTATGATTTTACGGGCGCGATCAAACAGACACATCTGGCCAACGTCCTGCACCCATCATCAACCTGGATCATCCAGCCAAAGATCTGGAGTTAAAAAGTACCAGCAAAAGCCCACTATCAAAAAGTTGCGACAGGCTGCAGATGGACTTTCTCTGTCTGATCACTACAGCACACTCCTCCTGCCTCGTTGAAGCGCACCAGAAACACGCTCCTCCAAAAAAAACCCCTGGCTCCCCGCCATCACATCTGATCGCATAGTGGTGGGTCAAATAGTGATGGTGCAAATAGCCACGCCTCCCCCCCCTCGTTATCTGGCCCGTGTGATTTGAGCACACGACTTGCCTTTTCCAGCTTTCTCCAGCCAGATGCCTCTGGGTAAGTCACAAGCAGGGCAGGAACACCAGGGACACTCAAACACCCTCCGGTTTGGCTCGTGTTACATGAACACATGAAGCTGCCTTATACTGAATCGGACCCTCGGCCCATCAAACTCAGTATTGTCTACGCAGACTGACAGCAGCTCTCCAGGCAGCTTCTTTCACATCACCTATTACCCTGGTCCTTTCAATTGGAGACATCAGAGAACGAACCTGGGGCCTTCTGCATGCAAAGCGGATGCTCTGCCATTGAGCCACAGCCCCTCCTGACTGTTCTGTTCAATGGTCACGGACAAGGATCTGGTTTTTCACTGACTGGTTGGATCACTAGTCAGTCTGTTCATTATGGTTTGATAGGGTGTTTCACTGTATTCCTTTCTAACATGCAGTACTGTGCAATTAGCCTTTCACACATTTGTGTTCTTACCAGCCCAGTCGAGTTCTGCTATACCTCCATCCTTGCTGTGCAACTGATCTGCTCAGCAGACAACTAGATCACTTACAAACCAGTCCTAAATAAATGCTGCATTTCAGTAAAATCCTAGCCTTTGGTGCTAGTCTAAGTGTTCTTTAGCAATGGTAAAAGGTAAATGTTTTCCTTGCTTGAAAGCTAATCGAGTCTGACTCTAGGGGGCGGTGCTCATCTGTTTCCAAGCCAAAGAGCCAGAGCTGTCCGAAGATGTTTCTGTGGTCATGTGGCTGGCATGACTAAATGCCTAGGCGCACGGAACACTGTTACCTTCCCACAGAAGTGGTACCTATTTATCTACTTGCAATTTCTTGCTTTCGAACTGCTATGTTGGCAGGAGTTGGGACCAGAGACAGGAGCTCACTCTGTCATGCAGCACTAGGGTCTCAAACTGCCGAACTACAGACTTTCTGGCCTATAGCTCAGCATCTTAACCTCTAAGCGATGGTAGTAGCTGTTAATCAATCTGAATTGGGGGTGCAATAGAAGAAGACGAAGAAGAGATTGGATTTATACCCCACCCTTCACTGCCCGAAGGAGTCTCAGAAGGGTTTGCAATCTCCTTTCCCTTCCCCTCCCCACAACAGACACCCTGTGAAGTAGGTGGGGCTGAAAGAGCTCTCCTGAGAACTGCTCTTGAGAGAACAGCTCTGAGAAAACTGTGACTGACCCAAGGTCACATCAGCAGCTGCATGTGAAGGAGTGGGGAATCAGACCTGGGTCTCCCAGATTAGAGTCCGCACTCCTAAACACTATGCCAAACCTGATGCAGAAGAAGACGATTTGGTTTTTATATCCTGCTTTTCTCTGCCCTAAGGAGTCTCAAAGCAGCTTACAATCGCCTTCTCATCCTCTTGCCACAGGAGGCACCTTGTGAGGTAGGTGGGGCTGAGAGGGCTCTGAGAGAACTGTGGCTGGCCCAAGCTCACCCAGCAGGCTTCATGTGGAGGAGGAGTGGGGAATCAAACCTGTTCTCCAGATCAGAGTCCGCCGCTCTTAACCGCTACCTGGCCCCACTGCTGGACCTCCTGATGGCACCTGGTATTTTTGGCCACTGTGTGACAGAGTGTTGGACTGGATGGGCCATTGGCCTGATTCAACATTGGCTTCTCTTATAGCACTCTTATGGCTCTCAGATCTGTTCACAAGGCACTCACAGCTGTGATCAACTTGCACCTGATGAGCACCGCTGAACATAGTAAGTTCCACTGTCAAAAGTCTACCTGGCAGAATTCTCAGCATCCCTAAGAAAGACTGTAACTTTGCATCCATGTCCCAGCAACTGGAAGTACACAGTCACAAAAATTCTAAAGAATTTTTAATTGATTAAGTCTCTACATTTGCAATGTAAATTCCTTTGCATATAACATCAGAATCTCCATATTGACCTGTTAGCACAAGTGGGAGCAAATGTAGTGAACAGAAGGTAGCGCACTGATAGAAGGCAGTTCCATTGCTTTTCTTTAGAAACTGTCCATGTCTGTAACAAATGGTGGTAGTCAGAAAATCTCACAATTGCAGCCTCCAGATAGGAGTTAGGAGAGAGCCATGGAGCACCCACTCTGTGAATTCAAGTCGTATTAATTAGCACTGTTATGCTTCCCAATAGCTCTGTGCTATTGAAGCACTTAATTTTATGAAAATTGATCCTTAATGAATTAGATAGGCATGATCTCCAGTGTTAAATTAGTTTCTCTCCCCCCACCTCATGATTGCTGCCCTTTTATAACTTCCACTGTTCAATCTAGACTGCCTGAGCTATTCTAATTTACCTTGGCAATTAGAAGTGGCAGACCCGGGCAGTAATGCTGATTAATGACACCCTTCAGATGCCTAGAAAGGGACAAGGTCAAGTTTGTGGTTTCTAATATAACTCAGAGGCACCCTATCCTGTTTCTCCATGTCTTCTATGTTTCGTATAGGTTTGCCCAAATAAAGTACAGCATCCACAGTCAGAGTCTCAAACAGTATGAGCAGCACCAGAAATTCCCCCGAGAAAACAAACTCACCTGGACTACAGTTGTGAAATGAGCTGCCAGCAGTGTTGTCTAGGAATGTATATAGTGGTGGTCACACTAGAAATCAAGACACAGGTCTCCTTCACACAGTCCAGTAGGCTTGTGTCACTTGTGCTCTCAGGGGCTCAAGAAATCTTGATGCTACTGGCCTATGATGAGAAAAGTTTGCGGGAGGTGGGGAGAGGGAGAGAAAGAGGAGGGGCCACAGCTCAGTGGCAGAGCATCTGCTTGGCATGCAGAAGGTCCGAGGTTCCGTCCCCAGCATCTTCAGGTAAAGGATTGGCAGTAGGTGATGTGAATGACCTCTGCCTGAGACCCTGGAGAGCCACGGCCGGTCTGAGTAGACAGTGCTGAATGTGGTGGGCCAATGGTCTAACTCAGTATGGAGCAGCTTTATGTGTTCATGTGCTCAGTGAAGCATCTCCTGGCAAGCTGTACGTGGCTAGTGGGTGATGTTCATCTTAGCTAATTGATTAATTATCGTATGGCATTGTTTGTAGAATAGCCAGGAGATTCTAAGACTGTCTGGCAGCCAGAAGTTC
Source organism: Gekko gecko (assembly GCA_029375565.1). Taxonomy (NCBI): domain Eukaryota; kingdom Metazoa; phylum Chordata; class Lepidosauria; order Squamata; family Gekkonidae; genus Gekko; species Gekko gecko. The sequence continues at coordinate 113,419,023 of JAPDNY010000008.1, forward strand.
TAGCTCTTTAGTGTTATGCACCACTAGGTGGTGAGCTAGACTTATTTATAAGGCAAGAGACATTTCAGAGGTGGTTTGTCACTGCCTGCCTCTATGTTTTTTTTATATATAGGTTTATTTTTTGGATTTTCTATATATTAAATAATATCTTTTGTCTCCTTACTTTACATAACACGATACGTTCCCCCCTCCCTCCCTCTACCCCTTGTTTGTTGATCCTTTATTCACAGCCACGGGCACAAAGTCTGAATCTTCCACCGAATGTCCTGTCTTCCTTCCACAGTGATCCACTTTAGATAGGTCTTCCATCTCACTTTAATTTCTTCGGCTTTATCCTCCCATGTGGTCTTCTGGCGCAATTTCTCGATGATGTCTGACCCTGGTATTCCTTGGAGGTTGCCCTTCCAAACACTAGCCAAGGCTGAACCTGCTTAGCTTCCGAGATCTGATGAGATCTGGCTGGCCTCTCTTACCATGGGCATTGCTGTCACTGACACACAGAACATAAGCAATGGGGGGGGGGGCAATGTATGAAAAGAATCTGGCATAGCCTCCCTGAGATGTACAGAAAGCCAGGACTTCTCTCATGGATGGGAAGAGTGGGTCCACAGGTCTGTCTCAGGTCAGACAAGACAGGCCCACCTCTGGTCTCTGTGATATTCACTTTTGCACACAGAAGTGAATGGCTATTTTACTCTGAGGGGGTCTACTTGCTTTCTGTGTACATGCAAGTTCTCATATATAACACATTTTAGTAGGCACACACTTCTCTAGACTGGGTCCAGTGTTCTAGAATTTATTGATGGGAGAAAATGTGAAACCAGATAGAAGCCCTAAGAGGCTTGGGAAAGGGTTCCAGAGGTTGGGGGACGACGACAGACGACTGATTCCTCCTCTAATCCCTGTCCCTCCCTGCCCACCCCAGCTTCCTGCAGCCATTGTTTTCCAGTGTGTGACAATACAAGGGGGGAAAGATATTCAAAATTCAAGCAATGAATAAAACATCTGCAATAACAGCACGTCAATTCCATAAATGCATGTTGATCTGACAGGCATTATCTATTCCATTTGGAGTTCTTTATTATACATTACAGTGCAGAGTCCTCAATTCAGGCTGTCCATCGCAGGCAGAGGTGAGAGGTGAAATTGAACTTCAGAAAGCTTGGCAGTGCAGACCTCGGAACCCAGACTTCCTTTCCCCAGTGAGCAGTGTTCCCTCTAAGCTGAGTTAGCGTGAGCTAACTCTCAGTTTTTTGGCCTCCGGCTCACCCGTTTTCGGTGAGGAAGGATGGCTCCAGAGCGAACTAATGTACCCAGCAGCCAAATTGCTCGCTCACAGCTTTAATGCCAGCAGCTCACAAAGTAGAATTTTTGCTCACAAGACTCCACAGCTTAGAGGGAGCATTGCCGGTGAGGCTTCTCTGTTGGCAGATACTTTGCCAAGTGCAGCTAAAGATGAACACACTCAAAGCTCCATGGATGAACCTCAATTTTCCCCATTTGTCCTTCTGCTGTCCAAGCTATCAAATTGTTTTGAGAGGAGAAAGTAGGCAGACAGGACTAAGAACAGGCTGTTGATAGGGTTATACCATTGCCTTTTAAACTCTCCTAACCTGCTTCCCCAATAGTGTTCTGGGTTACTGTTGCCCCCTGCTGGTTAGAATGTCAACCTGGCTCATGAGTCTTTCAAAGCATTACTGCTGAGTTAGGTCCAAAAACATATTTGGACATAAACATACTGATCTGGATCCAGCTGAGGTTTTCTGCGGACAGAACAATTTCCAGCCATGGAGCACAATTTTCTTCCTTCTCCCCTCTCACTGCAGTGCAGAGTGCCCTCTGAAATGCTGCTCCTGTGGAACAGAAATTCTGGGGCAGGGGGGAGTTTTGGGGGCTGCAGTGGGATGAGGGAGAAGAAAAAATCATGCTGTGGAGATGGAACTTGGTCCATCCATGGAAACATTCTGGTGGCTCCAGGCTGATGTTTGACCCGGTCCCTTAGTCCAAGTTGAGTGTTTGATCGCAACAGGGTTATGGGGAAGTTCCCAGGGGGGGCCAAACTGTGGCTCGGGAGCTGCAAGCAGCTCTTTCACACTTATTGTGCGGCTCCCAACAGGGCAGCCGGGGAAGCTGAATATCAGTAGCAAACAAATAAATATCATTATCAATATTTGCTTTTACCCCTTTCGTCATTATTTTGGCAGTCTCATTTAATGTTAATAAAAAGCAAATTTGCATATTTTCCAATAAAAACATGTAATATTTGTTCATGCCTTGCAGCTCTCAAACATCTGACATTTATTCTATGTGGCAAGTTCGGCCACCCCTGGTCTATACCCTTCCAGAATAACAGGTTGACTCAGAGATCTGGGCTAAGGCATTTCATTTAATATGTATCGATGAAATTTAATATTTTAATATTTAATATGTATCAATGTGTATGACATAAATATTTAATATGTATCAATGAAATGCTCAGCTTATGATAGGAATATGTATGTACATGTCGCATATGGACCAAAGGGTTGGATCTAATGATTCCTTTCAGCTATGTAAGCATTCTCTTCATTAGTGGCAAACTCCTTCTGTTTAAGGGACTCGTTCCACCACTCGAAGGAGTTTTTCCTCCATGCAAGATCCTTCATTTGCAGAAGTAAAACAATGGATCCAGCCCACTGTGTCATTGGTATAATAAGCTTTGTCTGATCCTTCTTGATATTTGGTACAAACCCCAAAGAAAGGATTCTTGCTGTTTCAAGCTCCCACATTGTCATTCTACAGATTTCCTATATGTTCCCAGGTTTTCCTTCTCGACCTCTCAATGTATTGATAAGCAATCATTCATTACTATTAACATTTTTATGCTGTTGCTACACTGAACCACAGGATCATCAGATTACACAGGAAAATCAATAATGTAATAAAATAATGAATATAATAATATATGCTCACACCTCTGAATGCCGGTGACTAAGGGCAGGCAAGAATGTTCAAACAACAATTGGAATGTGTTGATTTAATCATTGGAGAACTGCTCTGATAAATACGCGGGGCTCTCTGATCAAGACAGAATTGGAATCTATTGGGCTAATTAGTGCTCCACAATTGGAATTTAGAAGACTTTGAAAAGTATTGGACTTACATTCTACTATTTGGACTTTCTGTCATTTCATTGTTTATCAACGCTCAGTTTGGACTTTTATACATGCACTTTATTAGAGTATAAGATAATACACATTTATTGCTCATGATTCTGTCACAGTTGCTTTTCATTACAGTGGCTAAGGGTGCAGCATATACACAATGAGAGACAATTCTGCAGCTCTCAGGAAAGTTTTGATTCACAGCAGCTGCTTCTCAGTTAGTTTTGGTGACTGTACTTGTGGAAAATGGTGTGAGAAGAAAAGGTGCATTAATGCAATAACTGCTGCACCATCAAGCTTAGGCAAATCTTATATGGGACTCATTTAGGGAGATTGTCCAGAGCTGTTAGTCATACATCGTCCAAAAGTAGGCTATTTAATCTTCCTTAGATTTTCTCCACTGGCACCTCTCCTGTTCAAGCTGGCAAAGTGGTTCAGGAGGAGAAGATGGGCAGGCAGCACATTTTAGAACACGGAGCAGCTTAACTAGCTAGTTGTTGAAATTCTATAGGACTTAAGAATGTTCACAGCACATTATGTATGGAGATGGCTTGGAGGAATGTATTAGAAAGTAGGAGACATGAGTTCAAGTTCCATCTCAGCCTGGAATTCTCTGAATGTCCTCGGGCCAGTTATACTCTCTTAGACCCAGGTTTTGATCAATAAAACTGGAATAATGTCAACCTGCTTGACCAGGTTGTAGTAAGGATAGTTACAAAGGGGTAGCTGTGCTAGTCTATTGTAGCAAAAGCAAAGAAAAGGCCTGCAGCACCTTAAAGACTAACAGCATTTATTTCTCTATGAGCTTTTGTGAGTCACAGTTCACTCCTTCAGAGATGTGTAGATCAATCTGGTAATCTTACTTAAAGGGGATTACAAGAGGCGGGGGGACAGGGTTGCCAGTTCTGGGTTGGGAAATCCCTGGAGATTTGGAGGTGGAGCCTAGGGAGAGTGGTGGGAGGTGCCAAAGACTCCACCCTCCAAAGCTAGGGCTGTCAGTGCTGGGTTGGGAAGTCCCTGGAGATTTTGGGGGTGGAGCCTGGGGAGGGGCAGGACCTCTGTGGGGTAGAATGCCATAAAGTGCATCTTCCAAAGCAGCCATTTTCTCCAGGGGAACTGATCTCTGTCACCTGAAGATCAGTTCTAATTCCTGGAGCTCTCCAGGCCCAACTGGAGGTTGGCAACCCTAGGGGAGGAGGGGTTACGGTTGAGAATGAAATCAACGCTAAACCTTTCAAATGTAAATCTAACCTTTTCCCCTCACTTTCTGGCTTAATTCCTGCTCCCCCCCTTGTAATCTCCCCCTTAAATAATATTCCCAGTTTAATTTCTACATACCTGAAGGAGTAAGCTGTGACTCATGAAAGCTCCTGTGGAAATATATGTTGTTAGCCTTTACAGTACCGCTGGACTTTTGTTTTATTTGTTGGCAGGGGAAGGCATGAGAAAGCCTGCAAAGCATCCTGCATGTGAAAAAAGTTCTGCATAAAGAAGTAATTATTAATAAAAGCCGCGTACTTTAAACTCTTCTCTCATATATCATTCATGCTTTCAACAACCTGCCAATACTGGAGTGTTGCAGTTACTGTGGTAATGTACCTCAGCATAACTTCTGTGCCTTCTCCAGAGGCAGCCATAAAGGAGTACATCTGAACTCTCTTTGAAACCTCAAGCCTTCGGTATTTATTTGTCATCCCCATGACCTCCAAATTCAGCTTGAAAAGTGTGGCATGTTCTCCTGCTGCTTTTCTACCCACTCGCCTTGCAATAGAGACAACATTTTAGACTGAAGTCTGGAAGAAGGGCACCAGGCGGACGGGCGGCTCCCCTAGATCTCCACCACCGCAGACACCAGAGTGCTTCCTTTCCTCCGTCCGCAAGATCTATCTGCCCTTCAAATGTCAAGCTCACACACAGCCTGAGCACAGCATAAAAGCAACCACTCTTCTTTGAAACCTAGGCAACAGCAGCCAACCAACCACAGAGAGGCTCGGCCAAGCCTCTACATCTGCCTTGCCAGGTGATTAAACTTGTTTCTCAACACTATATAATCTATAGCTCTCGCTCGGAGCCTGTGGGGGAACAGTGCTGTGTGGGTGAACGGCAAGCACCCTGGTTTTGTTCTGTCGTGTATCTGTGGGGCCGTGATTCACCTCTCAAGTGAGTGATACAGGCCGCCCTACATCTGCTCGCAATACTTCCATTCACATCACAGGGAGGTGCCCACGTCAGCCGGAGAGCGCTATTGCAAGCCACAGCTCTTTAGACTCCCTTGTGTCTGGGCCCAGCCTAGAAATCAGAAAAAGGGGAAACGTCTCCATGAGGGAACAGATGAATGCATAAGGCAAATCAGCCACATATAAAAGCATTGGTGCTTTTAGAAAAATATAAGAGAGTTATATATGATGCTGAGAGTTTGGGGCAGGGGACAGTGCCGTTGGTAAAATGACATAATACCACTGGGGCATGTTAGATTTAACACTGCTCCTGGGGAAGCCATTTCAATAATAATGGTGAGATTGCTTGATTGAACTCTGGCAAGAATAATAACGGCTTTCTTGGCAAAGGGTTTTTTTTTAAACAAAAGATGAATATTTTACATATCAAGGCAAGGGATATTCATTTACACCATCAGATACCCATAAACATATGCCTACAAGCCATGCAGTGGGATTATTCAACACAGAGCACAGCATTATTTCACCAAACCTTCTATTTTTCAACCATGTTACTTAAAATAAGGCAATTTAAAAATCTCCCATAGTGGCAAAGCTTGAATGACTCATTCATAAAACAAGTGTCATGTGCTAGAAGGAACTTCCCGGAAATCTTTATTTTTATCTGGGAAGACGAGTCCAAAGACCTCTAACAATAAGGTTTTGGAGGACACTGTTTACCCTAGCTTTACAGCTGTAATGTCAATCAGTCCTTCGGTACAATCCAAAACAGAGTTGCACTCTTCTAAGGCCACTGAATTCAATAGACTTAAAAGGGTGTGACTCTGTTTAGGATTGCAGTGTTTAACTATCTTTCTTTCCATTTTTACATTACGTTCATAGGTTCATTATTAGCCTTTGTCTATTTTTTCTCATATTTGCACTAATAGTGCACAAAACATTTGGCATTAGAGTGGGCTTGGAAGAGTTGGAGATTCTGTCCCCTTTATATATATATATATATATATATATATATATATATATATATATATATATATATATATATATATATATATATATATATATATGTATGTGTATATATATATATATATATATATATATGTATGTGTATATATATATATATATATATAAAAGACACCCCCCCCAGATGCAATAAGATCTTTGAATATTTCCTTTGCTATGAGGCTGAAGTTTGTTCCCAGTCCTTATTTCTTCCTTATCCCTGACTTATTTGTGAATCCAACCACAAATACTGAGAACAGTTTAAAAGCTCTGAACTCCAAAATAAAGTTTGGATCACCACAAATCATACACCCCTATATTCAGGGGACTCTGCCCTCTGAGAGGACATATGCTGTTTCCTGGTCCAAAGCCCAGTTCTTGTGCCAGCTGCTCCAAAGTGGGGTGCCCCCAGGACAAACACACAGGCAGAAACTGGGGCCAAGCTGCACCACAAAACAATCTTTCGACCGCCCCAAATCACACATCCCCACATTCTGGAGACTGTAAGGCATGCAGTGGTGCCACTGGTTCTGGCATCATGAGCTTCTATTTGGGTTGCCACCCGGAAGCCTGTATTGCAAAGAAGAGGGAACCAACTTCACCCTCCTTTATTAGGCTTGGTTCCAGAAGTTATCCAACACTACAAAAAGAATGACTTATCTGAATTGTAAGCCTTCTGTAAAGTACTGAGACTGATGCGTTGAGGAGGGAAAGCAGCTCATACTTTATTAGGAAGTGAAGAACAAGAGAGAATGCTGGCTCACAGGCCGGCTTATATCCCTAAACAAAACTGTTAAGTATGGACAACTTAACAACAAAGTGATTTCAGCAAGTGATTTAGCTTTATTGGTAACAGCAACTCCAACTCAGAACACACCAACAAACACCCACAAAACAGTGGAGCACAGCTCTTTCCTTTAAACTCTCCTGGGCTGTCAAAGCCACACCCATTGTCAGATAAGAACCAATAACAATGCAGGGATAAAGGCCAATCAGGACAGTTCCCTCTCTGATACATTCTCACATAGTGATTGGGTATTTACAAAGGTTTTGCAGAAACTGACCAACAGCAATGCGACATCTGAAGAGCCACATTCTGACTCAAACTTAACATGTGAATAGATAGCAGCAATTCACATTCAGTACATAACAAAAACCACACCCAAACACGCACACCACACCTGTGATAGGGCTGTTTACAGTGGCAAGAGTTCCATAGGTCCTAACTCGGATCCTAGCCCTCTGATAGGTGCGGGCTAGGATCCATTCGGGCTCTTGGCTCTTGGAGCGAAGCTATGGCTCCGCGGACCTGACCTTGCACGTGGTTGAACTCAGTATAAAACACCTTCTGTTCTATTTTGTACTTCCTGTCCACCCTTGGTACTCTCTCTCTCTCTCTCTCTTTTTGTGACAAGGTCACGGGAGTCAGGAGGTGACCTCTGGGTGTCTATTTATCCATTGTTGACATTTCCAGCATTCATTGCCCAGACATGTACAAGAAGGTTTGTTTGGAGTGATGGAATACAAGCATATGCTCTTTTGGAATGAATTAACGTTTGTTGCAAATGAACCTTTTCTAAGTTTCTTTTTGACAAGGAATAAAACCAGGGTTTTCTGTCTGCCTTCTGCATAGTCAATACAAACTCTGCCCTTTTGCTACTCAATGTTGGACATCTTTGTTTTTGTGGCAAGATTTGAAGCAACGTGTTTTATGGCAGAAATGAGGTCACTGTGTCTTTCTTTTTAATAGCTGCTCTGTGAGTCTGTTATTTCCCTGTGAGTCCGTCGTAGATCAGCGAATGCTGAAAGAATGGTGGTGCCCTCTGTTGCTTACTAATCTAATCCACTTTTCCTGTTATCCCACCCTTCGATCTTCCCAAAAAATTTTTTGGTAGGCATCCCTTCTTCTCAATGTCCCTTTACAAAAATGTCCCAGGCACAGGAGAAGCCCACAAGTGTGTCACAAAGAAGAACTAGAACAGATGAACACATGAAACTGCCTTACAACAAGCATGGCCATTGGCTCTCCAGAATCTCAGGCAAAGGGTCTTTCTCAGCACTGCTATTTGGGACTTTTTGAACTAAGGATGCCAAAAGAATTTGGGATGTTCTGAATACTGGTCTCTGGCAATTTACCTGAATCAGTCCAGGTGTAAAATTTCAACCATACATCCTCTTGAATTGAGGATGGAGTACAGGCAGATTGGAATTCATCTATTTTCACCGGAGCCTCATTGATTCTGATAATTAATGGATTTCTTTTAGGTTTTAGAAGTGACCAGATAAGAACAGCTGTACCCCTCCCCCAGACGGACCAGTTCCCCTTGATTCCCAACAATGTCAAAAGCATTGATTCTGTTTTTATCTGCTAAAGGTGATATGTGAGAGTAATAATGCTAGTTATTGGCTTTAGCTTTTTGCAGTTAAGTCACAGCTGATTCGTGGTGGGCCTGTGGGGTTTTCAAGGCAAGAGATGTTCAGAGATGGTTTGCCACGGCCTGCCTCTCTGTAGCAACCCTGGCCTTCCTTGGTGGTCTCCCATCCAAATACTGACCAGCGCCACCCCTGCTTAGCTTCCAAGATCTGGTGAGATCTGGCCACCTGGATTATCAAAGTAATAATTAATTAATTAATTATTGTATGGTAGTGTGTGTAGTATAGCCATGAGATCCCCAGATTGTCTGGCAACCAGAAGTTCTAGCTCTTTTAGTGTCATGCACCACCAGTTGGCAAGCTAGACTTGTTTTTAAGGCAAGAGACATTTCAGAGGTAGTTTGCCATTGCTTACCTCTGCGTTACAACCCTGGTATTCCTTGGAGGTCACCCATCCAAATACTAGCCAAGGCTGACCTTGCTTAGCTTCTGAGATCTGATGAGACTGGGCTAGCCTGGGCTATCCAGGTCAGGGCTCAAGGCAGTTATTTACTAGCATTACCGGAAAGCTTTTCATGCTGAAGTTTCCAGGTTCAATTCCTGGCATTGCCAGTATAAAAGGATCAGGTGATGTGAAAGACGATAGCCTGAGATTCTGGAGAACTGCCACCACCCAGAGCAGACGAGTGGTCTGATTCAGGATAAGGTGGCTTCATTTGTTCAAGTCTGGACGGGCTCAGCAGTGCATCAAGGACGGGCTCAGCAGTGCATCAAGGACCAAACAGTGTTTGACAGTGTCCTATAAAGCCTGAAAAACTGACTTCAGTCCAAGCACCTCATCTCCAAACTAATACATCAGCTGCTGCCTAACTTGTCTCCCTGAAAGTTTCCAGCCTGCCTAGGTTTGGGTGTGGTAGCAGAAGGAGCCAGAGGTCTGTGACCTCTTCCCTGATAACCTCTCTTCTTCCTCCTGCCCTGAACTTCATCTCTTCATCTGCCTGGGATCATCTGGCCTGTCTTTCTTGCTATGACTGCGGAAACCTGCCCTTTCCCTATCCCCCAATAGCATGCCACCTCCAATCATCAGGAATGGTGGGCTACTTGTTAGATTAGCAGTGCCACCCTAGGCAGAGATACACCCTTCTAAGCTCATTGGCCTCCATGGACTTAGAAGGGTGTAACGCTGCTTAGGGTGGCACTAAATATTCTTAGTCGTCATCAGAGCAGGAGATAATTGCTGCCCATGCTGACCAGAGAAGGCACAGCCCCAAAGCCCCTGGCAAGAATACAGCTGTGCCATCCTCAAAACAGCACACTGGCCGGAGAAGCTGGAAGTATTTATTTGTTTCCTTCATTTGGACCCCACATTTAGCCCAAATGGGGACTCTGAGCAGATTTTGACAAGGTAGCTCACCCAAGACTCCTAAGGAAACTTAGCAGTCATGGGATAAGAGGCCAGGAGTAGGAATCAATGGAGGGAAGTAAGCAGTGGGGTCCCACAAGGATCGGTGTTGGGGCCGGTACTATTTAATTTATTCATAAATGATCTGGAAGTAGGGGTGAGTTGTGTAGTGGCCAAGTTTCCAGATGACACAAAATTATTCAGGATGGTGAAAACCAAGGCTGACTGTGAAGAGCTCCAAGAGGACCTCCACAAACTGGGTGAGTAGGCAACAATGTGGCAAAAGAAGTTCAGTTTTGGTACGTGTAAGGCAACGCACATTGGGACAAAAAAAATCCCAGCTTCAAGTATAGGCTAATGAGGTCTGAACTTGTTGAGACTGAGGGGGGAAAGACCTTGGGGTCATAGTGGTAGCTCAATGAAAGTGTCAGCCCAGTGTGCTGCAGTAATGAAAAAGGCAAACTCTAGGTTAGGGATTATTTTAAAAGGGATTGAGAATAAAACAGCCAATATTGTAACGCCCCTGTATAGATCTATGGTGCAGCCTCATTTGAAATATTGTGTACAGTTCTGGTCACTGTATCTCAAAAAAGACATGGGAGAGCTGGGAAAGAAGTACAGAGGAGGGCAACCAAGATGATGAGTGGGTTGGAACACCTTCCCCGTGAAGAAAGGCTGAAGAGTCTGGGATTTTTCAGTTTAGAAAAGAGACAAGTAAGGGGGGGGGACACATGATAGCGGTTTATAAAATTATACATGGGGTGGAGAGAGTTGACAAAGAGAACTTTTCCTCCCAAAATACTAGAACTCAAGGGCATCCAATGAAGCTGATGGGCAGTAGGTTCAGGAAGGACAACAGGAAATACTGTTTTACACAGAGAGTGATTAAAATGTGGAATTCACTGCCAAAGGATGTAGTCACAGGCACAGGAATAAAGAATTTTAAAGGGGGGTTAGATAGATTCATGGAGGATAAGTCTATCAGCCATTGTAACTGGAGAGAGCCTTCACATTCAGAGGCATTAAGCCTCTGAACCCCAGAGCCCCTTGAACCCCTTGTCCTCTAAGCCCTGTTTTTGGCCATTCACGGGAACTGGTTGACTACTGTGTGAGACAGGATGCTGGACTAGATGGACTACTGGGAGGGAGGGAGGAAAACGCAAAACTCAGCTTGTGTCCTCTGCAACGTATGAAAGGCTTTAATTAATTCCAGAAAACCATGAATACTGGTGTGTCGATCTGGGATCCATGGAAGAACCAGCATATCCTGTGATCTAACTATGATTTCAGGAAAACATAAAGCTTCTTGGGGACAGAAGCTTTTGCAGTTTGCCAAAAGCTAGATGCTCAGAGTGAAAGTTCATTCTCTCTCTCTCTCCTCTCTCTCTCTCTCTCTCTCTCTCTCTCTCTCTCTCTCTCTCTCTCTCTCTCTCTCTCTCTCTCTCTCTCTGATGGACATTTAAAGTGGAATGAAGCAGACTGTTATTCATTGTCCACCAGCAGTCATCACTTTGGATTTTTACAGTTGTCTAGTCTGTGCTGCTTATACTATTTTAAGCTCTGACAGAGCAAGCCTAGATTCTCTGTGTGCAATATTTAAGGGTAGACATTTGCCCTTTCAGCCAGCATGATTTAAAATGGGATTTCAACCGTTTAACTCCCTGATACCCAAAACAGGCTTTTAGTATATGTTTCCTTTGCTTATTTGTGAACCTGTACAAATGCTCATTCTCTAAATGACATATATTTAAAATTCCTCTGACCCTAGCATATCTTCTGTTTTGTACATTATTTTATATAATGGCATATTTGCCATAACTGACTGTATGCTCACCAGAAGTGGCTATGGTCTGTGGCTGATGCAAAACGGTTCTATTCTAAGAGGCAGCTGTTCAGCAGTGAGCCAGGTTCCCAGAACTGTTCTTCTGAATGTCACTCCAGTTGCCAGGGGGCAGAGATAGAAAGCAGTGTGAAAGGTTCACTTTGCACGCTAGCTTTTTAATGTGTATGTCAAAAAGTAGACGTGTACATGTGGCAAATGTGGATTTTCAATCACTTTTGACACAGATATACTGTCATCAGATGTCACAGCTATGCACACTGGTATCCTCCCAATTTCTTGATACATGTGGCCGCTATGTTGACTGAATGGGACCAATGCATGTGTTTTACATGTGCATGCACTTTCAGTATGGGCTATGTGATCACTGGATTTTTCAGGATTCTGGTTCATACATAATCAAGCTTGTATGTGCAAGCAAAGTACATATCTGTTCAGGCAATGTGATGACCATGTGTTTTGGGAGCATCATTAATAGTGCGCATTCCACGAATGTGTGGTTTGCCAGGCTTCTGGTACAAATGGATGTTGCATCTGAAAAGCCCTTATGCATCAGAGGGAAAAGATTTTGTGCCCCTCCCCCATTTCAATAAATAAAGGACTCCAAGGAATTGTGTTTGCCACTGTGAAACAGTGCTGCCGACCTCTTTTGATCATTACTGACTCCAAAATGCTTCTCGCAAGAACAAAGAAGGCTAAATCCGAAAGAAATGACCAGATGTCAGCATTCCTAAAATTCCCCCCAGTTACCAGATAAGCTGTCTCCCCCCCACCCCTCGCAGTGCTAAAGCACTAGAAACTCTTCTAGATGCCGCTTAACAGCTTAATAAAGTGATCTTGGCATGTGGCTTGAAAACATTGTTGAGGTAAGGACAAGAGAACTGTAAGATCATGAAGTAGTTTCCCACACCATTAATTTGGGGGTGGGGGTTGCATAATTGATATGCATTTTTTTTTTCACTTTCATGCGCAGACTATGGGCGATTCTTCATTGGCTTTTCCCTCCGTTGTTTTACCAAACCCACCTTGGAACAGAGATTCCCCTCTGCCTTGCATGCCACTTTCACTTTCTTTGATCACTGGGTTTTATGGTACCTTCTTGCATAGATTTATGGCCATTCAGGGGTGACTTTGCAGTCAGTATGGCATTGCCCTGGGGTATATGAATGTGGTTTTGTGCTGTACCTTTGGTAAAAAGATGGAGGGAAAAGCCAACGCAGGATCACCCAGTGTGGAGAAAATGTGGAGGGAATGCCAGATGCAGAATCGCCCTGTGTTTTCTCTCCAAGACATATACCTATTGTGGGGCTATTTCATTTTCCCAATCATAATATTTTGAATCTGAGAAGACATCCAGACAACATTTTAGATGTCACAATAACTTGTGCAAATAAACTCTGGTTAGGCTACCAGATAAAATTAATGAATCCTGGATTGTGCTTGAATCCAGGTTGGTTTGGTTCTTGACTCCTGTCGACCTCCCCAGGGAGCTGCTGAAGAATCCACCCACCTGTGGGCCTCCCTGGGGCTGATAGCCCGGAAGTATGTTCAGAGGGATTTGGGAGAGGGGAATGTGGCGCTCACACAAAGAGATGGGCAGACTGGCAGCAGAGGCAGCCGTGGTGAGGGCAAGGCTTGAAGAAACAGAAGCCGCAGCCTCTTAACCTTCTTCCGGAGAACCCTGTCTAGGAATCTCAGATCAGCAAGAGCCTGTCACAGCCCCTCTAGCTAGGAAAAAACCCTCTGAGAATTCCTATCTGTGTCGCATCAGGGGAGGACTCCCTGGCGATGAAAAAAGAAAGAAAGGAAGAAAGACGCCAATGTATGCTTAGATTAAGAACTGTAATTATCACACATGTCTCTGTGTAAGGAAAAAAATGTAGCCGCCTGAAGGTGTGTATATTGTAAATGGTTAAGGCCTGTAGAGCTGCATTTCAAAAGCAATGGGGATTGTTTTCTAAGCTGCTTTGACAACTTCGGGCTACTCCCTGTATCATTTTTCTTTGACGCCACAGCGCAAGTCGCTACTTTAAGTCAACAAGGCACAACCCGGGGAAGAGTACAGGCAGAGCTTGGCATCTTCCATTATGCATTAAGGAGCATTTTAGTTAGATACAAGAAAGACAAGTTGGTCCAGCTGCCATGTAAGGGAGGGCTGAATACTGAGCAGTACTCTTTGGAAGCTCTCTGCACCTACCCCCCCCCGTCCTTGCTCCCAGCCCTTTGCTTCCCTGGTGCCCTGAGACAGGTAGGTGGCACTTGACTGATGGGTGGATTATTATCTTAGTAGTAGCCTGAGACAGTGCAGCAAACACGTTTGAGAGGCAGGTTGCTCTCCTCATGGGGAAGATTTCCCATTTTGCTCTCACTCCAGAGCAAAGGCATTCATAGAGGCAAAGGAGTTTCTACATGGAGGCTTTCCTCATGCTTTCTCTTTTCATCCATGAGCCTCCCTGTTAGGACACTACCTATACTCATTTTTTAAAAACAGCCAGCGTAGCCCTGACCTGGATAGCCCAGGCGAGCCCAGTCTTGGAAGCTAAGCAGGGCTGATCCCAGCAAGTAATTAGATGGGAGACCTCCAAAGAATACCAGGGCCGGAAGGCAGAGGCAGGCTCTCAAGCCACTTCTCTGAACATCCTCCATGCCCCAGTAGGAGTTGCCAGAGGTCACCATAATTTCCAGGCATGAGCGCATGCACACACACACATGCGCGCGCACACACACACACATGCAAAAATATCCCCAAAAATAGCCAGTGGGAGGGAGGAAGAAATGGGAGGTACAAGGGGAGATGGCACCAGCCATGGTGTTGGCATGGGCATGGGGGTACAAAAATCTACACCTTCCTGTCCACACTGTCCGAAAGTCCTGCTTTGGGTACGATCTTTCAGAAGCAGGTTTGTGGAAACCCAGAGCAAAGCTGGGGCAGTTCTGGAAGGGGGACAAGAGCACAACAATGTAGTGTGGAAGAACCATTGCACTGTTGGGAGAGTGTGGAGGAAAACCTCCAAGAGTGTGGAAGGCAGGCTCAGTCGGCTCCCTCCTTTCCTGCATCTCTCATATATTTCCACATCACCTGATCAGTTTGTAGGGAAGACAGATAACAGACTTGGCTTTTATTTTGGCTCTAAAGTAACACATCTTTGATTTGGCAGTCACGGTATCAATGAAAAAAATCCCCTGCTGTCTCCTTCTGGTACATAAATTAACACCTGACTCTATAAGTCTGGTGACAAGTGGTCTTTATTTAGAAGAACAGCATCCAAACAATAACTGAGGAGCCAGAAAAAACTGAAAGCCTCAGAAAACATCGACTGCTATGGGAGCAATGGGCTTTGAAAAGGGTGCCTGGAAACCCCCCAAGGACCTTCCTGGCTGAAGGGCTGGCTGCCGTATACAGGACACCCGCAAGGTCCAACAGCTGTTCCAGCACAAAGGCCATGCATCGGTGCCTTGTAAGGTATTCCCCGTCCAGGAAGCATGACTGGTCAGGCAAAGTGACAAGTGACACGTCCTCTCTCTCACCAGCTGAGTATTTCAGCCAGCAGAGATGACTAACAGCAGATGTCCAGATGGTTCTAATTTCAGGGCTTAGGTGTGGTGTGTCAATGTTTCTGATGGCTGCTACAGTCCAGATGTGTGGTATGTTTCAACCTGTGCTCTTTCTCAGGAGTCCCCACACAGCTGACAAGAATGGGATGCCTGAAGTACACAGCAAATTTCTGGAGATGAGCACAGAGGATGTTCCAAGGAATATGTACCCATTTTTTCTGGGGATACTTCAAGCACTCTTGATTGCAATGTTGTTAATTGGGCCTAGTGTGCAAGAAAAATGGGGTGTAGAAACCTCACACAGACTGCTGGTAGTAACTAAGTTTAATAACATTTTAATCCTGCCCCCTACAGTCTGGTAAAACTCCTGCAGAGCACAAGATTAATGCTTAGGTTACTGCACAATAGCACTGAATTTGGAAATGTCAGCAGTTCAGTAATAGGTACGGTAGTTATGACCTCAATCTGTGAATTGTTCACTTGTAACCAGGCTTAGTATAGAGACAGTAAACTAGGGAGCACTTGTTGCATAGGTGTGCAATAAGGAACAAAAGTTTTGATTTTGTACTTTGAACATTGACTATATCAGCATAATCTTAGGAAAAGCAATTAAATTTATGGCAATTTGTTGCAGAGGGGGAGGGAACATGCAGCACATGGCACTTCTTTAGAAGAAGAAGAGACTGAATTTATACCCCACCCTTCACTACCCAAGGGAGTCTCAGAGCAGCTTACAAACTCCTTTCCCTTCCCCTCCCCACAACAGACACCCTGTGAGGTAGGTGGGGCTGAGAGAGCTCTGACAGGAACTGCTCTTTTTCAAGAACAGCTGTGCCAAAACTATGGCTTGCCCAAGGTCATCCAGCAGGTGCAAGTGGAGGAGTAGGGAAGCAAACCCAGTTCTCCCAGATTAGAGTCCGCGCACTTAGCCACTACACCAAACGGGCTCCTAACTGGAAACAACACATGAATGGTACATGAATGTGCTGTGTGATTCCACATGACTAACCCCTGATTCACTGCAGAAGTGCAGGGCTCCGGTATGATGGGGAAATGAGTATGCTTTACCAGGACGGGGAGAACAGGAACAGTGCTGCAAACCCAGTATCATTATATGGTCCCTTTGAGTAAAGTCCAGAAATAAAACAGATGAAAAAAACCCACCACAATTAATGAGATTATTGGTTTATTAGAGCATTTTAGGGTGCTTTTTCCCCCAGAGGAACCCTAAGTGTCATATCAAAAAACATCCCAAACAGACAGGTAAAAAACGCACAAACAGATCTGGGCTGGTCAGGGTCTGCCAGGCTGACTACTCCAGGTGACTGTCTGCAAGCCCCCAACCAAGAACCATTCGGGTCCTGCCCTTTGGCTTGTGCCTCTGACCCCGCCCAAGCTAAACACCTTCAGGAAGGGGGGGGAGTTAGCCTAGATGGAACTCAGCAGGATCTTCCTTACTTCCCCTCACAATGTACTGGATGAGATAACACGCACCAAGTCATGAGAGATGTGGGAGGCATCCTGACTGATCTCACAGTGTAGCAGGGTAGCTTGTGAAGATGACCATAAAGTTTAATCAACATACCAGCAGAGGGTTCCAACGTTAATTTGACAGTGAAAAGTCAACATCTCGCAGCCAAACTAAACACATGGGAACCTGGATCTCCACCAAAGATCCAAACAATGGCCAGGGAGATGCAATATGGTGGAAAGATATTTAACACTTCCCAGGTCTGCCATTTCTTCACAACCCAGCTGGGGATTTCAGATGAGTGTTTACCACCACACTGGGAAGAAAGCCCCTGGGGGAAGTAAGAGCAAGGGGGAAACATAATGGAGAAGGAAAGGATGTGACTGGGCTAATTTGGTCAACCAAATTAGCATGTTCGATATGCTTCATTTCTTCACACTTTGCTGTCATGGGCCTGCCTGCCAGGACTTCCTCAGGTGAGGAGGAAGAGATGGAGGAACCCGGCCCCAGTCCTTGGAGGCTGCAGGAAGACCCTCCAGACAAGGTAGAGACTCTGAAATGAACAGAGGGGGAGTCTCAGGCTGAAGTCAGCGTGCCACATTCCTAGTCCTGAAGCCTGGGATCCAAATGGTGGAGAAGGTGGGCCCTGAAGGAGGTGCAGGAGTGGTGCCATAGTTTGTGGTTGGCAGCCCAGCTTCAGTCAACCTCTGCCTGTGAGTTGGAGTCACTACAGGATTGGGGCTGATAGCCCAGTAGGCTGCTCAGCCATTGATGACTTGTACCTGTCTCTCAATGACTCAGCAGGTTGATGAATTGCACCTATCCCTGAATGACTCCTGATAAAAGCAGCCAGAAAAGGGCAAGCCAGTGCAGAAGCAACTTGTCTATGACTATTGTGTGTGCCACACCTTAGTGTGTTTCACCTTCTGGACTGTGACCTGGCTTGTGCTGTTTGGATTTGTGCTTCTGGTTTGATGTTTGGACTTCTGAATATCTGTGTTTTGACCCTGGACTGTGCTGGACTATGCTTATTGCCCATTGCCCCAGGTGCCTGCCTGACCCTGGACATTTACCCAGCTCAGAATTCAACCCCCCCACCACAATTTTCAGCATCACCAGAAAGTTCCTGAAAATGAACTGGTACGGTCTCTGAGGGGATATGCCTGGTACCATCCCTGCATATTTGTATTAAACCTTAGCGGAAATGCTGACACAGAGCACAAAACTAGTACAGTTTAATATTGATTTATCTCCAATAAGGAAGCTAGGAAGGAAGTTCTTTTTGTCATGGCTTGCAGTGCAGTATAATTCCTGCTATGTGAGCTGGCTTCTCTTCTGCCTCATATATCAGCCAGAGAATTATCTTCTAGAGTCTGTCTGCAGATACTTTGCTCTGTTCACATTAAACTGTCATGACTTGATTTGCTGAATACTGTGTGAATTTGCAGTCCCGGGAGATTTTTAAAAAATCCATCTCTTCATTGGTAAATGGTGCAGATTTGATCTAGAACCACTGAAAGAGAATAAATAAGGAAAGGCAGAAATTTATCATATTGGAGGCTGCCCCCCTCCCCAAATTGTTGCAACCTAAAATAATGCTGTATGTTTCAGGACAGTATTTTAAAATCAAAAGCCCTTCAGTCTGATGCAGTTGGAACAGTTATTTCTTTGGCTGGACAAATGTATTGGAGAGAAGTTTAAATGATGCAGTAGAAATGTGATTCAATAGAGCAGTGGTTTTCAAATTGGGTTCCAGGGAACCCTGCTGTTCCCTGGAAGCCTATCAGAGGGTTTTTCAATGAGAATCAAAACAAACAAGGCATTGAGACAGCCACGGCTGGATTTCCCCCGCAGTTTCTAAAGGGGAATTGCAGCCACACAGGATCCCAATTTAAACTGGGGCCATGGGGGGGGGGGGAGAAAGGTCTTAATCCCATTAGCTCTCACAATTTTGCCAATTATAACCATCTGTTAGTGGCCATATGCACACCTGGTTGCACCACGGCATAAATCAACTGTGTATTGCCTCAAGCCCCCCCCTTGGGGGGAGGGCTGTCCTGAATCAATTTCTAATCAGTTTCATGGGGACAAATGCCCAAACCTCCTCCCTGGGAGCCACTAAGAAGTGCAAATATACCTTTGATTACATTGACCATTTACACCAGAGGAGTCCCACTGGTCTGAATGAAATTCCACCAATGAACATGATTCTCCTTTAGAGTGCCTCATATTGGAACAGCCACCGGCCCTGTAGGATCCTTCCTTTTCAGCAGAATGTGTGAACTCACCATCCTGTGACAGGCTCATCGCCTTGCACTTTGCCCCCAACAATTTCGAAACAGGCACTTACTGATAGCAATCAAGAACATGGGATCATTGGCCACACAATTGTTTCCCAGGCTTAGGTTGTTAAACAACAGCAAAATCAAAAGATACCAACTCACCCTCCTGAGCAGTGGCAGACTGGCCACTGAACTTACAGGGAAAGTCCCCAGTGGGCCACTGCCATGCAAAGGCTGCCAGCAGCCAGGAGGAAGCAGAGCCAAGCCCCAGTGGTTCTGCCAGCGTTGCAGGGGCTTGTTGGCTCAGACCAGAACAGCTGCACCAGTAATGGGTGTTGTGAGAGGAGGCAAAGGCTGAGTCTTTGGGCTGTGGCTCAGCATCTGCTTGGCATGCAGAACATCCCCGGTTTAGTCCCCAGCATGTCCAGTTAAAGTATTGTTATGCCCACTGACCACCACTAGGTGCCAGCAACCTTTACCAGAGCTTGACTCTCAGAGACAATAAGGACTAGGATCCTGAAACCTCAAGAGGGCACCAATAGGAACCTTGGCAGGAAGTTTAAACCCACCAGTGGGACCTGGGGATGGTCCACAGGAAGTGTATATAGTTGGCCATCTGGCCTGTATTCTCTGTTCTGTTGTGTGTGCTACTAAACTATGAGCTAACAATCATGCTGTGTCCTGGTTCTTCATGCGTTGAACCCACTACACAATAAGTATTGTGTTCAGTTTTGGGCACTACAATTTAAGAAAGATATAGACAAGCTGGAAGGAGGGCAACAAAGATGGTGAGGGGTCTGGAGACCAAGTCCTATGAGGAAAGGTTGAAGGAGCTGTGTATGTTTAGCCTGGAGAGGAGATGACTGAGAGGTGATATAATAATCATCTTCAAGTACTTGAAGGACTGTCACGTAGAAGATGGTACGGAGTTGTCTACTGTTGCCCCAGAAGGTTGGATCAGAACCAACGGGTTGAAATTAAATCAGAAGAGTTTTTGGCGAAACATTAGGAAGAACTTCCTGACAGAGCGGATCCTCAGTGGAACAGGCTTCCTCAGGAGGTGGTGGGCTCTCTTTCTTTGGAGGTTTTCAAACAGAGGCTAGATGGCCATCTGACAACAATGCAGATTCTGTGAACTTAGACAGTTCATGAGAGGGAGGGCAGGAAGGGCTGCCTCAGTGCTTAGTTCTTGTGGCCCTTTTTTACACATCCAGGGAAATGCTGATTGCCACTTTGGGGTCAGGAAGCAATGCTGGAGGGTCTTTTTTTATCATCTTCAGGGCGTGGAACAGTGGTCACTGCAGGTTGGAGGGGGAGGTATTTGTGAATTTCCTGTACTGGGCAGGCGGTTGAACTAGATGACCCCAGAGGTCCCTTCCAACTCTATGATTCTATGATCGGGTAGGAGGTGACGCGAAAGACCAGTCCCTGAGACCCTGGAAAGCTGCTGCTGGTCTGAGTAGACAATACTGACCTTGATGGACCAATGGTCTGATTCAGTATAGGGCAGCTTCATATATTCATGTGAGCCAACGCCCACTGATGAAGCCGCCAGCCAGCTCTGAGCCAAACATTCCCTGCAGCATGGCCTCATAACGCAGCAGGGGCTACTCAGCCTGGCTTGCTTCCGAGCCATTTCCCATCCCTGCTTCTGGCCTCTCACAGAACAGCTGGTTCACCTGGTTTCATCTTAGTAACTCTGAATACACCGGGAAAGAAAGCTGGTGCTGTCCTGTTCTTCTTTGAGGCTTCCCAGAGGCATCAAGCAAGTCGCTGCCAGAAACTGGATCTGGGGCTTGTTCATTTGGTTCATCGGGATCAGATAAATCCAGTCTGTTGATGTTGAATCACTGTCTGTGTGATACTAGCAGTTCACCAGGAGCTGGGAGCTGGGGTAGACGCAAATTAAAAGCAACCGTCACATCTCCAGGGATAGTGTGACTCAGCCCAAGTTTCCTGGATATTCGTTTTATCTATTTTTTAAAACAGAGAATATAGTAAGCCAGGCATTGTTTTGTTGTTTTACTTTTTCCTGGAAGGGCTGTGGCTCAGGGGAAGAGCCTTTTCTTTGGCATGCCGAAAATCCCAGGTTCAGTTCCAGGCATCTCCATTTGAAAGGACAAGGAAGTAGGTGATATGAAAGACCTCTGCCTGAGACCCTGGAGAGCCACTGCCAGTCTGAGTAGACAATATTGACCTTGAAAAGGGCAGTGGCCATGGCCCAATGGTAGAGGATATACTCTGCATGCAGAAGGCCCTGGGCTCCATCTCTGGCATCTAGGGGTGTGCAGGGAAAAACTCCAGCATCTCCAGTTTAAAGGATCAGGTAGTAGGTGATGTGAAAGACCTCTGTCTGAGACCCCAGAAAGCTGCTGGTAGTGGCTGTTTGGGAACCTTCACATTCAGAGACAGCAAACCTCTGAATCCCAGAGCCGGGAAGCAACATCAAGGGCTGGCCTTGGCCTCTATACTCTGTTGTTGGACCTCCAGAGTAACTGATTGGCTACTATGTGAGAAAGGATGCTGGACTAGATGGACCTCTGTTCTGATCCAGCAGGGCTCTTCTTATGTTCTTTTACTGTTCAGCTAAGTAATATTGCTATATATATATATATGTAATGGAAGGGTGGAAATCAATACACATAAAAGTATAGTCCCTGTGCTTGGAGAACACTTGGAGTATCTGGTTTCCTATGTTATTGAGCTAGCAAGGCCTTTGTGCATGGTCCTGGATGGCCCTGGAGAGCTTGCAAAGTCTCCAAAACCCTTAAACGCATGCCTAGGCAAAAGTATATCTGAATGTGCAATGAGTGTGCTTACGGCAGGGGGACACGTGAGCTGGGCCTCCTAAATTCCTAGTGTGCTTTATCTCTTTCTTTCCAGCATTTTATCTTCCAGCTGATCTCATCACATTATCTCCTGTCAGCTCTCTGTATTAGAGTGGAGAACTCTGTTGAGGAACAGGGCTCTGAATCACCCTTTATAGTATATCTGACACATCTAACTTAACTGCATATGCTGGGATGGACAGCCCAGCCGTAGATCTCCTGGATATATGAGAAGCTCATTGCTTTATCACCACTATTGCTAGACACATGCAATCACACATCTGGATAGATATGTCAGGTCTTTCTCTCTGTGATGCTAAGAAAGACATGGAGCTGCAGCTGCTCAGTGTATCTCCCCCTCCTTTGGGGAGGGGTCATGGTGGCTCAGTGGTAGATCACCTGCTTGGCATGCAGAAGGTTCCAGGTTAAATCTCCAGCATCTCCAGTTAAAGAACAGGACAGCAGATGATATGAAAGACCTCCATCTTATGCCCTGGAGATCTGCTCCCAGTCAGCATAGACAGTATTGATCCTGATGGACCGGTGGTCTGATTCAGCATAAGGCAGCTTCATATGTGACTAGGGAGACCTTGGAAATTATCCTTCATAATGCCCAGCTTAATACATGTGTAACAGGATGTCACCATAGTGAGCATTATGGCCCCAGCACTGTTGCCAATGATGTGTGGTGGGGCAGAGCTATGGACCATGTAATAACATCACATCACATATTGCATCATTAAATGGGACATTATGAAGCAAGAGCTGCAGTGCTACTTCTCTTGCAGCATCTCGTTCCACCCTCTTGTCTTCTTCTTCCTCATGTGAGATTACCATCAGTCTGCACTATATTTGCTTCTGCTTTTCCTGCTCCTAAAGCCTCCATGTGCAATAGGCATGCATCCCTTCCTTGCTTATAAGTGGGAAAGAGTCCCCTTTAAACAACCCACTTCTTACCTGACCACCTTGACATAAGCCTGTGAATTGTTTCTGTGTCTGTTAACAATATCTTGTATTATGCAGCATTCATGATTGTATGAAGGTGCCTTATGCAGAGTTAGGCAAATGGCCCATCAAGGTTTCTATTACCTACTCTGATTGGCAGTGGCTCTCCAGAAGTTCAGGCAGAGATCCTTCACATTACCAGCTGTCTGACCCTTGTAACTGTAGATGCCGGGAACTGAACCTGGGACCTTCTGCATGCAAAGCAGATGTTCTGCCATTGAGCCATGGCCCCACTCCTCATGTATGGCATTGCATTGCTTCTAGATTAAGAGTTCAAGGTTTTCTCTTGACTTTTTCCACATGAATTCTCAAAGTTCCACTCATGTTTTGCAAAGCTCTCAAGGCCTACCAGCTCAGAAGTCTTAAAATAGCAAGAACAAAAGCAGCAACTGACCTGTTGGCACAGTTTATTTCAGGACTATGTCCTCGCTTCTTGGGTGGCAGAACCCCACTGTCAGCTCTGCAATGAATATTCCACTCCCTAGGCCTTCAGGATGTTTAATGATGATCGGGCTGGAAATCTGGAGCATTCCCAGGCCAGGCCTGTTGTTGCATGTCATCTCTTCCAAAGTATCTTGCACAACCACAGATCATTTGACTTTCATGCTCACATGATGTCAGCTGACCTTTCATAAAATGAGAGAGCAACCTGTGGTATATCCTTATTTATTGCTTCTACATCAGCAAGGCCAGTTGCCTCTAGGCTGAGCAAGTCACTTAAACATGAACGTGTTTTGCTTCCAAGATGTGAAACTTTCCGTTGCAGTAAGTTCCTGTCCTCCGCTTCCATACAAAAATTGCATGGAGTTAGTGCCAATAAGTAAACCGGGCTTTTAAAAAACATGAAATGGCTTTAATCATGAGGATTTTTTAATGCTACATTTGAAAGGCTTATGCTGCATTGTTTGGCTTTTTAAAGTTTTGGGGCTAATGTAAGTATTAAAATGCTTTGCAATTAAATACGCAGTCAAGTACAGCCAACTCCCCTGGGTGCCGGAGGGAAGGGAGTCAGATCGGCTTGCAATTTTAAAAGTAATTGGTCCCAGCAGAGCCTGAAGCCACCATTGATCTTGCCCTCTGCTGACTCTCCAGCCCAGGCAGTTAACACCAAACAAAATGCTGCAGATAGGACCCATATACTGCAAGATCCTCAGGGCAACACATTGTCTTTCTTTGCATTCTTTGCACAGAATTGCACTGTATCTGCTGTGGAGTACCCTGTAGTGAAGGGTGCAAAGGTCAAGGGCAGAGTAATGGTTGTTTGCCCCCACAAAAAAGTGACCCCATGATGGGACTTAATAGGCAAGAATTAGCCATTTAAATTTATCCCAGAAGCAAATAGGCAGCCACTGTAGATGACAAAGAATCAGGATATGTTCAATTCCCATTCTATAGTTAATAAATCGCAGCTGCATTCTGTACTGACTGAAGTGTTCACATAGTATTCAACATGTTACAATAGTCCAACCGTGATGTTAGGGAAGCATGGATCAGTGTACCCAGATCAGTAGAATCTAGATAAAGAGCCATTTTCAGTGCAAAATGCAGCTGAAAGAATCCACTTCTTACACCTGCATTAATCTGATCTTCCAACAATGAAGCAGGATCTAATAAGTCTCCCAACATCTCTGAATTTGTCACCTTCAACCATGCCCTGTCTAGGTTGGCTAAAGCGATTCCCTCTAAAAGTTCTGCTTTACTAGCCAGTTTCCATTGTTTAGATTCAGCTTTAATCTATTATCTCTTTGTCTCTTGATCTCAGCATTCAGACACTGTTCTAGAACATAGATGGCAGCTTTTGATGGCTTGTTCCACAAAATTAGAGAGCTGAGTTTCATCAGCGTACTGAAGAACCCAACCCCAAAGCTCCAGATGATGTCATTCAAAGAGCTGATGTATAAAATACTGGTGAGAGAATCCACTCGTTAGGTCTCAAGGCACAACATCAGCTGAAGCACTTTCCCTTGACCCAAGATGGAGGGAGGGGAGCACTGAGACCATATTATTCCACCTCTTCTAGTTCTACTCCCTTCTGAACTGGGAGCCTGTAAAGTACTGGGTTCGACACATGGAGGACTCAGACGACGACATGCAGTGTGACACATTTATTGGTACTTTACAACAAGCATGCAAAACGGCCCTGCAAGGCTGACTATACACACACACACACGTGGTACCCCCACAGTCCCATTGGAGGGTTTGAATTTCCCGCCAAAGGTTCTATTGGTGGATACTGGGTTGACTAGGATCCTACAGTTCTATTGTTCTAAGGAGCCAAGCTCTGACCTGAGGCCGTGGGCCCCTGGTGGCAGCCTGCATACATAACTTCCCTCCCTCCATAGTTCCGACACCACCTGTGTCATATAGTCTTTTAAATAAGCGGGGGGTCTGTGCTCTCTTAGGGAACGCCAGGGGGCTGGCTCGGGGGTGGCGACAACTGCCTCTGGTTGACTAGCTGGAACCGGAGGCTGGGGTGGCTGAAGCAGTGGTGGAAGTACCTCCAGCTCGTGTGGTGCCAGCAGTGGTACAGCTGGGGGGGCTTCTTCTGTGCTTGGGGGTCAGGTTGTACTCTCACAATACAAGAACTCACAATACAAGAACTCGTGGGCACTCCATGAAATTGCTGAGCAGTCGGGTTAGAACAGATAAAAGGAAATACTTCTTCACCCAAAGAGTGATTAACATATGGAATTCACTGCCATAGGAGGTGGTGGCAGCTACAAGCATGGACAGTTTCAAGAGGGAATTAGATAAACATATGGAGCAGAAATCCATCAGTGGCTATAGATGGGAATTCTCAGTCTGGGGCAGGTGATGCACTCTATTCTTGGTGCTGGAGAGGGCAGCAGTGGGAGGATTTCTAGTGCCCTGGCCCCACTGCTGGACCTCCTGATGGCACCTGGTATATTTTGGCCGCTGTGTGACAGAGTGTTGGACTAGATGGGCCATTGGCCTGATTCAACATTGGCTTCTCTTATGTACTTATGTTCTTATGTTCTTATGTACTCTGGCCCCCAGGATGTGGGTTCCTTGCGCCACGGCCGGCAGGAGGGGCTCTCCTGCCTCTGGAAGTTACCACCACCAGAGTTGGTCAATGTGTTTCCTAAGGAGCCAGCCATCCTCCGTCAAGATCTCATAGGACATCGGTCCCGTGACTCTGACAATCTGGCCGGCGATCCATGGGGGACCCATCCTGAAGTTTCTGATGAACACGAGGTCTCCGGGGAAGAACTGGAACTTTGCAGCCATTGGGAAGGACATGGCCCAGGACAGCCCCAACACCATAGGGGGAGGTGTCGCACACGAGGACCACTGGTAGGGACTCGTCAAAGTGTGCCAGGTCCCTGTTTGAAATTAACAGTGCCTTAACCCCCCAAAAAGCCACCACCTCCCTCGGACCCCAAGACCATGGCACCAACTTGTCCAGTAGGTGGTGAAGGGGCTCTGCAATGGCAGCTTTGTGCAGCAGAAAGGTGTGGTAAAAGTTTATTAGTCCTAAAAACGCCTGAAGCTCTGCCTTGAACGTGGGTGTTGGGGCCTCCACTATGGCCTTAACCTTGTCTTTAGCTGGGTGGAGCCCAGACGCATCCACCCAGAACCCGAGAAAGTTCATCTCCGGAACCCCAAGGAGGCATTTCTCCCAGCGAAGTTAAATCGATGCAGAATGGCGCAGAGGTGGGAGGCGAAGTCGTCAGGGGTGGCCACGGAGATAAGGACGTCATCAAAGAACAGCATCACTCCATGTTGTATGTTAATCTCCAGTAGCTAGATCATTAGGATCTAGGATGACAGTTACCTGTCAGCTAGTGTCAGCTGATGTACTCAGAGGACAAGTCCCAACTTGTTCTGCCTGGCACTGAACAGTGTGCAGTCACTGTGACTCAGCAGTCCACTGATTGGTGGAGGTTTGTATATATGTCTTTGTACTACTGCCATACTTTTTCCTTCTGTATATTGGATGCCTGGCGTAGCACTTTGCTTGTGAATACTGTGAATAAAACTCTTGTATATAGTGTACCACTGGACTGCCTTTGTGTGGTTACTATAAGAGGTTCCTCTGCTGGATCTGCAGTGCAAGCAGGTGAGAGACTGGTGGCTGGGAAGTCCTAGTAAAGGTTTGGGGGCTTGAACCGTTAAGACACGCACCCTGCAACACTCCAGGGATCCCTTTTAACAAGGAGTCCATTAGTTGCTGAAAGATCCCTGGGGCGACGCTCACCCCAAACTGTAGTCGCTTCACCCTGAAAGCCCCCCGGTGCATCACAATAGTTTGGGCCGTGGCAGTTGCCTCATCTACTGGCAGCTGCTGATAAGCCTGTGCTAGATCGAGCTTCCTGAAAATCTTAGCCCTTGCCAGAGAATCGAGTACGTAACTCAAGACCGGAACCAGGTAGGAATGGTCGTGGAGGGCCTTGTTCAGTGTGCATTTGTACTCCACACATATGCGGACGTCGCCATTTGGTTTGACGGGGGTCACTATGGGGGTTTCCCAAATGGTGTGGCACGGGTTCTAGGACCCCTTGTGCCACCAAACAGTCTAGCTCCACATCGATTTTGGTCTTAGGGCCAGCGAAGCGGTACAGAACCTCATACGGATGGGGGCAACTGTGGGGTCAAGTTGTAGTGAGACCGGGGGCCCTTTGTAACAACCCAGAGCCCCATCAAAAACCCTCGGAAATTCCCCACAAATGTCAGCATAATCCCGCGGTGTACATTTATTCACCCAGAAGCTCTATAGAGGCATTTCCAAACCCGTAAGGAACCAATAGGACCTTCTGAGCAATCTGCCTTTGATGACCTAGTTTCTTCAAGAGGAATGTAGAAAGTTCTTTTCCAGTTCCAATGATTGAGCACTGAACACACTATCTCTAAAGTGTCAACCTAATTTTTGTGCTTCTTTGAAGACAAAAAAAAGTATCTTGAGAACTTGTTTTTTTATATATAGAATCTTTATTAATTTTTAACAGAAAAACCAAGAAAAACAGTAAAGATATAGAATAGAAAAACAGTTTGGTGCTGGAGTCTCTACTCTACATTTACTATAAATCATAAGCGTATTTTGAATCAATTTCATTTATATCATTTGTTGATTATTGTTAAGATCTATCCCTTAAGTTACCCTGATATTTTTGTAACCATTTATAAAGTCTCTCCCATTTTTTTTCAAAATCACTTTCAGGCTTTTCATGTAGCTGTAGCGTTAATTTATCAATTTCTGCTGCATCCAACAATTTAAATATCAATTCTTCTTTTCTTGGGACTACTTCTTCCTTCCAATATTTTGCATACAAAATTCTGGCTGTAGTTACAACTTGTACAATCATCTTTCCTTATATATAATTGAGTTTTCATCTGCCCTTATATGGCGAAAATGCGCACCATAATCAGTTGGCCGAGGGACCTGCCAGTAAGAAAGGCGGTCCCTTGCCACTGGCTGCCTTGCCTGCGTGGGTGCAGGCCCGCCCACGCAGGCAGCGCGCAGCCTGACGTCCCCAGTCTCACGGCAGACGCCAGGAGGGATGGCTGCTCTGGCGGAGCCCGCCTCGGGACCCGGCTCTCTTTCGCCTGCCCTGCCCATCCTCCCGGCTGTACGCCGCCGCACGCCCTAACTTGCATTTCAGGCCAGCGGGCCCGCACGGCTCCAGCTTCCTATGCCGCGCCCCGGGACTTGCCCGCAAGCCCGGTGGGCCTGCCCTCCTGCAGCCACGCCTGCAGAGGAGTGGCCCCCGCTTCCTCCGGTGTCCGGCCCCAATCGCCCTCCAGGACAATGGGACAGCCTGCCTCCAGCCGCCCATGGAAAGAGGTGCCACCCGCTTCCTCCGCGGCCACACGCAGCGACCTCCCTCCAAAGCCGTGGCTCCCACACACTGGTAGGCCTCCGGAAGCTTGAGGCCCATGCCAGCCGATGGCCGCTACTGCAGCCCATGACCCCCACAAGGCCTCCATCTAATACCTCTCCAGCACTGGAGAGGCGTGCCGTGGACGCTGCCTTCCCCCCCCGCCACGGGAGGATGGGAGGGCCTCCCCCCCCAGCTAGGGCCCGTTGCATTGAGCCATGCGACGGGCTTTGCGCCTAGTATATATATATAGTACATTAAACTCTTGTGGTACAACATTCAATAAAAACATTTCTGGTATAAATGGAAACATTTTTTCTAGTATTTTTTGTAATATTTCATGCACCTATATTCAATATTTTTAACTACATCACAAGTCCACCACATATGGTAGAATGAACCAGTTTTAAGTTTACATTTCCAGCATAAATTTGACATATTTGGATACCATTTAGCTAGTTTCTCTGGTGTCATATACCATCTATAAAACATTTTATACAAGTTCTCTTTATAAGACGACGCTACGGTAAATTTTATGTTAACTTTCCAAACTTTTCCCCATTGGTCTAGTTGTATATTATGAACTATGTTCTGTGCCCATTTAATCATTACTTCCTTCACCGCTTCATCTTGCATTTCCCACTCCAATAAAAAATTATAAAATAATTTTATATGCTGCTTCATAGCAGATCCAACAATTTTGTCTATCTCAGAAAGAGTAGTGTGAAATCCCATCACTTTGTCCTTTACATATCTTGAATCTAATTGTACTTTTCCCCCACCAGTTCAAATTAATTCCTTTTATAATTAGTTCTTCTTTCTGTAACAGATGGCAATTCTGGTCCATTTCAGATCAAAAGGGTTTCATTTGTTTAGGAGCTCTTAGGTTTTGATTTTTAAATGAGAATTCTTGTTGCTTCTGTTTTTAGTGTAGGTTTTAATAAATGTTCATCTTATCTGTTATATTTCCTGAACTATACATTGATTTAGGTATTTTAGTAGACAAACTATATTAAACAAACCAGAAGAAATGCTGACCTGTGGAATCTGGAAGCCTGACAGATAAGTGTAAAAGGAGCAGGTGTCGTGAAGATTAGAGTGTTGGACCGAGTCTGAGGAGATCTAGTTTCAAATCCATGCCCAAGTGTCTTGAAGCCAGTTATTTCCTCTCAGCCTAACCTACTTCGCAGGATTGTTGTGAGGGTGAACAGGAGGAGTGAATTACGTAAGCCACTTCCAGCTTCTCACGCAGAATAAAAATGGGCTAGAGGAGGCTCAGTGAAGGAGCTATGGCAAAAAGGTGGGAGAGGCAGGTGATTCAATGCAATCGCACCCACCTCATCTGGCTCTGCCACTGTATATTTCAGGCAGTGTATTTCTTATGCTCGGTACTGGGCGGTTAACTCGACTATGGTTACAATGTGCAGAAAATTAAATGGAATGCTAATGAGGCTTGTGGGCATTAAACTCTGCATCAAATCATCGTAATTAGATTATGCTTTGCATGAGGAAAGACCTTGCACTCCCCCTTCCTATCTTTTCTCCCTCAAAGTCTTGGCAGAGAAGAAACAAACACAAAGGCCTACATTATGACATGTGTTGCTTCTTTCCTGAAATGCTTTGACAGAGCAAGTATAGGGCACAAAATCTGCCTGTCTGCAAGGGTGGTAGACAGTTTACGTAAGTATATTTGAGATAAGCTCCTGTCCTCATTGCATTTCCTTTCTCCATACCTTTCTAATTTGTAGGGTGTTTCTACAAAGAGATGCATAAATTCAAGATGGATACAGAGGACTCTTTACATTGCAAGTGTGACACAGTGGAGACAGACGATTACTCCCCCTCCACCCTTTGGGTGTTACACAGGAAGCTCAGACCTAAGAATTCACTCTTTGTTTTCCTGTTCTCATCCCGTGCAACAACATAGTTTCCAGAAGAAATAAGAGTCTTACTTGTATGAACATGCATATGAAGCTGCCTTATACTAAATCAGACCATTGGTCCATCAAGGTCAATATTGTCTAGGATACCAAATGCATGTCTTTCACATCTCCTCCTACCTGGTCCTTTTAACTGAAGATGCTGGGGATTGAACCGGGGACCTTTTGCACACAAAGCAGAGGCTCTTCCATTGAGCCATAGCCCTCACCAGTTTGCAGCCCTGGAAATGATTCATCGAGGGTAACCACGTTCATATCCCATTTGAAAGAACAGCTTAATAACGTCCTTGTATAAAAAAGACAGATGTGTGGTACAAATTCTTCAAAGGTGCAAGCAATATTGATTTCCTTTGTCAAAGAGTTTGTGCTTATGTATTCACCAGTTACACAAAACACCAAGAAAGTTCTTCATAGCCAGGCTTCTGGTCAGCTCTTCTGAGAAGGCCTATTCAGCTCTTATATCCAACTGAACTTTAAAACGTGGCATAAAGGTCTTTGGGCTGGAGGATGTTGGGGCTATAAGGGTTAATTTTCTTAAGCAGCTGGGGGAAAGATTTAGCACTGAGACCAAAAGAATAGCTGCAGAACAGTTGCCATGGATGGGGGGGAAGAGTGGTTTTAGAATAAAATTGGCGAGGGAATGAGAGTTCATTCATAGCAGCAAAGATTTGTCTAAGTAGCTATGTTTAAGAAGGCGACCATCTCCTGGAATTGTCATTATGGGGAAGCCATGCTCCTTGGACCTAAAGCTGCCGCAGCACATATTAGGTCTTGTCAGCAATCATCTGCAGGATCAGCATTGGCTCCTGAGCACTAGCTAGGATTGCCAGCTCTGAGTTGGGAAATACCTGGAGATTTGGGGGGTGGAGCCTGCAGAGGGTGGGGTACCATCAGTGGGGGGAGGGACATCAGTGGGGTATAATGCCATAGAGTCAACCTTTCAAAGGGGCCATTTTTTCCAGGTGAACTGATCTCTGTTGCTGGAGATCTGTTGTAATCCCAGGAGATCTCCAGCCACCACCTGGAGGCTGGCAACCCCAGCACTAGCCTGGCACCACACCCATGTACTGCCTGAGTTGCTGAGGCTGAACCAGCAGGCTGCTGCCATGGCCATGTGTGGCTGATGTCAGCAATGCAGCGGCTCATACCAGCATTCCAGAACAGCCCCCACAGCTTCCCAGCAATTCTGAACACCACAGCAGGGAAGTGGAGGTAGGCTATTGGGAAAGCCCAGACCTCCCCAGCCTGACATGCAGCACTCAGTACATGAATTATTGGAGGATTGGGAGGGGGGTGAACAGCCTCTTGTGATGGGCCCCCTTATCTACTGTTTTAGAAGTCTTGGGAAGGGGTGTGCAATTTGGCTGCCCTGTCTCTGTTCAAACACTCCTAGCCTGGATTGCTTCACCCCCTTTCTCTGTGGCTACGTGTGCAGCTGAGGGAGGCAGTCTGAGATATGCATTGCTTCGTTGACTCTATTCAAATCCACACATATTATGACCCTAGATAAAATCTCTCTTTACTGAGCAGCCTGATTGCCTGCCTTTGTCCACATGCACACTTGGTGGGTCAGATTATTTGTGCCTGCCATCAGAGTTCTTTACCACAAGCTACCAATTGCCTCAGAGTCTACTTTTGTACACAGGCTGAGGGAACTTTCCAGCCAAGTGGAATGTGCTTTAAAACTTTCCTTCTCTCTGCCTGTTTGCCCGCACTACCCATGGCCACTTTGTCAGATGATGTGAGAAAAATTATTTTAAAAAATCACCGTTGGTGCTATGACATCACATCTCTTCCATGGAAAATCTGGACAAGAATCACTCACTCTAGATATCACCAGAAAATCTGTTTCTGGTGATTCCTATAGCAGCATGACATCACTTCTGAGTTTCCCCTGGAACCGTCATAATGCTGTAATGCCAACGGAGCCCCCCAGGTTCCTGCCCCCCCCCACATTCACACGGGTTGCTAGCTAGAGCCAACACAGAAAAGGACCTTCCTCTGATAGCTACCTACCTTGCATCTGGAGGCGGCGGTCTCCAGGGAAAGCAGAAATATAATAAAACAGGGCTGGGACCTGCAAGGAGTTGCAGGGAACATATTTTTTTCTGCTGTATCTTCTCCCCCACTATTTCCTCTTTCATTCCTCCTGGCAGCCCCCATATCTTCCCCTTCCCCTGCTTCCTTCTCTCCTTCCCACCCATCAGCCAACCTTTTAGCTGCCCCCATCTTCAGCTATATTTATTATTTATTTCATTCACACCCCATCTCTCTTTTCAGTGAGGACCCAAAGCAGTTAACATTGTTCTCCTGTCCTCCATTTTATCCTCAGAACAACCCAGTGAGTTAGGCTAGACTGGGAGCATGTGACTGGCCCAAGGTCACACAGCGATCTTCCACAACAGAGTGGGGATTTGAATCTGGATTTCCCAGATCCTAGTCTGAAACTCTAACCACTTCATCACATTGGATTTCATATGGCAGCTGCTGTTGAATAGTAGCAAGTAGCCAGGCTTACTAGTGGTTACCAGTGGTTGCTTTTGGACCAGTTCTCCCTGAAAGGTAAAACGTGCCTGGAAAAGGCCCTGCCCGCATTTATTGACAGAAACCAAGGCTTGAAGGCTGGCGATGTAGTTGTGGCAGCCTAGCAACCCCCACAATGGTCACTGCAGAGGCCATCTGTTTTTTTATATATTCTACATCTATTATTTTGAAGTGTAAACCTCCCTATGTGTGAGTGTGTATGAATGAATGAATGTGTGTGTGTGGATGGATGGATAGACAGATTTAGATTTCAGATTTTTCTGCAAACCTGGGGCCTTTCTCAGGTTGTAGGAAGATTCCTCTGGTCTGTTCATAGCTCCAGTCTCCAGATTTAAGTAGCTACAGATGAGACCATATTGACAATTAGTCATAGTGATGGATTGTTTCTCTGCTATCCATCTACAAATAAAAGCGGCTTTCTTGAGCAGCCTTCTATGGTAGGAAGCAGTCCTTGAGAGCCCAACCACTCACATCTTCTAGGTCAGGAGTGTCAAGCATGCGACCTGGGGGCCAGATCAGGGATCAGGCCCCTAATCCACAGTGGAAGCGGCTGTCTTCTGCTGCTGCTTCCAGTTCTGCTGCTGCTGCTGCGTCATCGTAGGTTTGCAGCTTACAGATACACACCAGAACAGCGTACTCAAGATTGCAACAGCACAGACATTTTGATGCAATAATTGAGAGCAAGAGGTGTCAGTTATCAGGCACTGTTAAATAAGCAAAAGATTGCAAGAGTGCTAATGTTCTAAGCATGTTTTTATTTTAATTTGTGTCTGTGTCCTTTATAAAGTTTATATCTCCGCTACCTGGCATTACCTTTTATGACCCACCTGGCCCGGCCCAACAAGGTCTCATTTATGTCAGAGCCGGCCCTCATAACAAATGAGTTCGACACCCCTGCTCTAGGTCAATGACAGCACTTTGCATTCAGCCCAGGAATAAACTGGAGCTGACAACAGACTTTCGATGTTGGGGAACTATTTTCTCTATGGCCAGCCCCATTAAAAAAATTAGCTGCTATATACTAGGCCATTTGTAGTTTTGGAAGTGTCTTCAGAAGAAACACCATATTTGGGGCATTACTGTAATTGGAGCTCTGGTCTGCAAATTGTAGAAACGGAGTGTGGCAATTTCTGGGGCATGGACGACAGCGCTGGTAAAGACCTTGTGCTGTGGGGGCATCAGATGCCAGCTTCAATATCTAGCATCTATGCCACAAACTTATCAGATTCATGGCTTACCGCTGACTTCAGATCATTTCTGAATAAATTAAGCAACAGCACTGATTCTAATTCAGATAATCAGGAAAACCACACAAGCCCAATCTATAAAGTCTATCAAAGTGCTTGTTAATACTCTTGAGCAGGAGTCTTTAACGTGGTGGCACCTGCCAGCACCTTTCCTGGCACCCACCAAGTGTTTTTAGAAAGTGGGCGTGGCCAGGTGGGACTTTTGCCAAGCAGGGCTTCTCATTGGCCACTGGAGAGTTGATTAGCTGTGCTTTGGCAGCACCTGACACCACAAAGATCTTCACTCAAAGATCTTCACTGCTGCTCCACCGCCCTAGTAAAGCTATGGGGCATGCAGATGCCTTAAGCTGCCCTCCTACAACCCTGACCCCATGCCAGCCCATCACATCACCTTGCTGGAGGACCTGCCCGATCACCCAGTCCAGGTGGGAGAAGTGTCACACCACTCAGCCTGGGATCACATCCTCTCCCGGGTCCTCAACTGGGTGGGGAGGGGATGGCCTGCTGGCCCAGTGGGCCCCAAGTTCACAGTATTCTCAGCCCACCATGACGAGTTGTCTTCCCACAAAGGGTGTTTGTTGTGGGGAAGTCGGGTGGTGATACCGCCACTGCTGCAAAGCCAAGTGCTCACCGCCTTGCACGAACACCACCCGGGAATAGTGAGAATGAAAGCTCTGGCCAGGAGCTGTGTAAGGTGGCCAGGGCTAAACAGCGAGGTTGAGGCTGGCCTGTAGCTAACATGGGGCCCATGGGATCTGGCCCCCTCATGTTTCCTCTGGGCCCCCTCCCTCCTGGGCTGTCCCCAAAGTGCTCCAACTTACCACCTGCACTGTAGTTTCATTTAATTAGCTGGCGGGCCCCACCGAGGCCCCCTCCCAAAGAATTCTATAGCTACGGGGCTGGGTTGAGGATATGTTTAATTGATGCTAGAAGTGCCAGGAGTCACAACCTGAGCCCCTGAAAGCACAAGTGTGACCCTGGGAGTCGTATCACAAGCTGTGGGCCAGACTCCACCTGGACTTTGCTGGACTCTTCCAGGGCCAGATCTTCTTTATTCTAGTCGATGCCTACACGAAATGGCTAGAAGTGACACCAGTCCTGTCGACCTCATCCCGATCCGCCATCCGAGCAATGTGGCAGATCTTCAGCTCACACGGCATACCAGACTCACTAGTAACGGACAATGGTACTGCCTTTACCTCCTCAGAGTTCCAGGAGTTTGTGCAGTACTATGGTATTAGGCACATCTGCTCCATTCCCTTCCACCCCGCAACCAACGGGCAGGCGGAGTGCATGGTCAGGATGACTAAAGAGGTGCTGCACCACATGGACCGTGGAGACTGGGACTACAAGCTGGCAGCCTTCTTGTTTGGCCAGCACATGATCCTTCACTCCACCACCGGCCATAGTCCTGCAGAACTACTCGTGGGCCGCCATCTGACAACTTATCTTGACCGCCTCCATCCGGACCGGGCACATGACTGCAGCGGTAGCCCGGAAGACCAGGTGGCACCGAGAGGTTTCTTTCCAGAGGACCCAGTCTACACCCGAAAATATGGCTGGGGTCCCACCTGGGTCCTGGCTAGGGTGGTTCGGATGACTGGGCCTCTTTCATATGAAGTTTCCTGTGAGGATGGCCAGCTATGGAGGTGATACATCGATCAATTATGCCACCGCATCCTGCTTACTGCCCCAAAAGTCACAGACAATGATGACATCTCCCTGGGGAACCAGAAGCTACTGATCCTCCATATCCAGGGACAAGCACGATTCCCGGAGGGGTGGACAGCGACCACCAGAACCAACAAGCAACCCGGAGCCCAGCAGCACACCAGCTCAGGCTCTGATCCCAGCAGCAGAGCCAACAGGAATGGTGCCAGGGAGCCCAACCCCAGCTCCGGATGTCTGCCACTCCACAAGGGAGAGAAAGAGGCCCACGTACCTAAAGGACTATGTATGCTAGGGTAATCTGGACCAAGGGGGAGGAGTGTTGTGTACCCAGCGAGACCGCACACGTGGTCAGGTCCGCATGCTTCGCTCCGAAAGACAATAGCCCAAATGGATCCTAGCACACACCCATTGGAGGGCTAGGATCCGAGAATGGACCTATGGGACTCCAGTGCACTGTAAATAGAGTATCACGGGAGTGGGTGTGTGTTTGGTGTGGTTTGGCTACAGGGATATAAACCGGCCTCTGAGCTGGGTGTGGGCATCTCAAGATCAACCTGTAACTAAATAAAGTATGAGCTGAAATCCCTCTCCAATGCATCAGCCTCAGTACTTTATAAGTGACTTGTACATTTTTAATTTGCCAGTTAATCCTAGAACTTCATCTGTTGTCCCCTCTATCAGATAAAGTTCTTCTGATGCTCTGGTTTAAAAGAAGCGGTACAGAAGTGGTGGCCTTGATTGATTGATTTCCCCCTTCCAGAGTCTGAGACAGAAGAAGGGGACACAGTCTTCAGTGGCATACTTGCTGAAAAGCATCCCATAAGATCTCTCTTTGAAGGCAAAAACAGACTTTTGCCCTCAAGGATGATTTTAAATCAAAACATATTGGTTTAATCTTAGGTATCGTTCCACGGTCTAATCTTTCCCGGTCAATACAAGGTCAAGGCTTGCCTGTTGTATTTTTCCTTTTGGCACTGCTTTTAGGCCCAGTTCTTAAAATCTCTCAGCATACAAAGAAACATCACTACATTGTGTCCATACTGATGGGATTGTTAAACACTTTTGGGGAGGGCAGTCTATAAGCATTTTAAACAAGAACAAATGTAATACTGTAGAGACATTGTGCCCAACCCAGCTTTAACTGCACATAAACAAAATATTGAGTTGGATCCACTGATGCCTTAGCAGAAGGATGTTGTACTTCAAGCAATTCCACTCACACTAGCACTAGCACAACAGCTGCAGCAACCACATAGCACTTTAACATAATTGTAAAGAAAGCAACAGTGTGCCTGTGGAATGTACAACAGATGGTTTGCCTGAGTTCACATGGCTTAGTTTCGAAATTGTATCAGAAGAAATACTTTGTGCCAAGGGAAGATGGTGGAGCACACAGCCACTTTCAATTAGCGCAAGCAGACAGCAAGGCACAATTTTAGCTCTTCTGCTTGAGCAAGAACTGTTGGGCACATGGAAATGTTCTGTGGGCTCCACAACTTGGTAATGTGTGCATAAGGGAATGAGAACAAAAATAGTGAAGATACATATTCAGATGAGCATCAGAAATGCAGATCTTGTTCATGGCAATACTGTACTCATTTGCATGCACATCAGGATGTGCATCTGATCAGCACAGGTGTTTCACCATTTTGTTGTTGTTCAGTCGCACAGTCGAGTCCGACTCTTCGCGACCCCATGGACCAGATTACGCCAGGCCCTCCTGTCCTCCGCCGTCCGCCGAAGCTTGCTCAATTTCATGTTCGTTGCATCGATGACACTGTCTAACCATCTCATCCTTTGCCGTCCCCTTCTTCTTTGACCTTCAATCTTTCCAGTGAATGCTCCCTTCTCATTTGGTGGCCAAAGTATTTGAGCTTCAGCTTCAGGATCTGGCCTTCCAGGGAACAGTCAGGGTTGATTTCTTTTA
This sequence comes from Gekko gecko, assembly GCA_029375565.1. NCBI lineage: Eukaryota > Metazoa > Chordata > Lepidosauria > Squamata > Gekkonidae > Gekko > Gekko gecko. The sequence continues at coordinate 113,457,267 of JAPDNY010000008.1, forward strand.
GGATTGACTGATTTGATCTCCTTGCAGTCCAAGGGACTCTCAAGAGTCTTCTCCAGCACCATAGTTCAAAAGAATCTATTCTTCGGCGCTCGGCCTTCCTTATAGTCCAACTCTCACAGCCATACATTACTACGGGGAATACCATTGCTTTGACCATGCGGACTTTTGTTGGCAAGGTGATGTCTCTGCTTTTTATCATGCTGTTTAGGTTTGCCATCGCTTTCCTCCCAAGGAGCAGGCGTCTTTTAATTTCATGGCTGCAGTCACCATCTGCAGTGATCTGGGATCCTAGGAACGTGAAGTCTGTCACTACTTCTACGACTTCCCCTTCTATTTGCCAAGGAGTGATGGGGCCAGATGCCATGATCTTAGTTTTTTTGATGTTGAGCTTCAAGCCCACTTTTGCGCTCTCCTCTTTCACCCTGAGCAAGAGGCTCTTTAGATCCTCTTCACTTTCTGCCATCAGAGTGCTATCGTCTGCATATCTGAGGTTATTGATCTTTTCCCCAGCAATCTTAACTCCAGCTTGTGATTCATCCAGGCCAGCATTTCGCATGATGTACTCTGCATATAAATTAAATAAGCAAGGTGACAATATACATCCTTGTCGTACTCCTTTTCCTATGCTAAACCAATCAGTTGTTCCATATCCGGTTCTAACTGTTGCTTCTTGACCCTTATACAGGTTTCTCAGGAGACATATGAGGTGGTCTGGCACTCCCATCTCTTTAAGAACCTGCCATAATTTATTGTGATCCACACAATCAAAGGCTTTAGCATAGTCAATGAAGCAGAAGTAGATGTTTTTCTGGTATTCTCTTGCTTTCTCCATAATCCAGCGAATGTTGGCAATTTGATCTCTAGTTCCTCTACCTCTTTGAAACCCAGCTTGTACTTCTGGCAGTTCTCTATCCACGTACTGTTGGAGCCTAGCTTGTAGGATTTTGAGCATGATCTTGCTAGCGTGTGAAATGAGTGCAATTGTGTGATAGTTTGAACATTCCTTGACGTTGCCCTTCTTTGGGATTGGAATGTAAACTGACCTTTTCCAATTCTGTGGCCACTGTTGTGTTTTCCAAATTTGTTGGCAAATTGAGTGCAGCACTTTAACAGCATCTTCTTTTAAGACTTTGAATAACTCAGCTGGGATACCATCACCTCCACTAGCTTTGTTGTTAGTAATGCTTTCTAAGGCCCATTTAACTTCGCTTTCCAGGATGTCTGGCTCAAGGTCAGTGATTATACCATCGTGATTGTCAAGGACATCGAGGTCCTTCTTGTATAGTTCTTCTGTGTATTCTTGCCATCTTTTCCTAATCTCTTCTGCTTCTGTTAGGTCCCTACCGTTTTTGTCCTTTATCATGGCCAGCTTTGCATGGAACGTTCCCTTGATTTCTCCAATTTTCTTGAAGAGATCTCTAGTCCTTCCCAATCTATTGTTTTCCTCTATTACTTTGCATTGTTCATTCAGGAAAGCCTCCTTATCTCTCCTTGCTGTTCTCTGGAAATCTGCATTCAGTTGGGCAAATCTTTCCTTTTCCCCATTGCCTTTAGCTTTCCTTCTTTCCTCTGCTATGTGTAAAGCCTCATCAGTCAGCCACTTTGCTTTTTTGCATTTCTTTTTCTTTGGGATGGCGGTGAGTGCTGCCTCCTTTACAATGTCACGGACCTCTGTCCATAGTTCTTCAGGCACTCTGTCTATCAAATCTAGTCCCTTAAACCTATTCTTCACCTCTACTGTATATTCATCGGGGATGCGATCTAGGTCAAATCTGAATGGCCTTGTGGTTTTCCCAACTTTCTTCAATTTAAGTCTGAATTTTGCAATGAGTAGCTCATGATCTGAGCCACAGTCAGCTCCAGGTCTTGTTTTTACTGACTGGATAGAGCTTCTCCATCTTTGACTGCAAATTATATAGTCAATCTGATTTCAGTGTTGGCCATCTGGTGATGTCCATGTGTAGAGTCGCCTCTTAGGTTGTTGGAAAAGGGTGTTTGCTATGACCAGCGTGTTCTCTTGACAAAACTCTGTTAGCCTTTGCCCTGCTTCATTTTGTTCTCCAAGGCCAAACTTGTCTGTTATTCCGGTTACCTTTTGATTTCCTACTTTAGCATTCCAGTCCCCTATGATGATGAGGACATCATTTTTTGGTGTTAGTTCTACGAGCTGTTGTAGGTCTTCGTAGAACTGGTCCACTTCAGCCTCTTCTGCAGCAGTGGTTGGGGCATAGACTTGGATTACTGTGATGTTGAATGGTTTGCCTTGGATTCGGACCGAGATCATTCTGTCATTTTTGAGATTGTATCCCAATACTGCCTTTCTCACTCTCTTGTTGACTATAAAGGCCACACCATTTTTTCTACGGGATTCCTGGCCACAGTAGTAGATATAATGGTCTTCTGAGTTAAATTCGCCCATTCCTGTCCACTTTAGTTCACTGATTCCCAAGATGTCGATGTTCATTCTTGCCATCTCATTTTTGACCACGTCAAGCTTACCTTGATTCATAGATCTTACATTCCAGGTTCCTATGCAGTATTGTTCTTTGCAGCATCGAACTTTCCTTTCACCGTCAGACACATCCACAACTGAGCGTCCTTTCGGCTTTGGCCCAGCCGCTTCACTCTTTCTGGGGTTACTCGTACTTGCCCTCTGCTCTTCCTCAGTAGCATATTGGACACCTTCCGACCTGAGGGGCTCATCTTCCGGCATCATATCTTTTAGCCTTTTGTCACTGTCCATGGGGTTTTCTTGGCAAAGATACTGGAGTGGGTTGCCATTTCCTTCTCCAGGGGATCACCCTTGGTCTGAGTTCTCTGCTGTGGCCTGTCCGTCCTGGGTGGCCCTCCACGGCATAGCCCACAGCCTCATCGAACCACGCAAGCCCCCTCGCCACGACAAGGCAGTGATCCATGAGGGAGGTTTCACCATAGGAGAAATCATATGTGTGCATAGGGCTCCTTAGGTGGGCAGGGCACCTTTGCTGGATATAAATGCATTTCTAACATGGTGACAAACTTCCTTTGCAGTGGGCAAGGAGCAAGGATACAGGGAAGAGTGAACTGGCAGCGCCTCCCTGAATAGTCTGAATGGCAGCCGGAGTGGGAACAAAGGTGTAGGGGGTGGAGCAGGAGTTACCTACATAATTTTATGTATTTATCGGCCACTTGAATAATAAAGACCTTTATAAAACACCTCTGAAGGAACTGATTCATCCAGATTATGGGGATCTCCCGGCATGCAGTAATGTCTGTTTAGAATACGAGATTGCCTATGCAGTTTCAAATGAATGGGCTGCATAAAGTTGCTGCATAAGGGCAGGAAGGAAAAAATGCAAGAGTTCTCCAAGTGATTACAGACTAAAGCAATCGGACTGCCGACGGCTTCACGGTTTCTCAGCCAGCGAAGTCCAGCACTACACACATGCTGTAGTTTCCAGGGCAGGCAGTCAGAGTGGATGTCAGCCGCCCGCTCGGTCCCTGGCTGCATTACGTCATGTAATAGAACCTTCCGGAATACATCCAGTCGGGAAGACAGGTGAAATATGCTCCGGATCAACAGATTTCCTTTGGAATTGGCCGTGAACATAGCGACACAGCGTATGTCAGGCTGACAGCCCTGGGGACGGGATTCTTTCATTAGAGAGGCGAACGGAGCAGGAAGCCGCGGGAGCCGGTGCCGGCGAGATAATTAGACCTCGTGCACGCTAATGAGTGGGGGAAAGATGAAAACACAGCGCCACCTAGTGCTCCTAGATGGCAAAGCAAAACCACATGAATCGCCCAGTCGCCGCATCCTAATCAGAATGGTTGAAAATGAAGAGTGGATCCGCTCCTCGCCCTTCAGATGTATTGTCGATTTTTGCTTTATTGCCTATATGATCGGTTCGGAATAGATGTCTTTTACAGCAAATGCAGCCACACACTGTCGGATAATGTGTGTGTAAAGTCACAGCCTACTTATGGAGATCCCCAGGACCTACAAGGCAGGGGAATAAACAGAGGTTGATTGCCATTGCCTTCCTCTGCATAGCTGCTGCGGAATTCCTCGGTGATCTTCCGTCCAAATACTAACCAGGTCTGACCCAGTTTAGCTTCTGAGATCTGATGTGACTGGGTTGGCCTGGGCCATATAGGTCAGAGCTGATAGGCTATCATTAAGCTAGTGTCAACTAGATTTTCCTGTGTGGACGAGACACAAGCAAATTGAACATGATTTATTCTAGTACTAGTGTAATGTTTGACCAGTTGTGGATGTTGCAAGTGAGTCCAATGGCTCAAAACTTCAGAAGCTGGGGTATGTTGTGTCCTAAATCTACTGGAACTCTTCAAGGACTACTGTGTCCCTTCAGGTCCTCCTCTGTGGTGCCTGTCTTTGAAATGCCCACTCTGAAGAGATCTTGCCTAGCACCCGCCTGCCTTGTGCCAAGTGAAGACACGTTTTCTCATTTCTTGGGTCTATTTTATTGTTAATTGTTTTATTGGTGGTTGTATTGTATTTATGTATCTTTGGGAGTTGCCTTGGCTTTTTAAATTATAGAGAATCAGTTCCCTTGGAGAAAATGGCACCTGAGGAGTGCGGACTCTACATGGCATCACAACACTGTTGCGCTCCCTCCCCATAATGACAACCCATAAAATGGTGTTAATAAACAAAGAAATAAAATGTGGAGATTTTTGAATGCTAGCAGTTTTTGGTGTAGATATATTTATGGTTAACAGGGAGGTTTAAGATGATGGCTGTGATCCTACACTGTGGATATCTCTGGGGAACTGGCAAGTTGAAAAATGAGCTTTCTGGTACACAAAACCCTTTTTTTGGCTAATGTTCAAAGGGACGTAAGTGTCATACCTGTGTGGGTCAAACAGTGATCAGGTATTACACACACACACACACACACACACACACACAGAGAGAGAGAGAGAGAGAGAGAGAGAGAGAGAGAGAGAGAGAGAGAGAGAGAGAGAGATCTTTTTGAGCTATATGGTGGACTTGGGAGATAGATATTTCAAATAATGATTTCAGATTCATTTGTTAATCTTAATACAAAATTCTATGGCCTTCAGATGAAGTTGTTCCTCTTAAACCTGTTGGTAGCAGCAGAATTCCCAATAGCCAAGTTTCAGAGTCCTGCTCACCTAATTTTGAAATTCAAGTGTCTAGCTCCTCTTGCCTTCTACAGCTGATTGCTGAAGTTTAGGACGGGATACTCAGGAAGCTGCTAATGGGAAGGGTTTATTTTACCACCATTCCTCTACACTACACAGAGAGGATGAGACCTCACAGTACACACCCACAATTCTATTTACATCACTAGACCCCAGTCTTGAAGGTTCAGGTGGTTGCCAAATTTGGCTTGGGAAATTCTTGGAGATTTGGAGGCAGTGCCTGGAGAGGTCAGGGAGCACAGCTATGATACGATGTTACTCTCAGACTTCCATTTCACCTAGACTCCATGGTATACCATAGATTTTCCCCTCCAAACCTTTCATTTCCTACAAGGGAACTGATTTCTGCAGTTATGTCTAATTCCAGGAGAAATGCAGGCCCCCACCTTGAGGACGGTAACTGTAGTTCAAGCAGGTCATCTGTGCCACTTCTCCACTTATTTCTCGACACATGTCCGACTGCCCTCAACATTCCAGCATGCCGAGTCCTTATTAGACTGTTTCCTTCCTTCCTTCCTTCCTTCCTTCCTTCCTTCCTTCCTTCCTTCCTTCCTTCCTTCCTTCCTTCCTTCCTTCCTTCCTTCCTTCCTTCTTGTCATTTTCTTTTCTAAACAAACTGATATTTTCCTGTAAGCGGGGAGTTCCCCAAGTATACTAAGACTGCCATGTTGTCCGACGACAACACCATTTTGCTGTCCTCTTGACAGGCATGGGGTCATCAAGCTTGCTTGTAGGACACAAGCTGAATGCCTGTGGGGAACAGCAGAGATTCATGGGGATTTGGGAACTCTACCCCATCCCCTAGATAGCACAGGCTAGCCTGATCTCATCAGATCTCAGAAGCTAGGCAGGGATGGCCCTGGTCAGTATTTGGATGGGAGACCACCAAAGAATTTTAGGGTTGCTACACAGAGGCAGGCAATGGCAAACCACCTCTGAATATCTCTTGCCATAAAATCCACACGGGGTCACCAAAAGTCAGCTGAGACATGACAGCGCTTTCCACCCCCACCCCATCTCCAGTACTTCCCCCTGGAGGCCAACTCTCCCCCTCCCTATTTTTCTTTAGGTGTTCTTAACATTCCTGCCTCCTGGATGGGACCACTTTTCTCCTCAGGCTGTTTTTATTCTTCTTCCCTCCACTCTGGTTAATCTACAATGTCATTTTTCGGTATGGCTGAGGAGTCTGTCGAGTATGCAGATGTGTGGGTGGGTGGCCCAGTTTTGCTGCTGTCGTGATCATAACGTGGGCCAGCCATTTTACTAGTAGAAGGATACGGGCGGGTAGACAGAATTCAGTGCAAAATAGGACATTCGTATGACATGTCTCTTTCATATTATATTTGTGGTCATCAAGATGGGTTGTGAGCAATAGGAAATAGTAACACTCCTTGGTGTTATAATTGCGGGGTGGTGGAAAGTGCCATCAAGTCACAATTGATTTATGGTGACCCTGGAGGGTTTTCAAGGTGAGAGATGAGCAGATGGGGTTTGCCATCACCTGCCTCTGCATAGCAACCCTGGGCTTCTTTGGTGGTCTCCCATCCAAATACTAATCCAGGGCTGACCACGCTTAACTTCTGAAATCTGATGGGATATGGCTAGCCTGTGCCATCCAGGTCAAAGCATGTCATATATTCATCTATTTTGTGCTTGCATTGTTTTAAACTACAGTGCTTGAGACAAAAAGCAGAATACCTTTAGGAACTTTCTGAGATGCCGAATAGCAACTGATTTTGATCACAGGTACCACGTCCTTCCCTGAGCAGTATCCTGGTAACAAGAATGCCAGCACACTGCGTGCTTCTCACCTGCGCATCACATCAAGGGCTCTCAGATCTTCATCATGGAGGGTTAAACTGGTCAGTTCTCACTGCCATCTGCAGAAGCAAGCAAATACAAGGTCATGAAGTCATCTCCTGTTTCTTCTTCCGAGGAAGAGTGACAGAAGCATGGGGATGTTTTCAAAAGCAGGACTGTCCTTTCACTGACACCTCAGGGTCACATCTTCCTAGGGCCAACAAGACCTCTCATAGCAGAAAATGCCTGTGCAAAGATAAGAGAGCAGTGGTAAGGTAGGATTTCTTAGCTGCTGCCTCCAAGAAGATCCACTGATCCCATGGGAGGAAGTTCACGATACATGAACTGTATCTAATTGGGAGAGATTAGGGCTGGGAATATTTGCCTAGAAAGAGACAACAAAACAGCAGAGATTCATGTGACTCTGATAAGATGTGGGAGGCTGGCACCCTCGCCTGGCATCATGAATTACATCAAAGCTCTTCTAATGAGCAAGATGTTTATGTTTGTGAATCGGTGGCAATGCAACAAAAAAGATATTTCTAGCTCAGGATTAATTCTGGGTGCAAACTCTGGCGTTCCAGGCTGCTAATTATTCTTTTAATGTTTTTAAAGCGGCACCAGATCTGTTACTATCATATTTCAAGACAATCTGTACAGTTCTTTTTTGGGGGAGGAAGTGGGGTTTTCAAAGAAAAAGTTCAGTAAACAGAAAACAAATGGGCCAGACAGTGGTTGAGTTGTTGAGAGAGAGAGTTTATGAAACAGACTGAAAGTTTTCCCGCCCCCTCCCCAAAACTGCTTTCACGTTTGACATAGTAAACACATGTCTGGAAACAAGCAGCTTGGATTGGGAAATTGCAGTGGAATAGTGCTCGTAAAGGGAGATTAGGGGCCACCCCCCATGCCTGCCACGTGCCCCCTAAATCTCAAGCACGTGCAGGCTGCATTCAGACATTGGTACGCTTTTTCTTTAAATAGGAGCTTGCATTACCAAGCCTGCTTGCAGTGCAATCGGATGCAGAATTGCTCCAGACTAACTATACCGCAGAGGTTAGGATGTCCCTGCTGTTTTGGGGAGTATCCACACAACGTGGAGCTTGGTTTATTCCAAGTATGACTTGTGGGTCTCCTGGGGCTCCCGCCTTTCAGCTAGATCAAAAGCAATACCTCTCTTGATATGACTCAAAGGAGGAACTTCAGGTGGCTGTGGGTGGAGCCTCCAGGCAGTGCTTTGCCTGCAGTCAATACAGGGGAGGGGGTGGAGTTGAGCACTGCCTTCAAAACAGTGGAGCTGAGCTCTGGGTTTCCTTCCCCTCATTTTAGCCCTTGAATGGGCTTTTTTCCTTCACAGCTAAGCTGTGGAGCAGCTTCGTATCATGGCTCAGCAGGAAATGGGGCTGCCGAGGGCCCTGGTGCCATTGTTGTCATGGTGACACTTCTGCTTGGATGTGACAGAAGGAAAAGGGCAGAGGGACAATGTCAGCAGTGAGCACATGGGGACAGGGTAGGGTTGCCAGACCACCAGTCTGGGTGGGGATTCCCTAGATTTTTGGGGGCTTCTGTCCACCACTGGCCAGCTGGCCCCCAAACAGGGATGTTGCGCAACGACATCCCCGATGTGATGATGTCATGCAGGAGTGATGTCATCACATTAGGACACCACACAGATATGCTCTGCTTTTTGGGCAAAACTCTATAGTTTTAGGCCAAAAAAAGAGAGTTTTGCCCAAAATGTAGAGTGTCATTGCAGGACATTCCCGACATGATGACATCAGTTCTGTGTGATATCATCACATCAGAGATGTCACATGACATCCCTGCCCACTCCCAGAATGCCCCAACCCCCCCCCCGGCCATCAAGCTGAGGGAACCTGGCAACCCTAGGTCAGGTGTGGGGACACACACCATCCTGTTTGCTCCCATCACACTCACTGCTGCTTCCACAATGGGGCTGCGTATCCCCTGGGTTGTTTGCATCTTTCTTTGTCTCTACCTTCTAGGAAGGGTGGGGACATCTTCCCTCTCATGCTGTTTCTATACGCACAAAAGGGTGATGCTGCTCAACAAACTGTGGTTTGTGAATCCAGGTACTGCAGCAAACTACAATTGGTAAAAACTGTAGTGAACAAACCTGCTACAAACCTGAGTCTGAAATCCTGATTTGGTTCCAAACTACAAGCATCTACATCCCTTCATCACAATTACCTGATCAAACTATGGCAGCCACACATGTAGCAGAAAATCAGCAGCCCAGGTTCCCAGGCTTTGTTTGCTGCTGAACACATAGGGCCAAAATGGCTGCTACAAAGCAGATACATTAAGAGCCAGTGTGATGCAGTGGTTAGAATGCTGAACTAGAATCTGGAAGACCCAGGTTTGAATCCCAATCTACTCTAGAAGTTTGCTGGGTAACTGTGGGCCAGTCACACTCTCTCAGCCTAAACTACCTCATAGGGTTGTTGTGAGCATAAAATGGGAGAGAAAAGAATGATGTAACTAAATCAACACTGGGGAGACAAGTGGAGTGTAACTAAATAAAAGTGAGAGCCCGCTTCGGTGGGGAGGGCGGGATACAAAACAAATCAAATCAATCAATCCATAGTATTTTTCTCAAATCTATCCTGTTCACAGATAAAGCTGGAGTGTGTGAGAGAGTTCTAGTATTTACCTGCAAGGGACTGAGCAGAAGAAAGGAAAGGAACCTTCCCTCCCCTGCCTCATTTCACCATGTTTTGTTGCCTGAAGCGTTTTCTGCCCAACCCAGCTGTCCAGGTGTTAGAGCTGGCCGGGAGGAACAGTGCTTCAAAGAACAGAGTGCAACAAGGTAGGACTGGCCTCAGCTCAGGTGAGCTAACCTGAGGTTTAAACTCACCTCACCTGCATAATCTTCTTGTGCAAAAAAACCTGGATTCCTTCCCCCAGGACAGACATAATTACATGATTATGCATGCTTTCCTAATTGAGCCGTTATGATCATAACAAATAAATTAACGAGCAATCACATTGCAGCCAAAGAGAAAAGCAGTCATTAAAATCTTCTCCCCAACCCTGTAAAAGATCTGACAATGGAGCCACTCAGTACAGCCAGGGGATCCCCTGTGAACTGGAAGAGACTGGCCATGGCTAAGCAGCGGGTACAAGGTAGCCAACTCTGGGTTGGGAAATTCCTGGAGATTTGAGGGTGGAGCCTGGGGAGGATGGTACTTGGGGAGGGGAGGGACCTCAGTGGGGTATGATGCCATGGCGTCTACCCTCCAGAGCTGCCATTTTCTCCAGGGGAACTGATCCCTGTAGCCTGGAGATCAATTGTAATTCTGGGTGGTCTCCAGCCCTGACCTGGAAACTGGCAACCTTAAGAGGTTAGGAAGTAACACATTTAATAAGTAGAAAAGAGCACAAGTCCAGTAGCACCTTAAAAACTAACAGGATTTGTGGCAGGGTTTGAGCTTTCGTTAAGTCACTGCTCACTTTATTTACTTATTATTTATTTTATTAAATATATAGCCCACCCTCCTCAAATAACAGGCTTGGGGCGGGTTCCAAACACATCAATCTGCATACAGTGCAGATTTACAATTAAAATTTAAAACATGTAAATCAATTAAAATTTAAAACCTAAAGCAATCTAGTACTACTTCTTCAGTTACATTTAATGAGATAATTGCAGAGAGAAGCAAGGCCTTTGCTATACTTCCAATTAGATGCTTTATTTATTATTTCTTCAAACTATTTATATACCGCTCCTCCAAACAATCACTCTAGACATTTTTTGACAAAATATAATAAAGACAATGCAAAACCCCCACCCCAAACCCTTTAAAAATTACCAACAGTACGATCTCAATTAACAGCAGAATCTTGCAAAGGAACTGGATGCTACTAGAGTTTAAGTGAAATATAAGTGCTATACATCTTATTGCAAAAACGGGATTGTTCAACAGTGCAGGAGTCACTAGGTAGAAGCAGCCCTGGCCTGCTTAGAGAGGAATGTGGGATAGTGTTACATGGTCCAACGTACTGACTCGGCTCAAGGTCAATATTGCCTACTCTGATGGGATATGGCTGTCTGGGGTCTCAGGCAGAGGCCTTTCACAGAAGCTACCACCTGTTCCTTTTCACTGGAGATGCCAGGAGCGGAACCTCAGACCTTCAGCATGTAAAGCAGATGCTCTGCCACTGAGGCATGGTCCCTCTACATGTTCGTGCAAGCTTTTATTTTGTTTATTTAAAAAATATTTATATCCCATTTTTCAGAAATAAGCCTTTAGTATCTGTAAAAACAACAACAGTAAAATTCAGCAATAATAACAGCAAAATAATACACTCACAACTCATAGAAAGAAACTGAAACATCACTGAAAGCCCTGGAAAGCCCCCCTCTTCTTCTGGCAGGCCTTCCCCAGGCCAACCCCAGGGTTGCCAGCTCTGGGATGGGAAATTCCTGGAGATTTGGGGACGGAGCGTGGGGGGGACAGGGACCTCAGTGAATAAAAAATTAAAAGGATGGGGGGGGAGTTTAAAAGGAGCTGTGTGAGGTTTAGATCCCTGCTGGTATTAACTTGAAAGGGGTATCAGAGAGGAGGCAAATGGCAGCATCCCCAGTGAGGGGGGGGGGGAGGATTTCAGTGCTACATGCAAACAAAATAGGGGCGGGGGGATCATCATCAGTGCGGAATGAAATTGACATGAGATGTAAAGAGAGAGAATGGGATGAGGAGCCTAAAGCTTTGAAAACAATTTTCCATTTCATGCTTTAGTGAACGAAGTTGGGGGGAGACCATTTTGGCAGTCTCCAGAAGCCTAACAGTAAAATGGCGGCTGAGCCACATGGACCTTCTACAAACCACTGAAGTTATGAATTGCTTGGGGTTGATCCGTTTGGGGGACAGAGTGTGATCCACACAGGACAGGCTCTAAAAAACTGCCAAGATCATGACCAGTGCGCAGGACCAAATTAGAGAATAACAAATAGAAAACCACGCATATTTGCAAGGGAGGGGAGGAAATTAGCATTACTATGCAGCTGCACTAGGGCATGGGAGAAAATACCCCCCCCCCATTTTTTTCAGTTTAGTGGCCTGAGACTAAAAAAGCTCTCCAGAGCTTCTGTCAGAGGACTCCTTCCCCATACAAATTGCAGCCCTGTGCAAAGCATGGTTGAGTTAAAACCGAATTTGCACAGGCGTACATGCACACACACACCATTGCCACTGATCACGGCTTGCAATGCCAGTGTCAGTGGGTTCTCCCATGCATTTCCCCATATTATGAGATCATGTAATTCTTTCCCTTTTTTCATAGTGGCCAATAACACAGCGAAGAACCCCCCAATGCTTGGCAATATGGAAAATGGGGCTTGGCAGCTGCTTGGCAGTTTTAAAAAAGTCTGGTCAGTTTCAACATCCAGTCCCCCCCCCTTTGCCTGCATTCCTTTCTGTTCCCTTTCATTCAACAAACTAATCCTAAAATGCATGTGCAAAACCTGAACCACGAGGACTTAAATGGAAAGTGCTTGCTGGACACTACTGTGCAGCTGCAATAGGGCAATTACATAAGTTTTTTTAAAAAACTTTTGGATGCCACACCCCACACATCACAAGTGACGTTCCACCCTGATTTAGAAAAGTGCATTTTTAAAAATTGTAACTGCAGAAAAAATACACCGGAGGAAAGAGAATGGGTTAAGGCGGGCACAGAATCCGAAGGCTTACTGCCCTGAAAATCTGCAGTAAGATGTGCGTGTGTAATGGGCCATGGAGATTTATTCAGGAGTAGGTTGTAATGTTTCTGTGTGAATTCAGACAAGGAAAGGATTTTTTAAAAAGGCACATAGACTGGTACAATGTCTTCTGTTTTTCACTCCCTCCATGTGCTGGTAGTTCTAGAGGGCAGCTGTGTTGGTCTGTAGAAGAACAGTTAGATTCGGGCCCAGTAGCACCTTAGAGGCCAACAAGATTTTGGGGGGAATGAACTTTTGAGACGAAGGGACGAAGGGAGCTCTGACTCTCAAAAGACAGTTCAACATGCAAAAACATGGGTTTAAACAACCTTCCATCTCTTTGCCTGGCTGCTCCAAGTAGCTCCTCTTGTGCTTTCCCTCTCTGTAATGAGAGAGGGGCTTGACTGTCTTTGGAAAACTCTGCCCCTCCAAAGACAGAGTAGTCTTTCTCCAGTTGCAGCCGGAGACAGGGGAGGCAACAAGAAGGCCTGAGAGAGCAGGCCAAAGATGGCCTGTTGAAACGCAAAGTCCACTTCTAGCCTATCCTTGACCTGAGCAGTGGTGACTTGGATGGGGTGGAGTGGGAGTCAGGAGCTTCCTCCTATCAAGAGCAACTCCTCAGTGGGATGAAAATGTGGAAGAGGAACTTCCTCCCATCAATGTCACTGCTGCCTGGGTCCCAAGGAGGATCCACAGAGCCCATTCTGAAGCTCACTGGGACAGCGGGGGGGGGGGGCTCCTCTGACTTCTGGAGCCTGCCCTGGAGGGAAGGAGGCTGCTTCCCCATTCATGGCACCATTTCTGTTGCCCTGTTCCTCACAGGAGTGGCATGCAAAGTACCCTGCTTGGCAGGGGCAAATTGTTTGAGCCAACCTCGGGTTTCCCCTCCCCTCCAAATCTGAGATATATTAGCAGCAACATTTTGGCACTTCCATTTCCCACAGTCCAGATGTTCAAAGAGCTTCAGCCTACAATCCACCCTGATCCCTGCCAATCCACATGACTGACAAGTTCCAGACCAGTCTGTGCAATTTCATGTGGGTGGCTTCAGACAGTGAGCATGGACTGCTCTGGCATTATAAAGAGACACTCCCATTTAACCAGAGGAACTGTGACAAAGGCCTCTATAGACACAAGCAGAATAGCATCTTGGATCTGGTATTAGCATGACTTTTGGGCAGGCAAGAAGAACATACCCATGAAGTATTGTGCATGTCTGGTATCTAATTCAAACCAGGAACTCCACTGCTGTGCGTCAATGTTGGCACACCAGCATGGTGCCCACTTGGGCTATGGATCCCTGGCAAGCTAACCTGGCACTTCTAAGTGAAGTAGCATAGCTTAAGGAAGACCCTGGGTATGTGGATCACTGGCTCAGGCTAGAGTCACTATGATGCAGCCACGCTAGCCAACCACCCAAGGAGTGCCATTTGCTCCATGGGGGGAACCACATGTATTGATGGGACAAAGAACATCCCTCGGGGGCCCTTTCAGGTCAGGCAAACAGAGTGGAGAGGGAGGTTCTTTCCCCCCCCCCCGTGTGCCACAGTCCTGATCAAAGCCTGGGAATTGAGTTTCAGGGAAGGAACTCTCAATGCACATCTGACTGCCAGGACCTGAGAAGGGTATGAACAAAACATAAGGGGTAGGTAAGGACTTCAGAAAGAAGGAAGACCGATAATCATTGCATATATGGCCAACTGAAAGCCCATAAGCAGACTCTCCAAAAATCTAACAGCTGGTCCTCCTTGGTCTGATGCATGTGTAGTAGGATCTGGAAGACCTGAATTCAAATCCCAACTCTGCCATTGATGCTCACTGGATGGCCTTGGACCAGTCGCTCTCTCTCAACCCACACCAAAGGATTGCTGTGGGGATAAAATGGAGGAGGAGAGAACAATGTTGTAAATTGTCATCTTTTCTTTTGCTGTCAGGTTGCAGCTAGGGTTGCCAATCCCCAGTTGGGGTGGGGGATCCCCTGATTTGGAGCCCCTCCTGCCACTTCAGGGCTATCAGAAAGCCAGGAGGGAGGAGGAATGGCCGCTGGGCACTCCATTTAACCCTATGGAGACCAGTCCCCATAGGGTATAATGGAGAATTGATCTGTGGGTATCTGGAGCTCTGGGGGGGCTGCTTTTTGAGGTAGAGGCACACATTTTCAGCATAGCTGCTGGTGCCTCTTCTCAACCCCCCCCCTCAAGTTTCAAAAAGATTGAACTAGTGGGTCCAATTCTATGAGCCCCAAAAGAAGGTGCCCCCATCATCCGTTATTTCCAATGGAGGGAAGTCATTTAAAAGGAACGCTGTCCGTTTAAATGCGACAGCAGCTTATCCAGAACTCACTTCAGAGTTCAATCACACTTCTTCCCTCCCCTCTCCCGGAGCCTCCTAGTAAGTCCCCTGATGGCTTTTCAGCCTCACCTGGCAACCCTAGTTCCAGTTGACTTATGGCAACCCTGTAGGGTTTTCAAGGCAAGAGACATTCAGAGGTGGTTTGCCACAGCCTACCTCTGCATAGCAACCCTGGTATTCCTTCGTGGTCTCCCATCTAAATAGTAACCAGGGCCAACCCTGCTTAGCATCCGAGATCTGACAAGATTGGGCTATCCAAGTCAGGGCAAGTTGTTTTAGGAGAAAAACAAGGTATAAATATCCAAATAAAAAAGAAAGAATGATATAAATAAATATCCTTCCACTGTCTCTAATCTCTGGGCCCCAGCTCAGCAATAGTGCTACTAAACACATCATTCAGCAGAAATCATTTCAATGAAATTTAGTGAGGATTATCCACTTTAGCTTCAGGCTTCTACTTTGTAAGAGGGAGAATACCAGAGGCCCTTACAGAAAGGGTGAGAGGCTGCGGGGGGGGGATCCCACTCTGCAGAGCTGACGGGATGGCCCTGATTTTGACCCCCTGTTGATCTCAAATGTCCAGCTATTCCAATGGCAACAAGAACTGGACTCAGCCTCAATCCCTTATAAAACAGCGGATCTGTCAAGTGCTGAGGCTCATCTGTGACACAGAGAAGATGAACAGTGCATAGATTAGTCTCATTCCTTCCAAATGAGTCATAGCCATCTAGCCAGCCACACAGATTCCAAGCCCCAGGAAGCCATCGCTTTAGCAGCAGCAGCAACATGAGGCCCAGACAGGAGGAGGGAGATCAAATTGCTGGTCATGCTGGGGGGAAAGAAAGCAAGATTCCCCCCCCCAAGAGATTGTTCTTCAAGGGATCTGTGTCAGGCTACTGAGCACAATACTCTTTATGATGCTATCAACAAATCTTAATGGATGGTGGACATGTGATAAAGCAGTAAAGTATTGGACAGAGATCCACAATGAGACACAAAAAATTTTGAATTGTACTTTTAAGAAAGACCCACAGATGTTATTGTTAGGTCTTAAAATGGAAGAAATAAATGTAGCCAAGAGAACACTACTATGGTACTTGACTACAGCAGCAAGACTGACTTTTGCTCAATGTTGGAAACAAGATAAAGTACCTGAAACATGGGAATGGATTAAAAAGACGTTGTTTTTGGCAGAAATGGACAAATTAACAAGAAAGTTAAACAACGAAGAAGATGAAACTTTCTTTGAAGACTGGAAAGACTTTCAAAAATACTTGTTGAAAAATTGGGACATTAAACGTGGTTTGATTTGCTTTGATAGTTATTAAGAGGAAAATGAAATAGAATTAGATTTTTGAATTGTTACCGTTTGTAAGAGAAAATAAGTTTAGAAATAACTGTAACAGAACAAGAGAGATATTAATGGGGTTGGAGCAGTGCGGGAAGCCTTGTTTGGGGGGGGAGAAGGGAAATTAGAAAAATTGATATGTAGGTTGGTTGAAAATGTATGAACATG
Organism: Gekko gecko; assembly: GCA_029375565.1. Lineage (NCBI taxonomy): Eukaryota > Metazoa > Chordata > Lepidosauria > Squamata > Gekkonidae > Gekko > Gekko gecko. Next base: position 113,473,826 of record JAPDNY010000008.1, read on the forward strand.
TGATATATCCAATAATAAACTGTATTTACCAAAAAAAAAAACAAATCTTAATGGATAGCATTTAATTTTTAGACATATTTTTGTTAGCTACCTTGGATATTTTTACTTTAAAAGAAACGGTATAAAGTATTTTAAGCAAATTAGTTTAATGATGCTTCTAAATCAGTATCATCTGTCCAGTCATGGGCAAAAATGTGTAGTATGCACAGAGATGACAGTCATCAACCTAGCTTTCATAACAGGACTCAAATTTGGCCATGCCTTCTCTCTTAAACTAAAAGTGCTAGGTTGTACTCTGTTTAATAGTCATGCTGTGAATGGTATATGCCCAGATGCATCAAACACGTCAGGAGACAGCTTTTTTTAAGAATATCTGGAAATTCTGCTGTCCTGATGTGTTCTGACATACTTACCATGAGGGGCTAGCCCATACAGTAGATCCAGCATCATGGCTTTCAAGACTGATGTACAAATATCAAAAGTGAATCGAGTTGAGTCTGGAAGCAGCCAGTTCTTTCTGCTTCAGGGACAGCACTGATTGGTCAGGTGTTGTAAAAGGCACTCAAGTCAAACCACCTCCCCACCACCTTCCTGTCTGGCCAAACTGACTGGCTGTAGGTTGTGGTCATGCACACAGAGTCTTTTTAAAGGCATTTTAAAAGGGGGCACTGAATAATGGCTAAAGCAGATAAAGATGGGAGTGCCCGCTGTCTGAAAATGTTGGAAGGTGTAAAATCTGCTGATAGCAAGGTGAGTGGGAGAAACTTGCCTGATGCATGGGAAGTGGTTGAGCAGGAATTCACATTGAGGTTGGAGTCAGGTACATGTGGATGGGGAGAAGCAAAGCTCAACAGGAAGACATACGCTCACTCCTAGGGGGAGGTATTCTAGACAGAACTGTGATCTGACAAGTACTCCATAATTCTTTCTCTCTGTTGTGTTATGGCGGCAGCCACAATGGATTTCCCAGGTACCTGCTACAGCGCCAGAGAAATGATTACACAGTATTGTGGTCCGGATTCTGATCATGCAGTAGATGTAATGATCTATCCTGGCTTCCCTTCCATAGTACCCTCTGTATCCCATTCTTGCTTAAAACACACCAAGTGACACCATTTCAGAGGAGGCCTTGTTAAAATTCTCACATCTATGTTAACTTTAATTAGTTAAGACACTGGGACATTTCTGTAGCGGCCCCCTCTTTACAGAATACTGTTTGTGTAGAAGTCTCTGCCATACTTCTAACAGATGACAAGGTGGTGGGGTTGCCAGATACCCCCCCCCGACCACTGGTGGGGGATAGGAGGGTTGGGTTGCCGGTTTGGAAATGCCTGAAGATTTGGGGATGGAACCTGGGGAGGACAGGGACCTCAATGAGGTACAATGCCACGGAATCCACCTTCCAAGGCATCCATTTTGTCCATGGGAAATGATCTCTAAAGTCTGGAGGTATAATTTATACCAGGGGATGCCCAGGTCCCACTTGGAGGCTGACATCCCTGCATGGTGGACCAAAGTAGACATCTACTAATAAGCAAAGCAATAGGAGTAGGATTACAAAATGAGAAACTGCAAAAATGTATCAGACATTATATGCCAAGTGGTGCAGAAAAAAGAATTATAAAGTAGTCAATGCAGTAAGAGCAGGATAATACAACAAATACATAATACCTACCATTCACAGTGATAACAACATAAGAACACAAGAAGACCCCCGCTGAATCAGAGCAATGGTCCATCTAGTCCAGCATCCTGCCTCACACAGTGGCTAACCAGTTCCTCTGGGGAGCCAACAACAAGGTATAGAGGCCAAGACTTGCCCTTGATGCTGCCTCCTGGATCTGGGATTCAGTGGTTTAATGCCTCTGAACATGGAGGCCCCCCTCAGTCACAATGGCTAGTAGCCCTTGATCGACTTATCCTCCGTGAATCTGCATAATCCCCCTTTAAAGCTGTTTATTCCTGGGGCTATCACTACATCCTGTGGCAGTGAATTCCACATTTTAATCACTCTCTGTGTAAAGCAGTATTTGCTTTTGTCTGTCCTGAATCTGCGGCCCATCAGCTTCATTGGATGCCCTCACTGGATGCCCTCAAGTGGCATAGACTACAGTCTTCCTGTTCCCTTTACAAAAGCACCTTCTGGAACCGTCCCCTACTACCTTTATCGAAATGCCCTCCTAAACAATTCTGTTTTGTGTAGCTTGTGGAATGACAGAAGTGTGGGGGCCTTTCTGGCCTCCTCGGGCTGACCATTTCACAAGATAGGGGGGCACAACAAAGAATGCCCGTGATGCTTCTGGGGTCACCAAGGGCAGGGGCTCTATTCTGTCCCCATTGCGATCTTCAGCGCTCAAGACACAGCCATGATGGAAATCCCTGCCTTCCTTGGCTGTTGCAGTTGGCAGGCAGCCTGGTCCCCGCTAACAGAGACACACCCACACCCATAACAGGAGGCACCAAATCCCTACAATATATGTAAACTCTCCACCCACCTGCTTAACATCGTGATGGCATTTCACCAGTAAATATAATTAATATAATGGGGAGGGGGCCTCAGTTCAGTGGTAGAGCATCTGATTTGCATGCAGGAGGTCCAAAGCCCAGTCCCTGGCATCTCCAGTTGAAAGGACCAGGTAGTAGATGATGTGAAAGACTGCAGCCTGAGACCCTGGAGAGCCTCTGCCAGTCTGAGTAGACAATACTGACCCTGATGGACCAAGGGTCAGGTTCAGGATAAGGCGGCATCACGCATTCATGTGAACAAGTCCCAACATCTTGCCAAAATCCACTAATCCCAGTTTTAGGAAAGGTGCAAGCACATGCTTAACTCTCTCCCAGAAATAAAAAATGATACTGAATCAAAACACTGATCTTGAGGGAGGTTTTTGTTGTTGTTGTTGTTGATTCGGGCTGTGGTTTTGTTAACAAGAGATGTTTCAGCACCTCAACGTCCTTAACATTCTCTCCCCTGTGCTCTACTTTGTTAGCTTAAGAAAAGCCGCCCGATACCTATATTGTGACTGCTCTATTGCGCCACATCAGCCAGTCTGTGTTGCGCATCACTTTAATCTGCAGCAGCTGCAAGTGCCAAATGAGAAAGTGGTGACAAAGAGAAACAGGAAACTTGCCTCTTGCGGGCAGCACCTGCTCTGCAGGAAGGAAATAAACTTGACAATAGGGTTGGGGCAAGTCTATATTTAGTTCAGGAATCAGCCTGAGAGTGGACGGCCATATCGCCTTGTCTCCAACAGCTTTCTTGACCGCAAACAGATAAAACTGTTTAGAAGAAGATGGCCATGTTAGATCCTCAAAGCCCTTTCCCAGAGGGACGGGTGTGTAATTTTAGCTTCTGGTGTTGGTTTCACTCCCAAGTGCATAAGCCAGAGAAAAACAGCTGACGGCTCATTGAACACTTTGATGGACATTCTCCTTTTGTTCCTATCAGAGGTCATTGTAGCATTTTTAAAAAAAAGTTTACTCCCCCCCCCTCACCAATATGAGACTGGTTCAAAAAAAAAAAAAATTGGGGAGACATCTTTTAGAAGAATTGAATAATGCAGAAAAATAGTTATGAAATCATCGGTGTTTATTATGTGTTAGAATAACAAATTTCCCAATAATATAAAAACAGGTGATTTTTTCCCCCTTTTGCTGTGAAAAACATTATTGACTTGGTTACACACATTTATATTGAAACTCGAGAACAAAAGTGGATTCTGCACAGGGACGATTCTCCATTCTGCTGTCATTGCCACTATAAATATGCTCCATGCTTTCTCCTCTCCTCAACCACAACCTTCTATGCTTTTTGCCAGGTTGTTGGTGGGGGTGCAATTGGCAGTAGCTATATCTATTACCAATCCACCCCCCAAATAAAACCTAGCAAAAGCCTGCTGGTGGAGGGGTACTGTCAGGTTTAAAATCAAGTAGATCCAGTCATTCTTGCACAAAGAAAGGTTTATTAGGATTATCTTGCTAAAACCCACAGTAGGAGGTCATTGTCAGGAATGGGGAGCAAAGCAGAGCAAGGCATCAAAGGCATCACTTTCTGACAGGTACTAGTGGACAAAAAGGGAAATGGGTTGGAAATGTTGCAGCAAGCAGGATTGAAGCATGCAGATGGCATTCATATATCCAGACCCCGTGGTACTGCTCCTCCCTACCCATTCCTGCTCACCACATCAGTGCACAAGTGCCAACCTGATGATAACCAGGTAGGGGCAGTACCAGTACCTCTGCAGCATGGCAACCCCTCCTCCTCCCCACAACTGCACAGCCCAGGCTCCCAGCTGAGCCTAGGATTGCCAGGCAACTGGTGGGAGGTGGCCTGGGTGGCCTGCAACTGGTGGGAAGTGGGGGAGGCAGAGACATATGGTTCGGGGGTTGGTTGATGATCCTGTCGTAATCAGTGTAGTGACAACACTTCTGGCACAGCATGGAAGTGACATCTTCATGCTGGAGTGATTCTCTAGCATTTGCCCAAAGTTCTGTGGTTTAACTATAGAGTTGTGGGCAAGTGCTAGAGTGTCACTTCACATGATGGCATCACTTATAGCTTATAGGTCACACTGGAAGTGATATCATTGCACCGGAAACAGTCCAGGTTTTGGGGGGAAACACAGCAAGTCCAGGGAAAACCCAGAAGGTGGGCAACTGCACCACAATGTTGTGTGAAAGCCCACCACACACTCCCCCCACAGTTTGGAACCAGAGGAGCGCTGAAGAAAACCTCTGTGTAGAAGTAACCATTGTTTATAAGCAGAAAAAAGGTCATCTGCTTATGTGATTTGTTTCCTACTGAAAAGGAAAGTTATGATTCATAGCCACTTGGAGCAGGTCTCTTGAGAGGCAATATATGCATTTCCTAAACAAATAAAATAATGCATTTATTTATGAATATATATTTGCAGTTTTCCCTCCATCTGACCCTGGGCAAAAACACAATTCAGCAGTAACAAAAATCCTGTCAGTACAACTATTTTCCCTCAAAAACCCTTCAGTCATTTCCAATATATTATACCTGTGACATTTTTGTTTAACTGTTTCCTCTCCACTTTTCTACCCAATGGGAACCCAAAGAGGCTTACAACGTCATTCTCTTCCATTTTATCCTCACAACATCACTCCTATGAAGACCAATTTCCCACTTTTTTGAGGCAAAATGTGGCCACGCAGTAAGTAGTGGGAAATTGACACATGGGGGGGGGGGGAGAGAGAGCAAGGACACAGCAGCGGCTAGTGGGAGATCAGGAGTAACTGGCCCAAGGTCACTCCATGAGCTTCCGTGGCAAGGTGGATATTTGAACATTGGCATCTACTGTGGCTTCCTTCAACAGTGCCCCTCAGCTGATCTCAGAGCATAGGCGAAAACATACAAGTAAAGGTGGTCCCTTAGATCTAAACCTTTAAGGGCTTTAAAGGTCAGAGCAGCCCTTTGAATTAAGCCAAAAAATGTACTGAAATAATGAAGCTGGTACAATACAAGCTCAACATAATTCATTTTAACAAGCCCTGGTTTACATTCTGACTGCTATATTCAGAACCAGGTGCAATTTCCAAGCCACCTTCAAAGGCAGCCCTGCACAGAGCATGTTACAGTAGTCCAGTCTATATTTACACGTGTGACAGAAATCAGGTAAACTTTTTCCAGGAACAGCTGTGCCTGGTATACCACTATCTTCTGGACCCTTCTCTCTGGACTAATTTCAGGACAGTACCACCAGGTAGCCCAGAAGAATATGATCAATGGAATTGAAAGCCACGAAAAGATCCAAGGGGACCAACTTGTATGTACTTCTCATCCGAAGACTGCCAATATATTATCAATTAGGACCACCAAATTGAGCATACAGATCACATGAGGCTACCTCATGCTGAGTCAGACCATTGGTCTTTCAGTGTTGTCTGTCTGTTTTGACTGGCCACGGGGGTCTGTGTGCGCACCAGAAACTGAACCTGGGACCTTCTGCATGCAGAACAGATGCTCTGAATCATGGCCCCACCCAAAGGCAGTTTCAGAGCTGTGACTAGGATGGAAACAAGACTGAAAAGAATCTAGATAATCCATCTCATCCAGAAATATATGGATTTGAGAAGCCACAACCTTTTCAACACTCTTACTCATAAACTATTTCGAGGAATGGCTCTTAAAGCCAGTTAAAGTTAATGACTCAGTATGCAGAAGATGGCTGAGCTCATCTTTACCAGGTCCACAATCCTGTTTGGCATGTTTCTTGGGAGACAATTTCCTCAATGTATCTATATGAAGCTTCTCAGCAGACTTCACTCAAATGCAGTGGCATCTTTCCCATTAACAGTTTTGAAATAGCCTCCTGATGGCTTAGACATTCCGATTCTGGCACTTCAATTATTATTATTATTATGGTACTTAAATTAGTGGGCACAGGAAATCTAGCAAACAGTATATCTACTTAACAATGTAATGCCAGTGAGGGGGAGGGATCAGAATGGATGAGTAGCCATGCTGGCGAGAGCAGGCCTGGATCTTAACATTGCAGCATCTATTTCCCCCCCCTGAATTTTACTCTTAAGAGAACGAATACACTCCCTTCTGCCTACTTGCTATCTTGCTTCTTCTCCTCACCCTTCATCCTTTCCCATATTTATCTTTAAAAGGATTCTGGCTAAAGTCAGCCCTGACCCCAAAGTTTCTTATAGGGATCAGGAATGTAACTCTTGCAAGGGAGCCTCTTTGGTTAATCTTTCTGCTGTTCCCTCATTTCACCACAGTTGAGGGGGGAGGGGGGTGCACAGGTTGAACTTTCTCTTGGGATCCCTCAGGGACTCTAGGCAGGCCTGCTTTTCACTGTGACAATAAATCTGTGTCTTCTTGACTATATCACTTCACATTCAAGATGGGGGCTCCAAGTTACAATGGAATTGCCCCTCAAAAAAACCTGTGTGTATTTTAAAAAACGACCACATCAGGAAGAACTCTAGGCTAGAACCTGATATCTAGATTTTTAAGTGCTAGAATGCACTTAAACAATAGTTGGCCACATGAGTTTGAAACAGTACAGCCAGGTTTGCCAGCACCTGGATAAAAAATGCCCTGTCCGCTTAACAGAGGCTCAATATGGATTTTACTTACCAAGTGATATTTACCTCCAAGAAAAGCTTCAAGTGCCCATTTCCACTACACATGTGAAGCTTCTGTTAAAGGGGAAGGACATTTTTGAAATCCAGGCTGCTGGCAATCTTAAATATTACCCCAGTGGCAGTTTGTTGTCATTGTTTTGCCTCATTGAGAAGTAAACCTCATTGTTGGCCTGAGTCTTGGCCACTTCCCTTCCCCACAGATCAGACCCAGTTCTCTTCTTGTCCACTCTGAAGTGCCCTGCTAGGAGATGCAGGCCAGGGTAATCCTGTGAATGTCTACCACACTTAACTACAACTATTTACTATAAATCTCTACAGCAAATTTTGCCTAGTTTGCTTATTATAAGCTCCCTCTAGTGCAGAGAGCTGTAAATCTTGAAAAGAAAAAGGTGTTTGTTCCTCCCTCAGAGTTCATAATATTAAACAAAGACAGACAGCTTTGAATAGGAGCTCACTTTCATCACAAAACCTAAGCTGAGGGGCATGAAGAGGTAATGACCAGGAAACAACTAATTTGCAAAGAATGTAAAAGAGGGCAATGACTCATCAGCAATGCTAGTCAGCAACAATGGATGAGAGAGAGAGAGCTCAACACACAGCTGTTGTGCCTATTTCCCCACTGCTAATAGGTTGCTGGCATATGCTGAGTTTGTACTTCCTCCATCCACTGGGTCTCCATATCTGATCTTCCTGGGAAACTGAACACTTTTTTGCACACAACAAAACAAAATGTGATCTGGCAACACATCATCTTTGGAGAGATACTTCAGCAGGCCTTGATCTGGGGACGGTCCCACAATATCTCTAGAGAAACTGTGCTGCATACAGACTGCAATATATAACAGATGAGAGAGTAAGTATTTGTGGACTACAGGGGAACTTGCACCGGGAACTTCCAAGGGAGCCACCATGTTCAGAGGCAATTGGAACGGCATGGTTACCAGTCCTGCAAACCAAGAAATAGGACCATGTCTTGTTCCCAGTAGCACCTTAAAGACCTGCATTTTTTCCCATGGTATACGCTTTCATGAGTCAGAGGTCACTTTGTCAGATATCTTCGGACTGTTATCTAACAAAGTGAATTTTGACTCACAAAAGCTTATACCCTGGAAAAAAATTGGTCTACCAGACTCAAATTTTGATCTATTACTACAGATTATCATAGCTGCCCACTTGAAACATGTTGTTTGTGAGCTTCTCCAAGATTTTTGACAATCTATTGATAGAGACATTAGATTAGATGGAGAAAAGGAATTTTTGTGTTAATAGGTTTTTAAGTTTACAAAATTGTGTGGGAGGGTTCTGTTGTGCATCATTAATCCCAGTTCGTTAATTACTAACTGAACACCAAAGGGACTATCCAGTTGTTTGTGTGCAACTAACCCATCTATATTCAGCATGGCAATCACAATTTATATTTCCCAGGTACCGAATAATGAACTCTGAGTGCTCAGAAAACGCACAATTCCGCAAAGAAGCACAGCTGCGGTGAAAAATGATGCTGCCCCCCCCCCGCCCCGAGTTCACTTATTCCACAAAAATTGCCTGAAAAGACCCAGATTCTGACAGCTTCAGAAGATTCTTCTGTGTGGGAGCAAATAAATTTGTTTCCAAAGATCAACAGTCCCCACACCTGCTTGAAATACAGCCCAAGGGCAAATATCCAGGTTTGCCATCATCCAGGCCATGCTTGGAGTTCTCCTGGAATTAACTCTGATCTCCAGACTACGGTGATCAGTTCCCTTGGAGAAAATGGCAGCTCTGGGGGTTTGTGGACTCTGTGGCATTATGTCCCACTAAGGTCCCTCCCTTCCCAATTTCTGCCCTCCCAAGGCTCTGCTCCCAATTCCTCAGGAATTTCCCAGCCCAGAGTTGGTAACCCTACAGATCTCCCACACTTCTCTTCAGAAGAGGCTATTCTTCTAGACTGTAACCTCAATGTCAGCAAGTCAGATCTTCCAAGCCCTTCTTAAGATAAGTCACATAGAATGCTACCATTGCAACGGATTTTCACTTCTGAAGTTCCTGACAATGTTCCACAAATCAGTTCCTTCCCCTGCCCCTCCGATTCATTTGCACCAACAATTGTTGCTATGCTACATCTCTCTCAGAAGATTGTTTGAGTTACTGTATGGGTTCTTCAGTCTACTCTATGATGTCATCTCCTCCATGTTTGTAGCCCCACTTTAACTTTTCCCCTCAATATGGAATGCTAGGCATCTATATGTTTGAGGGCTAGATACGCTTTGCAATCTGCGTCAATGTTAATTTTTTACATCCTTGGCTTTCCCAGTGTCTTGAAGCCTGTCTTTGCTTATTTCTTCTGCAGTGCTGCGGTTTCCTTTCGTGATGCTCAGATCAAGGGCTGTTACATAGCTTAACAGCAAGACTGAATTCCCTGCGGCTACAACGTAGGTTGCAAAATCCTTGCTATTTTTTACATTACAAGTCACTTGCATCTGGACCTAGTCTGCAGTGGTTTTTGTGTTCATGTGCTGAAGGCATATAGATGACCTCAAGTGGCATAGATGGACTGCTTCAACTACAACAGAGGTCCCCAGCCTCTTTGACCCTGTGGTCACCTTTGGAATTCTGACACAGGACAGTGAGCACAATCACAAAATGGCTGCCATAGGAGGTGGGACCAATCACAAAATATCAGGGAGCAAGGTTACACATAATTGTAACAGTAACACTTCAGCATTTCAGGCAGAAGCTCTGTTTAACAGGATACCTTTGAATCTGCACAGGCAATCTTGTGCCCTGCTTTGCAAACACCCACTTAGCTCCTTCCACTTTCTAAAAGCACTTGGCAGGCAGGCACCGAGAAAAGTGTCGGTGGGCACGATGGAACCCATGTTGGGGACCCCAATCTAGAATGCTGATAATGCTCTTCTTGTCTCTACAATCAATTTTATGTCAGTGCCTCCCTTGTACAGAATTCTTTTTGCACTTCTTTGAGTATGCACATCTTTATTCATATTACACATAATCCTTCACCATTTAGTTCTCTTGTCCTCAAACAATGGTTTGCAAAACTTTGGGACATCATAGTAACAGACAAGTTAGCTTCTCAGCTGTTAAATGCAGAAAATCCTTCACAAAATCCAGTTTTGTGGGAAAATGGTTTCCATTTTTTACTTACAATGTCTGAAAATGATGCCTTACCTACTAGGTATTCAGATTCTGTATTTTATTAATCTGTTTAAGAATAATTATAATTCTATTTGTTGTTATATACATTGTTGTCTCCTAGTTGAAACCTGTTATTGTTCTTCACAATTTGCTTGTTTTCTTATTTTGTTATATCTATTTGTTGTAATTTTGTAAGTTTAAAATAAAAATACAGAGTTTAAAAATAAAATTTTCCTGGGCTTTTGCCTGTATGTCTGCTTTCATAGCTTTTGCCTAAGTCTGTATACTTGAGCTTTAAAAAAAAGTGAATGTTTTCATTTGTAAGACACGCAAATATCCAGGATTGCCATACTCCAGGTGGTGCTTGGAGTTCTCCTGGAATTAACACTGATTTCTAAACTACAGAGATCTGTTCCCCTGGAGAAAATGGCAGCATTTCAATGGTGAGATGTGCATTTTGTAAGATATGTGATATGAATGACACGTAGACAGTTCTCGACAAAAGTGATTCAGCTTTAATAGTGATTCAACAGCTCAGAACAGACGACAAAACATAGAGCAACAGTCTCTTATTTAAACAGTGCGGGCTAGCATAGCCAGACCCATATTCCGGTTAACAACCAATAGTATTACAGAGATAACATCCAATCAGTTTGCTTCCCTCCAGCACAATCCTTGTCTCCTGATTGGCCTGCTACACAGAGTAGCCAATCAGTCATTGCCATTTAGGATACCAGCATGTCAATGGAGATGCAATCCAAGCACAGGACATAACAGTATGCATTTTGATTGTGATGCGCTGCCAGCGGGGGGATGGAGCCTCTTCGTTGGGATCTTCTGGTACGCATCCCACAATGACATCACCCGGAAGTGATGTCATTGCACCAGGCACATTGCCAGGAGGACGCTCTAGCATTCGGTTGAAAACTCTGTGGTACCATAGAGTTTTTAGGCCAAGTGCTAGAGCATCTCCCCAGTGATGTGCCGGATGCGATGACGTTGCCACGATCCTGGCTGTTCGGGGGCAGGATTCCCCCCCAGGTGGATCCGGGTGGCAGATCAGGGGCCCCTAAAGCAGGCAAACCCCTGCCCCCTAGGGGGAAATGGCAAGTCTATGGTGATAGCTGCCACTGCAGCAGAGGTGGGTGTTGGAAAAAAGGCCTAAACGCTGTCTCAAGCTTCAGCCTCCAAGGGGGGGGGGTTTGCAGGTCAGTGAGACAGACAGGCAAACTGTGGGTTGTCTTCTTGTTTACTCTCCTGTCTCTGTCCTTTGAAGTAGACTGATAGATTACAGGGAAATTGCCTTCCTTTCTTCCTTCCCTTATTCTCTTCTCTCACACACATCCACAATGGAGGCTGGATGCCTCTCTGCATCCAGACCCATCCAGGGGAATTTAGTTTTGTCTCTCTCTCTTAAGCTTCACTATTTAGAATGTAGTTCCTAAATAAAAGGCCTATTATTAGTCTTGAAACTGAAAAGAGTGGCTCTGTGTAGCTTTGCTGTTTGTTTCTGAACTGATTCAGCTTTAGTCAGCCTCCTCTGTTTTACATTTGTTCCCCTTTGATCCAGGACTTTGTTTTATTTTTTCCTTCCAGAAGTGAAGCAGACTTTTCAGAGCTGGCCAGACTTTTCAGAGCTGGCCAGTTGCACATCCACGCAAGACCTAGTGGTTCTGTTTGTGTAATAGCCACACTTTGTCAAGTGCAATGATCTGCAGAGTTATACCTTCATCTTCTGTGTTTCCAAATGTACTGTTAATTGCCTTAACTGGATGAGATCTTCAACTAGAGTCACCAGCATCGCTTGCCTATATCTGTGTTTCAAAGTCACTTTTTGTCTAGGGTTAAAATAATCCAGCATTTTAGGGGTCATCCTCTGTATCTGTGAGTGTGTCAAATAAAGCAAACCATAAGCTTCCTCGGCATAATGCAAGACCAAAAGATCTCCTCCTAATATTATTGGTGAGACCGGAAATAAGCTTTGCAGACTCTGTGTCTGTTTTTTCCCTTGTCGTGAGTTTATAACGCTTACTTCATGCACTTCAAATTAAAGAAATGCTGGCAGGCCTCTTGAGTGGCCATTTTAGGACTGGAGAAATCACAAGTACAGTTTATAGCCCTTCATTTCCATGGCAAGGAGCAAGGCAGTTAGCTTTTCTTATCTGCTACAGATTCCTATTTCTTTTCACCATGTTGCCAGACACATTTAGTTGCTTCAAACACAGGCATTACTTTATTGAACATGAACTCAGTGATTGATCCTAGCTTGCAACTCCCTGTTACCTAGGATTGCCAGGTCTGGGCTGGAAAATACCTGGAGACTTTGGGGGTGGATCCAGGGAGGGCTGGGTTTGGGGAGGGGAGGGGCCTCAGCATGATACAATGCCATAGAGTCCACCCTCCAGAGCAGCCATTTTCTCCAGGGGAGCTGATCTCTGTCACCTGGAGATCAGTTGTAAAAGCGGGAGATCTCCAGGGCCCACCTGGAGGCTGGCAACCCTAGAGCTTCCTTCTCTTAAACTCTGTGATCCTTAAGTTCATATCTTTACATAGATCACTGTCTCCATAACTGTGTTCAGATTAGGCCTGAGACTTTGCCTGGACAATGTTCAGATTCTGATGATATTCTTGTGACCTTAATCTAGTTCAAGGGCCTCCAGCCCTTTTGAGCCTGTGGGCATCTTTGGAGTTCTGACGTAGGGTGGTAGGCCCAACCACAAAATTGCTGCAGCAGGTGGAGCTACATACACAGAGGAAGCCCAAGTGCAGGGCAGAGGAGGGGTAATTTTTAAAATGCACCAGGAAAGAGAGCCAGCATGGTATAGTGGTTAAGAGCGGCGGGCTTTCATCTGGAGAACTGGGTCTGATTCCTCACTCCTCCATCACATGAAACCTGCTGGGTGACCTTGGGCCAGTCAGAGTTCTTTCAGAACTCTCTCAGCCCCACCTTCTTCACAAAGGTGCCTGTTGTGGGGAGGAGGGAAGGCAATTATAAGCCACTTTGAGACTCCTTAGCGCAGAGAAAAGCGGGACATAAAAACCAGCTCTTATGAGGGTTGAGAGAGAATAGAATAAACTATGGTGGCAGCTGCCAATGAAATAATGTTATTTTAATCCGCATAGCTGATAATATCTCCAGTGGCCAGTCAGAAACTCTGCAGGCTAAAACGCCCACCTGCCCGTCCCACTTTCTAAAAAGACTTGGAGGGCACCCAAAAAGGTTATCAGCAGGCACCATGGGACCCACAGGAACCACTCTGGGGACCTCTAATCTAGCTCAAGGTCCTCCATAGCTCAGTCTCTGGCTTTCAATGAACTCTTCCTGAGGGGAAATCAGGCTTTCCCCCAGAGTGTCACTTAGCCTTAATTCTGATCCTGCTGACCTTATTGTTCCCCATGTGCTCAGTCACTACATATAGCCCAGCTCAGAGTCTTCAGGGCAGATCTTTCTGCTTTAGTGGAGGGGAAGGATGGCAGGCAACAGACTTGCACTGGGATGTCAGGTCTCTGCTGTGCTTTGGATCAGCCTTTGTGCTCTCCATGGAAGAGTCATTTGCCCTGTAGATCTGGACACTGCTATGATGCTGTGATCACTTGCTCTCTCTGCAGCTTTCCACTGTGATGATTCAGCTTTATAAGACCTTGCCTGGTTCCTGCAGGCTCTGAGTTCCCAGCTGGACCAGGACAAAACAGATGCTCTGGGGGCCCAAGGCAATTTGAGTTACACTTTTCTAAGCTGCACAAACCCTTTAGGATTTTTAAGTTTGGGGCCTGAGCGATAGAGAATCCACAGACCAGCTCTTCCTGAACATGGAAAACATCTGTCTAAGGTTTTCATCCTCGTATGCAGCTGCAATAGGTTATTTTGTAGCTGCTTGAATGGGAATAATCCAGTTTAATTTCCATTGCCTGTAATGGGCCCCAGAAGAGATCATATCTTCAGTGCATTTGCACAGCCTCTCAGGCCCTTGACAGATGCCGGATTAAACCTGTGCTATTTGCCATACTGGGAACGAATTGCTAGAACGGAAAGAAACGATATGGAGCTAATACATATATATTTAAATGCCAGTATCTAAAGACAGTCTGCCCACTGTTCCTATGCAATTTCATACATTTCAGAAAGAGGCAGCTGATCTACATTTTTCAGTATTAGTGAAGGAAAACTAACTCCCAAGACTGATATCATATGAACCAAGTCTCTGCCAAGAAGGAATTTGCAACACTGAGTTATACATTCCAACAAACAGGAGTCTGTGATGGGAACGCTATGCCAGCGCTAACCGTCGGCAAAGCAATATACTGCATCTGTGCAGCTTTTTCTCTCTGCCTCCCATACAGCCAAACTACTTTAAAAAAAAATTGATCAGTGGCATTATGCACCTTAGAAAACAACTTTTGCTGTAATCAAACTTAAAACAATTTGAACTTAAAACAATTCGGTTTAAGTGGACTATATCAGTAGATAATCAATTTTTAAAGGAGCAAGGAAATAGACACTGGATCGGGTCCAACCAGCTTTTCCACCCGTGAAAAAGTGAGAAGGCATGAGACCTGCATGCACAAAAGCTGTGTAGAATGGGAGCTGTAGAAGGGAGGAGAATTGAGTGAGATTAAGTGGGAAAAGGTGGCTGGATCTAACCTGCTAAGTCTACCTACAAGACCACAGAGCCAGTTCTACAGCAAACAAAGCAAATGCAGCCATAGAAGCACATTTTGAATACAATGTATATGGATTAAGCTTGTTCCGTAATATAATATTTATCTATCAAGCCAGCGCAAGCCAAGCCTTTTGTTCTCAAAACCTGTTCCTAGCAGAAAAAACCTGCATGAGCTTAACTCATCTCCCACAAACTTTTAACACCCATCAACACTGATAGCCATATAATCAAGGGGTCTATTCAAAAGTGGTTTTGCTAGTTGAACTGGGGCAGGAAGTATTCAGATCAAACTTGCTGTTTCTGGGAGACCTGTAAATATAGTTGATTTTGTTTGTTTGAAATGCGCCTGGCAGGCTGGGATCAGTTTCTTCTCCCTGAAACTCACTCACTCATGAGGTCACTAGTAAGGCAGCAAAGGTCTCTACTGGTTCTTGCGTAACAGGGATGAGGCGCTACTTTCCTCCTGCCCAGATATTTGATTGGGCCTTCTATCAAAAAGGGTCATGCAATGTTATTTTCCTAAGTTTTTTGGAAAGGTACTCTCTAGTTTCCCTTTCTTATTCTTTTGTGGGTTATGCCATATATGCAAAACATGACATATTGTTTAGATGTTTGTAGGCTCTGCCCCAGCCCACTTAGCCCTAATTTGAAAAAGATCTTTAAACCTCCGGAAACTAACCTACACTTTTGCAACACTATTCCTGCCACCTAACAACTTTAGGAAGAGCAAAGTAATTCCCTAGATATGCAGCATTTCATGTTTATTTTCCAATCGTTTGTTCCTTGTGTTTGCGATACTCTAGGAATTTGCCCTAGTCTTTATGGTACTAAAGACCATAGAGATTAGGGGAGGCAGCCTCAAGTGTCACCTGGCAGTGACACCCCAGAATTCTGGCATTTACCAAGGCAGTGTTGGGAGCCTTACTTTGAAAAAAACTTATGAATGAAGGCATATAATTTTGCCTGGGTAATACTAAATTCACTAATGTCGAAAGCCCCAATAAAACCTAACTTTTTAATCATAAGCAACTGCTATAGCAAAAATAAATCCATTGGATTGGTCTAGGGATTGGAAAACTGAAAATGCTCCCCAAGGGTTGCCCGGTCCCCCCCGGCCACTGGTGGGGGGGGGGGTAGCATTGCCAGATCTAGGTAGGGAAACTCCTGGAGATTTGAGGATGGAGCCTGTGAAGGACAGGGACCTCAGTGGGGCACAATGTCATAGAGTCCACCCTCCAAAGCATCCCATTTTTCCAGAGGAACTGATCTCTGTAGTCTGGAGATGAACTGTAATTCCAAGGGATCCCCATGTCCCACCTGGAGGTTGGCATTGGTACAACTCCTCCCATATTAAACTGGAAGGGGTTGCTCAGTCTCAGATTACTTCTTGTTAGTTGTTCATGGGTATGTTTTGGGAGAGAATGTGCCATCAAGTTGCAACTGATTCCTGGTGATCCCAACTATGGGATGTTTGCTGCAAGATATGAGCAGAGGTGGTTTGCCATTGTCTTCCTCTGCAGAGCAAGTCTTCTTGATGGTCTCCCATCCAAGTGCTGACTATGGCTGAACCGGCTTAGCTCTCAAGCCCTTGACAGGCTTGGGCCAAACTGGGGTATTCAGGCCATTAGGTATGTTTATGTACTCATTTTTAATAGGTGGTAAAAAGTGGCAAATATCCTTTGGGCTGAAGAACTAGTATGCAAATAAAAAGCGTTAAACCAACTGTTGTCCATCTTTAAACCACATCCAGAGTTACTGGTCCCTATTATTAAAAAATTCTAAATGAATCAATCATTTATTGAAATGAAAGAATGTATTTTTGGATAGTCCAGTCCTTGACAGATAGCTCTGATATAATAGCTGAGGGGTTGGATGTGTGTAGCAGGTTGGCCAAGCAGAGAAGTAAACATTTGCTCCTCTTATCCCCCTTCTCCACAAAGATGTGGGAAGAGCAGAAGCTTCAGTCCCTTTGTTCTAAGTCCACAAAAGTACAGGGTTTAGCTCCTCTTCTCTTTGCCCCCTTTACCAGGCAAACATGAAGAAAATAGTTCCTGTCCCTGCCAGATGGAAGCTAAACATCCATTCATGTTCTTCATTTTCTGTAGAAAACAGGGGACAAGAGTGGAAGTCTGGCTCAGAGGAAAACATCTCGGCTCCTTTCCTCCCTTTTCTAGTGGCAGTGTATCACTGCAACGACCTGTTCACAGAGAGGGATGAGGTCCTTGGAATGAGCCCAGGAGCTTCCATTCTCCAAGCAACAGGTGAAGGCATCATCTGTTAAGCCTGAGGGGAGAGTATTAGGTTCCCCCTGCAAACATTTCTTTATCAATATTTAAAATGTCTGTATATCTTCTTCCCAAAATGTGCACCTGAGGTGGATCACAACAGAATAAAACAGCTCATAACAATAAAATAATCCCATAAAACCTCAAATAAAAACCAGTCCCTCTCTATGATGATCAGCTCTAGGGTTGCCAGCTTCCAGGTGGTGGCTGGAGATCTCCCGCTATTACAACTGATCTCCAGGAGACAGAGATCTGTTCGCCTGGAGAAAAGGGCTGCTTTGAAGGTGAACTCTACAGCATTATACTCCATCAAAGTCCCTCCCCTCCCCAAACCCTGCCCTCCTCAGGCTCCATCCCCAAAATCTCCAGGTATTTCCAAACCCAAAGCTGGCAAACCTAACTGCAACTGCAGGATCAGCTAAAACAAAAACAATATCAAACCATGCCAAAGCAGAACGATACCTGATCAAGAGGACCAGTCAATCAATCCATTCATTGACAGCTAGCTGGCTGATAGACTCGTTGGGTAGTTTTGCAAAGTTTGTTAATAGTTAACCAAAAGACAACAGTTCTTAGAAAAGCCGTGAAACTGTTTTCATTCCAACTCTCTTGACTGAAATGGAAAAAAGACAAAATTTCAATGTTAAAAAAAAATATAACTATTTGGAAGGAAGCCTGACATGTTAATTAAAGTCTTGTGATTTTTTTTCCTGCCCAGCTACTTTCCTGATTTCAGAAAAACACCACCATGTGGGATATATTTTGGGTTTGGCAATCTTGGTCACTGAGCTTGTGCATAGTTTGTGTCGAAAAGACAAGGAGAAAGCGCTGAGTGGGCATGTGCCCATTCATTTCCTCCCCTCCCAAAAATGTTTCATTCAGGAAGATCTTGGATCTGACTCACCGAACAGTTGCCATTTTCAAGGCTTACAACATCTTCCCTTACAGATGATTTTGGTTTTTCCATTTCCTTTCTGCAGAGCAAAGTAACTGGAGGTTTGTATTCAGCCAGTGCTTCCCAGCTCCATACTTTGGGAGCAGTCCTAAGCCTGTTTACTCACAAGTAAGTCCCCTTTTATTCAATAGAGCTTACTTGTAGGAAGTGTCCTTACATGTGCAGGCTTAAATAGCAATTGTGTTTGCTGCACACATACCAGTTTTACAGCAGTGTTTTCTGCAATATAAGGGATAGATGACACACATTAAAGACACAAACATATTTAAGTGTCTATACATGCGCATTTGTGGATCAGAGGTATCAGAAGCATATACATGGGTTATTAAAAGATGTGTGTATCTCCATGTAGGCCATTCTCATGCAGGCAAGCAAACATCCTGCCTCGTAAAGCACAGAGCTGTCATAAGTCCCACAAGTTGGCAGTGGCTACTAACTTTTGTCGTAACAAGGCATTCGTTCTCCTGCAGCAGCTTTTAAATACTATTTGTGTTTCATTTACATATAAAATCACATTTTGGTAAACTGGGGGGGGGGGAATTAAGCCCCTGGGCTTTTAAACGTTCACTTCATTTGCCCTGAGACACCCCCAGAAAGCCAGGCCAATCGGAATATACAGTATTGCGCAAGGTAGACCAATGGTTTGAGTCAGTATAAGATTACTCCATATGTTCCTGTATAGCCGTTTGTTAGATTTTCAGGGCCAAGCTACATGTTGCACAGGTTCAGAAAATTTATTTCCTGTCCCCTACCCTTTTCAATGAAATACCATGGCAAGAGACGTTACCCCTTGTAATTTTCCTGATCAAAATTACCCTCCTCCCCAGCTCCTGCTTGCTGCCAACTGTTTTTCCAGGGGGGGGGGATTCCTTTTGGGAAAGACACACCCACTGCTCTGCACAAACTAACACACCTATACACACATTTTAACCCAAAAAAGTGTTGAGAGATCAGTTATAGATCTCCTGCTTAATGGGTAGTTTGGCCCTCAATTACAGTTTCACCAAAAGGAAACATCAGATTTAAGCTTGACATTCAATATGTAAAAACCATAAGGCTTCAGTACTAACAGAGATAAAACTGGCAGATACTTTGCAGTTTGCTTTCAGATCCATGCTACATCAGTTCTGTTCTCTGCATCCTTTAAATGCTAATAATTTCTTCTTTTTTCCTTTTGGCTGACCTGAGGATTGACATTCTTGTTATATATAAGTTTATTAAAGTTTTTATACAAGAAGACCTGAGGATTGTCATTCTCATTGGGTAAAGCTACAGAAGTAGCTACATGGGTACAGCTACATAAGTAATGTATGAATTATCTGTTTCAAATCATGCACTGGCTTTTTTTGTAGCATGTAGATTACCATTCACACAGAGGCTCAGATCGAACAGAGCATTTCCATGGGCAGAGGGATTCCATCCATGGAGTGAGTCTTTCTTTCCTCCCCCCTCACTCTGCAGCCCAAAATGCTGTTTCTGGTCTCCTCTCCCTGGGAGCAGCATTTTGGAAGAGGGAGGAAAGCAGTTTACACATTGTGGATTGAAATCCTTTTCCTCATGGAAATGCACCACTGGATTCAAGCCACTGATGATGTTCTCCTATGAATTCCTTGCTTTTCTAGGGTTGCCAACCTCCATGCAGGGCCTGGAGATCTCCTGGAATTACAATTGATCTACAGACAACATAGATCAGCTCCCCTGGAGGAAATGGCTACTTTGGAGAGTGAAATTTATGGCATCATACCTCACTGAGGTCCTTCCCCGTCCCCAAACCCTGGCCTCTACAGGGTCTACTCCACCCCTAGTTTTCAGGAATTCCCCAGCCTGGAGTTGGCAACCCTACTAGAGCCTCTGATATCATCTTGAAATCCTAGCAGAAAGGGAGTATGGGTATCCAAGAATTCTGGACAGTGTGATTTCAGTCAGAATTCAGGAGAAGAGAGAGCATAGCTATACTTAACACCAAACTACCTTAAGTGAAAGAAGGGCGTTTGGTGAAATGTTGGTGAAATGGCAATTGTTTCTGTCAAACTCCTATATTCTGGAATTCTAAGCTCACAGATGAAAGTGGGAGGCATGTTTTGGGGAAATCTCTAATTTGTTATGGAAAATTGTTCCATAAGTAAGTATTGTGGATTCCATCTTCCTTTTGTTAGTCAAAATTTACATGGCTTTGATCTCCTGATTTCCACTAGAGGGAGCACTGACAATTCTCAAACAGGAGCAGAGGATTCTACAAATGCTCTTTTGCCTCCAGCAGCCCCCACCCACCCCGCTCAGATTTGCTGCCTCGGAGATAAAATTCCTTTCTCAAATAAGGCCGGAATTTGTCTTAAGGCTGAAAATGGTTGTGAGAACAATAACACCATGCTTGTGGAAGGTCATAAGGGTGGTGGAAATCAGTCCGGGACCAGGAAAACTGCATATAACCACGTTCTTCAAAAGTTAGTAAACTACCCCATAGCAATGTCAGAAATAAGGACAGATTTTTGGAAATGTACAAGAAGAGGAGCATCAACAAGTTCCCAGCTGACTGAAACAGATACACCCTAAGATATAACACATGATAACAAATGATGGCAGACGTTATACAGCATGTGGCATTCAAAAAAGTCCTGAATTAGAATGTGACTCTCCGTGTCGTACCTGTGCTTATTAGGAACAAACTACGTGTGATATTGGAGCTCTGTAATTGGGGCTCCAGAGTCGTCTTTTGACTCTAAAAAGCATAGGGTTGCCAGCTCTGGGTTGGGAAATACCTGGAGTTGGGGCAGGGGAGCCTGGGCACGGTGGGGAGGGACCTCAGCAAGATAGAATGCCCACAGAGTCCACCCTCCAAAGCAGCCATTTCCTCCAGGGGACCTGATCTTGGTTATCTGGAGATCAGTGGTAACCGCCCTATGGCAACCCTATGGAGCATATCCCCTCCCCCACAAAAAATCAGGGCAATGTAGTGGAAAGAGGGAATCAACTCTTCTTCCCATTGTTTCCCCAACCCACAATGCCACCCTCCCGTCCAGGTTGCTTTAAGCCCCGGTAAAAGGGGGGGGGGTATTGTATTGAAACTTGTTAAGGAAATTAAACTGCTTCAACTGATTGAGAGTTAACATTTTCCCCCCAGTTGTTTGTTAGCCTTGGTGGACACAGCACTGAATCCTCTGCAGATAAAACTAAACCCAACCAGGAAATTCCTAACAAAGCTATTGCACAACCCAAAATAACTTTTCTAGCACTGCAGCGTTTTGTCAGGGAATAGGACTTTATTTTTCCTGACTAAATATTCTACTAGAATGAAGTTTTGACTGGGGGGGAGGGGAATCAACGTTATCAAAACCGAGATTCTAGAAACAGTCACATTTTTCACGGCAGGAGCTGAAATGAAAATGTTCCTTTTGAGAGCACTGTAGGCATGTCCGTTTTCTTACTGATTCAGAACAAAAAATGTAATTCAGGTCAGGAGTTTGGAATTTCCTGTGGGATGGGAAATCTGATTCCTGACCAGTCCTGAAAGGTTGAAGTAAATAGGACAAGGATCATTTGTTCACCTTGACCACTCTGGTTAGAACAAGAAGCAATAGATTTTAATTGCAGGAAGGGAAACTTGCTTACGGGATACATTAGAGCAAACAAATCCAGATTATGTGAGAGACCAGTTTGTGTGACAAATTTTGCAAAGAATCCCTCTCATTTAGCACTTAAAGATATAGACAGCACATTCATACAGCTGTGCTCCACACATCTGCACATGAAAGAGGGCTGCTTTCCTCCTTGGTCCTGCAGTGCTCCTTGTCCTAAAACAGTTTGCAGATCTGAAATAGTTTCAAAAAGAGCTTGAGAAGCCATAATGCTGCTGCACTAGAAATAAAGTAAACTGCATGTAAATGAGCAATATAGATTACAGCCACAGATTATATTTTAAAGAGAATTCAGATATAGTTTATGTTTAATAAATTCTGCCCTGGCATTCTGTGTAATCTTCTGCAGTCCTTTCTAGCCAGGCAGGGAAGTGATTCTGAGCAGAGCCATTACCCATTAACATGTTCGTCCAGGGATTTTCAAACATTCTCACGGCAACTTTCTCCACCATTCAAGAAAAATTAGTCCTGCTGATGGGTATAATCTATAGTCTTTGATGGGAGAAAAGAAAACTATGCTGAGACAGAGATTTCCAAGAAGCAGATCACCCTCCCTTCTTTATTCATTCCAGTACTGTCCATCAACACAACAGTTCTGTTGTATACATTACGCTTAATAGGAAGGAGCAAACAGGATATGTGGCTGGCATACTCCCTCCAAACAGAATAAGGGAGGGAATCATGTTGGATGCAGAGTTATAATTTAGGCTGCTAGGCAGGAGACTCAAGGCCAGGACTTCCAAGGTAGCCTTCTCAGAAGTGCTGTCTGTTCCACATTCAGGGCTAGCTAAACAGGCACAAATTAGGATGTACAGATGAGACAATGGTGTAGGAAGGAAAGGTTTAAGTTTGTTAGGCACTGGGATGCTTTTTGGAACAAGCAGGACATGTACAAAAGAGATGGCCTCCGAGAAGGAACCAGGCTGCTGATGCTTAAAATCAAAAAGGTGGCAGAGCAATTTTTAAACTAAATCTTGGGGAAAAGCCAGCAGGAGATGAAATGTCTCTGGTTTAGGATGGTTCATCTCAAAGAGGTGAAGGGGTAGCTGTTACTGTTTTACAAAGAAATGAATTTGGGCTGGTCACTGAGAGGGTGACAAACAATATTGGCTGCCTGGCAAAGTCTGGAGGCCACAGGAGGAAAGTTGCAGGCCTAATGTGTCTGGGAAATTATAGATGCTTATATGCAAATACTAGAAGTGTCTGAGGTAAAATGGAGCTGGAATGCTTAGTGTCAAAAGAGAATATAGACAATGTGGGCATTTCAGAAACTTGGTGGGATGAGGAAAATCAGTGGGATACAGTGATTCCTGGATATAAATTATATTGAAAGAACAGGGAGGGAAGGATCAGAGGTGGAGTGGCTCTGTATGTCAGAGTGGGTATACAGTCCAGTAAGATGGCGAATGTAAGAGAAATAGATTTGCTTACAGAAACACTATCTGTGGAAATAGTGTGCCCAAAAGGAAATTTAACTCTGGGAGATTGTTATTGCCCACCAGATCAAAGGTTTAGAAAATGATTTAAAAATAGCAAAATAATTAAGAAAAGCAGTTAGTTGAAATAGCTGTGTCATAATAGGTGATTTAACTACCCACACATTTATTCAGTCAAAATGTGTTCAAGTCAGGAGAAAGAGACTGGTTTTCTAGATACTCTCAGTGAATGTGCCATGGAGCAGATGGACACAGAACCTAGCAGGGAGGAGGTGATCCTGGACTTGGTCCTAAGTAATGCCCAGGACCTAGTGAGAGATGTAAATGTGATAGCAAAGGTTGGGAACAGTGACCATAATGTTATTAATATCAATATTTATGTACATAGGGAGTTGCCCAAAAAGACCAACACAACCACATTTAACTTTAGAAAGGGTAAATTCTCTTAAATGAGGGGGCTTGTGAAGAAGAAACTAAAAGGAAAGGTAAGGAGGGTCTGCTTCAGGAAGCTTGGAGACTATTTAAAGCTGCAATCCTAGAAGCTCAGATAAAATGTATACTGCAGGTTAGGAAAGGTAGAAATAGGTATTTTAAAAGACCTGAATGGTTAATGAAAAAGCCTGAATGGTTAATGAAAAAGCCTTTAAGCCATGGAAGGCTAGTCTGAGTGAGGTAAATAAAAGGGAGCACAGGCTGTGGCAAATAAAATGCAAGTCGGTGATCAGACACGCAAAAGGGGACTATGAGGAACATATTGCAAACAATAAAAATTTATTCATTCTACATTAGAAGCAGAAAACCAGGCAGGGAGTCAGTGGGGCCTTTGGATGACCAAGGAGTAAAAAGGTTTAATAAAGGATGATAGGGAAATGGCAGAAAATCTGAATACATTTTTTGCTTCTGTCTTCACTGTCAAAGATGGGAGATGCTTGCCCACTCCAGCATCACTGATTTCGGGAGGGGTGTTGAAAGACCTGAGTTTGATTAAGGTGACAAAACAGGAGGTCCTATGATTGATAAATTAAAAACTGAAAAATCACCAGGCCCAGATGGCATACATCCAAAAGTTCTGAAAGAACTCAAGTATGAACTTGTGGATCTCCTGACAAAAATATGCAATCTATCATTAAAATCTGTCTCCATTCCTGAGGATTGGAAGGTAGCTAATGTAACCCCCATCTTTAAAAAGGGTTCCAGGGGAGATCCCTGAAATTACAGACTGGTCAGTCTAATGTCAATACTGGGTAAGTTGGTAGAATCCATTATTGAAGACAGAATTGGTCTAGGCACATTGATGAACAAAAGCTATTGAGGAAGAATCAGTGTGGATTCTGTAAGGAAAGATCTTGTCTCATTAACCTGTTGGAGTTCTTTGAGGGGGTGAACAAACATTTGGATGAGGGGGACCCAATAGATGTTGTTTACTCAGACTTCCAGAAAGCTTTTGATAAAGTCCCTCATAAAAGGCCCCTTAGTAAACTCAGCAGTAAGCAGTGGGGTACTGCAGGGTTCGGTACTAGGTCTGATGCTTTTTAACTTATTCATTAATGATTTGGGGTTGGGAGTAAGTAGTGAAGTGACAGACAAATGATGTGTTTCAGTACACAGCAACTTCATGAGTTCAGGAATCCTTTGGAAGGCAGAACTTCAACAGATAAAGCATGCCATCTATATTTCCAAGGAATGAAAAGCTGCACTGGTTGGATGTTGCTATCAAAAGGGAACTCTCCCAGGAAGGCAGTTGCTGCTTGTGACATAGTTACTGTTATGCGAGGGCCTGCTTTGGCAGTGAGACCAGCCCTGCCCTAGGGTTGATGTTCACATGCCAGGATCTCCTGAAGCATTGGCTCCTGGTCCAGTTCTTGATGTTTCCAAAATGCTTGTCTAATCCTGAAAGTGCAGAGGATCCTGATGTGGAACCCATTGTCTAGAGCTCACAGGAGATGAGGATGCTGCCCAGATTCAATACAGAGGGGCTGCTATTAACTTAGACCAGGTCAGCCTGGCTCCAAATCTAAAGCATAAGACACTGTAATTTTACTCTACATAAGTAGCAGTGGAATTAGTAAAAGAACACTTGGTCCCAGACATTAATTCCTGCAGTGGGGTGAACTTTGAAGCAGTGCATACCTGGCAGAATTGACCTCCTCTTGACCGTGCTGAGCCACCTTGACCCTTACTAGTCTTGGAAGAATTTTGATTGCAAAGGGTTTAGGAGAAAGGACAGGAGCTTAAATGTTCTGGAGGCTGTCTAACTTGGTCTTTTGATAGGCATATGTAGGCTGAGGAAAGATGCTTCCTTTAATTTTTTTATTTTTAAACAACATTTTTTATTAATTTTCAAGTTTAAATTGAACAATAACAATACAACAACAAGATTGCATAATGAGTGAAAAATAAATAAATAAAAACCAAAAGATGATTATCAAATACATGAAATAGAATACAGTTAGAACAATTCAAAAAAACAGTAAAAGTTACATTGTGTATTATTTCATAATATTTACATGGAACTTGTAAAGTTGAGGTATTATCTCTATTAAAAACATATTCAAGAAAAGGGAACCATTTAAGTTGGAAATTACTATGTCCAGAAAAGTTGTGGAAAGAAGAAACCTTGTCTGAGATCTTATCCATGGAATAAAGTTCCCAGAGTTTAGCATACCAATGCGAAAGAGTCAAGTTGTTTCTACTCTTCCAGGTATTTGCAATTATTGTCTTCGCCTGCAGTCAAAAGTATTGAGATGAGTTCTCTCATTATTTTAGGGATTTTGGAATTGTTCCAGAAATCAAGCAAGTATACCTCTGGTGAAATAGGAATATGATACCCAGTAATACTTCTGATCACTTTTTAAATTTTTATCCAAAATTTCTTTACAACAGAACAATATCACCAGCAATGGATAAAAGAACCATAACCCCCAAAGAACCTCCAATAAAGCTGTGAGTAGGTTTTTGTAATATTATGTAGCTTGACTGGTGTAAGGTACCATCGTGTAAGTATTTTGTAACTTCCTTTCATACCATCGTGTGTGATGACTGCAGAAGGGTGTGCATGAATGGAAAGCCATGCTCAGCTGTATTTCCCCAGTGTAAGCAAACATGATAACATGGTTGTGTCATTATCTTCATGCAGCACACGAAGCTGCCCAATACTGAGTCAGCCCACTATATCAAGGTCAGTATTGTTCACTTTGACTGGCAGTGGTTTCAGGTAGGGGTCTTTCATATCACCTGCTGGCTAATTTTTTAAAAACTGAAGATGCTGGGGATTGAAACTGGGACTTTCCGCATGCCAAGCAGAGGCTTTTCCACAGAGCCATGATATTTCCAATTTATTTATTTACTCCATTCATACCTTCCTTTTGTCTCCAATGGGAACCCAAAGCACCTTACTTCATTTGCCTGCCCATGTTATCCTCACAACAATCCTTTGAGGTAGGTTAGGCTGAGAGAGAGTGACAGACCCAAGGACACCCAGCAAGTGGATTGAAACTGCATTACTTAGCCCTGTATCTCTGGTACCTGGCATTACATTTTATGGCACATATGGCCCAGCCTGACAAAGGGGCATCTATGTCAGATCCGGCCCTCACAACAAATGAGTTTGACACCTTGGCTCTAACCACTACAAGATTTGTGCAGGGCAAGTAGCTTCAGATGATACTAAAAACCCAAACAGCCATCATTTCTACATTCCTGGAAATTCCCTTGTAGATTCCCCCCTTCCAAAAAAATATAGATATGGATCACTCACTTTGGTGTTTATTTGTAACTAGTAAATGGCAAGATTTTCTTTTAAATGGGTTCACAAAAGCCTAGTTTTTCAATCTGTGACTATGTAATTCAAAGCTCCCTTACACCATTTATGCACAAAATGATCTTAGATTTGTTTTGTGGCCAGCACAGAAGCTGATATCCTTCATTCTGTCATTACAATTGCAAATAGCTGAATTCAAAATTTGCAAAGGTGGTTACAGTTTTGATTGCTTTGTTTTGCATGCTCCCTTAATTTGGTATGGCTTGTTTGTGTATTAACTCACATGAAAATTACTGGTTTAACAGGGGATTGACTATGGGCTGCACATTACAGGGCAATTGCAAACAAAAGCCTTTGATTTCCCGCTTGCGAGTTTGTTATAAATATGTGTTTGGAAGCTGCCTTGGTGGAGAGGGGATATTCATTCACTGCCATATCTAATTTTTCATGCGAACAGCTTCTAGTCTTGTCGACAGTTCAAGGCAGCAACAAGTGCCTTTCTTCCCCTCACACAAAGACAGAACTATGTTTGTTGATAAATCAGCCGAGGATTATTATTTTGGATCATCCTGAGCAACCGATGGTTTCCCAATTGTGTCAAGACCAATATTCATGTGAATGATCAGAGCTGCAAGCACATCTGAGGTTAAGGCCATTGCTTAAAACTGGGATGGGGAGATACAGCTCTCTTTGAGAGTTGACCTGGGAGACAGGCCAGTAATGGTGCACACATTTACTCTTAAGAGCACTGTTTCTGCCAAACATGTAATCTATTGGGTCTTCCAAACCTGTCTGAATAAATGTGGGGTTTCAATGGGCTCTAAGGGCTTTGCAACCCAGAGGTATAGAGTAGCTTGTAATTTGATGCACTTGACAGTCAAACTTTTTCCATCTGTTAAGCGATTGGTATGCTCCGGATTGCGTTCACTAAATATAGCAAACATTCGATGTGACTCAACGGCGTTGCCATGCCAGGTTTTGACCCCGTCCACCGTAGCACCACAGCTGTGTCAGCAGGAGCCAAATGAAAATGGTTCGTGCTCAGAAAACAGCGCACAATGCCTGAGAGATTTCTTTTACCGTTAAGAGGTGAAGGACTGCCAAGCCCGTCCTGTTGCCGGCTGCCCCCTTCTTGTCTCCAGTTGCTACTGTCAGGAACACTTCGGCGGAAGGAACGGGCCCCTTGGCTGAGTTCTCTCCATTTAGCTGTCTGTAAAAGTCTGCACCCGTGTCACTTTATTGACACATGCCTTCAATGAACCTCCCGGCTCTTTGAGCTCTCAGGCTACTCTCCAAATAAACTCAAAAGAACAGTGTCTGTTTAAACCTCAGGAAGCGTGGGGTCGGATTTCTCCCTCCTTTTGCTAGGAGTCAACAGCAGGTAATGGTATTAAAGGGATGCTTTTGTGTGGTTGTTGTAGGACAAACTCTCTTGCCAGTTCCTCCCTGCTCATTGGTGAGGCGAGGAGCAAAGAGAGGAGAGGGAGCTCCAGATTTCGCTACTGCCCTTCTGTCGACTTTTTCATTTTCTGTTGAAAGAGGGAGGGAAGGCTGATCTCCAGTCCTGCAAGGGATCTCGCTAGAAGACAGGGTCTCTTTCTCTCTAATCATCATCCTCCTACATATGGAGAAAACAGAGGCAGGGAAGGGGTGGGGTGGGGTTTGATCATAGAATCACAGAGTTGGAAGGGGCCATACAGTCCATGTAGTCCGACCCCCTGCTCAGTGCAGGATCGGCCTAGAGCATCCCTGACAAGTGTTTGTCCAGCCGCCACTTAGAGACTGCCAGTGAGGGGGAGCTCACTACCTCCCTAGGCAGCTGATTCCACTGTGGCACAGCTCTTACTGTAAAAAAGTTTTTCCTGATATCCAGCCGGTACCTTCCCGCCCTTAATTTAAACCTATTATTGTGAGTCCTATCCTCTGCTGCCAACAGGAACAGCTCCCTACCCTCCTCTAAGTGACAGCCCTTCAAATCAATCATGTCCCCCCTCAACCTCCTCTTCTCCAGACTGAACACTCCCAAGTCCCTCAGCCTTTCCTCACAGGGCTTGGTCTCCAGGCCCCCGATCATTCTTGTCGCTCTCCTTTGCACCCGCTCAGTTTTGTCCACATCCTTTTTGAAGTGAGGCCTCCAGAACTGCACACAATACTCCAGGTGTGGCCTGACCAATGCAGTGTACAGTGGGACTATGATATCTTGCAATTTGGATGTTATGCCTCTGTTGATACACCCCAAGATTGTATTAGCCTTTTTTGTCACCACATCACACTGGCTGCTCATATTTAACTTACGGTCCACCCATACCCCAAGATGTTGTTCACACACACTGCTACCCAGAAGTGTATCCCCCCCATCCAGTATGAGTGGTACTCATTTTTTTTTTACCCAGATGTAGAACTGATCTGACTGAGAATTTTCTGACTCCCTTAGGACTCATAAGAGTGTCTTCAGTTTATGCAAGATTAAAGGAACAGGGAAGAGGAGATACTATGCGGAATCATTTGTCACACCTCTTTGATTCACCCTGCTTTCTTTCTCTCAGCATTCACAACAGAATGAGAGCAGGCTAGTGGCTGCTTTTCCAGTTTAAGAGTGCTGACCCAGCCAGGATTGTATGTGCTGGCAGTGAAACCTCACTTCTGCTCTTCCCGGACTTAGTTGTTTATGTAATTATTTATTTGTACCCTGGTTTTTCTCCTCAAGCAGCTTGTCACCCCCTTCTCCCTCCGTTTTCTTGTAACAAAACAACACGGCAAAAGGAGATTAGGCTGAGAGTGTGTGACTGGTCCAAAGTCACCCCAAGCAAGCTTCTGTGGCAGAGTGAGGAGGGCTATGACCCTGGGTCTCCCAGATCCTAGTCCTCGTCTGACAATTTATCCCACTATGCCACGTTGGCTTTTATGTGAACTCAGTATCAGACTATGAGCAAAGATTAATGGAAGAGGTTTGAAATAGGGCGACACCCTTTTTAATCCATAGTGGCAGAGCTGCTGTCTTCAGCTACTTCTGTGGCTCTGCCAAGACTGGGAATGGGCCCTGTGCACAGCTCTTCACACACTGTGATAATATGAGCCCGAATTCTCCTACAGCGCAGAAGCTCAGAGAGATTCTTTGACAGCTCTGCTGTGAGATTTCTCACCTTCCTAGACTTTTGATGTACAAGCTCCGCGTATATGCTAAATAAAAAACAGAGGAACAGCAGTAATTAAAAAAAAACTGGGTCTGAGAGAATTCAGAAGAAATAATTGCTGCAGAGACAATGGAGGAAACTTGGAACGCATCTGTGCCATCAGCTCCCAGATCAATTTAATGATCCTGCATGGGGCGGGGGGGGAGATTTTCTCTGCTTTTGTCTAACCTCCCGGTTTAGCTAGTCTATTGTTTGAAGAGATGAATCAGCAGTTTCATTCTACTGTCAGAGTGTATTCAGAAACAGGAATCCCACTGACTCAGGATTTTTGATCTTCATCCATTTTTATAAAAAAAAACCCCACAACTCAAAGGCGCAATCTCATGAATTGGTCAGGTTTGGTATGACAAGGCTATGAAAGAAAAAAGCATGCTCCCATCAAGTTGTGACACATTTCATAATGCAGTAAATGGGTCTGACAACAGCAAACCATTGATCCTGAAGTCTGAATGTGTTTCATGTGAAGGGCACGCACGTAGCCTGACTTCACTCAGGCTGAATCAGGGAACTGCATTCATCCATTACTACTTCTCCTTGTAGACATTCAGTTTGTAGAGCCCACACTGCAGCTGCAGGATGAGGTGCTGTGGGTGGGGGAGGAGAGAGAACAAGATCACAACAACATCAAACATTGGCCTTGACCTATGTACATTCAGTTTACTGCACAGAACCTATGTGCATACAGCCACATTTTATTTCTGTTGGTGTGGGTTTTTTGCACAATTCCCATTTCTCCATATAGGATGTACACACATAAGAATTTTGAATGGGTTCATGCAGGGAGGAGACTGAATGCACATAGGGCAGAAACATTTAAATGGTCTTGGGTTTCAGGCAGGGCTTTTTTTGTAGAAAAAGCCCAGCAGGAACTCATTAACATAACAGGCCACACCCAGCAGCAGAAACTCATTCACATATTAGGCCACACACCTTACAGCACAGCTCATTAGCATATTAGGCCACACCCCCATGTAACCAGAAGCGTGGTCATCCAGCCACACCCACCTTTTACTTCTTATTCTGTTTACCTTCTTTGTTGTCAAAACCCAGGCCTTTTTTTGTAGCAGGAACTCCTTTGCATGTTAGGCCACACACCCCTAATGTAGCCAATCCTAATGAATTTCTGCTGTTGGGTGTGGCCTATTATGCTAATGAGTTCCTGCTGGGTGTGGCCAACTCGAGAGCCAGCCGGAACTCCGTTCCTGTGCGTTCCTGCCCAAAAATAGCCCCGGTTTCAGGGGTAAGAAAGACCTTCTGTGCCTCAGATCTCGGAGAGCTCTCGCCCATCAGAGCAGACAATACTGAGATAGATGGTCCTACTTGGTTGGGACCTTCCCATGTTCATTTGCTTACATTTGTCTTTTATATGCTTTTGGGGGGGGTAGTGTAATTGAACTCACTTTCCTGTGAGTAATCCCCCTTGAATAACATGGGATTTACCTTTGAGTAGACCTGCTTAGGTTTGTTCTCATAGATACTTTTCACGGCATGGCATCTTTACCCATATTACGGGAAACTGTCAAATTGATGTCATCAATACTTGCTTGGGTATGCCATGGGATGAGTAAATCCAATCTTGATTATGCCAGAACAAGACAAACTTCAAAATATATCATACTGGAAAATTAAGACTTCAATTAGTTTTTTGATTACAGAAATAAACCAAAGAGACCCTTTCTATCAAAGTAACTTTAGCCTCAGTCATTTGTAAAAGACAGATAAGTATTCCCTTTTAGGTATTCCACTGATATGCTCTTGCGATATCATAAATATGATCCAGCAGTAAAGATATCCCTTATAACATGGCCTTTGTCTTTTAGTCACTTATTAGGAACGGAATGTGCAGGGAGACATATTTTTAAAAAGAAAGTCAAAAGTGATATAGTCAGATTTCAGTATAAAATAAGGCACTTGGCTCATGATAACATAATGCAGGCATTTGGAACAGTCCAGAAAGCACCAAGATGCACTGATAGGCAGTCTTTTGCAAAAAACAAAAACAAAAAAAAGGAGTTGATATCCCACAAAGAGCCCTCCTCTTTCTCCTCTGAGGCTACCCAGCTTTGGGTATATCTCAAAAGTTCGGAATTGATACAATACCTTGGCTCATATTGGAGAGCAAATTGGAGTGGTGTGGTGGGCAGGAGTTAAAGGTAAAGGTAAAGATTCCCTTGCTTGAAAGCCAGTTGAATCTGATTCTAGGGTTGCGGTGCTCATCTCCATTTCCAAGCCGAAGAGCCAGTGCTGTCCGAAGACATTTCTTTGGTCATGGGATCGGCATGACTAAACGCCAAGGCGCACAGACTGCTGTTACCTTCCGACTGAAGTGGTACCTATTTATCTACTTGCAATTTCTTGCTTTCGAACTGCTAGGTTGGCAGGAGCTGGAACCAGAGATGGAAGCTCACTCCGTCATGCGGCACTCGGGTCTCGAACTGCTGAACTACCGACCTTCCATAGCCTGCAGTTCAGCGTCTTAAACACTTGAGCCTCCGCAGGAGTTACTTTTCCCTATATTATGTGAATAAACTTGGTTCATGTGCTGCAACCTAATTACTCTATTGCTCTCTTCTTGTTGAACAACACAGTTGGAAGTGTCTGGATCAGACCAATGGTGCATCTAGTTCACACAGTGGCCAACTCGTTGTCCTGGAGGGCCAACAAACAAGCAGTAGAGGCGAAAGCCTTCCCCAGCTGTCCGGTACCTCTTTTACTCTCTCCTCTCTCCCTTACCAGCCATGTTTGTCATGATGACAAACTAGCTTCAGTGCTAACCATAATTGGCCTCCAGACTATGTTCTTCAACTTCAAAACATGATTTCAAACCATGTCTGAAGGCAAACAGTTGGTTAATGGTAACCTTAGTTTGTCCAGCTTGGATGTCATGGGAAACTATAGTTTGTTAGTTAAATTAGGAAAGAGGAGGAAATCAGTGTGTAAGAGGGGAGAAGGGAGTCAGCGGCACAGTTGCAACTCTTCTGGAGTATTGCTAATATGATTTCTCAGTTGTGCCACAGTAGCATGCCAGAGCCATTCTGTTAGTTCATGGAGGAGCTGAGGTTTTGAAATGGGAACTTTCTAGGTCATAGTGCATGCTGTTAACTTACCAGGAAGTTGTAAGAGAGTCAAGGAAGAGAGTATATCTTAAACAGAAGATTTCCTAGAGCCACTCTTAAAACTTTAGAAAAATATTATTTGAGGCAGGGATTATTTATTATTATGATAATGATGGTGGTGATGATGACAACTTGCCACAATCAGATATTTGATTGGTAGATGGTGTTCTGCAATTTGAGATCTAGCCAAGTTCTTGGGAACTGCAGAGGTATTGTTGCAAAATGCTTGCTGTTCCAAGCAACACTGTCTTCTGGAGCTGAGATGGTGTTATTTAGTCAATGCCCAGAATGTCCAGGTGTTTCTTGAGACTTCTAGGCACTGCTCCAAGGGCTCCAGTTCCACAGGGCCTGTAAGGGCAGCAACGGTTTCTTCATTTGCTGGCACCTTTCCCCTCCTGAGTTTCCCTCTCCCCCTGCCCAGAAAATGGCCAGGTAGTCCAGAATTGGGATAGAAAAATTATGGATGCCATCTTGGATTTTTTATTCTGGTTCTTTAGTTTTTATTAAATTGTATATTGAATTTTAATGTTTTGTATATTTTACGGCATTATGCCTCTCTGCACATCACCCAGAGCCTGGTGTAAACTGGGATAGGGCTATTAATAAATCAAATAAAACAAACAAATTAGCTGGCACAATGGTAACCTCCTTCTCTCGGAGGTGCTCGGACTTTATTCTAAGGTCTTGGTATTTGTGATCTTCTTCTGTTCTTTCTTTTCTATTCTCCTGTGTGTCAGTGTCAATGATCCAAACTCTATTTCTCATTTTTTTTACAATTGTGATATCAGGGGTATTATACTTCCAGGAGTTCATCTGTTTGTAATCAGAGGTCCCAAAGAATCTTTGTTTCATCATTCTCCATGACCTTGGTTGGTTTGCGCTCCCATCAGGGGTCATTTCCTAGAAAAAGAGGTGCAGGAGCTCATTTGTATAACTCATTTGTATATGCCACACCCCCTGACAAAGTTATGCAATGAGTTGTACAAATGAGTTTAAATCCCCCAGCAGAAGCGAAGAGGCTTGGGGGGAAGGCAGGCATGACTGCCTCCGTGCCCTCCCCGTCTCCAGCCAACCCACCGTGGCTTCCCTGTGGGGCACCTGGACAAGGTTGGGCATGGAAGCCAAGGATTTAACCCCCCTCCCTGAGTCTCTCCACAAAAGAAGAAGAAGAAGAAGAAGAAGAAGAGATTGGATTTATACCCTGCCCTTCACTACCCAAAGGTGTCTCAGAGCGGCTTACAAATGCCCTTCCCTTCCCCTCCCCACAACAGACACCCTGTGAGGTAGGTGGGGCTAAGAGAGCTCTTGACAGAAACTGCTCTTTTTCAAGAACAGCTCTTATCAGAGCTATGGCTTGCCCAAGGTCATCCAGCCAGGTCCAAGTGGAGGAGTGGGGAATCAAACCCGGTTCTCCCAGATTAGAGTCCGTGCACTTAACCACTACACCAAAGTGGCTCTCATGGAGAGGCTCAGTGGGCTGGCTGGAGATGGGGAGGGCACGGAGGCAGTCATGCCTTCCTTCCCTCCCCAATCTTCTCCAAGTGCCCTGCGGGCAGGAAATCCAGGGATTTAAATCCCCCCCCCGAGTCTCTCCGCAAAAGCATATCTGCTGCTCTGGGGCGCTCCGGCAGGAAACAACCCCTGAATCAGTCTGTCTTGCATATGTTGACTAGAAGCTTCTCCTTGCCTTTCTTGGGCCCTTTCTGCACTAATCCGTGTTCACTGCGGTATCTTCCAAGCAATTCTGCACTAAAATCGAATTCAACCTTCTTTTTAATCCAGGTTTTTTCCCCATTCTGCACCAAAATCATCTTCAGCCTTCTTTTTATTCCTGGTTTTTCCCCCATTCTTCATTACATTACCTCCCTTCAGTCCAGTTTCAGCTTACTGTTGCCCTGGATTTGGATGCTGTTTTGCCGTGGACTTAAGTTGCCTCAACTCGAACACTGAAAAAATCCAGAGTGGCAGGCAAATGTGAAAAGGACCTTGGTGTAGTAATTCAGTGTTTATCTGTTTGTAATTGGAAGTCCCAAAGCATAACAACAACAATAAATTCATTTGTACCCTGCCTTGCTCTCCAGTGGGGACCAAAGTGGCTTACATCATTCTCACCTCCATTTTATCCTCATAAGAACACTGTGAGGTAAGTTAGACTGAGAGCATGTGACTGGCCTGAGGTCACCTAGCAAGCGTTCTTGACGCAAGTGGGTATTTGAATCCAGGTCTTTCAGATACTAGTCCAACACTCGCTGGATCATGAAGTTCAGCTTTCACGAATGAATGTTTTACATTTTCTCCTTTCTCACATTTATTAATCAGTGGCATTTTTTTGTCCCAAGCAAGAATTATATGAGCTTGTGATAATATTTGTGTGTGTGTTTGATAGTGCTGTCACCAGTCACATGAGCATGGAGAGCATGTGCCATTAAAACAAATTACCCTAGGATGTAAACAGTTAGCCGGAAAGTCATAAAGAGCTGCATTAAAAGAATGTACAGTTGCTTCCTTTGTACAAAAAATTACCCCCCCCCCCAAAAAAAATCCTGCCTTGACAGCAGCTCACAGGATTTCTAACAGGAGGACAAATGATTACAGGATACTAAAGAGGATCCCAGAGAGGCCATTTCCTCTTAACAAAGAAAGGGAACCAAGCAACCTGTAGTGTCCAGTCCGCCTCACGCTCTTTGAAGTTCAGCTTTGGTCATGACAACTTGCAGGGTGGTTTTTTTTTTTTAATTCTGTCACATGGTGGTAGGCTCATTATTGTCTCCCTTTATTATCAGCTTGGCAGCTTATTACCTGTCCTTTTAAATCTCTTGCATACTCCAACAACACATAGGCAGGACACCCTCAGCAGCACAATATCAAAATAGCCAAAAAGTTTCAAGAAAAACTGAAGATCACTACTTTAAACTAAAGATGTCAGGGGCTGGTCCCAGGGTCTCCTATATACAAAGCATATTACTTACCACAGTACCACTGACCCTAACACTATGGTGGCCTCAACTAAAAGGGCAGAGCAGCATGACAAGTTTATTTGGTACAGTGACTGAGCGATACAGCTAGGCCTTCCTTGACCACTGTAGAAGTCTGTAGCTTCTGCAGCCAACAAAGGTCAGTAAGATTGAGCTGCCCAACTTCCACCCAGAAATGAAGACTGTGGGAAAAGCATGAAGCAATTTTTAAAAAAAAATCAAAGTAGACCATGTTATAACAACTGACTGCCAACCACACAATCCAATATATCTAACTGTACTTCACTATTAACACAAATTAAATGTCTCTATCTGCATCCTGCAACCAACATGCCACTCACAGATTACTCCAGGTCTAGTCGTAAACACACTAACTGCTACTGTAAATTTACACCTATGATTTACTACCACAGTATACTTCAACTTTCACATAAGACAACATATGTCTAGGTGTAAATGTATGTAAAGTATCTTACCTGTCTGTGTTTGTTTGCTTGCACTGGTTACTTGAATGTAATGTAACTTTTGTAATACTTGTTTTGAGCATAAGCAACTGCATAATTGTTAGATATTGTATTATTTGAAAAACTAATAAAATTTAAATGGTTCTTTAAAAAAAGAAAAGAAAGAAAAATTAAACTTAAATTTCCATTCGTAAGTCCTCAGATGCAGTTTAGATTATGCAAAGTGAAGTTCATTCATATCCTATATATACTTATTATTCAGGTTCAGCAAACAAACTAAGTGCAAAATCCAAGCAGGACCATTGGATAGCACTATGGGAGAGCAACTAATTACACAAAATTAGCATACCTCTGTTCAGTGTGGTTAATTAAAATGCTGCTTATAAGTTCTTCATTTGGGAGGTGACAAATTCATCCCTTACATGTGAAAAAAATGAAATCCTTCAAAATCTCTTCAACCCACACCCTCCCCAACTGAAACCAATAATGGGAGCAATCCTAAGTAAGTTCTGTGTTGTACAATGGGGCTTTACTCCCAAGCAAGTGTTCTTGGGACTGCCACCCCAGTCCCCCAAACGCATTCCTTCCCCTCAAATTAAATGGTTGCAACTTATTATAACATTAATTAAGCACTAGTTTCAAGGAAGACCACGAATCCCTGCTCTGTTCATTAATGCTGTTCTTTCCTTGGTTCTCGTTTCAATCTCATTAACATTTCTCAAGTTCTTTTGGAACAAAAGAAAAAATGATTATGATAATCAAGTGACAAAGGCTTAAAAGAGAATTTATACTCTGACTTTTAAATTTATTAAGCCAGAATGCTTGGTTTTAAACAGATGAGTTTTGCCAATAAATCAGTGGGACCAAAGCTGTGCCCATAATCACATATATTTGGAAGTAAATTCTTTCAAAACCAATGGGAATTAATTTCTAGACATGTTTGGGCTTGGGGTAACAAGTAGCTTAAATCCCAATATACTGTGGTTTTGCTGGTTTGTGGATGAGGCTGTTACTTCACTGCTGCTGTTTTTATAAGATAGTTTGAAGGTTGTTCCTGGCAAGAGGTTCCCTGATGACTATAAAGACTGATGAAAGAAGCAGAGATGAGACTGTGTTCTTGGCAGATCCAGTGAGCTTTGCCTTGCCATGGATATGGAGACCTGCCTGATATTGTTCACAGTAAGCCGATTGCCCTTGGGAGAGAGTTTTCTGCAAACCACCATGATGTCCTTGGACATTATTGCCCTCCACTTCATTTTGTTTCTGTCAGTGTTCAGTTCACTGCGTCATTAGATGTGATCTTAGGTCACAGCTCCGTGGAAGCCCAGCATTCTAAAATACGCAACCGGATTAGTCAGTCCTGCAAACAGACCAATCTGGAGAGACCTTGGCTTTCGGCGGGAACAGTTCTCATTAGTCCCAAGCACTGTTTTATGATTAGATGTTATTGTTTCAGGAGGTGTGGTTTTCCTTGCTCAAAATGCATATAGTTGGCTTATTCTGTGTGCTGTTTGTTGTGTTCTGAGCTGAATAAAGAAATCACTTGTTTGAACGCTGCCTCGATCTCAGTACATAATAGTCAGAATGTCCCTAAGAAGATGTATATATGCCAAAGGGCTTGGACATCTAAATAAACCACCCCCCCATTAGCATCTCTTGTTCTGAAGTAGTATATGATGCTTTTCTGCACCCAGGCCATTAACGGGCTTCAGAGGGTGAAGAGGGGACTCAAGGTCTGCCCGTCTGGCATTTCCGGGCTGCATACTCATCATCACCAGCCCTTTATCTGTAAAGGAGTAATGCTGTGAAGGTGTGTCAGAGGATATCCTCTACCACAGGAGTAAGAAACTTTTTATAATAACAGCAACAAACTCCATTAAAACGCAGAGCAAGAGGCCAACAAAAGGACTGCTTGCATAACTGAGATTATACAGCTAAACATTATGGATAAATTAGATCTGTCAATCGAAGACTGGTCACCAATAGGAGGGTTGGTGGAGGAGGCATGGGGTGGGTGTGACACTGGTGACATCACCAGTGTCACTACATCACTTTTGGGTACAACTTGGGCATGGTAACAGCTCTAGGAATCACTAAAAGTTCTATGGTAAAACTATAGAATTTCCAGTGATTCCTAGAGCTACCCATTGGCACTTTTGGTTTGTACCTGGAAGTGTCATAGCAATACAAAGGCCAGCAGCTGGGTTTTTTTTTAAAAAAAATTCTCCTGCCACCCCCAGCAGCAGGCAACATAGACAATTAGCGAGAGGCCTCCCTCCATAACAGGATGTCTGGCAATCCTACTGATAATTGACATACTGACTAATAATCTATAAAGTTTCTGCAGCCCAAACACTGGTTGTTGGAAGCTCTCTTCCCAGGTCATGCGCCTCCTTAAACTTGCCATTTCTTCTCCTGTAGCACAGCTATGGTGGATCTGCTTGCTTGCCCATTCAAGCAATAAGCTTGTATTATTTCTGCATCAGAGCAAACCTCCATTCATACTACCTCCAATCTCTCTACTCTACTTTAACAAAGATTTCATTTTCTTTTTAAAATGAGCCATATTTTGTTCTCTTCTGAGCCACATTTGGCTATACACCCATAGCTTGCGATATGTAGCCATATCCCTGCTCTGCCCTGCAAGTTCTGTTGTGGATGGTTATACTTCAAATCCCTGTGGTAGGTAATCCTGTTTCCAAAATCTTCAAGCCCATTCGACCACATGATCTCCCCCAGGTAAATGTGGACCAGGTGATGGGAGCTTGCTGAAGCTAGCCCGAGAAGCCTCTTTCCAGAACTCCATCAACCTCCTTCCTAGCCCCATGTGCTCCTTTGCATAGCCAGGTGAGGTGCAGCCCCCATCCCACCATCAGCAATGCTGTGTCACTTCCAGCTCAGCTGAGTTTTCTTCTGGTCAGGCTGATCATACTGCAGAGGCAATGGCTGGTTCTCACAGTGACATTACAGGAGCAGCCTGATTTGTTCTTCACATGTGCCTCATTCATGTCTAAAAAGCCCCCCTCCCCTGCTTTAACTTCTTCTTGCTCCATCGCATTCTGCACTTTCCCCCCAGCCTGGCTTGGAAATCGTAACTGAGCAGGGCTGGGAGGGGAGAAAAGTGCTTGAAGTGCCAGAAAATAGCCAGGAAAACATGCAAACAGGAGGAGAGTTCTGCTCCCTTCACCCATTCACCCTTCTTGTTGTAACAGCCAGCCAGGGGTATTTTATTTATTACACATTTTGTCCCTTTGCCTGCATAAGAGATGCATTTATTTTGTAGTCTAGTAATGGCCACTAAAATGTTGTCCTTTCTTCAGTCATTGTGGTAGGGAACAGTCCTTGGCCGAGGACAGACTGGCAATTTGCCCCGGGAAGGGACCCGGGCCGACAACGATTCAATACCGGAGTAAATGGAATGTTCACACAGGCACATCTGCCTGGCGTCCCCCACCCGTAGCCTACCGGTGCTCTTGCGCTTCACTGCCGGATTAAAAAAACACCTGATAAAAGCCGTCGCAAATCCGAAAGCCCGCGTTCGTCGCGCGTTTCTCCGCTTCCGGGGAGTCTGAACGCGCAGGCGAAAAGCCAGGAGCAACCCGTGTTGGGCACGAGGCAGCAGCAGTGTGATTGGCTGTGCTCCGCTCCGCTGCCCAATGCGGTGCCGGCACTGCAGGGCAAAAAAAAAATCGGCAAAATGTGCTTATGCGCATGAGTGCATGAGCGCTCATGCGCACATACACCCATACACCCACAGCCGAATTAATGGGGAACGCTCGTTCAGATTAAGTCTGAACGCTCCTGCGCGCCTCCGTCCCGTATCTTCCAGCAGCGGCCCCCGCTGTGTGGACGGGAAAACCCGGTATAGTTTAATCTGGGGTTTTTTTGCAACGACTGGCTACCGGGGCAAACTGCCAGTCTGTCCTCGGCCCTTGTCCACAAAGGGAAACTGATTCATCCCTTCATCTAGAAATAAATATACTGATATGGCCATTCTTGTGATGCATATGTTGCTGAAAATGCTGAAACACTTCGGCTGTAGTCACACACGCTAAATAATCCACTTTCAATCCACTTTCAGTGCACTTTCCAACTGGATCTTTACCATGTGAACTGGCAAAATCCAGTTGGAAAGGGCACTGAAAGTGGATTGAAAGTGGATTATTTAGTGTGTGTGACCACAGCCTTTGTCTCATGCCTGCAAGATAAATATGGTCATATTTCCTATCGATTAATTCTATCATGGAATTGCTGAAGTGAAGTATAGCTCACCACATCGCAGCCCTGGAAGCTTCTCAACCATATGGAGTACCTCTGATCATGTGCAGAGTATATTTCTCTTATCACTGAGAACACAAAACTTCCTCCCAGGAGTCAGTGCTTCCAGGCAGGATTACTGAT
This sequence comes from Gekko gecko, assembly GCA_029375565.1. NCBI lineage: Eukaryota > Metazoa > Chordata > Lepidosauria > Squamata > Gekkonidae > Gekko > Gekko gecko. The sequence continues at coordinate 113,514,965 of JAPDNY010000008.1, forward strand.
TTCAGAAATTTGGCATTCTTCTTTTCTACTATTGCTTTCTCGTTCCTGCTGTGTTCCTCCCATGCAGCCTCGCTTGGCCTCATCCAGTCACTGGCCACTTACTCTCTTCAAAGCCTCTTATTTTTCTTTGTTAATTGCAATCCCTGGTCTTTCTTGTACCCCCTGCTTCCTCTTTTGCCCCCTCTGTCTTTTCACCCATCTCTTCCAGCCGCTCAAAGCTGGCAGCTCTCATTCTCTGCTTGGACAGGGCAGGCTTTCTTTCCCCTGCACACTTTTCTTGGCTTCTTGCTATGCTGGGCTGGATTCGGGTGTGCCCCTCTGGCGCTGTGAACAGCCTCAGTTGCTGCCACAGTGGTTACCGCTGAGAATTTGCTTAGGGTGCATGGGGCAATTATGTTGTCAAAGAGCTTCCTCCACCAGCAAAACATTTCTTTAAAAAAAGAAAAGAAAAGAATTGCTAAAGTGGTCACAATTATGCCAGATGAATAGATGACTTGGTCTTGGCATCTGCATTAAACAGCATTAAAAGATCTCATTTTCAGTAAAAGGACAGATTTTAAGGACACTTAGAATGCTGTTCAATCTTCTCTTCTTTCTTTAGAAGTCTAAAATATACTCTCCACTGGCTTCTATATCACTCATTCCCAGCAGAGTTGGGGGTTTTCTGTTTTAGATTTAAATCCCTCCTTTCCACAAAAAAGCGCCTGTTAAAAAAGCTCTTTTATATACTTGGTAATGCCGTGCTGAGAAACGCCATTGACATCTATTGAAAAAGAGGTGTCAGATTGTTTATCCAGTCAAAGTAATCCAGTTGGCAGAAGGCACAGTTAATTCCACAAGCAGAACTGAAAAACACTAGGATTTTTTTTGTTTTGTTTTTGTTTTAAAGCCAGAAACTACAAGACCGAGTTCCAGCTCTCACATAATCTTTTCCCCACCCACTCCAGCTTCCCCTATTGCATGTCACCACCTTCTTACTGCATTACGTGAAAGGATGGTGACCACACATCCAACAAACTTCTTCTGCTAAACCTGTACAAAAGAACTGTTGATCTGCCCAAACTACAACAGAGGTGGAAGCTTTCCTACATCACACTGGGCATGCAGTTATAAATGGAAAGCAGAAAGAGGCCCGTAACAGAAATTCTTTATCAGATCGTTGCGCGAGCTGCATTCATACCCTGGAGTACGAAATGTGGAGCAAGTGAGGAAATGCTTTTTAGACCTATCATTCATCTGAAATGAAAGGCCTGCAGCCAAAAATTGAGCTTTTTATTTCAGATCTATCCATAAAGTTCTGCCTTTTTTGCCTCTGCAGTTTCTGGCCATATGAACTTCTGCACATTCCAGCTTTCATTTTTCTATTCCAGTCACGGGTGTCCATAGGAGCGAGATGGGGGGGGAGGGCATTGTCAAGCGATGGTATGACTTCATTGCCAAGGAAAACCTGGAAGTACCATCATGCTTCTGTATGTTTATTACATGGTGCCCAGGAACCTGGAGACTGAGGGGCAGCATTCGTGGGACCTGGAGTTCCTCCCGGATTAACCACCAGTTTCCAGACCATGGAAATCTGTTTCCCTGGAGCAAATTTTGGCTTCCGAGGGTGGACTCTATGGTGTCATGTCCACACTGAGTTCCCTCACCTTCCCAAATCCTGCTGTCCCCAAGCACCGCCCCCCAAACTCCAGGAATTTCCCAAACCATTGAATTATCCAAAGCATCATATAAATCCCTCAATAAGTAATTTTTTAAAAATCCTTCAGTGTCCTCAAGGGGCAGAAGAAAGGCGAAAAAGTACTGAAAAGAACTGTGTTTCCCTCTTCTGTATTCAAAGCATGGATCAACATGTTCTTTAAAAGGTAGGCAGAATACCTGCCTGCAATTTGTCGTCCCTCCTTTTTCCGTTTCCCCACACCCTTCCCCATATGCAGCAGGAAAGGATCTATGGTAAACACCCAGGAGCTGCTCAGCAAGGAGTTCCCTGTCCGCTGCCCACACAGTCAACAGCATGGAAACTTTCACATTGACACTGTCAGACCGAAAAAAACGGAAGAAGCTGGTAGATATACTGTCTTTATTAGATTAGCACACCAAATTGCATGCTGATGGACATATAACCTAATATGAACAAAATACATACCATGAGATGGCAACAAATATGCATAAACTCTTCTTTAAATTTACTTTTAAATAATGTAATGGTGCTCAATAGAACTTATATTACATACAATCCTTGTTATTTGTATCAATACAAATACCACAAAAGACAATACTGTCTACTTCTTACAACAACCCACTGAAAACAACAGCATGTTCTATTACACAATGCAGCATCTGAAAGATTCTGATGGGATCCCAGTTTACTTTCAGCCCGTTTCTTTGTCTTTATCAAAGAATCCTCACTGCACATAATATAAAAATACAAAAAATGCCAAAAGGTTACCAAAACAAAGTTGATAGATATACTGTCTTGATTAGATTAGCAGCCAAAGCAAGTCCAAGAAAAAGGGCCAGCATGTCCAAAACTCAGCCCTAACCCATTATCACGCTGCCACCTTCTTTCATTTCTGTCCCATCCATCTGCAGGCGCAGCGCCTTCTTTCCCATCGCTTAAAAAACCCTGAGATCTACTCCTAATCGTGCTCATTATGGGAGACCGGAAAAGAGGTGGTTTCTTGCAGGCAAAGCTTTATCCACCATTGAATTGACTGAAAAACTTTAATCAGGGTTGGACACATTCCGCATCCCAATTCCATGCAAAGAAGAACCAAATATGTTACCCTGAATAAATTATTCAGATAGTGGAATTAGCATAAGTTTTAGGCCATGCATAATTCATATAGGAGGGGAGGGCCGAAGAATTCCGAGTGCTGTCCTGAAGACATGTGTGTTAAAAGGGAAGAGGGGAAGGGAGATGCGGACTAGAAATGAAAGCCTGGGTCAGTTGCCTGCTGGGCCAGTTGGATTAGCAGCATCCAAAACCTCGGGCTTCCTGCTAGACCATCCCAATAGACCAGGGCTGAAGTGTCAGGGAATGGCTGTTCTGCACTCTTAAACCGGCCTGTTCCTCCACCCACCCCAGTGGGCAAGCCCGTGAATTCAATGGCTAACCTAACAAGCACTTTTGTCCGACGGGACATGGCTGAGTGATCACTGCCTCCTCCAGGAAGCCTATAGCCAACCAAGCTGCACCTGCCTCCAATTAGGTCAGTGCCAGAGTTAACAATAGGCATGCAGCTGCCACTCAAACCAGCAGCCGCAAGCCTCACTCCGTCATACAATGCCCAGTTTGACTTAACTTACCCAGTATGCTGACATCTCAGTGTTGTGCATTGCAGTGAACACTTTGGAGGTGGAACTAACCTTGTAGCTTGGAGGGGAGGGGGGGAAGTGTGTCCATTGTAAATGCCAAGTTCCAGCCCTGAAGGGTACAGAGCAGCCAGAAGAGATGGCTATACATTATCCTTTCCTTAAAACTGGCACACAGGTGTTTCTGGAGAAATATCAGTTACTTCTGGTGCTCCCTTCAGATAGGGTTGCCAGATCCAGATTGGGAAGCTCCTGGAGATTTTGGCGATGGAGCCTGGGGAGGACAGGGATCTCAGTGGGGTACAATGCCATGGAGTCCACCCTCCATTTTTTCCAGGAGAACTGATCTCTGATGTCTGGAGATGAGCTGTAATTCTGGGGGAGGCTGGCATCTCTACTTCCGGATGATACTTCTCCCCTGTAATGCTAGAACCCAGAACTGAGCTCTGGGAGACCCAGGTTCAATTCCTTGTGCTCCCATGGAAGTTTTCGGGGTAACCTTGGGCCAACCGCACTCTCCCAGCCTCGTCTACCGAACAGGGTTGTTGTGAGGATAAAATAGAGGAGAGGAGAATGACGTAAGCTGCTCCAGTTCCCCAGTGGACAGAAAGGTGGTGTAGAAGTGAAGTAAAAATAAATAAATAGATAAACTCAAATTCCTGTGCGATCCAGTCCTGTACTGGGGACAGGAGCTGTTAAGCTTCCCCACAAAATACAAGGAAGTGAGAGTATGCTAAGGGTATTTTATTCCTGTTTGGCTCTTCTTTTGAATGCTGCAGCCTTGAGGAGGGGGAAGTGTGCACAGCTTAGAGGTGCAAACTTAAGAAGGGAGAGGGGAAGCTAAACGCAAACAACATGCAAGGCATCTGCACAGGAGGAAGACCTTTTGGTTGGCGTCCTTTGTTCCTGCTCATGAGGCTAAGCAGTTCTTTCCTCATTCCCCCACCCTCAAATATAACAGAGAGCCAAAGAATCCTCTTAAAAGTTAGCTACTAACAGAGTTCACAAAACAGCACAGGCATGGAAGATAGAAAATAAATGGTGTCGCTTGCCACTGTCTGTATCCCGTGCACCATCCTTCTTCATTTATTTATTGACTTCATTCTCCCCAGTGGGGACCCAGCGTGGCTAACATCATCCCCCTTTCCTCCGATTTATCCAATGCCAATCAAAAGACACTGATCACAACAATATTAAAATCTAAAACCATGACAAAATGTTTAAAAGCCTAACAATTTAACCGCATCAGTACAAACTCTTGAACGGTGGCTTCTCTGTACCTCTTCAGGCAGTCCGCTGCGCTACAGAAAAGGCAAGGGCTACGCAGCAGATATCTGTACATTAGAGTCACCAACCTCCAGGTGGGGCCTGGAGATCTCCCAGAATTATAACTGGTCTCCAGACTACAGAGATCAGCTCCCCTGGAGGAACTGGCTGCTTTGGAGGGTGGACTCTATGGCATCATACTTGGCTGAGGTCCCTCCCCTCCCCAAACCCCACCCTCTCCAGGCTCCACCCCCAAATCTCCAGTAATTTCCCAAGCCAGAGTTGGAAAACCTACGTGTAGACCCAGAACAGATGGTACCACCGAGGGGAACTGACATGTTCACATGGCATCATATCATTGGTATCTATGGCTAACAATCACAATTCGTACTTCAGCCACACCTGCAGTAGATGGCATGCATGAGGGGAGAGAATTCGTATTTTCTTGTTAACAAACACAGAAGCCGCCTTACTCAGAGAGCAGACTCAACCAACAGCAGTTATTTATTTATTCATTTACTTCACTTTATACCCTGCTTTTTCCCCAAGTGGGAACTCAAAGTGGCCTACATCAATCTCCTCTCTTCCATTTTATCCTCACTTCAACCCTGTGAGGTGGGTTACGCTGAGAATGTGTGACTGGCCCAAGGTCACCCAGCAAGTTTCCATGGCAGAGTGAGGATCTGAACCTGGGTCTCTCAGATTCAGGATCTGACTACACTCTAACCATGATACCATGCTGGCTCTCTTTTAGGGTCTTTGGGAAGAGAAAGGTCATTTTCAATACCTATTTCCTGAGATGCTTTAACTGGCGATACCAGGAATTAAACTCGAGACCTCCCGCATGCAAAGTATGGGTTCTACCACTGAGCCACAGCTTCTTCACCATATTGTGGTTTTAGTACTGGGATGTAAGATTTAGTACTCTCCACGGGTGGATAGAGAGAGAAAGAACAGTTCTGCCACCTGTGTGTGGAGCGATATTAGCAGGGCTGCTCCAGCATTCCGGCTGCCATTTTCACCCTGCACTTTATCTTAGCAAACATGGCCTGTAGAACACAGAAATCTTAAATTCTGACGGCTGAAAGCCCAAGGGCCTCTTTAGCGTGCAAGTGTTCAGCAGATGGCTACTATGATTGAACATGAATAATAGTACCAACTGTGTGTTTGGTGCACATACAAATGACAGGGTCCATGCTTTACAATCCACATTAGACAAGCAAGACATGGCAGAGAGGGGGTGGAAATTTGCAATGAGTGGGATACAGACTGTATATTATCTAGTTTTCATTAAAAAAAAAAAGACTAAAGGGCTGTCTCCTTTTCAGAAAAGGGAAGGTGAGACTTTCATGACGCTGTGTTCTATTTTTTCTAAAAAAAAACCCCAACACTAATAGAAGACATAAGTCATATAGATCTGTTCACTTTCTACTACCTTTACTCTGCTTCAGGCTCAGGGATAACAGAGGTGAAAATATCCCCCATAGCAACATAATCTAGGGTGGTTGTCTTTGCCAGGGTATTTCAGATAACAGGTGCAAAATCGCTTTGTTTTGTTTCCTTCAGATGTCCTTTCTAATGCTAAGCAAGTATGTGAAATTCAAAGCAAAAGCACTGTTGAAAACCTGGATCCTTTTGCTATGAATTACCATATGATTTAAATGTCCGCCTCTAATCTTCTAGTCTGCAAAAAAAAAAAAGATGTATAAGGAGAGTGGGAAAGAGCACAACTAGAAAGGGGTATGACAAAACTAAGAAGCTGTCCATCATCTTGAAACACAAATGCCAGTCGCTGCTGAGCACCTCTGGACAAACCCTAAATAAATATGCTGGCAGAATTACAAAGCACTGAAGAGGGGAAAAGTGTTCACTGGGTAACAAAGAGTAACTCTCCCTTTCCCCAGTCACCTATAGACACTCCAGGGTACTCTTTTTCTAAACAATTGAGCTAGCATCTAAGACAAAGGAGTGAAGTGGAACTAAAATATGGCATTCTGTTCCTCACTGTTTTCACACTATGTCAAAAGAGTTGCTCTGCTTTAATCCTAGCAATTACTGTCTGCATGTCACTCTTCCTCTTAGATTTACAACTGTGGGCAAGGCTGTGCTTTACGCTCTACAATAGCTTCTTCAAGCGTGCTTAATTTCTAAAAGAAAAGGTACTGGTGGTGTGCAGCCCTGCTTGGGTGTGACATCCTTTGCTCTAACCCCCTTTAATCCCAGATGTGTCTTGGCTGGCTGCTGTCAGGATCCACTCGGACAACCACTGCGGTTCTAGTGTTGGCTCCCAGCCCGTTCACTTGATGTGTGTGTGACTCTGTCAGGTGAAAGATTCAGCTTTTACTAGTGAACTACCGCATGTGTTGTTTCCCCCAAATATTTACAAAGATTGCCCAGAGCTGAACCCAGGGGTGATGACGACAGAGACCAGCTGGCTGTGGACTGGGAGCCAGCAGACATGTGACTGACAAGTGCTGCTCTTCTGGCTCTTGTGTACCCAAATGGTGAATCAAAGCATTCTATGTGCACTCAAAGCACTCCAGGCTTTTTTTTTTGGCTTAAAAAAAAATACTCCTATTAACTTTTAAGCTCTTGTTTTTAAACAATTAATGTAACAGGATAAACAAGGCCCATGTCCCTTGTATAGGCTCTGGGGCCCACTCCTGTCAGTCCTGCCTCAAATTTAAGGCAGGAAGTTTGCCAGAAGCAGAGCTGACCCAGCTGAGCTCTGAGAAGGAGCAAGGTGTTTGTGGGTGAGTGGTATTTTTATTTATTTACTTTCAGCTGAGGGGCTTTAGCTGAGAAGGTACTGTGTCAGGGACTGTATTTGGGAGTGTGTGGGTGAGTTGTAACAGACTCCTGACTGCTGGAGTTAGGGTGTGAAAGGGTCATTGTTTGCCTGTAATTAAGTGCTTGGGTGAAATTGAATAGCAGACTCCTGGCTGCTGGAGTTGGGGTGTGAAAGGGGCTTTGTTTGACCGTCATTAAGTGCCTTGGGTGATTTTGAGTAGCTGCTGGCCACGCCCTCTCCTGGGAGACAATTCCATTTAAGGCAGGAAGTTTGCAAGAGGCACGAGCCTCTGGCACGAGCCGAAGGGCGAGGCTCTTTGTCTGTGGCTCTTGGCCTAGGGGCTCTGTTAGAAGCACAGGAAGAGCCAGAAAGCCAGGACCTTGGCTCCTTGGTAAGGTAAGTAGACTCCTACAACAGGAGCCATATAAATACAAAGGGTTTTAAAAGGGGGTTATAGAAAAGTGTTTGTTTAAAAACAATTATGAAGCCAGAATGCCAGCAGGGGGTTGGGGGCTATCCAGTGTTTTGCATGGAGTGTCACATGTATGACTATCTGCCCACTAGTCAGAAGTCTTGGGTGTGTGCTCGGTGCAAGGAGCTCCTGGTTCTCAGGGAGCGAGTTTGCTCCCTTGAGGCCAAGGTGGCTGACCTGGAGAAGCAGGGACAGTCAGTTAGGTGCACGGGGAAGACTCTCGGGGACTTGTTAGATGTGTCCCACTCTGGATCTGGCAGCCCGGCTGCTGCCAGGGAGCATGAGGGTCAAGGGGAAAAGGGGCACCATGCTGAGGATAAGGGGAATGTGCCCTCAGAAGGGACCTCTTCTTCAGCTGGTGAACGGGTATCCTTTCGTACCAAGGAACCGTCCCTGGGAAGGGTGGGAGGGGGCTCTTGGTAGTTGGTGATTCGATCCTTAGGCAGGTAGACAGCTGGGTGGCGAACCCGAGTACTGACCGTATGGTGACTTGCCTGCCTGGTGCGAAGGTAGCGGACATTACGCATGTTTTAGATAGGCTGGTAGATAGTGCTGGGGAGGAGCCAGTGGTCGTGGTGCACGTCGGCACCAACGTTGTGGGGAAATGCAGTCGTGAGGTCCTGGAGGAGAAATTTAGGCTGCTGGGCAGGAAACTCAAGGCCAGGACCTCCAAGGTAGCCTTCTCGGAAGTGCTACCTGTTCCACGCGCAGGGCCGGAGAGACAGGCACAGATCAGGAGTCTCAATGCGTGGATGAGACGGTGGTGTAGGGGGGAAGGTTTCAAGTTTGTTAGGCACTGGGATGCTTTTTGGGACAAGAGGGAGCTGTACAAAAGGGACGGTCTCCACTTGTCCCGAGAAGGAACCAGGCTGCTGGCGCTCAAAATCAAAAAGGTGGCAGAGCAGTTTTTAAACTGAATAATGGGGGAAAGCCAACAGGAGATGAAAAGTCTGTGGTTCGGGATGGCTCATCTCAAAGAGATGAAGGGGTAGCTATTACTTTTGTACAAGGAAATGGATTACAATTGTCCACTGAGACTGTGGCTAATGATAGGAACTGCCTGGCAAGGTCTCAAGGCAGCAAGAGGAAGGCTGTGGCCTTAACAAACATGGGAAACTATAAGTGTTTATACACAAATGCTAGAAGTCTCCGAGGTAAAATCGGGGAGTTGGAATGCTTGGTGTTGGGGGGAAATAGACATTGTGGGTATTTCAGAAACTTGGTGGGATGAGGAAAATCAGTGGGATACGGTGATTCCTGGTTATAAATTATATCGGAAGGATAGGGGGGAAAGGGTTGGAGGTGGGGTGGCTCTGTATGTCAGAGAGGGTATACCGTCCAGTAAGATTGAGAGGGTAAGAGAATTGGATTCACTTCTGGAAATGCTATGGGTTGAAATAGTGGGTCCAAAAGGAGGCTTAACAGTGGGAGTTTGTTATCGCCCACCAGATCAAAAGATAGAGGAGGATTATAAAATGATGAATGAATTAAAGATAGCGGCTAGACGAAATAACTGTGTTGTAATAGGTGACTTTAACTACCCACACATTGATTGGGTCAATATGAGTTCTAGTCGGGAAAAAGAGATTGCATTCTTAGACACTCTCAATGACTGTGCTGTGGAACAGATGGTCACAGATCCTACCAGGGGAGAGGCGATCTTGGATTTGGTCCTAAGTAACACCCAAGACCTGGTGAGAGATGTAAAAGTGATTGCTCCACTTGGGAACAGTGACCATAATGTCATTGAGTTTAACATTTGTACAGATAGGGAGTTGCCCAAAAAGACTGACGCGACCACTTTTAACTTTAAAAGGGGTAACTTCTCTGGTATGAGGGGACATGTGAGGAAGAAATTGAAAGGAAGAGTGGAGAAGGTCAAAACCATTGGGGAAGCTTGGAGACTATTTAAAAAGATAATCCTAGAAGCTCAGAAAAAATATATACCGCAGGTTAGGAAAGGTACAAATAGGTATAGAAAAAAGCCTGCATGGTTAACAAATAAAGTAATGGAAGCTGTAAAAGGTAAGAAGGATTCCTTTAAGCGGTGGAAAGCTAGTCTTAGTGAGGTTGATAAAAGGGAACACAGACTATGGCAAATAAAATGCAAGTCTGTGATCAGGCAAGCAAAAAGGGAATATGAGGAGCATATCGCAAAAAACATAAAGACCAACAATAAAACTTTCTTCAAATACATTAGAAGTAGGAAGCCAGCCAGGGAGGCAGTGGGGCCCTTGGATGACCAAGGAGTAAAAGGAGTAGTGAAGGATGATAGGGAAATGGCTGAGAAGCTGAATGCATTTTTTGCCTCTGTCTTCACTGTGGAAGAGGAGAAGTGTTTGCCCACTCCAGAAGCACCGATTTCGGGAGGGGGTTTGAAAGACCTGAATCAGATTGTGGTAACAAGAGAGGAAGTCCTCCGACTGATGGACAATTTAAAAACTAATAAATCACCAGGCCCGGATGGCATTCATCCGAGAGTTCTGAAAGAACTCAAATGTGAACTTGTGGATCTCCTGACAAAAATATGTAATCTTTCTTTAAAATCTGCCTCCATTCCTGAGGACTGGAAGGTAGCTAATGTCACTCCCATCTTTAAAAAGGGCTCCAGGGGAGATCCAGGAAATTACAGGCCAGTCAGTCTGACATCGATACCGGGTAAGTTGGTGGAAACTGTTATTAAGGAAAGAATTAGTAGGCACATTGATGAACAAAAACTATTGAGGCAGACTCAGCATGGGTTCTGTAAGGGAAGATCTTGTCTCACTAACCTGTTAGTGTTTTTTGAGGAGTGAACAAACATGTGGACAAGGGGGACCCAATAGATATTATTTACCTTGACTTCCGGAAAGCTTTTGATACAGTTCCTCATCAAAGGCTCCTAAGTAAGCACAATAGTCATGGGATAAAAGGACAAGTCCTCTTGTGGATCAAAAACTGGCTTATAAATAGGAAACAGAGAGTGAGTATAAATGGGAAACTTTCTCAGTGGAGGGTGGTAAGCAGTGGGGTACCACAGGGATCAGTACTCGGTCCGATGCTTTTTAACTTGTTTATTAACGATTTGGAATTGGAAGTAAGCAGTGAAGTGGCTAAATTTGCAGATGACACGAAGTTGTTCAGGGTGGTAAAAACCAGGGAGGATTGTGAGGCACTCCAAAGGGATCTGTTGAGGATGGGTGAGTGGGCGTCAACGTGGCAAATGGGGTTCAATGTGGCCAAGTGCAAAGTGATGCACATTGGAGCCAAAAATCCTAAATATAAATACACGTTGATGGGGTCTGATCTGGCAGAGATGGACCAAGAGAGAATCTTGGAGTGGTAGTGGATAGCTCGCTGAAAATGTCTACACAATGTGTAGCTGCAATAAAGAAGGCCAACGCTATGCTGGGGATTATTAGGAAGGGAATTGATAACAAATCAGCCAGTATCATCATGCCCCTGTATAAATCATTGGTGCGACCTCATTTGGAGTACTGTGTACAGTTCTGGTCACCACATCTCAAAAAGGATATTATAGCATTGGAAAAAGTGCAGAGAAGGGCAACTAGAATGATAAAAGGGTTGGAACACCTTCCCTATGAAGAAAGGTTAAAATGCTTGGGGCTCTTTAGCTTGGAGAAACGACGGCTGAGAGGTGACATGATCGAGGTTTATAAGATTATGAATGGGATTGAGCAGGTTGAGAAAGAAGTACTTTTCTCCCTTTCTCACAATACAAGAACTCGTGGGCACTCTATGAAATTGCTGAGCAGTCGGGTTAGAACAGATAAAAGGAAATACTTCTTCACCCAAAGAGTGATTAACATATGGAATTCACTGCCACAGGAGGTCGTGGCAGCTGCAAGCATGGACAGTTTCAAGAGGGAATTAGGTAAACATATGGAGCAGAAGTCCATCAGTGGCTATTAGCCACAGGGTATAGATGGGAACTCTCAGTCTGGGGCAGGTGATGCACTCTGTTCTTGGTGCTGGAGGGGGCAGCAGTGGGAGGGCTTCTGGTGCCCTGGCCCCATTGCTGGACCTCCTGATGGCCCCTGGTATATTTTGGCCACTGTGTGACACAGAGTGTTGGACTAGATGGGCCATTGGCCTGATTCAACATTGGCTTCTCTTATGTTCTTATGTTCTTATGTTCTTAAGTCCCGTATTCTAACCAGTGGGAATTTCAGATGATTCAGTTCCTCAGTGTGCCCTTAAGTTGTTTGCCATAAAAAAAAGAGAGCCAGTTCGGTGTAGTGGTTAAGTGTGCAGACTCTAATCTGGGAGAACCAGGTTTGATTCCCCCATGCCTCCACTTGCACCTGCTGATGTGACCTTGGGTCAGTCACAAGCTCTGGCACAGCTGTTCTTGAAAAAGAGCAGTTTCTGTCAGAAGTTCTCTCAGCCCCACCTACCTCACAAGGTGTCTCTTGTGGGGAGGGGAAGGGAAAGGAGTTTGTAAGCCGCTCTGAGACTCCTTTGGGTAGTGAAGGGCGGGGTATAAATCCAATCTCTTCCTCTTCTTCTTCTCTACTTGATCATTCAAAGCTAGTGGCAAACCAAAGGTGGGGTGGGGGATGTGGTCAGGCCCTGGGGGCTGCTTGAGGAAGGCCCTTGAAGGGAAGCCTTGAAGTAGGGTTGCCAGAACCCCAGTCCGAGTGAGGGTTCCCCAGATTTTGGGGGCTCCTTCTCACCACCAGCCAACTGGCCAGCAGGGGGAAGCCCCACCACCAGGAATGACCACCCGGCCACCCCTGCTGCGAGATTTAAAGGGCCTTCTAGCAGGAGCAAAGGAGAAAGAAGGGTGGCCTCATGCACATACAATCCAAGCCATACATTCGCAGCTTGTAGTGCAGATGAGTGCGGCCTCCCCTCCACACTTCTTTCCAACAGCATTTAAAGGGACCCTTTAAATGCTGTTGGAAAGAAGCAGGGCCACGTGCCTGCACTCCAAGTTACAAATTCGCAGCTTGGAGTGCAGGCATGCATGGGGGCCCCCACCTCTTGCCAAAAGCATTTAGAGGGGGGGCACCAGTCACCAACGTGATGACATCACTTCTGCATGATGTCTTCACATTGGGGACATCCCCACCCCCTTCAGTAATGCCCCTCAAAATCCCCCACCATGGACTTGGAAGGACCTGGCAACCCTACTTTGAAGCCAGCATCATGCTTTGTCCAGCTGAACATCTTTCCTTTTATTTTTAAAATGCAGTTCTGGCTGCAGCCACTAGGGGCGCAGGGAAGTCTGAGCACAGCAAAAAGCACTCTAGGTTCAGCTGGACTTCCCTTTCTCCAAGACGGAAGCAAACTTGCTTAACAGATCATACAACCAAGCCAGCACGCTGATAGCTGCTACAGTAATTGCAGGCCAGCATGTTATTTTCTCCAGTAGTCCAGCCTTTCTCTTTTCCTTTCCTTTCACCCAGCTCAGAGAGATCTTACAAAGCAGTAGTTAGGGTGTTGCAGCAAGATAAAACCACCTTTCCCTCTCTTAATTTCTTTCCCTCTTTTCCATATGTTTCTCATTCATTTCTATCTTCTTTCATGTAATTTTTCTGTGCCCCCCCTTATTTTAGTATCAAACCTTTGTTAATATTATGAACAGAACGCACTGGGTTTGCTGGGCACTGTACATTGCACTGGTTCTGCTGGGCTTCCAACCCCCCCCCCACTTGGACTGTGATTCTATGCTTGACATCAGCTGGCATTGCCACAATGGCACTGGGTTCTGCTGGGCTTGCAGAAATGCCCCCCTCACTTTCTACTGCAGAGCACTGTTTCCTCTGAGCTGTGTGCATGAGCTTCCACTCATTTACACAGGAAGCCCTGCTCAGCAGCAAACTGAAGCCACACAGAGTCTTGCATTGCCCATTTTAAGATTACAGCAGTTATATTCTGCTTAGGATGCGAACTGCTCCACTAAGTGGGTGGGGGGATTAGAGAGAACATTGCTGCAGAGATTCTCTGCTTGGACTTTAGTCCTTTAGAAACAATGGAGGATGGGGACACCTTCTTTGGGGGGCAAGTGTGTTTCTTAAAACCCAGTTTGGTGAAGCTTGCAATTACTATTTTGTGATGCTTTGGCTAGTGCTAGTAAATCTTAGTACAAGAACAGATTCCTAGCTCTCAAAAATGCCTTGTAACTGTTTGGTATGGTCAGCTCTCGGGCTTCAAAATTGAGAACAGAAGCCCTCCCAAGTGCCTGCTCAGAACACAAGTGGTGTGATGGATTTATTTATTTTTTTGTCATCAAGTCACAGCTGACTTAAGGCGACCCTGCAGGGCTTTCAAGGCAAGAAGACATTCAGAGGTGGTTTGCCATTGCCTGCCTCCACATCTGCCCTGCTTCAGCTTCTGAGATCTGATGAGATCCTGGGGCTATCCAAGCCAGGGCTAGGCTGAGAGTAATGTGACTGACCCAAGGTCACCCAGCAAGCTTCCATGGCACAAGTGGGGATTCAAACCTGGATTTCCCAGATCCTAGTCTGACACTTTAATCAGTACACCACACTGGCTCTCGTGATGGAATGTGCCATAAAATGTAACACAAGGTACTGTAGATATAAATTTTATAAAGGTGATTTCAGATGCCAAATGGCAATAGCAGATGAATTACAATAGCAGGCTTGATTGGATTAGGTGTGATATGCAGAGGGGTAGTAGGCATGGAGATACCAACACAGTAATGAGAGAGGAAACCTAGGTTTGTCCAGGAGGATTCAGTCCAGGAGGATACAAAGAATAAATGGACATAAGTCTGGCATCAGAAACCACAACATTCAGTTGCTGGCCTAAGAACAGCAGTGCTCTTACAAAGGAATTTCAAATGGAGATTAGAAAGAGAGACTGCTAAAAATATCTGAAAGATCCAATAGCGGAAGAACAAGCTGGATTTTTACCAAACAGACAAATCAGAGACAATTTAAGAGTGGTGATAGATGCAATTGAGTATTATGACAAGCATCCCGAAAAAGAAGTTGGATTCCTCTTCCTAGATGCGGAAAAAGCTTTTGATAATTTAAATTGGGAGTTTATGCTGCAAGTTATTGAAAAAATGGATATTGGACAGTCCTTTTTAAACATGATTGTGGCAATATATTCAGAACAAAAAGTGGCTTTGAATATAAACAAAGAAAAGACGGACTTCTTCCAAGTCCAAAAGGGAACACGTCAAGGCTGCCCGTTATCCCCGTTGTTGTTTATTTGGATATTGGAAATATTATTGACAGCGATAAGAAAAGATAACAGTATTGAAGGACTTACAGTGAAAGGTTTTGCCTATAAATACAGGGCATTTGCAGATGATGTAATGTTTATGATTCAAGACCCAATCGAGAAAATACCACAACTGATGGAAAAAATTGAAGAATTTGGTTCAGTTGCGGGATTTTATGTTAATAAAAGTAAAACCAAAGTGATGTGCAAAAATATGACGAAACAAAGACAAACAGAACTTCAAGAGAAAATTCAATGTGAAGTAGTTACAAAGACTAAATATCTTGGAATTGAATTAACCATGAAAAATATTGACTTGTTTAAAAACAATTATGAAAAGGTGTGGCACAAGATTCAGCAAGATATGAAGAAATGGGACACTTTGAATTTATCATTGATGGGAAGAATCGCGACTGTAAAAATGAATATTTTACCGCGTTTGATGTTTCTATTTCAGACTATTCCAATACTAAAACAAAGGAAAGTATTGGATTCGTGGCAGAAAGAATTATCCAAATTCGTATGGGCAGGAAGAAAGCCAAGGATTAAAATGAAAATTTTATGTGACGCAAGAGAGAGAGGAGGCTTACAACTACCAAATCTAAGACTGTATTATGATGCCGTCTGTTTAACATGGTTGGAACAGTGGATTAATCTGGAGAATAAGAAGCTATTGGCCCTGGAAGGGCATGATAACAAATTCGGATGGCATGCATATTTATGGTATGGAAAAGTAAAAATGGATAAATTTTTTAAACACCACTTTGTAAGACAATCACTGTTCGAGACATGGATGAGATATAGAAAATTCTTCTCAGAAGAAAGACCACTTTGGATTGTACCAGCTGAAGTGATCAATCCATATTCAAGAAATCAAGGGCTAGACTGGCTACCTTATAAAAATCTTTTAAAATCTGAAGGGAAAAATTTTGTGTTAAAAGATAGATTTGATGTTGAATTTGAATACGATTGGTTGAAGTATAGACAGATTTATGATTTATTTAAGACCGATAAAAGAGAACATGGTTTTAGAGAAAAGAATATTGAAATTGAAACTGTATGGCTTGAGAAAGATAAAAAAATGATTTCTAAACTGTACAAGGTGCTATTGAAATGGTATACTGAGGATGAAGTTGTAAAAGAGCAAATGATAAAATGGGCTGTAAATGTTAATAATGAGATATTAATGACATCTTGGGAATACTTGTGGAAAAAGTCAATGAAAATTTCAACTTGTGTAAATGTTAAAGAGAATTGTTATAAAATGATGTACAGATGGTATATGACGCCTAAAAAAATTGCTATTATAAATGAAAGTATGTCTAACAAATGTTGGAAATGTAAGAAACATGAAGGGTCTTTTTACCATATGTGGTGGACATGTGATAAAGCAGTAAAGTATTGGACAGAGATCCACAATGAGATACAAAAAATTTTGAATTGTACTTTTAAGAAAGACCCACAGATGTTATTGTTAGGTCTTAAAATGGAAGAAATAAATGTAGCCAAGAGAACACTACTATGGTACTTGACTACAGCAGCAAGACTGACTTTTGCTCAATGTTGGAAACAAGATAAAGTACCTGAAACATGGGAATGGATTAAAAAGACGTTGTTTTTGGCAGAAATGGACAAATTAACAAGAAAGTTAAACAACGAAGAAGATGAAACTTTCTTTGAAGACTGGAAAGACTTTCAAAAATACTTGTTGAAAAATTGGGACATTAAACGTGGTTTGATTTGCTTTGATAGTTATTAAGAGGAAAATGAAATAGAATTAGATTTTTGAATTGTTACCGTTTGTAAGAGAAAATAAGTTTAGAAGTAACTGTAATAGAACAAGAGAGATATTAATGGGGTTGGAGCAGTGCGGGAAGCCTTGTTTGGGGAGGGAGAAGGGAAACTAGAAAAATGGATATGTAGGTTGGTTGAAAATGTATGAACATGCGATATATCCAATAATAAACTGTATTTACTAAGAAAGAGAGACTGCTGAATCACAATTGATAATGAAACTCAAGACATTGCATCCTCCAGGACTGAATTGAGACCTAGTTTTCCTGTCTCATTACCAATGTGTGCTATTGTCATTTGGCATCTGAAATCACTTCACTCTCCAAGGACCAGTCCAAGTTTTCTAATTCCTAATCAGGATCTTTTTGAAAAAAAATAAAATCCAGATAGGAACAGAGAAATCCAGTCTTAAAAATAAAACTTTTCAGAATAAGCTGAAATAATTTCCTCAATGTAAATTGTGCTTGACAGAAGAATCCATCCTCCCTCCCTCCCTCCCTCTGAAGAAGAAGTGTGCTTGCACACAAAAGCTTATACCTGGCATTACATATTGTTGGTTTTAAAGCTGCCATGGGACTCCAACTTTGTTCACTCTCTCTCTCTTTCCTTCCCCTCCCTTCCTCCCCAAAAGAGGAGGAGCAGCCCTATAGAAGGAAGCAGAAGCTGTGTATGTGTGTGAGTGGGGGGAGGGGGCTTGTCTGTATCTCTCCTGCAGGAAGCAGCCACTGAAGGAGCGCTGTGTGTTTGGGGGGGGGAAGGGAGGCAAGAGGCAAGAAACAGGAAGCAGGAAGCAAAGAGCCACTGAGGGAGCTGGGCGGAAAGCAAGCTTTGGTTTGGCTGCAGTAACAGCCTTGGAAAAGGAAGCAGGAGAAGGAAGTTGCTCGTGGGCCAGCTCTGAGCCCTGTGGGGGCTGGATCCAGCTCACGGGCTGCATGTTTGACAACCCTGTTTTGTGGGGTCACTGTAAGTAAGCTGTGACTTGAGAGCAAAAAAAAAATGAGGAGGGTGGTGTTAAAAAATTATGTGCCTCAGGCACCAAATAAGCTAGGTACACCACTGTTCAAAGCCATTGGTGGTCTCAAATCACCCTATACTCCCTACATGGTCTAATGTCCCGTAAGTGTGCTCCTCTTTATCTGAACTTCTGATTAGCTAAATAGGTGAAATTTCAGTGACCATTACCTTCTCTATGAGATTCATTGACTTTCTTACACGCCCAGGGAAATACTGATCACCACTTTGGGTTAGGAAGCAATTTTTCTCCAGGCCAATTTGGCTGTAGACTCTGGAGGTCTTTTGTCATCTTCTGGGCATGAAACAGTGGTCACTGGGGGTGGGGGGTATTTGTGATTTCCCTGCATTGTGCAAGGGGCTGGACTAGATGGTCCTGGGGGTCCCTTCCAATTCTATGATTCTATGACTTTGATAAGAAAGACATTCCCAGATAAATGTCCAATCCAGGACTTCTTTTATTAGAGTTGCATCCTGCATGTGGATTTTCCCAAAAGGTTATCACTTCTACATAGGGGATAAAATGTAGATCGTGTATGTACACTGGCAGCTGAGGTGAATGCATAGGCTTATTTCACCATGTGGTTGGAAACTGCAGGCAATTGCGGCTTCCCAACTCATGCACACATGGTGAAACAGATCTTTACAAATTCAATCATACATGATGGGTACACTTCTTCCTACATGAGGGTGATATCCATTAAGAAACTGTTGCATGAACCTTACAGAATGAATCCGGAAGTAATGACATGTGTTGGGGGGGATTGATTTTAATGGTTGTAAAATATTATTTTTATAATGTATTTTTTAAATCGTTTGCCACTTTGGTGGCCCTTGTAAGGATGAAAAGGCAGGATACAAATTTTGTAAATAAATAAATAAATAAATAAATAATCGTTTGCTAAAAATTCCATGCTGAGGTACTGTAAAGCATATAACTAAGTAAAATAATTCTTTAGTCAGAAAGATTCTCATTCTTCCATGATCCCTGGGCATCATGCAAAGGATTTCTTTGGCCACTGTGAACATTCAAGCAGATGGGGATAATAAAGCCATGCTCTACAAAGGTACCAGGCAAGTGGGGGTCCCCATTGTTGGCTAGAAGTGGAACTATTGCTGCCAGCAATCAGAATTCCATATGCCATTGTTAAAAAAAAATGCTCATGGGCAAGGACAGAAAAAATCCTCAACACCTAAATCATTTCCAGTGAACTAGAGAGAGGAAGAAAAGCATCTACAGTGCTGGTTCCAAAAATCTGAACTCTATTTCTGCCATCCTGAATAGATATTTAATGGTAAAAAGTTAATTGTGGTAGAAAATTTATACCTTTAAAATGGGCAGAACATTGAGATGTTTTGAAATTTACCTTTGTTGATAAGTATCTGTTTATGTGCTTTAAGAACATGGCTTTTCTTTTCCCCTCACAAAGTACAGCGTAAAATACCACTGAAAGGAGGTCATTGTATTACATCAGCAAATCAAAAGACACAGAGAGAACAGAAAGCATGAGATCATGCGGCCGCTTTTTAAAAATACAAACAATGTGAATAATAACACAGCTTGTTTATGCCGCGGCAAAGAGATTGCGCCATCTTAGCTTCGCAGTGAAAGATGGCGGCGTTATTAAAAAAGTAATCAAGCCATAATGCTGCTTCTAATTAAGGATTAGAGCCGATGAGACATACATTTCAAGGAAATTGCAGGCCGTCTTTTGTAATATTAAACAACACTTTTCATATGATCTCAGCCTCTTCACACAAAGAGCTGGACTCTGATCAGAGTCTGCTTCAGTGCTCCCATGTGGTTTGTCACTGCTTGGGCGGGACTACCTTGGTCGCTGGTACTGACTGGCCAGGGGCTTCTACGAAAGAAACAATCCACTCCTGAATCACTGAGGGACGTTTTTCCCAATGAACCTGGAATCCAGCCTTCAGCAGGGGACGGCTTTCAGAGATAAGAGGGAAGAGCAGATCAAAGGAGACACAACAGGGCCAAAAAGGAGGGGGGCCAAGAACAGTTAACCAGCTGAAGGTGAAGTGCCTTGGGATTCTTGTTCAGGGACTGTGATGCTCGAGCCACTGACACACTGCTTGCTTGCTTGCTTCTGTGGTATTCTTCCTGCACGTTAATAATAACGGGCACCATAAGTCTCCAGTATTCTCTTATCCACAGGAAATTAAATATTGTATCGCTGCTTGTGGAACTGCTCACTTACCCAAAAGAGCCTATACCCATAGCATTTCCCTGGAACTCCTTTCTATTTTGACAAGCCGGGAGTGCATAACTGTATAAATAGATCTGGCTTAACTTTCCTGTATAATGTCCTATACTTCCCCTTTCATCATGCCTACCTTCTGTCCACGCCAAATGCACCACTGACTTAATCTTTAAAAACTCCTCTTGCATATTACGGGAATGTCCAGCATTCAGTCACATGTGACTTCCAGGTTCTCTTCAATGGCCGTTTTTTAGGCTTCTGGCAGATCATGACCATTATGTGAATGGAGGAGGTGTTTCAGCCTTATCCCTGCACCATTTTCCTGATCTGCTGTGGTCCTGGGATGTGCAGTGGCCTACTGGGGAAACTCACCTGTACACTCATGCATTTTGCCAACAGGCCAAACAGCAACCCACACAGGTCAGGAAACTGGTGTCCGTGTGGGAAGACTGACACTCTTTCCCTATCAGCACCACAGTCACAATCTGGATTGAGAACTGCACAGACAGGTATCGAGGACAACTTGCAAGTCACATGTGACTGTTGCATAGGACAACAAGGTGGGGACTGTGGACAATGGGCGAAGAGACAGCCTGGAGACAGAATATAACTGCTCGGCCTCTGTCCTCATTCCTCCGCTTATCCCATTAACCACTATCCTTTCCATACCTGCTGTGAGCATTAGGACTCTTCTTCCAGGATGACTTTCAGTTCTACCCTAAACTCAGGTAACACCCCTCTAAGCAGGGTTGCCAGCCTTGTGGAGGGTGTGTGTGCCGGAGACATCCCAGAATTACAACTGACCTCCAGTTGACAGAGATGAGTTCCCCAGGAGAAAATGGCTGCTTTGGAGGGTGGACTCCATGGCATTACACCCTGCTGAGGTCCCTCCTCTCCCCAAAACCCCACCCTTCCCAGGCTTCAGGAATTTCCCAACTCAGACTTGGCAACCCTAATTCTAAGTCCACAGACTTGAACTCTGGTTGAGCATCCTAACTCTGCCTAGGATGGCACTGTTGGTTGACGCAGCAGCAGCCTGAGAAACAGGGCCAGCAAGAACAGTAGTGGATGAACAGGGTGGGAGGGAATGCAGTAAGCATGGCCAGGGTCAGAGCACGGGTCAATGGAGAGACACCATGCAATCAGCATTTATCTGTTTAGCAAGTTACTTTTTCTGCTTTTCCTCCATTCTGCATTCTCCTCTACCTTTGTTTGGACAGGAGGAGAGGAAAATCAACTGAGGAGTGTAGCACCTTTTGGACTCAGCTGAAAAGGGGGGGAACGCTTACATAAAACAGCACAGTGACTGTCATACTTTGCAAACCAGACATTAGAAGTTTCATGGGTCTTCTTGAAAGAAGACTGATGTGAATATAAGATATCAAATGCTCCACTTAGGGCTCATGTGAATCTTGCAGCAATGTGGACGAACTGGCTTTTTAAAAACTAGGTGAAAGACTGTAGGCAAGAGGGTCATCTTTATTTAACCAGTGTAAACATGAGCTAAGTCAGTAGATAGAGTTACTTTTGGAATTACACACCATTACAAACAAGACCATACAGGGCTGCATTTCTTTCCCCCCTCCCTACCCATCAACCAGTTGCTTAACTCACAGTTTTAAAATGCAGAAATTGTTCAAGAAGCAGCTCTTTCACAGTCACGTATATTAGATTTATTAGTTTGTGACCTAGGGAGGATTTTACAGAAACTCGTGATGGCCGGGTGGGGGGGGGAACAACAACATCTGACCCGTTATGCAGGATTCACTGCTGAAATTAAGTTGGGGCCATGGCTTAGTGACAGAACACAGACTTCGTATGTAGAAGGTCCCAATTTCAGTCCCTGGCATCTTCTGTTGAAGGATGCCAGGTAGCAGGACTGAGAGAGATTTTGTTCTATTTAAGCCTTTGGAGAGTGGCCGCCAATCAGAGTAAACATATATCCGGCTTAGGCAAGGTTATAAGTTTTATTTGCACAAGGCTTTAAATGTTAAAACCTCCCATGTACTTCAGCATAAGGGGAAGGGGCCATGGCTCAGTGATAGAGCACCTGCTTGGACTGTAGAAGGTCCAGTCCCCAGCTGAAAAGGACCAGGCAGTAGATGATATGAAACACCACCATCCAAGACTCTGAAGAGCTGCTGCCAGTCTGAGTAGACAAGACTGACCTTGATGGGCCAATAGTCTGATTCAGTATAAGGTAGCATCATTTATTTATGCATTGGACTTATAGACTGCCCTCCCCCCTACACGGGGGGCTCATGTGTACTTTGGTAATTTACTACGCTCCCCCCCACACACACATTTTACCAGTGTCGAACAGTAAGGGCATATAGTATATATTAGTCACTTGTACATATTTAAAAGATTTGTTCTAGTGGAGTCATGCTTTGAGCACCTGGCAACTGCATACCAGCTGTGCTTCAAAAGAAGCCTAACCTTGAAGGAGGACAAGCGGGCAGTGTGAAGTAAATGAGAAACAATCATGTACTGAATGCACAAGGAGTAAGGAAAGGCCCCAGAGGTCTCCAGCAAAGATCAAGTATTGATCGATCTCTAGACCTTGTTCTCAGTATTTATTGCTAGATCAGGGAGGACACAACTTGGCACTGCGGAATTCTCTTCAAATGACGACGAACAGGGGAGTGGAACCTTGGGCAGCCCTCTGCCCGCAGAATGAGATCCAGAACAGGCTGATGCTTCCCTCCCCGTTGCAGACATTTAAGCCTGGGCATGGCCGGAGATGGGAGACCCAAGTTGAAATCCGCACCCTGCCATGGAAGCTCACTAGGTGACACTTGGCCCAGTCATACATTCTTAGTCTAACCTACCTCACAGGGTTGTTGTGAGGTCAGAACAGAGAATGTTGTAAACCACTTTGAGTCCCCAACCGGGGAGAAAAGTAGGGTACAAATGAAGTAAAATAGAATAGATAGGATGCAAGCCTCTTGGCACTTGCTGGAGAGCAACAGCCAAAGGGTTCTTGGCCCACAGCCCTGAGTGAGGTCAGCCAGTGGACCTGGAAGCTGGAATTGTACTGAATTCATTGCTCTTCATCTAAATTTTACTTTTGCATTTCTTTGTACGCTGTCCCCTCAGGGGGAGAAAATGGGATAGAAATACTTAATCTTTTAATAAGTAGTTGACAATTATGGAACAAAGAACACAACAGAGGATGGAATACACAGGTGCATAATGGGTGAGGTCAAGCCTGCTAATAGGTAACAGATCACCCTTACTGGATTGTGGTAATGTAGGTCGGAGCACAAAGCACATTGGGTGACACAAGCATGGTGATCTATGGGACTGCTGTATTGGATCCAGCCATTCAGATGTCCGGTTCCATCAACTTTGCCACTGCTCCAACTGAATCCAGACTCAGCCTTACAGTTCTTGGTTGGGAAATACCTGGAGATTCTGTGGGTGGAGCCTGGGGAGGGTGGGGCTTGAGGAAGGGAGAGACCTCAGCAGGGAATAACGCCATGGAGTCCACCCTCCAGAGCAGCCATTTTTTCCAGGCAAACAGATCTGTGTCATCAGAGATCAACTGAAATTCCAGGAGATCTCCAGGCCCCACCTGGAGGTTAGCAACCATGCTTCCACCCACCGAGTGACTAGTGCTGCCAAAGATGATCATGCTAACCAAAGATTTAGTAGGTGCACACTTGGTGTACTACCTGTGCATGATGACTTCTGGATCAGAGCTCATGTGCCTGAAAATATCAAACACTGCATTGCTTTTTGTTTCCCTGTGCACTTCTTAAAGTTTCAGGACATTTTCTGAACGGCTTATAATTCAGGGCACATTAGTGATTTTCAGAAGTGTTCTGACAAAAATCAAGGCCACCAAAAACCTCAGCATATAAAGTGAAAGATACATGGTGACTTTTGATCATGGGTGTATTTAGCACAAAGCAAATGTACCGTGCAAGTATGTCACAGATGTCCATAGCAGGAACAGGTGGCAATGTGACCAGAAGGAGTAATGACAAGTTAGCAATGCCCACAATGTGGACAGCTCTCGAAGGTGCACTTGCCTGCCTGTTCAACCCCATGGTTTTAACTTGGCAGATTCAAAGGTATGTGTCCATTTCAAAGTATCAAAGTGATGAGGGGAAAGTTGCCAACAGGTGACCTAGGCTCACTGGCTGTTGTAAAAAAAATAATAAAATCCATAAAAACGAGACCTGCTCTGTCAGCCCCTCAGTTTGCTCTCACAAACAACCAAAGGACAGCTAAGTACCATTCCTAAGGATCTGGGCTGTAACGGCTGGCATCCATGACTTGATGCCAGGAAGTGGGAAATATCTACATGCCCTCTCCAAGACAGATTAAGTTCAAGAAATTTAGGGGAAGGAGGGAAAGAATGATGGAGGTTCACCCACCTTGTGTCCCCCATTTGAGTACTGTTTTATTCCATTTCAATGTTGTATTTACTCCTACAGTAAATATCATTTATCAGTTTCTTCATGCAAATTCATGCTACAGGACAGTTGCCCCGTACTTGCAGAGAGAAGAGGAAGTTCATAGGGTTGCCAGCTCCAGGTTGCAAAATATCTGGGGATTCTGGGGGCGGAGCCTGAGGAGGGCAGGGTTTGGGGAGGGGAGGGACTTCAGTAGGGTGTAATGCCACAGAGTCCACCTTCCAAAGCAGCTGTTTTTTTCCCCTCGGAAGAACTGACCTCTGCCACCTGGAGATCATGTGTAATCCTAGGAAGTCTGCAGCCACCACCTGGAGGCTGGCAACCCCAAGTAGATGATAGTCTGGTTTGTTTATTTTGTAAGAATACTACAAAAGTAGCCTGTTAAAGCCAGTTATTCAATGTCTTGTGATATTTTTGCATTTGTGCATTAGAGAAAAGGCCTTTTCTATTATTGCCCCAACTTTGTAGAATATTTTAGGCAGTAATATTGCTAGATGTCAGAATTTGTGGTCGTATGCAAAAGCTGTTTATTTCTCGTGAGACTGCAGCTGTAAGACCACCTGTTTGAAAACACTAGCTGCAGCTTCCGAACACTCTTCGATGGTAGCCCTGTATAGAGTGTATTACAATAGTCCAGTCTGGATGTAACTAAGGCATAGATCTGACTGATTCAGGAACAGACATAATTGGAGCACCAGCTGGAGCTGGGGAAATGTACTCCATGCCACAGCAGCCATCTGGTTTTCTAAGGTGGCCACGATGTCAAGCAGTGCTCCCAGGCTGTGAACCTGGCGTTTCAAGGGCAGTATAACCCCATTCAGGACAGGGGAGATTCGAAGGCCCCAGTCTGACTTTCTACTAACCCAGGGAACCCCTTTCTTGTCACAATTAAGTTTAAGCTTGTTCACCCTCATCCAGCCCACTATGGACTCCAAGCACCCGTTCAAAACATGAACAGCATCCTTGGAATTAGGTAGAAAAGAAAGGTTGAGCTGGGTATTATCCACATATTGGTGACATTGCAATCCATACCTCCTGATGACCTCTCCCAGTGGCATCATAGAGATATTAAATAGTATGGGGGATAAGATTGAACCCTGCAGCACCCATATGTCAACGAACATGGGGCAGAGTACCCAACACTATTTTCTGAGACTGCCCCCGCCATAGGATTTAAACCAGTGCAATACAGAGCCCCTTAGTCCCAGTGCTGAGAGGCACCTCAGTAGGATACTGTGGTCAATAGTGTCAAAGGCCGCTGAGAGATCCAGCAGAACTAGCAGGATCACATTCCCCCTGACTAGTTCTCAATAAAGGTCATCAACCAAGGCAACCAAAGCAGTCTGTATTCCAAATCCTGGCCTGAAGCCAGATTGAAATGGGTCCAGAAAATCAGTCTCTTCCAAGAACCCCTAGAGCTGAGAAGCAACCAACCAACCTAGTACCTTGACCAAGAATGGAAGACTGGAGACTGTCTGGAAGTTCTCCAGCATAGAAGGCTCAAGGATTGGGTTCCCCCCCACCAGAACAGGTCTAATTACTGTCAGGGGTAATTTCATAGAAAATGAGGTGCATGAGCTCATTAGCATAACTTATTTGCATATGCCACACCCCTTGAAATCACCGGAAATGTGTCAGAAGGCAACACCCACCGCTCAGGCTCCACTGGTCTGTTTTGGATTGCTAGCTATGGAGGGTGGAGCACGGAGATCTGCCCTCACAGAGGAGGGAGAGCTTATATCTGAATAAACCTTGGTCTTAAAGGTGCCAGTGGACTGTTTTGGACTGCTAGCTATGGGGGGTGAAGCGCAAACCTTAGTCTTAAAGGTGCCACTGGTGACTGGACTCTTTTGGATTGCTAGCTATGGGGGGGAGGGAATGCGCAGATCTGCCCTCACAGAGGAGGGAGAGCTTGTACCTGAATAAACCTTGGTCTTAAAGGTGCCACTGGACCCTTTTGGATGGCCAGCAAGCACAGGAAAGTGTGTGGCTGCTCGTGGGTCGAGGAGGGCAGCGCGGAGGATGCACATGGCCTCGAGCAGATAGGGGGGCAGGGTGATGGGGGAAGAGGCACAGGAGGAGGCCACAAAGGTGCAGGAGGCCAGGGCAGAGCTCCTCACAGGTCTCATAGGAGTCGCTGGGGCCCGACTTGCAGAGGCACCGTGCCAGGGCTGGCATGAGGATGGGCAGAGCCTGGGTGGGCTGGGTGCCACAGCCCACGCAGTGGCGGAGCAGCTCAAAGGCCAGCTCTTGGCAGCACTCTGCTGGGTCGACCAGCAGACAAGGAAAGGTGGGGGGGCTGCTGGGAGTAGGGGGCAGGGCTTGCTGCATGTGCCCACCCACCCCCTGAGGTCCTTACTGCCGGATCTTCACTCCTGTGCACTCCTGCAGGAAATGAGCCCTGATTACTGCCTTCTTGAGCGTGGGCAGCACCACTCTTGCTCTCAAGGAAGCATCATGGGAGACCACCACAAACCCTCTCCTGTCCCCCTGGCCTAGACTACTGCTGTACATAGGAACTTGGAGGAGAGAGTTGGGTCACATTTATACCCCATCCCCATCCATCCAGGTCTTTGTAATAGATGCCAGGTCAGCATGGTCATCCAAGGATTAAATTCTAAATGGCAGTAGTTTTTCCATTCACTAACCTGGCATTCAGCAGCAAGATCTTAAGGCCAACATTGGCGCTATCAGAGCTATGCTGGTTGGGAGGCAGTCTTGAAGAAAGAGTAGACAGCCAGTGGCCAGGCCTCCTTCTCCCATAAGGGCCAGTCTGTATCTCATCACCATATCTCCCTCTACCCAGGATCAGTGGAATAGCAGCCCCCTCCCCAATAAGAAGGCCTCTGAAGTCTGGGATTCCCACCCCCTTCAACCAATTCGTGAGCCCTTTAGCCCTCCAAATATTCCAGAGCACACCAACTTATTACAGAAGTTGAATAAATGTAAGATTTTTTTGCCTCACAGCCTAAAACAGACACGGGAACAAGACAACAATGAAACTGAAACATGAGGAAAGACAGAATAACAGAAGCCTCTTTTTTGTTAACTCATTCTCATTTTCTAACACTCTTAGCTCTTGTAAATATGACACTTGTACATCTCAAGGGAATATCCCTGTTGTTCCTTCTTTGTATCCTTTCCCTCTTTGATAAGTCTATCAAAGGCTACTAGGCATGGTGACTGAGGGGAACCTCCACATTCAGAGGCACTAAGCCTCTGAATCCCAGAGCCAGGAGGCAACATCAGGGAAAGGTCTCAGCCTCAATAGCCTGTTGTTGGCTGTCCAGAGGAGCTGGTTGGCTACTGTGTGAGACAGGATGCTTGACCAAATGGACCACTGGCCTGATCCAGCAAGGCTCTTCTAATATTGTGATGCCATCTTCTTCTCCAGTATGTTAAATGACCACCTTTCATGTCCCCCTACAGAAACACACATTCTTTGCCGTGCAAGATATTCAAGTTTTAATGCTTACAAAGTCTGAGAAAGCAGCTTGAAACATTACTCTCAAATATCTGATCTGCAAACAAGCCTCCAAGCTATAATTATTACCTGACGTCTGTTAACCAGTTCAGCCAATTTCCATTCTAAATGATTTTCCAAGTTCACCCATGCATGAAAGGGTTAGTGATTGTAAACTGGAGGGCAAATGAGCAGAGGGACATTAGCAGGGAGAGGAAAATAAAATAAAGAGTTTTCTTTGATTGAGGTTTGCTTCAAGGACAAACCCTTGCCTATTTCTGGTGCTCAGCACTGGCATGTAAAAATCAGCCAGGACAAAGATCTTGGAATACAAATTGCATACGAAGCTGTTACAAGGCCTGTCAGACTCTAAAACTATGAATATTAAGTAAAATTTACCAGTGAAAACTTGTTTCTCTATGCAAATGTGACAGCCTCATTTAATTTTAAACTGTATTAAAATTAAATCTAATTATACAGGGGGCTGCAGTCAAGTCGCATTATTTGGGATCTCATCTGCATGTTGTTACAAAGGTAGAATATTTCCTGTGACCTATGATGGGATTTGAATTATTTAGAATGATTACAGAATCATTCAGAAAGCTCTGATGTGTCTGTCTCTTGAGGTATTTTTCCAGTGAAATGCCCAGCTGGGACCCACACATTCCGTGCTGCCAGGCCCCCCCCCCCATCTTCTATACTCCTGGTCTTCAGCTATTGGGCTGGATCTCCCAAATAGGGCCAAAAGATAGATCACACCAATGACACCACCAGTAGTTTCTGTTTTCATTTAAATATGTTAATGAAGAACATTAGAAAGCGAAGAGCAAAAGAACAGAGAGGGAGGAGGAGGAAAAGGAGGAAGTTTAAAGTTGGTCATGTAGGCTGGGGTTAAAATTCGGAAAAGCTTGAAGATTTGCGCTGTTGAGTGCTCAGTTTTCTTCCCTAAAGATCATAGAATCCTAGAGTCATAGAGTTAGAAGGGACTTCCAGGGTCATCTAGTCCAACCCCCTGCACAATGTAGGAACTTTACAAATACTCACACCCCCCAGTGACCCCTGTTCCATGCCCAGAAGATGATAAAAAAAACCCTCCAGGATCTCCAGCCAAACTGATAAGCAGGATGACCCCACTCCAGCCCAGCAAAATTCAGTAGGAAAAATTCCCCAAATTTCTGATTTTTTTACAGAAAAAATGGGGGATGTTTTCTCCCATGGATTCAAAATTTCTGGAAAATGTACACCTCTGATTTCCCCAGGTCCTGACCTGGATAGCCCAAGCTACCCAATCTTGTCAGATCTCAGAAGCAAAGCAGGGTCCACCCTGGTTAGTATTTGGATGGAAAACCATCAGGGAATACCATGGTTGCTACATGGAGAAGATCTTTTAAGCAAAGCAGGGTCGGCCCTGATTAGTATTTGGATGGGAGACCACCAGGGCATACCAGTGTTACTACACAGAGGCAGGCAATAGCAAACCACCTCTGAGCGTCTTTTGCCTTGAAAACCCTGTGGGGTCACTGTAAATGGACTGCAACTTGACAGCAAAACAGCAACAACAATAAAATATATCCCCAGGTGTTGTTTTCCATGAGCACTAATGATTTAGATTCACCTTTAAGGAGAAAGCAATGCTTTAGTTGCTGCTAGAGATAAATCTACAGAAGTACTTTAAAGAACATTGCAATGTATGCCAGAACAACACATACTTCATTTGATAATGTAACTTCAGTGCCACCTGGACTGGGGCACTTTCCAGCACTTGGCTATGTGGCATGAATGACTGTTCTTGTGATCCAGAACTACATAGAGAGAGTGTAATAATTATGAGCCACTCTTTGTTTCTTCAGACCATTTAACAGTTATGCTATACAAGCTGCTTTCCAGCATGGTGAACATGGGTCACTACCTCATAAAGCCTTTCACCAAGCACCTTAGCAGCTTCATCCAAGTAAAAGCCAGTTCAAAAATGCCTTGGGCTCTAGTAAGCAATACATCAGTCTCAAGCAATGAATATTCAGATCCCAAGATCCCTCCTCATTGGTAAAAAGGCA
Organism: Gekko gecko; assembly: GCA_029375565.1. NCBI lineage: Eukaryota > Metazoa > Chordata > Lepidosauria > Squamata > Gekkonidae > Gekko > Gekko gecko. Next base: position 113,544,971 of record JAPDNY010000008.1, read on the forward strand.
CTTCTGCTCATGTAGAAGGGGAGGGTCATTGATTCCCCCATTCTTATGAAAAGCTGCTCTTGCAGGTCCCTTGACCCTCTGGATCCAGTTTTTGGGAGGGACATAAGAGGAAGCAGGCTATGTAGGAAGGGACTGGCAACTCTTCCTGTGTGAGCAGAAGCACTTGAATCTATGGAAATGATGATGTATCAGCGAGCTCCCTTTAGCGGATTAAAACTGTGATCCATAAACACTTTAAAGTGAAGAAGTAAAAAAAAACCTGATTTAATTCTATTGCCATGTACTTTCCATCAATGCTGCCCTCAGAGTGGGCTAAAACTCAATTGATGATGTACCTGAACATACATTAGATCACATAATCTAAAGCTGTGTATGAAAAATATAGAGGTTGGAGCTTCTTTAGCAGTCACTTTCAAGAGACCGCAACATACTGAAAAGAATTCAGATATCTGAAGACCATAACTAACACCTTAATTCATTCCCAGGATAAGATTAGCAGTGGCAGTGACTCAGCTGGAATTAGAGTTTTTCTGGTTTGCACCTCTGGAAGCGAATGTGCAACCAAAATGCCATTGGTGCTGTACCCTTCCCACCTACAATATTTGGTCATGTATATGAGATGTGGCAATAAATGAGCAGCTTCAAGAGCAGAACATTTTCAGCCAGTGAAACAGAAAGTAACTATACTTCACCTGTCCCAAGAGCAAAACTTTAAGTATGTTAACAAGAAAATGGCTCCCTCCAGACCTTTCCTAGTATTATAGCTGCTGGTTGACCATTTCTTTGTTAGTTCTCCAGAATGGTCAGTGTATGTTAGGGTGGTTGGAAAATGATTTTCTGATAGCTAGCTACCCATGTTTGTTTATTTATTTTTCAAATTTATATTCCACCCTCCCTGCAAACAGGCTCAGGGCGGATCACAACAGATAGTTAGGCCATTCACCATCACAGAAAACACAATAGTAAATAGTTAATTAAAACATTAAAACAAAGAATTTAAAACAGATTGCTGCAGCTATTGCACAATCTCTGATACTGGTGCTGCTAGACTCTAATTTGTTTATTCCAGGCCACATGGAAGTGGTGTGTTCAGCAGGGGAGGCCAGCTTATTTACGAGACCCTTGCCGCCTCAACCAAAGGCCTGGCAGAACAGCTCCATTTTACAGGCCCTGTGGAATGGCAGAAGGTCCTGCAGGGCCCCCATTTCACATGGGATCATGTTCCACCAGGTCAGGGCAGAGAAAGCCCTGGTACTGGTCGAGGCAAAATGGATGTCCCTCGGGCCAAGGACAGCCAGCAGATCTAGATCGGTAGAGTGCAAAGCTCTCCAGGGCACATATAGGGAGAGGCGGTCCCTTAGGTATGTCAGTCCCAGGCCGCACAAGGCTTTGAAGGTCAATGCCAGTACCTTGAAGCAGATCTGGTACTCAGCTGGCAGCCAGTGCAATTGGCATAGCACCGGCTGAATGTGTGCCTGCACAGCCAATGCAGTCAGTAGGTGCACTGCCACATTTTGCACCAAGCGCAAGCCCACATAAAGCGAGCTACAGTAATCAAGCCTGGAAGCGACCACTGCATGGGTCACTGTAGCCAAGTCGGTTTCCAGGCACAATTCAACACACTGGTTTTTACCTTCAAGGCCTAAACAGTTTGGGGCCAGGGTACCTGAAGGACTGTCTCCTCCCATATAGAAAAGATCAAGAGTTCAATAGTATCTTAAAGATGAACAAAATTTGTGGCAGGGTGTATGAGCTTTTGTGAGTCGCAGCGTACTACTTCTTCAGATACTTCAGGAATCTAACGAAGTGAGCGGTGACTCATGAAAGCTCCTGCCCTGCCACAAATTTTGTTACTCTTTAAGGTACTGCTGGATGCTTGCCTTTTTCTGCTGCTATAGACTAACACGTCTAGCCATCTTTTTATTATTTAATAAACCGTCTATTTAAACAAATAAAGTTTACAATCATATAACAGTAATATAACAGTAAGGAGCAATATCAATGAGCATTACCCAAAGTGCTAATCAATTACAGGTATAACAAGTTTTTCATATACATTTTCCTTAAACATAGATGTTTTATAAGTAGTTTTATGCTGTTTATGTCCCGGGGTTTCTTTTAATGGCTTGCTGTTTTTATATTAATAACTTATTTTCATTGTGAGCCGCCTTAAGTAGGACTCTGATAAGGAGGCATAGAAATTTAAACAAACAAATATCTGCCCAGCGGGGGGACTCAGAGAATAAAAAACTAGTTGGAATGGGTATGCACAGGCATACACGGACAGGATGAGAATTGGTATCAGGGAGGACTGGCATGGGATCAAGATCTGAAGGGGAAAGGGGGCCACACCAAGGCAAAATGAAAACAAAGGAACAAATTGGTGCAGAGATGTCACTCTGTTTAAGTGTATGTATGGGAACAACTAAAAAGAATCTGAAAGCAGATTCCCCCTGACGAAGCTGCATGTGAAATGTATAGGGACTGTACAATTATTAAAGATTCTTTTTCCTCTGCACCAATTTGTTTCTTTAGCTTAACGGGAACAAGATGGCCGAGCGTCCCTTCTGCTGCTGGCATTGCTGTGGAATCTGCTTGGCAGGGATGCCAACCTCCAGGTGGGACCTGGGGATCACCTGGAGTTCAGCAGTGTTCCCTCTAAGCTGAGTTCGTGTGAGCTAGCTCACAGTTTTTTAGCCTGCAGCTCATACATTTTGGTCTTAGCTCAGGAAGGACGGCTCCAGAGCAAACTAATTTATGCAGCGGCCAAACCGTTCGCTCACAACTTTAATGCCGGTAGCACACTGAGTAGAATTTTTGCTCATAGGACTCCACACCTTAGAGGGAGCATTGGTTACCAGTCTTCTCCAGACTACAGAGATCAGTTTCCCTTGAGAAAAAGGATGCTTTGGAGGGTAGACTTTACAGCATTGTTACCCACTGAGGTCCCTGTCCTCCCCAGGCTCCATCCTCAAATCTCCAGGAGTTTCCTAATCTGGATCTGGCAACTCTACCCCCTCATCCCCTGCTGGTGACCTGGGGGGGACCTGACAAACTTAGACTTTGGTGCATGGTGCAACAGCGGGTATAGCTTTCATCACTGCACCCCAAGTCTGAGCCAAATTGTACCACAGGGGGCATTTGACTAACTTTTCTCCTGGCTATCAGTGGCTCTCTAGGGCAGGGGTGGCCAAACTGCAGCTCGGGAGCTGCATGTGGCTCTTTCACACAGTCTAATTTAATGTTAATAAAAATGGTGTGGCCTTTATAGTCAACAAGAGAGTGAGAAAGTCAGTAATGGGATACAATCTCAAAAACGACAGAATCTCGGTCCGAATCCAAGGCAGACCATTCAACATCACAGTAATTCAAGTCTATGCCCCAACCACTGATGCAGAAGAGGCTGAACTGGACCAGTTCTATGAAGATCTATAACACCTCCTAGAACTAACACCAAAAAAAGATGTCCTTCTCATCATAGGGGACTGGAATGCTAAAGTAGGAAGTCAAAAGGTAACCGGAATAACAGACAAGTTTGGCCTTGGAGAACAAAATGAAGCAGGGCAAAGGCTAACAGACATTTGTCAAGAGAACATGCTGGTCATAGTGAACACCTTCTTCCAACAACCTAAGAGGCGACTCTAAATATGGACATCACCAGATGGGCAACAGCGAAATCAGGTTGATTATATAATTGGCAGTCAAAGATGTAGAAGCTCTATCCAGTCAGTAAAAACAAGACCTGGAGCTGACTGTGGCTCAGATCATGAGCTGCTCATTGCAAAACTGAAGAAAGTTGGGAAAACCACTAGGCCATTCAGATTTGACCTCGATCACATCCCTGATGAATATACAGTGGAGGTGAAGAATAAGTTTAAGGGACTAGATTTGATAGACAGAGTACCTGAAGAACTATAGACAGAGGTTCATGACACTGTACAGGAGGCAGCAATCACCACTATCCCAAAGAAAAAGAAATGCAAGAAAGCAAAGTGGCTGTCTGATGAGGCTTTACACATAGCAGAGGAAAGAAGGCAAGCGAAAGGCAAAGGTGAAAAGGAAAGATTTACCCAACTGAATGCAGATTTCCAGAGAACAGCAAGGAGAGATAAGGAGGCTTTCCTGAATGAGCAATGCAAAGTAATAGAGGAAAACAATACAATGGGAAGGACTAGAGAACTCTTCGAGAAAATTGGAGAAATCAAGGGATCGTTCCATGCAAAGCTGGCCATGATAAAGGCCAAAAATGTCTCAAATCTAACCTATTTTTTGAGGATCACGAAACTCCGGAGGAAATTGAGTGAAGCCACGGGTCAAATGCAGCCCCGCGGCTTCGGGTGTGAAATGACCAATGGTATTGGGGCAAACAGCGGCACAACATCGAGGCAGTTCTAGTGCTAAATCAGCCAGTGTTTTCGAGGCAGTGAACACGAAATTAAGCAAACCCCGGAGCACAACAGAAGACAGGAGGGCCTGGCATGATGTGGTCCATGGGGTCACGAAGAGTCGGACTCGACTGTGCGACTGAACAACAACAACAACAAAAGCAAATTTGCATATTTTCCAATAAAAACATGTGTGTAATATTTGTTCCTGTCTTGCAGCTCTCAGACATCTGATGTTTATTCTGTGTGGCTGTTACATTAAGCAAGTCTGGCCACCCCTGCTCTAGGGCATAACCCTAGTGGCCGGGCCATTTTTAGTTAGAGAAATGGTGCAAAGTAAAAGAAACAGCCCTTTTGCTATTGTTATGACCCTGACCCATATGGCTCCCCTCAACTCTTTTTAAGTCTGAACTACACATTGAGAATGGCAGTTTTTAAGGAAAAAGTAAACCTAGTTAAAGAGATTGTTCCCAGTGTTTCTTCATCAGCTGTTATGCTTCTAACTTCTACCCCTACTCGCTATGCAAATTAAGCTAGACTGCTGGATTCAAGTGACTCTGGTACCATTATTCAAAGGCTTGAAGCTCCTAGTTGTAAATCACGGCAAGTTGCATACAGACTGACCTTTAAACAGGACTTGCTAAGGTTTGTTTGTTTTCCCCCCTATTCCACAGGCAGGCTGGCTTCCTCCTACCTTTGACAGATACTGATCTGTGATTCAAATGCTGATTTTAGTTGTCTGACTTATTCCCACTTCAAATCTTTAGGTGAGTTATTTAAATGAATAAATACTGAGGTTTTAAAAATGTAATATGTATAACTTTAAAAAATAATAATGCAAGAATCCATTTATGATGAGCTGGGAAAGAAGTTCAAAGCCCTAGCCCAGAGGTCCTAATGTGGTGCTGGTGAACAGTATGGCATCCACCAACAACTTTCCTGGTGCTCATTAAGTGTTTTTAGAAACTAGGTGGAGCCAGGGTTGCCATAGCCCGATGAGGATCGGGACTCTCCGATTTTGAGTGGCCCAATCCGCAACCAGCCAGCTGGCCAGTGGGGGGAGTCCCACCTCTGAAGAGCTCCACTGCGCCTGATGTGCCCGGCACGACAGTGTCACCCAGAGGCAACATCATCACACTGGGCACATCACATGGGGATGCTCTAGCATTTGGCTAAAAAATTTTTTGGCCAAATGCTAGAGTATCCCCTGCACAACATGCCCTACATAATGATGTCACTTCCAGGTGATGTCATCACAGCATGCATGCAGGATAATCCTGGGAAGGTGCATGGAGCACCCCGCTGGCCCTGGCAACCCTAGGTTGAGCACTAGCCCAGCGGGGCTTTTGATTGGCCACTGGTGAGCCCATTGGCTGGACAAATTAAAATAATGTTGTTTCAGTGGCAGCTGCCACCAGTTTCAGTTTTATTCTCTCTCACTCCTCTTTCCTGTGTATTTTTAAAAGCACTCCTCTTTTCCCTTGTACTTCAGCTTCCTCTGTTTTTGTGGCTTCATCTCCAGCAGCAGCCATATTGTGGTTGCACCCACCACCCTGTGTCAGAATTCCAAAGGTGCCCGTGGGCCCAAAAAGGTCAGGGACCCCTTGCATTGGCCAATCAGCACTACGCACTTTTGTGGAATCCCCTTCCTCAAGTTTTGATCCTGGAGAGGGAACTGTATGTCTCTTTATAATGCAAACAGTATTCCTCTACAGTGGATCAAACACTTAAAAATCAGGTAAACTAGTTGCACCAATTTGTACGCTGAGCTATTAAAAGCCTTCCTGACTCCTCAGTCGCAACTTTCATGGCTCACCATCTGCATCAGTGCAGCTCCAAATTCATACTTGTCTGTACAAAGTTCACAGCACTCTAGCAGTCATAAAGCGGTTAATTATGTGGCACAGATGGATGTTTCAGCTTACCGGATAAAGCTGTTTCGGGCAGGCTGTCTTGTATGCGGAGCATGTTGTGTGTTTAACAGCTGATCCTAAGAAGTAGCTGACAGAAGGGCAGGAGGCTGACTCTGCAGAAACGCATTCCCTTGCATTTCTGACTGAAAGGAGCATGTGCTACAACAGCCAGATTCAGAAACAGGCGCTCCTTGGGAAGCAAAGTGTCTCGATGCCTTCAACTGTTTGAACTATGGAACAGGAAGGGACACTGTCAACATAGATCCAAATTTGCGTGTTTGCAGTCTGAGGGGAGAAATATCCAATATTGCAGGATGAGAAATTCCTCACCCATCTGCTAGTCACATATGTCAGTAACCATGCTGCCAAAAACATTGCGGGGGTGGGGGGGAGAATACCATTATGGAGAAAATTAAGGTATATCTGCCTAGGAAAGAAAGATTCCTACTTTTCTGCCTAAAATAACACAGTGAAATACTGTCCCTCAACACAAGAGCAGGAAGAATGCAGCACAATGGATTCCCAAAGCCACCTCTGCTCTGGTGTTTACCATCCTCACCCTCTCCCTCCCACCGCAGTAAACGCACTTATCTAGAAGACAAATCTAATTGAAATAACTGCAAAGTTTGTACATATGTAAGTGTTCTGACTCTTCCTGAAGGGCAAGAAGTTTTGAGCCAGTGCTATAGAATTTGGCTTTCCTTTGGATGAAGGAGAATTAGAAACTCATGGTGCCTATGTATTATTTGCTTGATTTACAAATATACATGCAGAGAAGGCAAGCGGGCATTCTTACATGGCAGCAGATCCACTTCACCAGATCTCCAGAGGCCATCTCTGAGAGCCAGTTTGGTGTAGTGGTTAAATGCGCTGACTCTAATCTGGAAGAACCGGGTTTGATTCCCCACTCCTCCACTTGCACCTGCTGGACGACCTTGGGCAAGCCATAGTTCTGGCACAGCTATCCTTGAAAAAGAGCAGTTTCTGTCAGAGCTCTCTCAGCCCCGCCTACCTCACAGGGTGTCTGTTGTGGGGAGGGGAAGGGAAAGGAGTTTGTAAGCCACTCTGAGACTCCTTTGGTAGTGAAGGGCAGGGTATAAATCCAATCTCTTCTTCTCTCCCAAGGTGCTTCACCTTCAGGTAATCCACAACTCTGAGCTCAGTCTCCTTCTGAAACTATAGGCTCACACTGCCTGTTCCATATGCCCACTCCCACGGATAATAAGCTGTAGACCAAACCCCTGCAAGTGAGTGGTCCGTTCAGAGTCTCTCTCATGGGCATTAAGGTGGCGTCTACACAGGGACAGACTTGTGTGGTTTCCCCCATTGCTGATGCGGCTGCAGAAAAAGCACAGCAGCAACAGGGCTTCCACAGAGCAAGTTTCCCTGTCGCTTCCCTGCCCTAGTCCCCCAGCAGTGGCCATCCCCTCCCCCCCCCAGCCACGGGGGCTTTTTCAATTGCTGTCATTTTTTAACCGGCAATTGAATATTGCTATATCAATATAATGTGATATACTGACAAGTTCTCTGAATTCCCAGCTTTCCTTTTTTAAGAAAGTGCCTAGCCCCTTCCATTGTGGAAACGTGTATTTCCTTTTCTGTCTCTGCGGTTGAAGGGTATAGAGAAGGGTACAGGGCTAGGAATAGCTGGGAAGGGTTGGGAAGGGTGTAGAGCTAGGAATAGAAATAGCCAGGAAGGGCATAGAGCTAGGAATTCACATAATGTTGTATATACCAATATTCAATTGCTTTTGTTGTTTAAACTCTGGTGGCGGGTGGGGTTGCCAGCTATGGCAACCAGCGGGAGATGGGGGGAGGTGAGTAACACGGGAGGGGGAGCAACTGTCACTGCTGCAGAATGATGTCACTTCCAGCAGGACTTGGAAGTGCCAGTATGGCTCAGGGTGACGCTCTAGCACTTGTCCTAAATTCCGGTTTTGGGGTGAGTGGTAGAGTGTTACCTTGGCACAATGCCAGAGCTTCTGGGTCATGCTGGAAATAACATCATCTCACACGGTTGATGATCGCTGCATCCTGTTTCTGCCTGTTGACCAGCTGTGTCGGTGAGCAGTAGTGAAAACTGCCTGGAGATTGCCCACCATAAGCATGACCTGGCAAGCCTAGTGGCAGATGAGGAAATGGCTGCCTGAGGACAGGATCCAGGGAAATGGTTACCATGTGGTCACGAAAATACAAAGTTTCCCACACACATGAAAGCCATCCAGGCTTCACTGCGGTCTTTCTCAGCAAAGCAGCTTTCAGAAAGACCAAAGAAAATCCGGGGGAAACCTGAGGAAGTGCACAAATGCTACAGGGATGGAGAGGAAAAAACATCTTTTTTTTACCAAATTATACCACATCACTCCCTCAACAAGTGAGGCTCAGAGTGGCCTACAATTAAGTAAAATACAATTCAATATGAAAAAGCAGTAAGAATAATAAATACATAATAAATATACAACACATTTTAAAATCAACTATATAGAACTCCTATTTAAAACATAGCTGCATCCAGTGCAGTTATCTATAGCTATATGTGTGTTGACCACAGGGATGCCCGGCCCTCTGCTGGGGGCAGAGGTCCCCTGGTTTGGGACCCCTCCTCTCTGCCACCGGCCAGCTGGCTGGCGGGGGCAGATTACCCCCCAAAAAACAGGGAAATTAAACACAATGTGCCTATGTGACCCCAACGTGATGTAAACACATTGGGGACACTGGGGGGTGATGCTCTGTTTTTTTGGCAAAACCCTATGATAGAAGCTCACCTACCATAGAGTTTTGCCAAAAACCAGAGTGTCACCCCTGTCCAACGTCCCTGCCATGTCTACTTCACTTCCAGGTCACATAGGCACACCACATTTATTTTTGGCATTCCTCCCCATTTCCAGTAAGTTCAGCCTGCCGTCCCCTGCCAGCAGGTCCAAAGGGACCTGGCATCCCTAGCTGACCATGATGCACCAGTCAAAAGCCCAGCAGCTGCATTCTGGATAACCTGAAGTTTCCAGAGCATCTTCAAAGGCAGCCCTGTATAGAGCAAATTGCAGTTGTCTAGTCTGGAGGTGACCATGGCATGAATCACTGTGGCCAGATCCAAATGAGACAGGTAGAGGGCCAGCTGAAGATGGAAAATGCAGATCTCACCACTGTGGGCACCTGTTTGTCCAGAGAAAACAAGCCATCAAGCCATACACCCAAGCTCTTCATGAGTCCGCCTTTGATGGGCCAGGACAGTCAAGAGCCTGGAGCTGTGACTCCCCGCATCATCCCAGCCCCCCACAGCCACATGACATCCATCTTTGATGGGTTCAGCTTCAACCAGGTTCAGCTTCAATTAGCTCTCTCAACCATCCAACCATGGCATCCAGGCACTAGCTCAAAGCTGAGAGAGCTGTTTCTCCGCAACAGCATTGAACCCAGCCATCAAACAATACTTTAAGCAGAACCATCATGACCACCTTCACAGTGGTCAAGAGGACTAAACTCACAGCACTATTTATAACAAAGTGTGGGAGGCTATTCCTTGGAAATAAGATGATTCCATAATCAATTGACATAGTACTTTCACTGGCATTGCTATTCAACAAAGGGCTCTAGGCATGATAAGTGGACAGAGGAATAGTTAAGACCATTAGGACCGGTTCATGTAATCAATATTTTCCATTGTCTAGTCACCATAAGGGGAGGAAAGGTGGCATGGTATAGACCGAACCCATCAGATCTCGGGAGTAAGCAGGGACAGTGTACTTGGAAGGGAGGCCACCAAGGAAAACTGCAGAACAAAGCAATGGCAACCCACCTCTGTTTCTCACTTGCCCTGAAAGCCCCTTGCTGGGGTTGCCATAACACACACACACACAGTCACCATAACAGACTGCAGCTGGTGATGTGTTCATTTTGCTGTTCTGCTATTGCACTATGAACAGGGGGAATTTGGTAAATCTCAACTTGCATCTTTTAAAAAAAACACAAGTAAGTTTCTAACCCATAAGCCTGTGAACACATGTGTGTGAGCTAAGGCTAGTAATGTTTCAGAAGACTCAACAAGATTTCTAGTGGCAGAGGATTTAGTGTCCTACGCAGCTCTTTCTACTCCCCATGAATACCAGAAACATAGTAAGTTATGACAAATGAAGCAGTGATCCATCCATCTTACAAACTTCTTCCCAACATTTTGTCACACTCCAGTGTAAACAAGGAAACCGAATCAAAGGGCAGCACTATGTGTATCAAAGGGCTGCTGGCTTGATTCTCAGCAGCTCCCATACTGGGAGCCTGGGACAAAACTGAGAAAGGACAAAAATCTGCCTCACACTAAGATCACTAGAAGGAAAGGGCAAAGTTTATCTCTCATTCCAGCGGCTATCTCTGACTGCAACTTCTAGCACATAAGTTAGAGAGGAAAAGTGCACACTGGCAGTGGGACAAAACCAAAGCTCACTTATTGTGCTTACATGATGGTGGGAGCGGCATAGTCACTTTTACGTGAGATCAAGGATGGAAAAGCACTGTGGAGTGCTTAATGTGTATGGGCGATTATGTTAATTAAGGAATGCAACAACCCTGTTGAGGGTTGGTTCACACATACATTATGCCACCAGATGAATGTGTGAATTCACTGGAAAGTATTGCTTTTCTGCTGTCATTGGGCGATATATAAGATTCCGATCTGAAATGCAAGATCTGTGATAGACCGTTCACACACTCAAGACAGTTATTATGGCAGTCAGTATCTTCATGGCTGTTTCATGCATACATCAAAAGAAATGGGGTGTGAAATTCTACTGGAATACTAACTAGTCGTAAAAATTTGAGCAGTGAACTAAAATTTATGAGGAAATGATATAAACAGAAAGAAATTAACTGTACCCTACTCATTTTAACGATGCCCAAAATAGATTGTGTTTCAGCGTAGCTCTGCCAAAGGACTCCAAACATGTGTTTCATCTTCTAACAATGTACTACAGTCAATGTTTTGATCCATTTCATACTAATGTGCTGTTATAATATCAAATTCTTGAACTAGGGATGTACAAGATTTACTGTCCTTTCGACGTGCTTAAGTTAGCAATTGCAAGAAAAATAAATATAAGAAGAATAAAATCTGATTTTTGAACACAAAGGTTTTGAAACCAAAGCCACTTTTTAAAAAATACTTCAGGCTAAGCAAACCCACCAAAATGAAGACAGATTAACCATCCGGTACGAAAACACCATGGAACTATTTATTTACTAATAAGCTGAAATATCCAAAGTCCAAAGCCCCTTCCCATGTAACAGTCATTGCATGGCCTTCATGGGAGATGCCACAGGGTAGTTTCTGTGAGAGGAGCTCATGTGGCAATTCTCACCAAGTCACTTGTTCTTGTTTCTGGGAGGGGCAGTGCTTGTGTGGAGAGCAGCCATAACATGAGCCACTCCCAGATGGCTTAGGATTTCAGAATTACCTTTGAGATGAAGAAGGAAACCATGCTACAATGCATCTCGCATCAAGGCAAGAAAATGCCACTAACCTCCACTCAGAAAATTGAAGTCTTAAAATGTGTTAACTCAGGGCTAACCTACACAATATACCCAACACATGTTGGTTCACAGATGCAGGACCAGGCACAAAGTGAGATATACACAGGGGGAACTCACCTCAAAAAGTACCTGTTCACTTAGCACAGCAAAGGAGTGCTGCGGGGGCGGGGAAGCGGCTCCAGTTTCCCATCCACTCCGCTGTTGGCATCCCACTGCTCTTTCTGCTGGCAAAAGCAGGGTGGGAGGGAAACCAGAAGGGCCCTCTCCCCCATCACAGCGTCTCTTCCTTCCCAGTACTGAACAAACTAGTACTTTTTAAGGTGAGTTCTCCCAATGTATATCTGATTGTGAGTCTGGTCTTGCACCCATGACCTGATGTGTTTTGGTTTTATCATGTAATTATGCCCTCATTTGTTGTTTTTTTAAAATATGACGTAGAGCAACACAATGAGATTCGTGCTCCAGAACAACCAGCCATAGCCAAGTGTTGGGAAAGAGACAGTTAAAGACAGTTAAAGGCTGGGAGTCAGGGTGGGAGGAGGAAGTTTGGAAAAGGGTTAGCATAACTGAAGAACAGGCTAAAGACAGAGTCCTGGAAATGAAGCTGGAAAAGTTAACTGAATTACAGCTGGGTGGTGTGGATTATGTTTAACCACTGTATCGAAAGGGTGACACAACAGTGTTAAAATCTGCTTGAAAAGTTATTTTTCCTGGCATGTACTATTTAAAAACCTCTACTTCTTGAGCTTTTCTATCAATATCTTTTTTTGGTGCATGCTTCCTTTTAAATAAATGTCATTCTTGTTCATTTCAGAAAGAAACCATTTTGTCCCTGTCGGTTCACCTCATCCCTCAGGACTCAGTCTACACTTGGAAAGGTTTATACCCAGGCCCAATCTCCACAAGCAGTGGAAAACAGGGAGAAGTGATGGAAAATCCTTTGGGGTGGCGTTACAACAATTGATGCCATTTTATAAAAAATGCTTTCTGTTGCTTATCTCCTGACAAGTTGCAGAATGATTGCTACAGATGAGAATAACCAACAGTTTATCAACACAAGTTTTTCTTTCAGGCTCTGATCTGTGCAAGACGTGTGCATTGCCTGTGCTGATGCTCAGGTAACCCATGTCACAGATGAGGCTAATTATGACAGAGCTGCAAGGGATAGCACAGATGATGGGACCTTTATGGGAGAAGGAAGTGCCACCAGACATCACAATGTGCTATCTTTGGGGGCAGCGCTTGCTGGAGTTCCAGGACCATTCTTAGCATGTATTTCACCACCTTAAAATGAAAATCTGGCTCACATAGGAAACAAAGCTATTCAATCAGTCTAGACTTTGTGCCAACCATGGATTATACTGGATAAAACTTGAACAATCATTTTTAATCTGTACTTGGTACCAGAATTCTTACTTTGCTAAAAATATTCACACCCATCAAGAAGGGGTTGGAAAGGTTCTTCTGTGCTATCATCTAGTCATCAATAGAGTTGGGATGAGCCATGTGGTGTTTGGACATGGAAGGCCTCGGTTTAATCCCATAATCTCAAATACCACCAAGGCCCTGCGGGATTTAATGTAATTCCACAGGGCCTGTAAGGCAGAGATGTTCCACCAGGCCTTTGGTTGAGGTCAGCAATGGTTTCCATCATGGCTGGCACCCTCCTCTTTCTCTCCATCTCTTTGCTTAGGCCCCCTCCTCGCCCTGTCCACAAGAAGTCAACACAGTCCGGAGTGGGTTTATGAAGAAAACCACAGACGTCATCTGAAATTATTGATTGTTGTTTTATTGATTTTTAACACTGTTTTTAACTTTATTGTACATCGCCCAGAGCCCTGTATATACAGGGAATGGGCGATTTATAAATTCAAAATATAAATAAATATAAATAATCAACTAGGGAGCAAATTGATCAGCCTTGGCTAAATAACTGTTTTACCTTCTTTGCCAGTTTACTGCAAAGTTAAATGAGATAACAATAGTTAAGCACATTCTCATAAGAGAATGCTTCTTTTGAGTTGGTGCCTGCGCCAATGTCTAAAAAGAAATTGCTCAGAACCATTCGTTTATTTATATGTGAGTTTATTCTGATTTAACAGATTATCAGTGCCATCCTAAACAGACTTGCACTCTTCTAAACCCATTGAATTCAATGCACTAAGAAGGGTGTAACTCTGCTGAGGATGTCAGTGTAAGGCTGCAAGCCTAAAACCACTAATACTGTATTCATCAGGACTTACTGCTAAGTAAGCATACATTAAGATTGTACTGTAAACCCCATACAATTAAGCAATCTAGGATTTCTTCTGTTAAAGGTCAAACTAGATGAAACAGGGTCTCAGTAACTTGCGAGGGGTTTATCCCTTTGACCATGCGTGGTCTCACTAATCAGAATCTCCTACCTATTTTTTTCAAGCGATTTAAAGAGAAAAGAGACAGACCAGACATCATAACTGGAGTGCCGCACAACTGTAAGCTTTTAACAATGAACAGAAACCTGCATTTTCCATCTCGTCTAGTCCCCAAGTGACAGCCCCATAGATTTAATAGAAAAACAGTATAATTAAAACTATGCTGGGATATGAGCAAATGTGTATCTAAGGCTTGCCACACAAGTACAGAAGAGCCCTGCTGCATTAGACCAAAGGTCCGTCTAGTGGCAGCATCTTGTTTCCCACTCTGGCCCACCCAATACCCCTGGATAGCTCACAGACAGGTCGAGATGGCACATAGCCATCTCCCACTACTTTTCTCCCACTTTGGTATTAGTGATACACTGCTCCTGCGGCCTACTGCCACAATTCAGCTCTCTCCTCCGAAATGTGCTCCTTCTACTTAAAAAGAAAAAGGCACTAATGGGGGATGCCCCTGCAAACTGGAGGAAACAGAGCTAGTGCACTAGTTATGGAAACAATTTCCATATAAGGCATTAAGTTAAAAATTGCTTGATTCATTAAACAATTAAACATCTGGTTTGCAAACGAAAAATGAAGCATTGTTAAGCAGTGATTCATTTTTCATACTGTACTCATTTGGGATGCTTTGATGTATATACTTATATGCAAATTAAAAAAAAGAATTAGAGAGTGCCTACTTCATATTAAACATGTTATATTGTGTTAAACGTCAATGCATTGTATTTTTTAGAGCACAATCCTTTTTAATGCAGGTGCACCAGTCATGGACACATAGATCTCCATAACACTCGGCAGAACCCTAGTGAACACACATGAAGCTGCTTTATACTGATCAGATAACTGGTCCATCATGGTCCGTGTCATCTAGTCAGACTGGCGGGGGCTCTCCAGGGTCTCAGGCAGAGGTCTTTCACATCATCTATCACCTGGTCCTTTTAACAAGAAAGGCCAAGGATTGAACCCGGGACCTTCTGCATGCCAGGTAGATGCTCTACCACTAAGCCAAGGCCCCTCCTCTATCGTCCCCCTCCCCTTGATGGGGTGCACAGACAGTACACACCAAGGCATTACAATGGGAGTCTCTCTGCAGAGGAGCATAGTGCCCACAAAAGGAACAATCATTCCCTCAGCATTTGACTTTTTGTGTGTTTTGCTTGGGGGGGGGAAGCTGCAGATAACAAAAAAATTATTTAGCTCCTCATCACTCGTCCAAAACAAAGCAGCCCTTTTTAAAAACTGATTTTTTTTCTTATTTCCACAACATGTGATATGTATTATGTATACAATTTTCAGCACGGCTCTGCCTTCTGCAACAAACAATTGAGAGAGATAAATGGAACCTATCAACATTCATGCAGATTTCAATGCTTCAGCTTTATTAGCTGCTTATAACTTTCTGCTTGATTTTTCTATTGTTTTGTTTAGGGGACTGTGGTTTTAGTTACTACACCTCCTCTGGAGAAACTTTGCAGCATGGGGGGGGGGAGTAAATAATGTATTTATATAGCTTGATTAAATAACAGTAAAGATAGGCTTTTCAAAAAATGTAGAACCCTTTTATATTCCATCGAAGTGTTCTCTGCTGGAATCCCAGTTCAGCTTTAGCAACTCTCGTAATGAATGGAATGAAGAATATAAATTCCACAGGAAATAATTAAAATAAAAATGATTGGATCCTAGGGGCAGAAAGAGTTCATGGAGAGGATCCTTGCTGCTTCCCTCTTCCCACTGAACTCCCATGCCCATCCGAAATGCCACTCTTTGAGGGTCAGGGGGCTTTCATGAACTATGTAGGATATGAGAACCAGAGTGGAACAACAATCTGGGTGTTGGACTGGGGAGACACAGGTTCCAATCTTCACTCAAGTTCATTGGACAAGTGTAAGTGAGCTGTGCTTTCTCCAAGTGACCAACCTCACAGGCTTGTTGTAAAATTGCCTGTACATGGGCCTCCTCTGTTGTGGCCCCCACTATACAGAAGGGCCTGCCTGAGGAGGTCAGAAAGGTTGCCAGTCTCCTGGCTTTCTGCAAAATATGCAAAACCAGACAATAGACTTGCACCATACTAAATGATTCACAAAGTTACTTGGATAAAGTATTAGGGACTGTGCTCTATACTGCAGTGTGCAGCTTGCTGAAACTAGGATCCTGCTACGTAATTTTTGCATCATTTAATGTGTCACATTAATACTTATGCTTTGCTTCAGTTCTGTTTTTAGATTTCTGATTGGTTTTATGACCCTAACCCTATTGCACTGTTTATTGAAGTCCCATCTCCTTGGCTGTATTGACTTGCTCTGTGTAATCTGCCTGGAGTCCAAGTGAGAAAGGTGGACTATAAATGGAATAAATAAATTTAAATAAATAAATAAAAGATGAAGTCAAGGAGACCAGTATGATGTAAACTGCCCTGGAGGGATACACATGTAATAATTAAGTATTTCAGGTTGTAGCTTTGCAGTATGTGGCATATCCCTATTTTTTTTTTTTAATCCATATTGCTAATACAATTTTGCCTTTTTACTACTCATAGGTGGTGGGGAGATATATATATCTGCCTCCTTCATAAGCATTCTATTAAAGTCTCACAAACCAATGCGGAAGACAGTTACATTAACTTTGCAGTTCCTAAAGACAGAAAAAAAGGGTATACAGGCCATAAGCAATGGTAAAGAATTCAATATCCACCTGGTTCTTGGGTCCCTAGGCTCTATTCAATCCTAAGTGTCCTCAGAAGTTTATTTCTCAGTAATGGAATGTGAGGTGGGCTTGCACAGCCCCACCCAAGCAATTGTGAGCACTTACTTTAAAAGCCCTGTTAAAGTTTGGAAGACGTTAGCTCCCAAATTAAACACCCTGCTGTATTTGAACACAATACATGGTAGATGTTGAGAGAATTAAGTTTATGTACTCCCTCCCCTGAAAATTGTACAGCCTAATATAAAAAGATAGCATTGCACGGCTTTTCTTCTGACATAGAATACCACAGAAAATATATTCATTTTGCCCGATATAAAAACCAAAAGAAATTAAATAGTATTTTTACACTTTCCCATTATGGCAAATGGCGATGGAAAGTACTGTCAGGTCACCTTCAACTTATGGTGACCCTGTAGGGTTTCCAAGGCAAGAGATCTTCACAGGTGGTTTGCCATTGCCTGCCTCTACACCACAACTGTGGACTTCCTTGGTGGTCTCCCATCCAAATACTAACCAGGGCTGACTTGCTTAGCTTCCAAGATCTGACGAGATCAGACTAGCCTGGATAGCTACTGCTTTTGAAGCAATATTCCACAGGCATTTAGATGACTAAAGACAACCATTTCAACTATATGCAATCACCAAGCAGAGGCTGTAGCATTGCCCCATCCATTTCCTTCAGGGAGTTATACATGTAGGGAAAAATCAATGGCACTGTTTGCCTGGAAACCTGAAGTTTCATTGTCTAGGAATGGCTGTGGTGGGTGCAATTCCCCCCCCCCCAGATATTGTTATTTATTGCTGGTTTGAGAATCAAGGAAACCTTGAATCTCAGGTTGGCAGAGGCACAAGCTGTTGACCATGGTGGGAGGAACAAAACATGCCATGCCTGGCTCTAGGCACCAGGCTACTGCTTCACTGCCATAAATCTTCACAGCACGGTGCAATCCAGAAACTGTGAGCTTTCAAGGATGGACCAACTGATTCATGCGAGCAGGCTCTTACAGAGCAGTCTGAGAAGGCCTTGAATCCTAAAGGGGATAAATATGGGCATGCTCAAGGACACACTCTTCCAGTTCCAGGAGCTCAAAAGGACCTGATAAGACCTCCCTTGGAAAAGCCTCACTCACAGGAAAGGTGCTTTTGAGTAAACAACATAACTTAAGGTAGATGAGTCATAGGCCTGCTTCTCAAGGACAAACCTGCATCTGGATGGTACCACTGCCATCAGGACTGACTGTACGGAAGACTTCCCTGTACAAAAATATTCCTCAGATGTCACTAAGGTTGCCAATTGCCTGGAGGAAAAAAAATCCTGATCCTTTAACCGATGTTTAATGGGATGTTATTTACTTCCATGCCATGAAATGCGTCAGTTGCCCATTTCCACACATTAAACCTCTATTAAGAGGTCAGGACATTTTGTTCCAAGCCGTGGTTGCCAATCTTCAGGCAGGATCTGGAGAGCTCCCAGAATTAAAACTGCTTTCCAGACCACCACAGAGACCAGTTTTCCTGGGAAAAACGTCTGCTTTGGAGGGTAGATTGTATGGCACTGTACTCCCTTGAGGTTCATCTCCTCCCCAAACCCCACCCTCCCCAAGCTCTACCTCCAAATCTCCAGGTATTTCCCAATCCAGTATAGGGTTGCCAGCTCTGGGTTGGGAAATACCTGGAGATTTGGGGGGTGGAGTCTGGGGAGGGCAGGATTTGGGGAGGTGAGGGACCTCAGAAGTATGTAGTGCCATACAGTCCACTCTCCAAAGCAGCCATTTTCTCCAGGGGAACTGATCTCTATTGTCTGGAGATCACTTATAATAGCAGAGGATCTCCAGGCCCCACCTGGAGGTTGGCAACCCCAGTCCAGGATTAGGAACCCTCCTTCAGGCAACTGGCAGCCCGAAACTGAATCAAGCCTTTAGTAATTCGACTGGGCCCAAAAACTTGAACCAAACTTCGAAAGGCCAAGAAATGGCTAAGCCAGGCCAGTTTCCTTGACAGAGAGAAAAGCAATTTGCCCAAAGCATTTCTGATTCTCATTCTAAGCACACCACTCCAACAACACTGACTGCATGAGTCAGCAATTCCTATGTTAATTTTTTTTCTTAACCTCATGTGAAATAGTAAGCCAGATAAAATGGATCCCCAATTTGGACCACGTGAAGAGGGAACCCAGAAATGTAGTGACCTGAACTCGAATTCGACATCAAGGCTATGGGCAAATCCTCCCCCATCTTCCTGCAAAGCATTGTTTCTACACCATGCTTGCCTCTTCAGGCAGCGAAACAAAATCTCTCAATCTACAGCCTGGAAAAAGCAATAAACTGAGCTGTCATTATGCTTCTAATATGGTAGGTAATCAGATTCCTGAGCAGTGAGCAGATAGGTAGATAGATTGGCCCCCTTTATTACTTCTTTGTAGGGGTTTGTTTGTTTGTTTTGTAATGCTAAGATCTGACTGGTGAGCTTCTATAAAATCACAAACACAGTTCAGTACTCTGCATTTGAAGGCCAGTTGAAAGATCTTGGTATACCTTCCTGTAAAGCAGTGTTTGCCATTTGAATTGCAATTACAAACTGCCTTCATCCAGCATCTATTACCTGCCAACACTTTTTCTGGTGCCTGCCAAATGTTTTTAGGAAATGGGCAGAGCCAGGTAAGGCTTTTGCCCAGCAAGGCTTCTGATTGACTACTGGAGATTTGATTGGCTGTGCAGATTTCTTTGCAACACTGCTTTGACAGCAGCTGCCACCACGGCACCAGGATCTGCACTGTGCTGTTTAAATTAAGCGTTGCCGATCATTTTGTGGCTGGCTCCGCCTCCTGCTGCAGCCATTTCGTTGCAGCACCCACCATGCCATGTCAGAATTCCAAATGTGCCTGCAAGCTCAAAAAGGTTGGGGACCCCTGATCAGTTCCATTCTGCATTAACACAATGCTGTGAGAAAGAAAGACTTCAAAGGGGCTTTCAGAGATGCCCGAAAATGCCTTGAGTCTCCCTTAACTCAGAACCATCTAGCTATTCCGTTTTTATCTAACTGTTCCTCCAAGAGAATAAGAGGCTCTCTGTGTTGCAGGTTAGGCAGCGAATGGAACAATACACCCGATGCCATTTATACAGCTTCGTGGCCAAATGGGGATCTGAATCAAGGTCACCCCAGTTCTCATTGCATGCTTTAACCACTGCACCACACTGGCTCTCAACCAATACTCCTAACAGTACTTTTTGAAATCTGTCTCCCAGTTTCTTTAATAGTTGCTAGCATTTCTTCATGATAGATGGTAATGGGGGGTGATCAGTGTAGTGTAGCCATGAGAGCATCAGACTAGGGAGACCCAGGTTCAAATCCCCACCCTGCCATAGAAGCTCACTGGGGGACCTTGGGCCAGTCACATCATCTCAATCTAACCCACTTCACAGGATTGTTGTAAGGATAAAATGGAGAACAGAATGATGTAAGCCACTTTGGCTCCCACTGGGGAGAAAGCAAATAAATGAAGTAAATAAATAAGATCAAGTGTACAGTATAGGGCAGGGAATACCCTCTGCTCCCCCTCCACCACCCAGATCTCTTTCAGTGGGGGCCAAGTAGCCAGACTGTTGAATTACAAAGGCTTTCCCACTACAAAGAAAGTGTCTTCCAGAGCAGCACTTTATTTTTACCTTGGGCATGACTTCTTGCCAGCCACCAGGGACAGTCAGCAAATTTGTTTGCAGCCCATCACTTCCCCTGGATTACTTAACTATGTCTACCAATTTAGTGTTGCCAGGTCCCCCCTGGGCACCAGCTGGGGATGGGGGCTAGGGTTGCATGATACAGGTTGGGAATCTCCTGGAGATCTGGGGATAGAGCATGGAGAGGACAGGGACCTCGGTGGGTACAATGTCACTGAGTCTACCTTCCAAAGCATCCATTTTTTCCATGGGAACTGATCTCTGTTGTACTGAGATGGGCTTTAATTCCAGGGGATCCCCAGGTTGTACCTGGAGGCTGGCATCCCGAGATCATTGCAGTTAGCTGACTCCCAAACCTCTTGGGAGGGGAGAGAAGAGGCAAGTGTCCCCTGCTCTCCGCTTCTAGGGCTGGGCTGCCATGTTTAGATTTTTGTGAATGCAAGACACCAGAGACTCATATGGGTTCTGTAGTCTTCTGCTTTATTTGCAAATGTATAAAATGCAGCATAAAGAAGATAAATGCACTCATATAAAGAGACAGCTCAGTCAGCCTCAGGCTTTCAAAAAAGCAGGTACCTCTGCCCTCCCCGTTTTAGCAGGAAATTCCATCTCTCTTTATTAAAACTGTTATCCTCAAACACACACACAAGCCACTGGTTTCAGACCCCTGACCCATACAGCCCACTCAAGAAACATTGGCAGCCATTAATGGAACATTAAAGGGTCTTTTGTCAAATCTCTGACTCCAGCTAGGAAACACATTAGGCAAAACCATAGGAACAGGGTCATCCTTTTTTTCTTTTTCCCCTAGTCGTAACGTGGCCACCCTGAATGGTTTTCAAGGGAAGAAATGGACAAAGATGGTTTAGTCATTGCCTGCCTCTGTATAGCAACCCTGGACTTCCTTTGTGCTCTCCAAACCAAGTACTAACCAGAGCTGATCCTGCTTCGCTTCCATGATCTGATGAGGTCGGGTTGTCCTGGGCCACCCAGGTCAGGGCAGGTTCTTTTATAGAAGGCCAAAATCACAAGATAAGGCTTTGCTGGCTGGAAGAACTAAGCTACCTTCAAGAAAGGTATAAAACCAAAACCTTAATGTATGCAAGCTACCTCCCATAAAACACCTAAGTTGTAAAAACAGCCTTCACTAGGGCATTGTGCGTAAAAAGATTGCTTCCAGTTAAGTCTGATCAGATTTAGTGTTCTTTCAGACCTGAATGCTTAGGAAACTGAATTCTTATGTATACATCATGGCTCAGGTGAACCTCACGGATCACAATGTGACTTACTTCTGAGTAAACGTGAACAGAATGGTAATGCATCTGCCTCTTTCTATAGCTTATTTGTTTACTTCATTTATGCCTCACCTTTTCCCTCCAGTGAGGATCCAGAGCAGCATAATTTTTCTCCTCTCCTCGATTTTATCCTCACAACAACCCTGTGAGGTAGGTTAAGCTGAGAGTGTGTGACAGGCCCCAGGGTTGCCCAGCAAACTTCCATGGCGGAGATATGATTTGTACCTGGAGTCTCTGAGAGCCTAGTCCAATACTTTAACCACACTGCCTCTCTTAGTATCCCATTATTAAGAGTTGGGGTGTGGTCTGAAACCTGTGGCCAGCTTAGTTTAGTGGTTAAGAGCGGCGGACTCTAATCTAGAGAACCAGGTTTGATTCCCCACTCCTCCTCCACATGAAACCAGCTAGGTGACCTTGGGCCAGTCACAGTTCTCTCAGAGCTCTCTCAGCCCCACCTACCTCACAAGGGTGTCTGTTGTGGGGAAAGGAAGGGAAGGAGATTGTAAGCCACTCTGAGACTCCAAATGAAAGGCGGGATATAAATCCAAATCTTCTTCTTCTAAAGGTATTTCATACTTTTTTGGGGAAAAGGTTTCTTGTTACTTTTGTTATTAGTTTATTGTACCCACTTTAGCAGGCACAACTTGTTTGCCCCCAACAGTTGTCAACTGTCCTGTTCCTTTAGAAGAAGTTTGATTTACCGCCATGCCCATTTCCACACATTAAGTTTCTTAAAGGGGCAGGACATTTTTCTCTAGGCATGTTGGCAACCTTACTGTCCCCAGACACAAGGCCACTAGTGTCAGGTAGGCCTGGATTTCTCTCAGAATTACAACTCTTCTCCAGACTATAGAGATCAGTTCCCGCGGAGGTGGAGTTTAGGGAAAGGAGGGAGCTCCCCTCTAATCTCCCTCCCTTTCCCAAACTCTATCCTCAAATTTCCAAGAATTTTCCAACCCAGAGTTGGAAACCCTAGTGTCACAGCAAGAGAAAATGTAGGGTTAACAACTGACCAAAAATCCATACCTGTTCCTGTGTCTTTGATATGCAGGTGAAGCTGGTGAACCTTTAAATGGCCTGATCAGTTTTTTTCATATGTTTGTGTCTGTAAACTAAACTGTTAAAGATACATTCAGGTGGGAAGCCATGTTGGTCTGAAGCAACAGAATAAAGCTGGGGTCCTGAGGCACTTTTAAGACAAAGTTTAACTCTGGGTATAAGCTTTCGTGTGCATGTATCAGAAGGAGGAGGGCTGGATTTATACCCCACCCTTCAATCAGAGTCTCAGAGCCGTTTACAATCTCCTTTCCTTCCCCTCCCCACAACAGACACCCTGTTAGGTAGGTGGGACTGAGAGAGATCTTTCGAGAACTGCTCTTGAGAGAACAGCTCTGAAAGAACTTGTGATTGACCCAAGGTTACACCAACAGCTGCATCTGGAGGCATGGGGAATCAAACCCACTTCTCCCAGATTAGAGTCTGTGCTCCTAACCACTACACCAAACTGGCTCTCCATGCAAGCACACGAAAGCTTATACCCAGAATTAAACTTTGTTGGTCTTAAAGGTGCCACTGAACTCAAACTTTGTTCTGTTAAGGATACAAGCACCACTAAAAAAGAATTAACAACACTCTGAGTGCTGGGAAATCCATGGGTTCAAGACAGGAGTAACTCTATGTAGGACAGCAATATTAGGGGATTCTCTAATGTCATGTACTTAGCACTGGGTTTCGTCCATTTTATGCCGTATTATTTCTACTACTCTCCTGCCAACCTAGCAGTTCGAAAGCAAGAAATTGCAAGTAGATAAATAGGTACCACTTTGGTGGGAAGGTAACAGCGTTCCGTGCACCTTGGTGTTTAGTCATGCCGGCCACATGACCACGGAAATGTCTTCGGACAGCGCTGGCTCTTCGGCTTTGAAACAGAGATGAGCACCGCAACCCTAGAGTCGGATTTGATTGGCTTTCGAGCAAGGGAAACCTTTACCTTTACTATTTCTACTACTACACCCTCCCCCCCCCACCCTCCGGAAAGCAGATGGAAGGACGGAAGAGAACCGGCAGAAAATAAATGATCTATTCAAGTAGCAGGTACCAGCTGCTTCTCACAGCTCAGCATTTTGATGCAGGCGCGGGGAAAGAAGTATCACTGGACGGCTTTCAAGCGACTGGTCCCCACCGATCATTTCAGTCAGAAAGGGGTGCAATTCCTCGCTCAGTCACTAGGTGTCATGTGGCCGAGACCTATTCGAGGAAAGCCAGAGGATACGCATCTGGCTAAGTTCTCATCACATCCAGGGCCAAAACCGTTGCCATTAGATATTGGTTTTTAAAACCGCTTCCATTTAGTCGCAAGAAAAATGGGCCAGCGTGCTCGTCGGCACGGGCCGCGTGCGCGCATGTTCTCCACAGCCCCCCCCCCCGGTAGGCTAGTCCGGTCGGCTATTATTCCTCCCCTCCCCACGAGTTCACCTCTCCTTGACCCTCTGCCACTCCTCGACTGTTTGCATGGACCAATCAAGCACTCCCGCAGCCACTTGGGTGAATGCGAACGCGGCGCCTCTATTTCTATGGTAACCCGGGAGAGAAGCTGTGGTAGCTCAACGCAGAAGCCGTTCCTGAATAAGCAATGTGAAGCTAGGAAGGTCCGCTGTAACTAAGCATTGCTAAAAAGAAAAAAAGAATTATCTCGGTTAGGTTTAAACTCTGCTTCCTCTCCAAGTTCACCTTTCATTTATGTGCAGTGCAGCCAGTAAGTGTAATGTGCCTTTCCTATGATAACCAACGTTATGGGAAATGAACGGAGGCAATAAAGACAGAGATCATATAGTTCCGATGAGAGACACCCTAAAAACCAACCCAGATCTTACAAAAGGACATGCAAGTGCTTGAATTCTCCAGAACTCTTCAGGCTAAATTAAAAGAAGAAGAAGAATCCCACTGGGATTGGGTTCAAATCCTTCCTCTGCCATGAAGCTCACTGGGTGACCTTGGACCAATCACTCTCAGCCTAATTGATCTCACTGGGTTGTTTTCCCTTGTTGTCCATTGCTTATTTGCAGATTATTCCATGGATTAGAAGAGTAAATCGTATCCTGTGCATTTCAATGAAGTGTTTTCTGAGGAAGTTTTCTTCTGACAGAGTGAAACAATTGCCCAATGGTACATTGAGCTCACCCTGAGCTGGATAGGCCAGGCTAGCCTGAGTTCTCAGAAGCTAAGTAGTATTTGGCCAGTTTTTGGATGGAAGAGTCCAGGTTTCTGACACAGAGGCAGCCAATGGCAAACCACCTCTGAATGTCTCTTGCGTTGAAAACCATACAGGGTCACCCCAAATCAGCTGTGACTGGAGGGCACATTCCATCACCACCACATTCAGCTCAAGAGCCAGGTTGGTGTAGTGGTTAAGAGCGCAGACTCTAATCTGGGAGAACCAGGCTTGATTCCCCACTAATCCACATGAAGCTGCTAGTGTGTCCTTGGGCAGTCATAAGTTCTCTCAGAGCTATTCTCTCAAGGGCAGTCCTCGAGAGAGCTCTGTTGTGGGGAGGAGAAAAGAGATTGTAAACTGCTCTGAGACTCCTTCAGGTAGTGAAGGGTGGGTTATAAATCCAATCTCTTCTTCTTCTTTAAATGTGCCACTGCTGAATTTGTTTTTATCAGTTTTGGTTATACACAGGGCTATTTTGGGGCAAGAACGCACAGGAACAGAGTTCCAGCTGGCTTCTGAGTTGGCCACACCTACAGCCCCCCCCCCCAGGTTCCCCAGGCACCTCACAAGCCGCGGGGCACCTGGGGAAGCCAAGCCGATCCAGGGAGGGAAGGCAGTTTAAAGTCAATCCAGAAACTGCCTTCCTTGCCTCGGATTCCCCATGTACCCCGCAAGCCATGGGGCACCTGGGGAAGCTGATCCTGGGAGGGCGCTGCACTGCCAGGGGTGTGGCCTAATATGCTAATAAGTTTCTGCTGTTGGGTGTGGCCTATTATGCTAATGAGTTCATGCTGGGCTTTTTCTACAAAAAAGCCCTGGTTATACAATTAATCTGGGTTGCGCTGAGTGAAGTGTTTCTGGTTGAGCTACCTTTTCATAGCATCCAAGGGTCTGTTCAGCAAGAGCCATTCATATTACATTGTTAATATCCCGGTGTTTAGATGTGTATTACTTGGCCATCCACCTGGATAGATCCAGTATATAAAAGTGCATGTATTAAGAAATAATTCTACATACTCTGTCAAAAGAAATAAAGATAAACCTTTAATTCCTCCATTTCTTTGCCTGGTAAACTGTTAACAAGAGTATACAGCTTAGTCATACCAGCACGAATTATTGAGATACTCTTGGGGAGGGGGGATTCTTAAAATGACATTGAAAAATCTCGTGGCAGCAATACCTTAATTTTTACTTGGATAAAAATATAAAACCAGGATGTTGGCTTACTTAGCTCTTACCGTAAGCTGCTTTACTAGAACATTACCATGCAAATCTGGATGAATCTGACTTTGGCAGAAGTCATTTGCTTGTGAAGAAAGAAGGTCGGAAAGTGACAACTTCAAAAAATTAGGGAGGCTACAACTTCAGAGTTTTAAAAATATCTTTGGGCTTTTTTATGCAATGAAAAATATTTTCACTTTGAAGATGCTACAGGAGTATACCAAAGACATGCATCCCCTTAAAAATGTAACATATGACCAATACGTATCTGCAAAATAAATAAATAAATAAATAAGGACCAAGCATGTACACTTGCCAGCATGCCGGGATTGGCTATGATTTACACTTGGGGGCAAGTTTGCACTTGGGGTTATGCAATGTGTGATGACCCTGACCTGGATGGCCCAGGCTAGTCTGACCTTGACACATCTCGGAAGCTAAGCAGGGGTCAGGTTAATATTTGCACGGGAGACCACCAAGAAAGTCCAGGACTGCTGCGCAGAGGCAGGCAATGGCAAACCACCTCTGTTTGTCTCTTGCCTTGAAAACACTATGGGGGGAGTCTCCAGAAATTGGCGGCACCTTGTCGTCAGTTTCCACCACCACCATCACCAGTGTGTGATGGCTCTTTGTTTCCTTTCAGAAAAAGCTTCCCAGAGCTGGAAAGTTTTTCCAGCAGAGCTGGCGTCAGCATACTAAGATTTCTGGCAGGGACCACAGCCATACACATTCCTCCTCTGCCACTCACCCATATGCCGTCCTCCCCTCTACTCACAAGCACTCACCCGGTGCCGGCTGTGCCCCTGGCTGAACATGCTGCCCAGCGCTACCAGGGAAGGGCATGCAGGTGGTGCACAATG
Organism: Gekko gecko; assembly: GCA_029375565.1. Lineage (NCBI taxonomy): Eukaryota > Metazoa > Chordata > Lepidosauria > Squamata > Gekkonidae > Gekko > Gekko gecko. The sequence goes on from JAPDNY010000008.1 coordinate 113,572,176, forward strand.
GTGGGAGCAGTCCCGGTTGTGTGCAGTGCCCTGTGCTCTCAGGGAAAGGGCTGCAGGCAGAGCAGGTGGCACAGGTGGTGGCAGGGCTTGTGAGCAAGCATGGGAGCACAGGCTGGGGGGGACAGGCAAGTGGGAGGGCAGGAAGGGAAGTGCAAGCAGAGGAGGGGAGGGAGGCCAAAACCTGGAACTGGCTCTCTTTCCAAAAACTGAGAATCTGAGCTAGTGAGAGGAGGAAGGAAGCGGGCAGCATAGAGAACGGTTGGGCAAGATCATGGTGGAAGCTTCTCCCGGTGGGCCTTCCTGCAGCATCACATATCTAAATGACAGTATATGCTTGGTGCAAAAGGAATAGCATAGAAAGGGAAGCTTGCGGACGAGTTCATCCTGGTGGAGGGCCGTTCAGAGATCCAGGGAGTTGTCCCACCATGCTAGTGCTGGAACCTTCATGCCCTGATGTATGAGTTGCAGGATCAGTTCACCTGGGTCCTAGGGGATTGTCTATTTGGCAGTTTCCTACATCTCTGGTTTTGTGTTACAGCACCGGTCGAGAATGCGGGAGGTAAAAAGTACCGCCAAAATGTAGGTACCAAATGGCACAGGGGCTTTCTGCACAAGGTGCACTTTGGTGCTGCAAAACTTGTGCTGATTCTCCTGGTGGTGGAAAGCGCTGTCAAATTGTAGGTGACGTATGGTGACCCTGTAGGGTTTTCAGAGCAAGAGATGTTCAGAGGTGGTTTGCCGTTGCCTGCCTCTGCATAGTGACCCTGGACTTCCTTGGTGGTCTCCCATCCTAGTACTGACCAGGGCTGACCCTGCTTAGCTTCTGAGATCGGGCTGGCCTAGTTCCTAATAATTTAGATCAGCAGAAGTGCCATGTGGCTTCCTTGCAGCCACTGGGTGCATTGAATTAGCAAGTTTAGCATGCAAAAACAAAACCCTGTATCCATAAGATGTACATTTAAGACAGAACTATGCATACAGGGACATTTTCAGAGGCGGGATTGGCAGGGGAAGAAATTGATGGACCATGGTGGCCTTTTCCCCACATTAACATTATGAGGGAAATCCATGTCTGCTTCTTCACATCTGACTTAATCTAAGGATAACACAGCACATAGGAGAAAGTGATACCTTTATTAAAGGCTACTGTAAAAATGCCACTGTAAGGTGTCGCCTTACACCAATTTAATGGCTGAGGAACTGATAGACATTCCCTCTCCCCAAACAGGAGGAGGTTAGAGACTTCAAATTCTCATTCTTGCAGCTATGGTTCCCAAATTTCTATGAGAGTAGCCATGACAGTTATGCTGAAATAAATCCAGTTCATGCCTGTAGTGCAGGTATATCATTAAAGATGTACACGGCTTTTCTACAGAATAATGAGGAGGGGGGGAAGAATTTGAAAAAATAGATGTTCCTGTGCATATTCTGTATGATCAGTGCGGAAGTGACCCATGCATCCCCCCCCCCAGTCTAAAGCCTTGTATGTGGATTAACAACATCATGTCTCGTTGATGATATGGTATAGATGTATAACAACGCTAGTTTAGTCAACTCTTTGCAATGAGGAACACAATAATACTAAATCCTTGTGAGTCATCCCTTCTGGGGTAGTGTTGGTTATTTATGATCCTGCCCTACTGGTTGGACAGCTAAGCTTGGATGGGAAACATTTGCCTGTTTCATGATTTAACATTCCTCCATGCCAGAGGAATAGCTGGTGATGCCTTGATTATTGGGCCCATTGCCAGATATTAGGAAAGAATGATACTCATATTTTCCAGAGGCAGAAATTCCAGTGGGGTAGCCATGTGAGTCTGTTGAACCAAAAATCTGTGATTCTGACGGGGAAAAAAACCATGAGAGGTTATGCTGTAATAAATCTGCTAGTCTCTAATGTTCCTTGGAACTCTTTTGTTTGTATCTTGTTGGCTTCTTAGTATTTTGCTACAGATGAATAATACTTAGTACATGACAATGTGTGTCAGGAAACAATATTTTTTTTTTTTGAACACATGATGATATTGACGGGGATGATTAAGCAAAATAACTTGTGATTTCTAAAACAATAGACATGTTTTGTTTGCGTATTAAAGTGGAGTATTAATGTAAAGAAGGAAGGAAGGAGGATTTTGAGCCGAGATCATAGGACTGGAAGTCCAATGATGTCAAGTGTTTTCTTCCCCAAGCCCTCCCATGTGACTGTTGTCATATTCCACATAGGTCCTTAATTTAACCATTTTCCTCAACAAGCCAAATAGATTTCTCCCCACCCCGGTTACTCTTTCAGGTCTGGAAAATGGCACACAGGGGAGGCCAAAGCCCCCTCACCAGAGACATCACAGTTCCAGTCCGAGTTGGTAACTCCACACATGGGAACCGAGAGGAACCTGCACGTTGCATCTGATGATTACATGGGGTGAGGACTTCAGCTCCCGCCTGTGTACTTCATAATATATGAATCTGTTTCAGCGGGAAAAAGGAAGGAGATATGGTACCATAAGGAATAACGCTGTCTTATTTTAAAGTTCTCTTTTATTGAAGAATGTCCTATTTTATTTTTCATGTTATGAATTTTACTCAAGAGGACATAACTAATATGATATCAAACAGTCAATACTATCGGGAATGTTGTGTGCAATGTGGCCAAGTAAGTTTCTGGGCAGCACAGGACAGCAGTCCAATAGGGGACGATTTGCTGATACCCGTGTTATAAATCCCAATTCATTTGAAACATTTAGCTGATCAGGGGGTCAGAAACAGAATAAATTGCATGTGGAATAGGTTCTTTACTATCTTGCTCCAAAAGGAATAGCTACTAACTCCTGTGAGGAGCAAACCTAGTCCTAAACCTATGTAAGGGTTATGGAAGAGAGGAGAATTATGTAAGCTGCTTTGGATCCCCATTTGGGAAAAGGATGGGGTGTAAATGAGGTGGGAGGCAACCAGATACAGGGCTTTTTCAGTATTGGCTCCTCTCTTGTGGAAAGCCCTCCCCATTCAGGCTTACCTATGTTGCTTTAGGTGCCAGGCCAAAACCTTTCTGTTCACCCAAGCTTTTTATTAAGATATTTTTAACACTATCATAGTCTGGAAACTGGAAACCTTTCTGTTCACCCAGAGCCAGTTTGGTGTAGTGGTTAAGTGTGCGGACTCTTATCTGGGAGAACCGGGTTTGATTCCCCACTCCTCCACTTGCACCTGCTGATGTGACCTTGGGTCAGTCACAAGCTCTGGCGCAGCTGTTCTCTCAAGGACAGTTTCTGTCAGAAGTTCTCTCAGCCCCACCTACCTCACAGGGTGTCTGTTGTGGGGAGGGGAAGGGAAAGGAGTTTGTAAGCCGCTCTGAGACGCCTTTGGGCAGTGAAGAGCGGGGTATAAATCCAAACTCTTCTTCTTCTTCTTCTTCTTCTTCACCCAAGCTTTTTATTAAGATATTTTTAACACTATCATAGTCTGGAAACTGTTATTTTAAGATGTCGGTGGCCTATTGCTTTGGTCTAAGTTTTTATGCTGAGCAGAGTTTTTGATGCTGGACTTATATCTTTTTACTTTTAATTCTTATTATTTTTATTTCATAAACTGCTTCAGGCAGGTTCCCGAAGAGGTGGATTAAAAAGTTTATAAATAAATATAACAGTATATATTTTTTTTACTATGCAGTGCTTTGGTCTTATAAAGTTGCTACCTGCCTTGAACTTATAGAGAACATTATAAACCTAACAAATAACTAAAGTGGCATGCATTGAAGAAGGATCATTAATATTTGTTATTTGTCACCGGAGAGCTGATGTAATGGGAGTTTAAAACTGTACCATTCCCAGAAATTTGGATTACTAAAGCCAGGTTTGTGCTTCAGTGTAAAACAGAACATGTTGTTAGCACTAGTCTGGTGTTTAATTTAATCATACAGCAGATTCTTGTCATATGCACAAACTTCAAATGACCTGACTACGCATCATATTGTCTTCCTGTCCTCCTTGGGTCTGCCACAAAGGCTTCCTGTTGTATGTGCACTGCGGGTCCCATGTTTGGAACTTCATTCCCAGGTGAACGGGGCCCCAGTTTGGATAAAGACTGCTGACTGAAGGGAGAGTGAGCTTAAACTTTCCCCCTTCATACTTTCCCAATCTGAAATGGCCCATGGAGCTGCTATGTGCCCTCTGGGAAAACCTGCAGTATGGAGGGTAACAAACACATAGGTTTGTCCAGTGGGGTTTACTGTGGCCGTTTCAGGTTGGGAAAACAGAGAGGGGTGTGACTTTTGAGCCACCTCTCCTTGCACACTGTGGTCTCAATCCAAATTGGACCCCATCCGGCATACCTAGAAATTGCATCTGAGGCACAGAACTTGCATTGCAAGTTTGTTCAGAAAACCTTGTGGCAGACTCAGGGAGGATACAAGGAAAAGGTTGCATGTTGTCAGGGCCATACATTCACCTGGCTTAGGGTTAGAGTTGCTAGATTAGCTGTAATTCTGGAGGATCCTCAGGTCCCACCTGGAAGCTGGCATCCCTAATTAGGGTTCAGTGCCCATGGATCTCTGCTTTGGTGAGCATGTAAACCAGCTCCAGGCCTTCCAGAGAACCTAGATAAGGGTGTCAAACTCAAATGAGACTCCTGTTTGCTACAACAGATGAACACCACTAGTCCTCTGGAATTCTTCCAATGGGAAGGAGGGCCAAACTCCCTGTACAGCTATCAAGACACACCTCCATAATTTTTCACTGTAATAATTCTGTCCCTTTGAATTTGGCAGCAGACTGTCAACAATTTGAGTGAAATTTGATGGGAATTCCATGGGCCATGCCATGCTGGTGATGCCTCAAGGGTCAAACATAAGACTCCCTGGCTTATGTTTGACACCTCTTGGCTGCAGTCACACTGGAGGCTTGGTGCAATCTAGCTACCCTTCTATTAGCGGCAGTTTAAATAGCTGCAGGAAGTTTTGATCAGACATCCCACCCTGAACTGGCTTAACTGTGCGCTCGCCCCATGGTCAATCGTTCCAATTGTTGTGGTATTCTTTTTTTTGGCTTTCGCCCATGCACATAAGCGTGTATCTGAAGCTCTGGCTCCTTTTTGACAGTTCGACAATCTCTCTGTCAAGTACCCCAGCCCCTCTCAGTGTCCTTCCCTTGGCCTCTCTTCCATGGAATACATGGAGGGAGTGCAGATTTACATGAGAGTAGACCAGTTGATATCAGTGCATTTACCCTTGTGTCAGTCATGGGAAGCTTTCAGACTATGATGCAGAAACAGGAGAGAGGGGTTTGAGGGGGATTTATCACTTGAAAATAACTCCCCCAGTGATCCAGAATGACAACTTGGCCATGGTGATTGACAACACCAAGGGCAATTGCGCGCTTATGTGCATGTAGCTACCTGATTTTTTAAAAAAAACAACCAGAGAAGGCAAAAATGGAAGGGAAGGTTTGGACTTCTCAGACAGCTGGACTTTACAACAGGGGGGTTCAGACGTCGGGAAATGTGGGGTGGAAGTGCTGGCATACATAAAGACCAGACTTTCCCCAGGGCCTGATCACTCTGCTTCCAAAGCGGGGCAATATGGGATGCCAGTGACTGGGGCACAGAAGTCAAGTGTTGCTGTCTGATTGCGCTGTTTAAATCCGCAGAAGTAATGTTACTGTATTGCAGCAAACAGCCCATGTGACCGTAGCGCCCTTGCCTAGCTTTCCTGTCGCAAGGCTTAAAGCACAGGCTACTGAGTCCTCCTGTCAGCAGTTGCTACAGTTTACATCTGCTTCCCTTCTTGCCACTCCTCCTTCTGTGCTACAATCCTTCATGAAACATGGTTTCTCATTTGACACATTCATTTTCTTAAAGCTCATACTCTTTCTAACTTTTCATAGAGTCCTAAAAATAACTCCTGCCAAGCTTTTACAAAAGTACCTTCTGCCAAGATTAAGCAGGTCAAGCAAAGGTAAATATTACCACACCCACCCCTGGCAAAAAAAATAAAAATTGGCAGTCCAGGGATCTTGTCTCCATGGTAGCATGACAATGAATTTTAGCACCAGATAATTAATTTTGTCAGTCATTAAAAATATTTTATACCTTGTCAAAATGTACAGAGCCATTGGCATAAAAAGAAGTTGCAATTGATAGTTTAGGACATGTCGGTGTTCCTGAAGCATCTATTTCGTCTGTCCAGCCTGGTACATGCCTAGCACAGCCACATACCTGTTCTATCTGTTGCAGACAATCTTTTGCTTTCTGTTTTGTGTATGTTTGCCAGGATTTAGTCTAAATATTTCTCCCACTGCACAGTGTAGTGCTCCGCATCTTCTCCGGCCCTTGAGCGCAACAAGTGTTGCCAACTCTGATTTGGGAAGTTCCTGAAGATTTGGGGGCGGTGCCTGGGGGCAGCAGAGTCTGGAGGTGAGCTTAGCAGGGCTGTGATGCCATAGAGCATGCTCTCTGAAGTTGACATTTCGTCCATGGGGCCTTATCTCTGTTGTCTGGAAAGCAGTTGTAATTTCAGAAGAACCTCACCCCCCCCACACTGGCCACCTCATAAGGTTGTCAATCCTGGGCTGGGAAATACTTGGAGATTTAGGGGTGGAGCCTGGTGAGGGTGGTATTTGGGGACGGGAGGGACCTCAATGGGGCACACAGAGTACACCTTACAAAGCAGCCATTTTCTCTAGGGGAACTGATTCTCTGTAGTCTAGAGATCACTTGTTATTCCAAGAGATCTCCTGGCCGTACCTGGAGATTGGCAATCCTGCCTTCGAGGATGGTGACTGTAAGCATAACATCCTGGATAGATAAGAGAGAAAGAAAGACAAAACTGTACTCATTTTCTAATCTGTCTTATTCTATTTTATATCTTTTCTTACCAACTACCTCCTTATTAAATCCCATATGTCCTACTGCACAAAATGTGCCCAGCTATATGCTGGAATCAGCAGTGATATTTTAATCACTTCCAACAGAGGGAAATCCATGCAATTGATTAGTTTATTCATTCATCTATAACTCATTCCTTCCCAAGGACACAGAGTAGGAAGCTGTATAAAGGCGACAAACTAGTCATATGGTAACCTGGTAAAAACAAAGGGTATAGCCAATCAAAAGAAGCTTGCATGAGGTAAGGCCTCACTATGAAAAGCCAACCTAGCCATGATACAGTCTGCATTCCAAGAAACATACTTTCTCAGATTAAGCTACCTCATGAGGTTGTTGTGAGAATAAAACAGAGGAGGAGGAAACTATGGATGCTGCCCGGAACTTCTTGAAGGAAGAGTGACATTAAAATGTAATAAATGGGTAATTAAAAACAGAGGAGGTGCTGAAAGATGAGTGGCTGGGGTGTTCCCAGAGATTTTAAAGTGGTGGGAGGTTCTCAGTTCAGATTCAGGGTTACAGGTTTTAATCATTCTACCCCAGCACAGTTTCATCTATCAAGACTGCCCTCCAAGTGCTGCTTTTTGCCTTGGAAATTAAAGATCTGGCAAAGTACAGGTGCCTGCCTTCTTTTCCCCTTCTATTTTCATGGGATATCATGGGGTTTTAACAGGTGAAACCAGGCAATTGTGGAGAAATTAAACCGCTTCTCCCCTCCCTCCCTGTTTGTGGCCATGCATGCTGGAAGTTTACCTTTAAAGGACTCTGGGAGATCCATGATTTGACCTTTATTTGTGAAATGTAGACATAGGGATGATGCCCCAAGTGGGGCAAGGAGGGGTGTTGGGAGATGATTTAAGGATTCTGTTTGGAAACTTCAACCTGTTGCGAGTCACTGGGATAGGACGGGATTTGAAAAACTGATAACAGACTGAGGGAGAGAACTGATGCCTCTTGGGAGACATTGCAAAGATGCTAAGCAGTTCCCAACACTTCCAGTCCATGAATTTAACAAAATTATTTAGGAAAGATGAAAATATGAAGCTAGGGCACAGTTATGCCTTGTACTGACTTTAATTGGTCTTCGACACGCTCTGAATCTCCACTGTTTCCTAGTGCATACCGCCTCTCTCTCCCCCTCCCCCTACAGTTTCTTATTTATTCATCCATAACTTTTTTGCACTTATTTTTACATACTGAAGTTCATCTTGACAGTATGACACTGAATGCAGAATATATATTGAGTTTAGGCCAAGCTGATACTTCCTTTCTGGTGTTCTTGTATGGATGGAGAGTAGCATATCTTTTTATCTTATATCCCTAGTCAGACAAAACCTTGAATAGCCTTCTTCTCACTTCTGCAGTACATGGATCAGCCCAAATGAGATGCCGGGAGCACTGTGTGTATGGAGCTCTCAGCCCCCCTCCCTTTTAAATGACTGGAGCTCGAGACCCCACATGAAATTGGAGATGCAGCAGGGAGGAAGTGGGGATTTAGACTTGCACAGTGTTCCTGACTTGACACAACTGCTCAGAATTGCTCTTTGACTAACAGGACCAGAATCAGGACTGATTTAGGGGACTGATTCAAGTCAAGAAAATGGCACAGTGGAAAAGCTTAAACCCAGCTGCCCTTCCCTGGCCATGATCACAATCTGAATTGGGGCCTCACATGCCAACAGCTGTTTATAAGAAGAAAATTGTCAGGTGTGCTATGCATGAGCTGTCCGGTATCTCCACTAATATGGCCTTTACTGAGAGTTGAAATAGTTCAAATCCCCACTTGCTAGCTGACTTTGGGCCAGTCACCTTCTTTCAGTTTACCTACAACAGGCTTGTTGTGAGGATAAAATGGATGAAGGGAAAACCATGCAAACCACCCTTGACTTCTTGTTGGGATTAAAAATGTGATTGGTAGAATGACAGAACCTTTCTCTGAATGAGGAATTCTGATGATGGTGGAAAGAATTCAGGGTTGCAAAGGCAAACTGTAGTTTCCATAACAATCTGTATTTTTTCCTCACATCCTGTTCTTTTGGTACTAGTTTGTGTGACAGCATTGTGAACTTGGAACAATAGTATATCAGTGTATCTTCCATATCTAAATTCATTATAGTAAAACACTTTTTTTTGCATAATAGTGGCATATCAGAAGACCTAGAGCTGGAACACTTAAGACTTTCTGGCATTTCCCCTAAAATAAATCTCAACTCACCTTACTCCACCCAGTCTGGAGGGTGGCAAGAGAGACAACCTACCACCAGTTAGATCCAAGTCCAGTAGCACTTTAGAGACGAACAAGATTTTCAGGGTATGAGTTTTCAGGAGTGTCAAGGACCCAAGCCTGGGTCCCTCTGAGTCACCAACCCTTGGGCAAAGCAGGCAGCTCTGGGTCCTCAAGGTTATCTGCATACAAGGAACCAGACCACAGTCTCTACAATCCTGCAGAAAGAAAATAAGAAAAACTAACTTCTCTATCTAATACATTAATGTCTGGTATTAGATGGGGCACTTTTTAGATAGAATATCAGAATCCAAGCTAGAGACTTAAGCATTGTCTCCATAGCAGTCTATTGCAATGGGGCTTAGCATAATCCAAGGCACGGTCCAGTTGAATCATGAATTTAGCATTTTATATTTATTGATTGATTGATTCGATTTATATCCCGCCCTTCCATGTGGCTTCCCTCTTGTCTACTGCTTAATTATAGTCTTTTAAGTCAAATGGCAACTACAGCTGTGTAACAAACAACACTACAGAAAGATCTATAATGATAGTATTAATAACAGACAAAGCAGTAAAGTCCATACATGTGAATAGATCCAATAAAGTACAGGTATAACAGAGAAGTTTTCAATTTACATTGCATGTAGCGTAGGAAAGAAGTCTAAAGTCTTCAAGTCACATGTAGCATATAATAACTAGCACACAGAGAAATCAAACAATATAAGTTCAGCAGAGAAGTCATCAATTACATGTAGCATATAAACGAAGAATCCAGATATTATAAACTTCATTTTGTTGAACTTACTCAGTAATGGCAATCACTAATGTAATTTATACACAAAATTGATTGCATCAGCTTCTGAAATCATTTGTAAAGACAGCGTTTCCAAAAGGTCCTTGTATTAATGGGCAACCAGTCCTATTCTATAACTGGAGTTTGTTTCCATGGCTTTTTAGTCTTTTGCCATCTGGCATCAGGTGGTCTCTCAAACCCAATCAGAGGGGCTCACTTGATGGAACCCTCTAGAAGATAATGACATCTGCTTCTGCTTTCCCCCTCCCATCTAGTCACAAAACTGAACACAGGTTCCTAGGATTAATTACCACAATCTTGAATCCAGCCTTGAAGGAGATAAGGATGGTATAGGCAAGGAGGCCAATTACAGACACCTGGAAGCTGGAGAAGGCCTACCAATATACACGTTAACCCTTGGGGGGAAGAAATCAGGGTGCTTTGCCTCACAGAGAGTCAAAGTGTCTGATGAAGTGAGCTTTGACTCTTGAAAGCTTATACCCTTGCCAGCGAGATCTGGGAGGTGTTCCAGGAGTGGGTGGGGATCTCACCAACATGCTGATGTCACCCAGAAGTGATGTCATTGCGTCATTGCCATCAGGGGTAATGCTCTGTTTTTTGGGCAAAACTCTTTGGTGAAATCATGGTCAAAACATAGAGTTTTGCCCCAAAACCAGAGTGTCGCTGTGTGACACCCCAACATGATGATGTCATGGGTCAAGTTGGGGATGTCACATTGTTGTTGTGGGTGGGGTTTCCCCTGCCAGCCAGCTGGCCAGCAGTGGGCAGAAGCCTCCAAAACCAGAGGATTCCCCACCCAGATCTGGGGAATGGCAACCCTACTCCATATGCTGGACTAGAATCTTGCCCTTCTACTGCAGACCAACATGGCTACCCTCTGAAACAAGCTGCCAACACAATTTGGTGTTACTTAAGAGGCAAACTCTATTCCAAAGCAGAACACCTGAACTCTAATGAGTATTTCTTACTGTTGCTGTTGTGTCATAGACCAGGCATTTACTAACCCAGCTTGGAACCTAGAAGAGTTGGGGGCTAAGATCCTGAAAGGAACCAATGGACCTGTAGTCACACTGTAAATAGCCTATCACGGGTAGTGTGTGTGGGGGGATGCGGTGTTGTGCACGGATTTAAGCAGGGGTTTGGCCCTGCTAACTTGTCTTGTGGTTGAGCTAAATCACTGAATAAAGCTTGAGCTGATCACTTCACGTGTCTCGAACCCAGTACATTTCAGTTGCCAACTCTAGCTTGGGAATTTCCTGCAGATTTAGGGGCTGTGCCTGGCGATGGTCGAGTCTGGGGAGGAGAGGGAGCTCAGCATGGATGTGATGCCATACGGTCCACCCTCTGAAGCTGGCATTTCCTCTAGGGGGATTGATCCAGGGCTGTAGCCAGGATTTTTTACTTTGGGGGCATTTAAATGAGTCAGGGAGTACCCCTGCACACATTGCTGGCAGGCAAGGCAGGGCAACGGCTCGGCTTGGTGGGAAAAATAAAATAAACTGGCTAGATGGGAAGTCGGGAGGCCTGGGTGGTTAGTTGGGGGGCCTGGCCCCGAGATGCCCCACTGTAGTTACGGGCCTGAATAGATCTCTGTAGTTCAGGGGTCAGTTGTAATTCTGGGCAGAACCTGGAGGTTGGTGACTCTGTTCTTTCTAAGAAGAATAGGAAACTGGAGAAGAATGATGTGCAGTCAGGAGCAAATCAGAATATATAAAGGAGGAATTGGAATGGAAGCAGGAGCCAGAGTGTGGGCAAGAAGCAGACAAACCAGCATTTACATGAAGACCAGGAACTGTAAGTTATGTCTCGTAGACAAACCAGGGTTTGTGGCATAAAAGCATGGTTTAAACAAACTTCAATTTATTGTTTTGTCTGAATGCAGTCTTGACCAACTAGAAGGGGAGAGACTTCACCCATCTGGAAGGGTCATTAGTAAAATCAACCCCTGATATTTCTACAATAGAGTTAGGTCTTCAGAATAAAACAAGCCAAAGTTGGACTTGAGGTTGTACAGAATAAAATGAACCAAGGTTGGGTTTGTGGTGGAACAGAAAAGCATAGGGTAGTTTGGCCGGAGTAAAAAGGGTACACCAGAGACTGTGTCTTCTGGAAAGATAAAAAAAATGCTGCTGGTTCATTCTTTGGAGGAACTAAGTTGTGTGGATGTAAATTTTAAAAGCTGATTACAAGGGGAAGTTTGGGAAGGAAGAGGAAGCCCGAGAAATGCTGACAAAGGGATTTTCCTTCTTAATATATAAAACATAGGAGAAGAATGACACAATGCCTGACAACAGGCCATGGTACGCCCATCTGTGCAGTGGCACAGTGGGTCAAAATACTGTTCCATACTCTCCTGGGCTTCCTCAAATAAAAGGAGGAGCAAGGACTGGTCCCGTAAGAGCATGCTTCCTTTGATACTGCCATGGAAGCCTGGTGAGTGACCTTGATCCAATCACATGTTCTAGACTGTCTCTCAGCCTAGCCTGCCTCATAGGGTGGTTTGTGCAAGGATAAAATGGGGGAGAACAACAACACAACCTACTTTGGATTCCTACTTGGTAGAGAAATGGGGTATAAATAAACAAATGCAAAAACCAAAATCACATATGTTCTCCAGCAACATCTGCCCAAGGAGACAGGGAGGCTGTACCTTTTATTTTTCACCAGAACAGTGGTGGCTTGGTGGTAGAGCACATGCTTTCCATGAAGAAGGTCCCAAGTTCTTCCTTCTGTCTCCAGTTGGAGGATTTCACATAGGAGGTGATGGGGAAGAGCTAGATGGACTAGTGGTCTATCAAGGTACATGGCTGCTTCATATGTAGTAACCTTTAAACTGGCCATTGCAGCTATTCTTTTAATATATTTGATTGGCAGCAAGCTGCAGAACAGAATGTTAGTAGCTTGGCAGTTCGAGATCCTAGTGCCACGTGACAGAGTGAGCTCCCGTCTCTGGCCCCAGCTCCTGCCAACCTAGCAGTTAAAAAGCAAGAAATTACAAGTAGATAAGTAGGTGCCACTTTGGTGGGAAGGTAACAGCATTCCGTGTGCCTCGCTGTTTAGTTATGCTGGCCACATGACCATGGAAAAGTCTTTGGACAGTGCCGGCTCTTCGGCTTGGAAATGGAGATGAGCACTGCCCCCTAGAATCAGATTCAACTAGCTTTTGAGCAAGGGAAACCTTTAGCTCCATGCCAGGAAAAGCTTCACCTACCCATTTCTGCATATTGAACCTCTGTTAAAAGAATAGGATTTTTTTTCTTGACCAGCTTGTTCAGACCATTGTTGGCTTTCTCTTTCCCTGTTACAGCATCATGTAGACAAAGAAGTTTTGTATAGAGTAAGAAGAGATTTTCAGACAGGTCATTTGGGAAACCTATTAAGGGACCACCCACCAACTGCATCAGATTTTGTTACAAATAAGGTTATTTATTTGTCATCAATATGAATTCCTTAACCAGGACAAAAAATGTCCTCTGATCACCTTTTTCACAAGTCAAGGATGTTTCTTTATCTCTCCCACCTCCAAGCCCTTGAGCCTAATTAATAATCTACTCTGCTTGAGCTAAACTCATACAATTAATCAACATTAGCTGTAGCTTGATTGATACTCCCCAGAATCCTGTTTGTAACAAAATACTTTGTTGCCCTCAATGTAATGTTTGTTTTACTTCTGATTTCATGTTGCCAGACGACACAAGCTGTAGCTCATACACTGTGGTCTCCCACATGTTTGAGAAATCCCCTGCTGTCATTCAGAATTAACACTTTTTTTTTTTTTGCAGTCCTTGCTATTTTCACTTCTTCCAACACCAGTGCCAGCTTTAGATATTTTAACACCAAAAGCAAAATGTAAAATACTGGTCTGGTTTGCAATTTTATTTTAAAGGAACATGGTAGAGATGGGGATTGGAAAATGGACTATGATGCCCCTCTGGAATTTGCAGCATGGAACATTTAAGCTACATTGCATCATGCCAAGGCTGAAACTACATCCTTAATCCGATATCCTCAAAGGGACATCATCTGCCTATCTATATATGCTACCTAATCTTTGATTTCATCCAGAATGGTCTTCCAATGCATTTCCCATCCTTCTTTGAGAGTAAGATCTAAATGTGAAGTGCAGGGGTCAGCAACCTTTTATAGATGAAGAGCCAAAGTTCCCAAAATCCGACCAAGAGATCAACAGAGAGCTGGTATGATAGCCTATTTGCATAACTAAAAATAGAAACTTAACAATACAGATAATTGACATGTCAATTAATAACGTCTGCAGCATGTAACTGTAGACTGTCACGAGTCTTTTATGAAGACGTGGCACACACAAGGTTTCACAAGAAGTCATAAACATACACAGAAATGTCTTGTGTGATTGTACTAAAGTGCACTGGTGTAAATCTGTACATTGTTTGCACTTGGAGTACTGACAACTGTTCATCTCTACCATTTCTCTTTCTGTAAAGCATCTCTTCAGACCCATAAACATCTTTGCTATTCCTTTCACATTCCAGTTATTCTAGCATCCTTACCTACAGCTCCAGTATACCCTAATATACCCTGACTTCATTTTCTTTTTTGAAGAGCAATGTCTGGTTTTATATTGAACCACATTTGGCTCTCAAAACATAGGTTGTAGCCCCCTGGTATAATGCATTCTTGTCTAATGCTGAGGTTGTGTGATGCCTTCTCAGAGGAATTATCTGGCACCTCCATTCCAATGTTTTTGAAGAGTGGTTAAAACTGTAGATTTTGCTTGCCATTTCCTGTTTGATGTTCAGTGCAGTCCTAGGCAGAGATGCACACAGGATTGTCTTGGTTGTCTTGTTCTAGGAGTTCTAGTGGGGTTTTATGGGTTTCATATGTAGTATTTTATTATTGGACTGAGATGCAAGCAATAATCTGTTTCTAGAGAGACAATAAAATTTTTCAAATAAAATAAGTAATAAATGAGCACCGTGAATCTCCCCACACCCACCCATTGGTTATGGCAGAGGTATCTTGCTTGCTTAGTTTGTCTCAGTGTTTCTGAGGATGAAGAGTATGAGTCATTCCTCTCCCTTTAATAATTTCTCTTGGACATGAAATAACTTCCATTGCATTACTACCTTGGCAAACTATTTGCATGACTGGTTTGATCAGTCATTACTAGATGTGATGTGCTGTACAAGTGATGGTGGAAACAGCCACCAAGTCACAGCTGACTTATGGCAATCCATTGGGTTTCTGAGGCAAGAAACGAACAGAGGTGGTTTGCCATTGCCTGCTTCTGCATAGTGACCCTGGACTTCCCTTCTGGTCTCCCATCCAAGTACTAACCAGGGCTGACCATGTTTAGCTTCCACAAGGTCTGATAAGATCAGGCTGGCCTGGGCCATCCAGCTCAGGGTGTGCCATACATACTGTGCTAAAAATGTCAATGTTGGCCTTATTTTGTGGGTACTGCACAGCTTTGGGGGAAGATGTAAAAGACCAGGCATTCTTTTGGTACACATGACTAGGAAGTTGGCAGGATTTTAAAAATACAGACATTTCATGACAACCAATAGTCAGACATTACCTGGAGTTTGAATGTTTCATCTTTGGGAAGGGATCCATTTCATTATTCTTGCTAGGTTTCCACTTTGTCTCAGAACAGAACCTTCCAAAATATTGAAGATCAGTTGGGAATTCAATGGGTTTCTTACAACTAACTATCATAGACAACCAATGTAGCATGGGAGGATGGGTCTTCATTGGAAGAGGAAGAGGATAACCTGTCCCCCAGACCCTTCCTGCGAGGCCTTCCCAAAGGGACCCTGAGCCAGTATTGATGCCAGCCCCTAAGACAGCAGGGCCCTCAGGCCTGGAGGCCCCAGTATGGACCTGCTCACAACCAGAGCCACCACACTCTCCCAAAGCACTCTGGGAGCGGAGGAGGTGAAGGGCTAGGGCTGAGGCATGGATCAGGCACAAGAGTGCACACATGGCAGTCCACAGCCTCCCATCTGCTAAGGAAATGGTGGAAGAGACCTATAAGTCATCATAGGATCTGGGCCCCAGTAGAAGAAGAAGAGGAAGATTAGATTTATCCCCGCCCTTCACTACCCTCAGAGTGGTTTACAGTCTCCTTTCCCTTCCCCTCCCCACAACAGATACCCTGTAAAGTAGGTGGGGCTGAAAGAGCTCTTTCAAGGACTGCTGGTGAGAGAACAACTCTGAAAGAACTTGTAACTGACCCAGGGTTACACCAGCAGCTACATATGGAGGAGTGGGGAATCAAACCCAGTTCTCACAGATTAGAGTCTGCATTCCTAACCACTACACCAAACTGGCTCTCCTCATGAGTAGAGGAGCTGACTCAGCTTGCAGGAAAGAGCCTAATGTGGAAATCAGCGGCACCTGCAAGGAAACTCCCTATATAAGGCTGCAGCCAGGGTGGGATCAACTTGTTTACAGTCTTGCTGACTATCCTGCCAGTTTCATGGCCTGCTTTGTATCTGTTCTTGATACCTGACCCTAAGACTGCTTTTGACTCTGCTTTTGGAATTTGTAACCTGACCCGACACTGAAACCATTGACTGTTTTCTGATTGTATTATTGGACCCTGAACTGTGACCCAAGAATCCCTGCTGTCAGATCTCATGATTACTGGGACTTACCTCACACCTGGTGGCCAGGACACTAACTCAGATATGAGGGTGTGGCTCCAGTATATGCAGTGTGTATATTAAATAAGTATGTATGATGTTGCACATCACAATGACATGATGTCTGGGAATGACTATAGACACAATTGCTAATTAGGTTGCATTATAAAGACTGGGAGAGATAATGCACTCAGCTTTATGGTCTGTCTGTATAAAAATTGGTCTCAGCATCAGCCTCAGTGTGTTAAAATGGAGATCATGGCTGCCCTGTTTTTCTTCCAAATAGTTCCAGATGTCCATTGAGTGTCAATGAGATTATCTGGTTTTTACTATTTTTCTTGGTTTTCGTTCCACAGGAGTATCTAAACAACAGTTTATTGGCACAACCAGGGTGGCAAAGGATAGAGTTATTAATCAACAGCATCTTTGGCAAGTGGCCTACATAACTGGGGCTTGACCTGACTTGCAGGTGGCTTAATAACTTGGGCAGTGATTGATGTCAGGTCAGTCATAGTCTACTTGTAGCATATGGGTTTTTTTTCTCCTAAGTCCAGTAAAAGAGGAGGGCTTTGTCTACATGCATCTTTGTGGCCTTATGTTCCTGGTGCTGCGGATATGACCAAGAAACTATGCTGTAGCTTAAAGCTACAGAATGGTACACTAAGGAAGGCAGAAAAGGGGATGTACCTGAGCTAGGCCAAATACTGTAACAGAGCCCAACTACACATTACAAAGTCCTTGGATCATGTCTTGGTCTACCATGGGGGAATTTCAATCAGATATATGTTGAGAGTTCTTCTCCAGGAACTCAGTTCCTGGGCACTTGGTGCCAATTTGGATCATTGTCAGGATGCATGGAGATGGGGGTTAAGCCTTCCTCCCTGTGCTGTTTTCCTGACTTGAAACAGCCCTAGGATGCCATTTGCCTCACTGGGTGCTTCTCCTCATATACATAGGTTTTTGCAGTGGGACAAGTAGTGCCCCTGGAGCCACTTGAGGTCAGAAAAACAGCATGGGGGAGAGGGAGATGTAAACACCCATTTCCCACATGTCATAGTCCTGATCTGAATCAGGCTTCTGCAAATCTAGATACAGATCCCTGGGAAATGGTGGAACTCACAACATAGATCCATTCTCAGAGCAGACCCAAATATGACCCAAGGACTTTGTAATGTGTGATAAACATAAGGGATTTCTCAGATATTTTAATCGGGGGGCAGGGAAATGGAAGGAAGGAAGGAAACCATCATTTGCAGGTCTCCATGGTCTTCTCTAAAGTTGAGTTGTGTTTGTACAAGGTATTTTCTCAATCCCCACACTTAGATGACTATAGGTAAAGTACTAATGGAAGGACCGATTTGGGATTAGTCTTTGAAATATGTCAGGCCTTGATATTTTTCAGTTAGTGAGGGGCTTGCTGGTCTTTTGTTTGCTTTATGGAGGACAGAGAATGCAAGGTGAGGAACTACCCAGTGCTTCTCCTTTAGGTGGCAGTTTGCATTTGGCTATGATAGATGCTTTATTGATGAACGGATGTGGGACCAAGTTTCAGGGTCCTGCTGTATCACAGTATTGACTGGAGTGACATAACTTCTAACAAGAGTTGCCGCCCTCCAGGTGAGTCAAATTAAAAAAGGGGAAATAATGTACAAATAATGGGGAAAAAATACAGTGGAATAAAGTACTTGCAATGTATTCACTAATGTGAATTATTTATGTACAATAGTCAAAAGAACAATGTAATATAATGGCCATGAAGGCTTACATGATACATTCACATAAACGCAGAATGCAGTCAATGATGGAAATCACATTGAAATAATCAATTGTAAACATACACAGAAATCTTGTGAAGAGTGCTAAAAATCGTAGCTGAATGGACCCGAGTTAAAACTGACGAGTGCCCAGATTGCACCTCAGCTTCAGAAATTCTGTTAAAAATCAGCATTCAGCACTGCAGTATGAAAAAGTCTTAAATTGGAACCAGTCTTTAAGCCATGAAGAATTAGCCAATCAAAGTTCTGTAGGAGCAACACAGACTTCTATTTCAATAGAGTTATTATGACTGTTATTATGACTGATCTCCAGACAATAGAGATCAGTTCCCCTGGAGAAAATTTACTTTATTTTCTTTATTTCTATCCCGCTCTCCCCGCTGTGGACCCAAAGCAGTTTACATCATTCTCCTCTCTTCCATCCAAAATGGGCGCTTTGGAGGGTGGACCCTATGGCATTACGCCATACTGAAGTCCCTCCCATCCCCAGGCTCCACCCCCCCCCCCAAATCTCCAGGTATTTCTCAACCCAGAGCTGGCAACACTACTTCTGAGTCTGACTCAGAAAAGCCGCCGCTATGCCTAGTGTAGTATTGCATATTCCATCATCCTGAAGTGAAGACTCTATGGCTAGGATAATATGGTACATGTTTAACCTTCTCACTCATCCCTGGAAGGCACAGTTCCAACATGCACCCACTCGTTACCTTCTTCATGTATCCTGACAGCGTCAGAGAGGCATAAGTCACAGAGTGAGCAGCCACCCAGATGGGCTGTTGCAACTCCACAGTCAAGTCATTTGGATAAAGCAGCTCCCCATGAAGTTGCAGTGCCATCACAAGCAATCTTTTTTCAGACCAAAATTATTTTTATTTTTTGATTGGGTGATTAAAATGGCAAAAGCCGCAACGAGCAGCTCTTTCACGCAAATGGCTTATCACATAGAGCTGTGTGCACACAGTTGTGTCATAAGTGGCCACCCACATGAGAGACAGTAATATTCCATCCATGTCTCCCTGAAAGAGAATAGAGATCTCCCAGACGAATAATGAATCTACCGACTTTAACTGTGGGTAGGTTCTCTTCCTATTCAACTCATAATCTGTCCACAGTAATAGAGTCTTCAATTATTTCCTGCATACAAAGTTTTGCCCCTTATGATGGCAATGTTTAAAAAAGAATTCTTGGAAAGTTACCACACATGAGTATTGCTCTTTTTGTTTTCTTTCTGAATATAGATGAGGTAGTGTAATTCTGTAAAGGGGCTCCGTCTCTGGATTTTGTTATACAGCCATATATTCTCCAGAAAGAAGTTACTGAAATGAGTAAGCAGATTGGCTTTCCTTATAGAGGTTACGCAACCTATGTTGAGATTGCTGGACTGTTTCATCACAAAATGAATGCTCATTATATGTTCATGCGTCTGTGTTGTCTTTGGACACTTACAGCATTCTTATAAATGCTGTAATCCATGGAACATTTTGAGTTCTCTAGATATTTTTGCTTACTGTGACTTTTGTGAATACATTCATATGGCTAATCTTTAAAAGGCTATAGCTCACTTAATTTAGACAGTAATCCTAAACGGGTCTACTCAGAATCCTACTCAAGTCTATTCAGTGGGGCTTATTCTTAAGTGTTCTTAGAATGGCATGGTTAGAATACTGCTAAATGTGCATGCTTCAAGTTCAGTGTGTATGAAATACTGCTCTGTATAGGATCTTTATATGTTATTGCAAGTTCACAATCCAGGTGGATTGTGGTACATACGAAAAGACTGAAAAAAGCAACAAAAAATTGGAAGAAAATCTATAAGAGCAATGATACATAAGTTTCAATAAGCAAATAGCAATAGTCAAAAAAACAGCTTCTGGTGTTAGAATAAAACAAAGAACCAAACACTCTTTGAAATGTTCATCAGTGGTCCATTGTCACAAGGTAACTATATAGCCTATTGCCAAAATATGTCTGTCTGTCCATACGCATTTTTTTATTACAATAATTTTTATTGACTTTGCAGGTATGAGAAGTTGACATACATATAATGTAATCTGTAAAAGACCATATAAGATAACATAATGTGCACTTTAAAAACATATATAACAATAAACGTGGTTGAAAAATCATTTAAGAGAATTGTCATGAGTTAACACTTCATAATTCTAAACAAAGGTATCAACAAACAGTGCTAGTTGGCTAGATTAAAATACGTCCCACTACCATAACCATAATACATCCATCACTTTAGGGATGTCTTTTTGTTCAGAGAGGTATCATACACATTTTTTTTTACTAAAAGTAATATAGTTAAGTAATTCACTACGTTTTCTAATTAAAGTATTCCATGAGTCGACATAAAGGAATTAAAATATATCTTGGCAACACTCCTTTGCCATCACCTAACAACAATAAAAGACAATTCAATCCAATGCATTATTTACTGTATATGTAAAGCTGTGAGCTCATAGAAAAAAATGAACCCACCATTTAATATAGCTACCTGGTTAGACTGATACATTCTTTGTAGTGACAGCTGCATAGAGCCAATCTGCCACAAGCAGAAAGCTCCAGGGAACTAACATGTACACACAATGATCATGAAATGATCCTGGTCTAAAGTGTTTTCTTTTTTTATTTGATTACTGATGAATAGGAATGATGTCAAAAAGCATTGGGTTAGATCCAATGGCTCACTTTCACTTAGTTTTTCTCCATCATGTCTCTGTGTAATCGGGAGATAATGGACACATTAATATATTGTGATAACACTTTGAATTTAGAGACACCCCTTACTGGGGAAGATAAGAATGGCAAGAGAATTGCTAATCTGATATTAAAAATTACTGAGCAGTTGGCAGTCAGGGAACCTGTTATGTCTTATTTTAAAGTTATTCTTTTCTACCTCATGAAGAGTGTTTGGGTTTAAGGAACTTGGCAGTCGTGAGGGACTTTTTGAATATCTGCTCTCTGCAGTGAGACTTTCTGTCAAATGATGTTGAGATTCATAAACAGCCAAATAGTTGAATGTTGTTATAGGTTGTTGAGTAGGTTGTTATAGTGGTTTTTAAAGTTATAATGCTATATAATTTTCCTAAAAATTCAAGTATTTGAATCAAGGATGGTCCTGTGTATTTGCAAAAAATGTCCTTTATACTATGTTTTGGTAATTTTCCTTTTATTCTTTCCCCTTACCCCTTTCCTTATTCTGTATTCCCTCAAAAAGTTCAAAATAAAAAAATATATAAAAATGAGATCTTATCTTAAATATCGTCTTGACACTAGGTTGCTGCTGAAAAGACTTTTATTTTTATTTTTTATTTATTTATTTCTTCACATTTATAGCCCACCGTTCCCAGAAGTGGTCTCAGGGTGGGTAACAACATCATTTGTACAAAAATTTTGTTAATAAAATAACATTAAAATTTAAAACATCTTCATAAATATTAAAATGGTGGTCACAGCTAATAACAAAAATAAATCCCTTGGTTGTGGGAGGTTCCTGGCAAGAGCCAGTAGTTGTTAACAGAGTGACAACCACCACAGGGAGGCCGTATCTGGACATCCCTTGATTCAGTGAAAGGCCTGGCGGAACAGCTCCATCTTGCAGGCCCTGTGGAATTGGAGTAAATCCCGTAGGGCCTGATCTCAATGAGGAGCATGTGGAAAAAGCCCTGACCCTGGTCGAAGCAAGTCGGACATCTTTTGGGCCAGGGACTACCAGGAAGTACTGATCCTTACAGCGTAATGCTCTTCAGGGCATATACGGGAAGAGGCGGTCCTTCAGATATGTTGGTCCCAGGCCATGTAAGGCTTTAAAGGTTATTACCAACACCTTGAAGCGGATCCAAAACTCTACTGGTAACCAATGCAATTGGCGGAGGACCTGTCAAACGTGAGCCTGCATATATAGTCGGCCTTGCAGGGCCATTTGCATGCTTGTTGTGTGAAGTACCAATAAACGCGTCAGACTGCATGTTGTAGTCCGAGTCCTCCATGTGTCGAACCCAGTACTTTACAATACCCATATCCCCTCCCTTCCAACTCAGGTACAGGATCTCTGTCTTTGATGGATTTAGCTTCAACTGACTCTGCTGCGACCATCCAGCTACTGCCTCCAAAGCCTCAGCCAAATTATCAGGGGCAGAATATGGATGGCCTTGCAATAACAGATAGAGCTGGGTATCATCTGCGTATTGATGGCAACCCAGCCCATATCTCCGGACCAACTGGACAAGGGGGCACATATAGATGTTAAATAGCATTGACAAGAGGATCACCCCCTGTGGCACTCCACATTCCAGTGGGTATTGCAGGGAGGTCCTCTCGCCCAGCAGCATCCTCTGTCCCTGACCATGGAAAAAGGAGGAAAACCATTGCAAGGCAGTCCCCTGAACTCCTACGTCAGCAAGGCAGTGGGTTAGTAGATCATAATCGACCATGTTGAACGCTGCTGTCAGATCAAGCAATAACAGCAGCACTGACCCACCCTGGTCCGGATGTCTACACCAACCCGTTTACGGTCCAGATGCTTAAGTATGTACATGTTAATACTTCTTGCTCTAAGAAAATATATATAAATATGCCCATATGAACTGCTCTCTCATTAGGTATACTTATCACTAGTTTACCTGGATTCAGTCAGATAAAATGGAAAGTGAACTTAAAGTGCCATATCACATTATCTACCCCCTTCAGATAATTTTCATAACAGAAGCTTCTCTCCTTCTCCCAGGGCACTTTTCTTATTGTAAGCAATTTCCGAGGTGATCATGTTACATTTTTTTCCAGAATTGGAGTAATCATTATTAATACAGAATTATAACATGATTCTTAAAAGTTCTGTCATGACAGTGACCATTTGCACATGTAGGGTTGCCAACTCTGGGTGGGGAAATACCTGTAGATTTTGGAGGTGGAGTCTGGGAGGGGCAGGGTTTGGGGAGGGACTTCAGTGGGGCATAATGCCATAGAGTCCACCTTCCAAAGTAGCCATTTTCTCCAGGTGAACTGATCTCTGGATGTTGGCAAGCCTATACACATGGCTTGTCTGTCCTGGTTGATGCTGATGGGGGGCAGCTTATTTTGCTGCTTCCCCACCCTATCAAGGTGTCTTCATGCACCTCCTGGATTTCCCCCTGCTTTTCTGCATCATTTCCCAAACCTGATTTGATATGATGGTTTCTGTGTGTACAGGGAAATTCAAGTTTTCCCAGACCCACCTACATCAGCACCATTTCCTGCTCTCTCCCAGCCCTGAGATGGCCATTTCTCCCCCACACTCTCCTCTGAGGGTTTTTTTTTTGAGACTTTCAAAATGTTATATATTGATATAGCAATATAACACTATATCGATAGATTGATTACTTTAAAAAAACTTTGAAGAGTCTCTGCAGTGCCACAGGGGGAATTTATTTATTTATTGATATTAAATTGGATTTAATAGGCCGCCCTTCCCTGCAAGCAGGGCTCAGGGCGGCTTACAACAATATTAACATTCACAACTACATTAGTTCAATAAATAAATGGCTGCTAAGGGGCAGAGGGCATTACAAATCTGTACTGATTTTATACTGATATATCTCATAGCTCTTTCCCAAGAATGCTGGTGGAGGTGCTGAGAATTCTTCATTTGAGATCCCTCGCTATCCTCTTCAAAGTAGCATTTCTGAAGGGTTCCCTGAAAGAAAGAACATGCCAGAAAAATCAGCTTGAATCTACCTTGATTGACCCTATGTAAAAAGTTAATGACATACTCATTGGCTAAGGTGGGAATGACGCCTAGTCCCTTAAATCAATCCAACCGATGCACCATGTTGTCTCTGAGAGCTAAGATTTCTATTGTCTCTTCCTGCTTATAATCACTGATAGAAAGAGTCCCACGAGTGAGCAAAAATGTGCATCTCGGTCTTATGAAGAACATGAAGGAGAAAAACATATTTTTAAAGGCATAAAGAGCTTTCTCACTTTTCCAAGAAAGACTTACGTTTTAAGAGTTATGTAGCTTGATTTGATTGTTTATGTTCCTGGGATTACCTTCACTCTTTCAAATGTGTCATTACTTACATGAATACAGGATGTGCGTTCCTGCCTCTGGGAACTCCTGCATATGGGCATATTAGCTATTTTTATACACAGCTGCAGTGTTATGTAGACAACATAGACCCAACATTTTCCCTTAACAGATGCCTAAACCCTCATTTCTAGCAATGAAATTTCAGGCCCATATAACATTGTTAAGGAGGGAAATACACCATTTGTTTTATTTCAGATGCTTTGGATTTGAATTTTCTCTCCATTCATGTTACCTTTTGGTGACTTTCTCAGAGTGGTATGCGAGCAAGCTTACTTTTACTTGTTGCAGTCATGAATTCAAAGCCCTTAAGCGATCATAAATGTCATGTATAAGAACTATGAACACGTATACATTCAGAACTTTTTCTCACATTATGTCTGCTGTCAACCGCTGACCTAGGAAGACAAAGAATCTCATTAAGCATCTATATCAAATTAAAAATAAATTATGTACAATGCAGCACAAGCATGCCCTATAAGCATATAAAAACAGGTTTTGGCTTGTACAGTATGCAATAGTTCAGTTCCAATAATATTTTATTGTGATAGCTTCAATATGTTTTGTACTAGATTTCAAGGCACCTGGAAACAAAATGTCTTCAGTTCCAAATGAGCTAATACATGGTATCCCCAATGGAACAATTGTTTACTACGAGGTCTATTTTATAGTTATTTTTTACACAGCGTATGCTTGTCTCTTCAGTGTTGCTTATTACCACTAAAAACCTATTTTTTCCCCTCCTCCAAAGGCCTGATCTGTTTAGTGGTAAAGCTGAGGGAAGCAAGTTCCTGGGGAGAGCATGCTAGCATTGTTACTGTAATGGAAATATCCGACTCCTCCTGTTCCGTACGATGCAGCTGTATCCTGCAAACTGTATAAAATAATTATGCAGGTTCTTTTTTTTTTATTTTCAGGCCTGGAACAAGCCTAACAAACGATTCCAATTTAGAAGTGATTGTGTATCACCACTCAACTTGAGAGTGATTTACTTCTGAAATTTGCAGCCCAAACAGAGATTATTTAAATATTATTTGTTTTTAATCATAATAAAACATCACATTAAGGCATTGCCAGGACTGAAGAAATGTGAGAGATACGCAGAATGGTTTTACAAACATGCATTTGGACATATTTCCCATTGATATTTACACTTCTTTGCGAATATAGCAAGCAGTTTGAGTATCCTAGGTGAGATAATGTGGCAGATGCCCCTGTGTACACCACTGGCATTGGATCAGTGTAAATACTGTAGATTGTATCAAGATGGGTAGCCGTGCTCTGACCTGGATAGTCCAGCCAAGCCCAATCTCATCAGATCTCGAAAGGTAAACAGGGCCGACCCTGGTAAGTATTTGGATGGGAGACCTCCAGAGAATACCAGGGTTGGGAGGCCAGAGGCAGGCTATCAAGCCACTTCTCTGAATGTTCTCTGTGCCCCAGTAGGAATCACCAGAAGTCACCATGACTTCCAAGCCCCGGTGCATGCATGCGTGTACGCACATACAAATGCAAAAATACAAAAAGGAAAAAAAAAGATGGGTATCCGTGTTAGTCTGTCCGTAGCCGTAGTAATCAGCAAGAGTCCAGGAGCACCTTAAAGACTAACAAAACCTGTGGCAGGGTATGAGCATTCGTGTGTCACTGCTCACTTCAGAAGAAGTGCACAGTGGCTTACAAAAACTCATACCCTACCACAATTTTTTTTTAAATCTTTTAAGGTGCTACTGGACTCTTGCTCTTTTCTACTGTAGATTCTATGTTTGCCTTCTGGTCTCTAGCCCTAGAAAATTTGCATTTTTTTTTTTAACCCAAATGAGCTTTGATCTTTCACTTTCGTGAGTGCAGTGGAGACAGATAAGTTTGAAACGTGGTTTTCAAACCTTCTGTCTTCAAGCAAAGTTTGCTAGGTGTTCAAGCAGAAATGACTAGTATCTTACAGGCAGGTGGCCTGAAGGAAGCCTAAAGGCTGACAGCAAGCCTGGGACAGGTAGCTAGAAGTCTGGAGGTATAGAGGGAGGAGGACCATGTAGCGACCCACAAACAGAATGCCCCAGACGAGGTCTGGAAGTGTTCACATCACACAGTAGCACCCAGTTGGCCCTCGGACACCATCTGCCAGGTCAGGAAGATCACAGGCAGCTGTTAAACTCCTGGCTCAAAAGGACTGTAGTTCATTCTTCAGATAGACAGCTACAGTGGTGCATGTGGGAGATAGTGCTTCATCTTCAGAGCTCCCACTATCAGCTCTGCAGCTCCTTACAAGCTTTCCATGTTGTTGTCTGGTAAAGAGAAACCTCAGCCGTGATGCATTCTTTCTTTGTCACAGAGATTGTCCACCATGACTGATCATCCCATAAACTTGCAAACAATCCCACAGTTGCTTCAGATATAGGATCAGTTTACAATACAGAAATGCATTGATATTTGATAAGGATAATACTTTCAGGCCTTGATCAGGGTAAATGAGGGATCTGCGTGAGGGATCCGGGGGGGGGTGAGGGCTTGATGGGGGTGGGAGGGAGAGCCTTCCTCCCTTTTCCCCATCTCTTTCCCTTTTCCTCCTTCTTTCCTTCCCTACTTCTTCTCTTCTCTCTTTCCCTCCTTTCATTCTCTCCTTTTCCCATTTCCCTTCTTCTTTCCTTCTCTTTCTTTCCCTCTTTCCTTCTCTCTTTTTTATCCCCTTTCCTTCTCTTTCTTTCCCTCTTTCCTTCCTTCTTTCCTTCTCTCTACTCTCACTCTTTTTCCTTCCTTCTTTCCTCCTTCTGCGGCCCAACGCTAGTGAAAAGGGGTTTAAACTTTAAACCCCCTCTCTCTTCGCTTCGCCCCCCCCCCGCAGGCCGGCTGGAGAAGGGGAGGGGAGGCTTTTGAAGATGTCTTCCCCCCACCTTCTGCTTCCCCTTCTGACATAACTTCTGGTGATGTCAGGGGGTGTGGCAGATGCTAATGAGCTATTATGTTAATAGCTTAGTAGCTCATTAGCATACTTTATGCTAATGAGCTCCTGCAGCTCTTTTTCTACAGAATGACCCCTGGGAGCAACATGTGGGTTTTCATGAAGAAATGGCCATCACACACATTTGGAGGATTGTGTGTAGCACATTTGTCTCATACTTGTAGTCAGACTTAGTGGACTGAAAACCAAGTGTATGGAGGGGAGGATCATGTAGGCAGGCAGCAGGCTACAGAGATCTTGCCTGGGGTCACTGGAGCATGGGTGCATCTGGGCAGAGAAAAAAAGCCCTTCATGACTTGGGGAACACAGGACAGTATCTCCTGATGTGAATCCATGCAACAGCAGTGCTACTCACAACAGCATCTCCAACCAGTCCTCTTGATCTGTTATGGCCCAAGCCTTTTCTGCTACAAGCCCCCCACCCCTTCCTATCATACATATTATGCATACTCACATGAGCATGGAGATTAAGTACAATTAAATGGATCTGCAGTAATAGTTCACCATTAATCATACTGCTGCTGCCTTGTGTCAACCCAGTGCACCAGTCGAATCCCTCCCTTGTTTCTTTTTTTAAGGAGATCTAGTTTCATTATTCTGTCTTCAGCTTCAAATGCCTGTCATTTCTCTTCCCAATTTAGCATAAGGAGTCAATGACTGCCAGGAAGCGGCTTCTGTGGTGGAGAGCAGAGAACCAACAGGAAAACTGTTCCGACTGTATTCTATCCAGATTGAGCCATCGGTTCAACAAACATCAAGCTCCTTCATGCAGGAGAATGCACAGAGTCTCTACTTGGTAGGTTCCTGTCCGCATACATATAAATGACTAGCAATCCAATCCAATGCAGAGGTATATCCATTGAAGTCAATGAACTTAGAAGGGTGTAACTCTGTTTAGGGTTGCATTGTTGGTGCCAGTCTGTTGACTTGTCTGGAAGAAAACTAAATTTTTTGTCACTGCTTTGACTTGATTCACTATCTCATGGTGTCACCTGCAATGCTCCCTCTAAGCTGTGGAGTCTTGTGAGCAAAAATTCTACTTTGTGAGCTACTGGCATTAAAGTTGTGAGCAAGCAGTATGGCTACTGCATAAGTTAGTTTGCTCTGGAGCCATCCTTCCTGAGAGAAGGCAAAAATATGTGAGCTGGAGGCTAAAAAACTATGAGCTAGCTCTCACTAACTCAGCTTAGAGGAAACATTGGTCACCTGCTGTACTTAATAGATTTTAAAGAAAATCTTTTATCATTTCTGCATGTATTGGTTTGCTTTTTGTAACAGCTTTTTCTTCTCTTTTTTTTGCTGTCAAATCGCAGCCAATTTATGGGATTCCTGTAGGGTTTTCGAGGCAAGAGACCTTCAGAAGTGGTTTTCCATTGCCTGCATTAGCAGAACAAAC
Organism: Gekko gecko; assembly: GCA_029375565.1. NCBI lineage: Eukaryota > Metazoa > Chordata > Lepidosauria > Squamata > Gekkonidae > Gekko > Gekko gecko. The sequence continues at coordinate 113,600,910 of JAPDNY010000008.1, forward strand.
TTAGACTTCTTTGGTGGTCTCCCATCCAAGTACTCACCAGGACTGACTCTGCATAGGTTCCAAGGTTTGACAAGATTGGACTAACCTGGGCTAATACAGGGCAGGGCATAGTTTCCTTAGTGAAAGTGTATTTTCATTTTGCACGCTGCCTTAAGAGCTTAACAGATAAGAAGAAGAAGCGGAGGAGAAGAGACTGGATTTATACCCCACCCTTCACTCCGAGTCTCAGAGCGGCTTACAAACTCCTTTCCCTTCCCCTCCCCACAACAGACACCCTGTGAGGTAGGTGGGGCTGAGAGAATGCTAACACAAACTGCTCTTTCAGGAACAGCCATGCCAGAGTTTGTGACTTACCCAAGGTCACATCAGCAGGTGCAAGTGGAAGAGCGGGGAATAAAACCCTGTTCTCCCAGATTAGAGTCTGCACACTTAACCACTACACCAAACTGGCTCTCAAGATAAGAGGGAGCACAATAATAAATAAACTCTCCTTCCAGATGAAGAAGGTGAAATGGTACTTGCAAAGAAAGAAGATGACATCTGATTGTTATGAACAAACAAAATATAGCTTTTCTTCCTTACTAATTCTAATGAATGGACACAAGCTACTAACTGAGATATGTGGCTTTCAACTTGGTTAGTCTAGCAAGGAAACTAGCATAACAGTTCTGAACAAATTGGCCACAATCCAAGACAGACATAAATGCCTCTAAATGCATTGACTGAAGTGTTTAAATGTTTAAATATATATCGGGTTTTGACCTTTACATGAAAGTAGGTCAAATAAAATCAATACAGCTAGGCATTATGCTGCTAGGTAATTGCCCCCAATTTAGTGATGCTTTGTATATTTAAACAAAACTCTCCCACCTGCCAATACTGGGTGAATACTCCCAAATATTCATCATTCACTTGATAGGAAGCATTGGATTAATAGAGAATTCCCTCCTTCCCCCAACATCTATTTCTCCGCCTTCCCATTATATTAATGGAAATGACAGAGCTGGCATGCCCACAAACTCCATGATGAAGCACATACAAATTTCTGGATTAGGATGGCTCTGTACAAAAATGGTTTGTGAATGAGATTAGATTGTGAATGAGGTTAGTAGATGCATTCTTTGGTGACCTGGTGGCTGGATTACTATAATAGCGTCTACGTTGAACTGCTCTTGAAGACAATCTGGAAATTGCACCTGTTTCAGAATATGGCAGCCTGATTATTGTCAGGGGCTGTTTTGCCCATCTTAAAACAGAGTGGCTGGTAGTTTGTTTCCAAGTTTAATGCAAGAAGCAAGGTGCGGTTATGGCATTTATGACCTTCACAGCCCGTGACCCACATATCTAAAGGGCTTCAGGCTGCCACCTACTGGTTGTTCCCCCACTTAAGGTGTCCTACCTGGCAAAAAGCAGAGCCCATGTCATTTCCATCACAGTTCATACTTTGGGGAATGGGCTCCCTGAGGAAGTGAAAAGAATGCTGCTATTACAAATCTTCAGAAGGTGCCACAAGGCCATTTTTTTGTGAGGGCTTTTAATGGAGTATAAACTTTTGGGGGGATGGGTGTTAGGGGTAGAGGGCCAACACTGGGTTGGGAAATTCTAGTTTGGGGGTGGAGCCTGTGGAGGATGGTGTTTGAGTAGGGAAGGGATCTCAGTGAGATATAATACCGTAGAGTCCACCCTCTAAAGTAGCCTTTCTCTGGGGGAACTGACCTCTGACATCTGGAGATCAGTTGGAATTCTGGGAAATTTCCAGGCCCCATCAGGAGATTATCAAACATATTTTTGGGTGGGAAAGGGATATCTTGGTTTTATTCTACTGGTTTTAATTATAATGTTTTGATTTTTACTTATAAGCAGCCTTGAATCAGAAGGAGGAGAAGATTAGATTTATACCCGCCCTGCACTCAGAGTCTCAGAGTGGCTTACAATCTCCTTCCCTTCCTCTCCCCACAAAAGACACCATCTGAGGTAGGTGGGGCTGAGAGAGCTCTTTTGAGAGCTGCTCTTGAGAGAACAGCTCTGAGAGAACTGTGGCTTGCCCAAGGTCACCCAGCAGCTTCATGTAGAGGAGTGGGGAACCAAACCCAGTTCTCCCGGATTAGAGTTCGCACTGCAGCAAGTTGGCTCTCCATAAGGAAAAGTGGGATGGGTGGATGGATTGATAGACAAAAAGATAGAAGCACCTCTGTTTAACAGCATTATGGGTTGAACTCAGCTAGGTTTTCTGCTGGTGAAAAAGATAGGAGATCACCCCAAAGGCTATGCTGAAGATCATGGGACCTGCATGTGGAAAAGGACTGTGGTAGGGAGACTGAATTGGGCAAGACTGAACAAAAAAGCTGGTTGGACCCAACTGTAAATAGTTGCAATGCTGGAAATGGCAGTATTCCATCTAGTCAAAGGTCTAGTTCTCAAATCAAGGTATTTGAAACGTCGTTCATTATTTTAATCTCCATATACAAAAAGGAAAAAAAGAAAGAAATTCTTCCTGACTCTTCCTTCTGGTAGCATGAAGCAAATGTGTTTGAGTTTTGCCTATCAGCAAGAACAATATATTGACATGCCAGAGGTCAGTTGAACTTTAAGTGACCTCTAGGGCAATTTTTTTCCCCACCCTTAAGTAGGTTATTTGGATCTGTTTTTGAAAATGACACCTTTAAAATACTTAATTGACACTTTTTGTGCAACTGTACTATAGCAAAAAATTAAATCTGGCTCACCTCTAACCATAATAGCCTTCCTAGCTCTGTTCCAGGAGAGGTAATATTTCCCATATCTGATTCTTTCTCTTCACAATCCCATGAGATAGATTCCGGTGGGCAGCTGTGTTGGTCTGAAGCAGCAGAACCAGATTTGAGTCCAGGAGCACCTTTAAGACCAACAAAGTTTTATTCAAGGTATGCGTGCATACAAAAGCTTATACCTTGAGTAAAACTTTATTGTCCTTAAAGGTGCCACTGGACCCAAACTTCATCCCATGAGATGTCACTGTTGTATTGCCATTTTACATACAGGGGAACTGAGTGTGAGTCCAACCAGAGTTCAGTTCAGTGAAGTTGTGATATGAACTGAAATTGTTCTTTCCCATCATATTGAAGTCAGCAATGTTATTTAAAAGAAGACTGGCAAGAGTGTGAAAGGTTAAGTATCCTTATCTTTTCCTGCCTTTGGATTGTAAATCTGCATTGCTAACATCCTGAGGTAGAGAAGGCAGATCCCCTATGAATGTGCTGCTCTGCCCAAGGCCAGAGGAAGGGGAGGAATGATCAAAGAGGCTAGAAGCTGAAGTGGGGTCATCTCTCTCATTCAAGTCATTAAGAACCGGGATCATTTTAATACACATAGGTATGCATTTAGCTATCACCAGCCCTTTTACTCACCAGCCTACCTGGCAGCAGAAGAAAGGCGTGTCTGTGAAAGTACGTGAGCTGTTTTTGGTTCTTACCATTAGGACATAGGAAATGAAAGTCTCTGTTTCGTTCCAGCCATGACTGTTGCCCAAGACATGTGCCAATGAGCAAATTACCCTTCCTTACATTCACTGTTGTTTAGCAAAAAATAGATCCTGTCAACTTTGCAGTTATGTTTCCTGATACACAGAAACGATGACACACAGTACAGGGTGTCGAAGAATTATGCTCACAGTGAAAGTGGGAAGAGTTCATCGTGACCCTTTCCAGCTTGGCATCATGCCCAACCCCCATACCCTGAAAAGTTATTGCTTAGGAAAGCATAATTGTGTGTGTGGAAATTATTGCAGTGTGCGTGAGAGAGAAAATGATTACAACCAGTATATTTATTCATTTAAAATATTTATGTCCTGCCTTGTCTCCTCAGACTCAAAGTGGCTAGCAAAGCAAACAAGAGCTGCAAGAACTCAGATTATCATAAATGTTCATGAACAAGCTGAAAACGGTGGACAGCAAAAAAAAAAAGGAGTTAAACCCCCCCAGTTAAAAACATAGCCAGATTGGCCCAAACAGTTTATCCTCTGCTGGAATGTCCTCTCTGGAATAAAGCTGTCTTATCCTCCTTCCTGGAGAGTAATTGAACATGTCTTCTGCACCTACTCTGGTAGGCCATTCCAGAGGAGTGGATCTACCACAGAAAAAGCCCATCACCCAATGGTTGCCATATGGACAATCCTAAGAGAGTATAGTTGCCATCCTACCAGGAGGGGCAGGCAAGTTTCCATCCCTGGGCTCTAGGTCCTGCAGGAAGCAGGAAGTGATGCTGTATGATGATGTACGATGTTGTGATGTCACTTCCAGTTTGTGCCTGGAAATCAGAAGTAATTAACAATAAAGACGCTAAAGAGAATAACAGATCAGCATACTTTTATGCCTCATCCATTAATAAATGTGATTCTGTTTTCAACAAATCTGGAGTATGTGTCTTTTGTCAGTCTTCTGTGATTTCACCATAGTTTAGTATCTTCATCATTTCAGCTGCTTTCTATATTTTCCCCAGAGTCATCAAAAGTAGGCAAATTCTGATTTCTTTTCAGATTAGCTGCAATTCATATCTTGTCCTTTATGACAAAGTCCATAACCCAATTTTCTGTTTGTCTCTCAAAATACATTTCAGGCACGTTACAGCACCAAGAAGCAGCTCATACTCGGTCGTAACTTTAATTAGTTTAATTATCCTTATCCAGTAAACCTTTATCATAGGATTGATCACCTCATATGAATGTAATCAAGAGAGTATTACATCTCCAGCATCTACCATGATCTAATGCCATTTTTTTTTTTACTTTATAGTGTCAGATAACATTGGTAGATAACTCTTTATATAAGTTCTTTTTCAGTGTCACACGATAGTTTAGCTGGTGCATCCTGAACACACGAAGCTGCCCTATACTGAATCAGACCCTTGGTCCATTGAAGTCAGTACCATCTACTCAGACTGGCAGCAGCTCTCCAGGGTCTCAGGCTGAGGCACTTCATGCCACCTATTGCCTGACCTGTTTAAGCTTGTGATGCCAGGGATTGACACAGGGACCTTCTGCATGCCAAGCAGATGCTCTACCACTGAGCCACAACTCCTCCTACCACATTTGGTGGTGTGTGTTTACTCCTTCTCCAATTTGATTTGAATTTTCCAAATATTCTAATCCCAGGAGTTTCATTGTAATCAGCTCTTTAGCAACTGTCTGAATTGGAATATACTTTCGAAAAAGGCCTAGTCCAAAATAATCTATAGTGAGTTGTATTCAGCGACGTGTGAGCAGAAAAGAAAAGGTACTGAGTACAGTTTTACTTGCGCAGGCAATAGCACAAGGACACATTGTGTTTCAGTTCCAAATGGGTGGGTAGCTGTGTTTGTCTGCAGCAGCAAAATAAAGCAGGAGTCCAGGGGTACCTTAAATACTAAAAACATCGATTCCAGCATCAGCTTTTGTGAGCCAGAGCTCACTTCATCAGATGTATTGAACTGAAATAACAATGTGCCTGTGGAGCAATGGAATGCACAACAGATGGTTTGCATGATCTTACTTAATTTGTGTTTGAAACTGTATCAGAAGGCTTACTTTATACTATGTCTGGCACACATGGAAAAAATAGTTGAGATATGATCACTTTGATTTAGCATAAGAAGACAGCAAGGAGTAATTTTAGCAATTCTGCTTGTTCAAGGACTGTTGTGCATATGGAAGTTCTTCTGTGGGTTCCAACCTTATGACTCCAATTGTCAATAAATTATGTCCTGATTGGCATATGGTATAACAGGTGCTGGCCAAGGCCAGCTTGTGGCATCTGGAAGCAGCACTTGATCCTGCAGCTGACCCACTGAATCTGCTCTCCCTTCATGAGTGTGTGCACTCCATCCAGTCACAGCTGATTTATGGTGACCCCATAGGGTTCTCAAGGCAAGAGGTTTTCAGAGGCGGTTTGCCATTGCCTGCCTCCTCATCATGACCTTGGTATTCCTTGGTGGTCTCCCATCCAGGTACTAGCCAGGGCTGACCCTGCTAGCTTCTGAGCTCTGATGATATCAGGGTAGTCTGGGCCACCTTACTTGCTCTTTATACCTGAATGTGTACAAAAGCCCCTTACAGGCACCCTATGGGCATGTCTTTTGCATGCTATGCATTCTTCAAAGTCTTAAGTTAAAAAAACAACAACAGTTTGTTGAGTTTGCCATAGTAGGATAGGAATTTCTCTGGATCAGACCCAGTATGTTTGAGTAGACTAGCTGGTAGAGAAAAGCAAACACACATGCTCAGGACCAGAGTACAAGCCTTCCAAGTCCCACCAGTTTGGTGCTACCATCCCACATAGTGTTTTTGCAAACAGACAGTGACCCCTGTCACGGGGGTAGGGGCATAAAATAATGCCTACAGACAAGGCCATTGCAAGGACTCATGTGCAGAAGAAGGGGAAACCAGCCTGCAAACCAGCACCAGGCAAGTGTGAGTTGCGCTAACCTGCAATACAGACAAACCCTTAGGGCTAGCTGTGTTGCAACCTTTTGACATCACTGTTTCCAGAATGTATAGATACTTGGTATTGGAACATACTCTCACTATTGTGCTCATCTGGGGAAATGCCAGATCTTGGAGGAGATGTTGGCTGGACTCCCTGTACTGATATCAGAAGCTGTTTGCTCAATCAGCACAAGTGCAGATCTCATGCTCATTTAGGGTTGCCAAGTACTTACCGTAATTCGGCGGTGGGGGGGGGGACATAGTCCCCGGCTGGAACATTCCCCCTTGGAACACCCACGCCACACGATGCCATCGCTAGGAAGTGATGCCAGGTGACGCTCTGGCAATGGGGCTGGAAACTCAATGGTACCATCGAGTTGCCCAGCGTCACTTCCTGGCGATGGCATCATGTGCCGTGTCTCCCCCCCGGGAATGGTCCTGCCAAGAAGTATGCGTCCCCCACCGATTTACGGTAAGTTCTTGGGAAGCCTGTGCTCATTGCAATCCACGTTTGCTTTACCTTCTGCAGCAGTACTGATCAGTTAACAGTGGGTGGGCCGGGTTTGTGGGGGGTGGAGGTTGTGCCTGCAGGGAAGACACCATGTGCTGTCAGCACAGGATAAAGCTGCTCCAAGTTAGATCTTAATCAAGTTTTCATTGTTTTCTGAACACCACCTGATCCTCAGGGATATGACATCAGGTTGGATGCCAATTTGGAGTCTTCTGGAATGCCTTGGAAGCAGATGAAATGCCCTGGGCTTGGATGAATGACTTAATATGCTTCTTCAGTGGATGACTTGAATGTGCTCATTCAAGGAGATCCAGTCTCCAGACTTTTCCTGACTTGAGTTTGCACTAGTCATTCCACCAGCAAAACCCCAAAAGGGTTTGGCAGTGCAGGAGAAGGGTTACTGCTTTCTGGAACAGGAGTGGGAGACTTCAGGACTGAGATATCTAACACTCTCCCCCCCCCTGCGAAGATTCCCCCCCCCCGAAGATCAGGTTCCACCAGCTGGAATTTATTATTTTATTTATTTCTTTTATACCTCACCTTTCTCCCCAAAGGAGACCCAAAGCAGCTTACACAATTATTTTTTCCTCCATTTTATCTTTACAACCGCCCTGTGAAAGTAGGCTAGGCTGAGAGTGCGTGACCGGCTCAAGGTCACCCAGTGAGCTTCCATGGCAGAATGAGTATTTGAACCTGGACCTCCCAGTTCCTAGTCTGACACTCTAACCACAACACCACATTGGCTCTCCAGTTGCAAAAAGGACTCTAGATTCATATTCACCAAGGCGCCTACGTTCAGAAGTTACAATATCCATGGTGAATCTAGTTCGTCAATACAAACTGGGATTCTAAATGAGGGATAAACTGAGGTTTAGAATCCCACTTTGTGTGCAATAGACAGACTCCGGTTCACTGATGTACCTGCATTCAGTTGTCATGATATATTGAAGTGTGACCAAACCTGGAAGTGAGTCATAAAGCCCCAGGGCCAAAAAAGACAGGGAGATGGAAGGAACAAGGGGCATGTGTGGCTGCATTCATGCACAGTTGGAGTTTGATTGCAGCTGGTTGCAGGGTTGACAGCTGTGGCTTAGGAACTTTGTGGAGATTTGGTTGTGTTGCCTGGGGTGGGTGGAGTTTGGCGAATGCAGGGAGCTCACTGGGGATGTGATGCTGTTTTAGGACTTCCATGTCTCTATGGTGTACGTAACTGTCCACTCTCTAAAGCTGCCATTTCCTCCAAAGGAACTGGTCTCTGTAGGATGAAGAACGCTGGGCCCTGCCTGGAGGTTGGCAACCCTAGCTAGGTGTGATATCTGAATGCACCCCAAGATCTGCAATACTGACATTAAAGGTCAGATTTAACATTTACCAGCAGTGGGCTCAGAGATCCAATTGCTACTAAACGTCTATTATTACACAGTGGAAGCAGACTATTCATTACTGTGGAATCCTTCAGGAGAAAATCACTGGGTAAAAAGGCATCAGGATGCTGCTTTTGATGTAGAAACCCCAAAACAGTTATAGTAACACCCACATCCCATAAAAATATCTGAATTTTTAACCAACCACAGTATCTAAGTTAATAGCACTGTCTTAATAGTGGTACCAGTGCTCCAAGTTCATATCTACTTACTTCTTCTGTACCCTGCCTGTTTCCACAATGAGGAACCAAAATGGTTTACATCATTCTTTTTTCCTCCATTTTATCCTCACAACAACCCTGTGAGGTGGAGTAGGCTGAGAATGTGTGACTGGCCCAAGGTCACCCAGCAAGCTTCCAAGTTATGCACAGAGGATTTACCAGTGATTGCAACAGAAATCGGGAGAAATCCTTTTCTCTGGAGGCTTCCCTTGGCCGGCGTCTCTATAACTTATGGAAGCACTTAAGACCTTCTTGATTGACCTAATTTCCTATGCTGAGAATTAATTCAGTGAGCAGAATGAATAATTCTTTGTGTGTTTCCCACTCAAGACTTTGTGAAAAAGTCATTTTCTGTTTTTATTTTATTTAATAACCTGTCCAGTAGATAGCACCTTGTTTAACTGTGGGGAATCTGAAACAGCCAGAGAGCAAAATTTAAACTCCTGTTGGTTTAACAAATTTGCAAGTGCCTAGAATCTGACAGTGAGGGAAGGGGGGAAGTTAGAGGATAATATGACATTTTGGTCATCAGAAAATGAAATAGAACTTTAAGGCTGCAATCTTTTGCACCCTTTTCTTGGGCATAAGTCCCAATGAACTCACTGAGTTTGAGTAAACATGTTTAAACTATCTAAAGTTGCAAGCTGCAGGTTGGGAAATTCTCAGAGATTTGGGGGTGGAGCCTGGGGAGACTGGGTGGGGGGAGAGAGGGACCTTAGTGAGCCACCATGCCCTAGAATTCACCCTCCAAAACAGCCATTTTCTCCAGAGGAACTGATCTCAGAAGAAGAAGAGTGATCAACACATGGAATTCACTGCCACAGGAGGTGGTGGCGGCTATAAGCATGGACGGCTTCAAGATGGAATTAGATAAACATTTGGAGCAGAGGTCCATCAAGGTATAGATAAGAACTCTCAGTCTGGGGCAAGGGATGCTCTGTATTCTTGGTGCTGGGGGGGGGTAACAGTGGGAAGGCTTCTAGTGTCCTGGCCCCACTGATGGACCTCCTGATGACACCTGGTATTTTTGGCCACTGTGTGACAGAGTGTTGGACTGGATGGGCCATTGGCCTGATCCAACATTGGCTTCTCTTATGTTCTTATGTACAGGAGGAGGAGGAGATTGGATTTATACCCCGCCCTTCACTCAGAGTGGATTACAAACTCCTTTCCCTTCCCCTCCCCACAACAGACACCCTGTGAGATAAGTGGGGCTCAGAGAGCTCTTTCGAAAACTGCTGTTTCAAGAACAGCTCTGACAGAACTATGGCTTGCCCAAGGTCATCCAGCAGCTGCAAGTGGAGAAGTGGGGAATCAAACCCAGTTCTCCCAGATTAGAGTCCACACACTTAACCACTACACCAAACCACTACACCAAAAGTCTAGAGATCAGATATAATTGCAGGAGGTATCCATGCCCCACATCTGAAAGCTGGCAACCTTAATACTATCCCACACTTATTTACTGAATCATAACAGAGCTATCGCAGTCAAAGCTGGCCAGGTTGTACTTAACAAATTTAATCACAGCATGAAGCTTGATTTGGTCTCTGCTTCCTCTAACATCAGTGAAAAGCAGGGTACAATAATTCCCATAACTATGCATTGACGAGTCCCATTATCTTCAAGTGGACTTACACATGAGTAAGTAGGCCCAAGATTGCAGTCTTTGCATTCCACAGTTGTTTCACGCATCTCAGTAAACTCAATGGCCCCAGGTTGTTACTGAACCTCACTTCATACAGAAAGAATGGATGTGAAGGAGGACACGTTCTTTTGAGATTACTCATGAAGTCTGAGATTGCAGAACAGGATCTCTGTCAGCAGTGGGGAAAGGGCCATATGTGATGAAAAATCATTTTCTCCTTGTATCAGTTCAGCTTGGCATTTCAAGGGCATTGCACAAGCAAGGATGGACAGATTGGCATCTATTGAGGACCTTTCCAGCTTTTGCAGCACATGTATGCCAGAAATCACTGTCAAAAAAAAAAAAATAAAATAAAGGGGGAAAACTCAGAAAAATGGTGGTGGGATTTTCGAAGATCGAAGACTTTCTTGTCACTTGTTACGTGAACAGCAGAGCATCCTAATCTCAGGTAAATGATTCTCTTCTAACAAAACAAAGCAAACACGACAAGTGGATGAGGCCAAAATGCTTAGGGTCCCTGTGCAAGAGAACCCCAATGGCAGAAGTACAAATGGAGAAGGCAAAGCTAAGCGTAGCAATTCCTACCCTCCCCACAAGCACCCTATGAGACAGCATCTAGAAGCTGAGGTAACGCCGCCATCATTTATTAGTACTATGTTTGCTAGCACATATTTGCACGTGTTGTGGTTTTAACTCTATTATTGCTTTAATGTATCTCGCTGTTTTAATATATTTATGTATGCTCTGTAAAATGCCCTGAGCCTGCTTGGCAGGGAGGGCGGGATACAAATTAAACAAATAAATAAATAATAAATAGTAAACTTCACAGATTCCAGGCTGGTGTCCATTTTAGGGATGCTGGAGTTCTGTATTCTGAAGTCCTTAGACTCCTTGTTGGTTGTGGTACAACAAACTGAGAGCCAGACTCAATGTGCTTCTGGAGTTCTGCCATTATAATTCCAGATGTGTAATCTTTCCTTTTTAGCCACACCAGAGGGCCGGATCTAGATCTGGGCCACAGAGCTGGGGAAGAGGGGGCGGCGTTACCTCTTCTGCCTCCATGCACTGCTTCCCAATTGGAAATGGAATTCTTTTGGGCGGGCTGCTCTAAATCATTATGGGGGGGGAATGTAAGTGTTCATATTTAAAGCAGAGTAGGAAGGGGAAATCTCACTGAGGACATTTAATGGAGAGAAGAGACTCCTTCCTGAGCACCACAGCCCCAATCTGGACTCCCTTACCCCCCCACCCATGGCTGCTTTCAAGGCCAAATCACACATCTCAAGTTGGAATCATTCGCAGCAGTCCAATACTGCACACGATTTGGCCTTTAGTTTGCTGCACCAAGAACGACAAAGAGTATTGTGACACCATAAAAGTGCAATCCTAGGCAGAGTTAATCCAGTTTGAATTCAATGGGTTTAGACAGGAATAACTCTGCCTGGGATGGCACTGTTATTCTGTTATGGTCTTAGCCACTGAATCGCTGTGGGATTTTGAATAAACAGCTTTAAAGCTGACTCAGTTTTACCTTCTAACAAATGAAAAGAGCAGTCTCAAGAAATAAATTCCACTTCAGAATTAGAGTCCTTCACCTACCTAATATAGGTGAGCATGATCTAATCATTCTAAAGTGCCTAAAAGTTCTATCACACACCCTCAGCACTTGAATAATCAGTGAGAAAAGCTTGTTGCGTGCTATTGATACTAAAATCTGAGTCTAGTTGCTGGGTCTTCTTGCCTATTCCTGGTTTCAGAAGGGTAGAAAGCAGTGAATTGGCATATCTGATTTCTCAAATCAGGTCCATGATTTAAAACTCATTTTAAAAAACTGATCTCACTGAAATGTTTCTGAATTACCCGGAGACTACAATTGGTTATGCAATATTTATGAGCTAAAAAGTTAAAAGGCTATATTTAATTTAAAAATACATATTTAATACTTTATTTTTTGCAACAATTTTGTTGCGTATTACGGACATATGCAGATACTTGCTGTGTAATATGTAATTCACCTTAACAGCCATTTGATACTGACATATGTTGATAATTTGTTTTGTTTGAAATGATATTGAACTGTCTACATGGGTTCTTAGTTACACTTGCTATTCTTCTGCTTTTGGAGAAAGTTGAAATGAAGCCCATGGAGAGGAGACATAACTATGGAACACAGACACACTTCATTAGACTCTGGACTGCTACTGGAAAGGGTGTGATCAGGATGATACTCAAATACACCTATGAAAGAACTGCAAAAAAATATAAGATTTTGGCATCTAGTTTCAAGAACCAATAAATTCAGATGTGGTTTGTCATATCCCAGAGGAACCAATATAGTATTTTTATGAAATAACTCTGAAAGTGTACGCTTGTTTACAGGTATAAAACATCTTGTGAACTATTTGTTAACTGCTGCAAAGACAGTCCTGACTAAGAAGATACATGCTCATCACTTTCTTGCCCTAACCTGGATAGCCCAGGCTAGCCAGACCTCTCAGAAGCTAAGCAGGGTTGGCCTGGGCTAGTATTTGGATGGGAGACCTCCAAGGAATACCAGGCAGAGGCAGGCGATGGCACACCACCTCTGAAAGTCCCTAAAGTTTGGGGTACATTTTTTAATGAAAAACTTGAGCCCTCAAAGATCATTAACTTTGGGTAACTGCAAGACGGAGACATTTATGTAGGGTTATCTGGCAACTGCCTGGAGTCCGGGGAGGGGGCAGGGACGTGGGGCGACCCTAGTTCCACCAGATCCACACATTGCAAAGCTATCCCAAACAACATTTATTTAGTGTTTATCGATCACAGACAATTTTATCATATGTTCTGTATTAGGGTATCTAGCAACCTGGAGGGAAAAAATGTACTGCCACCTTAACAGAGGCTAAATGGGATATTTATATTGTTTACCCCCATACTCTGAAAAGCTTCCCATGCCCATTTCTACACATTAGGGCTAGGAGGGCGGGGTATAAATGTAATAAATAAATATAAATTAAGTCTGTATTACAGGGAGAGGATATTTTCCCCCTCCAGGTTTTCTGTGTATATAAATCTTTTACAGCTATTATTGGAGTTATTTTTATGGGTGAACTATTAATCAGGAGGTAATTATTAATCTGTTTATTATTGCTGTGAACCTGGATTTCTGATGAGATGAGATTCAGCCTTTGGGCAGCAGATTACACAGCCATGATGGCTAAGGGGAACCCTGGTCTTTGGAATCAGTACACACGGCTGAATACCAGTTTTAGTGTGGGGAGGACAATGACTGCAGGGAAGGGCTTATTCTTTCATACCCTGCTTTTAACTTCCTAGAAGCATCTAGCTGGCCACAGAGCATGCTGGCTTAGATGGGTCTTTGCTTTGATCCAGCAGGATTCTTATCTGGCACAGCTAGTACTTATACGCACACCCATGCTGAGTTATCGCTTGGTAAAAATGGTCATCTGTTCTTCCAGTCTCCTTTTTCGTCCCCCTTCCTTTCTTCCAACTGTCAGAAAACCATCCCCCGCTACTACAGCATGATATAGTATTGCTCTCTCTGTATACTCTTCATCATTCAAGTGACAGTTTTCAGTGTTAAAGAGTTAGCAACTCAGGAAATGCATTTTTCCTCCACTCCCTTTCTTCATCTAACCTTCTCTTGGTATGATGATGTCATCTATAAATTATGTAATGTTACTCAGGGCTGAAGGCAAGCCAAAAATTCCTATACTACAGAGATTACAATGAAACTGCTTATGAAATAAATTAGTCATAATGTACATTGCAGATAACACTGCATATCTGTGTCCATATGAGTAACTGCCAGTGCAAATATATACTATTGTCTGATCTGAGAGAACTATATCCTTCCTCTGTGCGTGGTTGTTTTTTTTTTAATCCGAGCCTGACTATTTCTCTGCCAAAGTGACATACGCTCCTGCATCCTTTTGCAAGCGAGGCAAAAAGTGGTTTCGTAGCATTTGACATATTTTTAGATATTCTGCTTCTGAGACGTCTTTTGCATGGCCTGCCTCACCACAAAACAATGCAAAGCAGTTGCTTCAAGCAGCAGATTCCAAAGGGGGCACCATTCTTATGCCTCTTGTCATCTTTTAAGGACCAAAACAAAAGTCACAGTTCAGAGCAGCAGAACATTGTTTGTTTCTGCTTTTAACTCAAGTGAGTAAGTATCCAAGGCTGGCATAGTTAACATCTCAGGCTGGCAATGTTTCTTTGTAATTTTTTTTAAATCCAGGATGTTACAGGCACAATCCACTGGGAATTTCTCCTGAGCAAGACCCATTGAAATGACTGTACTTTTGTTCAGCATGTATACATTTCCATGACATTTGCTCATTCTTAAACATACTCAGTGCCTTTTCTTGGTATTGTTTCTGGTGAAGTTAGATCTCTGGATTTTGCAACATGGACATTTTGAGTGAGAGGTATTGGTTACCTAGGTAGTTCTGAGGGATCTACACATTATTTTCATCATCTCTTGATTTGTTTTTCTGATGATTTCTAAAAGCCAGGATGAAACTGCTGAGGCTGCAATTTAAAGGGGGAGAAGGTTAGGATGTTTCTTTTACCTGTTTACTTTATCACACCCTGGCTTTCTTCCCACTGGTGACCAAAAGTGGCTTACAACATTCTCCTCTTCTTTCTTTTATCTTTACAACAGCCTTGTGAGGTAAATTAGGTTAGAATAAAAGAATCATAGAGTTGGAAGGGGCCATACAGACCATCTAGTCCAAACCCCTGCCCAATGCAGGATCAGTCTAAAGCATCTCTGAGAGCGTTGAGAGGGTGTGACTAGCCCAAGGTCATCCAGGAAGTTTCCATGGCAAGGTGAGGATTCAGACCTGGGTCTTCCAAAGCTTAATCCAACATTCTAACCATTACACCACACTGATAGCTTTAGGTCACAATTTTCAGCATATGGAGTTAAATAGTCCCTTTGGGTGCATCCGCTTTAAAATAATTGTTGGGGAGAAAGAATCCTGGAATTACACAAAATGTGTATATCTGTCCTTCACCTGCAGTTAGCCAGTTGAGTTGACTGTGATGAGATGAAGCCTGTACCTTTAATTTCTGTTTTGCCTGAACAAAGACGGTCAGCACTAGATCCTTTCAGCTATACAATAAGAGTACTCAGCACAAAGCCTGTATGCTCACACACTACTTTGTGACCCCCTCTAGCAAGTCAGACAGTGATACTCCAGGTCTGTAATTCTCAGAGTGTGTGCTGGAACACATTGGCATGCTGCTCCGAGAAAAAAACCCAAACGACTAAAGGCTCTTGTGAGTCCAAAGTACCCTTCCACGAATGAGGCCCCTTGTCGCATCTCTGCATGATTCATTGCTCTCTGGCCTTGGATCTTTCCAGTAAACTTTGTGTGCAGTTAATTCAGCCTTGACCTTGCATCAGCTGTGAATGGATCATGCATTCCTACCTAATGCAGGCCAACAATGGAATTTTTCACACCCAGAGGAAGCTGCCTGTTGCATTTCAGCATAATTTATTGTTCTGGCCTTGGATCTTTCCAATAAGCTTCTATTGTGGCCAGTTAATTCTACCCTGCTTTTACATCCACTGTGATTAGATCATTTGCAGTGCAATCTTAAACAGAGATACACCCTTCTAATGATTTGGAACAGTATAATTTTGGCTTAAGATTCCACTGCCACTTACTCTTAGAATAGGCTTACCAGCCTCCAGGTGGTATCTGGAGATCTCCTGCTATTACAACTGATTTCCAGGCAAGAGAGACCAGTTCACCGGAAGAAAATGGCCGCTTTTGAAGGAGGACTCTATGGCATTATACCCAATGGAAGTCCCTCCCCTTCCCAAACCCTGGCCTTCTCAAGCTCCACCCCCAAAATGTCCAGGAATCTTTCAACCTGAAGCTGGCAACCCTACTCCTACAGCCACAGTGGAATGATGCTCTCCCAAAGGAGGCTGCCTGCCTCATCTTTGCCTGAGTCACTGATTTGTTGCCTTCTTCCGAACTGCAGAGACACATACGGTACTCTCCTCCAAGAGCAGGTTAGTTTTGCTCTGCAAAAGTAAAGCTTTTTTGGGATATAAGAGCAGAGCATGACTCCAGCCTTTAGCCTGGAAAGAAAAGGCACCTTAGCTCCCAAAACAGTAGGAAGCAATGCTGCATGGATGCTGAGGAACCTGCAGGTGACTTCTGCACAACCTTCCACCCATTTTGCATAATGCAGCAGTGTCATGCCACATAGTGACGTCACTGTCCCACAAAGTAGGACAAGCAGGCTGCCCAAAGCGGGTGGACAGACCTGAAGGTACGAGAGATCAGCAGTATGGAGGTATGAAACACAACTATCTGCTTGGACGTGTCCCGCTAAGGTATTGTTGTTTATTCCCAAATAAGCGTGCTAGGATTACAGCTTTACTGAGCTAAGGAAGGCACACCAAACTCAACCTACCATTGTTTTGCTTTCAGTCTTCATAGCCTCTGAAGAAGACATTTTATTTTAAGGATACAGAAACTGATTGCCAGTGTATTATTCTACCTGTGCTGGCAGTAATAAATGTCTTGGGCAGAACCCAGCCAAAGTTAATTCTTTATTATTTATTTTAATATATTTTTATTCCACGTTTTTCCCTGATAGGGACACAAAGCAGCTCACAAAAAATACCTGTAAGAACACAGCATAAAAACAACAACAAAAGACCAAAAAATGGCTCAAACACCTTGGGTTGCAATTAGGGTTGCCAGGGCTGGGTTGGCAACGGTTGGGGACAGCAACGGTTTCCATCTAGCCTGATGCTTCCATCCCTTTCCTCTCCCCCTCACGGGATAAGGTTACAATGGTTTATTTACAGCGTCATCTGAAATTGTTCTGTACTTTACTGTTTTAATTGTTTTAACTTGATCTGTAAATAAGGTTGCCAGGTCTGGGTTGGAGACTTTGAGGGTGGATCCAGGAGAGGGTGCAGTTTGGGGAGGAGACAGGCCTCAGCTAGGGCTGTCAGGTCCTCCGGGAGGGTGGAAGTTCCCCCGCTAAAAGGGTCCCCAATCCACCGGTCCGGAAAAGGCCGGCAGGGGAACCTCACCCCCAAAGTGTCTGGTTTGGGCTGATGTGCCTGGCGCAATGACATCACCTGGAGGTGACATCATCGCGCCAGGCACGTCACCGGCTGACGCTCTAGCAATCATCCTGAAAACTCTGGTACCATAGAGTTTCCAGGCTGGTTGCTAGAGCGTCAGCCTGGGACGTGCCCAACGAATGTCCCAGCCAGGGACCAACACTCCCCCACTATTAACAGTAAGTAACTTGGCAACCCTAGCCTCAGCATAGTACAATGCCATAGAGTCCACCCTTCAAAGCAGCCATTTTCTCCAGGGGAGCTGATCTCTGTCAGCTGGAGATCAGTTGTAAAAGTGGGAGATCTCCAGGCCCCACCTGGAGGCTGGCAACCCTATCTGTAAATGTGTCTACTGAAATTGTTGTTCATCGCCCTGAGTCCTGTAAATAAGTAAATAAATAAATAAATACCTGGCGATTTGGGGAGTGGAGTCTGAGGAGGGGAGAGTTTGGGGAGAGGAGGGACACCAGCAGGGTATAATGCCATACAGTAGTTCACCTTCCTTCCAAAGAAGCCATTCTCTCTGGGAGAACCCATCTCTTTTGTCTGGAGACCAGCTGTGATTCCAGGAGATCTCCAGACAGTCAGTACCTGGAGTTTGGCAAACCTAGCAGGTATCCACCAGGTGAACTGATGGATAAAGCACAGGCTGTGTGGACTAAGGGCCAAGGTCAGTCTTCTGTCTTTCAGCTCACACCCTCGGCCACACCCAGACTAAATTCCTGCAGCAGGCAAAATTCTCATTCCTATGCCTATTTACACAAAAGTAAACTCCAAACAGTTTGGTGGGAATTTACTGCCAAGTAAAATATGCATATAGTTACAGCTTTTGCATTCCACTGATTTCAGGGGAAAGTTAAGTGTTTAACTGTCTCTTATTTAAATCAATGGAATTTTAAAATGTGCAGGTTTAAACTAGATTGAACCTTTTGTGGTTGGTTCTTTTTTTTTTGCCATCAAGTCACAGCTGACTTCTGGCAACCCCGTAGGATTTTCAAGGCAAAAGTAGTACTGTGTCACCAAGGCTGGTATTCCTTGGAGGAATCCCGTCCAAATACTAGCCAGGACCAATCCTGTTGAGCTTCCAAAATCTGACCAGATCAAATTAGTCTGGCTTTCCAGGTCAGGCTTTTGTGGTTACAGAGATGACACATAGATAGATACAAGCCCAGCAGGGACATATTAGCATAATAGGCCACACCCACCAGCAGAAATGTATTAGCATATTAGGCCACACCCTGACAGCACAGCTCATTAGCATATTAGGCCACACACCCCATGTTACCAGAAGCGTGGTCATCCAGCCACACCCACCTTTTGCTTCTTATTCTGTTTATCTTGTTTGTTGTCAAAACCCAGGGCTTTTTTTGGAGCAGGAACTCCTTTGCATGTTAGGCCACACACCCCTAATGTAGCCAATCTTAATGAGTTTCTGCTTTGGGGTGTGGCCTATTATGCTAATGAGTTCCTGCTGGGTGTGGCCAACTCGGGAGCCAGCCAGAACTTCCTTCCTGTGTGTTCCTGCCCCAAAATAGCCATGGATGGATGGATGGATGGATGGATGGATGGATGGATGGATGGATAGACAGACAGACAGACAGATGCTAAAATAATTGTACTGTCATGTATAGCTTATGATATACTTGCCTGAGGTAACTGGCTTGTCATTGCTGAGCTCTCAGTCTGATCCAGCAAGATTATTTTTATGTTCTTACATTATATAGCTGAGAAGGGTTTACTTTTCCATTTTACCTGGTGAGAACTCCTGTGTAACTTGGAGGCTTATCTACTAGCTATTTCCCCCCCCTGATGAAGAGTCCTGTTAATGTTGCAAACTTGCATACTATCAAGGCCAAAGAATTTGGTGTAGTAATTCCCCACACACATACACCATACGCATTCAGTACCTCTAGGTAGGGCCAACTGCGCAATGAATGTCAACACCAAACAGATTTTTTTTAAGTGTTCTGTATATTTAGCTACGCATGAAGAAATCAAATGGCGTCCTTTGTGATTCAATAGCTGGCTGAATCACTAGGAAAATAACATTCTCTTATCTGCTCCTTACGTGTATGTTAAGATTCATATTTGCTTTTCCTGATTTAAGATACACAGTGAGAGGAGGGGTTACTTCCCTTTTACGACCTTTGTCTTTCCACACAATAGAGACTGAGTAGGATTTCTTAGGACATGCATCATTAAAGAGGGTTGTTAACATATAATCCTGCTGTTTGGAACTGTTGTCATTGCTTATAGGAAGCAATAACGTGGTGAAACAGAAAACACACAGTGTGCTCCTATGACGGAGGATATTGTAGTGAGAACTAATTTGGCCTTCTATAAAAGATGGGTCGCTATACCTGGTAATGGCGTGGGTCAAGCTTCCAAACGGATATTTTTAAAAAGTAGATGCATATTGATAAGTGATTCACATTTCTGGAAATTTAACCTGAAAATTGTGACATTATGGGATTGGTCATCAGACAAAAAAATAAGTTCTGCAAAATGCTGAGGAATAGCTCAATTGTATCCCATGACTTTTCAGAGCACCATCTTAAGCAGAGCACCTTTTAAGCCCACTGACAGTGAGTGACATATTACATGGTCAGGCGTGAGATGGCCAGAGCATTCACGTTGCACTAACTGGTAGAAAAGAGTAAGAGCTCAGAAACAGCCTAAAGACTAAAACTTTGTGGCAGGGTATGAGCTTTCGTGAGTCACTCACAGGTGTGAGCAGTGACTCACAAAAGCTCATATCCTGCCACAAGTCCTGTTAGTCTTTAAGCTGTTATTCAACTCTTGCTCTTTTCTACTGCTGCAGACAGACTAACACAGCTACCCACCTTGACTGCACTCACTAGTAATGCAGGAACATGCCCAACATTTCCCCCAACATTAAACAGAGGAGATATCTACATTTGCTTTAAGTTAAGCCAAGAAGTGTACAGGCAGGGTATAGTGGCAAGCAAATAAAATGAATAAAGTGTTTTCCATGGCATTTGGTGTCAAGCCTGACAAAGAATTACTCCTAAAGTGTACAGAACCGGGAAACTGTAGTGTTTGAAAGGTCATGTAGTTCAGGTGATGAAGGCTGTCGAGTTGAATTTCACACACCCTATGGAAAAATAGGTCATCCTTGCCACCTGTTCCCTACAGGTCAACCTGTCAATGGACTCAATACACTACATTGCCACAAACAGAGGAAGAGTTCGCTGCAAAAAAGTTTAAGATGTGAGCTCATTGCCCCAAATGATTTAACAAGGGAGCTGAATGTCTCTGTACAATTTAGTCCAATGCACACATATAGTTGTGACATGCCCCTGGTTTGTGATTGCTAAGCTCATGGTACAGCAGCTTTGCTGAAACTAAGCAAGTCTGGTTCTGATCACTTAATGGATGGGGAATTTTCAGATGCCACTGAGTTGCATGATGGAAGAGAGATGAGATATAAAAAGGTAAAAGAGCAAGTCATTAACCTTCACATCTCATGTGATTTGTCTGCCTCTTTTCCATATCAGTAAGGCGTATTTGTGGAGAGCAAAACATAAGAAGGGTCCTGCTGGATTCAGACCAGTGGTCCATCTAGCCCAGCATTCCATTTCACACAGTGGCTCACTAGCTGCCCTAAAGAGCCAGGAAATGGGGCCTTTCCTCATGTGGCCTCCTAACATATGAATATTCAGGCATTTACTGCCTTTGGATATGGAAACTCCCTATAGCTGTCATGAATAACAGCCCACTAATGGACCTGTCTAACCCCTTTTAAGGCCATCTGTGCTTGTGGCCATGACTGTTTCCGCTGGCTGCGAATTCCACAATTTGATCACTCATTAAGTAAAGAAGCATTTCCTTCTCTCCACCTGGAATCTATTGCCTATCAACTTCATTGAGTGCCTCCAAGTTCTGGTATCATAGGAGATGGAGAAAAAGCTCTCTCTGACCACTTTTCCCAGCCCATGCATAAGTTTATATCATGGCTCTCCTTTTTTGCCCTAAACTTAAAACCCCAGACTCTTTAGCCTTTCCCCCTTCACTGGAAAGGTGCTCCAGTCCCTTAGGGTGCGTTCAGATGGGCAGCTAAATCTGCCATTGGCCCGGCTCTAATTTGATCCAGATCTTTTTTATCTGGCGTTGCATGACCAGACAGCTCCCCTTACCGTGCATGTACTCTGCCGTGGATTGTCTAGATGGCATTCACCCGAAGGAGCTGCATGGTCGGGGTTTTTTTTAAAAAAAAAATTGTTTGCACATGCGCATCTGTGCCTCAACATGTACTTGTTTTTCTGTGCATGCACAGAATTGAATGGTTAAAGCACCGCCAGTGGTACCTCCCTCTAGGTACCTTTTTAATTGAAGCAGTTCATAAAATTCATGGGCCTTTCAGAAACATGAAATTGTCTGGAACATTTGAGCGGAGCTCTGCTGCTGTCGTGCGTTTAAACATTTATATGCATATCACTTAGAATTTTTTAAATGGCGGCCACTTGGGACTGTCTGATGTCAGGATTGCATGCTGGAACGATCACACGGGGGAAAGTCCGCAACTGGCCTGTCGGGAACCGAAAACTCCAGATTTTAACTAGTATCTTTTAAGTACGGCTCTGAAGTGCGGCAAAATGGGATGCTCACGGAAGAGGCATGTTTCCCAGATGTTGCTGTCTGGTCATTACCTTTAAATCCACCAAGCACTTGTGCCTGGCACAGATCTAAAGGGCCATCTGATCAGGACCCAAGTCATCTTCATTGCCCTCTTCTGCAATTGTTCTAGCTCTGCAGTATCTTGTTGACACATTACAGGCATTGAACACAGTTTTAGCCACAGCGGGTGAAGGCATGCTGTCTCAGTTCTTGCTCTTTCATCCATCACATGTAAAAGTTATGCATTGTGGCTATGTGTCGACATGTCCTCAGACTTTCACATTTATCTGTCAAAAATGTGTTGTTTTCACTGGAAAAATTAAGAGATTCTGCTGTCAAGTAAAAGGGATGGTGTTGTACCAAGCAAGTGGCACTGATTGCCAGATAAACACGGATTCCTGTAGAAAGCAGAAATGGCATGCATATTTTGGAACTTGCTTTTCCTGAGCCATTGGCTGTCTTGTGCATCAAAATGTTGTTGCTTTTTGTGCAGTGTAAGCATCTGGAAGGCATACATGGTATACACTTTAAAGTTTTACACCAAATTTTGATCTCCCTGCTCTTCAAACCCCTTCCCCCATTTCTTTGTCCTGCTCGCCTCTTCTCTCACACTTGCAGCTTCCTTTCAGGAAATATCAAGATTGAATGCATTTCCTGCTTTGTGTTTCAGCTAGTCTGAAATTGACTAGACTGGTTGCTTTGCCTGTCAGAATAGCAAAAAAAAAACCCAAAGCAAAAACAAACAAAACAAAAACCCTGTTCTGTTAAGGATGAAACTCTGATGTGAAAGGCATGGTTGCCAGGTGCAGACAGGTAGACTCCATGCCTGCTCACCTTAAGAATTTGGATGCTCTGTAGGATTATATGATTGTACCAACAGGCATGGAGAAAAATGTCCTATCTTCTTAACAGAAGCTTAGTGTGTGCAAATGGAGAGCTGAAGCTTTTCATGACATGGAGATAAATAACATCACCAGGTAAAGATCATCCCATTACTTTTATATTAAAGGGAGAAGACATCCCCCACCATGTCTGTTGGTAACCCTACATGCATCCCTGCATGCTATGTGGTTTGGCCCTAGGAGATATTTGAAGAAATAGTGACTTCTGCTCTTCTGTCCCCATGAACCCTTATCACCAGTGTTGCTCAGTCTCCCCGGCCACTGATGCGGGGGTAGGGTCACCAAAGCCAGACTGGCAAACTCCTGGAAAATTGCGGACGGAGCCTGGGGAGGACAGGGACCTCAGTGGGGTACAATGCCACAGAATCTACCCTCCAAAGCATCCATTTTCTCCAGTGGAACGGATCTCTGTAGTCAGGAAATGAGCTGTAATTTCAGGGGATTCCCAGGTCCCACCTGGAGGCTGGCATCTCTACTTCTCACTCTGTAAGTACCACAACTACATAATCCCTCAGAGCATCCAAGCTCTTCAGGTGAGAACCACAGATGTATCTATTTAACAGTGCATAAGTTTCCATGTAATTTACCTAAGGGATAAAAGCAGGGGCCATGGTTCAGCAGCAGCCTAGCAGCAGGGTGCCTGCTTTTTATGCAGAAGTTCCAGTATTAAATTCTTGGCTTCTCTTGTTAAAAGATTGAGCAGCCATGATTTGAAATCCCTCTGTCTGAGACCCTGGAGAGTCCCCGCTAGACATTAGTTACCTTACTAGACTACAGTTCAGCTTCAGCATAAGGCAGCTTCACACGTCCTGCTGGATGGGGCAATCGTTGCCAGGAAATACAGCTGACATTGAAGGGGTTAAGCACCCTCTGCCCACTCCTGTTCATAGTCTCCAAGATTTTTTTTTAAATTAAATAACCAAATAGCACATTAAGGAAAATTTACAGAGAACTCCACATAACCCTAAGAGTGGCAGAGTCAGAATTTGTAACTGGATGAGGCTAATTTGGGCCTATGTTAAGGTTATCTGAATGGCCCTTTGTTGTCTCTTGCTTCATCTCACACTTTGAATGTGCTGTGAGCTCTTGCTGTCCCGTTGGTTACAGAAATTTGAAGTTACCAAATAGATAATTGGTAACTCCCACCCCCAAGTCTTGGCGAAAAGTTTTGAAACCTTCCAAATGATGCTTCTCTGTTGTCTCTTTAAGAAACTGGATAGCTTGCTGAAATGCACTTGAAAAACTCTGCAAATGGAAGCCAGTTGCATCATTCTGGCCCTAGTTTAAGGCCTCGTCTATTTATGTTACTCTGTAAATTGATTCTGATACATGGTGACGGGTGACAGGAAACCCATAAATAAGGATACTGTAGAATCTGTGAGGCACAAACTGACAGGTCAGGCCAAAGTCCCAGGACAAACTTGCTTCCTTAGGGGACTGATAAGGAACAGAAGCTATGAGGAGTCATTTTTCAGCTTGGGTATTCAGACCTTCCTGGGGATGGTGGATAAAGGACTCAGTGAACCTGCTGGAAAAACATGAGAAGGATTGTGAATAGGCATGAACTGGGAAGTCAAAATGGCCCTGGAGCAACGCAGGCTCAGTGGCCCAGGAAGTCCTAAGCAAACCTTGGCTCTGTTTGCTTCTGGCTGCCAGCAGTGGCCCATTGGGAACTTCCCCAGTAAGTTAAATGGCCAATCCACCCCTACACTGAGATATCACTATGAACTAGGGTTGTCAGCTCTAGGTGGAGAAGTACCTGGAGATTTGGGAGGTGAAGCCTGGGAGGGCAGGACTTACGGACAGGAGGGACTTCAGCAGGGTACAATTTCATAGAGTCCACCTTCCAAAGCAGCCATTTTCTCCAGGGGAACTGATCTCTGTTGTCTGGAAATCAACTGTAATAGCATGAGATCTCCAGGTAGGGTTGCCAGCTCTGGGCTGGGAAGTACCTGGAGATTTTGGGAGTGGAGGCTGAGGGTGGTGGGGGTTGGGGAGGGGAAGTACTTCAGTGAGGTACAATGCCACAGAGCCCACCTTCCAAAGTGGCCATTTTCTCCAGATGACCTGATCTCTGTCACCTGGAGACCAGTTGTAATAGCAGAGCTCCAGTCACCACCTGGAGGTTGGCAACCCTACTATGAACCCACTAGTCCTGGCTAGCAGTCACAATAAGTAACCCAAGCAGAGAGACAGGGCCTGAGCAGTCCAGAAAGCGAAGTCAAAGCCAGTCCAAGGGCTGGTAATTTGTTAGGTGCAGACAGGTACAAGAAGCAGAATCCAGTGGTAGTCCAGATAGCTAAGTCCAAGGTCAGTCCGAAAGTCACAGGGAGCAAGGCAGGAGCTGTGGTCACTGGGCTCACAAATATGTGACTCATTGCTTCCACAGCTGGAAAGGCATACCTCTCACAACAAGCTGAGTTATACAAGGCAAGGTCCTGCAATCACTCAGGGCTGTTGTCAGCCAAACGCCAGTGTTGAGTCAAGAGATGCGCACTGCACCTTCTCTCTGTAAGTTGACCATGTGATCACTCCTGGCATTGGTGGGATGCTGAGGGGGAATCAGAGGAGAGGAGTCATCCTGCCCCAGCTGGTCTTGATCATTTCTTCCAGTAGTCTGCCTGGAGGAGTCAGGGTCAGCTGTCAGCGTTGAATCCTGGAGCTCCTGTCTTTTCTCAGTTGTTTCTTGTAAGCTGGGCCCAGGTTCTGTGACCCTTGAGGAGTCTTCCTCCAGGCTGAGTTCCAACTGGTAAAGCTGACCCACGATGCCACTTGTTTCTTGGCTATCAATGCCTCCCTTTGCAGAATTTTTTTAAAAAATCATGATGTTATGATAAACCACTAGGTATGAGCCACAGAAGGCTGATACATAGTTGGACAGTTAATATGGGACTAGAGAGACTGAGTTCCTCTCAGGCCTGTAGCCACAGTGGGGCATTTCGGGGCCCGGCCCCCTGACTTCCTACCAAGGCCCCACAATTTCCATCTAGCCCATGCCCCCGCTGCCACGACCTGTTCCACAACTGACGTCAGTGCCCCCCAACTTATTTAAAGGCCCCCCGAATTACAAAATCCTGGCTACGGATCCTCTGCTATGAAGTCCACTTTACAGCAGCCTCTCTCACCTACTCTACAGAGTTAGTGTAAGGCTAAAATGAGAGGAGAGTTGTGTATCATGCCATCTTAAGCTCTTGGAAGCCATGTTCCCTCTAAGCTATGGAGTCTTGTGAGCAAAAATCCTACTTTGTGAGCTACTGGGATTAAAGTTGTGAGCAAGTGATCTGGCTGCTGCATAAATTAGATTGCTCTGGAGCCATCCTTCCTGAGCTAAGACAAAAATGTGTGAGCTGGAAGCTAAAAAGCTGTGAGCTAGCTCACACTAACTCACCTCAGAAGGAACATTGCTTGGAAGCCATGGTGACATTTTCAAGAAGTGCAGTTGATGGCCCTGACCTGGATAGTCCAGGCAAGCCTGATCTCGGAAGCAGGGCCTGGCAGATAATTGGAAGGGAGACCCCCAAGGAATACCAGGGCTTGGGATGCAGAGGCAGGCTATCAAGCCACCTCTCTGAAAACATCCAAACCCCACTAGGGGTTCCCATGACTTCCAGGCATGCAAACACACACAAAAAAGTGCAGTCAACTAAATACAAAAATATTGCAACATCTATTATTATTTGTGAATTTCCTGCATTGTTCAGAGGGTTGAATGAGATGACCCTGGAGGTCCCTTCCAACTCTATGAGTCTATGATTTGAAGTCATATTGAGAACTTAGAAAACTTTCATCTGTATTTCTGATAATGTAGATACTTGCCGTAAACCTCAGGTTGGGAAGAGTTAAAAACTGCACATATGTTAAAATGCTGTAATTGGAATCCTTCTTAATAGCCTAACCCCAGTGAGGTTACCACAGACTCCCTCTTTGCAGATCTGTTTCATAATGGTTAATAAAGGACTTTGCATTCTCCCCGCCCCCATGTTGGCCTCAGAGCCATCTTCCATGGCTTTTTTCAGCGCTCAGAAGAACCAGGCCACAGGAAGAGCCAGTGCAGGGTAGTGGATAGACAGTGTCAGGCTAGGATCTGGGGAGTCAAGGTTCAGAGCTGCACTCTGCTGTGGAAGCTTGCTGGATGACCTTGAGCTAATGACACATCCTCAGCCTAACCCACCTCACAAGGCTGTTGCGAGGATAACATTGAGATGAGTTGGGACGATGTTAGGCTGCATTGGATCCCTACTGGGGAGAAAGACAGGGTGTAAATTAAGTTAATAAATGAATAAGCTAACTAACGAAAAAGCTGGCCTTGCTATGAACTATATTTTCTATGGTGTTTAAAGAGCAGCGAAGCATGAGTGGGCTGCATTCCAGAGACACAGCGCAGGATTCCAGTGTTGCCCCAACATGCAGCAGTCAAAAGCATCTAGGTTGACTGTGATGAAAGACTTTACCATTCAAGGCAGACAAAGTTCATAGCACTGTTGCCATGTCATTTGGCCCA
This sequence comes from Gekko gecko, assembly GCA_029375565.1. Taxonomy (NCBI): domain Eukaryota; kingdom Metazoa; phylum Chordata; class Lepidosauria; order Squamata; family Gekkonidae; genus Gekko; species Gekko gecko. Next base: position 113,628,296 of record JAPDNY010000008.1, read on the forward strand.
GCTGGTTTTTAAAATAAGAAAGGGATCGTTCTCATTAATACTACATCAAGTGCTAGCAGGTCAATGATGCTCAGCATATATAAAAATAGCAGCCACCAAGCAAGCATTACTGGCTGTTTCCAAAACGCTGTGGTTTTCTCACCTGAGAATTTGCTCTCTCGTGTCAGCTGAAACCTCGCTCAGAAAGGGCTGCTGACGTTCCACCAGCTTTCTTTGAACCTGGGCTTAATTGGCTTGTTAGGCATAGGTTGTTGCTGGCCATAGGCTGAAGATGCCAGCTGATGAAGGCAAAAATTGCGCCTTTAATGACAGCTTAATCTGCAGAAAGCAGTATGCAAAGCATAAGAACATGAGAAGAACACTGCCAGATCACATCAGTAGTTCGTCTACTCCAGCATCCGGTTCTACAGTGGCCAACCAGTTATCTTGGAGGGCCAACAAATGGGCATAGAGGCCTTCCCTCGATGTTGCCTCCTACTACCAGCATTCAGAAGTTTGCTGCCTGTAGCGGGAGGCTTCCTTCAGTCACCATGACTAGTAGCCATTGATGGACCTTTCCTCCTCCATGAATCAGTATAATCCCCATTTAAAGCCATCTATACCCCACACTAACATTGCAATCCTGAACACAGTAACATTCACTGAAGTAAAGGGACTTAGAAGGATGTAACTGTGTTTAGGATTGCACAGTAAATACACCAAGTGCCTTTCCCCCTCCTTTTCTAGGGAGCTGCAAACCTGGATGTTAACGAAAGCTCATACCTTGAATAAACCTTTGTTGGTCTTAAAGGTGCCACTGGACTCTAAATTTGTTCTACTGCTTCAGACCAACACAGCTGACTACCTGGAACTATTCCCCAAAGAAGTTCTAGGTAATGGCACCAGTACTTGGGATTTAGGATTAAGTGGGACAGTGGCACGACAAGTTTGGCAGGAATACCAAGACTGATAGGATGAAATCACAAAGAGGATTTATGAAAGTGAACAATGCAATCTGAGGGCAGGGAAATTAGCAAAGCTAGGCAACAGAAATGATACTGAGTAGTCATGAAAACGTACACCAGCACCAATCAATGTATCAAACTATAGTTCACCACAATATTAAGTGCATTTAAAAACCCAGTGAAACCAAAGGGCATAAGTATGCTAAACTCTGTTGTGGCACAGTTCATGCATCTAATGAAGCAAAACCTGATTCACGAAAGCTTCTTGCTGGAATGAATTTTGCAAGTTGTTTAAGGTACCACTGGACTCTAGTTTAATTTTTCTGCAACAGACGAATGTGGCTACTGTTAAATAGTAGGTTTCATGGGTGAACAGACTCCCAATCTAGTGGTCAGCTCTACTTTATTCAGTGATTTCAGCAAGAAGAAGACTGTAGACCAGTACCTCAGCTCAGTTATATTGCATGCAGTGGCCACACCCCAACACACCCCACTCCCAACAATAGGCTAGTTACAAAACTTTACATCTTAATCCGTTACTGCCAGAATCCTGTTGGTCTATTATTATTCGGCTCCAAGCTCGCCCTGTCTCTGGCAGCACAGTCCTACAATGTTTCAGTCCCAATACATAACAGCTACCTTCCTTCAAATCTGTGTTGGATCTGTGACAGATCCCTCACAAATCCCTCAGAATTACAAGTTATCTCCAGGCTAGAGAGGTAAGTTCCCCTGGGGAAAATATGGCTGTGGCTGTTTTCACTGGTGGGCTCTATGGAATTATATCTTACTGAGGTCCCCAGAGCTGGCAGCCCTACACTTTGTGGCCAGAGGCTGGATCCAGCTTCTCTTTGGGGCTGTTTGGTCCTGCCTTACGTCTTTAAATTACAGGCAACATTTATGGAGAAAACATCCTAGCAGCAGCCAAGCTGGACCAAGTTCCGGTGAGGAAGTTGCAATCAAGCACCTGCACTTCCCCTAAGTAACTCCTCCGGACATGACTAGCAGACTTGGTGATATTTACATATCTCACAGCAACCCCACAACATGGAATTATAATTTCTTCAGAGACTAAACCCTACATGTTTAATCAATCTTGAAATATCATAACCATGCAAGGATTACTGACAGGTTTATGGTAGTCTTCATTTCATCCAGAACCACACTGAAACAATTCCAGTCGAGCATCAGAGTTTCCACTGCTTATCTCTGCATTCTTTGAAGTGTTGAATTCTCCACTGTGCTGCACCCTAGTTCTGATAACCTTGACCAGATACCTCTTTGAAATCAGGTGTCCCACCTCATCACTTGCCTAAAAACATTAGGTTGTCATAGAAACCTAAAACACACACTTTCAAGTTTGCATCATGGTTGGTTTGGAGGAAAAGACATTTGCACTGGCGTGCAATGTTGAAATGCTTTCATTAATCCTCTACGGCTGAAAACCATCAGATTTCCTGCATTCACTGAACTGCAGATTGCTTCCTAAACGATTTCTAATAGCTTTCAGTCCTGGGTTTAGATTTCAGCCAGGTGAGGTGAGGCAGCTTTAAATGATAACAATTTTAAAGGTCTTGGAAGTAGAACTACCCAAAGCCCCTGAGGTGTGTCCCCCCCCCATTTTAATTATGTTAAGATGCTAGATTTATCTATACAAGAAGTGGTTAAATACATGTTAATGGTCCCAGGGCTGGTTTTGACTAGTTTTTGGAAGACAAAAGTATATTCCAAATAACTGGACTGGTTAAGGAAAATCTGGAAGATGATGAAGTTAGTTAGGGTAACTCCTTTGGTTAGTAAGAAAGAAATTAAAGGTTAGGAAGTAGCTTGGATTCCACCATTATCATGTTATGTTGAAAGGATTATTTGTGAGTAAAAAGGGAAGTTTATGTATGTATATTGCTGTGACTTGGATAGCCCAGGCTCACCCCGTCTCATCAGATCTTGGAAGCTAAGCAGGGCTGGCCATGGTTAGTATTTGGATGGGAGACCTCCAAAGGAATTCCCCAGAAATATCAGGGTCATGACGTGGAGGCAGGCAATGGCAAACCGCCTCTGAACACCTCTTGCCTGGGGATCACCATAAATCAGCTGTGATTTGTATCACCAAAAGAAATGAACAAACAAACAAACAAAAACCCTGAATATGCAATGCATCAAAAAGCAGCTCAGGGTCTACCTTCCTTGAACCCACAGATGCCACCATGATGGACACGCATGAAGACACATGAAGCTGCTTTATACTGAATCAGACAATCAGTCCATCAAGGCCTGTATTTAGTCAGACCGGCAGCAGCTACTCAGGGCCTTGGGTCAAGGTCTTTCACATCACCTACTACTTGATCTTTAACTGGAAATGCCAGGGACTGAACTTTGGACCTTCTAAATGCAGAGGCCCTTCCAATGAGGCATAGCTCCTCCCCCACATCAGAAACCACTCTGCTATTTCTACAGTGTCCTGGTGGGCTGGGGAGCTGAGCTGCAAAGCACAGTTCTGAAAGCTCCTGGGTTTAGGAGGCTGGACTCTGTTTAGGATTGCACTGTCAGTGTTGGGTGTTTAAGCTACAGCGGGTAGATGAGCTCAGTATGTTAACCAAGGAGGAAGAATGATCAGGGTGCCCTTTAGCAAGAAATGTTATGATGTTAACATGCTGAGGGGGCAACGTAAAGTCAATGTGAAATAGAAAATTTAACAAGTGGGGGCCTGTGAGACTCACTGGGGTGTACACCCATCTCCCCCCACTCTCTTGTTGAGCCCAGTGTACCCCCTGGGCTCTCTGGCAGGTGCTGCTGGGCCCAGTGCAGAGCCTTAGTCTGTTTGGCAGCTGCTGCCAGGCCGGGTACAGCCCCTTACTCTCCTTGGGCTGCGCAACTACCACTGGGCCCAGCGTGGAGCCCTGGGGTGCGCTGCTGTTGCTTCTGGACTCAGCATGGCTCCAAGCCTCCTCCACGTGCCAGAGGTACTGGGGGGGGGGCGGACTGAGGTGGTCCTCCAAGTTTGCAGGAAAATCCCTCTAGCATCCATGTAGCCCCGATCCACAGATTTAGCTATCCACAGATGGGGCCACATTTCACTAATACTATACAGACCAGTGGGAGGCTTGTGAGACTCAAGTCTCTCCCCCGCCATCGTGACTCCGGGCCCTACCACTCCCCTGCAGCAACAATGACAGTACCTGGGAGCTGCAGTTCCCAGCATCCTTCACGGCCCTGGTCAGCCCCAGAGGTTCTCCTGGAGTCCTCTACTGCACAGCTGGGCCTGGAGTGGCTCCCCGAGTGCTCCGTCATGGCAGCCAGGCAGGGTGCAGCTCCCAGGAGCCTTTCCTGGTGTTCACCACTGGGTTCAGAGCCTCTCCTAGCATCTGCTGCAGCAGCATTTGTGCACCAAGCTGCTCCTGTAGTCTGCTGCTGAGCCTGTAGCTGCTCTTGGAGTCCTCCACCATGGTGGCCTGTCTACGTGCTTTTTTTTTTTTAATTTGGGGGCCACACATCACTATATAGATATGTCTGATGTGCTTAAAATTTATTAATTTTTTAAACAATTTTTCATTTTTTTCAACAAACAAAACCAGACATAACACATACACATAAAATGGGGGTTACATATACTTATCTATATCATCTAGCTGTCACCTCCTGCAATGTTTACTACAATTATTGTCACCAAATAGTTTTGCATAAGTATTTTGCATATAAATATGGAAATGAAATCTGTTATCTCCTAAAATTTTCATATGTCTTTATTGTTTGTTTTTAAACTGCCCCTAAAGGCAGACTTTTATTTATTTTCACACCAGCACTACAACAATACAACACATCAAAACACAGTACAATACATACAAACTAAATCACACAACACATATGGGGGGTAGTCACCTAGTTTCTTACATCATATTCCATGCATCTTATCTTTCAAAAGTTCTATTAGCTTTTTACGTGAGTATCCCTTATATCAAATCCGCAATATCTTCCCTAGTTTTCCCTTTTATTAACCACTGTAAAATCTTATCCCTCCTAACCATTTAAATTGTACCATTCATAAAAACGTAGCCAAATATTCTGAAAAGTGGAGTCTGTCTAACCTTTCAAAGTCTGTATTGTTTATTTGTGATAGTCTTCCAACCATTTATAAAATCTTGAGCATGTATTATGAAATCTTCCTTCTTCTTGTCCTCTCAAAATTAAAGTCAATTTGTCCATCTCAGCCATTTCAAGAGTTTTGTATATCAGTTCTTCTTTAGAAGGTAACTCGCTTTTTCTCCAATATTTAGCCCATAAGATTCTTGCAGTAGTCACTACATGTATGATAAGGTAAACATTTTGTCTTTTACAACTTTCTGGCATTACATTCAGTAGAAATAGTTCAGGAGTAAATGGTACAGTACATTCTAACATTTTTTGTAAAATTTCGTGGATCCAAGACCAATACTTTTTAACTCTATCACAGGTCCACCATATTTGGAAAAATGTACCGACAGATTTTTGGCATTTCCAACAATCATTTGATAGATCAGGGTAACACTTTGTTAGAATATCTGGAGTCATATACCGTCTATAAAACATTTTATAAATATTTTCTTTATACGAAACTGCTTTGGTAATTTTCACATTTGTTTTCCATACCTGTAACCATTGATCTAAATCAATTTTATGACCTAAGTTTTGTGCCCATTTAACCATACAGTTTTTAATTATTTCATCTTGTGTTTTATTTTCCAACATTATTAAGTACAGTTTTTTGATCATTTTTTCCTCAGTATATAACAATACTTTGTCAATTTCTATTGTTTTTTAATAAAAACCTGCTTTTCTAATCTTTGGTATATCTTGATTCTATTTGTACACTTTCCCACCAATTTAAGTCAACTTTTTGTTTTTTGTTTTTTTTTTGTTTTTTTTTAATATTTTTATTTATAAGTTTTTCTTGACCTATATACATATATATACAACGACAAAAGTCCAGGTCAACAACTTCACCGACAAAATTACATAGATATACATTAAATCCCCAATTTCTGTTAACCTGTACAAATACAGTTGGAGTGGTTTTGGATTCTTTTTCATCTCTTCTTTTCAATCCATTCGTAAATTTTTTTCCATCTATTTACATGTATTACATCATCTCTTCCGGAGAGTATAAGATTTAACCTATCTAATTCAGCTATTTCCAATATAGTATTTATTATTTCTTCTATATTGGGGAGGATTTCTTTTTTCCAACATTTGGCAACCATAATTCTCGCTGCAGTCAATATATAAAGAATAATTCTCTGGTCTACCTTTTTAATTTCCTCCGGTAGCATGTTCAGTAGGAAAGATTCTGGTTTTAATTCTAACTTCAGTTTGGTTAATTCTTCAATTATTTTTTTAATCATTTTCCAAAACTTTGTTATTTTTTCACAGTTCCACCAGATATGTAAGTACGTTCCCACCTTTTTTTTACATCTCCAGCATATATCTGATGCCCCTTTATAGCATTTTGCTACCCTGTCCGGCGTCCAGTGCCACCTGAAAAACATCTTATAGATATTTTCTCTGTAGTTTGTGGCTCTGAGCAGCTTGAGAGAGCTCCAAGTTCTGGACCACTGTTCCAAAGTAATGTTATGCTCTATATCCCTCATCCAGAGGATCCTATTTGGTTTTACCGTTTCAGAAACTTTTTGTTTTTTAATAGCTTCTAATGATTTTAATTCATTTTTGACATCCAGAAGGTCCTCATATTTTAACAATGCACTTCTTTGAAATAGATTCGGGTTAGTAAACGCTTCTCGTGGTGAAAACCATTTTGGTATTTTCGTATAGAAAAGCCTTTTCACTTCTTCCCATACCTTTAACAACGCTCTTCTAACAAGATGTTGTTTAAAGTATTTATGAACCTCAGCTTTTCCATACCATACGAATGCATGCCATCCCAACATTAATACATGTCCCTCCAGTGCTAAAATCCTGGGGTTTTCTAAGGTAATCCATTCTCTTAACCATGTCAATGAATCTGCTCTATAATATAACTGCCAATTCCAGCTCTCTCTTTGACATCTTGTAGAGTTTTCAGTTTTATTCTTGGTCTCTTATTTTGCCATATAAAATGTTTATCAGTTTGTCTAGCTCAGTAAAATATTTCTGGTTTAGATGAATCGGGATTGTTTGGAATAAAAAAATAAGCCTAGATAAAATGTTTGTTTTTATTGTAGCTATCCTCCCCATAAAGGATATTTATAGATTTTTCCATCTTTCCAAATCTTTCTTAATTTCCAAAATAAGTTGCATATAATTATTTTCCATCAGTGAGCTGCATTTATTTGAAATATTTATTCCCAAGAATTTCATTTTTTTTAACTTTTAAACCTGAAAGTTGTTGTATTTGTTGATTTTGGTCCTTAGTCATATTTTTCATTAAGATTTTTGTTTTGCTGAAATTAATTTTCAGTCCAGCTATCAAAAATTTATTAATTTCAATGGACTTGGACTTTAAGTACCAGGTACCAAAGTGCTCATCTAGGCCTCAGATCCTAGGTTAGGCATTCCATTTGAAACAGAGAGGTTATATCTGCTCCATGTAGATTTATCTGACAAAACAATGTTTGCATTTTACAAAGATAAAACTGCTCATCAGTGGCAATAATAATCACTGCAGTCCCACACAGAGTTACTCTACTCAAAGCCCATTAAAATCAACGGGCTTAGAATGAAGTAACTCTCCATCAGATTAAATGGAATGTTTCATCCAGCTATGTGGGAGGCCACTAAACAGTTAGAGGAATGGCAGTAATGAAAAAGAAGAAATGTGGTATTCTGAATTCCTTCCCAAAAGATATGTCTGAGAATAACATGAATTTTCAGCTAATGAGGAGAAAAAAGAGCGAGGCTGACAGATCCAGCCTTCAAGCTATTTCCTCTAATCTAGAAACTCACCCTCTGATACCAAGTAGGTTGATTAGGTCTGTGTGATTATTGTATAGTGAAGGAAAGATGCTCTGCATGTGCCTAGGAATGCTCTTGTCACCAATTTTTAGCTTTTGCATTGAGGGCAGGGCTTATCCTCAGCTACAGTGTTGTCATTTCATTAAAAATTTGTTTGAATTCATCAAAAACATAATGATGAAATGGAAAATTATGTACACTGGAGAATACATGAAAGCCGTTCACCCACGGAAATCCCCATAAGCATGGAACAATAAAATATACACATTAACAAATATTTGTTGTTCTGCAAACATGCATTTCCCCCCTTTCTAAACATAGAATCATAGAGTTGGAAGGGACCTCCAGCGTCATCTAGTCCAACCCCTGCACAATGCGGGAAATTCACAAATACCTCCCCCCCACACACACCCCAGTGACCGCTGTTTGACACCTGGAAAATCACAAAAAAAACCCTCCAGGATCTCCAACCAAACTGGCCTGGATAAAAATTGCTTCCTGACCCCAAAGGGGTGATCAGCATTTCCTTGGGTGTGTAAGAAAGGGCCACAAGAATTAAGCACTGATGCAACCCTTCCTACCCTCCCTCTCATGATCTGCGTAAATTCACAGAATCAGCATTGCTGTCAGATGGCCATCTAGCCTCTATTTGAAAACCTCCAAAGAAGAAATATCCATGGGATATAAGTCAGGGGTGGCCTTAACCAATGGGCAACAGGGGTAGCTGCCCTAGCCCCTGCACTATGGGGGCTTCACCTGCCCATGGACCCCTCCCAATGGATCGGGGCAGCTGGCTTAGTGGCAGCAGCTGCTTGTGCCTGCCCAGTCATACAGGCTCAAGTAGCTGGATTCTAGTGGCAGCAGCGGCTCTCGTCGATCTCACATGAGACGAAGGCTGCACCTTGCTTGGACCTTGGTGGCAGGGGATACCTGCTGTGGGGAAAGCCCCATTCTGGATTCTCACCCAGGGCCCAGAATCACTAAGACTGTTGCTGATATAAGTGGCAGTATTCCATTGCTGACAGTACATTTTAAAGGGTGTTTCTGAAGAAGAAGAAAAAAGGGAGATGAAGCTTCTAAAGAAAGGACATTGCTCATTGTTATTGCATCCAGATACTGGGAGAAAATATATTTTACAAGACAGACAAAAGAAAAAAGCAATGTATTTTACTGGGGAAAAATGCTAATGGTGACTGCATCACACTCTGGCTGAACAGTGATCTATGTAAGAGTAGCACTAGAAGTGTCAAATAAAGACCTAGGGCTAATATATAGCTACTCACCATACACACCTTTATTTATTTAGCTATCTTTCTTTGCTTGGGAATGCATCCTTATCAAGAAAAAACGGGAAGGAAAGACATTGCGCGTGCACATGCAGAAAAAATGTAACGCAAGCCTAACCTTTGAACCTGAGTGTAAAAAAAAATTAAAATTATGGGCTGCAAACAAACCACCCTTGTCCACTGGGTGTGAAGGGTATAGCACAGAAACTAAAATAATAAGCTGTGATCTGGGAGGTCCCTGGTTAAAACCTCACCTTTGCCACAAACTCACTTGTTGGCCACAGTCCAATCCTACCCAAAGTTACTCCAGTCTAAATCCATTTATTTCAATAAACTCAGAATTAGAGCAACTGCAAAGGATTGCAGAGACATTCTACTGGAGCTTCAGCCCCAATCTGCTATATGGAGAATTTAATACTGCAAGAATTGCAGCAAAATAATATCCGGGAGGCCGTTTGAACAGTGGAAGTGAAAAGTGAGCACGTTGTACTGCACTGATGCTCATCACGAGACAGCCTAGTTTGGTCAAATGGATTGCTCGCCAAGGCTGACTGTTGTACAGAAACATACATGAAACGGAAAGCAGACCAGTGTCAAAATGGCAGTCTCAGGCCTACCATTTCTACAGTTTTGCTTGGTGGAGCCTTGTTTGTAATGTCCTGTTATTGGTTTCCATTATGATCAGAGCTGGCGATGCTGCCTCTAAGCTGTGGAGTCTTGTGAGCAAAAATTCTACCTTGAAAGCTACTGGCATTAAAGTTGTGAGTGAGCGATTTGGCTACTGCATAAATTAGTTTGCTCAGGAGCCATCCTTCCTGAGCTAAGACAAAAATGTGTGAGCTGAAGGCTAAAAACCTGTGAGCCAGCTCACACTAACTCAGCTTAGAGGGAACACTGGCTGGGACTGATGTGCTTTCAGTGTTCCACCTCTTGCAGTGCCATCCAAAACAGAGTTGCGCCCTTCTAAGCCCACTGACTTCAGTGTGTAACCCTGTTTAGGATTATACTGTTCGTTTGCTTTGATACTATTCTCTTGGAATTCATTATTTTGCTACTGAAGTTTCTGAAACAAGACTCTTGATAGAGTGCTGCCTTTAACCTGAGAAAGTATGGAGAGTCCAGTGCCTTTCATTCCATCAGTGAGGTAAAATGAATAGGCTATCCACCAACAATATAATCATGAACATTTATTTGCATTATTTTAATGGTTAAGTCTGGGGCTGGGGAGCAGGTCCTTAGAACCCCACATCATTCTGGGGTCATTATAGGCCCATGTTGTCAAAAATATTACAGACAAAAGCTACAACACTTCATAATGCTATTGGCTCTCCTCCACCCAGGCCCACTAGTGACTTCTTGTAACCATGTATTGCTTCTGGAAGTCTTCCTTTTTTTGAAGACTAATTTTTGAAGCTGAAGGCAGTGCAGGTGAGACCAGCTTTTTGCAGGTACACAATCCCCACATCACTGGAGACACTCATTCTGTTCAACTTCTTATGAGAAATAACTCAAGACAATGAAAAATGTGGACAAACTCAGTTCACAGTAAGCTATTTACTTATAGAAAACCCTCCCTATATATTAAGAATAAAGTTACTAATGGATGAAAAATTATACCTAACTTTTTAAAGGTTGAAACTCCAAATAGAAGAGCCAATTCCCTCAACTGGGGTTCCCAAATGGGTGGCAGAGGTGTTCTGTTTTCTAGAACACCCCTAGTTATTGGCATTTAGGAACATAAGAGAAGTCATGTTGGATTGGACTAATTCCCCATCCAGTCCAACACTCTGTGTCACACAGTGGCCAAAACCCAGGACCCAGTGTATTAGGAGAGGAGATTAAGTTTTCTTCCCTCAGTACCTTCCCAACCTGAAACGGCTTTGGGGACTGCTATAGTGGCCCACTGGGGCTGTTTCAGGTTGGGGAAACAGCACAACGAAAGGCTGAAGCCCTCTCCCCATATGCAGTGGTCTTCATCTGAATCAGCCCTGCCCATGTCTGGAAGTTCCCAGCACTGAACGTGTAATACACATTTCATTGCAATGCAAGAGGCATAACATGCAGTTGGGCCCTTACTCTCTAGTAAGTATGTGGCCTAATAGCTGATTCTATGTTTACTCAGAAGTAAGTCTCAAGTTAATTAAATGGGACTTGGGTGAGAGCTCTATATCACTTTGGCAAATATAATGTTCCTAAACCATGTATTTGCCAGGTAACAATAATGGGGGGGATGCATTTGAGAGGGAGAACTGACAGGCAGAGTGGGTTGTTTAATCCTTTAACTCTGGGCACTCAAGGGACAAAGGTTAGGCATAGCCACTTGCTGATTTTCCAGTACAGATATTCACTGCCTCCTTGTATTATCAGGCAAACATCACATTTGCTTTTTATCATATAATTTCAGCCTTGTTCCTATGATTGTTTCAGGTTACATTCTTAGAGCGCTTACCCAAGATTGGTCCCAATGAATATAACAGGTTTTATTCTGCCAGCTTCTTCATTGGCACAAGATGGAGGAGGTACTATCTTTCCCAATTTCCTCAATATAGACTGTTGTGTGTTTTTGTCCACGCAGGTCAAATACACTACAGTCCTAAATGGAGTTGTTGTTGTTAGCCATTCAGTCATATCTGACTCTTGGCGATTTTATGGGCCAGCTCTCTCCATGTTTTCCAATCTTGTACAGTTTCCTTGAGTTGTTCCATGATCAGGGTGGTGTCGACTTTTATGGTGTCTAGCCACCGGCTGCAGTGGCTCAAGTGGTTAAGACGCTGAACTGCAGGCTGTGGAAGGTCAGTCGTTCAGCAGTTCAAGACCCGAGTGGCTGCATGATGGAGTGAGCTCCCATCTCTAGTTCCAGCTCCTGCCAACCTAGCAGTTTGAAAGCAAGAAATTGCAAGTAGATAAATAGGTACCACTTCAGTGGGAAGGTAACAGTGTTCTGTGAGCCTTGGTGTTTAGTCATGCCAGCCACGTGACCACGGAAACGTCTTTGGACAGCGCTGGCTCTTCGGCTTTGAAACGGAGATGAGCACTGCAACCCTAGAGTCGAATTCGACTGGCTTTCGAGCAAGGGAACCTTTACCTTTACCTTACTAGCCACCGGCAGCCCATTTTCCTTTTGCTGCTAACCAATCCAAGCAGAATTGCTTTTTCTAGTGAGTTCTTCGGCATGACATGGCTGAAATAAGTCAGTCACAGTTTTATGATTTTTCCTTCAATGACATGTCTGGTTTTATGTGCTCCAGTACTTGCTTGTTTGTCACCTTTGCTGTCCAAGGAATGCTCAAATGAGTCGATTTTCCTCCTGTCTTGCTTCTTCATGGTCCAGTTTTCACAGCCATAGGTTGCTATGGGGAACACAATAATTACATCCTTCTAAACCTCAGTTAAGTCAATGGGCTTAGAAAGGTGTATGTCTGTTTAGAATCACACTGATAGTCCCTGGCATAGCCTTTTGCGGGTCATAATGAACCCCTTCTTTCTCTTGTGCCAGAAAAACTGTTAGTAAGAAGCAGATACTTTCAAGCACATATGCACGGGATTGACCTGTCACACGCTCCACGGAAGTCTTTTGGACTGACCTATAAGGAAAAGCGGTTGGAATCATTATGAGATAAGCAGAATAAACTTAAGTCAGCTGCAAGTCAGACGAGGGTTTGCAAATAGCAGAATAAGAAAAGTCTTAACAGTGATATGAACAGTGTTTTCCTTTTGCTTTTAGCATACATCAAGGAACATTACTGAAGTGGAAAATATATGGGTCCTCTCATCTTATATTGCTGGTAAAGAACAAGTCTGTAATACATAGGATAAATACTGTTAACATGAAGGGGGATTATAGCTGGGGGGAAAAATAAGGGGAAGCTAGTATTTACCATGGAAATAAGTGAAAACAACCTTCCCCTTTCCTGAGAAGTATTGGTTTGAAAAAAATCATGTGGTGAAATGGGAAAGCCTACATAAGAACATAGGTGTTGCCACTGTACTCAATCTATAAAGCCTACCACAAAAATTGTATTTTCTCAACACATGATAGTATTAAAATAGTTACATTATATGAATTTCCTGCTGGTTTGTCTTGGAATATCTGAAAATGTTCCTATTGCTCTTTTAATTTGGATTAAATGAAATTTTACCTGGGATTCCGTTTGATCATAAGACTGGAATGCTGAGTACACAGTAAGTTGGAATAGGTACAAATCTCAGTAAAATATAAGATTTCATGTAAATCTTCAACTATATGCTGTGCTTTTTCCTTCTTCTGCCTATTTTTGAAAGAGGTCGAATGTATAAGGGATTTGTGTGTTCAGGTAAAGGGACTCCACAGGAAACACTAGTTTATTTTATGACGCTTACCTCAAAAACGGAGTGGGAAAGGCTCATGTCTACCACGCCTACTTCAAACAAACCTACCTGCATACCCTGCTTTCTACACTGAAATGGATGTTTACCTAGGGATTGGGGTTAGGTAACATTTGAGTTTGAAAGGCCCTGAGGGAGAGGAAATGGTCTCTAAACTATTCTTTTGGGGGAAAGGAAATAATGAAAAGCTGACAGAGGCATATGTGGAATAAGCCTAAGCAGGTCTACTCAGAAGTAAACCTCATGTTATTCAATGGGGATTACTCCCAGGAAAATGTCTTTAGGATTGCCGCTTTAGTGGTGCTTTTTGTAATCCTGGTGATGCTCTTCCACATCCAGCAGCTTCCAAACAGGCAGGGAAACAGGGCTCGCCACCAGAACCAGCTTGAATGTCTGCTCTTGGCACTAAAAGGTGTCCAGCGATAACAATAATGAAAAAAGTTGTGTTTCTGAATATGTGCTCTTTTCCCCTGCATAAGGTTACTACCTTTCTCTGATAGGGCTGTTATAGTTTTAGGAGTTGATTTTGCCATTGTGCATACATGTACCAAATGAGATCAAAAAAGTCAGAAAATACAGTGACTTATTCGTTTTACGAACTTTAGGTGCATTCTTTTTCATATGCAGCTAACAATATTTTCGGTTGTGTAGGATTTTTTTTTTTGCATTGTTTCATTTATGTAGGGCTGGCAACCTCCAGGTGAGGCCTGGAGTTCTCCTGGAATCTCCAGTCTACAGAGATCAGTTCCCCTGAAGAAAATGGCTGTGTCAGAGGGTGGATTCCTCAGCATCACATTCCTGCTGAAGCACCCCTCCTCCCCAAATCCCCCCCTCAGGCTCTACCCTCAAATATGCCTGAATTACCCAACCTGGAACTGTCAACCTAAATGTATGGACGATACATTACATTGCATTCATACACAGCATGATGGGTGATGAGAGAGCAAACAGGGTCTTCTGCATTTTTTCTCTCCTTATTTTGCTAGATTTTAATAAAGGATTTCCTGCAGGATCGGGCATAATAGCACTTGTAGAACATTATTTATTTTGCAGTGTTATATGTCCAGTACTCTAAAACAAATTTAGTAGATGCTGAGAAATCACTTTCTGAAATTGTTAAATAAAATCAATTTTTAAAAACTAAACAGGAGAAGCTTTCCCCAGCACTGCTTTTTAAAACTGGCAAACACTTGACTTTTCTTGCATAGAGTTCTTAAAGGCACCACCTTGCATGAAAGAAATTTGGCAACTCCGATTAATCCACAGATAACTGGATTACAAAGCAGGAGTCTCTCTAGTCTGTGAGATTTACAAGCAGCTTTGGAGTCCCTCCCCAAACTTGTAAGAAATTAGGGATGGGCATGAATTGCAGTTTTTGCAGTTTGTTTCAGTTTGTGGCCGAACCACAAACCGATATGAACCAGGAGGTTGGTTTGTGAATTGAACCAGTTCACAGCGGTTCGTGACCAGGCCCATAGCCAGGATTTCTAGTGTCAGGAGGCCTTTAAATTTCTTGGGGGCACCTTATTGATTTGGTTAAAGTAAGTTAAATTAAGTGCCCCTTTCACCCAGCTGCATCTGATGGCCTCTTCCTCTCCTCCCTCCACAGTGGGGGCTTCCCCAGCCTGGACCCCTACCCCCCACACTCACTACCCCCCACTCACTACCCCCCACTCACTCACCCTGTATGCAGGGCAGGAAGGGAGTGGCGGAGGAGTGTGCTGGTACACTCGCCCACTCGGAGAGCTCCCAGCCAGCCACCCGCCAGTCTCCCTTTTACAGGGGCCGGGTGGGGAAGGCAGATGGGAAGGTGAGGTTGTGGAGGAGTGCGCTGGTGCACTCACCTGTGCCCTGCTAGGAGACCCTTCAGCCAGTCAAGGCTGGGCGTGGCCGGCCTGGGACAGAGGCGCGCTGCTGCAGGGTGCAGCTGCCTCATCTCATCTCCGCTCTCCTCCATGTGTTCCATCCTGATCAGCAACAGCATCACTGCCCTCCCCCCACTCCCTCCCCAAACAACAGCAGCGGTAGGTCCAGGCCCGTAGAGGGCTGTTTTCCCATTGTAAGAGCTGAGGGCAGTTGGGAAGGGAGTGCGGTGCCGGAGGAGGGAATAGAGCCACCTAGAAGTGAAGGGCGCCCCCCCCCTCCTCCACTGTTTCCCCTAAGAGGTAGTGCAGCAGGCACCATCGGGCGGGCACCAAAGGTAGCAAGCACAGAGAGGGGCAGGCGGGTGTCTGAAGGTGACTCTGCAGCCCCCAATGCACCCACTCACCATCCCTTCCTGTCCCATCCCAACTGTCAGTGTGAAGGCAGGCGGGCAGGCAGACAGGGGAGCTCTCTTGCTCTGCCCAGCGTGGGGCTGGGACTAGAGACAGCGAGGCAGCCACCGGGGGTGGAGCAGAGCACCAATGGGTGGAGCAAAGTGAGAGAGAAGGGCCGTGCTGGGTCGCTGGGCATTATGCCCACTGGCCGGCTAGTGAGCGCATCTTGTCCGGGGCCCGCCTGGTTGCCTGCCTGCCTGTTCAGGGTAGTAAGTTGGGGGGCCCTAATGGAAAGTTGGGGGGCCAGGCCTCGAAATGATTCAATGTAGCTACGGGCCTGTTCGTGACCCCTCTTTTCTGCTCCCTGTTGGGTTTCGCAGGGAGCCGAAAGCAGGGGTTCCCCTGCTGTTTTTTGTGGGGGAGAAGCTTGGTTCCTCCCTGCAAAAAGGGTGAGGAACAGAAAGCAGCAGGGAACAGAAAGCAGGTTTCTGCTCTCCTCCATTTTTCATGGGAAGTAGAAAATGGCAGTTTCCCAAGAAATAAAGCAAGGAGCAGAAAGCAGGGTTTTAAATGATTCTCAGCCGTTTAAACTCCTGCTTTCTGCTCTTCACGAACTGCCATGAACTGCCACAAACTGCTTTAAAATTTGTGGAAGTTGGTGGCAGCTCTTCAGTTTGTGAACTTGATTCACGAATCCCAAACTAGCCAAATTTTCTCACAAACATGTTCTGAGCTGATTCATGCCCACCCCTAGTCCAAATTCCTAACACCTGTTTGCTTCACGTGTCTCTGTGCTATCTCAGTATGCCTGCCTTTGAAGTTGTAGATAGCTCAAGTCAAATTGGAAGGCTTGTATCTCATGCAAGAACACTTATTTGTTTATAATTATTATGTCAACTATACTTGATTCTGGATTTTCCACCCTAATGAGAGTAGTAGGGATGCCAGCCTCCAGGTGGGACCTGGAGATACCTCCAGAATTACAGCTCATCTCCGGATTACAGGGATCAGTTCTCCCTGAGAAAATGACTGCTTTGGAGGGTGGACTCTATGGCATTGTACCCCAAGGAGGTCCCTGTACTCCCCAGGCTCCATCCCCAAATCTCCAGGAGTTCCTCAATCTGGGTCTAGCAACTGTACCCCCCATTCCCCCATTGGTAACCAGGAGGGACCTGGCAACCCTAGAGAGCAGCCTTGTAAAAGAGATCATTTGAACGGGGCTCAGTCAGTCTGAAGACAATTACAGATAACTAGCCCCACTGAAAAGCTTGAATGCTCACCCCATCAAAGCTCTTATATCTTTGCCTATACCTGTGGATTAAACCCTGAATAGACCCACATCTAGTCTGACTTAATCCTAAATAATAAAGCAAAAGTGAGGATTGTCCCTATTTATAACTTTTGTTTTATTTCTCAGAATCGTATCATATGTGATGCAGATCTGTTATTGGATCTCCAGCATTTTAAAAATTGCTGAATAGTAGCTACAGCGGGGCTGGGGTCAGATCAAGCTGTGGGCGTGGGGCATCTGTATTTGAAAGGTGGCTAACTCTTTACACAGCACCCTGTGACAAGCTTCTGACCTCAGACAACTCGGTTGAGTTGCCCCACTGGGGGAAACATATAAGCAAGATACTAGCAATCTCTGGGGAATTGATGTTTATGGCTGTGAAGATGGGGCACAGGAAATAGGGAACCCCCTCACGTCCTCAGTCTCTGAATTGCCTCTTCTGTTGACTGTTATTTAAGCAATGAAAAATGTATTAGAAACATCTGATTGTGAATTTTCCAGCGTCTGGTCTGGCTTGACCCTAAGTCTATGCAGGCTGACACTTATTTGTTCATCAATTATTTTGCATTTAAAATTTAGACTGAGGAATTATGGCCTGTGCAGCATTATATATCCGTCTTATCCAAGTTTCTGTGAGGCTTTCAGTTTATTATTTATTTCAGCAGTTATATCTTGCTTTTTCTCATGGTTCAAGTCAGCTTATAATAATAACTTTTTAAAAGTTTTTAAAAATTCCAGTTAAAAACAGATTCTTCCCACCAGAATTCTGCAAGTCCAAAATATTGCCAAGACTTCTAATTTTCATCCATGCAGTTAAAGGTAACATGTTTTCTTGTAACTGTTCACTTTACCTCCTCTGAAAGGCACTGAACACTGGTGATGGGGAATGCAAGAAGCTGGCTTATGCTGAGTCAGGCCAAGGTCTATCGAGGTTAGCTTTGTCTACTCTGATTGGCAGTGGGTTTGCATGTTCTCATGAAGAAGTCTTTCATGTCACCTACTACCTGAGCCTTTTAACTAGAGATACCGGGTATTGAATCTGATTTAGGGTTGCCAGATCCCAATGATGCACCGGAGATGGTGGTGGGAGGGAACTTTCCGGGAGCAGGGAGGAGTGCCACGACATGCCTACATCACCAGGAAGTGATGTAGGCACACAGGGCAGTGACGCTCTAGTTTTTTGGCAAAATTCTATGGCAGAATTAGCTATAAATCATAGAGTTTTGCCCCAAAACCAGAGCGTCACCACCCAATGTCCCCAACGTGCCCATGTCACTTCTGGGTTATGTATGCACATCACGTTATTTCTGGCTTCTCAGAGGTAAGAGGGGGTAATTTAGGGTGGGGAGAGGAGCACCCGAAAGCAGGAGACCCCTGCCTGGACTGGGGGGTCTGGCAGCCCTAATCTGGTTCCTTCTGCCACTAAAGCCGCAGCCCTTCATATGAAGGAATTTATATTGTCAACTTCTAACATACAATGAAAGACAATAAGGTGTAGTGGTTAAGAGTGTTGGACTGGTATCTGGGAGACCCAGGCTCAAATCCCCATTTGTGCCATGGAAGCTTGCTGGGTGACCTTGGGCCAGTCTTACTCTCTCAGCCTAACCTACCTCACAGGGTTGTTGTGAGGATTAAATGGAGGAGAGGATAATGATGTCAGCTACTTTAGGTCCCCATTGAGGAGAAAGGTGGGGAATAGATGAATAAAAATCAATAAAATAAAAGATACATATTTAACTTTACACTGTTACTGCTTTGCAGTCATTAACTGGGCCTGCTAACTTTTAAATTCGTCCCTGTCTTTGCATATTTAGTAGCAGTTTACTCTTCGGGAATTAGCCCACAAAAATTTAAATTTCAGTCACATATCACAGGTTACGTTATTCTCTTGAAACCAGAACTCGCATTACTTAACCTCTGGGAAGGAATCCCTGAGGTTCATAAAGACCTGATTTCTCACATGTTGGTAGCCGCTAAGACCTTAGTGGCTAGACATTGGAAAGACAAAACTCAGCCTTCAACAGACTATAGGAATGCCTGACTATGGACAACATTTCAGACTCCATCTCCTTGGCTGACAACCCAGACTTCCATTTTGATTATCTGGAACGTTGGCTCCCATTTCTTGGTTATATGGAAAAACACAGTAAGATCAAAGCAGCACTTCCTGATAATCTTAAAATTATTGCTATATATTGAATTGCTTTAACTATTTCAACTGTTTACTTGTTGTTTATTTTACTCTGTTATTGAATGCTGATGGTTATTACCAGTGTTCCCTCTAAGCTGAGTTAGCGTGAGGTAGCTCACAGTTCTTTAGCCCCCGGCTCACACATTTTTGCCTTAGCTCAGGAAGGATCGCTCCATAGCAAACTAATTTATGCAGCAGCCAAATCGCTCGCTCACAACTTTAATGTCAGTAGCTCACAAAGTAGAATTTTTGCTCACAAGACTCCACAGCTTAGAAGGAACATTGGTTATTATTAATTTTATTGTTTGTTCATGTATATTTTGATATTTCAATAAAATGTTTATCTAAAAAATAATTTCAGTCACTTAGGTTCCAGAAGACTTCTAGTGAAGTTTTTTTCATAAACATCGTCACCCGCTCATTGCTGCAGATCAGACTACTGTGACTTGCTGAAAAGGTAGCAAACCTGTAAGTAAGTGAAAAATCAAGGCCACTTTATATATATATATAAATGATTTTTGAAAAAGCCTTGGCTAGCTCTGTTAGCCAGTTTCAGCAAAATAAACAAACAAATAAATAAACAAACAGGAGTTTTGCTGTACCCTCAAGGATAAGATTTTATTCCAATAAGGATGTAATTAAGGGCCATAATGGGTCACCATCGTACTTGAGGACTCAGGAGCTGAAAAGGTTATTACTAATAATAGGAATCAACATATCAGAAAATTGTGAGACTAATATCACCCCCATTTTCCGGCATGATTCCTGTGCCTTGACTTATACCTTGGGTGGGCAAGGGTCTCCACTCCCTTTCTTCCTCTTCCAGCAACCACAACTAACCAATCATACTCAATAGATCTATTTCTTTTACCTTTTGGGAAGAGGTTTGCAAATGGGAGGATTCTGGAACTGTTTATCCTTGGTTGTCATAGCCTTGGTCCTTATCAGTAAACTGAAGCCAGCCTGCTATTCCAAACATCTCATTCTTTCAGGCAGTTAGTCGCAACCCTTGACAAAAGCTGTCTTTACTATGAGAAAAATGGATTTCCTCCTGGTGATAGCTCCTTTAGCTCTGAGACACAAACTAGGTTCCTACAAGACAACTTCCAAATAGGCAGAAGAGATAATAGGATGCATAAGTTTCTCATGATTCCTGGAGATATAAGAGCTCTGTTGCAGACTAGAAAAAAAGGAGCGCAAATAGAAAAATAAGCATCTTCGTCATCTTACATTTCCTGCTACCTCTGCATCACGTCTGAATCCAGACAACTGTTTCCTGTTTGTGGAGTGAATAGTTTTTTGTCTTGTTAGCGCATGACTTAAGAGAGTATGTAAAAACAAAAAGCTGTGTCATACTCATTAAGACCAACCAAAATGATACAGTATAATGTGCAAGCTTTTAAGCTCTCAAGAATTCCTCATCAGGCAGATTGTTAAAAAAAAAAGGCAGGGTGGTAACTTAAGAGCTCTGTCTGCATCTTGAATAGAATATTCTGCTGAGTCCAATGGACACAGATGGTGGCTGGTATCAGGATGCACCTCTTCTGGGAAGAGGAAACAAAAACTGGGAAAAGGAAACACAAAAACCAGCTGTTGATCAAATGTCCCTCTGACACCAAAGAGAGGATATGTGCAGATGTGGAAGTATTTATAAGTTAAAATATATAACACCATTTTGGTTGTCTTCAAAAGTCAAAACAATTGGTAAAAACTTGCTATATTGGAATTGTATTGAAAGATTTCTCAAAACATGCTTATTCAAATGTATCCGAAGCAGGAAGCTCAGTAATATATGAAGGCACATATCCTTTATATGTAGGGTTGCCAACCTCCTGGTGGGGTCTGGAGATCTCCTGGAATTACACTTTATTTCCAAATGATAGTGATCGATTCCCCTGGAGGAAACAGATGCTTTGGAGGATGGACTGTATGACATTATAATCTGCTAAGGTACCTCCCCAGGCTTCACTCCCCAATCTTTCAGGTATTTCCAAAACCAGAGTTGGCAACCCTAATTATATGAATAGTTGAATGTAAGTTACCTTACTTGTGATGTTTTGTTGATTAAGCTACAATAGTTCTTGCCCAAAGAAAGAGAAATACAAGCATGTCTGACATTGAATAATAGTACCAGCACACTTCTCCCCAACATACCAGAACATCATTCATCAATAGCTGTCCAGCCTTTCAAAAATGTTGTATCTGTCATACTGCCAGGGCCATTGTATGGGGTATTTGTGTGAATCTTTCAGCCAACTTATCCAAGCACTGTTGAGTATACTGAAACCTATTGTAAACCTGTCTCTTTTGTTCATGAACCAGTGCATCTTGTCCATTCTGGTTCCTCATCCCCCCCCTTGTTTCCATCTCATTATTCCACCCCCATCTCCCTTTCTTGGGCCATGCCAAATTTCAGCCAAATAATCTATGCTGTTTAACACTCATTAACTATTTCCCCCCCCTCAACTCACAGCTGACTTTTTTATTATTATTTATTGTTGAATTTATACCCCGCCCTCCCAGCCAAGGCTGGCTCAGGGCAGCTTACAGAAAGAGTAAAAACAACAGTGATTTAAATAATCCTAAAACCATACAAACAATTTCATCATTAAAACAGATGGTGGTCCAAATAAATTAGTAGGAGATTATCAATTTGAAATTAAGTTTTAAGATGACAGTCAAGCTTCATTATACCATCTTAGTGGTCGACCCAGATCTAACATTGTGTGGCTGACACAGGCTGTTTTGATGACTTCAGGGAACATGGTTCTCCCTCGGGGCGGCTCCTAATTGAAAGCCTGGTGGAAGAGCTCCGTCTTGCAGGCTCTGCGGAACTGCATGAGGTCCCACAGGGCCCTGATCTCCTCTGGGAGCTCTTGGTGACCCCATAGAGTTTTCAAGGCAAGAGACATTCAGAGGTGGTTTATGATTGCCTGCCTTTGCATAGTCATGACCCTAGTATTCCTTGGTGGTCTCCCATTCAAATACTAACCAGGGCCAACCCCGCTCAGCTTCTGGGATCCGAGGAGATCAGGCTAGCCTGGGCTATCCAGGTCAGGGCTCATTAACTATAGCCTGTTTCAAAAGGCCTCATTACAGGGCTGTTTCAAGTTACACCAAAAACCTTGCGTAAACAATGCTCTTGAATGGAGCATTTAGTAATTAACTCTTTCCTGTTAGGATTTAGAATATGCTAATGACTGGTGGTGGAACATGCCCTCAAGTCACAGCTGATTTATGGCAATCTGGTAGGGTTTTCAAGGCAAGAGATGTTCAGAGGTGATTTGCCATTGCCTGCCTCCATGTAACTTCCCTAGTCTTTGTTGGTGGTCTCTCATCTGAGTACTAACCAGGGCTGACCCTGTTTAGCTTCTGACATCTGATGAGACCTGGCTAGCCTGGGCCATCCAAGTCAGGGTGCTTGTGTTAATATTAACTACCAAATGCTAAGGTATTTTCAAAATGCTACTTCAAAGTGTATAGCGTTAGTGTGCTTTGCCACGTGGACCACCGAATACAAAGAATGTTAGGGATACTTAATATTACAACTATTCTTTTCCCAGAAGCAGTTAGATTTTACATATAAGCAGGGCTCATTTCCTGCAGGAGCACACAGGAGCGAAGCTCCAGCAATAAGGAGCCCAGGGGGCGGGCACATGCAGCAAGCCCCACCCCCTGCTCCCAGCAGCCCCCCCACCTTTCCTGGCCCGCTGGCCAACCCAGTGGAGTGCTGCCACGAGCTGGCCCTCAAGCTGCTCCACCACTGCCTGGGCCGTGGCATCCTGCCCACCCACACTCTGCCCATCCTCATACCGGCCCTAGCATGGTGCCTCTGCAAGGTGGGCCCCGACAACTCCTGCAAGAAGGTCTGCTCCAGCCTCCTGAGCCTTCTCGGCCTCCTCCTGGGCCTCTGCCCCACCACTGCCCTGGTCCCCTACCTGCTTGAGGTCATGCGCATCCTCCACACTGCCCTCCTTGACCCATGAGCAGCCACACACTTTGCTGCGCTTGCTGGCCATCCAAAAGAGTCCGGTGGCACCTTTAAGACCAAGGTTTATTCAGGTACAAGCTCTCCTGCCTCTGTGAGGGCAGATCTGCACGTTCCCCCCCACATAGCTAACAATCCAAAACAGTCCGGTGGAGCCTGAGTGGTGGGTGTTGTCTTCTGATACACTTGTCAGAGGGGTTGGCATATGCAAATAAATTCTGCTAATGAGTTATGCTAATGAGCTCCTGCACCTCTTTTTCTAGGAAATGACCCCTGCATATAAGCCATATGGTAGCTTAGTACTAAACATTTGTCAATACAGCAATAGACTGGTCTTTGTCTTCCTGTTTAGAGGAGGAAATGTTTATTTCTTTGCTGTCAACTAGCCATGACTCTGTGGAGAGGGCTTCCTCATGCATCAGTTGTTAGCTCCTTGAGGCAAAATACTGGGTATTTCGTACTTTTTGAGCTGCAAACCACAAACTATAGGTACAGTCACATTTTGATTATAGGCTCATGGGATTTGTAGAGAAATACAGCTTCCTCCTTTTCAGTTTGGACAGCAGAAAGTTGGATATATTTAAAACTGCAAGATATTCAAACTATAAACCACGTGTAAAGAGGAGGAACCTCAATTTCAGAATAAATATAACGTACTTTAAAATACATTTTTATTTTTTTCAAATGCTGTAAAATAGTTTCCATTTTTAATGAATATTTTCTACCAGTATCTTGTTGTTGTTTTTTTGTAGTAAAACTCTCCTAAAAAGGAGAGAATTTTATTCTTTTTATAAGAAAAGGGGAGGGTAGACAGCTGGAGAAAGAGAAAGGTGCAGTGAAGTTTTCTCTGTTAAAAAAGGTTAATTTTAGTTAGTAATCAATACCATTTTTGGCATCTATCGCGATTCGAAGATCTTCTTTTAAACTTTGCAAAGTCCAGAATCACTCTGTTAATACAGTTAGTAAAGTCCATTGGGGTTAGTAATCATACAGCTCCTTGCAGATGGTACACGGACAGTCCTTAAAATGTCTTCTTTTTAGGTCTCTTCCAGTTGTAAATTGAGTCCTTTTCAACTTTGATGCCTTCCATTCCGTCGCCTCCTTCCCCTGGGCTGCCGTCTTCTTCACTGCCAATTTTGAGTGCTGCGTCTTCCTCCAAGCTGGCGTGTCTCTTCAGAGATTTTTGCTTTTTAAAGGTATAATCCATCTTTTTTCTTTTCTCTTTTTCCTTATGTTTCCGACCTTCAAATTTCCAGGGCGCCATAATTACTACACATGGAATTGGATCTCTGATATGTTGCCTGCTATGTTCAACATCCCCTTCTACTGGCAGAGTATCTTCTTTTATAAAAGCGGAATAGGCTTTGAGAGCCATGTCCACCTCTTCTTTTAATTCTTTCGCTTCACTGCCAGTTAGGGGTGCCAAAACATTTGTCGAGGTAAATCCGAGATCCTCTTTCTCTTCTTCTTTCACGCCCTGAAAACTTAGAATCAAATCCGATTTCTGTTCTATTTCCTCCAACTTCCCCTGTCGACTGATCAAGACACTTTCCACTTTAAGCAAAGTTTCATTGATTTTCTGTATTTGCTCCAGTAGAGGGCGCAGATCCTGTTGATTGACAGCTAGCTCTTGGGGGGGGGCTACCCAGGCCGGAAGTCCCTCCTCTCTTCTCTTCCGGTTTCTGCAGGACTTTCCCCGTTGTCGACATTTTGTTTTATTGTTTACTTTTATAAAGTTCGTGCCGCATCCCCCAGGAAGCTAATAGGATCGTAATCTTCTATACAACTCCAACGGTACTTTCACCAACACTTTTTTCCTCTCTGCCCCCCCTCGCGCTCCCTTTGTAAATCTTGCTTCTCAAAAGGGATGGGAACTCCTCCCTCCTCCCATACGCTTAAATGCTTACGGGGGGGCTCGAATTCACGCTTCAAAATGGATCTTCAACTCACGGTTCGATGCCACTTCTTCTTTTTATATTAAATCGTAACGCTGTCTTCACTCCTGGAAGTCGGTGGCGCTGCTAAGTCCCATTACGGGCACGACGCAGCGGGGCCGATTGGGGCGGGGAGAAAGCCTCAATTTCCCGGCTGTCTGCCGGCAAAGAGGCTACTCCCCAAAGCGCCCCCGGTTCGGAGCCTTTACCTAAGGCTCACTAGGATCTTTCGCACATGCGAAGACCCCCCCTAACTACGTGTGGGCTAACCGCCTCCGGGAGCGTCCCGAGAGGCGGCCGCCATTCGCAACGCCGAAACCGAAACCCCTTTTCTACCAGTATCTTGTATACCAGTACCTTGCATGTCTACTTGTTGTCTGCTGTCAGTGTTTATGTGATACAAAAATATTTATCTCCT
This sequence comes from Gekko gecko, assembly GCA_029375565.1. Taxonomy (NCBI): domain Eukaryota; kingdom Metazoa; phylum Chordata; class Lepidosauria; order Squamata; family Gekkonidae; genus Gekko; species Gekko gecko. The sequence continues at coordinate 113,653,889 of JAPDNY010000008.1, forward strand.
GATGGTTGGCTTCAGGAGGGCTTTACACTAGTTCCAGGCCTTATGTTTGGCTTCTTTTACCTTTCATGAATTATTTAAGGAACTGCTACTGACCTATATGGCCTTTACTAGATTTAGAGATTGCTAACTCCACCGCTGCCATTTGTGATCTCTCTGGTCAGCTGAGAATGACTTCAAATGGTGACCTTGTGTAGCAAATACACACTCCCAGGTTCTTGGTGAATATTTCTTCTCTTTAATACCATGACAGAACTTTGGGGAGTAGGCTTTTTCAGTGGTAGGTGATGAACCTGGTGAAATTTTCCATGTAAACAAGAGTCCTTTATTAAACCTGGAGCTAAATGTCTCCATGGCTGATAAAGTTGCCTCCCTTTATTGACCATGACTGTGCAATGGACTGTTTACAAAACATTTGAGACTCAACCTATTGTATTGGGATACCTGGGACTGTGATTTTTGCTATATACAAACTGAAATTCAACTTCACTGGTAAGTAGCTTTAAATTTCCAGATTCAGGTTGCTTAATGTATGCATAGGCTGATTTTTGGGGGGCCATCTCTTTAGGACAGTGGACAACACTTTAGGACAGTGGACCAGCCCTGAATTCCCCCTTGCCCTCCCAAGATGGGCACTTGTGCAGATTAGTTACCCATTACAGCACTTTTAAAAGCCCTTTAGTGCTCACAATCAGGATGGTTAAGTATTACAAAATCACACTCCCATTATTCCAATGAATATATGTTTTGTGTGGTTCTAAACAGGTTTTGTGAACTGGTTTGTCTGAGATGCCACTAACTTTAACTTGTTACCACTTCCCAACATAGTTATTTGCACACAATACTTCTTTGTATCCTATGCCTATCTTGGGTCAGTGGGGTAAGCCCCTATTCTGTGGACCTGCCAGCAGGAACTGATGGTCAGTGTGCCTGACTAGGCTTGGGAGACTTGGGTTCAAGTCTTCACATGACCATGAAACTTATTGGATGACCTTGGCTCAGTCACTCTCTGTCAGCCTAACCTACCACACAGGGTTGTTGTGAGAATAAAGGAGACCCATGTGCACCACCCTGCGAGATAGGCGAACAGATACCGTGGGGTGGATATACACAGTAGGCATCTCTGGGAGATGTAAGTTGCCTGTACATAAAAAAAGAGGTAATAGCTAACAGTGGGACACGATTAACTGGTCTTGAGAAAAGTGTGGTTTGGGCTACATTAGTCTCCATGGCATAGGAAGGTAATTAAATTACAGGGCTTGTGGCGTACTAGTAAACTACGGCACTAAGGAGCGCAGAGACATTAGGGTAATGCCAAGTCAAGGCGTGCGGGCTCTGTCTCCCGCCGCCGATGGCGCCGCCTGACTGCCCGAGGGGACAGGCCCCTCGCCCCACCCGCCAGCGCAGACCTCGGCGAGGGGGAGGGGAGGTATCTGTCGCATCCTCATCGTTTCCCCCTCCCCTCACAGGAAGATACCAAACCTGCGTCGAAAAAAAAAGAGGAGGAGGGGGTAGCACCGAGCTAGTGGAACATTCCAAACGGTTAAAATGACGATTTAGAGGGCGGGGTTTCCCCCTCTCAGTGAAGCCCCACCCCTTTCCATTCCATTCCAGGCAGTCGCCTCCGCCCACCGCCTCCCTCCATTCCCGAGGCCGGGCAGCTCTCTCAGAGCCGATGGGTGGAGGGAGGCTGGCAACGTCATCGCGCAGTGGCGTAGGGGGCGGGCTCCTGTCTGGGCCGGCCCGCTGCCGCAGTAGCAGCTAAGCTGTAGTTCCCAAGCTGCCTCGCGGCTCCATTTGAGCCCCATCTTGAGCGAGGGGAGTGAGCAGTTTGAATTTCAGCTCCTTCGGCAGCGCTTGGGAGCGGAGCGCGCACGGAGTGTAAAGGAGCCCGGCCCACTCTACTCCACGCCGCCTCGCTTCCACCCCACCCGGCGGAGCTGGTTCGTCGGGAGAGAGCCGTGTCGACGAGGCCCGCCCGCCTGAGGGGGCCGCTGTGAGCCGGGCTCGTTCCCTTTTCCCGTTCACCCCCCCCCCCCCGACAAGATGCTCCTGGTGCTGATCTCCAGGTAGAGAGTGAAGGCAGGGCGGGCGGCCTGCGCTTCGTTCGGGCTCGCCGGCTGCCGCCGCCCCTCTCCGACACTTGACTGACTGACGAGCGGCCTTGGGCCCGCCTCAGGGACCCCGAGTCTCGCCGGAAGCCCCGCGGAGCAGCTTGACTTACAGCGCCACCCCGGCCTCAACTCCGAGGAAGGAACCGCAGCTGCGAAGGGGGAGAGAAGAGCTCCGCTGAGGGGAAAAGAAGAGGAGGCGGCGGCGGCGGCGCCGCCCGCCCAGGGGCCCGTAGCCTTGCTAAGGGGGAGGAAGAGGAGGAGTCCTGCCGCCGCCCCCCTTCCCTCCTCTCTGCCCCTCGCCAACCCCAGGCCTGGTGGCCGCCTGCTGAGCCGGGGCTGTGTCGTCGTGAGGCCGGAGCCGGAGGAATGTGCGATACCGCCGGCGTCTGCGCTCTAGACAGAACGTGATCCTCTCTCGCCCCCTCCCTCCGCCAGGCCCGGCTCGTGTGACCGGCTCGGACTTTTTTCCTTCACCCGGCGGCTGCCGCGAGGGCAGGTGGGCGGAACCCCTGACTCTCCTCTCGCTCAGTCTCCTTCCTTCCTCGCTTCCTTCCCTCCCTCCTCTCCTCCCTCCTTCGCCGGGGAAGGCACCATGTCCAAGATGCCGGCCAAGAAGAAGAGCTGCTTCCAGATCACCAGCGTGACGACGGCCCAGGTGGCCAGCAGCATCACTGAGGACACGGAAAGCCTGGACGACCCGGATGAATCCCGCACCGAAGACGTTTCCTCCGAGATCTTCGACGTGTCCCGGGCCACGGACTACGGACCCGAAGACGTCTGCGAGCGTAGCTCTTCCGAGGAAACTCTCAACAACGTGGCCGACGCCGAGACTCCCGGGACGGTCTCTCCCAACCTGCTTCTCGACGGGCAAGTAGCTGCAGCCGCGGCGGCGGCCTCTGGGGGTGTACAACAGTCGCTGCCTACTGCTGTTCCAGCGGCCAACGGAGGGGCCGTTCCCAGGAGCACCGCGGTGCCCCCAGCGGCGGCCGCCCAAGCCTCCTCAGTGGCAGCAGGAGGCAGCAGTGCGCAAGCTTTTGCTGGCCCGGGAGCCGTGCCTCTAACGGCTACCGCCGCATGCAGCTCCCGCTTTAGGGTGATCAAGTTGGACCACGGTACTGGAGAGCCCTACCGACGGGGGCGATGGACGTGTATGGAATACTATGATCGGGACTCGGATGGCGGGGCCGTTTTAGCCCGGACTGGGGATTGCATTAGACACAACAGTACGTTTGAACAAGCTGTTCAAGATAGGGACAGTGGTTTAGGTGCAACCGGGGGCTCATTGATAGTCTCTGGTGTGGCAACGTCGGCACATGGCCCCGACTCTGTGGCTGACAGCTCTCTTGCTGCTGTGTCACAGCTACTCCAGCCAGAGAAAATCGAATCGAAAATCCAGCCCTCTCCGCAGCAACCTAATTTTGTCATTGGGCAGCAGCCCATAGGCGGGGCTGTGCCTCACAGTAGTGCTCAGTTGATGTATTCAGGGGCTACAGCGGCAAGTCAGCAAATGATGGGGCCTCCGCTGCAGCCTCAAGTAAATACACAGAGCATGGGACAAGCTGCACCCAATGGGAAAGGCATGCCACCTTCGAATGTAGCAATAGTCCAGACAAATTTGCCCATGCCACAACAGCAGGTACAGCAAGCGAATGTACCAGTGACTCAGACACAACAGTTCGCTTATCCTCAATCACAGATTCAGCCAGTACATCTGGTGCCAGCTCAGACGCCTGGCCAACCAGAATACATTCAACATATGACAGTAATTCAGTCTCAAGGAACTACTCAGCAGGCTGCTTCAGGCTCTGTTCCAAGCACTGGAGCTCCCAGTCTTCCAGCAGCACAAGTAGCTGGTCAGAATCCCTCACCTTTAGGAGTGCCAGTGATGGGAGTTTCTTCACAAGCTGGTGAAACAGTAGGACAGGGATCTGGACTAATGCAGAGCAGCCTGACAACTCCAATTCAGACTGTCATTCCACAGCAAGGAGGTGTGGTGCAGCCAAGCATTGGACATGCAGGAGTTGTGCAACAGAAATCCATGACTCAGCAACAAATGGGTGGAAGCAATCAAGTGTCTGGTGCTCCTCACAGCATAGTCCCTGGAGTTCAGAATGTGCCTGCAGCTGTGCCGGGTACTAGTGTGCCTAGTGTGTCTTCAGCTTCTGTTACTATGCCAAATGTCCCTGTTACTTTAGTCCAGTCCCAGCTGACCAGCCATACATCTGTCAGTAGGAGTTCCAGTGTTGTCCAGCAGCACATCGGCCTTCCTCTGATCCCAGGCACGACCAACATACCCACAAACCTGCCACAATCTAACATTGGACAATTTCAGACTCAACCTTTAGGCCAGATTGATGATACTAGAAGAAAATCTGAACCCCTACCTCAACCACCACTTTCTCTCATTGCTGAAAACAAACCTCTTGTGAAGCCACCTATTCCGGACACTTTAACAAACCCTCTTAACTTACCTGCAACTACTCCTATGAACAGTCTTGCCAGCTCTGTCTTTGGCATATCTATTCCTGTTGATGGTGATGAAGACAGGTATTTATCTTTTTTAATACAAAAATTTGTACTTAGTTTAAGGTTTGACAATACTCGTTTTGTCAAGTTTAAGAATTCCTTAGTAGTCTGCCCAAAATATGTGATAAATGGATAGATCAACCTCTGTTGTGTAGCCAAAATGTGTGTAAAATATATAGGGGAGAACATAGGGGAAAGAGACTATGAAAATTCATCTTGTCCAGAAAAGCACTGTTTTTTTCTGTGTCCTTGGAAAAAGTTTCATTGACTGTTAAGCCTATCAGATACACTAGGTAACTTGAAGATAACTAGGATTGCTATTCCATTATTAAAGGAAATGTAAATAATTTAGCGTTCAGGTGGAAGCAATAATTAACAGGCTTTATAAATTAAAAAACTCCTTAGAAGAAAAACACTGTTTGCTCTTTTATTAAGATTTTATAGGCACAGAAAATTATGATGGAAATGCAAGGTAAAATGCTACTGGAGGAAATGCATGTAACTCAGAGCAGATCAGTAGCATGTTTCCTCCAATAATCTTAGGGTAATTACTGCAGAAGCTTGCTAAGGACGATAGTTCATAGAGAAAAATAAGTAGTTTGCATTTTGGCTTCGAGTTGACTTTTAAGTAGAACCATTACTTCACCACGAGTGTGATTACTCTTTAAAGAAAATTAAAGAACTTGGTGGTTAAATGTTCAGTTTAAAGCAGGTTATAAAGACAGCCCAAGTCTGTGCATATTTACTTAGAGCCAAGTTCTATGTGCAGCTGCAGAGAGTTTCAAGAATTTCAAAGCAAGTTGCACTGTTAAGAGTTTTTGTTAAGACTTTAATGGACAGAAAGGCAAATGTAGGCCTTAACCTCTTTAGAAGAACTCTCATAGATAAAACATCTTTATATGGCTTCTAGCTCATTTCACTGGTGAAAGTACCAAATTTGGCAATGTAGTCCACACACTAATGATGAACTATTAAAGGCTTTAACAAACAAAATTGGATAGCTTTTAAAGGTCAGATATAAGAATCATGTACTACAAGATTTATTGATATAAGAAAGGTATGAGTGAAAGTAATGAAGAGAGAAGGATGGGATGGGCAGAGAACACTGACCCATCCTTCTGCTGAATTTTACTGGCAGGGATGCTCCACAGAAAACCTCTGGCCTAGTTCTGCCAGAGTTTTTCTTACAGCAGAATTGACTGTGAGAAGGAAGTTTTATTCAATGTAACTTTAAAGGTGTGGAATTACTTGCCTTGAAATGTATTCATTTCCTTAAGCATCTTTTAAATACTGTATGAAATTGTGTATGTGTGAGTCTTCTGGTACATTAAGTTGTATGAAATATTTCCCACATTCTAATATAGACCAGAGCTGTAGTTGTTGACAACTTTATTTGTGATTTAAATAATAAAAATCGGCCTTAATTGTGGCTTTGCAACAATTGATAGCACAGTAGTAGCAATTGAGTACTCTGTCTGTAAATCAAGAATGTTGCCGTTGGATACTGAAGTTTTAACAATAATAATGTTATATATCTCATTTTGGGAGTTCTGTGCCTGACTTCTAGATTAATGGGACTAGATGGTGTGAAAATAGATTGCAGTAGCAAAAAGTTTGATAGTACTTTTAAAGCAGATGCATGGAATTTATAGGACCTGCTCTGTCAGCAGAACCTGTTTTAATAATACAGCTGATACTGCTAAAGATGCACACAGCCTTTATTGCAATCTTCTGGAGTACTTTGCCTTTTTGAGCAGATCTTTCCCAATGCTGCTCCATTATTTTGTGATTGATGGGTATAGTAGTATACTACCTTATATACTAGTATATAAAATTATAGTAGCATACAATTCTTTGCACTGTAAAAAAAGTTAAACTGTAAACCTGTTTGCATACTCTTGCACACAAGTGGAAACTCTGTGGAACACTTCAGTAATCTTTATGTGAAGAACAGCTGTTTTACTACACCCACTTTCCCAGAGTTCTCATAGCATGCTTGGTGCGTGTTCACATGTATATACTGTTATAACATCTTTCTCTTCCTTTTCCCTTTATGGTAGAGAGATCTTATTAACAGAAGATTGACTGGTTTGGGCCACTTTAAGCAGCTGTGTGTACTAAGAATTGAATAAATATGTAAAAATAAAAGATATGGGGAAATTGCTATGGGGTAACAGTGGGCAGAATGTAATGGATCAGGTAACTTGTGCCCTCTGCCTTGTACTGTTAGAGTCAGCTTAATGCTGTCTCAAGTCAAACAATTATGAATTAGGCCTCCATGAGCTAGCATGGCATGGGTGGGTAACATCCATAAATTCAAAGTAAGAGAGATTTTATTGACCTTGCACTAACATTAACAAGTTTGGTTAACCTCAGTGTGATGTAGTGATTAGAGTGTGGGACTGCAATCTGGGAGGAAAATCCCCATTCCATCATGGAAGCTTGCTGGGTGACCCTGGGCTAGTTGCACACTCTCAGCCTAACCTACCTCACAGGGTTGTTGTGAGGATAAAATGGAGGAGAGGAGAACAGTGTAAGCTACTTTGAATTCCCCTTAGGAAGGAAGGCAGAGTGTAAATTAAGTAAATAAATAAACCTTTGTGGGTTTTTTTAAGGTTGCATTCTATTCTTTGTCATTTCTAGCTTTTTGTAAGAAGGGCAGTTTTCAACTACTGTTTCTGTCTGGAGTATCAGTTCAGTATGGTTGCTTCCCATAGGTCACGTGTATTAGTAAGAGGACTAGAGGAAGATTAAACAAGAGACCAGTGGTAACTTACAGGTTAACAAAATTTATTTCAGCGTGAACCTTTGGGTCAGAGCTCATGTTAAGGGAAAGATGTAGTCTGTGTAATATTGCAGGGCATGTTTTGAAACAATAGTAGGTATCCTTCAGAAAATGCTAAATCAATGCCAGTGGAATAGACTGATCTTCCTAATCAACATTTCAGTAGCTACAGTTGAGTAAATAAACCACATCCATTTAATGCATTTCTTGTTTAAGCAAGTTCAAATGTAAGTTAAAAATATGCTTAAACATTCATCTTTTTACATGAAGATATTATTATGAGGGCCTGTAATATAGAATCCCAGTGAACTGAACATGCATGAACATTTGATGCATGAAATTAGTACTGAAGTACTTGATAGAATTAAACATATTTAAGTATTTGTGACAAGATTTAAAAGGGAACATTAGTGAAGTCTTAGTTTTTGAATCTCTTTCCAGTGGTGCTTATAGTTAGAAGCTTGCTTGTGTGGAGTAGCTTGTTTAATCATGTTCACTCGATGAAGGAATTGTATTAAAAGGGGGAGGAGATCGGTTCCTTCTCCTAGCACAGGTCCAGAAGCAGCTTCCAAGTGTTGTCTGTTTTTCTGTTTTAAAAAGCTCATATTAGGGATATGGAATGTGATGCAGCTGTGGTTGCCAGGTCAGAACTTCAGCATTAAGTTTCTTCTCTGTCTTGGAGGTTGGTATGTAGTCCAAGGCTCAGCCCTGTTGAGAACATTACCTACAGTATGTGATTTGGTAAGTATTTGTTCTCTGTCTCATGGGCAGAAAGCAATCACCACCCAGAATTTTTAACTGGGAGGTGCTATAAATGGTATTTGCTTTTTTACCATCATTCTTCCTCTCTTTCCTGTTGATCTAGTTAAAGGCTGGCTAGGTCTCTTCATTTAAGTGTTAATTAGGTCATAATTGGTGCCTGTGCTGTATAGGAAGAAAGTGTGCTGGGAATTAATATGCAAAGGAATTATAAATTCAGGTAGCCTAACTAGTATTCAAGACACAGCTCTAAAGTATATCCGTCTGTAGTGTCATTATGGAAGTTCTGTAGTCAGTTCTCATTGCATTTAGAAGGTAAGTAATATGTAACAAATGACTCACTGAATGATGTGTCATATTAGTATAAATAAATTGTAATTGAAATGTCTCCCTTTAATGCTTGATGAAAGGTCTTTCATTGAGATGATGAGGTAGTCCTAATCATTTTTTTAAAACTTATTGGCAGTAATTATACTACATTGGTAGTCAGAACAGATCTCTCTTAATCCAGTTGAATCTAAACATCTGCTCAGTTTCTAAAACTATGACTAGCTGCTTACTATCATTTCGGCTCTTGAGAAATATGTTGCCACTTGAAATAATGCATAATTGGAAAAGCTACTTGGGGTACATACTACAAGGCTGGCTAGAAAGGGCAGAGAACAGAGAAAGCTGACCAGTGTGAACCATGCAGGCTGTAGTCCAGGAACTGATGAATGGTCACAATTGTGAGTGGTCAACAGCAGCCACTTGATTGCTGAAAACCTGATTGTAAGGCCCTCTTCATAGAGTATCTCCTTCTCTTCACTTAAAAAAGGCTGTTTGTATAGTGTACTGATAGTAGCTGATAAAGTACTACAGATGCTAAAAACAAAGCTGTGGAGGCTTTTAAATAATGGAGTAGACCTTGCATGAGCATTAAAATTGATAAAGGTTTCCTTATGCTTTATGCAGAGTGTTCTCTATATGCTCTGAGAATAAAAATAAAGAATTATGCAAATTGAAAACAGTAGGCGCTGCTGACATGCTGCTGTTGCTGAATTTCATATCTGTTTTCAAATTGTGTTCAGAACAGTTTCAGTCAAGCAGCATTTTGCCATGCTGAAATGAGCGGTGGATGTAGACCAGAAACAAATTAAAGTTAGAATCCGGTTGAGACCTTAAGCATCCCCATGATAATAGCAGTGAGCTACTTCCTACAGTTAAGAATGTTTGTTATGAAAGAGAAGTAAATTGTAATTGTAAACAGAATAATAAAGTTTGTAGTGAACATTCTAATTCCTAAGAACTTAGTGCATGAAATCATTCCTCACTGTTGCTGTGTTAATTTAAAAATAGCCGTGTAGGATCTGCTCAGAACTGCTTTCATGTCTAACATTTCTTTCTGAGACATGAAAAATATTGCTGGCAAAGGAATGTACAAAGGAACATCATAGTAACGGCAATCTTTGACAATTTTATGTACTAAATTGGATGATCTGAAATGTTGTACTGAGATCTGGATTTATACTGTGGAAGTGGAAGGAAGGGCGAGAGTATATTTCTAGTAGGGTATAGAATATTACTAAACTTCAGTAGCAGCAATCTGGTGTAAAGCATACTGAAGAGTGCCAACCTCTTAAGGCCTTTTCTGGGCATTTGATTTTCTTACATTTCAGTGCATTAAAATTGCACGGACCTAAAATCTTGTAGAAGCAAAAGAAGGAAGTAGCTTAGAATTATGATTTAACTGCTAAAACTGCATTGGATCTCTTTCAGCAATAAAAAGTATTGGGTTCTATCCTACTGCTCAGCTAAATAAGGAGCCTATCCTTGGCAAAGAGCCTCTGCACTTAGTTCAGAGAAGTGTTAGGATACCACCTCATGTCGTCAAGTTCTTAGAATACCATTATCATGTTCAGCTCAAAAGCACACATTGAAGTTTATTTAGGAGCCTGTGATAACATTTAGTACTTATATTATAACTCTTCTATCAACAGTAGACATAACTAGAACAGAAGTAATAAATGGTGGTTTAAACTTTCTAGTATTTGTCTGAATAAGGAAATTTACTAAACATCCATGATCTGTTTCACTTGATAGACTGTTTTTGCTAGTTATCTTCAGTGGAAAAATAAGTCTAAATAGACACAGTACCAAGCTTGAAATAAAACTGACAGTATCTTTCAGGGCAGAATATTTTTCAGACATTTATATTAGAAACCCCCTTTATGACAGTGGTGTATTATACAGGATTATGGGGCATATTTTGTGGCACATGAATCAGCCTGGGTGGAGGAAGTGGACCTCTTATTCACACAGCCTGTCTTGATAGATCTATACTGCAGAGAGAGACTATTAGTCTTTCAGAGAAGCTTTTGTAATTATTGATCTTAAAATGTTCGACACCTTCTGAGGAATCCCCGAACTCTCCAAAATGCACTTTGAATACACCTGACTTAATGGTTAAAAACCTTTGAAGAGCTGTTTCAAATGGTTGCATATAGGGGCCAGGGTCATGCCCAGTGGAATTACCTTTTTTTCTCCCTTTGAAAGCCCTCCTCCCCCACATCACAATCACAAACAGCTTCTGAAACTCCCTTCAGTTTCAGGTGAGATCTGTTGAATAAATTAGTAAATACATTGCTACATAGACTGGTTTTCTACTTTTAAAAAGCCTCTACTTTTATAGTGCAGTGCTTTAATATAAAACAACCAATAAAAAGAAAGCATAATAGTAACAATCTGATTTAAAAAATCAGGCACAATCCATAAAAATCAGCAACATTAATCTGTCGTGAAAGCCTTTGAGAATGTAAAGGTCTGGACCTGTCAGTGGAATTAAAATGATACAGACATTTAATGAAACTGTCTGAAAAGGGCAGCCCATAAACAGGCTGTCATCACTTATTATAAGGTGATGACTGAGGGCAGGTGCACCCAGCTAAGAACCTTGGATGCATACCTTAAAGAATGGGCAGGTTTATATGGGAAACCTGATACTTCAAGTACCCTGACCTCAAAATATTTATGGCTGTAAATATGAACTTTGCTCAGAAAAACATGGCAGTCAGTGGATCACCAGAGACGTGCTGAAATCTGCATATTCTGTTAGTAATCTAAGTGCTATATTCTCAACAGTTTTAAGTTAAAATGTTTTTGAGGGCAGCCCCATGTATACAGTGCATTGTAGCAATCTGATATGGTTTAAGTGCGCTAGTAAATGTGACAAGGCTATCTCTGTCTAAAAAGGGTCATACCTGGCACACTAGTTAAGGTGGTGAAAATTACTTTGTGCAACAGATTCAACCTAGGCATCCAAAGTAAATAATGGAACAGCCTGTCTTTGAGGGGGTTGGATCCCGTCCATGATAGCAAGATACATTGTTGTATCACTGTGTCTTATCTAGATTAAGGGTCAGTAAATTGGCTGGAGAGCCAATAAATTGACCCTCATCTAGTCACTTTTACTGATGTATTCTGATATAAAGAAGCAGAGCTGTGTGTTGTCCCTATACTGGTTTAGTTTCACACCATATCTCCATAGTTCCCTACCCAGAAACATCCTCAACCAATGTTAAACAGCATGTAGGACAAAATAGAACCCAGTGAACCACTCTAGTGTGCTGGGGAAAAAGTGCGGAGCTCTGAGCCACCTTCTGGAACCTACCAACTAGTTGGAGTGGAACCACTGAAGCCATAGAACCTCTTGGGCTCATCCCAGTCATGGGGTTCAGAAAGTTACTGTTGTCAATGTCATCAAAGGTAACTGATAATTCTAAGAGAACCAACATGGTTGCATTCCTACTCTTGTTTCTCCTAGCACATGATGACCAAGGCAGTTTCAGTGCCAAACCCAGACTAGAAACCAGATTGAAATGTGTCAAGATAAGGCATCAGGATAATCAGCATCATCCAATAGTGTCTAGTTGCCAAGTAGGGTAAGGTGTCCTGTTTGAGAAAACCAAAGTAGTCACACAGTGCAATCCTAAGCAGAGTAATGTCTTAGTGAATGGGCTTACAAATGTGTAACTGTGTTTAGGTTTGCCCTGTTGGATATACTAGTCATAAGCCTCTCTAGATCCTGGCCACTTTTCATGTGTGTATCTGCTGCTTATTTCATGTAAAAAGTGGTTCCGTGTTTAACTAAAAGAATTGTTTTCCTCAGATAATATATACAAGGCTATTCACTATGTAAGCATTGTTGGTTAGTATGGTAGGCTTTCTTTGTTGCTGGTGTGGGCTGCCATTGGGAGACATGGGGAGGTTGCCATCAAGTCACAGCCAACTTATGGCAACACCATAGGGTTTTCGAGGCAAGAGGTGTTCAGAGGTGGTTTGCCATCTTCTGTCTCTGCATAGTGACCCTGGTGTTCCTTGGTGGTCTCCCATCCAAATACTGAGCATGGCTGACCCCGTTTAGCTTCTGAGATGCGATGACAACAGGCTACGTGGCCTGACCAGGTCAGGGCCAGACATGGTATACTGAACCTGTAAAGGAGCAAAACTAGGAACTAGCCTGAAGTAATTCAAAGGTGGGTAAGACTCTTTGGTTAGCTGCTAGAGGTCTGTTGATCTTCATCCTTTAGACCTTAAAGTGATTCCATGGAAACTGTTGGTACGTAAACACTGACCAGTCAGTGATCCATAAGACTTATGTGAAAAATTGTGGGGTAAAAGGTGGTATAAGAATCTTTCTTCTAAAGCGTTTTACAAAATATGTTTTACAAAAGTTGAACAGGACACACTTTGTATGACATGTAGAAAATAGTTGTGAAAATCCATTTCCCGATTAAGGGGGTTTCTACAGATGGACGTCATTTCAGGTATCTACCATTCTAACCCTGAAAGATGTGATTTCCTGGAAGAGAACAATCTTAGTGGGAAAGTTTGTGCGAGGGGAGAAGGCCATTCTGGTACCTGGGTTCCAGAGGCAGATTTGCTTGTGATTCAGCACCATGCATGAGAGAATGTTTTGTGTGCTCCCTAGAATAGAAGAGGTTTTGGAGGCAGAAACAGCATAGTATGTTAAAAGTATGGTGGGGCACAAGGAAATATTTACACAAAGAGCAAAGTAGGAAATAAAACCATAACAGCAGCAATAAAGATAAAAATGATCTGTATTCAGATCTTGTGCTGGATGGCCAGTTAGCAGGGGAAACCCCTATGGAGACCAAGGATTTGCTAAAGAAATGCTTCACGGGTTTTTGTGAGCCTGTATATCTTCCTTTCTGGGTGGCATGTTTGCAGTGCGTATTTGTTGCTCTGTTACTAAGCTGGAAACACCAAAACACTGGATACTGATGACGGTCATTTCCGAAGTTTGTCTAGACCAGTAGTTTGCATGTTACAGATGCAGCTACAACAGCAACTCTAAGGGAATAATATAACCATGGGAGTAAAAGAACAGAGTGCTGTAACAAATTGAAGGAGACAACCTACAGTCTAAAGTAATGACATCTCTCCTGACACTTTCAGATAATGGTCTTGAGAAAGTGCTCTGAGAAGGAAAAATTTAGGTTTTTACTCTCCCTATGAATCATTAGATATAGAACAGAAATGCAACTTGGATCTAATGGAAACTCAAATCTTTCCCTTTATTTTGGTACGAGAAAGGATGATGAAGCAATGTTGTAGATTCTGTGAAAATTCTGAAAGGAGCAAGGTATCCGAATAGAAGCTAAACTTAGACTTTACCCATATTCAGCTTGACCCTTACACATTTCCCATGATTTTTTTAGCTGGAAGCTTAAATATCTTTGTTTCATTTTCAGTGGTATTTTCTTGGCCCTTTTAGTAGCTGCTGTTTAGTAGAGTTATTTGGGAGGGTCTCCTCCTTAGATAAGGGATGACAGCTATGAACATCTGGATTCTTGAGTTATGCTTTTATAAAACAATAGCACATTCAGCTGGCTGGAAAAGACCCTGCTCTTCCTGATTATGGACCCTAGGATTGCAGGAAATGAGACATGGACAGAGTATGCGGTATCCACCCATAATTAGAAGACTATAACACTTTAGAAATTGTAGACTAAAGACACATTCTGTGGGGCAAGAAAGAATGTTATGTCATTGGAGAAGAGTACATCAATGAATGCCTGAACTGTCTGAATTTGTTTCAGGAACTTAAATTCCTGTAAACAGAATCTCTCATTAGATGTAATGAAAGCACCAATTTCGATGGTTTTATAAATGCAAAACAAAATATTGAAAGTATTCTTGAATCTGTTTAATGTGTTTGATGTCTATCTGAAAAAATGTAAAATCTCTCCCTTTTGGGTGCTTGATCCTCCAGGCATCTTCTAATTTCAGCGTTTCCAAATATTGAAATACATTTTTGGGTAGTCTACCTCTTTTAAAATTCTTTGATCTATCCTTTTTTGGATCTAATACGCCATTCATGTCTTCAAAGATCATTATATCTTCGTCTTGAAATTCTTGCATAATTTGGGAAAAGTTCTGAAAAATATTACCTTTAGCATTATTTGGTGCATATATTATTGCTTTCATGCACACTTTGCCTTCCAGAAATCTTGTTTTTAAAATTTGATATCTTCCATCTGGGTCTCTTAGTTCTAATTGTGGGTTACTCTGCATTTTAAGTTTTGAGCTGAAGCAAGATATACTTTACCTAATTCTTTATTATTTTAAAATATGCTCATGTTTCTTCTTTATATGAGTTTATGTAGGCATGAAATATCTGCATTTTGTTTTTTAAGCTGATTTAAAGTTTTCATATGTTTTGAGGGAGAGTTCAGTCCATTAATGTTTACTGATACTAGCCATGACCATTTCTAAGCTCTTAGTCTTTGAACTTTGCTTTGAGTTGCTTGGAGTTTTTCCTTCAGTTCCTCTGTGTAAATCCTTTGCTTGCAGTTCTTCAACTAATTGCTTGGCTTGTTCCTCTCTCAGGATTACTTTCCTTCCCTTTGTTAAGTATACCTCTATCGCAGATAGTATTTTCCACTGGTACTTTGTTTCTTTCTCTTGTAAAATCTGTCTCAGAAAGTCAAAGTCTTTCCTTTTCCTTAATACACTTGCTTGGTCGATCCTGGAAGGTCTGCACTTCTTTTTCTGCTGCTTTAGGTGGAAATTCTCTCTAGTTCTTCAATATTACATCTTGTGTTTTCTTATGAGTTAAATGGACCAATATATCTTGAGGCAGTTTGTGCCTGGGTGCAAATCTTGAATTCACTCTAAATATCTACTCACTATCAGAAAAATCTCCTTGTATCTTCAATAAATCTTGAAGCAGCTCACAAAAACTCTTCTAAATTTAGCCTGGGATGCCTCGAAAAATGCAGGTTATTTGATCTGCATTGGGTTTCCAAGATTTCAATTCTTTGTTCTGCTTTCTCAATCTGACAGTCTTGTCTTTGTAAATATTTATCATTATCTTTTTGCTTCTCTTCTTACAATTGTAATTGCTTGTACTTTTACAATAATTTCTGATAGTCCAGCCGATAGATCTTGACGTGCTTCTTGGATGTTCTTCTGAGTTCTTTCCTCAGATTCTTGAATGTTTCTCTGGATACTCTGAATGTTCTTCTGGGTTCTTGCCTCAGATTGTTGCATTTAATGAGCCAGTGTTCGTAATAGCTTTTCCACCAGTTCTTTGATTCTTTGGTTTTCATCTGTTTCTTCTAGTTTCCTTTTATCTTTTTGACACATTCCAGTTGCCATTCTTCTTTCCAGTCTTCTTTTTAAAAATATGATACAAACTTTCCATGTACGTATTTTCTACGTATATTTAAAAAGTATTACTAACAAATAATATTCTAAATAAGAGCGATGGGAATAAAAAAGCAGATTATATCTTATTAGTGATTATTCTACATGTCCTAAACTATGACACCAACAGAACTGTTTCTTTGTCATCTGTTAAGATTTAAAATTAATGAAACAGGGAGAATAATGAGGAAAAGGTAAAAACAGAAACAAGAAGACAGGAGAAATAAAGATAAGAATAAAAATAAAATAGGGAAAAATTAAACTTAGTGTGTGTGTAGATATATATGTATATTTAAGAAAAGTAGTTTAAAAGTTTATATTAAATAATATTAGAAAAATATATTAAAAAGGAAAGGAGAAAAATGTAAGATAAATAAAATTTTACTTTTATATTGGCCCCTATAAATCTGTATTAGTCTGTTACAATTCCCCCAAGACAAGCTAAAGTAAAAAATTTAAAGATCTTTATTTTGTTTCCTGTTGCATTGATTTCATCTGAAGTTGTTAGAAAAAGGGAGAAAATATTGTAAAAATTAGTACAGAATCTTCTTGTTGCTTTTTGTTCTAGTGAGTATCAAAGAGTATGCTTATGTAAATAATTAGGAGGGGAAAATAAATCTTATCTTTCTGCTGAACAATCTTTTGGTGAATCAGTCAATTTATGTGTTGCTTTCTCTTTACTTTCTCTTTACTGCATCATTCCGTAGCTCTCCTGTGTTGGAGCTATAGTCCAGTAAAATGTAAAAAAAGAGCCATAAAGGCATTTTTTATGGATTGATAAAGAAAAAAAGAGAAAATAACAAAAGCTGAGGAGTTCGACTTTGAAGTCAGAAGCTACCTTATCTCCATTGCTCTTGCTGGAACCAGAACTTGGTGAAGCTATATAGATCAGGCCCCTCCCCCCGTGGTTCATCTGTCAGTTGGGTCTCCCCAGTGGGGGAGAGGTAAGAATAGAATAATAAATACTCCCCTTCCCTGACTTGTTATGTCAAACGGTGAGATAAGTCTGGAGCCTTTAAAAAATGCTCTCTTCAAGTTGCCATTTCCCCATAAATCAATTAAAATGATCATAACACAAGAAAGGAGTCATATAATCAGAGATGGACTTTTGAGAATATGGTTTACACACCGGAAGGCATTGATCCCCCAACATTCTCTGTTCGTGTTCCCAGTAGAAGCTTATCAAGAAATAAAAGTGTTTTTTTTTTAAGGTACAGCAATATGGTAAATGCTCAGGGGAAAATCAAGCCCTGGCAAGATATTAGAGATGAAGGAATCAACATTCAATGGCTGTTATATTATCAATTTCAAAAATACTATTTACTACTTTGGATATGTAAGTTATTACTTCAGTTAGAAGCAGAAGAAGAACAAGTGAAAAAATGTATGATTAAATGGATGAGAATTTTAGAGAGCAGATTCCTGTGAATCAATGGGAATGCTAATGGGACAAAGAAGTTTATAGCCAGCCAGGCATTAAGAGAAAACTGGTACAAAATGTTTTTGGATGGTATATAACCCCAAAGGTATTGAGAAAGTAGGCAAAAACTGCAAAGGAAAATGCTGGCAATGTCAAGACATAGATGGAACATTTGCCATATGTGATGGACTTGTAAAAAAGCAAAAAGATTGAAAGGAAATACATGGAAAAATGCAGAGCATATTAAAATTTAAATTCCTTTTGGAAGCTAAGAATATGCCATTAGGTATACTGCCTAATAAATTAGAAGAAGAGGAGATTGGATTCATACCCTGCCCTTCACTAGATGAAGAAGTCTCAAAATGGCTTACAATTTCCTTTTTCTTCCCCTCCCCACAACAGACACCCTGTGAGGTAGGTGGGGTTGAGAGGGCTCCCTCGAGAACTGCTCCAGAGAACAGCTCTGAGAGAGCCATGACTGACCCAAGGTCACACCAGCAGCTGTATGTGGAGGAGCGGAGAATCAAACCTGGTTTTCCAAGATTACAGTCCGTGCTCCTAACCACTACACCAAAAATTTTGGAAGAGATATGCAAATATATGGTAACAGTGGCTAGAATGATCTATGCAGCAAAATGGAAATTAGATGTCTGTCCAAGCTTAGAAGAATGGGAAAATAAGCTTGTGGACTATGCAGTAACAGAATGTTTTTTGCAAAAATATTTATAGTGATATAAGATAAAGTATCATGCAAAATACAAATATTTGAGAAACAGATCAAATACAAAAATTGAGGAGAGATGGAGTGTGTATTATGCAAGCAGAAGACAAATTTCAAATGAGAAGCAGTTTTAAAATTGAATATAAATATTGCAATTCAGTAGCAGAATGAGAACAAATTTTGAATATAAATGAATAAGTGGATTTTGTGCAGAAACATCTTTTATTTTTTATTATGAGATATAAAAGCCTTTCTGTTGTATTATGATATATTAAAAGTTACAGCAAGTATGTAGAAATGGTGAAATACATAGTGTTGAATATGTAGTAATGATGAAACTAATGTAGTTGCAAAATAGATCGGTTATGAAAATTGAAAATAAAAATGTTGAATATGAAATTACGCCAACAGAAGTAAGGACCATTGTATTTTATGGATAGCATCTTAAATTATAATAAAATGGATGTTGGGGAGAAATATTTTCTGTTTTATACACTCTGTAATATATAATTATCCTTGATATATTCAATTAATTATCTAATCCCTCTTCTCCTTTTTTGTATCCCCTCTATACTATTACTCTGTCTAAAATAAAAAGTATATATCAAAACACACACATACACAAAGTATTCTTCTCCCGCCATTCAATCCAAAATGCTAGTTTCTGGGGAAACTAGCTTATAAAAATAATTAAAATCCTTGATAACAATATCAAATTTTAGAGAACATTAAAAGCAGGGAATAACTAGTAAGACTAGTAATACAGCGATATCATCTAAAAGCATCAATCTAATGCAGCATCAAGACATAAAACACTGACCTAAAAGATCTGGGAGAACAAATATGCTTATACCTGTTTCCAAAATGATAACAAATCCAATGTGATTCAAGCATCTGGGGAGGACGTTCCAAAGCTTGGATGCCCTTTTACATGCCCTGGAAGTTGGCAGCCCTGTTTGTCAACTTGACCAAGGTGGTGTTTGTGCCAAGACCAGACCTGAAGTTAGAATGGAATTGGCCTAGATAATTAGTCTCATCTAACAATGCCTTGATATCCCTGAAAAGGGGATATTTGCTGCAGGACAGTAGTTCAGGTTTTTTCCTTAATGTATTATCAGTAGTCTGTAAGCCAGTATTCTACCAGCTAGTGGCAACAGTGTGTTTTATCCTGGCAGGTAACTTCCCCAAGGGCCGGATGACACACTTTTCTGAAGCTTGATTTCAGTAGAAGCAGGCATCCCTAATTCTGTATAGGAAAGGGTTATGAGCTTGTCAGCTGGAACTATTTTCAGTCTGTGTTGGGTCGGAAGAGAGGGAGATTTAGCCCAACCCAGGAGAAACTGCAGTTGTAGAAGTCATGGAGGTGGAAGGGAGGAGCTCTACTATATAGCACTGGCAGCATTCAGAGAAGGTGCTTCTTCAGCCAGTGGCAGGACAGAGAACCTCAAAAGTGGGCAGCATTTGGATTCGGTCATGCATCTCATGAAGGAGCAGCCGTAACAGACGTAAAGGGAAAGAGACCTAGTCTTTAGCTTGACATCTTCTTACAGCTACAGTTCTTTCCACGCTTTCTTGAAAGTAAGACCCATTTTGCGTAGTGTGTCTTACTTCTGAGTAAACATGCATAGAATTATACTTCCAGTGTTTATAAACAGTATGTTTTGCAGTGCCTTGAACCGGATAGTCCAAGCTAGCCTGATGTCAGAACTTGGGAGCTAGGCAGGGTCAACCCTTGTTCTTGAATGGGAGACCAGCAAGAAAGTCCAGGATCATTACGCCAAGGCAGCCGAAGGCTGTCTCTGCCTCTTGCCTTGAAAACCCTAGGGAGTTGCCAGAGGTCAGCCACAACTTGTCAGCACTTCCCACCACCACCACCACGTTTTGCAGTACTGAATACACTACCTATTTTTTAAAAATTTGGTATACTTTGTGTTACAACCAGTGGGTGCTATTAACCAGTTTCAGATAAAGCCCAGTTGACCCAAAGAGCTACATTGATTCAATGTGCAATCTATTTCTTAGGGTCCCAGAGAGCTCATAGTGATCCCAGTGCTCATCTAGGCATGCTGTTAAAACACTCTGGTCTTTTGCCTCTGCTTTTGTGTTGTTTAGCAGTTAAAGATAGTGGGGTATAAGTTAACTCCATAATTTATAAGTAAAATGTGTTGATTCCATTCGGTATTATTGGCAGAGCTACCATGTTGTATGTGTTTGTTCCAAGCAGATTTAAGCCATTTGTTTAATTTCATTCAAGTGGGTAGCTGTGTTGGTCTGAAACAACAGAACAAAGTTTGAATCCAGTGGCACCTTTAAGACCAACAAAGTTTTATCCGAAGTGTAAATTTTCTTGTACAAAGCACACTTAAGAACATAAGAGAAGCCAATGTTGGATCAGGCCAATAGCCCATCCAGTCCAACACTGTCACACAGTGGCCAAAAATACCAGGTGCCATCAGGAGGTCCAGCAGTGGGGCCAGGACACTAGAAGCCCTCCCACTGTTGACGCCCCCCAAGCGCCAAGAATACAGAGCCTCACTTGCCCCAATCTATACCTTGTGGCTAATAGCCACTGATGGACCTCTGCTCCATATGTTTATCTAATTCCCTCTTGAAGCCATTCATGCTTGTAGCTCTCACCACCTCCTGTGGCAGTTAATTCCAAGTGTTACAACCAGTGGGTTCCACTTCGGACAGATCTTTGCACACGTAAGCTTACACTTTGAATAAAACTTTGTTGGTCTTAAAGGTGCCACTGGACTCAAACTTTGTTCTGTTTTATTTTATGTATTGACGAATGAAGGCAAAGAAGGTCCTAGCTTTATGCTGTTGAATTAAAGATGCAAAATAAAGTAGAAACTCTTTACCATTAATTATTTTTAATTAATCTTGTTTTACTACATATATGTTCCTTCAAATAAGTAACCGTTTACTTTTTCATATACGAGGACCTTACAAATTTTACTATGCTTATCACAATAGTAGTTCTACTGTAGCAGTTAGAATTTAATACAGTTACAGTTAAATACTGGTATCTGTCAAACATCAGAAAGTGTTGTTGATTTTTAAAGTAGATCCTCAAATCTTTGTCCCTCCCCAAGAAGATGGATACAACCACAAGCAGAGTTCTTGGAACCCCCATCATATGCATTAAAACTCTGGCTGGTCTTCCAGATCCACTAATCCCTACAACTAATGGCTTCTTGCTTTGTTTGATACTTTTGGCAGTAAACACTTTCTAAAAATTTATGCAAGAAGTATAGCTGTCTAGCAAGGACTGAACACATTGCACATCAGGGGGTGGAAAATGGTCTCTGGCAATTGATAAGAGATCATTAACTGGGACATGGGATGTAAAATATTGTGGTTGTTATTAGGCAGTCTCAGTGGATCAAGGCAATTAGATTCAAACTCCAAAAAAGATGGTGGTTGGATAGAAAAGTAGTATAAACTGGGTGGCGGGGTGGGAGGAGACATGCACAGAAATCTTATGGTACTACAGAGTGAAAAGAAAAATGGAAGTTTAGGCAGGGTTTTATGGAAAGAACAAAAATTTTAGAGGGAGAAGGAATGCAACTAGCTTGTAACTCCTTCAGTCCAAGTGGTTGGCCGCATTGCTTTTATCTGCTACTGACAATAGCCATAGAGCATTGGAATACCATGCCTCCTGCCCTGAATTTCATATGAGCTTTTGTTAATTCTGTATTAGCAAATAATCAATGTACTTTTTATTAAACCGTTGGATTATAAACCTGATTTATGAAATAATTTAAAAAATTTCACTGGACAGTTCATTTCCTTCCTTGGCTGAAAATTAATGGAAAATTTAAGCTCTGACTGGGTCATTGTTGTCATCTTGCCAAACTGCAAAAATACTTTATAACATGGCAGACCAACCAAATGTGTTATAAATTGGCAGGAGACAACTAGTCAAGTATTTAAGTAGCACATGAGATTTTTTTTTCTCGTCTTTGTAAATACCACACATAGGAGGCTGTATTGTGCCATCATGCTACTGAAATGTGAATGTTTTCCATATGCATTTAACCTTATATGTTAGCATGGAATTTCTGGTTGCTTATGTCGTAGTATGCTATCTAAGCTGCAATTATGCTGATACTCTTAATTCAGTGGCAGAACATTTTACTGCAAAACTGTATTAGTCACTTCAGTGCTGGAACAGGATCTCTGCTTTCCTTTTCTTTACAGAGGATAACTATAGATTGAAACATGGTTCTTGCCTCCTGTTATGAGAACCAGGATAGCTAATGACATCATGGTGAAGGAGATTCAGGATATTTAGTCAGTTGGACAGTTCATTGCTGAATATCTATGTGTTCTAACGGCTAGTTCCAAACCCAGGACTGGTGAAATCTGGATTCACATTCCCCATTGAGCCTTCTGGGTGGCATAAAGTGAGTTGACTATGTTCCCTTTCTTTCTCAGCCTAATTTATTTCACATAGTTGTAAGGAAGAAATGGAGAATAAAGCCATATGTACTGACTTGAGCTCCTTGGAAGAAGGCGAACATTAAAATTTTAAGACTTGGATAAGTGAAGATTATCTGGTTAAAACTATACTCCCATTTTTTCTTTTTTTTAAGTTTTTAAAAACTTTAAAAAGGCAGACTCTTCAGTGCTGGGCTTGGAAAATGGGACACAAAGCAAAGCCCACTTTTCCTACTGCTTTCATAGCTATTGAGTGAAGTCATAGCCTCTGAGTCAACTTTTTTATTTTGTTTGGTGTACCTCTAGTAAACTCTTATTGGCCTTCCTCACGGATAGTATGTTGTTTGTAGGTTTGCTTGTTCATATTGTATCATTAAATATTTATATATACATTTTAAATGTGTTTTAATGTTTTAAATGCTTTAATGCCTTGATGTTTGCTGCCTTGGGAACCCTATTTGGGTGGAAAGGTGGCATATAAATATTTTAAATAAAACCCCAGTGCCCCAGAAGTTCCATTTACTGACTTATTTCTGGAAAAGAAAGACCTGCTTTACAGGGACTATTGGGAATAAAAGTATTGATTGTAGAGCTCTTTGGTCTCTAACCAGTTCTCTTTAAGTATAGATATTGGACTGTTTCTTTCCACATCCTTGTAACCACTGATAATACTGTTAAACTTTCTCTTGAATTCACTTGCAACTCCGTGTGAAATGAAACTTTTTGTCTGCTTGTGAGACACTATAACTATGCAGGTACAGATTGTTGATGATGCACTAGTGTAGAGTATTGGAATTTAATAACAAACTTTAATTGGAAAAATTTAATGATAGGCACAAGGACCACTGCTTCGAAGGGGAACAAACCTAACAGCCTAGCAGTGGACCCTGCGCTGCTCAGCTGTTAAGTTTAAATGGCTGCCCCGAACAACCAAACCAGCCAAAAAGTCTAGTAAATGTTCAAGGAATGCACCTGCCCTGAATGTTAGTTCTGGAGCTCTAAATTGGCCTAAGTTCAGCCCAAATTTTGGCTTTTGAGGCAGTTTGTGCCCATCTCTACTTGCAACTACTCAGTTGCAAACTACTTCTGAAAGTCCCCTCAGTTTCAGGAACTTGTTAGCTGCGTTCTTAACACTATTTTCCTTGAGTAATACAGCTTCTTTCTAAATTTCCATTTCCTCCCAAGTGTGTTTTGTTTCTTATCTGTGAACTTTTGAAAAGTTCGTATAGTACTTAACAGTTAACTGGTGCTATTAATGACGTATCTGACTTGCTACCTATGATGATGATCTACCAAAGTTAAGAATGTTTAAGCATGTGCTTAACTCCATTTTAAATAACTGAAAATTAATGGATTTAGGATTCTACATGTTACCCTTTATTTGCATGACTATGGCATTTTTTTCACAAATAATACTTTAGGTTAGAAACTTTTGTCTAAGATTCAAAGAATTGTTTCAGGTATGCCCAAAGGCTTGGACATGCCTAGTGGGATTTTGGACTTGTGACTAGGTATGAGCACAAACCTAAAAAAGGTAGATTGGTTTGGGGTTCTGGGCAGCCCATGAACTGAACCCTGAATCAAGCCGAGCGGGCCCACACAAATCAAACTGGTTTGGAAAGTTCAGTTCCCCCTAACCATGGCCGGGAGAAAGGGGGTGGGGATTGCCTGGGAAGGAGCTTCATTTAGCTCTTCTGTTTTGCTCCTGGTCAGTTCGGGGGGTGGGGGGAGCAAACCTAATAGCTGAACAACAGGCCCTACGCTGCTCAGCTGTTGGGTTTAAATGACTTTCCCCGAACATTGGTTCTGGAGCTCCAAACCAGCCCAAGCTTGGCTCGAATTTTGGCTTTTGAGGCAGTTTGTGCCATCCGTACTTGTGACTACTCGGTTGCAAACTATATTGAAAGTCCCCATAGTTTCAGGAACATGTTAGCTGCATTCATCGAGAGCTAACTCCTGTAACTGTAGGTGTTTTGGCTTCTTTATACCTTGTTTCTGGTTCTCTGGATTCCAGCCATTTTATAAAAGTTATAAAAGGCAGTTTGAGTTACTGTGAATGCTAACAACCACCTTACACATATGTAACGTGGTTGCATTTGGCTAAAAAAAATGGTAGCTGTCCCTAGCATCAGTGCAAACCGGTTTATTTTCTGTCTTGGATTTGGCAAGAATTTTGGCATCTATTTGAATATGGGTAGCAGACAAAGGGTATGAGTTAGAAACATTAGACATACATGAAAGCAAAAATGGGTTTCTGCCACATTCTGTGCAATGAAACTTTGTTGGGGGCTATGTCAGTGAAATTAAAACCTTAATTTCAAACAATATCAGGGGTGTTTTGGGGGGGAGTGCACCAGAGCACAGCTCTGGCAGCTTTGGAGGGCAGAAAGGCTCCCGCATGTCAGTTTCAGCTGTCCAGTCTTTTGGCCAGCGAATGTCAATTTCAGCCCCATTATATCGTATAGACCATTAAAATCAATGGTGAAAACATAGGGTATATTCTGGGGGCTGGAGGAGAGGGGGTTTGAGGATGAGGCTCCAAACTCACAAGGTAGCCTCTCCCCAAGATTCCCACCAAGTTTCAAGAACATTGGACCAGGGGGTCCAATTCTACAGGCCCCCAAACAGGTTGTCCCCATTCCCTCCATTGTTCTCTGTGGCGGGAAAAAAAGTTACTTTTCCCCCATGGTGCTGTTAGTAGCTCTGGGGGGGAGGGGGTTTGAGGGAGAGGCTCCAAATTCTCAGGGTAGCTTCGGGAGCCTCTCCCCACATACACCCCGACATCTCAAAGCAATTGGACCAATGGGCCTAATTCTGTGGGCACCCAAACAGGTTACCCCCATTACCTCCATTGTTTCCAATGGGGAAACCCAGCCAGCAGCACTTAAGGCAGGCAAGCAGGCAACCCCCCCCCCGAGCTCCTGCAGCTCTTTTCTACGAAAAGATCCCTGAACGACATTATATGAAAACTGCTTTGGGTCACATCAGTTCCTTCGTGTTTTCCATTAACTAGTGTGGAATGTGCTTGTGGATACTATATACTCCCTCAGAAGAATGGGGTTGTGGGATTTGTATGGACAGCTGCAAGGGTCATGGAGTCTGCAGTGGGGTGGGATTGTTATAATGTAATTGTCAGATAATGGTGTGCCTTTAAAGTTGCAAATTTTCTAGAACCATGAGAAAATAAGAGAAGCCAATGTTGGATCAGGCCAATGGCCCATCCAGTCCAACACACTGTCACACAGTGGCCAAAAATACTAGGTGTCATCAGGAGGTCCATCAGTGTGGCCAGGCACTAGAAGCCCTCTCATTGTCATCCCCCCCCGAGCACCAAGAATCCAGTGCATCACCTGCCCCAGACTGAGAATTCCTATCTATACCTTGTGGCTAATGGCCACTGATGAACCTCTGCTCCATATGTTTATCTAATCCCCTCTTGAAGCCGTCCATGCTTGTAGCTACCACCACCTCTTGTGGCAGTGAATTCTCTGTGTTAATCACTCTTTGGGTGAAGAAGTAGAATGCAAGTATTTCCTAATTAGCAAGTGCAGACCTTGAATGTCATAATCGGCGTTTACGTTGTTTAGGTCTTCTGAAAAAGCTAGATTTGTAAGAGTTATTAAGTAGTATCTTAACATTTGTGGGTCATGGGATGTAATACATATTAGTTAAACAGAACCTCTGTGTATGGCTACAGTTTATCTCTGAATATCAGATGCTGGCTGCAGATTGGGGGAAGTAATCTTGTCTGGTTTATGAATATCCAGAGACCACTGTTGGAAATAAAATGCTAGACAGGATTGAACCAGTCGTGCGAAAATTTTTAATTGAATTCTTCACCTTCCTTTGTTCAGTCCTGTACTATTCCAGAATCTTGGGTCTAGGATACAATGTGTCAAAATAAAAACTCAAATCTTTTCCTTTGAATAGGCTGTTGTCCATTCTCAATCTTGTCTCATTTCCTGGCTCATAGGAATCCTTCAGCTACTTTCTACCAAGTGTTCCATTCGAACAAGTTACGGGAGTCAAAGAATCTCTGGGATAGGTATGAATACTTTGGAATGCATACATGATGAAGTATGCATGACTGGCTTTGCACTGTGCAGGTTTCTCGTCTTCAAATCATATACTCGCTTCAGCATCTTCTGTTTGTGTCCTCAGTTTATCCTCTGTGTTTTGACTAGTGTGGCCACAGTATCCAAAAATAGTGCTATTGAATGGTTATTTTTTTACATCCCATGGAATCGAAATCCATTCCATGAGTCTCCTCTGTTTCTTCTGTAGGTGGTTGAGATAAAGGTAATAGTAATAGCTACAACAAAAAATGCTACATAAACGGGTATTTACCCATAATAATCAGTATCCTCAGCCTAATTTCTGAAGGCTGCCAGTGATATTTAAGTGACTTTAAAATGAATGTTTCCCCCCCAAAAAAATGTTTCAATTACTTGAATTATTTCAGTATGAAAGCAGGATAAATCTGGGATTAGGTTTGGCAAATTTAGGAAAAAATTACAATTTCTGTAGGTCAATTGGGATGGCAGGAAGCTTTGAAAGAAGATTTCACCACAGTGAAACCTTGGCGAGAAGCTGCAACAAATATAGTTTTGAAGTACCATTTGTCAAAGTTGCATTACTAATTCAGCTGCTGCATTCTGGCTCTCTTATAACATTAATGTTATAAATTGAAATCTCAGTGAGTTCATGTTGGTGAATGGTGTTCCTGTCTGTTGTAAGTTTTCTGTAGCTTTCTGCCACATGTTCAGAACTTTTTGTGGTTGAACATTAAGCACTATCACACATTTGCTTAAGTAAGGCAAAATGCATACAAAATACAATTTTCATAAAGCTTGCCTGTGTGTTCACGTGCTTGCTGATTTAAGAAGAAATGCATTCTGGTTTGAAATACAATGGTTTAAAATCACAAGTGGTTTAGAGAGCTGTCAGATTCTCAGTTTAAATAGTGAAGATCTCTTTAATAATTCAGGAAGGTTGTGTGCTATATCTAAGCACTGTTGATTCTAGTTGAAAGTGCATTGCATTGCAGTAATCTAGTTGATTCTAGTTGAAAGTGCATTGCATTGCAGTAATCTAATCTAGATGTAATGAGGGCATGCACCACAGTGACCAGATCTTTTCTGCCCAGGAAGGGGGTGCAGCTGGCTAAACAGTCTAAGCTGGTAAAAGGCTCTCTGAGACACAGCGGCTACCTGCTTATGCAGCAGTATGCCTGAGTCCTTGAGTACCCACAGACTATGGAGCTGTTCTTTCAAAGGAGATACAACCCCACACCGAATGGATGACGCCTTAAATGCCAGATCAGACTTTCCACTTTCCAGTAGTATTTCAGTCTGGTTGAGATTAAGCTTCAGTTTATTGGCTCACATCCACTCAAAACCTTCCTCCAGGCACCAGTTCAGGGTTTGTACACCCTCCCTGGGATCAGTTGGTACAGCGAGACAGAGCTGAGTGTCATCTGCATATTGGTGACAACCCACCCCAGATCTCCTGAGGACCTCACCCAGAAGCTTCATGTGGTTCACAAGAGATGCTGTATGGAAAAGCTGTCCCATTGGTCTAATATTTTCAGAGTAACATTGAGCAGACCTTTGTAGCCCCGTAAAAGCAAAGGTGGTAAAGCATGGTTTGTGGTGGTTTTGCGCTTTACTCACTGGCATGACTTGGAAAGCCGTAACTCAGCAGAGACTGTGAATGCATGAGAGAATAAAGTGATGAACAAACCCGATCACACTGGAGTTGTATAATAAGCAACTGTCACTAATCTTATTTTCTCTCCTGATCAGTTCACATTTGAGCAAATAACTTTTCTTTAAGCATGAGGTTTTGTTCATGCTTTTTGTATGATAGGATACATACAAATCAGCGTCTTTCACAAAGACAGCACTCAGGTTAACAAGGAATATTTTAAGAATTTGACTGAAAACATGTTAACTACTAGACAGTAAATTCAAAATAGGCTGCTGGTAGACAGTTGACCGTGCCAAATCACTGGTCAAGGCATGTTGCCAGAGGAAGCTGCATAGAGTGCTCTACAAAGCAGCTACAATTGGCATGGGGAAAGTTCATTCTGCTTATGATGTGATGCACTGAAGGGAAGGAGGCTTTAAATACCTTGGGAGATCCCGCTGGCAGTTCATTAAGCCATTCTGCATGTACTTCCTCTCATGTACCAACATCTCCTGATTGCTTTCCAGAAGTTCTGCTGCTGTTGCAATAGTAACTTTAACAACTGGTTGCATGCAGGTATGAGGTTGATCTATGGAAGGCACAAAGGAAAAAAGAAAACCTATGCAATATACAAATTCCTGTCTCTTCATAAAGGGGTTCATAGGTATCTGCCTAGCAAATTCAGAACAGTTTCCATTTTTTACCTCAAGAACTTATCATGACAATATAAAACATAGATTGCAGAAAGGATGTTTTGGGAGGAACAGGATGAAACTTGGTTTGAAAGAATAGTTGCTGAATGTCAGAAAGACATTTTCTTAAAGGAATGTTTCAGCATTCCTTCAGGAAAGGGTGTTTTTGCAGTTGTAAAAAATGAGTGTCCTTTGAAGCTGCTGCCAGAACTGTATTTGAGCCTTGTAAGCCCCTGTGATATGGCACCGTATTTTTAATACACTGGAATTTGTGGGGCACATTTTTAAGAAACTGATTCTATTGCAGGGTTTTGTGCCATGTCTCTATTTTTTTTTTTTAATTCATGCTTGTGTGTGAGTGTGTGTGCACCTGGAAGTCATGGCGACCTCTGGTGACTGACCTGTAGTAGGGGCCTGGAGGATATCCAGAGCGGTGGCTGGATAAAGCCTGCCCCCGCCCCCCGACTGCTGGTATTCTAAGGAGGTCTCCCATCCAAGTACTTGCCAGAGTCAACCCTGCTTAGCTTCTGAGATCTGACAAGATCGGGCTCGTCTGGGCTACCCAGGTCAGGGCCCATGTCTCTATTTTGAATGGAACAAAAATTGGGTGTCCAGGATATTTGGAGATCTGAACTGCAATGCATTATTGCTTTGTATCTGCAGTTTCTAATTGGATATGGTATGCTCTCTTGTGACCAACAATTTTCTTGGGAGTATGTAGAACCTATCAAAGTTATGCTGGAAGAAAAAGATTTTAACTCACCATTCTAACTTAAAGAAACCTGTATTGTCATTGATCCTTTAGGACTGTTTGTGAAGATACCCGTACTAGCTACATTGAGGGGTATTTAAAAATTAAAGATGATGATTACTGAAATTTCCTTTGGGAAGTCTCCATGGTTGTTTCTAATCACCACTTGAACATTTGTTGCTAGGTGCATAAGTCTCAGGAGACTTCCTGTTTTAAGTTAACTAAAAACAGGAGGAGGAGGAGCATACAGAAGATTTGAAATAGGATTTCTCAAATGTTTTTTTTAAAGAAGAGTGTTAAAACACATTACACTATCACTCTGTATCAGTAGCAATGCAGTTAGTGAAATTCCTAAAATCGTCTTGATGAGATTCATGGGATTTTTGTCAGTGTGCTTCTTTGTAATGGGGATAGTAAACTACCATTCTGAAGACCAGATTTATGAACTGGTTGTTTACTTGTCTTTCATATGAAGATCAACAGGCGAATCTGAATTTATGAGAGCAGAAAAGGTTCATTCAGATAGATCTTTCCCTTCCACTGAGGGTCAAGAACTCTTTAGAAACTGCATGTTACACTGAAGAGGAGAAAACTGGACAAACCCCACTCCATAGGAGCACTGGCAGAAAAGGGGATTTTGCTCAGTTTCTCCTCCTCACTGCAATCCTGTGTGCTGTGGTTCATTTTGTTTGAAGGCTCCTGACTAATGCTCCTTCTAAGCTGTGGAGTCTTGTGAGCAAAACTTCTACTTTGTGAGCTACTGGCATTAAAGTTGTGAGCAAGCAATTTGGCTGCTGCATAGATTAGTTTGCTCGGGAGCCATCCTTCCTGAGCTAAGACAAAAATGTGTGAGCCGAGGGCTACAAAACTGTGAGCTAGCTTGCCCTAACTCAGCTTAGGGGGAACACTGCTCCTGACCCTTCAGCAGAGGATTTTCAGGATGCACAGGGTACTCCTTAGGGAAGAATGGAAAGATTCACTTATGCGAGTTAGGGTCTATCTGCCAGTTTTCAGAGTATCCTAATGTGATGCTGAGGTTCTTTACAAGTCATGTGAGAGCCCTGCTTCAGTTCTTAACCTTGCAGGAACATAAAACTACAGACTATCTAGCCAACAGTGCCATTTCAGGGATCAAACACTTGGCGTTTACCAGGTGATTCTGGACAGGAGGAAACCATACAGATCTTTTGTAAGTGATTACTGTTGGGATTTGTGCACTTACATTAGCCATTTGGCATAGGATTCTGCAGAAGGAATCTCTGAATTGTTAGTGAGAGCACTGTGGGCTTCTGTCTCATATTCATGACTTCCTGATATATACCTTTGCTACTCTCATTGCAGCACTTTCCTGGTGCTTTATTTTTTTGCCATGCAATTGGGCCGCTTAAAAATATTAGTTGGTGCTAGAGAGAACTGAAGTAGTATAAAGAACAATGGGGTTTCTTGCTCTGAAGAGAAGGGCTTCTTGGAATGGGTGATTCCCCATTTGCTCAGGGAGACAGGACTAAACTGTTTGACTTTCCTATCTCCCAGGTGGGAGTCATCCTGGCTCATTTTGAGTGCAGCTTTGGAATTGAGCTCCTTGCTCTTTTTCACTTGTTTTTTCTCCTAGAGTGATTTCATACCTGAGAGAGAGCTTCCTAACCTCTCCAGCCTGTCCTTCTTTCTCTTCACATCTTCTTTCACACCTCCTGTTGGCTCTGCTTCTTCTTTTGTTACTGTTGATCTTGGTTTTGGGGCCAGGGCCTTGCTCTAAGTGGTGCTGCTCCCTAATCAAACGCCTGATGGAAGAGCTCCCTCTTGCAGGCCCTGTGGAACTGCAAAAGGTCCTGCAGGGCCCTGATGTCCTCCAGGAGCTCATTCCACCAGTATGGAGCTGCCACAGAGAAGGCCCTGGCCCTCGTCGCTGCCAGCCTGGTTTCCTTGGGGCCCAAAAGGGCCAAATGGCTTGGGGACCCTGATCATAGTGCTCTCTGGGGAACGTGTGGGGAAAGGCAGTTCCTTAGGTATGGAGGCCCCTGACCTTTTTTCTCTCCTCCCCCCCTTCCTTGGAGGAACATGGAAGGCAATGACCCAGTGGTGAGCCTTGGAAGTTCTGGAGGGATGTAAAAGAGATGAATTTACTTCTGAAACTGATGGAGACACTCACTTCCTTTCATCTCTTGTGAAGAGTACTTCCTCACTGAGTCTAGACCAGAGCGGCTTAAGAAAAGCACCATAAAAAGGCATGAAAATGGCTCCTCAGGCACAAATGGCTCTCTCAGCTGCCATTTTGGCACTTAGAGGCTACAATGGCATGCCAGGCTCCCTCATTGGACACCCCCCTGTCTCTCTTGGCTGCAAGTGGGGGCTATGATGGCACACCAGGCTCCCCCACTGGATCTGCCCCCGGCTCTCTTGGCTGCCAGTTTGGCCCCTGGAGGGCTAAGATGGCATGCCATGCTCCTCTGTTGGACCTTCAGCAGAACCAGAGGGACTCGTTGGCCACCAGAGTGGATTTTCAAGGGGGTAACGTGCAGGTGAAATCCTTGCTCAGCTGAGATTATAGAATCTTCTAGAGCCATGAGCTGTGAGAGAGGAGCTGCAAGGCATGCGAAGAGCACTCCCCTCCCACCCCACCTTAGCAGTTCAATCTGCGGTCACCCTCACCTGCCCACAAGCAAGAGTTTGTCATAGGGAGGGGCACGCTTCATGCTATTGGCAAGGTGGCCCACAAGCCTCTTCCTCTATTGCCACTCTTACTAGGGTCCAGGACAGCCCCTCATCACAATCAGAACCAAAGAAGGAAGTGGGAAAGCTTCTCTCAGAGGAAGTGCCCATAGTTGCTGACCAACCCACATGCCTGTTCATTGTGGACTGCCAGTCCCTTTTATCCAAAGTCATCCTGGCCCTAGATCTCACAAAAATCCCTGTCCTTGGACAGGAACTCTCAGGGAGTAAATCCAGGCCCCAAGAGAACAAGGGATTTTTTCCCCAAGGCTCCTTCTTCAGAGAGGATGGTTTCCCTTTCCCAGTTTTTTCAAAAGGCTGATGAAGGAAGAATGGGCCATGCTTATATCTAACAGGAGGCAGTTCTCAAATCTTTCCATCTTGTTCCTTTAATTCCCATCACACCTTGTTCTGGATTAGACCAGATCAAAGGAGGGCTCAGTTGTCGAGCACCTAAAGCCCATTTTAAAAGGCCCCCATGGCAGTAGTTCATCCCAGCTTCAGTCCTCCAGGTACAGTGAGCCTGATTGGCTGGCCAAGCAAGGAACCCATGATGCCATAGACATTCCTGAGGGTGGCTGGCTTCAGGAATTCTATCCCAGTGGCTTCAGCCTCTGTCAGACCACTGGGTTCTGCATTCTGTCTAGTTTTCCCAGACTGCCTCCTTCAGTCCTCCACCTCAAAAAAGACACCTACCACCTCCAAAGCTATGGGCTGTAGAGCTAGTTCACTCCTGTGAGCATTGCTCAGGAGTTTAACTCTATATTTTTCTTGGTGCCCAAGAGAGATAGGGACTGGAGAGCCATTCTCAACCTTGAAGTATGTAAACAGATCAATTCCGCAAGGAGACCCTATGATCCATCAGATTGCCACCTGTCTCATGGAAACTTGCCTACAAATTCCCATCCTTCTAGGACATCACAGGTTTCTCCAGTTTGCCTCCAGTTCAGGGTTCTTCTGTCTGGCCTAGCACTGGCTCCTTGGGTCTTATCCAAGATCCTCATAGCTATAGTGGTCCTGATCTACCAGTGAGGAAATTATATATATCCTTATCTGACAATATCTTGATCTGTTCTCCCACTTGGGAGTTAGCGATCAGGAGCATCCTCAGAACCATTCAACTCCTGGAAACGCACAGCTATACGATTCTGACCAAAAGTTCCAGTCAAAGCCAAGACTACCCAGCTGATATCCCTGGCATGCCTCCAGGGCCTAATAATGTCCCACATAGGGACAGTTCCATGGGCTTGATTACCCACTGGACACACTTAAGTGGTTCCTCTGGCTCGATCAACTAGATATCCTCCAGAAGGGCAATGTAACCCCAAACCTAAAACAGTCTCTGAGACAGAACATGGTCTGTTGGACTAACCCATACAGCTGAAATGGGACCAGTCCTATGTGTCAGACCAGATCCTGCAACTTTTCAGAGTCTCTCTGATTGGGCAGCATCACTGCTTGGCCATCCAGCCCAAGGCAAGTGAACCTCAAAGGAAACGACAGTGGACATCAATGCCTTGGAATTCAAAGCCATCAGGAAAGTGCTCACCTTCTGGGCAGGCATTAGGGACTGGCATGTACTCATCAAGATGGGTAATTTTTCAGCCGAGGCCCAAATCGGGGGGGGGGGGGCTCCAGGTCATCCCCTACATGCATAGGCCCAACTCATCCTTTTCCTAGGCAGAGAAACATGTATGGTCCACCTCAGCAGAACACATCCAGGGTCTTCTGAACAACCAGGCAGACTTGCTGAGGAGACAGTCCATGAAACGGGAAATCTTCTAATTGCAGCTCAATTTAGAATTGCCTTCTCCCATACCATCATGAACAAAAAAATTCCATCAGCACTGTTAGCACCTCAGCAGTTTACCTCTGTCAGTTGGACTGATTGATTACTGGCTCTGCATGCCAAGCAGAATGGTTTTCACCATTTGGCACATGTGCTGGAGTTAGTAGCCCCTGCTGTATTCTGAAGTAGGTCTGTCTCACCTTAGAGAAGAGTTTACTTACAGTGCAATCTTAAGCATTTGACTAACAAATATTTCTTTCCTTTCTGTGGAATGCTTCTTCTGGCTCTACTGATGATTCAGCAGAGAAAATGCAATAGAAAAGAATTATAAACTGCACTCCATCACTTATTTCTGAAGAGATATCTTAGAAAATTATCCAACTTGATGATACCACAGGAGGTGGTGGCAGCTACAAGCATGGACAGTTTCAAGAGGGAATTAGATAAACATATGGAGCAGAAAAGTCCATCAGTGGCTATTAGCCACAAGGTATAGATAGGAACTCTCAGTCTGGGGCAGATGATGCACTCTATTCTTGGTGCTGGGGGGGCAGCAGTGGGAGGGCTTCTAGTGTCCTGGCCCCACTGCTGGACCTCCTGATGGCACCTGGTATTTTTGGCCACTGTGTGACAGAGTGTTGGACTAGATGGGCCATTGGCCTGATTCAACATTGGCTTCTCTTATGTTCTTATGTTATGTTATAATATTTCTGTTCTGTTTTGGAAGAATATTTTCCAGTCACTTGTCATTTCTGAAATCATAATACCAGTTGTGACTTCTCATCATTACATTTAAGTGGTCACAGCTTTCAGTTGTCGCATATGTCTTCCAAGGTGGGGAGGAGTCAAACCTTGGGAGAAAATTGGGGAAATTGTTGTATAGATGCAGTTTCCGGTCTTTTACTTAGTGCTCAAAGCCAATGCTGAATTAGGTAGCAAAGCAAGAGTGCTCTCATCTATATGTTCTGCTAAGAGTGAAATAACTTTGAAAAGCTACCAGTATGAATGCCAGGTGCCTTTGGTTCTTTGTGGTCTCTGTGTATCACTCTGGGAATTCAATAAAATAAAATAAAATAAAAAAGCACCACCTGTGCTTAAGGATGTCTGACTTCATTTTAGGCAGTTGCCTAAATAAAAGTCAAGTTTCAGAAACTGATTGTTTTGAACAAGTGTAAATAGTGCAAGAACTTGTCATTTATGTGAAGCTCTGTGCATACACTCTTCAAGATCTGGAGCACTTTTCTATGGTGTTCTGTGGCTCAGATTCAAACTTCTATTCTAAGTATGGACTTGTGATTAAAAAAAACCCTTCTTTCTTTGAACAGCAGCTGCCTGCTGTGCTGTATCAGAAATCTGCTTTTCAGAGTCCCGTCTGTTTCAAAACTGGTTCACTCTCTGGCATAGCAAGCTGCTGTTTATGAAACACATGCCCAAGGCCCCTTTAAATCATGAGGAATTAGTTGCATGGGACTTCTTAAGGATCCCGGTTATTTCTAGAACTAAAGTTCTGATCCAGAGGGTTATATGGGGAAAATGTCTTATGTACCTAAACTGGCAGTCTGAAATCTGTGTTTGGCATTGTCCTCCTATCAGTTCAGGTCACAGTAGAAAATGTTTGCATTGGATGGTTTGGTAGTGTGCATATTTCAAACTGTTTAACTGGTGTATTTTTATTCTTGAATCCTGCATCTTATTTCAGACAATTTATTGGTGATACTCATGAACTGCTTTTTAATATCTTCATAAATGTGCTCTCACGAAGATATACCAATGTGAGGACTTTGGGGTCCACCCATTTATCTTGAAGTAACTTGTGTGTGTGGGGGGGACATATTCCCTATTATCTCATTCACCTCTCAAGATACCTGGAAATCCACATTTTGTTAAATGAGCCAGCTAGTGATTACTAAATACACAAGGCTCCCAGAGTATGTGAGGAATGTACTTTTTATATATAAAGGGTATGAAGTTGAGATATCCAGGAAGACTGTTTGAAAATACAAACACTTGTGCATGTGAAATATTTATTAATGCAAAAATCCTGCTGATATTACTTAACACAGAAGCTGCTCTTGTAGAAGTGAAAGTTCTGGAAAGGTGACAAGAACCCTTAAGCATAAAGGGTGGTTTCCTTTATTGGTTGTTCTTAAAAGGTAAAACTGTTTACATTTTTCCTTCCAGATACACATTGGCCCCATTTAGAAGGCTTACTAAAAATAATAGAACCCCGTATTTTGTTGTTTGTTCATGAGATATATTTATATTTTAAACAAGCCTATAGTTTCTACATTTTAGGTGTAATATGGAGGATAAGAATTTGATTGCAATAATATTATGGCATTGATGAGTTTGGTCAAACAGTATTCATGCTGTTGTGCAGATTCAGCTGGCCCCAGTTTTGCACCTGTCTGAAGTACCAGTAGCTAGGCTGACATTGTATGGAGTCTAGGATGAAAAATCATTGCAGAGAAGTCCAAAATTAATGCTAGTGGCTCAAAGGAAAGGACTTAACCATTAAACATTTCATTTGTTGTGGTGAACACACGAGAACCTGTAATCAATCCTGCTCCATTATAAATTCAGTGTTTCTTACACGTGCTTTGCTTGTTTTGGAAAGTGTCAGTGACATCACAAAGTTAACCTTCTTTGGTTGTCTCCTATCTAAATGTATAAATACAAAACACCTAATTAAAAATCCATAAATTGATATGCTTGTAGCAGCTTTCCTGAGTATGGTGGGTCTATGATGTATTTGAATAAACCTTAAGGAAATTGATTTTTTACTATGATAGTTTCACTTGCAAGTTAAGGTGGGACAAGGGAGCCATTAAGCTGTAGTTGTGTATATATTGCTTAATCCTTGGCCAGGATCCAAAGGACTGTGCAGCTAGTTTTGCATGCTTTAGATCTCTGTGTTGCAACCATCGTTCTCCCCTGAGAGGAGGACATCTTGCTGGGGTGTTTCCCACCCTATCCTTAGGGAGGCAGGAACAAACTTGACTTCCTGTCCTCTCGGTGGGACACTCCCTTCAGCTTCAGTTTAGTTCCTGCCTCGTTAGGGAGAGCAGCACAGCATTGGCACTTGTGCTTCTTCAAAGCTTATTTCCTTTTTTCTTCGATCCTTTTCCCTGCTACTTTCCCCTTTCAAATCTAACTTACCCCCTGCTGTTTTTTCTGTGCCTTAATCCTTTAACTGCTTTCCAAAGCCTATCATTCAGTCCTCCTCCCCCCCCCCTCCGAAGTCCCGACGGGGGCATGTCGGCTAGGGACGACTCGGATGAGTTTTTCTCAGAGAACGAGACGGGGGAGAGCTTAATTGCGGCTCATCAAGCTCCTAAGAAATCGAGCACAATAGCCTCAATGCCGACCGCCGCGGCAAGCGCTTCGGCGCGAAAAGGCTCTGGCGCGAAAAAGCGGCCCCATTCTCCCGTCGTGGAGCACGATGCGGGCGCCATTTTAAATGCCGCGGCAAAGAAAGCTCATTTACAACAGGAGTCACAAGGCTGCGGGGCGGCTCTCGCCACTCCAATAAGCCATAATTCAGCGCCAAATGTCACGGAACAAGTGACTGGGACAAGTCCCCTTCTTGAGCCAAAAGCTATAAGCGGTACCAATCTCTCTGCAGACCTACTCGTGAGTAAACCAGATAACCGCGGGAATGTCTTATTGACCCCAGAAGTCATGCGCTTTTTTAGAAACATGGTGCGGGAGGAGCTGGCTGAATCAGGCAGATTTCATGAGATTAGCAAACAGGCTGACCCTATTGTCTCCCAAATCAACCCCCGGGGGGATTCCTATTCTGATTGTCCCGATTGCTCTGAAGAGAACTCACCTCGCTGGCCTACAAAGGCAGCTAGGAAAACCCATTATTGTGTAACAGGAGCCGAGGCTCAATGGGATGAATCTCAGTCAGGCGACAGCGCCGTTGTAGAAAGGGAGGAGGGAGAATTTCTTTCTGATGAAGAGGAGCGTGAAGAGGAAATGGAGGTCCCTGACACTTCCATGCGTTTCTTTAAGCCAGAAAACTATACATATCTATTAAAAAAGACCCTCTCTGCTTTAGACTTAATTCCAAAAATAAATACAGATAACCCTCCCCCTCCTGATTCTCAGGATGGCCTCAGACCTAGAGGCAGCAAAGACTATTTCCCAAGAAGCCCAAGCTTTGAAAAAGTCTTTCCCTTTCCTGAATATTTAGAAAAACAATTAGTTAAAGAATGGGCCAAGCCTATGGCTAATAAAAACTGTCCTGCAAATGTCAGAAATTTGTATGCACTGCCTAACTTTACAGACAAGCTTTTGCAGGTACCCCCGGTGGACGCCCCAATTACAGCCCTGCAGACATCAGGACTTCTCTCTGAAGAGGGCGAAGGATCAGTTCGAGATGCCATGGACAAAAAAGCAGAGTTTGCGCTTCGCAAGGCTCATGAGGCTACAGCAATGGCCATTAGAGCGGCAGCCACGGCCACTATTGTGGCTAGGGCATCCATTGCGTGGTCAAAAAAGATGGCTCAACTGATCCCAGATTCCAACAAACGCTTAGCTGAGGGAGCGAATAGGCTCCTTCAGGCTTCTTCCTTTTCAGCTGATGCCACCCTAGACTCGATGATCTTCTCCTCCAGAGCATTAGCCTCCATGGTGGCTGCTAGAAGAACCCTATGGCTCAGAGCCTGGCGTGCGGACCTACGAGCCAAGGGTATAGTTACGGCTTACCCCTTTCAAGGCAACCGCCTATTCGGCGATTCTCTAGATAAGATTCTCATAGAGACCAAAGATAAAAAGAAGGCTATGCCACGGTATCTGGGCACCTCTGACCGCAGAGGCACCGGAAATTATTCCTTTCGTGGCTCCAGAACCTTCTTTAGATCCTACAGAGATGGCAGAAGACAATCCTGGGGAACTTCTCGAAGCAGTTTCAGAAGAAATCCCTTCCATAACAGGACAGGTGGTCATTTCTCACCCAGAGATGACAAGCCCAATCGGGGGAACAAGAACCCCTCCGCATGACTACCACCAAATTCGAGTAGGAGGGCGGCTGCTAGACTTTCATCAGACATGGCTGCACACTCAAGCAGACGCCTGGTCCTTAGAGATTACAGGAAGGGGATATTCCATGTCTTAATCGATCTCACTCACACGGCCCGGTCCAGCCTGAGGTGGTGGACAAAGACCTCCAATCTGCTCAAAGGTCGCTCCTTCTGCATATCCAATTACAAGCAGGTACTGACAGACGCCAGTCTCCAAGGATGGGGGGCAGTCCTCCTAAACGTCCCAACACAAGGGATGTGGTCGGCTCAGGAGAGCAGACTTCCGATAAACGTGCTGGAACTCAGAGCAGTCAGGCTAGCGTTAATCCGGTTCCAACACCTACTGTCGGGTCACCACGTTTTAGTCAGAACGGACAATATAGCCACCAGGGCATATATAAACAACCAGGGCGGTTCAAGATCAGAACGTCTTCGCAAGGAAGCTGTCCATCTCTTTCAATGGGCAGAGAACAATTTAGCCTCCATCAGGGCAGAACACATACAGGGTTCTCTGAATCTACAAGCCGACTGGCTCAGTCGACGCCAGATACAGGAAGCCGAGTGGTCTCTGAAACGGGATCTGTTTCTACTTATAGTCGAGAAGTTCGGCCTCCCGCTAGTGGACCTCTTTGCATCTCCACTCAATTCCCAGCTACCCAGGTTTTTCACGAGATTTTATCATCATCAAGCCGAAGCGACGGACGCTCTTACGTCGGAGTGGCCTCAGGGGTTGATGTTTGCCTTCCCGCCTCTACCAGTTATTCCGAAATTCCTCCGCAAACTCAAAGAACAAAGGGCCGAAGTGATCCTGGTGGCACCATATTGGCCTCGAAGACCGTGGTTTTCGGAGATCCAGCGCCTGACACTGCTTCCTCATTTGAGTCTACCAATCTCTCCAGACATGTTAGTGCAAGGCCCGATTTGGCATCCAGATCCAGGGTGGCTACAACTGACCGCCTGGCGATTGAGCGGGAAACCTTGCTCAAACGTGGTTACTCAGAGAAGGTAACAGACACGATCCTAGCTTCCAGAAGGAATTCCACTTGCCGTATTTATAATACCAGCTGGAAGGCCTTCGTTAGATGGGCGAACAGAAAATCCGTGAATCCTCTGAAGCCAAAACTTAAGAACATGCTCGCGTTCCTCCAAGATGGCCATGATTCAGGGCTTAAGGCGACTACCCTCCGGAGACAGGTCGCAGCTCTGTCAACGGTCCTACCGCTATTTAAAGGCTGGACTCTCTCTCGTCATCCCCATGTTCGACGTTTCTTGAAGGGAGCGGCAGCTATTGACCCTCCAGTCGTCCACAGGTTTCCGACTTGGAGACTTAACTTGGTTCTGTCTGCCTTAACCAAACCTCCTTTCGAGCCCATCAAAGATGTTCCACTCCGTTGGCTCCGAATGAAGACTCTGTTCTTAGTGGCAGTGACCTCGGCTCGAAGGGTATCAGAACTAGGAGCGTTGTCAGCCAACCCTTGTTTCTGTGTATTCCACAAAGAGAAGGTCGTCTTAATTCCGGACCCGACCTTTAGACCTAAGGTAAATTCTTACTTCCATAGGTCCCAGGAAATTTGTCTTCCCTCCTTTTGTCCAAATCCGAGTCACTCACAGGAACGTTTATGGCATACTCTCGATGTCCGCAGAGCATTGAAGGCGTTCCTTCATCGTACTAAAGACTTTAGGAAATCGGAGTCGCTATTTATCTCGATTTCTCCACCTAACAAGGGACACAAAATGTCCACCTCGACAATCAGTTCCACAC
The DNA here is from genome assembly GCA_029375565.1 of Gekko gecko. NCBI lineage: Eukaryota > Metazoa > Chordata > Lepidosauria > Squamata > Gekkonidae > Gekko > Gekko gecko. The sequence goes on from JAPDNY010000008.1 coordinate 113,694,785, forward strand.
TAAAACTATGCATCACAGAAGCTTACAAATCCCAGAAGGTGGTACCTCCAGCCGGCATCACAGCACATTCCATTCGTAGTGCTGCTACCTCTGCAGCATTTGCTAATCGTGCATCGGTGTCTGAGATTTGCAGGGCAGCTACGTGGTCATCGGCCTCTACCTTTATTAAACACTACAGAATCAACATCTTCGACTCAGCGGACGCCGCTTTCGGTCGGAGAGTGTTACAACAGGTTCTGGAGGATTAGACGATGACCCACCCAATCTATGTCACTGCTCTAGGAGATCCCAGCAAGATGTCCTCCTCTCAGGGGAGAACGGGCCATTGGTACTTACCCGTGAAGGGCCCTTCTCCTCTGAGATTAAGGAGGACATCTTGGGCCCTCCCGAATTCATCGTCTTATCCTCCTGGTTCTTGGACCCTGACTTCAATTCCTGTGACTCTTCCTGATTGTTATTCTTGTTCTGACTGTTGGTATTGTGCCTCTGTCTTCCTGTTCCTCTTGTTAAAGCTGTGCAAGTGTTATCACGTTATAGATTCATATTTTCTTAGTTATATCCTAGTTTTTCTTAGCTCTTACTGCTATTCGGAGTTCCTAAACTGAAGCTGAAGGGAGTGTCCCACCGAGAGGACAGGAAGTCAAGTTTGTTCCTGCCTCCCTAAGGATAGGGTGGGAAACACCCCAGCAAGATGTCCTCCTTAATCTCAGAGGAGAAGGGCCCTTCACGGGTAAGTACCAATGGCCCGTTTCCTCTGCTGTCCATGCTTCATAGTAAACCATTGTTGCAACTAAGGACAATCTGAAGAGCAGTTTTTGCTGTGGTTTGTAGAAGGTATGGGGCCAGAAGGTCCAAGGCTCAATCACTGGCATCTACATCTAAAAGGATCAGTTAGAAGGTTATGTGAAACACCCTCTCCTGACAACCCGAAGAGCTGCTGCCAGCCACTGTAGACAGTGTTGACTTTGATAGGCCAATGGTCTAGCGCATTATAAAGCAGCTTTGTATGTGTGTCATCTCCAAAGGAAGAAATTTCAGACTCCCCCACCCCCAAGTATGGAAGTTTTTGGAGACTCTTGTATCATGCTTTTTTATTATAGAATTACAAGTGTGAGCCCACAGTACTTGCAGGGGGATTCTTCCCCCACTTTCTCGCCAGACCCAGGGGCTGCCCTAGACTTAGTGGCTGTGCCACTGCCAGCAGTAGGCCCAGCATGGCTCCTGGGATGTGCAAGACAAAGTATTTCTATTAATTTCATTTCATTTTTCTCTCACAATGCTCTAGCATGAGTTATCACACTACCCTTCTGAGAATGGAAGGCACCTTTGTATGCAGCCCATAGAAAGCACTCAGTTTGCAGGTTTATAGTCTTTATGTTAGAGGATGCACTTCCTTGTTATTATTATTCATTATTTAATCATTTCTCAATCTATTGTTGAGGTGGTTTAGCAACACAAATCATATGAATCTTACCCAACTGCTTTATGGTTCTTAAATAAAGGAAATAATAATTGTAGAACCTGACTATTAAAATACACATTAATTTACTTGGGTAAGGTACAAGGATTGTTTTCCACTAATCAGAGTTGTTTGGCTCAACCCATTAACTGGTAATGACTTTTATATAGTAAATGCGGCTTGCCCTTCCTGTAACATACAAAAATGAGGGTCTACCAAAAATGTTCAGTGTGGTTTGAACTGTGCAGTACCTCTCATTTGCATTGGCGAACTTATAAATAGTAATAACTTCTCAAAGTTGAATCATGTAGTGATATAATCCAGTTATGACTGTTGAAATGTCTTCTCATTTTGCTTGCAAGCTAGAGTAGGAAAAGGAAGTAACCCAATGAAAGCCAGCCTAAAAATGAGAATGGATTGAGTTTCATTGGGGTAAGGTAGGAAGGGTTCTCTCCACTTCAGAACAAGAATACCTTGTTTGTGCTGAGCATCCAGGCTGATATTCCACTTTCACTAGTGAAATGGCAGTTCCATAGGTAGTTATATAAGTCTTTAGCAGCAAAATAAAGACTAACCGCATTTATTTAAGCCATAAGTGTTGATGAGTCAGTGCTTACTTGGTCAAATGCGTTGGAATGTACATGCATTAAGTCATCAATCTATAATTCTCAATGTTGTTAAGACTGGAGCCATGAACAGATAAGACAGATTTTTCTACAAACATGAAAGAGTCCCAGTTTTGCAGGAAAAGTATATAAAAATACCTTGAGGATTTAAAAACCCCAAAATAATAGAAGCAGCACTTGCACCTTTAAGAAAACAGATGCCCTGAGTGGCTGTTGCTAGGCAACCATGTGTTGCAAGCTGAAGCCTTTGGTTTCTGCCAATAAAGGCAGGGTGAAGGGGACAGGTGAGTTCCATGATTCAACCAGGTCTGGCAGCTTGCTTCTGTTCAACAGCAGTCATCCCACAAAAGCCAGTGTGGTTGTAGTGGTTCAAGTTCCATACTAGGATCTTAGCAACCCAGGTTTGAATCCCCATTTTGCCATGGAAGCTGACCTAATTGGGAACACAAAGCAGCTTATGTCATTCTCCTAGTCTGACACACTAACCACGGCATCAGGCCATGTAAATCATCCTGTTCTTAGAAGGAGAAGGACAGGCTAAAAATGTGATGTATAGCTAGATTGAAATGTTTTTTCGACTAGAGGGAGATCTTTCTGCCTTTCTTAGAAAGGTGAACAAAAGTAAAGAGAAAACAGGGCCCTCCCCAGTGAAAAGGTGGCGTAAAGGGTGACAGGATGAAGACAAGCTGCAGGGTGAAAATGAGAGCCAGAAGTTGCTTTCACAGGGGAAGGAGGGAGAAGGAAGAGGGTGAAACATCCAGATGAGCTACCCTTCATTGCAATGGAAAAGCTGTTAAAAAACTGCAAAATTCAGAAGTGAACCTGGCTGTGGAGGAGTGAAGAAGAAAAGCTTAGAAAATGGCAGTCAGAAGTAATTTTCAGATTGGTTGAAAGGGAAGAAGAGCAGATTAAAACAAGAGAGGAAAATGAAAAGCAAACAGGGGGCATTAGAAGGATTCAGATGGGGGGGAATGAAAACCTCATGTCTTAAATGATTCCCCTCCTTGTATAAAAAGGGTATAAATACCAGGGATTGGGGAAAGGAGGAAAGAAAAGAGGAACAATAAATGGAAGCCACCAATATAATTGCATAAGGAATGAATGGAGGTTTGTATTCCCCTTCCCCAATTAAGGAAAACGGTTGAGTTCAAGCCAGAAGCATTTCACACACATCCCCTTGCAAATCTATGTCTCTTCCACTTTTTCTCCTCATCAGCTGCATCCATTGTATGGAGATAAAGTTGTCTCCATAAGTGACTCCAGCCATTACTTTGTACTGTATTCCCTCACTGGTGGGCTGGCAAGGGGTGGCCAGCCTCCTTAAGGTGGAAGTCAGACTTCACAGGAAGGGGAGGGTCTGGCATTCACCAGAACGAGCCCAGCTGGGCACATCTGAGGGGGCTTAGCTCCGTACTGCCCCGGGTATTATTATTATTATTTATTTGATTTCTGTCCTGTCCTCTCCGCCGAGGTGGGCTCAGGGTGGCTTACGAGTTATGTGCCCCAGCAACCAGCCTGGCTGGTATGCTTCTGTGCCTTTGCTCCTATCAACAGTGGCTGCACGTGCTGCTGCTTAGAAGTTCCCAAGGTGACAAAACATGCCTGTCACTTGCAAGCTGGCAAGTGGATTTGTGGAATGCAGGGTATTGGGCCTTTGGGGGAAAATGCACACTTATCCAGCTAATCAGGATTAATAATCTGAAATGTGATACATCAACTCGCTCTAAATTCAGTGTGCCTTGGAAGTTACTGGACTGAGGTCCTAGGGCACAGGCCACTCTAAATTAAGTACTCTCAAACCTCATTGATTTCAGTGTGAGGATATTTACAGAGTAATCCTGTGGAAAGTTACTGCAGTCTGAGCCCCATACTCAGGGTTTAAACTGATTAGTGCATAGTATTGCACTGATAATCTATTTATTTAGAAATTTTATACCTGTTTTTCTACCTTGATCTGGGCTGCCAAGGTGGCTAACAGATAAAAAAAAATGTACATAATAACCCATCTTAAAAGCCATTTGAACCAACAAAAACACATCATTAAACAATTAAAACCAAGCTAAAATATAAGCATTTGCCTTGTCCACTGTGTTCAGTGGGGTTTATTGGGTGCATAAATTTGGCTTGAATGATAGTGTTGGTGTTGCACTTAAGAACTAGTCCTAAACCAGGCTTGTAGCCGTGATGGTGCACAAAGGGGTGGGACCCCAACAGTCATTTGTCATGCTTCTCCAGTCAGCACTAGGGGTTGTTGTGAAATCTGTCACAATGAGAGAGGGCATTTCTGCCAATGAGAGAGGGCATTTCCTTCTCTCCTCCCACCTCTCTACCAGACCTTGCCAATGAAGGCAAGATTCTCCTTGCCTCCTCCTACGTCCTTCTCAGGCTTTGCCAGTGAGGGAGAGAGTCTCTTTCCCTCCTCCTCCCCAGCTTTCCCTTTGCACTTTGCTTCCTGCACAAAGCAGTTGCCCCTGTGTGCTCTGAAGCACATGACACAGTCCTTTTCTCACCTTAGCTTCCTAGCTTGTGCCAATCATAGATTCCTCTGATCTGCAGCACATTAAGATAGGTTTTGGTTGGGGGGGGCTCTATTGTAGCCCTGGTGGGGAATGTTCAAAGATGGTTGGAATCAAAAGGGGGTGGGTGGTGGCAGCAGCCTCTGTATTCTGCCCTTCACAAGTAGACTCATGGCCATTTTACAGTGCGTGCTGGTGCTAGGGAATTACAGTTCATCTCCAGGCTACAGAAACCAGTTCCCCTGGAGCAAATGGCTGCTTTGGAGGGTGGACTGTGCAATGTACCCCAATGAGGTCCCTGTCCTCCCCAGGCTCCATCACCAAATATCTAGGAGTTTCCCAAGGGGGGCCCGGCAACCATAGCTGGTGCTCATGCAGCTGTTTTGGCCCTTGAAAATGCCTGGGTTGGGAGGAAAGAGTTCTGTGCCACAAGCCCACAATGGATTGGGGCATCACAACATTTTAAAATCACTGTAAATTGGTGATAATGAATTGGTGCTGACAATAATTTTGTCTTCACTTTTAACTGGGCTAAGCGGGGGTGGTGGTGTCAGTCTCTGTATCTGTAGGAGTCTATTCTCTGAAGTAGCCATTTTCTCCAGGGGAAGTGATCTTTCTAGTCTGGTGATCGCTTGTAATTCTGGAAGATCTCCAGGCCCCACCTGGAGATTGGCAACCATATTATATCCCAGTCTGAGTACCTATAGCTATCCTTAAGTCTTCCTATAGCAAGTTATGTGGAGCCAGACTGGAGCAGGGTTTGGGGCTTGGGGGATGTGTGTGTGGGTTCAATGGAAGATGGAGTTGTGAATCAAAGGGGCCATCTGCCAAAGAAAACACACCTTCTTCTGTAATCTCTGTTAGCAAAGCCTCATTTCATACTCAGAGGAAGAAACAGACACTTTTATGGTGATACAATGGTGGTGGTGGGGATTCCCATTTGGCACACTGCAACACAGAAAAGTGGAAGTGGGACAATATGGGGGTGGGGATATTCATGCAGTTAAAAGACTCTATTCATGTGTAAATAAAGGAAGGATATTTGGTTTTAAACAAAATGGATGACCATCTAACCTTTTTTATGGAATGATCCCTTGTAGGGACTTTGTAGTACATCATGGTTCATTCATAACTATAAATAAATAATGATGTGCTCACCACCACTGTACTCATTCATGCCCCCGGTAAAAATTTTCTGGCTACAGGCCTTGCTAAACAAGTGGAGACCTGCAAGTGCTTGTGGGAGGGATCTCCCCTCCCCTCTCCCACTATTTCCTCTTCCCTTCCTTGAAACCCCTATAGGTTTTGCTCTTTTCCTGCTTCCTTCTCTCTTTCCCACCCAGCAGCCAACCTACATTTATCTTTTGCCTTGCCAGCTTCCCCTTCCCCTGTCAGATTCTCCCAGAGAAAATACTGGCCAAGTTGTGTGGTGCTTTCCAAGCCAGGCCCGGTAGTGTAGTGGGGAACCTACAAGAACTTGGGGGGGGAGGACACACACCTCAGTTTGCCCTGTACCCTCCTCCCTGTATTTTTTCCTCCTCCTGGCAGCTCCACCTTTCTTTGCTTCCTTTCCTCCCTCTCACCAACCGATCTACCTACCTTTTATCTGTTAGCTATATTTATTATTTGTTTACTTCATTTATATTCCATCACGTGGTATCAAGTTGCCTGCTGGTGGCTCTAGCAGCATGTGTCACCCCTCAAAGGCCAAAACTGCCCTGGAAAGGGCTCTGACCCCTCACACTGTCTTTACCTGACAGAAACCAAAGCTTGACAATACTGTTGTTGCCCAGCAACAGCCACTGATGGCATCTGTTTCTCAAAGTTACAGGTGCTCCCCTTTTATTGTTTAGGGATTTTAAAAAAAAACCCTGTGGGTTTGTGTGTGTGTGTTTTAAAAAGATTTCTGCAAATCTGGGACTTTCCTCAGGGTTGTTGAAAGGTCTGTTTTGTCTATCTGTGGCTCTAATCACCAGATTTAAGATGGGGCTATGTTGAGAATTAGAAATATTGATGTTCATCTTCCAATAGCTAGTCAGTTATCAGCATAAAACCTCAACACTAGCTTGCTCAATGCCTTTGTATGTATATTATGCTAGGGCAGGGTGTGTGTCCAAATTACAATACCCTGCTTTACAAGGTGTTTTTACTGAGGGCAATTCTATCTATCTACCTACCTATCTACCTACCTACCTGTTCCATTTCTATCCCACCCTCCCGCCTAGGCAGCTCAGGGCGGCTCACAACAACAGTAGTGACTGTTACAGTGGACAAAAGTGATTACTTACTACCATGTTGAATAATGGCTGTGTTGTCTGTATATAGTCTGTCCCGTTGGGCAAAGTAAACTTGCAGCAAAATTTCATGCTCACAAAGGTTGAGAGTGGTTTCTTTGACTATGAATTATTCCCCTTCGTTTGCAGTGCTCATCATTGCACAACTTGAGGTTGGAGTCAGGCCCCCAAGAGGTCTGCTTGGCTACCACCAGGACACAAGGGTCTTTTCCACCTTGGTGCTGTCCTGGTGGAATATCTTGCTGGACGAAGTTCGAGCCCTGTGGGACCTTCCGAGCTTCTGCTGGGCTTGCAAGTCAGCCTTGTTCAGATCCTTCTGATCCTGTTGGCTCTTCTGGAACTCATCCCCACATTCAGCTCTCTATATTTTATTGATTATTTATGAATGCCTGGTGTCTCATTTTATTATCTTATATATTATGTATTTTTATATGCAATTGGTTTATTGTTGTAATCCACCCTGAGCCTTTGGGGAAGGATGGAATGGAAATCTAATAAATAAAATAAGTAAATAGTAGAACAGATTATACCTCTTCAGGCTGCAAGTCGCAGAAGTTTTTAAGTGCTCCCCCACATGAAAAGAACTAGCACATCAGGGAGCAAAGTCCTAGCCACGCCCACTCTTATAGGAGCACTCAAAGTGATCACCCAGTGATAGCCTGTGTTGGTGTGGTCCACTCTGCTGCCCTTCTTCCACCTCACTTCTCTGCAAGTGTAGACCAGCCTTAGTGCCACGTGTTAAGTACTAAATTCCATTTGATTTTGTTGGGTCTCTGACATATTTAGCATTTGTCAGGTTACTATGATCCGAAGGTACAATTCTTAGTTGTTCTTGAGTATGTATAGAAATTACTGGTGTATCTCAGAAGTTTGTTGTATGAAAAACATGTTGAATCCAAATGTCTTTAATCATTTTGACAACATTCTGACAGTCATTGCCATTTCATATACATGTCTTCTTTCTCTGTCTTTAAAACAGTGCATCTGGTGCAAGTGTTGTAGCCATTGACAACAAAATAGAACAGGCAATGGTAAGTAGGAAATTTATTTTCATTTTATTTAACTTATTTATAGACTACCTTTCCCACTGAGATTTGAGACAGATTACACAATGTAAATCGATGCAGTCAATAGGCCAGTACATCTGATAAGCAATATAATAAGAATTGTAGACATTTTGAAATGGAACTGTTGTCTGAACAAAGCACAGATATTAAACATGACGTGTTAAAAATACAAAATTGAACTGTTGATTCTTATACCTCTCCTAATTGTGTAACCACCTTCTTCCTTGCTCAAGCCATATGCATGGGTTATAAAGCAATACTGTATGGAGAGGACTTGTTAGAAAGAACTAATTTGTGCAGCCTGGTGCTCTAGAGAATAGCCACCAGTTTGTGCTAGAATACCAGGGCATGATGTGCTCAGTGGACATTGATGGCTATCAGCCTGCTGCTTGCCAGCACTTTGCCCTTGTGCAGTGCCACATAAATATTCCCATTATGAATGTAACATGATAGTTTTAAAGATGAATCACTAGTCCTCTGTTTGTTTATATACTTCATGCAATGAAAAATGTGCACAGAAGCTGATAAACCATTGCAGTAAACTTAATATATATCACACCAACTTCTGAATATTTTAGCTTTCACAGAAGCAGTTGAGAAATGCTATTACTTTAGAGCCAGCAGTTTTCTGTGTAACCAAACAATTTGCCATTGATTGCTAAAACTGTCTGAGATTAGCTACATATTCAACACTTTGGATTTTAAAATCATGCTCTTTGAAAACTTGGGTTACAGAAGATGAATTCCAATTACAATTTCAAGCAGCTTTCCTCTACCTGTTAAAGTTTAGAGCAGAAAAGGCAGCAGAAATTCCTAGCATTTTAAAGAATCATGTGAAAATCTTAGGGAAGGAAAGTGGATGGTATGTGTTTTATCAATGTTTGCACTAAAATATAAGTGAATATAAGTTAATATTGGCAAGAATAACATTCAAAGTATAAAGTGGTGCATATTCCATTGACTGGGTGGTTATTTATTATTAACTGATACAAGCTTCTTGGGTTTCATAGTTGATTGGCTTCAATTTGTGGGTGGATCCTAACTCCAAATTGGAGGAGTTCATGGAAGTCCTTCCTTGGAGTTCTGCAGTAGTGGAGCAAATCTCAGTGCAAAGCTTATTCTGCTCACCTATTGGGGTGGGGGGTGGGAGCGAAATCTTATCTAATTCCCCTTCCAGGAAATAAGAAGGCAGAGAAGATAGGGCTTAGCTCATTGTCTTCAGCATGCCAGTATATTAATATTGATATAAAGTTCCTTAAGAGTACTGAAAACAGCTTCATCTGTTCAAATTACTTCATGGCCTGTCTTATACAACAAGTCTGCTACTTGAACTATCAGGTTAGACAGGACTAGCTAGGCCCCTGTTTTTTAATAAGTATTTATGGACAGGTATTGTAGCACAGAACTGCTGGAGAGTCTCCCTGCAGTGCAAGTGGATTAGTTTCCAGATTAGTAGCGTGGTTAACCTTGGCGTCACTCTAACAAGTAAGAGCAGTCAAAAGCATTATTTGTGCATAATCAAGAAGAACACACAGCATTTCAAGCTAAATATTCTGGCCAATTTGGGGTGTCTGTAGAGGCAAACAACAGTACTCTAAATAGCATTGAGGAGAGTTTCTGTATAACGGACCGTGTCTGTGGCACAGATCCTCAGACACTATTTCCACAAAGGCTCACAAAATAAGGAAATTGAAGCTTTACAAGACTAATGAACATGAGAAGCTCAGCTGACAGGTGTTAAGTTTGTTGTACGTACTTATGGAAGTGTTGACAGTGCACTGAAAGTATACAAGAAAGAAGAAGCCACTTTCCAGCTTAGATGTTTTCCTGTTTGACCCTGCTTACGTGACACAGACGTGTTGGTTCCGTATTTTGGCCATGAAGTTACTCAGCCTAATCTATCACACAGGAGTATGTTGAAGTTAAAATAACTCTTAAGCTCCTTTGGAAATACAGGATATTCATTTAGTGATATAAAAGAGTCCAGTAGAACCTTAAAGAGTAACAAAATATGTGGCAGGGCATGAGCTTTCATGAATCACTGCTCACTTCTTCAGGTATCTCACTTCTTCACAAAAGCTCAAGCCCTGCCACATATTTTGTTAGTCTTTAAGGTGCTGATGGACTCTTCTTCTTTTCTACTGCTACAGGCAGACTAACATGGCCACCCATCTTGATCTATCATTTAGTCATAACAGTTTGCATATCCTTGGTCAGCATTTTAGAGGGTCTCTTGACTAGAGCACTGCTTTTAATATCTTTGTTGCAAAAATGTTGGGTGAGTATCACCAAAGATTTCTATACCTTTTGAGAATAGTACTCTACTGAAATGGAACTTTTCAATATCATGGTTCCTGAATGCCACATTCACGCATACTTTATTTAAGGTGCATATAAATAGAATTTAAAATGGCTCATAAGTAAGAAAAAGCTACAAATATAATACACAGTGGAAAAATGAAATCCAAAAATCTAAAGATGGCTCAAAGCACAATAAAAAATAATGAATAAAACCAGTCATCATGTGAATAGCAAGTAGCTGTACTCACCAACTGTATATACCTCCAAATGCCCTTCAAAATAACACTGTTTTGCAGCAATCTCATCTGATCTCAGAAGCTAAGCAGGTTTGACTCTGGCAAGTACTTGGATGGGAAATCAGTGAAGCCGGTTAAGTGTTCTCCCACACTGGCTCCCATTAGAAACCTTGCTCTCACCAGTTGGTGGTTTCCAGACATTTTTCAAAGGCAGCAACGCATGGACCATGTTATGTATTCTAACCTGGATTTTGAGACCTATGACTGTAACGAGAGCTGCCCTCTCTAGGAAAGGCAGAGTAGTCAAAGGTAGCAAAAGGTACTCCTGGCTATCTGTACTGCTTATTTTTCCAAAAGAGCCACATCCAAGACTGTGTGCTTAAGGGGAGTGCAATCCTATCCAAAAATAGTTGGATTTATTTATTGACTAGCAGCACTTTGGTTTCAGCCTTTTTCCCCACACCCAGCTCTTTACCTTCTCCAGATCCTGCTTCAGGGGTCACACCGCTTCCCTGGAGTCAGACTCAAGGAAGGAGAAGATGGGGCATTATCTCCATATAGATGATGCTATAATCCAAATTTCCAGATTATCCATTTCATGTTAAGTATCATGGAACCCCAAATGCCGGTAGCTAAGGGCTTCTAACACCTGAGACCTGAAACTATCAAGTTAGCATTTGTTTTAGAACGGGGTGTTTCATAGCAATTTTTATGCTGTGTTAGACTTCTATAGTTAAACTTGTCTTTTTATTTTATTTGCATTGCTAAGATTTATATTTAGTTGACAATAGAAATATAACCAATAATTCTGACTAAATCAGGAGTCTGGAACAGAAGGTCTAACAACTGATTTGCCATTTACAGGATCTGGTGAAAAGCCATTTGATGTATGCGGTCAGAGAAGAAGTGGAAGTACTGAAGGAACAAATAAAAGAATTAGTTGAAAGAAACTCTTTACTTGAACGAGAAAACGCACTGTTAAAATCTCTCTCAAACAATGATCAGTTATCCCAACTCTCAACCCAACAGGCCAATCCTAGTAGCACTTCTCAGCAGCAAACAGTGACAGCACAGCCTCCGCAGCCAACGCAACCTCCGCAGCAGCAGCAGCCGAATGTCTCCTCAGCGTAAAGCTCTCTTGCCTCGAAACTGAAAGCAATCTGTCCTTGTGTGCCACTGGTGTTCTTTCCACTTTATATGAAAGCAAGTAGCCATGCTTCAGTTGTGTGTTTTGGCCTTTTCAGTATTAGACAATCATTCTACAAGATCTTTCCCTCACTGAGATGTCATACTGCACAGTTGGTGTCCAATTAAGCCATCAGTGCACAAGGGAAATGGTAGAAGGAGTTATAATGCAAAAGTCTGCATTTATTTGGTGCGCATGAGTGGGGTCTTTAAGAGCTTTGGTGAGGCTCTTCAAGGTTTCCATTACTCATGGATTACTTTGAGCCTTGCTTTTCCACATAGTAACAACTCATCTTTAGAGCCACTGTCCTTTCAGTTACAAATAACATTTGCCTACATTAGTTTCATTTATTTGTGTTTTATTTATTACAGGGCTGCTATTCATAATGTACATGAACAATGTCACAGAACTTTTAATTTTTTAAAAATAAATGTAAGTATCAGTAAAAAAAAAAATGATAGACAGGATTGAGTTTAATAGATAAAATGTTTAGGCAATAATTGAACAAAAGAATCCTGGCATATTTCTAACACTAATGGCAATTTACCTTTTGGTATTTATTTTCAGTAGTTAAGACCCAGCTTGAATGTAAATTTTTGTATAGTGTAAGTATGAAGACCATAGTGCATCTGTACAGGTAGTCACCAGTCATTGTGAGATAATAATTGATGGGCTATTTTGATGAAGAAAACTTTGCTCATTTCTGTTTCTACTTTCTAATAGAGAAATTGCCATGATTCCTCTGCTTTTTGACATTTCGTATGATTTTTTTTTTTTTGGGTGGGAATAAAAAGCTGTGAAATTGTTCAACCTACTTTGTAACCAAAGAAGCAAAGCTGTGTAATTGAGTTTTTATTTTATAATGCACATTCTTTATGTATTTTTATTTAGTGTTCTCATTCACATTTTTCTTTGCTGTCTAGCATGATCTGCATGACCTATAATCTTTGAACCACTTTCGTACCTCATGTTTTATCCAGCACTCTTATTGTGATATGTAATAGTCTGTGAACAATGTCAAATAAAAAAGAAAGAACAGCTAGTGTTGGTGGAGCTGAGCTGGTGTGTTACGCACTAGTTTAAAAAAAAATGAAGTGAGCCATCTTTTGTTCATTTAAAATGGTGTTTTGAATTTCGTATGCAGAAAACGTTTTGTTACATTGCAGATTTTAATGTATTTAATAAATGCAACATGCAGATTAAGTGCAGTGTATACTGAGTATTTAAATTAAAATGTACATTTCATAAATACAGTTTCAAGAGACCATCATTTGTGTATACTAACGTAGTATGTCAGAAATTGATGTACAATATATTTTAACACTTTCTGAAATTAAACTGCAGTTTTGTTGAAAGCTCTGGCTCCACATGTGTTCAGAATGTGAAGGTTGCATAGTTTAAAATTTGCTTGAAAACAACTGATGATTGAAAGGAGATGGAGAGTAGTCCTGAAGCAGGTCTGCTTGGAATCCTACACGGGCCTATTCAGTGGGCTTACACCTAGGATATGGTGTTAGGATTGCACCGTTTCCTTAATTGAGATGAGGAAAATCAAGTATTCATCATGCAATTTTTGTCGGTACCTCAAATATTTAATAATCCTTCATAGGTTTGTTTCCTTAGGCCCAGTTCATATTTAATGTTTGAACCTGGGATTAGGGATAGAGAGTGGGCCATCAGTGGCTATCTGCATCTGCTTCTCTATACCCTAACTACCTTCCTTATCAAAATGGGATACTCTGACTTTAGGAGCACACGTGGTTTCATTTTAACCAATGAACACAACACTACTGATCTCATGACACGGTAGGGGGTAGGGTGCCGTCTGTTAACAAACTAAAATTTTGTATTGTTACTGTAAGGAGGAGAAAAGTATTTTAAGGCAATTAGTATACAATACTCATTTAATGTATTTAGAATATTTAAGACTACATACTCTTAGGTGTTCTAGCACTCAAGGTGGGTTTTTCAGTATCTTTTATAGTTCAGCTCCTCATATCTCTCATTCTAGTTTCATGCAAATTTAAATCTTGTATGCTTAAAACCCTTCTAGGTCACTGCTTGTGGTTTTAGTAGAGTATAGATGTCTAATAAAGTAATGCCAATAAACTCCCTGTAAAACCTGCCACATCTCTAAGATAGAGAAGTAAATACCACTGAGGCCAACAATTCACACATGTCTTTTGTAGCATCTAATTTAAATGGGCCTTGGAGAATTGGCAAGTTACCATTTGGACACAACACAAAGCACGGCTGCTCTGCTTTGCCACCCAGAGCTCAATGAACTAAACCCTGGAGAGGGTAGGGTTTTTTTTACCCCCTTTAACTTCATTTTGGGCAATGTTCCAGGAAGCTGATTCTAACCAAAACATAGCTATTGCTTAAAGCTGAATGCAGGTGAATAGCCTTCATTCCAGTAAAGACCGTGGTTGCTTGAGTTTTAACAAGCAGAATTTATCCCTGATCTGCCAGGTATATTACTAAGCCAGTGATCCAAATCTGGATGGGCAAATAATGGCAGCAGCAAAGGTGTGTGTAAGTTAGAGTTAGTCTTGATGCGATGTGGGTTGTATGACCTTCATTGGCTGCTACTAAGACGGACCCAGCCTTAAATAACGCCTGGTAAATGATTTTGTAGAACGTGTAGTGTAATTAGATACTGCACTGCGCATAGCCCAATTAGGATTTTATTAACTAGTGTCAGGGTCGTGCTGTTCAGGGGGAATTCCCCCCCCATCCAGAAGCCGCTTTGGGCTGGAGTAGTAGTCATAAGTTCTTATGGAGCTGTTCTCTCAAGGGCAGTTCTCGAGAGAACTCTTCCAGCTCCACCTACCTCACAGGGTGTCCGTTGTGGGGAGGGGGAGGGAAAGGGATTGTAAGACCCTCAGACTCCTTTGGGTAGTGAAGGGTGGGGTATAAATCCAATCTCTCTCTCTAGTAACAGAAGTCCCACTCTGCTGGTAGAAGGTACTATTAGCATAGATTTTTTTTTCTGCAGGATCTGAGCCACTGTGTTGAAATATTTACTTTTTTCTTGCAGAGACTCAAGGAAGATTATGCAATTAAAACACTGCAATACGAATGGAATAAAATATAAACCGACAGTGAATAAAACTGGATTACAAAACTGGAGAACAATGGGTTGGATGCAACCTAACATTTCCCCCAGTGCAAGAACTTCTGCCCTCACAGCCCAATTTCCCAGTGTCCCTTCTCCTGTGGCAGCCCAGAATGTCCCCTGAAATCCTGTTCCTGGGGATGAAAAATAATGATAGGGGAGGGGGAATTAACATATGAGAATGGAAGAGAAGATTACAACACATGCCAATCTCTAGCAGGATCAAGAACATAATGTCTGCACCAGACCATTATTAATTGTTTATTTAAACTTCCTTATTTCAAGGTAAACTTGCTGTGTGACCTTTATAGTCTAGACATGTTTGGGGCTGCTGCAGGGGTCCATGTTGCGGCTGAAAGGTGAACAACAATGGGCTTTTGTGGGGTCACAGAGGACTTTCGTGGCGCTCTCTTGCTCTTTTCCCGTTCCCAGTTCTTTACAATCCTCCCAAAAGCGTTTTTACCCCTGACACCAACACTGTGTTGCTGCGACTCATCAAGACCAAGTAGATTGTTTCCAAGTTAACTGCTGTGCATATGATCAAAGTTGGAATAAATGACGACCACTGAAATGGGGCCAAGATTTACATCTCAATTCCAAAATAGTTTGAAATGTTTCCTTTGCTTTGGATCCCTTGGTGAAAGAAGGGTTAGGGCCATGGAGGGAAAAGCTATTGTTTGTTTATATGTGCTGTTGCTAGTCTTCATTCATATCAGCCAGCTCCCGATGGTTGCAAAGCCGTCTCTTTGTGTTCAGTGTGACAGCACCAGCTTAGTCAATCAACTGCTGCAGTCACTGTTTGCATCACATGGTAGCTGCTAACAAAGAAAACAAAACCTTTTGAGCATTTGGGGGGGGAGGGTTTCTGCAATATGAATGCAGAGAGAGGAGCCCTGCCAGCTGCTCTCTGCTTTTGGGTCTACCTGCCAGTTGGGGGCTTTTTAGCACTATTCACCAGTACCTTCCAGCTGTCTGTGCATGTGGGAAAAGAGCTTCTCCCCCTGCCCCCCCCAAAAAAAACACTCCCCAAAAGATGGGATACTGATATTAATCCGAAGCCTTGATGCAAGCAAACACAGGAGTAACAGCATCAGTTCCTCTGCCCATTTTGCTGCTATTGGCTTTGAACAGGAGACCGGAAAAAATCCTGGTGGTTCTTGGAAGGTAGGAAAATGAGAGCAAGAAGTGCTTGTTTTCACACATTAAGCTCCGTAGAATAGTTGACCTCTTAAGTGCAGTAGCCTTGGATGTGGTTGAAAGGCAAAATGTCCTCAAGGCCATCCTTATAGAGAGGAGCTGTAGCTTGGTGATAGCATGCAGGCGTTCTGCACGTTCAGTTTCATCCCTGGTATCCTCAGATGAGTTGCAAGTGTTTAGGAAAGGGATTGGACAATTTTGTGGAGGATAGGGTAAATTCCATGTTCAGAGATGGTAAATGATGGGAGAAAACAACAGGGGGGAGACCTCTGTCTCTGTGTCCTGCTTGTACGCCTTCTAGAAACATCTGGTTGGTCACTGTGTGAAACGTAATGCTGGACTGGATGGACCACTGCTCCGATTCAGCAAGGCTGTTTTTTTCTTTTTACAAGAGCCTTTCATGGTCCAAGACCCCAAAGAGCCATTGCCATCAAGAGTAGATGAACTGAATTGGTATAAGGCAGCTTGATGTATTCAACACATACATATACGGAGTCAGGCCATTGATCTATCAAGGTCAGAATTGCCTACTCTGATAAAAAGCAGCTCTCCAAAGTCTCAGGCAGAGGCCTTTCATTTCACCTACTACCTGGTCCTTTTAACTGGAGGTGCCAGGGACTGAAGCAAAGACAGTCTGCATGCAAAACAGATGCTGTATCACGGAACCACAGCCCTCCCCTGAACTACATATGAAACAGTTTTCTAGTGAGTCAGGCTATTGTTCTTTCAAGGTCAGTAGTTTCTACTCCAGGGGTGTCAAACTGATTTGTTATGAGGGCTGATCTGATATAAATGAGACCTTGTTGGGCCGCACCATGTGTGTCATAAGATGTAATGCCAGGTAGCAGAGATATAAACTTTATAAAGGGCACAAACAATCCTTTTTACTTGAAAACATGTTTAAATCTTTTTTACTTGAAAACATGCTTAAAACATTTACACTCCTGCAATATTTTGTTATTTAACTGTCTGATAACTGACATCTCTTGCTCTGAATTATTGCATCAAAATGTCTGCTTCAGCAATCTTGAGTATGTTGTTCAAGTGTGAATCTGTATGCTGCAAACCTACTTTTGATTTATTGACATTCATTACAGAAATGCTCAAAGTTCTGAGCCTAGGACCCAGGGGAAAACGTGACATGGTTGGGCATTGCAAGCCTTTATATATAAATTGCTTTGTGTGCTGGTCAAGAACATGAGAAGGCCCCATGGCACAGACTGAGGGTTATGTGTTTGTCTACAAAACTATAGTCTTCCTTAGTGGTCAGTATCAGCCTATCTGGCAAGTCTAAGTTCAGAATTCCAAAGGAAATGTGGTGGGTGAATTTGGTCTGGTCACACACTCTCAGCCTAATCCACCTCACTGGCTTCTTGTTATTCCTCATCTAAATAGTTCACCTTGTTTTCCTACTGAGAAAGACTAGATTGTGAGGGCAGGAATACAGTGAAAAGGGAGAGGGAACCCAGTTGCACCCAGGAGAGCCCTGGGATAACGAGCCCAACGAAACACACACACTGTAGCAAGACACACGAAAGCTCATACCTTGGATAAAACTTTGTTGGTTTTAAAGGTGCTTTGTATTTCTCCCGTGTGATTAAGGCAGCCAAGCAAAGCAAGCTCTCCTTCCTTCCCTCCCTCTCTTTGGGGAGGAACCTCATCTAATGGAGAGGAAGAAAGGCTTGCCTTTCTCTCCTGAGACAGCCTGGCCAGGAAGCAAGCTCTGGCTCATTCCTTCCCTCCCTCGGAGAGGGGGAGGAGCCTCAGCCAGGGCAGGGAACAGAAACTTGCCTATTTATCTCTCCTGAGTGATTAAGAGAGTCTGGCAAAGCAAGCTATGATGCCGCAGCGGCAGAACTGGAGAAAGAAGGAGGAGACAGTGTGGGCCTGATAGAAGCCCTCTGGGGGCCAGATATGGCCCCCAGGCCGCATGTCTGACACCCCAGGTCTACTCTGACAGGCAGCATTTCTTCAGGGTCTAAGGTAAAGTTTCATGGCTGAAAGCAATTTGATTTTAAGCTTTCTTGTATTTGAACCCAAGGTTTCCAGTCCATAGTGCCTGCTGAATCGAAAGAGGACTTAGGAACCTCTGAAGAATGAAATAAGAAAACAATAACCCTCATATGAGTGTTCAACAGGCAAAATTATTGGAACTGTGATCCACAAAGCCACGATTTATTCTATCAGCACAAGTATCACTACAGTCCCCCGTTTTTTTCCTTGCTGGTTTTTGTTTTCAAGACACAGCTGACTTAATGGCGACCTGTGGGGTTTCCCAGGCAAGAGATGCAGAGAGGTAGTTTGCCATTGCCTGCCTTTGTGTAGTGATCTGAGTTTCGGGCTAGCCTGGGCTACCCAGGTCAGGGCGGTCGCCGGAAAGCTGCTCCCAAGCAGTGGGTGAGGACCCTCAAGAATAGACTGGGATGCTACATGGTGGTTAAGGTTGCCAGCCTCCAGGTGGTGGCTGGAGACCTGCTATCACAAATGATCTCCAGGCCACAGAGATCAGTTCACCTGGAGAAAATGTCCACTTTGGAAGCTGTATTCAGTGGCATGATACCCCAGCCAGGGTTGCCTCTAAGCTGAGTTAGTGTGAGCCTGCTCACAGGTTTTCAGCCTCCATCTCACACATTTTTGTCTTAGCTCAGGAAGGATGGCTCCAGAGCAAAGTAATTTATGCAGTAGCCAAATCGCTTGCTCACAATTTTAATGCCAGTAGTTCACAAAGCAGAATTTTTGCTCACAAATATCCACAGGTTAGAGGGAGCATTGTACCCCACTGAAGTCCCTCCCTTCCCCAAACCCCACCCTCCTCATGCTCCACCCCCCAAATCTCCAGGTTTTTCCCAGCCCAGAGCTGGCAA
Organism: Gekko gecko; assembly: GCA_029375565.1. Lineage (NCBI taxonomy): Eukaryota > Metazoa > Chordata > Lepidosauria > Squamata > Gekkonidae > Gekko > Gekko gecko. Next base: position 113,713,649 of record JAPDNY010000008.1, read on the forward strand.
CCCTAATGGTGGTAGTGGGCTTGCCACTGGAAGGAGATTATTAAAATCTTCCCCTTACACAAAGCCTTGCATGAACGGAGTATATATTTTCGCAGGAGGTGGTGGGCAATTGCTTGTTGCAGTTTCTCATGCTGGATCCCAAACCGGGGCGCCATGAATGAACATGAAGTAATTAACTAACTTCCAAGCAGCAGAGAAGTTAGTATATAAAGGGACGTTTGTTGGGAGAAAGAGAAATTTGCCGACCCATGCTTGCCTTGAAGTAAACCTAACAGTAGAAACTTAAGTCATATGCAGGGCTTTTCTTGTAGAAAAAGCCCAGCAGGAACTCATTAGCATAATAGGCCACACCCAACAGCAGAAACTCATTAGCATATTAGGCCGCTCCCCTGACAGCACAGTTCCCTCCCAGGATTGCCTTCCGGGGCACCTGGGGAACCTGAGGCGGGGAGGCAGTTTAAACTGCCTTCCCTCCCTGGATAGGCTTGGCTTCCCCAGGCACCCTGCAGCATGTGAGGCACCTGGGGAGCCCGAGGGGGGGAGGCTGTAGCCAACTCGGAAGCCAGCAGGAACTCCATTCCTGTGTGTTCCTGCCCCAAAATAGCCCTGCTCATATGGATAGGAAATATAGCACCATTTTAAGGGCTGTATGGAAACCCCATTGCAATCCTTGCAGCTGAGAGAAGAATCCATCAACGGCACAAAAAATCATTATGTAGAACCAGCCCAAATCATATTTCAAGGCTTCCTTACTGCATGCCCTCATCTTGTGTTTTACTGAAACCTTTTCTTGAGGCTAGTCCCCAACCGCCTACCTTGTGCTTTATCACCATCTGGTGGTAGAAAGGTTTAAACTATTGCTATAATCTGCATGGGATTCATCATGTTTGCATTGAAGGTCTCTCGCTCTGTTGTTTTTTTAAAAAAACTTGTGACCAAGCTGTTGGCATAATGGAGAGAATTCTTCTTGTTAACCTGGGAGATGAGGACACAGTGGTCTGTTGGATCCTATCAACTTTTCTCCTGGCACAAGAGGGAGAAGGGGGCCTCTTTTGACCTCTGAGAAGGCTATGCTGTGGATCATGGGATCCACTTGGACAACACCAAAAAAGTGTGAATGGAGCTCTAGCAAGGAAGGACTGGTCAAACAGTGGCTGTTGAGCTACATGCAGCATCAACAAAAGAGGTGGTAGGATCCAACCTGTAAGGTTTGACAGGTGGTCTTGGGAAATTTTCATCCAGTTCACAAATTTCTTTGTTTGTTTTGTGAGGCAGGGTTGCCAGACTGCCTGGAGAAAAAACAAAATTCCTATTCCTTACTGGGTGTTGTAATTTACCTCCATACCTTGAAAGGTTTCAGCTGCAGATTTCCATGAATTAACACTCCGTTAAAAGGGACAGGCCATTTTTCTCCAGATTCTTTGATAACCCTATGTGACAATCAAATGGAATCTACCTGCTTGCAGTCTCCTGAGCTTCTTGGATGATGTAGCATGCAAATGGAATTAAGTGAATGTTCACAACAGTAATTTAACAGTGTTAGCATTTGTTGTATGAGTAGGAGGGGAAGCCTGTTTCACCCTTTCGTACAGTGCCTTCATCTGTCTTTGAGAGGACAACTTTAAAAGAATAGTGTTCACTTATTTACATATTTATACCCTGCTTTTCTTCCCCATCGGGACCTAAAGCAGCTAGTCCCCATCCATGTTATTCTCACAACAACCCTTAAGAGGCCAGATTGCAAGCTCTGGATTGGGAAATTCCAAGCAAATTGGAGGGCTGGAACATGGGGATACTGGAGTTTGGGGAGGGAGGGGCCTCAGTGAAGTATAATATGACAAAGTCCGCCCTCCAAAGCAGGCATTTTCTCCAGGGGAACTGGTCTCTGTAGTCTGGAGCTCAGTTGTAACTCTGGGAGTTCTCCAGATCCCACCTGGAAGTTGGCAACCCTAGGTTAGGCTGAGAGTGACTGGTCCAAAGCTACCCAGCAAGATTCCAAGGCAGAGCAAGGATTTGTACCTGGGTCCCCTGGTCTAACAATTTGAGCATTATACCACAATTGTAAAGGTGAACTCTAGGATATTCTCATATAACTTTGTTGAACATAACAATCCTTCTGGGGGAAAGGCAGGAATTATACCAAAAAGTCTTGAAGAAAGGCATGAGCATTCAGAAAGAAAGTAATTATTCAGAATCCAATCTGACAGTGCCTTTTTTGATAACTGCAGAAGACTAAATTATCTGAATGAAACCACCTTTGATTTTGAGCCAAACATGAATAAAACTTCTGTGCACATCCTTTATATAATATTGATTGCCCTTTTCAGTGAAAATGCAACCTTTTATTTATCCATATCCCTGCATCTCTTTTATGAGAAATTATATTTACACTTCCTCTACATTTCCCCACACTGATTTAAATTTAGCTGGTAGACTGTAAAAAGCTGAAGCAATGCATGGGCCCCTTTGATTAAGCTCACTCTTGAAAGTTCCTTGTTGCATAATCAACAATAATTCTTCCTCCATATATCTGCCAGGACCTTCAACTGCTATCAGAGCTGCTGTTGAGAGAAGCCCAGTGAAAAGTGCATTCAACAACCTCTGGCAGCGTGTTCCATGCCTATCGGGCAAAAATCTGAGTTTCCACAAGACTCAAGTCTCCCTTCCCAGATCACACTGTCCTTTTCCTTCACCACCTTCATTTGCACTTTCTGGAATGTTTAACACACTGTTTCCTTCCTCACCACTGTGAAGCATGTTTCGTGAGCACTGCACATTGCATCCTGTTTAAAGTACACATTCTTTTCTTTCAAACTACAGGGACTATTTGTGAATTTGGAGAATTGGGGATAAAGGAGTGTTGTTGCAGATTAGGCAAAATTTGCATGTGGATACCACTGATTTTTACAAAACCTGAAAGGGGAGAGTAAAATGTTTTTTGTTACCTACAGTAAGATCTGGAGGGAAGGCGGCATGGCATAGCCTGATCTTGTCAGATCTCAGGAGCTAAGCGGGGTCAGTACTCGAATGGGAGACAGCCAAGGAAGGCTCTGCAGAGGAAGGCAACCTCAGCTTCCCACCTGCCTTGAAAGTCCCTTGCTTGGGGTCGCCATAAGTCAGCTGTGACTGGATGGCACTTTACACAAACAGGGAAATCTGGTAGAATGCTACGAGTTTCCACAGCCTTTGAAAAGATGTTGGGTGATGGAAAACATTTGACACGTTATATTTAGTATGTCCTCTTAGATTTAAGTTGTAAAGCTGCAGAGGGGGTTATGAAAAAGTGGCAAAATGATTTAAGCCATCAGATGTGTCCAGAATTACTGTTTTAATGAGAGAAAATATGATAAAAATGGCTTGTGAATGGCATCTTTCTTCCAACAAACCTGCTAAAATGTATAACATCGAAATTAGTGGCTGGCTTTGCGAGGAAGCAAGTGTTTCCTTTCTCCATATGTGGAGGAGCTGTAATTGAGCTGGCAATCAGAAGGTGGTAATTAAAACAATTTCATATGGAGTGGAAATAGAAATCCTTCTTGATCCAGGAATTGTTGCTGTTGAATTATGTAGCAAAGGTGCCAAAAAGATTACCGCAATTTGTATTGAATACATTACAGCAGCTCATTTAGTATATCCTCAATACTGAAAAAAATGTTGACCCTTCAACCAAGGGAATGGAGAGAACATAAGAAGGGCCCTGCTGGATCAGACCAGAGAGGGTCCACCTAGTCCAGCCTCCTGTCTCACACAGTGGCCAACCAGTTCCTCTGGAGGGCCAACAACACGACATGGAGCAGGAGTCCCTAACATGGTGCCCATGAGTGTCACGGCACCTGCCAAGTGTTTTTAGAAAGCGGGCAGAGCTAGGTGGGGCTATTGCCCAGCAAGGCTCCTGATTGGCTATTGGAGATTTTTAAAAAATGTTGCTTTGGCAGCAGCTGCCACCACACAAGGATCTTCACTGTGTGACTGAAGGTAAGCTGTGGCAGCCATGTTGTGGCTGGCTCTGCCCCCTGCAGCAGCCATTTTGTATTAGCCATTTTGTGGCTGCACATACTATTCCAAAGGCACCCACAGGCTCAAAAAGGTGGGGACTTCTGGCATAGAGGCGGGGTCTTTCCCCCAATGTTGCCTCCTGGCACTGGTATTGAGGTCTACTGCCTCTGAATGTGGAGGTTCCCTTTAGTCACCACAGCTTATAGTCACTGATGGTCGGGGAGTTGGAATAGATATTATTTACCTTGACTTCCGGAAAGCTTTTGATACAGTTCCTCATCAAAGGCTCCTAAGTAAGCTCAATAGTCATGGGATAAAAGGACAAGTCCTCTTGTGGATCAAAAACTGGCTTATAAATAGGAAACAGAGAGTGAGTATAAATGGGAAACTTTCTCAGTGGAGGGTGGTAAGCAGTGGGGTACCACAGGGATCAGTACTCGGTCCGATGCTTTTTAACTTGTTTATTAACGATTTGGAATTGGGAGTAAGCAGTGATGTGGCTAAATTTGCAGATGACACAAAGTTGTTCAGGGTGGTGAAAACCAGGGAGGATTGTGAGGCACTCCAAAGGGATCTGTTGAGGATGGGTGAGTGGGCATCAACGTGGCAAATGGGGTTCAATGTGGCCAAGTGCAAAGTGATGCACATTGGAGCCAAAAATCCTAAATATAAATACACGTTGATGGGGTCTGAGCTGGCAGAGACGGACCAAGAGAGAGATCTTGGAGTCGTAGTGGATAACTCGCTGAAAATGTCTACACAATGTGTAGCTGCAATAAAGAAGGCCAACGCTATGCTGGGGATTATTAGGAAGGGAATTGATAACAAATCAGCCAGTATCATCATGCCCCTGTATAAATCATTGGTGCGACCTCATTTGGAATACTGTGTACAGTTCTGGTCACCACATCTCAAAAAGGATATTATAGCATTGGAAAAAGTGCAGAGAAGGGCAACTAGAATGATAAAAGGGTTGGAACACCTTCCCTATGAAGAAAGGTTAAAATGCTTGGGGCTCTTTAGCTTGGAGAAACGACGGCTGAGAGGTGACATGATCGAGGTTTATAAGATTATGAATGGGATTGAGCAGGTTGAGAAAGAAGTACTTTTCTCCCTTTCTCACAATACAAGAATTCGTGGGCACTCTATGAAATTGCTGAGCAGTCGGGTTAGAACAGATAAAAGGAAATACTTCTTCACCCAAAGAGTGATTAACATATGGAATTCACTGCCACAGGAGGTCGTGGCAGCTGCAAGCATGGTCAGTTTCAAGAGGAAATTAGATAAACATATGGAGCAGAAGTCCACCAGTGGCTATTAGCCACAGGGTATAGATGGGAACTCTCAGTCTGGGGCAGGTGATGCACTCTATTCTTGTTGCTGGAGGGGGCAGCAGTGGGAGGGCTTCTGGTGCCCTGGCCCCACTGCTGGACCTCCTGATGGCACCTGGTATATTTTGGCCGCTGTGTGACAGAGTGTTGGACTAGATGGGCCATTGGCCTGATTCAACATTGGCTTCTCTTATGTTCTTATGTTCTTATGGTCCTATCCTTCATGAACCTTTCAAAGCCGTCTATGCCTGTGGCCATCACTATATCCTCTGGTGGTAAATTTGACATTCTAATCACTTGCTATGTAAAGAAATATTTTCTTTTGTCCATCCTGAATCTACTGCTCCTCAACTCAGAGAAATTGCTGAGTGCTTCTTGTGATCTGACTAACTCATCTGATATGCACAAAGAATCTCCTCGGCTTTTAAAATAATGAAATGATGCTTCAGCACAGGGACACTTTTTATGAACACTTTGATGTGATATGATCTCGGATGAGGTCAGCAGCATCCCTGCCCCTCTCAGAGCAGCACAGGTCAAAGAAGAGGCCCTCCAAGATAGCAGGAGGGGGAAACATGCTGGAAAGTAGAGTCTGTACTGTTATTCACACCTAACAGGACCAGCCAAAAATTGCACATAGATGCTGCTGGCTTCTACAGAACTTGAAAGGGAAGAAGTCTTTGAAAGATTCCTCTATAAGAAACTTGCAAAATATGTGTTTGGAAAGATATCCCTTTTGCAAAGATCAGTGAATGGGCGGATGTGTGCATAAGAGAATCAACAATTTTTAAAATCTGATCGAAGTGAAGGAGGACTACTGTGGTGGGAATGAAGTTGTGAACCATCTGTCAATACCAGTAAGATTAGTACCTGGTTTTAGAAGATACCGATTTCAGCACTTAAACATCTTGGAAGCAATCAGAAGTGCTGAAACTGGTCTCTACTAAAGACAGGCTATGATATTGGATGATAATTGCTTGTTTGATCATAAATGAGTTTTATGGGACAGGCACTTTGCAGCAGGGATGGAAAGGTGGGTCATGCCCCACATTCCTCCAAAGTGACCCGGACTTCTTCCACATACCTCTGTTGCCTCTTGATTGGCTACTGAGGGCCAATTAGTAGCACACAGAGAGTGAAACTGACACTGGGGCAGGGCTTCAGTTACCAATCTCTACAGTCAATTAGCAATATTTATCTGTCCCGGCTATTCTCATAGGGAAATAATTCCCTGTTGCTCTGTATAGTCATTCCAGTACAAAAAGTAATGGAATACAAAAACATCTGGTAGTTGTTTGCTGATCAGGTGACTGGCTGGATTAGTGCGATGGTCAACACACACCCCATGCGCAGAAGCAGTCTGGAAGGAAGGGAGGTGGGGAAAAATGCACCCACCACCCCATGCATTCAAGGATGGTGGCCCCAAGTTGAGATCATCTAGTTTTAATACTGTGCCTCCAAGATTAAAAATACTATTCTTTTACTTTTAAAATACTAGTTGCTATTCTAGTTACTCCTTGTTTGCAGACAAGACTTAAGTATACTCATATTCATCTACAGGGCTAGAATAGTATCTTGTTGGATTTTTAAAAGCACAATAGTGGGATTGGCTAGATGAGTTTTTTCTGGCCTTGCTGAATGACATTGACTTCGGAGGTTCATCACCAGGCTGTTTTGGGTTTGTGTTCTTATTGTAAAGATTTTCAAACTCTCTGTGACTGACTAGCCAGGAGGTGGCAGTGTTGGTCAGCATAAATTTTGTTCAGCTATGTAGCTTCTAAATTGATGTCAAGGAAACTCGAATCCAGCGATGTGCAAGTGGAAACAGAGTCCTTCTGCTTGTTCAAGATCTTGTGCAATACCTAGTGGTTTCCGCCCAATATCTTATAATGCCCAGAAATTGCTTGCAGAACATTTTGTGCAAGTCAAAAAGCAGTTCAGGATATGTGATGTTTCACTTAGCGCAAGGTGCTGAGCTTCTGTTCACACTTCCACTTGTTCAAGGACCCTGGTGCATATGGAACTCTTCTGGTGAATCCAAGCCTTAGGGACTGGCATCTGCAGGTGCACTACTGAAATGGACTGCAAAATTCAGTCGTTCACTAGTCATCCAGCTTGAGGGCCGACTGAACTCTTTACAAAGATGTGTTCCAGCAGGGCCAGTCTGTCCACTAAGCAGCTATAAGCCTTGAGTGCCAGAGGCAGACTGGCACCAACAAACTGTGCCTCCCGCCCAGCTCCTGCTGCATCTGGGTCTGCTGCAGTAAGTGGCAGCCCAAGAGGTGCAACTGGCCCCAGTGGGCAGCCATGAGGAGCCTTCTCTCTTCCTTCCTTCCATTGGGGCTGACAGTGTGGGCCTGACCCTCTTCCTCCTTCTCTAGCCCCCTCACCACTGCACAAGAGGATGAGATGGGCAGGCCATGGATTTCTGCCCTGCCTTGACCTAGTGTGGGAGAGGTGAGGAGGGGAGCAACGTCCGTGTGGTGCCTCCATGGGGGCCAGGCAAGGAAGGCAAGCACTACTGCAGGGCAGATGGGAAAGTAAGGGAGCGCAGTGGCTTCTCAATGTGCTTTGGTGCAGAATGAGTGGCTGCCTAGGGTGCCAAAAGTGCTCAGGCTGTCAAGGTGTTCTGGATTTCCGTGCCTCTTAGGGACACAAAGGCCTAGTTCATACTGAGACTGCTACACACAGGGAAAGGGTGTTTAAATTTTCTTCTGCAGCTGTGGCTCAGTGGAAGAGCTTCTGGGGCATTTTTTAAAATCTTGACACATGACATTTTCTGGGGCAAAAAACTGCTCCAACTGTAAGGTAAAGGTTTCCCTTGCTCAAAAGCTAGTCAAATCTGACTCTAGGGGGCAGTGCTCATCTCTATTTCCAAGCCAAAGAGCCAACGCTGTCCGAAGATGTTTCCATGGTCATGTGGCTGGCATGACTAAATGCTGAAGCACACGGAACGCTGTTACCTTCCCATTGAAGGGGTACCTATTTATCTACTTGCAATTTCTTGCTTTCGAACTGCTAGGTTGACAGGAGCTGGGGCCAGAGATGGGAGCTCACACCGTCACGCGGCACTTGGGTCTCAAAACGGCTGAGCTACAGACCTTCCAGTCTCCAACTGTACCCAACCACAAAGTTAAAAAAATCTAGCCCAAATGCAAAAATCAGCTGATTTGGCTGGTATTATTTTATTATTTGGAGTTAAGATTGCTGGGGAAAAGATCAATAACCTCAGATATGCAGACGATACCACTCTGATGGCAGAAAGTGAAGAGGACCTAAAGAGCCTCTTGCTCAGGGTGAAAGAGGAGAGCGCAAAAGTGGGCTTGAAGCTCAACATCAAAAAAACTAAGATCATGGCATCTGGCCCCATCACTCCTTGGCAAATAGAAGGGGAAGTCGTAGAAGTAGTGACAGACTTCACGTTCCTAGGATCCCAGATCACTGCAGATGGTGACTGCAGCCATGAAATTAAAAGACGCCTGCTCCTTGGGAGGAAAGCGATGGCAAACCTAAACAGCATGATAAAAAGCAGAGACATCACCCTGCCAACAAAAGTCCGCATGGTCAAAGCAATGGTATTCCCCGTAGTAATGTATGGCTGCGAGAGTTGGACTATAAGGAAGGCCGAGCGCCGAAGAATAGATTCTTTTGAACTATGGTGCTGGAGAAGACTCTTGAGAGTCCCTTGGACTGCCAGGAGATCAAATCAGTCAATCCTAAAAGAAATCAACCCTGATTGCTCCCTGGAAGGCCAGATCCTGAAGCTGAAGCTCAAATACTTTGGCCACCAAATGAGAAGGGAGCATTCACTGGAGAAGACCCTGATGCTGGGAAAGATTGAAGGTCAAAGAAGAAGGGGACGGCAAAGGATGAGATGGTTAGACAGTGTCATCAATGCAACGAACATGAAATTGAGCAAACATCAGCAGACAGCGGAAGACACGAGGGCCTGGCGTAAACTGGTCCATGGGGTCGCGAAGAGTCGGACTCGACTGTGCGACTGAACAACAACAACAACATTTTATACTCCGGATGCTTTTTGTTTATCGGGGGGGGGGGGGGATCTATAAGAGGAAACTGATATTCCTATAAGAGGAAAGTTACTTTGGGGATATAGTTTACTAACATGCAGGAGTGACAGGTCCAAACAGGAGAAAGTTGTAGAGCCATTGCTTTATGCATTCTGAAGGGGGGGAAAGGTAACTGGGGAGGAATTTCACCCCCATGGGTTGCGAAACAGGTATTTTACCTGTATAACTGGGTTATAGGAATCTCCACTAATGTCTATAGTGTATTTACTTTTTCCCCTTTGAAGAAAAGTATATCGATTGTATATCATATATAATTCACAAAGGAAGTTTTTCTTAAGTGTGAATGATATAATTATGTAAATATATTGAGAAAGAAATCTTGAATATAGGAATGCAGGTAAAATAAAAGCCCAGAGATCTCTTCTGTCTTGATTATTAACCGTGAACTGCATGTGAAAATATTATGGGATTAATAACAGTAATAGCACTTATACCTTTTATTCATCAAAGATATTTATAATCCAGTCCTCTACCAAAGAATTTTTGCAATTCAAACGGGGCAATTGCTGCTGATTCCTGTTTTGTGTTCTGCACATGCAAACCAAAGAGGGGCCAAAACTCACTGGTCGAGGGTCAGGTAGTAGGTGATGTGAAAGGCCTCCACCTATGACCCTGGAGAACCACTGCCAGTCTGAGTAGACTGTACTGACCTTGATGGACCAATGGTTTGAATCAGTACAGGGCAGCTTAATGTGTTCAACAGGTCACATTCCACTGTTTTTCCAACAGGCCCCCTCTCCCAATCTCAGGAACAACTTTTGGGTGATGCCTAGGAGTCTGCCTAGGAGGAAAGAAGAATCGATCTATTCCATGAACCCCTTCCACTCATAATTCCTAGGAGTCAAGCCACGGTGTGCTCCCCTTTAGAATACTGCGTTTCTAAATGCCTGTCCTGTACTTCATAAAGGATATCAAAGAACTGAAGGATATAGACCATTTTTTAAATTGATATAGTGTTATGCTTACATTCTTATTTCTCACAACTCTGAAAATACAAATGAATAAAACTAAGAAAATATGAATCATCAATCCTGAGACTTTGGTTAGAATTTAAAACAAAACTCTCATTTATTAATAGGGTCCTTATATTATAGTAACGGATGCCCAGGGAGGGAAAGCCCCCAAAGTATCAACAATAATATAAATAAATCACACAAAAAATCTGTATTTAAGAAATAAAAATGTAAATACCAACTCTGAACAATAACACAGATGCAGGTTTTAAAACAAGTTTCAAACTTACAACCAATCAGATTGCTCTTGTTGAAAACAGACATAATCATAAGAGCATAAGGTTAGTGTTCTGTATAGGGTAAGATAATGATTGGAACTTTAGTAAATTGTTGATGACTTATTGCCTTCTGTTTTTAATAATAATTAAACAACAACAACAACAATAATAATAATAACAATAACAACAACAACAATAATAAATTAGATATTTCCTGAGGAAGAATCCCATTTGAAACATTGAAAACAATCCAGAAATGACGTTAAATAGGATTTTTCTTATGATTTATTGGAACTGTATTTTAATTGTATGCATTTAAAAGAGATAATATTCACTGCATAAAAAAGAACAGAATTCTCTTTATGACTTATTGAAACTGTATTTTGTATGTACTTCAAATAGACATTATTCATTGCATTTACAAGTTGTTTGACTGTTGATACTTTGGGGTCTGATGTTCACAATTGTTTTTTGATTCTGTCTGCAAGAGGAAGGGAAGGCAGCACAGTGCAGCCCAAACTCTGTGGGTCTTGGTAGCTAAGCAGGGTCAGTACTTGGCTAGGGAAACCACCAAGAAAGGTTTTGCAGAGGAAAGCAACGGCAAACCACCTCTGTTTCTCACTTGCCTTGAAAGCCTCTCGCCGAGGCTACCGTAAGTCAGTTGCAAGTTGACGGCACTTATGTACGTAATAGATGTCCAACTGGTTCTCAGGGCAGTTTACAGAAATAATCAGATCCAGATTACAAAATCAACAACAGGGAAGGGCATTCTACATTTAGGGTGTCAACACTAGAAGGCCCTGCTCTGGGTCCTGACCTGTTTTACTTCAGAAAATGAAGGAACATAGAGCAGTCTCCACTGAACTTCGTGAGTGTCCCAAGCACTTCAGGTATATACTCAGTAATCATTGCAACTGGCATTAGCCAGTATTATTATCCCCATAATGCAGACAGGGAGAGCAAAATCTGAGGCTGGGAAGCAACAGCTTGCTTAAGGACACCTACACGAGTTTATGGCTGAGGTGAGACCTGAGACTTACCTGTTTGGTTATCATACTCTATCTCCACACCATGGCAGCTCCTCTTAAAGATGATGATGATGATAATCCACCTGGCTGATTTCCATACCTCTGTGAAGGTTTTCAGTGAATGACAGGCAAGACATAGCATTAGTGGATCCTGCGCTATAATGGTTGTGTTCTGGAGATTGGGTGGAATCCTATGAACTGTGACCGGAGGGAGTTCATTGAATGAATCTCCCTCCCTACAGCTTTTTGATATGACTCTTGAGAGTTGGGGGAGCCCCAGGAAAAGAGTGAGGTGCAAAGGGAGGGGCTGCACCAAGGAGGTAGAGCTGGCAGAAGCCTTCCCTTGCCCCCACCAGCAATTCTTCTTTTGCATGAGCTCTTGTTCTTTTTGAAAGAAAAGCTCGCACGCAGGAGCCTGCCAGGAGAAGGGGGAGAGAACCATTCTATCCACTTCTTTCACTCCAGGCTCACGGGATCCAATCCAGGCCCATAGCTACTGCGGGGCCCACAGGGCCCAACCCCCTAGTGGGTTTTATGGGCCTCCCTCCCTGAGCCTTGGCTTCCCCTCCCCCGATTGCCTGTCAGCGGGAGGACAAGAGCAGCACAGGCGGCGGCGAGGCTGGGCTGAGAGATGCTTGCCACCTGGCCCACCAGCAGCAGGTAGGCCCAGCTAGGCAAGGCGGCAAGCAGGCACATTGTCTGGCCCTGGCCAGGCACACCCAGCTGTACTTCTGTGTGCCAATGCACCCACACACCGTCCCTTCGTGGCCAGCCCAGCCACCGCACGCCTTGCCCCTCCTGGCCCTGGGAGGAAGCCGAGGGTAATTCCAATCCATCATTATTTTTGGACCTAGGTTGTGTGTGTCAGCTTTAAGGAAAAATGATATGTTGCTGTGTGCACCGGGCTGTAGTTCACAATGACCCCAAGGGGCTTAGGATCAGGGCCTATGACCTAAGGACCTTGCGGAGGACTTGCTCAGTGTCCTGTAGCCATGTGACTGACCCGTTGCACAACTCCCTCTGTTCCTCCCAAACTACCATATAGAGAGCGAGTCCTCTCCCACGCACATCCATTTCACAAGGAGGCTCTCTCCCCACTCACTCCCTTCTTAGCCACTCCACCCCAGGGCCAGATTAACCATCAAGCTGGGAAAGCAAGACAAGGCTGCCCAAATGGCATTTCTTGAGCAACATCCATATAGTTGAATTAAAATGGATTTCAAAATAGCTTCTGTATTGACAATGACCACCTCCACCATCTCCTTCAGCCACATGGTGAGTATCAAGGGATGCAGAGGAAGGGAGGATGCAGCAGCCGCCAAAACAAAAACAACATCCAGGTTTGGCAGGCCAGAAAGAAGGGAACAAGGGTTTAAAGTAAAACTGGTTAGGCTATCTAAGGTAGGAGAACTGCCAAGTTATAATCTTTTTATAGACTGAAGCTTTCTACCTTTTAAAAGCAGGAAATCTGGTTGAAATAAAGGGAGCAGATTTTTTCCAATGCAAGTGTGGCTTTGTTGGGAAATCTGTCTGTTGTGCAATTGTTAGGAAGAGGACAGAAACAACAGTGGGGTTGGTCAGGTAAGAGTCACTAAGAAAGTAAATGTTGAAGACGGAAAGGAAGACAGCCTAATAGCCAGAGGAGAAAGCTATCACACGGATGATCCAAACAATCCTCCAACTTTAGTGTGATAAAAACAAGCACTCTGGACGGCAATAAATCACATGATAATAAATGTTGCTAGACTGCACTATCCAGTTAAGAAAGCCTGCTTCTTTTACTCCAACATCATCTTAAAAGTGTCTACTGCAATTCAGCTGAGTTGAGCATGGTCCAAAACAATGCTCAGCTGCCTAATGACCTCTTCATAAGCCTGTCAGAAAAGAAACATGCCACCCACTTACCCTCACCCTACGGGTAAGCTAATCCTCAGGTTGCTCAGAGGTAAAATATCTCTTAACAAAGAAGCAATTTAGCAAAATTTCTGCAGCACCCAAACTGAAATGGTGGGTAGCTGAGAAAGAATCTACAGAGCATTCTTAGAGAATATCATACCCTGTTTTCAACATCTCCAATAGTGTGTATGGATGAATACACCACAGGGAGTTTCTGAATGAATTTTTCTGAACAAAACCAGGTACCACTAAGTATGGATAGCAATACATAGATCCCTTTCTCTGATCCATTCCTCATCTTCATAAAGTTCTGTGGAAATAAATAGGCTACTTCTACATCAGCACCCCAAAGCTTGCTGGAACAGGACATCTGATGCAAGCCCAGAAACTCCCTCTTCTAATGAGAGGTTCTCTGTTTACTTCAGTAGAGAGGAAACTCCAAAGACCTAAAGCAAATCAGGATTTATACCTCCGCTGAAGTGAACCAGGACACACAATCCTGGTTGTGTGGCACAGTGTGCATGAAAATCCAACAGAGCCAATGTACTTTAAAAAGATGGGTTGTTAAGAGCAAGAGTCTACAACATTCGAGTCACACATTTAGTCTCACAAGAGATTATGAATGTCCAAAAAGTCAAGATAGTTGAGGTCCCTAGGAGACCCTGGGCCAGTCACACACGCACACGCAATTTAACCTACCTCACAGGATTGTTGCGAGGACAAAATGAAGGAGATGGTGGAAACTGCTTTGGGCCTGCATTATGGACAGAGGTTGCAAGTAAATACAATTAGATGCTAAATGATGTTGGAGATTGTAGCTACTGTCCAGCTATTACCAAATTATTCAGCAAGATAAAATCCCACACAGAATGTGAAAAATCTTCAAAAGACATTGAGGGGATATCAATATAGTGGCTAGAGTATTAGGTCAGGATGGGCAAGATTTAGGCTCAAACTTTCATTCAGTCATGAATCTCAGTGGGAGACCTTGGGCCTGTCTCTCACCAGCCTACCTACAGAATTATTCTAAAGACAGAATGGGGGAGAGTTGTGTAGCCTGAGCTCCTTAGAGGAAGGACAAGTGCAAGATATAAATGCAGTAGGCTGCTAAACTTGGAAGTATCTTTTCAACTAGTAACAGAACAACAATCATTTATGGTATTACATATTTAATGTCTGCAGAATTTACATTAACTCTCAACTGTAAATAAATCTACGTACCAAGTAATGGAGATAGGAAATTTTGTCCTAACCTTCTAAGTTGCACAATCGTGAAGTAAAACCCAAGTGTCCACCCTGGAAAGGCCTCAAGATCTTAGGAGAAAGCACAGTAAGAATGTTGTATCAGTGTGCTGCAGGAATAAAGAGGGAGAAAGGAAAACATACGTACAATTAGAAACTAGAACTATAGAATATCACAATTCCATTGCATTAGATATGAGGCTGGATCCTATGAAGCAAGCACATAAGGAGTTCATACCAGCTCTTCCTCCTCAGCACACCCCTACTCAGCACCCTGGAAAGCTGATTCTGCTGATCAGGGGACCCTCAGGAACACAGCAGTGTGCTTTACAGAGGGAGAGTGTGTGTGAGCTTTCTCACAAGCATTAAGTGGGAAGTTGCTCTTGCTCCAACCATACCCTAGGACACATCCCAGCCCTCAAGCCTCAAGAACAGCTTCTCAGAGGGAGGTAGGAGGCTACTGAGGGAAGAAGGCAAAGTCTGTCCCATGACCTCCACGCACCCATGACCCAAAGGAGCCAAGCAACAGCACACTGACCACAAAATATCGTGCGCTTATTAGTGCCTCAATTCAGTAAAGCATGTTAAAGAATTAGAAGTACTATGCTTTGTTTTTTGCCATCACACTAGCATCCTTACTTCTCACAGCTCTGAAAATGTAAATGACTGGAGAAAATCAATCATAAACCTAAGAACTTAAAACATTTTTCGTGCTTGGTAACAGGCTACATTGCCACTATATTGTTGCAATTTATACCAGAATTGAATTTTTTGAGATGGGAAACAAGAATAGCTTTTCTTGGCCTGGCAGTGGACAGAATACAGATTTACATATTGGTTTTAAAGATAATACCAGGCTCGATGTAAAAACAAAGCCAGTTATCTTACCTGGATAGAGATTTAAGATACCTTTTAAACAACTAATCTCTGTGGTCGCATTTTCTTTTAGCAGAAATGTCAGAAGATTCGGTGTATGCCTTTCCTCAACCGTAATAGACACCATCTTACACATGAGAACTGGGGGGGAAATGTGGTCCATTTCACAGGTTGAGCTTGTCACAAGCACTATGTTATCAGCAAATGTACGAGTAGAATTTCCACCCACTCAGTGAAAGGACAGTGAACTATGGTGGGGAAATGTCATCATTCTGTGCTCTTACAGGATGCAGTAAGCACTGAATGATTACCAGAAAGTGTGCAAAGAATGGAAAACCCATCAGCACATCCTCCATTGGTAGCAAATCAATGCTGGTTACTCAACATACCTATTTCCCATTTTTTACTCCCCATCTCCTCCACAAGCCAAGCTCTGCAGAACCAAAACAGCATCAAGAAGTCACCACAATACAGTGGGTTAATAAGCTGCCCACCTCATAGTAATTTTCTGATTAGGATGAGTTACTGTCTTGAGCAATGGAGCATATTAGTTTTCATCCAAATGCATACTCCCATCTCCTTTTTTTTTGCCATCAAGTTTAAACAAACTTTTCATGGCAAGAGACACTTGGAGGTGGTTTGCCATTGCCTGCTTCCATGTCACAACCCTGGTATTCCTTGATCTCCCATCCAAGTACTGACCAGGGCCCTGTTAGTCAAAGAAAACATGGAATACTTCTATTTTTCCCCATGGTTGAAGGCAACAGGTCTGTTCCGTTACAGAATAGCTATGGAAGAGTAGCATAACTTAATAAGCATTTGCCATATTTTGGCACTTTTTGATTCCAGCTTAACTGGTTTGCTTAACAAGCACTAACCTTAGTTGCCTGGTGCTGGTATATAGTTGTCCTAAAGAACCAGCTGCACAGACAGTGGTATAACAGAGCCAGAGAACGGCCTGGGTGATTAGAGTTGTACTCTGTTCCTTTGTGGAGTTCAGAACCTTAAACTATGGGGACTACAGTTTCACATACAAGCAATGATGAGCCAGATGTTTACCATATTCTTTTAAAGTATTCCCTAGATGTAAGACAACTCAGAACTAGCATTCCTCTGCTGAATATACACAACAGGACTGACAACAATCCACTATTTTGTCTTAATGAATGTACCAGTTTTTTCTTAGATCAGGAATATGCAGTGTTCCCTCTAAGCTGAGTTAGTGTGAGCTAGTTCAGTTTTTTAGCCTACGGCTCACATTTTTATCTTAGTTCAGGAAGGATGGCTCCAAAGCAAACAAAATTTATGCAGCAGCCAAATCGCTCTCACAACTTTAATGCCAGTAGCACACAAAGTAGAATTTTTGCCCACAAGACTCCACAGTTTAGATGGAGCGTTGGGCATATGTACTTATTTACAAGCTTGAAATACTGGCTGTGTGTCCATCTGCAAGACCAATTTCAGAGAACCACATCTATGTCAATGAATCAATCTTGAAGATATTTGTGCTCATCAATATGCTCCTATGATTCTAAAGAAGGTAGCTAGAAAAAACAACTTTATCTGAAAAGTATTTTGATTTAAATCACTTATGAAACTTCAAACAGATTTTAAAGTAATTTATTGGAAATAGTTCTTCAATTACAAACAAGCGTTCTCATTTACAGAATGCGCTGACAGCAAAGGGTAAGAAATATAGCCTCCCAGTCACTGGCCTATGACAAACATAACCCTGCAGGATTACAGAATTGCTTGCCTTTTTAACCTTTCACTCAGCCCTTTGAATTGTGTATTTCCGTGGCCCGGTTAGCTGCTTAAAAAGGCATTCTCTGAGAGAGTACCTGACTTCATCTTTACCTTGTTATGCTTTGCAACAAGGGGATGTTCTTAGTGTGGCAAAGACATATCAACTTTATGTCTGCTACCCTGTGAAAACAAAACTCATTTAGTCTTACACTGTTCTGCTGACTTCTGTGAAATTCACATGCTGTGCAGGCTAAAGAAATAAGCTTGAGTCACAGCAATATAAAAATGTGGATATAGCAGTATGTTTTTAACCTGCTAACTTGTTCAGCTGAACTGTGGTATACCAGACTGCATGCATGTTAATGCTGTCTGGACTACTATGAATATAGTATTATGGCACAAGTCACCATGTGGTATTTTGCACTCACACCCCACCTTTGTTCAAATTGTTCCTGAAGGTTCCGACCACCCCAACCAAGGAATGACAATGTAAGAAACATCAACAGTCAAATACAATATACAACAGCTAAACATTGTGAAACATCAGTCTCAAAATACATCAGAAGAGTTTGCTCCTTTGTGTAATCTATGGTCAATTAAAAGCATTGCTTTTACACTAAACTGCTTCAATAACCAATGTCCCAAGAAGCATAGGATAAGGTTCTTCTACTAGTAACCATTTGAAAGTTGAGATGCCACATGCTAGAGTAAAACTAAGCTACACATACATAAGATGTTCTTTTCAGATAAGCAATAACCACAGCACACATCCGTTAACCAAGCTGCATGAGTGCGCTTTGAGCTAGTTATACAATCACTATTTGATAAGCTTAACTTTTCCATTTTAAATAAAACCACTTCCATCTATACAGAAGATTAACAAAGATCAGTGTTTACATATGATGCAGTCACTAAGTATCTACACTGTCTATGCTTTCATATTAACATAAAGCATGAGTTTGATTCACAGAATAAGTAGGTCCACGATTGTAAGTTAACAATAACTCTTTATTGCTTTATACATGTGACGCTTTTTCAAGGCACTGTGGCATGGACTAGAAAACCTGGAATGACTTGTGAAGGAACCTGGAATGACATATGGTCAATATGGAAAGTTCTTCATAAGCAAGACGACAGCAAATTTAAATTCCAAGTTATCAAACATCAGGAATGAGAGTTCATAGTTCACAGGAGAAAAGTCTTGTTTAAAGATCGGCTTCTTCACATGCCCATCCTGATACTCTGAATAATCTGAAAAATAGCTGCAAAAGGAAGCAGATTTAGATATTACTAGCCAAGAAGTTTGTCAGGTGATATACATAACTCTAAAATTCTCTTCCCTGACAAGGCCCTGCCATTGTTTGGAAGAAATCCCATGTTGCAAGTTCTAAATACAGCTAGATAAAGAAGTAGGAATATAACTATATACTATGCCATATGGCAAAACAACTTTCCAGTTTTCTGAAGTGGAAGCAACATAGTTTGGCCACTGCAAGAAACAGCATGCTAAACTAGATGGAGCACGGGCCTGATCTCACAAAGTTCTCTTTAGATTGTTAACTTGAATTTTATTTAGATCACTTGAGCAAGCTAGAATTAATAGGATAGATGTTCTACTTCTTTGACCACTATAATATGCAAAACTGCTATTCATGGTTTGCTTACTAAATATTTCAGCATAAGTTAATAAACTCTTGGAAATTATACAACCCCACAACGTTTCAGGCTTTCATTTATATCTTATTTTGCCAAGCAAAAAATGTGTTTATTATCTTTTGACTAGTGATAAAACTGATACAGCCTCCTTACATGATTTGTAATAAGCACCCAAATTCCCACGTATCAACAAAAGTTGAGGCCAGTAAGCTTGGCAAACAGGTGAGCTATCACATGGTAGTCTTAATGACAGTGTTCAAGCGGATTATGGAAACCAAGGCTTTTCTTCTTTTTTGTCCTAAGCCACCTGGTGAATGGCAAAACCCCTTTCCATATAATTTTGCTATTCCAAAGAAGTGAACTTGAAACCACAAAGCAATACACTCAGACCTGGCTTTATAGGAAGTAAAGTGCTTTAAGGCAGCATTTTGAAACTTAACATTCTAAGTGTTTTCACAGTGGAGCATCTACTGTGCTGTGGTTAAGAGTATTCAGCGAGGACCTTGTAAAGTGTACCCTGAAGCTCATGGGGCACACTCTCAGCCTAACCTACCTCAGTAGTCTGTTGTGAGGATAAAATGGGGAGAGCCAGGTATGCCACCCCAATCTCCTTGAAGGAAGGAAGGACAGGATACAGATGTCATACTCCAGGTGCAGAAACATTCAAAGAATTTGTACTGTGCCGTTTATAAACACACACCATCAGAAGATTAAACGTGACAACAGTTATTGCTTCACCTTGTCTTTATAAGAAGGGAGCAAAAAGAGAGCCATATTGGGCAAAGCAGGTTGGGAAACTGATGCGGGGAGGGGGGGAGAGAAGAGGAGCACGGCGGAGCTGGCGTGGCACAGCGCTGAGAGCCCTGCACGAACATCTGGGAAAGCAGGACTCAGGTTCTCACCGGGCCACGAAGCTCGTGAGTCTGTTACAAAGACAAAACGAGGGGGAGAAAGCCACACACACACACACACGGCACTAAGCTCCCCAAAAGGAGAACCGGATCGACAGACACTAGATAACTACGGATTTTTTTAAAAAAGAGCGGGTTTCTGGCGATTGTCGGTGTCCCATGAGGAAGGCATGAAGGAGACGAAGCAGCAGCTGTTGCGGGGAAGTCCTCGGCGGCTCGCGCTCTTCCTCCACCACCCCTCCCTCCCTCCCTCCCCGGGCCGGCCAACGGCGGGTGCCCCGCACTTACCCGACCCGCAGACCACGAAGATGAAGAGAGCCAAGAGCCACGGCCCCACCGACGCCTTCTCCTCGGGCGCGTTTCTCTGAGAGGGGGAAAGAGGCGACCCGTCAGCCCCGCTCACGGGAAGGAGGGAAGGGGGGTCCCGCGGCACAGCCTCCCCCACCAGCCCCGTCTCTCCCCGGGAAGCCCCCAGCCGCTCCCCTGAGGCGACCCCCTACCGAGGTCTTGGCGACGTTCCCGCGCTGCGTGATGTTCTTGCTGTGCTTCTCGTTGGCCATCCGGATCCGCTGCTTGGCCACCATCTTGGCTACTGGGGCTGCTGGCGCCGGCCACCACAGCCGCCGCCGCCGCGCTCGACCAACGCCGCACTCGCCCGCTCTCGCCCCGAGCCCCCAGTCGCTCGCCGCCTGTGGCGCTGCCGCTGCTACTGAGGGAATGAGGCGGCTGGCTGGCTGGCTCGCTCTCTCTCTCCCTCCCTCCAGGCAAACCGCCGCGTAAGCAGCAACTGCCCCTCACGCAGGACCCGCCCTCCGGAAGCACGTTACGCAGCGCCGGGAGAAGGAGGGGGAGAAATGAGTTTGAGGCCACGACCTGGAACCAGTCTTTCTGCCAAGCCCGGGCTCCCTTTTGG
Organism: Gekko gecko; assembly: GCA_029375565.1. Classification (NCBI taxonomy): domain Eukaryota; kingdom Metazoa; phylum Chordata; class Lepidosauria; order Squamata; family Gekkonidae; genus Gekko; species Gekko gecko. The sequence goes on from JAPDNY010000008.1 coordinate 113,734,566, forward strand.
CCTCCTAAACTAGATTTAAACTCACGGCAGTTCTTAACCTCCCTGTGTCGGTCACAGCACTCTCCGCTATTTGGACCAATCGGAGCTCGGATAGGAAACTTCGCCCGCCTCTCCTTGGCACGTGACTGGGGAAGCTGTTCCGTCTCCTCTCCCCCGACCCCTCCCTTAAGCTTCTACACGTCATGAGGAGTGAAACTTCCGCTCTTGAGCTGGCTGCGGAGGACGAGGAGACGTGTACGATTTACAGTCGTAGTCAGTGACCTACCTTCCCGTAACCCGGAAGGAGAGAGGTCGGAGTCCGGCTCAAGATGGCGCCTCCCACTCCACTGCTGGCAGGTGGGTTTGGTGTAATCGATAAGGGGCTTTTCCCCCCTGTGGGACAGTGGGACCAATAGAGCGAGGTCCTTGTGAGGTCACGGTTGCCGCGCGGCAGAGTCCTTTGGAGCTCTTGCCTTGCGTCATGAGCAGTACGACCCTAAACTCAGAAATAAACCTAGTTGGGTTGAATGGAGCTCGTTTTCTATTCACGCACAGGATTGCAACCTTTAGGCGTGTTTACTCCAGAAATAAATTATATGGAATCTAGTACAAGTAAGCTGGTAGCCTTGCCCATATCAGTTTTGGAGTACGTCCCGTTCGTACAACTTTTCTAAGCCTGGATAGGACTAGGCTACAAGAGGGCCATCGGTCTCCTCCTGTAGGTTTTGCGTGGTTTATTAAAAAATCTTACGCATGACCCAGATCTCCAAACTGTGATGTTCTTTATCCAATGGAGAGTGCATGAATGCTTCAGAGGGACTGTACTGCATACCATTGTGTAAAGGGTTTTGTGTTCTTTTGTTTTTTGGTGAAGTCGTTTGTGGAGGCTTAGCCTTAGCAAAGTTGTGCATTCTTAAATGTCTCCATTTACATAACGGTGATTTTTCAATAGAGCTGGTAGCAGGCAATCTGGAAAGATTGTATTTTACTTGACAAAATGCAAAGTTGTGGTGACTGTGGAGCTGCTGTGATTTCTTCTGCCTTCTTCTCCCACCTGCTCTTGCAACCTGGACACCTCTGGCCTTGCTACTGAGAGGGTTTCTATAAGACAGGCACTGCTCAGAGTTCTGTCAGTTATGCAATTCTTTTTTTTTTAGTTTTAATTTTTCTTTATTTTCTATAACACACAAAGGGAACAAACATACATAAAACACATAACAAAACATAAACTTGGGGATACATTATAGATAAGAGTAACTTTTGATGCAATTAGTATGTCATTTTAGGCTTAAACCTTACAAAAGAAGTAAGTTTTTATAAATTCTTTTGCAACCATTTATAGAAGAATCAATGCTGTTGTAGTCTATACCATCCTCCAAACATACTTGTTAACTTCGTCTTCTCAAGAATATAGTTCTCGTAGCATTTATGAAACCTCGCCCAAGTATTTTCAAAAGTCTTTTCTGTGTGGTCCTTCAAGAACAAAGTCAGTTTGTCCATTTCTGCTGCTTCTATGATTTTATTGATAAACTCTTCTTTACTTGGCATATCCTGACTCCTCCAGTATTTAGAATACAGTATTCTGGCAGAAGTAGTTATATACAACATAAAATAGGAATCTTCTCTTTTACAATTGTCTGGTAAAATATTCAACAGTAATATTCCGGTTGGTAAAGGTATATGACATTTCAATATATTCTGCAATAGTTATACAATTCTTGTTTTGTAGAGTTATGATCCAAATGTATCTGTAGAATTGGTATCAGAGGTTTGTCCCTTAAACTGGGTTGAAAATATTGTGATCACTTAACAAGTAAAAGTACATTAGAGTTGTAAATGCCAAAATTATTTGTTAAGGATATTTTGAATTTGTTGAGGATATTTTGAATACCTGTAGTGTCCCAGGAAAGCGATGGCAAACCTAGACAGCATAATAAAAAGTAGAGACATCACCCTGCTAACAAAAGTCCATTGGGTCAAAGCCACGGTATTCCCAGTAGTACTGTATGGCTGCGAGAGTTGGACTATAAGGAGGGCCGAGCGCCGAAGAATAGATTCTTTTGAATTATGGTGTTGGAGAAGACTCTTGAGAGTCCCTTGGACTGCAAGGAGATCAAATCAGTCAATCCGAAAAGAAATCAACCCTGACTGTTCCCTGGAAGGCCAGATACTGAAGCTGAAGCTCAAATACTTTGGCCACCAAATGAGAAGGGATCACTCACTGGAGAAGACCTTGATGCTGGGAAAGATTGAAGGTAAAAGAAGAAGGGGACGACAAAGGATGAGATGGTTAGACAGTGTTATCAATGCAATGAACATGAAATTAAGCAGACTCCGGAGCACAACGGAAAACAGGAGGGCCTAGCATGATGTGGTCCATGGGGTCGCGAAGAGTTGGACTCGACTGTGCGACTAAACAACAACAGTGTCATTAATGTGCTTCCTACCTGCTTCATTCATTGTTCTGCTTGCCAGTTTTGTGGACTGCCTGGGTCCTGATAGCATTGGTGATGGACTTTTTTTAAGCAGTTAGTGTTAATGTAGAGTAATGATGATTGCTAATCACAGTTTTCTTTCTGCTACACATAACACTAAGAACACTGTTAGATATATTATGTAAGAGCAGGGGTCTTTTGTGGGGGGAGCACACCGGAGCGCAGCTCCGGGAGCTCAGGAGCCAAGCCCCACCCCCAGCTGGCGTCCCGGGGAGTCTTTCAGGCAGCCTAATGTCAATTTCAGCTCCATTATATCCTGTGGGCCATTGAACAAGTTATTTTTTTCCCACCATAGAGAACAATGGAGGGAATAGGGGCAACCTGTTTGGGGGCCCATAGAATTGGACCCCCTGGTCCAATGTTCTTGAAACTTGGTGGGTATCTTGGGGAGAGGCTCTACCAGCTATCCTGTGAGTTTGGAGCCCCTCCCTCAAACCCCCTCCCCTCCAGCCCCCAGAATATACCCTATGTTTTCACCATTGACTTCAATGGCCCATAGGATATAATGGGGCCAAATTGCCGTCCTTTCCTTCTCTCTTTTTCCTCTTTCCCTCCTTCTTCTCTTCTCTCTTTCTTTCTTTCCCACCTTCTTCTCTTCTCTTTTTTCCTTCTTTCCCTGTTTCCCTCCTTCTTCCCTCTCTTTCTTTCCCTCTTTCCTTCCTTCTTTCCTTCTCTCAACTTTCTCTCTTTCCTCCTTCTGTGGCCCAACTCTCATGAAAAGGAGTTTAAACTTTAAACACCTTCTCTCTGCTCCCCCACCCAGACCAGCTGGAGAAGGGAAGGGGAGGCTTTTGAAGATGCCTCCCCCCCCCTTTTGCTTCCCCTTCTGACATCACTTCCGGTGATGTCAGGGGGCGTGGCATATGCTAATAGCCTAATAGCTCATTAGCATACCATATGCTAATGAGCTCCTGCAGCTCTTTTTCTATGAAAAGACCCCTGCGTGAGAGTATTTTAGGACAGTACAAATCTGAACTTTTGCATAGGTGATTAAACTGGTTAAAGCTTGCTAAGAGGCACTTGAGGTGGAGTCTCAATCGTATACTCTACCGTGTACAAACTAGTAAGTATTCTGTATTTCAGTCTGCCTTTTTAGTGTCACTGTGTAAATTATATCTTGGTGCTGGGTATATTCATCAGAGTCCTCTGCGCTTTGCCAGCAAGGTCTCTCCTTTTGTTGGTAACTTGCTAAGTGGAAACTGCTAAGGAGTGTGGCAGAATTAGTTCTCCATGACCTTTTCTTGAAGTGAAGTGGTTTATGGCACTGCTTTGAGATAAAGTGACAAATGTGGAAGAAGTCTAAAATTGGAACATACATCTCTTTCTTCTCCCTACCTCTGCAGTATGACATTTCTGAGCAAAATCAAGTAATTCTGAGACTGACATGAGAATTTGAAAATCTGGCGGCACAGCATGAACAGCCTTACATAGTTCAGCAGTTTTTCCAGTGCAGCTGCTCCATTTAAGTTTCTAGATCTTGTTTGCCCCAGTAGTCATGGATTTCAACAGACTTGGAAGGGTGTGATTCCACTTAAGATGGTGCTGTTAGTTTCCACCTTATCCAAGTCAGTTCCTTGCCAGTGTTAAAGGATCAAGATGGGTATATTTGATGGCAACCATAGATTCAAATTTGATTACTCAGTTCCCAGGCCACAAACATTTCTTTAATGTGAAAATCAGTATCAATTCCACTATAAATCAAAAACAATCAATGCTGTTTTCCCTACTAGTGCGAGGATCTGAAGGACTCTATATGGTGAATGGGCCTCCTCATTTCACAGAGAATACAACATTTCAAAGGTACGTTGTTTTTTAGTTTCATTCAGTATTGTAGCTTGTGGATTTTAAGGAGTAAAAATATCACAGAAGTGTGTGTTTGTAGTGATGCTGTAAATTAGAACTTTCATTCTGTGAACACAGAAGCATGTTTCTGGCTGCTGTTTGAAAATACCAGCCCTCTAACCCAAGGTTTTTAAGTGTATGAAAGGACATCAGAACCTCTGTATGGTTTGGGTTCCTCTCTGCTGGAGTGCTGAACTCTATTTTGACCATCAGGTGTAAAAACAAACACTCTTGCCTAGTAACTGTAAGGTCTTGAATTTTGTGTGAAATTCCAGATTTCAGCTTTGTAAGTAGTGTGGAATAAGGACCTCCATGCTCCATTGCCAACGTACCATGGTACTTTAAATGGTGAGGGGGCAGTCTCCCTTGCATCTTAAAAGGACAGGAGGTCAGGAGGTTAATGAAGATATCCTGTTTGAAAACAGAAGTTATAGAGGTCTTTGGGTGTTACTTGTAGGGCTATCAAATTAGAGTGCTTTCAAATGAAGTAAAACCTTGAAATCCATGTGTAATCCAAGGTGTCCCAGTTACTAGAAAAATCTGAAAATAGGACATTGGTACATTTATCCTTCATAAGGTAGGGACTCAGGTTGCATTATAAAACGGTCGGGTACTTCCAAACCACACAGAATGCTGAAATTTGGCACCCACATAACACAAGACATACTGACTGTTACTGGATGTTGGAAGGGATATCTTATAAGTCTCCTCCTACAAATGAGGGCATCAAATATACCCTCAGGTGACTAAAGTGTATGTAGACCATCTAGAAAACTGAAATTGCATAGAGAAAATAGAGTAAATGGAACAATTTCTGAAACCTAACATAAAAAATGGGCCATATATCTAATACATGTCAATGTTGTATATCATTTGGTGAGATTTCAAGTCTCTAGTTTGCTTCTCTGCAACATTTATTCTTATTATTTTATTTTTATAATCTTTAATAACTAAAGGGAATAGCATTGAAGTTTCATAGAATAATCCTAAGTAGGTCTGTTCAGTGGAGCTTACTCCCAGGAAAGCATTCTTAGAATTGCCTCTGAAAAAATTTAAGCAATTTTCATGGTATTGTATACATCATACTATTTATTCTATTGTGTCCTACATTTGTAACCCAGTTTTACTGCACTGTGTATTGTACTGTTCTTATTGTACTGGATCCTCTGGTTTTATTAATCCTGTTTTATTAGATTGTTGTAGCCTTTATACTGCTATTTTTGCCTTGTTCTCTAATTTTGTAATTCTCATATAATGATTCTCTTATAATGTTTCTATGTGTAGTACTGTCCTTTATTACATTATTTTTAAATGTAATCCACCTTGAGTCTCAGATAATGGCAGACTATAAATGAGCTAAGTAAATAAATCTTCAAGTGATATTTTTCAACTCAGTCTAATGTTTTTCTTCTTGTTTTGTGTGATATATTTGAACAGTAATAGGAATGTGTTATATTTTCAGGGATTCTGGGAGGAACTGCAAGGTTTTTGCTTTCAGCAAAGATGGTTCCTTGTTTGCTTGGTGCAATGGAGAACAGTCAGTACATCTTTTATTATTTCTTACCCTTGTTAAGATGTGTGAGGCTGTACATTTAGCTATACGTAAAGTGTATATACAAAATTGGTTAAATAAATATTCCAATTGTTTTACATTTTTCAGATTATTTACAATTTTCCAATCAATTCTTCCAGCTGAAAACATTTTGTAGGCTGAAGCCCTATAAAATCAGTTACTGAAAAATCTGTGTATAGAATAATATAACAGGGCCTGATCACTTAGTTTCCAGTGGGTTTGGAAAGTGGAAAGCAAGACTAGCATTCAGAATGTATTGGAAACATTTTTACAGTAAAAATATCAGTCACAGAAGGCCATAAGGAGGAGTCCACATATGCGTCACTGTTGCATTTTTTGTTTTGGTGAGATTTCCCCCATCCTTCTCCTAAGCCCTGAGAAGGGTAGAGTAATTGTCACACAAGATGTCTTACTGCTTATTTATTTATTTAGGAAATTTCTGTGCTGCTTCTTCAGTGTCCTCTTTATGCTCACTCACAATTAAAATAATAAAATATCAGTGTAAAAACAAAGAAGCTTTTCAACTGTTTGAAATTCAGAAGATTCCTGTAGCCTTCTCTTGAGCTTGGAGAACATCTTAGGTCATTAGACTGTGCTGAAGAGGCTCAGCATGAGAGGCATGAGCACTCCCCCTCCCCTCAGCTTGCAGCTGGGGGGGGGGCTTGCTCCTGCAGTTTTGATGATGGCCCTCAGAAATATTTCTGACACTTCAGACCTATCTCCTTATCTAGAGGTACCAGACAGGGCTGTCCCTTGTCCCCACTTATTTTTGCTTTGACTATTGAACCCCTTGCTATTGCCATAAGAAACAATACAGCAATCCAGGGAATAAACATTGGTCATGTGGTTCACAAGTTCAGCTTGTATGCAGACGATTTAATTATTTTTCTTTCAAATCCAGAAACATCTATTCTAGAATTACAACACATTTTTATTGACATGCAGAGAATTTCAGGACTGAAAGTAAACCAGACTAAGTCCAAAATAATTCCACTTCAGATCAAGCAAGACACAACTAAACGTATTCAAAAACTTTCTTCTTTTCAGTGGTGGTATTCTAAATGGAGATGTTTGGGTATTTGGATACCTCTGCAATTGGAAGACATGATAGACTGTAATTTCAGTAAGATCTTTCAGGAGACAAAAAATATGCTGCAGAGATGGAATCACATGGGTCCTTCCTGGGCCGATAAAATTAGCATGCTAAAGAGCTTTATTTTGCCTAAATTTTTATTTTTATTTAGAGCCCTGCCAGTGACACTTCCTAAAAAGGAACTCAGAAAATGGCAATCTGAAATTAACAGATTTTTTTGAAGCTATAAAACATCTTGGATTAAATTCGCTATACTGAAACGCCCCCCCCCCTTACAACGAGGCTTGGGTATTCCAGATTTGGAAACTTATTATGAAGCAACTAACCTAGCCAACATTGTATGGATCTTAAATAGTAATTCTTCACTGAACTGGCAACAAATCGAAGAATGGGAGGCTGGTTTGATTCCTCTACAAGATATTATTTGGAGTTCTCCATGACACAGACCTGTAATAACCAAAAGTAACCAGTTCTTGCAAGCATCTTTAAATATCTGGGATAAAACCCAGGAAAAAGTTAATGCCAGAAAGATCTAAATTCTTCTCCTTTTTAAACCAACACTGGTTCCCCCCAGGGAAAGATAAAACAGCTTTTAAGAAATGGAGAGAAGCCGGTATTAAACGTCTCGTAGACTTGACAAATAAAGGACAAACCTGTACTAAAGTTGAATTAGAAAAGTTGGTGGGAGACAGTGTACATTGGTTTCAGTATCTTCAGGTGTATCCCATATCCTCCAAGACTTACATGAAGCAAATGTTTTCTCTAAACCAATTTCCAACTTCGAGGAGATATTGTCAAAACGTTCCACTGAGGTTAAAGGTTTAATATCCAAAATTTACAAAATGTTATTATTTTCTTCTAATTCTGAAAACAACCATATTTTTTCTTTATGGCAAATGGATTGTCAGGATTGCTTGGAAAAAAGAGACTGGGAAGATATGAGGTATTCTTACAATATCAGGTCAAGGATATTTACTATTAAGCTTAATACTTTCAAGATCTTAAACAGATGGTATATGCCTCCTAGTAGATTACATAGAATATATCCAATGGTTAATAAACTAGGCTGGAGACATTGTGGCCAGGTGGCAGACTATGTACACAATTGGTGGCAATGCCCAGTAATCAATTCTTTTTGGAAACTAATACTGTAGCAGATTTATATCATAACGGGACACAACTTACCTGTATTACCTGAAACTGTCCTGTTAAATATTTGTCCAAAGGTTCCTGGGGAAACAATAAATACCAAGTTAGTCATGACATTAATTGCAATTGCTAGAATAAATGTTGCACAAAAATGGAGAAATAATCTAGGTCCCCTCTCTATATGATTGGCAGAATAAGCTATGGGAACACTTTGTACTTGGTAAAACTGTTGCTTTTACGGGGGAAAATATTCAGAAAGATTTTCAAGCAATTTGGCTTCCTGTTGTTGATTATCTCATGGCTGAAGATGTTCTTCCAAGAAAAAAATATTATCAGAGTTTATTGTATTTTTAAATAGCTAGCTTAATTGTTTATATGCTGTTATTGTTAACATTCTTTACTACACTTTTAATATGTTTGTTAATTCCTTCTTAACTTGTTTGATTCCTTCTACACTTGTTTGATGTTGGTTATTGTTTTGTTTTTGTATAAAATAAAAAATATAAATTGTTTTTAAAAAAAGAAATATTTCTGACACTGAATGTGACCTTACAGTCAACACCTGTCCCCATCTGAGGCAGGAAGAGAGATGTAAAATTTCTGGAGATTTTGAAGCTCAAAAAAAACACCCAGTTTTTTTTCTGAGGAAAAATGGAAATTTTTGGAAAAATTGAAAAAAATGCTACATTAGCACTTCTTTTTTATTTTCCAGATTGAAAATCATTCTTTTACTTTAGAAACATAAAATATGACTATGGACAATTTTACTTGGCATGAAATTGTTACAACTAGCATATTAAAAATATAGTGTATCCAAACAATTATTACAAATAGAATTTACTTTTAAAGTAATATTTATTTGTAATTGTAACAAATGGAGCAACAATCTCCTGAACTATTGACTAGTTTATGTGGAACAGTCAAAAAAATCTCCACAAAACAATTTTTAAAAATCCAGAAGTAACAATTATTCATATTTCCTCTCCACAGTATTAAATAAAAATAAAAAACCCATTCTTATAAAAAGAATTGAAGAGGGGGGCCAGTGTATAGAAGGGAGTGTGGGACTATCTTTCAATGAATGGGCATGAAATTTAATCAGAATTCATTTTCTGAGCTGTAATTATCAGTTTCTGCTTCTGCAGCTACTCTGTTGTGTCTGTCATTATCACGTTCCATGATCAATTTCTTTTCTTTTCTTTTTTCAATTTTTCGGGAAAAAACAAGGCTTCAGGAAAAAAATGGAACTGTTTTTTTTCCCGAATTTTCCCAGTTTTTTTCCGGGCCTTCACATCTCTAGGCAGGAAGCAGGGTTGTGGAGGAAGCGTAGTTTTGCACCCAGATTTGTCGACCCTTCTTCATAAGCAAAAGCTGTTTGAGTAGTCTCTCAGATTGTTACCACAGTCAGTGGCAAGTTTTCCTTGTATCACACGTGTCATGATTCTATAGCGTCTCAGAAGTAAATGATACTGATATCAGTGGGAGCTGCTGTTAAGTGTGCTTACAATTGTAGTGGTGTTACGACAATTCACTATAGTTCAGTCACCCTTTGTGCACCACTTGGGTAGTTAGCTTATGCATCCCTTGCTGACGAACCTTAAGGGATTTTTAGTGTTGCAAACCTACCTGCCTTTAGTCCTGCCTGCAGTCTCACTGAAATAAATTGATTTAAGCATGGGTGAGGTTGTAGTTTTTGAACTCTGAATGAATAATTATGATGCATACTTCCCCCCCCAGTTGTATTAGTGGGATGACTAAGATATTATTTCATTCTGTGTTTTTCCCCCCATATGTGCATATGTGTGTGCGTGTGAGTGCACCTGGAAGTCATGGTGACTTCTGTTGACTGACCCCTCATGGGGGCCTGGAGAATATTCAGAGAAGTGGCTGAATAAAGCCTGTCCCTGCCTCCCAGCTCTGGTATTTCAAGGAGGTCTCCATCCAAGTACTTGCCAGAGTCGACCCTGCTTAGCTTCCAAGATCTGACGAGATTGGGTTTGCCTGGGCTATCCAGGTCAGAGCCATTCTGTGTTGTTTATAAGGAAATTATGTGATATACACAGGTCACCTTTAATCTCAGTTATCATACAATATATGTGGCCATGTGCTAGCTTGAAATGTGCTCCTGGTATCCTTTTCTGGAGAGATTTGGGGATGGAGGCCAGATGCTTAAAGGAAAACTTCCTTGTGATAGTCCATTGTAATGTGACTTTTGCATGTTCTCCATCTCAAGGACACAGTAATGAAAATATATGCCCAAATATGTGTACCCAAGCATTTAGAAGGGCACAGCTAAAACATGGCAGTTCGAAGACTGAAATCTGGCTATTAATTAACCAATCTAATCAGGCTATGTTGAAGTGACCTCTTTTTTCTTTTTTTTGGTTCCAGAATAAACATTGTGAATGTCACCAGCAACAAGTTACTGCACTCTTTTGATCTACCAAAAACCGTTTGCCTTGAATTCTCTCCAAAGGGCAATGTTCTGGCAACATGGCAGCCCTACACAAGTGAGTGCATCGGACGTCTGCCGTAGCTGCCCTCGTTGCTACAGGCATTCCTGGGTTGAGCTGTAGGACAGGAAAGAGCCTTCTCCTGAAGGATTTAGCACGTCGTTAGTATACTACTCTGGCGCCTCCCTTTTCTTCCTCCCCATTGCTATCTTCTGCAGTAGCGAAATTTAGAACATCAATAACTGAATAACATATGATGAAAGCATATGTGCCAGGAATTTCCTCTCTGACTTATGATGCTGTTGTTATAATACAGAAAAGAACCATAACGGTTGAACGGGACCCCAAAACACTATATCCAATATCCATACACAAGTCCCATCTGTGCATCCCTCCTCCCATGTCACCCCAGCATACAGTGTTTGGAAAACAGGTTCACCGCAGCACTAGTAACCCCATGTGAAGACAGGCAAACCATGGAAGGATTTGTGCCAAAAAAATAAGCCTTTACATCAGAGGGTGAAGTTTATTTGAGTTTCTGGTTTTGTTTGTTTTTGTCAGCTGATGGTGCTCAAGGCAGTTCACAAGGAGGAAAGAATTAATTAACTCCCCCGCCCCCGAAAAATATATTAAAATCCTAAGAATAATCAGTCCTATAACAAACAGCAACCAGGATGTATGAAAAAGAAAAGTGAAAGTTGCCATCAGTTAAAACAGAGAAGGGGCATGGACTTATCAAAGGATCAGCAGGAAAAACAAGAAGCAATAAAGCATCATTCAGAGAGAAAAGAAAGTCTTCAGGCTGCTCTGGAAGGCCTGAAGGGATGATGTGACTCTCACCTTCGGCAGAAGGAGTTCCACACTCTCTTGCACCGTTCCCCAACAGCCTGACTTCAGATAAAACAGGTTGTTATAAAAAGGCCCTGGCTTGGGCCAGGGTGAGTGGGTGGGGTATTAGACCTGGACAGGTAGGAGTGGTGAGAGTAGTAGCAGAACCAGCCCTGCTAGCATGCATGGGCCTCCTAAGTGTTCATTAAAGCATTTAACAGTTTGCATCAGGCTGGGGAAAGCGACTGAGAAACGATTGTAGAGGCCTCTGGTACCATTTCTGCCTGTTTATTGCAGCTGGTAAAGATGGTGCAGCTGGGGTGCCCAATCTCCAAGTGTTCGATACGAAAACTGGCAGTTCTTTGAAGTCCTTCATCCAGAAGAAGCTGCAAAACTGGTAAGGGAGCATCTCCAACGACGTATTTATAAAACGTGGTTTGAAATGCATGCTTAGTATCTGCTTCAATTGTGCAGTTTGTCATATCCAAAATCAGTGGTCATTTTAAATGGTTGTGCATTCACCACCAGAACCATGCTGAGGCTGTGTATTATATTTTTTATTTGTTTCCTATATTTTTATCCCGCCCTTACTCCAAGGAGCTCAGGGTGGTGTAGATCAGTCTTTCAGTCTCCTCCATTTTACCCTCACAGCAACCCTGTGAGGGAGGTTAGGTAGAGAGAGTGTGACTGGTCCAAGATCCCCCGGCAAGCATCCATAGAAGAGTGGGGCTTTGAACCCAGATCTTAGTCTGACATTTTAACCGCTGTACGATATTACTAAACATAAAAGTGTGGGAACAATATTCTTGAGGCCCAGATAACAACTGCTACTTTCTTGGGTTTTTATATTCTCTTCCTTCTTTTTGTTTTCCCCCCTTCTCTAATCATTAGGTGTCCTTGCTGGTCAGATGATGAAAGCATATGTGCCAGGAGTGTTAACAATGAACTGCACTTTTTTGAAAACAACGACTTCAGTATGCAACACCCTTTCTTGTACTCTAGATAAGCTTTCCCCGAAGTCTTCTCTTTTTGCTTTCTTTCATTTTCATTAGTTCTCTTGTGTGTGTTTTTTGCTACTGGCTTGTAGCTGTCCGCTTCTAAGATTTGAAGGAATCAGAGCATTCCTTCAGCATGTGGGTATAACTGTGAAAAGCTCCCTTGGCTGTCTAAGATATTCACATCTGCTTTTTCTTAGTGGCTTGGCTGGAAAGATTTCAGTCAGGTGTGATTTCTCCACTTCCCCTCTCCTGCTGTAGCCCAGAATGCTCCCTTGAAGAGCTGCTGGTGGGGGGAGCAGGGGGAGCCCCAGGAACAGCATGGGGGGGTAGTTGGGGGATTGTTGGAGATCTGCCAGGGGAAATCAGTGACAATCCACCCTCACTTGTGCATGAGGAAATGATCATCAGGATCCAACTCAGTGTATATTTGGGAAACGCTGGGAACATCGGAAATGTTCTAGCAAAGTTCCTAGAAAATGAGTGTCACAGAGAGCCACACACAGCCAAGGAGATAGAAGAATGTCTTTAGCTACGGATGCTTGAGGCATCAAGGCAGAAAAACTGAAAGGAAAACTTGAGACTGACAACAGAGGCCTGAAGGAGAAGCTGCAACTAATCATGGCTGTGATGCTTAAACAGGGGGGGACACCAGACAGCTCATGTAACTGAGCCAGGCCCAACCAAACCTAAGCTGCCAGGGCGGTGTGTTAGCCAAGCAGTGAGCAGTCACCGAGGGTGCTGCTGCAGCTAAATGGACCTGGTGCAGCTGCTCTGATCATGTCTGCCCAAAATGCCTGGCCGCTGCAGTACCAGTGCCTGGATACGAATGGATTTGCAAGGCTTGACTGCATGGTGCGGCGGAGTAGTGGATCATGCTCAGAGATGGAATTGTGTGTATCTATTCTAGCATTAGCTTTTGTTGGGAGTTGAGGGAGGAAGTCACTTGGTGTTTGAAGAGTGAATTTAGGAGCAGAATGTCCTATATTCTGGGTCTCTAAAAGGCTGGAGCACTTGGGTTACCAGAGTAAAATCTGCTTGAGGGGTGGGGGATGGGCTTGTGGTCTACTTCTGAACATAGCTGAGCACAGATAAGACGGACCAAAGGTCTTGGTTTGACTTCCTGTGCTGCTTTAAGTAGTGGCTGAATATTTTTGTGTGTGCTTTCATGATGAAGATGCTCCCTTAAGTCTAGCCAATTTGGTTGATTCTTTAAAGATTTAAGGAAAACTTTTGGTATATCTCTAATAATTTAGCAATGGGCAATATAATCATAAATAATTTAGCACTGGAGAATATAATCATATTTTAATGTATCACATTTGCATAATCTTGAGAATATCTAATGTTTGGATACACTTGCTTCAAAGTGGGTACTCTCCCAAGAGCTGCTTTACAATTATATAATTTTACTTATAGGTAGTGTAGACTTCTTAACACTATCTAGCAAAGCACCACTTCATAGTCAGTGTTATTAACCTGAGTACAATTATGTTGTTGCAGGTACAATTGCAAATAAACTGCATTTGCAGAAAGTCAACGATTTTGTGATATCACCAGGAGATCAGCCAAGCAAGGTGCCTTTGTTGATTTTTTTAAAAAATTCAGTTCCGCTTTTGTTGAGATGTAAGACTTTTGACGTTATTGCACTACTCAAATTAAACATTTGTTGGTACAGGTGGCAGTCTATGTTCCTGGAAGTAAGGGGGCTCCGTCTTTCGTCAGACTCTATCAGTATCCTGTCTTTGGAGGCCCGCAAGCTGCACTGGCCAACAAGAGCTTCTTTAAGGCTGACAAGGTGACAATGCTGTGGAATAGTAAAGGTATAACAAATTTCACATTTTCCCTCTTTTACCCATCAGCTTAAGCCTATCAACTCTCTGTGTTAACCAGCTGTATAACTAATACAGATGTCTTTGTGTGTAGTCTCAAACATCAAAAGCAGTGTTTTAATATGGGTTTAACATCCTGGCAGAATTAGTAACAAGTGAACAACCCAGAACTCCAGTCTCCTGGCTTGACTTGGGGGAAAATTATTGTTTGAGGATTCCTGTCAAATGCCATGAAAATGTTGAGGGTTTTTGTTTGTTTGTTTTAGTGCTCATGCCAGCAATGCTCACAAAAAATGAAAAGGGGAAAACTGTGGTCCCCACCTTGTTTGAGAGGTTCTCTTCCCCTTTTCTAACCAATTACAAAACCTTTTGTGAAAGAGGAGTGGGTAACTGGTGGCAAGGAACACTTATTAGACACAAGAGAGCGTATTTTCTTCCAGGGATTATGGGATTTGTAGTTTTCTCTGCCTCCTGATTCAGTTCAGGAACAAAGGGGTCAGAGATCCCTTCCTTTCATGTCTCAGAGATATGTTATGCATGGCTGGAAGGAGCTACTTACAAAGTAGAGCTAGTCCAGTGGCTACATCCTGTAGTTTGTCTTGAATGTTCAAATATCCTTGTTGGAATTGCTGCCCTGATCTAAAGTTTCATGACATCTAAATTGCTCTTTTCTGTACAGGGATATTCTGTACAGGAAATTTCATAATGTTATTGAATAGCTTTGTTTATAAATCTGGTTATATTTTCTACCTGAATAGCCACAGCTGTGCTCGTAATCGCCAGTACAGAAGTTGACAAAACAGGAGCTTCATATTACGGAGAACAAACTCTGCATTACATTGCAACAAATGGGGAAAGCGCTGTCGTACAACTACGTAAGTGATTGTTCTCTGAATTGTATGGTGACCTGGAAATTCTTCTAGTGTAGATAAAACAAACCTTTCTCTGCTGTGTTTGCTCTCACTACCAACCTGCACTGACAGCATTTCTATGGAAACTCAAACATGTGGGCTATTCTGTTGATTCACATGGAGTGAGGTGTGTAAGATGTGAAACTGACACTGTGGTTCATAGAAAGGAGATGGGGAGCATGGGGCACTGAACCCAGGAGCTTGTTCCCTGGGGCTGGTTGAAACTGGGGGTCAGCCAAGTAGAAGCACTCACCTGTGGAACTTTACGCTTGCCAAGTGTCTCTTTTAACATGGGCTGCCAGTGTAGCTGCTTTGCATGGGTCACATCCCAGTTTAAACAAGATTCTGCATGAGTCAAAGTCCTGCACTGGAGGGCCTCAGCTGCCATCATGCTTCAGCTGTGCCTGAGGCTTGAACTAGGAAAGAATTGGTTCATTAGGGCATTCAGTTGATTAATGGGTTCAGCTCCCTCCATAACTTTCCTTTAAGCGATGAACTCAGTGTGACGATAAATATGTACCTTGCAGGGCCTCAGTAAAATGGAGATTTTGAGCATGTGGTTCAGGTTCTACCTGACAGGTATGTCTGGACGGGCTGCAGGACCTTCTGATGCCCCACAGCCTTTTGCTGCTTGTCAGACTTACTGGGGGCACCTTTTAACCTGTACTTAGAATCACAGAGCTGGAAGGGGCCATACAGCCCAACTAGTCCAACCCCCAGTTCAATGCAGGATCAGCCTAGAGCATCCCTGACAAGTGTTAGTCCAGCCACTGCTTGAAGACTGCCAGTGAAGGGGAGCTCACCAGCTCCCTAGGCAGCCGATTCCACCACTGAGCTACTCTTACTGTTAAAAAAAAATCCCTAATATCCAGCTAGTACCTTTCCACCCATAATTTAAACCCATTATTGCAAGTCCTATCCTCTGCTGCCAACAGGAACAGCTCCCTGCCCTTTCAGATACTTAGAGAGCAATCATGTCCCCCCTCGACCTCCTCTTCTTCTTCAGACTGAATATCCCCAAGTCCCTCAATCTTGCCTCTTACGGCTTGATCTCCAGACCCCTAATCATCCTTGTCACTCTCTTCTGCACCCGTTCAGTTTTGTCCATGCACTTTTTGAAGTGAAGCCTCCAGAACTGTAAACTTAAACTTCAGTGAATTCATTAAGTGACAAATCTGTACCCAGCCCTTCTTAAGTAAGATTTCAAGACTAATGGTTCTGAAAGCAGCTTGGGATAGTCTTTGTGCCACATGATATTGGTTGGTCTGGCTGCTGCTCTTAAGCAGACTTTAATTCATTTGTTGGGCTTGTTTGTTCCACTGATTAAATGTTCGCTGACTGCTTGCTAGCCCAAAGCAGCCAACAGCAGTACTTTAGGAATCTTCCCAATCCACACCATTTATTATATAGGCCAGGAAGGCAGCAAAAAGAGGAGGTGGCTGAGTCCATGGTAAGCAACCATACATGGCTGGAAGGGGGAATCTGGCTTGGCAGGTCACAAGTGGGTGGCAGCTTGGCCTTAAAATCTGGCACTCCCAAGGATCTTAATGCATCCTCCTTTTTTATATCACCAAAATAAATTCAGGGAGTCTCTCCAAGGAATACTCTGAGGAGAGATTTCTTGTTAGCAGAACATTGTGTGTGTGCATGTGTATAGTTTTGATCTTAACATCAAACATTTTTTTAAATACCACAAAATGAAAGATGTTCAGCAGGTAACAGAACTTGCAGTTAAGTTCCATTGTAGCAGGAGTTTTATAAAGTGAGAGGACTCTCCAACAGTGCAGTCCTGTGCAGGGTTTTACTACAGTCTAAGCACACTGGTTTCAGTCAATTTAGACTGGAGTAATTCTGTCTAGAATGGATGGCATTGCAAGTTTTCTAGGCTTCCACTGAGACAAGAAAATGGCATAACAGAACATGCTAAAAAGTATACATTTTTCTTTAAGATCTTCCTTGGCTTTGTATACCAAGCTGTTTGGGGGCTAATAACCCCCAAAGGAATCTCTTTTTTTTTAATTCAGAGCAGTGCTTGCCTCCAGATAAGAATGACATCTAGACAAAACGTTACCTAGCATGTAGAGTTACATTGCAGTCTCTCTCCCCACTCCAGCCCTTTAGGAATTAAAAGATACATTTCTTTTTCTGGTTAATATTACCAGTATGAGATTAATTTTTACCCATACTTGTTACCCAAAGCTGGTATCTCTTGCAATCACTCTGCAAAAAATATATATCTTTTTGTGTCTCAGGCTAATATGGCTACAGGGTTGGATCCATCCAGCTTTTCCGTTGATAAAAAGGGAAGGAAGGATGGTTCCTTTTGACCACCAAAAAAAGGCTATGCCTTGTGGAACGGGAGCTGTAGTAAGGAGGGGAATACAGCAAGATAGAACAGAAGTCTGGTTGGATCCAACCCCATGGTTTTATAACCTTGACTGTTTTGTTTTCCTCTAGCAAAAAATGGCCCTATATATGATGCAGTGTGGAATCCCAGTTCCACGGAGTTCTGTGTCGTACATGGTTTTATGCCCGCCAAAGCAACTATCTTCAACCTAAAATGCGATCCTGTGTTTGACTTTGGAACTGGTCCTCACAATGCTGTCTACTACAGCCCGCAAGGACATATCTTAGTACTCGCTGGATTTGGAAATCTCAGTGGACAACTGGATGTGTGGGATGTTAAAAACTACAAACTAATTTCCAAACCTCAAGCCTCGGATTCCACATATTTTGCATGGTGCCCTGATGGAGAGCACATCGTAACAGCTACATGTTCTCCTCGGCTGCGAGTTGGGAATGGGTATAAGATCTGGCATTACACCGGCTCAGTCCTCTACAAATATGAAGTCCCTCCAAATGCAGAGCTCTGGCAAGTTGCCTGGCAGCCCTGTTTGGAGGGAACATTTCCAGCAAAAGCGGTCAAGTACAACACCGTTCCAAGCAAAGTGCCGAACGACGAGCCAAAGGCGGCCCAAGCTTATAGGCCCCCAGCTTTGAGGAACAAACCTGACACGAGTTCTAAACTTGTAAGTAGCAGTCGTTTCCATTGTAGAATATGTTATCACAAACTGTTGTCTCAGTTTTGGGAAAGGGTAAAGGAGAAAGTACTGGATCTGTTTTTTATATCAGCCTTATGGAGAATAGCAAACTAATTTTAAATTTTCACCTGTTTTGATATTCTTTTCAGATCATGCATTAAAAAACAGTTTTCCTTTCCCTTTCTTCTACACAGCTACATTTTTGAGACAAAGACGTTTGGATACCTGAAAAATCTGATATGTCATTTAACATAATGAACACGTGCATAAGGTTGACATATGGAATGCAGCTAGTGGACTAATTTTTCTACTTTTTTAGCTGTTAGCCTCATCTCTTGGGATGAGGCAGGTTGCAAACCTTAATTTAACACAAAGCAAAACATGCCGGCAATATAAGAGGGCTTGCTGAGTATCAGAACAAACATTTTTTTCTGTCTGTCACTGAACAATTAGAGTCATATAGGGTTGGATCCAGGCTTAACTGGCCATTTCTGCTGATTTCCCCCTTCCTACTGCAGACTTCCTTGTGGTATCTTCCCCAGGGAGCAGCATTTTGTGGTGGTCATTGGATTGTAGTAGGAGTTGGGAGGGAAGAAAGCTGTGTTCTGCAGGCAAAAATTTTATTCTGGATCCAACCTGTAGCTTGGTGTGTCTGTCTGTCTGTCTCTCTCTCAAATTTAGGTTACCATTTCTCTGTATTCTGAGAATGAGCCGGGGGGAGCAATGCCCACTAACTGACACTCCCCCCCCCCCGATACTTTGAAATTGTTCTGTGATGGTTTCTGTACTTCTGCTGACTCTTCCGCCCGTCTACATCTCTATGTCCATTCTCTACCTTGCTTCATATATCATGGGACCCTGTTCCATGATTAAGTGGGGCATACCTGTTGTTCTGCAGAGCAGAAATGGGTCACAGGAGAGATGCCCAATATCATGAGAGAATTCTTGTGATGAACTCTTTTCTCCTGAGGATTATACAGTTATGCACCTGTCCCTGATGAGTTCGGTCTGAAAGATTATGTCTTAGAGTGGAAAAGACGCTCCCCCACACCTTACTAATAACACCTTAAAGACCTGAGACATGCAAGCAAAAGAAGAGTTAAACAGTGTTGATAGAATGCTTGATCACAAGTTATGTTTTATTCCTTGGTTATGGTTCCAAGAGCTAATTACACAAATTATCAGTTACAAAGAGCAGCAAGCCTACCTATAAACAGTATGAACAGGAGACTGCCATGGGAAGCATAAAATACAGAATGGGGTATCAGTCATAGTCAAACATATTTTGAGAGGTTCTTTTAACTATTAAAAGTACAGTGCATCAAAAGAAAACCATAGGAACATGCATGCAAACTTATGAGCATATGCTGCTTCTCCCATGGGGTGCCCTGACTGCAGTGCAGCATGTTGAGTATTGGACCCCAGAGTCCTGGATTGATCTGTTAGGTTTCTGCCTGTCATCAGCACTGAAGTCCTTCCAGAAGAAAAGATAATGCTCCTGTGCTACTTCTAGTACAGTATGGGACAAATGACGCCTACCTAGGCATCTTATATTCTAATCCCAGACTTTTTTTTTTCTGTGCGGATACCTATTCCCTCCAACAGGGGCCTCACTGTCCCCCAACAGCTTTTCCTACATAGTCAGTAGACTTCCTGGGTTTGTAGAAAAATCCGAAAAGTAAGGAAATCCCTTCATGGACGGTTGAATTCCCCCCCAAAAGCCTTTTGAATTGGCCTCTGCAGGGACCTGACTCCAGGCAGCAACAGTGAGAGATTAGAACGTTGGAGGGGAGGGGGGGAGAGGAGGCTTCTGACTGGCTCTGTCAGTCAAAGGGTGGGGGGAAGGGCCCTTTCTTTCCCGGCCTCTTTCGGCCTTGGAGGGAGGGAGGGGGGGAAGGAGCCTTGGGGCCAGGCTGGGGGATTCCTAGAGGTTTTGGGGTGGAGTGCAAGGAGGACAGGATTTGGGGAAGGGAGAGGCCTCAGCTGGGTATCATGCCACAGAATCCACCCTCCAAAGCAGCCATTTTCTCCAGGGAGACAGATCTCTGTTGCTCACAGATCTCTGGAGTTCACCCTCCAGCAGGCCCCACTTGGAAGTTGCCAACCCTAGGCCTGGCAGGGTTACCAGGTCCCCCCACGGGCACTGGCAGGGGATGGGGTAGTGGGGCTGCCAGCTCCAGGTCTGGAAACTCCTGGAGATTTGGGGATGGAGCCTGGGGAGGACAGGGACCTCAGTGGGGTACAATGCCCCTCCAAAGCATCAATTTTCTCCAGGGGAAGTTATCTCAGTAGTCTGGAGCTGAGCAGTAATTCCAGGGGATCCCCAGATCCCACCTGGAGGCTGGCATCCCTAGGCAGCACCCTCTGGGTGACTTGATGCCACCTAATTTGCATGACTCAACTTGGCCTGGCTGCTTGCTGCTGTTCAGCAGCCACCCTATGAAAGCCAGCAGTGGTGCAGCAGTTAGAGCCTCAGAGTAGGGTCTGCAAGACCCAGGTTCAGATCCCCATATTGCGGTGGAAGCTGACTGGGTGATTTTGGACCAGTCACATACTTTCAGCCTAACCAACCTCACAGGGTTGTTGTGCAGAAAAAAGGAGGTGAGAATAATGTAAGCTGCTTTGGTCCCCACTGTGGAGAAAGACTATAATTTTCCTTGGTAGAAGCTGTGGGGGAGGGGGTGGAGACGAAAAGCTGAAGACAGACAAAGGCAGATAAAGGTTAAGTTGGCTGTTGGGTGGGAAGGAAATAGGGTTGCCAACTCTGGATTGGGAAACTCCTGGACATTTAAGGGGTGGATCCTGGGGATGGTGGGGTTTGAGAAGGGGAGGAACTTCAGACCAGTATAATGCCACAGACTCCACCCTCCAAACCAGCCATTTCCTCCATGAGAACTACCATTGCCAGCCTCTGGGTGAGGGCTGGAGATCACCCAGCATTACAACTGTTGTCCAGGTGACAGAGATCAGTTCCCCTGGATAAAATGGTTGCTTTGGAGGGTTGAGTCCATGGCTCCACCCCCAGAAGGGAGAAGGAGTGTGAGATAGGTAAGGGTAGAGGGGAGGAAGCAAAGGTGTGAGGAATGGGATGACCATCCCGCAAGTTTCTTGCAGGTCTCCACTTGTAAATACAGAATGAGAAAGCTTGCAGATACAACGCAAGAGCATACACTTGGAGGTTACAACGTTGCTGAGGCCAAATCTCAGCTGCTCTAAGAGAGTGGTTCTTTATACCCTTCTGTTGTGCAATGCTGTGTTTTCCCCCTTCTGTGTTGTAGATAGTCTCTACCTTAGATAGTAGAGCCCAGCACAGCCGCATCCCTAATTACAGGGCTGTTTTTCCTTCCCTTCGTTTCCACAAAATGGAAGGCCCAGCTACTCTGAACTTTAGCTCCACTTTGAGTTGCTGACATGGTCTTGAACGGCAGTCAGAGATGGGAAGGAGCTGCAGGTGGGAGAATCCCATCACTTAAACCATGATTAAAAGGGAGCCACCGTTGCATCTCCGATGGCCCTTTATGTGTGGTGGCTCTCATTTCAGATACTCCTTTTGTAGTCTTCAAAAGCATGTTTGTAAGTCAAGCCCTTTGTTTTCTCCCTGTTTTTTCTTTTTAAAAAATGTAATTGTGTGACTGCCAGCACCAAAAGGAGCGTTGTCTTCTCCCACGCAGTCGGTCATTGCTGGTGTCTTACTCTTCACTAGCCCTGCTTAAGTGGAGTTAATAAAAGAGAGCCATTATGTAAGATGGCTGATGCAATTACAGCCTCTGTCTCTGTGACTGGAAAATAAAATCAGATTTGTAGATGAAAAACATTGAAAACTTCTTCGAATCCTCAATCTGTGTCACATGCGAAAGTTAAGTTTCTAACAACTTGGTACAGTAGGGGATACTGTCTACAAAAGATTCCAAAAATTAATGGGTATGATGGGAAAAAAGCTGCTTGTTCATGAGTCTTCATATCAAAAACTTTTAAAAAAATCTTTCAGCATTCCTTTCGGCCTCTTCCCCTGTGTTATTTGACTACATAGTGTTCTGCCACAACTTAGCCTTTATTGCAAAGCGGAGCTTAAGCCAGACTGATATTGAATATAGTAGTGGATGCAGAATGGGCAGCACTTAAAATGAAACTAAGGAAAAGAACATCATGGGAAGAGGCTGGTTTTTCATGCTTTCTTTTGTCTTAGGGCTGCTTCACAAATAACAGATTCTTTACCCAAAAGTGACACCCACGCAGGGAGTACTACAAAACCTGCATTTCACGTAGATCTGATACAGCCACCTGGTGGCTTGTGAGCTGGATCAGACTCCCAAAGCAATTTTAGCCGCATGTTGGCAACTCAACCAAGTTTTAATCAAGGTATGCTAAAAATAAACAAACTACCATTTTCACAAGCAGCAAGAAAGAGAGGTTTCACATTTGAAAGCTGCATCTTGTTGTAGGTTTCGTCTGTGATGCCTGAGGCATGCTCGAACATGTGCCTTGTAAATGTGAAGCCCTTAACTGCTTGGAAATGGTTTTTATTAGAGTCTTACCACCTGTGAAGTGGCTGCTTTGTATGCCAAAATACACACATCCAACTCCCAGGTTGCTGGCTAAAGGCTAGCATGTCCTTCTGGAATAGAGAAGTTGGCCAATTTTGCTATGGATCATCACATGTGATGTACTGATCATCACATATGATGGATAGTTATGTTACCTTGGGTGACAATGTACATGGGTTTTACACCATTTCTTAACATCAGTGAAAGTTCTCTTCTGTATAGGAATTATATAATGTATGGCTTGAACCTAAGTGATAAGAAAAATAGCACAAGCTGCTTTTTTGTCACATTTTTTATTCTGAAGTATGATCATGCTTTTTAGTAACACTTCCCCCCCCTCCCTTTGCTTCCTTTTAGCATGAGAACGAGCCACCACAGAACATGAGACCACAGTCAAAAGGCAGTGATAAGCCATTATCTAAAACAGCACTCAAGAATCAAAGGAAACATGAGGCAAAGAAAGTTGCTAAACAGGTACAGCTGGTGCTTAATCCGCTTAGGGACAATGTTGCCTTGTGTTTGTCAGCTTGTTTACTGGGATGCTGCACAGAATTTTCACCTGTTCATGAACAAAAGTTGCAGATTTATGAGATTATGGAGGGTTTGTCTTAGTCACTCAGAAAATTCATTGCTTTGGCTGATTTAGTAGAATGTAGCAGATTCTGTTCAAGCATTGAGCAAGTTTACATGATAGATTTTCATCATGGCCAGCAACACAGGGTGGCATATGTGGTTCCTTTCCCCTTTGATCCTCACAACAATTCTGTAAGATAGGTGAGGCAGAGAGATACTACCTACCTGAAGAGCACCCCAAGTACATCATGGTACAATTGGGATCTGTACCCACTCAAATCATTATACTTAACTGTCTCGTCCTACTCAGCTTTGAGTACAATCAAATAAGTATTCTGGGAAATACAAATCCACACAACCGTATTCTAAGTTGGGGGTGAGCATGTGTAAAGATGATGTGCAGTATTTTAGAAGAGTATGCATATGATTTCATTAAATTTGCAAAATGCAGAATGATTGCAGAAAAAAATCGAGGAATAAAACATTCTGCTCTTAAATACAGAGCAAATCAGGATTAAAGAGGGAATGTAACATCATTGGGAGGGAGAGTTTGCCATTTTTAAAAGAAACAAAATCTGTTGTTATAATAGTTGACCATGATGCTGAGCTGAAAAATGATTCATTTTCTTATTTAAAGGAAGCTAGAGCTGAAGGGAACCAAGAAATTGCTCCTGGCTCACCTGTGCTGAATGCAGTTCACACTGCAGCCCCCTCCATAACATCAGGAGATCCTGAGGTAGACAAGAAGATAAAGAATCTAAAAAAGGTAGGGAGGTTCTCCACTGAAAAAGTTTGCTTGTTCTGATGGTCCTTTGCTGCTTCATGACAGCCCTATGGCTTGTGTGATCTTGTGGAATGGTAGCCATTTAAAATGTGTTCTCTGTTTCTAAACTTACTATCCTTTACCTGGACCTCTGGGCACGTTTTGAATTTTCAGGAAGGTGCTACCACAAAAAAGCATTTGGAGATTCCAAGCTAAGTATTCTCTTTCAGAAGTCACAGTCTTCTCTACTGCAACAAAACAGACAAGATAGCATCCACAGAGCAATTGAGTCCCAAGTGGCTTTGACAGCCTCCCATCTGTCCTGCTGTGTAGTCAATGGAGTAAGGTGCTAGAACCTTAAATAAGGGAGGCTTTTACCCAAGCCTTGCAGTCCTTATAGTAGTCTGACCAGACTACATGAGATACGGGAAGTCTCATGAGCAGTCTCTTATCCTTTAATGAAAACAAAAACAAAATGCAGCCATGGTGAACTGCAAACTTGATTATAATGCAAAAGAGGTGCATAATCACAGAATCATAGAGTTAGAAGGGGTCACACAGGCCATCTATTCCAACCCCTTCTCAATGAGGATCAGGCTCGAGCATCCCTGACAAGTGTTTGTTCAGCCACTGCTTAAAGACTGCCAGGGAGGGGGAGCTCACCCCTCTCCCCAGCAGCCAATTCCACTGTTGAACAATTCTATACTGTAAAAAAGTTTTTCCTAATATCCAGCTGGTGCCTTCCCGCCCTTAATTTAAACCATTATTGTGAGCCCTATCCTGTGCTGTCAACAGGAACAGCTCCCCGCCCTTTCAAATACTTGAAGAGAGCAATCATGTCCACCCTCTGCTTCCTCTTCTCCAGACTGAACATTCTCAAGTCCCTCAGCCTTTCCTCATAGGGCTTGGTCTCCAGGCCCCTGATCATCCTTGTCACTCTCCTTGCACCCGTTCCATTCTGTCTAATTTCTGTCTACTGTCCACTTCTTCAATTGGCTGTGCACTTAGCTACTTTTCTCATATTGGTAAAGATCTGGGGACCTTGCATCTTTTCCTTTGTGGGTGGGAAAGAAGCTGCAAGGATGTGGTTGATTGGAAAATGGCATGGGCAGAGAAGTTAAGCGTGCATACCCGCTGTTCATCACCACTATCTCCATCAGATTCAGAAGCCTCAGCTGCTGCTGCTTTTCTCTTAGTTTTAATTTTCTTGTCAGGAAATAATAACAGGTAAATAACAGGTATACCTACTACATAGTACAGCATCAAGCTGTAAGCTCCCCCCCCCCCCAGCAGCCAGTGTCATGGAACTTGAGCCAGGAATGCCATTTCACATGGTGTGTAGCTAAATATTACTACAAAAGAAGGGATAACTTGCCATAGGCCAGGCAAAACATCTGGCCCTGTTCTCATTCTTTTCTCCCAGTGGTTCAGTATGGCAGAGGCGGTATTTGCAAGAAGCAGGTTTTTAATATTTATCATGTTATTGGTTCTATGGGAGTTCAATAGCCATTGTACAAAAAAAGTGGCATTAATTTTATTTGAATGGCTTGTTTAAAACTGGGGTCTAAACTGTAACTGAAGTATAAAATGAAAGGAAAAGATGAACCAGAGTTGAACTGAACTGAATAATGCTTTGGCACACACACCCTCCCCAGCTTGCTGATCTGTGGAGTGGGGCCCACAGCTTGAGGTTGGGTAAGAGCATAAGGACATCACACAAGAATCCTTGGGGAGTGTCCTTAGAGAGCAGTAAAGTACATTTGCCCTATTTTACACCATGGAAAACTTTTAAAACTTGCTGCTACTTCTTTGTCTTTAACATGCTTGTCTTCCCCACAGAAACTAAAAGCAATTGAGCAGCTGAAAGATCAAGCGGCCACAGGCAAACAGCTAGAGAAAAACCAGGTATGCCCCCTACATTAACATCAGGTTACATTAACCTGGATTACACTGGTAGATAGTTTTTCAAAGCTCATACATTTACCCATTAGAACAGAGACATCAAACTCATTTGTTATGAGGGCTGAATCTGACATAAATGTCACTGTTGGGCCAGGCCATGTATGCCATAAAATGTAATGCCAGGTACCGGAGATATAAACTTTATAAAGGACACAGGCAAACCCAATTAATTATATTCAGGGCTATTTTGGGGCAGGAACACACAGGAACAGAGTTCCGGCTGGCTCCCAAGTTGGCCACCCCAACAGGAACTCATTAGCATAATAGGCCGCACCCTGCAGCAGAAATTCATTAGGATTGACTACATTAGGGGTGTGTGGCTTAACATGCGAAAGAGTTCCTGCTCCCAAAAAAGCCCTGGGTTTTGACAACAAACAAGGTAAACAGAATAAGAAGCAAAAGGTAGGTGTGGCTGGATGACCACACTTCTAGTAACATGGGGGCGTGGCCTAATATGCCAATGAGCTGTGCTGTAAGGGGTGTGGCCTATTATGCTAATGAGTG
Organism: Gekko gecko; assembly: GCA_029375565.1. NCBI lineage: Eukaryota > Metazoa > Chordata > Lepidosauria > Squamata > Gekkonidae > Gekko > Gekko gecko. Next base: position 113,761,103 of record JAPDNY010000008.1, read on the forward strand.
CCTGCTGGGCTTTTTCTACAAGGTAAGCCCTAATTATATTATTCTTTACTCAAAATACAATCAAAAGCAATTGATTCCTAACAGTGAAAGTAATTGATTTATGGGGGAGCCCACAAAAGTCCCAATAAATATATTTAATCATATGCAAGACTAGGGTTTTTCCAAGGGATACACCTGGGCCTTATGTTTACATTAGAATGTTATTGCACTGTGCTCTTGGCTTAATACTTTGTTACGTGTTATAAACATCTGACAGTGTCCTCTGTGTGTATATTCTAGCTGGAGAAGATTCAGAAAGAAGCTGCCCTTCTGAAGGAGCTAGAAGATTTGGAGCTGGGCATTTAGAACTTTATGGAAAACAAATCTTACGGTTTTGTCCTGAAACCTAATTTGATTTAATAATAAATTACTAAAATGCACACTTTAAATAGTTGCTGCATTTTCTTTCCCTGCCTCTACTATCTGACCACAGGTACAATTTTGAATACAAATATTGTAATTTGGAACTATACACACATTTGCTGGGTTTCAAAACAGTGTTGCTTAAATACCAAAATAAATCATGTCATGTTGTTATTAATCTTTTGCAAGAATTCACTTTCACCTACACATCCGATATTAAGATATTAAAAATAAAATGTTAAAAATGGTGAAGTCCTGTGCAGAGTGACTCCAGAGAGACTCTGCATGGGATTGCATTGCAATTTTCTGGTTAAGTGGTGCAAATATTGAAAGCATCTAGGGGAAAGCATCTAGGGGAAAAGATAGAAACCAATTGCTTATCAAGTGTCATTAGCCTTCCTGGAAGAGAAAACAAATATTTTAGAGTTTGTGAAGTATCGGTTACAATATGTACTCTGGCCCATCGTGCATAGATTGTCCTGAATGGAATGTCATTGAGGCTCTTGGGCAGGATCAGAAGAGCTGCTGAAGGCCTTGGGAATGCCCAGTAGAATAGATGAGTTGTTTCGTTGAGTGCCATATTACAAACTGCTTAGGAAACTCTTGTTGGCATCAGAAGAAGTTTGGTAGGGGAGCTTGCTGTCCAAGAAACAAGTCCAAATTTCCTTTGTATGTACACAGACATATAGCTCTTTGGATCCAGATTATTGGATTTGATTAGGGCTTGAAGGAGTAGATTTGACTTACATACGGCCCTAAAACGGATATAGAAAACTGAGAATTCTGTTGCTCAAATTTGCAGAACAGGATGCATGTCAAAATGCATTTTGTGTTTTGATTGCAGTTTTTCAGAATTTGTAGCTTTTGAAAAAGACAAAAGGAATAATGGAGAAGGAATGATCAGATACATGAACTTGTTGGGGACAGTGGCTATGGAAAGGTTACAGGTGGGTGGGCGGGCTCTGTCTTGCTGGGATCAGAAAGCTTAAGACAATAAATAAATACGCGTGAACATTTTCATGTCCTTTGTGCTAAAATGTTTTTTGTGAGTGCTACAAATATGCTTTATTTCTGAATACACTGAAGTTTCTTGAGCTCTCCAAGCTAAATGAGACTCACGCATCAGGGCTCCACCACGTGTAGTTTCTGGGCTTTAGTGGCACTTCATAGCTCAAACAGGCTCGGAAATTGGTATAGTACACAGCAGCCTATATTGCATTTGAATAGAATTAATTTTGAAATAAATGTAGAGACTAGAGACATGGCCTTAATATGATTGTCCTTATTCGTTGCAAATAGTTCTGATAAATAAGCAATGTCATGCATGATCTTTTTGAGTTCATCACTGAACGAAGCATTCATGTCAAAACTGTCAAAAGGTCATAAGTGCATCTCACACAGTTGTCTTTTGAGAGCCAACAAATTCAGTATGAAACCAGAGTAAAGAAATGATTTTAATGTATTGCTTCCTTTTAACACTTTCCCCCCTTCCATTTTATTACTGCAACTCTAAAATAAGTGAATATATTTTCTTTTTAAAAGTTTGCCTTAACAATTATTTTTGCTGAAATATACCCACATTTATCCCCAGTATTTATATTTATTTACCATATTTTTTCTTATTACTGAATTTTTAAATTATTTATACCCTAAGTTTCCCCTCAGTTACCAAAAGTTTTCCTTCTACACCTTAATTTTTTCCCTTAAAATAAACAGTTACTGAGAAATTTTAAACCCTTATATATAAGAATATTAATATTGGGAGGTCTGTAACCTTAGAGGCAGCGCATTTCACAATCAACAGGTCCAGTAACAGAGAACGCAGGAAAATAAAATATCACATTCAATACTATTATGTTAACAACTTACCAGCAAAAACTTGAAAATTGACAGACAAAAACATGTGGTGCTGACAGTGTTGTTGTTTTTTTTTTTGGGGGGGGGGGGGTTGGAAAAAAAATTATTGCTTTTCTCTACATCCTACCAACTACATACTACAGTCTAATCTAAAAAACACAGAGTAGGCAAGGATCTTCGAAGGTCTACAATAAATTTAGGAATTCCCTATTAAGTATAGTTACAAAGTAAATACAATGAAATATCGCCAGCACAAAAATCAGTAACATCATATTGCATTATCTCATTTCAATTTGCCAGGTAAGTTCTCAGATCTTCACTTAGGCTGCTGCTTCTGGTTATGTTTCTTCTTCTTGAAGGGGAGTTTAACCTTGTATGATCTAGGAGCAGCCGCCCCTAGTTCAGATTCAGAGTCCATAAAGTCACCTGAAGAAACCGATATAGAGTAGGAACTGCCACTGCTTGATCCTTCTTCGCTTTTATCCATAGCGTTATTGTCCATTGTTTCTCCTGTTGGATTTGCTGGAGTCTGCTGTAGTTCCAAAAAAGGTTTTGGTTTTGGCCAAAGAATCAATTTTTTAATTTTTCCCTTTGTAGTTGAAAGTCAGTCCTTCAGGCATGAGCCATCGATATTGGGTTGAGTTTTCTTGTAAGAATGTTGTAACACTTTTATATTGCTTTCTCTTTTTCTTTATTTCAAATGGAATGTCTTTCAAAGTCTTTATTTCTGCTCCTTGGATTTTTAAAGGTGTCCCATTAGTTGCTTTCAAAATCAAGTCTCTTGTTGACCCCTTCTTAAAAATTTCACATATATTTCCCCTGGGAGATTATTTTTCTTTACAAATTCTGGATAAATCCAATAGACCATATCAATGTTCAATTTCAGTATTTCCAGTTCACAGTTCATCAGGGGAGCTAATGCTTCACTTAAGATATGCCTGAGATTTTCATCTTTATTCTCAGGAACTCCTTGAAATCTAAGGACATAAGTGGATCTTTCCACTTGAATTTGCAATAATTGTTGCTTTTCTGAATTTCTTTCTTTTTCCGCTGATTCCACTCTTTGGTTCAAGTTTTAGTATTATGCTCAACTTTTTGCAGCTTTTTAGCTGTCTTCCCTGTTGTGGACTTGACTTCCTTAAGTTCTTTTTGGAGGGTTTCAAAGTTTTTGCTGAGATTTATCATTTGGTCCAGCAGGGGGCGTAATGCTTCGGAGATCATGCTTGCAGTGTCTATGGTCATTTCCAGTTGGTGATGATGTGTTGGAAGTTCCTGCAGTAAGTTTCGCTTTAGGCGCCATTCTTCCCCCTCACTGCGACATTGTTTATGTTTATGGTAAAAGTTCTTTAAGTGCCTGAGATCTTTCTCTGTCGTGCTGAAAAACATTTTAAGCTCAATGTGAATTCAGGTGGATGCTTGTTCACTTGAATCCGCCTTAATCTTTCACTCAGTTATTTAAGCTGGGCAAGGGTTACTCCCCCTCTGGAAGGGTTCCCCCCCACCTTCTTCAAATTTAAGGCTTACGTTTAAATCCACTCCCACAAACACTTCTTTTTAAGCATTTCGGCATTCACGTTTCAAGTCAGTTAAGCACTGCGAAATAGGGTACATTCTTCCACTTCAATTGATTCTTTGCTTGCTGTGTAGTCAGTGTGTGCCTCAGGACAGCATTGGTGGCCCCGGTGCGGTAGAACCTTTAGGGACAAAAAGGAGCATCAATCCTTCAGCCACAGCTTCAGGAGTGGCTCTCTTTGCATCCCAGGCTAGAATCCCCCTACAGGGGCTCTAGGGGCGACCAAATGTGTCTGGTCTCCCTCCTTACCGGTCCTGTCCAGAACGCACCCATCGGAGCTCGATGAGGTGCGACCATCTAGTGAGTTACCGAAACCTGGTGCTGACAGTTTCTCAAAATACAATACACTGGTCTGACTAGAGCTCTACTGGAATATTTACTAAGAATTTTGATAGTTTCCATCATATTTCAGCAATATGCAGAGGAAGAAACTTGGAGTGTCATTTGCAAGCATGGTGCCATAGCCTAGTCCAGCGTTTTTCAACCACTGTGCTGCGGCACACTAGTGTGCCGTGAGATATTGTCTGGTGTGCCGTGGGAAAAATTCCAATTTCATCCGTAACATGTGGCTTCGGCTCACAGAGTTAAATTTTTTAAACTTTTTCTAATGGTGGTGTGCCTCGTGATTTTTTTCATGAAAAAGTGTGCCTTTGCACAAAAAAGGTTGAAAAACACTGGCCTAGTCCATTGTAAATAAGTGAACAACACAGTCAAAGGGGCCCATCTCTAGTGCCCCCCCTACTCCACCCCCTTGCCTCTCAGTGCTCCCTTAGGTAACCCCCCCCCCACCAGGGGTACCACCTTCTTTAGGAACTGCTGCTGTAAGCCATGGGCTAGCCCACAGGCTTGGAGAAAAGCAATACCATTTGCTAGCATCATTTGTGCACCACCTATCATTTACATCAGGGGTCCCCAATGTGAAGCCTGTGGGTGCCATGGCATTCACTGACACCTTTCCTGGTGCCTGCCAAGTGTTTTTGGAAAGTGGATGAGGTCAGGTGAGGCTTTTGCCCAGCAGGGCTTTGATTGGCCTTTGGAGATCTGATTGGCTGTGCAGATTTTTCAGAAGCTGCTTTGGCAGCAGCTGCCACCACAGCTCAAGTCTCTTAACCAACATGCTCATTTAAAAAGGCAACCTGTTAAACAGAGTATCTGCATAAGATATTGAAGAGTTACTATTATGCATAACCTCACTCCCTGACATTTTGCGGTTGGCTTAGCCTCCCATGGCCGCCTTTTAATGGTTGCGCCTACCACCCTGTAGGAGAATTCCAAAGTTGCCCACAGGCTGAAAAACATTGGGAACCCTTGGTGTACGTGACAATGAATCACGTTTTACTGCCTTGCTTTTGTATTCTGCCTCATTTGCTTTAAAAGAATGGACAGTTTTGTGCTCTGTTTTCACTGCAGTAGGGAGTGGGTGAGAGTTGTATAATTAGTAAAATAAATGAAGAACATTGATTTTATATCTACCTGGGGCTTTCTGAAGATTTTAATTGTAACAGTTGTAATTTTATGAACCTGTAGACAGAAATCTAATGCCACCATAAATGACACCATGTATTGATTCAGTCTTGGATTTTAATAAAATCCAAGAGTGAATCAATACCTGGTGTCACTGGATAATGGAAAGGATGATCTGTTTTACCAAACTGATTTTATTTTGTGTGTGTGTGTGTGTGTGTGTGTGTGTGAGTGAGTGAGAGAGACGGAGAGACTTGGGTGGGGGAGCTAGAAGCATAATTTTATTTTCGAAGGTAGAAAGCAGAAGAGGACATTGTTGTTCCTGATATACTCTGCTGCTATCCCAATTGAGATTAAAATGGCAAGGAGCATCAAGGCAACAATAAAATTTACAGATAAAAACTATCCAGATTCTTCTGGCTCAGTATTCTGCCTGTTGGTGTGCACTGTAAGCATAAGAGAAGCAGCTGGTGTGAACTCGCTCCCCTCCCCTCCCTTATGAACAGGCCTAATTAGCCAAGATGACCCTGGGCTTTAATGTCACATGGTACTTGCTTTGTTTGATGCCAGATTTTCAGAGGTGAAGCAATTAAGAAAGGAAAAGATGAAGTCATTTGGTGCCCTCTAGTGGCATGCAATCCTTTCATTTTAAAGCAATGGGTTTCCACAAGTTTTTAAACAGGAATTGATACATTTTGCAGCCTACTCCTACGGTGCTTGCAAAAAGTTTTGGGTGCTGCAGCACTTTCATGGGTGCAAATGTCTCAGCATCCTGTGACGGCCTGCTGGTATTGCTAGTGCAGGTCCAGGGTTCAAGCCCCCTTCGCTCTTCTTTCTCAGTTCTCATTCCAACTTGTATTTATGTGTTTACCTCATTTATACCCCATCTCCTTCCCAATGGGGTCCCAAAGCAGTTTACAACATTCTCCCCTTCTCTATTTTATCCTCAAAACTACCCTATGAGGTAGGTTAGGTTGAGACTGTGTGACTGACTTAAGGTCACCCAGCAGTGTGGGAATTCGAACCTGGTCCCCCAGATCCTAGTCTCTAACCACTGCACCACAGAGGCTCTTTTACAAAAATATGGGTATTGGGGAGACATCTGTAACATATTGCTGATCATGAGGGTGGGAGAGAGTTCAGCATTGCCCCTGGCCTGCTGATGTGTTGTGAGAACTATGGTATGTGGGCTATGGCATCTGGCATGTCTCTGAGTATGCCTTTGTGGATTTTTGGCTCCAACAATAAATTTCTGTGGCTGTGAAGGCTGATACATTTATAGGGGATAGTGTTTAGTGTTACCCTTCTCATTTCCCCTCACAACCCTCCCTTTTGATTTGGTCTAGAGTGCCGCGGCTGAAGCTGCGAAACATTTGACTGATATATAGGCTGCCTTTCTGCAATATACTCCAAAGGCATGTTGAATGAAATAAAACTGTTCACCCTTTTTTAAAAAAAAAAAAAAAGCCAAGATGACATTGAAAGTGAATGGCTTGCAAGATGAAGGACAGTGTGTGCTGTGGGAGAGAGGAGGCTTTTAGAAAGGTTTGGATGCATGTTCCTGCTCTAGAATGACACAGGGGAGTGCTCAACTGCTAAGACATTTTTTAAAAGCTCACAAAGTGGCATGGGCACAGAGATCTGCTTGTCATTGTTTGCATCCTATATTGTGATTTAATGTCAATCAGGTATGCTATGTAGCCTGTATGGTTCCCCCCCCCATAGGTTTGATTTGATTAAGTCTGCATAAGACTGCTTGAAATTGCAACGGTTCATAGAACTGGCTTGTGGGATTCCCTGAAAAGTTACATTTTCTCTCACTCCAGCACAATTTTTGTCCTTGAGAGACAGTTACTCGGCCAGCAAAATCCAGTTTTTGTTCTTTCTTATGAACAGCTGGTTATCTGCTGACATAAATCCCAGCACAAAGAACAATGGCACTGTGAATAGCTACTTCTGCTGTGTTTAAGGTATCATTTGTATGCTCAGAGGAACATTATGTTTTAGATGCTGAGAATCAGATAATTCAGTAGGAGCATGCTTTCACATCCAAACACACCCTGTAGAAGCTATCAGCACACTATGATATACACATATCTCAGATTTGAGTAAGGCTGCTTCCTTGTTCCAAAGGGTCTGGGAAAGAATCTTAAAAATGTGAATTTAATCTTAATTCCAATTTAGGTAGAGTAAGAGTGCCATGTATGCACCTATGCTCTTAATTGCTTTTATGCCATTTATAGCCCAACTTTCTCAAGAAGAAGAGTTTATTTTATGCCCTGCCCTTCACTATCAGAAGGAGTCTCAGAGCAGCTTACAATCATGTTCCCTTCCTCTCCCCACAACAGGCACCTCGTGAGGTGGGTGGGGCTGAGAGAGTTCTGAGAGAACTGTGACTGGCCCAAGGTCACCCAGCTGGCTTCATGTGGAGGAGGAGTGGGGAATCAAACCCAGTTCTTCAGATTAGAACCCAGCACTCTTAACCACTACAGCAAACCACTACGCTGGCCCTCAAGGCAGATTACACAGTGTAAATCAAAAACAATCAACAGGATGGGGCATCCAAATAAACAAAGCAAGATATCCACTGGGGGAAAAAATCGGAAAACAAAACTAAGCTTAAGCATTAACACGACATGTTAAACAGTGGAGAAATTACACAGCTGGATCACGCCTACAGCAACAGACAGCAGGTGCTGCACACAGTAGTATAGTCCACACTCCCTACACCTTTACCAAAGTGTCTTTCTGAAACATTTCATTAAAGTACAGCCCTAATTATCAGGGTAAAAAAGCCCTCCTGAAAAAAGCAGTTTTGCATTGTTTACGGAAAGCTGGGAGGGTTGGGAGCCTTCCTGGCCTCATCAGGCAGGCCATTTTATAAGGGTGAGCCACAGCAGAGAATGCATGTGCAAAGGCAGTTGTGGATTTTGTCCATTTGCAGGATGGCACCTGCAGGAGGCCCTGCTCCAGTGACTGAAGATGTCATGGCAGAGTATCAGGACAGAGGCAGGATGACAGATATGAGAGACTAAGGTCATTAAGAGCTTTGTATTGTGATAGTCAGTACCTTGAAGTGAGCCCAGTAATTACTGGGCAGCCTATGAAGGGACTGCAGAAGGGGAGTAATATCCATGCTCCTCCTAGCTCCTGATAATAACTGAGCTGGAGCCTCTTGAGTTGAGGAGTCCTGTGCAGAATGCATCACAGTAGTCTAGTCTTAGTGTTGCTGTTGTGTGGATCCAGGTGACCAGATTGGTCATGTCAAGGTAAGGAAGATAGACTGAGTTGGAAGGGAGTGTTTTTGCAGGTGTATTAATTCGTTTCTCCAACAGCAATATTAGATCCAGTATAAACCTGAGGTTCTTAACCAAGTCAGCTGAACCCCATCCAAAGTGAAAAGCACAATGTCCTCCAAGATCTCCACCTTTCCATCTACTATCACTTCAACCTTGTCTTGGTTCAGGTGGGTAGCCATGTTGGTCTGAAGCAGTAGAACAAAGTTTGAGTCCAGTGGCACCTTTAAGACCAACAAAGTTTTATTCAAGGTATGAGATTTTGTATACATGCACACTTCTTCAGATACACTGAAATGGTACTTACCAGTCCACATATATAGCTTGAAGGTGAGCAGCAAGTTAGCATACAACATAATGAAGATGTTTAAACAGATTTTTTAACTGAAACCATGTTATTAGAATGTAATGTCATTTAGAATGGTGCAATGGAATGTATTTCTATGGTCTGGTAACAGAGGGGAGGTATAACACTGCACAACCAATCACCCCACCTCAAAGAAAAGGATGCTATTAGTTACCTCTATGCTTGAGAGGAGATGGTTGGAGCCTTGGAGGGGAACCCCAGGGTCTCAGTTGATTACTCTCAGCTTTCCACAATTAAGGATATATTTACATGTCAGTTTCCAATTTTGATAGACTTATTTGCTTCACCATGTTTCCCCCCCGAAATTTAATCCGAACAAATGGTGACCATATAAACTTAGCTTGTTATTCCTGTTCGGTCCTTGCATCTGTTAAGACATCTTCATTATGTTGTATGCTAATTTGCTGCTCACCCTCTAGCTATATGTATGGGCTGGTAACTCCCATTTCAATGTATCTGAAGAAGTGTGCCTGCACATGAAAGCTCATACCTTGAATAAAACTTGGTTGGTCTTAAAGGTGCCACTGGACTCAAACTTTGTTCTCTTGTTGTCTTGGTTCAGTTTCAGTGCATTCATTTTCAGCCATCAGACCACAGTAGTCAGGCATTGGCTTAAGATCTCTGCCTTATCACCAGGGAGCTGGATAGAGAGCTATAGACTTGGGTGTTCAGCATACTGATGACATCCAATTTCAAAGCTACTCATGATTTCTCCTCAAGTCTTTTTTTTTTTGGTAAAAACTTTTTTATTAATAGGATATTTAACACGTTCCAAATCATATAACAATCTTAAGTATATCCATTACAGATTTCCCCTTCCCCCCTCCCTCCTAGCTTCCCGCAATGCTTCATCCCGTTTTCTTTTCCGCTCTATATTCAGTAACACTAAAAATCTTATCAGTTGTTCAATCTTCCATAAAAACTTATTCCTTAATTCAATCTACTCCATAGGTAACATTTTAACAATTATTCACTTGTTACTCTCTTACTACTTAATAATTCTCAAAGCAAAGTAACTTATTCCTTATATCCCAGTTCATTTCAAGATAATCTTTAAAATCTTTCCATTCTATCAAAAATTCTTCATCATCTTTACCATTAAGCTTCTTTGTCAATTTGTCCATTTCTACCAGATTTCTCCTCAAGTCTTTACATAACCTCTTATCTAGTCACATCACAAATAAGATTAATTTTAAATAACAGTTTTTAATGAAAACATTGCCTGATTATTGGCTGGAGAATTCAAGTTTTTAACAATGAACCTGAAACAAACTTCTTATATTCCCTTAAAGGTAGACATCTGGGTTCTCAAAGTGGTAGGATGTGAGAAAGATGGACAAATAATACAAATAAAAATATGTTTGCACAGATATAAAATTAGAGAGGTATATTCAGTTATAGAAACACACATGTATCTATATATTGTCCTGTTACCCCCAGAGAGTAGGGCTGTCAATCTCCAGGTGGGGCCTGATATTTTTCTGGAGTTACAAATGATCTCCAGATTATAAAGATCTATTCCCCTGAAGAAAATGGCAGCTTCAGAAGGTGGACGCTATGGCATCATATCCCAGCTGAGCTCCTTCCCCTCCCCAGGCTCCATTAATTTCCCTGCCTGGAGATGGCAATCCCAGGGGCTGGGAGGGGATGTGGAGCACCAGTGTTGTGTTGGGCCGGGCCCCGTCTCGCCACTGTGCTACTGAAGTTCGCTGAGGCTAGGGTTGCCAGGTCCCTCTCTGGCCTTCGGGCAGGGGATGGGCGAGATAGGACTGCCAGGTCCAGATTGGGAAACTCCTGGCGATTTGAGGATGGAGCCTGGGGAGTACAGGGATTTCAGTGGGGTACAATGCCATGAAATCCACCCTCCAAAGCATCCGTTTCTTCCAGAGGAACTGATCTCTGTAGTCTGGAGACGAGCTGTAATTCCAGGGGCTCCCCGGGACCCACCTGGAGGCTGGCATCCCTACCTTGACCCCTTGTGAGGATAAAATGGAGAGGATAAAGGAGGAGTGTAAATGAAATAAATAAGTACATATATGCGTTTAAGGAGACATAGCCCTATATCCGTGTGTTGCAAATTTCCCCCTTCCCACCAACATGAGGTCCAACTACGCGAACGTTAAAGATGATGTCTTACGGACTGCGCCGCCACCCGCCCGTAGGTCGCGCGAGGGAAGCTTCGCCGCGCCCTCTCCCCTCCGCAGGCGATTGGGGGCGCGTTTGCCGCCCGCCGCCGGGATAGGCGAAGCCTCGCGCAGGCGCACGGCGGCGACGGCAGCTCCTCGCGTGATCTCTCCCGCTGTGCCGTCAAGAGAGGGACCCACTTTCGCGGCCGGCTCTTGAGGCTCTTTCCTGGTGCCGTTGGCTGGGAAGGGGGGGCGGGCAGGCAGGCCGGACGGACGGACGGACGGACAAGATGAAGCGGGCGCTGGCCTTGCTGTTGCTGCTGTCGGTGGGACTGGACTGGGCCTCGGCCCAGCCGGGTGGGCTGCCGCCAGCCAAGAAGCTGCGCATGGCCTACGCCACGGGGCCGCTGCTCAAGTTCCAGATCTGGTGAGTGCGGCGGAGGCGAGGGAGGGAGGGAGGGAGGGAGGAAGGAAGCTCCGCCGCGGCCTGCTGCGCTGCCAGCCGCCCGCCCGGTCTCGCCGGCGAGGCCTTTCGCTTTCCCTCCCGGAACCTTCCCGGCTGGCTGCTAGGGAGCAATTAGGGCCTGGGGGGAGGGAAATCTTAGCAGAAGGCTGTGTGTGGGGGAGGAGAGACTAGGCCACCCCGTGAGGCGAAGGGGAGCCGGGGCCCCGGCCTGTCGATGACTCCAGGTCAACATTCACTCGGCGGGCGACGGGGAAGCCGTGAGGCTTGGGGAGCGGGCGGAGGAGGACCTGCGCCCCGGCATTTGGTAGGGAGTCGTGCAGCACGTTGGACTTCGAACGAGCCTGTCGGCATTTTTATGTTGCCCTTCGAAGCACCTGAAGGGCAGCGTGGGAGGTTCCAGTCCTCCCCCGGTTCGCTTCACTTACACAGCAATCTTGTGTGGTGAGTTAGGCGGGGAGACTTCGATCTGGCCGAGTCGGCTTCCTTGCTGAGTGGGTGTTTGAACCCCGCCCTGGTCTCCCAGCTTGTACGGCTCCTCTCACGCTGTGCGTGAATATGGAAGGGGGGCGGGGGGGGGAGGAAAGAAGCATAGAAAGTGTCGTGTAAGGAATGTTGGCAGATGGGAAGGCCTTGATGATAGAAAGAGCGATGGCGGGAAGGTTGGCTGGAGAAGAAGTATAGGCTCCTCTGTAGGAAGATACCACCTGCTAGGGAGAACAGGGATGCCAGCTTGGGTAAGGTAGCATCTGTATGGTAGGGGTTTCCATGGTGGGGTGAAGTTCCACGGAGATGAAGAGGGAATGTGCAAGCCTTGCGAGTTTGAGGAAGAGAGCATGGGATGCCCCAGGTCCCAGTGGTGTGTGTTTATAGGATCATACACAGAAGGACCTAATTGTAAGAATCTGGTGATATTTTTAACTTTCTTTTATAGCGCATAAGATAAGGTTCCTTTGCTTGGTGCTGAAAACTGCACAGTGTATTGCTCTGCCACAAGTGGACCTGTCAGATCGGTGTTGCTTTAACTGTGTTCTGCATTTTTCATTCAGACCTGCACTTCAGTCACAAGGTTGTTCTCTTAGTCAGGGAAAAATCTTGTAATTTGCACCTCTGAGTATGATAAGAAAGTTTGTGTGGAATTTATGAATGTAAGCCGTAGTTGATGATGGATTTTCCTGAGGCGTTTCTAGGTTTTCCAGGGTTTTTAGCTATTGCTGCAGTGTCAGAAACACTTATTTGTGATTTAATTTTGAGATATTGTACAATATGGACAAAATTATTAAATTTGTGTGGCCAAACTTATTTTTGGAACCAGGTCCAAATCTGGTTATGAATTCAGCAAAATTAGCAGAGCTGTTAAAAATCTTGCTCATAAAGTGCTGCTGCTTTTCTTTAATCCAAAAGGGATTTAGCTGCATCAGTCAATCATAGCAAAATTGCAGAGAAATCATATAGTACCTTTAAAAACTAACAAAAAAATTCTCAGCATAAGCTTTTATGAGTCAGAAATTCATTATTTCAGATGTGGTCTTCTATTTAAAAGCACTTTCATGAGGAACAGCAGCTGAAATTGAAGCACTGTTTTGATTTGTGTCTTTCTGATTCATGATCTTTCTTAGAGCTTTGTAAACTTCTTGTGACAGTGAAGCTTTTCAAATCAGGAATGTTTCCACTTACAGCTATTTTTAACAGGCATCATTGCTGCTCTTGTGTACCAATGTTACATCAGCATAGCAACACATCACAGCTGGGACCAAAGGGAAGAAAGCTGGATACATTTTGCATTTGTCTTATAAATTCCCAATTTCATTACTTATAGAAAGCCAAGTTTTTGTTATCATTTTTTTTAAAAAACTGTTTGGGTTGAAGAGGGTAAAAAAACATATTGCAACAATGTGAAGGCAAAATTTGTAGAAGAAATCTATCTAACTGGCCTACTGCTGCAGTCTTAAAGATAGTGATTTGGAAGTAAGTCTTGTTGATACTGAATACATGTTGATACATATCCACCCCCATCCATCTTTGGGCGTCTGGCTGCTTCTTGTAAATAACTTCCAAGTTAGGTTCATTAACAGGTAAATAAAATGTATGTCTGTTTCAGATGGTAGATATATGTAAATGATCTGGATGGAGTTGACTTCTTTTGTACACAGGCTTTTAAATATTTGCTAGATGCAAGTTGCAGTTTTTGTTAGAGGTCTGCTATTAGTGGATGTGTAGCTGTTGGTTACTATAATATATTCAATTTTTATTAGTGCATAGTTAACCAGTAAGCTGCACTGTATGAGCCAGCTGCAGAAATCCACACATTCTCAAGAACTACTATAAATGGAGCAAAGAAGATAGAGGGTCAGTGTACACAGTAGAAGCACCCAAACATGGTAGAGTTGTGTACAGCATTTGAATCTCTAAAAGATACTGCTGCACAAGAGAAAACATTTTTTGCCTTGTTGGAAAGCGCTTCGGTATGATCCTGGCTGCTTTTAGTTTTTGCAAAGGTTAACTAGTGGGCTGATAAGATCCAAAATGCCCTTTTAAGAAAAAAATAAATAAAATTGAGCACCATCAGTGTACATGGCACTTTACAGTGTTGCATAGGCAAAAATAGACAGGTTCCTGCCTCCTCAGGAGTCTATAAGCTAAAACAGACTATTGGGAAAATGGAGAGAGGAGGAAGAGTTGAATGTAGGCAAATCAGCAGTTGGATTTGCAGTTGGGTTTGAGTATGAACAATATGAGGACTCTATGGGGAAGGATCAGTGTGGAGGAAGTACTTGAAGACAAACGGGTGGTGCCATATACTTCCTCAGTGGGAAGGGATTTTCAAGCACAGAGGATGGAAAGGAAGACTTGGAAGAGATCTTCAAGCACCTGAGAGTGATAAGAGTAGGAGGAGCAGAAATGTTTTTGTCTTTATGTAAAATATTCTTAGAATCGTTTTGATGATTGATGAGCTGAAACCAGTAGTGAAAATACTGAGTTTAATAGTGATAAAATATTTCTGTTCAGTGTTTCCTGAGGATACCGGCGGGTGTTTGAGGAGTACATGCGGGTTATTAGCCAGCGGTACCCAGACATCCGCATTGAAGGAGAGAACTACCTTCCTCAACCTATTTATAGGTAAGCTAATTATGTGCTAAATATACAGTCTCTAGTAGTTTGGATAGATTAAAGTCTGTATCATGAGGAATTAGCTAACTTAGTATCTATGACAAGAGCTGAATTGCATGAGCACACAGATCTGTGAACTGGAGCCAGTAGGCCTCATGCAACCAGAGCGTGCAAACTAATAATGGTGCACTATTTTTGCTGTGCCATGACCTGGATTGTCCGGGCTAGCCCAGTCTTGTCAGATCTCAGCAATTAAGCAGGGTCAGCCCTGGTTACTGCTTGGATGGGAGGCCACCAAGGAAGTCCAGGGTTGCTGCTCAGAGGCAGGCAATGGCAAACCACCTCTGATTGTCTCTTGCCTTGAAATTCTTGTAGGATTGCCATAAATTGGCTACAACTTGATGGAATTTTACACTCACTTTCCATCATTGTGGTTACAGGGTAAAAAGTATCTTTCAGAGTGTTCACAGTAATGCAGAATAAATGTAGAGAGCTTTTGGCATTCTGATACTTTGAAGAAATATGTTCATCTGTTGTACTGTCTCTTGCGTAGATTTATGCTAATCTGAACCCCATTGATTTCAATAGGTTTTATGCCATATTATTTCTGTAGAAGATTAAGCTATTTTTTTAAATGTCACATCTTCAAATAGCATCTGTTCAGAAAACTAGTGACCTCTTCAGTGACTGATGTCTTTCTTTTGACAGGCATATAGCGTCTTTCCTATCAGTCTTCAAACTAGTGTTAATAGGCTTCATTATTGTTGGCAAGGATCCTTTTGCTTTCTTTGGCATGCAAGCTCCAAGTATCTGGCAGTGGGGCCAAGAAAATAAGGTACAGACTCCACTTTTTCCCTTTAAAACATACTGTGTGATGTGCAGACTACTGTGGTGGACCAAGCTAAGTGCATCCCCTTTCCCCTTTATTATCCAAAGCCCTTTTGGTGCAGTGGAGAAGCCAGAAACAACCAATCCTTGGAACCAAGCAGACAAAGTTATAAAAGGTTAAATACCAGGGCAGGAGTGTGTCCACAGTGTGCCGGAGTCAGGTGTAATCACCTTCTGTTATTTACGTCACCGATGGCTAACACTACCAAGTACTAACAGGTCATTCATAATCAAATCTTTGGGTTCTCAGGGTATTTTGACTTTGCCTGGTGGATAGTACAGAGTGGCATGGGAGTTAGTCATCTTCACAATCTAATGAGCTATCAGTGTGGATCTTCCTGACAAAACCTAAAAGGCTTTAGGGTTGAGTTCATATACATAGACCTGTAATCATAACTGTGAAATAACAAGACCCACAAACCCCTGCCTACAGAATGTGTCTACAGAATGTCACACGGACCAGCTTCACTGCATAACTGCTCAAGTTGAAGACATGCTTAGGCTGATACTTCAGCCTAACATACCTTTAACATGCTTTACTTTTTGCTGTCACTGAGAATGTGGTTCACAAGAAGGGAAAATGAAAATGGAAACCTTTCTCTCCTCTACTCGAAATGCTAATAAAACTAAAATATTTGAGGTGTGGGTGAGTATGGATTTTGCTACTTGAAAGTTATGACCTTTTAACGAGCTTTAAGAGCATAAGAATGTAAGAGAAGCCAATGTTGGATCAGACCAATGGTCCATCCAGTCCAACACTCTGTCATACAGTGGCCAAAAATACTAGGTGCCATCAGGAGATCCAGCAGTGGAGCCAGGACACTAGAATCCCTCCCACTGTTACCCCCCCACCAAGCACCAAGAATACAGTGCTTCACTTACCCCAGAGTGAGAGCTTTTGCAAATAAGAATTTGGGTCTTGGATTTTTGTGCCCTTTCCTTATGCTGCCAAAAAACAATGACCCCACCAGGGTTGTTGGGAGAAGTCCTGGTAGAGCAAAATGTAGTTACACTGCCCCGTGAGTAGTTTGATTGCTTTGCTGTTGAACTGGGACTGTGATCCAAAAAGCATCCTCAGTTTTCATTTGAAATAACTGGGGTAAGGAATGGGTTGTATGATATCCCAGACCTGTATGTAGCTTATTTAAGGAGCTATAGCCTTGTTATGATTAGCTGAAATTTAACCTTTGACTGTGAGATCTTTGAGTGCCATGTTGCTAAAGATTGCATCATTTTTCATCCTTTGTGTATGAGAACAAAAGCATATCTAACTGGCTTGTGTAAAGGGAGCAATACCACTAGGGCTTAAAGCAGAACTTGTAGTGAGTCATGTTGATGGTAATAAGGTTGTGAATATGTGTTATGGAGTATTTGTTTATCCACTTAGTAAGGGAGACTTCTAAACAGTACCTTTCTTGTAGTGTATTTCCCGTTGGAGTGCATCTTCTGTTATGTTTTTTATTCTAGTAGGGCAGCTACTGAGTTCAGTTGCATAATTTGAACACAGCAGCTGAGATTAATACTCATCACTTCTAGGTCTATGCTTGCATGATGGTTTTCTTCCTGAGCAACATGATTGAGAACCAGTGTATGTCAACAGGTGCATTTGAAATAACTTTAAATGGTAAGTTCTGAACAGCTTTTTTTGCCCATGAACATAGTCCCGTTGTCTGTGGGGTCTATATGTGTATGTATAGGGGGTCAAGATATATGTTACCTGGAGGGAAGAAATGGCATGAGGCTTCGGCTTGTTGTTGTGCCTCACAGCACAAAAGAATTGTTCATTACGGAAGTCATGAATGAACTCCCTTAAATGTTGACAGATAACTAATTACATGTGAACTAAAATCTAAACTATTAAAACATTTCTATCCTGCCTTAGCTTTTTGGACTCAAGGTGGTGAACAGTGTAGTACCCAAATTACAAAGGCATAAACTAATAAAATTAAGATTGAAATATACAGTTTACCAATTTAAAAACTTTCAGACTTAATACTCCTAAGAATACACAGGGTTGGCAAACTCACAGCCAAATCTGCTGGAAAAGTTTGTCCTCCACCCAATTCTTTCTGTAAGAGGGCTACCTTTCATTCCTTGCTCAACTTGGAAAGGGAAGATCACTTTTCCAAAGGACTGGGCTCCCCACAGGAAAGTCCCAGAAAGACTTAGTCAACATTTAAGTTCAAAGATTTGTGTTGAACTCTCTCCAGGAAGTGTTTTTGAATCTTTGCTTGGTAGAGATGGAAGCACTGTATCTTAGTTGAATATAGTAAAACCAAAAGCTTATAAAAGTAGTTTTGTTTTTGGGAACAGTTGGCTATGCCTGCACCATTGGAAAGCAGACAAGCTATTAAGATTTTTTCTTCCTTCTTGTCTCTCTCCTCAGATGTTCCAGTATGGTCTAAATTGGAGTCTGGTCACCTTCCTTCCATGCAGCAGCTTGTTCAGATCCTTGATAATGAAATGAAACTCAATGTGCACATGGAGCAAATACCACATCATAGATCGTAGCCCCATCCATCAGTACTGAAAACTTCTTGTAAGTTTGGGTTTAAGATTGCTCAGTGAGATGTTGATCTGAGGTATAAAAATGTGCTGTAAATAAGTTCTGCTTCGGATATAGCACCAAGTTTCTGATCAGAAGGAGCTTTTAGAAGCCAGGAGGCACCATTTTCCTTTGCTTAATTGTCCTCACTAGTTTTGTAAGGGATTTGTCTCTTGTAGCATTTTCAGTGCATAGGAGTTCATTATTTCAGCTTTCTGACCTTCTGTTATCAATTGAATATTGTGTGGCTTCCTTACAACGCTAGGTATAGAACATCTTTGGATTTTTTCCCATTGATCTTTCTTTGTTTATGGAACTTCCTGGTAAGTTTGTTTTGCTGTGTTTTCAGACATTAAGAGACACTTTCCAAAGGCAGCATGAACGAAATGAATGATGGCCTGTACTGAAGACAGCAAGCTGTTGGTACAGACTGGATGCTCTCCTCGCCTTCATGTTGTTCTTCCAGAAAATCTTAATGCAAGACTCCTTTCAGTGCTGGAATATTTTCAATTACTGCACATTCATGGAGTGCAATAATACTGTATAGATTTTTTTAAGTTAATTCAACCAGTTTGGCACTAGACAATGCAGGCATTAATAACTTATGTTTTTTATTTACATCTAAGAAGATGGCAAAATGAGTTAGAATCCTAAGTTTTTCCTTGGGGAAGGAAAATGTCTGATATGCTATATATAGAAGTTATGTTCTATCTGTAGTTTAAAATTGATCTGTAGGAGTATTGGTTGTCTCTTAAACTGGTTTGGATAATTTGATGACTGTCAGACATTGCTGATTTGGCTATGTAATTTTTGTATATTTTCAGAGTATATTGCTGAGTGAATGGTGCAATGTATACTAAATTATATAAACAAAAAATATGCAGAGTAACTGCCCTAAACTTTATGACTTCAAAGAAGACCAACTGCTCTTCAAATTCCCTTGATAATTTGAAGTCGGCTTTGTGGACCAGCCTAAGCGGTCAGATAGCTGGGCCTTTATACTGTCCTGAATATAAACTAAGCAAACCGATTTAAATAAAGAAATTTCATTTATGTGTGAAGTATCTTGAATCATAAATAAATTTGACCAGTTACCAGGTCAATCTTCTTGAAGATAAGTGAAGGTAAAAGAAAGCTGCTTTTATTTTATTTATGAAACATCAACTTTCTCGTCCTTGGAGTTCTCAGAAGACCATCATGTCACAACTGAAAACTATTCTAGTAATCTACAGGGTTACATCTAGCCTAGTTCTAAAAATGAGCACCACCCTACTCATTCCTTCTTGTCTGCATACAAAGGAAGGGAAAGCTTTTTGCTTGGCTGGACAGGGGAATGGAGGTTCATGCAGCACCAGAACTTAACTGTTAAACAATACATAAAGTATTAGCTCTCTAGCAAGAAGCAGGGGAGTCATCCTTTTTTCACGCATTGATAGATTCGGGAGAGACAAAAACTTCTTCAGATGCTTCATTACTATAAATTAATTAAAACTTATCAATATTTGAAGGCTGTAATAGGTGTGTGCATGTACTTCCCCCCTCCACCAGCCTTTTGCATATGTAGCATGGAGAGAAGGTTTAGGGTAGCCAGATAAAGAATAACAATGAATACGCTCAGAGTTCTGAGCAGGTAGGCTGGAAAGAGTGTGCTCGTCAATGGCATTTTCCACTGTGAGTCCCAAAAGTTAATCTACAGTTGCTTTCTCTCAGTGTGAAAGGATCATGTGGCAGAAATCTAATCATAGCAAAACAGCAGACTAACTCAGATACAAGTGAGACCTGGACTACTAGCCATTGTAATCAGAAAAATCTTCCTAGCATACGACAGATTTCTCCTGCAGCTCAAAGTGGATATGGTCGTGTTCAAGGATAGTCATATTATGTTACTCCATGCAACTTGGCTGTCGGTAGTAAAGACTTTTTTCATCTTAAATACTGGTTGCAAAGCCTCTGTTGATGTATTGTCAGTTGTAGGAATTCTGTTTTGTCCATCAGTCGGGTAAAAAGAACGTAAACATTTATTTGCAGTTGTATGGACTCCTTTCCACTAGGTTAGGATATGAATGCAAACACAGGCAAAATGTTGTTAATACAGTATGCTTGACCCAGTATTCTCAGTTATGAACCTATGATCTTTTAATAGTTTTGTTGCCAGCTTGTGTGCATGTTTTAATAAACTTGGTTGATTTAAAAAAAATTGGTTTATATACAGAGGAGCAATATATGCACAGCTGGACCTCTGTCTAACAAGATTGTAAGGTACAGACCACTAAAATACTCATGTAGTTATCTGTTGACCAACTCTGAACCAACCCATTAAATACCTTCAGGCTTGGGGGTTGTAATTTATAGAATCTTTTACTGATCAAACTTTTTATTCTATTCTTCCAAGTTCAGGGTGGTTTTTGTTTCCCTTCCCTCCATTCTATCATTCAGCCCTGACAGATTAGTTGTGCTGAAAGAGAGAGCATGATTGTTCCAAAGTAATCAGGTGAACAGAACAGGGATTTGAAACTGGGTGTCTCCTATCCTAGTCTGATACTAATCCCTTGAACACGCTGGCTCTCTAGGAGTTCAAATACATCCACTGCGGTTCTTAACCTGCACATCAATCATGTGCTTTCAAACTAAGAAAATGAGAATGTACCTGTGTTTATAGTTCATTGTGTTGCTAGGTGATGAATTTTCACAAGCTGTTCCTGTACAGGATAGCTAACCCACAATGCTTTTCCTAGCCTTCCTGCCTAAGAAAGTGAATAGTTTTATTAGCAGTTTGCTTTGGTGGACAGTGACTGTAGCAGGCAGTTCAACATGTGCATGTAGTGGGGCTACTGTTTGAGAAGAGTTGGTGGCTTGCAGCAGCTGGTCAATGAGTAGTGCTGTCATTGCCATTCTGCTCCACTCAGCAGTCCAGGGTAGCAACTGAGGTGAAGGCTTGCTGCTTGGCAGGTAGTTTGGCAAGATGCTGTTCATATGGTTACAGGCACTGTATGCTGACCTTTTATGTAGCAACCTTGGGGTTAACAGCTTGGTGTAGTGGTTAGGAGTGCAGACTCTAATCTGGGAGAACCAGGTTAGATTCCCCACTCCTCCACATGCAGCTGCTGTTGTGACCTTGGGTCAGTCACAGTTCTCTCAGAGCTGTTCTCTCATGAGCAGTTCTCTCAGAGCTCTCTTAGCCCCACCTACCTCACAGGCATTGTTTCCCCTAAGCTGAGTTAGTGTGAGCTAGCTCACCGTTTTTTAGCCTCTGGCTTGCACACTTTTGTCTTAGCTCAAGAAGAATGGCTCCAGAGCAAACTAATTCATACAGTAGCCAAATTGCTTACTCACAACTTTAATGTCAGTAGCTCACAAAGTAGGATTTTTGCTCACAAGACTCCACAGCTTAGAGGGAGCATTGATCACAGGGTGTCTGTTGTGGGGAAGGGAAGGGAAAGGAGATCGTAAACCACTCTGAGACTCCTTCAGGTAGTAAAGCACGGGGTATAAATCCAATCTCTTTTTCTTCATCTTCTTAATATGACAGCTTCTATTTGTTGGATAGGAGTGTAATGTAGATTGCCTAGGCTAGTCCAGTTTTGTCAGATCTGGTAAGCTAAGCAGGTTCAGCCCTGGTTAGTATTCTGATGGGAGACCACTGAGGAAGTCCAGGGTCGCTATGCAGGGGCAAGCACTGGCAAACCTCTTCTGAATGGCTGTTATCTTGAAAACCCTACAGGGTCACCATAAATCAGCTGCGAATTGATGGCATTTTCCACTGTCAATCTTATGTCTGTTACAAATAGAAACAATGTTACTGCCTTCATTCTGCACATCTTAGTTTTGGTGCATATTGGGTTTATTCCCTTGCTTTTTTGATAGGACATTTTGGAATTCATTACTTCATAGGGTCTCCATAAGTCAGAGTGACTTGCACTAGATCCCTTCTACTTTTTAAATTTATGAAATGATTTTTTAAATAGGAAAAGCGTTGATTAAAAAAAAGTTTGGTGGAGAGAAAGAGAAAACATCACCTTTTAAAATCTTCACAGTTGGCCAGTAAGCCAATAGAACGTAGGTGACTATGGCACATTAACAAAGAGATTTCTTTTGAGTGGGAGAGAGAGCGCAAAGAAGGTTGCAGTCCTATGCCTTTGAACTTGGTGAGGATTGGAGTGAAAGTTTTTGGAGCACCTGAGAACCTTTACCATATAACATTCTTGGATGTTCATAGTCAAGGTATGGAGTAAAGGACTCTAAATAAAAGATGGCTTTTAAATTTTTAAGGACTGTGTACTCAGCCCCATTTTTCACTCTTTTGCTATACAAGGAGCTTCATCTTTTAGACTACAAAATTAATGTTGGGCTTCAGAAAGCATCTAAAATATAAGGCTAACATGTTAAACCAGAGACCTCTAAAATTTAAACCTAGGAAATAGTTACCTTAATTCACTTGCAAAACATTTGTTGATACCACTAAGTGGCAGTAACTATTTTCCTGCTCAGAAAACCAATTTCTGTAATTCTGTGCACTGTCTCTTCTTGTGATTGCATCTCGTTGCTCTTTAAAAACACAGGTAAAAGCTTCTGGCCCTAAAAGGTTGGCAAATGTTCTGTGTGAATTGCTTAGAAACAACCAAAAGGTAACAAACCCCTTTGAAGCAGTGTTTGCAGAGCTATTTTTGGATGCTGTCTTGGTAGTTATTAACAAGAAGTCACTAGTGATACCAGTCTTGTAGTGCTTGACATAATATCAGAATCTGCAATAAATGTAAAGTTAATGAAAGCAGACTGTTTGGACAGAAGATAAATTGACAGTGTACTGGAGTGAGTGAGTTAAACCAGTTTCATGCAGCTAGCTAAATATAGCAGAGTCAAGTACATCGTATATTTGTGTATATATGCTGTAATACAGAAAACACTTAAAAATCAATTGCTCACATATGCAAAAGCCTGGACTCAACTCACACAAGCAGCCATCCATGTTGATTGCCACTTGTTTTGCTCAACATAGTGAGCTATTGGTGTGAAAAAGTTCACCTCATGGTCACCCTCAGGAGCCAGCGCTTTAGAGGGAAAGGGGGTTAGAGTGAAGTGGCTGCAGTTGTATGGGAACTTGCTGTTAAGGGATAAAAGC
This sequence comes from Gekko gecko, assembly GCA_029375565.1. Classification (NCBI taxonomy): domain Eukaryota; kingdom Metazoa; phylum Chordata; class Lepidosauria; order Squamata; family Gekkonidae; genus Gekko; species Gekko gecko. The sequence continues at coordinate 113,784,314 of JAPDNY010000008.1, forward strand.
TATTATCCAAAAAGTCCATCTTGCACTCCCAACCCCTAATTAATATACAGGTTTCAAAGGATGATAAGGATGAGCATAAAAGACTTGAATAATTTGCTTAGTTATAGCTGCTGCTGTTTACTTCATTCTAGAAAACTGAAAATTTCCTGTATTTATGCTATGCTTTTCTACTAAAGGAAGTTTCTGGTATTTTAGGAGTGTACCTGTTCTCACCCTCCTCATTTTCACTTTGGTATTTTCCCATCAGAAGTGTAATAACAAAATTATGTCTATCACTAGTGTTGGTTGGATTTTGGTGGATTTTTTTTTAGCTCTACCATCCCTTCTCTTCCTGCCATTTCACCAGCACCTTTAAATCATAGTGTAGTTAGAGGGGAAAGAGAGCTTTTTGTGCTTGGGATATATATAGGTATCACAATAATAACTTTCATTTCCCAGTGTCTTTATGTGCTCTGAGTTCAAAATAGTTAAAGCCTTGGACTGGAGTCAAGGATGCTCTTCTGCAAGGAGGAGGCAAGGAAACATCTGTGCTTCTGTGGGTGGGAGGTGACTGCTGCTGGCGAGCAAGCAAGTGAATCCTGCCTTCCACCCATACCATGTCTGTTTCGTGTGCAAGAGAACGCTCCCATTCAGGTTGTCTCACCACCCTGCCTAGGACTGTGTCACCAAGATGCCCTAATTAACTTAAGTCTCCTTGCTCCTTTCACCCTGCCGTCTATCCAACCACCCCCATGGATTGACTCTGTGTTTATAAATGTCTCCTTTCTAGTGATATGCAACCCATTCAACAAAATAGCACAATTTCAGCAAACCCCCTGACCCAGACTTCTAAGGGCTCCCAAACTGCCAGTACCTTTAAGCTCATGTGCTTTCCCATGATTCTTCTCAGGGCCCAGTAGGATAGGAAGTTGTATCCTGAGCACCGGGGCTGCCATCTGGATAGAACCCCACCAGCCAGGTAGAATTTACTGGCCCAGGCTAGAAGCTGGGTGTGGGTGATAAAAGCCTGGAAGTGTTCTGGCAGACTGCAGCTTCTGTGACTCTTCACTCATGCAATACAACCCCCTTATCTATCAGCAAAAGAGAAAAATGGCATCCTAATTTTTCATAGTTGTGGGATAAGTTAGAATAAATATAAATAAAATTGCAAGTTACTGTGATTTCAGTAGGGATATAGGTCAAAGGGCAGGTGAGGTGGTAAAATGGGTGGAAATGGAATTAACAGCTTTATTTACTATATTGCTCGCATCATGGCTCAGGAAGAAAAGTGAATGTGGTTCTCTTAAAACCATAACAGGTGAACAAACACTGCTGGCTGTACATGCACACACACGGAGAGATCGTGCACTTTCCCTACATTTATCACATGCAATTCTTTTCTGTAGGCGAATGCAAAAACATTTAGGCTTTCACAGAATCAGAGTGGGAAGAAACCTCCAGGGTCATCTAGTCCAACCCCTGCAGAATTCAGAGAATTCACAAATACCCCCCAAACACACAACACACCCAGTGACCCTTGCTTCATGCCCAGAAGATGGCAAAAAAACAAACCCAAACCCTCCAGGATCCCTGGCCAAACTGGCCCGGAGAAAAATTGCTTCCTGACTCCAAAGTGGTTATCAGCATTTCCCTGGGTATATAAGAAATGGTCATGAGATCTAATCACTGAGGCAATCCTTCCTGCCCTCCCTTCTCATGATCTGCTTAAGTTCACAGAATCAGCTTTGCTGTCAGATGGCTATCAAGCCTCTTTAAAAACCTCCAAAGAAGGAGAGCCCACCATGTCCCAAGGAAGCCTATTCCACTGAGGAACTGCTCTGTCAAGAAGTTAGAATAATCTTGTTATGTAGTATGAAATGTCCTTTGTGTATCATTTCTTACTTTCATTGGATAAGTTCCAGAAACATTACTAATGATCCTTGAAAAAAGCTATGGCTATAACCATGAAAATGCTACTATAGTACAAGTGTAGATTTTCCTACTCTAAATTATCATGTATCACACAGTAACAACAGATTCCTTTGTTACGTTTCAGTGGTTTTGCAGCTGCATCAGACATGGATTGGTGTATCTGAAAAAATATAAAGTGACAACTTATAGTACACAGAATTCTTAAATGTGCGTGGTTCTTCATTTGTTTGGAATGTGGAATACAGAGATGACATGGGCTGTGGACATGATTGCTCCAGAGCTCCCTCTTCCTGTAGAGTGTGGAATGCTCCTTGATTTACTGAGGCGCTTAAAGAGATGAAGAAGTTGGGCAGGTGGTTGAAGTGTAAGTGGAGAAAAACTCAAATGTAACTGAACAAAGGTGACAGCTCATTAACATATCTACTCAGTGATAGTGATGGTGGCAAAGTAAGGTCACTTCTCCAGCACAGTTGCCTCCACTCAATGCCGTCCATTTTCTGTGGCTTCAATTCTACAGTTGGTGCAATTCAGTGTCAGGATGTCATTGGAGTGCTGCATGGTCCTAGTTGAGCCCCGATGAAGTGGACAAGCTGCTTAGAAGTGGGCTGCCCACCACATCTGGAGCCTCACCCTTCAGGGCAGTTGGTGTCATACAGGGCTCCAGGAGGTGATGAATGCCTTTCTGTGGGAAGGTGTGGCTTTAACCACTTTGAAAGAGGTGGTCTTGAGACCTGTCCCAAAGAAGGCATTCCTGGACCCCACTGACCTAAATAACTGCCTGGTGGCCAACGTTCATTTTTGGAGCAAGGAGCAGGTGGTGGCTACACAGCTTCAGTCTTGGGGAAAACATTATCTAGACCCATTTAAATCTGGATTGAGACGTTAGTGTGTGACAGAAATACTTTTTTTCACCCTGACTGACTATCTTTGCTGGAAGACTGACACAGAGGTTCAGCTTGTCCGCCATGCTGCTTAACATCTACACAAAAATGCTGGAAGAACTCATTGGGGGAATTTGAAGTAAGATGCCACTAATATTAATATGACACCTGGCTCAACAGCTGAGTCAGGTGAGTGTGGAAGTCCTGAACTGATGCTTGAGGAGGGTAATGGGATGGATGAAAGCCAAGACACTGAAGCTCATTCCAGCCATGACAGTAACCCCTGTAAACAGGTTCATAAGAACATAAGAGAAGCCAATGTTGGATCAGGCCAATGGCCCATCTAGTCCAACACTGTCACACAGTGGCCAAAAATACCAGGTGCCATCAGGAGGACCAGCAGTGGGGACAGCACACTAGAAGCCCTCCCAAGCAGGGAACACATATACAATCTGTGGAGTTAATTTGATTGTTCTTCATATGTATTTTGAGCAATTCTCAGGTTACCTTCTGTGCACACTAAGCCAGCATGGTGCACTGATTAAGAGTGACGGCCTGTAATCTGGAGAACCATATTTGATTCCCCCCTCCTCATGAAGCCTCCTGGGTGACCTTGGACCAGTGACAGTCCTCTCAGCCTCGCCTGCCTCACAAGGTGCCTCTTATGGGAGAGGAAGGGAAGGTAATTGTAAGCCATTTTGAGACTCCTTAGGGTAGAGAAAAGCGGTGTATAGAAGCCAACTGTTCTACACATGTGTAGCTGAATGTATGATTGAAACCACCCATTTATTCTAGATACTGGTCCCTGGCTTAATTTTTAAGCTGAACAAACATTGGCTGCTTCTTACAAACAGATATATATGTGTTGACTGTAACATGTGAACAGTGCTTGAGGTGCTGTTGGACAGTGACAAAGCTGCTTGAAGACTGAAGAGTCAACCTTTTCTGGAGAGGGTTGCAGTTTGTAGCTTGGGGATGCTGCTGGACCCTGGCCTACAGGTAGCCCAGATTTTCGCCATACAGCATAGTGCTTTTTACCAGCTTCAGCTGTTCCTTGAAAAGGAAGCATCTTTTGTTGTTTCTGGCCACATTGAAGAAACCTAGTTATATCATCCCACACTGGTGGGAACAGTACCTCTCTTCCCTTTGCCAGTTTGGTGTAGTGGTTAAGTGCACGGACTCTAATCTGGGAGAACCAGGTTTGATTCCCCACTCCTCCACTTGCATCTGCTGGATGACCTTGGGAAAGCCATAGTTCTGACAAGAGCTGTCCTTGAAAAAGAGCAGTTTCTGTTAGAGCTCTCTCAGCCCCACCTACCTCACAGGGTGTCTGTTGTGGGGAGGGGAAGGGAAAGGAGTTTGTAAGCTACTCTGAGACTCCTTTGGGTAGTGAAGGGCGGGGTATAAATCCAATCTCCTCCTCCTGTGTGTAAAACCCTACTTATATAATTGTGATGGTCCCAATGCACCAACTCTAACTCCTAGTCAGCCACTCCCTTGCCATATTTAAGGCTTATTATGTATCCAGATGGCAGCCCGAGTAGAGTTGGCCATGACTAGTACTTGGGTGGGAGGCCATCAAGGAAGACCGGGGTTGCTATGTGGAAGTAAGCAGTGGCAAATCACCTCTGTCTGTCCCTTGAAGTCCCCATGAGGGGTTACCAGGCAGGCTGCAACTTGACAGCACTTAATTATGTAGCCAAGCTATTTCCTAGGCTAGAGCTGTTCCTTTGGGAACATATTTGTAAGTCATCTGGCAAGCATTTCCAGAGCACATTAAACCTCAGATAGGACATCTCTCTAATTCTGTCACCCATGTGGCCAGTATATTGCTACGACATGAGTTCGGAAGCAGCTAGTCTTTACTTAAATCTGTACTTCCAAATCATTTTTATACCAAGATTTAAAATGTATTTCTTAAAAAGAAAAAAAAAATTAAAGCATATATTTTTGTAACTTCTCAAGTTCGTTTGAATCCTTCCAGGTAGTTGTGGTGGGCTGGGAACTCTGATGTCTTTGTTTTGGTCTCCTATGCCCATTGAGATATTTTAGGGTACAGTGTCTTCCTATAGCACTGTTTTATCTACTGATATTATTTTGTTGCAATACTTTCATGGACTCATCATTCAAATACACAGGAAGATTGCAGAGAGACCTTTTCTTTACACTTATCTCCTGAAACTTAACCTTTCATATCTAGAATCATAGAATCAAAGAGTTGGAAGGGACTTCCAGGGTCATCTAGTTCAACCCCTTGCACAATGCAGGAAATTCACGACTCCCCCCCTACACCCCCAGTGACCCCTGTTCCATGCCCAGAAGATGGAGGGGAGGGGGAAGCACGCCCTCCAGGATCCCTGGCCAAACTGGCCTGGAGAAAAATTGCTTCCTGACCCCAAAGTGGCGATCAGCATTTCCCTGGGCATGTAAGAAACGGCCATGAGAACTAAGCACTGATGCAACCCTGCCTGCCCTTCCTCTCACAATCTGCCTGAGTTCACAGAATCAGCATTGCTGTCAGACGGCCATCTAGCCTCTGCATAAAAACCTCCAAAGAAGGAGAGCCCACCACCTCCCGAGGAAGACTTCCACTAAGGAGCCACTCTAACAGTGGGAATGCACACAGATGTTCTGCCACTATGCTTATTCCCTCTTCTGTTCATGTGCATGTGAAGGCGGGCCAAGGGAGTGGGAGAGAAGAAGAAGAAGAAATGGTCTGTAGTCAACCAGAGCAGATCTCCTAGTTGCTTACACCAGGGAAAAAGCCTGACCCAAAAGCTTTCCAAAAGAGACACGGAATACTATCAGATCCACTTCATGTTTCCAGACATCAGGCAACTTTCCTGGTGTGGAAGCCACTTTGCGGGGGGGGGACAGACGGACAAATGAATGATAGCAATTAAGACATGTTTTCCTCTTGGGATCAAACAATCACTTATTTCTCATTGACACGCTTTATATGTCGATAGCATCAACACATGGAGTCATTTTTCTGCACGGACAAGGAAAACACCGTTTATTGCATTGACTCATTTTAGAAGCCTAATAGGAAGGGCTAGAATGTCTCTCAGCTTTGTTTGCCAAACTCCTTCCTTATCTTTATGCGTCAAAGACACTTTCAGAAATTGATTGAACAAGCCTGCCTTCCCAGCTGTTCCCCTCACCCATCTCAGCCAATGAGTTCCTTTTGCCTGAAGCCTTCAGTTGGGGGAGGACTTTGGTCTTCCATGCATCTCCAAACACATCCCTGCCAGGTGAAGAACAAAGGCTACAGGTGAAGGCTGTAATCACGGAGGGAAACAAATAAGGAACTGGGAGCTTCAATGATGTTGGCGACGGCAGCTGGTACAGACAGTTTGCAGCCATTCCAGATGGTTTGACAGCAGGACCAAGCCAAAGGATTCTAGCCAAGAGATCTTTTTCTTTCTGCAGGACCTTTGCAGTTTGCAAACAGAACAGCATGTTTCCTTCTAGCATGATGGCACCTCATGTAGGCACACCTTGAAGCCAATGTTCCTATCTCTGTCTCATAACAAAGATGCCCAATGTTACGTATGCAGTGCTTCATTTCCTCTTGAGCATCCTCATCCCCTCCACCAACCTACTGGTCATCAGAATCCTTTGGCAGCTGAGGAAGAAGAAGCCAAGCAGAAACTATATCTTCATCCTTAACTTGGCAGCTGCTGATTTACTGGTCGGTGTGATGTGCTTTGGGGAAGCATTGGATGATGCCATAGACATAGCATTGGACAGAAACCTAACCGTTTGCCTCTTGAGGATCTGCATGAGCATTACTCCTTGCATTGGCTCCATACTGACCTTGCTCTTGGTTTCCCTGGACAGGTACTTGGCAGTGAAGCTGCCTCTTTATTACCCTACCCTCATGAGGAAGAAGCCGATCATCTTCTCCCTTGTTGTGCTGTGGAGTGTTTCTTTATTGGTGGGGAACATGCCACTTATTTCCTCCTACCTGCAGCAGAGCAATTTCACGGGTGAGTGTGGGCTCTTGTCTGCCACCAAGAGTGACTATCTATTCATAATCTGCTTCGGCATCTTCATCCCTGCTTTGTTGACCCTCGTCTGTTTGCACATTTCAGTGGGAAGGATCGCCTACCTACAGCATAAGAGGATCCGGCATGCCTTCCTGCACATGGATATCTCCTCTGCTCATTTCCGCCATTTCAAAGCACTGAGGACAGTTCTTGTTGTGATCATCTGCTTCATTCTCTTCTGGGGCCCTTATTATGTGGCAGCCATTGTGAAAGCGACTTGCAGTTCCTGCATTCTAAGTCCACTGCTGAAGGATTTACTATTCATTCTAGGAGAAACAAATTCCCTGGTCAATCCTTTTATCTACTCACTGTACAGCAAAGATATAAGAACTCAGCTTTCCAAACTGATAAAGTGCAAGACCAAAGGCCAAATAAAACCGTGTAGGGCTAATGACCTGGCTCTGATCCATTTCAACATGAGGGCTCAATGTAACTTAGCCTCTGGAAGAGCCACAAAACGGGATTCGTCTGGGGATCAAGCTTCCAACTCTCCTGCCTTCAAGAGTTCTTCAGACCTCAGAACAGTGTTCTCAGTATCTTGATCTAATCTTGATTAAACAAAAACCTGGCCTTAAGAGAGGCAAAGAAGTTTCTTGTGCATTGGCAATCAATAAAGAGGTAATGTAGGAAACGTTCCCTTCTGCAATCAGGGTTTGGAACCAAGAATTGTGTTGCCTGTATCATAACTTGATCTCCTGGATAGACAATGATCTGGTGATACAAAGATCACCATAAGTGGGTTAACTAATATGTTATACATATTTACAGCTAGCCAGAGTGTTAAACTACAACTACAAATGCCATGGATATCATATATTTCTTGGTCATCCAGGGAATGGTTTATATGTGCTATTCTGAAACCCATAAATGGGATAATGTCTTGGAAGTGGCCTGTTGAGCAGAATGCTTTGAATACTAAATAAAGGGCTAAAAACAATAATCATTTTTTAAAATTCCTCTTTGTTTCTAGCAAGCAACTGAGTTTCATGTTTTAACACTCCCTCTTTATACTATAGCAGTGGAGTGGGTTGGAATCAATGTCTTGTTACATCAAGTTTTGCCTGACTGAGAGTTTAGAAAAGGGCAAATGCCTGCCTACTTTAATTAACAGGGGAGGGGCTGTGGCTCAGTAAAAGAGCCTCTGCTTGGCTTGCAGAAGTTTCCGTGTTCAATCCCTGGCATCTCAAGTTCAAAGAGCCAGTTTGGTGTAGTGGTTAAGTGTGTGGACTCTAATCTGGGAGAACCGGGTTTGATTCCCCACTCCTCCACTTGCACCTGCCTGATGTGACCTTGGGTCAGTCACAAGCTCTGGCACAGCTGTTCCTGAAAGAGCAGTTTCTGTCAGAGCTCTCTCAGCCCCACCTACCTCACAAGGTGTCTGTTGTGGGGAGGGGAAGGGAAAGGAGTTTGTAAGCCGCTCTGAGACTCCAAGTGAAGGGCGGGGTATAAATCCAATCTCTTCTCTTCTTCTTCTTCAAAGGGTAAAGTAGTCAGTGGTGTGAAAGACCTCTGCTTGAGGGCCTCTGCCAGTATGAATAGACAAGACTGACCATTATGGACCAAGAATCTGATTCAGTATAAGGCAGCTTCATGTATTCATGAGAATGGTTGTCCCACAAAGGGCAATTTGTGAGAGTAATTCCTACTATAAACAGTGTACAGATCCTTGAATTATTTCCCATTAATCAGGGGTGGGTTTTAATTGCCATTTCCATCCTGAGTTTGTTAATCAGTTGAGTTTTGGATTTTCAGATACAGGGAATGTCACTCACTCCCTGTTTCCTGTAGCAGAAGTGTCTTGTAGGTCTCTGGATGTGTAACCTGACCAGAAAGTCTTTTCTTCAGGTCTTAGCTCTGTCTTCGGTAGTCTTTAGCTAACTTGTATTCTCTGGGTTTCAGGCATCCACCGAGCTAATTTATGCAAAGGGCTCTGAGCATTTAGGAAAAGTGCTGTGTGAATGGGTGATTATTTTACATAAAAGTCTGAAGATGATCCTTTAAATTAAACCAGGATGAGAAACTAGGAAAAAAACAGCGGAAGCTTCTCCAAGTAATTCTTCAATAACACACTGAAACCACAGACAGATTTCTGGACATGCTTTGCATGTCTTTTGGGGGGGGCACTGTAAGGTTTATGTTATCTTCTATAAGCAAATATTTCAGTTTCCATCAGTGCAATCCTAAGAAGATTTATATTTTTCTAAACCCATTGATGTCAACTGACTTAGAAGGATACAGCTCTTCTTATGATTACACTGCATATATTGTCTAAATAACTGGGGGGGGGGGAGGAAAGCTGAAATGAGCCAGACATTCTACAGTGTGCATTTTGATGCTGCTCCTTTTTAATCGAAGCATCAATAAATAACGTGAAATAAAGATGTATCTTTGTTATGTGTTATTCTGTCATGCTTCTTGTAGTTCAGTGTTATTTATTCCAATTGTTGGGTTTAATCCCTAGCTATTGTTCTGTTGATGTTATTAATCCCACACATCTGTTGCTGGTAGTCTCACCAGGCATGGATCACTAGTTTAAAAACTGGGTTGTAGAATCTTAGCCCTTTCCAATTTGAACATCTATGCAATTAACTCATTCCACAGATAACTCCCACCGATGTTCTCTGTCACGCTAATGGGTCCATTAAATAAGAATGGAGTCAGAGTAAAAGAACAGGGAAACCAAAGTTGAATTAACATAAACTAAAGTGTGTAACACTAAGCCCAAATGTGGGCCGATATCATTTGTGTCACTGGGGCTGCATCTTGGTAACAGCTGCATCTTGGAAAAAGTTGGAGGGGAGTAAAAGGATATTTCGGTTGGTGCAGAATGCGGAATCTCAGGTATTACCGGGAGGTAGGTGGACCATGCATGTTACTCCCATTCTGTAGTCACTCCATTGGCTGCTCAACAGTTACTGAGTTCAGATCAAGGTATCAGCTGTCGTAGTTCTTCATGGCCTTGGAGCCTCATGTCTTGCAAGACCACTTCTTAACCTGTGTCCTGCCATGACAACTTCACTCATCTGAGCAGGGCTTTCTGCACGTGCCACCCCACAGGTGGGCATGATCAACAACTGCCCGTACACAGGCCTTCCCTGTAATGGCCCCCGCCCTGTGGAATGGCCTGCCTGAGGAGGTCAGGAAGGTTCCCATGCTCCTGACATTTTGTAATTAATGAACATGAAAGCAGTTACTGTTATAGCAGGACAAATGCAGTGAATTTGTTAGAATAGTGTAAAAAGATTTCATCAAATGTAGCTGGTGAGTCTTCCAGAGATTTCCTTCCATGGCCAGATATATAGAGAAGTTCTGGAGGTATCTTCTAAAATGGTGAATGAACTCAAATTCTTCTGTCTTGGTGCCATCAGACAGCACTCTATCTCATTTCTCTCCCCCCCTCCTCCAGCAACAGCAACTGACCAGTCATGGCTGGAAGAAAGATTTCATCACCTTTTTATGTTTTGAGTAGGTTTGCAATTATGAAATATCTGGAATTAGTCTCTGTCATTGTTATTTTTTAGCTAAATATAGACATTTTGTTATACCATCTTTTTCCTAGAGAGCATCTCATGATTTCATTAGTTAGTAGCAACACTTAGTAAAAGCTATCCTAACAAAAACAGATATTTTTCTGAAATGGCTTTTTCATTTAAATATATGGAAACATGGTACAGGCCTTTCTAAACAGACTGAGAATGACTGCTAGCAAACAAGGAGGGTAATCCAAGAATACACAGCATATTTTGTGCAAAACATAAGTAGAACAATTGCTAAATATGTATCTGTATTCTAATTCCCAACTGTCCCTTCTGTGTGCAGATATTTATTTCCACAGATAGGGGGCCCACTCTGCCCCTACAGATTTTTCTACAGATTTAGGGACTCTGTGGGTCTACAGAAAAATCCAAAAAGTAAAAAAACCCCAAAAACCTCAGGAAGATTGAAGTCCCCCCAATACCTTCTGACATGGCTACTGCAGGAATCTACTCCAGGCCCTGCTCTCATCAACAGTGAGAAACTAAAACATTCTGGAGAGGGGGAAGGCTTCTAACTGGTTGTGTCAGTAAAAGGAAGGGGGCAGGGCCCTTTCCAGGCCTATTTTGGCCTTTCAGGGAGGGAGCCTTGGGGCCTGGCCTGACAAGGATTTCCAGTGCCAGGCTAGGAAATTCTTAGAGGTTTTGTGGTAAAGAAAGGAGGGCTGGGTTTGGGGAAGGGACAGGCCTCAGCTGGATATAATGCCACAGAGTCTACCCCCCAAAGCAGCCATTTTCTCCAAGGAGAAAGATCTTTGCTGTCTAGAATTAGTTGTAATTCTGGGGGATCTCCAGGCCCCACTTGGCAGTTGGTAACCCTAGGCTTGGCAGCAACCTCTGGTGACTTGATGCCATCTCACTTTCATGACTCAAGTAGGCCCAGCTGCCTGCTATTGTTCATCAGCAGCCACCCTATGAAAGCCAGTGTGATGTAACAGTTAAGAGCTTCAGATTAAGGTCTGCGAGACCCAGGTTCAGATCCCCATCTTGTGGGGTGGAAGCTGACTGTGTGATTTTGGAGCAGTCACATACTTTCAGCCTAACAAACCTCATAGGTTTGTGCAGATAAAAAGGAGGAGAGAATAATGTAAGCTGCTTTACTCCCCACTGTGGAGAAAGACTGTAATTTTCCTAGGTAGAGGCTGTGGGGGAGGGGGTGGAGAGGGAAAGCTGAAGACAAGGAGTCAGCTAAAGGTAGTTTGGCTGTTGGGTGGGAAGGAAATAGGGTTGCCAACTCCAGGTTGGAAAATTCCTGGACATTTGAGGGTGGAGCCTGGGGAGGGTGGGATTTGAGGAGGGGAAGAACTTCAGACCAGTATAATGCCATAGACTCCACCCTCCAAACCAGCCATTTCCTCCACAAGAACTACCATTGCCAGCCTCCAGGTGAGGGTTGGTGATCACACAGAATTACGACTGCTGTCCAAGTGACAGAGATCACCCTTGGATAAAATGGCTACTTTGGAGGGTTGGGTCTATGGCATAATACCCTGCTGAGGCTGCTTGCCTCCCCAAGCATCACTGTCCCAAGGCTCCACCCCCAAATCTCTAGGAATTTCCCAAACTGGAGCTGGCAGCCCTAAGGTGAGCCCTCTGTAGCTGGAAGATCCGTTGTGATTCCCAGAGTACTGCCACTGCTGCTGTGGGCGGAGAGGAAGCAGGTGGGTGGCTGGGAGCACTGCTACCACTGCTGCTGCTGTTGTGAGGGGTGGGGGAGGAAGCAGGCAGGAGGCTGGGAGGGTGATAGGGTGGGGCAGCAGAAAAAGAGAATGATGAGGGGGCAAAAAGAGAGAGGAAGTAACATGCATGGAGGAGAGACAGAGAGTAAGAAAAGGGGGGAACAGAAGGGAGAAAGCGTATGAGAGAGGTTGGGGGAGAGGGGAAGAAGCAAAGGTGTGAGGAACAGGATAATCATCTTGCAAGTTTCTTGTGGGTCTCCACTTGTTTAAATCTATTTTCCACTCCACTTATTTACATACATCATTTATTATAGCCCATGTGTCTTACTGAGACTCAAGGCAGATTACAGAATACAAAAAACAATCAGACATTGTAAGACATATAATGAACAATTCAATAGAACTAAGATCACAGAACTGGAAAACAACACAAGGAAACCAATCTGTCTAAAGCAGGTCATTCCATAATGCAGAAAATGGGTAACAAAGGTAGAAGACAATGCAGTAAAAGCAAGGAGATACATCAGACAAGCATTGCCATAAGTCTGCAATCCTATTCCTTTATAAAAGCAACCTCCTCTGCTCTTGCATTATAGTTCTAATCCCTTTATAAAAATGTCCTCCTGAATATTTCTATTTTGCACATTCAATAAAATGATAGAGAAATGGGGGACTTCCTGACCTCCTCAGGCAACTGTTCTACAAGGTGGAAGCCGCAACAGAGAATGTGCATGAATGTACAATTGTTGGTCTTACTCATTTTCAGGGTGGCCCTTCCGGAAGGTTTTGCTCAGATGAGTGACACAGTTGTGGACGACCATAGTAGCAGAGATGGTCCTCCAGCTGTGTGGGTCCAAAGCTGTTAAGGGCTTTGTAGGTGAACCTTGAATTAAACCAGTAACTGATCAGTAATCAATGGAGTGACTACAGAACGGCTGTGATATGCATGTTCTGCCTAGCACCCAACAGTAATTCGGCTGCAGGGTTCTATACCACCTGGAGTTTCCAAGTTGACTTTAAGGGCAGACTCATGTAGAGTGCATTACAACAGTCTAGCCTTGAAGTAACCGTAGTATGGATCCGTGTGATCAGATCAGCACAGTCAAGGAACATAAACACCATCCAGTCAGGTGGAAGAAAGCATTTTCAAAGCTGCAACAACTTCTCCAGAAATAAGGCTGGATCCAATAAAACCCTCTCTCTCTCTTAGCTGAGTCAGTGACTGTCAATGGACCCATCAAATGTGGAAAGGCCAGTGCCTTTCAAGACCTTGGCTTTCTCAGCCAACACTACCTCCATCATGTCAGGATTCAGATTAAATTTGTTCACCCGTAGACATTTAACCACAGCAGTAAGGCATTGATATAGAATTCACCATAGTTGTAGATCTTCTTAAGAGCAATGAAAAAGCTATATCATGATGCTAATCAAGCTGATAGGTTTATTATTGACATGATTAATTTGTCCAGAGTAGCACTTACAGCAGACTCTCTACAAAGGTCCATCAACTTCAAGGCCTGTTTTGAAATGTATGAAGGGAGCTGAATTTTAGTCCACTGATCACTGGAGGAAAATTCTAAACAGCCATGCAATTTTGCAAACACCTTGAGAATCTTTATTCTGCTTGCAAACAGTACAAGGTCATCTTCAGACACATCCTTTGGCCATGGATGGTGATTAGTGGATGGCTTTAAGGAAAGAAAAGGCAGAGTTAACGAAGTGGCTAAAGCCACAAAGTACTTATGTCCAACAGAAATTCAGTAGACTCTACACATTGTCTCAATGCCATGGGGGGGGAGATGCTGGGAGGTGTCAGGACATTACATGACCTTTAGACTAATATGTCCCCCAAGTAAACTGGTAAAAAGCATTGCTACAGAATGATAACCATAGAGAGGATTCCCTCCTGACAAGACTCAGCATGGGTCCTAGAAAGAGAAGTCTTACCTCACGAACTCTTTAGAGTTTGTTTTAGAAGTGCTGACAAATTTATGGGAAGGGTGATCTCTGTCTTCCAAAAAACTATTGAAAAAGTCCCACATAAAAGAAACCTGAGTAAATGTAGCAGTCATGGGCTACGAGAGTGGCATATTCTCATAGACAGGTAACTGATTTAAATAAAGGAAGCAGGAGGTAGGAATATTGTTCTTAGAATGGAGGGAAGGAAGCAGTTGGAGATCACCCCAGAAGTCAGGATTCAGCAATGAAATTGTTTGCACATGACTCATTATTCAAGATGGTGAAAACTCCCAACTGATTGCAAGGAGCTCCAGAAAGGATCTCTTTTATGCAGCAGTGGTTAAAAAAAAGGAAAACTCACTGTTAGGGATTCCAAGGAAAGGGGACTTCCAATAAAATTGGTAGCGTCTCAGTGTCTCCCCCTCCCCAATAAATGGTATTGGAGCACTCTAATATTTTGACAATTGTCACAGTTGTATAGCTTCATCTCAAAAAAGTTAGCAAAGAGCTGGTGTTGCAGAAAAGGAGCAATCAAAATTACCCAGGGGGTTAAAGCATCTTTCCTATATGAAAATGGTAATGTGCTTGGGGACTTCTTGGTTTTGAAAAATGAGCAGGAGAGGACATGATAAAGATTTAAACAGTATGCACAGTGTGCAGAAAATGGGTAGAGAGAAGTTTTCTCCTCCCATGTTTCTAGAACTCAGGAGCACTCAATTAAATTGATCAGCAATAGATTCTAAACAGACAAAAGACAGTACTCCTTCAATTTATAACATCCCCTGCAGCAATGTGCACTGAGAGCCACTGGAGTAAGTGACCATTAGAGTGGATTAAACAAGCTCATGGGGGATAGTTCTATCAAATCCTTATTAGCCATGATGACTAAATGGAACCTTCACGTTCAAAGGCAGCATGCCATTCATGCCAGTCGCTGGTGGACTTTGTGCCCTGTTGATCACTGTAGGAAACAGGACGCTGATCTAGGTGGATCTTTGGTCAAAGCCAGCAGGTTCCGTTTATTCAACACCATGTGGGATACCGATTTAAATCCAAGGTAAATTGTCAGTTTAATTTGCCAAGAAAAATAATGGAATTAAGTTATTGATTAAAATATAGTTTTTCATTTGGTATTTCATATAGTTCCCAAACAAAAGTACATTGTAACTGAGTGATATAGTTGTTGATGCATGTTGATTGTCACCTTTACTGACAAAGATGATCAAAAGCTTTTGCTCATGCAGACCTATCTTCTTTTTGTATCATTGTAACATTTGGGGGAAAGAGCTTGTATATCCTGACTTCCCACCTGTGGATCCAGTTTTGAGATAATAGAAGTGACCACCATACGTACTGAATTTAGATTGCATATGAAACCAGATTTTAAAGGAGGGGATTTAATCAGTCCCAATTTAAATAATGTGGATGCCTTAAAAAGTCTGTTTTATTCACACTGGTTAGAACTGTGTAGCAGCAAGAGTCAAACCAAACCGTACGAGTCCTTGAGAGAGATCCCTTTTGGCAGGAGTACACCCATTGCCCTTAGAGGAATCTTGAAAGGTTGTAGGAATCCATAAAACATCTATTGAGATTATGATCTTTTATTCTTGTTATACTTCCATTAAAAAAGTCACAATTCCTGCTTTTACTTCCAAATGTGTCTATATGAATCACAAAAATCAACAGAGTTTGGGGGGGGGGAATCTATGATATGAAGAATCTTGCCAAGGTTCTGCAATTTCCAGCCACAGAAGTGATGGTACTGTGGGATGGGGAGAGGAAATTCAAGCATAATATAAGGATCAGCACGCACAGAAACTCGATTTATGCTAGACCATCTGATTAGAGTAATAGTCCTGTGTTTGCCCAACTAATAGTTGGGCAAATGATTAGAGTAATTATTGAGGGATGGCGCAGATACAGCTTTTTAATGCTACTGCTGAATTGCTTTACAAGTAGGATTTAAAAACCCAAGTCTACTTTCCTGTCATTTAGTAGCATGGTCTGCCATCAGTCTCTAATGGTGCATCTTCTGTAGATATATTCACATCTCATAGAACTAGATAACTGAACTATGTAGTGCCATTGTATGTTGAGTTACCACAGTCTAACCCATTGGTTTCAGTACATGATTGACTAGACAACATGATTGATTATCCCAGTCAGCTCTGCATGTATACGCTGTTGTGATGCTTTATGGATATATAAAGATCCAAAGGTTTTGGATTGTATACAGTGTCCTGTACAAACCATATCAATCTTGTTCCAGTCTTCAGCAGATGTAACTTCATTTTCTAATACCTCTAATAGTTTGAAGCAACTTGTTTTCTTTTTCCTAAGGGTTCTACCCTCAGTTGCAAAACAATCCCACTTTTTTCCTACTCAATTGCAGATTACAAGAGCATGTGAACTTATTCATCCCCTGGTTCCTTTAAAATGAAGTACCTCCACTTTGGTTCCTACGTTGATCTTTGCTTGTTTCCCCATTGCCAGGAAAGAAATGGCAACTTTGTCCTGGCCAAGAATCCTGACACCGACATTCTGGTTCAAGGACACAAATACGGGTTTAAACGATACAGTGGGAGTGTACTTCTGCAAGTGGTTTGGCCAGATCCATGTTCTCATTTTATTGCCATCTTGGTCTGAATAATGACCTCCTCGAACTGTAATATTTATCCTATAGGAGTAAAATAATAACTTGAAATGACCTCAACAAAGAAAAAAAAGACATCCATATTGCTTGTACTATATATTTATCCTGCTCTTAAGAAATGTTCAAGATGGCACACTTGATTCTTCCTCTTCTCTTTGCCCTCCATGTATACCCCTAGACCTTTAGTTGTTATCTAGCCAATTTTGTAAATTCCCAATTCTCCTCCTTACTACCGCTCTCTTCCTCAATGGCCCTTGTCCATGCAGAGCTCACGACTCCTAGCACAGCCTTTCTTTGGTTGATCCAAGGGGACTCTCTTTCCTGCCCTTTCTTCACCAGCTGAAAAACTGGCTGGATTCAGCCTCTGGTCTGCAAACCTAAAACCAGGGATGAAAGTAACTAACATCTTTTTACCAGGACTGTTTCTCTTGGGGGGACTCATATCTGAAGATGGGAGGTACCACTTGGGCTGCTTTTTAAGAACTCGTATGCCGTACTGGCCCATGTTGGCTTACTTTCACCCCTGACAAGGACTGAGTTCTTGCTTGCTCCTCTAACAGGTTCAGATGCCTCAAGACTTCTTGTGATAGACACGATCCCAACCAGCTCACAGGAACTCCCTCTCCATAGCCAAGTATGATGTCTATGATTTCAGTGCCTCCAGGCTTGGCAAACAAGTTGGATTATTTCTCCCACCACAATGTTGCAGTGACCCAATGGACATCTTCTGGCCAGTATGCCCCTTCTAAAGATAGGTGGTAGCAACCTTACTGCCCTTGTCTCACCACTTCTTCCTGACTGGTGCTCATCTGTGGCCCAGCAACTTGCTCAGGCTCTGGTCTGAACCCCTTGCCGCCTTCTGCTCTCCATTCCCCCCGTGTGCCGGATTACACTTCCAGTTTCCTCCCACTTCAGTTCTACTTAAAACTGGCCAAGCTGCTATTGCTAGATGCAAGAAGACGAAGAGGTTTATTGCCAGGATTTGTGTTTCTTCCAAGGGATGAAGCACCTGAGGCAAATATACTGAAACAGAAAACATGCCCACTTTTGAAGTCCTATATTCTTTGTGCCAACTGCTTTTACCATTTGGAACTTAGCGAAAGTTTCATACTCGCTTAGTGTCAGGCAAGGCAGCAGCTCTATCCATCCAAAAGGGAGTGCTGGATCACACTGGATGTACCGATAAAACCTACCAACTCTTTGTTTTAAATACAAAAGACAGATACACATAATCCATGAAAGAGAGAGAGAGAAAGTCCCTAATTTAAATGAACATACCATATAATTCCATTGGGATGATAGCAAGTCCCTTGCCCAGAAGATTCAAATACCGCTTGGATGCCTGCATTCTCAGACCTGTCTTCTTGCACAATACAAATATAACCGCTACTCTCCTTCTTTTGCACAACAATAACTGCCAGATTCCCAGAGGGATAGCTGCACATGGATAAGGCCAGTTGCTCGTTTAGGAATGTTGCTGCATTACCAGGTATGCGGGGCACCTTCAGTTCATTAGTTCTTGAGCATTTTTAATTGGATGTCACCCAGGAAACAGTGCCTAGAATTTCTGAAAGCCAGTTATAAGTGACATGTAGCCATTTCTCTAAGCAAGATGCTCTCAATTCCTGTCCCCATGTTCCATTTTGCAGAAACAGGTTTGCATTCAGACTGATGTTTTTGCAGATGCCCATTAAGTGTGATTTCCTGCTTCCAACAGCAGTCTAAATTGCCTTCCCAATCCTGTTCCTGGTAGTCTCCTCTTCCCCATGAGTGGCATTTCGCGTGGCATTTCAGGCTTCCATGGGAGGAGGGAAACAAGAAAACTGAGCTCCATGGATATCAGTCCTTGCACACTTGGAAACACTAGTCTGGATCCAATCCTCAATATGTTCACTTGCCCACACACACACACACACACACACACACACATGAAAACTTGAGCTAGGGTAGGTCAAGAGACAAGGGGATGGATCCAAAATAAATCTGGGCTTGCTACCAATCCCTGCTTTTTCCTCCCTGTTATATCATTCCTTAAGATCCCCTATCCCCCAGGAGCAGAATTATGCAAAGATCAATCAGTTGTGATGGGGAGGGAGGCAGGGAAATCCCATTTCGCCATTAGAAACTTTGTCTGCATCCAAGCTAATGGCTGGTCCACATTGGTGCTTCCTGATTGCTCTGATATGACCTTGTGTGTAAATGTCATTTTTTCATCCCTCTGTTCTCCCAATACATACATGAGAGTTTTCCCACTTTATCCTCAGCATTAATCTGAGAAAGAAGGACTGGCCTAAGGTCAGCACCAATGTGTTCCACCTTCAGAGCTGACTGACTTGAGTAGACATAGAAAGGCATGACTCTGTTTAGGGACTGCAAGTGAGCTACATGGGTGGATATATAACTGAAGTCAGTTCACCCCAATTCATGTGCAATGCTTTACCTGCTACAATTATTTTTGACTGAGGGCACAAGGCAGCCAATGTTCAGCAGTTTTAAGTCTCACTGTTTTCAATGGGACTTTAAATGCATTCCACTCAGATATTTTCAAAATACGTTTCAGATGCTAACATTAGAGACATGAGATAAGCCACAAAAGGATACAATATTTGCGCCGTCCCATCTGGAAACATAGTAAGAAACTTTACACCATTTTTGTAGTATTGTTGCAAGAACTGGTTCTTCAATAACTGCACGAGGAAAGGAAAGAAGATACATGGAAAAACCGTCTTTATCTGCAGGAGTATCAGCTTTCAAGAGGCAAAGAAGGCTGCTAGGAGGATGGTGGTGACCAGCACTTTGTCACACCCCCTGGCACTGTTTAATTTAATGAATGAGTTGACATTCCAGGCTCTGACACTCCCAGATTCTGTGGGATACAAGTGGGTTTCCCCCTGGATAAGTAGGATCCTAAGATCCATCTCAGCCGAAGCCCCTCTCCAAAGGCATAGTCCCAACCTGAAGTTGTCACTACAAGTGAGAATTGAGGAGAACCCACAACTCATGACTGACTCAACTTGTGTACTTCATAATGTGTGAATCACATGGGTTTCTAGCCACACTTGCACCCCTCTCCTCATCTCCCACAATCCCACCCACTGATACCATGATTCTCCTGGACAACATTCCATCCCAACTTTTTATAAGCACATTGTTTTTATGCTGCTGTTATTCTAGTGCCCATACTATTTATGTAGGCAAAATATTTCAAGTCACTTCCTGCCAACAGATGATGGGCATGCCAAAGCCAACAACTGGCCATCTAAAGGGCAAAGAACCAAGACCTATACTGTTTCTAGATATTAAAGGTATATTTTTATTCTATTCTTTATTTATATTTTGCTTTTCTTCCTGATCAGGGACCAAAGCGTATGTGCTTTTTCCTTTGCACTCAAGATCTCTTACAGTTTGTTTTTTTCACATTTGGTCTAGCAATATGTCCTTCATCCTAAACATACCTCAAGTTACTCTTTGTACAACAATTTAGGCTATTCCAGAAGGTTTCTCTGAATTAAGGGAATGGCTTGGAGCACTGATCTTGTGGGTTGGCAAAAGCAGATATTGTCCACTGGGGCTTTGGACCTTGGCCATTGCCTTCTCTTACTAGGTTCTATTCAAGCACATATTACACATACATTTACAGTACAGACCAGGCATGAGTTACATGTTTGTAGGATTGGGACTTTACATCAGAATACGGCTCTCTGGCGTAGTTACTCTTTATTTTAAGTGCATACAGTAGTCTATTACAGATACACTTGACACAGAAAAGGAGTTAGCTTTTTCTTTACCTAGAACATGTTCCATTTTTTATAGCCAAGAAGGACCTTCTTCTTGGTACCAGCTAACTGTCCAGACTGTGATCTGATGCATAACTATTACGCAGACATGGAGGCCTCTGAGTCTTCTCTGGTTCCACATTTTCACAGGTGATCTGTAAGCCCAAGACTATAGACAGGGATGTCAACCTGGAAGCAGGGCTTACCTTTCCTCCTGCAATGGTGAAATCACAGCAAGAGATGCTGTAGGTGATCTCTCCACTTACTCTTTGTTCATCTGGCACTAAAGGCATCTTAGTCCAGCCATCTAAAGATGGAGGCTCTTGGGACAGTACGTATGAAATAGTTCTGAGTTGTTTATTATCTAAAGAATATAAAGCAGTAAAGAATGTATGCTGGATACATATTGTATTGCACACAAAAACGCAATGTTGCATACAACTTATTGTCTAAACATGTACTAATAATTCAAAATAAAGAATCATTAACCCAATGCCTAATTAAAATCCATAATTTCTTAATAAAGATTTCAGGAGTTTCTATTTAGTATTTTTTTAAAAGTTACATCCTGCTTTTAGATAAGATAAAATCTAGTGTTGTGGTTCATATTTGCCAATTTCTTCTGTGCAACTTTATTTATGTTTAAAATTTTATTGGGATGATCAAATAGGGTATGCCTATGAAAGCAGGTTCTCCACCTGGGACTGATAATTTCACATGAGTTAATCATTGTTTGTTTGGTAAGAAACTATATTGCCCATTTTAGAGTGGTTTTCAGCAATAGCCACTGAGGTGGTCTATGTGGGATTCTTGTGCAGAGACCGCTTGAAAATAGCCTCTGCATGGTGACACAAAACTGGATCCAGAGGTGCTTTTCCATGAGCAGAAGTCTATGCAAGGAGAGATCTGCCATTTTTAAAACTCTTCCACTTCAGCTGCCATACTGTAGCCCAGCTATTCCTTGACCCTCTGAAGCAAGATTTTGGGTGGCACATGGAGATGCAGGACGATCCCCTCTGCCAGCAAAGCTCTGCTTGCAGTTCTTTGGATCCAACCTTTGCAAGCACACTGTCCCACCACTGTTTCATTGGGCTTCTTAGATCTTCATCGAACAGCAGCCATGCCAGAAAGTGGAAACCAGGGCTACATGCTACACTGGCCCAGGATGAAATCACTAAAACATGCACATACAGTACATTATATATACTATTTTCAAATGGTATCTAAATTATGAAACATTTAGTTCTTTGTCATTAGCTGCATGACAAATGTCATTCAACAAAACCTGGTTACTCCTGGGTTGTGTCTACATTCTGCTTTGCTTCCTCATCCACATGTCATTATGAAGGACATCTGCCCCACACTGACATCTTCATGGTTAGGTAGCCACAAGGGGCACTCCTACTCAACAAAACTGTAGTACAGGAAATTCAGATGTCACAACAAACCACAATTAACAGAAACTGTGGTTAACAAATACTAGTATAAAATCCCGGATGTCTCAACTAACTGGGATTGAAAGGCTGGTGTATAGTGATATAAGCACTGACATCTGAGAAAAAAAAGTTTACTACAATAACAAACACGTTAGGCATTATTCCTAGATTTATGCATACGCAGGGCTATAGCCAGTGGTGGGGCACTGGG
This sequence comes from Gekko gecko, assembly GCA_029375565.1. Taxonomy (NCBI): domain Eukaryota; kingdom Metazoa; phylum Chordata; class Lepidosauria; order Squamata; family Gekkonidae; genus Gekko; species Gekko gecko. The sequence continues at coordinate 113,806,405 of JAPDNY010000008.1, forward strand.
GGTGGTGCCCCCTATCACATTTGCAATGCCCCCACCCTGATCTTCCCTTTCTTCTTTAAATTTAAATATCTTGCCATACCACTTTGGGCCACCACCATGCTAGCCTGAAGTGCGATTTCCTTCCTTCTGTTGGCCAGGAGGCGAGGAAGCCTAGGCTGCACAGTGCCACTGTGCTGCGCTGTCTTCCTCCCTCCTCTCCCCCTTGTGGGGCTTAGTGGGTTGGATGAAATCACCACCTGCTGCCCTGCCTGCCTCAGATGGCATGCAGGGACAGAGGAGCAGTGGAGAAGGCAGGCGGGCAGAACAGAATGGCCCACCCTGGCCTGGTCCCTCACTGCGCCTACACCAGGGGAGGAGCTCACTGCTGGGCATCCTTAGCGCCTCCAGTGCCTCCCATGAAAAATTTCCTGGCTATGGGCCTGCCACTGAGGCTTTGACTCCTGTGCCAGTTGCCCCAGCAATGAGAAAAGGACTTCATAGATGAAGCACCTGTTATCATGGGTGTTTGGAAGGACCACTGCTCATTGCTCCCTGTGGCTGATCCTGCTAGTACGTTTGGACCAGCTGATAAGGAGTGTAGGGATCCATTTGGTTTATGTCAGACTTGAGCTATGGATCATACTGATAGGTCAGTCTGTCGATCACCTCTAAAAGCCCTATGATCTCTGGAGGAAGCCCATGTCTGAGAGCACCTCTACTTTCCAGCAACTCTCAATGCTGGGCTGTTTTTGTTTAAATTCAGGGGGAAAGAGAGCAAGGGATAAAATGCAGTTTGCAGGTTAGAACTACAAGGCTGCTGAACGGAACCCTGCCCTCTGTCCCCAAAAGCTGTGAACACACCCACATTATTTCATGCACACTAATCTCCCCAGATGTATTTGGCTACCACAGTATGATAGTTAGTCACACAGTAAGCCTAAACTTAGGTGGCTCATGTTGCCTCTGTGTATATTTAAACAGAGGCAGCTTTAAAGACATACTTATGTGTGTATTTATTTGAACAAATACATAAATATCTAACCAGGCATCCTTCTGTTATCTTGCTAAAAGTCCCAAAGCAGAAATCTGCTGTGATATGGGACGCCCTTTTCATTTCCTGCAAGGTTGATTACAAAGGTTAGATCTTCTTGTCCCCCTACTGTTGGGAACATGACGCCAACACCCTCGTTGCATAAAAGCAGAAGAGCTGTCATGATCCAAGCAGTGAAAAATGTGAAAGAGGCATGGAATAGGGAGCAGGATAGCTCTCTAAGGAGGGGATGTGGGCTTCATGGTAGAGTATATAGTTGGTATGCAGTAGGCATCTGGTTATGCCCCTCATCAACTCAAGTTCCACCAGCAGCCAATACTGAGAAAGACCTTTCTCTGCTTGATACCTCAAGGGGTTGTTGTCATTCAGAATAGATCACACTCTAGACCAGGGGTTCCCAACCTTTTTGAGATTGTGGGCACCTTTGGAATTCTGACACAGCATGGTGGGCACAGCCACAAAATGGCTGCCATAAAATGGCTGCCGCAGAAGGCGGACCCAGCCACAAAATGGCTGCCACAGCTTACCTTCAGTCACACAGTGAAGTTCCTTGTGCTATGGTGACACCTGCTGCCAAAACAATGTTCTGAAACATCTGTATAGCCAATGGAATCTCCAATGGCCAATCAGAAGCCTTGCTGGGTCAAAGCCTGACTGCGCCCTGTCCATGTTCTAAATACACTTGGTGGGCACCAAGAAAGGTTTCAGTGGGTGCCACAGTGCCCATGGGCACCACGTAGGGGACTCCTGTTCTAGATGGACCAATGATCATTCAAGACCACTCTCCACACTAGAGTGTTCCTGTTCTAAAATTCTTTTGGATGTATACGTACAGCACTACACCAGTGAATTCTAGTTTGGGTTGGGGCTGCCTGTAATATGCAAGAGTGAGTGAGGCTATATTCCTTTGCTAGGGTCACTCTGACTGCCGTAAGCAGGCACTAACAAACACAATCCACTGCAACCACAGAATAATTCAACTCACACTCAGGAGTGGAATGTACTGGACTGATTTGTTTTCCGTGTTGCGCTACCAAGTAGGACAGCTGTTTTGCCACTTGTCTCTCTCGCATCCTGCAAAAATGAAAGTGCACACGCCATAAGTTCCTGGTCTCCTGAGTTTACGTATGCTCTTGGAAGGGTAGTGAAAGTAACTGACAACGTAGTCAGTGTTACATAAAAACTGCTCTTCTAATAGTTCCTCTCTCCAGCAGCTTTTCTGCAGCAGAAGCAGCTGTCGACGCTCTGGAATATGGGCTTGTGTGTAATGCACAGGGTTGCCACATCCCTCCTGGCAACTGGCAGGAGATGGGGGAGGACTTACCGAGGCTCAAAGGGAGGCCCAGGAGACATTGCCGGTGATGCAGCTATGTCACTTCCAGCATACACTGAGAGTGATATCATCACGCTATGCCATTGTGGCGGCACTGGTATTTGGGCAAAAAACTCTATGCTAAAAATGGCTTCTATCATTGAGTTTTTGCCCAAACACCAGAGCATCACTGTGATGTCACTGACATGACATTACTTCTGGTGCATGTCGGAAGTGGTGTTGCCATGTCACCAGCAATATAGCCTGGGCCTCCCTTCCTCTCCTGGTAGGGAGTGGGGCCTGGTGGCAAGGGATCCCCCACCTCCACTGGGGGTGGGCTGGCAACCCTACTAATTAATGCAGTTAGGCATTAAGAGTCTAACCCACCTGACTGTTACAGAGGATCTTCAGAGGATCTGCTTTGGGCATTCCTGCCTTCTCAGATTAGGTGAGTGGCAACCTGGGAGGGGGCCTTCTTGGCCATGGTGCCAAACCTCCGGAACTCTCCTGGCAGGGAGATCTGGATGTTGCTGCCTTCCATCAGCAGGTGAAGACCTTTTTGTTCTGGTTGGTGTTCCTTCACTGATTTTATGCATCTGTACATATTTTAGTTCTGCTTTTAATTGTTTTAATGATGTTTTAATTTGTTAGCCATCTTGTTGGCCCTTCTAAGGGCAAAAAGGCAGAATATATACTTTTTAAAATAAGTAAATAAGAGTCCAGGCTGGAGCTTCTGACTAAGAAGCAGGGAAACTCATAAAGCACATGTTTCCCCTTTCCCATTTCTCTTCGGGCTTTAAAATTTATTTTTTGATGCTAGCTTGCCCCCAAAGTTCCAAATTTATTCCTGAAAATGACTGAGAAAGCAGTACCTTTGGCGGGCCCTTTCCCGTGCTAATTTCCTTTCAGCCTCAGTCCCATGGGCTTTATGGGGAGCTATATCAATCCGTTCCACTCTCATCTCTGCACAGCGCTTCTTTTCACGCACAAGGAACTCCTGTAGGTCTCTGCATTGCTGGCAACAGAAAAGCTGGAAAGCAAGGTCCCACTATTACCCGGCAGTGTGGTCCCTGGCTTTGCAAATAGTCCGGAAGAATGCTTTCCCATTACTTACAGATCCGTATTCAGCTATTTTTTCTAGACTGTCAAATGAAGGAAAGTGTCTCAACAAGCTGCCACAGAACTCACAGTATGCAGGATAGTCTTCCTCCAACTGTAGAGGGGGATTGAGACAAAATTTTGAAAAATATGAGTGATGATCATCATGCGACAGGCTTATAAAGAATAGTGTTCCTCTGGTTATAGTTTTGTTTTGTTGCTATTTTAATTGCATGTATTAGTTTTTTTTTATATTGGTAAACTGATTTTATAGAACATTGTTTTACATCTGTTGCCCCAGCCTTGGAAAGAAGTGAAATATATATTGATGTGAACCCTGAATTTTCAGGCTAGGTCTTGGTTAGTCTTCCTTATTTTTTTATTAGATTTTTTTAATCTCACCCTTTCTTCCAAGGAGGAGTTTAGGGTGACATACCTGGTCCTCTCCCCCCCACACACACATTTTATCCTCACAACACTGTAGGGGTTTGGCGGAGGGCGACTGACTCAAGGTCACCTAGTGAGCTTCATGGTAAAGTAGGGATTCAAACTTTGATCCCCCCAGAGCCTCACACACTAAGCACTACACCATTCAGGCTCAAGGGCAGGTAGCTCTTATGCCAGTACAATTTCACCCATTTTGTGGCTACAAGAGTCTCTGCTTCCACTCCTACACAAAGTCAGGTGGACAATCTCTACTATTCCAGCAGGTAGAAAAGAGGAGGGGCTGTGAACATTCTCCAGTGCAGGAACGAAACTGGATGAAGGTACTTCTGTGGAACCCTTTTGTTCCCCAAAGGTCTTTTATAATACCAGGAACTCTCTCCAGTATGGCTGGGGATAAAGTATGGATTGGATTCAGTGTTATTGCCTTTTCATTTAATGGTGATTTTAACACTCAGCCCAGATATCATGACCAAAGTGGAGTTTGTGGTGCTTGGTGTTGTGTGGGCCAGCCAGATGCCACCTCCTCGGTCAGTATTTGGACGGGAGGCCACCAAGGAAGTCCAGAGTTGCCAGGCAGAAGCAGGCAATGGGACATCACCTCTGAACGTCTCTTGCCTTCAAAACCCTACAGGGTTGCCATAAGTTGGCTGAGACATGACAGCAACAAAAAAGCAACCTAATTAGCAAAATACTGAGATGAAAGAGGAGAACTAAAGCAAGGCCCAAGGAACAGCTGTCTTTTTCCAATCCAGTTTTTCCACCAAACCAACAGAGCTTATTTCCCGGATTCCTTCATGTCCTTATACCTTTGCCACTAGCCTGGGGTTCTACGTTTCCACTGGAGTACATGACGGCATTTAACAGCAATGAACCAAGGCCACTCAACCTTCACCCATGGCTCCTCCTTTGTCTTTGTCTGTACTGCTGCCCAAATCCAGATGGAGAAGCTGGGCTAACATGACTGACAGCTTGGAGAGTCTTGTTTCCCTTTCACTTTCTAAAGGGATTACAGACAACTGTAAATGATCCAATTTGTTATTTCATTAGGGATTTTAGAGCCATCTGGCTCCTGAAGAGCTTGGCAAGTAGCAAACCACACAAGAGAAACTGGTTTGTTCACCTATGTTCCTGGAGTCATCTTATCTCTGATTAGCTCCACTCTCAACAATTTTGTTTGATGCAAAACAATCCTTCTAGACTCCTTTGGTTGTTTCTCCAATCCAGTCCTTCCAGGGCTGTATAACTTCAGAAAGCAGGTAGAGCACCACATTTTTGAATGATTGCCTAACTTAAAAATCTCCCAGTACACAGAAAAGTACAGCATCAGGAAAATAAAACGCAGGAGAGGAGAATGATGTAAACTGCTTTGGGTGCCCTTGGGGGAGAACGCTGAGGTATACGTGGAGTAAGTAAATAAATCAAGTTACATGACATCTCTTCTGCCTTATATGCTAAGTTTTGGTGAACGAGGAGTTTTTACTGGGGGGGGGGCAGAATCATTCAGTCATGTAAACAAGGAGTGTTTATTGGTGGGTGGGATTATTCAGTCATGTAATCCTGATCCTGCTTTATGAAGTGGTAAAGTTCTGGAAGGACTGTACAATTTGTGATTTCAAAAAAACAAACAAGTCATCCTTCGGGGCCAAATAGCAGATTAACATTACTTATACAATTCTTTCTCCTGTTGTTCTTTTTTAATAACCTGTTTCAGGGAAAAGCACTTATGGGAGGCTGGAATCTTGAGAGGCAAGAGGGAAGGAAGAAGGGCTGCTCTTGCCAGTCACTTGATTGTTCAAGTGCAGCCCCCCCCCCCAGCTGTTTCCCCATCTGCAATGGGGAGGGGGCTACAGGGCCCAAGGTGATGGAAAGTGCCACCAAGTTGGGTTTTCAGGGCAAGAGATGTGCAGAAGCAGTTTGCTGTTGCATGTCTCTATGCAGCAACCCGGGGTTTCACTTTTGTTCTCTCATCTATGTACTCATCAGGGCCGACCCTGCTTAGCTTCCAAGATCTGATAAGATCAGGCTAGCCTGAGCCACCCGGGTCAGGCCCACAGTCATCAGCAAACCACAAGAGGTTCATTTGTATCCCATTTTTCTTCCATCAGGGAACTCAAGTGTCAGTTTTTTCTCATTCTGTGTCGGGGGGGGGGTCAAAATGTAGGGGACTGTGCAAGACTTCAGAATGCAGGACTCTAGTGCATACTCTGGTTTTTACAACAAACAGGCAAAAAGCCTCTGAAATGACTGGCAAGGCATCTTCTATCGCACCTCAACATCATAAATCAATCTTACAGTGAATGGAAGAGCAACTAGCACTTCAGTGCATGCGATGTGTGCACATCAATGCATACTTGCAATCACAATCGAACCGGGGTGTGAGGCAATCACACCTACCCCATTAAACATACCCAACTAACCACTAATACAGAAAAAAACATTGGCATACATAACTGAGGATGGTTAAAAGACAGCCGTGATCTGTGATATAAAATGCATAACTGCATTCACACACCTCCCTCGTTATTATGGAACCGTAATTACTGAGTGGAAAGAGCCCTCACCGCTATCTGAATGTCTCCTCGTGATGTCTCCCGTCTATATGCCAGGATAGTCGGAGGCCCAACACTGGAGAGGGTTTGCAGTGATTCCTGAAACAGCTTTATGAATTCTTCTTTAAACTGAAAAAAGCAGAAAAACAATATGCAATAAGAGACCACTCAGTTCCAATCCTCAGACCACTTTGGCCAGAATATCCCCACAGGCTTACTCCTGGATAAATACTTTCAGCCTGGATTGGGTACAGGCGGTAGTTGCGCCGGTATAGCAGTGGGGAACCTTATACAGGAATACATTTTAAATTAGAAACCGAGGGATTCATACCTCCGTATTGCATAAAACGTCTAAACTGCTGAGATCTTGGGACAAGACAGCGTAGATATCTAAACATCAGCAATAAGAATTAGTTAGGAAATCAGCATGTTCTTGCTTTTTAGAACTGATTTGTCTTCACATATGTCCAAGTGACTCTCTTATTTAGGCCAGCGGGTATGCTGAAACCGCCTAAGCAGACTTCCCCTCCTCCCCCATAGACAAAGCAAAGCAGGATGTTACAGCTTGCACTGATTCCCTCATCAGTGTGCACAACAATGAACTGTGAGGCTCCAGATCTTGTGAAGGAAAGGTACCTGCCCTTTCCAGAGATATTCCTCATGTGCTTAAACTGAAAACATATCATTTGTCTGTGTGAATATCTCCTTAGAAGACTCCAGCTTCTGTTCCACACTTGTGTGAAGGTCCAATCTCAGGGACAGGACATTAAAAAGAGTTTTCAAGAGGTTCTATTAGCAAGACTGCAGATCAGCAACAGGTCAGGGCCGGCTCCCATGGCAATGTGGATGCTCAAAAGTTGTTATTATATTAAACTTATTGCACTCAAAATGTAATATCCTTGAAACACAACATCTGGAGTCTGCAGAACAGCAGAACTTTTACAGAGTGGGGGAAAATGAGCTTGCTGTTTGAAATGTCAGGTAAAGATGTTAACTTGTTAGCAAATTCTGTAGCCTGCCATTTCAAATAGCAAGGGCAAACAGATCTACTTGTAAGTGCCTTAGACTCCTGTGGCAAGCTGGTGTCTGTCACAAGTGTTCCTGTGTGCCGATGTTTGCATTTGCAAATGCACAAACAGCAGAACAAGAATAACTGGAACAACATAAGACAGAGAGAGAGACAGAGAGATCTACCATGAGTAAAGGCCTGAGGCTGGAATCAGACTTTTTGAGAGCTGAAATTGATTTATGAGGGACATCGCTTCCCCTTGTGTACAGATCCCTTTGTTTTGGCCCACTGGTGCATCTGGCGAAATCAGTCTGGCAGATTTTGGAAACAATACAAAACCCTGCAAAACCTGTTGAACAGAGGCAAAACATGCTGCAATTTGCGGTCCATCTTTCAAAATGCCTTCTGGTGTTGGTGGAAGGTGTCGTCAAGTCACAGCCAACTTATTGCAACCCCTCTGTGTAGCAACCCTGAGACTTTCTTGGTGATTTCCCCATCCTACCAATAACCAGGGCTGATTCTGCCTAGCTTCTGAGATCAGGTGGTTAATTAATATTCCCATTTCTGCACCAAGGACTGAGACTGAGAAATAGCCACGATGTATGTGTTTAAGATTGCTGACCGGCAAAGGGCAAGGAGTGGAAGGGCTCCATGGCTGAGCAGAAGTTACATCTCCTACATTCACACCCCACTTGCTCTCCTGTTGAGATCTAAAAGCAGTATTTATAAATAGGAATGAAGAAAACAACGACTGGGGGTGGGATCAATTTACCATTCTCAAGAAGGGCACTTTCAACCTTCAGCTTCGTCTTGGCTGGAAAGAAAGCAGAACAAACATGACAACAGGGTCTTAACAACAAATGCCCACTTTTCCCTCTCTTCAGTGAAAAGTGGTGTCAGTGGAGACTAGTTTGAAAACAGAGGGACAGACTCTAATCTGGCTGTTCAACATGATTCTATGACTGAAGCAAGTGTATTTATGAGTGAACCACCACCAGCCCAGCTTCAGTGTGAGCCTGTTGGCAATCCGTAGCTGGTACACTTCCATGATTGAAACACTGAAGCTCTGTCCCACTGGCGAGGTCTGAGCATGTGTATGAAGCCACTGCAATATCTGCAGATGTGGATAAACTCCTCTAGAAGAAGCAGAAGGAATTTTGAGTAATGCAAGGCGGTGGTGGTGGTGGAGTGGAGATACAGGTATAACAATCCCTATTTTGATATTTTAAGTGTACCACTTCATAAGGCAGCCCCTGCATACTGTCATACAGATGCAATGTATACAACTCTTCCTGTACTCCACCAAGCACTCCCATGAAGTGCTTAATATCATCCCCTCAAATAAACCAATTCCATGTAAAAAAAGTGGTTAGAGCCTGTATTTAGAAGGCCGAAGGACGCAGCTCCTGGCTGTCAGTCTTTAGCTTCTAAACTTTACCCCTGGTTTGCATTGGGAGAGGCTCTGAAAAATACCATACTGTTTAATTTTCCCCACTAACTTCCCTAAAATAAGAAACCACAGAACAAAAAAAACCCCTCCTCCAGATCTCGGCCTACATAGGGATAAAAGATGCTGTAAACAGTTAATTCCATTAAGGCTGTAATCCTAGGTAAACTCAGGCATGGGTCAGTCTGAAAGGGCTGGTTTGTCTAAGCAAAAGATATTTGTGGTTAAACAAGTGGGGGTGTCTGTAATTTCCACCCGTTCCCTCCCCCAGCTGCAACCACCCCCAACATCCTAAACTATTCCTGAGTGCTCCCTGAACCTCAGAAATGGCTTTATGGGAACAAGGGGGCTGTAGTGGAAGGGGGAGGCAGGAAAGATCTTTCTCTTAGACAGAACTCTGCTTAAGGGCTGGAACTGATGATTTGCTTAGGAAAATAAAATGCAAACTGCAGGCTCCTTGCAGCCTTAATTTGCCTTAGGGCTGTGCAGGAAAGGGAACCCATGTTTAACCCTTCCACCTCCACCCTGTCCTGCTATGGAAAATCAGGCTCCCTGCTTTGCTAGGGGAGGGGGGGAATGCATGTTTTAAGATATCTTGTTGATTAAAACAGTCTCTCCCTTCCCTGCACAGCCCCCAGATAAACTGCTTTTTAAGGATTGAAAGAGTGCGTCTCATCTGTATGGTTCGCTGGATCTAACCCACTGAATTCAGCGGGACTTAAAGTAAGCATGCCAAGTGTTGAGCTGTACAATAAATGAAGGATATGACTCTTTTTTTTTTGCTCTGTATATTGTAAACATCACAATAAATACATTACTCACGCTTTTTCTTGGATGAGTGATCATAAAGCCAACTAGCATCTGTTTGCATGGAGACAGATATGCTAAAGGGCTTCTGGAGCGTATCAGCAGCCATTCTATCCAGTGCCTCCCTTTCGGTAGACAGAACATATGTAAGGAAACTGAACCATTAGTGTATTTCTAAAAGCAAACAGCAGACTTTGGTTTGATGTTAAATTTCCAAGAAGTAGCAAATAAACTACCGAAAGAAGAAACATACAGCAGTACCATCCTAAGTGGGTCTACTCAGAATACTACTCAGGTCTGTGGGTATTCAGTGTGTTCGTAGGACTGCACAGTCAGTAGGCACATGGTAAGATAGTAATTGTGCTTAGATACAGGTTGAGAATTCCATTCCTAACAATAGCAAGATGTATAATAACCCTTCTCTTGGAAACAGCAGCAAGTTCTCTCATTTGCTATCTGAACTTAGGTAAAGGTAAAGGTTCCCTTGCTCGAAAGCCAGTCGAATCCAACTCTAGGGTTGCGGTGCTCATCTCCGTTTCAAAGCCGAAGAGCCAGCGCTGTCCGAAGATGTTTCCATGGTCATGTGGCTGGCATGACTAAACACCAAGGCGCACGGAACGCTGTTACCTTCCCACTGAAGTGGTACCTATTTATCTACTTGCAATTTCTTGCTTTCGAACTGCTAGGTTACCCAGGGGTAAAAAAGCACTAATCGATACAGTTTGGAAGAAGCCTTCATAAACAGTGTGGGGAAATACACTCCAAACACAATTCACTAGTGACTACAATATCGCGGAGAGGATACAGAAGACAGCTGGGCTGTCTGTCCATCAAACCCCTCTATCACGCCCTCTCGGTTTTGTAGCTGACTTCTTAAAAAAAGATGCAAGTGATTTCTTCTTGAGGTAAGAAATTTCTCAATCACAACAACACTGGAGGTTTGGATTTTGGTACTCAACAGTGACATCTCTCTTCTGTAAGGAGGGGGAAATGTCAGATGCTCACCTGCTTGACTTGTATAGAGACGAACTTTCTCTCCTGACTCCCCCCAGGATTGTAGGATGGCCCTTTGTTCCTGCTGAGTACAAACCAAACTAGGTACATATGCAGTTAACTAATCACTGATATGTCTGCTGGCTGTAGAAAAAATGAGAAGCATTCTCCCTTTTTGAAAGGAGCAGCACATACCAGGACTTGAGTGCACGGGGCTGCTTGGACAGACCCCTCCCCATATCGTCTCCAAGTCAATTCCCTCCCCCCATTCTTTTTTAGTGAGTTGGGAATAGATTTGGGGGAGCTAATACCAATAAGAGGAGAAAACTACACATTGTGCAGAGTTTTCTGATTTTCTCCCTTCTTCTTTAACAAAAAAAATAAACTGTAGACCTCAGGAGATGCAATTTAAAGGGGAGCCCACCAGGGAAGACCTTTCCTAAGCAACTTTTAGTTGAGGAAAGCATACACATACCTGTAAATACGGAAGGGGGCTGTATGGGGTGGTGACCTTTGGACGGAAACAGGAAAGCATTAAATATTCCTATGCAATAGCCTGCCCATTTAGATTACAGCCTTTTTACCTGCAATTTTTTTTTAACCCTTATGCCAGGGAAAAATAATCACAGGATGTCTAATTCTGACCGGACACATTCTGGCAAGGACAGAGCAGGTGTCCTTGCATGAACTGAACACATCTTCCTTCCCTCTTCACCATTCTTGCTTTCCATTGTCCTCCTTAAGCAGTCCCCTGAACACTTTCTTAAGTGATGCTCTGGGCTAGCAGATGTGCAATTTTCAATCTGCAGGCAACTGGGGAGTCCATTCCCACGATTCTCACGACAGCATCTCAATGCCAGGTCTTCACCAGATGACCAAGGCTCTTGGGGGTTTCTTGCTTTCTTTTGTAAGCAACTGCACTGTTTTTTTTAAACTCACAGCACATGGTAAACATTTGCACTTGGACTGCCTGGTACCTGTGCTTGGCAATGGTGACGTGGTCCCTTCAGAGAATGGCTCTTCTTCAGAGGGTGGCTCTGTCACTTTTTCCAAGGGAGCAATTGCTGAGCCTGGCTCTGAAATGCCATCAGCCTCCCCCATTGGACTCTCCTCATGAGAAGACCTAAGCAAACACAGGACAATCTAGTAACTCTTAAGGGCAACTGCAAGGAATTCCAAGGCATGGTGAATCCCTATAAAGGCAGACTGTGCTATGTTGTCAAGCCCCATAAAACACAGATTGGATGCTTGGATATGGACCCTAATCAAACAATTGCTCACCCTGACTTCAAGACAAAGCTTTCTGCCCTAGAATAAACAGTGCATCAGTAATGGCCATCTGTCAGTTCCTGGGGTCCAAACTGGACATCACATCTACCATGTAATCACTGTGGAGACTTGCACCAGGGTGAGAGGTGTGAGTTTCCTGTAGGAACTCAATTCCAGACTGCTGCAGGAGCCTGATTCAGACTGGGACCATCGCATGGGGGTAGGAAGGGCTCCTGTCGCCCAGGGGAGCATTACTTGCCCTGTGATCAAGCTCTGCTTTTGCTGAAAACATACTAATGCAGCCCCTCTGGGCAGTTTCAGGTTGGGAAAATAGCACAGGGAGGAAGGTGCCCCTCCTCCCCAGTGCAGTGGTCCCATTCTGAATCAGGGCCCTGCAGTGCTTCTGAACTCTGTTCCCATGGGGAACTTGATGCTGCTGTCTTGCTGCAAGTCCCCACGGTGACCACGTAGTAGATGTAATGTGTAGTTTGTGTGTGTGCGTGTGTGAAGTGCAATCGTGTTGCAGATGATTTATGGTGACCCCGTAGGGTTTTCAAGGCAAGAGGCTAACAGAGGTGGTTTGTCATTGCCTGCCTCTGCATGATGACCTTTGCCTTCCTTGGAGGTCTCCCACACAAGTACCCTGCTTAGCTTCAGAGATGAGATCAGGCTAGCCTGGGCCACCCAGGTCAGGGCACCATATAGCTTGGCCCTGAGAAATTCACATTTTGACCACAGTACAGTCTATTGGAAGCAAATATAATTTCAGTGCATATGCAGCAGACACCCCACTATAATCCTATTGCAATTCCTCCCCTGGAAGAGCAGGGACAGAGCAAGCAGCCACCAATTTAAAACAAGGCAACACATCTCGTTAAGGATTAGGGAAATGTCTGAGGAGTGTAGGAACCCTATTCTCAGAAGTGATGACCACACTGTTTTCTAAAGCAAACCAAGCATCCCCAAAACACCCACCGCTGTAGCTGTGGAGAATTGTGTACTCTTGAGAGGGCAATCTCAAGAGTACAGAAGTTGCGATCAGCAGTTCTCTGTGGGTATCTCGGGGATACTTGCCGCAAAGAGCTTCCGGATCCCAAGGCACAGTCTGAATGCAACGCAGCAAGATTAGAAAAATGGTCAAAATTAATGCCTACAGTGAGCCCTAGCAAATTTTGTTGTAATGTCCCCTGAGTTTAATAAGACTGATTCTGTTGATTACACACAGGAAGGTTCCTTCCTCATACACACACAACTACACCCCCCCCCCCCCGGGATTCTTCATTACCTCTCTGAAGACACAGAAGTTCTACTTTTTGTTGTTCCTGGATGATCTTCAGAATCTGTGCACACAAGCACCATTAACAGTCAATCATGACAACACTTAGAAGAGTAGGCAGATTCAAAGCATCTTTTCATATTACAAACAACATGAAAATCCATTCGATGTGATAAAGAGCTGTTTTTCTTACGCTAAAAATGATATAATGGAAAGTCACACATCCATTCATAAATGAGAATGAAGGTCAACTATTTCCTAGCTTTTGGAAAAAACAGCAATCCAACAACCCACCTATCCCTTTCTGCCTAATCATGGTTTCTGTCCAGGTGTGTACCTACTAAGTAACACTAGATACTAACCAGGACAACATTTATCGAGAGCAGAACTTTTTTGCTACAGTACCATTTTGCTTAATGTGCATTGCTCTTCCATATAAAGTGGAAATATAACCCGTTCAGTAGGCTTTTGCAAAGCCAGGACATGTGGAAAACACTAATGGGCAAAACTGGCCGCAACAATAAATGTCTTTTACCAAGAATATAGAGTGAGAAAAGGATTCACAGTCTACTGGATAAGGATTGAAACCAACTCTGCCTTCCTTGAGAAAATGTAGACAGCTTGCAAAACAAAACAAAACAAAAATGATTTTGAGCTTTTTGCTGTTCTACCAGCTAATTAAGATTTGCAGGTGCTGAACTGGAATTGCTACATACTGTATGTCCTGTGCACTTGCTCCCGTACTCTCATACCTGTTCAACCTGTACAATTATGACTAAGCTACCACATATTTTGGGACGTGCTGTCTCTCATTAAGGAAAAAACAGGTTGTACAAAAGCTGTCACCAAACAGGGAATGTGTATGCGAAACAGCATTCTTCATGCTTTGAAACAGTAGTCAAGACCAGGAAACCTGATGACCCAGGGAATTCATGGAAAGCAGGCAAAATGTTCCTGGCCATAAGAAGGACAGATGAACAATACAGTTTATAGGAAACACAGCTGGGTATTAAGAGCAACAGCAAGCAGAGCAAAACTGGTTTGTTGAGCCATGAGAATGTGGTGGAGGTAACCTTGTTATAGTCAATACGCTTCAAAATACTTGCTTTCCTTTCCTTGAAAAAACACACTGACTTCCGTCTTGTTTCAAAATGCTAATATTATGTTACCTGGCTCTGTATCTGGCCTTTCTATGGTCTCCTCCTCCAATTCCATCTCTGTGATGCTGCTAAAATCCAGAACTGTCATACCATCTTCAGGTGCCCTATATTGAAAAAAAAGATTAGCTTATAGAGAAAGGATGTTACCTTACAGCAACAATTGTAACAGATCAACTTTGTCTGAAAAGTATTTCACTTCTTCGTAACGGAAAATGATATGCTGATGACTGCCTCCGTAGGGACACATGTACAACAAATGGAGGCCTGAGGGAAAATGCTCATGGGTGAACAAGAGGCAGGAGGGAACTGGCCTCCGAGGAAACGAATCCTTTGAGGCCAATTTCCCTATCACCGGGTTCTTTAAAATATGGAGAGGCACCCAAGAATACTACAAGGCCAATTCCCTCCTCCTTCTCCCCTTTAGATCCCAGAATTAAAGAGAAGCAAGGATCAGGCCTGCTTGCTACTCTTCAACCTAACTTCTACCCCTAAGGTCTTACTAACTCTCTGCACTCATTGTTCCCTTCTTTGTCACTATGAGAGCAGCATAAACATGCAAGCCTTTGGCCTCCCATCCATTTTAAAAGAGGCCGGCGTGTTACTTTGGTCCTCCGGGACTGTTTCTGTATGGGTAACAGGAAGGTACTGACAGTACTCCTATCCTGCCCATCCCTTCATTTCGGCTCCAACCATGTTCAGATGTTGATGCAGACTTTCAAAGGGGAATAGACAGATTTGTGGAGGACAGGTCCATCAAGAACCCAAATTTGTTTGTTTATGCCACCTCTTCAAAGTCCAGCTTGAAGCAGATTACAATTAAAAAAAAACACCAAGCCATTAGACATAAGCAGCATAAAAACGGTCGATAAGAAGCAGACCATTAAAAAGCTGGTAAGATGAAACCTTTAATTAAAAGCCTAGGTATAAATATGTGTTTTAGCCTGGTGCCCAAAAGGAAAGGAGAGGATGACTAAATAGAACATCTGTTTTCAGAGACAGTAATCTTTCAAATGCCAGTTACTGGGAGCAGAAATAGGGAAAGGCTCTGCCCTTCATGCTCAGCTTATAGGCCTTAAGGGGAGCATTGGACTGGCCACTATGTAATACAGGATGCTGGACTAGATGAACCACTGGTCTGATTCAGTAAGGCTACTTGTGTGTTCCGTCCTGACCTTGATGGCTGAGGCTGTCCCAATCTCGTAAGATCTCAGAAGCTAAGCAGGGTCAGCCCTGGTTAGTATTTGGATGGGAGACCAGCAAAAAAGTCCAGGGTTACTATGCAGAGGCAGGTGCTAGCGAATCACCTCTGAATATCTTGTGCCTCGAAAACCATATGGGGTCACCATAAGTTGGCTGGGACTTGACGGTACTTTCCACTACCACCATCACCACTCTTATGTTCTAGGGAATGATAATGTACCTCAGTGAGCATGAGTCAACACAAAACCCAAGTGTAAAATATGCATGTATGTATAGCTTTAACTGAACCCTCAAGAACTAGCTTCTGTTTCCTTCTCATTTGGGTCTTGTGCTTTGGTGCTGACATGTTGTAGTCATTCATTAGTATTCTCCATTAGTATGTACTTCTTCCCAGCTGGAAGCAATGAAGAACCATGTTGTTAAGCTACCAGAGTCTCTGGTAGTTAGCTACTGAGCAAGACTGAAGGATGAACAGGAAGCAGGATAGGTAAGCTCACCCACCATGCCTCAAAGGATGCTACATGGTGTCAGGAGTGGCCTGCTCTTCTAACAAAACCATCTGCTAAGGGACTTCCAGGTTTGGAACCCTGCATTCAACAGAAAGGATGGGGCAGTTTAAACCTCCCTCTGAGATAAATGTTGCTGGGAATTTGGGAGACAACTGGAGAAAATGGGAACAGGCACAGAAATGGAGAATGAGCCAGAGGTTTATAAAACTGCTGTAATGCTACATTCTTTGAGAGAAATGACATCAGAAAGATACTACACCTGATAGCTATGCCAATTCAGCAAACAAGATTCTGGCAGAAGTCCTACTTAATTTAGAATTATTGTAAGCCCAGAAAGAACGCTGTTTTTGCACAGTTTCAGTTCTGTCAACTTCTCTCTGATGAGACAGCAGGCATAGATTCTTTTGTTATAGTATTCAGGGGGAAATCTCAGTTCAGTGTAAATCTGGGGGCTCCACAAACTTGATGCTGAGATTGTCTTTAGCATCTTCAGACAGCAAGCCCAAGGAGGAGCTCCTGGAAAACTCCAATTTGACTGTGGCGTAAGCTGCCAATATTGAGAGAGCAAGGCTCAGCCATCAGCAGTGTCCACAGAGCCCAAAATCCTAGCAGCAAAGTACAGGAATGAATACCCCAGATACCTTGTTTAGGAAGCGAGGTACTGGGGCAATCTTTTCCAACACAGGGCTTTGCAACTATAAAGAACAATTACTGCAAGAGATGTGGGAATGTGATGTCTACAGGCCTAGGCAGTGGCCAGCTTTTTGAGAAACCTGCAGTAAGTGTGTGTGTGTGTGGGGCATTTTGCAAAAATGTCTGAAGCAAAACAAGTTCCTTCTCATCTAGCTAAAGACCTGAAAGATATATTAAAAAGAGCAATGGCTGCACACCAGTAAGCTAATATATGGGGCACTCAGATGCCTGGCACAGCATGATCACTGTAGCCCATTCACCATTTTTTTTTAAAGTTAGATACTAGAGCAGAGGTCAGCATACTTGCCCCAGGATACTGCAGAATGCCTGCAAGGTATGTAGGACAAACATGATGCTAGTTACCTGTTGTGGGGTGCAAGATCAAACCATGGCATACCACTGCAAGTTCATTGCAAGTGTGGCTCTACCATATCCAGCCTAACCTTCTATATCACACAGAAAGGGGACCCACCATCAATGGGCAGGTCACCTGACACTGGTTTGCCATGACATAAGCCTGGCTTCCCCAACCATAGTAAAGGACTTTTCCAAGTATTACTGATGATTTTGAAGGCCTTGGGCACTTTCCAAGAGTGCAGCTTTCTATGAGGACCCCACAGTGCCATCTGTGTACCTTTCAAATCAGTCCTAGAATACCTTGAAGCAGAAGGGGCCATAAGAAGGGTGACCAAATCAACAGCCTGGGTCAGCACCCTGGTGTCAACTCAAAACGGAAAAGAAATGATCACTCAGGTTGTGCCTGAACTGTGGGTATCTCTCAAGGCAGTCAAGTACAATAGCACTTCTCTGTCCCTGTGTTAGAAAATGTATGGCCCCACTGCTGGACCTCCTGATGGCACCTGGTATATTTTGGCTGCTGTGTGACAGAGTGTTGGACTAGATGGGCCATTGGCTTGATTCAACATTGGCATCTCTTATGTTCTTATAGAGTAACATTGCTGGCAAAAAGCTATTTACCATCTTGGATAAGAAAAATGGCTACTAGCAAGTGGTCCTAGATAAAGGATCTGCAGAACTGTGTACCTTCAACACCCCATGCAGGAGACATCCCTTTAAGTAGCTGCCCTTTGGCATCAAGACTATGGTGAGATCTTTCAACAGAAACATGGGGGTCTGGGGGATATTCCAGGTATCCACAACATTGCAGTTGACACAATTATTGCAGCATTCACAAAAGAGGAACACCATGAAGTGCCCTGGCAAGTACTTTGAGAAAACGAGAAGCAGAATCAGTTTTGATAAAGGCAAAATTCAATTTCTGGTGGTTGCCATTAAGTACATGGACCGTATCTTCTTGAAGGATGGTGTGCAACTACATGACCGCAAAACATCATTGCCACATTCCTTCCAGCTGAAAAGGTCTTTCTCCAAAGGATTCTAGATAGTATTCAATATCTGGTTCAATATAAACCCAACAAACCCAGCACTTCTCAAGGCTCTTTTCAGCAATGACATCACTTAACAATGGAGGCACCAAACTTCTCTTGATGAACTGAAGTGGGCCATCACAACAGCACCAGTCCAACAGGACTTCAGTCCCATAGAACAAATAGAAGCCCAGGCTGATACAGCTAAGGATGATCTAGGGGCATGTCTGTTCCAGAAAGGGAGCTCACCCCTACCTGCCATGCCCCAGAGGATACTATATCAAGCTCTCTGCTCACCATCAGTGGTCTAAGTACTCAATGGACCCAAAGTTTAAAATACAGTCAGACAGAAGTATTGGGGGTGGAGAGATTATGGTTTGCAATCTGGGGAAAGGAAGAGATATTTCAGGAAAAACTGTTGACAGCATTATGAATCTATCCTCTTTATAATTCACGGAGGACAGAGCACCAATGAGTTTAAAATTCAGTTTTAGTAAACCTTCGATAATCAGGACTAACCTTTTTTTGTCAGCTAGTCAATGTTGCTTTTAAAATTGGGTGTGGCAAGGTAAAGCCATTATTAAAATGAGCAACGTATTATTATTCTTCATTTAATTCGAACACCGTATACTCAGACTTCAACAATTTCTGGGAGGACAAGAAAACCTAGAGTATCATTATGGTGAGTGCAAGGGTGAATTCCAAAAACAAGCAAGTTTGTACAGTAGTAAATTGTATGATAATTCCACCTTACATAAACTACCTTTCCTGTTTATGGCCAATACTTGCATTTATTATTATTTAATTATATTTAATTATACTGTGCTTTACATATGAAATTCTACTCAGGTCTGTCTGGGACAATGGACATATTATAAATGTTTCAGACATATGTTAATAGCAATTTCTGTATCATACAATAAAACAACTGTGATAATAAAATATAAATTTGGAACATTATACATTAGTCCACTATACTAGACAAATCTTTCTAAAAACCTGAAAAATCCCCAGGTTTGCAGAAAAATCTGAAACCTAAAAACTAATACAACACACACATGCGGGGGCAAAATGATAAAAGGAGGACCTGTAGCTTTAAGAAACAGATGCCCTCAGTGGCCATTGCTAAGCATCCAGAAGAGTTTTGCCAGAATTATAGGCCTGTTTTCAGTCAGTAAAGGGCAGCAAAAAGAGACAAGGCCCTTTCCAGGGTTGCACTGAAGGTGGACTGATTGGGGCCACTGGGCAACTTGATGCCACTCCAGTTGCATAACTTACCTAGGCCTGGCTGCTTGCTACTGTTCAGCAGCAGCAGCCACCCTATGAAAGCCAGTGCAGTGTAGTGGTTAGAATTTCACAGCGGAGTTTGGGAAACCTAGGTTTAAACAAAAACACCAGTCTGCCATAGAAGTTCACTAGCTGACCTTGGGCCATTCACATATTTCCAGCCTAACCTACTGCACAGAATTGTTGTAAAAAAGGAGGGGGGGGAGAGAATGGTGTAAGCTGTTTAGGTCCTCGCTTTGGAGAAAGGCAGGGTATCAATGAACTGAATAAATAATATAACTGAAAATGGGAGGCAATAAAAGGTAGGTTGGTGAATGACTGAGAAGGACACAATGAGGCAGGGAAAGGGAATAAGATATGGAGGTTGCCAGGAGAAGGGAAAGACAAGTAGTAGTGCAGGGACGAAGATACAAAGGAAAGTGAGGTTTTCCCCTCCAAGTCCTTGAATGTTCCCCATCATGCTAGTAGGTTTGGCCCAGTGGCTGGCACCACAAAACTAGAAAAGAGAAAGAAAAAATAGTGGGGGAGGGCAAAAGAGATGCCCAGTGCAAATCCTTGTGGGTTCCCTGCTTGTAAAATATATAATTTATTTAGGCCAAGCTGGCCAACCAAAATAATACAAAGTATGCAAGCTTTTTCAATAAGTCTGAACTCTCCCTAGAAACTAAAATGACTAAACTGAGGCCATAATAGCTGCTGTAGATTTTCTAGGTTGTCTGGCCATGGTCCTGGCATTGTAGGACCTAATGTTTCGCCAGTAGATGTGACTGGCATCCTCAGAGGTATAACACAGAAAGATGGAATACTCTCTGTGTCATAATAGGCGATAATACTTTGATCACAGTACAAGAAGACAAAAGACACTGGAAAAGACAAGAATGCTAGGAAAAGTTGAAGGCAGCAGGAAAAGAGGAGGACCCAACACAAGAGGGATTGACTCAGTCAAGGATGCCGGGGCCTTCAATTTGCATGACCCGAGAATGGCTGTTAACAATGGGACATTCTGGAGATCGTTCACTCATAGGGTCATCACAAGTTGGAAGCAACTTGACAGCACTTTACCACACACACATGCAAGTTTTTGGGTTCTTCAGAACTTTTTACCAGAATGCATGTAAAAAACAAAAAAGGGGAGAGACAGGGGGAAAATAAAAATGTTTCTGGCCCTGACCTTGAGGCTCCTTGTAGAATCCTAGGCAGATTTGGACAAAATACTGTTGAGTGGAGATGGTATCAGTGATCTTCTAGAAGGAAAAAGGGGAAATGGCAGCCTCTTTTGTGTGTGAATGTGTGTGTGTGTATAAGATCAGGGCTTGAAACAGTGTTGTTGCTGTTTTCTTTTATCCTCGTTTTTTAAACATCCCCCAGTGAAGAGTTCTGGAGAACTTGACAGTTTGCACGCTATTTTGTGTTATTTTGATTAGTCCGAATAAAAGGTTTCTGGTGGGGATATTTCTTCAGACCAACATAGCACCCTGCAATCTCTGTAAACAGAGAACAGAAAACTGTTTACAAAACTGCACAAAATACAGTACAAGCTCTGCCATGCTAGATCAGACCAGAAGAGTATATTTCGCCTGTACGCTGCCTACAAAAGCAGCCAGCAAGCCAGACCCAAGAAACTTACCAAGAAGCAGGCATGAGGGAGACAACCATTTTTGTAGTTTAACCTCAGCATTTTGTGATCACAGGTTTGTTGTCACTACACATGGAGGTGCCATTTTTGGTTGTTACACACATAGCCCCACTCTCCATCTTTAATGCCTTCTGAGCACATGGCCATCATGCCATCAGGGGCAATTAATTCTGTAAGTTAATAATGTGTTTTATGAAGAGGTACTTTCTTTCATTAGTCCTGAACCTCCTATTGCCAGTGATTGTGACTGGATGGTTCTGAATGAGCAGTCCGTCTCCAGTGTTGCCCTGCAGCATTCCTACAACAATGGAACAAATTATGACACTGAAGCTGTGAAGAAAATAAAAGCAACTTTACCACTGACTTACCCACTAGAAATATCAGTTGCTGGGGCTGAAGATCCTTTTCCAAATTCTTCACACTCTGTTAAACACAAAAAGCTGTAGGCAAGGTGGTTTGAAACACATAACTACATGCATACAACAATATGGTTTCAACGAAGGTTCCAACAGGGTTCCCCATGATGTTAACTAAAGGACTGTGGACTGGACTGTAGGATAGTTAGGTGGATGGGGAACTGGTTGGAGAACCGCAATCAGAGAGTAGTTGTCAATGGTATTTCATCTGAATGGAGGGAGGTGTCCAGTGGGGTGCCACAGGGCTCAGTTCTGGGCCCAGTATTTTTTAATATTTTGAAGAAGAAGAGGAGGAGGAGATTGGATTTATACCCCACTCTTCACTACCCAAGGGAGTCTCAGAGCAGCTTACAAACTCCTTTCCCTTTCCCTCCCCACAACAGACACCCTGTGAGGTAGGCGGGGCTAAGACAGCTCTGACAGAAACTGCTTTTTTTTAAGAACAGCTGTGCCAGAACTACGGCTTGCCCAAGGTCATCCAGCAGGTGCAAGTGGAGGAGTGGGGAATCAAACCCAGGCACTTAACCACTACACCAGACTGGATGAGGGTGTGGAAGGGCTACCCATTAAATTTGCAGATGACACCAAATTGGGAGGAGCAGCAAACACACCAGAAGATACAGAATTCAATGAGATCTGAACACACTGGAAAAGTGAGCAGATGTGAACAAGATGCAATTTAACAGCAATAAGTGCCGAGTTCTTCATTGTTGTTGTTCAGTGGCACAGTCGAGTTCTCCATCTGGATAACAAAAATGAGGAACATGCATACTGGATGGAGGGATACACTTCTGAGTAGCAGTGTGTGTGAACAAAATCTTGGGGTAAGGGTGGACTGAAGGTTAAATATGAGCAGCCAGTGTGATGCAGCAATAAAAAAGGCTAATGCAATCTTGGGGTGTATCAACAGAGGCACAACATCAAAATCACAAGATGTCATAGTCCTGCTGTACATTGCATTGGTCAAGCTCCTAATTGAGATCAAGACCCTGTGGGAATTGTTATAATTCTGCAGGGCCCTCCCACTGGGCTTTCAGTTGAGGCAGTAGGCAGCCAAAGGGACCCCTCAACCTGTGTACTCTGTAATGTGTGAATCTCCCATCCTGCACAATCTCTCCACCCCCTGTGCCTTTACAGTCACAGAGATCCATTGATGCTATTATGCCTTTATGAACAGTGGATGTGCCGGGAGGAACTTAAATTGCAAGTTTTTCAGAGACACGGACTGAAATGACTTAGAGGAAATTGCTGCAAGCCGCACTTAACTCCCCCCCCCCCCGCATACAGCGGGACGGAAATATAAATCATAAATAAGCCTGGCATGTGACGTCTTACCGGGTGGAACTGATAACCCTTCCCCTCCCCCTCCACATCCGATCCTGATGACGCAGTGGAAAGGGAAAGGGGGAATTGCTCGACCGTTCATCGTCTCAGGGCGGCACCAGAGGGCAGCACGAAATTGGGACTCAGTTTTGAGAGACGCCACTGTCGTTGGAAGCACGGCAAAAACTTACAGGAAGTACCACTGCGTTGCATTTGCAAAAAACAGCTCGCCTCTTTGGAGGCAGACCGGATCGTAAATTGAGACTTCATATGGCTCAAATGTGTTAACCCAGCATCTCTCGACGCACCTAGCTCAGTTGGTTGAATTAAACACTCCAAGTAAGGTTGCCAGCTGCGGGTTGGGAAATACCTGGAGATTTGGGGGTGGAGCCTGAGGAGGGCGGGGTTTGGGGAGCAGAGGGTCTTCAATGGGATATAATGCCCATAGAGTTCACCTTCCAAAGTGGCCATTTTCTCCAGGTGAACTGATCTCTGTTGTAATAGCGGGAGATCTCCAGCCACCACCTGGAGTCTGGCAACCCTACATCTAGTGCCCCATGTCTCCTTTGCGCCGCGTGACATCACCTAATTCCGCGCACTTTTTCTTCCCTCCCTAAAGGCCAGGTTCATAGCAGCTACCCTCCTGGGGCATTCAAAATGCTTTTTTCTAATCTCACTGCCTGCCCCTTCCCCGGCGCTTTTTCTCCCGTGTTTTCCAACGGCACCGATGGTCCAGGGCAGAGACGCTCGAGCAGCACCTGGATCCTTGGCTCCACCATTCTCCTTCCCTGCGTTTTCGGAAGCGCCTTCCATAATGCGGTGCACCTGAGCGTTCCTTGCAAGCACATCGTTGCAGGGCCAACGGCCCCTTTAAGACTCCTTGGAGCGCTCGGAGGGGCGGTGTTCTCCGTCCTCTGTGACGTACAGTGTTTTGCGTTCTTGTCTCCGGGGAGACAGCTCCGCAGAATCAGACTCTTGGAGCTGGACTAAATGGAGGTGGAGGTCGCCTTTGCCAAGGCCCCGCCTCCTGCCGTCAAGGCAGCAATGGTTGGCTCAGGATTTTATTTTTTTTATCCTCCTTTTTCTTCTGACCTATTTGGAATCAAACTCGGTCCTTCTTCCTCTCTTGTTCATTTCTGTTATATGCCTTTGAAACTCTGCCAAGCTGGATCATATTAAGAGGCGGAGTAAGTTTATAGTTGCTTCAAAATAACTGGCAGTGGCTGGGAAGCCCAAATATATCTGTACTGCATGCGGTTGCCAACCTCCAGGTGGCACCTGGTGCTCTGCTGCTATTACAATTTATCTCCAATCGACTGAGGTCAGTTCCTCTGGAGGGACTGGCTGCTTTGGAGGGTGGACTTTGTGGCATTTTCTCGCGCTAAGGTCCCTCCCCTCCTCAAACCTCACCCTTCCTAGGCTCCACCCCCAATTTCCTAACCCAAAGTTGACAACCCTATGTATCTTTTCAGTATTTGCAGACAACATCATAATCAGTGGTAAATTTTTAGTATGCCAGGAGCAAGCATTATTTCCGTCCTTCCGTGACCTGTGAAGGTCTCATGGAACACAGACACAAGAGCCCCTTTCTTCCCATTGAAACAGAAACAGCTGTGTATGTGGGCCTAGCAGGGCCCTTGTCAAAAGACTGCCTTCTTGGTTTCCCTTTCAGAAGAAAAGTTAGAAGCTATGTCAACAAGTTTGCCCAAATGAGCAAGCTCCACACAGCTTTAATTCTGCCACAGGAAATCCAGTGGGATACCAAATCAATGACAGTAGCAGGTGCATTGGAGCCACTCCAATCCTAGAAACTCTTGCTGGGCTAATTAACAGAAGAAATGATTTAGCAGCATTACTTTACTTCTAGGGTAGCCAGTCTCCAGCTGGAGGCTGGAGACCTCCAGGAGAGAGGGATCAATTTGCCTGGAGATGATGGTCACTTTGGAAGGTGGACTCTATGGCATTATACCCCATTGAGATCCCTCCCCTCCCCAAACCCCACCCCCTCCTCAGTTAATACCTCCCAAATCTCCAGGTATTTCCCAACCTGGAGCTGGCAGTGGCAATCCTATTTACTTCTGACTTTGCAAGGTTGTGTTCGGGCATTCAAACACATGGTCCGAGCAGAGAGTGGATTGGGAGCATGTCTGCTGGTCCCAACTTCTATGGATTATTAGGTTGAAGGCCCACACCATCTGGAGCACTGCAAAACAGAGCGCTCCAATCACACATATCCCCGCTTGTCTCTCTCTATATCTAGGTGCTGTTCTAAGCAAACCAGCCCAACTGCCACATGCAGGCCATGCTATGCTCAGAACAGCTCACAGAGCTTAATACTGCCGATCAACAGGTACAACTTTTTGAAAAAGATGACAACTTTTGCACAGGCACAGAGGTGACGTGACAGTCCTGATGTGATTGTGATCACAAAATTGTGATATGAATGATGTCTTGGGGATATTTGTTCCTATGCAAGTCTATGGAGGATTTTGGTGTAATGGTGTAAGTGGTTGGAGTGGCAGGATCTGGGAAAGCCAGACTGGAATCTGTAGTCTGCTGTGGAAGCTGACTGTGTAGTCTTGGGCCGGTCACACGCACTCGGCCTAACCTACCTCACAAGGTTGTTGGGTGGAAAAACCAGAGGAGTGAAGAACGATGTAAGCCTCTTTGGGTCTCCACTGGGGAGAAAGGTGAGTTATAAATGTAGTATATAAAGAAAGAAATATTGGGCAGTCCTGGAGCTAAGGAAAATGACAGCAGGTGACGCTGTGATCCTTGCTTACGATGTGTTTGAAAAATCAAATCTCTTGATATGTAGTGGTTGGGGAAATTCTGTTTCACTATCTGTAGAAGTGTGCTTGCACGTGGAAGTGTATATCTTGAATAAAACTTTGTTGGTCTTAAAGGTGGCACTGGGCTCAGACTCTGTTCTCCTGCTTCTGATCAACACGGCTACTCACCTACACAAATTTAACCCTTACAGTGCTTGTTTTCTCTTGAATTGCTGACTTGTTTGCAAATGCAAGCACAATTCCATCCCTACAGCAGGCCAGCATTGATGAGCATAGAGGCAGACAGCCAATCACTGCTGTTGGCTCATTGCTCACTTTTGGCACATGCTTACTGGGGGCTGAGGGCACCTGTCATTTCCTTGCCAGTTCAGTTCAGTTCAGGTGGCCATGGCAACTACAGTTCCCATCAATCTTGGCAGGAGATCAGGCTGGGAAGAATAATTTATGGTAAAGATGGTCCCTGGACCTTCATTTAAAGTCCTGCAGCAGGTTACACTCTCCCTTTTGAAGATTGGTTTGGTGTCTTGGTGGGAAGAAATGTGTGGAGGTGGGACTGGGAGGGGAGAGGACAGGCTCAGGCAGCTGTGTGCGTGCATTTTAGAAGTATCTCATTAAACATGTGGCAGTGCCCATGGAGTGTTTTTTAAGTGTTCAACAGGAACTCTGGCAAAAAAGTGTGCATGTTGAGTTTGAGCATGTCAATACCTGCAGCATCACTGACTGCAGATGAAGAATTCAGAAGAACTTTTCATCCACCCCCATGGCAGATGTGTGCAGAAAGAGAGCTTTAAATGTAGTTGTGGATGCGTAAGAAACCTGGCCTTTTCAATGGCTGCTCTTGTGCTATGAAATTCAAAAGGCACTAATGCTGATGTCTTTTGGGGGAGGCAGGCTTAAGACTGCTCTATTTCTATGGGTCTTTTCCAAAATAGTGCCTGTCTTAAGTTAGGGCATAAATTAAATTCTCTGTGATGGGCCATTAATTTGTACTGGCTGGAGTTTTTTGGGGGGAACCTATGGCCCTACACTGCAATTTTTTGTCTTGTTTTTTGCTTGGCATGTGGCCGTGTTTTATAAGCCACCTTGAGCTGAATAGGGGAGGTGGAATATAAATGTTTTCCATTATCAGATTTTGACTTGATTGCCTAGTAGGAAGATTGATTTATAATTGCATCTCAGCCTTTCTGCACTTCGCAATGCAGTGTGATTTCATCAGGGTTGCCAGTCCCCTAGTGGGGGCAGGGATCTCTCACCCCCAGGTCCCATTTCCTGTCATTGCTCCAAGCAATGGTGAGAGAAAAATAACAGCAATGGTCTCTGGGCCAGTGGATTGACATCCCTTCCAAAGAAAACCCTGAAGTGACATCAGATCTCTGGAGGAATTTGCAGAAACTCTATGGTAAAACAATAGTTTCCAGTGATTCCTCAAGATGACTGATGCCACAGTGAAAATCTGGTCTCATGAAAGAGTTTCCAGCAATTCCTAGAGAGGCATGATGTCACTTCTGGGTTCCCATGGGAGTTCTGTCACACCGTTACTGACAGCCCCCTTCCATGTTCTTGCCCCCTTGTCTCCCACTGGTTGCCATGCCATGCCTGGAAACTCTGTATAGGTGTGTGAGAGTGAACCTTTTCAGTAGCAGAAGCTTCTCTGGTTCCATAGAAACACTTGCTTTTCATGTACTTTTGAGCCAGTGAGTTGTTACAAAATACAAAAATGTACAAACAGTGCATATTAGAAAACCTAAATACTGCACTGTTGAGATTGTTACTGTGTTATTGTATAACTAATCTAAACCATACCAAAAATGCTTAAGAATATCCCATATATGATAAAACAACGAAGGTTTTTTTTCCTGTGCAAAATGTGTGTGTATTTTAGCTGCACAAGCAACAAAAATTCCCACTCTATGAATAGAACATCAGCTCCACCCTGTTTGGTGAATGGAAATTTTTTGACTGATCAGAGCTGTTGACATAGAAACATTTTCAAAGTTTCCAAACAATTCTTTTGTATAACCCCTGTGGGATACTACTATCCTTTTTTGATATGGTATGAGGAGTCTATTCATGGCAGTAAAATTAAACATGTGCATACATGTATGCAAATTTGGAATATAAAATTATGATTCCCCACCATTTTATTACAGTGCCTAAATAAACTGAGGGCTACTTCAAACACAATTGATTTCCTACACAAAAGAAACCAATTTTGTAGAAATTTCTGTGCAGGAAATCCCATGAATCCCATGGCCAGGTCATCACATGTGATAAATATGCTTGTGCCTATTCTTATTAGATGAATGCATATCAGTCTTGCTTTGCTGAGCTAAAGTCCTTGCATGTAGTCCCAGTGATACCAGTTGACCTACCTTATCAGCGAATGAAGATGCTTGCATTTGATCTGCATTTAAATATGTAAAGTATTTGGATACTAAAAGAGGGTGAGCAATGATGGACCTGTCAGTGAGGCCTGGAATGATGATTAAACATTCTTTCCAAATGGAGGATCTGAGCCCCAGAAGAGTTGCAGAGTGGAATCTCTAGTTCAGGCTCTGCCATATGATAAAGATGTCCCCACATTTATCATATTATTGTAGCCAATTCATTGCTTGCACATCTGTTGAACATATTTGAACAGACGTCAGCCTCAAGAATCAGTTTGTTTTTCTTCTAAAGCATCTTGACTTCAATGAAGAAGTTTCCCCTGTCCTCTTTTAAAATATTACTGTGCATCTCAAATACATAACTTCACATTAAAGAATTCATTTAAAGTGATTTCAGCTGCAGTTGTAAGGACACTTCCCTGGGAATAAGCCCCACTGAATAACATGAGACTTACTGTCGAGCCTATCTGCTTAGGATTGCTCTCGTTCTGTCTTGGGGTATTAGAACTGAGATATAATGGATCCAGTCAGTTTTCTGATGGTGAAAAAGGAAGAAGGGGTCTCCTTTGACACACACACCCAAAGCTATGATGGGGATCATAGGACTTGCATAGATAAAAGCCATGTGGGATGGTGGCTGTACTAAGGAGAGGGGGGAATGAAAAAGCTGGCAGGATCCAAACTGTTATGTAAATCTTCAGCCAGATGCAACATTATTTCTCCTATTTTGGCATTAAAAAATCAACAATAACATATATAAAAAGTCTTATTCTCATGTACTGTAGATAAACATGGAAAGATAGGGTTTATTGGGAAAAAGTACAACTTATATTTAT
The DNA here is from genome assembly GCA_029375565.1 of Gekko gecko. Classification (NCBI taxonomy): domain Eukaryota; kingdom Metazoa; phylum Chordata; class Lepidosauria; order Squamata; family Gekkonidae; genus Gekko; species Gekko gecko. The sequence goes on from JAPDNY010000008.1 coordinate 113,835,269, forward strand.
AATTGGCTTAAATGGTTTGTGACTGATTTGATTGTCTGTTTAAAATAATTGCTTGCCAGGTAGGATAGCCGCACAGCAAGGGCAGGGGGAGGAGAACACAATCAGGCTGTGTGAGAATGAACATGTGTAAAAAGCCAATTGCATTGCATTGTATTGTTAGGAAGGAATCGGTGCAGCAAACTGCTGAACACCCACAAACTGGCCGACAAGCAGATGAATAGTCCCCACCCCCAAATCTCCTCCATTTGCAAGGGACAAACAGGATGTGAGCTGGTGGGTGTTTGAACACCCCTGTGAACAAGCTGTGTGTGCAAAGTGCCGTCAAGTTGCAGCTGACTTATAGCGACCCCGTAGGGTTTTCAAGGCAAGAGACTAACAGAGGTGGTTTGCCTTGGTCTGCCTCTGCAAAGCGACCCTGGAATTCCTTGGTGGTCTCCCACCCAAGTACTAACCAGGGCCGACCCTGCTTAGCTTCTGAGATCTGATGAGATCAGGCTAGCCTGATGAACACTGTTTTTAACTATTAACTTTTTTTTTGCCTTCAAAGTGCAGCCGACTTATAGTGACCCTGCATGGTTTTCAAGGTAAGAGACATTCAGAGGTGGTTTGCCATTGCCTACCTCTGCATAACAACCCTAGACTTCCTTGGTGGTCTCCAATCCAAATGTTGACCATGGCCAACCCTGCGTATCTTCCGAGATCGGGCCTGGGCTATCCAGTTCAGGCTCATGAACAAGTTATCACATATTAAACACCATATGGCTTCCATCATCCCGATGCATTTCAAAAGCACCCTTTCACACATTCAGCTGCCAGTCACCAAGGGTGATCAAATGACGTGCATTCAAGTGATCAAACAGACCTATGATGAGATTTGCAAATGAGTAGGTTTTTAAGATGACTTGAAGAGGAAGGAAATAAGTACTTAAATGGGGAAACCCAACGTGAACAGGGTACGGAAAGAGTTCAAGAATAGTGGTACTTCCCTCTTTACAAAGCTTGACGCTTCTGCTGGGGACTTGGCAGCCTCTCTGCTTGCTCAGATGGTTTTCATTCTGGCCTGGAAACATCACTTAGGAAGTTGTTGGCATTCTTTTCTTATGCCGTAGGTTGCGCTCAGTTATCCTCTGCGTTGATATGGTCAAAAGGTGATGTTTGTCCATTGACACCTCCATGTTTGTCCCTCTGGCTCCTCCAGAGATAAATGCAAACACCATCCTGGGAAGTGACAGGGAAGAGCAGCTGCAGACATTGCTGTGTTGGCATCCTTGCTTTCAATATCCTGGTGAGGTCACTTTTGGAATGTACAGTAGCTATTCTAAGGGCAGTGTCAAAATTTAAAGGCTCCTGAGCCGGTGTCACAATTTAAAGGCTCTCCAAGTTCTAGGAATCTTGCAGCCCTCGTGGTCCAGTAAGTCTACCCCAGGCAAATGACACACACATGTACACACACACAGAGAGAAGCAAATGAAAATACATGTACCCAAAGGTCTCCTTCTTCCACACCCTGCATAGGCATCAATACTGCCATTTTCTCTGCCATCAGAGTTGTGTGGACAGTTTGAAACAGTTCAAAACTGGAAAATGGGCTCTTTCAAGCAAGCGTGGGCACATTTTTTCTCTCCACTGTCCTATCAAATCAAATACAGAAGTGGTTTTACCAACTGCTATGTAGAAAAACAGGCTTCTGTTTTAGTGCAGGATTTGAAAACCAAAAAAGGAAATCTAACTTTCAGTCAAATCTGACCTTGGTCTTCAGTTGCCGAACTGCTGTGGTGAGCAGCAAATATCCAGAAACTGCAAAAACAGTCCATGAATCAGATAAGCCTGGAGCAGAGATGGGCAAATGTGGAGTTCTCAAGATGCTAGGAAAGATCCAGGGAATTTTTTAAACACCATATTCCTGATGTGTTACTCATGGTGTGTCTCTCCAGATGAACTGTCAGAAAAGCTTTCTATTCCCGTCAAAGTGGCAAGTAATTTATCATGGAAGGCAAACAACTGCAGAAGGGCAGTTCGGGTCTACTGCAAAGTAAAAACACAAGAAAGACCGGGCAACAGGCTTAATCTTGAACTAGGACACCACTTCTTGAGGGGTCACTTTCTGGCTCTGAGACTCTGTTACTGATGTCATGATATGTGTATGTGACATGCTTTTGAATGTCATAAAGTACTCTAAAAATGTTAAAACGTTATTCTCATACAAGGATAAGAGGATCTTGCTAGGAGTTTTCAGCCTGTGTCAGAGCATTAGTCTGGAGTAGCCAACTTGAGTTAGTTTGTTGCCAGCTACCTCCCTTAGGCTGCGTTCAGACGGCCAGTCAATCGCGCCATGAGCCCTCCTAAAATTTTATCCCGATTTTTTTAATCCAGCCTAGCACAACCAGACGCCCCCCCATGAAATAGCCTCACTGCGCGTTGTTCCCGCCATGATTTGTCTACACGGCATCCACCGAGGATTTTTTTAAAAAAAGTTTTGTACATTCGCATAGGCAAGGCTGCGCCTCCTTGGAGAACTGAGGCGATCGCGGAGGGTTTTCAGCAAAGTCCCGGTCCTCCCCTTGCCATTGCCATCATGATCAATGGAGGGACTATTTTGCAAGTTAGAACAGTCCTTCCCCCCTCCATCTCCCATCGCGGTAACATCTTGTCCCTAAAAGAAATAAGCATGAATATTACATTCCTCGTAGCGCTTATCGCTGAATGCGTTTCCTCGTTAAAGCGCACATGGGGTTTCAATTTTTTAAAAATCGCGCCCCGTCGGCTCAGTCTGACGTCAGACCGAGCCGACGGGAGCATCGCGCGCTAATGGAGTGACCAGATGGAAGAAAGTCTGCAGTTGTTGCGCGGGTAAGCGAAAACCCTACATTGAAACTGCTGCTTTTTAAATCAGGATTGGAGGCGCAGCAGAATGGGATGCCTATGGGACCAGAATATTTCCCAGATGTTTCTGTCTGGTCGTGCATTTTTGATCCGCAAGGGAGTCGTTCCTATGGCAGATCAAAAGATCCGTCTGAACACACCCTTAATATGGTAATCTGAATTTAGTGTGTTGCTCTGAATAGGTGACTAGCTGTGTTGGTCTGCAGTAGAAGAGAAGGAGTACCTTAAAGATCAACAAGAGTCCTTCTTCTAGGGTATCTGACGAAGGAAGCCTTGACTCATGAAAGCTTTCACCCTGGAGACATTATTGGTCTTCAAGGTGCTGCTGAACTTCAATCTTGCTCTGAATTAGGTATCAGCCACTAGAATAACTTTTTTTAATGGACTGAGTCTCATAACTCCCTGATGTGTCTTTTTAAAGACTTCCAGTTGACAGTACCAACTGTTATTGTTTGGCAGGTTCTAACACAGCATGATTCAGGGTAACAAATGTGTGGAATTTTTGTCAGTAATAAGAGCAGATGGTTTTGGACTCCAGCATAATAAAAGTGACTAGATATAAATGTTTGTGAGGGAACTGTTTCACAGAAGGATATTTAAACCCACTTTTCCCTAAGAGGTAGTGCTAGGCGTGTGGGAAAGACTAAACTGTTAGATTTTAGTGTAATTAGAACACGAACCGGCTGGGAGGACATCCAAGGGGCACCTGCCTATCACAAGGAATAAGTCAATGACAACTGGAGAAGTTCTGCTGAGTCCTTCAAAAGTCACATATTTCTTTCGGAGGCAAAGGTGGTCGTAACCTTTCTGGCTAACATTCCAAGCACTCTAAAAATGGAAACATTACACCAAATGGAGGAAACCAAGAATACTCAGCATCTGGGTTTGTGGGTTTCTGATATTCTTTAGGCTGGAAGAGGCCAAGGGGATATCTGTGCAGAGTGACACACCAAGAAAAATGCACAGCCGGAAATATGAAACAGGGAGATAGTGCAACATTCTTCCTGCCACCTTTTGCACTTACAAATGCCAACAGGCTGAGGTGACATCTGGCAATGTCAAACAACAGTTGTTCTTCCTCTGTACTGGCAGCAATGTGAGGCATCATTGACTAAAACCCCAGAGGCCACACCAGCGAACGTTCTGCCATCTGTGTATCTTATCAGTGTGCTTATTGGCATAATTGCACTATTCAGGGGAAGGGGCACAATTATGCAGGGCACTGAAGCCCCACATAACTGATCAGGGAAATGCCACCCAGAGACGTCCCTTTCCTTGGCCTTCTGAGACTTTACAACAATGTGGATCAGTGTAAAACCTGAGATTCTCAGGAGGCTGAGTTTGTACCCACTATGAGTTGTTGCACTTGCACTCTTATCGTGGAATATATGGAAGATCATGGCTGGCTCCAGGAGGTGGCCAAGGTCAGGCATCTTCCAGGGCTCCAAGGCTGGCAAAGGGTCCACCACCTCAGTTATACCACCATTCTCACTTTGCACGGAGCGAGAAGACCAGGGCAATATAACACTAGTCTCTGATCACACACCCTGATTACCAGGTTTAGGGACTGTTGTGCTCCAGCGCTGCTGATAATCTTGTCGAAGACGCATAACATAGCAAGGATTGCTGAACTGCATAAGATCAAAGGACAATGAACAGTTCTCCGTTTGTTCTGCCCAATTCCAAATGCTGTCCTTTCTTGCAAGCCTATTCAAATGTTTAAAGAAAGGTAGCGGGACACTTAATATTTGCAGGGGAGGGGAGATTTCCAGTAGGCCAAAATGGGCTGCTTGTGTTTGGACCTATATACCAATCAGCTGTAAGAACAGAGGAAGGAGTTGTGCACCACAGGCTCTGTCTAAGCTGGCTAACTTGCCACAATACGATATAGATGCTGCAGGGCAAGGCATTGGCCAGATGGGAACTTGGGGGCTGTTAACGGTTAACACTACATAGTGCTTTCAAGCATTTGACATTATCTTGTGCAGTCCTCATAACAGTCCATTAACTATCATCCATACGTTGCAGGTAGGGTAGTGGTGGAAGCTGACAGTGGCTGGCTTAGTAAGTTCCTGGCACAGGCAAGCTTCCAGCTGAGTACTTCCCTGTTCACAGCTCAGCTCCTAAGCCATTGTGGCACACCAAAAGTATCTAGCAGATACTCTTGCAAAGCAGATACTCTTCTCTGTGATGCAGCCTGTTTAACCACTTCAATGATCTAACACCTCATTCTCCCACAATCAGGCCTGAGTGATAGCTATTTGAAGCAGTGTAAATGGTGTTGGGGGCAGGAAGTGGAACATTGTAAGGTGGACTTGGGAGACCAAACCATGCAGTGCAAGGTAGAAATGGCAGGACATAAAGAGACAGAACTGCTACCTGACACTGACTCTGAGAACCAGTCTACCAGACCAGTAGTGTTTCTATGGCTCCAAATGGAGGTTTTCCCCCAGCTGTGTTCCCCGAGATTCTTTTTTAGTCAGAAGTTTTATGAAGGCAGAGCATATGGTTTACCACTGAGTTATATCTTGGGGTGTCTAGCCAACGCAAGTCAACCTTAGGAGGGCACTGATGTTGTTCTCTGACCAACAAGCAAGTTGTTTTTCTAGAAAACTGAACAGCCTGCCCAGTTATTTTTGCAAAATATTTATTTAAAAAACTAGAGTAAATATGGCAACAACAAGAAAAAAAAAGCTTAAATAGCAAAAAGGACAAGACACAGGCTGGTAACGTGTTATTTTAGCCAGTCTTTACAATGTCGATGTCAAGTATGTCTTCCCAAAGGGCAGCCACATGTAAACAACCGGGATATATTTATAGATGGGGTCTACTTTTAACAGCTCAAAAACATCTCAGGGCTTTTTTTTTTTTTTGCAACCCAAACCAAAGCAGCTCTCACAAAAGCACTGAGCCTCTTCAGCTCTTGCTGAAATGGATGGATGACAAAGAGGGTCAAACATTCTGCAGGCCAATGAGACTGTTTTCTTGTAACAGGGCAAACCTATTTAAAATAAATAAATAACCAACAGAAGCACAGCAACGAGGGCAAAGTGCCTTCTGCTCCTGTGTTCCTGTCTTAACCAGTAAGGCAGATCTTTCCCAATTCCACCCTGCAATTCTTGTTTATGAGGCCAGTATGGATAATGTCCACACTTTCCACCTCAGAGGCAGCTGTGACTGTAGCAGAACAAGCTGGTAGAATCCTAAAGTGATGGGTGTTCCACTGCAGCTGAAGGACTGCATTTTTGAATGCTCCCCCACCAGCCCAGGGTAGCCCAATCCCATCAGATCTTGGAAGCTAAGCATTGTCAGCCCTGAATAGTATCTGGAAGGATGACCTCCAAGGAATACCAGGGGTGTGATGCAGAGGCAGGCAATGCCAAACCACCTCCAATCTTAGGATCTCCTGGCTATACCACACACACTGCCATACAATTATTATTATTAATTATTACTAGGGTGTCAGCATACCAGGAGTAGTGGCAGGAGAATTCCAAAACTGTATGGACCATTTTAGCTTCAAGACTCTCACCACCTCATCCTGCACAGCCATAAGCTGCCTTTTTTTTTTTGGCTGTGTGTTAAACAAAACTTTGCTTTTCAACAATGGATTCCGTCTCTTAAAAACACAGCCAATGTGTTTACCAAATAAACTCCTACTTTCTTTTTCCAATTAACAGGATAAACTTGCCTTCCATCAATTTACTGCCCTGTGACCTGTGCTTTAACAAAGAACCCAAGGGAGGTGGGGAAGAGTTACAAAATGGTAGGCTAAGGAAGAACCCTACTACTTACGAAGACATAGTTGAATACATTTTAAAAACCATGAATGAAAAGAACACTATGTCCAGACAACCACATCCGTCTCACTAATTACACAAGAGGCATCACGGACAGCATGTAGAAATAGTGACGTTGATCCCAAGGTTTCCATTGTCTGCAAAAAGGTGAGCTATGGCAGTGTCGAAAACAAGACAGTCGCTGTTCATGATGGCCGCCGCCACACCGTCATGGATGGACCGCGGTGTGGCCTCCCAGGTCAGCCTCCGCCGGTTGCCGTTCAGTTCGAGTCTGTAGGCAAAGTTCTCAGCTTGCTTGCGGGTGCCGATCAGCAGGACGATGGCAAAGAACTGCTGGTGGCCCTCATACTTCTCCTGCTTCTCCAGCACGAGCATGAAATGGTGCCCGAAGCAGGACTGCATCATCACCCAGTCGACGGCCCCCGGCAGGTTAATGTCTGTGGCTAGGAAGACAATATCTTCTCCTTGCAGGGTGGTGATGCTCTTGTGGGCGTGCATGAGGTGAGACATGACCGCTTCTAACGAGCCCTGCCATTTGCAAGAGGCCCCGGGACATGGACAGGAATACGGGCGGTATTCACAAATGTCTTCGTGCTCTGGCTTTTCCGTATGGTGGAGTGTCAGTGAACAGCCCGTGGTGGCATACTGCAAGGAAAGAAAACAGAGCAAGGTTGTTAACGCGAGGGGTCTTTTAGAAGTCGGTTTTAAGTTTTGTCTGGTCTTCAAGCCAGTCGTGTCTCAGGTCTGACAAATCCTGGAGGAAGGACACACATTCTCATGAATAGATACGGGGCATCGTTTTATGTAAATATAGATCTGTCCAAGTTGACAGTTTGGTGTAGTGGTTAAGTGCGCGGACTCTTATCTGGGAGAACCGGGTTTGATTCCCCACTCCTCCACTTGCACCTGCTGATGTGACCTTGGGTCAGTCACAAGCTCTGGCACAGCTGTTCTCTCAAGGACAGTTTGTGTTAGAGTTCTCTCAGCCCCACCTACCTCACAGGGTGTCTGTTGTGGGGAGGGGAAGGGAAAGGAGTTTGTAAGCCGCTCTGAGACACCTTTGGGCAGTGAAGGCGGGGTATAAATCCAATCTCTTCTCTTCTTCTTGACACATAAATACTTATTACCTTGTTTGGTCTAGGTTTTGGTACTAAGATTATCATGGTTTTTGAGATGTACCTCTTGAGCTTCTTTGGGAGCTAAGCATCAGAAAAGCAGGCTATAAATATGATCAATAAATGTTAGAGCAGCAGATTACAAGCTGCTTTCTCCCAACAGATTCATCCTCAGTGTTACTATTACCTTCAAAAACAGGCTAGCCACTAACATGATCTATTGCGGCATAATCACTGTCAAGCCAGGATTAACGATTGGATGGGATGGGCCACGCCTTTAAATCGGGGGTTCTCCACTTTTTCTAAGCCGGTGGACACTTTTAGAGATTTGAGAAACTGTAGTGGGCACCACCAGTCAGTCAAATATTTTATTACATATAGCCATAGGCCATTACAAGTTGCAAAGCCACAAAATACAATGATAAATAAACCCATAAAACTAGAATATAAAAAGTTGTGATGAAAACTGATGAAAACTTAACAGACTACAATTTCAAGAAACCACCCTCAACAATACCCTCTCAGACCTTAACTTCTTTGCTGCAAAGGCAAACAGAGAGACAAACTGGCTGTGCCATGTGGGACAGGACCACTAACAAAATGGTTGCCATTGGTACTACGTTGGAGACTACTGCTTTAAATGTAATAATCAGAAAAGCAGCCATTACACTGCTGTGGTCAACAGGATGCCATTGTGATGGCTAGGTGGGGTTTGAGAGGCCTGTACAGACCACTCCTCTCCCCCCTGCAGTTACCTCACAACTCAAGACTGTATAAAGAGAACTTTCACTAACTTTGTTCATGGAGGCCTTTTACTTACAGTCCTAAACTGTTCTCCTCCCTCCCTCCGGCTGTGAGAATATAATTGTCTCCAGGGGTCTTTTCGTAGAAGAACAGCTGCAGGAGCTCATTAGCATATGGTATGCTAATGAGCTATTAGGCTATTAGCATATGCCACGCCCCCTGACATCACCGGAAGTGATGTCAGAAGGGGAAGCAAAAGGGGGGGAAGCATCTTCAAAAGCCTCCCCTTCCCTTCCCCAGCTGGTCTGGGTGGGGGAGCTAAGAGAGAAGGGGTTTAAAGTTTAAACTCCTTCTCATGAGAGTTGGGCCACAGAAGGAGGAAAGAGGGAAGGAAAGAGAGAGAGTACAGAGAAGGAAAGAAGGAAGGAAAGAGGGAAAGAAAGAGAGGGAAGAAGGAGGGAAACAGGGAAAGGAGGAAAAAGAGAAGAGAAGAAGGTGGGAAGGAAAGAAAGAAAGAAAGAAAGAAAGAAAGAAAGAAAGAAAGAAAGAAAGAAAGAAAGAAAGAAAGAAAGAAAGAAAGAAAGAAGAGGAGAGGAGAGGAGAGGAGAGGAGAGGAGAGGAGAGGAGAGGAGAGGAGAGGAGAGGAGAGGGAGAGGAGAGGAGAGGAGAGGAGAATGAGGGAAAGAGGAAAAAGAAAGAAGGAAAGGAGGGAATGAAAGAAATTCAGTGGCAATTCAGCCCCATTATACCCTATGGGCCATTGAAGTCAATGGTGAAAACATAGGGTATATTCTGGGGGCTGGAGGGGAGGGGTTTGAGGGATAGGCTCCAAGATCACAGGATAGCTGATGGAGCCTCTCCCCAAGATACCCACCACGTTTCAAGAACATTGGACCAGAGGGTCCAATTCTATGGGCCCCAAATAGGTTGCCCCATTTCTCCATTGTTCTCTATGGTGGGAAAAAAAATTATTTTTTTCCCACCATAGAGAACAATGGAGGGAATAGGGGCAACCTGTTTAGGGGCCCATAGAATTGGACCCCTGGTCCAATGTTCTTGAAACTTGGTGGGTATCTTGGGGAGAGGCTCCATCAGCTATCCTGTGAGTTTGGAGCCTCTCCCTCAAACCCCTCCCCTCCAGCCCCCAGAATATACCCTATGTTTTCACCATTGACTTCAATGGCCCATAGGATATAATGGAGCTGAAATTGACATTCGGCTGCCTGAAAGACTCTCCGGGACGCCGGCTGGGGGCGGGGCTTGGCTCCCCCCCGAAAAGACCCCTGATTGTCTCCCATTCCATCCTTCTCAGTAGATCATGATTGCCAATCATCTGGCTTTAAATTGAGCAATTACATTCAAATGCCAAATTCTTGGTACTGGTGCCTTCTTTGAGAAGAAGGAGGGGTGGGGGGAGGGAACACTGTGGTTCTGCTCTCTTTTTATCACCACAACAACCCTGTGGGGTAGGTTAGGCTAACAGGGGGACTGGCTCAGGGCCACCCAGTTAGCTTCATGGGAGAGAGGGGATTTGAACTTGCTTAACATGCTAAGTGGTGTAGTGCATGATTCAGACAGTAACATTTCAAAATAAAAGTAAAATATTAAAAAAAAATTAAACATTAATGATGTTACCACTAGAAATCCCTCGACTATTCAGATCTTTCTGGAATGAAAAGGTCTTGCATTGCTTCCATAATTTTTATGGCCACAAAATTAACCGTAACAGCTTGAACAGCAGTTTGTACAACATTATTACCTGTTTTAATCAAGACTTAAGTAGCAGTGCAGTGTGGCACTGGTCCAGTACATTGGTTAAAGCTGCAATTCTGAACACACTCACCAACACATCAGTCTCACTGAACTTTTGAGTAAACAAGGTTGGTGCTACATTTGGTTTGAGCTGTGCACAAGAGAGAGGCTGCAGTCAGGTGGCGCAAATAAGTTGAAAATCGGCCTGTGAAATCCTGGTCTGAATGACCTCCCTCCCTGTCCCCCAAGATGAAAGCCTTGTTGGTTTGAAACTGACTGACCCAAATTTGTTGCAGCACTTGCAGTGGGTGCTTTAATAAACTGCAGTTTGTTTTTCACCTGCACACCAGTATTCTAGAGATCCCGGAATAGAATCCCGGTATGTAGGCAAGAAACAAACTGCAATTTAATAAACTGCTCAATTAAGACATCACAGCACTTAAAAAAAATGTCTCAACCAAGAACTGTTTGATCTGAGCACAGCACGTACGAGGCAAAAGAAGCATTGTGAAGTGCATTGTACTCAGAACACTGGTGTAAGGCTCTTCATTGTCATGGCCATTTTACAGACAGAGAAACGAAGGCACAGCAGAAATCTGAATCTAGCGTTCCTGTGCTCAAATCTAACGTCAACCACTCAACAGCACTGTCTCTGAATCAAAGTCAGTGGGACACTGGGTTGCTGACCAACCCCCACCCAGCAACATGTAGATACACTTGACTCATGGTGTTGTATGTTTTCAAGCCTCCCTTGCTGGTGAAACTGAGATGAATGCATGCCAAATGAATTGTGTGCCTTTCTTCTGAGAACAAAGAGTCACAGGCAGCTAATTGGGTTTATTAAAATTGGTAAAAGATCCCCTTTGTGTATTATGTTAAAAGCATTTTAAAGTCATTTCTCATGCTGATAAAACTGTAGTGTTGTAGAGAACTTGAATTCAGAATCTAAATGTTTACTTACATTGAGCTCAATATTAAAACTGGGCTCTGTAGACACCCTTAACATGCACAAAGGGATTCAGGAAGTTTCTTAGCCTTTAAATACTTAACTGGAAACGGATGGCTACACAGAAAGTCTTTCAGCAAGGAAGCTTTTAAATCGGCGTGTGATTTCTGAGTGGCTGGTGGCTGCTGTGCGCCAAACCTTGTGAACATTCTCACTAGCTGTTAAAAATTAATTAGGTTTGCAGGACTTGCGTGAAGTTCATGGCAGTCGCTGAATTGCTCAGAGAGCATAATCCTGGCGGTGGCTGCAGCTTGAGAAATGGGATGCGTCTGCTACTGGGACTGTGGTTTAAATGTTTGTAATAAAGCAAATGAAGTTTTTAAAACTGCTGCTTAGTTACTTTGAATTACAAAACTCTTCAAGTTTCAAATAATTGCACATCAACCAATATTGCTCCCATATCAGCGGGGAGTCTTGATTTCCAAACTAAATAGTAACGTTAGAGAGCGGGACGCGCATTGTGAGCTACGTAAGGCTGCCATCAAAACCGACCTCCTTCTGTTGCTCCCTTCCCTCTCTGTAAAATGCATTTCTTCCCTCAAATTGTCACATCATCCCAGTGCATGTTCCCTACCCTCTGTTCTTCACTGGCACATATGCAAGAATAACCATTTGTTCGGGGCCCAGTTCCCTTCTGCAAACACCCATCTATGGGAATAATATTACTGGGCCTGCCTTACTGGGTTGTTGTAAACATTACAGAGACCATCCACACAATGAGCACTTGAAATATGTTAAATATTTTGTGAGAATTAATCAACTTCCGGGGGGGGGGTGTTGTTTTTTTCTCAATTCTTTCTGGCCTGGTGGTTATCATGCCATCTTGCCAAGGATAACGTTACAATGCATGGTAAAAATGACATCGACATTTGCAGAAAGGAAGCGTTTTGCTGCTCAACAAATTCTGGAGAGGTCTTTGTTGTTGTTGACCTCGTCGCCGGTGACTTATGGTGACTCCTAGTGGGGTTTTCAAGGCAAGAGACGGTCAAACATGATTTGCCACTGGCTGCCTCTGTGTCACAACCCTGGTATTCCATGGAGGTCTTCCCTCCGAACACTGCTTAGCTTCTGAGATCTGACAAGATCAGGCTAATCTGGGCCATCCAGGCCAGGGCATCTGAGAAGTCTACCTCTACACTTGGAAAATGCTCTCTCAAAGAGGTAAGCTGCTGAATTTTCTTCCCCAACACCCTCAAGCTGCATCCCGGTTTGGAACCAAGTAAGCACACAAGCTTTTACTAAAGTGACCTGGCCTAAACCTTGGCAAAGCATGGAGGGAGCTAAAAAATTGTAAGCAGCTATTGTGCAGCACTTTGGTAAGCCGAAGCATTGTTTGCTGTTCAGTAAATGCTCCAAAAGGCTCTCATGAATGCATGAAGCAGCGGGTGCCATGTTCAGTTATAAATGTCCCATAATTAAAGGAAAAATACAGAATGTTAAATTTAAAAAAGCTAAAGGGTGAAGAGAAAATTCTGTAAACAACCCAAGACATGAAAGATTCTTCTCTAGGAACCCCCATGTGGTTATAGTATTAAGGCCAGGATTGAGTCCTCGTCCCATTAAATTACCAAATTTCTAGTCCTCATGGTTGCAATGGAACACAATAATATCCATCTTATGTTGAACGTGTGTGAAACATGCTTGAAATGTCTCATGAAAGAGGTTTGTGTCTCTGCCAACTTCTAAATCCTCTCTTCCCTGACCCAGCACTTTTACTGCTCCCCCCTTCCCCTCAGTCCATTCTCTTTGAATAGAAATGGGAATACAACCTATGCAAATGAAGCCTTTTAAGCAAGCCCACTTGTGAATAATGCATTGCCAGCGCCACGTTTCGGTTTCCTTGGAATGCAATGCTTTTTGGCACAGAGCCCACGCATCCTGGATTACAAGCCTTACCCTACACCATATATCAACCGTTTTAAGAGATTCTCTTACAGCCCAGTCAAAGGACCTTGGCTTTGCAGCCTGAGTCGTAAAGCTTGCCTGTCTATCTGTGAAACTGCCCGGAGAGACAGACACACATTGTGGAGAGCCTGGCAGGTATCGATGAAGCCCCAGTGAAGCAGCAGCCGCAGCCACCTGGCTCTCCAGATGGTCCTGGAGACAGGAACCTTCTGTATTGTGGCATCTTAGTGCTAATAACGTATAATGGATCTGACCCTGTTTTGATGCCTTTCTTATCACTTCACTCTCACAGCTAGCAATTGTGATGACGATCATTGTATGACTCATCCGCCTAGAAAGGATGATCCAGAGAGAACTGTCTAGACAAACAGCTCCTCCCCAAGAAGCAGGGATGTCTTAGGTTAGACACTGATGTGCCAAAGGGTCAGTTGGTTCAGTGGAGCATGTGTAGGTATGTGTGGTGGTGGTGGGTGGGGTGGGGAGAATGGATTATAAATGTGAAAATCACTGTTGTACTGCATACCTTGGGGAAAATCTGAAATGTACTGGGGAAAATGCAGTTAAGTAGCGAAGTGGCTGGCCCCCAGGCCCATCACAAAAGCAACATAATCAGGCCAGCCAAAGACAAAATAAGAGCCTCCCCATATGTGCAGTATGCAGAAAAACAGGGTTCTGTACATTAACCAAAGGGGAAAAAAACAACCACTCTGTGGCTTAACATGGGCTGAGTATGCTCCAGGGGACACACAAAGTTAAAAGTAGTGGAGAAAAGGGGACAGAAGTGGGCTGGGGCGGGGAGAATAAGCCTGCTGAAGCCCCTGAGAGTTTACAGAATCAGAAAGGAGTGGATCTTGGGAGGGAGGGAGGGAGGCATTTCCAAAACATTTCCCTCTACCACAATTCCTTGAGTGCCCCCAATTTGTGAACTGCTAATACAGAGATCTCACCTGTGGTCAGATCAATGTGACCCAAAGTTTATGTTAGGGTGTATGGGTGCAAAGTCTATTAGCAATTCAAGCCTTTCCATTTCCATGTACATGCAGAATTTCCAAGCATCTTTTATCTGGAACACTGTTACAGGGAAGGAGGGAGGCAAGGAGGAAGGAAAGAAAGAAAAGAACACCTGAATTGGTGCCAAGACTGATACAAAATGGAAAAATGCATCCAGACAAGGATCACGAATCCAGTTTGGCCCTTTTACCACACCTATGCAAGGGCTTGTACATCTAGGGTTACGAGATCCCCCTGGTGTGTGGGGGATGCCCTGGTTTCCGGCACTCTCCCAGGCACTGGCCAGCTGGCTGGTGAAGGAGAGTCACTGCCCAAAATGTGGTGTGCCTATGTCACCTGGAAGTGATTTAGGCACACTGGTGATGTCAGGGAGGGGAAACGCTCTGGTTTTGGGGCAGAACTCTATGGTAGAATTAGTTTCAAACCACAGAGTTTTGCACAAAAACCAGAGTGTCACCCTTGACATCACGAACATGCCTGTATGACCGGGAGGTGACATAGGCACAGCATGCTTCTTTCCTTCACTCTCCTGGAATGTCCTGTAAAGTCCCCTGCTGGCTTGTCATTTGGACCTGGCAACCCTATGGAGATCCCCCGCCACTAGGCCCTGCCCCCAGCCATTAATCAGCTGGCTTGTGGGGGGATTTACCTGGAGAAAGAGAAAGGGCCAGGCCTCATCACCAGCTCTGCACAGGAAGTGACATCATCACAGCAGTTACATCCAGGTGATGCTCTGGTATTTGGGCAAAAACTCTGTGGTAGAAGCTGGTTTTACCATGGAGTTTTGCCCAAATACCAGATCATCACCTGAACGTCACTGTGTGACACCAGTGATGAGGCCTGGCCCTTTCTCTTTCTCCAGGTAAGTTTCCCCATCCCCTGCTGGTTGCCAGGAGGGTCCCTGGTGACCCTACTGTTCACAAATCCACACACACACACACAGAGGTGTCCAGGGGGATAGTGGTTTTAATCCTGAACCCTAAATTTATTAGCACAAAGACTGCAAGCAGTCAGGTGATCTGAAGTTACAATTAATAGACCCTCCCCCCGAATAATTTCTGTAGATGCTGTTGCACACACATACACCCAGCACTGAGAGCTGCTAGGGATCTTGCACTATAAAACTTATTATGAGTTTCCTTCAGTGTAGCATGTGACCATAACTGAATAGAATGGAGGGGGGGGAAGTCACAATGACCTCATGAGAGGTTGGCCTGGTTGCACAAGTAACCCAAATCATGCCACACAAGGTTGCAAAGCTTTTGGGACATTGATGATGCAGCATGCTCATGTTTCCCAGAATCCACTGAAAATGCCACAGAAGATGCTGGCACATGCACAAATTATCTGAGCAATGGGCCCCAGCACAAATCAGCCTAGTAACATGCTTCTCTCACAGGAACCTCTGGGGTTTCTAGTTAGAACACCCTGTCACACCAACTGTATGCAAACCCTGAAACCTGAAGGTGGAAAGCTCAAAATCCTATTAACGTTTTTGACCTATCCCAGCTCACTGGCTATTTTCATTTATTCCAAGTTTCTCTCCAAGATTCTCTGTAAATTCTCCTTTTCTCCCCATCACTATTAATTGCAGTCTCAGCAGCTGTATAGGTCAGCTCATGCTGTGCTGGGCACATAGCTAATTGCAAAACTAATAATATAGGCAAGCATTTGCGCAATGCTATTCCCTTACACTGCAAATTAAAAGCTCTGCAATGCAAAAGTTTATCATCTGTAGTGAAGGTGGCAATCCTAAACAGGCTTACTGGGGAGTAAGCACCACTGGGCTCAATGCGGCTTATTTTTGAATAAACACGCTGCGGATTGTATGGTAACTCCCTTGAGTGTATGCTAGGATTGCACCATGTCAGCAAGGAATCAAGATTCCGATGCAGAGTTCAGTATCCCCAGAGACTCTTAGCTAGAAAGAGAGCTTCTCATACTGACAGCTGAGAAGAACAGGAGCATCAATGGTTGGTTAAATGTAAACACCAGAGGGGAATGAAGCAGGAATATTTAGCTGGGGCTAGAAGAAGCAACCTTCTGTAAACCAAGCAGACGTATATACATGCAAAGTTAGAATTAGAGCTGTGGTGTGATGTTCCCTGTGTGGGGAAAGAGGTCATAAGAACATAAGAGAAGCCATGTTGGATCAGGCCAGTGGCCCATCCAGTCCGAGACTCTGTGTCACACAGTGGTCAAAATCCACGTGCTATCAGGAGATCTACCAGTGGGGCCAGAACTACAGAAGCCCTCCCGCTATTGCCCTGCAGCCACCAAGAATACAGAGCATCCCTGTGCCAGACATAGTGTTCCACAGTGTTCCCTCTAAGCTGAGTTGGTGTGAGCTAGCTCAGTTTTTTAGCCTTCAGTGCACACATTTTTTTCTTAGCTCAGGAAGGATGGCTCCAGAGCAAACTAGTTTATGCAGTAGCCAAATCACTTGTTCATAACTTTAATGCCAGTAACTCACAAAGTAAAATTTTTGCTCACAAGACTCCACAACTTAGAGGGAGCACTGTTGTGGCTAACAGCCACTCATGGACCTCTGCTCCATATGTCTGTCCAATCCCCCCTTGGAATTATAGAATCACAGAGTTGGAAGGGGCCACACAGGCCATCCAACCCCTTGCCCGATGCAGGATCAGCCTAGAGCACCCCTGACAAGTGTTTGTCCAGCCATTGCTTAAGGACTGTCCCAATGATACTGTGACATGGACTATTGACTATTTATAGTAATATTTTCGAAGCGAATTGCATATAGAATGACCTTGGGGGGGGAATATATATATATATATATAAAATATTTTTGCTTTTTTATTGTGAGATTTGTGCATATTTTCTATGAGACTATTATAGTATATATGATTTCCTTCACGGTTTGATTGGTGTTGTTTTTCTGCTGCTTAAAGACTGCCAGTGAGGGGCAGCTCACCACCTTCCTAGGCAGCTGATTCCATTGTTAAGCAACTCTTACTGTAAAAAAAGTTTTTCCTAATATCCAGCCAATACCTTCCCACCCTTAATTTAAACCCATTATTGTGGGTCCTATGCTCTGCTGCCAACAGTGACAGCCCTTCAAAGACATCAAGAGAGCAATCATGTCCCCCCTCAACCTCCGCTTCTCCAGACTGAACATTCCCAAGTCCCTCAGCCTTTCCTCACAGGGCTTGGTCTCCAGGCCCCCGATCATCCTTGTCTCTCTCCTCTGCATCTGCTCCGTTCTGTCCACATCCTTTTTGAAGTGAGGCCTCCAGAACTGCACCCAACACACCCAACACCCAACACGGCTTGATCAATGCAATGTACAGCAGGACAATGACATCTTGTGATTTGGATGTTTATGCCTCTGTTGATTTACCCCAAGTTCACATTAACCTTTTTTGTTGCTGCATCATACTGGTTGATCGTATTTAACTTACGGTCCACCCGTACTCCAAATCTTGTTCACACACATTGCTACCCAGAAGGGTATCCCTCAACCACTATGCATGTTCCTCATTTTTGTTAACCTGATGCAGAACTTGGCACTTATCCTTGTTAAATTGCAGCTTGTTCACATCTGCCCACTTTTCCAGTGTGTTCAGATCTCACTGAATTCTCTGTCTTCTGGTGTGTTTGCTGCTCCTCCCAATTTGGTGTCATCTGCAAATTTAATGAGGGGCCCCCTCCACACCCTCTGGCACCCCACTGGGTACTTCCCTCCATTCAGACGAAATCCACTGACAACTACACTTTGAGTGCTGTTCTCCAACCAGTTCCCTGTCCACCTAACTATCCCAGAATCCACAGTCTTGAAGCTGTCTATGCTTGTAGCTGCCACCACTTCCTGAGGCAGTGAATTCCACATACTAATTACTCCTTGGGTGAAGAACTATTTCCTTTTATCTGTTCTAAGCCTACTGCTCATTAATTTCATTGAGTGACCATGAGTTCTTGTATTGTGAGAAAGGGAGAAAAGTACATCTTTCTCTACCATCTCTATCCCATGCATATTTTTAAACCTCTAGCATGTCACCCCTCAATAGTCATTTCCCTAAGCTAAAAAGCCCTAACCTCTTTAACCTTTCTTCATAGGAAAGGTGTTCCATCCCCTTGATAATTTTAATTACCCTTTTCTGCATCTTTTCCAGTGCTATAATATCTTTTTTTTGAGGTATGGTGACCTGAACTATACACAGTATTTCAAATGAGGCCTCACCATAGCTTTATACAGGGGCATGATGATACTGGCTGATTTGTTTTCAATCCCCTTCCTAATAATCCTCAGCATAGCATTTGCCTTTTTTATTGCAGTCACACACTGAATCAACATCTGCAGTGAGTTATCTACCACAACTCCAAGATCTCTCTCCTGGTCAGTTACCGCCACTTCGGACCCCATCAATATATATTTATAGTTAGGATTTTTTGCTCCAATGTGCATTACTTTGCACTTGCCCATGTTGAACCTCATTTGCCACGCTGATGCCCATTTGCCCAGCCTCGACAGATTCCTCTGGAGTGCCTCACAATCCTCCCTGGTTCTCACCACCCTGAACAACTTAGTGTCATCCACAAACTTAGCCACTTCACTGCTTACTCCCAACTCCAAATAATTAATGAACAAGTTTAAAAGCACCAGACCCAGTACTGAGCCCTGTGGTATCCCACTGCTGACCACCTTCCACTGTGAAAACTGCCCACTTTATACTCACTCTGTTTCCCGTTAATTAAACAGTTTTTAATCCACAAGGGGACTTGTCCACTTATCCCATGACTGCTGAGAATACTTAGGAGCCTTTGATGAGGAACTTTATCAAAAACTTTCTGGAAGTCTAGGTAAACACCACCTACTGGGTCACCCTTGTCCACATGTTTGTCCACCTCCTCAAAGAACTCTAAAAGGTTAATGAGACAAGATCTTCCCTTACAGAATCCATGCTGATTCTTCCACAATAGCTTTTGTTCATCAATGTGCATGCTAATTCTGTCTCTGATAACAGATGATAACAGACAACAGTACCTGAGGTAGTTCGCAGCTGTATAGCTGAACACTGGAGAATCTGTGTTCAAGGCTCAAGATTTCCAACAGAACAAACAAGAGAGGGAGTTTAGTTGTCTGTAAGCTTATTACTGCAAAGTGTAGAGTTGATTTCATTAATTTGTTATTCCCCAGCCTTCTACCAAGGAATGAAGCAAAGCATTTTATCTTGCAACCCCCTGTGGAGGCAAGCTTGGCAGAAAGACTGTGATTTAACAAGAATTTCCACAGAGCAGTGCAGCACTATGACTACTCAACTATGAAGACAGACACTCAAGAGCTGGAGACACAACTCTGCATTGAACTCTAGACCAACAGCTAAAAAGAAGCAAGAGCTGTAAACAGAAGAGGAATGCAAATGTGGATAAAACGTCAGAAAAGAACAGGCAGGGCAGAGTTCAAAGCTACAACAGACTGGGTTGGATTTCCAGTGGTTGGGATAGTAGAACTGGCTGACAGAGAAAGAAACAGTGGGAATTCTATAGAAAGTTATGCCAGCTTTGTTTATCCAAGGAGAACCAGTGTCAAAGAGTGGATGGAGTATTAGAACCAGGATATCTATGTTCAAATACCCACTCTGTTATGGAAGCTTTCGGAGTGACCATGGCCCACTTATTCTTTCAGAGCCTAATCTACTTCACAAGGTTGCTGTAAGGATAAAATTGGGGAAGGAAGAGCCATGCACACCACCTTTGACTCAGTGGACAAAGACTGGGGTAAAAATAGACAGAAAGATATAGATGAGAAAGAAAAATAGATGAGCACCCCCTACACACTTTCTTTTTGGTATTTTGTGCGTCTCTGTGTGTGTATGCCTGGACTTCTGGCAACCCATAATGGGGTTTGGACATTTCAGAGAGGTGGCTTTCTGTTGCCTGCCTCTGCGTCCTGGCCCTGGTATTCCTTGGAAGTCTCCCATCCAAGTACTTGCCAGGGTTGGCCCTGCTTAGCTTCTGAGATCTGATGAGATCGGGCTTGCACGGATTATGTAGGTCAGGGCCCTCACCAGCACTTTTGGTGGTCCGGGAACCACTCCAAGACCTGGAAGGGCCATCTGGGATGACAACGGCTTCATCTGCATTCTCTTCACCCTCTCAAGAAACGAAGCCTGGTTAAGGAGTAATTTGTTTTTTGACACGGTCTGTTACAGTCTGGAGTTTCATTCCAAAACTTTCCGAGCCTCAGTAAGAACCGAAATCCCATTCCTGGAATCACGAACCTCCACTCCAGACCATTCATTTTAAGCCGTCAACAATTAATAATAAAATCAGCTCTGTTTCCCCTCCCTGTAATATTAATCAGGAGCATTTCTGTAAAACAAAAATGGCTCTTGCCTCTTTTATCCCACTCTTGAAGCCTTGTTTGATCATGGCAAAGCAGCCTGAAGTGGCTCTGAATTCAGTCAGACAATGGCTGGACTAAGGCAGGAGAACAGCACACATAACACGACTGATCCATTTTAATGAACACTATTTTCATATGAAAAAGGAAAGTGATTGACCCAAAGTGGCATGGATGCACCAACTTCAAAGAGACCAACGAAAGATGCTGCTGAATCAGATTAACACTGCACGTTTTAATAAATGCAAAATAACCCTCCAGAAGTTAAGCTAGGCAGATTGGAAACAAGTCTCTAATTCTGCCCTGCAAAGAAACTCACACGGACATATATTCTGCTACCTGGATTCTCGTTCTGTTCTGATTTAAAAGCAATAGCCATACAAACGGATGACAAACATTGTCCTGCCAATTTGTGCTGCCACTGGCGCCAGAGTATCTACAGAGACTTCCACACAAGTTAGGATGCTTAATTCTATTCCCCTTCCCCACATGAAGACAAGAAAATCCATTCTGATTTCACAAAGGGGAAAGAAGCAAGGCAATGTCGCTATAACTAACCCCTGACAAAACACTGATGATGTACTCAGTGTGGTGTGGTGGTTGACAGCAGCGGCCTCTAATCTGGTGAACCGAGTTTGATTCCCCACTCCTCCACATGAAGCCTCCTGGGTGACCTGGGGCTAATCAGAGCTCTCTCTGCCCCACCTACCTCACAAGGTGACTGTTGTGGGGAGGGGAAGGGAAGATCACCCTTAAGGTAGAGAAAAGCGGGCTATAAAGACCAACTCTTATTCTTTACAGATGGGGTTACAAATCCCAGGGTTTCTAGAGCCAGTTCCTACTCTCCTCTGCATCACATTATATCCAATTCTTTTTATTTATTCATTTATTTAGAAGTTTCTACTCCACTTTTCTCCCCAATGGAGACCCAAAACATTGTTCTCCCCTCTGGTTTATCCTCATAGGAACAACCTCGTGAGGTTAATTAGGCTGATAGTGATTGAGCCAAGATCACCCAGCAAACTTCAGGGCAAAACTTTACCATGAAACTTAACGGGTGATTATGGGCCATCACCTTTGCCGAACCTACCTCACAAGATTGTTGTGAAGGTAAAATGGATGAAGGGAGAATGAGGTATACAACATGCAGCTTTTTGGAAAAAAGGCTGGATAAAAATGTGCTAAATCAATAATAAAAGTTTCACATTACAGAGAAGTGCCCAGAAGCAATAGCAAATATTGGAGCAGAGGATTTATTGCAAACCACAGCCAATAAAAATAACCAAAAGAAGTGGGAATTAAACATGCATCAAGCCAGTAGCGCTATCAGTAGGCTTGCCAGCCCACAGGTCCAGGTGGGGGATTCCCCTGATTTTGCAAGCTTCTCCCTGCCGCCGGCCAGCTGGCGGAAGCCCCACTCCAACAGCCATGATGTGCCTTTAAATCTCAGCAGGACATTTTCGAAGAAGCTTGCAAACTATTTGTGTTTGGGAATGTGTGTGTGTGCCTTTAAATCTCAGCAGGACAAAAGCGGAGGCGTGGCTGTTCATTTTGCATTTGTTTCAGAAATAGTATGGATAGTTAAGGAGAACCTGATTAGGGAATGGAGGAAAACTCCACCCCCTAGACTACTCACTTACTTGCATTTTACAGGGTTAGTCTGAAGAAGTTGGTTGAAATAAAAGCAACTCCTGTGAGTAAAGCGATTTATACCACTACCCCAGTGAGATCACAAAAGTATGGCCTTGCAAACTGTTTGTGTTTGGGAAAGGGTTGTTTATTTTGGCTGTTTTGTGAGTGTTTTTGTGTGTGTCCCTTAATAAAGCCATGCTTGGAAATGCCACCAAAGCCTGACAAGGGACTTGTGGGGGTATGACAAATTACACTTTCATTTAGTGGAAGTGCAGCTGCTGAGGAACGCTTTGAAGGCAAAAAGGAGGATGAGGAAATGAAGACTGTACTCAGGGGAACTGCCCTGCTGTATTTTTATTTATTTTTTTATTTTAGGGAATGGGAAAGTCTCCAGGCTCCACCCCCAAAGTCCTCAGGAATCTCCTGAGTTGGACCTGGCAACCCTAACTATCAGCCTGCCTTGTGCCCAAACAGCAACAGCTTAAGCTCATTCGAAGGCATCTCCAGATCAACAAAACCATACTGGCTAGGTTTTTTAAGCATCAGGCACAGGATCAGGACCAATAAAAACGCTGACATCCCTAGGCGCTAACATTTGTTTTGTTCTTCTTCCAGGCTGTTCAGGAGATCATACGTGGCCCTCCTTTTCTTCATTTTATCTTTACAGCCATCTTGTGAGGGAGGTTATGTCGAGGAAAAGTGGCAGGCCCCAAATCACCAAGCAAGCCCCATGGCCCAACAGGGATCTGGTCCTGGGTCTCCCCCAGACCCAGTCCAGCACTAGTTCCTATTTCCTTCATCATCATAATCAAAAACCCAGGCAGTGGCTGACAGGCTAAATTAAAAGAATTCCCCCTTTCTTCCATGTTGCGAAGGTAGACGCTCAACTTGCATTCTGAAGAGAGAACTCTGCAAAGCGACTGCCAGTTTTACTAGGCCATTCTTGTGTTAGTACAAAATTACTTCATGGAGGAGCTTTTTTTGGGAGGGGGATGCCACCTAATCCCTCACATCGCCCCAAACCACTCATTCTTGGAACCAAAAAGCCCATTTTCTTGCTGATGCTTAAGGACAACCCAGAGCCATTAAAATGAATCCCAGCCTTGCAATTGATCGAAGTGGGATGTGAGCAGCACCTGTTTGTTTACTCTTTTAGATGGGGGGGGAGGGATCCAATTTTCCCTTCCGACCGCCAGACAAATCTGCTGCTGCTTGCTTTGGATTAGTAAAGCTTTCTCGTAATTGATAATGATAATATTCCCATCCCACGCTAGCTGCGATATCTGATTGCAAAGTCGGCTGTTACACAAAACAACGGCTGCCACTTTCAAATCGATTTGTATGTTTAATTGATTCTAGCTTTTTCTAAGATTAAAAATTCCACATTAATTGGAGAGGTTCTTAAAGGTCATTAGTATGGTGAAGAGGCCCGAGTCTCCGGGAGGCACTTGTACGGAGCTGGTCTGCTAGGGGGAAGGAGAATCAGGGTGCAGGAGACAACTTCTGGACTGGACCTGGTCTCATCCTGTTCTTACATTGTCAGTGAACACAGGCTGGAGACAGACTATTGCTTTTCTGAGACCTGAAGGAGGTACAGCAGAGGCGTCATCTCCCCTGCAGTATGACCACTCACTTTCTCCCCTCGACTATCATCTCTGGGAGAACAAAGAGAATACGGATGGCAACGGGGTAAACATGCCCTGCAAAGGTAATGATGTCTCTATCACACTGTCTTCAGTGCTCTCGAACCGCTACAGGATAGGCTCCTGCATAACATTTTCCTGGGCCGTGTGTGTGATGGGATTTTTGCCAATTCCCCTCTCCTTTCCCGAAACCTCCAATTCTCCAGGTCCTCTGGAACAGCATTTCAGGAGGCATTTGGGACTGCAATGGGAAGAAGCAGGTGGAGAAGTCACACTCCTCTGAAAAAAACCTTCAGGGGGGTAATTTTCAGCAGGTCCCAAGCCACTGTCTCAAACCTCATTAGCAAGCGTGCTGACTCTGAGGCTATGAAACAATGGTCCACAGCTCTGCTTACACAAGTCTTCAGTAGCTGCGGTGGCAGAGGCTGCAGGCTGATCTAAAGCAAATTCCAAAACCAGAAGCCCTGTGTGCCCCTTTTATTAAGACCCCCCAAAATTAACTCTGCAGTGGCACAAGCACATACCTCCAAACCCTGGGGTGACACAACTAACTGAAACTTACACAGGAGTTCTGCATGGGTGCTGAACATGGGTGTTGGATTTATGCACATGTCTACATGAAACCCATCTTTGTACACAAAAACAAGTCTATGGAGAAATCATATGCTTTCCTACACCGAAGGAAATGTATGAACTTGAGCTTACGTGCTTGCAGAGGCCAAAAATGCAATGTGGGCAGCAGCTCTTAAGTAAGAAATGCTGTCAGGCAAGCCACCATAATTGAGCCTCAGTTTGCCCACCTACAAAAAGGGAATATTAGCTCTGACCATTCTTGCAAAAATTACTGGGAGTGTATGTAAAGTGCTTTGGGCAGTCAAAAAGTACTGAGTATTACCATGAATAAGCATCATTACTATTTTGAGTGTCTGGCAACGGGAAACTACAAAATGCAAATAAATAACATGGTTCCTTTTCTACCTTATGTATCTGCCTCAAATGTTCAGGCCAAAAAAAAAGGCAGTGTGGTTAGTCATACAAAAGACGTATGCACAAATTTCTGCGCATACCCCTCTCTTGATTTCAGGCAAGCATGTTGTGAAGTGGACAGAAAGACCAACCCAGCCTTCTGGAATTCCACCTGTGCCAAGTCTCTGTCTCAACCAATAAAGAAAAAAAGGCACGCTTGTGAGATCAGACTTTAAGATCATGGCCTGAGGATCTGGCCTGCTACCCTTCTATCTTTTTACATTTTCTAACATAGAGAACTCTGGTGAGCTCAAAAGTTTGCACAGGGTGTTGTCAGAGTTTGGTTGGTTATATAGAAGGTGTCACATGGATTTTGGTCTTGTTTTTGGAGTCAACCAATAAAGGCCACTTTACTTTTTGATGTAAACCCCAGGTGCCTCAAGTGTACCTAAAACCCACGAGTGCCTCTGTGTAATGTGTGAAACAACTCTTGTGAGCCAGAGTAGTGTATTGATTGGTTTGCTGGACACGGATCAGGAAAAACCAAGGTTCAAATTCCCACTGTGTTAGGAAGTTCATCAGCTGGATTTCTGTGAAGTCACCTACTTTTACTTAATCTCCCTCACAGGGTGGTTGTGAGGATACAATAACTTCATGTTTGCTTTGAAGGAATAGTGGAATGAGGATGTGATAAGTACCTAAATATCCTCTACTGACTGGCAACTACCCTCCAGAGTCTCAACTACCCTTCACATCGCCAACGACCTGGTCTTAACTGGGGATCAAACTTAGGATGACCTTCTGCACACAAAGCAGATGCTCTAAGCACTGAGCAACTTCTCCTTCCCCAACCACTCTGCAGCCTCCAGTCAAAGGTCTGAATCAGTACTGCAGATATACTCTGAAGTTACCATTGTCTGTTCTGACTGCCAGCGGCTCACCATGCTAGGGATTAAACCTGGGAACTTCTGCATACACAGACGCACAATGTCTACGCATCTCTTATTTTTCTAACAGGAGTTTTCCTAGGCAGTTAAAAAAAATCTAACTTTTGTTGCCTTTTTACATGGTAAAATTAAACATTAAACTGAGGTTAAAGATGTAGCTATGGCTACTCTTTCACTTCATGTTTCCTTTGGAGCTCTGCCTCCAAGTCTGTGTTGCCTAAAGCAGATTACCTTGCTCACACACAACATAAACCTACAGAGGTGCATTCCTACCAGTTTTTAAAAGCTTACCACATGGAATCCACATTTGTGTTCAGCACACAAGGGCAACTGTTTAAAGACAGGAAGAAGCACAACAAAATCAACTCTTCCTCCAGAAGATAAAGGAAGTACTCCCTCAGCACCACACAGTATTTTACAGAGGTTATGTTGAGAGAGAGACAGAGACAGAGACAGAGACAGAGAGAGAGAGAGGCTGACTGTCTTTCTGACAAATGCCAGCTGGAACTCTCTCATGGCACAGAATTCATATAATGGGTCTAACACACCCAGGAAGCTCAAATGAATCAAGAAATGAGAATTTTTTTAAAAAAAATACAGAATACAGCCAGTCATTTCCAAGGATTGATCGAAGTCTGGGAAATGGAATAAATGTGTTGGTCTGGGTGTGAATAAAAATATCAATATATCTAATTCACAACAGGGTCCTATTTGTGGACACGTAAATCTGGAGATTGGGTCTGTGAATAGACAAGCTGGATCTTTTTTACAAACCTAAGAAAAATCCTAGCTTTGCAGAAAGACCTGAAACAGTGGGGGAATAGAATCCCCCCAAATAAAAGCAGTGCCTGTGGCTTTAATAAATAAAAGATCTCTCAGTGGTGATGGTGGGGATACTAGGGAACCTCAACAGTATTTTCGGCCCTTAAGTAAAAGGCAGAGGAAGGAGGCAGAGCCCTTTCCAGGCCTATTTTGGCCTTTGAGGGAGGACTGAGTGGTACCAGCACTGGCTACTATTGAGCAACATGCTACCATGCAACTTGCATGACTCACCCATGCCTGGCTGCTTGTTATTGTTCAACAGCAACCCCAGAAAAGCATGTGTGGTGTAGTGGTTAGCATTTCAGACTAGGATCTGGGAGTCTCCATTCTGCCATGGAAGCTCACTGGGTGACCTTGAGCCAGAGCCTGTCTCTCTCAGACCAACTTATCTCCAAGGATTGTTGTGACAATGAAGTGGAGGGCAGAATGATGCATGCTGCTTTGGGGCCCCATTGTGCAGAAAGGTGGGGGTATAAATGAAGTCAATAAATTATAAATATAGATGAAGATGGGGGGGTAGATAAAAGGTTGGTTGGTTGGTGGGTGTGAAGGAGACAAGACAGCAGGGAAAGGGGAGAGCTATGGGGGCTGCTAGGAGGAGGGAAAGAGGATATAGTGTGGGGAAGGGATACAGGGAAAGTGATGTGCCCCTCTCAATTCCTTGCAAGTTCTCCACCACATAACTGGGTCCTGGCCAGTGTTCCCTCTAAGCTGAGTTAGTGTGAGCTAGCTCACAGTTTTTTGGCCTCTGGCTCACACATTTTTGTTTTAGCTCAGGAAGGATGGCTCCAGAGCAAAATAATTCATGCAGTAGCCAAATCGCTTGCTCACAAGTTTTAATGCCAGTAGCTCACAAAGTAGAATTTTTGCTCACAAGACTGCACAGCTTAGAGGGAACATTGGTCCTGGCCTGGTGGTGGCCACTGTGCAACTGGGCCAGAGTTTTCCCAGGGACAGGCTGCCAGGGGGAGGGAAAGTTGAAGACAGGAGGACAGATAAACTAAGTTGGCTGGTAGGTGGAAAGGAGAGAAGGAAGCAGAAAAATGGAAGATTATTGAGGCTTACAGGGAAGGGGAAGAAGAAACAGTAAAACAGCGAGGAAGGGAAAAATGAGACACCCTTGCAAGTCCTCATGGGTCCCCTGCTTGTTGAATTATAAACACAACCAGGGTGAGCAGAAGGTAGTATTGTTCTTCCATAAAATAGGAAGATACACTTTATGGGATAAAAACTAGGATATTATGTAGATATCACAAAAAGACAGACCAATTCCCCACAAGCAGCTGTGCCGCCCTGCTCTTTTGTTTCCCCACTTGCATTAGTCAATTTCACACTATTTGCGGAGCAGCTTCATTTTGACCCACAGTGCCTCCCCCCCCCCGATTTCTCCCACGTCTTCTCGATCTCAAAAAATCTCGATCTCAAAAAACAAGAATCGAGAAGACATGGGGGAAATCAGGGGTGGGGGAGCTGCAGGTCAAAATGCAGCCGCACAGCGAATAGTGTGAAATTGACCAATGCAAGTGGGGGAAACAGAAGAGCGAGGGTGGCACAGCCGCTTGTGAGGCATCAGTCATACTCTCTTACTGTACTCTCTACATCCACAACTATACACTACATAAACTACATAAACTATATAAAATGACCTAAGTGGAAGAACTTCTAAATTTGAACAGCATATCAAGAAGTTTCTGATTTCACAAACATTCACAGACAGAGGAGACAAATGCATGTTTTGAAAAACATGTACACATGGCCAAGAACCCTGACCAAGAATGGCTCCTCTGGTTGTGTGTACTTGTGCATCAGGGCATAGGTCTTTTAAAACACACATCTCCCTTACTTTCTATTTTTAGAAGGCATGTGCTAAACACGTGCAACGAAACCCTAACTTTGCAACTTATGGTTCCTACTGCCTTAAAAAGATCAAAAGTCTACATGCAGCCTGCTGAAGCTGAAATAATGTATTGAACACATTTTAAATGTGGCCTTGATTTTAAAGATACATGTAACCCTCCCCCCCGCCATGGAAAGAGCATATCATTCTTGCCAGATTAAAACCACAGAAAACTTTTGCAAGAAGTATTTAATACATTATAGTCTCCAACTGAGGCTGTTAAAAAAAATCACTTCCATGTGGCAGTACTTTACGGCGTTGATGTGACAACCACTTTCTCTGGGACCTAATCCAACTGCATGGATGCTTTCCATGACTGCACCTGTGACTGCTGGCAATGACACCGAGTCTCACCCTGAGATTAAGATGAACCAGATAGAAAGCAGATTTGAAACACCACTGTGATCTGCATTATGGCGCATCGACAATTTTGGTGGCTTCCCCACACGGGAGTCTTAATATCTGAAATCAAACACTAACCTTCACATTCAATGCATGAATTCCCATTTGGTTCTCTGTGAAGACTCTGACTGCTGAGTTTTATACAGGCAAAAGCAATTATTAGAGGATGTGTCAAGCTTCCACCACGATGCATACCGCCATCTAGGACAGGCTGGCATGATTTGAAATCCACGAAGCTGAATATAGCCAGTCTCTCTGCCGCTTGAAAAGCTCTGGTATTCACGATGCCTTTTGGGGGTGTATGAGGAGAAGTGATGTGGCATGCCTGCTTGTGTGTATATCTTCCCATGTTGCAGTTTTGAGTGCTGCCATGCATCTTTTTTCCCCTCCTACTGTCAAGTCGCAGCCAACTTATGGCAACCCCATGAGGTTTTCAAGAGAAGAGACATACAAAGGTGGTTTGCCATTGCCTGCCTCTGCGTAGTGATCCTGCGTCCCATCCAAATGCTAACCAGAGCCAACCCTGCTTAGCTTCTGACATCTGACGTGACTGGGCCAGCCTGGGCCATCCAGGTCAGGACACCAGGCATCTGCAGCACCGCTTTCCACCCAGGTGTTTTACTTTTATGCATGATACTTCAGTCATAAAAACAAACACGTATGCACGGTCAGGTATGTCTTGCACTGATCACTCCACCAAGTGAGTGAGTTGCACAGTGGTGTTACCCTGTCTTTGACAGCCTCCTCTGTGGCTTTCCCATGCACTGCTGACAGCTGGGCTGTTCATCAACTGACAGGATACTTCCTCAGTCACGGCCTCACACCAATCCCATGTTCCCCAAGGGATCGACATAGGGTTACACCCTGAAATCGCCATTCCACCAGCATAGTGTAATTCTGTTGGCAGAGGCAGGGAAGGCAATTCTCACCAATCCTCTCCCACTCCCCCAGTGCCCCTCCCCCAGTACCCAAGGATTGTCTCTTGACTCTCAGAAGCAGCCTTTGTGCGGGGTGGGGCTCAGAGGACTTCAGCACGGAGGAGGGAAATGACAAAGTCCTGCTTCACGGGCTTCCCTCTGCTGGTGGCACTTAGGATCCAGCCCATAGAAAAGGCCCACCCATCCTCAGCAGTGACACTGATCCTCAGATTACTACACCATGTAAAAGAAGACAGCATATGCAGTGACCATCTAATTCACAAAGCAATTACCGAAGGTGAGTACCGACTCTCTGACTGTGAAACAAAGGAGATGTCAAACACCTGATAGGCCACAATACATGACTGGTGAGGTATTCCTTTTGGTGTGTCATTGCACTGCGGTGCCTGGCGTGATGGCAGGGAGTTTTGAGTCCTGGTTGCAGCCAAGGTGCTTTGGTATCCCTGAAGGTGCAGAAAGGAGGCATCATTCCCTGCACATCTCTTCCCTTCCTGTAGGCTGGAAGGCTCCATCTGGGTTTGAAAAGGAACTGGGGAGCCCCTGTACATGTGAATGCCACACTTGTTGGTCTGGCTTGGCTCCACTAAGAGATCAGGGAACCAAGAAGCAAGGGGGAGTTGGCACGGGAAGCAGCCCAGTTCAGACAAGGCGCAATGCGTGTGTCAAGTTGGCAGGGAGGAGGGAAACGGGATTTGCCCAGCTGCTGCTGTGCAGCAATCCAGCCTGGTTTTGAAAGTGTCACAGGGAGGACTGCCAGTGCCTCTAGATGGCCCTCTTCTGAGCTAATGGGGGCAGCTCCTGAAGATGCTGGCAGGTGAAAAGCACACATGGGGAGGGAAGCGCATGCATGCTTCATTCCCACGTGCAGCACCCAAGATCTCGTGGCCTCCCCAAGGTGCTTTCAAACATTCTCCTTTACCTTGATGGGTCTTGGATAATTCTGCAGAGTGCATAAAAGAGCCTCCATTTTTTGGATGTTTCCATCTATTCTCAAAGGCTGTGTGAAAAGGGGGCTGGAAGGCAGACTTTTGTCACTCACGCCAGAGGCCACATCTTGGGTGCTGTGCTCACCAGCAGATGAGGAAGCCATGGCATCCGGACAACATAAACACTTCAGGTTGCATGCGTGCGGATAGGGAAAATGCTTACATGATTGAAAAGCCCAGTCTCCAAACACCTTCCCTGCGCATAGAGAGTAAGCATCTCACAGAGAAGGGGTCCGGCCTGACCAACTCCCTGATATGCTCATTTTCTCTGCTGGTTTGTATGTTCAGAGTGGAGCACTCCATCACATGGGCCCTGGCTCAGTGGAAGAGCCCCTGCTTTGCATGCAGAAAGTCCCAGGCCCAATCCCTGAGAGCATCTCCAGTTAAAAAGTTTCAAGTAGTAGGTAATGTGAGGGACTTTTCTCTGCCTGAGACCAATGCTCCCTCTAAGCTGTGGAGTCTTCTGAGCAAAAATTCTACTTTGTGAGCGACTGGCATTAAAGTTGTGAGCGAGCGATTTGGCTGCTGCATAAATCAGTTTGCTCTGGAGCCCTCCTTCCTGAGCTAGCACAAACGTGTGTGAGCCAGAGGCTAAAAAACTGTGAGCTAGCTCACACTAACTCAGCTTAGAGGGAACACTGCCTGAGACCCTGGAGAGAGTCTAAGTAGACATTACTGACTGTGATGGACCCATGGTCTGATTCAGTGTAGGGCAGCTTCATGTGTGTCAAGTCAGACTGGCCGGGTTGCAAGTTTGTCAACCTTGATCTACTGAATAAGCCCCCCCCCCCCCCGCGGCTACCATTCCTAACCAGTGGATCATGTGGCTGTGTCTCCTCTCTGCCACACCTACCCATTCTGGGTCAGCAGGACAACTCTCTATTTTTGTAAAGTTTCCTTCTCTTTCCAAGTCCTTCCTTGGGTGAATTTAATGCGAGTGGCACAACTTTGCCTCCAGCTCCGCTTTTTATCAACATGACCTTAAGATCTGTGTCAATGTCACTTTAGAACGGTTTAGAGTGCATATCGATCAGCTCAACCTGTGCCTTGGGAGCGCAACAGACGTGAAATGGACACCAGTGTGCCCGTTTTAGAGAAGCAAAGGGTCTCAAGATCAGCGCTGATTAAAAAAAGAACAAAAGCGGAAAGCTGCTCTTGACCACCTGCCACCTCCGCTGTGTCTCGGGGCACTTCCAAATGGCTGCTTTCCCCAGCAAAAGCAGAGCTGCACAGAAAAAAAACAGAGGGGAAGGACAGGAACGCTCCACAGAAGAAGTGACAACTGGCACCACTGCGGGGAGAGAAGCACTGCTGCCACTG
Source organism: Gekko gecko (assembly GCA_029375565.1). Lineage (NCBI taxonomy): Eukaryota > Metazoa > Chordata > Lepidosauria > Squamata > Gekkonidae > Gekko > Gekko gecko. Next base: position 113,867,402 of record JAPDNY010000008.1, read on the forward strand.
TTCTGTGCCCCCCAGGCCCACCCTGCTAGCCCATTTGGACTAGTACTTGCTGATATTCTTTTTTTAATTAACAGATTTAGCAAGTGGTAGCCATAGAGATGTCAGGCGCAAAAGACTATATGCTCTCAGGAAGCACTTCCTTGGGTGAAAGTCCCTTGACCTTGGTGGGTATGCTTTCAACTAAATTTGCTCAGGATGAGGATGAACATCTTGGGAGGAGGGAGCATGCCTGTTTTACACAACACAAGCTAACCTAGTTCCAAGACAGTGTCACTGTGATGGCTCCTTCCAGGAACTTTGGAAAACGTCATTATGAGGTGAAGGGACTAACAGTGGCCATCCTAAAGAGATGCAGGCAAAGGGCTGAGAAGGGCATAACTCTCCTTAGGACGGCCCTGCAAAGCTCTTCTGCTCTTGCACTCCCCACCCAGAGTCAGGTGAGGGAGCAACGGCCAAGGTGCTACCCACCCCCCGCCCCCGGCCACATCAGCATGAGGCCAAAAATGGCACTAGTAACTCAGTCGCTAACCTCACCGTCAGACAGGCCGAGGACTTGCTCCTAGGGAAGCTCCCTGAGCCGCTGGTTTGACATTGCAGGGCCAAACCACACACCACCTCATCAGAGCCAAACAGCTGAGGCTGCCTTCTACCTCAGAGCCGCCTGCTTTGAGCGGCAGTCTTCGGGATCTCAGGAGCTGAACCCGAGGGGTCCTTCTGCACAAAAAAGCAACAACCTCCTTGCACCAAACCACGTGTGTTTTCAAACCTTCGTTTCTTGAGATAATGCACATATGGGGGCTGGCATTTTAAGCAGAGAATAAGGGCAAGGACACCTAACTCTTCTCTTGCCTGCTGATTCTGCAGATTCCCACTTCCTGGACTTCCTGCCACTCAGAGTCTAGTGGGGGGGGACAGAATGAATGTTCCTCTGTTCGCGTGGGAGACGCTTGGGGGAGGGGGTAGTAGGTCAAGGAATACTCTACAGATATCCTCTCGTTCCTGCATTTGTGTGATGAAGCCAAAAGAGCGTATGGTCTGGTACACATGAACACGTGAAGATGCCTTATCCTGAACCTTTGGTCCCTCAGAGTCAGTACTGTCTCCTCAGACTGGTAGAGGCTCTCCAGGGTCTCAGGCTGAGGTTTTCCATATCACCTCCTACCTGATTCTTTTAACTGGAGATGCCAGGGATTGAACCTGGGACTTTCTGCATTCTAAGCAGATGGTCTGCCACTGAGTCACAGCCCCTCACAATTCCTACCTTACTGGCAACCTACAGGTGTGGAAAGCAGTACTCACAAACCGAAGATACCACCTTATGTGGTATTTTCTGCATATAGCCATAGTATCACAATTCCCTTAGTGTGGAATTCCAGGGGATTAGCACAGGCTATACCTTGGTGCTGCTGTACTCTAGTGAGCTACAGTTAAGGAACTAGGGAACCCCCTCCCTCCCACCACCAAGACTCAAGAACATCTGGCCTAAAATTTCCCCAGCTCAGAATTTCCATTTTACCCAGTCCTGTTACTTTTCTGGCTGTCGTATTAGTTCTACACAGTGATGCTTTAGAACTCATTTCCCCTTTTGACAGGCCGTAGTTTAATACCACACACAAGAACTCTTTAGCACAGAAGGCACAGCAGTAGCACTATAGCAAGACTACTGTTTAAATGTGTAAAAACACCAGTGCGTGTAGACCATGCCTCGTCTCATGTGTTCAAACTGCTTCACATCCATCATTGGTTCACTCTGACAATTTAGCCAACATACGATTGATATCACCCCACAGTCCTTAACACCAGCCTGTGAATTGGACTGTGCTTCAATCCAGGTACTTCCTGGCTGACAGGACAGTCTATTAAGAACCAAACACCATAAATAACAATGGCCTGAGCCTTTTTAAAAATTAACTTTTCACCTGAGGATTCTGCCGTAAGCAAGAATCTGCCCTCTTGGGAAGACCATTATCCTGTTTACAAGCGCAGTTATGGAAGGCCCCCAGTCTTGCCCAGGGAACCCGGGGTGGGGTGCGGGGAGGGAGAAATGATCTGCTTCCTGATCGAGGTGAGGGGGAATCAGACTTATTTATAGACACAAATGGAGGCTGGAAGGATCCCCAGAACTCCCCACAAAGGCAGCAGAAACAGCATAAACAAACAGCTGCCTCTAACTTCCCCAGACTGGACCCTTTGCTCGCCCTGCGAGGGAAGAGCAACACAAGCGTCAGTTTCGCAAGAGGCGAGGTGGAGGTGTCTTTCCGGCAGGTAAATCAACCCCACCCCCACCCCCGGCGAAGCCCCGGCAGGGAAGGGGGGAAATGATGGATGTCGCTGGGAAAAGAGCCTCTCGGCTGCCGCAGCCTCAAGGGCAGGCGAGGAGAGCCGGGCTCGGGCTCTTCCACTCCACTCCCCGCCACCCCACGCCACGCAGCCCCGCCAGCCCCCCTCCTCCCCGCCCCACGCTTACCTTGCAGGGGAAGAGGACGGCCGAGGCCACTTTCTCCATGGCCAGATTCCTGATGCTGGGGGTCAGGGATCCCCGGCACGTGGGGCACAAGCTCAGCTTCTGCCGGCATTGGTTGCACACCAGGTGCCCCGCCTGGCACTGCAGGATCGGCGGGAGCACATAGTCGAAGCACACGGGGCACTCGAACAGCGAGGTCAGCTCGTGGTGCTGCGGCGAGACCGGCCCCCCGCTGCCTTCCCCCCCGCCAGGGCTCGAGAGGACGGCGGCCGCGGCAGGGACCGCGGAAGAGCCGGCCCCGGCAGCCGAGATGGTGGCGGCGGCGCTGGCGGCGGCGGCGGCGGCAGCGGCGGGGGCAGCAGCCGGCGACGGCGTGTGCTGCTGCTTGCCGCAAGGTTTGTTAGCACTGGGTCCGGCGGAGGACGGGCGGCTCATCGCGGTCGGAACAAACCATCGAAGTGCGGGCACCGAGCGGATCGCTCCCCGAAGCCCCGCCGCGGGGCCCCGCCGCTGGGACTCGGAGCCGCCACCACAACTCGGTCTCCCCGGGGCCGCCCGCGCCCCAGAACAGGCTCCGGCCTCGCCCCCGCGCTGCAGGAAGCCGCCGACGCTCCGAAGGGTCTCGACGTCCCAGGAGAGGAGTCCCGACGTCCCACCGGGCAGCTCTCCCGCCGGCACCAAGCAGCGCCCCCCGACTCTTCCCCCGGGCGAAGCCTGCGTGGTTCCTTCCCTCCCCTGCTCTGGAAGAACATCAATCTGACGCAAGGAAAGCGGGGCGGGCGGGTGGTGTGGCGCCGGAGTCACAGCCCGCTCCCGGGCCGGTGTTGGCTCCGACTGAGCATGCCCTGGTGCGCGCTAACAGCAGGCGGAGGTTCCAGTCGCGGCCCTGGCTCTTCCTTTCGCCTTCGTCCTCACTCTCTGCGCCCCCTTGGTTTTCACTGGGACCAAAACAGCGGTGGAAGGGAAAAAGGGGGTGGGGAGAGCGAGAGTCAGATGGGCACGCACATGGGAAGGTTCTTCCTCTATTGTTCAATGGCGCAGCAGAACCTCAGCAAGGCTTTCTGATCGCCACCTAGTGGGCACGTACAGTTAGCCAGAAGTCCAGTCTTTGGCGCCTTAAGTTTTCGAGAGCCAGAGCTCACTTCCTCAGATGCATAGGAGGGTAAATCCACCAGTCCCCAGTGACCGTCCAAGGATACCCAACAAGCTTCATGGTGAAGCAGGGATTGAACCTAGGTCTCCCCTGGATAGCCCAGGCTAGTCCGATCTGGTCAGATCTTAGAAGTTAAGCAGGGTCACCAAGGAAATCCAGGATCACAATGAGGCAGGCAGTGGCAAACCCCCTCTGAACATCTCTTGCTTTGAAAAGCCTGTGGGGTCTCCATAAGTTGGCTGGGACCTGACAGCGCTTTCCACCACCACCTCTCCCCATTTGCAGTCCAACATAGTATCCCGGAGGAGTCCCTACTACTATTAGTAGGCTCTGCATGATGGCTGCCTCATCCAAGGCACTAATAATAGAAATAAACTTTATGTTGTAAATATTGATATACAACTAATAATACCCTGTCAGTGTCAGGTTACCCAGAGCAACAGGGTTGCCAATTCCAGGTTGGTACATTTCTGGATATTTGGGCCAGGGGAGACTGTGGAGGGGAGAGACCTCAGTGAGGTATAATGCCATACAGTCCACCCTCCAAAGCAGCCATTTTCTCCAGAGGAACTGATCTCTGAAGATCAGGTGTAATTCCAGGAGAGCTCCAAGCCCCACCTGGAGGTTGGCAGGCATACAGATGGGGGGCACTTCTTGTTGCCCTCTCCCACTAGAAGACCCCCTATGACTTGCTAGGGTGCCAGGCCCATAGCCGGAGGGGGCATTTGAGGGCGATGCCCCTGCCAAATTAGCCCTGCCCCCTCACTGCCTATCCCTTCCGGGGGCCCTCCCCAGCCCACAGGAGCTGTTTTGCAAACAAAGGGCTCCGGATGTCAGTCTTTGCACTTTTGCAGCCTCTCCAGCAGGCTCGGGCAGCTTGCAATCCGGCAGACATTCCACGGCATGTGTGTATATAGATCCAGGTGTGCAGTGTGCGTGCACGCATTCAAGGGCCAAATGCATGTGTTTGCAGTGCAGCAGGCTGGCTCTTCTTGTCACCTTTTAGTTTGATTTATTTTTATGTTATTATTTTTTGGTGACAGTGGATGTGACATCATAGCCCCCTGGTGCCCCCACCCACTGAAAATTTTCTGGCTACAGGCCTGTAGGGTGCTGACAGGTTGAAAAGAGCTGGAAGACTGCTTCAGCATCCCTGGTGGAAGACTCGTGCAGAATCAAGTATATCTCAACACAGATCCCATTGACAGGGCTGGGGGGGCAGGTGGTGAAGGCTTTACTCTCCACCGGTATTGCATTTGCTGGATCTTATCCAGCACAAAGCCGCTTCAAAGTTTTTAACACTAAACTTTGAACCCCCTGAAGATTCCAACTGGATATCCTTTGGTCCAACTTCAAGGCCATGTTAGGGGCAGACCCTGTGCCAGAGACAATCAAAAGTGCCTCTGTGTCAGAGTTCGTTTCAGACTGATCTCCCTGGCTGATGGCAATAGGACACTTGGCACTGGGGAGGTCACCATCTGCAAACTGGGCCTTTTGTCCTCCCTAGGTCATGAGAACTTGTCAGGAGAAGATATGTGACCCTAGCTTCTCTCTGAGATCTTTGAAAAATACAAATACAGATCAAGTTCATAACTTCAGTTAAGTACTATCCATATGGCAATAATTAAGAATTGGAATAGTCAATGAGAAACAAATATATAAAGGCCAATAAACAACAAACAACACTATAATAAAAAGGTTAAAAAGTTAATACACAACATTAATTGCATCTAGAGTAGATTTAAATTCCTCATGGTATGCTAAATATTCTAAAAAAGGAAATGATATTTTCACAAATTCTGAGGAATATGGTTCTGTTTCATTTTGTACCAAGGAATCTGATAATTTATCCATTATACAGAATTCCTGCAGTTTAGAAAGCCAATCAGAGATCGTGGGGCATTTGTCATTCTTCCAAAATTTGGCTAATACTCCTCGAGCTGCAACACAAAGGATTTCTATTAAATTATGGTTGGACAGATGACGTTTAGCAATGGGCCAATGGTTTAATATTAATGATTCCATGTTCAATGAAACTCTCGAGTGGGTTATTTCTTGTACATGAAATATAACTGATTTCCAAAATTGTTGTATGACAGTACAATCCCACCAGCAGTGCTTATATGTAACCCATTCTTGACAGCATTGCCAACATAGTACGGAGCAGGGCTTTTTTTGTAGAAAAAGCCCAGCAGGAACTCATTAGCATAATAGGCCACACCCCTGACAGTATAACTCACTAGCATATTAGGCCACACCCCCATGTTACCAGAAGTGTGGTCATCTAGCCACACCCACCTTTTGCTTCTTATTCTGTTTACCTTGTTTGTTGTCAAAACCCAGGGCTATTTTTGTATCAGGAACTCCTTTGCATGTTAAGCCACATGTAGCCAATCCTCATGATTTTCTGCTGTTGGGTGTGGCCTATTATGCTAATGAGTTCCTGCTGGGCATGGCCAACATGGGAGCCAGCCGGAACTCCTTTCCTGTGCGTTCTTGCCCCAAAATAGCCCTGGTACGTAGGTTGTCCAGAGAGGAAATGGCCAGTCCTAAGCCTGTTTCTCACTTTTCATTTTTGAGTAGAGTAATCGAATGGACAATGGCTGATCAGCTTCAGGTTTACCTGTATGACATTTCTGGGCGTAACCCGTTTCAGACTGGCTTCACATTTGGATTTGGAACTAAAGCAGACTTAGCAGCTCAGGTGGATTATCTCCATTTCCTGATGGTTTAGATATTTTCAGAGGGTAGCCATTGTGGTCTGTGGTAGAACAACTAGATTCAAGCCCAGTGACACTCAAGAGACCAACCCAATTTTCAGGGCATAAGCTTTCCAGGGCCCTGACCTGGATGGACTAGGCTAGCCTGATCTAGGGTTGCCATCCCCCCGATGAGGGTGGAGGGTTACCCACTTTCGAGGCCCCCAATCTGCCGCCATTCAGCTGGCTGGTGAGGGGAGCCCCACCCCCAAGTAGCCCCATCCGCTGGTGATGTCATCAGAGGTGACGTCATCATTCAGGGCATGTTGCAGGGGCATGCTCTAGCATCCGAGAAAAAACTCTATGGTGACCAGGAACTACCGGACAGCAGGCCGGAGCCACCCGCCAACAAGAGGTAGGGACCTGGCAACCCTAGCCTGATCTCATCAGATCTCATAGGCTAAGCAGGGTCAGGAAGTCAGTCAGTCTTGGGTCACTACACAGAGGCAGGCAATAACAAACCTCCTCTGAATGTCTCCTGCCTTGCAAACCCTATACAGTTGCCATAAGTTGGCTGTGACTTTGAAGGCACTTTCCATCACCACCAGACTTTTGAGTGTCAAAGCTTCTTTCATCAAATGGATGAGAAGTGTTTCACTGTTGATCTTTTTAGATCTTTCAGCAGCTTTTGTCTAGATCAGTTCTGATATTTCAGTTAGGCCTTTGGAAATGATGGTAGGTTTTAGGGGCTGTTTCATTTCCCCCTCCTTGTCCAATAGGACTGTTTTGGAGATGCTAGTCAGTAGTATGGGCTTTGTCTTACACAGTTCCCCAAGGGTCCATTCTTTCGCATTCCATTTCTATGTCAGTCTGCTGAATGAGATTGTGGAGTGCGGGTTGGTTGTCCTCACTCTGTGGATGACAACTAACTCTATATTCCTTTATCTAAGCTTCCAGAGGCAGGCAGCTGTGGATATCCTGGAGCTGATGCCAAGCAGCTGAGGGTGAACAAGCCGAAACAGAATCTAGACTAGATAGAGATAATTTTGGTTGGTTGGGAAGGTTGCCATCCTGGAGGGCATCCATCTGCCAACCCTGATGGAATGTATCTGTTTTGATAGATCATATGAAGAGTTTGGAAGTGCTCAGGCAAAGTAGGTTATAGTGCCGTTGCTAGCACTTGCTTTCAATCACCTCTCTCTTGTAAATTGTCTCCCTACCTGGATTCTTCCAAACTTGCCACACTAATCCATGCAACCATAGCCTGTAGATTGGACTACTGAAACATGCTGTACATGGGGCTGCCCTTGATGACAACTCAGAGGCTTCCACTAGTGCAGAATGCAGCAGTCTCTCTCTTAACTGACAGAAGCAACTCAAATACCATGATTTTGTGGGTGGCACTTTTACCCCAGTGGCCCCTGGATGTCCCATTATTTCCGTTCCCTTCTGCTCATCCAGCCATTAGGGTTGCCATTTCCAGGTTGGGAAATTCCTAGAGATCTGGGGGTGGAGTCTGGGGAGGACAGAGTTTGGGGAGGGAAAGGAGCTCAGTCTTCTGAAGCTGCCATTTTCTTTAGGGCACCTCCAACAGTCTGGAGATCAGTTGTAATTCCGGAAGAACTCCAGTCCCCGCCTGGTGGTAGGCATCCCTCCCTTCCTCCCTTCCTTCCGCTGCATTCAGTAGAGACTTGAGCTGATTCTGCATTGGCTTTCCCCTCTGCTGTTTTATGAAACCGACAATGGAACAGAAATTCCCCTCTGCATTGCATGCTGGTTTCACTTCCTTTGGCCATCAGATTTTATGGTAGCCTCCACACTCCACAATCCATGCCGCTTTTGCTTTCTTTGATCATTGGATTTTATGGTGCCTTCTGCATAGATTTATGGCTATTCGTGGGGTGACTTTGCAGTCAGTATGGCATTGCCCTGAGGTATCTGAATGTGGTTTTGAGCTGCACTTTTCCCTCCCAGTTGAGAAAATGTGGAGCGAATGCTAGCTGCAGAACCACCCTCGGATATCTTCAGGAAGCACGCTACACCCTGGTTGTTAGGAAAGGGGTCGTGTTTTCCAAAGACACTCAAGTCCCTCTGATCACAGGCTGGGGGGGGGGAGGGGGGGCACAAAAGCGGCTGAGAGATTAAGGCCTTTTAAAATGGAAAACCTCCACCTCCAACCTGCTCCCAGTCAATTTTGTACACTCCTTTTTCTCCTCTCCTTGGCTGTCATTAGTCAGGCTCAGATACACTTAGGAAGCTCCAGCCTTTGTAATCCTTAGGGAGTGGGGCAGAGTGGTGCTTCCTAAACAGACCTGAGTCCTTTCAATTATGGCCATGCAGAAGGAAAGAGGAACAAGGAACGAGAATGGCTGAGAGTAACCTGGAGACAATGCAGAGCCTTTGTCTAGACTCTCCTGGACCTAAGCAGTGGCACCATGGAAGGGTGGATCCTCCCATTCCCCATCTGCACTACCTCTGCTGCTGCTAGGATTGCCAGCCTCCAGGTGGGGCCGGGAGATCTCCCACTTTTACAGCTGATCTCTAGAATACAGAGATCAGGTCCCCTGGAGAAGATGGCCGTTTCAGAGAGTGGATTCTATGAAACTGTACTATGCTGAGGTCCCCTCTTCAAACCCCATCCTCTCCAGGCTCTAACCTTAAATTTTTCAGGTATTTCTCAACCCAAGGCTGGCAACCCTCCCTTCCTGGGAGATCGCCCCCCCCCCACCTTCTGCTGGCCACTGTTTTGGGGGCTGTTTTCTGAAGGCCTTTTAAAGCACCTCCCAGCCCTGCAGCTGTTTTCTGGGCTGTCTTCTGCAGTCCCTTTAAAGAAACCCAAAACAGCTGAGCTCCGCTCTTTTTCAGCTTTCTGCAAAACCTGTTTAAAAGGACTGCAGTCCCTTTCAGTGGGGGTTGTAAGGCCACGAACTGAATGAACCTGTTTGGTTCATTAATGAACCTCCCAGCTCAGTTAGATTTGGGGTTCAGTCTGTGGGCCGCCACAGACCCCAAACCAAACTGAACCACCTGTTCTATCTTACTGCAAAACCCTAACTACTGCTTTGCAAGATCTGGCTGAGCTGGGTGCAAGGAAAGGAAGAGAGAAAGGCTAGGAAGAGAAAATGACCTGCAGGCTGGCAATTAATGGAGCAGCTATCAGTGTGTTGGCTCAGTTTTACTATCTGTTAAGCAAGTTTGCTTCCATCTTGGAGATAAGAAAGTCTATCTAGAGTGCTTTTTGCTATGCTCTGACTTTCCTGCACCCCTAGTGGCTGCAGCCAGAACTGCGTTTTAAAAATAAAAGACACAGAGCCATTTAAACCAAACAGCTGAGAGGTGGGAGAGCTCCCAGCTGCTCAGCTGTTTCTCCTGAAGAGTAAACCCCTGCTTTCTGCTGTTCACGAACCATCATGAGCCCCCACGAATTGGCCCAAAATTCATGGTAGTTCATCCTGGGTCTTCAGTTCAAGAACTTAGTTTCACAAACCATGAACAGGCCAAAATTCATGATAAACTTTAGTTTGTCAGCCGGTTCCTGCCTATCTCTAAAAACACCGTTCCCTCTCTTAATTTCTCTCCCTCTTTTCCACATATTTCTCATTCATTTCTGTCTCCCTTCACCTAATTTTCCAGTCCTCCCCCTTTATTTTCTCTTCTTGGTCCCAAGACCTTCTCTTTTGTTAATATTATGAACAGAAGGCACTGGTTCTGCTGAGCCTCCACCCCACCCCCCCTGCTTGCACTGTGATTCTGTGCTTGACATCAGCTGGCATTGCCACAGTGGCACTGGGTTTGCTGGGGCACTGTACATTGCATTGGTTCTGCAGAGGTTCTCTGATGTGACTTTAGTCCTTTGGAAACAATGGAGGATGGAGGCACCTTTTTGGGGAGGAAATGTGTTTCTTAACATCCAGTCTAGTGGAGCTTTTTTTTGGTGATGCTTTGGCGACTGTTAGTTAGTAAAAGTTAGTAAAGTCTGACTTCTAGCTCTCAAAAATGCCTCGGTCAACTCTTGGGCTACAAAATGGAGAACAGAAGCCCTCCCAAGTGCCTGCTCAGAATATGAATGGTGCGATGGAATTTTTTCCCGTCAGATCATGGTTGACTTATGGCAACCCCATAGGGTTCCTAAGGCAAGAGATATTCAGAGGTGGTTTGCCATTGCCTGCCTCCAAGTCAGCTCTGCTTAGCTTCTAAGATCTGAGGAGGTCAGGCTATCCTGGGGCTATCCAGGTCAAGGCTTCACTGAAAGTAATGTGACTGGCCCAAGGTCACCCAGCAAACTTCCATGGCAGGGCTGGGAATGAAAGTCTGACCCTTTAACCACTACACCACGCTGGTGTATGAAATAGCATGTTGGAATTTGAATTTTTTTACTGCCATGATTACATATACACAAAGTTAAATAAAAGAATTTTTTCACAGACTGTTTCTTTTCTGGCCACTGGAACAAAACTTGGGTCCTGTGGCACCTTCAAGACCAAACTTTGCCCTGCTGCTTCAGACCAATGTGGCTACACCCAAATCTGTTTTCTGGCCATTATTATTATTATTCATTTTATTTCATGATTATTACTGAAAATAATTTCGTCGTATAGAGGAGGGGCCCTGACCTGGATAGCCCCAGCCTAGCCTGATCTCAGCAGATCTCAGAAGCTAAGCAGGGCCGAGGCAGAGGCAGGCAATGGCAAACCACCTCCGAAGCCCACGGGGTCGCCATAAGTCAGTTGTGACTTGAGTGGGAAAAAAACAATAGAGGAAGGGGTGTGTTCAAAAATTATCTACCCTGGGCACCAAATAGGCTAGGTACACCACTGGCAGAAGCTATTAAGGGATATAGCCCACTGGCTACATTCAGTTGTCAAAAACTTGGATACTTGGAGTCACAAACAGTAGAATGGCAAGGTAGCTATTGCAAAAAGAGGCCAGCATGCTCAGTTTCCTGGGGCGAGGTGTGTTCCATTGCTAAGCGGGGATGAAAACAAGAAAAGGAGGAAAAGGTTTACTCAGCATGGGTGTGTGTGCACCATTTCTAGCTGTTGTGAAATCGTCAAAGGAGGATGACTCTGCATAGTGTAAGTTAACCTGCAAGAAGGAACTACTGCTTTTCTAATGTGCTAACAATCCCAAACCCCCCTACTGAGTCAAATTCAGACATTATCAAATCTGCTTATAAAACACAACTCAACAATCTTCTTTCTGAGCCTCCCTTTGAAACTTTTCTGCTGAAATACTGCAACCTTGAAGTCTACCACTCAGTGTCCAAGGAGGTTTCCGAATCCTCGCTAGTTTCTTTTCATTCTTAGCAGCTGACTTGTTTCAGTTTTTTCTCTTTTGTGTAGAGGCTGTTGAGTTCAGCTAATGTAAATGACAAAAGCGCACAGTGCACTCATGAGGGCATACATCATGTTACATGTAGTGCAGACTGTCGACTTGATCATGTGGGCAGATCTTACATGTGTGCCTTCTTACAGTGCCTTCTTCACAGGTTATACTCAATAGCTGGAGGAGTGGGGGAGTCCGCTTCTCCATAGTAGTGTGTGCAAATGTGTTTCCCTACACAGTTGTGCTGATCAGCCTAGGAGACCTTCCTCTAGGAGAGATTTGCCTAGTGGGAACCTAAAGGAGGGCTTTTTTGGCAGTGCTCCCCCCCAAGTTTGGAACTCCCTGCCATGGGGGATAGTGCTGTTGCAACATTGTATTTTATTGTTATGGTATTCTCTTGATTTTAAATGGATTTTTAAAAATCTTAAAGTCCTCTTATTGGTTTTACTGTATTTTATTACATTGTAAATTTGGGAACATTTAGTGCAAATGTTCTAAAGCAACTATAAATGATCTAAAGCAACTATAATTGTCATATTACAGAATGATTGTTTTAATTTGTCAGCTGCAGACAACAGTATGTCAAATGGCCAAGTGAATGCAGCAGTTCACGGATATCCAAGATATTTACATTCCATGGCGTTCATTCAGGAAATGTCAGTGGATTAAGGAAGGAGGTCATTAACATTTAATAGGATGCCCATCTACTGCCTGTTTTCATTGCTGCCTTGCTCATAAATCACTTCGTAATAAATCATCCAATAAAACACTTACAGTAAAAAGTGGAAGAAGATGTGTTACATTCAGTCCTGATTATTAATGACTCCTTTGCAAGCTTGCTGTTTCAAAATGCATTTTCTGAGGCTGAAAACAAGATGGATCTATCTGCTCTTGAGTGATGGCGAAACTCAGCAGAACACAGCGTATTTGCTGGAAGTGCCATAACCAGAGGAAGTCCTTCAACATCATCACAGCAGATGAGTTCTAGTGCCTACTCCTCCTATCTACATTTACGGGGAGTCCCCACTGAGTTCAGTCAACCTACTTCTTTCATACTTTGTTTCATTTATACCCTACCTTTCTCCCTAACAGGGACACCAAAGTGGCTCACATTGTTCTCCTTGTCTCCATTTTACCCTCACAGCAACCTTGTGAGATAGGCTTGGCTGAGGGGGCATGGCTAGCCCCAGGTCGCTCAGCAAGTTCCCATGGCGGAATAGGGATTTACACCTGGGTCTAGCCTGACACGCTAATCACTATACCTCTGGCTGTCCACACCACACATTACAGCTAGATCCACATATGCTGTGTTCCCCTCTCTGTGGGAGCTAGAGGGTGAGAATTTAGTTTATTAAATTTCTTTATGTTCATAGCCATGGCATAAGAAGAAAAGGAAAACCTGCTCCATATTTGTTTAGTTGCTGTTACTCAGTTTGCAATGGGGTGGTTCTAATTAGCAATTGCATGCAAATGTGAGACTTATCTGGGGCCAGCTGTTGCTTTAGTCAGACCTTTGACTGCATAGAATGTGATACAAGTGCTCACAGGTTGCCAGCTCTGGGTTGGGAAATACCTGGATATTTTGGGGGTGGAGCCTGTGGAGTGGAGGGTGGGGTGGGAAGGAACCTCAGCAGGGTAAAATGCCATAAAGTTCACCTTCCAAAGCAGCTATTTTTTCCAGGGGAAAAACCCTATAGTGGCTTGGAGAACCTTCACGACGGCAAATTCTCTTCGAATTCTGCATTCACTGCAGTTATGTCAGCAAGTGGGTTGATTGGCCTGGTCTGTTCTTTCCTTCAGAACACAGGAGTACCTTAAAACCTTGCTGCAGATCAGGATGAATGATGGTGCAAATACAGTGGAATAAGTCAGAAGCCATACCAGTTTTTCGCTTCAGTTGACGTAATTGCTGACTCACAGCAGAATAACCCTGGAGGGGGGCTTAGTTTCCATCCGTATTCTTGTCAGCGTGGAATGCAGGTGAAGGAAGTGGAGCTGTCTTTGCACTCGTCACCACTTGTCGCCATCCCAGTGAAGCGCACCAGTGGAAAGTCTCGAGTGGGACCTGGGGCCATTGTGGATGATTCAGCCAAACCCTTCACCGCCTGCTCATTCAGGGAGGCTTTGCAGGCTACTTGGTTGTGGAGGATGAGGGAAAGGAAGGGAACCGAACGTCCTGTGTTTTTAGCGGCTAATATACCATTGTCCTGACCCGGATAGCCCGGGCTAGCCTGACCTTGTCAAAACTCATGAAGTTAAGCAGGGTCGGTCCTGGTCAGTATTTGGATGGGAGACCACCAAGGAGTATCAGGGTCACAGTGCAGAGCCAGACAATGGCAAACCACTTCTGAACATCTCTTGCCTTGAAAAACCCTGCAGGGTTGCCATAAGTTGGCTGCAACTTGAGGGCAAAAAACCCCCCCAAAAATGTGTAGGGGAAACGCACAAATCCCTTCTGCATCCAGGAATGTATTTATTTTATATACGGTTATTCCATTTTCCTCCCCAATGGGGACTTATAGCAGCCCACAGCATGGCTCTCCCCTCCTCCATTTCATCCTCACAAGACCAACCCTCTGACTACTTGATGTGTGATCCGTTAGCACATTAATCTTTATCAGCTACACGCTGTGAGTATGTTAGACTGTGAGTGCGTGACTGGCCCCACATCGCCCAATGAGCTTCCATGTCAGAACGGGTATCTCAACCTGGGTCTCCCACATCTTTGGCTCCAGTAGCACCTTCAAGACTAACCAAAATGTGTGGCAGGGCAGGAGCCTTCATCATAAAGGCTCCTACCCTGCCACAAATTGTGTTAGTCTTGAAGGTGCCACTGGGCTTTAGCTCTTTTCTACTGCTACAGACAGACTAACACGGCCACCCACCTTGATCTGTATCCTAGTCTGGCACTCTTAACCACTGCACCATGCTGGGTCTCATATCTCTATTTTACAAGTGTTACAGCAGATGTGTGAAAAGGGAAGTGCAGCTCATTCACATTTTCTCCCCCCATTTGTCTTTTCCCCTGGAGGGGGGAAACGAGGAAGACCATGCTGGCAGCAAGCTAGGAGCAGCGGAGTTACACGTGGGCTGTGTTTTGCTCTGCTCTGCTTGCAGGTACTTAACACCTGGGCAGGGGAGCCATTGGGCACAAGTTGAAGGGCTCTTGGCTCATACCCTGCAGGCTAACTTCAGGCAGCCTTATCAGCTAAGATCAGCCCAGGATGTTTTTGTGTTGTCTGTTTAACTGTATAATTATTTGCTTAGAATGACTGTGTTTTGTTCTGTGAGCCACTCTTGCCTGGAAGAAAAGTGACATACAAATGCCTTAAATAAACAGCCTGGGTACTGTACCAGCTGATGAAGCAAAAGACAAATTCATACCTGCTCCTTAAAGCACTTTTCATCCTTTCCCCCACTGTCAATGTGCTGCCACATTAAGGCGGTTTTAAATGTGCTTGTCTAAATCAACAGAGACCTGTACAAGAAACTTCCTCTGGAATTGCATGTCAACCTTCCTTTGCAAGGTTTTGGTCAAAGCTACCATGTATGGAAAACAAGTTCGAAAGGTTACTGGAGGAAACTGCTCTGTGCAAACCAGGAAACCCAGATTCGAATCTCCACTCGTGCCATAGAAGCTCAGGGGGTGACCTTGGGCCAGTCACACACTCTCAGACCAGCCTACCTCACAGGGCTGTTGGGGAGGATAAAATGGAGGAGAGGACTGGAGAGTGATGGAAGCCACTTTGGGTCCATGTTGGGGACAGAGTTGCCAACCTCCAGGTGGGGCTTGGAGATCTCCCAGAATTACAACTGGTCTTCAGACAATAGAGATCCACCCCCCCCTTCGGAGGGTGGACTCTATGGCATTACACCCCATTAAAGTCCCTCCCCTCCCCAGCTTCCATCCTCCAATCTCCAGGGATTTCCCAAACCAGAGTCGGCAACTCTAACTGGGAAGCGAGGGAAGGTAAAAGTTAAGAAAATAAACAAATATGTGATTTTTGAGATGGGAGTTAGGGATTGGTTGTTACTTAAGCCCCTATATTTGCATTTTCTATGCTTCCACTAAAGAAACACATGCAAAGCTCTCTAGCCAAAGAAGGAACGGAGCTGGAGGGGAGCCTTGGCTTCTTCGGTGGCGGGACTGAAAACCGGTAAAGCTGATTTTACAAAGGACATTTTGAATGTCTAGCTAGCTTTTGTACATGCCCAGACATTAAAACGAAGGAATTTTAATAGGCTTTGGTGCTCAGGTGTGCTTGTAGCTGATAAAGATTAATGTGCTAATGGATCACATATAAAGTAGGATCTGTCTCCTGTAATGGGTAAATCATGTTAAGAGTCTGAAAAGTCAGCTTATGTTCATTGGTGTGCAATTCCTCAAAGAAACCTATCAAAGAAGCGCCATTTAAGAGATTGCATTTGCAGGTTCAATTAGATATAATCCACGGCGCAGATGTCTCAGGGGCTGGGAAACCAGTGGTTAACAATAGCAGTCTAATTTCTTCTGGTTCCAAAGGAGATCAAATAGCATCTATTTTTATGGCTACAACATTGTGGTTGTGGGAGATGCATGCCTCCATGTGTAGATGACAACACTGCATGTGCAATGCCATTGTGTTGTTGCTGGTGTCAGCTGATACCACAGTATGTGCACACTTAAAAACATCACTTGGCCTTTGCCACATTTCCTTCTGCTGTGTTCTGCAGTACCCCCCAGGGGCACGTAGAGTGCAGCAGGCTTTTTCGTCCGATTCCCCAGTGGCAGGTTCTTAGCCTGGAATCTGAATGTTTTCCCGTTTCCCCTAGAAATGGTTCTTACGAAAATGTTTTTCTGGCAAACTGGGTCACAGTTATTGGGTTTATTGCCTCGATAGAGGTCCAGGCCAGTCATCTGACTAGCAGACCTCTGCAACAAGGAACAGCAATGAGGATCAGAATTAGGGCCAACTATATGTTATATAGGACATCCATGACCAGATCTTCTAACCTGAAAACAATGAGTTGAATCCATGGTTGCAGGGATCCCCAAGTTCATTACTGGGCTCACAGTACCCATGTGGTGTAATAGGCATGTGGGTTGGGAGACTACAATGTGGGGGGCAAAGTAGGGCTGCCAACTCTGGGTCTGGGAATATCTGGGGCTTTGGGGGGGGGTGGAGCCTCTGAAGGACAGGGTTTGGGGAGGGGATGGAGTTCAGCATGGTATAATGGCATAGAACACTCTGTCCAAAGCAGCCATTTTCTCCCGGGGAATTGGGCTCTGTGGTCTGGAGACCAGTTGTAATTCTGAGAGTTCTCCAGGCCCTACCTGAAGGTTGGCAGCCCCAAAAGAGAGCTGTTGGAATACAAGTTGCTTACATTTCAGCCTTTATAGAGTTAACTGGCATTTGTTAGCTAAACGGGATGCTATCCAATGTAGTCTAGTGGGAAAGTTTGTGGGAGTTGTTTACCCTAACGAAGTGACCTGTAACCTTTGCATTGGTCAGCTAGCGTCTTGTTTGTAAAAATGCTTTGGTTTCATATGCATGTATTCACAGCCTTTATGGCCCTTTGTGTGAAGCAATGGAAACTGAGAGAGAGAGATCCACAGAGACTCAGAAAGGAACCATTTTTAGCAGTATAGCTGATAGCATGTATTAGAGTAGCTGTAAGTATGTAATCTTTATTTTCTTTTATCCAAAGTACCTTGTTTGTTTGTTTTTCTCTAGTAAAGATATTTTCTTTGTAAACTTAAGCATGGTGTGGCTCTTGTGTTTGGAATGCATCCATCAGTTTTAGATAAGCATCCCAACAAGGGCAAAACCTCGCTCAGAAGAGGCAGCAAGGGAAAATCCATCCTGTGACATGGAAGGGCAGCTGGGGGGGGGGGGCAGAGGCCCTTGAAGAGGTCACAGAGTGCCCCTAGGCCCAGCCCAGCCAACAGTCAGAGGGTGGCCAGATGATCCTCCACTGGGGAGAGGCTGGTTATGAGGGCCAGGTGCTGCTCTGGCTGGAGAAGGCGTGTCCTGGGTTGGAGAGTGCAGCAAGGGCAGGGGAGGTGGGAAATCCAACCAGAACTCTCAGAGTGGGTCCTAAGGGGGGGGACACAACTTAAAGCCGGACTCAAAGTAGCTGGGCAGCTCAGCGCACAAGGGAACTGCAGCAGGGAAAGGCATAAGAGTGGACTGACTGGTATGTGGGAAGGCAGGGCAAAAGGTGCTGGAAGAGAAGGCCTTGATGCTGTCTCTTAGCCTCAGCCTCCAGAGTGGGGTTACAAGCGAGTTATGCAGATAGACAAGCAAACTGTGGGATTTCCTGTCTGTTTGAAGAAGAAGAGATTGGATTTATACCCCGCCCTTCACTCTGAGAGGTTTACAATCTCCTTCCCTTCCTCTCCCCACAACAGACACCATATGAGGTAGGTGGGGCTGAGAGAACTCTGAGAGAACAGCTCTTGAGAGAATAGCTCTGAGAGAACTGTGACTGACCCAAGGTCACCCAACTGGCTGCATGTAGAAGAGTGGGGAATCAAACCCAGTTCTCCAGAGTCCACCGCTCTTTACCACTACACCAAACTGGCTCTCACAACACCATACTTTGCTCTTCTGCCTCCATCCCTTTGATGTGTAGACTGATACCTCTCAGGGAAATTGCCTGCCTTCCTTCCATTCCCACTTCTCTCTCACACACATGCACAAAGAAGGAACATGTTGCTCTCCTTTCTTTACACCATGGATGCAACCTCCACCTGCATCCATCCAAGTAGTTAGAATACTTAGATCCTGTTTCTGTCTCTCATCTTTACTGTCTAGAATAGTAAAGGTAAAGGTTCCCTTGCTCGAAAGCCAGTCGAATCCGACTCTAGGGTTGCGGTGCTCATCTCCGTTTCAAAGCTGAAGAGCCAGCGCTGTCCGAAGACGTTTCCGTGGTCATGTGACTGGCATGACTAAACACCAAGGCGCACGGAACGCTGTTACCTTCCTACCGAAGTGGTACCTATTTATCTACTTGCAATTTCTTGCTTTCGAACTGCTAGGTTGGCAGGAGACTATCTAGAATGGAGCTCACTAAATAAAGAACTCTTTCTTAGTTTGAAATTGAGATGAGGCTCTGTGTAACTCTGTAATTAGCTAGCTCATGTAGGAACAAAGAGAAGCTCTGCTGCATTTAGCATTTTAAGCACACTCCACTACAGAAGAATACAGACTACTGGCTTACCATACGAGTGGATCTAATATCTTTCGAAAGGCAGCCAAGAAGGGAGTGGCGTAACTACCCTGTGGACTTGGGGGAAGCGCCTGAATGTAGAGACCCAAATAAAGACAGAACTTAGTGCACCACTTTTGTCTCTCTGTGAGTAATTGCTGAGAGGAGAAGGGAAGCACGGATGGTTAGATCAGACCTAGCCTGTTGAGACCACTCATGTTGGGAGTGTCCAGATCGCGGTAGGTGTGAAGAGTAGTCCTGAGGAAGCTACACATCCCCTTCTCCTTCCCCTCTGCAGCCTACCAACATGTGAGTTCCCACACGGTTCCGGGAATCAACTTTCCCAGGGTCAGAAAGGATTCATGGAGGGTGTGGCAGAAGGAACCACCACATCAGCCCCTTCCTCTGACAGAACCCTGGATCCAATTTACTATTGGTGGGAGGAGGAGAGCTCCAAACATGATTGGGTACTGGTGCTGCCGCCCTTAACTCTATCTGCCGCATTGTTGTTACTCTTCTAAATCAGCTGCTCTTAGCCTTGCTGAGTCACCAGTGCACACACAAACACAGAGGGTGGTTCAGTCACGGATGTCCTGCATGTGATTTGGCCCTAACACAAGTCTCTCCATGGGAGACTCATAGACACAGCCATCAGTTTCAATATCTGAAACAAAGGAAGCGTAAGCCGTCAGCAACAACACAAAATAACTGGTGTTTTAGAAGATAAATAATATAGAAGACCTGGACGATGCCTTAATTAAACCAGGATTTGCAGCAAAGGAAGTATCAACTGCCAGTTGCCATGTTGCTGAGAAACAAATCGCCTAAGGTAATAATCATTATCACCACCAACGATGCAGTGTGGGTGTGTCCTAGAAACCCCTGAACCAGAGGCATGCACAGGAACTGGTTGCTCTGCTTGTCTGTCCACTGTGAGTACAAAAGGAGTCCAACAAGTGACTTCTGTCCTGAAGGAGCTCAGAGAGGAGTATATCGTCATTTGTTCCTCACAACAACCCTGCAAGGTAGGTTAGATTGAGTGGGCGTGAGTAGTCCACAATCACCCTGTGAGATTCATGGAAGTGTGGGGATCTGAACCTGGGTCTTCACAGTCCCTGCCTGCCTTCCTGGGGAACTTCAGAAGCAGGCAGCTGCAGAGCACAGATTTCGGTGCTTTGCCTGTTTTCATGGGAAAATTCTTGCCCATCAAGGAGCCTTCAGCCGCATGTACAACTGAGGGAGATTCTTTGACCAGCAGGATTATGGAGCATCTGAGCTGAACCACACTGTCTACAGTCAAAGACCAGTGAGGCTGCTTTGTAACAGTGCCCCCTCTTTGATGTGGTGGACCCACATTTTGAACTCGAGTATCTGTGCCTGTGTGGAACCTCCCCCATGGGAAATGGATCTGCGGTTGGCAACTTCCACTGTGAGTGGAACATTCCGTTGTCAACTTAAGTTTGAGCGACAGGCGGATCTAAACAAATGCTGTTTGGATGGCTTACCTGAACTTGTATTGACACATATGTGAAATTCCATATGTATTGAATGATTAATGGTTCTATTCATTAGAGGTTTCTTCAGCTGAAGGCACAAATCATTATAATAATTGTTGGCTGCCCATTCAACTGAATTTGGGATGCTTTCCAGAGCATTTTCCCAAGGAGGATACTGTGTTCCCTCCTATGTGGTAACACTGAACCAATTAGATTTATCACAGCGTGTTGTGGTCTTTGCAAACGGGACAGGCATGATTCACGCCTGGGAGAACTAGAAGACCATTCTGGGGTCAGGAATTACAGATTTTTATACCTTCATAACCTAACAGACAGTGTCTCATCAGAGCTTTGAATGCATAGGGTTGCCAACTCCCAATTCCTGGAGATTTGGAGGCAGTACCTGTGGAGGGATTTCTTTTTCTCCTGGACTGAGAACCATAGAGTCTGCCATCCAAAGCTGCTATTTTCTCCAGGGTAATTGATTTTTGTCATCTGGAGATAAACTGTAATTGTTGGAGAATTCCAGTAGTCAGGGCTTTTTTTGTAGAAAAAGCCCAGCAGGAACTCATTAGCATAATAGGCCACACCCAACAGCAGGAACTCATTCGCATATTAGGCCACAACCCTGACAGTGCAGCTCATTAACATATTAGGCCACACCCCATGTCTTCCCTTGGCTTGCCCGGGCAAGCCAGCCCATGGACAGGCTGGGGAAGACACAGGGAGGCATTTAAATGCCTCCCCGATCCTTCTAGGTCCCCCCTGGCCCACCTGCCTCGGAGTCACCGGAGGGTCACTCTCCAGGCCTTCCCTCTGTAGCCACGCACACAGAGAGGTTTTGGCTGTAGTGGGCATGGCCAACTCTTAAGGCCAGCCGGAACTCCGTCCCTGTGCATTCCTGCCCAAAAATAGCCCTGCCAGCATTCACCTGGATATGGGCAACTCTATATATTAAACATTTTATGTAGATTTTAATAAATAGTAAACTGTCTGCTTTTTAAAATGGGGAAGAGACGTGCCTTAATGGGCGAGAGAGGGAATGGGCTGCTGACGATCTGGAGAAACAGTGTGCTGATCCTGTTAAAAAAAAAACCTTAAAGCATGAAAATAGGCAGCTGAAGTTTTTCATGGCATGGAGGTAAATAACATCACCTGGTGAGTAACATCCCCCTAAGCCTCTCTTAGAGGTACTTGTTCTCCAGGCTGTTGGCAGCCCTACATACCTGAGACAACTACATTTTAAAGGCAAAAACGAGACTAGCAGTGCAATCCTACGAACACTTTCCTGGAAGCAAGCCCTACTGAGGACACCTACGTCGGATTCTGAGTAGACCAGTTTAGGATTGCTCACATAAGGATAAGAAGATGCCAGATCCCCTTTGAGCTGGTTTTGAGAAGGCACAGAGGAACAATGAGGGAACCCAGGGGAAGACAACCAAGGGAAAATGTGGGAAACGGCTGCTGTTTCACTCATAAACCTCAGAAAAACCCACTGTGTGAAAGGCCTTCTTAAGCTGTCAGTATGTAGCAAAACGACCAAGTGGTTGCAAAAATTCTTGTAGAGCCTGAAGAGTGCTTGTCTTTGCCTTAGAGGAAGCCCGTCACCAGGTTTCTCGCAGAGTGACTTATTAGTTGAACATCTTGATGTTTCTGTTCCTTTTTTAAACATTGGCTCTTTTGTTCTTTTTTTATAACGGGCCAGTAGCAGATCCACTGTTAAGCAGAAACTGAGCTTTTCCACTTTCAGTGCAAATGTTGATTTTATGCTCTTTCTGTGTGTGTGTGTGCAGGCTTGGCCATCTTGTTCTTATTTATTTCAGAGATGTCCACAGAAAAGAACCGATGCACCCTAACTGCTGAAAGCATCTTTTAATACATTTCAAGGACAGTATTCTAACAGCCTATTGTTACCGTTCTGACACACATGAGATGTTTTGACGTGGCAACAATTCTCCCTGTAGCTCTCATTGCCGCTGAGAATGCTGAGGCATTTGGAGTGGCAACGGAGCATCTCAATGACAGACTTCCCTGCTCTTTCCTGGTCTCCGCTGTCTGTGGCCACCACCATTTCCCCACTGCACCACTAGTGGTATTTTTAAATTGACTAGATCACTATAGTACAGTAAGTAACAGTAATCCATTGCCATGATCTACTAGCTCTGAATCCCCAGCTTTCATTTCCAAAGTAAGTCTCTAGCCCTTTTCACTGTGGACATATAAGAGGTGCACATTTCCCTTTATATCTCTATAATAAAAAATGAAAGCCAGGAATTCAAAGGAATGAGTAGATCATGGTAATCAATTGTTATAATGTAAATGCACTTGCTGATTCTTTAAAAAGTCTCCCAACTATACAGGGGACGGTGGCTGTAGGGGGCTAAGGCAAGGAAAATGATGCCAATGTGGGCGGGACCTTCAAAAATGTGCACTTTTCTGCACACGGTATGAACATAAGAATGTCCCTGCTAGATCAAACTGGTGGTCCATCTAGTCCAGCACCCTGTTTTACTCAGCAGCTAACCAGTTGTCCTGGAAGACCAACAAACCAATTTCCCTGGAGGGCCCTAGAAGCCAAGGCCATCCCCTGATGTTGCCTCCTAGCATTTACATTTAGAGATATCTGAATATGGAAGTTCTATTTAGTTATCTTGGTTAGTAGCCACTGAGAAACCTCAAGGTGTATTGACAGCAATCTTTCCAAAACCGGGTTTGGGAAAGATCACATTAAAGCAGGGGGGAAACTTGGAAAGTGAACTGTTAGGGGACAACATCATCTCAAAAAGACCCATTCCAGTTTGGATGCCTAACTAGAGTGAAACCTCTGTGTGGAAGCACCGATTTTCTCACGGCCTCACAATATATCCTTTGAGCCAGATTTAAATGTGAGTGAGGCAAACAGTTTCCCTGTACAACTTTGCATAGCTCAGGGTCTTGTTTCAAGCTGTACTGAAACCTGTGGAAAGCAACTACACAGGTTTAGCTAGCACACTGACACAATATCTGCAAGAGTGAGGGTGGATCTCTGGTGTGGATCCCAAGCTCATGAAGCTGCTTTTGATGGGTGTAATTTATATGAGACACTGAATCCCCATCAAGTCCCAATTTATCGATCAACTGTGGCTTGTCATTACCCAGAAATAAGCTCACATGGCTATGTGGTCATTTTCGCTTACTTTATCAGAGTCTAGTTTCTGAATCTTGATGACTAGTGGACACTTGAAAGGTTAATTTCTAGTCCTGAGCGCCACCTTGTGGATTATTTTATAACACTTTGTGACTATATTTTTGCAGCTGCGACCTCGTAACACGCAGCTTGCTTGAGTCATCCGGAAATACTGCTCTGTGGGAAGCTTAATGCTGTGCACCTGCTCTGTGGTATCTGGAAGCCTGGATTTTATGGATGGCCCAGAAGTGTGAGCTGATGGGTGACATGAGTTGCAGCAAGGGATTGCCTAGATTTTGTTCCTCCTAATTTCCACCCTTTGCATATGTGCCTGTGTATACACATGATCTATCAATACCGTAAAACTGCAATATGCTTAGCCTTGTATTGCTCATTCTAGGAAGTTATAAAAATGACTAATTTCTGACAGATTTATCATGATTCTTTTAAACATACATAATTTTTGCATATTTGCCAGTTTCCAGATTCTTAGGAATGAACATGTGTTTTAAGTGTATATATATATATCCTTTCTGACTGGCAGATCATGCTTATTTTAGCAATACTAGCTTCAATTCTGTCTTTTCAATCAGGCATCTCCCCATTGACACAAATTATTATATTATATTATATTCTGACATCTTGTCATTTGGTTGTATTCAAGAGGTTTTCCAAATGTCAATTCAACCTGGAAAAAAATGTACTGTCCTTTTAATAGAGGCTTAGTGGCATGTTATTTACCAGGTGATATTATTTACCTGTGCTTCACAGATAGCTCATTTCTATGCATTAAGCCCCTATTAAAGGGACAAGACATTTCCCCTCCAGTTTGCTGGCAACTCTAAATTGATTATTTCCCCACTATTCTGTACTTACTTCCTATATTCCTTTTTGCGGTGTGCTCATTCTAACATGTTTATTTAAGTATTTTAAGGTCAGTTTTCTCCCCAAAGGGACCCAAAACAACTCGCATTGACTTTATTACAATATATTGATGCCAAAGAAGGGAAACAAATTAATGAGTCTAGAAATGTTTCATACCAGTACTGATCCAGCATACACAAAAGATTTAAAGCCAAAAGAAATTTATTTTACTGCTTTAAATGCTTTGTGTAAAAATTTTTTGTTTAGAAATGTAAACTGCCCCTAGCACCCATTCCTTGAATTCTGTGTCTCCTATAAGTACCCTGACCTGGATACCGCAGGCTAGTGTGATCCCATCAGATCTCAGAAGCTAAGCAGGACTGGCCCTGGTTAGTATTTGGAAGGGTGACTTCCAAGGAATGCCAGGGCCATGATGTGGAGGCAGGCAATGGCAAACCACCTCTGAAATGTCTCTTGCCTTAAAAACAAGTCCAGCTTGCCACCTAGTGGTGCATAAAGCTAAAAGAGCTAGGAGTTCTGGCTGCCAGACAACCCTAGGATCTCCTGGCTATTCTACACAAATGCCACAGAATGTTATTGTTATTGTTATTGTTATTATTTCTTATACAAGTAACAAATCTTCTTTTAATTGGCAGTTTGTACATCACAGCTCTTGATGCATTATACGCAGCAAATCTGTGTTACCCTTTTGGTCTTCCATACTAAAGTTGCCAACAGCCTGGAGGAAAGTGTCCTGTACCTTTAGTGGAGGCTTATTGGGATGTTACCCGATTCTCTTGCTTAGCTGGCTCAAGCAGGGTCTATTGATCACACTGGACACAAATAAGGATGGAAAACACTCAAGCGCCAGCTCTGGATTTGCAAAAATTGGCAGCCAGCATGCAAAGAAATCTTTAAACACTGTGGCAGTGTGTTATGCTTGAACAGACTTGGCCGTGACCCACATACTCTGCAGGTAACTCATCTTGTTAAAGACAAGACTATTAGCGACATAAATGCCCATAAAAGAAAATGGTGGTGGGAAGTGCTGTCAAGTCACAGCTGACTCACGGTGACCCAGCCTGCAGGGTTTTCCAGGCAAACAATATTCAGAGGTGGTTTGCAATTACCCGCCTCCGCCTAGCAACCCTAGTTTTCCTTGGTGGTTTCCCATCCTAGTACTAACCAGGGCCGACCCTGCTTAGTTTCCAAGATCTGACGGGATCAGACTGGCTTGGGCCATCCATGTCAGGGAATAAAAATAAATGGCATCAATCGATTCTTCCGTCACATGTTCTCTCTACCTGCTGGTGGAAAGTGCCAGTTTGGTGTAGTGGTTAAATGCGTGGACTCTAATCTGGGAGAACCAGGTTTGATTCCCCACTCCTCCATTTGCAGCTGCTGGATGACCTTGGGCAAGCCAGAGTTCTGGCACAGCTGTTCTCTCAAGGACAGTTCTGTCAAGAGCTCTCTCAGCCCCACCTACCTCACAGGGTGTCTGTTGTGGGGAGGGGAAGGGAAAGGAGTTTGTAAGCCACTCTGAGACTCCGAGTGAAGGGAGGGGTATAAATCCAGTCTCTTCTTCTCTCTTCTTCATTGTGTTGCGGCCAACTTATGGCAACCCCAAAGGGTCCTCAAGGCAAGAGGCAAACAGAGGTGGTTTGCCATTGCCAGTGGTCTCCCATTCGAGAACTAACCAGGGCCAACCTGCTCGGTTTCTGAGATCTGGTCAGGCTAGCCTGGGCCATCCAGGCAAGGGCTCTGCCAACTTACCTGCTTCTTTTCTTGTAAAGCTGTTCCGGTCTTTTATCTACTAATCTTTTCCTATTCCACATTTATATTAGGTTTAACATACCTGTGCCTCTAGCCACTTTAAAAGGAAGTCAGTCCCACTGATTGCAATGAAAAGTTAGTTCCAAATGAACGTGCTTCAAGTGAAGTCTCAGACTGCAACCTCTGTGTTGTAAACCTGTGTGGTATAGTGATTAGACTCTCAGACTAGCATCTAGAATGACACAACAGTCTACTATCTCTAAAGAAGCGCTTTATTGTTGGCGCAGCACTTTATTCCTTCCTTTCTTTGAAGATAAGAGTCGTGGACTATTACGCTTATATGAAATTGCCTGTGGTTTCCATTACACTGTGACTGGATTGTATAATGTATGAGTTTTGCCTTTACTATGTGAATGTATATTTATACTTAGGATTTGTTGAGATCGCACTCCTAATTATTGTTGAAATATGTACTTTTGTTTATATAACCATGTTTTTTCCCCCCTGGCTTCCACAGGACCTAGAAGACCTACCTCTGAATTCCTGCTCTGCCTTGGAAGCTTATTTGGTCACCTTGGGCCGGCCATGCAACACATTCAGCCTAACCTACTTCACAGGGTTGTCGTGAGGATAAAATGGAGGAAGAGAGAGCAATTGTAAGCTGCTTTGGGTCCCCCTTGTGGAGGAAGCATAAGTATAAATAAATAAATAAACAAACAAAGCTGACTTTGGTCTGGAAATAACAGCGATTTTCATTGACAGCAATTAGATGGGTAGAAAACATGGATATATGGAATGCCAAGATCATTACTGCATTCTGAATACCTTGACTAGGTCCTCAGTCATTCTCATCTATTATATTTATACTGTGAACAGGACTCTTCCCATGACCTTCCTTCAAGACTCCTGGGAATCAATTATTCGGGACACTATAAAAAAATGTGGAGGCCATTTTTCATTTGCAGGGCATTTAGCCTGCAGCTCCATGTCTGATCATGCCAATTTGTGTCCTGTCATTCAGAAGGAAGAGGAGAAGATAGAACTGGAAGGTCAGCGCAGATGTCCACATGTGGTCCACTGGCAGCAAAATCGTTTTTCCTCTCAAGTTTCAAGAGTGCCTGAGGATGAGAGGTTGGACAGGACAGATACCTCATGCACCTACCGGGCTCTCCATCCTCCTCAGAAGGGGATGGTCCCATTCCAGATGATGGCAGCCCCCTCCCATTTAGTTCGGATCACCATTTCCACAGAAGGGGCTCTCTTTTCTGCATTACTTCCCTCTTCACAGTGCTTTTCTTCCCAGTGGTGAGAATGAGTGTCTGAAAGAAAGGCAAAGCACCATGTCAAGCCAGACAGAGACTCCAAACATAGTTTTCTTGCCTCTCCTCAAGTTTCTCCTATACTTCAGCTTTCCGACAGACACTGCGATGGAGGGGAGGGGATAACTTGGGTTCAAATCCCCACTGACGCAGAACGCTTACTGGGGGATAGGGTTAGGGTTGCCAGGTCTGGGTTGGAAAATACCTGGAGACTTTGGAGGTGGATCCAGGAGAGGGTGGTATTTGAGGAGGGGAAGGGCCTCAGCAGGCTACAATGCCAGAGAGTCCACCCTTCAAAGCAGCCATTTTCTCCAGAGGAGCTGAACTCTGTCAGCTGGAGATCAGTTGTAAAAGCAGGAGATCTCTAGGCCCCATCTGGGGGCTGGCAACCCTAGATAGGGTGCCAGGTTGCCAACAGCCTGGAAAAAAATGTCCTGCCTTTGAAATTGCAGCTTAATGGAATATTATTTATCAAGTGATGTTACATACCTCCATAGTAAAGCTTCACTTATGAAGAGCTAAAAATTCACAATTGATCTGTGAATATGAGAAAACCAGTAGGCTAGAAATAATGAAGCAGAAAAGGAAAAGTACAGTATTTAAAAGGTATACTAGCGTAGAACTTTGGGGGATATATGCTGTTGTGTGGAGCAATGAAATACTTACTTTGCATATAGGGAGGGTTATGTGTAGTGAGTGACTGGGAAAACAACCTGGGTAGTGGATGGAGCAAAGAGAGGCCTGGTCGTTTTGTCTCTCCAAGGACTAGTTTGCTGAAAGGCCTCAGCTGAAGAAGCTTTTGTCTGGTGCGGGATGGACATCACTTCTTCTGGAGGAGGTTAGCTCCCCAGACCATCTGATTTTGAACTGAAGCGGATTTCTTCCCTCAGATGGTGAGGAGAGAGGCCCTGAGAACTTTCCTTTCCACTGGAGGCCTGCTGCTGAGGGACTGCGGCTGGACCAGCTCTAACAAGAGAACAGCACTTCTGGGACACTGACTGCTGGATCTTTGGTTTGGGAAGGGAAAGGAGTTTGGGGGGAGTACAAGGCCCCATGTGCAGAACTGTATTTTCCTTGTTGTAATAAATAGTTGCTTTGCTTAAGCCAAGGTGTGTGAGTGGGAGGGGGGCTTTAAGAAAGGAGGCCCTAAGCGAACTTGCCCTTATTCCCAACGCCTGGGTAAGGTTACACTAGTCCTGAAAAGTGTCAAGAGTGCTTTGAATGGCAACAGCCTGACATTGCAATTCTGCTTTGAATTGCCATAATTGGGGCGGGGGGGAACAGCATAAAAATAGGTTGCCAATAGTGTTGTCTGGAATTTCCACGAAAAGGGACTGAACAAGTGAAGGCAATTTCAGATGAAGCATTAGTGTGGTACTACCCCATGCTATCCCAAGTGCTCATGATATTTTTCAAACTATCCATGCAACTCTTCCTCCTGTTTCGTATTCTGCATGACAGAGAGTACTCATAACATCCATTGTTGCTTGAGTGCTTAGTACAAAAAAGAACTGGTTTCTTAATGTATTATATAGCCCAGGGGTCTTTTTGTAGAAAAACAGCTGCAGGAGCTCATTAGCATATGGTATGCTAATGAGCTATTAGGCTATTAGCATATGCCACGCCCCCTGACATCACCGGAAGTGATGTCAGAAGGGGAAGCAAAAGAGGAGGAGGCATCTTCAAAAGCCTCCCCTTCCATTCCCCCGGCTGGTCTGGGTGGGGGAGCTAAGAGAGAAGGGGTTTGAAGTTTAAACTCCTTCTCATGAGAGTTGGGCCACAGAAAGAGGAAAGAGGGAAGGAAAGAGAGAGAGTAGAGAGAAGGAAAGAAGGAAGGAAAGAGGGAAAGAAAGAGAAGGAAAGGGGAAGGAAAGAAAAAGAGGGAAGAAGGAGGGAAACAGGGAAAGAAGGAAAAAAGAGAAGAGAAGAAGGTGGGAAAGAAAGAAAGAGAGAAGAGAAGAAGGAGGGAAAAAGGAAAAGAGAGAAGGAAAGGAGGATGGCAATTCGGACCCATTATATCCTATGGGCCATTGAAGTCAATGGTGAAAACATAGGGTATATTCTAGGGGCTGGAGGGAGGGGTTTGAGGAGAGGCTCCAAACTCACAGGGTAGCTGATGGAGCCTCTCCCCAAGATACCCACCAAGTTTCAAGAACATTGGACCAGGGGTCCAATTCTATGGGCCCCCAAACAGATTGCCCCTATTCCCTCCATTGTTCTCTATGGTGGGAAAAATATAACTTTTTTTCCCACCATAGAGAACAATGGAGGGAATAGGGGCAACCTGTTTGGGGGCCCATAGAATTGGACCCCTAGTTCAATATTCTTGAAACTTGGTGGGTATCTTGGGGAGAGGCTCCATCAGCTACCCTGTGAGTTTGGAGCCTCTCCTCAAACCCCTCCCTTCCAGCCCCCAGAATATACCCTATGTTTTCACCATTGACTTCAATGGCCCATAGGATATAATGGAGCTGAAATTGACATTCGGCTGCCTGAAAGACTCCCGGGGACGCCGGCTGGGGGCGGGGCTTGGCTCCTGAGCTCCCGGAGCTGCGCTCCGGTGGGCTCCCCCCCGAAAAGACCCCTGATATAGCCTTAAAAAGATTGGGGATCCCCCCTCCTCCATCAATAATGCTTTTAGAATTCCCTCCAGGGAATATCCTTCTCTTTAGAAATGCCCCTGTCTCCTAATTGCTAGAATCATCTTTCAAATCCACTCTCAAACAGAGCTTTTTCATACTGTTCACTGTGACTAGGATTTGAATATTCTCATAAGTGCTATTTAAAACACCTTTTATTCTGGAACGTGTCACTTCTGAATGCTGTTAAGACACTTAGAAAGGAGAATATAGTCAGTTTCAAAATCAATTGGTGCATTTGAGTCAGTGTAGCTTTTTCATTCCATTTATGGAGATGGAGAAATGCACAAAACCTGGTTTAAGTGTCATTTTGTGACAAAGTTCTTGACATGTACAAAACTAAAAACATGACAGGAGCCTTGATTTAAAAGTCCCCCTCTGGTAAACACAAGTACCTACCTACTGTGAGATGCACTGTTGTCTTCTGCGAGGGTTGCCCATTATAAAAATACAAATCGAAAAGGTGTTCCATTTTCCAGTCAGACAAGAGCAGCCTGTTAGTGCTGAAAAGGATGCTGTACGTCCCATTGATGTTGCACAACCAAATAGGCAGTTTTGGAGTCTTCAGCATGCTTCCAACCTAGAGTAGATGGGATGTAGTTTATATAGACTTACAATGTGAGATAAGATGATGTTTTAAAATTTTGACTTTAAAAAGTCTTGTTTTGAAAAAGGGACCCTTCCATAAAAATAAGGGCCTGAGGCTGATCACTGCAAACTACTGGAATTGGCACGTATGGCACCCCATAAACATGTCATCGTTCTGTGGCTTCATCATTAGTTCTTGTGCTTTGGACCGAAACTGGGATTTCTCTTGCTCCCGGATTTCTTCCTTCACCACAAGCTAAATATGATGAGGAGGACTAATTGCCCTCTCTCTTTTCTAGATGTCAAATGACCCCAAGGATCTGCTCTTTGCCCTGTTTAAAAATGGCTTGTATGAAACAGAAGCTCATGAAGTAGTACAAACTGAGACATGATGATTGGTTGTAACTTTAGAGTCGAGTTTGAAGGCTCAGCTGTATTTTGAAGACCCCTGTTTTCATGTGTCAAGACTCAGTCTCTGTAAGTCACACAGTGGCTTTGTACACTCACCCATGCAACCAATAGTGATACAACTGCAAGGAAGTTCCTCGAACCTTGGGGGGTAGTGCCTGGGGAAGGTGGAGTTTAAGGAGGGGAGGGAGGACAGAAGGGCTGTGCTGCCACAGACTCTGCCCTTCCAAGCTGCCATTTTTTCCCAGGGCAACTGATAGGGTTGCCAGTTCTGTGTTGGGAAATATCTGGGGATTTTGGGGGTGGAGCCTGGGGACGGTGGGGCTTGGGGAGGGGAGGGACTTCAATGGGGTATGATGCCAGTAGAGGCCACCTTCCAAAGTGGCCATTTTCTCCAGGTGAACTGATCTCTGTTGCCTAGAGATCACTTGTAAGCCCAGGAAATCTCCAGCCACCACCTGGAGGGTGGCAACTGACCTCTGAAGTCTGGATATCAGTTGTAATTCTGGGAGAACTCTGAGAACCAAACTAAAGACAAGGGAGAACTCAAGGCTGCCACGAGTTTTCTGTTGTCATTTTAAAGTTATTTTAAAGTGTCAGAGGGACCCATTGGTCCTGCGGAATGGAACTCTTTCCCCTGCGTCTTTTTCAGCACCAAAAGAGCCACAGGCGGCTCTTCGTCACCTTTAGTTGGACTCTAGGTCCCACCTAGAAGTTGGCAAACCTCATTTGGCATAGTGGTACAGGGGAAAAGGTCAACCCTCCCCAGTCCCAAGACGAATCATAGGCATGTGTTGCCTAAATGCATTTTAATTCCCCAACAAGAGAAGAGCAGCACGGAGAAAAATGCTTTAGGTTTCAGTTGATGTGCCTTAACAGAGCAGAGTCATTCTAAACCCAGCAAGTGAAACTGAAAGCTCTTCATATGCCTGGATCTGAGGGTACTTTGACTTGTACAATTAACTCACCTGTAGAAGCTGGTGATTCTCCACTTCATCCTTGCTCCAGTGTAAATAACCCACATCACTGCGGGACGAAACTCCATGCAGCAGCTTTTGCACACTGCCTTCAGTGTCAAGTTTCTGGACCCCATTAAACACGTGCGGGCTTGCTCTGCCAGTTAAAATGATATTCAGAATTGCCTAGAGGCAGGAAAATAACATAAATTACATTTTCAGACAGCAGATCAAAAATGGACCTCTAGTGTTGGCTCCACTAACCACCAGTTCAGTTTCATTATACTGAAGAGATTGCTAACATGCGTTTGTTTGTTTTTTTGCATTTTATCTTTTGTTTCTGTCTCTTATAGCCTGCCGTAAAGTATTGTATTATAAAGTACTGATGTATTATTATTATTTTTTAATGAAGTGGGTTCTACGAGCAACTTTGCATTAATATGATGCTATGCTAGGAATGGGGAGGGAACCATTGAATAAATGAAAATGCAGATGTAAGAAGAGCAGTTAAGGAAACCCAAAGGCCATGCATAAACGTGCTTGTTTACAGATGAACGTTCCGAGTCTGCACTGTAATAGATGAGTTGTTGTGAAGTCGAGGTCTTTTTGAAGCCTATGCAAAGAAAATAGTAATATAGTGTGAACATCAGTAATATAATGTGAACATCAGAAATAATTTCTACATGCAGGCTAAATGAATGTCCTGAGTTCTCACACAATGCAAAAATATTGCCTGGATTCAGTGATCTCTTACAGAGCACCAGTGCACATGCAGAGAACTTCCCTGCCAGCAAGGGGTTCCTCACTCATTGTGTCAGAGGAATATTACATGTATGTACACCCACCCTCATTCTACTTCTCCTACTGAACGGACAAATTCATTCAACTGAAAATCAAATGCTTTTGTAAGTAATAAATAGCATTAAAGAGCAATTGTGTACATTTTGCCAATAACCATTTCTTGTTAAGGGTCAATGCGAGCAGTCAATTGTGACCATTACAGCTTTAAATATTAATGAAAAGCAAGAAGGGTTTTCTAGTTATTTATTGCTAAAGTTGTGTTATTTTCTGACTACCCAGATGTCACGCTTGGACGTTTACAGATATACTGCACAGAAATTGAGGATTTAGAAGGAAACATGCTCAATGTCATTGGTTGAAACATCTTGAATGAAAACATCGGGAAATATCCTAAACATTTAACAAGTATCGTATCACCATGAGAAAGCAGAGTTTATGGCTGGTAGACATGTCTCTGTCCCTAAAGTTCCCTCCTTAACAAACTTAACAGTTACTGACTTTTGTTAATCTGACTTCTTAAACCAAGAGGCCTGCAGCATCTTAAAAACTAACACCTCTGTCGTAATACAAGCTTCCATGGCCTTGAATCTACTTCATCTGATGCAGTGAAGTATCAGTGAAGTATCAGCTGCAGTGAGCTGTGTTGGACATTGCGGGCTCAAGAACCCAATCCATGTCATGTTTTTTATTAGGACCAATCCAGTGACTCGTAACAGTGTGTGAGTTTTCCAGATTACTAGAACTCTTTTTCAGGCTGAATATTACAAAACAAATTATTTTAAAAGAGCTTTTGGAAGGCAGAACAGCCCAGGTCAGCTCATGCTTCATTTATTAGAAAGAAATTTGAATCCAGTAGCACCTTAAAAGAATGTTTCCAGAGTACAAGCTTTTGTGAGTCCACGTTCACTTTATCAGATGTGTTCAAATCCTCCCATAGTTTTTTCTTTATACTTGGTACATATATAGATTTGTGTGTGTCGAAAGTGCTGTCAAGTCTCAGCTGACTTAAGGTGACCCCAGCAAGGGACTTTCAAGGCAAGTGAGAAGCAGAGATGGTTTGCCATTGCCTTCCTTGGTGGTGTCCCTTTCAAGTATCGACCCTGTTTAGCTTCCAAGATTTGAACATATGAACATAAGAGAAGCCGTGTTGGATCAGGACGATGGCCCATCCAGTCCAACACTCTGTAAATAACCCACTCAAAACCCAGGTACCATCAGGAGGTCCACTAGTGGGGCCAGAACTCCAGAAGCCCTCCCACTGTTGCCCCCCCAAGCACCAAGAATACAGAGCATCACTGCCCCAGACATATTGTTCCGTCCATACATTGTGGCTAATAGCCACTGATGGACCTCTGCTGCATATGTTTATCTAATCCCCTCTTGAAGCTGTCTGAGATCAGGCTACACCATGCTGCCTTTCCTCCTATATACAGGCTTACCACTTTTTAATGGAGGGTTTTTAATAGTTTGCTAACTTTTAATGACTTTTATGCTTTTTTTTATCATGTTTTATTTTGTAAGCCACTTTGTTGAGGTTCTCTGGAGTGGTAGCCTAGAAATTTTCTAAAATTAAAAAGCACTCTGTTTTCTTTGTTTGAATGTTTCTTCTGTAAGATTTTCATAATTTTATGTTGACTAGACTGTTTTAGAAAGTAGTGCTTAATGTAAATGTAATAAAGAATAAAATCCATTTTTACCTTTCAAATGTCCTTGAGAAAAGTAAACTGTATAGAAATAAGATCACCCCATGACTTCCTTCGCAGCTAAGCTAATGAAAAGACAAGAATTCTGAATGTAACTCAGGATTTTACTGACATATGCTAGCAGTGCACCTATTTCTATTAGTTTTAATGACAATGAGATAACCCTGAGTATAGGACTGAGTAACCAAAAGCTAGACTACATCTAAAGATAGGTTAATTTTATTAAAATGATGAATAAGTCTGCTATGGTAACTGTCACAGCATATATTTGTCATTTAAGTTTTCCTTCATTCTCCACTAGTCCTTGCTTGCCTGGTACTAATCTGTATGTTGGGTAAGGCTAGATGTACGTGTTTTGAATGCAAAAGATCCCAGGGTCTCTGCCATTCACTGCATATGACTGAAGATTTCTGCAGATGAAGGTGGAGCAATTGGCACCATCTCCCTCGGGTTGCAGCTTGGTTCAGGAAATTCCTGAATATTTGGGGGCCATGCTTCGGGCAGGTAGAATTTGGGGAGGGATGGTTCTGTTTCCCCCAGGAGCAGCATGGGACGGGGAGGGTATTTGGGTTGCCATGGGAGGGAGAGGTGGGGAAGTCCAGCTCCGCAGACGGAAATCCATTTAGTTCATGGAAATCTCCAGTGGATCCAAGACCTGACTGGGCTCCCATAGCCTTTAATGTACATAGAAATAAATTTGTGTCCATAGTTACTGTTAACAGAATTTGACATATTAATGTACATTAATTTAATGTATTATGTATTAATGTACACAGTACAATTCTACACTCAAAATGAAATAACCTTTAGCATTCTTTAGTAGTCAGTAGGGTTGCCAGCTCTGGGTTGGGAAATTCTGGGAGATTTGTGGGTGGACCCTGGGGAGGGACCTAAACAACATTTAATGTCATTCACTCATGGTGAATAGTGCACTTTCAGTCTGCTTTCCGTGCACTTTGCAACTGGATTTTGCTGCATGAAAAGGGAAAATCCACTTGAAAATGATCACTAAAGTGCATTGATAGTGATTGGAAGTGTATTATTCACTGTGTGTGAAAGTGTCCTACAGTCCACCTTCAAAGCAGCCATTTTCTCCAGAGGAATTGATTGTCTGCGGACTGGAGATCAGTGGTAAATCCAGGAAATCTCCAAGCCCCACCTAGAGGATGGCAACACTAGTAGACAGTGAGGATAAAATGGAGGAAGGAGGAATGCTATATGCCGTCCTGAACTTCTTAGGGAAAGGACAGGGGAAAATGGACTAAATAAAAATAAACATAAATAGTTAAACTTTCCCCTACCTACCTCTTGTCTCCTAAAAAAGCTCCTCTGCCCCCCAATACCATTCATCAGCAAAAACAAAGTTGAAAATTCAAGTGAATTCATTTACTTCAGGTCCAGTTAAAAGCATCAGAAAAGATGGCAAGAAAGAGCACTTGTATAGAAACTGCACATCCTTTACTTACACAGTGGATGTGATCACAGAGAAATTTCTCAGCTGCTTCTTTCTCAAAAAAGTCAAACAGTCGAACCTGCAAATTAATATCAAGAATTTTATTAACAGAAGAACAAAACATCCATAACATCAGCCATTTGATGTGCTAATTCACTCCTGTAGCCTGATCACATGGAAACACACTTCAGTCTCTCGTGCATTTTGCTTTAACCAGAATTTTGTGAATATGAGCTTTGTGAAGATCTGCCTGACCCAGCTTCCCTTTTCAGTCCAGCCTGCTTAGGCTCTCCCTTATCTGCTTTGCAGCACATCAAATGGAACCTTTGAGCCAGGAGGTTTTGCATTTATGTCTATGGGGGGATTCTATCTCACGATCCCGTCTCCAGGTAGAGAGGGGAGATAGATTGTGAGCCCATTTTGATTTCATATGTAAATAAATATACCACAGTCAATTCAAATGTTGCATTCCATGAGCAGCAGGGAAAACAATGTGTTTGTTATATATGCAGGCTGCCACCAGGGGCCCGCAATCTAAGGTCAGAGCTTGGCTCCTTAGAACAATAGAACGGTAGGATCCAAGTCATAAGAACATAAGAGAAGCCAATGTTGAATCAGGCCAATGGCCCACCTAGTCCAACACTCTGTCACACAGCGGCCAAAAATACCAGGTGCCATCAGGAGGTCCAGCAGTGGGGCCAGGACACTAGAATCCCTCCCACTGCTCCCCCCAGCACAAAGAATAGAGTGCATCACCTGCCCCAGACTGAGATTACCTATCTATACCTTGTGGCTAATAGCCACTGATGGACTTCTGCTCCATATGTTTATCTAATTCCCTCTTGAAACTGTCCATGCTTGTAGCTGCCACCACCTCCTGTGGCAGTGAATTCCATGTGTTGGGTGAAGAAGTACTTCCTTTTATCCACCCAGTACCAATCAATAGAACCTTGGTGGGAAATTCAAACCCTCCAATGGGACTGTAGGGGTACTGGGTGTGGGTGTATATAGTTGACCTTGCAGGGCCAGTATGCATGCTTGTTGCATGAAGTACCAATAAACGCGTCAAACCGCACGTTGTAGTCCGAGTTCTCCATGTGTCGAACCCTGAGTTCTCCATGTGTTGATCCCAGTACTTTATAGTATTCAAGCCCAAGACCTTTTTCTGCCTTAATTTACTAACAGTGCAATCCTCAGCAGAGTTAAACCTTTCTAAACCCATTGATGTTTGACCCAATGGATTTAGAAGAGTAGAATTCTCCTTAGAATCAGGCTAAATATGTTAGGTATCTAAATAAGCTTTACTGAAGTTAATTACTTAGCTTCGTTTTGGAGTTCTTAAAATCTTTTATGTCTGATACAAAAGATATTGTAGCATCTGGAGTCACACTAATATTGTGCATTTATTAGAAACTTTTCAACAAAAATACCTTTCAAAGTGACTTATAAAATGAAGTGATACCTTAACATTTTTGACATTTCTTTTTAATAAAACAAAATAGAAGTCCTTAAGTATAATTTTCCTCATTTTTACAGAAAATCACAGATGGAGACTATGGGTCCAGCTCTTCTCTCCTTCTCCTTCTGTAATTTTCTGTAAAAATGAGGAAAATAGTTTCCTTTCTTCCCATTGCATTT
This sequence comes from Gekko gecko, assembly GCA_029375565.1. Classification (NCBI taxonomy): domain Eukaryota; kingdom Metazoa; phylum Chordata; class Lepidosauria; order Squamata; family Gekkonidae; genus Gekko; species Gekko gecko. Next base: position 113,905,038 of record JAPDNY010000008.1, read on the forward strand.
GAAAAAGGGAGCTCTGACTCACAAAAGCTCATACTGGAATAAATGATGTTACTCTTTAAGATACCACCAGACTTCTGTTTTGTTTCGCTACAGTAAACTAACATGGCTACTCCACTTGAAGTATTCAAGAACACATATTCTTTAATAGGCTCTGGGAAAGGAATGCCTGTCTGTTAAATAATAACAATGCTTTTATACACAAACAGACCTCAGTCAGGGGTCCAGCTGTGACTATATCATTTGTAGCAATACATAAAGTACAAAGCTTTAGTGAGATTTTTGACTTTGTCCCTTTTAAAGTCAAGCCAGACTTTTTGCCCTTTGCCAAAAAAACAACAACACCCAAACACCTTTCTTACTCTTTCAGTAATGTTATCCACTCTGAAGTCTATACTTGGAGTCCAATAAGTATCATTGCTGACAAGGCAGATGGTAGCTTTCTGACCTTCTCCTGCTGTCCATAGAATATCTGTCAAAGCTGCCACAAGAGCCTTTTCTTGTGCTTTTTGGTTTAATTCACATAAACTGTAAAGCAGGATACAAAATCGTCTGTGATGGAATCCACACCAGTAAAACAGCACAATAATGCAATTCATCAGCTTTCAATCTCTGAAAACACATTCTGTTTTTTCATTCACTATTTAGACTATGTTGCATGTGGACTTGGGTGCTGTGCACAGAACCCTTATTCTTAGGCACAATTCATAGTGCATAAGTAAATACTCTCCAATGCATTTCCATACCTCTGAAGATGGATGCTTTCCTCTTTATTCTGTACAAACAGTAAGTATTTAATGATGTTCACCTGAACAGCCATCTGAATAGCTATTGCTCCACCCTGAAAGAAAGCAATAGCAAATTATTCTTTGCAAATTGACTCCTACATTTACTTACACACACACACACACACACACACACTCTTAGCACTTCAAATTACTGATGTGCCAATGTTGTATTTTTCTGTTTGTAGAAGCATTCTCAATGACTGATATTCCAAGGTTTTTGTTCTTCCGATAGTAGAATTCTTAATGTTAATTCACAGGTTGAGCTGTTTGATTTTTTTAAAAAGTAATAACTTGGAAATGACAAGGACTTTTGGCAGACAAATATGAAACTTCTTTAAATTCTGCTATTAGACTCCGAGCCTGTAACATGAAAGCGCTCAGGAATATATGTGATATTTCTGGAGACTGACACATCCATGGTGGCATCATGGCTATGAAGGCTTGAACAGGTCTCTCCAGCTGGCTGTGGCAACCATCAGAGTCTAGCTGCCACAGTCAAATGGAGGCTTCTGCATGCACAGGTGCCAAATCATGTTTTGAACAGCTGTGGAAACCAACTGTTTCATTTTTGTGTCTTCTTAGGCAAATTTAGATGTGCTGAAAGTCCAACTATGACACTTTATTCCTTTAATAAGAAAATTGCTTTACAATCCATTTCCATCCTTACCGTTCCGTTATGCAGGTGACTGAGGCCATTTCCACACAGATTGTTTCCTCCATGTTCAGGGCTGTAGGAAGCAGGGGGGGGAATTTTCCCACAGCTCTGTGGTATATTCATTTACCTCCCAGGGTTCCTCTAGCATTTTCCCCTGAACTTTCCCAACCCTGCTTTGCTTTGGGGGAAATTATAGCAAGACCTGGGTGGCTGGCTGATACAGAAGGAAAAGTTAGGATTTCCTGGTCCTGCCCACGTGGCAGTCATTTCTCTCACAGTGGCCATTTCCTTCCCCTGCTACTGGGGGAGAGTTTGTGAGAGTGTGTGTGTGTTTTAAACTATTCATTTTAGTTTATTTATTTACAGAATTTATACCCTGATTTCCTGCCCTTATCAGGACCACCAAGGTGGCTAACAGATTAAAAACATACATAATTAAAACGTATTTTAAAAACCATTAAAACAGCAAATTCCCCACATCAGTAAAATGAAACCAAAGATAAAGTACACATACAAAAATATAAAAACAACAATTAAAACAGAGCAGGAAGGAGGGATCACTGAGGGAGTGTTGGACAGAACAAAAAAGTCTCCTCCCACTGGCAGGTGGTGTCAACAGGCAAATGAGTCCCTGGGGAAAGAGTTCCAGAGTTTGGGTGCCACAACTGGTCTCTCCAGCTGGTTGTGGCAGCCATCAGAGTTTAGCTGCCACAGTCAACTGGAGTCTAATAGCACTACAGATGTTTCTTTCTTAGTAGGGATGCCAACCTCCAGGTGGGAGCTGGGGATCTCCCAGAATGACATCTCATCTCCAGACTACAGAGATCAGTTCCTCTGGAGAAAATAGATGCTTTGGAGAGAGGACTCTATGGCATTGTACCCAATTGAGGTCTCTGTCCTCCCCGGGCTCCATCCTCAAGTCTCCAGGAGCTTCCCAACCTGGATCTGGCAACCCTACTTCCCCATTCCCCACCAGTGGCTAGGGGAAACCTGGCAACCCTGTGTCCTGGGCTGCCACCCACCTAATCTCAGAAGGTGGGGGCACCCAAAGTAGGGGCTTGGAAGATTACCAAAATGGTCAGGTAAGAGTAGGTGGTCTTTCAGGTGCACTAGCAACTGAATACTGTTATAGTGATACAAAGTTATAACAATACATGTAAACAGATTCTCTGAATTCCCAGCTTTCATTTTTTTAAAGTCTAGCTTCTTCTATTGCAGAGATATACCTTTCCTCTCATATGTCTGCAATGAAAGGGGATTTTTGTTGTCGTTTAGTCACACAGTCAAGTCCAACTCTTCACAACCCCATGGATCACAACACACTAGGCCCTCCTGTCTTCTGCCGTCTTCTGGAGTTTGCTCAGTTTCATTTTCATTGACTCAGTAACACTGTCTAACCATCTCATCCTTTGCTGTCCCCTTCTTCTTTGACCTTCAACCTTTCCCAGCATCATGGTCTTCTCCAGTGAGTGCTCCCTTCTCATTTGGTGGCCAAAGTACTTGAGCTTCAGCTTCAGTATAAAGACTTTTTAAAAACTGAAAATTGGGAAGTCACATTGCCACTGTACTGTGTTTGTAGCCACAGTAATAACAAGGAATCTACATGTCTGCCCCATGTAGTAAACACCTTAGTCTCATTTTACATGGAGAAATTGAGGTTCATATCTTGAGATTTTGCCTGGTCCATCCTGCTGGTTCATGGTTTCACTGGGATTAATCTGAACTAGAGACAGTATTTATCAGTGTACGACAGCTCACCTTGTCTATCTTCAGTGCATAGGCCAGGTGAGCACATGGCTCATGAAATCTAAAATATGCCTTTATCCATTCATAGCTGAAGATTTGGAATGTGCTTCCAAATAACATCTTTCGTAGCCCCTTAAATTGGGAAGAATAAAATTTATATTCCTTAAAAGAGAGACAATATTCTTGGTTTCATGGGAAAGAATCTGACATTTCAAACAGAATTTGGATTGCAGAGAATATCTTTTCTGTCACTTTTATAAAGACCATATTTCTATACCTCCCACTGCAAAAATATTTGACAAACCTGGAGATATGGCATCAACCTACCAACTCTCTGTACATTTCTTACTGTATATCTCCCTCCCCCATACTCTCAAATACTCTTAAATATAGTTATGGAGAAATAGTCTAATAGCTCTGCAGAAGTTCAAAAATTAATTGACTGTTTGATCAGACTATAAGCTTGCACAATATCAATGAATTTTCATTTAAACTGTAGACTACTCTGAGTCATTATGTACCCTGTTTATCTTATTTCATAATTCTTTCCATCTATTCAAAATTCTGACCTCTCTCATCATTTGTTACGTATAACTGCTAATTCTGTTGATTCACACCTCACCTTTCTATCCCAACTCCTCCATTTTCCTCTTACACTGAGAATTTACACTGGAAAGATTCATGACAGAATTCACACCAAGCCTCTCTGCCTCACCTCCTCTCCTCCCACCCTTGTAATCTTCCTCATAAGAATTCCCACTGTGATTTCCCTTCACGTATTTGAATGATTGAACTATGACTCACAAAAGCTCATACTGAAATAAGCGTTGTTAGTCTTTAAGGTGCCACTGAACTTCTGTTTTACTGTTTACTGTTTGCTGCTTCCTACAGCAAATTAACATGGATACCCACTTTGCAGTACCTCTAGTGACACAGTGGGTTTTGCTGAAACAAAAACCCAGAAGCAGAGTGGGTTCTAATTGGGTATAAACAGTAACAGCTATTCATAGTGTCTTCAGGGACATACCCTGGAGAAAATAGCAGTTGTACATATACTCTGAAGCAGGGAAGTCCACATCTCCCAGGTTATCTACTGACCTTATTGGCCTGGTGAGATACATTAAATTTAAAAAGACAAAACCCTCTAAAACAGTCATACGGAAATTAAAACAGCACATATCACTAAATATTGCCCTTTGTCTAATGTAGCATTAGTTTTCCGCATTGCAGATCAGCCGTGTCCTTGAAAAGCACTCCAAATAAACAATCCCCTTCCTTTTTAATTATTTCTAGCAACAACAACATGCAGTGCTTATTCCAACTGTGCTCCTGGATAAGATTTCTGTGTGTCTTTAATGGTGGTGAGATTAAATTTCAGCTCATACTTAATTGACAAGGTCTGCTCACCACTGCCATTTCCAGTGAGATAGGCTGCCCTCCTAGGTTTGATGAGACCAGGAGAGCTTTGGGAATCGAATAAAGGCTTTTGGATGGAAACAGGTCCTGTTTTAGGAGACTGGTAGTTGCTCCGGCAGCGTCTTCTTTGTCATCATCAGGTTTGGGGTCTTGGCATTTCTGTAGCAATAAAAGAGAAGCAGAAACTGAGCTATAACAGGTATTGCTTCGAATGTAGCAGTCCCAATACTCCTATTCCTAACTGTGTTACTATTGTATTATTACTTTTCTGACTTTGTTTTACCACTAATATTATCCTAAACAAAGGAACCATAGCAAAACATTCTTGGGTAACATGTTTTCTCCTTTATCTGCAAGAAGACAAAAAGTTATTACAAAACTGCATATATAACTTTCCTTTTAAAAAGTGTAAGATTTTAAAAGGCAAAACCTACCAGATTCTCACAGAAAGCACAGTTTACAAAATAATCCTTTATTGAACTACAGCTGTTGTCTTGAGCATACTTACTTCAAGGTAGATTTCACTGAAACATTCGGTATCTACGGACTGAGAGGTCATTTCAAAGCCCTATACATTGTTCCTACAAACATCACATTGTTATAAATGACACCACCCCACAAACAAGCTGCAAACAACACATGTTTCAGCAATCAAGGGCAGCTTGTTTTTCTGTGACGAGACGGCAAATACGTTTGTCTTACTCACTAGTTGATTCTTCTTTACTTCCTCCTGCAGTATTTCTATATAACTTAATTTACAGCCTACACATCTTTTGAGCTGCTGCACTTTTGGTCTGAGATCCATAGTTTGCCATTAGAATGAGAAACGTCATGGAGAAACTCACCTTGTGACAGGTGAAAAAGAGATCAGATGGGACGTGCTGCCCAGGATTACCAGGGAACAGATACCAACACTAAAGTTCTGTTCTCCTCCTCCTCCATATAGATTAATACTTGTACATTGTTAAAAGATAATTTTTCATTTCCCCCCATTATGTATTCAAGGGTGATCAAGAAAATTAATATTAGCTTTATTATCTATCACTAGAAACTTGGGAAAATGTTTTAGAAATGACATGTGAAAAGATAAAATGTCACTAGAATAGGAACAAGCAAAGCTGGGATGTTAGAAGGTATTAAATGTTAGTAAACAGTATTTTTTTTAAAAAAATTGGGATGAAATTTATTTTACAACAGCCATAAACAACCCCCCACAATTTACACTTAAGTCAACAAATATTACTTTTAATTTTAAAGTATGCTTTAGTTTATTTCAAAAATCAGTTTTATAGTTCAGGACATATATGGATGTATAAGGCCACTGATATCAATTGGCAAGGATACCCAACTCTGTGTTGGATTGTTGCTACTTTGTTATCTCTATATATAATAATTCTGTTTTGGTAGTGGCACTCTTCTGAACATTCCAGACACTCCCAAATCAATTGGCTCCCTGATCTGTCACTCAGAAGCTGCTGCTATCCCCTGGCTGCATTGCCTGAGTCTTGCCTCCAATATTCTAAACAGTTTGCTGTTTCTCTCCCCCCAATAGCCACTCGGAACACAGAGGTTATTTGCATATGGGGCCTGATTGGCTTTTGCCTCTAACATTCTAAACAGTTTGTTGTTGCTGTTGGGAGTCATTGAATGTGTCCTGAGGTAAAATACATATCTCAATTTTCCCTTAAACTGTTACTGGAGATGCCAAAATACATATCCCAATTTTCCCTTAAACAGTCTCTGGAGTTGCCAATCTTCCTGCGGGGCCTAGAGATCTCCCAGAAATCACCATGTTCCCCAGCCACAGCACATCATTCCCCCTACAGAAAATTTCCCAGCTATTACAATGGCTGCTTTGGGCAGTAGACTCTATGGCATTCTACCCTGCTGAAGTCCCTCCACACCCCAAACCCTGCTCTCCCCAGGCTCTACCCCTCAAATCTACAGGTCTGGCCCTCCCCTTAGTATTGCCAGCCTCCAGGCAGCACCTGGAGATCTCCAAGATCAGTCCTCCTGGAGAAAATGGCTGCTTTGGGCTATGGACTCTATGGCATTATACCCTGCTGAGGTCCCTCCACACCCCAAACCCTGCCCTCCCCAGGCTCTACCCCTCAAATCTACAGGTCTGGCCCTCCCCTTAGTATTGCCAGTCTCTAGGCAGCACCTGGAGATCTCCAAGATCAGTTCTCCTGGAGACAATGGCTGCTTTGGCCAGTGGACTCTATGGAATTATACCCTGCTGAAATCCCTCCACACTCCAAACCCTGCCCTCCCCAGGCTCTACCCCTCGAATCTACAGGTATTTCCCAACCCAGAGTTGGCAGCCCTGTAACTGGCTATGGAACCACTTTCCAAACCCTTGGAACCCAGAAGACATGGCATAGGAAGAGGTGCTTTTCTACCTTAGCTGCCACTGCATAACCCCAAATCAACATAAGTCAGGGGTGGAGGGAACCATACCTGTTACCATGAGGCTGTCCTTCCATACTACCCATTTGGGGCAACAAAATGACTTGAGACAGCCCTGCCTTATAGCTAAGCAGAAGGTAAACATGGCTTGCTTCCCTCTATTTTCCCCTTCCCAGGACACTCACCTGGAGCTTCCATCTAGAACCCGTCGTATTTCTTCCCACAATGGGCCTTACGCCTAGTGTTGTATAAAATTCAAGGAGGAATAAACATCTGTATTTTTTGTGCTTTAATTGATGTGCATGGATGTTTCCATAAGTTAAGAGCAATTTTCACTATACAGTGAGGGCATTATTTTATCACACTTTTTGAAACACACTCATAGCATTGGTCCATGTACATGTATTTGTTCTGTTTATACAGATGCTGGTTTGTTCACTACATTTCAAATGATTATTGTTTCAAAATGCAGCAACCATGACCTTGGCAAGGAAATGGAGAAAGTTTCCATTTTGTAATGTAGAGCAAAAACTAAAATAAATTGTTGATGTCTTTTCTTGAACTTAGGCAGGGTATAAATGTCTGTGTGTTTCTTCAAAGACTAGGACATTTTTATTCCAACAATAGTTTTCATGGTCCACTTTATCAGATGCACAAAATCAGCAGTTCATTAATCTGATTAAATGGGCTCTACTCCACAAATACTTATACTAGAACTAAAAAAACCCAAAAGAAAGTCTTTTAAGGTACTGTTATGTATTAGGTCCCAGTATTTAACAGGTACTAAACAACTTCAGTTTAATTTTGCCTCAACAGACTAACACAGTTCAACAAAACTTCCATGACTGGAATGTCTGTCTCTGTGTGAGAATTGCTGGGGGTTAACAATGCTGGGGGTGGGGGGGCAGGTTGGAGTTCATTCTCTCTATGTGGACTTTCTCGGGTACTGGGTAGTGGAAAGTGCCATCAAGTCACAGCCAACGTATGGTGACTCCGTAGGGTTTTCAAGGCAGGAGACAAACAGAGGTGGTTTGCCATTTCTCTGCATAGTAACCCTGGATTTCCTTGGAGGTCTCCCATCCAAGTACTAATTAGGGCGAACCTGCATACCTTCCAGGCTCTGATGAGATGGGGCTAGCTTGGCCATCCAGTTCAGGGCATTAACAAATAATAAATCTGCTTGGCCATTGTGCAGCTCTTGGCTCTGATAGCAGCAGCATGGAGTAGTCAATGGATTCCTCAAAAACTTAGAGTTGCCAGCTCTAGGTTGGGAAATTCCAGGAGATTGGGGGGTGGAGCCTGGAGAGGGGAGGGTTGTCAGTTGGGCATAATGTCATAGAGTCCACTGAAGCTGCCATTTTTCTTCAGGGGAGTTAATCTCTGTCATCTGGAGAGTAATTGTAATTCTAGCTGAGCTCCATGCCCCACCTGGAGGTTGGCAACCCTAGGGTTCAATCAGTAGTTAGAGACCAGGGACAATCTTCTAAAGGGCCTTGAGACCAGGATTGCGGTGTGTCCAGTCTCACAGAAGCACTAGCCATATGGACTGGTTGAACCCACAAGGCTCTGTGTTTAGCCCAGAACTTAAATGTCCTGGAAACCAAGAGGCTCCACCTGTTAAGACTGATTGAGTTTGATTGAGTTCCAGTCTCTAAAGCACCGTATGAACTTAGGCAGTGATCTGTCTCAGTAGCTAGAACACAGGCTACCGGCATCGTGCTTCGTCATAGCTAAGCTGCCTCTTTTTGGGCCCACTGTCTCTGTCATTTCTGCTGGGTGGGAGAGAACCTAGAGGATTGGTAGTCTGAGTTCTGGCCCTACAAGGCAGGGGACTGACTAAGGTTGTCAGCCTCCAGGTAGGGCCTGGAGATCTCCTGTTTTTACAACTGATCCCCAGCTGACAGAGATCAACTCCCCTGGATAAAATGGCTGCTTTGAAGGGTAGACTCTATGGCATTGTACCCTGCTGAGGTCCCTCCCCACTCCTCCCCAAACCCCGCCCTCTCCCAGATCCCCCCCCCAAGTCTCCAGGTATTTTCCAACCCAGACCTGGCAACCCTACTGGCTATCCTGGTGTGCAGCTTGTTGGCAGCATTGTCTGAAGCAGGATCACCAACTCTGGGCTGGGGAATTCCTGGAGACTGGGGGTAGAGCCTGGGGAAGGACCTCAGTGGGACATAATGCCATAGAATTCACCCTCCGAAGCAGCTATTTTCTCCAGCAGGATCTGTGTAATCTAGAGATTAATTGTAATTCTGGTAGCTCTCCAGGCCCCACTTGAAGGTTTGCAACCCTAGTCCAAAGCTAGGCCTTCAGGGGGAGGCCCTTTGACTGAGGCCTCAGGATCCAGAAGCTATGGGTCTAGAAGAGGCTATGGGTCTGGAGGGAGTCCAGTGGTGATGGGTGTCTTCTAAGCCTACTAATTCTCTCTCCAAGTGGTTTTTGGCTTGTCCTGGTCATCATTTGAGAGTCTCTTCCTGAGTCTAAGTCCAACCCAAGAGGGATCATGACAGTGGGATGAAGGATGCTGGACTAGAAGGACTGATGTTCTGATCCAGATGGGCTCTTTTTTATGTTCTTTATTGCCCAGCACTGCTGTGACTTTTAGCAACAGCATGATTTGTAGGTTTCAGTAGTTGACAGTGCTTATGTTGGGTTGCCAGTTTCCTGGAGAGAGAAAAATGTCCCATCCCTTCAATAAAGGTTTAATGTAATCTACCTCCATGTCATGACAAGCTTCAACTGTCTAATTCCACATATTCTTTATTGAAGGGACAAGGCATGTCCCCAATGCATATCTCGCATAATGAAAACATTAATCTACGGATTTCTGCAAATGAAACTGCTATCAAGCCTGGTTTTTTTTATGGCCAGTTGCAACACCTGAGATGATGATGATAATTAAAAACATTTCTATGCCATCTTTCCACCCAAATGGGGTCCCCAAAAGGGAACACTGAAACATTCCAACATTAAAACATAATTTAAAATAAAGTATATAAAATAAATCAGTAAAAACACACAGACACAAACACACATAACAACACAAGCAGGGAAGAGGCTAATAATAGTTACTGGGGGTATGTCAAACAAAACAAAAAAGTCTTCTCCTGCTGGTAGAAGTCAACAATTTATGGAGACAGACAAATCTCGGGGGGGGGATTTCAAATTTTTGGCACTGCAGCCAAAGAGACCCTTTCTCAGGTTGCTACCCATTTATTCTCAGTTGGTAGAAGAAGACGAGATTGGATTTATACCCCACCCTTCACTACCTGAAGGAGTCTCAGAGTGGTTTACAATCCCTTTCCCTTCCCCTCCCCACAACAGATACCCTGTGAAGTAGGTGGGGCTGAAAGAGCTCTTCTGAGAACTGCCCTTGAGAGAACAGCCCTGAAAGAACGTATGACTGACCCAAGGTCACACTAGCAGCTGCATGTGGAGGAGTGGGGAATCAAACCTTGTTCTCCCAGATTAGAGTCCACGCTCCTAACCACTACACCAAAATGGTTCTCAGTAGGGGCACCCAAAGCAGGATGTGTGAAGATGACTGTAACAGACAGGTACATTCATATAGAAGAAGGTATGCTTGCCCCAAATTGTGTAGGACTTTAAAGCGCCTTGAACTGGGCCCAGAAGCAAAGCTGGAACCAGTGTATATGGAACAAGACTGGAGTGATATGTTCCCTATGACCCACTCCTATCAACGTTCTGGCTGGCCATGGCATTCTTTACCAACTGTAGCTTCTGAACAGTCTTCAAGGGCAGCCCTATGTCCTGTGCACTGCAGTAATTAATCCAGATGGTACCAGGACATGTGCCACAGTGGTAAAATCTTTCCTGCCCAACAAAGACCTCAGCTGGCTCACCATCACTGCCAGCAATTCATTCAATAGGAGGCCTGGGTCCAGCAGCATCCCCAGTTTACAAATGTGTTCCTTCAGGGGGAATACAACATGATCCAAAACTGGAGATATCCCAGTTCCTGGATCAAACTGTTCCCCCTACCAGTAGCACCTCCATTTTGTTGTAATTAAGTTTCAGTTTGTTAGTCCACATCAATGCTCCCTCTAAGCTGTGGAGTCTTGTGAGCAAAAATTCTACTTTCTGAGCTACCGGCATAAAAGTTGTGAGCAAGCCATTTGGGTACTGCATAAATCAGTTTGCTCTGAAGCCATCCTCCCTGAGCTGAGACAAAAATGTGTGAGCCGGAGGCTAAAAAACCGTGAGTTAGCTCACACTAACTCAGCTTAGAGGGAACACTGGTCCACATCCACCCTGAAACTGCCTTTGGGCACCTTGTCCTCCCCGGGCTCTGCTGGAAGCACAAGACAGAGCTGTACATTGGTCAGAACTCAGTCTCCATATGAGCTCCAATTAGGGTCCTCCCTGGCCACTGGCGGGGGGTTGGTGGGGGTAGAGTTGCCAGATCCAGATGGGGGAACTCCTGAAGATTTGGGGATGGAACCTGGGGAGGACAGGGGCCTCAATGTGGCACAGTGCCATAGAGTCCACCCTCTAAAGCATCCATTTTCTCCAGGGGAACTGATCTCTGTAGTCTGGAGATGAGCTGTAATTCTGGGGGGATCCCCAGGTCCCACCTGGAGGCTGGCATCACTAGTTCCAGCGAAAGAGATAAGATACGCCTTTCTCTGCGGGCTGAAGACTTGGTGGAACTTTGGATGATGGTGAAACTTTGGATGATGAGCAGCTCCTAAGAAAAACTGAGAGATCCCGATACACATTTGGCAAGGCTTAGTTTGCCTGCTCCTAAAAGTTGTTTTTTGTATTGTAGAACCTGCAGATGGGCTTGCTACCCCCCACCCCACTTTTTGTGATAGAATTAAGCAGGCAACCCCTTTTCTAGGAGGGAGACAAATGGTAAGAAATCTTACCTTGCGTATTTGTCCATTGGGCTGCTGTTAAAGGCAACAAGGCAAAGCCAGAAAAAGAGGGCAGCCCTTATTGCAGGATATATCATTTTGGGGGGCACAGACTGTGACGCTCATTCCAAATTGCTATAGAAATAAATATCTTCATACTATTCTTAATATATGTATTTTATATTTCCTATCAATGCAAATTGATAGGGAAAAAAATGATGTATTTTTTAAAAAATCCCACCATTTTTTTTTATTTCACAGGGGATCTAATTATGGTTACATTTTAAATACATTTAAAACTTCTTTTTAAAACAGCTGCATATAGATATACCTCCTTAGAACCTATCTTCAGGCTTTACTTTCGCAAGGAAAAGCTAGTCACTTTTCAAAATGTGATTGCAACTAACACGGTCCCCAAAGCAGAGAAAAGTTACCTGATGAGTTGTGTGACTGACTTCCAACCTGAAAATAAAAAAAGAGAAAAAATAAACACAGCCGATACAGCTAAAAGCGCTAAGGTCAAATAAGTTTCCATTTGCAACTGAACAGCTTACAAACAGTATTACTTGCACGGCGCCTAATAAAGTCACAGAAGCATAGCTGATCATATGCATAAGCCGCATTAGGTTTCACAAGGGTTTGCTTCCAAATTTGTATTCATAGGACTGCATCCTGGCAGCACAGGACTAAGCATGTTTACTCAGAAGTAAATCCTGCTGACTCCAATGGGACTTACCTCCAGGTAGGTGTGCATACAACTGCAGACTCAAAGGGGATCTAACTACTGGAACATGCAAGAATCAAGTAAGGGGGGGAGTCTTACCCATGCCAACTGAAGATCTTTCTCCACTTGTCTAGATCTGATATTTTGCTGGATATCTCCTCCAATTCCTTTTGTTGTAAGTTGGGTGCATCCGGGGGTATCTCTTTATCCATGTGTGTGCAGAGCAAGACGATGGCATGTAAACATTCAGTGCTGGGCTATCCTAAGCTTTTCAACACCTAAAAAAAGGTTAATCATCTTTAACTGAAGTTCTGATCTTTGATGTGAACGGGAGGGACCTCACTCCCCTTTCTATCTCCAGGCTGTGCTTCTTGTAAACTCAATGCCGTCATATCACAATGAAAGTTTCATTAGAGTTGGACTTAGATGGTGTTTTTCTGTTCATTGTATACACAGCATGAATGTTTAATATAAGACACAGATTTCTATAAAAATGGGCTGCAATTACATATCTGTTTCAGGGAAATCGGAATTGCTGAATAATTGATGGTCTGGTTCTTGAGGCAACGTAGCCAGACTGACAGATTGCTTTTATGCAGCAGGCTGGGGTGACAGTGTCCTTGAAGGGTTAATGCTGGATTGGGCTGAAGTTGATAGCAGAGACTAAGGTTTCTTCCTCAACTGGATGCCAAATGAGCCACTATATTTCCTGAAGATCTCCTTTCCCCATAAGCCATGATATGCTTTCAAAAGGGAAAGACAGTATTATGTTCAGAATGGAAGAAATGTAAACTAAAAGATGGACGCTCAGTCTTTGATGGACATCCACTTATTAGCAGCTAATGTTGCTTGTGGAAGAAGGTGTGTAGTATACCCGTGGTCATGTGGCCAGATTGTGCCTTGACAAGAGAGATGAATGCCAGTCAGGAGGCCTGGGACAGGGTATCTCTCAATTTTGATAGAGTTCAGCTGACCCTATCTGACTCAGTGTGGGGGAGCTGTATTGGGTCTTGTACTGTTATTAAAGGGAAAAAGTAGATTCTGTTGCTAAAAGCGCCCTGTTCCTGTTTCATCATTATTTACCAGGGGATGCAGTGATGCCCACAAGCACAGACAGCTTTAAACAGGGATTAGATGGATTACGGTGGGTTGGTCTTATCATTGGGTACTAGCCAGGGTTACTAAAGGGACCTCCATGTTCAGAGGCAGTTAACCTCTGAGTCTCAGTGCCAGCAGCCAATATCAGGAGAAGGCCTCGGCCTCTATATCCTGTTGTTGGCGGTCCAGGAGAACTGTTTGGCCACTGTCTGAGACAGGATGCTGGACTGGATGGAGTACTGGTCTGATCCAGCAGGGCTCGTCTTATGTTCTCATGATGTTATTTACTTCCATGCCATGAGAAGCTCAATTTGCCCATTTCTACACATGAAACCTCTATTAAAGGGACAGGACATTTTTCTTCATGTACGTCGACAACCTTACTAGGACTCCACCTTTCCTGCTGCTGCTGGTACAGATGTATAACAATACAGATATGAAAATTAGAGCATACTATTAGCCTGCCTTTTCTCTGAGGAGCTCAGGTTAGTGTGCCTGGATCTCCCTTCCCCATTTTATTTTCACAACAACCTTGAGAGGTAGGTTAGTTTGAAAGGACGATTGGCCCAGGATCACCCAGTGAGTCTTGTGGCAGAATAAGGATCTGAATCCAGGACTTCCAGATCATAAATGTGACACTCTTACCACTCTACCATACCATACCTGGTTTTCTGTATACGAGATTGCTCATCTGTGTTCAAGGAACTCTCATGTGCTCCAGGTGTCCCTGTTTCTTATACGCAGTCCCTCTTTTTAGGTGCATGACCATATGAAACACCCATCTCTATTTTTCTGCCTTTGGAAAATGGTCTATTTAAACCTTGTTAGTGCAAGGTGTAAAAATCTTTATTTTTCAGAGCTGCCATTTTTCAGGGATTTCCCTATAGGTTTGCTAGAAGGGCAAATCCCTGAGTGGGCAGGGGATGCATCTTTAATATAAAGGCATCTAAATGTATACACATGACCATCAATGTATCATGTAGTGCATACCCTATTTCATAAGTTTGTGAGGCCTATTTTGATAGCTGATAACAAACGGAAAGAAGGCAGTGATGAGGGGTTTTTTTAATTTAAAGTGTATCTTTAACCAGTTTCTGCTTTCAAAGTAGTTCAGGTGAGGCTATTCCAGAATAAAACTGATCTGGGGGGGGGGGGTCAAAGGAGAACCAGCCAAGAGAAAGATGAAACATCCCCCTTTGGTCAGGGTTTCTCCTGTGTGAGTCCCCCAACTCTATTTGCCTCTATATGAGCACTATAAAAAAACTGCAGAACACACCAAAGTGCTTTTATTTATTAATTGGCTTGTAACGGCTCTTGAAAGAATAGCTCACAGCATTCTCGGCAGGAAAACACATTTAAAAACAGTTGTTGCAACACACAGTGAAATAAACTGTTAACTGCTGTGGACAGTAATGAGATTTCATGAAAACTGGAGTGATTAAAAAATACAACAGGGAGTTTGGAGAGTAGTGAGGCGTGCAAAGGGGCAGGGGTTTAGATGTGGAAAGAGAATGGGTCGATTCTGGAGCCAGATGTGAAAGGAGCCCAAAACAGCTTTCTTTGAAATGAATTCATTTTAATGTGGGCATAATGCTCTGTCTGTGAGGGACTAACTACCCGTTATGTTTTCCTCATGTTCTCTCCAGGGCCTGATAGCCAGATGTACACTGCTTGGAACTAAATTCCCAGGTACGGGGCAAGGTCTGATTTGAGTCAGGTTCATTCCACGTGAGGAGAGGGGGCTTATGCTTCCCCCTCCCATTTTGTTCACCTGGAATGTCCCCACAGTGCATTATATGTCGTATGAGGAAATCATGTATATTTAATTACTTAATTTATACCCTGCCTTTGGCTTACATCCGTCTCCTCTCCTCCATTTTATCTTTACAAGAACTCCATAAATTTGGTTAGGCTGAGAATACATGATTGGCCCAAAGTCCCCCAGCAAGCTTCCATGACAGAGTGGGGATTCAAATCTAGTTTTCCCACATCCTAGCCTGATAAGGCATGCTGAATTAAATAAGGACTATTCCAAAGTAACCAAGTATACAGTTACAGGCTAAGGCTGCATTTCTATGCACACTTATTTGAGAGTAAACCCCACTGAACCCAGTGGGGCTTCCTTACACAGGCACAGGATTAGACTGCTTGTGCCTCAGAGTCTGGGCAATGCAAATAAGTAACAACATATTGGTTTGTTTGTCCTATGCTTTTTCCTTACCTAGTTTGGTCTGTTGCCTCCACAGCCAGCAGAGTCTCAGCCAGCAGCTATTAAAACCACTCTACTTGGAATGTTTTGTTTGCTTTCCTTCTTTCACCCTTTAATTTGATTTTTCTTCTTACCATTGCATGTCATACAAAACCACCAGAATTCCTTGTCTCCGAGCGGGCAGAAAATGAACTTCAACGTCTGGATATAGCAAAGGGTGTTTTAGCTGCTAGGGTGCCATCTGGCCACATGCAGGGGTAGGATGGTTTCTGTGGAAATGTCAACACTAGCAAAACGGCGTCCCTTGCAAGCTTATGCTGAGCCATGTTGTAATAGGTAAATATTCTTTTAAATAGGTGCTGTTATTAGTTTACATTTACACAGGTTTTTTTTTTCTCCTGAGGATCTTGCATCAGGTTTCCTGCATTAGGCTTCACTTCTCTAGCACAGGATTCATTTGTGACTAGGGCTGATTCTGCATTGGCTTTTCCCACCGTTGTTTTACCAAACCCACATTGCAACAGAAAAGGTGCCGTTCAAAACCACATTCAAATACACCGGGGCAATGTCGTACTGACTGCAAAGTCACCCCTGAATGGCCATAAGACTATGCAGAAGGTATCATAAAACCCAATGATCAAAGAAAGTGAAAGCGGCATGCAGTGTAGAGGGTACCATAAAATCCAATGATTGGAGAAAGTGACAGCAGCATGCAATGCAGGGGGGAATTTCTGTTTCAACATGGGTTTGGTATAACAACAGAGGGAAAAATCAATGCAGAATCGCCCTAGGTTTCTGATGCAGAATCTGTTCTAAGTATCAGGTCTGAGTTGTGGAATGCTTGGGAGAGGAATTGAGGAGTCCCCCAGCCCAGATCCAACACCTCTAGTAGTCCTTTGGTCTTGGGAATTATAAGGGTTTTGTAATTCTCTTTCAGTTGTCAGTTTGATAGTTGGTTCCCCCCCCTCTTTTTTAAAATAACTTTTATTTACATAATATAGCAACAATTTAGTTGGTTTTAATGTAGGATTAATATAGGGTTATTTTACCTTGCTGCTCAAGGTGGAAAGTGAATAACTTTGGAAATGATCCCCTGATGAAGTGAATTGTGAAATGTGTAGGGATCCACAAGAACTAAACAAATATTTTTTCACCTTGCATCTACCTAACTGGTGCAGCCATTCTTGTTTCGTTCGCTGTTGGTTTTAATGTATACATCTGCTATTCTTATTTATTTATTTTATTAAAGTAATTAATCTTTCCTTGTGGCTCAAGGCAGCTTATAAATCACAATTTAAAATAAAGCCCCGAATAATCTCCCACACCACCCCCCAATTCCAGCAGTCCATTAAAAGTCCTGGCAAATAAAACGGCCTTGCAACACATCCTGAAAATTTCTGGAGATGGTGCCCCCCCCATCACCTCCTCAGGGAACCCATTCCACAAAGTTACAAAGCTACAGTAGAAAAGGCACAGGCACTGCTGCCAGGTGGCCATATGGTTGTGAACCTCCAGGTAGTGGCTGGAGATCTGGGAGATCAGTTCACCTGGAGAAAATGGCCACTTTGGAAGGTGGATTCTGTGGAATTGTACCCCATTGAAATCCCTCCCCTTCCGTCCTCCTCGGGCTGCAACCCCCAAATCTCCAGGTATTTCCCAACCCGGAGCTGCGTCAACCCTACTGGGTCACCTGAAGGAGGGGAGCAGCCAGCAGGAGGAAGCCTGAGGAATGTCATTTTGTCCCGTCTAATAAGGTGTCTTGGTTCACTGTTTGTGGTGAGAAAAGTGTTGATAGAAATGTTAATAAAATAAGTGCCTCTAGCGTTGTGCTTCTGGCAAAGAAGTGGTAACTCAGTACTTAAAATGTTAGCAACAGCACAAAGGAGATTCTGTGGAAAAGCTTTTGTATCTCTATACATCTCTCCTCCTTCCATCCTCAGGAAAACCTCACTCCTTTTAAGCAGGGTATTAGGATAATTTATTTATTCCCACTGGTCATTCTATAAATAGTTGAAAGAGTGGTGGGTTAGCACTTTCTGGCAATATGTAAAAGAACTAAAGAAAATTATGATTATGGAAAACAAACAAACCCACAGAGACCTGGACCTGTCTTGCTGTTGAGGCCAGAGCTTTCCCTGTTGCAAAGAGGATCAGAGGCAGAGACAGGAAGATTTCTGAAGAATTTGTTCCTCAGCTGCTCAAAGTCTGCAAAGCCAAGAATGATTGTGGTTGGTTTTAATGCAGTGGTTTTCAAATTGTATTCAATGGTGTTCTGGGGCTTCTTGGAAGGTTATCAGAGGAGGCTCAGGTAAGACAACCTTGATCACTACTACTGGTCTTTCACTACAGTGCAGGGAAATTTCAGCTGTGTTCTTCATTTCAGACCCAGCACACAAAGGTAAATGTGTGACCTAACAGGTTTTGCCTCACAGAGTGCATGGACTACATTTCCCAGGGTGTATAGCTTGCCGAAACAAAGTCTAAGGAGGTGCTGGACAGGGAAAAGAGTGATTCTCTTTCGGCCTGTTCTTCAGCTAGCAGCCTAGATGACATCCACTCAGGGCTAGTTTAAGGATTTGGTGGGCACTGGGCACAGAGTGGCAGGATCCTCTTTCTCCTTACTTCCTTGCATGCCACAAGAAGATGCCTTATACTGAATCAAACCATCAGTCCATAAAGGTTAGTCTCATTTGCTCAAAGAGTCAGCAGTTCTCAAGGGTCTCAAGCAGAGAGCTTTCACATCACCTCCTGCTTGACTCATTTAACTGGAGATGACAGGGACTGAACCTGGGACCTTCTGCATGCAAAGCCAATGTTCTATCACCCTTCCTCTGCCTGTTGTTGTGCTTCCACTCACATTCCCCATTCTTTCCTATAGACCACATGCCTACATGCTCCTCAACTGCCTACCCATGCATCCTTCCCCTGCCCAGTTGCTCACTTGCCCTCCCAGCAGTGGCATGCCATTCGTCAATGGTGTTGGGCAATGCGTACGGCCAAAGGCAACACTGCCGTGCACCTACCACACATGTTTTCCCCTGCAGTGCTGAGCAGCATATGTGGCTGGGAGCAGGTTGGTAGGAGGGCTCACAAACAAGCAGGTTGGCAGCAATGGGCCCCATCAGAAATCCTGGGCCTTGGGGTCCAATGCTATGAGCCCCAGAACAAGATACCACAGCTATCCCACTTACAGAGGTGTGGGCTAGGAGGGGAAAAAGCCCCTGAAAAAGCCCCACCCCTATATAGGAGGGAAGGAAGGAAAAGGAGCCGGGCAAACCTACAGCTCTGCCTTCCCTGGGCCAGGAGTGATGCCTCCTTCTCCCCTCCTGCCTGAGAAAACTGTTAAAGGAGAAAAGGTGGGCTGGTGATTCTCAAAATGCTGGCCCTGGATATTCCCAAATATTCCCAGAAAGATATGGGACCCGGATACCAGTATTCCTGTGAATCCTGAATACTACTCTGGATACCTGAATATATCCAAAAAGTTATACTTTGGGTTTACATTCAGGCTGGATATATCCGAATGCACATCTATGTAGTACAGACCTGAAGATACTGTAGGATTGCCAGGTCCCCCAGCCATTGGTAGTGGATGGAGGTGGAGAGTTGCCAGATACAGGCTGGGAAAGTCCTGGAGATTTGGGAGTGGAGCATGGGGAGGATAGGGACCTCAGTGGGGTACAATGCCGTATAATCCAGCCTCCAAAGCATCCATTTTCTCCAGGGAACTGACTTCTTTAGTCTGGAGATGAGCTGTAATTCCAGGGGATCCCCAGGTCCCACCTGGAGGCTGGCATCCCCAGGTAAAGATGTTCCACGAAATGGTGGCACTCAGCTCCGTGGTACACAGACATTTTGTACAGTAATGGAGGGTTTTCTACATGAATATATGGTCAAGTGGGAAGAAAAGGGCACACCATGATGTGCATGGATTGATCATGTGTCTCTCCATTGCTATATTGACACATCTTGGGAACCTGCTGCTAACTAGAAAAGATAAAACATTAAACAACAAGAATAGTAGGTGGAGGAGAAGGGGCGAAATGGTCAGGACACGATGGGCCAAACAGTTTCTCAATTAGTTATTCCAAATGGGACAATAAAGTAAGTTCCTATTGTGGATCATCCAATGACAGTGAAAATGTTTGCAAGGTAGGAGGGAAAGCATTTATTCCACGTTTGAAGTATCATTGTGCACATCAGAAGGAACAGACCTGAACTTCTAAAGTGACTCTTATAAAAGAAAGGCTTTACAAAACAAGAGCAAAAATGTACAATGTCATGGTAGATAAAAGGAAGTCGTAGGTACTGCATTGGAGTCCGGTTCTTCAAACACTTAACATGAAACCCACAGCACTAAACAACATCTTTTGTAGTGTTTGCAGAACAGACATTAGCATCTAAATTAACTCTCTATAAACAGATTATATGCTGTTTATTTGCAGCTTTCCACAAAGGAGCCTTTATTCCAATTTTCTAGGGTAGATGTTTACTTCCTATTCTTGGTCTGAAGCTGGTACACAGAATTTTAGTAATAACCAATATCATCACGTATTAACATTTCTTACATACAACTACTCAACTGACCTACTACTGAAATGGCTGCTTGTTTTGATCTCTGCTTTATTTAACTTTTTAAACAGGCATTTTTTTCTTCTATTACATCTCTCTACTACTCCAGTCCATGGGAACAAACAATAGGCTAGATCCTTATGTTCCCTATTGCTTAGTGAACAGTCTTCCATTGTTGGAAAGATCCTTGTGTTCGTGGAATGAATGGAAGATCCTTCATGAAGGAGAAAGGAACCCCAGGATTCAACCCCATACTTTTCTGGCCACAAATGGTCATGTCCTGAGAATAACAGAACTCTTCTTGAATATAACTGTAACACGTTGCTGAGATCATTTATGTGCCTTATCTCTTTAAATGCCTCTGGTTTGTATTAGATGTTTTAAAATATTATCTTTCGTGTCTTTTGGGTAGGGCCAATAAATGTAATCTGAAATATGTCTAATACATTAGATCGACTGCTCCATTTGCTGTCTCTGAATCTTTTGACTTTGAAAAAGGGAATTCAAATCCAGCAAGGCGTATTAGCAAAATGTTCAGAAAGTGTACCAACGAGCACACCAGGATGATCCAAAATGAATTTGCAAATTGCTCACGGTGAGTCTTAAATATGAACCCTCCTTCTTTGTAATTAGCTATTTTCTCAGAAAGGTGGTGGATTTTCACTTCTGATGAAAAGAGTATCATGATAAGACAACCACAAGAAACTGAAAAAGAAAAAAGAGAGAGAGAGAAAATTAACAGGTAATCTCCACAGCCCCTGCAACAAAGCTTTAAAATTCACTGATACAAACTAATATTTCTGTTTTGCTGCATTTCAGTATTTATAAATCATTTCTCCCAATTATCTTCTTTTCAAGTGTGTTGTGTTGTGGGTCAGTCCAATTACTATTGACATAATGTTCTGGGCAACGATGATACCTGTGATGGCAGGATTTTAATGATGACCTTGCTAATGTGTCCGATAATGCTGGAATTGTGTTCCAGTAAACTGTGCCCCTTGCACTAACCCTGTCATGAAGAAAATATCACCTAGCACAAACTGTTTCACTGCTTGCAAGGCAGATGTGCAGGGCCGGCTCCAGGTGTCTGGGCGCCCTAGGCAGGACAGCCTGGGATGCCCCCACTGGGGATGCCAACCTCCCGGTGGGGCCTGAAAACTGGGGGGGGGTGGAGCGCTGGCTTTCCTGGAGGCTCCGCAGCTGCGGGGCCCCCAGGAAAGCCAGGGTAGGGGCGGGGTCTAGCCGCCGCCCCCTCCCCCCAGCGCCGGCTTTTCTGGGGGCTCCACAGCTGCGGGAACCCCAGGAAATCCGGGAAGGGGGCGGGGGTCTAGCCGCCGCCCCCTCCCTCCCAGCGCCGGCTTTTCTGGGGGCTCCGCAGCTGCGGGGTCCCCAGGAAAGCTGAGAAGGGGGCAGGGGTCTAGCCACAGCCCCCTCCCTCCCAGCGCCGGCTTTTCTGGGGGCTCCGCGGCTGTGGGACCCCCAGGAAAGCCGGGAAGGGGGCGGGGTCTAGCCGCTGCCCCCTCCCTCCCAGCGCCGGCTTTCCTGGGGGCTTCGCGGCTGCGGGACCCCCAGGAAAGCTGGGAAGGGGGCAGGGTCTAGCAGTGGCGGCGGGGGTGGCGGGTGCCCATTTAGGGCAGCGGGGGGTGCTTTTGGGGGGAGCTTTTGGGGGGGAGTGGGGCGCCATTTGGCACCCCTGAGGCCAGGGCACCCTAGGTGAGCTCCTAGTTCGCCCTATGGGCGATCCGGCCGTGCAGATGTGCGTGGTGCCCACTCATTTGAAGGGGGAGCCACCTGAGCCTGCTTGCAGGGCAGGAATGGGTGTTAAATAGTGGGGGTTCCATGGATGAGCAGGCTCCAGTCTAGTGAACAGCTCAACTTTATTTGCGATTTCAGCAAGAGCAAGACAAGTCCCCAGAGCCTCAGCTCTGTTAAATAGCATGCAATTGCCACACCCAAACACAGCCTACTCCCAATGATAGGCTATTTTCATAACATTACTACTTGATTGGTTACTTCCAGAATCCTGGTAGGCTATTGTTCTTGTGCTCCAAGCTCAGCCAGTCTCTGGTGTGATATGTATGCCTTTTGTTACTGTATAAAAAGTCTACAAAGGAACTCATACCAATTTCTGGTTCCCTGTGGCAGCACTCTGCACTCGTGACGACTGCACATAAACTTCTGCCTGCCTCCCATTTCCTTTCTGCCATATTTTATGGCACTCCACTATGTGCTATCAAGATTCTACACAGCTCTGTTCCCCTTATCTTCTCCCAGAAAAAACTGATGGATTATCCATAGGGTTGCCAACCTCCGGATAGGGGCTAGATTTCTCTCGGAATTATGACTGATCCCCAGACTACAGAGATCAGTTCCCCTGAAGAAAAAGGGCAGCTCTGGAGGGTGGACTCTGTGGCACCACATCCCTGCTGAGCTCCTTCCCTTCCCCAAACTTGTCCCTTCCCAGGCTCTGTCCCCAAGTCTTCAGGAATTTCCCAATCCAGAATTGGTAACACTAATTGTCCAACTAATAGCTCCCATGGCCTTTCTCAGAGGTTATCCTAAGAACATCAGCAACAAGACCATGAGTTGGATCCAGTGACTTTCTTCCACAACAATGGGAAAACTGAACACAAGAGAAGCACAAGCATGAGAACCATGGGGCTGTATTTTCAGTCAGCATTATATCAGAAGACTTACAAGAAATGAAGCTCCATAGGTACAGTCCCAATGGACCATGTAATGTTTCATAGGGCTTGCCAAATGCATTGTACATGAAGAACCCTGTTCCAATTAGGGCAAACACTAAGAACACCAGACAGAAGACGATGACGCTAACATGGATACTTGCAGGGATAATCTTGAACAAATCTGGAAAAACTAAAGGGGAAAAAATAACAAGGAATTATTGCAAACATTAGCCAAATGTATTAAATCGGTATAACCTTGTCATTATACCTCATCATTGAAAGTGTACAGTATACTACATGCAAATAAAAAAGTTACCAATTTAATTCTAATAAATTGTGAAGACATCTGAATGCAGAATCATTTTGCAGATTTATGCTGTGTTACATTGGTCAACAGGGAAAAGCAGACTGCCTCAGCTTTAGCTGGGTGTCTATGTGTATATATAATTACTGTTCTTTCAATACCCACTGCCACCCCCATGACCCCTTACCTCCTTACAGTCCTGCTTTTTAATGAATAGTGCCTGAGAGCCTTTATCACAGCCACCCCACCCAATAGTAAGAATGACTATACAGCTGGGAAAACCAGAATGTGTGGAAATAGCAACATTTATGCTTTCAAGTTTATTTTCTGAAGTCGCATCCATTTTCTGAGAATCTGGTATGAACTCTCTGGAGTAGTCTGAATCCTGATCTTTAGGCAAAAGTACTGGGATACATTTAAAATTTCATTTCTGTGTTGGAGTCAGACTGTAAAAATTAACACCTGGGTTTAGAAATGGGTTAATGTAGGGAAGAGGACTTTATTGTTCGTATTCCTTCTGCATATATGAAAAAACCCCTCAGCAGGAGCTGGGCTGCCTCACATGAGTCAAAACTACAGTATCAGGAACTATTTCATTGTGGTGGCTGAAAAAAGTGCGGTTGCTGTCATGGTAGGGTTGCCAGCTCCATGTTGGGAAATACCTGGAGATTTTGGAGGTGGAGCCTGAGGAGGCCGGGGTTCAGGGAGGGGAGGGACTTCAATGTGGTATAATGGCATAGAGTCCACCTTCCAAAGTGGCCATTTTCTCCAGGTGAACTGATTTTTGTTGCCTGGAGATCAGCTGTAATCCTAGGAGGTTGACAATCCTATTTCATGGAGATTGCTGCTGTGATCATTATGTGTGCAACACTTGCTTCATATATGTTTTTCATGTATTCTTATCCCCAGGAGAAAATAAGTCACTAGTTTTATATATGCTGTATAATATAAATAAATATGTGTAAATTAGACCGCTGAAAATCTTGTGATAAGGATGTTCAATGGCAGGATGTGTTTGTGTCACCCAGAATGTCAAGTCCACGTGGCAAGAATTAGGTGGGGCCAGGACACTAGAAGCCCTCCTACTGCTGCCCCCCCCAGCACCAAGAATGGAGTGCATCACCTGCCCCAGACTGAGAGTTCC
Source organism: Gekko gecko (assembly GCA_029375565.1). NCBI lineage: Eukaryota > Metazoa > Chordata > Lepidosauria > Squamata > Gekkonidae > Gekko > Gekko gecko. The sequence goes on from JAPDNY010000008.1 coordinate 113,929,667, forward strand.
TATCTATACTTTGTGGCTAATAGCCACTGATGGACTTCTTCTCCATATGTTTATCTAATCCCCTCTTGAAACAGTCCATGCTTGTAGCTGCCACCACCTCCTGTGGTTTTACAATAGCATAAAACAACAATAAATAAAATAACAATCCTAAAACCATAACAATCACACTATTAAAAGGTGCTAACAATAGTGATCCAATAAACAGATATCAGTTTTAACATTACGTCTGAGATGGCACTCAAGCTTCTGTGCCATCCTAATGGTTGATCGCGATTTAATATTGTATGAATGGCTTGGGCTGCTTTGAGAATTTCAAGGGGCAGGGCATTCTCCCACGGGGCAGCTCCTAATTGAATGCCTGGCGGAACAGCTCCGTCTTGCAGGCCCTGTGGAACTGCACTCTCCCCAGGATACTTTGAGCCCTGGTAAGGGGAGGGGGAAGAGTTACCCATAGGTCGAATCTGCTTTTGCATTTTTAAATCAGTTTTGTGCTGCTGAGATGCTGTCAAGCACAGAGAAAAGACAGTGTCACAGCCAATGTTCCCCCTAAGCTGAGTTAGTGTGAGCTAGCTCACAGTTTTTTAGCCTCCAGCTCACACATTTTTGTCTTAGCTCAGGAAGGATGGTTCCAGGACAAACTAATTTCTGCAGCGGCCAAACTGCTCAGTCACAACTTTAATGCCAGTAGCTCACAAAGTAGAATTTTTGCTCACAAGACTCTAGAGCTTAGAGGGAACATTGGTCACAGCAGCACGAAACTGATTTAAAAATGCAAATACAGCGTGAAACTGATTTACAAATGCAAATGTAGATTCGACCATAGTGTGCTCCCTAATTGTTCCTCTTCCCTCTGAACTCCCAGGGAAAATCTACTTAAGTATAAATAAAGGATGGAGAAAGTCAGCCAGTGGCTCTCTGATCCCCTCCAGCTTCCTCTGCCCGTGGGGAACTTTCAGAATTCTTAAGAGTCAATGTGATGGCTACTTTTCAAGTGCTAATTATAACCAGCAGCTGGAATCTGAGGCAACAAAACCCTTCCCACTGGTCTACTGGGACCAGCCTCCACTAGCCCCCTTTTCTCCCACAGCACAAGACTTTGGCTTCTCGCCATTCTGGTAGGTGTGGAGAGACCATAATGTCCTTTCCTGCCTGTTTCAATGCATTTGTATATTTCATAAATTCTTGTGTTAGCTGCTGTGAATTTTTATCTTGGAAAAGAAACTATATAAATAGGAAATCAATGGAATGCAGGTCTATGGATTTTCTGCCTTGATTCCATGTAGTGGCCAATCTACATTATATTTCAAAAGAATGCTGAGCCTGCTATATTTATCTGGTGTGAAGTCTCCCCCCCACCCCCAAGCATATTCTTAATTTGTAAACTGTGTGATGGAGCAAACAAATATAGAATGAGTTAAATGAAAGCTTGGGACTTTTTGGTTTAGAAAAAGATGAGAGGACATGACAGAGGTTTATAAAATTGTTCATAGTCTGGACAATGTGGAGAGAACTTCTTCTCACTCTCTCATAATATTAGATATGCACTGTCTCCCCGTGAAGGCCTTTGAGTGCCAGCAAACTGGTAGCAGTGTAGGTACGTGAGCCAATAGCGGGCATAAGCTATGCCTGCTGCCTTCTCCTGCATCACTGGCCCCAGCAGAGCTGGTTGCTTGGGTGGAAATCTGGCCCAGGGTGCCAAGCAAAATAGATTACATACCCCTGCAATGGAACTTCAGGGCATTTAGTGAAGTCAATAGTATATTCAACACAGACAAAATAAAGTACTTCTTCACACAATGTATAATTAGCTTGTGGAACTCACTGTCATATAATTGAGCAACAGTTCATTGCCTTCCATGTTCTTAAACTGGGTTAGATAAGACCAATGGACATGATGGTTAAAAAACTCCTTTGTGTTCAGAGGAAATATATCTTTTAATGTCAGTTTATGGAAAGCAATAGCAAGGGAAGGCTTTGCCCACCATGATCTTGCTTGTTGGCCATTGTGGGAAACAGGTGATAGGTGGTTAGCTCCCCTTCACTGACAGCTTTCAAGAAGAGGCTGGACAAATATTTGTCAGAGATGCTTTAGGCTGATCCTGCACTGGGCAGGGGGTTAGACTAGATGGTCTGTATGGCTCCTTCCAACTCTATGATTCTGATTCTATATGAACCATTCATCTGATCTTCTTACTTTGCAAGAAGAAGGTCCCAACCCCTGAAATCTTTTTTTGAGGGGGAGAGGTGTATTTTTTTTGTAGTTTTTAAATATGTGTATGTGTGCATGCACCTGGAAGTCATACCAACCTCTGGTAACTGACTGTGTGTGCACCTGGAAATCATGGTGACCTCTGGTGACTGACCCCTACTGGGGGCCTGGAGGATATTCACAGAGGTGACTGGATAAAACGTGCCCCTGCCTCCTGACTGCTGGTATTTCAAGGAGGTCTCCCATCCAAGTACTTGCCAGAGTCACTCCTGCTTAGCTTTCGAGATCTGATGAGATCGGACTTGCTTGGGCTACTCAGGTCACGGTCCAGTCCCTGAAATCTTCAATTAAAGATCTCTGGCACCAACTGATAGAAAAGTCTTTCCTCTCTATCACAACAGCTGCTGCCAGTCAGTATATACAGTATTCAGCTTGGTGGACCTATGGCCTGATTTAGTATAATGCAGGTTTATACAATCCAATCCAATACTGAAAAGACCCTGTGAGGTTTCGGTTTCGGCGGAGCGAATGGCCGGCCACCTCTCGGGACTCTCCTGGAGATGGTTAGCCCATGCGCGGTTGGGAGGGGTCTTCGCACATGCGAAAGACCCTAGTGAGCCTTAGGCAAAGGCTCTGAACCGGGGGCGCTTGGGGAGTAGCCTCTTTGCCGGCAGACAGCCGGGAAATTGAGGCTTCCTCCCCGCCCCAATCGGCCATGCTGCGTTGTGCCCGTATGGGACTTAGCAATGCCACCGACTTCCAGGAGTGAAGATAAGCGACATGATTTAAAATAAAAAGAAGAACTGGCATCGAATCGTGAGTTGGAGGTCTATTTTGAAGCGAAAACATGAACCCCCCCGTAAGCGCATAAGCGGATGGGAGGAGGGAGGAATCCCCACCCCCTTTGAGAAACGGGACTTATAAAGGAAAAGCGAAGGGGGGCAAAGGGAAAAAAGTGTTGGTGAAAGTACCTTTGGGGTTTCATTGAAGATTAAGAGCTAGCTGGTCTCCTGAGGGACGCGGCACTAACTTTGATAAAGTAAACAAACAAAGGAAATGTTGGCATTGAAAAAGGTCCCACAGAAGCCGGAAAAGAAGAGAGGAGGGACTTCCGGTCTGGGCAATCCCCCCCCAGAGCCTGCTGTCAATCAACAGAAAAGCGAGCCACTGCGCCCTCTGCTGGATCAAATGCAGAAAATCAGCGAAACTTTGAGTAACATGGAAGGTGTTCTCAACAGTCAACAAAAACAACTAACAGAAACAGCAAAGAAGATGGAGGAGATCGCACAGAAGTGTCTGGTCTCGACGGAAGACACCAGGAAAATAAAGAAAAGGGTCAACAAATTAGAAAAGCATCAGGATACACAAGAAAAAAGAATTTTAATGTTGCAGATGGAGAAATCCAACCTGACTCTCCGCTTTCAGGGCATTAAAGAAGAAGAGAAAGAGGATCTCAGATCTATACTGGCGAATGCCTTGGCACCCTTAACTGGCAGAGAAGCGCGAGAATTAAAAGAAGAGATGGATACGGCCTATAGAGCCTACTCTGCTTTTACAAAGAAAAATAATCTGCCAGCAGAAGTGGTTGTCAAGTTTACTAAGCAGCGTACCAGAGATCAAATTTTACGTGCAGTCTCAGCGGTACCCTTGAAGATTGGGGAGCAGACTATCAGAACCTTGAAAGATGTTCCTTACGAAATCCATATGAAAAGGAAAGCATATAAAGGATTGACCACATTTTTACAAAGACATCAGACCATTTATAGATGGAGTTTCCCCGAAGGACTGGTGTTTAAATATAAGGATAAAAGAGAGAAGATTGACTCCATCTTCAAAGCACAAGAATTTCTGAAGAGACACGCCAGTACAGAGGAAGATGCAGCACTTGCAATTTGGACAGAATCAAGCAGCGAAGAGGACAGCAGCCCAGAGGAGGGAGGTGCTGGAGCGGGAGACGTGAAGGCCAAAGAGGGCCCATCTTACAATTTGAGAGATACAAAAAGAAGACAACCTAGGAAATAACTGTTCGTGAAACATCAGAAAGGAGCTGATTAACAACTAACCCCAAGGGACATTACTAACTTTACTAACAGAGTTATTTTGGACTCTTGAAAGGTGAAAAGAAGATCTTCCAACCACGGTGGTTGCCAAAAACTGTACTTATACTAACTAAAACTAATTTTTTAACAGAAAAATTCACTCCCCCCTTTTCTTAGACCATCTATATACCCTACCTCTTTCTTATTATAAAAAGCAATAAAATTCTCTCCTTTTTAGGAGGGTTTATTACAAAAAAAGAAAAGAAAAGAAAAGACCCTGTGAATAGGAACATCTGTAGAGAAGGCTGCCCAGGTATCTTTTGCTCTTTCTTTTCCACAGCTTCTCTGCACCAGATGTGATTCCAATGAAGATGCAGTAGCCACAACTGCCATCAGGGGATGCTGCCCACTGCTCTCTTGAACAGTCTAAAGTGAATCTTTTTGCAGGGGTTGGGGGGCTGCAAGAGAGAAGGTTGCCTCCCATTTTTAATTCAGAAAAGAAATGAATGCCATAACTATTAACAGTTTGGAAATGCTGGACTAGAACAAAGGATAAATGAAATGAAGTGCTGAGATTTTTTTGGTCAGGGTTTTAGCTGCTCGTTCAAACTAATGAACTAACTTTCATTACTATAGATGCACAAGAAGTAAACACACACGTACTGAAACCCAAACGGACTGTAAATTAGGCATGTCGTAAAAGGGTAATTCTTAAATACCTCAGTGCATTTCATGACAACAGATATTTTATAATGAATCCTCAAATGCAGTTTAACGGCTCCCAGGCTGCAGGGGTATGATTAAACCAGGGCTAATAACTCCCTGGAACTGCCTTGCTGTGCTTAGAACATGCTGAGAGAGCTTGCCTATGTAGGCACTTCAGATAAATTTATCTACCATGTCAAATGTAAATTATCAGCAAGTGGGTTGTAGTCTATAATGCAGTCAGGAGAGTAAAAAAACCTACCTAAAATTTAGCCAGCTTCATCTGATCTAGCCATATTTTCATGTTTGCTTCGCTATCATCCCCCACCCTTGATTGGCTTCACTGTTATCTAATGGAAAATTTTAAGTTTACATACATTTACATTAATGAATTAAACATACATATGGAGATTCGGGTGGCATACAGATAAACCAACTGGAGTTTATTCACGATGGACTCAACTCCATCGCTAAGAACCCCGGGTTGTAATCTAGAAACAGTGTCCTGGGACTAAGCCTCACTGAGTAAATCTAGGAACACTGAGTAGACCTAGTTAGGGTTGCTCTTTCTATTACTGGGGAAGAATTTGCAGTTGAAGAAGAAAAAGAAGAAGAGGAGGAGGAGGAGATTGGATTTATACCCCACCCTTCACTCGGAGTCTCAGAGCAGCTTACAAAGTCCTTTCCCTTCCCCTCCCCACAACAGACACCCTGTGAGGTGGGCCTGAGAGAGCATTTTCCAAAACTGTCTTTGAGAGATCAGCTCTGATAAAACTATGGCTTGCCCAAGGCCATCCGGCAGCTGCAAGTGGAAGAGTGGGGAATCAAACCCAGTTCTCCCAGATTAGAGTCTGCGCACTTAACCACTACACCAAACTGGTTGCCACAGTTGGATGCCACACAAAGTGCAGTTGACTGAAGTAATCAATGCTTAGTTTTGACTTCTATTTTTCAAGAGGAGAAGGGTGAAGGAAGAAAGGAAGGAGTGCATGAATCTGAGCATTGACCAGGCCCATCACAAACAAACTTTGGTTCATTCTTGATGTCTGAAGCTTTTATCTCCTAATCAGACTTTCAGCTTTCTAACATTTCTGCACCAAATAATAGCAACAACAATACGTAGAGAAAAGTAGGATATCAGCCTCAAATCTGTTTATCTGTATGACTAAATGAAAAGCAAAGGAATGAGCAAAACCAACATTTTAAACTATTATTTGGAATATTGTCAAATAGTATAAGCAAACACTGTAGGTTAAAAAAAGGATCTCATGGAAAGCCAGTGTGGTACATTGGTGATAGGGACAGACTAGAGATCTGGAGAGATCTGTGTTCCAAGCTCCACGTGACCCTGAAGTTCACTGAGTGATCTCGGACCATTTACTCTGGCGGTAATTTTTTAAGAAAACACAGAAACACTTCCCTAGGAGTCATGCCTGTTGAATAAAATGGGGCTGACTTTTGTGTAGACTTGCTCAGGATTGTTCTCAGACTAACTTATTTCACAGGGTTGTCATGAAGGTAAAATGATGGAGGGGTGCTAAGTATAAGACTTAAGGCAGCAGCCCATAACAAGTGATTCAGCTTTATTTACAAGGTAGGAGGAACACAGAACATGAGAGCAACAGGCTCTCTTTTAAACTATCCGGGCTTGGTAGGCCACGCCCTTAGTTGAGATAAGAACCAATCAAAATATGAACATAACAACCAATCAAGTCATTTCCTTCCTGCACCTTTCTTGTATCCTGATTGGACTGCTGCGCAAAGTATCCAATCAGCTTGCAGGAGTTACGATACCAGACTTAAATAGGAGATAGAATTCAAGCTCAGGCATTATGTATACCAATACATAACAAGGGGAGAACCATGTATGCTGCCCTGAGTTCCTATGAGGGAGGGTGGGACTGAAGTATAATAAACCAGGGGTGGCCAACCTTTTTGAGCCTGTCATGTGGAGATCAATTGAAACTGAAATTCCTGGAGATCTCTAAACCTCACTTGGAGGTTGGAAACTCCTTACAAACTCCTTAGTGGATCTCCTTACAAAAATATGTAATCTTTCTTTAAAATCTGCCTCCATTCCTGAGGACTGGAAGGTAGCTAATGTCACTTCCATCTTTAAAAAGGGATCCAGGGAAGATCCGGGAAATTACAGGCCAGTCAGTCTGACGTCGATACCGGGTAAGTTGGGGAAACTGTTATTAAGGAAAAAATTAGTAGGCACATTGAAGAACAAAAACTATTGAGGCAGACTCAGCATGGGTTCTGTAATGGAAGATCTTGTCTCACTAACCTGTTAGTGTTTTTTGAGGGAGTGAACAAACATGTGGACAAGGGGGACCCAATAGATGTTGTTTACCTTGACTTCCAGAAAGCTTTTGATAAAGTTCCTCATCAAAGGTTCCTAAGTAAGCCCAATAGTCATGAGATAAAAGGACAAGTCCTCTTGTAGATCAAAAACTGGCTTATAAATAGGAAACAGAGAGTGAGTATAAATGGGAAACTTTCTCAGTGGAGGGTGGTAAGCAGCGGGGTACCACAGGGATCAGTACCCGGTCCGATGCTTTTTAACGTTTATTAATGAATTGGAATTGGGAGTAAGCAGTGAAGTGGCTAAATTTGCAGATGACACGAAGTTGTTCAGGGTGGTGAAAACCAAGAAGGATTGTGAGGCACTCCAAAGGGATCTGTCGAGGATGGGTGAATGGGCATCAACGTGGCAAATGGGGTTCAATGTGGCCAAGTGCAAAGTGATGCACACTGGAGCCAAAAATCCTAAATATAAATACACATTGATGGGGTCTGAACTGGCAGAGACGGACCAAGAGAGAGATCTTGGAGTCGTAGTAGATAACTCAATGAAAATGTCTAGACAGTGTGTAACTGCAATAAAGAAGGCCAATGCTACGCTGGGGATTATTAGGAAGGGAACTGAAAACAAATCAGCCAGTATCATAATGCCCCTGTATAAATCATTGGTGTGACCTCATTTGGAATACTGTGTACAGTTCTGGTCGCCACACCTCAAAAAGGATATTATAGCATTGGAAAAAGTGCAGAGAAGGGCAACTAGTATGATAAAAGGTTTGGAACACTTTCCCTATGAAGAAAGGTTAAAATGCTTGGGGCTCTTTAGCTTGGAGAAACGACGGCTGAGGGGTGACATGATCGAGGTTTATAAGATTATGCATGGGATACAGCAGGTTGAGAAAGAAGTACTTTTCTCCCTTTCTCACAATACAAGAACTCATGGGCACTCAATGAAACTGCTGAGCAGTTGGGTTAGAACAGATAAAAGGAAGTACTTCTTCACCCAAAGAGTGATTAACACATGGAATTCACTGCCACAGGAGGTGGTGGCAGCTGCAAGCATGGACAGTTTCAAGAGGGAATTAGATAAACATATGGAGCGGAAGTCCATCAGTGGCTATTAGCCACAGGGTATAGATGGGAACTCTCAGTCTGAGGCAGTTGATGCACTCTATTCTTGGTGCTGGGGGGGCAGCAGTGGGAGGGCTTCTAGAGTCCTGGCCCCACTGCTGGACCTCCTGATGGCGCCTGGTATTTTTGGTCACTGTGTGACAGAGTGTTGGACTAGATGGGCCATTGGCTTGATTCAACATTGGCTTCTCTTATGTTCTTATGTTCTAACCATACTCCTTGTTAAGTACAAGACTCAACAAGACAGTGATTTCAACAAAGTGATTTCAGCTTTATTAACAGCAAACTAGACAATCAGACAACACACACACAACACTGGAGCACAGCTCCCTTTTTAAATAATCCGGGCTGTCAAAGCCACACCCATATTACAGTTAACAACCAATCAAAACATTAGGATAAAGGCCAATGAGGTTTGTTCCCTCCAACAAGTATATACAGTTCAGGATTGGCTATTTACAGAGTTTCACAGAAACTAACCAATGGGAATGTCGATGCTTATAATCCGTTTGGCTGACTCAAGTTTAACATGGGAATGCATAGGAGTGATTCAAGCTTCAGACATAACAACTCCTCCCCCCTAAGATGAGACATTTCCTTTCCAGATGTAATCTTTTAGGTAGGAGGGGGCACAACGGTGGTGCTGAGACCTACGCAGATGTCTTTGCTCCTGCGGTGGTGGAGCAACGATGGTGTTGGGGGCCCTGGCTGGCTCTCTGTCAAGAGAGACCGGGGTGTCTTTGTCAGAGGGGTTGGGTTCAGGAGTTGGGGTCTACCCAGACTCCTGTTCCATCCTGGGCTCAGCAGTACTCACCTCCTTGATCACAGTGTATAAAAGCCTTCAACTCAATATTACAGGAAAAATTCATTCCTATTATAACCATTCAAAGTGGGCATCCGTTCAACAATAGCACATGCTCTGCAGTAGTCAGTAAGCCTGAGGCTTTTTGAAGGCTTTTATACACTGTGAGTGCTATACTAAGGATTTTTCCTTCTAAGAGTCTTCTGTACACTATGAGTACTGTATGAAGTAGTGTGAACTTATTGAAAAAGTCTTCATCCATTTTGTCTGTGTACCATTTATGGACTTGTACTATTCATTTTGTTTGTATATCATTTGTGGACGTACTATTTATAGAGGAGCTGCAGTGGCTCAAGTGGTTAAGACGCTGAACTGCAAGCTGTGGAAGGTCAGTAGTTCAGCAGTTCGAGACCCGACAGTGCTGTACGACGGGTTGAGCTCCTGTCTCTAGTTCCAGCTCCTGCCAACCTAGCAGTTCGAAAGCAAGAAATTGCAAGTAGATAAATAGGGACCACTTTGGTGGGAAGGTTACAGCATTCCGTGCACCTTGGTGTTTAGTCATGCCAGCCACATGACCACGGAAACATCTTCGGACAGCGCTGGCTCTTTGGCTTGGAAACGGAGATGAGCACCGCAACCCTAGAGTCGGATTCGACTGGCTTTTGAGCAAGGGCACCTTTACCTTTACCTTACTATTTATAGACCTGCACACTATATGATGTAATTTGGTTTCACTGATATATGTGGTTCTCTTATATAAATTGATTTTTGTGCATAACTTTTTGAGAACTTACCAAGCCACCAGGGGAACTTACCTTGTTGGCATTGCACAGGAAGTGATGTCATCATACCAGGGTCATCTGGGTAATGCTCTGGTACTTGGACAAAACCTCTGTGGTAGAAGCCAGTTTCACCATAGAGTTTTTGCCCAAATACCAGAGCATTGCATTAATGTTGCAGCATGATGATGTCATTTCCTGTGTGTTCTTTCTCTTTCTCCTGGTAGTTCCCTGCCATCCTCTGCAGGTCGCCAGCAGGGACCTGACAGGCACCATGTTGGGAACACCTTCAATAGATAGTTAGTGGCACCTTAAATACCGTGTTTATTGTGGCATAAGTTTTTGAGAAATCTGCACAAGAGTCCTGCTTTGATTTTCCCCACAGTGGAGTAACACAGGTACTGTTCTGGAATTCATCACTATAATGGTGAAATCAGTGTCACTCATATACTCTTTCTTCCAACCTGGGTGTGGTGTCAGCCCATCCTAATTATCATAAAGACTCTAGAAATGGTTCTTTTACATGCACTTTAAGGGCAGGATCCAAAGAACCACAAGATTAGCACTGCAAGGCTTGCTTTTCCCCAAACAGCAGCCCACAATGCAACATGGGAAGCTGTCTTTTGAAACTGAGAAGAGCTTCAGAAGCAGCTTGTGCTGGGAGGGAGAGGGTCTGCTAGCGTAAAACTCTGTTCTGGACCTAAATAGCTAAACCTAAACACTATGGCCCTGCAACAGAATACAACCTTAGAAGAAAATGACAGGCAGTATACAATAAAGGCATATTCATTGTGAAAAGAAAACAACAGAAGAGCATTTCCTTATGGTGAAATCAGTGGCTCTAAAACAGTATAAAATTGTTTTGGTGACCACAGTGTTCTCCACTGAGTCTAACCATTTGTTCGACTGATCCAGGTGGGCAGCTGTGTTGGTCTGACTGAATCCAGTAGCACCTTTAAGACCAACAAAGTTTTATTCAAAGTATGAGCTTTCATGTGCATGCACACTTCCTCTGATACAGTGAAATGGAACTTACCAGTCCATATATATACACAGAGGTCAAACTTGGAGACTGATGTGTAAACATATCCTTCTGAATTGTGGAATACTAAGATCAAGTAACTAAAATCAAATAATATCAAGTATCTTAGTATTCCACAATTCAGAAGGATATGTTTACACATCAGTCTCCAAGTCTGATGTATTTATTTGCCTCTCTGTGTTTCCCCACAGAACTGAATCCAAACAAATGATGACTATGTAGACTCAACTTGTTATCTCTGTTAGGTTTTTGCATCTGTTAAAACATTTTCATTATGTTAAATGGTAACCATATAAACCAATCTAGTTATTTCTGATTCTAATAAATATTTTCATTATGTTATAAGCTAATTTACTGGTCAACCTCTGCATATATTTATGGTAAGTTCCATTTCACTTTATCAAAGGAAGTGTGTGTGCACACGGAAGCGCATACCTTGAATAAAACTTTGTTGGTCTTAGAGGTGCCCCCACTGGACTCAAAACTTTGTTCATTTGTTTGACTGTAGCTGCTTGCAATTGGGCCATATTTCTGGGATTCATATTGTTTAGCGAAGTTGTGTAGGTACAGCAATCAGGATACTTTCTCTGAACACTGAATGCAGCATGCTTTGGAGTCAGGCTGTTAGCAGCATCCATCAGTGGTGTTTGCCATAAATTTAAAAGGAAAGTGTCCTTACCCCCTGCATAGATCTTCTAAATTAAACTTTCCTTTTCCTGTCCCTTACTTTACAGAATTAATTCCTGCTCAGTGGTTCAAGATAGGCAGGTTATATTTAGGAATGCATATATGCTGTGATTCTGCAGGAAAATAGTATATAATGTGATGTTGGACAAAGTGTATACTGTGGAAGCTTGAGTGTCAGACTGAGACCAGGGAGTCCCAGATTCAAATTCCTGTTCTGCCGCAGAAGTTTGCTGGGTTACCTGGGGCTAGTCACTCTCTTTTTCTTTAACCTACCTCACATGGTTGTTGTTGTAAGGATAAAATGAAAGAAGAAAAATAATACTGGAAGCCACTTTGGGTCCTCAATGGAGAGGAGAATGGGGTATAAATGTAAACCAAAAAATGATCCAGCGCTCCAGTTATGCTAGATTAAAGGCTAAAGGATCCTGAAGAAATCTACTGTACTGGTGGATCTTGAAGATAGGCTAGCATTGGGAACTTTGTGCTCACATAACACAATGGGGTAACTCTGATGCTGGCACAATAGGAGCTGAAATGGGTGACATCAGGGCACAGTGGGGAGGTAGAGTTGGCTCTTTCAGAATGTGGCTGCATTCCTGTCAAAGAAATTTCTCTGTCATTGCTTTTAATAGGCTGCCAGCTGGGGGGTGGGTGGGACACACACATAGAATGTACCAGAGGAGTGGCTGAATAAAATTTACATTGATTGGGATGGAGGCTTCAGTGTTCTTTCCCATAACCAGTTCAAGTAGAATAAATTATATACAGGTTGTAAAAAAAATGCCGAGTAAATGATATGAAACAAAAAGGAATGATGTCCCATTGTGTCAATCTGCATACATTTATGCATGGCACAGATTTCAGCTTTTCTCAGTAAAGAAATACCGTTGTCTGGATGCAGAATGTTACTTTTTTAGCACAGCACAGATTATATAGTATTATTGGAAAGAGGCCTTTCTGTTATTGTGACGCTACATGCTCAACTGGATCATAAAGCTTTTTTCCCCTCTCAGTTGCTACTTTTAGTACTTCTGCATACCATTCTGATTTTATAGGCAACTATCAGGGAAAAGTTAATCCAGTCAAAGCGTTTCTCTAGAAGCAAAAACATCCCTTCATTATAATGGATGAATCCATGGGCCAGCGGCCTTTAGAAAATGAACTGCTGACCCAGAAAACTGACGGGAACCAGAGTCAATGAAGCAGAAGGCATTCCTGAGCCTGAATGGGTTTTACAGGCAGAGCAAATTCATTTTACAATTACCAGAGATATAGTGGCCTGTAGGGAGAGCATTTAATGGGAGCAAGCAGAGGACCCAAACAGGGCTGGTAATTTAGTCCCCAGTCATGCCGTCAGGGCTTTGGTGGATGGAAATGCAAACATATATATTGTATATAAACTATACAATTTCCTGGGACATTCACAGCAACTGATAGAGAGAATCTGTAGAAGTATTGTGGTAAATATGGTGAACATCAACCAAGGTCTTCCAGGAAAGTCTTCCCAATGAAAAATGCAACTATGTAAGAACATAAGAGAAGCCATGTTGGGTCAGGACGATGGCCCATCCAGTCCAACACTGTGTGTCACACAGTGGCCCAAACCCAGGTGCCATCAGGAGGTCCACCAGCAGGGCCAAAACTTCAGAGGCCCTCCCACTGTTGCCTCCCAAGCACCAAAAATACAGAGCATCACTGCCCTAGACATAATCTTCCATCTGTACCTTGTGTGGCTAATAGACACTGATGGACCATATGTTTATCCAATCCCCTCTTGAAGCTATGCTTGTAGCAGCCACCACTTCCTGTGGCAGTGGATTCCATGAGCTAATTAATCTTTGGGTGAAGAAGTACTTCTTTTTATGCTATTTTATACTGTATTTTTTGTTCCCAAATTGGTTACAATATGTTTCTCAGATACCAGAAATACATGAACTTGCTACAGAATCAGTCAGGGTTTTTCATCTACTATTTGATCCTTTCAGTTGGAGATGGTGGGAATTGAACCTGGGGTCTTCTGCATGCAAAGGAGATATTCTACTACTGAGTCATGCCCCTTCCCAGGCAACAGTGCAAGGTAATTTTTCTTGGTATAAAAGGATGATGATATAAACAGTAACTTAAGTATTTATTCACAAGAATCTCTTGGCATGTCAAGAAGTCAGCTGAAACAATCAAACTGTTATTCTCATGTTATGGCTTGTTTCACCATGCATACAGATTATGGGTCAACACACAACTAGGATTGCCAGGTCCCCCCAGCCACCAGCAGGTGATGGAAGGTTAAGGTTACCAGATCCAGGCTGAGAAACTCCTAGAAAATGGAGATGGAGCCTGGGGAGTACAGAGACTTCAGTGGGGTACAATACCATAGAGTCCACCCTCCAAAGCAGCCATTTTCTCCCTGGGAACTGAACTCTGTAGTCTGGAGATAAGCTGTATTTCTGGGGGATCTCTAGGTCCCACCTGGAGGAGAGTAGCTTGTTAGATTTGCAGCCAGAGAAAGGACTTTTCCAGCAGTATTACCTGGCAGCCTTTTGTCAGGGAAGTGCAACTGGGTCTTTCTGCATGTGTTGTACCACTAAGCTGTTCTCTAGAACTCTGGGGATATGCATGAATATGGAGCAGAATGATGTCACACATCAGTTGTGGGATCGTATGAGAGCTCGATGGACAGCTATATCTCTTTAAAGCCAGCACATGGATTGCATCTTGCACAGCAATTTGAAAAAAAAATCAGAGATGTAATTCAAACAATATTATTTCTAATGAAAAATAGTTCCACACTGGCACAGTGCATAGCCTAAGAAAACAGCTAGCTCTCTGACATCACCTATTTACTATGGTAAACTGATATTTTAAAAACTCAGTGGAATACTTGCACATAGAAGCTACACATAGAAGGGAGCTGTTCCTGTTGGCAGCAGAGGAAAGGACTCTCAATAATGGGTTTAAATTAAGGGCAGGAAGGTACCGGCTTCCCTCACTGGCAGTCTTTAAACAGCAGCTGGACAAACATTTGTCAGGGATGCTCTAGGATGATCCTGCATTCAGCAGGAGGCTGGACTAGATGGCCTACATGGGTCCCTTCAACTCTGCGATTCTGTGAATTGCTAGATCCAGGCCTTGATAGGCTCCTGTCCCTTTAAGAGTTGCATGAAAAGAGAGAATTCCATTAGGTGCATCTTTTCCTATGATAGTACTGCAGGTAAGGGAAACGGTTGATAATTTGGAAAGCTAGAACAAAAGGGAAGTCAATAGAAATAAATTTTGCATTAAGGTAAAAGAATCAGATTAATAGATAGGTATAGGATGGGGGATATCTGGAACAGTACCTGTGAAAGTTATCTCAAGACTGCAACAGGTGACAAGCTGAATGTGAGAAAGCAGCATTAGGGTGCTGAAAAAAGGCTAACAATTTAAGGCTGCATTGAATCATATTATCTGAGCATGGGCAGTAATAGTTCTATTTCATTTTGTGCTAATCAGACCTCATCTGTGTCCTCTTCTGGGCACTGCACATTAAGAAGGATGTGGACAAATCGGAACAGGTTCAGAAGAGGGCAACAAAGATGGTCAGGAATCAGGAGAACAAGCCCTCTGAGGAAAGGTTGAAGAAGAGAAACTTCTTCACATACCGGAAGGGCTGTCACAAAAAAGAGAGCAAAGACTTGTTTTTGCTGCTCCAAAAGGCAAGATGAGATACAAGGTGCTTAAGTTACAGGAGGACAGATTTCACTTAAGTGTTGGGTAAAACTTCGCAATGGTAATCGCAGTTACCTGAGTAGGCTCTCCCTTGCTTGAGGCCTTCGAGCAGAGGCTGGATAGCCATTTTTGTGGGGAGGGGGATACTCCAGTTCCAGATCTCCTGCACTGAGCAGTGGTTAGGCCAGAGAGTATGCAAGACCACTTCCAATCTTGTGCTGTTGCAACTAATTTCAATTATGCAGAAATCCTACCTGTGCATGGCAAGATCTGTTTGACCCCTCTTGCTAAAGCTTCATTTCATTTTACTACAGGAAAAAAGCAGAAGAAGACAGACTTGGTTGGCCCTCTCCTAGAGGGCCAGTAGCTTACTTCACATTCACCATACAGAGTGGAAAGCAAGAGCTAAACAATATGTGAGATGAAGCTGAGTTCCAGCATGACATCAAGGAGATGTCCCCAGGTGCCAACACTGGGATCCATATGCCTGATCCTATTAGCCTCTAGCCCACCGCTGATGACATGAACAGAAGGTGAGTGTTAATGAGTGTTCTGGACTTCCACCTCTCTATGTACTGGACTATGAGCATGGCATCTATGTGTACACATGTAGGCTCCATGCCTGTGACTGGGATTTTTTAAACAACAATAGTGTTTCCTGCTTATGGGAACAGAGCTTACTTGCATGAAATATGCATGCATACAGACAACTAGGTTGGATCCAATCAGCTTTTCCACTGGTGAAAATGGAAAGGTCACCCAAAAGGGTATGCTGGGGACCACTGGACCTCTATGGACAAAAGCCATGTGGGGTGGGCACTGTAATAAGGGGGGGATAGGGTTGCCACCTCTGAGCTGAAAAATATTTGGAGGTTTGGGGGAAGAGCCTGAGGAGAACGGGGTTTGGGGAGGGAAAGGATTTCAATGAGTATAATGCCATAGAGTCCACCTTCCAAAGTGGCCATTTTCTCCAGGTGAACTGATCTCTGTTGCTCAGAAATCAACTGTAATAGATGGAGATCTCCAGCCACCACCTGGAGGTTGGCAACGGTAGTAGGGGAATAGGTGATGCTTGAGATTTGCTGGCTCCAACCCTCTGTGCTTGTGCTCTGGTGAGCATTCATAGGTGGGGGTGGGGCCAGTACACTCGTTTCTACTCCCCCAGTATGTGTGCTGTTTTTAACACATGCATGTTGTCTGAAGAGCTCTAATATCTTAGTACAGCAGCTCATGGGACTCCTGGACTCTTTGTCATCCAAGCAGCTCCATTACCTTAATTAATCAACCAAAAAAGTTAATTGATGGGTTCCTATTTCCTTTAGTTGGTCATTCTGAAAATTCACAGCCAACGGCAACTTAAAAAGTAGAAGATCAGCAGGGGAAATCGTAAGAAGGAAAAGTTTCAGAGACATCCTTACCAATGACTCGGCCAGCCACAGAATTTAATCAGGCAAAATGGTTCTGAGTAATAGTACAAATGATTTGGGTCAACTAACTACCTTTGCAAAAAGAGGGTGCAATCATATATCATGTATACAATGCTGGCAATGCACCAGAAATGAATCACACAGGCAATGCTGTCTCTGCAAGTGCTTGCAAATTATTTCTGGTAAGAATGTCACTGTGAGGTGGTTTGCTGTAACTGCTGTGCAGATAACCAGGCTCTCTCTGTAATATGGTGCCCTGCGTAAGCTGAGAACTGGTCTTGCTAGCCATTTTATGTATCGCTAGCAATTTACTTTTCTCCTTAATGATCAACTGCAAAACAGGTCATTCTGTGCAACTCTGTACCTGCCAGTCATCACAACCCTAGCACAAATTAATCTTCTCAAGATCCAGTAAATGCATTTAGATTTTTAATTTCTCAGGCTCTGCTTTTCTAGGATACAAAGAAGTATCTGTGGCAGTTCTGCCTCTCTGTTTCTTTTCACTTATTTCAGAAAGCTGAAAAGGAATAACAAAGGCACTAGCTAGAAAAGGGACAAGAGATACTTAGGGATGCAGCCCTGTGCACACTTATGTTTCCTACTGAACATATTGAGTTTCACCTTTGAGTAAAGGTACAGAGGATCTGGCTGCTGTATGCCAATTCCTAGTTTAACTAACATAGTATTATCGAACCGCTGATAATGCAAAAGAAGCACATGGTCTGTTTTGCAACAGCCTCATTTCACATTTCCTTTTTTTTTAAACAAAATTTTTCCTCATTTCACATTTCCTTGCCGTGGATCCTTTGAACAGAATACGAATATGTTCATGTGTGTATCTGTCAGACCACAAAAACATGCACCAAAGTACTGAATAATTCAAATGCCATTGTTACTTACATGAAAACCGAAAAGGTCTCCCTCCTAGCCCGCATTGTCTAACTCTCTCTCCATAGAAAAGCCCATACTGGATTTCACCAATAAACTTCTCTAATTCTTGTCCGGTAGCATTGACAAGCAGGGCTCCAGTTTTGCAGAGGATTCTTCCCTTTATCCACAGCTGAGTTCCTATGGCTCCCGCAATGCTCAGAGCGCAAGCAAAACTTAACACGCCAGCTATGCAGAAAACAACTTTCTTCTGTTGGGCTGGCATATATAATCCTAAAGAGCATACAAGCAGCTTGGGGGGAAAATACGATAAGTCTTCGGCGAAACCTTTAGCAAAGTGTATTTTCCAGCATATCCTCTCTGTGCTACTTGAGAACAAAGGTTTAAGATAACAGATGGAACCCTCTGTGTAATTTGATGAATGCCTCCCATCTTCACAGCTCTTTGTCTGATTGGGTGAGCTGACAATTCCAGAAACAGACTTGGCTCTCTCTGGTTAAGTTAGCAGCAGTGCAAAGAAGTTACAGAGGTTTACATTCATAGAAGTGTTCAACAGTGAGGTAGAACGTTTTCTGATATTTACTTGGGTGTAATGGAATGTTACACAGAAAAGGAAGAAGCTCATTTTGGAATATTGTCCGTGCACCTTGATTTTTCTTATGAAAATATAACAATTGGTATGGTTAGATGGGGGACTAGAATGGAGAGCAGGTGGAAGTATTGTTAGTACTCCCCACAAAGTGGTTAAGCTTCTTCTACAACTACTTTGGCTCCAGTGAAGTCACTGTAAATCTAAGTATTCCAGTTTGGCTGATTTGCAGATTGCACCATTTATCACCCCCTCCCCGCAAAATGATTCTATTAAAAATTTTCCATCTTTTAGTGTGATTAGGAATTGACCTCAGTGGGCTGCAAAAAAGCTTGTGTGTTTCCTGGATCCTAGTCAAAGTGACATCATTGCAAATCCCCTGTGAATAATCCAAGATATATGTAATAGTTACATATATCAATTTAATTTATGCCTATTAACAATGAAATCATTCCTTAACAGCTTGCTCGGCAGCAAGCACACAAGTGCTTAAGTAAGGGTGCGCCAAGAGCTGTGCCAGTGCTATGTAATAAATCATTATATTATGCTTGCATCTTGCCAGAGTCGTATCACCTTCACAGAGACGCTGATGCAGATGTTAAGGATGAGCCTTCTAAATGAAATCGATGCAAATAACCATTCTTAGAACAGGATGACTTCTATTATCCATCAAGATTTCCCCCCCTTGTGGCATTATGACTTTACGTTGGTAGTGAGAACGGAGATAGTGCAACAACAGTGAGCAGTTAATCTCCCAGCCAGTAGTATCAAAAGGTTTGGAGTGCTGCATTAATGGAAAAATTCACCCACCAATGTAAGCCATCAAACTGGAGGCATTTATTAATAAATAGTACTCCTTTGAGTACTCCCTCATGGATCACTGCCTTGTCGTGGCGAGGGGGCTTGCGTGGTTCAATGAGGCTGTGGGCTATGCCATGGAGGGCCACCCAGGATGGACAGGCCACAGCAGAGAACTCAGACCAAGCGTGATCCCCTGGAGAAGGAAATGGCAACCCACTCCAGTATCTTTGCCAAGAAAACCCCATGGACAGTAACAAAAGGTATGACGCTAGAAGATGAGCCCCTCAGGTCGGAAGGTGTCCAATATGCTACTGGGGAAGAGCAGAGGGCAAGTACAAGTAACCCCAGAAAGAGTGAAGCGGCTGGGCCAAAGCCGAAAGGACGCTCAGTTGTGGATGTGTCTGACGGTGAAAGGAAAGTCCGATGCTGCAAAGAACAATACTGCATAGGAACCTGGAATGTAAGATCTATGAATCAAGGTAAGCTTGACGTGGTCAAAAATGAGATGGCAAGAATGAACATCGACATCTTGGGAATCAGTGAACTAAAGTGGACAGGAATGGGCGAATTTAACTCAGAAGACCATTATATCTACTACTGTGGCCAGGAATCCCGTAGAAAAAATGGTGTGGCCTTTATAGTCAACAAGAGAGTGAGAAAGGCAGTATTGGGATACAATCTCAAAAATGACAGAATGATCTCGGTCCGAATCCAAGGCAAACCATTCAACATCACAGTAATACAAGTCTATGCCCCAACCACTGCTGCAGAAGAGGCTGAAGTGGACCAGTTCTATGAAGATCTACAACAGCTCATAGAACTAACACCAAAAAATGATGTCCTCATCATCATAGGGGACTGGAATGCTAAAGTAGGAAATCAAAAGGTAACTGGAATAACAGACAAGTTTGGCCTTGGAGAACAAAATGAAGCAGGGCAAAGGCTAACAGAGTTTTGTCAAGAGAACACGTTGGTCATAGCGAACACCCTTTTCCAACAACCTAAGAGGCGTCTCTACACATGGACATCACCAGATGGGCAACACCGAAATCAGATTGACTATATAATTTGCAGTCAAAGATGGAGAAGCTCTATCCAGTCAGTAAAAACAAGACCTGGAGCTGACTGTGGCTCAGATCATGAGCTACTCATTGCAAAATTCAGACTTAAATTGAAGAAAGTTGGGAAAACCACAAGGCCATTCAGATTTGACCTAGATCGCATCCCCAATGAATATACAGTAGAGGTGAAGAATAGGCTTAAGGGACTAGATTTGATAGACAGAGTGCCTGAAGAACTATGGACAGAGGTCCGTGAAGTTGTAAAGGAGGCAGCAATCATCGCCATCCCAAAGAAAAAGAAATGCAAAAAAGCAAAGTGGCTGTCTGATGAGGCTTTACACATAGCAGAGGAAAGCTAAAGGCAACGGTGAAAAGGAAAGATTTGCCCAACTGAATGCAGATTTCCAGAGAACAGCAAGGAGAGATAAGGAGGCTTTCCTGAATGAACAATGCAAAGTAATAGAGGAAAACAATAGATTGGGAAGGACTAGAGATCTCTTCAAGAAAATTGGAGAAATCAAGGGAATGTTCCATGAAAAGCTGGCCATGATAAAGGACAAAAACGGTAGGGACCTAACAGAAGCAGAAGAGATTAGGAAAAGATGGCAAGAATACACAGAAGAACTATACAAGAAGGACCTCGATGTCCTTGACAACCACGATGGTATAATTACTGACCTCGAGCCAGACGTCCTGGAAAGCGAAGTTAAATGGGCCTTAGAAAGCATTACTAACAACAAAGCTAGTGGAGGTGATAGTATCCCAGCTGAGTTATTCAAAGTCTTAAAAGAAGATGCTGTTAAAGTGCTGCACTCAGTTTGCCAACAAATTTGGAAAACACAACAGTGGTCACAGGATTGGAAAAGGTCAGTGTACATTCCAATCCCAAAGAAGGGCAATGTCAAGGAATGTTCAAACTATCATACAATTGCACTCATTTCACACACTAGCAAGGTCATGCTCAAAATCCTACAAGCTAGGCTCCAACAGTACATGGACAGAGAACTGCCAGAAGTACAAGCTGGGTTTCGAAGAGGTAGAGGAACTAGAGATCAAATTGTCAACATTCGCTGGATTATGGAGAAAGCAAGAGAGTACCAGAAAAACATCTACTTCTGCTTCATTGACTATGCTAAAGCCTTTGATTGTGTGGATCACAATAAATTATGGCAGGTTCTTAAAGAGATGGGAGTACCGGACCACCTCACATGTCTCCTGAGAAACCTGTATAGGGGTCAAGAAGCAACAGTTAGAACTGGATATGGAACAACTGATTGGTTTAGCATAGGAGTACGACAAGGATGTATATTGTCATCTTGCTTATTTAATTTATATGCAGAGTACATCATGCAAAATGCTGGCCTGGATGAATCACAAGCTGGAGTTAAGATTGCTGGGGGAAAGATCAATAACCTCAGATATGCAGACGATACCACTCTGCTGGCAGAAAGTGAAGAGGACCTAAAGAGCCTCTTGTTCAGGGTGAAAGAGGAGAGCGCAAAAGTGGGCTTGAAGCTCAACATCAAAAAAACTAAGATCATGGCATCTGGCCCCATCACTCCTTGGCAAATAGAAGGGGAAGTCGTAGAAGTAGTGACAGACTTCACGTTCCTGGGATCCCAGATCACTGCAGATGGTGACTGCAGCAGCCATGAAATTAAAAGACGCCTGCTCCTTGGGAGGAAAGCGATGGTAAACCTAAACAGCATGATAAAAAGCAGAGACATCACCTTGCCAACAAAAGTCCGCATGGTCAAAGCAATGGTATTCCCCGTAGTAATGTATGGCTGCGAGAGTTGGACTATAAGGAAGGCCGAGCGCCGAAGAATAGATTCTTTTGAACTATGGTGCTGGAGAAGACTCTTGAGAGTCCCTTGGACTGCCAGGAGATCAAATCAGTCAATCCTAAAAGAAATCAACCCTGATTGTTCCCTGGAAGGCCAGATCCTGAAGGTGAAGCTCAAATACTTTGGCCATCAAATGAGAAGGGAGCATTCACTGGAGAAGACCCTGATGTGGGATAGATTGAAGGTCAAAGAAGAAAGGGATGGCAAAGGATGAGATGGTTAGACAGTGTCATCGATGCAACGAACATGAAATTGAGCAAACTTTAGCGGACAGCGAAATACAGGAGGGCCTGGCGTAATCTGGTCCATGGGGTCGCGAAGAGTTGGACTCGACTGTGCGACTGAACAACAACAACTCCTTTGTTTCATACCTAACTGGTTCCTCAATGAACAAAAGAACTGCCATTTCTCATGAGCTCTTTTGGAGTGATATTGCTGTATGCATTTGAAAAAAGTGAAATATTATTGTTGCAACTCATTTTATGTGTATCTGTTCCAAAACCAAGGAGACCAATAGTTCCAAATGAGCCGCCTAAACCTTTCAGCTAGGTTTTTAAAATGGAAATTGCTATTTTGTCAAAATAAATTTTGAATCCAAACTGTAAGTTTTTATCATCTTACATTTGCTTTTGATATATGCTTCAATCAAAAAAAGGGGGGAGTATTATTTGCACTGTTTATCCCTTAGAAGTTTGTGCCACAGCTTGCGCTTGCAGGGTCTATCCAAAAGATGGCAGAATGTAATACTCTAAGAATATCTGGAAATTGATTTCTGCCACACTATTGGAAGACATTTCCCCAAAAATATCTTCAAAGAATTTTTAAAAATCTGTGTAAAGCAATATATCTATGATGCTTACAGCATACTATTTCACCACAAGTAATAGGGTTTTTTGCAGTTTTTTTTTTTTTTGCAGAAATCAACAATGAATTTATATAACCTGGATTTAATCTGAGCCCTGGAGAATTCTTCATTATATTACATCCTATCCTTTCTCTAGGGAGTTTAATGTGGTATACATGGTCTTTTCCATTTTAGCCATACAACGCTAATGTTAGGTAGTTTAGAATGAGAGATGGTAATTGGCCCATGGTCATAGCATAATTTTCCTTAGCTTTGGTCCAAAACTCTAACCACTGTACCTCATCCATTCTCATGAGCTGTACCACATAACCTGTTTTTATTTATGGAGCTAAGCTCTCAGGTGACATCATAAAGAAGTTATTTTCTCATTGCTAAGGCAGAGGGCACATCACTCTACCCATGTACCATGACACATCTGGTAACAGAAGGCATAGTTTCTAGATCAGAGATGCAAGCCCTGGCCTAGGGCAACATCACTTTTGTACATTTTACAAACAGAAATGTAATAACACAATGCCTGGAATTTGTGCACATCATTTGAAATGGTTTGTGGCAATTCCATTATTTCACTTATGTACCTTGTTCTGCTCATATTTCTTCCTTACTGAATTTCCTTGGGCTTATGGATCATTATGGGATCCAGTTTAAGAAAATAATCTAGGATGGTGTTGTTGGTGGAAGCAGCCACTTCAAACTGCATCACTAAAGACTCTTAAATATGGCTGCCATGCTGAACTGTGAAAAGAATGTGTCATGGCAATGGACAATACTGTAGCCCAAAAGCAGTGCCTTTATACTGGACGAAAGGGATGTGCTTTGGCCAAGGGGAGCCTTGCGCCTAAGCAGCATGCCAAACCAGACATGGACTCCTGGGCTACAAGAAGCTTCTTGCTCCTGCATCTCCAGCCCCAGAATGCAGACCAGCAGCCCTGACCTCCATACACGCAGAAACAGCAGCAGATCACAAAGGGAAGCCATGCTCTGCAAAAAGGACAAGATGTTCCTGCACAGATGCCATGAACAATCCCCTTCTCCATCACACAGGCATTACCCTCCACCTCCCCCAAACACCAAAAGAAGCATGAATTCCTCTCCAGACTAAAACAAAAGGATGTGCCTGATGATGACAGCAGCAAGCCATCGAGTCTTCCTGCCACCCATCAAGATAACGCAGCTGTCAAGCATCTGGTTGTTAACCCAAAGTACCAGTCCTGCAATCTGATTGGTTCTCTTCCTTTCCTCCTTTGTCTTTCCTATTCTCCTAAGAGCGGTCACTCCTAGCCAAGCCATTACCTGCAGTTGCCCAACCATTAATCTGTTTTCTGTCCTATTCATAGTTTAAGTTTTTGGTTAATATTTCCTGGGGACCATGTGACAACAGGCAACTGCCTCAGGTCACATTTTAGGTATAAAAAGACAGCATCCAGCTATTGCTCTCTGTCTTGCTTTTATCTCTCCTAACCCCACCCTATCTCGCTGGTTCCATTCCTTGTGCATTTTGGGACCTCTCCATATGTGTTGCTGGTCAACTCACAACCCCTTCCCATATTTTTATCCCTTTTTCGCTGCAGAGTCAACTTGCCTTGTCGGAAAGGTAAAGTATCACCCCACCAGCGATACTTCCTGCTAATGCAAACGTCTCTGTACTTTTCTACCTGAATTCCTAGATCTGTATTGTTTGTGTGTATGCTTGATTTTATATTTGTGTGTGTGAGAATCCTTTAGTAAAGAAATCACTGCTGTAGTAATCTAGCATCAGCGTCTATTCCTGGGAACTAGGAATTCGAACTCTGGTATATGTGGGTTATGGTCCTATAATAAATGCCTATTGCCATTTAATAATTCATAATTCCCCACATTTATTAATAAAATAAGGCAATTTGGCCAACAGTGTAATCATTACAGTTCTGGACACAGGTTTGAATAATTCTGCCGCTGAATTTTGTGTGTGATCTTTGGTCAGTCACTCACTCTCTCAGCCTCAGCGGCTTTTCAGGGTTGTTGTGAGGATAACATGAGCAAGGGGAGAACGAAGTTGCAAGCTGCTTTGGGTCCCCAGTGCGGAGAAAAGCAGAATATAAATATATAAACTAAATTAAGATTAACTTTTAAATCCCTTCACACTTTATCATCTCATCTTCTTTTCTTTCTCTTTATTTGTTCTTCTGTCATCTTCAATACTTTTCTCTCAGCTAAATTTCAAATTCCTTCTTCTGTTTCATCCCCCCCCCTTTTTCTCTCCTTCACCTTTTCTCTGGAACTCAGTGCTTTCCAATATAATCTGTATCCCTTCCCCTTGTGTTTTAAAACACAGCTCTTCTATGAATCCTCCAGTGGTGACTCAGGGTGTTTTGCTGTCTGAGATGGGCTGTCACAACCACCTAGCAACAGTAGGCAATATGTCTTCTTACCCCTTCACTAATCCAGCTCTCTTTAAAAATAGTGTGGTAAGTGGCATGTACCCCATTAGGGCTTTTTGGACTCTTATGAAATTCCTTCTTCTCAAAAGAATTTCAGCCACCATTTGGGTTGCCCTAGCAACAGACAACCAGAAATGGTGGCTGAACTCTCCCAAGAGGAAGACATCTTGTGAGAGTTCACAGGCTAACTTGACTGGCTTGCTGACCTGCTTTTATAGAGGCCTGAGGGAGAGAGAAGGAAGGAGGAATCAATTTCTTTCTTCTGTTTTCCAGGTGGTAGCAAAGGTGGGCAAAAGGAGGGCAGGTGGATGGGCCAGCAGTGGGCAGGATGGAAGGTTACCACCCCCCAAAATAGGTCACCTCATTATAGAACTGGCCTTACAAGACTTTGACATTTAAACTCTACTCTCCTTGTCTTTTACTCTTCCTTTTGTGTCCCTCCCTTCCCTGAAATAATAATTCTTCTTCTTTCTCTTAAATATAAGACTGAGGGCAGGATTGTTTAAAATATGTAATAATTGTTTAGTACTTATTCTTCAAGGCAACTATTTGTGGATGGTGGTGGTGATGAATTGCAACCAGAGGCCAACCAGTACTGGCCCCATCTTCTGGTGAAGAGCTAACACAGGAAACAGAAGGAAATTATGTTCCTCCAAATCTCTGGAATGCTGCTGACAAACAGGCTGCATAAACTCTGCTGTCCTGATGGTAGAGTGTGACAAACTTGTCCATTCACAGAAAATCAAAAGATTGGCTAGGTGATGTCAAAATGCTTGCCTCCTTGAAGCTTTTGAAAGATGTTCCAAAAAGTAACAGGTACTTCAGTAAGTTAACTGTTTCTTTTTTTGCTACAAGGTATGAGAAATTGATGCTGCTGTGATGGCCAACAATTTCAAAGCAGCGTTAGCAGCCTAGGAAAGCACAGTATCCTCCACTACCTATCCTTTCCTGAAAAACAACATGGGTGCCTAGCCCTAATTTGAAATATGGTCCCTTTTTGTGAAGAAGAGGAGGAGGAGGAGGAGGAGGAGGAGGAGATGATTGGATTTATACCCCACCCTTCACTACCCGAAGGAGTCTCAGAGTGGTTTACAATTCCTTTCCCTTCCCCTTCCCCTTCCCCTTCCCATGACAGGCACCCTGTGAGGTAGGTGGGGCTGAGAGAGCTCTCCTGAGAACTACCCTTGAGAGAACAACTCTGAAAGAACTTATGACTGAACCACGACCACACCAGCAGCTGCATGTTGAGGAGCAGGGAATCAAACCCGGTTCTCTCAGATTAGAGTCCATGCTCTTAACCACTGCACCAAACTGCATACATTAAAATTTCTTATGTCTGAAGATATGTGACTTTTCTGGGGAAATTTATATTCTGACGTTACAAAAAGTTACTTTTCTGGGTGTGCCACCTGAGCCCCATAGAAGCTGGCTCATTCACATGAAGCCTTCTCACTTTTCCTTTGTAAAGCATTGGATGATGTGCATGCAATTGTCCTGTGGTAAGACTGCAAGTGATAAGATTGCATCCACTTGTTCATTGCCTGCCATCTAAGCCCAATGTTGACAACTACTATTCACTGGCATCAGTTAGGAATCTCAAAGCGTACTGGGTCCTTCACAAGGACCAGTTTAATACATATTTCATATTGAGGTGATTGGAAATACCAGGACAAGCAGCAGTGTAATTTTATCCTTTTTAGGACATAATAAAAAAAAGTATCCTGGC
Organism: Gekko gecko; assembly: GCA_029375565.1. Lineage (NCBI taxonomy): Eukaryota > Metazoa > Chordata > Lepidosauria > Squamata > Gekkonidae > Gekko > Gekko gecko. The sequence goes on from JAPDNY010000008.1 coordinate 113,956,697, forward strand.
ATCCATTTCATCAGGGCTTACACAGGAAAACTTTGCAGTTGGTTATGGTTGAGCTGGTTTATTTGTTAGGAGCTTTCATAGACACCAGCCTCAGATGTATTTTTAAGAACTACTTACGAGCAATTCTGCACTTGGATTCTTAGATGAAATAATACATCATTGTGTCAGTCATAAAGAGTTTATACATGTGTAAATTGAGGCCTTTTGTCTTAAAAGACAGGAACGGGGGTCTACCATTCCCAGTTGTCCTGCTTGTGTGATCTGAAAGAAAACAATGTACTCTTTTTATAACAGATACCACATGATTATATTTTATATTGGAAGCTGGAAGGACTGGAAGTTGAGTAGAAATGACTAATGAGAAGTAGATTTAACATTTGTATTATCAGCCAGAAATTCAAATACAAATGTTTTAAGTGCTGTGCAATACTTCCTCTAAGCTGTGGAGTCTTGTGTGCAAAAATTCTACTTTGTGAGAGACTGGCATTAAAATTGTGAATGAGTGATTTATCTACTGCATAAATTAGTTTGCTCTGGAGCCGTCCTTCCTGAGCTAAGACAAAAATGTGTGACCCAGAGGCTAAAAAACTGAGCTAGCTCGCAATAACTCAGCTTAGAGGGAACACTGGTGCTGAGGCACCATGGACAGTTCAAAGTGATGCTGTGGAGCTTTTTAGGTGGTAGCCAGCTTCATCAGAAAGTAGACTGAGAAGTAGACTGTGTGGTGCACATCGGCTGAAGCTCCAGTGTAGGACAAACTGGGCGATCAAGGTGGAAGATATAGATAATGGGAGCATTTAATTGTTCTTCCCTGGGTTGTCCCCACTGTAGAATTATTTCAGCCAGCATCCATGGGACTGAAATTTCGAATAGACACAGCAGTCAAGCCATTAAAGCCTTGAATGTACTAATTAAAAAGCTAAATTAATATTTATGTAACCTGTCAGGTGAGAAGATTTCGTGGAGCTCTAAATCCAAAAGCTACAATTTTCTGCACTATAATTGCTCCCTTAAATCAGGTTTTTGCATTATAGCTTTATTCTAAATTGGATAGCATACTTGAACATTGAATGTTACTCTCCAATATAATTTAGAATTATAATCCATGGTCAAAGGCAGGCCTTAAGGTTATATAATGATCTTCTCATAATGTATTATCCTTCATGACAGAGATTATTATTATTATTGTGAATTATGAAATTTGTAACCCATAAAAATATGGTAGCCGAAAATGAAAAGGGAATACAGTTGAAGCATAAGGTGATTTTGGCACTATTTAAAAAAAGAATAATTGGTGTTAGTCTGTGACTGTATTTGAGGCACTGGATCAAACAGAGCACTAGATTTGCTGCCAGTTATCAGAGCTCTTTGAAGCAGGTTAATTGTTTCCAATTAGCTATTTCCCATTGTACTATTCATGGTACATTTTCCAAATAAATATGGCCAGAGATAATTTCTTAAAAAAAAAAAAAGACTTTTGGCTCTGGACTGCCTTAAAAGAGCTCTCTCAGCTCCACCTACCTCACAGGATATCTGTTGTGGGGAGGAGAAGGGAAAGGAGTTTGTAAGCCACTCTGAGACTCCAAGTGAACTCTGAGACTCCAAGTGTTAAATCCAATCTTCTCTTCTCTTCTCTTCTCTTCTCTTCTCTTCTCTTCTCTTCTCTTCTCTTCTCTTCTGTAATTCTGCACTCCAAGAGTGTGGAAGTATTAGTTAAAAATGGAGGTAGCTTTCAGCTCTGCACAAGTACTTTGGTTACAATCCAATGCAGGCTGTGTTATCTAAATTCAGGAAAGCACTTTGCCATCACTGTTCTCTGTATATTGGTAAACAAAGCAATTACTATAAAGACATCATAAGTCTCCAGTGTTCTTACAGCCAGTGGCAAGCAACACTGCGATCCTAAGAATCTGTTCTCCGGACTAAGCCCTATTGAATAGCTCTGACTAGGATTCTGTGTAGACTTGCTTTGGGTTGCTCTCTAAGTATGCCCCTGGAAGAGCACTGCGCTCAGGAAATAAGAACTTGCTGGTGGTCTCCGGCCTGAGAGAAATCCGGCTGTCCTCTACCTGGTGGAACGCTCTGCTGGAAGACATCCATGCCCTGCGGGAGCTGTTACCTTTCTGCAGGGCATGCAAAGCAGAGATGTTCTACTGGGCTTTCGGTTGAGGACAGCGATGGGACCTCTTCTGGGACTCATATGTGGTTCCCAATTCCTCTAAGCCACTCCCTCCAGGGAGACCAAGGAGTCAAAATTCTCCGCCACCTTAGGTATTATTTTCTAAGTATTATTCTATACTGTTTCTACTCATTGTTATTTATTGAACTGTTTTAATGTAGTTGGATGTGAATGTTTAACATTGTTGTAAGCTGCCCTGAGCCCTCCTTGCAGGGAAGGGCGGCCTAGTAAATTCAATTTAATAAAATAAATAAATAAATAAAACCTTGGAGGTGTCATGGCTCCTGCTGAGTTCAAGTACATAGCTCCAGAAGAGGAGCTAAGTGCTGCTGGGGATGAGCTCCCGATGCCGGAAAATCCCACAGCTGACGACACTGAGAGTTCAGAGGCTGCTCCAGCAACAGCTGAGGCAGATTCCCGCCTGGTCAGCACTCCCCCCGATTTGCCTCCACCGGTTTCCCGTTTGAGAGAACATTGCCGATGGGACATGGCATCCCAGTGGCGAGAGGCACACATGCGCAACAGATGCTCTTTCAGTCCCGAGTACTAGCCGGGATGTGCTTGGGGCGCACTAATTGCCGACAGCTTAGTGAGCTATTTAGCCCTCGCACTCACGCCAACAAGTCATGCCAGCAACTAGTCACTTTGACGAAGCTTTGTACCTCCTCGCTCGTGTTCCTGATTCCTGGTTTCTGTCTCAACGTCCTCGGCTCCTTGACCTTGACTTGCATGACTATGCTTAGACCTGCCCCTCGAACCTTTGACTCCCTGACTTTTGACTCTTGGACCCTCTGGCTGACTACTTTGGACTGTACCCTGACCACCCCGCTTTTGCCTTGCACTTTGGACCTGGTATTCCTGGTTGGTTGGTTTGCCCGGCTCTTGACCCCGGACTGTGCCTTGACTTCCTCGCTCTTAGCTGGCTCCGCACCCCGAACCGTGACAGGAGTATTGACTATGGAACCTACAAGTGAGAAACCCCTGACAATAATGGTAAATCCTGATCTCTCAGGCTATTTCACCTCAGTGACTCAGTCTAAATATGGGGATCTGTTTACATACACTTAAGAGATTACTGCATTATTGTATGTGCTCTGAGAGGTCACTGCAGATATAGAGAACTGAATGGAGCAAAAACATCAAAGGAAAAAGTAATGCAATGGATCACTAGACTCTTCCATACTAGGTTCCAACATTGCTGCTAAGAATACAGGAAGATCACTGCTTAATCTCCACAATGGCCCATCCAGCCTAGGATACCATTTTCCATAGTGGCCAGCCCAGCCAGTGCCTTCCAAGAAGCTCACAAGCAGAGCGTACAGGGAACAGCCTTGCCTTGGTGCTATTGCTGCCCTCCATTGAATGGAGCTTAGAGGCACAGAGTTTTGGGTAGCCAGTATGGATAACAGCTAATGACACTGCTACTGTCCATTCATTTTACTAGCTCCCTCACAAAGCCACTTAAACCAGTGGCTTCAACTTTATTCTTGGAGCAGCAAATTCTATATGTTAATAATGTGCGGTCTGAAGAACTTCCTTAGTCTGTCCTCATGCCCTGTATCTGTTGGCCATCAACAGCACTGGGTCACCTTGAGTCCTTGTACTGTCCACTTGTCTATATCATGTACAATTTTATTTATATCTATGATGTTCCCTCATAGTCATACTTTTTCTAAGGTGAAAAGCCCCGAACTCCTTAGCCTTTCCTCAGAGGGAAGATGCTTGAGTTCTTCAATCATTTTGATGGCTTTTTTTGCACCTTTTCCTGCTCTGCAGTATTCTTTTTGAAGTGGCATCGTTAGAACTGTTACAATAATCAGAATGTGGCCACATCATACAAAGAGGTTATGATACTGTCCAGTTTCTTTTGATCCTGTTTCCTGATAACCCTTAGCTGTCACACACTGAGTAGCAATTTCCACTGAACTGTCCACCACCACACCAATAACCCCTTTTTTGGTCAATCACTGATGTCGACTCCATTTAAGAAGATAGATGTTTCTCTCTCCTCTATCTGTCACTTTATATTTACTTACATTGAATCTTATTTGCCATGTTGTTGTCCATTCATCCCATTTGGACTGATCCTCTTGGTGCTACTCACAATCCATTTGATTCTCACCATCCTGAATAATTTAATATCATGATACCTGACTACCTCACTGCTCACCACTGATCTCAGATAATATATGACCAAGTTAAACAGCATTAGTCAAAATAACATATTCCTGGGGAACTGCGTTATTTAGTTTGTGAGAACTGTCTGTTTATTTCTTTAAAGATGTTTTTGTTTCATATATCCTTATGGACCCTTATTCTTGTTTATGTTTTAAGGGGTGTTTTATATGTGTGTATTGTTTTTATAGTTGATTTTTAATGACTTTTCGGCACTTGAAGGTCCTAATTGGATGGAAAGGTAGGATTAATTTTTTTTGCAATAAATAGAATAATAATTGCCATTTTTTAAAAAAAGAATATTCAGAAAATTACAAACTAATTAATCCAAATTATTTTCTGAGTTAATATATGGAAAATATTATTAAACAGAGGCTTGGGTCCAAGGTGCTATACCATTGACACAGCAGAAGTTCCTTGACAGAATGGCATTTTGATTTGTTTTTAAATAGATATTTTTCAGTTTTGCTGTTTCCCCCTCTTTTCCTCTGTTGGGTTACCTAATCCACCCCTAGATCTCCAGGAATTTCCCAACCAGGAGTTGGCAACCTTTTTGCCAAACCTAAAATGGCTTCCACAACAGTCACAGCCAAGCATAATACATTGCTCCTCACTTTGCAAAAGGATTGCAGAAGGGAAATAAAAAGAAACAAAGGAAAGCTTGGGTGGGGGAGGAAGGGAAAAGGAAAAGAGAGAATTAAAAGAAAGAAAATTTGAAGGGGTGAAGGAAACACAAGTTCTGGTTCTTACTAATCCTCTTGTTCCTCCAGTGGCTGCAGCCATGGAATACCCTTTCATTCTAACCAGGACAGCCAATAAGTACCTGTCTTACAAAGGCCCTCCTCACCCACTTTATGAAAAAATGAAAATAAACAAATATACTCTGCTAACGAAATCATTAGCCCTAGAGTGCAATTTACAAAATAATAATCAAAAAGCCCAATGGGGGGCTGACATGCCACAATATTGCACTTCAGCAGCAACAGAACTCTACAGTCAAAGGGTTATCTTTTAAAGACTTGTTGGAATAAATTAGTTTGCTAGCTGAACCTGCCAGAGACTGAACCCTATTCACCTCCCTTGATTCTAAAAAGTGGGTAATGCCACAGAAAAGGCTGTACAGTTTATGGAGACTAAGTACACTTCCCAGAAGGAAGGCACCTCCCATAGGAAATGCTGGGCTAACCCAAGTTGGTGAGTGGTGCATATATAGAAAGGTGGCCCTTCAAAGTCAGACTATATGGTGGAACAATCAATTGGTCCTTATTATTCTGCACTTTTTGTAGCTTTTAAATCTCGTTTCCTGACAAGAATCTATAGCTTTGTAAGGAGATTTGTGAAAATGTTTAGTTTGAGAAGTCTGAGCACTAGTTTTAATCAGGATTATTTGAACTGGCTTCTCCTATGGAGCTCTGCTTTGATGTTGCAGTTCATGTCTTGTAAAGTTTTTTTTAATCTCTCACATAGGAACTGTCTTGCAACAACAGCAAATGTATCTCTTTAAGTAATATTGCTAATAATATTGTTTAGGGAAACCTCAGGGAAGTAATAAAGTAATTTTGGAAAACTGCTTTTAAAAGGGGCAAAATGGGTAGATCACATTTCTAAGGAACTGGGAAGAAGATTAACCTGAAAGACAGTTATCTCCTTTTCAAGGTGGGAAGGCAGGCAACTGTGACTATGATTATTTTAGAGTGCTTTTTCTTCTTTTTATGCCCCCACCAGCAATGGTTTTATGTTTGGTCTAAGCATGGTAAGAAGACTTTTGTGATGACACAGTAAACTGCTTGCATCAGTACTCTCCAACAGCTGTAGTATAGTCCTGCAGTAAATTCAGCAGAAAAGAACTTCTTTTACAATTTTTTTTGATGGGATAACCATGTTAGTTTGTTGCCGTAAACACAAGAAAGAGTCGTAGAGGCTTTAACTAGTGACTTAAAGAACCACCTTCTCCCACATTGTCCAGCCTGCCAGTTTCAATGCTCTTCTCAAGCTCTGCTGTCAATGTTCCTCCTGCAAATATAGGGCGGATAGTGACCAGAGACAAGGCTTTTTTTCAGTGGTGGCTCATTGCCTTTGGAATGCTGACCCTGTTGAGGCTCACCTGGCACCCACTTTCCTTTCTTTAGATACCAGGCCAAAACATTGCTCTTGACTCGAGCTTTTAACTAAAGTGTTCCAGTATTTTAAGCTGTTTTATGGTCTTCTCCTAGCCTGAGGGATGTTCTATCAATATAATTTTAGATTATTCATATAGAGTGATCTCCCTCCTATAATCAGTGCTCAAATATTTCATTACCAGTTTCACATGTCTTTGAACTGGCACTTGATTCCAGTATGTTTGGGAACATCAGACATCATGCATTGGCTGAACTAGTTAATGCTCTTCTTTTGGCACCATGGAGACAGAGTTGCTATCCACATCTATCACAGGTGTTCGGAGGCCTTGGTAGTAACTACATCCTGAAAAACATGGGGAGGGAAATTTGGTAGCTAATTTTGCTGGCTATTATGGAACTAGCTGCAGGAAATCCCTGTGTGATGCTAGAAGGGTAACAAGACAAAGTGAGAACACGGAATGTAGATCCTGACAAAATAGAAAACCGTGTATGCAATGTACATGTGCCAACATCTAATAAAAATGAATAAATAATCAAACATACAAAGTGTGTTTATTAATATGTAGAATATGATAACTCACACGGCTCCACTTATCAGCAATATTTTAAAAAACCATAGAAACCAGCTTGACCATCAGCAATGTAAAAGCAGTCCATAGAAAATGTTCCTCAGCATTTTGTAAATTCCATACTCATTAGTAAATCCCAAGGCTGTGCAATGGACAAAACAGAGATGATTCTTGAATCCAAAACAATGGCGTTCTCAGTAGCAGACACACACCACTTCAAACTTTCAGATAAGATTAGTTGCAAAACACAGTCCCGACTTGACAGGCAAGCTAGCTAAAACTAGCCATGTTTTCAAAAAGCTACTTCAAAAGGCAGGACTGCTTGCTTCAATCCAAGGGCACTCCTCAGCATCAGGCACAATTCTGAAATGAGTATACAAACTTTCAGCTATAGCTCACAATCTCAGACCAACAGCATAACACTCTTCAAATTTCTAATTTTTAAATTTCTAAATCCATTCACACTGCATTATAACTACACAGATTACAACCCTAAACACTAACAAAATTTATTCCAGCATAAGATTTTATAAATCAGATCACTTCATCAGATGCAATCAGATGTGCTGTGGAGAATGCTGTTAATTAATGTATCAGCAATACTGTTGACTTTTAATATTTCAAGGACTTGGATTAAAACTGATTTAGTAATGTTGATATCAATGGTACTAAATTTGCCTTAAATTCATGCTCATCAGATAAGGATGCTTTCACAAATCTTCTGTAGAGCACTGTGGTAGCTTGCATCCAACTGATTCAGATCATAACCTGACAGCCTCATTGCAGGTTATACAATAATCACAACAACCATCCTGTACATTAGATAATGAAAGGAAAGGTCCATATGAGACATAGTACACCAGATCAAGCCAGAGGCAACAGTGTTATGTATGTAGTTCGCAGTCTTAATAAATGGAATTGTCTTAGACCCAAGTTTATGCTTGCAGTGTAAAGAAAGGAAGGTTGAACTGTGATTGCACGAGCACCAATTGATTCAGAAACCTGGTACAAACACATTTATACTACAATTCCATATGTCCACATCAACCGCTGTATAGACCATAGGAAAAGCCCTGCTGGATCAGAGCAGTGGTCTATATCTAGTCCAGTATCTTATTTCATACAGTGTCTAATCAATTTCCCCAGAAGTCCAACGAACAGGGCACAGAGGTCAAGGCCTTCCTTTGATACTGCCTTCTAGCACTGGTATTTCAAAATTTGTGGCCCCTGTATATAGAGGTTTCATTTACTCACCATAGCTAGAAACCATTGATGGACCTATCTTCCATGAAACTGTTGTCTAAACCCTTCCTGTGCTTTTGACCATCACTAAATCCACTAGAAGTGAATTCCACAGTTTAATTACCAGTTGACTAAAGAAGTATTTCCTTTTGTCTGTCCTGAACCTATTGCCCATCAACTTCATTGGGTGCCCCCAAGTTCTAGTATTTTGGGAGAGGGAGAAAAAGCTCTGTTCCCTATCCATTCTCCCCACCTCATATATTTTTTTAAACCTCTATCATGTCTAGGGTTGCCCATCCCCAGTTGGGGGCAGGGGATCCAATTTTGGAGCCCCTCCCCCTGCTTCAGGGCTGCTAGAAAGCTGGGGGGGGGGAATGGCCATTGGGTGATCCATTATACTCTATGTAGACCAGTCACCATAGGGTATAATGGAGAATCAATCTCTGGATATGTGGGGCTTGGAGGGGCCTGTTTTTTGAGGTAAAGGCACCAAATTTTCAACATAGCTGGTGGTGGTTGTCTTGAAAAAACCATCCAAGTTTCAAAAAGATTGGACCAGGGGGTCCAATTCTATAAGTCCCAAAAGAAGGTGCCTTGATCCTCCATTATTTCCAACACAGGGAAAGCATTTAAAAGGAAAGGAATTATTAAATATGATGGTCAGAACTCCCTTCTGCCTTGTTGGCTTCACCTGGCAACTTTAGTGACATCACAAAAGTGATGTCACATTCTTGCCCTTGACTCCTCCCCCAAAATCTCCTGGCTCAACCCCCAAAGTCCACAGATATCTCCTGAGTTGCACCTGGCAACCCTAAATTCATGTCCCTCTTTAGTATTTTTTTCCTAAATGAAAAAAGTCCCATCTCTTCAGCCTTTTTTCATAGAACACCTTAATTATCTTGGTTGCCCTCTTCTGTACTTTTTCCAGCTCTGCAATATCATTTTGAGATACAGTGGCCAGAATTGTATACAGTATTCTGAATGAGGCTACATCATAGCTCTGTGTATGGGTATTACAATATTGGCTGTTTTATTTGTATTCCCTTTCCTAACAATCCAAAACACATAGTTTGCCTTTTTATTGCTGCTGCCCAGTTAGTCAACATTTTCATTGAGCTATTATCCCAAGACTTCTTTCAGCCTCAGCAAGTTCATACCATCTTAAGCATTTATTGAAAATCAGGATTTCCCCCCATTGTTCCTTACTCTACAATTTCTTATCTACATTGAACTTCATTTTCCCCATTGTTGCCTATTCAGTTTAGAGAGATCCTCTTGTAGCTCTTGACAATCCTCCTTGGTTTTCACCATCCTGAAAACCGCTTTAAGCAACGCATACAAACTCAGCTTTACTGCATTTATTGCCTCTCTTACCATCTGCATTGTATTTTGTTGCACTTTATTGATTGCAGATGAAGCACTTCTAATGTCCACTGTTAACCTGACCCATAAAATAATTCCCATGCTACCAATAAATTAAATCATAGTATATTATTGTTTCTTAAAACTGTGGAGTAAGAAAACAAATCACACCTAGAATAGCTCTGTATTTATAGTCAGCTCACTTGTAGATGCAGTTGTCATGTTGAATTCTGTTGATATAGCTATACATATTACATATATTTTGACAGCAATTACATTGGAATCGAGCATTATTTCCTCAATGCTTAGCCCTGGAACAACATCTCCAGATTTGTGACTCGGTCTATGTATCAAGTAGGGTTCTTTTTTTTAAAAAAAAAATCCCATCCCATAGTTTTAGATGTTGATATTTTCTTACATTCTTGCGTGGCTACATACCTCTTCCAGAACTCTTGCAAGTTTTTAATGTGCAATGCCCTCCCACTTTTGGAGTATCTCTCTTTATATATAATGCTGTTTTGGGGTGACTCTTTCCTGAACGTTCCACACATTCCCAAATCAGTTTGGTCCCTGATCTGTCATTCAGGAGGTGTGCTAATCCCCTGGCTGCATTGCCTTGCTGCGTGGCCTCAGCCCCGCCTACAGAACTGGCATCTGGCGTCTTGGGCTCGGTCTGGAGGGAACTGGCGAACGGGATTGATCCTCTCAGTACCTGGCCACAAACAGCTCCCATAGTAATGGAAAGCCAGCACCATTCACCATTAAGGCTTGCACTTTTAGTGAGGGAAAGCAGCCAGGGAGGGAGGGAGATGGCCTCTGGCCATGGAGACCCTTCACTGTCACAGGGAGACAAGTCTGAAATTTGAGCCTGCTGGAGATGAGGCAATGCCAATGCCGGAGGGTCGACTTACACCCACTGCCGCTTCCCCGGGCACAGAGAGTTCCATGCAGTCCGAGTGAGTGAGTATGCGCAGGGGGTGCTGCCACGGTGCCCGCATTGCAATTGCAGCTCACAAGAGCCAGGAGTGGGAGGCGCACCACTGCTCGCCATCAGCCAGTGGGGGGTGAGAGAGAGGGGGCGGCGGGGGACGTGCTGAGGTGAGGGAGAGGGGAGTGAGCATGGCGTGGCTGGTCTGAGTGCAGGAAGGGCCGTGCGGGAGCACCTTCCAGCCAGCGGAGCCAGCCAGCCACCCCTCGCAGATCGGGTTTCAGCCCAGCCTGGCCTCACTCCATCTGCCCAGGACCCTCCGCATGGCCACAGCACCCCTGCCACATTGGATGGCCAATGGAAGAGATGGACAGTGATCCAGTTTTGTCTGCCTGCCGTGAGAGGGAGAGAGGCCGGTCCCAGAGAACCCAGGCCCAGCCCCCCCCCAAATTGGAAAGTCCCACCAGGAGGTAGGCATCCCCGGTGGGGTGGGCGCCACAGGCTGGCCTGCCTAGGGCGCCCAGATACCTGGGGCCGGCCCTGTCCATAACTGTGGGGCTGCCACCAAAATGGTGCTTTCTCTTGTGCCCACACAACAAGCTTCTTTGGTTGCTGGGATAGTCAGAAGGGCTTTTCCCTGTGATCATAATTCCTGGGCAGGAATTTATGGGAGAAGATGGTCCTTCAGATACCCCTGTCCCAAGCCATGTCAGATTTTAAAGGACAAAACCAACACCTTGAATCGGACTTGGGAACAGACTGGTAGCTAGTGTAATTGCTGTAGTATTGGGTTCAAATGCTTCCAGTAGCTGGCCCTAACCAGCAGTATGGCTGCAGCATTCTGCACTAGGTGCAGCTTCTGAACACTCTTAAAGGGTAACCCCAAGTAGAGTACATTGCAATAGTCCAGTCTAGAAGTAACTAAGGCATGCATCATTGTGTCTAGATGTGACTAAGGTTGAATCTGCATTTGTCTTTCCCACTGGTGTTCCAGCCTTCTGACTCCCATCTTCAAAAAAGGTGTCTACATTTGGTGTCATTTTCACACCTCAACAGTGCTAGCATACTATTGCATGTCTGCATATGTTTATCACCCTCTCGTGGTGGCTCCACTGTCATTGTGCCTCTGCACGGTTTTAAATGAATCTTCTCCAAACAACTTTCAAACAAGCATAGAGAAAGACGGCGTCACAGCAGCACGGAACTGATTTTAAAATGCAAATGCAGTTTCGACCGGAACTGACACAGCTGACACACCAGCTGAGCTGGGCAAAAGCACTCCAACCCACTGTAGCCCCCTGGGTTTTTAAGGTGACTGCTGTGTCAAGCAGTATTCCCAGACTGTGAACCTGGCTTTTCAAGGGGGAGTATAACTTCTTCCAAAACAGGGGAGATCCCAAGTCCCTGGTTTGCCTTTCTTACCACCTCAGAGAACATCTGTCTTGTCAGGATTAAGTTTCAGTTTGTTAACCCTCATCCACTTCATTATTGACTCCAAGCACTGGTTCAGAACATTAACAGCATCCTCGGAACTGGGTGAAAACAAAAGGTAGACCTGGGTATTGTCTGCATATTGGTGACACTGCAGCCCATACCTCCTGATGACCTCTCCCAATGGCTTCCTATCACTATTAAATAGCATGATGGATCAGATTGAACCCTGTGGAACTCCACAGGCCAGTGGCCATGGGGCAGAGCAGGAATCCTCCAACACTACCTTCTGAGACTGCCCCCCCCATAGGACTCAGACCACTGTAACATGGTGCACCTTAGTACCAACACTGAGAGGCAGCTTGGTAAGATACTATCAAAGGCCACTGAGAGATCCAACAAACCTATTAAGGTCACATCCCCCTATTTAGTTCCTGACGGGGGTCATCAACCAAGCTGACCAAAGTAGTCTCTGTTCCAAATCCTGGCCTGAAGCCAGATTGAAATGGCTGCAGAGAATCAGTCCCTTGCAAGAACCCCTGGAGCTGAGAAGCAACCACTCACTCTAGCACCTTGCCCAAGAATGGAAGACTGGAGACTGGGTGGGAGTTCTCCAACACAGAAGGACTCGGGGAGTTCCCCCCCCCCAGAACAGGTCTAATGACTGCTTCCTTGAACATGGGCAGCATAACTCCCACTCTCAAGGAAGCATTTCCTACTCCCCTTACTTGGTCACTCCCCCTCTGGTAGCTTTTATCAGCCAGGAAGGACAAGGGTGGAAAACACAGGTGGATTGTGGTTTAATGGCTTTGTTTTATTATTTTAATTGTAAGCTGCCTCATGCAGATCTCTGGAGAGATGGCATATAACTTTTCCTAATAAAAGTGTTATGTATTGAGCCTGAACTGTACTGGTAAAAAGGACTTAGTTTGGGATGCATGACAATAGATTGCTAGGATCCTAGAATGGGCCAGTAGGGAGACAGGGATCCTAGATTAAACCACTTGGGAAACAAGAGAGTGTAAATAGCCTATCGTTGTGGTAGGGTATGTTTTGGGTGTAATCTTTTTCAGGCATAAATACCTGGCTTCGGCCAGGGATTTCCAGTCTTCTTTCTCTTGCTGAATCACTAATAAAATATGAGCTGATCACTTGAATGCGTCTGAACCCAGTATATTTCAAAAAGAAAACAAGAAAACTGCAAATACAGAACTCTGTGTGGTTTAAAGCCTCTGTGTGTCACAACTCAGATATGAAGAAGCAAGCAGTGACTCACAAAAGCAATGTGTCCATTCACAGGTAACTGCATCTATAGTTCATATATTAGAAAAACAGGACATTTGTCCAGGATGCTGATTTTCCAGTCTGCTCTTCATTGGTCACTTTTTAAAAAACTTTATTTTTATACTTTTGAACGATACACATAATGCAAAAATTGAAAAAACATAATTGTGAAAAATAGGGAGGTGTACATCACAGAAAGTTAAAGTTTGCTACTATGGCTGCCTTGACCACTACTACAAGATGGACCAAATAGCCATTTTGCAATGTGTGGAAAGAGGAAGACAGGTGAAATGGTGTGAAACACAGTGAGAAAGAAACTGATGATGAATTCACCCAAGATTAAGTGCTGAGATAGGGGGCATCAGTAAATCCCAGTTGCAGCTGGCCACAAGCCCAAGCAGTTGAATGATGTGCTTCAGAGTGCACCCAAGTCAACATTCAATACTCATCTACCCATTTTAGGAGTGTGGCATCAGAAGGTTTGAGTTCTGAGTGGAGCTGAGGTAGTCACACAAACATTTCAGCAAGCTTACTGATGAATGTATTTAGATATCTGTACCTCACTTTCCTTCCCAGTTGGGACCCAAAGCAGCTTACAACATCTGCCTCTTCTTCGCCATTTTATCCTCTCCTCATCAATCTTGTAAGGTAGTTTAGAGACTGTCTGACACAAGGTCACCCAGCAGTAGCCATGGCAGAATAACAGAGATCCAAACCTGAGTATCCCAGATCTTAGTCCAACACTCTCAATATACATCAGTTTATATATTTTCACTGTCATGAGTGGAGAGTGTGACTGTGTCTGTTTTGCTGTTTGTGCATCCATTAGCAAAATGTGAGTGAATAAAAGAGCAAATAGCTTGAATTAATGATATTGAAAACTAAAAATTAGCTACTTTAGTCAAGACTGGGCCAACTGTGTGATGTTTTTATCATCTGTGCCTTTATCTTTCTGTATGTGTCTGCTGTATATATTATTTTTAAAGCATTATCAAGACAGGAAACAACATTTCCACAATGATCTGCATATAATCCTAAAAACTTCGTTGGTAACGCTAAGCCAAATGTTTGCTACATGTCAGTATTTTCAGGATCAGGGTCTTATAGGACATACTGCTACAACAAATAATGTGTGGATATACTGGATTATATTCCACATCCTTTCACTAATTTAAGACATATATAACACATACACTAAATATTGCCACGGAAAGTTTAAAATGTTAAAAACAGGGTCCCATCACCTGATTACAATTTCAAAAATAAAAGCAGTAGCGGGGAAGATCAGAAGCACAGCCTGCAAACAGGGTTGCCAGTGGATCTTTAGAAAAAGTCCTGTCCCTCTAGCACAGGGGGGGCCAAACTTGCTTAACGTAAGAGCCACATAGAATAAGCATCAGATGTTGGAAGGCACAAGACATGAACAAATATTGGAAATATGCAGATTTGCTTTTTATTAACATTAAATGAGACTGCCAAAAAATAAAAAACAAAAAGGGTAAAAACAGATATTGATAATGATATTTATTGTACAATGATATTTGTTTGCTAATGGTATTTATTTGTTTGAGAGAGAGAGAGGTGGAAAGAATGAAAGAGGTGGAGAGAAAGAGAGAAACAAAAAGCAAATAGATGGAGAGGGAGGGAGGGGGCAGGAAGGAAGAGAGAGAAAGGAAGGAGGGAAGAAAGCAAATAGAGGGGGGAGGGAGGAAAGAGAGAGAGAAGGAAGGGGGAAAGAGAGAGAACCCCCCCCAAAGAAAACAGATGGGGAGGGGGAGGAAGGAAGGAAGGAAAGAAAGAAAGGGAGGAAGGGAGAAAGAGAAAGATGAAAAGAAAGAAAGAGGTGGGAAGAAAGCAAATAGATGGGGGATGGAGGAAGGAATGGAAAGAGAGAAAGAGAGAGAGCACAAATAAATGGGAAAGGTGGGTAAGGAAGGGTGAGGTGAAAAGAAAGCAACTTTAACTTTAAATGTGTCCTTCAACCCCCACTCCCCACACCAACCAGGTTGGCTTGGAAAAGGGATTTAAAGACACAAATGCCTTCTCCAAACAGGTGGACAGGACCGCAGAGCAAGGGCTTGAAGAACACCTTTAACTTTAGATGGGGTGAGAGAGAGAGAGAGAGAGAGTGAGGGAGAGCAAATTGATGGGGGGAACGAGGAAGAGGTGGAAAGAAAGGAACTTTAACTTTAAATGTGTCCTCCAAGCCCCCCCCCCATGTCGGCTGGCTTGGCGAAGGGATTTAAAGAGAAGGGGGGGCTTTGAGTATGCATTTAAAGTTATCCTGTGATTTTGAAAATAGCTGTTAATATGGCAATATAAATAATTGGTTTAATTAAGCCAATCTTGACTTTTGAAAGTGTTTGTATATATAATATCTTAGTTTTCTTTGCATAAAAATTATATAATTTTATTTTATATAATATTATAGTATTTTCCCCTCTGTATTTTACTAGCCAGAGCCACTATTTTTTATAGCTTAAATTTCTCTTAATAAAAATTTCCTTTTTTTTAAAAAAAGAGAATGCACTTAAAAGTTAAAGTTGCTTTCTTTCTATGTTTCCACCCACCTCAAGCCTACCCAGGGAGGGGAACACTGGCTGGGGAAGGGACGATTGATTGGGGAGAGCTGGGTGTGACTTTCCTAGTGCATAAAACCTGGCTTCGGCCAGGGGTCTTTGTCTTGGTACTCATTGCTGAAATCACTTAATAAAATGAGCTGACCACTCTACGCGTCTGAACCCAGTATATTTAAAGGCTCATACCTTACCTGTGTATGTATAGCTTTCAAAACCCAGGAGATATTTTCTATAGAGCTTTTCTGTGTGTGAACTTGTGTGTTGTTGTTGTTCAGTCGCACAGTCGAGTCCGACTCTTCGCGACCCCATGGACCAGATTACGCCAGGCCCCTGTGTGTGGGTCACCATTATAAAGTAAGCGATGATAGAGCTGACTTTTGAGTTAGCCACAACTAAATAGGGTAGGGAAACCCAAACACAAGCAACATAAGAACATAAGAGAAGCCAATGTTGGATCAGGCCAGTGGCCCATCCAGTCCAACACTCTGTCACACAGTGGCCAAAAATACCAGGTGCCATCAGGAGGTCCAGCAATGGGGCCAGGACACTAGAAGCCCTCCCACTGTTGCCCCCTGCAAGCACCAAGAATGCAGAACATTAACAGAATTGATTGAAGATTTTGCAGTGGATCACATTAGTGGACTAATAAATCCTTTTGACTCAGAACTTTCTTCTGAATTAGACTTGCATAATGTTAGACTTCTGTCCTTCGCCCCTTTTGGGATGTCATTTATTGTCACCTTCTTGGAAAATGTTAATTTCTCTGGAACTAAAATGTAGTTCCTGTTCCATAAATGCATGTACAAGAATTGCTTGCAAATGCTTACACAAGGAGCACACAATTCCTATGCTTTTACTTGTGCAAGAGGCTGTGTAAACTGTTGTGCCACCTCTTGAGTAAGCAGAAGTAAATATTTGGATTTGGTTTCACCTTTCTTGCCTGACTAGCATAAAACAGTCATTCCATAAGGAGAAGTTACTTTGTACATCTGGAAGGACAGCTTTGATTTCAGCCCTTGGTGCAATCTGAAGGAGAGCTACCAAGCCCACTAAGGGCTTGCAATCTTCTGTATGTTTATTCAGGAATAAACTCCATTGAACTCTATGGTACTTCTCAATAAGAATGCACATGAATAGGCTTCAGGGATCACTTGATAGAGATTACTTAGCTCTCAACATCAGGCAGCTAACCCTTTGCACTCTCAGCAATGTGGTTAAATGTTCCTCCCACCAGTCTATTGTGGAAAGGCTTCTAATGTGTGCTGTGAGTACAGAACTAGGTAGTGGTAGTTACTCTGGATCAAGTAATATGAGAGGGTTCTATGGGGGTGTTTTTTTTAAAGCAATCAACAGCAAAGGTGCATAACTAAACTCAGCAACGGAACGAATCTTTTGACTCTTC
Organism: Gekko gecko; assembly: GCA_029375565.1. Lineage (NCBI taxonomy): Eukaryota > Metazoa > Chordata > Lepidosauria > Squamata > Gekkonidae > Gekko > Gekko gecko. The sequence goes on from JAPDNY010000008.1 coordinate 113,973,968, forward strand.
AGACTCAAATTCAGGAAGATTTCCCCACTCTTTCAATGAAAAAGTGGGGATTCTAGGCCATGCCAGTAGTTCGTAGGGTTGCAACTGGGAGTGAGTTACTTCAGATGACAAGATGGTGAGTTTCTGTATGGACACCATTTTAACCTGTTTTCCTTAACCAGACAGCTACCCCACCAGGGAGAAGGAAGGGGGTGGGGAAAATAAAATTCCCTCCCTGTTTGAAAGATTTTTTGTTGTTGCACACAATAGTCCCCCCCCCGTCCCCCCCGAGATAGCGGAAAGAGAAAGCCATATCACCTTCTCTCTGGGGAGGGGATAATTGTGTTGCGGTCTCTGGGTTCTGAATAGATGCTCCTTCCATTGACCGGTTTACCTCCTCAGTTGGTTGGTACTTGGGGGTGGGGGTGCGGCCGGCAGTCGCCTCTGTGGGTGGGTTGCGTTTGTGCAGCATCCCAGCCCGCCTCTGCCTCTCTCTTCCCTGTAGGAAAAGAGCCAGACCCAGAGGGGGAGTCTGTCTGCCAGCCAAGTGCTGCTCCCTGGTGCTCAAAGGCTGCTCCATCTCCAACTCTCTCTCATTCATTTCGCCGGCTAACATGAGAGATCATGGCCGCCTTCGGGCTCCTGAGCTATGAACAGAGACCCCTCAAACGAGCCCGCTTGGGGCCACCCGACGTCTATCCGCAGGACCCCAAGCAGAAGGAGGTGAGTGGCGCGCACCTGGCGAGGGGGAGAAGTTTGCCCGGTTGCCACCTGAGGGGGAGGGGAGGGGAGGCTGGCGAGGTGGGCTGGGGGAGAAAGAGGCGCCTTTACGCCCTAGAGCGGCGCTGCGCTCAGGCTGGGTCAGCCTGTGGGGTAGGGAGCCTCTGGTTAGCGGGGGGGAGGGGGGTCCTCTGACTGTCTGGGCCTGACGCGCTCTAGGCTCGCCTGCTGCTGGCTCCCCGCCCCCTCCCATCTTCCCTGGTTCTCTCCTCAGTGCACCCCCCTAAACTTTTGAAAAATGTCGGCTTTCCACAGGGAAAATGCGCTGCTCTTCCCCGCCCTCCCAACACTGACTTGCATTTTATGCCACTAAAAGCAGAACCGCTGGCAGCCGGGTATGAAGCCGCCTGGGCCAGCTCTGCTAGACCTGTGTGAATAAGAGCACCCCTCCCCCACGGGGAAGCCGATTCCCTTTGAAGGCTCCCCGCCCCCCGTCTTTGACTGGGGGGGGGGTGTTCATGCATTGGAGAGCGGCTGGTAAACTAGTGCTGTGGTGTGTGACTGTGTACATGATGGGAGCATGTATAGCAAATAGGGAAGTAACTTGAAAGCTGGTTAGTGGTAGGTACTGCTTCGCTTGATTTTTTGGGGAGGGGAGAGAAAGAAAAAGTCTCCTTCAAGCAGGTAACTTCAAAACACCTGCAGTCGGTATTGTTTTTCTTTTAAATGACATTAGGTGGTCCAATACAGTAACCACGATGTTACCTAGGTATGCTACACTGCAATTAACAGATAATTGCTTAAGGGGAAACACAGCCTTGTTATAATGCTCGCTTACCATTTGTCAAGGGATTTGTTTGTTTCCTTAACTCACCTGCTACTTGTTTGTAACTAATTTCTTCCCTCTTAAGATTAAAGCCCTAAGTTATTTGTAAACTATTTCTTAAAAGGTCAATTCTGCCACGCTATGGATGTTGTATTTTTGGAGTAAGTTTCTCTGCTTTTGGGTGGTAGTAGTTCTGTGTGGGGGCTGTAATGTTTGTACACCACATGGGTCTTTCCCCATAGACAATCTCCACATCAGTGTCACTCAGAAATGTGCAGTATTTGAATGGAATATCTATGCAGCTGGACCAATCAGTATGGCTTTGCAGCATGCAAATGTTAGAGTTCCCATGTGAAGCTGCCATTCTGCAGAATGGTGTCCTGAACCTCCCCACGTGGTAGCTAAATTTGTTGTTTCCTTAGAAAGTATCAGTGGTGGTTTCCAAATTGTTGTGGGGCTTGTAGGGATAACTTGAACTGTACATTGGAAAAGCATATTCTCTCGGTTAAAAACTTCTTTCAAGTAAATGTTTTACATTAATTTCTTTATGTTTGTTAACGTAACAGTGCCATTGTAAGCAAAGTTACATCATTATAAACCCATTTACTTCAATGGACTTATTACAGTGTAAATCCATGTACGATAGTACTGTGAAAGTCAGAGATGATGAATTTTGATAACTTACGTATTCTAGAAGGTCTGCAGGTTTTGCAGAAAAAGTTTGTGATTTACTATTAATTTGTATTTGACCAGTGCACCATTTTTTGGCTTTTATTAAGGCAGGCTGAGGTCTCTTAAAGCATTAAGAAATTATGCTCATTGTCATTTTTTGAAAAAAAAATATTGTACCTACATTCTCATACGAAGTTTCTATTCTTGAAAGTAACCATATGGATCACTAAAAAAGGAATAGACGAGCCTGCTCCTCATGTTAATAATAGAACTTCAGCTATCTCACTTTATCAGAAAAAACTGCTATTATAATACTTCTCACTTACAGAATGGATGAGTATCTATATAAACTGACCAGTCTGTTCTTTGCTATCTTTGTATTATATAGCTAAACATAAGAGTTACTATGCAGGTGTAAATGCATAGGATTGAGTTTAATGGTCTCAGTATCAATGCAAGGGCACAATTCATTACTACAGTTTGACATCAAATCCAAGTCCTGCCTTTATTATGGGAGTGTTTGCTGTGGTACCGTGGTTCTTGTCTTGACTGTCAATATTCAGCTACCCTTGAAACATCTGCTTCTCTTTCCTTGATATCCTAGCATCCCTCCCCATGGATAAGTTGGTAGTTTCCTGAGGTACTGTTCCCTCCATTTTTATTTGGCCTCTTTTTCTGTGGACTGAAGACAGAAGTTGTCAGTGGGCTCTTAGAGTGACCAGCATAGGCTGGTGTTTGATGTTGTGAGCTTTGTAATGGGCCAAATAATTGCTTTTTTACCTTGTGGAAAGTCACAGTAAAACATTTGACATCCATCCCAATATGAAGTTTGTGATGTCAAGCTTTATAGAACTAGTGTTATATTTTTTCTATTGTCTTCATCAGGCTTTTTTGGGGGGGAGAACTTTGTGTTGAATTTGAACTGCTGATGGCTTATTTACCGTGCAGGTTGTTTTTACTGAGTCATGACTGTGATTTTTCACATTCCCTCTCCAGCTGTTCATGTTGTGTGAAGGTGTGTAGACTGGCAATGTGGTGCTGATATGAACAGTAACTAGTGGGAAATGAGCATGTGTACAGCTGTGAAGATACATGAGGACGTTACTTGATTCAGATGCCAGTGAGGTAGCTGTATTGGTCTGCTGCCACCAAAATAATAGTCTTATGATGTGCTCAAGACTAATGAATTTAATGTGATATAAGCTTTTGTGAGCCAGAATCTTATGTTGTTGGATGTGATAATATGGAGTGTGAAATTGTTAGTCTTTAATATGTTGCTCACTGCAGATAAGTTTTTGATGGCATCCCTGGGGTGGCATATCCTTAGAGATGAATTATCATGGCCAGCAGGACATCTACCCAATAAGGGTTTGATTAGTATGGGACATATCTACATGGAATGGTTGGTGAGCAGCAGATTTTGATAGGATGTAGAATTCAGATAGGAAACACCAAACAAAACCTACTATAACTAGCATTAACCTCTGTCCCCAGAAGCAATAAATCTCTGAGTACCAGTGCTAGGATGCAATGTCAAGGGAAGGCCTTGGCTTCTATGCCCTGGCTGTTGGCCCTCCAAAACAACTGATTGCCGCTGTGTGAAGCAAGTTCCCTGATTGATGACATCTTTGATGGTAGATCCAGGTGTGCAGCCACGTTGGCCTGAAGCAGTAGAACAAATTTGGAGTCAGAACGGAGGAAATGTGTATGCATGTGAAAGCTCATTTCTTGAATAAACTTTTGTTGGTCTTAAAGGTACCACTGGACTCAAAATTTGTTCTGCATCTCTGGTGATTAACCTTGGGGAATTCCAGACAGAGCAGAGTGCGGCATGGTCCCAGTGTCCTAGTTGTGAAGTAGGTAGCTGAAGTAGTGATGTGAAGACCTAGAAAATTAGACACCCCCCCCCGTGTGTTCCAATTTTTAGACCTTTTGAAAAAAAGGATGGTAAAATTAAAAATCTTGAAAAATACATAACTCATTTGAAACATTTTCTCTGTTAGTATGGTCAGTGATTTTTAAGGCAACATTTTAAAAATGAATTAATCTATATAATGAATTAGCAGGTCTGGGTAATTACATCTCCTATATAATGCTGAATATAAGTTCAATTCGGGTCCTCTGGCATGTTTCAGATTCTTACAGCTTTTTTGGCTGATGAAACAAAATATGTATACCAAATCAAAAACAAAAGTGAGCTGATGTATGAAAGCAGAACAGAAATTTGTTTCACTCTGTGCAAATTGTCAGTTCTGAGAAGTTTGTGAAGATAAAAGTGAATGTTTTGATCCTAAGGAGAATTTGGAAGACTTGTTCATAGTGCATAGACTCACCCCATTCTTGCTTGAAGTAAAAAGGTGTTCCTTGTTTTTGTTTTGTTTCTTGTCTGTATTCCTGCCACTATCTAGAGACTGTTTTTAAGTTCAGGTACATAAAAACTTTCTGCTTTACTGCTAGATTTAGAGTTTCTATTTTATTCTTTCCCTTATTTTTGCAGTTGCCACAAATACATGTTACAGCTTGCTGCTCCATCTCTGGGTATATATGTAATTGTTACTTGAATAAAACTAATCCTTTTAAATTTCAGAATACAAACAGTTCAGTTTTATGTATCATGTTATATAAAACTTATTCTATGTTCTTAACATATATTCTATACATATATTCTATATAATATATATTCTATGTTCTATTGAGCAAACTTCAGCGGACAGCGGAAGACAGGAGGGCCTGGCGTGATCTGGCCCATGGGGTCGCGAAGAATCGGACTCGACTGTGCGACTGAACAACAACAACAATGTTCTTAAAATAGAAAAGTCTATATCTGATTTAAAAAATGGGAAAAGTTTCAGTTTCTCTACAAATTTCATTCCTCCTATATCCCTTTCCCTGCAGAGAGAAAATGTTTTCCCCCACTTTATGGCTTCAGAACCATTTACATCGCTAGGGTGAGGAGGGGTTTGATAGCATGAGACTGGAAGATGTGCAACTGGCCAAGAGAATGGATGTCTTTTTAATTTAGTCCTTATAAGGTTTTTAAGTGTTCTATTTTTCAGTAACATGAAACAATCCAGGATTAATATATCACTTTCCCTTCCCACCATTCAACTTCTTGTACATGCAGCCTCTTTTTGGTGCAAGCCATTGAACCACTGAGTGTTAAAACTAATAATAATTATCTGCCATATTTAAGTTAGCATTGTGATGTGAATTATATTAAATATTTCTACACTAGTAGGTGTTGAACTGGTTCATGTAAGCAGGACCCATTTATCAAACCAAAGTTTAGATACTGCTAAACCCATTCTAGGTTTTATTTTGTATGTTAAAACATCATTCTTGCTTCAATAGCTAAAAATATTTTTGATTAGTCCACATATAAAGATGCCTTGTCTTGAGTCAGACCATTGGTCTGTCAGTGTTAACACTGTCTACTCTGTTAACTCTGTCCACTCTGTTTGATACTGAGAATCAGGTAGAGGTTTTTCACATCATGGGCATTTAAAAGAAGATGCTGGGAATCTAACCAGGGATCTTCTGTATGTAAAGTGGATACCACTGAATCACGCTACCCAATCTAGTGCATGCTTAGAGTAAATCTGAATATCATGAGCGGGTGGGGGAATATCCATATGAATTTATTGTTTGCCCATTCCTATGTGAAGTGGTGGTAGAAGGTATATTTTTAACTAACATGGAGTACATGTGTGAGGAAGCTAAACCTTGCCTTTTCCTTCTAACTTCACTACACTCCATTGTTTTAAGCATTTGTTTCTCAACTCAACTCTTATGCTGGGAGAACAAAGTTGGAGTCCAGTGGCACCTTTAAGACTAACAAAGTTTTATTCTGGGTATAAGCTTTCATGTGCATGCACACTTCTTAAGATACAGTGAAAAGAAGACATTACATATAGGTGGTGATAGGGTTAGCTGCCAGGAGTTAATCCAGATAAGAATTTAGCTTTCCTTATCAGTTTTACTGAAAAACAAAAGAACCCTCCTCCTTACTTAAGGTGTGTGGAGTGTTGCATCCAGTTGGCCCTTAAAGCAACTTCTAAGTATAAAGTATGCCTAGTCAAATGCATTTATGTATTTAATGAAAAGATTTACAAACTCTCCTTTCTCTATAACATCCTTGGGTCTCAGTTTGTTTATCTGAAGGTGATGTTTGCTGGTATTTCATCTGATGCACAAATCACACTAGATGAAGAATCACAAATTATAAAAGAGCTATTTTATCTCCCAATGAATGCTGCAGTCTTCTTACTAGCAAGGAAGTCACATTGAATTCAGTGGGCCTTACTTCTGAGTAAACAGGCTTCATGCTGAAGGGTTGCAATTCAGTGCTGAAGGGTTGCAATTCAGACAGTTCTCATTTGTTTCTAGTCTCTTGGTACTCAATACAGTGATTTTTGATGGCTTTTTCCTGTGTGGAGACCAGCAGGTGGGCAAAACTCTTTCCCAGCACCTGTGCACTGTTAAAATTGACATGTTTCAGGCTGTAACCAACATTGTACTGAGGCTGTGTTAATGTCCAAGGCTTTGCTGTATTATGCTGCTCAAGATGTGGCTGAAACAAGTCTGAATGGAATGAGAATCATCTTGCTTGTTTTAACCCCAAAGCACAGTTTACAAGTATAACCTCCTTAAAGAGCTGGGGTTTGAAATTCTGCGTAATTGGGGTGGGAGGCACTGCCAATATAGTGACATCATAAGACTTTCTAATTTTTCTTCCATAATTGTTTTAGGAGATCTACAATGTAGTTCCTTCTGTCTTTTTTGCCATCGAGTTGCAGCTGACTTATGGCAACCCACATAGTCTTCAAGGCAAGAAGTATTCAGTGGTAGTTTGTAGTTTCCTGCCCCTCTATGTAGAGACTGTAGACTTCCTTGGTCACCTCCCATCCAAGTATTAACTAGGGTTGACCCTGATTAGTTTCTGAGATCTGACGGAATCAGGCTAGCTTGGGCTATTTAGGTCAGGGCTACTTCTGTCTAAGTCCATTGAAATCAAGACCAGTGATAAGAGGTAATACAAAAATTGTTGAGGCACCTCTTGACCTACCGGTCAGAGTTGACACAAAGCTACTGGTCAGTTAAGTGGCTTGGAATGGGCCATAGGCTTGTATGCTTTTTTTGTTGACTTCCCTTTGGAGCCTGAATATCTCGCCAATAGACTATAACTGTGGTTAACTGTTACACAGGTTGTTAGGACTCCCCAGGATTTCTGCTTAAGCCAGCTTCAAAACACAGGTTCATTTCAAATATAATATTCCCAATCTCAAATCATGGTTTGGAGGCTGAGAATGACTTGAAAATTCCCCATCTTCTCCCTTGCATGTTTTGTTGTGACTGTAGTTTATAGTTCCCTGGCTAGGACTAGTTATGCTTAGTGCCAATCATGAATCGTTTTTTGAAAGCCTTCACAGCAAATGTGGAAGATAGAAAGGCCCTGCAGTCCATTCTTGTTCACTAAACCATGGTTTTAAGAATGCAGATGTTACATTTGAGTTGATCCTACGTTTTGAAGCTTGTTGATTGGGAGCCCTGCTAGATTTAATTGCAGCTAATGTTGTTGCTGTTGCAATTGCTAACTTTAGTTGAACCAGCAGGGAGGGAGGTAGTTGTTCTCTCAGATGAGTGGGGTTGGATGGAGGCAGCACGTGATTTTCCCAGTTGCTTGCTTGTCATCAGCACTGTTATGAAGGGGACAGAAAAGGTGGAAGGTACGTACAGACTGGTAGACATTCTGCAAAGCAATAACCAAATTTAAAAGTTGAAAATTTAGGTTGATAGGAGTACAGAACATCCTCATGCTGAGACGGATCATGTTGTAATCCAAATGCAGGACAATTTCATAATGTGTTTTTTGATCCTTTTTCAAAAGATGAAAGATGTTGTTGGATAAATGAGAGCTGGCATGGTGTAGTGGTTAAGAATGGCGGACTCCAATCTGGAGAATGGGGTTTGATTCTCTATTCTTCCACATGAAGCCTGCTGGGGCCAGTTATAGTTCTCTCAGAACTCTCTCAACCCCACCTACCTCACAAGTTGCCTGTTGTGAGGAGGGGAAAGGAATACGACAATAAGCCACTGAGACTCTTTAAGGTAGAGAAAAGGAGGGTATAAAAACCTGCTCTTCTAATTCAAGTTTTTTCAGCTTCCCACTATAACTAATATTTGCAGAAATTCTAAAATTTATTAACCCTAAGACTGAAATATTTTATTGAGTCAGATGCTATGTCATGATGGTAAACCATTGAGGCTGATGGTATTGCTGCTGAATGTTGATCTGTGGGAAAACAAGTACCATCCAAACATGATCACAAGTAAGATCCATGGATTACTGAGGCTCAGCTGGGTGAACTGGATGGAGTAGATTTGTCCCAGTTGTGCCCTCCAGGATTCTTGAGGCAGCACCCACTGAAACTCAGTGATGAGAAGGTAAGATTATAGTGGTCTGGAATACCATTGCCCCTGGCAAGTTCCCAATTTCAAATGTATGTTTGGTTTTGGGTGACTTTTACAGATTGTGGGGATTTTGCCACTCTGCGAAGAGTTCCCAAGCCTGGTATAAAGGCTCTGAAAATATTCATCCTCTAGGATTTCAGCATCCTGGACAGGAACTCTTTATCAGGACTATATGACTTCATTAATATACCTGGTCAACCATCAATGTGGCAGGTCACATTCAAGATTTTCTATTTTGATTTAGTGTTTGATGGTGCAGTAGGATAATCTTTCAATTATTCAGCTGTCATGGACTGACCATCACTTGGCAGACATCAGGATTTACTGTGGCTTGAAAACTCTGCAGGGTTGGGGGATATAGTAACAACTTTGTTGGCTTCAGATGGATTCTTGTGAGTGCTTTGAGAGTTTCTAACTGAAATAGTGCTGGCCATTTTGTTTGTGTGTCCCAACCTCAGGATGGACCTGAAAGAGATAGTCTCCTGTGTTGTGAGGTTCCACTTAAGGAATGCTTAGCAGAGGTTTCCTTGGTGCCTTGGTAGTTCTGGTACCTCCCCTTTCCTACAAGGGATAAGGCTGTGGCCCAGTGGCAGGGCATCTGCTTGGCATGCTGAAGGTCCCAGGTTCAACTTCAGTATCTCCAGTTAAATGGCCTGGTGGTAGCTGATATGAAATACCTCTACCCAAGACTCTGGAGAGCTGCTGCCAGTCTGAGTAGACAATACTGACTTTAATGCACTGATACCCTGATTCAGTGTAAGGCAGCTTCAGGCCCTAATTTTCAGTTGCTTTTTTTTACTATTATAGTTTTAAATTGGTATTTTTTGGTTTATTTATTGTGTCCCCCCCTTTATTGAAGCAATTATGAACTGATTTGTTAGCTCAGAAGGGTTGAGAGTGCAGGTATACTTCTTTTTTAAATAAATTAATGTCAAATAAAGGTTAATTGTTATGTGAATTAGCATTGGGGTTGTGATCTCCCACTTCCTCTTATGCCCTGCAATTCCATCCCTCCCCATTACAACCATAGTTTGCTCTTAACATCCAAACTGGCACATGCTGATTTGCCCCTAATCTTCTGATCAAAAATGGTAATTGCAATCAAGCCATGGTTTTAGAAGACAGTGCAAATCATAGTTTGCTGGTTCAGATGTAATGGTAAACTACAACTTACCATGAAAGGGAAGGAATTGTGGCATGCAAGGAGGAGAAGGGAGTATGTCAGCTTGAGGCTAACTTGTGTAAGCCTGTGTGTTTGAATGTCTAATGTCCATCACATTCCCATTAGTTTTGGCACTGCTATGTGTGTGATAGAAGGTAATATACAGACCAATGGATTCTTGATAGTATAGCATAGTTGGGTCTAGGCTATTTTATTGCCAGACTATCTCTCACAGAAGTGGAGAGCTGGTACTGGGGTTTGTTCTATTGATTGAATTCTTACCGTGCTTCTTCGATGCTCCAGTTCAGCTACTATTTTAGGTTCAAGGAATTCCGTAAATTGTCTCCAAGCCTTGCTTTAAAGGGCAAGGTTTCTTTATGATCCAGCTATAAGGCATTTAAAAATACATTAGCAAGATTTGAGCTGTATATGACTGCCACAGAGTTCTTTCTTTCATTTTTCCTGCTAGACATAGTATTGTTGTCATGGATCTTTTCTGGGTAACACTGTGGCCTTCTGAGTCTTTCTTCATTTTACTGATGTTCAAGAATGCCTGCTATAAGTCCTTTGATGGATCACATTGTGTCTTCTGAATGATAGCTGGAGCAAACCTAATGTTCATGGTAGAGCCTAGTGTTAACTAAATTGTTTACATTATTTATATATATGCAAATTGCTAGAGGCTAGGAATCAAATATAATTGTTTCCATTCATAAAAAGGCTATAATAAGCATCCTGAAAATTATTGCCTAATTAGCAAGTGTATGCAGCTTCTGTAGATCTTTCAACAGCCTTTGACTTAGTGAACGGAGGCAATTGCAGAGACACGTTTTCAAACATAGCATCAGTATGAAACTCTAGGCCCTAGTGATGACTATATATACAAGACGGAGTCCTGGAGTTAGGGTAAGCCAGTGCAATAACTTGATATATATAATTCCTAGGTCAAGCGGGACAAGACAGACCTCTCTGTACTTGTTAACACCCTTTCCTTTTTATTTCTACATCTACGTGATTAAAGAATTCTGAAGGTCCAATTATCTCCCAGTCTTTGCTTGAAAATGGAGGATACCAATGCTTCTCAACAGTGATGACATGCCACTTTTTAAATCCATGCTAGTAGGGATGAGACAGTTTAACTAACTTTGCTGATTACTTGGATGGTACTACTGGAATGTACCAAAGAATCCAGAAGGATGCCTGTAGTGTGAAGTGCCGCTGAGAGGTTGATCGCCTTAATGTGTGCACAGTCTTGGTTTTCACAGTGGTTTATGTTATCAGTTATATCCATTTGAAAAGTATCTTGTAGACTTATCAGCATTGTTCCCTTTAAACTGAGTTAGTGTGAGTTAGCTCACAGTAGTGTGAGTTAGCTCACAGTTTTTTAGCCTCCGGCTGACACATTTTTGTCTTAGCTCAGGAAGGATGGCTCCAGAGCAAACTAATTTATGCAATAGCCAAATCACTGACTCACAACTTTAATGCCTGTAGCTCACAAAGTAGGATTTTTGCTCACAAGACTCCACATCTTAGAGGGAGCATTGCTTATCAGGTGATAAAACATCAAGCTTTGTTGCTCTTCAGTTTCAGATAACATTGCCCTGACTTTGATAGCCCAGGCTAGCCCAATCTTGTCAGATCTTGGAAGCTAAGTAGGATCAACCTTGGTCAGTATCTAGATGGGAGATCACCAAGGAATACCTGGGTCAAGATGTAGAGGCAGAAAATGGCAAAACCACCTCTGAACATCTCTTGCCTTGAAAATTCTGTAAGCCATAAGTCAGCTGTGATTTGATGACAAAAAACATAATTTTTTTTGCCTCCATTGAACATTCAGTAACACTTGTGATAAAGCTGTATTTTTGGTTTTGTAGCCAAGAGGCTGTGGAAGATATTATCCATATGTTGTATATTGCCCTCTCCAGAGAGAGCATTATTGGGGACTCTTTAATAGGTATATTGCTTTGTGCAAGTCTGAAAAGTCTTATTATTCTAATTCAAGGTAAGTGTGTTGCTTATACCATGACACTGTTTGCACCTGTCTTTTAAAAAAAAATTATTAAGAAGTTTTAGACCAAAAGATAAAAACTAACAACAGATACTAAAAAAAGAAATAGAAATAAAAAGTTGAAGAAAACAAAGGCAGAAAGAAAAAGAAATAAGAAAAGAGAAGACTATAAAGAAGTGGGTTCCAATTTTCTCAACAACAGATATAATTATAAATGTAACACTCTAATTACAAAAAAGAGCTTTCTTTTTTCTGTTATCTATCCCCCCCTCCATCATCAAATCCACAAATAATTTCATTTTTGTTAGTTTCATGCAAAAAATCTGTAAGGGGCTTCTTGTTAACAGTAAATGTAGGGAATGTGTTTTCTCTAATCAGAGAAGTACATTTAGCCATCTCTGCAAGTTTCATCATCTTCACCAACCATTCCTCTGTTGTGGGCAGTGTTGAACTTTCCTGTTATTGTGCATATAATGTCCCTTCTTTTTGTTCACATTTCCAACATACATTCAAAACATTCTTATATGTTTTTGCTAATTTCTCTGGTGACATATACCATTGATACATCATTTTACAAAAATTCTCCTTAAGACTAGAGCTCAATCTAAATTTAAGGCCCTTCATCCACATATTTTCCCATTGCACCATTTGTATATTATATCCAAATGTTTGGGCCCATTTTATCAGCGATTCTTTCACTCATTCATCCTCTGTTTCAAATTTCAACAGGAGTTTATACATTTTAGCAATAACATGTTCTTCATTTGTAAATAATTCTGTTGCAAATTCAGTTTTAGACTGTACAGAACCATGCAGTCTTTTGTCTGCTTTAAATCTTTCTAATGTGCATAAAAAACCATTTTTTATTCTTCTGTTATCAAATCTTCTCTTAATTCTATTTTATAATCCCCTTGAAAAAAATCTAGTATGTCACAATATGTTAACCATTTATGCGTAGTTATCATTTTTTGTCTATAAAATGCTTCTTGTGTAGAGAGCCACAAGGGTGTTTTTGGACATAACCTAGGTTTATATTTATTCCATATCCTTAAAATAGCACATCTAACATAATGGTTTTTAAAATTCACATTAACCTTAGCTTTGTCATACCACAAATAACCGTGCCAACCAAATCTCAAATCGTAACCTTCTAACTCCAATAAACCTCTGTTCTCAACATCACCCATTCTTTCATCCAAACTAAGCAGCAAGCAGCAAAGGATAGTTTGAAATCAGGTAACCCCAGACCTCCTCTTTCCTTTGCATCTTGTAATACCTTATATTTAACTTGTGTTTTTTTCACTTGCCATACAAAATTAGAACTATCTTTCTGCCCTTGTTTAAATGATTCATCAGTTGTCAAAACAAGTATTGTCTGAAAAAATAACATTCTGGGTAACACATTCATCTTAATCACAGATATTCCCCCTTACAAAGACAGTTGCACTTTATCCTATCTTAACATGTCTTTTTTAACTTCATTCCATGTCTTAATATAATTATTTTGAAATAGCATACAATTCTTATTTGTCGTCATAACGCCCAGGTATTTTACCTTTTCCCCCACCTTACAACCAGTTTTATTCATCAGTTCTATTTGTTCTTGTATTTTCATACTTTTGTTAACATCTTTGCTTATTAATTTTAAAAGCTGCTAATGCACCAAATTCTTTCAATTTTGCCATTCATAATTCAATTCCCTTTAAAGGGTCTTCCACTACGAACACCAGATCATCTGCAAACTATTTGCACCTGTCAAGGCAATTGTTTGATACAGGAATTGAGACATATCTGTGTAATAACCTGTGATGATAATATTTTACTATGTCATATTGCTCTTTCATAGCTTCCTCAATTCATACATACCCTTAAGGGAATTTGTTACAAAAACTTCAACAGTAGTCTTAAACAATTCTGTTGTATCTGTGAAAGATACCATGTAACAGCCTACGATTTTAAGCAAACAAATGAGCTGAAAAGGTATGGCATGGCTTTTATATTGTAATTGCATTACCACAATTCAGAACACTAATTTGTTTAAACAGGCCATGGATTCAGAATGGGATGGAAGCCACTAGTCCTGATAGAATATCAGTTTTGTAGATGTACACTGCTGTATTTGTGAAAACTCTTTAGAATTTTTGCATTGGCCAAGATTCTTTAAACTAATCAATGCACAGGTGCATCATCAGAAATATGCAGGAGATGTCGAACATACCAGTGAAAATGAAAATAAATAAGTTCACAGTCTGTGTATCGCGCCAAATCCCTTGTGTCGCAGTAACATAATTAAGGCAATTAATTGAAATTTGTTTTTGCAGTTTGGGCTGTTATTTTGTTCATGTGCTCTAATCATTTCTAGTTGTGGTTTGGGAGGCACCACGGATTCATAAAAGCCTTGTGAGAAGATCACTAGGTGTATTTGTGTATTGGGGGACAGTGCGGAAGTTGGGGAAGAGGGAGTTGCAACTTCTGGCTGAGGAGTGGGAATACACCTGTTACTTTGAGAACCAATGGCACAAATTTGAATGTGAAAGTAAATGACTTAAGGTGGAACTACACGGTGCATACAGTTCATGATTCTTTCGTCCCAATAATTTTCTTTTTAAATAAAGAGGCTGTTGCGGCTGTGATTAATGAGGTGAATGAGTGGCTGGGACTGAAATGCTGGAGAAAATATATGGATAACTCATTTTCCCCCTTCCACTATGAGTAAAAGCAGCAGGAGTACAGTGACTTTTTACAGGAAAACAGTGCCAGGAAAAAGAGTTAACTGGCTCCTCTTCCCCCTGTACTGGTCTTCCAATTAATACTGCAGCCTCATTAGCTGTTGTCTGCTAAGAGAGATCATTTTTATACGTGTATGAAAGAATTGTAGACCTACACATATTATCTAGGACTCAGCTGTTAATGTGTAGTTCTGCCCATAGCTTTCAGTAATTCTTAAATCTTTATTAAAATCCAAATGTTACTTGATGCTCAGTTGCCTGTATTTTTTGTTTACCTTTATTTTTCTTTTAGGATGGTTTCTTATTTTAGCAGAAGACTGGTTGGGGAAAGGGGTAACTTAATCCTTGTCCCTCCAGCAATATATCAGTTAAAGACCTTTTCTACAAAAGCAGAGATTTTTATGCATACTAAGTGTAGCCTTGCTCTACTCTAGAGAGGAATAATAGATGAAGGACAACTATATTGCTCTTTCCATATTTCCTTGCTATAATCATCTCCTTATTTTAAACCAAGGTGTTCAATATTTTTCATATTGCAATAATAATAATAATAATAGGTTCACAAAGCTGGGAATTGCACCTTCTGTTACCCATCTTTTTTATTAGGATCAGAGTGTCCATTATAAAAGAAGTTGTTCTGTTATGAACACTTCATGTGAAATTTGCAAGATTGCTATGCCAACAACCATAGCACTTTCCAAATAGTGAATAATTAAGGACATAAAGATTAAGGACATAAAGACGCAGCACTGTCATTTTTACAGTTACTTCTTTGAGCAGGTTGAAAGCTAATTTAAAACAGAATTTTACAAAAAGGGATATGGTGAGTACTGTAAAGGTGTAGTGACAGCTTTCACAACAAAATGCAGCTGCCTGCAGAACTGTCTTTGTACAGCCAGAGAACATTCTAAAACTTGATTAGACTTCTCTTGGCCTCAGTTGACATTTTGAAAGCCAATATGATGTCCTTGCAGGAGTCTGCAAAATCCAGAGCAGTATGTCACCTGGAGTACATTATTCTGTATATGACAGCCCTGTTCAGTCATTCTGTGTTTATTCAGTGGGGGATGACTTGGAAATCAAGTCATGCCAAATGACAGCATGCTCAACCTTTATATTTCACTTAGCTGAGCCTGGATGCTGTATGAACTCCTTGCTTGACAGCTGATTCCTAGTTTTTTTCCTCTGCAGTACGGTACTGGTCTCCTGAATATGAGCCATGTTGTAGGTGGGGAACAAAAGCTTAATTGGGAAAAACGGGGGGAACAAAATCATTCTGGACTCTGCTTATGAAAATTTACTTACCTTGGACAAGGAAAAATACTTCAGTTTTCAAAGAATGCTTGCTGAGCTTCATGTACCAGACAGATCTTTATTTATGTACAATGAAGTTCTTGTAACCTGTGTGGTATAGTGGTTAGAGTGTCAGACTAGAATCTTGGAGACTCAGGTTCAAATCCCCTTTTTGCCATGGAAGCGCCCTGGGTGGTTTTGGAGCACTCACACAGTCTCGGCCTAACATACCTCACTGGTTTGTTGTGAAGGAAGAAAGGTGGAATATATATATATAAAAATTAATTCCCATACTATGCTGTGCACAAAATGCTTTTTTGGGGAAAAGGTTGAGATTGAGGTGGGATTGTTCATCGTATTTGGTTGGAGCATTCTCCTAAGTCTAGTGCATTGGTAACAAATTTTAGAGCTGTATAAACCCAAATGATGTTGGGACTGTGTGGTATTGCCTTATTTGGTGTTGAGGAAATGCCACCTAAATTTTTGAGTACAAACCTCTGCTTGCAAAATAGCAGCTGCAACAGTGGTTTAGGGTTAGGTTGTTCTATATATTCTGGTTGGTTATATATTCTGTGTTTTGTTACCTTCACACTAACACTCTATGCAATATAGTGTAAGCGTGTATCTGTGAAAATTGGTTGAATCTGGGCTTTCTTTTGGCTACCCATCTGAATTTTTTTAATATTCCTTTTGTCTTTTGGGAAATAGAGAGATAAATGGAATTTCAAATTGTTATACCGCTGAAGGCATTGAGGCATAGAACTTTTATTGGACAAAGAAAAGGAAAAGATAGCAGAGCTAAGGTTTTTTGGGCTTATTAACTTTCAATGCCTATTCTTTGTGCTTATTTGTCACAACCAAAACTTGGAGATGGCCCAGTTGTTTCTCCAGGTGGAGGGTATACAGAAATGAATAGGTGGTGCAGCCCAGGTTCATATCTTCTGCTCCCTCTTTTTGGCATGTCTGAAACAATTCTCAGTTAAAGGAGTCCTTTTTGTCCTAAGCTGGGAACTGTCCATTGTTAGAAGTTGTGGCTAGCTTGGAGGAAATGTGGCACAGCAGTCCTGCAGATATTAAGACACCTCAAACATTCAGAAAGGGACTGCAGTGGAAGTTGGTTTCAGATTGCTGGTTGGAGAGTGTTCTTGGACTACAGTTTCCCTGCACATGGAAAGCTAATAGATCAGCTTTGATAAATTAGCAATGGCATGTCTGAAATGACCCAAATGACCCCAGTGGGTCTAGGTGAGCTAACAGGTCTGGAGAACAGTTTTAATTTCAAGAGATCTCCAGCTACCACCTGACTAGCTGATGCAATGATTGCATTTCTTTGCTGCTTTCACCACCACTTTATTTGTTTTTCAGTGTGCTCTATAGCATGCTCTGTTGGATTCAGTATGAATTTTACACCAGTGTCTTTCTAGAAGTCTTCTGGTCCTCATTAGGTCACCCAGCTCCATGGCAAACCAAAGGGCAGGCTTGCACCCCAAGGCTGTGAGAGATTGACAAGGAGCAGTCTTGTTGATAGCTTCATATTCAATGCTCCCACTACAGCCTCAACAGAGTATGTGTTTGGAATCCTAAAATCCCCCAGAACATTCTGAAATCCAGTAGAATCCTTGAGCCTTGATGGATGGACCATTTCAACCCCCCCCCTTTTGTGGGGTGTTGGCGTCATAGTCCTTCTTGCCTTGAGTAGGCAGTGGTTAGACCATAGTTCAGCGTGAATCTCTAACCTTGTAATAAGACCTCTCTTCAAAGACTCAGTGCAAATGTTTAAGTCCAAGGTGGAAACTCTTTATGTGTTAGGCTTGTTAGGCAGCCAGAAAAGCTATAAAATCCTGGCCTGGCCCCAGTGAGGAGCACTCAGCATGACTGTTCAAGGCACCCAGGAAAAAAAATCTAGGTGTCTCCAGCACCACCTCTGTCAACTCAAAGAGGGTGCGCACTGGGGAACTAGGCTGCCTGTAACCAAGTAGAATGCCTAATTTATCTTTAATCCCCCAATGTAAGGAATGTTCATTTAATGCCAGCTTAGTTTGTAGTGGGAGTCTGCAAAAACTGGAGGATTCACAGAGGATAATAGCCAGTCCTCCTCTTTGAACACTAGAATGGGGCTGATGAAGCCAGATGGAGTTAATTGGGCCCAGACAGACCATGTCATTTTCTTCCAACAATGTCTTTGTTATGCAAGCCAGGTTGATTTTCTTCTGCTGTAATAACCCAGACAGGTATGCTGTTTTGTGGTTCACTGATCTGGTGTTTCACAACATTAGTGAAGATGTGGAGGGAACAGTGGCCCATGCATCATCATCTTTCTGGTGTGCTCTTTCTGGAGGTCAGAGAAGCACTGAACATTCTTGCTAAATACTGCCCTTCTTTGAGCATACCCACCCCTATATCTACCAGTTTTCAACTGTGCTAAAATAGTATGCTGAACATCCACCCTGTAGCAGATATAAATTGCCCCAGAATTGCTAAGAAACCTCCCACATTCGTATGCTTTCAACCACAGAAAAGCCATGAAGCAGTCCAGGGCTAACATATTAATGTGATGGTGCTGATGTCCAACAGGTGTTGTTCTAGGCAATTCCAAATCATGGGATTGCAGGTTGATGACTGTTGTCTCTCTTCCCTTCCTGGTGGATAGTTCTTCTGCTCATCATGTGATGTGGCTGTGCACCCCAGGCTAAGAGCCACAGGGATGCTTGAGTGTACTGCTTTGGGGTATAATACCATAGAGTCCACCTTCCAATTTTCTCCAGGAGAATTGATCTTGGTCATCTGGAGATCAATTGTAATAGTGGGAGATCTCCAGGTACCATATGGAGGTTGGCAACCCTCCTCATCTTGACATGTGGAATGAAGCATGAAAGATTATAGCTAAAACAATGGGGAGTTAATATAGCTTTACAAATGCTTTTTACACCTTACTAGCAGAACAACTAGTCTGCCTACCTACTAGCCAATGCATTAATTAAAAAGCAAAACAAAATACCCCCCCCCCATATTTGTACCTTAGGAAAATTGGTTAAATAAAACAATTGTTTAGGCATTGCGCAAAAATATATTTGTGATTATTTTTATTTTTGCTTTCAAGTAATTTAAAATGAACTCTACACAACACACAATAAAAGTAAGAACTTTTGAAATCTCTAATGTTAGAACATTAAGATCACAAGTGAATTGTCCTGGGATTAGACAGGTTTGAAAAGAAAAATATTTGGTATTTCAGTTTTATATTTTACAGTAAAAGGGCATTCTTTATGTTTCTGCAACAGAGGTCCTCCACCATTAACATCCATTTACAAGAGAAGTGCTCTGTAAGTGACAGCTGGACATCCACTTAACTTGTTACACAAAATGGCCCTCGTGTCAGCGTATGCTGTATGAGTGTTCCCACATGCACAGAACCTGAACCCGGATCCCAGAGGATTATTTAAGTCTATTGTATACACAGCTCTGGACTCTGACATTCCTCCAGATGGGAATAAAGAGGGAAAAGAGACAAATGCTTAAATAGTAAAGAAAATCTATTATCTTAACTAAGTTAACTAAGATAGAGAATAAAAGAAAAGTAAAATGATAGCAGCATAAGGTAACAACTCTGAACTGTCCAGTGATAAACATAGTAGCAATTTATTTGTGGCAAACCAACGGACCATTTACTTTGCCAAAGCCTAGTGCAGAGGTGTCAATATGGCCCATGGGCCATATCCGGCCCTTACAAGCCTCCAATCTGGCCTGAGAGCAGCTGACTCTGTGCTGCTTCCTGCTTCTAATATCACAGCTCCTTTGGGCCAGTC
This sequence comes from Gekko gecko, assembly GCA_029375565.1. Lineage (NCBI taxonomy): Eukaryota > Metazoa > Chordata > Lepidosauria > Squamata > Gekkonidae > Gekko > Gekko gecko. The sequence continues at coordinate 113,993,634 of JAPDNY010000008.1, forward strand.
TCTCCTATTTCCTGCTTCAGAGGAGAGAAAGAAAGCCTTCCCTCGAATGGCTGAGGACTTCTCTCCCCTTCCTCCTTGGGGGAGGGAAAGACCCAGAGAGAGGGGGGGGAAATGGCATCTTGTGAGACTTTTAAGAAGACCGGCAATGTTTTATTTCAGTTATAAGCTTTTTGTGTGCAAGCACATTTTCTTCTTCTTCAGAGACAGAGAGGGAGGGAAAGAGCTAGAGGGAGCACACCAGAAAAAGAAAGAGCGAGAGAGAGAGTCTTGTGTTTAAGACCAAAAACATTTTATTCCAGGTGAGAGAGAGTGTGTGTCCTGTGTTTAAGACCAAAAACACTTTATTCCAGGTATAAGCTTTTGTGGGCAATCACACTTCTTTAGAGAGAGAGGAGGAGGGAGGGAGGGGCAGGGAAAGACACAAAGAGAGCATGCCAGGAACGGGGGGTGGGGAGGGAGTCCCATGGCTCTTGGGGAGATCTTCCTTTGCATTTCTAACAGATTGGGGGGGGGAGAAACCTAAAAGCACAGCTTGCATTCCTTGTTAGTGAAAGGGAGCAAGAGTACAGCAGCCCATAATGAATAACAAAATTTGTGACAGGGCATGAGCTTTCATGAAGAAAGAAAATCATTCTCATTTTTACAGAAAATTACTGGAGGGAGCAGTTGAGCAAAGAAAAGCCTATTATAATAAATCATACATGATTCTTTACGTGGGGATTTGAACCATTTTGGTAGTTTAATGGATGATGGGAGAGGCCAAAGGATCTGGCCTCTCTCACAGGTGAAGAAGATGAAAGTATAATAAGGTAAATAACATGCTCATGAAGGACAAGGCAGTTGGAAGTGCAAGAATTTACTGACAGTTATTAGAAAGCTGATTCTATTGGGTTATTAGAAATTATTATTGAGAAAATCCAAATTTCAGTTTAAGCCAGGATGACAGAAGACATTTAGTTTCCTGATGACTTGTAAATCAGCACTTTCCCATTGTGTATTCCTTTTGAAGTTTTTCCTTGTAACTTGCAGAAAGTACTGGGTGGACATAAACCAAACAGGCATTTGATTACATTTCCAGCAAAGTCTGTGCTGGGACGGAGATTCCTGAGAGGTCTGGGAGGGGTAGGTTATTTTTCCTGCAAGCATAGGCCATTGCTTATTGTTGGGTTGTATGGAGCCTTCTAAGGTCACACAGAAGAACCTTCATAGAAGTGTTCTGGAATTCTCATAGCAGCAAGGTTACTTCTTCTTGCAAGAACATGAGGACATACATTCTATGATAGGGAATCTCTGGTTTGATATCAAAGTTAGAGTTCCTCAAGCTTCTTGGCTGTACTAACAGAGGATCTCTGGATGTAAAGAGGTCGTGGTCTTGTGGCAAGAATTTCTCCCTGCACCCCAGTTTATTTTTACAACATGTCTTGGAGCTATCTGATTTCAATACCAAACTAATAATGAAGTCTGTTGGAACCCTCTAAGCATATTCAGAGGGCAAGCTCTCCCACATCCCCTGACTAAAATAGCTGCAGGCCTGGACATTAGTTCAGCTTCAACAACAGAGTTTCCAGGAGTGATGATGGATCTTCAGGCAAGAAGTATGGGATTTGACTTAAGAATTTATGCCCTGGCCTCTTGACCACTTCACACAGAGAATAACCCTAATATAAAGGGGGTAAATCCTGATATCACTGGGGATGGGCTGTAATAACGTATTTCCAACCCAGTGCTCACAGATTTGGTAATCACTTATTAATCAATAGTGATAACTTACAAAATGGGATGGTGACCCATCAAGAGGACCTTCAACCAAGAAAAAAACACTGCCTCAACATGAAGGTTTAAAAATACAATTATAGGCCCTCTCTGCTGAATTATTATGCTGCATGCATCTCTGTTCTACTGTTTCTATTCGATTTCACTACTGTGTCTGCTTGGTGACCAACAGTTGTGTGTGTTCATTGAGCATGCAACTATTGCTTTAAAAATGCTGGGGAGCTGGCAGAATTGTGTATTACTGCTTGTTTGAAACTTAAGGAATCTGAAACAAGGAACTTCTCCTTGTCTTCATCTGTAAGTTTCAATTTGCAGTAAAGCATCTCTTATCTTTAAACTCTGTTAATAAACACAGCCAAGCCTAAGGTGCTGTCATTTCAGGTTTCTACCTTGAGTCTTTATCTTTTGGATTTCCTTTATTTTAAAAAGAGGGGTTGATATAGCCAGGGTATTACCTTGGGATATCAATTCATCTCATTTCTTTCAACCTCTCAATTGTTTACATGGGGAAAATTGGAGACTGAGGTGACCGGAAGATTGTTTAGAGTCCCTTTCTAATTTCCCTGTTGTGAAGGGATGGGGGTATTAAGAAGAGCTCATCCTTTTCCCGGCAGTCACCCCTGCTGCCCTGGCCTTAGCAGATGCTTTCACCTTGTATTCCTATTAGCAGGTGTGGTGGAGCATATGAGGACGCCCTCCTTTATATATGTGTCAGCAAGGAAGGACTCACTTGCTATGAGGCTATTGCAACATGTTGGACACAATCTTATTATGAGCCAGCCACACAAGTGTGAAAGAGTCAGATGTAGATGGTAATTTGTTCTTTGGCTGTACATGGTATATTATGAAGATAATCTTAGACTGGGGAAAGCAACTTTATAGCATCACATTCTATCCATAATAAACAAGCACAAAATCCTAAGATATACAAGGAAAGCATGATTATTGTAGTGTGATATTATGTTAGTATGCACAATTCATCAGGCATCCTAATTCCTTAAACAGATTTTGAGCTCTGTAATTAAAATTTAAGACTACAATGGAAGTGGTTTAAGAAAAATATTCTCCTTGCAGGATGAACTTACTGCTGTGAATGTAAAGCAGGGTTTCACTAACCAGCCAGCCTTCTCTGGAGATGAGCATGGGTCTGCTAGAAATATTGTCATTAACCCTTCAAAGGTAAGCTCTGGGTTGAAGTCTGTGGCAAAAATATTTTCTTTAAAGGGATACTGCTTTCAAGACACATCCTTTAGTAGGGCATGATTCACATGTAATGGTAAGTCATGATTTGTAATTATTGAAGTAAGCCTGGGAAATCCTCCTATGTGCTGCCCCCTCTTTTCTTGAAGCACAGCTAGGAAATTAAATGTTTACGTGGCAAACCACAGTTCCCTGCCCCCACTGGAATCACAAACAAGGATTCCAAACCATGGTTTATTCCTGGCTTGGAGGCAAGAGAACAAACCATAGTTTGTGATTCAGGTGAAATAAATAGATGTGGTTTGGTGCCAAAGCATTAAGGCTGCTATCTATGAACAATTTCCTGGAAGAAACCCCCACTGAATAACATGAGACCAAGAAGGCCTGATGCATGTAGAGCAGGAGAGGGGAAAATGCATACCTGAATATTCCTTGGACTTAAATAGGTAGATGTGTCTCTTGATTATTGGGCAGAAATTCTGTGCTGCTTGACAATTTACCAGTCTTTAATCCATAGTAAACTAAAATATATTAATTTTTAAGAATTTCATATTTTGTTCTTTAAGCTGATGTGATCATATCTGTCAGTGTGCAGCCTACATGTGTGTTGATGGGACTTCATTTAATGGCACAGCACCTGTGCACTCATCATGAGCCTAATTCAGCAATGGATTTAAATCTTGTGTGAAGCCTGTTGTCACATGTTTGAGGTTAAAGACTTTTGCTGGACAGGAGCCTAAACTGATTAGGATGATTCCACAGAAAATCTTGACTGCTGCATGTCTAGTATGGTTACTGTGTACATTTTTCTCCTTTACCTAGTTTGAATGGCATTTGATACATTCTTAGTTGATTGCTTTCATTTTATAGGCCTGGAACTCCTTCCTCTAAAAGGTAATGGGGTACTACTTAAAAACTCTTTGCATGCAAGGTCTCTGACTGCCACTTCAGGGAATTAGAGTATAATCTTATTAAATGGATAGCCTAAACCACAGTGATGCTTAGACCTCTTCAGATGGGGTTACTGTTTGTGCCAGTGGGTAGCAGATACTTATTGTGTTTTTTTTCTCCCTCCTCCAATCAGATTGGTGCTTATTTTAGCAGCATATTAGCAGAGAAGTTAAAACTTAATACCTTCCAAGACACAGGAAAGAAGAAACCACAAGTAAATGCCAAAGACAACTACTGGCTAGTGACTGCTCGTTCCCAGAGTGCAATTCACAATTGGTTCGCGGATTTAGCAGGAAATAAACCACTGACTATACTTGCAAAGAAGGTAAAAAATTAGTGTTTTTGAAGATTTCACAGATTGGATTTGGATTAATTTAAAAGTGGATTAATATACCCTTTGGTGATCTGTAGAATATGCATGCACAGAAAAACCCTTTAGAAAGAAATGGAAGTCCTATATGTGTTGACTGTGTAGTTAGCAGCAGTGCTAGCCCCTCTGGGTCCCATCCCTTTGCCCTTCTGACCAACTGGTGGGCAGGGAGATTTGCTGGCTGCAAAGAGAGGCCTAGGCCAGTGTCATTGGCAATACAGTGGCATCACTTCTGGTGTACACTGGAAGTAACATCATTGCATTGCTGGCTATGTGGGACAGTTGTAATTGGGCAAAATCTCTATGGTAAAAATAGTTTCTACCGTAGAGTTTTTACCCAAATACCAGTGTCCTGCATTGCTGGTGATGCAATACAATAACACCTCTTCCAGTGCGTGCCAGAAGTAATGTCACCACGTCCCTAGCAACACCAGCTTAGACCTCTCTTAGTTGTCAGAAAGACCCCCTACACCACACTGGTTGCCAAGAGGGACCTGGCAACCCTACTTAGGAGCAGCTTTATGCATATGAAGTGTGAATGGACCCCAACACTGCAATAAACGAAAACTCTTTGTACAAGCCAAAATCAAAAGCAGCAGCAAGTTGGATCAGAGTAGTAGACTGTATATTGATACGGTGCTTGGTGTAGATAGGTTCTGAGTGGTACATATCCAGTTGTAATTAGCAGAGATTAATGCTTAAATTGGTGTGGATTTTGGCTTTCTACTTCCTTTGAAACCTCTCAACAGTATTTAGCTGATTAATACTCTTTTACTCCATTCCCTTTTGCATGAGTTTTGATGACATCACATCCTTACTGTCTTTCTGAATCCTCTTCCTCTCAGTGTTCTTTCTTCTAAGGCCTTGCTTAGGTTTGTCTGTAGCAGCAGGCTCCCTAGGAATTCAAGGACAGCAGATGACTCTCTTGTTTTTGAATGCAATATAGCATTTCTGGGATTTATCCTTCCCAAAGAGTTTCTTCCTCACCAAGGAATCAGTAGCTGTAGCTTAAGACTTGTAAAAAAAAAATAAAGGTTCTTCATAAAATGTCTGTGTATGAATGACTAAGGAAAACCACAAGGAAATTTTTAGGGAAAAAATGTAATTTCGCTATAGAGCAGGAATAGTTATTTTTCTCTTATTTTGTAAAACACTATGGGAAAATCTGTTCAGTTTAGCTAAGAATGCAAGTGTAACATGATACTTCTCGGGCTGTCTACCACTTTTATTTTGATCACAAAATTATTCTGTGTGTGGCACCATCCAGTGAAGGGTGCTTCCAGCATGAATAGGAAATTTGCATGGGACCAAGCACTGTTTTTCTGTACCTCTTCTGTTGACTTATCTGCTTTTCAAAATGTTCTTGCCTCTTAAGTCTTGTGCTTTGGAAATTGCTTATTTCTGTTTGTATCATAAAAGAAACAATATCTTTTACATATATCTGTATGTCAGTAAGTTTGGGTTTGGGTTAGGGTTAGGGAAACGAACAGTACTGGCATTGGTGTATCTGATTCACTCTTTATTTAAGCTGTGAGTAAAGGAACCTCAAAGGCATACTGTTTATGCATGCTGTTAATTACAACAGGCAGTTGTAAGGTCTGCCTTAGTCACATGATCACATTTTGCCCCAGAGGACACAAACTGGCTTGTTTTATTTGGTGTTTCTTTCCTTTGGAAGCAGTATATTATGAGCATCTTTCTAGTATTGGTTTAATTATATTGGAGAAAGCAAATAAGTAAATGAACAAAATGTAGCTATGGGCTACTGTTGACTTTACCTCTGGATTGCAGATCAAAATTCAAACAGGCAGGGCAAAATTTAGTATGACATAAAGCTGAACCCATATTAGGAAACAACAAAAGTGTTGCCATTTGTATTAATTGTCAAGGCAGCAATGAAGGGAAGAGAGATGGAGAAGGGCAGCGGTCAACCAGAGTTGTTCTTGGAATTTCCAACCATACTACCAATCCATTGCTCTTTGTCTTCTGTCTTTGTTTTCTGTCAGTCTGTGCTTTAGTATGAAGGTTCTTGAATCTACAACTTTTTGGTTTTAAGTTGTATTAATTCCTTTCCCTTCTCCTACCCAGGTTCCCATTCTCAGTAAAAAAGAAGATGTCTTTGCATATTTAGCAAAGTATTCTGTGCCACTGCTGAGAGCAGCATGGATGATCAAGATGACCTGTGCCTACTACTCTGCAATTTCTGAAGCTAAAATCAAGAAACGTCAGGCTGCTGATCCAAACCTTGGTAAATAGAGTGATCAGGGATTGTAATGCCTTTTTGTATTAGAGGACTTCTATGTCTTCATAAGAGCATTAGAGATACAGTGTGTCATCCATGGAAATATTTGTATTGTCCATTTCATAAATATATTTTTGCAATTCAAAGCAACTCAGCTGTTAAATTTTTCCCCATGTTAATAGCCCAAAGGGAGAAAGCCAGTTATCTGAAGGAGTATATCGCTTTGCATTCTATCCCACAAAGCAGTCTAAAAAAATGACTTGCACCTTCTACTGCTCAGAATTTGGATACATTATGTTTCTTCTATTTGTGTTATAAGAAGGTTCAGATTTACCAGAATGTTAATTATTTTGCTAGGAACTGAGTGGCAGTCACCTAAGTGTTTAACATTCTTGAGTGCCTTTCTTGTTCTGTTTTAGAATAAATGAAGATGAAGGAAACTCTCACAAGGGTATGTAGGGCCATGACATGCCCAGTAGGAGCTGTGAGAATACTGTGCTCTGCTGACCTCTGCTGGTGGGAGGGTTTGAATTTCCTTTTGTAGGCAGACATGCAAAGGAAGGAAGCATGGGTAGTCCAAGCGTATCCGCCCAAACCATGTCTACAGCTCACTTGGAAGATGAGGTAGGGGGAATCCTATGGCCACTTTCAGACCAGGGTTCTGATTCCATTGTTGGAATGATGTCCCTAGGAAGAGGTGGAATTTTTTGCAAGGCAAGTTAATCTGAGACATTGGGGCAAGCAGTAACAGAAGATGCATTTGCATATTCACAGAGGGCATCTTTGTCATCTCCCCAGTAGTTCACCAGGAAAGAGCACTGTTGAGTCCAGCCAGGGGAAAGGTGGGAATAAGCTGTGAAAAAAAACAAACTAAATGGCTTCTTTGCCTTTGGCGGCTGCAGTGACAGAAAGGGAAAGCTCCACCTGTTGTTCTAACGTGACTGTATATAGATGATGGGTACTTCTTGACAGACACTTTGACCAGCAAAGTAGCTTGCAGTGATGCAGGGACCAAGACAGAGAAAGAGAGTTGGTCACCCAACAGCTGAAGAACTAGATACGCAACAATCACCAAAGCTGTTAGGTGTTGTAGGCTCAGGTCATGCCTCCTTCCTCAGTTAACGGGCTGCCTGGAAACAGCCAAGAGGGACAGGTATAATAAGAAGTATTGTCAGTATGCTTATTCTGTGTTTGCTGGCAGCCATGACTATTTATTCAGTGTTCTCTGTTTTTATACAAAGAGTCCTTTCTACAAAGTTCCTTTTACCAGAATTCCTACTTGACAGTTCTGATTGTGCTTGAAGGGGGGTTAGAGAGATGTAGTCCTATGCAGGACCTCATAGTGCCTGGGATAGTGGTGTCTTGGTTGCAATTTATATACTGTTAGGTAACAGTTTCAGTTGGGTACAGAGTTAGTCAGCTCTGCTATGGAGGACTGGTATCAGTGGAAACTCCAGGCTGAAAGAGCTTAGGATGCTGCGCATGTCCTGCTCTTCCCTGGCATGACTCTAATGCTGCCCATTTCCAGTTTTTTGCTGGCATGGTGTTGGTTGAGTTACATCTGTATCACACCAGTAATGTGCCGACATGTCTCCCAGGTACACTTTTGTGTGGGCTTAGCTGCCATCCTAAACTCTCTACTTGAGCTTTATGATTGTGCTTTGATGGTCCAATAATAAATTACTTTTAAAGACTGTTACAATATTCGGCATTATTTTTTCATAACCAAAACCTGCTCAGAATTAAGGCTCTTTGGTGGGTGAAGTCTTCATGACAATGATTGACTGCTCTCTCTCTGAGCCTGTATTTTTATTCTCAAGTCTGCTTTGTAATTATTAATTCCTTTTAGCGTAAACATGATCCTTGGACCAAGGTTTGTGTCTGTGCTTTTGTCGGCCAGCAGGTGTCTTCAAGAAGGCATTGTGTTAGCACCTACTGTTTAATGTCTTAGGAATGTCTTGTTATAGAGAACTAGTTATATATGCTAGTTATCGACGGAGGGGAAAAAATACTGGCGATGGATTTTTATCTCTGTAGAATGGACTCAGATTGCAACCAGGTACCTTCGAGAACAGCTTGCAAAGATTGCAGAATTTTATCATGTGACCTCAAACCAAGGTAGCAGCTCTGTTGCAGTGCCTCCTGAAGTAGAACAAGCCCTGAAGCAGTGGGAATATAATGAGAAGCTGGCATTTTATATGTTCCAGGTAACCTTTTCAAAAGAAATGGGGTTTTGTGGGTGCTCAGTTAACATGTAGTTACACAAAGTAACAGAACTTGCATCTGGTTTCTTTATTTATTCACATTTATTGCCCGCCCTTCCCAAAAGCAGGGTCAGGGCAGGTAACAACACTTCATTTATACAAAATATTAGTTAATACAATAAAATTTAAATGTAAATCATCATCATAAATATTAAAATGATGGTCACAGCTGATGATAAAGAATTTTTTTGGTTGTGAGAGGTTCCTGGCCATAGCCAGTTGTTGTTAACAAAGTGACAGACAGAGAGGCCATATATGGATGTCCACTGCCTCAGCCAAAGGTCTGGTGGAACAGCTCCATCTTGCAGGTCCTGCAGAATCGCAGGGCCCTGATCTCAATGGGGAGCATGTTCCCCCAGGCAGGGGCCAGGGTGGAAAAGGCCCTGGCCCTGGTTGAGGCAAGATGGATGTCTTTTGGGCCAGGGACTACCATTTACTGTCATTATTCACCTTTTCCAGTTTATATTAAACATTGGGCTATTTTCTGGTGTATCTCTTGCTGTTATTTAGGGAACCAGTAGTAATTTAAGCAAGACTGTATTGGGGATTTCTGAAGTCTGTCACAGAATAAGATTGGGGCATCTTATCAAGATGTCAGCAAAATGTCTACCTATATTTGGGCAGAAGTTTTGTTATTGTAAGATTTGTTGTTGCCACCCTGATGTGAATAAACTTGATATGTTTTCTTAAAAGCAGCTGAGGAAAAATCCTTCTTCCCACCAGTGAGGGACGATTCTGTCTCTATAAACCTTTAAATCTTTTGTACGCTATAAAGAATATCCCTAGCTACATTCATGTCCACTATGTTCAGTGTTCCTAGTTTGAGGCTACTGCATGAAACTGGAAGTTCATGGAATAGCAATGACATAATTAATCTTCCATCCTATGATATTCCATCCTAAGTGAATATATACCACCCATCTACATGGTCTCAACTTCCCTAAACATGCTTTGCTGGGACAGAGAACAATGTGCCGTATATACTGGTGCCATGACAATTCTGGTAGCCTTGAAACCTTAAAAAAAAAAAATCTGTAGTTGGGTATTAAGCTTGTGGATCATTAAAGATTCCCCCCCTAAAAAAGCTGATGCTTTAAAACACAGACTCATTATCTGTTTATTATTTGAGTGGTCAATTGATCACACCTTTTTTGACCAATGTACAACCCTACCTTGATTAGTCGAATGTCTTTTCATTGACTGGTATATCAATTCCATTATTGTTCTCTTTTTTAGTTAGCATTCTCAATAAGAATGGGATGAAATAAATTTTTGCATATTTTCTCTTTACCAGTTTTTACTTTTAATTATATTACCTCCTCATATTCCTTAAGGAAGGAATGCTTGAAAGACATGAATATCTAACTTGGATACTGGATGTCTTGGAAAAAATCAGACCATCTGATGATGAACTTCTAAAACTCCTGTTGCCCCTTATGTTGCAGGTATAGTGCATAATATGATTGTTATTCAGAAATTGGTCTCAAAACATGGCTTATTAGAATGTGGTAGTTTACTTAACTTCATAAATCTATCTAATTCCATAGTTTAAAAAGACCTTAGAAACTGTGATAGTGGCAAATTGTTCTGGGCAGGGCTCTTTTTGTAGCAGGAACTCCTTTGCATAATGTAGTCAATCCTCCAAGAGTTTACAGTAGCCCCTGTAAGAAGAGCTCTGTAAGCTCTTGGAGGATTGGCTACATTAGGGGTGTGTTGCCTTATATGCAAAGGAGTTCCTTCTACAAAAAGAGCTCTGGTTCTGAGGTGCTACATGTTCACTCGCCCAAGTTAATATGGAAAAAATTTAACTTAGATTGGTTAAGTTTTTTAACGATGTTAATCGATTATTTAAATACTTAAAAGAGGCAACTATTTGTTCTCTGCAGTGATTGTTACAAGGGGTGGTTCTTTATCTCAGTAATTGTCAATAATGGAGCAGGGCCATGGTTCAATGGTGGGATACTGATTCATATGCAGAAGATCAGGGTTCAGTTCGTGGAGTCTCTAGGTGAAGTAAGGACAGATATCAAAGCTGGAAAAAAAGATCTCTTGTTCTGCTCTCTAGAGGTTCCTATCGAGAAGGAAGAGATACACCAATAGTCTAACTCAATATAGGAGAGTTTTGTATGTTCATATTTCAGCAAAATGATATTTAAAATAATCTTATCTAAAATATGTTTTTCAGTATTCAGAGGAGTTCGTTCAGTCAGCCTACTTGTCACGTCGCCTTGCATATTTCTGTGCCAGACGCGTCTCTCTCTTGATAAGTGATAGTCCTAACCTCATAGCTGCCCATTCGCCTCATATGATTATTGGACCAAATAATCCTCCACTAGCAGCTCCAAGCCCTACTACAACCGGTCCTGTGATGAGCCCTGCACAGATGGCCTGTTCAGATTTCCTTACTTGCCCACAACATCGTCCGCTTGTTTATGGACTCAGTTGTATGCTGCAGGTAGGTTGACGTTTTGGTGTTTCCTGGTGGCCGAGGAATGAATTGGGAATTGAGTGGCATGCATTTAGTATTAGATCAAGGGGGGTAGCTGTGTTAGTCTGTCTGTAGCAGTAGAAAAGAGCACCTTAAAGACTAACGAATTTTGTTATAGGCTTGTCTTGTAGCAAGCTGCCCTGGGTATCATTCTGGCTTTTCTAATAATATTTCTCACCATCCCAGGAGGATATTGTAGTTGCAAAAATGTCTGTTGCTGATCCTTCAACTGAGTATCTCTGTCTGAGGGGTTGGAGCAGATGCGACTATAGTGTAGGGCTTGGCTATGCACAATTGATTGTTTGATGTGGTTGGGGTGGTAGCTGGAGGCATGTAGATATGTTTGCTGACCTGTTGGTTTCCGGTATAATGTGCTATTTATGTGTCCCTTGTGCATCTGTACTGCGATGTCCAGGAAGTTTATATCTTGTACAGAGTAATTCATCATTAGATAGATAGTGTGGTGTTGCAGCCTTCAGTGGGAGTCCACATGAAGTCCTTCTTTCTGTAGTGTTTAGTGGAAGCTAACTGGTCACCCTTATACTGTTCATTGGTGGAAGGGTGAGGAGGCAGCTGTTCGGCAGTAGATTGTTGAAGCTGTGAGGAGGCTGTCTGCCTGAGCATGTTTTGTTTTGTGCTATGTGTCAGCAATGCCCTTCCACCTGCTACACTGGACAAACAGGCCAGTCCCTTCGACAAAGAATTAATGGACATAAGTCTGACATCAGAAACCACAGCATTCAAAAACCAGTGGGGCAATATTTTAACCTTCTGGGACCTTCAGTTGCTGACCTAAAAGTTGCAGTTCTCTGACAAAGGAATTTCAAAGAGTGATTAGAGAGACTGCTAAATTGCAACTGATAATCTCAAGACAATGCATCCACCTGGATTGAATCGAGACCTAGATTTCCTGTCTCATTACCAGTGCTGATTTATCCATGCCTACTGCCTGTCTGCATATCACATGTACTCCAGTCACACCTGCTGCTATTTATCTGGTAATGTTATTTGGCATCTGAAATTACTCTGCTTTCCAGTGTATAGGACAGATGGACTCACGTTTGAGCTGTATCTGAATAAGTGAGCAGTGACTCATGAAAGCTCATGCCCTACCACAAATTTTGTTAATCTTTAAAGTGCTATGGGACTCCTACTCTTTTCTACTGCATTTAGTACTAGTTATTCTGATTGCAATGAATTGCATGGGTTTAAAAGATAACCTCAGTATTTCAAATATGCCAGGAGAACTACTATTTCGTGGCTGTCCTCAGTTGCAGAATGCATCCAAAACAGCTGAAATAATTTTGCCTTCTTGAAGAAGAGGTAGTGTGCTGTAGGAGTGAAAAGTTAAAGCTGGGCCGTTCTTGGTTCTCAGCTCTGAGATCACGAGGTTACTTTAGGGAATCTTCCTGTGTTTCAACTACCTCCATCATGGAAATAATAATTCTTCACAATGTTTATAAAGACTACTGGGAACCTTCTAGGAATTGCAACTGGGATTGGCAACCATGTGGGGAATTTCTCATCTGCAGAGACTTAGAACAATTTGTTGTATGAATGGGGCTATCCCATTGTGAGCTTCTCTTCTACCCCCTGTGAAGCACCATTAATGCAGGTTGATAAATCCGTCTATGATGTCTCCAATGTGAGAAGTGAGTTTTAAAATAAAGATTATAGCAGAGAGGAATGCCAGTCACCATGGCAAATGCACTTAGATTGACCTGGAGTTGTGTGCTGTACTTTGAACATTTGAAATGTTCTGTATAAATGCTGAGGAATAATAAAATAACAGTCCTCCACACAGTATGCAAAGATTCTGACTCTTTTTGGATTCTACAGTAATAGTGAACAGGCAATCCTAGATCATTTTGTTTTAGATGTGTACCTCATTTATTTTGTGCCCACTCTAGAAGTACAAGGTCAGTTTAAAGGTTTAGGAAAACAAATTTAGGGTTCTATGTCCAAACAGTGTGCATCCCATGATCTGTTGGGGGAAAGTGCTGATGGACACAGGTCTTCCTGCCTCTCTTCTCTCCCAGTAGCCATTTCCAACCCTGGGAAAGTTTATTCCTGGTGTTGCAGGATGCATGTGAATTAATAGCCATGTGGATTGGTAGGCTACAGGAGGGAGAAGGAAGGTATGGTAAACCATCCCTAATTGTGATTTTGTAATTGAAATATATTTGGTCAGTATGTTTATAAACAATTATGTTAACATGATCTTAAATTATTACATACCATTTAATAACACACTAAATATTTCCTTTTACAGACGATAACTCTTTGTTGCCCAAGTGCCTTGGTGTGGAATTATTCCACAAATGAAAGTAAAAGCATTAATCCAGGTTCTCCTTTGGACTTACTTCAAGTTGCTCCATCCAGTTTGCCTATGCCAGGAGGAAACTCCATATTCAATCAGCAAGTATGTTTCTTTTGAGTATCTCGTTTAAGCAAGATGTTTCATATTATATGCTCAACAGTTGAGTCAGATGGTCTTTCGATATCAGGCTTATGCAGCCAAGCCAATACATACCACTCTCTCTCCACCTACTTTTTATGACTGATGTGATTATGCCTGGTGCAGTTTTGGAATCCAAGAATTCCAGGGGGCTTAAGTGCCTTGCATAGCTTCTTGCTTCCCCATGACTAGGTAAAAAAGAATAAACCATTGCAAATGTGCTGGAACCATTGTTCTTACACTGAATCTGGCTTTTATTGTACAGAATATAGAATGTTGAGTGAAGAATTAAAACTATTATAAGCCTCATGAGGAAAGGTGCAGTAAAAATGTTTTCATAAATAAATAAATATTTTAGCATCAGGTGTGGGGTGGGGTACACAGTGCTGCCTTCATATGAATATGGTTTTGTCCTGCACGTGGAAGTCCTTGCAAGTAAGGAGTCCTTTGCACATAGGAGCATCCGAGTTCTCTGTATTAAGTGGATCTGGCAAAGAGTCCAAGCTGAATGTTGAACTGAATTCAGCTGCAGACGTCCTTTTGAGAGGTAGCAGGTACATGGGGGATGACTGTTAAGATAGTGTTCATGCGTTCAGATTAAAGGGAATTTTAAAAGTGCTTCCATTTTAATCTGTAAAGTAGGAAATAGGAGGTTGAAACACTACTTTCTTACCTGTGGTTTGTGTCCTCGCAGTGACTTTAAAAATGTATTTTCAGTTGTTGCTTCCTAACCTGGAAGCATGGTATGCTACAAAGAAATCTGACTTATACTTCAGATTTGCCATTTCCCAATGATAATATGATTAAGAATATGGCTTTTCAGGTTCGGGCAAAAATTTATGAAGTAGAACAGCAGATTAAACAAAGGGGACGTGCTGTGGAAGTGCGGTGGTCATTTGACAAGTGCCAAGAATCAACTGCAGGTAATGGGATAAATGCCATGATGATGATGATGATGATGATGATGATGTAGAAACTATAAGCCTTGTTGGCCTTTATTTGTCCTGGACCTCTGTGAAAGTCATTAATGCTATCTTTTATAAGTAGGTGAGACATTTTATTTTTTGAATTGATGGCCCAGGGTGGGTTAGCATTGCTATTGACCACTAATGCTCCAATGGCAAACTTCTTGAGAGTACAACTGTGTTATAAATGCTGATATGAGAAAGAGGTAGCCTTGTGGATTATAAGACTGTATGAGGAGCCATATTTTTTTTCCTTGGCACATCATAGGAAAAGAGAGTGCTGAAACAGGTGAGGGAATGTAGAATGAAGGTAGAACATCTTGGGTAGAATACTGAAGACTGACTGAACATGAGGATGGGCAGATTTAAAACCAGTGAATAGAGCTATAAACAGGGCTATTTTGGGGCAGGAATGCACAGAAATGGAGTTCCGGCTGGCTCCCAAGTTGGCCACGCCCAGCAGGAACTAATTAGCATAATAGGCCACACCCAACAACAGAATTAGGATTGGCTACATTAGGGGTGTGTGGCCTAACATGCAAAGGAGTTCCTACTACAAAAAAAGCCCTGGATTTTGACAATGAACAAGGTAAACAGAATAAGAAGCAAAAGGTGGGTGTGGCTGGATGGCCACACTTCTGGTAACATGGGGTGTGGCCTAATATGCTAATGAGCTGTGTTGCCAGGGGTGTGGCCTAATATGCTAACAAGTTTCTGCTGTTGGGTGTGGCCTATTACGCTGATGAGCTCCTGCTGGGCTTTTTCTAAAAAAAAAAAAAGCCCTGGCTATAAAGATCAATAGCAGAAGCTTGAAAAAAGGATCATCAGAGTCCAGAGAAGTTCACACTCTTCCTTAGCACAAACATCAAAACCAATATTACTTTAAAGTCAATGCAGTCATAGAAACTTGGTTTCGTCCTTCAGGTGGGTAGCTGCATTAGTCTGTAGTAGCAGAACAAAGTTTGGGTAGCACAGAAGAGACCAAAATGATTTTCCAAGTATAAGCTTTTGTGAGTCAAACCTCACTTCGTCTGGTGAAAGATTTCTTTGGTCATGATTTCCTTGAGAAAGCAGTCAACAGCACTTCATAAGAGATTCTTCTCAGTTGTAAGGCTATATATGCAGTTATTTCTTTTCTGTTTCTCTTTCTATTAGGGGTTACTATCAGCCGCGTTTTGCACACATTGGAGGTTTTGGATAGACATTGCTTTGATCGATCAGATTCCAGCAACTCAATGGAAACTCTTTATCACAAGATTTTCTGGCCAAACCAGAATAAGGATAACCAGGAGGTAATTTTATTTTTACCACCTGTATTTAGGAACAGAAAGAATTTTTTCCTTCCCTTTTATGTCTTTGATCAAAGTTTGAAGCACAATAATAGTGTACAAATTCTCCTTGCTGTTGTAATTATTGTTTTTGAAACAGTTTTCAATTTTTAATGTGACCTGACTTATGCTGGTTTAGAAGCCACTTTTTTTATCTGGGGTTTCTTTTCTCCGGGGTGTGACTGTGGTTGTAGCTCCTCAGAAAAATATACTTACACAAAAGTACAGTTATCTTTACTACTTATAATTTCCCTGGCTTTCAGAACATGTTCTAGGTAGGGTTGCCAACTCTGGATTAGCGGTGGAGTTAGTGGAGGGGAAGGGAGCTCAGCAAGAATGTGGTGCTATAGAGTCCCTTGTTCCAAAGCTGCCATTTTCTAAAGGAGAACTGATCCCTGTAGTTTGTAGATCATTTGTAATTCTTGGCGAATTCCAGGCCTCATATGGAGATTGGCAACACTAGTTCTAGGGCTGAACCCTGGCTTGAAATCAAATGCTATACAACACAAAAAACAGATTGATAATCCCATAAGAACCAAGATATTAAAAAACTAATGTTTTTTACAATTGGACCAAGATTAACCAACACAATATTTATAGTATATAACACTGTCTTCCTGCCCCATGTTGTTACTTATGAATGTTGTTCTTGGCAATGTTTTTCACCTAATGTTTTCATTAATGTTTCTGGGTTTTTAGTCAGATGAAGTTTAAATAATAATGTTTAAAAATCATTTACTGTATCGCCTATGCTGGGAATGAAAGCAGTTAACTTTCTGACTGCATCTGGAAAAAGTAATTTGTTGATGTTAAAATTTAGCAGTTCCTGTTGTTATAACCTGTCAACTCTCTGTCTCTTAAAAATTATTTTTATAAGGGTTATGCATCTGATCCAGACTTTAATCAGAATAAAAGGTCTCAATTATGCTAAAATGCTACACTCTGAATTGCTTGATTGCCAATCAACACGTTCATGATTTTCTTATAAACAGACAGCATGGAATGCTACTGGGGCATACAACCTTTTCCCTGAAACTGTTTTTCAGGCTTAGATTCAACATGCATAGAGCAGCATACTTTGTGTATGTAAAAATTAGGAATAGGTTTAAACCAGTGGCTCAGTTTCAGAGGGGTCATCATCTTCTCCCTGTTTCCTTGTGCATATGGTTTGTCGATGTTCTTTGTTGAACAGCAGTGGGGGGAACAGACACTGCAGATGTTCAGAGGAGATCCAGAGGATGTCACTCAATTTGGGGGAAAGGTTCTTCAGGCTAGAGCGTGTTTTCAGACTTTGCAGAGCATTGTGGCTGGATCTAGCCCATAGTCCGTGGAAACGTCATCATCTTTGGGTTGTAAACTTCAGTACTTGAGAGAACTGCAAGCTACGGAGGCTTGTATTGTTTTAATTTTCAATGCCAGAAACTTAACTCCCTGAATAAAATTGTTCAATGTCTGTCAAAGCTCAACAGACTTTTCTTTGACGTGCATGTTGCTTAAAATCACTTCACTTTCAGCCTTGCAAAGCTGTACTTTACTGGGCATGTGCAGCTGCAGTGTATGTCCTCCTTTTCTTAAAGGGCCACTAACATCTTTGTCTGTGTTGCAGGAGTTGTACTGTGTAGTTCTAGTGTGCTGATCAGCTGATGCAGATATAAAATCATTGGTTTTCACTTCATGTTGTCCTCAGCTGCTGGTCCTCTGCAATTACTGGCTTGTATTCAACACTGCAAATGCAGTCTTAAAACATGCCTGAATTGTGAAAGTTACTGAAACATCTGTATATTCATTTAATGCATTCGTTCAGCTTGCAGCTGATGGTACATATGCTATATTTGTGTTTCTGCTTATGTTAGCTCCGGTGACCAAATTATGCTTCTGTTCTTTTCAGCTGTAGAGGAACTGTCAGATTTAGAGTGTCTGGAAGGAATTGTTCCACAGCTGATAATTGGAGAAATGGCTTCATTGTTTTAGGTAGAGTGGAGAAACAAAAATTCCCTCAACATAGATTCATAAATGATCTGGAGAGAAATCACGATCTCGGTGACTAATTCTGGATCAGGTCTCAGGTTGATTTGTCATACAGTTTGACATACCTAACTTTGCATTGTGCTAGACGATCCGTACAGAATAAAACATTGTGCCTGTATAGTTTTCTGAAAGCAGCTGTAGTGGTTGAGTGTGAGTCAGGAAGTGTTCTGCCATGAACTCAGCAAGCCACTGTGTCTCAGTTGCAGCCTCCTGCCCCCACCCCGTTTATTGTATGATTAAGAGTACAGAGAAAAATTATGTGAATCACTTAGAACACTAAAACAAAATTACAAAATACTTTAAAATATTGTTAGGGTTATTTTTCTAAGAACTAATTTAACTCTGTATTAAAACATACTGCTGAATGTTTACTCTATAAATCCAAATGTAAATGGCTAGTATAATATCTGTGTACACCATAATGTATGCATTTCTGAGGAGTGTTAGACTCTCAAGATGTAAATGTTCATTGAGGTGGGCTGTCATTGAATTTCTGAAACCTTTGAAGAATTGTAGTTGAACCACTAGATGGCACTTTATTCTTTGGTTCTTTAGCCACAGAATAGAATCAAAGACACAGCTGGTATGTGTTTGAAATTATCTAGAATAAAATCATATGCAGCACTGTTACCATGTCCAAAATGTATGGATATTATTACTTTTTTTCTTATTGGATTCCATGTTCACACGCCTTTCTTCTAGGAAACAGTTATGATTATATTTGACATCTTTATGCGATTAGATTCATTCATGTAGGACTTTGATGTGTCCTGTATAAACAAAGTTCATACAATCATACATGTCTGAAGAAACTGGACAGAGATAATTTCCTATTGCATAATACCAGCACTCATAGGCATTCCGAGAAATTTGCAGATACGATCAGGACAGATCATTTATCCTTTGAATGAAATGCTTTTGGAATGCACTGCCACAGAATGTAGGGTGACCACTGTAATGAATTGGATGCCACATTATGATTTCCACTTTTTTGCTTTCTTTCCTGGCCCCCTACATAGAATGACCTTCCTAGACACTCAGAATAGCTTCCCTGGCAAAAGTGTCATGTGCTCAACAGAGATTCTTTCTCTCTGTTAGGGAAAGGTTGTTAATCCTTCCTGCCCCCTGCATCCTGGTAAGAATCTAGCCTCTAATTGCCCATGCTAATCTTCAGCTGGAAAATGAGCCCATTTGGAGCCTATAGGTAAGCACTGGCCATAAAGCTCCCTTCACAAAGAGCTCAGGTGTGCGTTTTTCCTGGACCATCTCAGCAGCAGTGGGTCTGCTGCTGATGGCTTATGTTTTCCCAGGGTGTGTGTGAGAATCTGGCCAATAGGATCCAATGATTAGATCAGGAAACTTGCATGTGAACTAGGAGCCAGTTTGGTTCGAGATGCACTGGGGTATTTTCTGTTGCTTTTCTTTGTTTGGCTACCATTTGTAATGCCCAGTGTTTTACTTCTGAACCAAACCCCATTGTTTTTTCTTGTTGAGTGGGAGTGTGCAGTTTCAGTTCCAGCCCAATTGCAGCAGTGTCCAGCTGTTCCAGTGTAAACTAGCCAGCTGCACAGAGCTACCTGTTGCATTGCATTGGCTTTTGGACAGTTCTTAATTACTTTGGTCTGAATTGATTATGTTGGCTTCCCAACAGAGAGCTGCTTATTAACTACTCGTGCTTTTTTGTTTTGCTTTTTCTGCTTCTAATGTAGCCTTTTGTTTAAAAAGTTTTAAGATTCTGCTGGAGTATAACATCTCAGACATAAGAACATAAAAGCATAAGGACATAAGAGAAGCCAATGTTGGATCAGGCCAATGGCCCATCCAGTCCAACACCCTGTCACACAGTGGCCAAAAATACCAGGTGCCATCAGGGGGTCCAGCAGTGGGGCCATCTGGGAAGCACCCTCCTTGTGATAATGGAGGCAGTGCCAAGGAGATTAAAGAGAAGGGGTGGTGGTGGTGGTCTGGGCCTCCTTGTCAAGGACCACCAAAAACTAGGCTGCTGGCAACAGATTACTGTACCACATTCATATACAGTTACCTAGAGTGGGTGGAAATGTAAAGGTGGTGCAGATTGATCTGCCACTCCCAAAAGGGGTTCCCTAGGTTGTCCCCTCCTGCTCCAAGCACCATGGTACTGCTACAGCCACTAGTTTAGTGGGAAGTAAGAATGATTAATACAAATGCAGAAAGAACAGGTCCATCAAAGGCTGTTAGCTGTGATGACTCAATGAAACCATCATGTTCAAGGGCAGTAATCCTCTGGATATCAGCGCTGGGGAGGAACAATGGGGGCTTTTTGGATGAGAATGTCTGACCACTGTAGAAACAGGATGCTAGACTAGATGGACGGCTGGTCTGATCTAGCATGGCTACTCTTATTTTCTTATCGGTTTGCTGTCATTGCCATAACACAGAATATCCACACTACTTCACTTCAGTACTGTGGCAGATGTGATGGTTGAAAATCCAGTCCCCTGTGCTAGACTTTGATCTCTGTGATCTTTAATATTTTGAATTTGAGCTATTTGCTTTTTTGAATAAATAGGAGGGGTGAAAATGGCATTGGGAGCTGAACTCTTGGGTTGGTAACTTTAGTGCTTGTTACAGTGCTTGTTGATACAGTAAGATAAGTTTTAGCCCTTTGTTAATATATTTAACACTATTAACTTGTTTAGTGTGAAAAGTGTAGCCATACCCTTAAATTGTTATCATAGTTTCTTGGATGATTGAATATTGTTTCTTCTTGTAGATGAACAGAGAAGTTCTGAGAACTCTGGAGTGTGGGACCAAAACCAAATAACTGTCATGGCAACACGAATATACTCAAATCAAACATTAGGGAATTTATGACTTGGAACAAAGGCCCTAGGCTTAACTTTGGTTTGGCTGGGTTTTGCCTTTCTGTATTGCAAAGTTTTCTTAATGGATATAGTGTTCTGTTTCATATTGTGGGAGAGTAACTTGAAAGCTGCAATAATAGCTGTTTTAGTCTCTTGGGTAAAAAAACCTCCAACCAATAACAGATCAACCTTTCCCCCCTCTCCTGCTGTGCATTTAGTAGAACAAGCCTTTGAAGTCTTCCAGTGATGTCTTTAGAATAAATATTTTGAAAATTAAAATATTCTACTCTGGCCCATCCCCAAATGATGGGAAGCTCCAGTCTGTCCTTAGGTACTCAACAGCTTCATTTCACCTTGCTGCTCAAAGCCGAATTCTTTTTTTGCCCAGACTTCTCTTTCTCTGGTTTTTCACTTTCAACTCTCCAGTTTTAGATTCTATCTCTCCAGCCATTTGCAGGAAGGTACACAACAGCTGCTCTTCACAGGAGATTTTAGCTACAAACTAGGTCCAGTAATAAGGAATGCACTAATTCTGTTGTAAAATGCAATGCAAGTACCTACATGTAATGCAAGTACATACACCCACACCTGTGTATCTTGTAAGCATGGGATTTTCTCTTTTTCCCATTGACCTTAGAAACTGCCTTACATGGGAACTTGGTTCTGTAAACTGTTTTCTGACCTGAGACTGGAAGTATGTGCATGTGTTTGTGTGTAAATAAGGATAGTTTTCCATTGTATGCTTCTGAATGGCTTAATGTTGCTTCCGTTATTACTACTATTTCATGCTTCCTGTTAACTATTCATTTTCATTGAGGTCTGAATATCTTCAAACCAAATTTCAGTTAAATTCATAGATTTACAGACTACATTAACCCCAAAGCTTTATTTATTTAGGATGTTTTAATCCCACTTTTCACCCGTGCTGGGGCCTTAAACCAGTTTACAGAATGAAAGAGGCAACAAAATATACTATTTGCAAAATATGCAAACTTTAATATTATTTTTAAGCAAGTAATGAGCCACAAGGATGTCCCAAACTTGGGTGATGGCTCCCCTGGCACATGCAGATGAAGCATGGCTGCTGCTGATTAGAGATTAGCCAACAAGGTAGATTCTTTTTGTGTTGCTTACAAAATGTCAACAGGAACTCATGGATGCTATCTGGGAATTTGTCTTCCTATAGTAATTCAATCAAGGAAGCCATGGCCTTCAGTTTGCAAGACCTGAGTAGTATTGTCAGTGATAGGACATTTTGGAGGTCATTAATTCATAGGGTTGCCATAATTTGGAAGTGTCTGGGAGTTGGGGTGGGGGGGAGAGAACCAGGAAGAGGCAGTCAGTCACCTGTATGCCACTGTTCCCTGCCATCAGAAGCAGCATATCCAGTCACTGGAAGGTTCTGAGGAAGCTTTACAAGCCCCACACTGACCAGCTCCATGCCAGAATGACACTGTGGAGGGTCAGGGCTACTAATGAGGCCCCTTGATGGGCAAGTCCCTCTAAACCAGGCTGGTGTGAAGATCGAGTTTTAAAAGATTATGCATGGAATAGAGCAGGTTGAGAAAGAAGTACTTTTCTCCCTTTCTCACAGTACAAGACCTTGTGGGCACTCAATGAAATTGTTGAGCAGTTGGATTAGAACGGATAAAAGGAAGTACTTCTTCACCCAAAGAGTGATTAATACATGGAATCCACTGCCATAGGAGGTGGCGGCGGCTACAAGCATGTACAGTTTCAAGAGGGAATTAGATAAACATATGGAGCAGAAGTCCATCAGTGGCTATTAGGAACTCTCAGTCTGGGGCAAGTGATGCTCTGTATTCTTGGTGCTTGGGGGGGCAACAGTTGGGAGGGCTTCTAGTGTCCTGGCCCCACTGGTGGACCTCCTGATGGCACCTGGTATTTTTCGCCACTGTGTGTCACAGAGTGTTGGACTAGATGGGCCATTGGCCTGATCCAGCATTGGCTTCTCTTATGTTCTTATGTGTCTGCAAATAAACAAGCACTGCACAAATAACGCAGACCACAAGTGCTCAAAAAGTTATGCACAAAACTCAATTTATGTGTCTGCTCCACCAGTTTTCTAGGAATCCCGATTTAAAGCTAAAAATACAATGTTGTAAATTGCGCACATCAAATTAGATTAATGAATGCTGATTGCAGTGAGAGAAGTATGTTCTACACATACCTGGAGAACTCTTTTGCTGAGTTCATATTTCCAGAAGGGAATATAGGGGAAATACAGTGAGAAAAATTCTTTCATCCCAAAATGCATTTCTTACATTTAGGCAGAGGAACCTGTCCTATTAGACAGCTGTATACTGGTTATTTGGCCAAATCCTTTTCTCTGTCTTAGTTCCTGCTCTGTATAAGGGAATTAACTGTACCTAAAGACTGTTTGTGTTTAAGGATTTTCTGCCCCAAACTTGCTCCTTGGCCTTGGATGTTACTCTCAGTATCTATTACAGAGAGAGGGGTTAGGGCTTTGGTGGGATGATCTGAATATGGGACAGCTTAGAAGGATGAAGCTTTGAGGACTGCCACAACTGGGGGCCACCAGCCTCCAGTGATTATTGGCCTAGAACTTGATTTCCAGAACTGAGAGGCCATGTTATGAAATATACTACATTTGTGAGCATTTATCTTTGTTTCCAAGGTACTTGTTCTAACAGCCAGTGGCAGTGTTATATGAGAGGGCATTCTGCTGAGATAGAGAAAGAGGAAGTGGAATTTCTTCATGATGCTGAGAAATGGAGTGCTAGAGTGTACATGCTAGGATTGCCAGCTTCCAGGTGGGGCCTGGAGATCTCCCGCTTTTACAACTGATCTCCAGCCGACAGATCAGCTCCCCCAGAGAAAATGGTTGCTTGTAAGGGTGGACTGTAGAGCATTATACCCTGCTGAGGTCCTCCCCCCGCACCCCAAACCCTGCCCTCCTCAGGCTTCACTTTCAAAATCTCCAGGTATTTCCCAGCATGGAGTTGGCAACCCTACCTGCTGTACTTTGGACTTGTTTATACAGAATAATGTATCATGCTGAGGCCTCTCCCTTCCTCAGACCCTGTCTTCTCTTAGACCCACCCCGAAAGTCTCCAGAAATTTTCCAACCCAGACCTGGTGTCAAACTCAAGTTCTTGTTTGCCATGGTTCACAAAGATCCTGGGCCTGCAAGTGGTTGGAATTCCAGAGGGTGTGTGTGTGAGAGTGTGAGAATAGCTCTGTTGTAATGGCGGTGACCTTTGGGCACTGCCTGTGCTTGCTTAGCTGTCTTAGATAACATAACAGTAGATTTCTGGTGGGGGCTGGTGTGCGTGAAAGTTAGGTGGGATGACTGGGGAGTATGATTGGACTGGATTAAAGGGGGGATTTGTTTGAACCTTGTATATCTTTGGGTTTTGGTGCCAGAACTTTAGTTATGACACAGCAAGAGTCTTAGCTAGGAACATCTTTATTAATAAACAAATCACTGCCAGAGAGTGTTGTTGAGAGTAACTTTGTCCAAGAGTCTGACACCTGGCAACCCTAGTACATGCACAACTATTGAATAACAAGCAGGGGTTTAGCAGCATGTTCTTTTCCTGAATAAACTGCTATTGTAATCAATTGTGTGAGGTAGATGTACTGGATAACTGAATCCAGGATACTATTGCCCAGGGTCATCCAGTGACTTTATGACTGACATGGGGCCTGAATTTCATTCCCCAGTTCCACATAGACTTACCACATTATTTAATATTGAAATATAGTGTTCACTAACAGATACAAGCATAACAGTAATCTTGATTTAATATATTACAAGGACAGTGCATTATTGTAAAGCTCTGTTAATGTTCTGATGTAACTATTTCTTACAGTCTCACAATATGTTCCTTATTTCAGGCTTCTTCTGGGTGGCAACTCTAATGGAATGCTAACTTCTGGGTGGATTATGTTCAATTTATGTAGCTCTCACTTTATTATTGGGGCATGACTAGATATATTTTTAGTGCTTTTAGAAAATCTGGGATCTTTTTGTCTGATTTCAGCTCTAAACCATTTCCAGACTTGTGGAAATTTGTTAATATTAAAGGCTGTGGTTTCCAAGATAATTATAAAAGACAAGAATTTCTTTTTTTATTAAAAGCATTCCCAATTTGATATGATTTGGTTTCTTTAAATCTGTGCATTCAAAATAACTTTCCTCCTTGAACTAAATTTTGAATGAACTTGTTTTGAATGTTTTATGAAAGGGTTGACATTAAATATATCAAGTATGTTCTTGTTAGTTCTTGTTGGTTAAATACATGGATGAAGGAGAAGCATGTACACAGCTAAAAGTATTGGAATGCAGCAAGGTCTCTGGTAGAACTGCCATGCTATTCCTCCATTTTAAAACCAGCTTGCCTTTTCAGCTAGGTCATTGGCTTCGAAGGTCATTGGAGGTAATTGGCTATGCCATTCAGCTTCGAAGGTGGTTTGTGATCACAGTCACAGTAGTACATAGTCTTCCAGCATTTTAGCAGTCTCTTGTTGAATTCTGTTCTTTGTGAATAGTACTGGCATCTGAATCTGATATGTTTATGAAAAGAAAGTAATTTCCCACCTTCAGTTTCCTACAGCATGTATATAGTTGTTTGATAATAATTAAGTGTTGTCAAGTCACAGCTGACTCAGGGTTTTAAAGGCAGGAGTTGGTTTGCCATTGCCTGCCTCTGTGTAGCAACCTTACACTTCCTTGATGGTCTCCCATCCAAGTATTATCCAAAACCAACCCTGTTTAAGCTTCCAAACTCTAT
Source organism: Gekko gecko (assembly GCA_029375565.1). Lineage (NCBI taxonomy): Eukaryota > Metazoa > Chordata > Lepidosauria > Squamata > Gekkonidae > Gekko > Gekko gecko. Next base: position 114,019,322 of record JAPDNY010000008.1, read on the forward strand.
ACAGTTCATTAATACTTCACTGTAAGTATTTCTAAAGATAATCAAACAGTTCCTCCATTTACAGAAGGTTTTTAATTGAGGTTTCATATGGCAAATACTTCAGTTGTTGTATTTTTAAAACCCCACATTACATTTCTGAGTAGACAGGAGGCTGTTAATTTATTGCTGAGTATTCAAATGCAGTCTTGTTTTCCTTTTTGAATAGAGAATGAAACTGTGTTTAAGGAAGTGTTCACGCATCAGATATAAAAAGCTATTGCTACTAAGGATAGCTTAAGAATGGTTAGTTTTCATAGAGCAGGACCACCTGCCTTCTGTTGCTTGTTTTGTTTGGCTAGTATCTACAGAAAGCCAATTTCCCAGGCTTTTTGCAAAGAAGAGAGGGATGTTTTACAACATCATCTGTATGATTTATGGATGGAGGGGGAAGAAGAGCCTTTTAGTGTAACGGGCTCAGTCCTGCCTTCTGTTGGAGGAGCCACTGTTGTGTTGTGAATGAGGAGCAGAGGTGGGTCTAGTTCTTAGTGGACAAGCTCAGCCTTGCACTTCTGGCTTGAGACCTCATTTGGAAAGAAGGGCCAATTTGACTGTGCTATGCACAAAGAGTTGCGTTGCTTGTGTCCACAAATTCCTTTGTGCCTTCCCAGACAGTGCTATTCTGCTTTGAAAATATGTCTTCCATTTTAGGGTTGCCAGAACCTCCATGGCCACTGGCTCATAGTGGGATAGAGTTGGCAGTTCTAAGCTGGGAAGCTCTTGGAAATTTGAGGGGGTACAGCCTTGGGAGGACAAGGATCCTACAGGGGTACAATGCTATAGAGTCCACGCTCCAAAGCATCTGTTTTCTCCAGGGGAACTGATCTCTGTAGTTTGGAGATGAGCTGTAATTCGAGGTGATCCCCAGGTAGGAATGGGCACGAACCAGTTCACAACCCAAAATTTGACCCAAACTCAGCTGGTTCAGAGTTTACAAACCACTGTTCGAGGAAGGCACTTTCCCCGAACATTTGCCAGGCTTGTGGCCAGTGCGAAAGGGGGAAGAAAAACTGAAGGGTTAAATGGCTGTCAGGCATTTAAAACAGCTGACAGGTGGACCGCCGAGCTGTTAGGTTTAAATGGTAAAAAGCCATTAAACGCTTTGGTTTTGCTCCCCCTTAGAAGGGGAAGTGAAACCGATGGGTTAAATGGTTGTCAGCCGTTTACCCCTTCCTGGACATTCCCGCCTTTCTCCCGGCCGTGGTGAGCCACGGCTGGGAGAAAGGTGGGCCTGGACTCACTGGACCAACTTGGTTTGGATGGGGCACTTTTGGGTTGGTCCACGGTTCAAACCAAACCACTTTTTGTGGGTTTGTGCCCATCTCTATCCCCAGATTCCACCTGCAGGCTGGCATACCTACTTCTATTAGTAATTCCTTCCACTTGCCTAACAACCAATTTGAAGTTCAAGTTTAGAACAAATAAGCGCTGATAAATTTTCCTGACATTTTTACAAACTGTGCTATTCAATGTAAATATTTGTGATAATGCCACACACACACTTCCACTGTATTTATTACAAAGAAGTGTTCATAACTTGTGTGGGACAATCCATAATTATGCAGAGGTCTTTGTGGACTTTGTTCTCTTTGAAAGGTTTGGAATTATTTATGTGGTATGTGGTTCTTCAGCATCTTTGTACTTTTAATTAATTCAAAGGTGAGATGAGGGCACCAGTTATTCCATCTCTGTGCTGTTTAAACAAAATACTTGTAATAATAAGCAGCTAAAATCCGACGGTTGATGTTTCTAGGACAACTATTTAATGTTTAATTTGCACCAACAGTGTGATTAATTGGCACTGTAGAGATTTTATCCCTATTGTCAGTAGGACTGAATTTGCTTAGATTAACTGGGATGGGGGCTATGATTTGGTCAGTACTAAATAGGCTAAATAGAGGCAATATATTATTCATCTACCCATTTCCTATCTCATCCTTCATCCAGGAGCTCAGTGCAGTAAACGTAGTTCTCCCCCCACATTTTATCCTCACAGCAGCCTTGAGAGGAAGGTTAATATGGCTGCCACCCTCCAGGTGGTGGCTGGAGATCTGGGATTACAACTGATCTCCAGACTACAGAGATCAGTTGATCTGGGGGAAATGACCACTTTGGAAGGTGAACTCTATGGCATTGTACCCCATTGAAGACTCTCCCCTCTCCAAACCCCGCCCTCCTCAGGCTCCACCCCCCCAAATCTCTAGTTGTTCCCCAACGCAGATATGGCAACCCTTAAGGTTGGACGGAGAGAAAAGGACTGATTCATCCATTGAGCTTCACAGAACACTGGGGTTTGAACTGGGATTTCCCAGGTCCTCGTTCATTCCAACACTCTACTTAGTAATGGGCACAGAGTAGACCATGGACCTAATTTTTCCATGCACCGGGGCCCAATTCATGGTCTGTGAGCCTGGTCTGTGCCATCCAGCCAACACAGACCTCCCACAACTCCAAGACCCTGCCAGGAGGTTTGTAAGGTCCATGTCAGTGAGTCTTGCAAAAGCCATTTAAAGGGAACAAATTCCCTTTAAATGGCTTTTGCAAAGCTGCACAACATGTGAGTGAAGGCCAAGCAGTGACTTCACCTGTTTCCAGTTCCGTTTGCTTTGTAAGCTGCATGGTGTCATGGACCAAACAGACCACTACCAGGTCTGTTAAATGTGGAGGTTCATGATCCAGGGGTTTGTGAACCCTATGAACCTCTGAACCTCAACAGACAGCTGTTTTTGTGGGCTATGTCCACCCTAACTCTAATCACTACACAATCCTTCAAGCTGCATTTGCCACATGATTGGATTTGATGATGCCTCCTACACATAATTTCTTAAGTACGCATAGCAATGAAGTGGCTCTCTATCCAAGAAGGGTCCTAGAAAACTTACCAGTTTAGATTTTATAAGAATATTTTATGAGTGGGTTTAATTTTCCAATTTTAGCTCCCCCCCTTCCTTTGCTTTGACAGGGAACAAATCAGCATGAAGTCAGAGTTCAGGAATGTTAGGGATTTCCTGAATGCAGTGGTGTTATTTGTATACCAGGCGCCTGCTTTCAGCTGTAGCAGAAGAGAGCGAGTTTTATCATTTTATTTACTTAGATTAACTAAAATGATATTTGGATATTTTTTAAGCTGTGGCTTTTAAAAATGTTTTTGTTGCTTGCTTATCTTTGTATGGCCATTTCCACGTGGGTTATCTGTTTCAGGTTCAATACTGATGAGAAGATTCCCCCCCATGTTTTCCCACAGCATTTTGGTACATTTGTGTACCTCCCAGTAAAACGTGGATGGCTTCCATGTAGGTAGGAAAGTGCATGATGGCCCTTTCACTCCCCTTTTTTTGGGGGAGGGGGCACTCCTTGTTTAAGAATTGACAATTGATATATTGTTATAACACCATAACAACATATGTAACAGGTTCTTTGACTTCCCTGCTTTCTTATTTTAAAGAAAGTCTCCTTTGCAGCAAGATCTGTACAAGAGATAAGGGTGGAGATTTGCTTTTTTAAAAAAAATGAAAGAAAGCTGAGAAGCTTTCAGAGACACTGTTAGACATATTGGTATAGCATTATATTGGTATAATTATATTCAATTGCTGAGTTTTTAAAGATTTGAAAAATCCTCAATGGCCAGTGAATGGGGATCTGGTGGCAGACTGGGGAAGGGAAACTGTTGGGAAACCTGCCACATGGGCTGTATCAGCAGTCTATCAGTAATGGGGAAACCTTTGTTGTTCACACCGGTAGGGTATAAAGAGCAACCTGAAGAAATGAGATGAAATTTTGAAGTAAAAAGCTTCTGCTCAAGTTTCATCTTATTTTTCCGAAGCACATAAGATTTCCATTGTGGGCAGGTCTAATATTGCAACAGGTGTGACATTTTATATACCAGCAGTGACAATCCACATATTACAGTGAAGTTCAGAAGGAAGTAACATGGTGAACAGAAGGAGCATGCATCAGGATTCAAATGCCCAGAGAACAATGAATGTCTTTCAACAATAACCTCTGACTCAAAATGTGAAGGGACCCTCTGACATCAGCTAGCACAATTTTTCTTTTTTTGAATGCAGATATTTTTTAAACAGAAGAAGTCCATCTAATTTTATCCTTTAATTATAAAAGTGTATTTATTTTTAACATTTATATCCTGACCTTTGGTGACTTGCTGTCAAGGCTTAATGTTCCTAAAAAAACAGCCGAGTCCTAGTTGCAGATCAGTTCTGTTTCCTACTCTCTCCTTCTGCAGAATAGTTTTGGGTTTGTTTTTTTTAACAGAAAATGCAAGTAAGCAGCCAGGGAGCAGTTGACCAGGCAGGCTGATGTAATGGAGGTTGTTCTCTGTTTTGTGTAGGATGGTTAGTTACTATGCAGTGTTAAATACTATTGTTTAGCATTTCCAACATTGGCCTATTACACACACAGTTTACTGCAGATTTTCCAAGCAGTCAAGCCTTTGAACTTGACTTTGTTTTCTGTGTCTGCCTTATGCAACATTCTTTTTTCTCCAGTGCATTTATTCTGCAGCTAACCCCACAGTTTTCTTAATTGGGATGGGAATGTCACTTGTGATGCATGCGGGGTGGTGTCCAAAGCTTTTTAAATTTACGCAGCTATCCTATTGCAGCTGTGCTGTAGCATCAAGTAAGCCTCTTCCATTTAAATCCTCATGGTTCAGTTCCTTGAATGAAAGGGAGCATAAAGAAACCCAGGGAAAGGGGAAAAATCATCTTGAAACTGACAAAACTACTTTTGAAACTGACTAGAGCAGCTGTGAAGCCCCATTTTCCATATTGCCAAGCTCTAGGGGATTCTCTGTTGTGTTATCCTCTGTGGAAAAATGGAAAATGATCACCTCCCTCTGCCATCCCCTCTTTCGTTGCCATATAAGCACCATTTTGAATTCCCCCCCATAGTTTAATTTTTTAAAAATAAGTGGTATGAAATTAACAATAAAACGTTAATTTAAATCCACCATAGGCAAGAGAGTGCACAGATCTACACGCACTCATGGGCAGGAGGCTGGAGAGAGTGAAGGGAGAAGAGGGGTGATTCCCTCTCCGTTCCAAGTGAACTGCAGACGTTTCAAGGATGACTCATGCCCAAAGTGGAGAAACTCATCCGCTAGACCCTGAGAGCAGATGGGGGAGTGAAATGAATAGGGGAGCTGTGGGGACGCTGAGATGCGGGGGGGAGAATGCTTGTTGAACAACTTGGTTGGCCCCTTCTGTGCATACACACACACACATGTTGGCTGAGCACTGGATACTGTGCCTGCTGCTTGATCGATGGCCAATGACCCGATGCTCGTGTGTCCCCCCTCCTCCCTTTCAGAGTTTGCCAAGGAGGCTGCTTGGAGAGCTACCAGAAAAGCACACTTAGCAAAAGAATTGCAGGGGATCACAAACTCGTGCACAACTTTTTTCCTTGTCATTTCACTTTAAAAAAAAAATCAGTGATCTGAGACTAGCAATAGTCTCATATCGCTAGTCTCATACCACTTGTAAAAAAAATTAAAACAAGGGAAAAATTTATAAGTGGAGCTTGTATGCTGAAGTGGGGAGGATGGTGGAAGGTGCCAAGTGGGTGGAATGATGCGGGCGGGAGAGTGGGCTACGAAGGGCAGCAGAATGCTGGCAAAAGGATGTGTGTGGGAAATCTGAGGGAATCTGTGCACTTTTGAATTACCTTTGGCATGGAAGCAAAACAAGGACAAATTTGGCACAAAAGTGATCTCAGAAAACCCAGGAAAACAGTGGCCAGGAAGTGAACTGAGCGCTGAAGGGAGGAAAATCAATGCAGAATGAATGAAAAAGAAAGCCTGATGGACATGCATGGTGAAAGCAAGGGAAAACACCCATGTGTAATAGGCCATCAATAAATGTTGCTCTCATTTTAAAAGAGAACATTCAATTATTTTTTCTTTATCTTAGAGGTTCCTTACAGATGGTGTTACATGCTTTTCTCTCCTTCTCCATTTTATTTTGAAAACAGAACTATGAAGTTGGTTAGGTAGAGAGAGAGTGACTGGCTCAAGCCCATTCAGTGAGTTTCATGGTGAGTGGGGATTTTAACCTAGTTCTCTTAGTTCCTAGTCCAACACTCTACTTTCTATGCCATGCTGTTGCTTATGAAACCCTTTCCTTAGGAGCCCCATGTACCTGTCCCCAAGGGCTGCTGCAGAGGGTTGAAGGAAAAATTCAATTTTCTGTGGTTTACCTTTGTTTCAGTATGAATCCTCACAGTCTTGCACCCATTTTCTAAAAAGTTTCTATGCCTTTGAGAGCATATGTTTCTTTCATCTTATGTTCAGCATCTCAAGCAGCATTAAGCTTCTTAATTATTTTTCTTTCAGATATATAGCTGTGCTTGCATATGAAAGTACTGTAGTTTGGAATCCTAATCCTAGCTATGGAGTTAAAAGGTAAAGTTTTCCCTTGCTCGAGAGCTAGACGAATCTGACTCTGAGGGGCGGTGCTTCTCTCCATTTCCAAGCTGAAGAGCCAGCGCTGTCTGAAGACGTTTCCATGGTCGTGTGGCTGGCATGTCTAAATGCTGAAGTGCACGGAACACTGTTACCTTCCCACCAAAGCAGTACCTATTTATATACTTGCAATTTCTTGCTTTAGGTTGGCAGGAGCTGGGGCCAGAGAAGGGAGCTCACTCTGTCACATAGCACTAGGGTCTTGAACTGCCAAACGACAGTTCTTCTGGTCTGCAGCTCAGCGTCTTAACCTCTGAGCCACCGCGGCTCTAACTATGGAGTCACTTCCACATCAAAAGTTCTTGGTTCCTATTTTCACTGCGTGCGTATATGTCTTAATCCACAGTTGACTGGTTTTTCTTGTTCATTTTTGTACTTTAACGGAAATAGTAGTTTACTCTCTCTCTCTATTGACTTCATCATCCAAAGTTTTGTAAATATTTTGTGAATATTATTCTGCTGTGCTCCCTCTAGGCTTTTCTACAAACTGAGAAAGATGCAGCAGTTGAAACCCTATAATCCATTTTTTATAGTTCAGTTACTCGAACATTCTGTTGTAGTCTAGCAAAAGGAGAGGGGCTGTCTCTAGCATGTCCTCTTTGTGAGTTTTTCAGGGGCACAGAAGCCGCCTTTACTGCAGATGCCCTACTCATCCTGCAAGTGATGATGACATTATGATGGCAGTTGAGTTCAGAATATCAACCATTAGCAAGCAGTACAGCTAGTTCTACATTTAAGAAAATTCTTATGTGCAAGACAACATGCAAAGGCAGGAGGATGTGGGAAAGCTATGTGCTAGCATTATGATTCTGGTCTGTTACTGCTGATAAAAGAAACTGGTCTGCATAAATCATTTTCTAGATCATATCTCAGGAATCTGCATCTGGTATAATGAGCAGCCTTTGTAGTCTGTGTTTTATAGAAACTGTTTAAAATAGTTTTTGGTGCTTGCTTCTCCAAATTTCATAACTGCAGGTACTCTTTTTATTTGTTTTTATTTTATTTTATTAGATTCATATACCGCCCTCCCCAAACAGGCTTGTTGTCTTGTCATTAAGATTTCCCCCCATTTTGGTAAAGTCAAAGTGGCATGTACATAGATAGTGGACCAGCATCATTAAAGACTATAAAATTTACAAAATAATTTCTAAAAAGCTCCTTAACTTTTGTTTTTATTGGAAATATTTATGACCCGCTTTTCTTGAAGTTTGCATAAATAGAAATGAGCATATTTGACTAATTAAAAGTTTTGTTTTTGAAGAAAAGCTAATCAGCTTTCTTAAAATGCAGTGCAAGTGTATGCATCTTGTACATATAGTTGGCTGCTGCTGCTGCATACCTTTCACCCTTAGGTTAGGCTTGCCAACTCAGTGTTGGGAAATATTTATTTTTATTTATTATTGATTAGACTTCTGTTCCACCCTTTCCCAAAGGCTCAGGGTGGATTACAACAATAAAACAACAATTGGATATATAACTACGTAATTTATAAGGTAATAAAAGCAGACACTGGCCATTTGTAAATAATAAAATATAAAGAAGTGGATAAGTTCCAGGCGGACCAACAGAACAAGATCAGGAGAAGGCCTCCCTGAACAAGACTGATTTGTAAGCCCTGCAAAAGCTCAAAAGGTCCCACAGGGCTCAAACCACATCTGGCAAGGCATTCCACCAGCATGGGGCCAAGGTAGAAAAGGCCCTTGTCCTTGTGGTAGCCTAATGGACCTTTCAGGGGCCTGGTGCCACCAACAAGTTGCATGATGATGAACACCCTGTACGAAGGAGATTATGAGGAGAGAGCCGATCATTCAGATATGACAGTCCCAGACTATTTAGGGCTTTAAAAGTGAGTACCAGCACCATGAGGAGCTGCGGTGGCTCAAGTGGTTAAGACACTGAACTGCAGGCTGTGGAAGGTCAGTAGTTCAGCAGTTCAAGACCCGTGAGTGCTGCATGACGGGGTGAGCTCCTGTCTCCAGTTCCAGCTCCTGCCAACCTAGCAGTTCGAAAGCAAGAAATTGCAAGTAGATAAATAGGTACCACTTCAGTGGGAAGGTAACAGCGTTCCGTGCGCCTTGGTGTTTAGTCATGCCGGCCACATGACCACGGAAATGTCTTCGGACAGCGCTGGCTCTTCGGCTTTGAAACGGAGATGAGCACCGCAACCCTAGAGTCGGATTCGACTGGCTTTCGAGCAAGGGAACCTTTACCTTTACCTTTACCAGCACCATGAACTTGATCTGGAAATAGATATGTGCATCCCAGGCAGCACAGGATGGATACGGGCATCCCAGGTTATACCAGCCAACAATCCGGCGGCTGCATTATGAACTACCTGAAGATTCCGGAATAGCCTCAAGGGTAGCCCTGGAGATTTTGATGCTGGAGCCTGAGGAGGGCAGGGACTTCAATGGGTTATATATAATGCCAGAGAATCCACCTTACAAAGTGGCTATTTTCTCCAGGTGAACTGATCTCTGTTCCTTGGAAATCTGTTGTAATTCCAGGGGCTCCCCAGCCACTCCCTGGAGATTGATAGCCCTACCCTTAGCTCCTGATTCTTCTTTGCCTACATCATATGTCCCTCTTTTTTCTGAAGTCATTTTGTCATCCCATGTGTACCATGTTGAAAACAAACCTTAATAAAATGGTATGGTCTACTCCAGGCATAATGAGATTTAGAAACTTAAGCAGGAAACTTCTGCCTTTTTCCCTGCCATCTTTGTGTTTCTAGGTAACATCCAGCATGACTGCTCTACCCAGATGAAAGAGGATGTCTGTATTTTTGTGATTTTACAGGTGGCACCTAATGATGAAGCTGTGGTAACATTGCTTTGTGAATGGGCTGTGAGCAGTAAAAGATCTGGCAAGCATAGGGCAATGGCTGTTGCCAAGCTATTGGAGAAGAGGCAAGCTGAAATTGAGGCAGAAGTAAGTTGCCTTATAGTGTGCTGAATGTGGGTGGGGAGATATAACTCACTTAAGATGAAGTCCCATTGACTTGAAACAACACTTTTAAAATAAAGTATTAACATAACCAACTTGTTATGGTTCACCGATTTTAGTTTTCTACCTCAGACAGAGTGTAATACTGAAACTTGTTTGTTGATGGATGTCATCTGGGTTTTCCAGATTACAGATTGCGTGGGTCAGGGGGAAGGGTATCAGTTTCATTGATGTAGAATTCTACACTGATTGGTTTTTCCTCATCTGTTTTTATCTTTGTAGAGATGTGGTGAGGCAGAAGTATTGGATGAAAAGGAATCTATTTCTTCAGCATCAGTTGCCGGATCCAGCCTTCCTGTTTTCCAGAATGTGTTCCTTAGGTTTTTAGATACCCAGGCTCCCTCATTATGTAAGCATCACTTCAGCAGGATGGATCTGCTTGTACAGCTGCTGAATTGATTTTGCTTCATTATTGTTTTTCATCTTGGAATATTCCCCTTTTCTCCTACTTCAGCCTTGCCTACAAACATTTTATGTGTATGTCTTCAGTGATCCAGAGCATTCTTTTGGGAGCAGAAGCATTTTGGTCTGTTGGTTTTGCCCCAAACTAAATTTTAAGGAATTTGGTCATCTGCAATGTGTAACAGGCTAAGGAAAAATATTTTTAGCTTGCATTACCTCAAGGGCTACAATGTGTTGTTAAAATGATAAACTCTTTAAAGTGTGAGCCCCCAAACAAGAAGATGTTAACTAAAATCAAAACACTACCCTTAACCCAAATGTCCTGCAGTATATCTCAGGATTGTTTGTACCTATGTGGTCATGGTGGCACATTTCTGGGCCATTGTGGTGTTCGCATGATTTACAGTGGTTGTATATGAGTCCCCCACTTGGAGGTGCCAGTTCATACAATGACTGCATGTCTTTGGAGCCTACGGTGGCCCCATATGCACAAGATTATTGAGAGTGAACTATTGTAAAAATTATAATGGGATAGAGGAAAAGTGGGGAAAACTCCCTGCAAATATTTTTAAGTCTTTGCTTATGGAGAGGTTTACTTAATGATCTGTTATCTGTTCATTAGAACATGAGATATTATATCTATTCTGCTCTGATTGTCTCTAAACAGATTGGAAACTTATAGTGCTCTCCTTCCAAGCCCGTTAATTTAAGTGGACTTACAAATGTGAAACTCTGTTTAGGATGGAACTATCAATTCCTGACAATCCCTTTGGATTTTTTTTCTTTGTTGTTGGTACCTGCTGCAGCAAGGATAGACTTTCTGGTGGGTTGGGGAAGGTTTGCTATAAGGTAGCCACATTGCTCAAAAGTACAAGGACTATTTTTGCAGAAATATAGTTACGACACTGGTAGTAACTACTTTTACTTTCTCAGCCAACCACTCTTTAACAGTTGTTCTAAGGAAAAGATAATATTCTTATGCTGTTAAAAGAAGGTATTAGCGTGAATCACTGAAGGAAAGGGGGGGATAAAGGAGCAGAAATGATGTGCTACTTTACCCATGACCCATTGGTAACTGCAGCACATTATCCAGCACAGTTATTTTTATACTTAACCTTACTGACCAGTCACAAATACATCCTAACCAAACTGCTTGATCACTGCTACTGGGAGTATGATGAATGGGTGAAAACTGAGGAACCACCCTGCCATCTCATCAGCCCAGAGATGGAAGTCCTACAACTGTTCTAAAAGTTTTGGTGTTGGACAGTCTAGCATGCAATTTATACTGTATTTTTGAGAGCTGAGGCTTCCTGTAAGTTAGGTTGCAAAAAAACCCAGAAACCCCTCATAATGAATTGGACCCCTTCAAGATAATCCATTTACATTACAAACTACTACTAGAGTTACCGTGTTATAAGGTTGCTTGAGCGTATCATGTATATGTCTCAAGATGGACACTTTTCAAATAGTTACAAATTCTTTTTCATTCACATTTTCATTCACTTTACAGAGGGCCTTCAACTGAGGTTCTGCATGCTAGACTGTCCCCCCCCCTTTCCTTCAGTGATTCACGCTAATACCTTCTTTTAACAGGCTATTTCTGTTGAGGAGAGGGAGATGGATCTATTTTACTTGGAATGGCTCACTAAACCCAGGAATCTCAGATTCTTAAAACAGTGTTAGTTTGTGTCTCCTCAATCTCCTCACGTCATGAACATGGTATTCTCTGAGGTAATCTAAGCTGTCTATCATGGTATACGTAACCCAGTTCTGCCATTCTATAGGTGCTTGAGTCCTAACTACCTAGCTTTATTGATGTCTGATCCCTCTCTATCTAGTTTTGTCATTATTGTTCTTTTCCCCGCACATGTCCCCCATCCTTATCTCGCTTTGACAAATCCACAGCCTCCCATTGACTGAAGACTGTAGAGATTTTCATACATGGCAGGAGATCAGGGACTGACTATGATACATGGAGAACACAACTAGACACTCTCTGTCACTGTCTAATAGAGAACATAATGTGTTTGTATAGTCTTTAAACTCTCATTAAGGTTTGACTGTATAAAAAATTTCTGTTATCTGCCACCAAATAACTCATTGTGTAGGTTTTGTTTAAAATGCTGCTGTAGTCTTCAGGAAATAAATCACATCTAACTTTTATTGATAGCTGACCCAAACAGTGAATATGAGAAGATGGAATTTGTGAACCTGGTTCTGCTTTTCTGTGAATTTATACGACATGATGTTTTCTCCCATGATGCTTACATGTGCACTTTAATATCGCGAGGAGACTTAGTCACTGCAGCCTCTCGATCACGCTCGCCAACGGGAGAAAATGTGGATGAACGCTATTCTAAAGAGCAAGATGCCAAAATGGAGGTAAGATATGTGTTTGTGTATGTTTCCCTCTCTGTGGGATTTTGCTTGGTCAAAAAATACAATTTAAAAGTCAATGTCCTTCTTTTACAATAAAACTTTGCTCAACATTGGATTATTACCTGATTTATTTCTCAGATTCTCAGTCTTTCCCTCTTGTAGCCTGTTGAATTATGTCAGCCTTGCATTAGGCAAGTGGTGTAGGGGACCAACTGCAGCATGGCTGCTTCCTAAATCACCAAGGTAGCTTGGGAAGCCCTGGGCTTCATAAGAGAAGCTCATGCTGCTGCTCCTGCCCACGATCAGGGTTGACCTAGTTTCTGCAGTTCCTTCTATGTGTTTTGGGCTTACATTAGTAATACTGGATATTAGTTTACAATTATGCATCTGTGGGACCATGGAAATAGCAGTTTCCTACTTTTGAAGTATTTCTGTAAGGTTGTGTGGCTGATAATATAAAATATGCAGTGGACATTAGCCATATATGAGTGGTATATCCTCAGGGAGTATTCATCACCCTAGAGAAGTCATGGTGGTTTTGCTGCAGCTATTTTCAAGTCTGAAGTAACACTGAACCTTCTAGCAAAGGAGAATATTTCCTGAGAGATCCACCCATGTTCCTGTGAGAGGCGTTGTCCCTGAGTCTGTTATCTTTATTTTATGATCAAAAAACCAAACAGGGAAAATACACAGTACAGAATTGCCAAAAAACAAAAATAACTGTGTACAGAAATGTCAAAAATATTTGTAGAATACTTTTTATATAAAGTGTCACAAAGAGCTTATGATTACAACAATATTATGACAATTACTTGAGCATGACTTTGAAAAGGCTTACTTTGATAGTTCATGGATTGGTAGCACAAATATCTTTGTTCTTAATTGAAACAATAAATTGTATTTTGCATTTTAAGTGGGATTATTTTATTTTACCAGTTTGTGGCCAGTCATTCAGGGCTTGCGTCATACTCTGACTGGTGTTTCTTTTTCTCTTTGGTGATCACTAGGAGCATAGTATTATGGAACATATGTACATTGACTCTGGAACCACTAATATTTTTGATGACGTAGACAAGAATGACTTTAAAACAGACTTTGGTTCGGAATTTCCAGTAGGTTTAACTTCTGGTTTTTGTTTTTCAAGACACATTTCCTCATTATTCTACATGTACCAGCATGATCTGACACTTAGGACGCATTCTAACCAACATTTTTTTTCATACCTCTCAATAGTATCAAAACATCTCACTTCTGTTCTCCATAGTCAACTTTCCCTCTTTGGAATAGCTTCACATTTTTAGGTTTACGAAAGCTGCCTCATCTGTTTCTACTGTGTTCAAATTGCCAATGTCATAAACATATCAAAAGCAATCAAGCATGATTTCATATTTTTATACTTACTAAGCTTACTATCTTTGAAGACTTTTGCTTCTTAAAAATGTTAATTTTGTTGGAGCTTTTTTGATGCTGCCTGTTGGTCCTAGTCCCTTTCCTATTCATTAAGAGTATGTGGATAACTAAGAGAACTTTGGCACCACACTGTCAATAAGCAATCATAACAAGGTCCTAAAAAATATTCATAGCCTTATGTGATCTCTTGCAATAAGTACTAGTGCGGAGTCAGTTCTGGTGATCAGAAGGGCAAAGTTGACAAAGATGAATGTTTTCCCACTCTGAAAACATACAACACTTTCAAAAATCAAAGTATTAACACATTTCTATAACATGTTCCAAAAAGAGTAGTATGAACACAGTCCTCCTAACTTATTTATTTAGGTATTTTTAATGCAGCCTATGATGCCCCTGTCCTCTTCCCTCCCTCAGAAGCAAGATTTCCCCTCTGTTCTTCTATCTCTGTTGTGACTGTGAGCCACCCTGGTTGTCTGTTTTCTTCTTTCCTGAAGAATTCTGGCTGTCCTACCCTGTCACAGTACAATATTTTGATTGTTTGCTCAGCCCCAGGAACCTGAGGGAAGGAATAGGAGCCCCCTTTAACTTGAACAACTTAAGTGGCACTCAAGAAGTTTTTATATTCCAAATTAACAAAATATTTTATTCAACATAGAGGCAAAAGGTCAGGTGAAATTGGGGGTAAAATTTCTGAGGTAACTCAACTCTGAGGTAAAAATCAGTACAAGCACAGACTTTAGTTCTTATGATTCAGGCTCATGAGAGTTTCTTAAGCTTTTCACAGTGACTTAAATCTTTATGTTGGGAGGCTTTTGTTCTAGTGTTTTCCCCAAACACTTCAGTACACTTTCTTTGAGTATTCTCTGACTCTTTTGGTTTCCAGAAGGCTGGTGCGCTCTTTCCAGTACCCAAACCCCTTCTCTTGAAACACCAATATTCTTGAGTTTGTAACTGACTCTTAATGTATCTAAAGGCTATTTCTAACCACACCAGATCAGAGATCTCTGCACTCTTCAAAGCTAACTCCCTGTGTGACTGGGTAGGGAAATTCTCCTCTCACTAGAAGACCTATCCCCTTTCTTTGGCCCAAATGGGAGTCTTCGCCTACTTCCCAAAATTCCTTGCCAACTTCCCCCCAGTTCTCCACCTGTGTTAAACTGCTCTTATCGAGGGCTGAAATCAGACTTCTCCTCAGCATCTAGTTCAGAAGTCTTTTTCTGCTCAGCTGATGCTGACTGGTGAGATCTCTTGGAACAGTCTGTCACTCAAGGCTCTCTGGCCCTGTGAAGAATTAACCCTTCACAGTCATTTATCTGTTTACACAGCACTTCTAAGCTTTTAAAAGTACAGTCCATCACATCACCTCTCCATAGTCCTACTTGAGTAAAAACATCTTATGATGATCATAAATTAACAGCAACAAAGCACAACACAAAACAGCATAATTTTGAAACTATTTATCAATTTCCCCAGCCTCTCCCGCCAAGCAAATGTGGTACTTTAGTGCTGAAACGCGTATTGAAGAATTAGTGGAATGAATATCCTACTGTGCAGGCTTTATCTCAAAAACATACCAAGAGTGGATAGCTAAGCATGTTTTCTTGTCATTAGTAACTATAATTTAATCCCTTTTATCCCCCTACTTCATATCCAGGAGCATCCCATGTTAACTAATCTAGGAGCTTACTTCTGGGAAAGGTTTAGTAACGTGGGGTTGTATACGCTTATTTTCAGTAGCATGGAGGGAATTCACACAGTGGGTATGATCTTAAAAGCACACTTATATGAAAACTTGATGGGTTTCAGTTAGGGTGTTCCCAGCCTCCTGGAATTACAACTAATCTTCAGACAACAGAGATCAGTTCCCCTGGACAAAATGGCTGCTTTGAAAGGTGGACACTGTATCATTATATTCTGCAGAGGTACCTCCCCTCCCCAAACCCTGCCCTCTCTAGGCTCCACTCCTCCAAATCTCCAGGTATTTCCCAACCCGGAGTTGGCAACCCTAGTTTCAGTTGACAATCACTTGCATATAAGGCACTATGCTGTAAATTTGTTTATGAGTGTTGATCCTCATCCCTTTATGGATACCTTTGAAAACTGAATAAAAGTGCTATTGTTATTCCTAGACATTTTTCTTTATTTTCATTGATGTATATCAGAAGTATCTGTTTTGAAACAAGCAAGTTATACTAGTGAGAAAAAATACGGAACTGATCATACTGTGTAAAATGGAATGGGTATTTCTGTTTATAATATTAAATGCTTGTTTACATGACCTAGATTTTTTCTCCAATGCCTGGGGAGACTTGTGAGGATCTGAACTCCATATTAGATAAAAGAATTTCAGCAAACAGTGAAAAATCTATGAAGAGAGAAAAACTGAGAGAACTGATATTTCCATCAAACTACAATCTCCTTCGCCATTTGCAGTATGCAACACATTTTCCAATACCTCAGGTAAGTAAACAGCTTTGCCTTTTTGAAGAGTCAAGGCCAGTTTCTGTTTATGTAACCTGAACCATACCCAATTAGAAATAAATTTCATATTCAGTGGGACTTATCCTTGAAATAAGCAGTAACTGAAATTACAAACAACTGTAGCTGAATCAGGCTGCCCCCCTATTTTATCTTACTAAGACCCATGGGAATCAAAGAGACTGAAGTTAGTTGTGACTAAATATTGTTCTGGTGTTTCCAATGAGACTTTCAGTGTAATCCCGTGCAGAGTTTTTCTAGTCTAAATCCATTAGACTGGAGTAACTCTACATAGGATTGTGTTATCAGTCATGGCTAATTTAAACTGGATTAGTGCCTGAAATAGTATCATAGTACATTTATAAATTTAGATGTTGTCTATAAATCATGTGATAGCATCTGCTCAAAGAGCCTTTTCTCTTCGCTTTCAGTGGGACTTAGGTGAAGCAAGAAAAATAATTCAATTGTTGCTGTTTTGTTCTTTTCATGTTTAGGAGTTATGTGCAGGCTAGATTTCCTGGGCAGGGTATTTTCAAAAGCTGGCTGTGTTTCCCTGAAGAATACTAGATAAATCATGATATATGAACACGGACATATTAAAATCTGGTGTTCATATGAAACAACCTCATTTTCATTTGAGAGTAGCCAATGAAATGTTCACCATGAAAGTGTTTCAGTAAAGGCAGCTGTGGATTCCACAGAGGGCAGCAATTATTATCTGAATGGATTTTTTCTCCCTCTTTCTGACGCATAGTTATGAAAGCAGAAATCAAATGAATAGATTGAGTAGATGAGAATCAAGAGCCAGATTACTACTAAGGAAGAAAAGATTAAAAGCCAAACATGTAATTTTGTTCTTCAAGTTGTTGTTTTATGGGAGTTTTCTTATGCATGTGCATGTTATGATTTGTTTGGCCCTAATCTGTAGGCAAGCCCTGACCCAGTCCTTCCTTCCCAAGATCTTTCCTTACAGTTGCTTAAACTTTTTCTGGGCAGCACTGCAGCCATTATGAGACAACCTCTACAAATGATGTTTCAGAAATAATAGCTTACAGAGGAAGACAAAAAGATGTGGCATATTTAACTATCTGTTCAGAAATAATTTCATTATACACACACTTAGTAGATGACTTTCATATTGTACAAATTAAAATGACCAAACTCCGCAACGTTTCAAAAACTGGTATGGTATGTGTGAACTACAAATTGAATGTGGTGGAGCAAGGAACGTGCTGTGGTAGGGGTGTCACTTGCCATTAAACACATGGGAAGTAATAAGTGCTTGTGACACGTGCTTTACACAGCAAATACAACTGGAAGTGAATATGTTATATTGTGTGTGTGAGAGGGGAATAAAGTGTAACTGGTTCCCCAAAGCACTTGGAGTGATCAGAAAATGTCCTCAGTCTCTACCCAGAGCAAAGATGAGAGAACTGCGCACAAAAATTAAAAAATGAGGAAGAAATGCATTTTTAATGTGCAGTAAACTGAGCATTTGGAAAGGCCTATGGCCTCTCAACTGAAACATCACATTGTTGTGTCAATTCTTCATGAGTGCCTTGCTGTTCTTCTGACAAAGTATTTTTCTCTTTACGCGATCCAAAAGTCTTGCTCACCTGCAGTCTAAATGTCTTTGAAAGATAAAAGTACAAAATAGGGTCAAAGCACAGATTCGACACTCCAAACAGCAGGGTTGATTCTTTTGCTTTGAAGAGGGATTGTTTGAAATAGCAGTCAGTGGTTATAGCTTTGCTTTGAGTCAGAGTGTATGGGATCCGAACAATGTGGTAAGGAACAAAGCATATAATGTAGCTTGCAGTGACCAACAGTATGTTCACCAAAGCTTTTCTTACATTTCTGTAGCTTTCATTGTATTTGTTTCGGTAGAGTAGTCTGATCACAAGGAAGTTGGAAATGAGCACTATGGCTGAGAAATTTAGAAATATTGCAGAACATAAGAAATTTGTAAATACATGCCAGTCTCTTCCCATTTTGGTTTTGAACTCAATGCATCCCACAGTTGGCACCTCTTTAATCTCTTTGATTGGAATCACCATGTTTGGCATTGTGATAAAAAGAACCATAATCCATACTACTGCTGATATCATCTTGGCAAATCCAGGCTCTTGAATACGATAGATTTTGCATCTGTGTATTAACTGGAGGCAACGGTCCATGCTTACAAATGCCAAGAATATGATTGATACATACATGTTGATATAGATGAGGCAAGCTGTGACTTGACAATGGAATATTTTCAGTCTCCAGGGAGCAATTCCTAAATCGACAGTGATTTTCACTGGCAAGGCCAGGGTCAGCAAAAAATCTGCTGTGAGGAGATTAATTAAATAGATACTCATACACTTGCGATTCTGCTCTGTATGGATGAAGGTCCATAGGGCAAAGCAGCTCCCGATGAAACCAATAAGGAATATCAAGTAATAAAAATAAGTAAATGGCTCCATGTCAGTATAAACACTGCAGTCTGAAACATTATGGAGGGACATCTCAGGAACTTTATGGGAGAGACAAAATTTGTGTTCAGATCTAAGAGAACAGAACCTATAGAGAATGAAAGAGGAATAAATGGATTTATCAGAACCAGTAGAGAAAACTATTGTTCCTGCATAATTTTTATAACATGCATGATCAGACCTGAAACTGTTCCTAAAAAGCATGAGATTATTTGCCGCTCTTCACCCTCTGGAACCCTTTATTCTTGTCCAACACTCTGTCACACAGTGGCCAAAAATAATGTTTAAGTAATTCCAGGGTACATCTATTACTCTGAGCCTGCACGAGTCTCAGCAATTTATTCATACAGAGGTGCTCCTCATTTAGTGGGGCTGATCAACTGATATTGTTAATGCTGAAAATTGCACATTATGTTGTTTAAGAGTGTGTGCTAAACTTGTATACTGCTGAGATTTAGCATTGGCAAAATGCATTTTTATGCCCAGGTACATCCTTATGGGAGTCTGCACCTGGAATCCAGGACTGGCAAAAATTCTTTGCATTTTTAAAAATAAGATGATACATTTGCTGCCAAATTACAAGTGAAATTGGTCCAGATACGAGATTGGATTGGATCTGGGTTAAATTTTTGGCTTTGGAAATGAGAACCCTTCCCCTCTAATTTTACAAAAATGTATACCATAGACTGCAGCTAAGTGGGCTACTACCCAGCTCAAACAGTTCTTCTTCACTAATGGTAACCAGTATGTTCCTGCTGCAATTAAGACTTTTGAGGCCAAAGTTCTACCTCAGATGCTTTGTGGCATCCCGGTCTGGATAAAGGCATTCAATAACAATTTAGAGAAAATTCTGGCAAGATTTTTCCAACAACTTTTAGGAGTCCCTAACTGTACACCGTATTCAGCTCTTTGTATAGAATTGGGCCAGTATTTTATTGAAACAAAAATTTGGCTAGTCACCTTTAAATATTGGCTCAGGTTATATTTCTGAATTTCTTCAAACTCTTTATTTTCAAAATTAAAAAGTGATCTGTATAGTATTACCTGGCTTTCAACTATCGAAAAGAAAACCCAACAACTGGGCTTTTCAATTGATTTCTTCCTGCCCTTCAATGAATCTGCTATCTTCCGAACCATAAAACAAAGGCTTCTTGACCTGGAATTTCATAACCTCAATCCTCTGCAGCCTCATTTTTCTTCCCAGGCCAAACTAAACCTCTCTATTCAGCAAGGGAAAATGGCCAGCTACTTTTACAACCTTGATCACCCTTCTCATCGTAGAGCTTTTACATTGGCCCGACTAAATATTTTCCCCTCAAAAATATTAACTGGTCGGTATAACAAAGTCCCTTTCCATGAAAGGCAATGTATCTGTCCTCTAAAATCGATAGATTCAATCTGTCGCATTATCTTGGAATGTCAATTGCATGCAGCTTCATGGAAGAAACTCCTTTCCTCTCCACTATATCCTAAACATTGTGTTAACAATGACAGTATAATCCAGTGTCTATTAAATGACACAAACCCGGACATCACAGCTCTGGTTGCTAGGTTTTTGGCTGAAGTGGTTAATGATAGATACAAGCTTTCTGTATGATCTGCCTTATTTTGCTGTCTCTGTAAAATCTCCTTGCTCATATTTTATCACACCATGCATTTTATTGATATGCCATTAAAGGTATTTGATTTGGATTTTAGTATACCATAGATGCATATAACTGTCTGACATAGAATGCAGTCATTTTGACTGCATAATTGAATATGCATGTGTTTGTGCTCAGAAACATGCATATTCAATTATTCATTTAAATATATTTTTATCCTGCTTTTCTCCAATATGGTGCACTCAAAGCAGCTTACAAAGTTGTTTATTTGTATAAACAATACAAATTTAAATACAAATATACTTACCATCAGACCTGCCAAGTTAAACTGGTGGATAAGCCACTAGGATGTCCAGGGCTGCTGCTGGTCTCCCCAGCACGGCTCACACAGGATCAAAGCCTAAAGGCCAAAGCCAGGCTTTCAGTTAACTGCAAAGAGAGGAGGGAGAAATGCTAAGACCTGGGTCTTATTTGGATGTTCCCAGTTCTACTGCCTGCTCTGCTTTTTGTTGAATATGTGACTATAGTGAAAAACTTTTATGGTGTGTTGAACTGCTGTAAGGACTACATCCAGCCCTGTAGCTATCAAGGGGCCCATGGGGCCCATTCCCCCTCCTGTGGCTTTTGCAGGCCCCTCCCCTGATCCTCAGCTCCCCCTCCCTCCCTCCGGCGCCCTCACCCCCTGATTGATCATCTTGTTAGCACTCTGCTGGCTGACTCGGGAGAGGAGCAGCAGGACTTGTTGGGGAAAACAGAAAGAGGAGCATTGGCTGCCTTATTTGGAATAATGGGTGGGCTCTAAACAAAGAGCCTGTCAAATACAAGTTTAAGCCAGCCACCCTGCCACTTCCTCCAACTCCAGGCAAACTGCAGCAGCACAGCATGAGGATCTGAGCCTTCTGCTTGCCCTCCTGCACAGCCCTGGGCTGCTTGCCCTCCTTCTCCTTCTCTTCCTCCGTCAGGATGTTGGGACCCCAGCAGCTCCACCTTCAGCAGCTCAGCAGTCTTGGAGAAGTCTTCTCTGCTGAGCCTGGTCATCTTCTGTGGGGCTAGGCTGGCTGGCTGGGGTTTGTTGTTTTACCCCCTCATTTTTGTGCTGCTGCATTTCCAGCATCCATTCCTCCCTCCACCATTGTGCAGCCTGCAGGACTCCAAGTTCAGGTAGAGACCAGAGGGGCTCATTTGGGGGATGTACTAAAAGGAAGGACAGGATTGCCCATTGGAAACAATGGGAGAGACTTGAAGGCCCATTGGAAATAATGGGAGCCAGGAATGCCAGTTGACTTCCATGGGCTCCATTGAAATACATTACAGCTCAAGAAGAGTTGCAAAGAAAATGTGGAATTGATTTTCCATTAAGGTCTGTGGTCCCAAATACACTGCTCTAGGACTGGAATGACTCTGGGGCCTGTCATTTCAGTCCCAGAACACATCTACTATCTTCCTGGGCTGTCATTCCACTCTCTAGTCTGGAGCAGTGTATTTGGGACTAGAGACCTTAATGGAAAATCCATTCCGCATTTTCTTTGTAACTCTCCTTGAGCTGTAATGTATTTCAATGGAGCCCATGGAAGTCAATTGGCATTCCTGGCTCCCATTATTTTCAATGGGCCTTCAAGTCTCTCCCTGAAACATTTTTGTGCAAAAAACCACTTGTAATTATTTAGTTGTTACTTAGAAGTATGAGCATGGCATGGCAGTACCACACAGACATATAATGGCAGGCCTCCTGAGAAAAACATTGCCCTCCCCGAGCAAAAAGTTGTTAGCTATGGGGTTGATTATGTCACGGTAATATATGTAAAGTTCTTTGAGCACTGAAAGCACTATATAAATGCTAAGTATTGGTATTAGAATAATATGCTACACTTTTGCCACAGTGAGAAATTTAAGGAAGCCTACTGTAAACAATATGGTGTGTACCTTTTCCTCTGCTGTCCCTAATGTTTAGAAAGGCCTTCCGGAACTCTTGTGTGATACCATTTTCCTTTCTACTTTCAATCCCTTCTCAGAAACTACCTTTTCTATGAAGGCTTCAGCATAACTTCTTCGACCCTTTTAAAACTGCCTTTGTACTCCATTTTAGTAACTGGTTACTAAAGGATTTTCTTCTGTCATTTCAGACAGACTCATTTTAGTAATTGGCTGCTAGTGGAATTTATTTACCTGTTCATACAAACCTGCTTGCATTGGGTTAGCAAAGTGTGGTTAAGCCACTTTTGAGGGAAACTGCTTTTTTCTGTTTTCAACCCCTTTATTGCGCTTCTGAATAGCTGTGGTGTGCTGTTTAAAATGTCCATAGTGCTTCCTACAATGCTACCTCTCCCCACCCTTTTTTGCCACATGATCTTAAGTGAGCAATATAGAACTGAAGTGCTATAGCAGCACCATTGAGATGCATTGACTGTGAGTCAATGCATCTCAATGGTGTCATTATAGCACTTCAAAGCTATAGTGGTTTATAGTGGCTCACCTTAGATTTTTTTTTTTAAGTCCAAGGAAGATGGCATGATGACAAGGATGGGGGGGGAAGCAGCACTGTTTGAAATGATCATAGTGCTTCAGAGATGGCTCATTAATGGAAGGGAATTCGCTGTATGGAACCACTGTCCCTATATTGCTTTAGTCTAAATCTTGCCAGCAACAATGGTTTAGTATGGTAATATGAAAAGGGCCTTAGTCTCCCCCCCCATAAAATTGAACCTGAGCCAATCAATTGTAGTTCTTTTTTGCTGTGTTAACTGCATTTTATTTTATTTTTTGAATTATTATGATTGGAAACCATGTCAGGAGCTTGTGTACTGAGATATAAGCACTTTAAATACATAAGTACAGTGCTGACCTGGATAGCCCAGGCAAGCCTGATCTCATCAGATCTTGGAAGCTAAGCAGGCTTGGCCTTGGCTGGTATTTGGATGGGAGAGTCAGGAGGCAGAGGCCGGCAATCAAGCCATTTTTCTGAATGTCCTCCATGCCCCAGTAGGAGTCTTTAGAGGTCGCCATGAGTTCCATACATGGGCACACATATGGGCACACACACTGCAAAAAATACAGAAAAATACATAGGTTCTTCTAAGTGGAGTGACCTTCATGTATCTATCCCTATCTCTAACTCCCTCCCCTTCACTTTGTTGTCTCCTATATAAAAAAAAATAGATTGTAAACTCCTGAGATCAGAACCCTGTTGTCTGGTATTGGAAAGTGCCCTTAAGTTGCAGCTGACTTATGATGACCTGTAGGGTTTTCAAGGCAAGAGACGTTCAGAGGTCATTTGCCATTGCCTGACTCTACACTGGCGCTATATCCATAATTTGTTGAAACATATGAACAAACATAAAAATATATAGTAACCAATGATTAAAACAGCAGTAGTTAAATCAATAAGAACTACGGCTCTAGAGAGGAAAAAGAAAAAACATACCCACCAAAAGCTTGAGTGAATGAGAGTCATTGTCCAGAGCTTAAAAATGGTACCAGGTGAACATTTTTTGGGAGGAAGTTCTGCAGTTGGTGTGCAGATACAGAAAAGGCAGTGCATGACTTTCAAAAGCAGGGGCACCTGATGTAGGGCCTCTGATGATACAACTGATGGCTAGGATCATATGGGGAAGAGTGGTGTTGCAGATACCTTGGTGTCAAATTTAAGGCTTCGAAGGTCAACACCAGCAGCTGCCCAGAAGCATGCCCAGGAGCAAACCAGAACCTGGTGAAGTTCTTTGAGAATGGGCAAAATATACCAGTTGTATTATTACTGCTTTTTTTTTTTTAGTGGAGTTTAAATTCTGGAATTAGGATAGAAAAAAGGTGCATTACACAAAACTTTCTCAGACTTATTTGTTGATGTTCACTTTATTGTAGGTTAAATCTGTTTTGGTGCTGTTTTGGTAGCAGCCATTATTAAAACATGAACACTGACGAGGAATTGATGAATATTTGGTAACATTTCTGAGAAATGTAAACAGGGTAGTCTGTCCCAGGCAGTAAACACTGAGGTCTCAGCTTCCTTTAATAATATTGTACCACCCAGATCAACAGGACACAGAATTGAGCAACTTTGGGTGGAAGGAAACCGACATCTAGGTTAAGTGTCACTAAACTGTAAACTTTTGCAAAGTTGTATTCATAACTATGACAAATAGGATACAGAGATTTACATAAACTTGCATTTTTACTAATCCTGTGTTTTAAATGTAAGCCTTTTTAAGTGTAGATTGTTTTTTGTAATATATGCAAATATTGGGCCAACACACACCACCATTCTGAGAGCAAGGAATAATAGTGGAATTAAAATGTGTATTAAACAAGCCATAATGTTATTAAAGTGACAACTACATAACTAGTGAGACTTGTTCAGAAGGAAATTGTTAACCCTACCAACCTGCTGCAGTGGCACAACCGTTTACTCTGTATCACCTCTTGCTCTCCTTGCAGGGAGGAGTGTGTGCTGAACTAGATATGTCATTGGGGCAGCATGGAGCCCCTGCTGGTTATACAATGCCTTTGATGATAAAACAGCAGTTTCTATTTAAATCCCTGTGGATTTCTGCTTACGCTCTTCCTCCATACTGCCTTCTTCTACACTTACATATGTCCTTCTGCCAAAGTTGTGATGAACAACATTAACAAAAGGGCAACCAAATTTAACCAATGAATGAAGAATAAGAGTTGGTTTTTATAACCTGCTTTTCTCTGCCCTAAAAAGAGCTTTCCCTTCCTCTCCTCACAACAGTCACTTTGTGAGGTAAGTGGGGCTGAGAGAGTTCTGAGAGAACTGTGACTGGCCTAAGGTCACCCAGCAGGCTTCATGTAGAGGAGTGAGGAATCAAACCCAGTTCTCCACATTAGAGGCCATCACTCTTAACCACTACGCTACAGTGATCTCATTCTCATTGCTAGGGTGCAAAAAGTGATTTTTGGTCATTGCATTTCCCACAGGAAATTCAGGTTTAGTAAAAGGCAAAACACACACACAAATATATCTCCGTAATGTTAATACATTTTGTGTTTTAATCAGTCGATGCAAAACTCACAATGAGATAAACAGAATAGGGCAGCTTTCTGGGAAGGGTGTGTGAGAGCTGCACACAACCCAAATGTACTGAGTGAATATCACTGGCTATTCACTGAAGGGTCCAGCCTAGGTGTTTTTCTGGAGATTGGAGTTTAGCAGTAGTCTGTTAGGCTGCTGTCTTGTGTTATGTGGTGGTGAGGCTACTGCTGAACTTGTAATTCCACCTTTCTGTTTAAATACTGCCATAAGCAACTGTGTCATAATACATGTAATAGCTGCCCATGTGGATCTGATTTGGATCTTAAGAGCCTTCTTAACAGCAGCAGCCCAAGGGAAGTGAGGAAATAGGTTGTGGATTTAAGATATGATAGGGCATCTGCATGTGGACAGCAAAGCAGAACGGAGTCTTGTGTCCTCTTAATGACTACTGAAACAATAAGCCACCCAGTCTTAGCTTTAATTAACTGTGATATTATGTTTTATTTTTGTAGCAACAAACTAACACTATCTCCCCAGTGGAATGTGGAAAGCAGATTATACATTCATTCCAGTGTGGGACTGTGTTGTATACAAACTGCAAGGGAATATGCTCATGTGGTAGTATAAGCTCTGCCCTTAAAATAAATTTTCCATTTGTTTATTTAAATATTTGTTACTCATCAGTCCTATCATTAGTTTACATACAATATATTTAAAAACAAACCCTCCCTTTAAAGTTTAGGTTTTATTTTATCAGATGGCTAATGGTTGTTTGACCCAATAAGATTAATTTTACATTGGAATATTGCTCATATACGTTATTGTTAGTGAACACACAGTATGCCTAAAATGTCTGACCTACAGCTGGAAGAACCCCCCCTCAAATGAGATAATTCCATACACCTTGTGCAATTT
Source organism: Gekko gecko (assembly GCA_029375565.1). Lineage (NCBI taxonomy): Eukaryota > Metazoa > Chordata > Lepidosauria > Squamata > Gekkonidae > Gekko > Gekko gecko. Next base: position 114,045,497 of record JAPDNY010000008.1, read on the forward strand.
GCTTTGCAGTCTGAAAACTATAAAGGGACTGCATACAGTTGAACACCATATTGTTTCTACTGAAACACAAACACACACAATCACTAATACTATGAAGAGAAAACTATATTGTGGTTCCTCAGTTACCAGAACTGAATCTTTGAAAGCCTTTTTCAATGACCACCATACTTCCAGCACATTGCATTTATAATATTTTATAAAGGTAAAGTGTGCCATTGGGTCACAACTGACTCATGGTGACCCCATGAAGTTCTGCCTCACAGGGTTTTCAAGGCAAGAGATGAGCACAGGTGGTTTGCCATATGTAAACCCCCCAGTCTTCCTTGGTGGTCTCCCACCCAATCACTGATCCTGCTTAGCTTCCAAGATCCGATGAGGTCAGGCTAGTCTGGGCTGTTAGGCTGTTATATAATCTTTTTTAATTAATTGTAATTTGCATTGCCTCTATTTTGCACTGATGCCAAGGTGCTAAATGCTTCAAAAGGAATTAGAAGCTACATACCTTCTGTATTAGCTGCAGTAGTATCTGAAGCACTGAGCACATTAGTTAAATGTTGTCATCTCATTGCTCAGTGATGTGCTTCTTTTTCCTCTTCAGCATGTTGGCTGAAGTTTTCTAGTGTACTTCTTAACTGACGTTATATGAAAGAGGGGAAAAAAATCTTGTGGTTTTCAAATGTGCTGGTTGACGTAAATGAAACTAGAAATTAAAGGTGCGTGCTTCTTGAACAGTTAAGAACTGCTCAAGGAAAGTATTTGTGAAGTAGTGTTTTTTATCAAAAAGGTGGAGAGAGAAAGGGGAGCAAAGTACCTTAATTTTAATTATCTGTTTCTAATTATGTATGCTAATTACGTAATAGGTTGGTTTTTTTGTATTTGTTATCTTTTGAGTCCTGCCTGTTGGGAGAAAGGTAGGATGTATAATTTTTGCAAATTTAAAAAAGCAAGTGAAAAGCCATTGTCCTAAGCATAATTTTTGTACCATATTTTTTATACAATCAAATCAGAATGCTGATAGGTGTACATGTAAAAGAAATAGAAAGGGTATCAGGATTTCCCTCTGGGATACTTTGAATGCATTTGAGTTCTAGTTTTGTGGTTTAGCTTGTTCAGGCTATTTTAAGGATATGGTGTAGGCTGTATAGGATGAAGGCAGCCATTATTTACTCTCTTTTTATGGAGTGATTACATTTAATATATATTAAGAATTCTTGACCCAGTTCATGGCGCCTGTCAATGAAGCTTATGATAGCGTTCTGATTTAGCTAAACTCTGTATTTAACGTGTTCTCTCTCCCAGCCTTCCACCCTCGGAGTCCAGAAAGAAACAAGAGGAGACCAAATTTGGGTAGTTGAGATCGGGTTCCTCCTCTTATATCCCTGTGGGAGGTTGTTTATTAATAGTAATTAGTTACAATATGGGGTTGAAGACCTGCCCCCACACTTTATAATCTAGTGAATTTGATTAGTTTAAATTTGCAGCCTGGTAGGGCAGCAAGATAGGAGGTCAGGGTTGGTGAGGCCTAATTATATTAGTTGAACTAGGGTTTTAGCTACTGTAAATTATAAAGTTGGCTCCCGACCCTTCATAGTTTACTTGAATTGGTTAGTTTAATTTTGCAACCTAGCAGAGTAGCAAGGAAGGAGGTCACGGTGGGTGAGGTCTAATTATTTTAGTGGAGCTAGGGATCTTAGTTATTGTAAATGGCAAATTTGGCTTGATTGGATGAAGTAAATTATTGTTGAGGAGAACTTGCGATTTATTAGTGGTATTCCAACAGTGGGCTCTGTCTGTAAGCCAACCTCCTGGTTGGCCTGAAGCATTGTGAAGGCATTGCGAAGGCCACCAGCAATGGCAGCAACAGGGCTAAGAATACCAGTGCTCCTGGGGACGGGAAAGTATAGTGGTGGGAACCGGCAGGAAGTTAAGGGAAGGAGGTGGAGAAACAGAGAAGCTCGACCCCCTTCCAGCCTACGTCCCATCCCAAAAGTGACAGGCAGAGGGGCTTGGACCCCCGTCCGATATTGATGTTGTGCAGTGCTGGGTCCATAAATAATAAGATCTCAACCCTTCGGGATTTCCTGCTCGAACAGGAAGCGGACCTGGCATGTGTGACCGAGATGGGGAGGTGGGGTGCGAGATGGGGAGACAGTAGCTCTCTCCCGGATGGCTCCACCTGGGTTCTTGGTCCTTCTCCAATCACGGACAGTGGGGCGGGGAGAGGAGTGGCGCTGCTCATTCGGGAGGCTTACTCCTTCAGGGTGCTCCTGCCGCTGAAGCTTGTGGGTATCGAGTGCTCAGGCCTAGTGTGGGAAGCCAGGGAGAGTCTGGCTGTCTGGCTGGTGTACCATCCGTCTAACACATCAACCGACAGCCTGCCATCTCTGGTCGAGGCTGTGTTGGGCTGGGCATTGGAGTACCCTAGGCTGATAGTCTTGGATGACTTCAGTGTCCATGCCAACGATGCAGCCTCTGTACCGGCAATGGACCTGGTGTAGTCCATGGCGGCGCTAGGACTCACCCAATTCGTAATGGCTCCCACACATCAGGCTGGGCATATGCTCGACCTGATCTTCGCAGCGGGGATTACAGTGGATCGAATCACTGCTCTGGCAATCAGTCCACCATGCCCTGAAGGCCTGTTTGAATGTGTCGCCCCGACCCTGTTTAGGCAGTGAGCGTGTTTTGGCTCGCCTGCGGAGCCAAATGAACCCTCAGCAGCTTCAGATAGCTCTGCGGGATCCTGTGCCCCCTGGCAGCTCATTAGATGAGCTTGTCAAGGACTGGCACAGTCAGCTCTTGACAGCCATCGAAGAGATCGCACCCCGACACCCTCTGTGCCCTCGCTCTAAGTGGGCTCCTTGATTCACTGATGAGCTGCGGCTGATGAAATGAGGACTTAGACGGCTAGAGAGATGGTGGCAGTGTGCCTGCGATGAGGCAACAAGGGCATCTTACAGGACATTTATGAGATCCTACAAGATGGGAATCAAAGCTGCGAAGAGACAATTCTACCCAGTTGTGGTTGCGTCTGCTAGTTCATGCCCAGCACAATTGTTTAGAACTATTTGGTCATTAACAGAGCTGCCCCAGGGCAGACCAAATGCTAGGGAATTGGACATTGGGTGTGAGGCTTTTGCGAGCTATTTTGCAGATAAAGTCTTGCTGCTCCGCCGCAATCTTCCTGCCACAGTTGAGACAGTGAGAGAACTCAAGGGTCTATGCATGTCTTCTGGTTCTATTCTGAATTATTTCAGTCCATTCAGCCTTGAGGAAGTTGACAAATTGCTATCAATGGTATGCCCAACCATGTGCAGCCTTGATCCGTGCCCTTCGTGGCTTATAAAAGCTGGCCGTGAGGGGCTATGATGTGCCCTCAGGGGTATTATCAACCAGTCCTTCATCGAGGGCCTGTTCCCGGGGGCACTCAAGGAAGCGATGGTCCGCCCCCTCTTGAAAAAACCATCTTTGGACCCAGCTGAATTGACCAACTATCGACCGGTCTCTAATTTGCCCTATTTGGGCAAATTACTTGAGAGAGCGGCAGCGATTCAGTTGCAGAGCTTTATGGATGACACTTCCACGCTTGACCGTTCCAGTCCAGCTTCCATCCAGCTCATGGGACTGAGATGGCACTGTTCGCCCTCACGGATGACCTCCAGAGGCATCTGGATCGAGGCAGCACGGCAGTATTGTTGTTGTTAGACCTGTCGGTGGCGTTTGATACCGTCGACCATCAGTTGCTGATCCACCACCTCACCGACACAGATTCAGGGACTTGCCTTGCAATGACTTGTCTCTTTTCTTCAAGGTCAGGGACAGAGGGTGGCGCTAGGGGAGCAGATGTCCCAGAGGTATCCGCTTGTTTGCAGGGTTCCTCAAGGGGCGGTACTGTCCCCGATGTTATTTAACATCTACATGCGCCCCCTCACCCAGATTTCCTGGAGGCACAGGCTAGGGTGTCATCAATATGCAGATAACATCCAGCTATATCTGTCGCTGGGTGGCCGGTCCGACTCTACCCCAGATAACCTGGAGTGGGTGCTTTGTGACGTGGCGGGTTGCTTAGGCTGAGTCGATTGAAATTAAATCTAACAAAGACGGAGGTCCTATGTCTGAGTCAGAGCGGATCGGGGGTAGGGATCCCACTCCCGACCTTTGATGGGGTGCCATTGATGCCAGCGCTGAAGGTTAGGAGCTTGGGAGTGCTCCTGGATGCCGCCTTAACAATGGAGGCTCAGGTTGCAGCCACTGCCAAGGCGGCCTTTTTCCATCTGTGGCTGATTAGGCAGTTGATTCCCTTCCTCTAACGCAATGACATGGCAACAGTGATTCATGCTATGGTCACCTCAAGATTAGACTATGCTCTCTACATGGGGCTGCCCTTGTCTCATATCTGGAACCTGCAGCTAGTACAGAATGCGGTGGCCAGGCTGTTGATGGGTCTCTCTATACGAGACCACATCTAGCCTGTACTGAAGGCACTGCACTGGCTGCCAACAAGGTACTAGTTCTGACCACTAAAGCCCTATATGGTCAGGGGCCTGCCTACTTGAGGAACCGCCTTTCCCCATATGTGCCCCAGAGAGCACTGAGGTCAGAGACTCAGAGTCGCCTGCCTCTTCCTGGCCTGAGAGATGCCAGGTTGGCTGCTACCAGAGCCAGGGCCTTTTCAGTGGCGGCTCCATACTGGTGGAATGAGCTCCTGGATAACATCAGGGCCCTTCGGGACCTTTTGCAGTTTCACAGGGCCTGTAAAATGGAGCTCTTCCACTGGGGTTTCGACTAGGAGCCGCCACTGACCAATGTGTCACTGGAACATCCTACACTTGGATACTGCTTTGGGTGAGGGGATTGTCTACTGATGCTGCCATCATTTGCACTATATTGTTAGATCTTATGATGTTAGGGATCTGTCTGTATATTGTATTGTATTTTATTACATTCATTGTTTTATTGTTTTATGTTGTCCGCCGCCTTGAGCCGGCTCCTGGCAAGGCAGGATATAAATTGAAAATAATAAATAATAATGTTGAATACTTGAGAGAGAGCACAGCTCAGTTGAATAAACGGTGTCATTATTTTTGTGTATCTAATGTTGCTGTCTTTTAACAAAAGATCTGCAAGATGGATAAGGATGCTGTGAAAATCCAGACATATTCACTAGACCTCAGTATCGGTGATCCTGCAACAGGCCTCACAGCTCTCTTTCTGCATGGACCATTCCACCCTGATTTAGATCTAAAATTTATTTATTTGCTAGGCTTTTATCCCGCCCTCCCGCCGAGGCGGCTCAGGGCGGCTTACAACACTTAAAACCAATACACAATATAAACACAATGTTACTCCCTCTAATACTAGGTTACATTAAAATACATTAAATACATTAAGATACTAGGTTACAATAAGATACATTAAAATACAGTAAGATACATTAAGATATAGCGGCATTCCATATAAAGTGCTGTGTAGTTGTTGGTACCGGTAGGGCAAGCATATCAAATGCTTGTGCTAGTACTATTGTGGCAGTGCCGATGTGGCAGCGTGTAAAAATGCTTGGCAGAAGAGCTCGGTCTTTACTGCTCTATGGAATTGTTGTAAATCCCGTAGTGCTCGGATCTCAGCCGGGAGCTCATTCCATAGCTTCGGCGCAGCTAAAGAGAATGCCCTGGTTCTTGTTGTTGTTAGCCTGGCATCTCGTAGCCCAGAGGGGACCAGACAGTTTTGAGTCCCTGAACGCAGTGCTCTCGGGGGAACATGCGGGGAAAGGCGGGGAAAGGTAGACAGGCCCCAGACCATTTAGGGCTTTAAAGGTCAAAACCAGCACCTTGAAGTGTATCCGGAATGCTGTTGGCAGCCAGTGCAGCTACTTTAGCACAGGTTGGATGTGTTCCTGCATGGGAAGTCCCATCAACAATCTGGCCGCTGCTTAGTTCCTCTTCATAGACATACCATAAGTCCCCTAATTCTGAATGACCTTAAGCTGCAGGTGTCCCAAAAGATTTCTCTAGCCAGCCTTAGGCTACAACTCTTTCAGTTTGCATGAAGATCACTTCCCCTCTCCTCAGGAAGGTGCCTCATAGTGTGATCCTATGGAAAGGTACTCCAGCCCATTGAAATCACTGGGCTTAAACTGGAGTAACTCTGCATGGGATTGCACACTCAGAATTTTTTTTTGCAATAATTAATCATATTTTCCTTCCTTAGCCACTACAGCTCTTTCACAGAACATACCACCCCCTTGTGGCTCCTTACCTCCCACTCTTCCAGAAGAAAGGAGTTCTTTGACCCCTTTTAAAGGTCTGTTGGGAAATTACTCTTGGTTTCTGAGAAATGTATTCCACCTTCTCAGAAAAGCTGATGCTATTCCTGGGTGAGTAATTATCACACTTGCCAAGTGTACCACTGACTTCCTGTGTCTTCCTTAACCTTGTGATGGATTTTGTCTTCACTGATGAAGTACTTCCCCCCCACACACAGTGTTCTTGGCCAGCAGGTTTAAAAGGCCGTTGTTGTAGTTGTTGAGTTGCACAGCTGAGTCTGACTCTTCACAACCCCATGGACCAGATCACGCCAGGCCCTCCTGTCTTCCGTCGTCCTCTAGAGGTTGCTTAATTTCATGTTTGTTGCATTGATAACACTATCTAACCATCTCATCCTTTGCCGTCCCCTTCTTCTTTGACCTTCAATCTTTCCCAGCATTTAGGGTCTTCTCCAGTGAGTGCTCCCTTCTCATTTGGTGGCCAAAGTATTTGAGCTTCAGCTTCCATATCTGGCTTTCCAGAGAACAGTCAGGGTTGATTTCTTTTAGGACTGACTGATTTGATCTCCTCGCAGTCCAAGGGACTCTCAAGAGTCTTCTCCAGCACCATAATTCAAAAGCATCTATTCTTCGGCGCTTGGCCTTCCTTATGGTCCAGCTCTCGCAGCCATATATTACTACTGGGAATACCATTGATTTGACTATACAGACTTTTGTTGGCAGGGTGATGTCTCTAATTTTTATTATGCCATCTAGGTTTGCCATAGCTTTCCTCCCAAGGAGCAGGCATCTTTTAATTTCATGGCTACAGGCGCCATCTGCGGTGATCTTGGATCCCAGGAATGTGAATTCTGTCACTGCTTCCATGACTTCCCCTTCTGTTTGCCAAGGAGTCATTGGGCTGGATGCCATGATCTTAGTTTTTTTGATGCTGAGTCTGCATATCTGAGGTTGTTGATGTTTTTCCTGGCAATCCTAATTCTGGCTTGTGATTCATCCAGGCTGGCATTTCGCATGATGTACTCTGCATATAAATTAAATAAGCAAGGTGACAATATACATCTTTGTTGTACTCCTTTTCCTATGATAAACCAATCAGTTGTTCCATATCCGGTTCTAACTGTTGCTTCTTGACCCTTGTACAGGTTTCTCAGTAGACATGTGAGGTGGTCTGGTACTCCCATCTCCTTAAGGACTTGCCATAGTTTGTTCTGATCCACACAATCAAAGGCTTTAGTGTAGTCAATGAAGCAGAAGTGGATGTTTTTCTGGTACTCCATTACTTTCTCCATAATCCAGCGAATGTTGTCAATTTGATCTCTAGTTCCTCTACCTCTTCGAAACCCAGCTTGTAGTTCTGGCAGTTCTCTATCCACATACTGCTGAAGCCTAGCTTGTAGGATCTTGAGCATGACCTTGCTAGCGTGTGATATGAGTGCAATTGTGCAATAGTTTGAACATTCCTTAGCATTGCCTTTCTTTGGGATTGGAATGTAAACTGATCTTTTCCAATCCTGTGGCCACTACTCCTAACATGCTATTAACTTTTTTCTACAAGTTGTTGCTGGACCTCTAGGATCAACTTTATACGTAACAGTATGCTGTATCTGAATATGGTAGTTCCACTTTTCTCTCATGACTGGTAGGAGGGGCTTTCAGGGGTGGTGCTGGGTTGGAACAAGAGCTTTGTGTTAGTGGAATTGAAGGAAGAAGTGATGGGAGTGATTTGGTGGGATTAGTCGCTCTACTCAGTCTGCTGCTTTTGGAAAGCACCAATTTTGACTGGGAGCCATGAAAATTAAATAGAAGGACTGAATACAGAAGACAATCATGATTGTTTCCAACAAAGCTACACGCACATTACCTTTTTATTTGTTAGGGCAATATTATGTCACACATGGAATATGACTCACCTAAACCTGAGCATCAGACTACCCTTTTCAGAAAGATAATTGGTTCACTTTTACCTCCATGATGAGCTTCTGATTACTGCAGATCTCACTTGAATGCATACTGAAGAAGGCCACAGTCCTGAAGGAAGTTGAGTAATGCACCCCTTGCCATGTTTAGTTAGAACTGAGTACCAACCATGCTGTGAGCTCTATCTAGGGAAGAAGGATGATTTCATAAACTATTAGTTTAGCCACCAGCTCCTTTTTACCAGTGAGAAAAAGAGCAGAAACAGCCACCATTGAAGCATGTTTTCAATGTAATGCTGGTGAGTAGGGATGAGCATGATCCAGAAAAAAATTAAGGTTCTTGAGATTCATGGTTCAGGGTTTCACGAACCCCAAACTTCCACGAATGTCTCCATTTCCTAAACTGGTTTGTCATTTGGGAAGTTTGTGGAGCTCCAGCTCCACCTGGAATGCTGTCAGAGCTCACCACTCAGGACCTGAGTGAGCTCCATTTAAATACCTTCAGAGCCCACTTCTGGTCGGACTGCCAACTGGGAAGTAAGCTCCAAGGGTATTTAAATGCTGTCTGAACCCTCCCACAAACCTCACAACCCTCCATGGAGGTTTGTGGGCAGATTGTGGAAGGCAGTTCTGAACCTCAGTTTGCGAACCATGAACTAGCCTGGTCTGTACTCAAACTGTAGTTTGTTTATGGGTTTATTCCCATCCCTACTGGTGAGGCAAAAGACTTATCCATATGTCTTTGCATGTGTTCAGAGTCATGTCTCAAGTGGTCTGTTATCCAAGCAGAAAAGTCATATGTGCCTAGTTTGCACACCAGAGATCTGTGGCCTGGTAATTATGGTTTGCACAGGTAGAAGCCCATCTTACAGCACATTGGATGTGTGCAATATTGTACATATAAGGGGTTATTTTTTTGCCTCATCACACAGGTTGCCAACTCACCTACTCACCCTATTACAATTGATCTCCAGATGACCAAGATCAGTTACTCTGGAGCAAATGACTGCTTTGTAGGGTGGACTCTATGGCATTATACCCTACTGAGGTCCCTCCCCAGGCTCTACCTGCAAAATCTGCAGGTATTTCCCAACCCAGAGCTGGTATCTGGATTTGTGTTCTTTGGACACCTGATACCAATTCACATGAGGTTACTTTTTCCATTTCATTTTATGTAAGCTGTTGCATGGAGGCCTGAATCTTCTGTTTTGAATTCAGCTTGTGGGGCTGAATTTTATTTGAAGGAGAGGTGTGCTTTGGAAAGAATGGTGAAGCAGAATGGAGAAGTTTTTTCTAATGGAGGAACTCAGAAATTCACTTATCTAACAAACTGAAAGTGCTTCTTTCAATTAAAATGAGTGAAAGCAGGTTTACTAATGACTTTGGCCAAAATATACAAAATTTATTCCATCTGGCACAAATCCAAGTACATTTGTATGTGTTTTGAATAACAAAAATCTGGAATCCAAGCAAAATATTCAGTGTACTGACATAAGTCTTATAGGTAAACTGTAGCTGTCCATTTTATTTAAGTCTGGGTTCAGAAGTACGGTAGACACTAAACCATGTCCATGTATCTGAGAAGACTAGGTACTTCAATATGCAACAAATATGGCTGTAGCAAATGTATGCTTTCTAAACAATGTAATGCAAACCAATCTAAATTTTGAATGTTTTCTGTGATCCAAAGAACACTGTGACTTGTTTGACTTGAACTGGAGGGATTAGATTCTATTTCTTAAACAACATTCTCTCTTTGCACATGAGGGATTAGATTCTATTTCTTGGACAACATTCTCTCTATGCACATGACAAGCACAAGAAAAATGAGTGCAGTTTCTAAAACAATCCAAATTAGGGACCAGTTAATGGTCCAAAGACATTAGATGCTCTAAATGTATGAAGACTTGATCTTTATTCTAGACTAGGAATAAGGCCCGTTGTGGAAATAAATACAATGGGCTCTAGAAAGAGGCTCTGGGAGAGTGCCCCGGCTTTGGGCACTCAGTGACAATTTGCTGTGGCAATCTCAGCAGGGTATAATGACAGAGTCCACCATTTTCTCCAGAGGAACTGATCTTTGCTACCTGAAGAGCAGTAGTAATTTTGAGTGATCTCCAGCCCACCCCCAAGATTGGTAACAGTGGTTCCCCAGGAGCGAGTGGCTGGTTTGGAGGGTGGAGTCTATGGCATCGTACCTGTCTGAAGTCCCACCCCTCCTCAACACTCACCCTCTCCAGGTTTGACCCCTCAAATCTCCAGGAATATCCCAACTTGGAGTTGACAACCCTATCTCCCTCCCAGCCAACCATCAATCTACCTTTAGTTTTCCATCTCCTCCCCCTCCCTCCTAGAAAGCAGTTGTAATTTTGAGGGATCTCCAGCCCTCACATGGAGATTGGCAACAATGGTTCCCCATCAGGGAATGGCTGGATTGGAGGGTGGAGTCTATGGCATCATACCTGTCTGAAGTGCCACCCCTCCTCAAACCTCACCCTCTCCAGGCTCCATCCCTCAAATCTCCAGGAATTGCCCACCTGGAGTTGGCAACCTGATCAGGACTGGGCCCAATGAGTTTTCTCCCAAAGGCCAACATAGGTGTGGGAAAGAGCCTTTTACTGACAGAGGAGAAAGTACAGGTGCCAACTTTGATTAGGGAAATACCTGGAGATTTGGGGTGGTGGATCCTGTGGAGGGCAGCATTTGGGGTGTGTGTGGAAGGACTCAGCAGGGTATAATGCCATAGAGTCTACCCTCGAAAGCAACCATTTTCTCCCGGGGAACTGATCTCTGTCATCTGGAGGTCAATTGTAACAGTGGGAGATCTCCAGGTCCCGCCTGGAGATTGGCAGCCCTAGGGGAAAGTCAGCCACACAGCAGGGAGTTGAAGAAAATGGTCTGATGGTCGCTGGCCCACCTCATTAGCCAGCCAGCCAGCCAGAGCCTTTTTCTATTTATTCTGACAGGAAGGTGGCCGTTGGGGAGGGGGTTATGGGCGGGGGAGGGGGTTATACTGAAAGTCCTTTGTTTTTTTACTCCCAGAACCACGCTTGGTTGCCTACCAACAGCCACTGAGCGGACAGTCCTTCACAGGAGTCAAGAGAACTGTTTTCCTCAGGAGAGAGAGAGAGCTGTCTGCCAGTAAATCTGACATGCAAAATCTGTCTGAAGGGGGAGTGGGTGGGGAAGAGGAGCAGACCCAGCACCTGGCCAATGGCACGCGAGTACTCTTGAGTGGCAGCTGATGGGCCAATGGCTGAGGGAGGGCATTTTACAGCCAATGGGAGCGCATGGAATCTTGCAAAACCAAAAGATAATTATTTATAAGGAGAGATGGGAACCCAATATTTATATAATAATCCTGTTATTATTACAAATCCTGTTCCCTTGCATCCATAGACCTGTGCTATTGGTTCCACCCTGGTGCTTTAAAAGTCTGAATATAGAGAGAAGGAATGTTGGGTGCTCTGCTTCCTGGGCAGGCAGTAGAGCACCACAGCAAGGGAAGGGTACCAATGGATAGTCACTGGTCAGGGCCAATTACCAGGATCATGTGACCCCAATATTACAGAAATTATACTGGCTTCTGAGAGTCTCCTGAGCCCAGTTCAAGCTGTTGTTTTTATCCTTTAAAGCCTTATATGGCTTGGCACTGGGGTATCTGAAGGACCTTCTTCTCATGTTCCTACCTGGGAACTAAGAGCATGCGGAAGGGCATCTTCACTGTCCCATTGACCAAAGAAGCTTGTCTGGTGGGTGCACATGACAGGGCCTTTCCAGTGGCAGTCCAACAATTCTGGAACAACCTTCACAAGGATGTGTATCTGGCCCCCTCACTCTTGATATTTCACTTTCACAGGCTTTGGGAGAGGCCTTTCCTCATAGATATACCCCAAACTTAAACTAGCTTTGTACCAGCAACAATGGATCACCAAAACACAAACCCAGGACCCAAACCCTGCAGCAAACCTAGATACTAACTTTGTCCCCATATAAACTCAAGTAATTCTATGACAGGCCCTAAAAACAGCAGCTACACTATCTTGGGCTCATCTGCTTGCATGTCATCTGATCTCATATATGCCATCATGTGCCAACTGGCACTTTAGCTATGTCGAACAGATATGTCAGTCCCTATCTGACAGAATCAGTGGGTATAAATATGACATTAAGAAATCACAATACTGTGAAGCCATAAGAAATCACAATACTGGGTGAACAGTTTAATCTTTCTGGACATACCATTGCAGATCCGAAAGTCACTGTTCTAGAGAAACTTTAAAGGGAGTATATAATGTTAAAATGCTAAATTCATCAAGAAATTAAACACTTTGTCATCCTGGCTCAAACCAAGACTCATTTCCTCACTCATTATAATTTCTGATAACCCAATGGGACCCATTTTAATACATTATTCTTGATGTGCTAGATTATACCATAACCATTTGTTGATATCAGTTCTCTCTTGCTTCAGACTTTTTCCATAATTAATCTACCCTACTTTATTGTATTTGTTTATTTTTACTGCATGAGAGAGTTTAGAACATCTGACCTCTCTTAGCATTTCTTATGTAACCTAAGTCCACGATATAGAGAATCACACCTGATTTAGGATACCAGGACTTTTTTTACCCAGCTCCTCCTCCTGTCCCCCTCCCTTTCTCTAATGTTTTAGATAAATATGATGAAAATGGTTTTCTTTTTCTATTGCATCTGAAGAAGTGAGCTCCAACTCATGAAAACTCCTGATAGAGTAAATGCTGTTAGTCTTTAAGGTGCAACTGAACTTCTGTTTTGTAGTACAACAGCAGTCATTCTTGGACACAGAATATGCAGTGGGAGTGGGAAAAGGGGGCAGTGTAAGAGCAGTAACACAGTTCAGTTGAGATAGATGTGTGACTGTCTTCTGAATAAGCATTTGCAAATCTGCCACAACATGCACATGTTCCCTTAAACTGCTACAACACATCCCAGTTTTGACAGTATATTTTACTAACATTTATGAAACCACAGTTTCACAAACTACATTTGACCTTCGTGATCTAGAGTTTTCTAGTTCCTCAGAGGTCTTCAGCTTGAGGTGCAGTTTTTGGTACAGCCTTTCCTTGAAAGGTTGGCAAAGGAATACATAAATAATAGGATCAAGGCACACATTTGCAGCAGATAATATTAGACTGAATTCCTTCATGTAGAACAGAGGCTTTTTTGACTGGCAGCTGTACTGTGGTGAAGTTTGACTTAATGTATATGGGATTCTGCAGATGTGATAGGGAACAAAACAGATGATAAACACAAGCATAATAGTGACAATATTCCGATTGGTTTTCTTCCTTGTCACTGTAGAGTTTCTTTTTAATTTTCTGTGGGAAATGTATATTTTCCTTGCTATAGAACTGTAGCAGGCTATTAATATAGCAAATACAGTCCAAAAGATTCCTAGGCAGATGTAGTTTGAAGCCTTGTGCCACTCTAATCCTAAGTTACTCTTGAGCTTCATACAACTTCCTGAAATTTCTTTGGAGGGTGTTTTGTTGGTTAAAATCATATTGGGAAGTGACACAAGAATTTGGAATGCCCAGGCTAATAAGCAGAGTATTTTGCTGCAACGAACGTTGTGAACAGTAGTGACATACTGTGGCTTCACTACTTTGGAGCATCTGTCAAAGCCTATGAGCCCAAAAAGAGTGATGCTGATATACATATTTAGATAAAAAAGAACAGCTGAGAAACGACAGACAATAACATTGAGCTGCCAAGGGCCAAGTTTTGTGTCAGCAAAGATTTTGAATGGGAACGTTAGGCTCATGATGAGATCAGCTATGACAATGTTCTTGAGGTAGACGACAAAGGTTGTCTTGCTAGGGACATGGAGGAAAACCCAGGCTGCTACTCCATTCAGTAGGATCCCTCCAATAAAGATGAAGCCATATATCGCCGGGATGGCTTGTCTTGTTATTATTGCGCTGTAGTTACAGTGGTTTCCTAAACTGGTATTGTCAGAGTTCAACATTCTTAGTTCATTTTTGGTTCCTGCAAGCAGAGAGAAAAATTCAGTGAGAGAAAATTGCTTTTATATTGTCCCTTTGTTATAAATGTGTAGTGTATTTACTGTAGCAAAATTGTAGAATCATTCGAAAATAGCAGTTCTGAGCATTGGAGCAAATGCATGTGTAACTTGGAACAAATATGTTTATAGTGAATAATTTCCCCAAGAGTAACCCTAGCGACCTTTGACTAACATCCTAGGGAGAAACATTTGTGACTTCTCAGATGGTAAATGGCAGCTTAGATGTGCTACAACTTCATGACCACCCCCCTTAGGTGTCAAGACAACATGTTCCAGATCTGCATTACTCATGGGGTTCCTTAATGGGTGGTTCCAATTCTTAGGATCCCTTCCTGTTCACAAATTCATTTATTTTACAAGTAGCAGTACAAGATGTTTTCTCTTTTTCATCATTGTTTACACACACTTCCTCTAAGCGAATTTCTAAAATTACATGAATGCTGACATTCACGTGTAAATATTGACATTAGCAATCCCAAATTAATTCGGAAATGTCAATATTTATTGGCCTATGTACTCATTTCTTAGACTCATGCAGGTGAATGCTGGTAGTCTCAGTTGGGAAGCATATGTTTTGCAGGCAAAAAATCCTGGGTTTAATCCTTTGCTTCTCCAGTTAAAGCATTTCAGGTAGGGAGACCTGAGACCACAGAAAGCCACTGCCAGTTATGGTAGACAGTACAGAGCTAGATGGACCAGGGATCTGATGTGATATGCTGCAGCTTGCTGTGATCATAAGAGTTATTGTCTAGTCAGTAAATTTTGATGTGTCTCCAATTTTGGACACTGACAAAAGTTCCAGATGAATTTTGATTCCCAGATGTAGTCTAAACATCTCCCTGGGGGAATTAGTTCTTAGAAGAAACGTGAATGTGTTTTAAGAATTCTTGAACAAAAATATTTAACATAATATCATCTGTGCGAGTGTTGGTAACCAAGATGTAACCAGAATTTAAATAGCTGCTTCTCATTATGAGAGCACGTGCAAGAGAGTGAGAAAGGAATCAGGTACAAATTAGAGGAGCAAGGATAGGATCGATGAGACTCCCACTCCCTTGCACACCTATAGAATACCTCGCAAGCGTAGGTTGGAGAGGCTGTGCTAAGCTATTGAAGTGCTCCAGTTCCTGATCCATCCTTTCCCTGCATACTATTAGAAAACAAAGTAGCTGGGGTAAAACCAGAACAGGTTTCTGTGTTCCTTGGCATGAAGACAGCCTTCTTAGTCCTAACACTAATTTTCCCACCATCACTTCTGTTCTTTTACTTGGAACCTCCTCCAGGGATTCAGTTTCTGTCTCTACTGTGTGTGTGTGTGAAGAAGAAACAGGAAACACAGCAGCAGAGGTCTCATTTGCAGCCCTCACTCCTGCTGCTTATTTTGAAGGAGGTGCTTCTTGGTAGATGCAAAGACAGCTAGGAATGAGGAAGTTTGGTTTTTGAACCACAGAAACAGAAGACATCTGGCGACACCGTTTATATCAGAGTTAGTGTTCTATCTAGTATTGCGGTCTATAACAGAATTGCCAAACTGATGTTATGGGCATTATAGGCATGTTAATTTAAGTGAAGTGTTCAGCTTCATTGTGGCAGTGTCTGTGCAATGAGAGAAGGTGCTTTATTCTGAGTTTATTGCAGGGGTCCTCACTCTATGCATCCCATGTCTATGCACCTGCTGTTTGTCTGCTCATTGTTTAGTGTGTGACTTGGCTTTCTTAGAACTGTAGAACTGGAAGGGGCTGTATAGGCCATCTAGTCCAAACCTGATCAATGCAGGAAATTCAGTGCTAGCACCCCTCACAGCCTCTTCAAAGACCACCAGTGAAGGGATGCTATTCCCCTTTCTCTTAGTAACTGGTTTTGGTATCTTGGTTGGTTCTTTTGAGGCAGCAGAAAGTACTGATCATCACAGGTTTTTTTACTGTATTCCACTCCACCCCTGCCAAAACCTAGGAAAGTTCACTTGGAGAGTTTCAGGGCCTGTGTGGTCTGGTAAGAATATAAGAAGAGCCCTGCTGGATTACACTGGTGGTCTCATGAACAGAAGAACACATGAAGCTGTCTTATACTGAGTCAGACCATTGGTCCATCAAGGTCAGTATTGCCTACTCAGACTGGCAGTGGCTTCCCAGGGTCTCAGGTGGAGGTCTTCCCCGTCACCTACTGCTCAGTCCTTTTGACTGAAGATGCCAGGGATTGAATTTTGCACCTTCTGCAATGCAAAGCAAAGCAGGGGCTCTTCCACTGAGCCATGATCCATTTAGTACAGCATTTGGCCTCATGCAGTGGCCATCTGGCACAGAATAGCCTCTTTTCAGGAAAAAGCTGTGTGTGGGGGGGACTTGGATAAAATTATTGCTTCTGCCTTTTCTGTCAGCAGAATGGAGTGGAGATTCCCCCCCTTCTCCACTGCAGTCATGAAATCACGTGGATCACATAAGACTTTGTTAGGGCTGCTTTGGGAGTGGTGACGAACATGGGAGAGACCTATGATCTTTGCATCTGTGTATTGTGGAATCAACCTATTACGTTCCAACATTGATTCTGTTTTCACAGTTCTAGTGCAGAGTCTTGAATGTATTTGATGGCTTCTGTTTGTGTGGTATGCATTTATTGTTTTTAACTAATTTATAACTCACCTTGAACACAGAAGATCAAGAGATTAGGAGATAATTATTTTGAATAAATAATTTTATTCAGGTGGACCTGTTACGGTACAGAGCCTACTTCAGGTATCTTATCCTGGGCTCCACAAAATGTTGACTTTGCAAGGTAAAATCTGTAATGTAGCCGAAATTGACTGCATTACCTTGTTTACCTATACCTTAGTTATCATTTTGTTTTGGCTATGCACTTAGTTGGAATTCTTTTAAAGAATACAGACTTTTGATGTTCCCAAGTAACTTGGTGCAGATGAGAAGAAAAAAAATATGCTTCATGAATGATTTTGTTCATTTTATAACCTCCTGTGGAAGAATTTCTAATATACTTGAGACTTTTAAGTCAGTTTTGTAATAAATTTCAGTTATCTTGCCCTCCAGACAAAAGGTTAGCTTTCCCTTGGCAAGAACTCACCACTAAGTTCCTTCAAATCATTAAAAATTGGTAATCTCTTGGGTGGTAGGATAAATGAGGAGTAGATTTGGGTGTTAGGGATGATCATAAAATTTGGTGAAATTTAATTTTGCAGTCAATTTACGTGTAACCTAGGGTGGACTCCAGATGGCCATTACTGAGGCTCTTCAAATGCTAAGTGATTTAAGATATTTTTAGATATTTATGGTTGTTTCTCTTCCCCACTCATTTTTATCTTACTCTTCCTGAGGGGTCTGGTACTTCCTCTTTTATTACTATTTTATCAGAGTGCAGCCTGTTGTTAGTGACCTAATTAAGCCTCCATTTGACTGGGAGCGGCTCTGCAAAAATAATTAGCCCTGGAGATTTGGTGTTTCTCTTCTTTGTTGCTACTGGACTAAAAATAAGGAAGTTTTTAGCTACCTAAAATCATCGGCCTGCTTCTGGAAAGGTTCCCAGGAAGATCAAACAAAATTAAATTAGAATATCTGTTGTCGGATAGGAATCACCATACATCAAGACAGGTGGCTAGGTTCTGCGCCCAGGTATATAAGGAACGCAAAAAGCAAGGCAGATAGACCATATTTCTACTTTTATCAAAAATTGTTTTAAACTGACTTTTTAAATGGCTTAAAAGGTTTGAACAGTAGTTTTACTTTTTCCTTGATATTTTATATAACAAGCTTTTATGTTACTAAGATTTTTACTGGCTCATAACTGCTAGGATAGTATCAGGATTTTTCTATTTGTCTTTTAAACTGTTACATACTGGTTGAAGACTGTAATAATAAACTGACTGACAGTCTAATAGGGACCCACATTCCACTGAAAGATCTTCATATTGAACCCACCAACGTAAGTTAATCCTTATGTGGGATGTAATTGTGGGACTCTCACCACTAATGTATATGTTCTGATGGTGGTAATTTGTCTTGCTGCAGGTTAATTCAAGGGCTATTTTGCTGCCTTGACTTAGGGTGGCTAGCAGTATCAATATAACTAATTCTCAACATGGCCAAATCTAAGGATACTTAAATTTGGAAACTGGAGCCATGGATACACAAGATGCCCCAGGTTTGCAGAAGAATCTGATATCTTAAGAAAGGGGAACTAACCCTCCCCCCAACAACAGAAGCAGTGCTTGTAGCTTTAAGAATCAAATGCCCTCAGTGGCAGTTGCTAGGCAACTATACTGTATTGCCACATTTCTAGCCTTAATCTTTATCAGTAAACAGTGGGGGAGGTCAGGGCACTTTCTAAGATTGTTTTGACTTTTGAAGGAACATTCCTTGGGGCCAGACCTGGCAAGTTGCTTCTGTGTGACTTGCATAACTCACCGAGAACTGGCTGCTTGCTACTGTTCAATAGCAACCACACCCACACGTAAAAGCCAGTGTGGTGTAGTGGTTAGGAGAGGTGTCAAACTCAGTTGTTATGAGGGCCGGATTTGACATAAATGTCACTTGTTGGGCTGAGCATTGTGTGCCATAAAATGTAATGCCAGGTACTGGAGATATAAAGGACTCAGGCAAACCCAATTAACAATATTATTTGTTTTACTCGAAATACAAACAAAAGCAATCAATTCCTAGCACTGAAAGCAATTGATTTACTGGGGAGCCCACAAAAGCCCCAATAAATGTATTTAATCATATGCAAGACTAGGTTTTTTCCAAGGGATACCATAAAAGGGGGAGTACTTTAAGTTTCCATACATACCAGTTGCTTGTGGGCTGGGTAAGAACCCTGGACAGACTGGTTTCAGCCCTTGGGCCTTATGTTTGATACCCCTGGGTTAGAGTTTCACACTAGGATCTGGGAGGCCAGTAACACACTCCCAGCCTAACTTACCTCACAGAGTTGTGGTGAAGATAAAATGGAAGAGAGGAGAATTATATAAGCTGAGCTGCTTTGGATCCCCATTGTGAAGAAAGGCAGGGTGGAAGGGAAGGAGGGAGAGCTGAAGGCAGGGGGCAAATAAAAGTAGGTTGGCTGATAGATGGGAAACAGGAGACAGGATAGAAGGAAACAGGAAAAGTGGAAGTTAGATGCCCCATTCAATTCTGTGGGAGTCCCCTGCTTAAAAGTCACACATCCTTCATTTTCACTTGTCCTATAAAACTGTCATTTTGTATTGCTTACTATTACTTGGTTGCATGTATAACTTTAATGTGTTACCTTATTTAAATGGTGTCATGGAACAGTGATTCCTTTCCTATTTGTTATACTTTTGAAGCCATTAGTGTTCTGGCAAATGAAGGAATCCACATGTACAAGGAGCTGTTTCAGTGCTATGGATGACATTTTTAAGCATCAGAGTTTGAAAAGTACTGTTGAATAATCAGTGCTATGTGATAGGACCAAGAAAAGAAAACCAGTGAGGAGAAAATATGATGCATTATCCTAGTTTTGGTGATCAGAAAGCTAAGGAAATTTCAGAAATATTACACTGCGCACTATTACATTTCTTTGTGTTTATGGAAACCTATGAAAAAAAGTTTAATGTGCCAACAATTTCCCTTTACTTACCGCATCCTCAAAGAGTTACTTTCCATCAGCTGAGTCTTGAAGGTTTTGAAACTAAAACAATTAAATGATTATGTTGTGTGTTAGACTTTTTTCCCTTTAAAACAAAGTGGAAATTGAAATAACTGTAACATAGTGATATTTAACAAAAAGAAACACATTACTTTATTGGGAAATACAAGCTCAAACTATGATGGCTACTTTAGAAGACATGTGTTTGTATCTATACAATGAAAGTGTGGTGGAATGTCTTCTGGCAACCCCATTGAGTTTTCAAGGCAAGAGACATTCAGAGGTGGTTTGCCATTGCCTGCCTCTTTGTGACAACCCTGGTATTCCAAGGAGGTCTCCCTTCCAAATACTAGCCATGGCTGGCCCTGCTTAGCTTCTAAGATATGATGAGATTGGACTACCCTGGACTATCCAGGTCAGAGGGTAATGGAAGTAAGTCCATTGAATTCAGTAGGATTTACCTCTGAGTCAAATGTGTTTCAGATCTTCATGTAAATTTGCAAAATACTTGTCCTGTGTGGGATAGTGTACATCTGTGTTTCTTAAACAATTTGAATTCTTCTCCACTTATAAGTTTACACAAATTCTGCCCCCCTTCATCTAATACCAATCATCTGTTCCTTAGATGAAAATAAGTACATAAGAGAAGCCAATGCTGGATCAGGTCAACAGCCCATCCAGTCCAACACTCTGTCACACAGTGGCCAAAAATACCAGGTGCCATCAGGAGGTCCAGCAGTGGGGCCAG
Source organism: Gekko gecko (assembly GCA_029375565.1). NCBI lineage: Eukaryota > Metazoa > Chordata > Lepidosauria > Squamata > Gekkonidae > Gekko > Gekko gecko. The sequence continues at coordinate 114,066,106 of JAPDNY010000008.1, forward strand.
GGCATTAGAACCCCTCCCACTGTTGACCCACCCCCCAAGCACCAAGAATATAGGGCATCCCTTGCCCCAGAGTCCCTAATAGCCACTGAAGGACTTCTCCATATTTTTATCTAATTCCCTCTTGAAGCCGTCCATGCTTGTAGCCGCCACCATCTCCTGTGGCAGTGAATTCCATGTGTTAATCACTCTTTGGGTGAAGAAGTATTTCCTTTTATGTGTTCTAACCTGACTGCTCAGCAATTTCATTGAGTGCCCTTGAGTTCTTGTATTGTGAGAAAGGGAGAAAAGTACCTCTTTCTCTACCTGCTCTGTCCCATGCATAATCTTATAAACCTCGATCATGTCACCCCACAGCTGTCATTTCTGCAAACTAAAGACCCCCAAGTGTTTTAATCTTTCTACATAGGGAAAGTTTTCCAACCCTTTTATTATTCTAGTTGCCCTCTTCTGCTCTTTTCCCAAAGCTATAATATCCTTTTTAAGGTGTGGTGACCAGAACTGTACACAGTACTCCAAATAAGGTCGCACCATTGATTTATATAGGAACATTATGATATTGGCTGATCTGTTTTCAGTTCCCTTCCTAATAATCCCCAGCATAGCATTGGCCTTTTTTATTGCAGTCACACACTGTCTCGACATTTTCAGTGAGTTATCTACTACGACTCCGAGATCTCTCTCTTGGTCAGTCTCTGCCAGTTCAGACCCCATCAACATGTATTTATAGTTAGGATGAATGTGCAGAGAACTTTGCAAGTAGTAATATGCATAACAGAGCCAGCTGCTGAGAGAATCTGTAGATTGCGGTAGTACAGCTGCAGAGACATTGAGAGAAATAAAACAGGATCTCTTATCCTCTCCTTAAAGCTACACTCAGCTGAGACACATAAGGAGGAAGCGGCAGGTCTTTGGGAACTGCCTTCTTCCCAAATTGCATTGAGATGATTGGACACTCCCACTAATCCTGTGCTGAGTGCCCAGTGCTGGCATTCGGTCTTCCCAGGGTTTGGCTGGTGGGTGAAAAAGGATCCACCTGGGTGAGGATCCTATTGTGCCCTTTCTTCCAATTTTAGCTGGATTGTGTTCTGTATAACTTCTACTAGTTAGTTGTGGTGCTCTCAATTTCTTGCCTAAGGCTATTGTTAGATTCTTTCTAGGGCTTGATGATCCTGATGTTAATTTTTAAAGAGCTAAATTTCTAGTCTTACAGTTCTGATGCTTGTGGTAATTAGTGAGAAAGAGTCACAAACATTTCCTGTGTAGTACTCTGGTACAAAAGAAATCTGCCCATCTTTTTTTTTTTTTTTTAAAGCCCTAAAATTGGTTGCAGGATTAAAACAAATACTGATTTTGAGACTCCCTTTACTCCTCTTTAAATTTTTGCTAAGAATTCTCCTATTCATCCTAACAAATCAAGTGAATAGCTGTGAATTAATGTTTGATCATGCAAAAAGACAAATGCAACTGTGAAGCATTTCTCCCCAACCCAATATACTGCATTATTAGAACAGGCACATTTTAAAAGACTTGTTAGCTTCCTGTTGCTAGTTTAGATAGGAAGAGAGAGAAAGTTATTGGAGGACCAAGTATGAACACATTATGGAAAGTCTGTCAGTGGGAAAAAAGCTACAATGCTTATTTCAAATGCAGTATTTACTTACCAATAGATCATCCAGGAGCCTTTTGAGGTATCAGCCATTGAATTGGCCTCCAAATTTATGCAGAAGCAATGCTTGCTACTATTCCTGCATCGCCCTTTAAAGACTGGGGATTTGCTACTTTAGCTCCAAAACTGGACTTTTAAAAATCCATCCTTAGTACAGTCTTACAGCTGCTACGTGTGGATTAAATGTCAAATGCTGCAATGGGCAGCTCCCTTAAACTTCCACAAGGGGCAGTTCGGGACTGCTTGTGAGAGTGACAAACTTGCAGTCCTTGGCAAAAGAATAAATGTTCTGAAGCGCAAATCTTAAAAAAAAAACAAGCACAGAAGAAAAAAGAGCCATAGCTATTATAGTAACTTGGGAAGTGTACTGAAAAATGATTCACAAGACTTCAGCAGTAGTCACTGTGAGTTCTCTGGAAAATGTTACGATGATTTTGCAGGGGTGGGATGAGGAATGAGCTTTTCTTGCCTGTCTGAGTAGCCAAGCGGCCCCTGCTTGCTGCCTTCAAGGCATTTTGATCTAAGTTATGCTTTGCTACAACCACTGATTTTGTCAATAACCTCTTTTTTATCAAGTCACTGATGTTTATTATCTGGGCAATAAAATAATTATTTCTGTATTTGTTTAGACTTTCCTCCAAAGAGTACCAAGCTGTGGACATGGGCCATTTTATCCTTGCAGGAACCTTTTGAGGTATATTCAGGTGGGTAGCCATGTTGGTCTGAAGCAACAAAACAAAGTTTGAGTCCAGTGGCACCTTTAAGACCAACAAAGTTTAATTCAGGGCATAAGCTTTGGTCTGCATGCACACTACACGAAAGCTTACACCCAGGATTATACTTTGTTGGACTTAAAGGTGCCACTAGATTCAAACTTTGTTCTTTTGAGGTAGGTGAGACTAGGAGAGAGTGACTGCCTTGGCTCCCCAGATGAGTGTTTGACACAGTAGGGTTTTGAACCTGGGTGCATCTGGCTATAATTTGAAGGCTGAATTACATGTGGTGGTGGAGTCTGATGATCAGGACTCTAGATCTGGCCTTAAAAATCACCAAAGGGGTAATGTATTGGGGCTTTGGTGCTGGGGTTGGGGTGGGTAATCATTTCCCCCTGGTTGAAAATATCCTCAGAATGCTTTGAGTTCTGCTGGGGGGAAAAGGCAGCCATAACTTTAAGACAGGGATCTTAAAGCAGACTGGGGGAGGTGTTCTGTAAATAAGGGAAGCAAGAGAGGGGAAGGAATTAACCCCTTCTCAGCACTGTGGCCATATCTACCCTTCCGTTCAGCTGCTTGTAGGGCTAAATTACTCATCTGGAATCCCACTCATAGAATTCTAGAGTGTAGTTTGGCTCAGCACACTGCCTTTTTAATGCAAAATGTTGCATTCCCTTGTCGTTCACACTCTAAAAACACATTCACATGAAAATTCTTTGGACTTTTTTTTTTTTTGCTTATTCACTGTGACAGTTCTTTGAGTTATTCTAAAATGGTATGGTCTGCATCAAAAGTTCATTCCTACTGGGGGCATTGGATGTAACATGGTGATGTGGCTCAAATGGCAGAAGAGTGTTTTGCAACAGGGAAAGCACCTTGTGCCAGAGAAAAGTGCCACTGTTGGCTGGACAGATCCACTAAAGCCAGCCTATTTTTATCAGCTGATTGTTTTTAAATGTATTGTGGCCTTGTATGCTGTGAGCCACTTTGGACTTGTTGCATTGTCACGTTGCATTGTAACACTGCATTTCTCTGGTATATTTCTGCATATAACTGGAGAAAGATACATGCAGTAAAATCCATGGCTTGGATCCTGAACAGTGCAAGTGGAGTTGTGCTAGAGCACGGGTCTCCAACTTTTGTGGGCCATCTTCAGAATTCTGACACAGTGTCAGGTTTAAAAACAAGTAGATCCAGTCATTCTTGCACAAAGAAAAGTTTTATTGGATTATCTTGCTAAAACCCACAGTAGGAGGTCATTGTCAGGAATGGGGGGCGAAGCAAAGCAAGCTAACTTATAGTGTGATGCAATGAAGCGCCTAGCAAATGAAACATGAGCACTCGCGCGGGAACTCCCGGCGGGAGAAATACTTCATGGACGGGAGACTACTCCCCCCCTCCCCTTGCCTTCTCAGGACTGGAAAATTCTCAGTGAAACAAGAATAGTCCAAAGCCTACATCCAAGGCCACCGTGATAAGGAGAAGCGGCAGGGAAGAAGCTCCCACGTTTCTGCCTGCATAGCTACGCAAGCGCAAAGCAGGGTAGGGAACACAAAACAATGGATTCAGTGAGAAACATCAAAGGCATTTTCTGACATTCTGCCCTTCCCAAAAACCACCCACCCACCACTCAGGAAGGAGAGAATGTGGGCCCCCAGGTTTATTTGGGTAACGAGTGTGAAATTCTTTCAAGTGATCAGGTGCATTGATATCAGACACTTTCACCCACTCCCTGTGTTGGGGCCCGAAATGTATCCATTCAACAAGATACAAGAGTTGTCCACGGAGAATCTTAGAGTCCAAAATGTCAGCAATTTCGTAGTGCTCCTCATCGTCAATCATCACCGGGGGAGGAGGTGCTGGAAGTTCAGGTTGCCATTTAGTCGGGGGTAATGCAGGTTTGAGAAGGCTGTAATGGAAAATTGGATGGATTGCTTTAAGAGATTTAGGCAAATCTAGCTGTACAGTCACTTGATTTATACATCTTAAAACTTTGAAGGGACCAATATATTTCCAAGCGAGTTTCCGGGACTGTTGCGCTAGTCTTAGGTTCTTGGTTGAAAGGTAGACCGAGTCTCCTGGTTGCAGTGTCCAGCCACCCGCCCTCTTTTTGTCTGCCTGTTTTTTGTACTGTGCCTTGGCCTCATTCAATGTCTCGACAATTAGGGGCCAGGAGTCCCGGAAAGTTTTACACCATGCTGCGGCTTCCCCGCTCGTCTCACCGGGTTTCAAAAAGGGAAGAGGGGGCTGTCATAACCCATGGCAGCTTTGAAGGGAGACATATTTGTAGAAGCATGCCATGAGTTGTTGTACGCAAACTCCGCCAGTGGCAATAAATCTACCCAATTGTCTTGTTGATAGTTAGAGAAACACCTTAAGTATTGTTCTAACGTCTGGTTTACTCTTTCCGTTTGCCCGTCAGTTTCAGGGTGATAGGCAGTACTGAGGGCACGTTCAATACCCATTAGAGTCATCAACTCGGACCACAACTTTGAAACAAATTGAACCCCCCTGTCGGAGATTATCTTGAGTGGTAACGTATGTAGCCTGGCAATGTGTTGGAGGAAGGCTTTGGCCAGGACTTTGGCTGTTGGCAGACTGGGGAACGGTATAAAGTGAGCTTGCTTAGAGAATAAATCTACTACCACCCAAATGACCGTCATATGTTTAGAGGGGGAAGATCCGTGATAAAGTCCATAGAGATCACTTCCCAGGGTCGGCTCGGGGTTGGTAGAGGCTGTAAAAGACCCGGAGGTTTTCCTGGCCTGGTTTTGCAACGATTGCACGTTGGACAGGATTGTATATAAAGGGATAAATCCCGTTTCATCCGGGGCCACCAGAAGCCGCGTTGCAGTAGGCGTAAGGATTTTACATATCCAAAGTGCCCCGCAGATTTTGAGTCATGGGCTGTCTGCAACATCTGGGACCGGGTAGCTTCTGGAACAAAAATTTTATCTCCTCTGTACCAGCAGCCATTCGGACCACATTTTACATCATCCCTGGCTTGTAATTCAATTGTTTCTTGCGTGGTGATGTCAGTGGCAAATTGCTTTTCCCAGGTCATGGCCTGGATGGGGGTCAATTGTGCTCGTTTGGTTTTACGGGTTACAACTGCTCCAACTAATTGTTCAGGGGTGAACATAGACTCTCGTATTTCTGCCCTCTTACACAGGTGTTGGGGAAGGCGGGAGAGAGCATCTGCCAGATGATTGGATTTACCTGGGAAATGGTGAAGGGTGAATTGAAATTTAGAGAAAAACTCAGCCCACCGGAATTGTTTTGCATTTAGATTCCAGGGTTTCCGCAGTACCTCAAGATTTTTGTGATCAGTCCAGATTTCAAAAGGTACTCGGGACCCTTCTAACCAGTGCCTCCAGGTGATCAATGCTAAACGTATAGACGCTGCTTCTTTATCCCAAATGGGCCAAAATCTCTCCGTATCATTGAATTTTTTGGACACATAAGCAAGGGGTTGTAGTTGCCCCTGAACATTCTCTTGCAAAATCACCCCACCCATAGCGGTATCCAACGCGTCTACTTGGACCACAAACTTTTTTGTCTCATCGGGGTGCGCTAGTATGGGTTCAGACGTGAATAACTGTTTTAGTTGTTCAAAAGCTTCCTGACACTGGGGGGTCCAATTCAAAGGGGCCCCTGGCATTGAAGCTTTAGCTCCCCTCCCCTTAGTCTTTAACAGTTCCGTGAGGGGGAGGGCCACTTGGGCAAAATGTGGCAGGAATTGACGGTAAAAATTGGCGAAACCGAGGAAACTTTGGAGCTGCCGCCTGGTTTTGGGGGGCTCCCACATCAACACATCTTGGACCTTTTTTGGGTCCATTTCTAACCCTGCGGAGGATATGCGGTACCCCAAAAAGTCAATGCACTCCTGGTGGAATTCACATTTTGACAGTTTGACAAACAGTTTGTGTTCTAATAGCGTTTCCAATACTTTTCGCATAAGAGCGGTGTGAGATTCTTGATCCGGGGTATAGACCAGGATATCATCCAAGTAAACAACCACCCCCTTGAATAAGTAGGGGTGTAACACTTCATTGATTAAATTCATGAAAACCCCTGGTGCCCCCTGTAATCCGAAGGGCATAACCCGATATTCAAATTGCCCCAGTGGGGTATTAAACGCAGTCTTGTATTCATCCCCCTGTCTGATATGGACCCGAAAATAGGCATCTCGTAAATCCAGTTTAGAAAACACTTTCCCTTTTGCCACCTCTGCCAACAAGTCTTTGATGAGGGGCATTGGGTAGGCATTAGTTGCAGACACTGCGTTTAGTCCCCTGTAATCCGTGCAGAGTCTGAGCCCCCCATCTTTTTTTTTACAAAACAATACGGATGCTGCAAAAGGGGACGACGCTGGCCTAATAAATCCACGGGCCAGATTCTTATCGATAAAGCGGCGTAGTTCTTCCTTTTCAATGGGACTCATGGCATAAATTTTCCCTTTTGGTAATTTATGGCCCGGAAGGATTTCAATCGCACAGTCGGAGTTACGGTGGGGGGTAGTTCATCCGCTTCCTCCTCCTCAAAAACCCTGGTCACATACCGGTAATCCTTGGGGGTGCGGTTAAGGTCCTCCGTGGCTAAGCAAGCTCGTGGAGGTTCATTGCATGGGGTTTTTCCCCACCCTGGGTCCCATTGGTGCCCTGCACATTTCGGGGAGATAAATTGTACGCTCCCTTCTTCCCATAGAATATATGGATCATGACCATGTAACCAAGGGCTACCCAACACTAATGGGAACTGGGCTTGAGGGGCTATTACAAACGAGCGTAGCTCCCAATGGTCACCAATGCCTACTCTTAAAGGAACAGTCTCAAATCGGCATGGTTCTTTCATTGGAGACCCATCCATTTGAGTGAAAGTTATCGGGTCTTTCAAATTGACAACGGTTGCTTCTAACCCCATAACCATAGACGGGTTTATCAGGTCCCTCCCGCACCCTGAGTCAATGAGGGCTCGGACCCGAATATGGGTCATCATCGCTGGATTCGTTACAAGAACAGTCACAAAGAAGAGAGAGGGGTAATTGCTCACCAGTTTAGGCGCCTCAGGTACTGGGTCCTGCTGTGTAGCGCCATTCACAAACAGGACCAATTCGTTTCCCTGCATCTCACTCTCCTCCTCCAGCATCATGGTATCCGCTTGGTCGGGGCTAGCAAAAAGAGCCCGTGTATTGCGTGGTTTCGCTGTACCTTTTCTTGGGGCAGGGGTTGGCCATCGTCTGGGCTCCTCTTGTGGTAGGGCTCTATTGGGATCCCCTTTAGGGCAGGATGCGGCGAAGTGCCCCTTTTCCCCACACCGCAGGCAGAGGCCCTGTCGCATACGCTGATCTCTCATTCCACTTGGGGTGGAGGTTGGTTTGGGTCTGGCCTGGCCTGCCGCAAGACTCGGACGGTTGTTGCCCAGAGATAGATCCAGTTTCATGACACGTAAGCGACTTTCCGCTTTTTCGGCTTCCTCCATCCATCCCTGGAGAGTGCGAGGTTGCTGAGAGCTGAGGACATTATTGCGGACGTCTACAGCTAGTCCCATTCGATATTGTTGAGCCAAGACTGCATCGGTCCAGTCCCGAATTTTCACTGCGTGCCTTTGAAACTCCCTTGAATACTCCCGCACGGTGAGTTTGCCTTGCCTGAACGTGCGAAGGAAGGCTTCAGCTTTTGGGCCGCCCCGGGTCCTCGAAACGGTTTCTCAAGGCCCACATGAAGTCATCAACATTCCCCAATTCCACTGCCTCCAGATCATGAAGGGCTACATACCAACTAGTAGCACTCCCCCGGAACCTGGAAGCGATAAACTCCACCTGTTGCTCCTCGTCTGGGAACACATAGCCCCATCTCTGCACAAATTTCCCTACTTGCAATATGAAAAAGGACACAGTTTCTGGATCTCCATCAAACGTGATCTCCAGCATGTCCTTGGGGCGGATTACTGGAGGGGCCGGGGCCATGAACGGTACTGGGACTGGCTGTGGGAGGGGTGCTGGAGCAGGAAGTTGAGGCGGAGGCAGAGCTGGCGGCTGGATAGGTCCTGGTTGCCCTGGCCCGGGCCCTGGTGCTGGCCCGGCCCTGGGCCCGGGGGTGCTGGCTGGCCCGGCCCTGGGCCCGGGGGGGCAGGAGGTGGCAGTCCCGGTGGCATCGGTGGTGCAGGTGCTGGTGCCGGTCTAGGTTGGGTCAGCGGATGAGCTCGAATTGCTTGGTCCATCATCTGTGGTAGGGATTGCATTAGTTTGCTCATGTCCCTTACCAGACGTCGGGTATCCTCTTGAATAGAGTCCATGCGAGCCTCTGTATCAGAACCGGACCCTGTTCTGGGAGATCCTCGAGACATCCTTCCCTGGGGAAGTCCAAAACTACCTCTAGGATCCAAAAAGCTGTCCCGGCTCTGGCTTCCCGGCATGGTCCAAGTTGTCTGGGTAGTGTCCAACACGTTCTTAGTCCAATCGCGTGATCTGCGATAGGTCACCCCTTTGTCCCAGGGTGTTGGGGCTCCCGGCACATAGGTTCGTGGAACAGCTCCTCCTTGACTCTGCGTTAGCCCGGCTGGGCTATAGATTGGGAGAGTGTACGCAGCACCCACTGTGCTGATCGATGGAGGGGTAACCAACCCTGCTGCTGATTGAGGGGTTGGCGCTGCCAAAACTGTAGTTGTAGTCACCGGACCAACAGTGGTGGTCGGGACAGTGACCACTGGAGTTGCCACGGTAGTGACTGGGACCGTGGCTCCCGAAGTAGTAGTCACTGGAACGGCGCCTGTGGCTCCCGGAGTAGTAGTCACTGGGACTGCGCCCGTGGCTCCCCCCCAGCTCCGCTCATCGTGGTAGACGGCGGAAACTGACGGTGGGGGAATGATGTGATTCCTGACAATTTCTGTCAGGTTTAAAAACAAGTAGATCCAGTCATTCTTGCACAAAGAAAAGTTTTATTGGATTATCTTGCTAAAACCCACAGTAGGAGGTCATTGTCAGGAATGGGGGCGAAGCAAAGCAAGCTAACTTATAGTGTGATGCAATGAAGCGCCTAGCAAATGAAACATGAGCACTCGCGCGGGAACTCCCGGCGGGAGAAATACTTCATGGACGGGAGACTACTCCCCCCCTCCCCTTGCCTTCCCAGGACTGGAAAATTCTCAGTGAAACAAGAATAGTCCAAAGCCTACATCCAAGGCCACCGTGATAAGGAGAAGCGGCAGGGAAGAAGCTCCCACGTTTCTGCCTGCATAGCTACGCAAGCGCAAAGCAGGGTAGGGAACACAAAACAATGGATTCAGTGAGAAACATCAAAGGCATTTTCTGACACACAGCTTGGTGGGCACAGCCACATAATGGCTACCAAACGATGGCTGCCGCAGGAGGCAGAGTTAGTCACAAAATGGCTTCCATAGCTTACAGTGATGATCCTTGTGCTGTGGTGGCAGTTGCTGCTAAAACAATGTTTTTTAAAAATCTGAACAGCCAATCAAATCTCCAGTGGCCAATCAGAAGTCTTGCTGGGCAAAAGACCCACCTAGCCCCACCCACTTTCTAAACACACTTGGAGGGCACTGAGAAATGTGTCTGTGGGTACTTGGCATGCACAGGTGCTAAATTAGGGACACCTGTGCTAGAGGAAAGCCATCTTCTATATTTTGCTTCTGCAGGTCAGTGGGCCTGAAGGAACAGTGCAAAAAGCAAATTGGGAGTCTGCAGCAGATGTCTGTTGGAAAACCTGCCCCATCAGTGGTGATGTTGCCGCCACCGCCACAGTGATAGAGTGGCACCCTAGGGTTGAAACCTAAATGTACACTGTATGAATTGGTGCTGTGGGAAAGGGCAGTAAAATTTAAATTTTGTATATCTGACACTGCAACATGAATCTTGAAAGGGAAGATTGACCATGTCACACCATTGACCTAGTTTCTCAATTTCACAACAGGAACAACTTCGTTTGAGTGCATTTTCAGAGTAGATCAATGTCTTTTCCCTGCGCTGGAGAACATTGCTGCTTATATTTTCTGTATGTAATGATGGACTAGCATAATGGGTGTTCTTGATCCCATGGTGACCAATGAGTGGCAATAACTCTTCTCCTCCATCATTTCAGTTGGGCTGTGCATAGCAAAAACCCTTTTGGCTTGCTGTATTGCCGCTTACCTTGAGGTAGTTTCCCAGTAAGACAGGGTGGTTTATGCTGTCCCATTCAGGCAGCACTTGGTGAATGGGTTTACCTTTAATTTTTTCCTGGACCCTTTAATTTTTTCCTGGACTCCTTCAGCCTGGGTTTCCCTTATGTATGACTAATGAAGTTGCTTATTTTTAAAAATAGGATTAGAATTGGCATGAAATAGCAAAACTTTACAAAAGAAGTTCCAAGACTTGGTCACTTTTCAACTATTTCTTACTAGAACAGGAAACTGCCGACTGTGGTGAGGTAGTTTGGTCAGTGTGGGAAGAGCTTGTAGGTAACATTTCTGAGAAGCTGCAGTGCATGACACAATTGCAATAAAGTTTTGTTGGTGTTATCACCTGGTGTTTGATAAGGTACTACTAAAACATAATGTCTTAAGAAATTGCTTTTTGCCTTATCCTGGAGGACAAAAAAATTCAGAAGCTTAAAACACACACAAGAACACTCGTGAAGCTGGTTTTATACTGAATCAAATCATCGGTCCAAGCAGAGGTCTTTTGCATCCCCTGCCACCTGACCCTTTTAGCTGGAGATACTGGAGAGTGAACCTGGGACCTTCTGCATGCAAAGCAGAGGCTCTTCCATTGAGCCACAGCCTCCGCCCTTTGTATATCCCTAAACAAATAAGAATAGTTTACTTACTCATGGGGGCAAAAGCCTTGTAGAATCTTTCCCCTCAGAAATGATGCCAGCAATACAAAATGGCTATCGCTTCTTACAAACCATTTTCATATGACAGTGGCCTATTCATCTGAGAGGTGTGATGTGGAAGCAACACGTAAAGTGAGGTCACCTGCTCTCTTCTGTGAAATGATTTATTTTTCACAAATGATTGCATGTTACTGTGTGTAGGGAGATGATCTAGCTAACCAATGGGGTGTTTTTCAGTACCAGTGGTCATTTTATATTGTTGCAACCAGCGTGGCATGGAATAAAAATTGTACTCAGTGCTCTGTCAGTGTACTGCATGTGGGAACTTCAGCAGCCTGTGGGCAGAGGAAAATAGGTTTTTGGTTCCTGTTTTTAATTGCCTCTATTGGTTTTGCTGCATTGTCATGAAAATTTTTTATGGCCATTTGTCAGTCACTGATGCATTTTTTGTATGCCAAGGAGAATCTATAAAGCTAGGAAAAATTGAAGCCAGCAGGAAAAGAGGAAGACCCAACTTGAGGTGGGTTGACTTAATAAAGGAAGCCACAGCCCTCAGTTTGCAAGATCTGAGCAGGGCTATTGTCAATAGGACATTTTGGAGGGCATTAATTCATGGGTTGCTGTAAGTAATAAGTGACTTGACAGCACTCCACACACACACACACACACACACACACACACACGAACAACCACTGAATTAATAATTTTTAAAAGTATTTTTTTAAAAAATCTGACCACTTTCAGATAGAGGCCTGGACTGGATACAGCATGGCAAAGCCCCCCCCGAACATATTTATGGGATTGTTTGGTTTGGGGGAAGGAAAAGAGGGATTAAGATTCCTGAGTGGGAAGGGTGATGTAACACAACTCCTTGCGTATGATTGCTGTTCTGTGGAATTACTTTTTTTTGTGAGAACTGGAGGTGGCACTGTGTAGACTAATGATGACAATTTCCTGTTAACTAAAAACACCCCCCCCCCAAGTTGTGATGCTGTTTCGTTCTGTTCTCTGGATCCCACCTTTTCCTATAACCTTAATTACTAATCCTTATCCACAGCTAAAGTAAAGCCTAGGTACTGGTGGCTGCAGTTGCCAGTGTTATTACGTTTTATATTCCACTAGTGCTCTTTGTGTGTTGTCAACATTTATACCATAAGGTCCTCAAGGCATGGATTTTCCCCTAAGTCTTAGAAGCTGACATAGTCAGTATGGTTATAGTGGTTAGACTGAGAGACCCCCAGTTCAAATGCTTATTCATCTGCGAAGCAAACTGGGTGACATTGGGACAATTACACTTTCTTGACCTATATCCTATCTTGCAGAGTTGCGAGGGCAGAACCGTGTATGTCACCCTGAACTCCTTGGATGAAGAACAGTACAAAAATGTGATTGATTAGGAAAGTCAGGTGGCTGCCACCAAAAGCTGCAGTTTTGGTGTATAGTGTATCAATATGACTGCAGTGTGTTTCACTGCATTCCCAGGGAACTGACTGACACTGAATTCCGAATTTTGGTGGGAGATAGATGGAGAACAATAGATGGGTGTTTTGCTTACTGGGGTTTGTTCATCTATATCTCCAGTGTTCTTCTCTCCTGTGCCATTGTTTAAAGGGTGTTCAAACTACTTGGAAGGGTGAGAAGGAATCTTCTCAACAGATTGTGAGTGTGGTACCCTACTGAAAAGAGAGATGATATGGAGTGGTATCTGTTTCTTCTTGCATTGATTGCCTTGGTTAAGATGTGTAGTGAAACTGTGATTTAATTAAACTAACTATGGTTAGTGTGATCATCCATATGTGGGACATTTCTTTAATTATAGTTAGTTAGGGCTGCCCTCACCTGGATGTCCAAACTATCCTGATCTCATCAGATACTGGAAGCTAAGTAGGGGCAGTCCTAGTTAGAAGAAGAAGAAGAAGAAGAAGAAGAAGAGATTGGATTTATACCCCACCCTTCACCTTACCCGAAGGAGTCTCAGTGGTTTACAATCCCTTTCCCTTCTCCTCCCCACAACAGACATCCTGTGAGGTAGGTGGGGCTGAGAGAACTCTCTCGAGAACTGCCCTTGAGAGAACAGCTCTGAAAGAACTTATGACTGACACAAGGTCACACCAGCAGCTGCGTATGGACGAGTGGAGATTGAAACCCGGCTCTCCCAGATTAGAGTCCACACTCTTAACCACTATACCAAACTGGCTAGTACTTGGATGAGAGACCACCAAGGAAGTCCAGGGTTGCTATGCAGAGGCAGGTAATGGCAAAGCATTTCTATTAGTCTCTTGCCTTGAAAACCCTATGGGATCACAATAAGTTGGCTGCGACTTGATGGCACTTTCCATCACCACCAGTTAGGGCCTGTCAGACTAGGATCTGAAACACTGTTTGAAGTTGGTTTATTAAACATAGTCATACTTATGGTTTTGTTTGACATATGAATGCAGACATCCTAGTTTCTTCTCCATTGTAGCTCTTACACATTCCCTGGCTAAACAGATGCCTGGCCAGAGCAGGGGTTGTGATGTGAAGCCAGCGATTGGCAAAGTGGAACAGGATTTAAGTGATCACTGGTGAATGGAATCCTGATTTCATAATTAAAACAAAGCATAGTTCTAGTGTATCACCTTGACTGATCCATTACTCTCAGTGGATTATATTTTGCATCACTTAGTGTTTGGCTATTTAGATGTTCACAGAATTAGTTCCTGATCAATGTCTTTCAAGGCTATGGAGAGGGATTCCTTTAATGCTTTTCCTAATAATCTCTTAAGATTATGGACCTCTGCTTTACATCAGCTGAAGATGGTAAAGACATTGAGTTGTCCTAAGCTGCTAAATAATGAAGTTATGGTAAGTTAATGCAGCAATTGTTCTTTTTCTCAATAATATTGCTGGACTCAGGGACTGCAAATATATTCAGAATTTGTAGCTTTGTCCTTATGGGGGTATTAAAGGAAAATGTACTAAGTAAACATTTACAGATAATTGCAACAAAGTCATGTTTGTTAAGGAAAAACACAGCAGAACATTGCTTCCACAAATAGTGCCAACAAACCATGAGATTTCTTCAGTCTAGCTGTGTCATGAAACAGCTGTTAGAAATGTGCCTTCAGTGGATATTTCTGATTGTTGACAGTTCCATGACAGTTCTTTAAGCAATGGTAATGACCCCCGGAAGGCCTTGACTTGCCCAGCTTTTTAACAAGTCCAAATTAGCTCATATACATAGTTCTGTTAAACTTGATGTCTTTCCTTAGTGGTGTTCTGAATTCATGCCTAAGAACCTTATTCCAGAAGGGACCCAATGTATAAGTGGATGTTTATACATATATTTACATATTTCATTTATTTGAGACATTTCTATCCTGTGCTTTAAACAACAGCTGGAAAATAGCAATAATATAAAACAATAAAAAGTGTCAATTTCCCTGCCACCACCCTCCCACTGCTTTCCATCAACATCTCTCCCCCCTATTATCTCTCCCTATCCATCAACATCTCCCCCCCCCGTGTTCACACCCACAATTACATTTGAATGCAAAAATCTAAGTTGGAAGTAAATCCCATTTAAATCCATGAGATGCTGCTCTCAAACTTCATTGCACCAATAAGAATTCATTTTAAAGGGAAGAGAAATATTATTGTGAGAGACTTTAAAGTTCTTATTTTCTTCTAAACAGTGAGCTGGATTCATGGTCTGGCTTTTGCTACATGAGAGTCTTCCTCCAGTGAAGGAAGACTTCCTCCATTAGAGGGACACTTTCCCTTAGCAGAAGAGAATTTTTGGATTCACCCCACGTATCTTATTCCATGGGGCCAGAGATGGGGCAACATGCTGGGCCCTTGAAATCAACAAAAAACAATCTGGAGATTTAATTCTCCTGAATATAATTACTATAGGAAAGTGTAGAAATTAATACTTTTATGGGATTTAAATCCTGAAAAGATTTCTTATCTTCATTCATGTTAGTGCTAGTAGTACTAATGAGTTAATAAGAAATGTCAGGTTATATGAATAACCAGTAATCTTTTACTACCTTTTGGCTGTGCAATTTAACTGCAGTAAATAAAATTTATTAAGTCTCTGGATTAGACCATGCAGTTTTGGGTGCTGCTAATCTACCAGCTTTTGTTTAGACTTGCAGGAAGACTGGAATAGAAACATCTTGTTTTGAACTAACTTATTTTAATACCCCCTACTAAGATGACACTATAAATAAGTTTAGAGTCATGGATGAATAGTCATCCATGTACTGTTTTCATTTGCACTTTTCCCCTTCAGGGTGAAAGTGATTCAAAATATTTAGAACATATAAAGAAATTAATTATATGTATAATGCAGGAAAGTCTGCTGTACTTGAGTGTTTAGAGTTCAAAGCAAACTCATTAAACTTTGGCAAGCAGTGTGCCTCTTGGAGTAAAGTATGCGTGCTTTCTCTTATGCCTTCTTTTTCTCCTGAAAGGGCTTGCATGCCCTTTCAGGAGAAAAAGGTTGCATAAGAGAAAATATGCATGATGGCTGGGTTTTTTTTGTACAATTATGGGCTTATGTGGAGAAATAGTGTGAACATGTCTGTACATGAATATAGCTAGATATTTGTTTTTCAGAACTACTGTTTTATCACAAAGTGACTGTGTAAATTAATTTCAAATGTGCACCAAATTATAAAACAGACAATATCAAAAGCCCTCCGCTTCTACAAGAAGAGATAAATTTAGTTGCGGCAGAAGTGTACAATAGTATCCATTAGCTGTCAACTGAACAACACAAACTAGCAACAGATTAAATTAAAAGCCATGTCAGACCACACAGGTCTTATGAGAAACCAGGAAAGACAATGCAAAGCAAACCATATAGGAAAAGTAGTGTCATGGTAGAGCATGACCACTGACAAAGCCCTCTTCAATGTAGCTACCTGTTGAGGTTCAGAGGGTAGGGGAACATGGAGCCAAGCCTGTCTAGGTTATCTCAGTGACTGGATGGGTTCATGCTGGAATTAGTGATCCTTGAGTTACCCTGGTTTCAAACTATTCAGAACTGTAATAGTCAAAGCCAGGACCCTGAATTGAGCTCAAAAGCAGACTCGAAGCTGAATGAAGTCTTAGTAGTAACACAGGCATGATGGGTTCAGACTGGCTAGTCCCTGATCAAAAATTGAGACACTGCATTTTGAACAAGTTGATGTTTCCAAGAACTTTCTGAAGGGAGTCCCATGTGCAAAGTTTATAACTATATGCCAATTAGAAGATTGACTTAAAAGGTGAATACATCTGAAATGGGACTGGATATAGTTCCATTACTTAGAATGTACCAGCCAATGGACCTGCTGTTGGTTCTAGCTTGGTACAGTTTGGTTCTTGCTGACTTTTTTCATATGATCCCAGATCTGAGAACAGTATGGATTGATTGTATACAGGGAAGCAGTTGAACTGCATCAGTGAACTTTTAACTTCTCAGCCGTTTTGCCGAGTTACAAAAGAATGAACCATAACATTACCATAAAGGTGAGTCCTGCACATTCCATTGTTTAAAAGGTACCGGTGGAACCAGCCTACTGCCAGGAACATAACAGCAGCCACGCTGGATCAGACCAATGATTCATGTAGTCCCAATATCCCTTTTACATATGGTGGGCCAACCAATCCCTTTTACATATGGTGGGCCCTGGAAAAAGACTACAAGAGCATGAAAGTGAAAGTCTCCCCTGCTGTTGTCACTCAGGACTGGTATTTAGAAGGCTAGTGTCCATGAACACAGGGGCTCCAGGGTGAGACATAGTGGGCAATAGTCTTTGATGGACTGGTGCTCAGTTATCTAGTCTAATACCCTTTTTAAAGCCAACTTAACTAGTGACTATTTCTACATCCCACTTATAGCACCTCCTTGTCAGAATTGCCTCTGGTCTTAAGTATAAACCAAAGTCCCTGATGAGTGTTGCACAAAGTAGCTTTCACTGATAGTCAGTGGCATGCTGTGGAGTGTGTGAACATAAGAACATAAGAGAAGCCAAATGTTGGATCAGGCCAGTGGCCCATCCAGTCCAACACTCTGTGTCACACAGTGGCCAGAAACACCAGGTGCCATCGGGAGTGGGCCAGGACACTAGAAGCCCCCCCCCACTGTTGACCCCCTCCCGAGCACCAAGAATGCAGAACCTCACTTGCCCCAGCCTGGGAGTCCATATCTATACCTTGTGGATAATAGCCACTGATGGACCTCCGTTCCATATAAGAACATAAGAGAAGCCAATGTTGGATCAGGCCAACATTGTGGGAAGCCTCCTTATGATTTGGGACCTGTAACTGGCTGTTGTATGCAGTTACCTTGTGGAATGAACCTGACCACATAGAATAGATTTTTTACTGGCGACCAGTTGCCTTAGTATTGTATGCATTTTCCCTGAGCCATAATGAGGTCTTGTATGAAAGTGAAAGTCCTCCCCTGTCATACTTGTGGTAGAGAACCAATCAGTTGTGAGGTTTAAGGCTAGCATTATTTACGATGCATGTTGCAAACCCTAACCTAATAATTCCTAACCATTTGCATCTCACATAATATGAGCAAGAGAACTTACTTTCAGTTGCTTGGTTTGAATTGGAAGCTGTCCTTAAAATTACCACTACCCATCTGAATAAACAGGGCAAAACAGAAACACTCAGATGAAGATTCACCTGCAATGGCAATCTTTCTGTATGTCATGTGTTTAAACGCCTTTTGTACACTTTTTTATGCATTATATATTTATACTGCCTGTTGTTTTGTATTTTTACAGTTGTTACTGATATGCTGAACATTGCTAGATGACCTTGGGCAAGCCATAGTTCTGGCACAGCTGTTCTTGAAAAAGAGCAGTTTCTGACAGAGCTCTCTCAGCCCCACCTACCTCACAGGGTGTCTGTAGTGGGGAGGGGAAGGGAAAGGAGTTTGCAAGTCACTCTGAGACTCCTTTGGGTAGTGAAGGGCAGGGTATAAATCCAATCTCCTCCTCCTCCTCCTCCTCCTCCTCCTCCTCCTCCTTCTTCTTCTTCTTCTTCTTGTATGCTTATTATATATTTTTCTCATACTGTGGTTTCAGGTGGTGATTTCAGTTTGGACTTCACAGTACAGCCCTGGGTTTTTTTACATACCTTCTTGTACTTTTGTGCTTCATTTTTGCATTCTTCAGAAGTGTTCTTTTTTTGTTTTCCATATTGCAAACCCTAACCTGATAATTTCTTTGAAAGTTAAGTGCATTTTGTAACTGTGAAACTGGCTTCTACAGATTTAATTTAGATTTATGCAGTCCCAGTTGGCAGGTACAATTCAGAGAGCATTGTCTGAATTAACTGAAACTGTGATCCTGAAGACGTCTAATGGCATGCTTTATTATTACATTCTCCACTAGATGGTACTGTGTAACTTCTCCAATGCTGCCGAACCCTCAAGAGCCCTTTTCAGTCTCCATTTTCAGATATTGCCATTCTCCCAATGATTATTGGGCTATATTTATATGCTTCCTTTGCATACTGAGAACTATGAAAACTGATCGGTTTGGCATGTATTTGTTAAAAAATGTATAATCAAACAAAATAGTTTTATTATGTACAAATAACAAACCTACTGGTAGTACACAAGAAAAGTCTTTGAATGAGGTGTGGTAATATCACAGATCAGTGTAATCATGGTATATGCGCACTTCTGATCTTCTGATACTCTGAAGCGATCTAATGCTTTCACTCCTTGTTCGCATGTTTGACTTCCTGAACAGCCTCCGTGAAAATGATCTACACATAAAAAAATAGATAATTGGATCTAGGCACACGTTACACGCAGACAGGAAAAGAGTGACTTCCTTGCAGTAGTACAAGATTTTGTGTGCTGGATCGCTGAAAAATTTGTCCAGATGGCCAAAAATAAAAGGTATTCTGCACAAATGATACGGTACAAAGCAAGTAAAAAATACAGCTACAACCACCCTTATGCTTTGGTTGTGTTTCCGTTTGCGACTTGAAGCACTAATAAATTGCTTGCTTGATTTATGGATATATTTAGATATTTCAATATAACATCCTATTAGGACTGTCAGTACAATGATAAACATACTATTGTTGATATATAGGACTGCTTCGTGCCACTTTATTCCAAAAGGACTTTTTAGTTTTAAGCAGTCACCTATATTTTTCCTAGTTGGGTAACCATTTGTAAGGATCACGTTTGGCACTGCCAAAAATGTCATAACAATCCAAACGCATGCTGACAGAATCTTGGTGAAAGTAATGCTGTACATCCGGGAATCTCCAAATGGTTTCACCACTTTTAGATAACGATCAATGCTAATGAGTCCAAGAAATACAATTGTGGTGTACATATTGGCATAAAACAGAACTGTTGTGTAACGGCATAGGAAGAAATTGAAGTGCCATGGCCCCATTCTTGAGTCCTGAATTATTTTAAATGGAAATGTCAGAGTCATTAGCAAGTCCGCGACCACAATGTTCTTAAGGTAAAAAATGAAGCTTGTCTTGTTTTGAATGTGGAAGAATATCCATACTGCCAAGCCATTCAGCAAGATGCTTGCCAGGAAGATGATGAGGTAAAGCACAGGTAAAACAATAGTTGTAAACTCATTATTTGTAGAATTCCCAAGCAGACCTTGTGAATAATTGGTTGAAATACTGTTATCTTGGCCAAGCTGATGGTAATGATCTATGGAAATGATGGAAAGAAAGAATCTATTTATTTATTTATTTATTAGTTCGATTTATACCCCGCCCTTCCCGCCAATCTAAGTTGGTTAACAATTGTAGCTTGTCACATGTTGCTCTCATGTAACTATGGGAACAATAATTCATAGTTACAGTGAAAATGGCCTTCACATGTTGCTTGGAACAGCAAGCAGAAGATTCACTTCTACTTCTTCTGATGCTTTCTGAAAACGTGAACTTCCCTAAAGCATCTTTTTAAATTCTTGGCTTCTGTGTATATGTTACTGTGCTGGCTGTTTCAGTCATCAGATTGGGCCTAGTTGTTTGCCGTGGGGTTAGGAAAATGAGGAGGCATGCAGAGAGAGGCCTGGGTCTGGTGAGACTTGAACACCTGCCATACAGCCTTGGAATGGAATGGCCTATCCTTGTTAGTCATTCCAACCTACAATTGGCTTGGGTGGGACAAGGTATAGCAGGAGCAGACTTGAGTAGTTACTGCCCTTCTTTGGTCTGCTTTTAGGGCATTTAAAGTTTCCCTCCCTCCCTTCTCATATTGCTGATTATGGTTATGAACTTGTCATGGATTTGGATTAGGTACACTTTAATAGTCTCAGGCTGTATTTTTCCTGGTGCTCATCTTTTCTAGTTACTTTCCCCAGGATGGTTCTGCTGGGTGGCATTAATGTATTCTACTAAGACTGGTGTAAATGGGGCTCAGCACCTATTAAGTTGTGAGGGAAGCTTCCTTTAAGAAAGACTTTAGATCCAGTCTGTTTTGTGGTGGATGCAGATTAAGAGAGGTCCAAAAAAATTGGTTGCAGGCAGAAGGAAATGGGAAACTCTCTTATTAGTTTTTTGTATTTACACATTTGGAACCCCCCCCCCCCGAGGCTTGCTCATCTGAGGTAGTTTCACTCTGATGAAGTTGAGGGAGGGGTTCTCTGCCATCACCTTGTAGCAACTGTACTGGTTTTTCAAGGACATTTTTCATCATAGCCTGTGTTTGTATGCTACAGAGTAGACAATGGCTGTAGAACTCTGCTTCAGCCATGAGATGGCAAGGCATTTACTTTTGAAACTGAAGCAGTTGTAGCGAGCTGCACAAGTGTACTGAGGGAAGCAGATGACTAATTTCCTCTCTGCATGCAAAGGCTTGTTCGACAGAGTCCTGCAATGCTTAGTCAAAGACGCAGAAGCATAATGATGATAAAATGTGGTTGGGACATTAAATATCTGCTGTTCATAACTCTTAAGAGCAGCTCAGCAGAATTATAAGGAAGTTGTGGAATTGTGGAGGTGTAAGGATGCCACAAGTCAAATCAAAAGTGTGAGACTGTGGAACATTAGACTGTCCCAATATAATTATGCAGATTCTTTACCTCCCTCCATGTCTTTGGACCATGATTAAATCTCAGCTCTGTCACTCAGTTCATGCGGCAACAGCATAGAATTGGTGAGGTAGCCATGGAAACTAGTCTTGACTTATGATCATAGCCAGTATCCATACTAAAGGCTGGCTGCCCCATTCCTTTAAAAAGAAAGGCCTTGGGACATCAGTTTTGAACTACACCACCCCTTCAGTCTTATGTTTCATGGGGCATATGAAATGTGCTGACTCTGTACCAGGTGATTAAGAAAACACTCCTAAGCAGGTCTGCTCAGCATCTTACTGTACTCTATTCCCAGGAAAGTGTTTTTA
Source organism: Gekko gecko (assembly GCA_029375565.1). Taxonomy (NCBI): domain Eukaryota; kingdom Metazoa; phylum Chordata; class Lepidosauria; order Squamata; family Gekkonidae; genus Gekko; species Gekko gecko. Next base: position 114,087,700 of record JAPDNY010000008.1, read on the forward strand.
GGATTGCTCTGTAAATCTGTTAGCACTGATCTATAGGTCCTTGAATGTAGCAGCAGATGTTGTGCAAGGATCTGTGTGCCTGCTGGCGGGTAGGCCTTGCTACCCCATAGTTGGGATAGGCCTGCTTGCTTTTTCTTGAAGTGGGGGGGAGTGGACTTAGAACTCAGACCTCTCATCCGCAAAAAAATGGCTGATGTCCAAAGCCTGACCCTGTCTGTTCAGATTGACCATGTGTTTTTGGTCCAGCAACAAGCTTTAGAGTTCCAGATGCTGACCTAACAAATAGATATACATAATGCATGAAGAAGACATAATCATCCTCACTGGGCCTGTATTTGTAGTTGGCTACAAGTACACCATGGTTGACTGATTGACTGACTGATTGACTGATTTGATCTCCTTAGTCAAATCAGTCAAATCAGTCAATCCTAAAAGAAATCAACCCTGATTGTTCCCTGGAAGGCCAGATCCTGAAGCTGAAGCTCAAATACTTTGGCCACCAAATGAGAAGGGAGCATTCACTGGAGAAGACCCTGATGCTGGGAAAGATTGAAGGTCAAAGAAGAAGGGGACGACAAAGGATGAGATGGTTAGACAGTGTCATCGATGCGACGAACATGAAATGGAGCAAACTTCAGCGAACAGTGGAAGACAGGAGGGCCTGGCGTAATCTGGTCCATGGGGTCGCGAAGAGTCGTACTTGACTGTGCGACTGAACAACAACAAGAACAACACCATGGTTAGCATTAAACATGGATGAAATTGGAGATGTGATGGACTGTGGTTAAGGATGGGGAAATTTGTGTAAGGTGAGGGCTTGGACTGGGGAAGGTATATATGCAGTTCTATGGCTTTCACTAGTTTCCATCCATATAGGTCCTGATATATGTTCGCAACAAGAACATTGCTCCTTAGAGGAACATTCTCACAGTTATAATGGTTAATGTGATGATAAAGGAGTGTGGAATCAGCATCACTTTGTGGCAATAGCCCTTCATAATAAATATGAATTAGTCATTTTGCTGCATTTTAAAGATTTCCTTGCCTGGATTAGGCACCCCACCCTTCTGTTCTCATAATGAAGAGGAGTTTGAAGCATTGCTCAGAAGCATGATAACAACCACTAATGAATTAAAGTAACCATCATTTGCTCTCTGAAATGGTGGAGGGTTATTTTTCTCTTATTTAACTGTTAAATGTGCATGAATTGAGTATTGGTAGAAATAAGGGGAGGCTGATGTAGATTAATTGGTCCTCTTAGTGCTTGGTTAGGGACAATGTAATAACTCATTCTTCATCAGTAATATTTATTTTTATTTATTATTTTCGATTTATAACCCGCTTTTCCTGCACAGGCAGGCTCAAGGCAGCAGCAGGCTCATATTATCTGAATGTGAAATGATGCTTCAAATGTGAAGACCAAGGGCAAGGCAGAACCAAGTTTTTAAAAATAACATTTACCTGAAAAGATGAGAGTTTTTTAACACATATGCTGTCAAGAAAAAGATTGGGGGGAGGGCATCTTGTAGGTGAATTTAAATTACGGTTATGTGACTTAATTTCTTCTGCATATAACTCTTTTTAAGGGGAATTGTTTTACTTTTGGGGTCATATTCCTTTCGGTTAAATGCAGCGCTAAAAACAACCCACTGTGTTGCATTCTAGTGCCATTGTTAGGTTCATTGTTTTGTGCAGACTGCAAGAGTTGCATAGGGGAGTGATTCAACCACCTGATGCCTTGCAACAAGACTTGTCCATGCACTAATGTCAAAAGCTCCAGTACCAATTATCAGGTTTTATGAATAAGATGCTGTCTGAAGTCAAGTGACACAATGTGTGACAGGAGAGAAATGTACTCTTGACAGCTTTACATCAGTGCCTTAGACATTCTGGCATGACACCTGTCCACCATGCCATTTTTGGTGCTTTATTGTGTTTAATGCTAGAAGCTGGGTTGGAGAACATGCACACCCCCTGGAATCTGCCCTCTGAAGCAACTGCTTCACATTGTGTCCTGGTACATCCAACCTGGCTGAAACTGGTAGCTAGTGGCAGGTAACTAATTAAAGGATTTATTGTCTGACTTTGTGTAACTGAACAATGCAATTATTATTTAGATGCTGTGTTTACCTTTTAAGGCCTTATTTTACTTATGTAGGGTAATCCAATTCAGTCATAGTTTAGGAAGGCTTTGTACATTAAAGCGTGATACTTATAACTAAAGACCATATATGAAGTAAACATTAAGGTGTGGGCTTAGTGGATTATCAGGAATGTTCTTTTTACACAGAATTAATGCTGATATTATGGGTTGCCACACATAATTCTGAGAATTAGGGGAAAAAATTAGATAATGGTCTTTCTGTACTATCTATTATTAGAAAACCAGATGTTTAAAACTGACTTGCTCTTAATACTGGTTAGAGTATTAAATAGGAACAGAAATAATCAAATATGATTTTAACTTAGAAGAAAGGTTATTTACAAATAGTATGGCTAAAAAGTATGTAAAATCATGTGACTGGTTACATTTTCTCTATTGGGAATTCCAAATTAAAAAAAAAATATTTACCTGAAAGCTTCACATATGACACATTGGACCCCATTATTATTGCTGATTTGCAGGTCAAATGCTTTTCAGGAGGCACACTGCTGGCAATTGATATGGGGTGCATCATGGGTTGTAAAAGTTTTAATTTCTGAAAAATACAGGAAGTGGAGATATTTACAAATGATCAGAATAGGAGCATCTTTTAATACTTTGGCAAGAGAAGGAGCAGAGAGTGATGGTGTCAACATATTCTACAGGTTACTTTCTAATTTTAGAACTAACAAAAACATGAACTCCTAAGATACAGGTTGGCCTTTCAGGAGTCTGAATGTGAAGAGTGGGCACTGGCTTCTCATGTACTTAACAAGAAATTAAGTCCTGGCAATGTACTTAGATGATGTTATAGGGAGGCATTTGTTTTTTTATATACAGAGGTTAACTGTACGGGAAGGATTTATATTTCACAGCCCTAAAATGGGGAAAGCTTGCTATGGGCTGTTTTGTACAAGAAACAATGTACAGAAATCCATTAATACCTGTGTATTTCCTTAATAGCTGTCTGTATTGTTTTTGTCAGAGCTATATTTCAATTCTCAGATTTTAGGTTTCATGTCCATAATTTGCCAGCTTGCATCTGCCCTCAAATCTAACTCTGCCATTGGCCTTCAGTAACTGCTCTTTTGTGCCCCTGGACCATAAAACTAATTGTCTGTCTGTCTCCAGATAATTATCATTTATAAAGTTCTCATGAGTATATGGCATGACATGAAAGAATGCAACAAAGACTGATTGTACCTTGTGGGCAGGTAAATATGTGCATGTTTGTGTGAAAGAGAAAAGAAGGCCAATAGCTAACTCTTTCCAAGCTAACTTTCCTGGCTTAGATATCAGATGTGATTATACTGTATATATACTATATATAACTGCGTTTTGGATTGTATACCTATTTTGGCTATTAGCTCCTGATGATTATAAATCATGCCTAGCATTCTTAATTAGAGACTTTCTTGAGCAAAGGTCCATTTTGAAAGATTAGTTACCTTTGTGTACCCATGGGTCTGACAACTGATTGAAATGTAAACTAGAGGGTGGATTAAGTCAACAAATACCTACTTTTGGTAAGATAACTTTTATACAGTGTTCCCTCTAAGCTGAGTTAGTGTGAGCCAGCTCACAGTTTTTTAGCATCCAGCTCACATCTTTTTGTCTTAGCTTAGGAAGGATGGCTACAGAGCAGACTTAATGTATGCAGCAGCCAAATTGCTCACTCACGGCTTTAATGCCAGTAGCTCACAAAGTAGAATTTTTGCACCCAAGACTCCATAGCTTAGAGGGAGCATTGCTCTTATGTCACCTCATCTTTATCCCAGAATAAGTGATCACATCTATATATATAAAAGAAAGTCCCCTCGCCATAAAATCAACGCCCAGGCCAAACTGCTGGACCTGGAGACACCAAATTCAGGGAGAGCGCTCCTACCATGGCGTAGGTGCTCGCTAAGAAGGGATTTTTAGAAATTCAACTCCTAAGTGGGTCAAAGGGGGTAAAATGTGCTCCCACCATTGATTCCTATGTGGCTACCAGGCAGCTGTCTCCCTGCACCCCCCACTCTTTGATTGGTCAGCTGCAGAGCTCATTGTTCTGAGTAAAAAAAAAAACAACAGTTACAGGGGACTGCTGAGAGCTAATGACAGTTGAGGAAATCAGGAGTGGCCAACAACCACCTGTGAGATGAAGCAAAGCTGCTGGCCCAGACTCTCTAATGGCTTCCAACACCTCCTACACCTAACAGGCGGGTTGTCTGTCAGGTGCAGCCCCACCTCCCTAGTGGCCTCTAATACTCCTCCCCCTTCCCCCTTCCCCCTCCTACACTGGACAGGCTTAAAGCCACGAGGGAGCCCACCCCAGCTGTAATGCCTTAGTGATCCTGCCAGCCCCACTTCTACCATGGCTTCCAATACTCCTCCTCCCTTCCCCTCCTACACTGGACAGGCAGCTGCCAGTCAGATGTAGGAGAGGAGGTGGGATGCTTACAGCCACTGGGGATTGCCTTAGCACTGCTGCTGGCCCAGCCTCCCTGATGCCTTTAAATACACCCCCCCAACATCAGACAGGCCGCTGTCTATCAGGTGTAGGAGCAGGACCAGGGTACTTTAATCCAACAGGGATGCTGCCCCAGTAGGATCACCTTAGCGATGCTGCTGGCTCAGCCTCCCTGATGGCTTCCAACACACTCCCCCACCTCCTACACTTAACAGGCAGTTGTCTGACAGGTGCAGCGGTGGTTGCAGGATACTTAAAGTCATGAGGGAGCCTGCCCCAGCATTAACACCTTAGTAATCCTGCCAGCCTTGCCTCCATAGTGGCTTCTAATACTCCTTCACCCTCCCCATCCTACACTGGACAGGCAGCTGCCTGTCAGGTGTAGGACAGGAGGTGGGATGCTTACAACCACATTGGGGAAGTTTGCTCAGCAGGATTGCCTTAGCACTGCTGCTGGCCCAGCCTCCCTGATGCCTTTAAATACACCCTCCCAACATCAGACAGGCCGCTGTCTATCAGGTGTAGGAGCAGGACCAGGGTACTTTAATCCAACAGGAATGCTGCCCCAGTAGGATCACCTTAGCGATGCTGCTGGCCCAGCCTCCCTGATGGCTTCCAACACCCCCCCCACCTCCTACACTTAACAGGCAGTTGTCTGACAGGTGCAGTGGTGGTTGCAGGATACTTAAAGTCATGAGGGAGCCTGCCCCAGCATTAACACCTTAGTAATCCTGCCAGCCTTGCCTCCATAGTGGCTTCTAATACTCCTTCACCCTCCCCATCCTACACTGGACAGGCAGCTGCCTGTCAGGTGTAGGACAGGAGGTGGGATGCTTACAACCACATTGGGGAAGTTTGCTCAGCAGGATTGCCTTAGCACTGCTGCTGGCCCAGCCTCCCCGATGCCTTTAAATACAGTTCCCCTCAACACCAGACAGGCCAGTGTCTGTCAGTGCAGGAGCAGGGCCAGGGTATGAATGTTTATGGGGAGATAGTAAAGGACATTTCTAGGAGCCATTTCGATGTGTGCCTCCCTCATGAACCTGAAGAAATATCCACCACATCACCACTCCCCCACACCAACTCCCCCTCTCACCTCTCACCTCTTACTGCCCCCCAGAAAGTTCCTGGCAAATGTCGAACCAAATACACCAATGCTACAAGGAGGAGGCAACTTAGGAATGTGGCAAAGACATTTGCACATAGTACTCCTGCAGAGCACTGAGGTGTGCAGGCCAAGTACCAGCAAGATCTCCCTCAGGTGCTTAGAACAACACAGTCTCCATATGAGCAAAACAATCCAGGAACACAAGTAGAGAGGCCATCACTTTCGTGGAAGGTAGCAGGAGTTGACTTAACAGATGCCTGCTTCTTAAATGGACAGTTCTATGTGGTCTGCTTCAGAGTGAGCTCATCAAGCAGCCTGGTGATCCTAGCACCTGAGGGCAAAACCACCAATGTGATCTAGAGAGAGGTCCTTCAGTAGAGAAAAAAAGTACATATGTCTCACTTCATTTCTTACACTACAGTCTTCTCCATTAGAATTCCTACAACATTTCAAATTTCAAATTTCACATCATCAATATTATAACTGGATTTATGGAACTTAAATACCGTAGCAAAGCATGGGTATCAGGCTAGTAAGTAATATTTGGGTGTAGTTCTTTGGTGTAGTTCTTAAGAGAACATAAGAGAAGCCAATGTTGGATCAGGCCAATGGCCCATCCAGCCCAACGCTCTGTCACACAGTGGCCAAAACTACCAGGTGCCATCAGGAGAACCATCAGTTGGACCAGGACACTAGGAGCTCACCTATATGGGCCTTTAAGAATGTATTATTGAAATACCTGGAGAGAAGTGGTTAACTCAGGGGAACATCATTAAGGTTACAAGGAAGTATGTAAGCCCATTTCCCATGTTATTCAGTATACAGTGAACCTTGAGATAAGTCCTGCAGGGAAGTAAAGTGTAATAGCGTCTAGATATGGCTTCTGTGCTGAACCCTTACCCATCCTGGCTCATTATTTCACACCAAAGGAAGATAGCTGGCTGGATCTGGGGTTCGTTTGAACTGTCTTTAAATAAATGGCCTTATAGGCTCTCTTGAAGAAGTCCTTATTATCTCTTTATGATCTTAACCATTATCATCCATGCATAAGTTTTCTATTTTTAAATAAGGTGCTTGAATAAATGGTGGAATAGATTATCTATACCCAATCCAATCCAGTTTCTGATGAATGTTCATAATTCAAATTGCCTTGTTTGTCGTGACTTGACAGGCCTCTTCAGGCAAGAGATGGGAGGAAGATGACTCTGTTGTTTCTCCTGGACATCTCAGGGATGCTCAGAGCTGTCAATCATGGTATCTTGTGCTGTTTGTCTGGGATGTGTGCTGAAAGCAATATGCTCCAATGATTTCATTCTTATTTAGTAGACCGGTTCCAGAAGATAATTATTTTGTTGTATGTTACTCTGGATTGTAAATGAACTCATGAGGTTATGAACACAGAGTAAGAATGTTCCTTTAAAAAAACCCAAACCCTTAAAATAGGGCATTTATCTGCAATCTCTCTATTTGCCTTCACTTGATTTCTTGGATTGGGTCTGTACCATATGTGACCTACAAGGTTAGCCTCCACATGTGTGAATTTATCAGGAGCTCAGTAAACCTCCTGCTTATGCAGCATCCCAGTGCAAAACTAGGGGTTGTGAAGCACTTGGAATACCATCAAAAATAGTTGGTGAAATTGCATGTGGGAAATGCTGTTCCCCACATATTCTCTTGAAAGAAGCAACTACAGTGGACCCAGACTTTTATGTGGGATGGATATATGTTTAAAAGGCATACTAAATGACTCAAGAAGAAGTAGGGTGGTGTGTTGAAAGGACTGAAGAGAGCAGGTATAAACATTTGGTACATTTGTGTACATATACATTTGCCTGGTTGGCATGGTATCTCCCAGATTAATTTGGAAAAACAATTACATAATTTGTGGAGCTACTGAAGTGGATTGTGATGTGTTAAACGTAGGTGGAAAAGAAGATGATGTCTGTGTGGCGTGTTTCTGTGGCTGCCCCAATCAGTATTGTGTTTGATGACTTCAATAATGAGGAACACTAAAGGATAATTCCATAATGTGCATAAGTACTATCAGTAAATTATGTTATAAACAAATGTGGTGAGGCCATGCAGGTTTCATTAATCAAAATCAGTTGGATAGCTGCAGCAAACTCTTCACAGTTTGGACATTGTGGTCTATTTTGACTCTGGACAATGTGAAAATGTGTACTCCTAGGTTGTTAGAACTGCTCAGTTGTATTGAAATTCCTGTGTTGTTTTAGGTTTCCTCTTTTGCCCCACACCTATGGTTCTGCCCTTTCTTTAACAATAGAGAGAGATTGGGTTAATGTCAACATTAGTATTACCAGCACTGTCTGCCTTTTGGATGAAAGGGAGCAATTCACCCCTGAAGAAAGGACTAACAGAAATGTTATAATCATATATTAAAGTGTATTACATTTGGAAAACTGGAAAACAGTTTATAACTTTATGAAAAGACAGGCAAAATACTCTTGTTCCTAAGCTCCTTTTTCCCTAGAATATGTTAAAATAAGAAAGTGAGGGTGATTGCAGGAATTTTCAGATGATTCTATGGAACATGACCACTCTATTCAACCACATCAAGAGTCTCATCAATGCTCAAATTATTTTTCTGGATACCATAGAGAGCCATAGGTATAACCAGTAAGTTGTTTTCTAAAGAAATGTGGTAAGGCCATGCAAGCTTCATTCCTGAAAATCAGGATTTCAGCTGGGTTGAAGCAGCAGAACAAAGAGTCCAGTGGCACCTTTAAGACCAACAAAATTTTATTCATGAAAGCTTATACCTGTTGGTCTTAAAGGTGCCACTGGACTCAAACTTTGTTTTCCTACACAGCTGTTACAGAAGCAAATAGAGCCCCCATTGAAGCTCATATCCCACTGGTATTAAGGGTGCCAGGTGCTTTAATGAGTGTTCTAGGAAACTGGTTAAAAGTAGTAAGAAAGTACTTAATTCTGGAGTAATAGAGGAATATGTGGATGTTGGAAGTTAGACTATAGCTGCTGGAAAAGGGCTAAGAACCTATACTACATTAAATGCCATATTTTGAGCATCACTGTACCTGAAACTTCATTTGAACCTTCACTCAGCACTGCAGCACTTGCTGCTTATCCCAGAACCCTATGAGGTAATGTTCCATTTCTGAGACTGAGAGCAAAAAAGATCTTGGGGTCATAATGGATTGCTCAATGGAAGTGTCAACCAAGTGTGCTGCAGCAGTGAAAAAGGCAAACTCTGTCTTAGGCATTATTAGGAAAAAGAATTGAAAATAAAATGGCCAATATGGTAATGTGCCTGTATAGAGTGTACAGTTCCCCTGTGTACCCTGTATAATGCCACTGTATACCATATACTGTGTACAGTTCTGGTCACCATATCTCCAAAAGGACATTGCAGAGCTGGAAAAAGTACAGAGGAGGGCAACCAAGATGATTAGGAGGTTGGAACAGCTTCCCTATGAGGAAAGGCTGGAGAGTCTAGGACTTTCCAGTTTACAAAAAGGACAACTACGAGAGGACAGGATAGGGTTGAGAGAGTTATGGGGTTGAGAGAGTTGACAAAGAACTTTTTCTCCCTCTCCCAAAATAATGGAACTTGAGGGCATCCAATGAAGCTGATGGGCAGTCAGTTCAGGACAGATAAAAGGAAATACTACTTTATGCAGCGAGTGATTAAAATGTAGAATTCACTGCCAGAGGCTGTTGTAATGGCCACAGGAATAAACAGCTTTAAAAGGGGATTAGATAGATTCATGGAGGATAAGTCTATCAATGGCTACTAGCCATGGTGACTGTGAGGAACTTCCACATTCAGAGGTACTAATCCTTTGAATCCCAGTGCCAGGAGGTTGCATCGAGGAAGGCCTCAGCCTCTATGCTCTGTTGTTAGCCATCCAGAGGAATTGGTTAGCCACTGTGTGAGACAGGATACTGGACTAGATGGACTATTGGTCTGATCCAGCCGGGCTCTTCTTGTGTTCTTATGTTATACTAGCGGCAAGGCACGTTGCGTGTGCTGATGCAACGGGCGCTAGCCGGACTGCCTCTGGAGGCCTGCCCCCCCGTCTGTTGGCACGCGGAGGGCAAGGCCAGACCCGGCCCCCTTCCCCGTGCAGCCCCGCGTTTTCGGAGCAGCAAGGAAGGTAGGCTGTGTCCTGGCTCGGGCCAGACAGCTCCGTCGCCTCCCCTCCCCCGGCTACAGGCGCCCCGCGAGGCCAGCCCCGCCTCCTCCTCCTCCTCCTCCTCTCTACCGTGCAAGGTGAAGCTTGGCCAAGTCGCTCACCGGGGGCGAGGTGCTGTGGTGAGGGAGGCCGGCCTCAAGCCAGGGCCAGCAGCGCAGCCGCCGGAGCATCTGCCCGGTCCGGCAGCTGGAGTCAGACTGGGGCGAAGCAGCGATGTGCTGGCTGTGTGGGCGGGACCGAGCTCACACAGCCAGGCATGCCAGCCAATGGCCAGGCCCCAACTATGAGCAGCAGCCCCTGCAGCCAATCTATTTTGCCGCACATTTTCGCCTTATTTGGGCATGCCAGGCGACCACTATCCTTTTGTATATAAGGAAAGGATTCTTATGATCACTCCTAGACTTTTTTTGGTAGCACCTCCTGCCCTGTAGAACAGCTTTTCAGGGGAAAAATTAGGAAGATCCTATCTCTGCTGTGATTTACTAGAGTTACAAAAGAAAGGATTCTGTAAGAGAGCCTTTAGGGTCATTTGATGGCCTGTGTTGGTTCTTGGGATCAAGGATCAGTTAAGAATGATGATTATAAAGTTTTAGCTTTCTGTCATATTCAATTGTGTGAAACTTTCTGTGATCTATATGGTTTTTTCTCTATTACTTGCCCGAAGGCCCAGTTGCCTGGGAGAAAGGCAGGTTTATAAATGTGTTAAATATCTCAAAACATGGATCCAACATAATGGTTTGGATCTAGCTGTGTACAAACAGATGTATAAATGGATTTCATTCAGGTCAGCTTGCATAAGATCTTGTGTGACATTCAGCATTTTTCTCCATATATATTATAGTGGTGAGAAATCAGTTGCACACAATTTTGCACAAGAGGAAAAGCAAGTGGGGATACAATAAGTTTTGACTTAGCACAGGTGGCTACTGGGTCCTTGTGTTTCTGTTTGAACAAAAGCTGTACTGAGACTGGAAATTTTGAACTGGATTCAGCCTAATATTTCTAAGTTCACATTACTAAAGTCTAGAGACTTGTTCTTTTGCATAAACTGTGAGGCAAGCTGGAGTCTTCTGAACAGCTGGTCCTTTTAGGAGCCCAAAACATTTTTGGAAATTTTGCAGGTCTCTTCACTTTCAAAAATATATTTCCAAATTAATACTACTCTGGAAAGTAGGAATTTCTGCATGGGGAAATGCACTTGCTGCATTGCAGGTTCTGAGGCTCGTAAAATTCGTCTGTGATATTTTGATTTTGTGAGCTATTTCAAACATTGAGATAAAGTAGCATAAATAAGTAAAATGAGAAAAGAGAAACTCTTACAGACTCTGAAAATTGGCCCAGCTTTCCACAGTGCCACCGAGCCAGAGGAAACATGGACCCACTGAAATGGTGGGGAGTTGAGGCCAATTTGTCAAGCCTGTTCTCTGACATCTCTTGTTATAAGCTTTTCATCTAAAACTGTACTTTTCTGCATTGCTGTTTTGTTAACTTCTGGTGCTTATAGCAGGTTTTCTCTGGAAACTGTGCAGCACATGCATACCCTACCAACGTGACGTCTTGTATTTTTTTCTTTTTTTGGAATGTAAGCAAGATAGTAGGTGGCATGGTATAGCCTGATCTTGTTAGATCTCAGAAGCTAAGCAGTACTTGGAATGGGAGACCACCAAGGAAGACTCTGCAGAGGAAGGCAATGGCCAACCACCTATGTGTCTCACTTGCCTTGGAAGGCCCTTGCTGGGGGCACCACAAGTCAGCTATGACTTTTCGGCACTTCATGTGCACAAGCAAGAGAGTTTTAGCCCTCATGTCCTTGGAGTGCACTCCAGTGAACCTTATGATTTTTATGAGCAGTGTTTATGTCTCCAAAGAGTGCATAAGAAAAGACAAGGACTTGCAGCACATACTTAACAATAAAATCAATTTCACTTTAATTCTTTTCATTTGGCTATCATACAGTGAACTCCTGTATGGCAGAATAAAGGTCCTGTCACCTGGAAACTATATGTGCAAGTGTGAGCTGCATGTGGGAGGGTTACTTTTGCTTTTATTTGTGGAGTAGTCATGAATATCATGTCTGAATCTAGAAAAGACAACCCAGATTGGCAGAGAATCAGATATACAAGGCATCAAAGGCTCATCCGGTCTGTTTCTCTGAAGGTTGGTATCTATTCATCTACCCCCCCACAGTTCAGCTGTGTTGATTGCCACAGCATCGCTGGCGGAGTTCACCTCCTGCCTCTGCACCGTCATCTGCTGTTTCCGGGATGCCGGCCTGAAAGTAAAGCGGGAGAAATGTATTCTTGGGGTGCCATCAGTGGACTTCCTGGGCACCATAGATGCCCATGACCTGCACCCGGCTCAGGACAAGGTGAAGGCAATCGTAGAAACCCCGCCGCCCAAGACCAAGCAGGAGCTCCAGGCCTTTATGGGCCTGCTGAACTTCTATGATGCCTTCCTCCCCCACAAGGCGGCGGTAGTAGAACCTCTCCACCAGCTACTGGACAAGCAGGCTCCTTGGGTGTGGGGCCTGCAACAGGCTGCGGCGTTCAAGGGGGTCAAGGCGTTGCTCATCTCCAACTCGGTCTTGTCCCACTTCTATGAGATTTTACCGGTGGTCCTGGCTTGCGACATGTCCCCTTATGGCGTGGGGGTGGTCTTGGCGCATCGTCTCCCAGACGGGCGAGAGGTGCCCGTCACTTATTATTCAAGGACCTTATCCATGGTGGAAAGGAATTACGCCCAGATAGATTGGGAGGAGCTGGTGGTTGTTGCGGGGGTGCGGAAATTCCACAACTTCATCTATGGATGGCCCTTCACCATCGCCACCAATCACAAACCCTTCCTCGGCCTCTTCGCCGCGGACTGCTGGACACTCCACGGGTCTTGCAATGGTCTGTGTTCCTTTCTGGCTACGACTACACATTGCAGCATCGCCCCGGAAAGGCCATGGGCCATGCTGATACTCTGAGCCGCCTCCCCCTACCAGATGTGGAAGAGGACCTGGCCCCGGTGCACCACGTTTTACAGGTGGTGGAGGTTCCTGATGCCCCCCTCCAGGTGGTGGACATCGCCCACCACTTGGCCAGGGACCCCAATATATCCTGGGTTTTGGGCTGGGTGGTGAGGGGGTGGCCCAAGGAAACCAAGGGGCCAGAATTCACCACCTTCAAGACCTGCCAGGATGAACTGTTGGCTTAGCTGCCTGCTATGGGGAGACCGGGTCGTTGTCCCCAGTGCTCTCTGCCACCAGGTTCTCCAGGCCCTGCACAAGGCACACCCGGGCATTGTGAGGATGAAGGCCCTTGCCTGGAGTTACGTTTGGTGGCCAGGGATCGACACGGAAGCGGAAGCCTGGGTGAAACATTGCCCTACCTGCCAGGCCGTCCGACCCAGTCCGCCGAGCACACTCACCCAGTCCTGGGAATCAACACGGACTCCGTGTAGATTTCTCCGGGCTCTTCCACAGACTGTTATTCCTGGTGACTGTGGATTCATATTCCAAGTGGTTGGAAATAAGTCCCATCTCTGCCACCTCCTCAAAGGCAACCATCAGCTCCCTCCACAAGATCTTTGCCACTCATGGCTTGCCCGACACCATAGTGTCAGACAGTGGAACAGTCAGTAGACCACACCAAACCCAATGAGCGGCCGATGTCCTGCGGAAATGCTTATGGGCCAGCAACCCGTGATCCTGCTTGACCTCCTGCACCTTGACAGGGCCTCAGAATCGTGCAGCCTAACAGAGCAGCAAGAAGCACTGCAAGGGTTCTTCCCAGATGACACTGTGTACGTCTGGAACTACGGGAAGGGCCCCAAGTGGCTTGCCAGCCTTATCATCTGCCCCACCGGCCCAGTGTCTTACAAGATGTCAACCGAGTGTGGCCAAGTCCTCCGCAAACATGTCGACCAGCTGAGACGGCGCATATTGCCTCTACAAGGAGAAGAACCGCCATCTCAGCACACAGAAACGAGTCTGCCCGAGGCCCGGGACCAAGAGACACAGCCTGCAGAGCTGCGACTTCCCCCAGTCACAGTAGCCACCCCCGAGGTAGACACTCCCACAACCACAGGAACACCAGCAGAAGTATTGCTGCCGCCACCACCGAGCAGTCTGGCAGAAGCCCCCGAGGTTCCAGTGCCAGTCCCCAGGCAGTCTACGTGGGAGCGGAGGCAACCGTCGTACTTTCAGGACTACTTAACTTGGGGAGTCTGAACTATAGGGGGAGGGGTGTTATGTCCACTGACTGCCACTAGGCGCCAGCGAGTAACCACTGAGCTTAACTCCCTAGGAACAATAGGGACTAGGCTCCTGGACTTTCCTTTGGGGAACCAATAGAGACTATGGCGGGAGGTTTAAACCTACCAATAGGATCTAGGGGTGTTCCCCGGTGCTGTATATAGTTGGCCACCTGGCCGGTATTCTGGATTCTAGTTGTGTACCAGTAAACTATGCTGATCATTACAACTGTGTCTGTGGTTTCTACGTGCAACTTACCCACTACACAACAGCCTATGTGACCTATTGCACAGTGTGTCACAAGCAGAGAGCAGGTTCAATACATGAAAGATTCTGGCATACCCCAAGAACACTCCCATGAAGTGAGATTATGATGGGAAAACACCACCACCACCACATATTTTGCCAAGCTTTGGAAATGGTTGTAAAGAAAATAAATATAAGTAAAAAGATGACAAATATGGAGTATCCATTTTATAACTAAGTTTTGGTTCAAGGTGGGGATGGACTGGATTTAATTACACCTATGGGCCCTGACCTAGATAGCGCAGGCTAGCCTGATCTTGAAATGTCTCTTGCCTTAAAAACAAGTCTATCTTGCCACGTAGTGGTGCATAACGCTAAAAGAGCTGGAACTCCTGGCTGCCAGGCAATCTTAGGATCTCCTGGCTATTCTACACACAATGCCATACAATCTTGGAAGCTAAGCAGGGTTGGTCCTGGTTAGTATTTGCATGGGATGCCACCAAGGAATACCAAGGTTGCAATGTGGAGGCAGACAATGGCAAACCACCTCTGAACGTCTCTTCCCTTGAAAACTCCATGGGGTTGTCATAAGTCAACTGTGGCCTGATGGGAAAAATAAAAAAGTGGTGTGGAATAATATATCTCTGTACACTCTGCCAATAAATAGTTATGCTTTTAGAAACTGCTGATAGGTCAATTTCTTATGAGAAGATGGATATGGCAGATATGAGACAGGGATTATTTAAGATTTCATACAATTGACAAAGAGTGTTGGTTGGTTTCTCTTTCCTATCTCTGGCAGTTTTAGGGCAGGCAAGGCATGTCTGCAGCTTTCCCTTTATCTTTTGTGGACAAATACGGTTTGCTTCACATTCTGTGTTAGTAAATGTATGCGCACTTATGTGCACAGAAAATAACTGATCCCTGTTGCATGTACCTAAAAAGTAGATGATTTTTATAGTCGAGTTTTTCACATGCATGCTCCCTTGTTCTGTGAACACACACAAAAAGTGTGGTAATCTTGATTACTCACTTTCTGCACCACATTCACGTGGGTGGCTATGGGTGTGTCCACATATCTGTCTCATGAATCCTGCCATTTCTTCCAAAGGCTCACTATGACAAATAGATGGTTATCCAATTTGATTCTCAACCCAGTGCTGTAAGGTGTAGATTTGACTGAGAAAGTGACTGTCCCCAAGCCAACTTGTAGTTCACTTAATGATTACACTGTGCTTTTTGTTCTGAAAGGATCTTTTCTCATTGGAACTCATGTAATCCCAAGTAGGTATGTCTTGCCTTAAAAAATGTATAGCAAGTATTTCCTTTTTAAATAGGAGTTGCCAGCAAAGGCTTAAGATGGCAGTAAATGCAAGAAAATTTTTTGTCTACATTGTTGCTTCAATAATAAATTTTTACTGAGAGATCTTAGGTACTTTTCTGGCTTGTGTTGCTACATTTTTAGCAACAGTAAAATGAGAGCTTGGCATATATAATAAAGGTATGTTCAGTGTACTATGCTGCCTATATGGTGCAATTTGTGTGACTAATGTTGATAGACTGGTTTGTGTGAATCCCTGATACAGCCTAGTGCAAGAAATTAAATAATAGGTTGTAGGATGTATTGAAATTACACAGATGACGATGGATTAATTGTAATTGCTAGGGTGTTTACATTATTTGACCTATTTAAAAACCACCATGCTGAAGGAATAATAACAAACTACTGCATGAAAGCCATCGATCTCTGCTATCTATGAAGTGGTTCTAAAGGTACCTGTAATCAATTTGTGGCTTTGAAGTCCATAACCATGGCTGTGGAAGCAGAAACATTATATGATTTGAGTTACTAAGTAATGCCATCCCTGTCAGAATGTGATTGAAAGGGGATTAGACAGATTCATGGACAATAGGTCTATCAGTGGTTAGTAGCAAGGGGAGCTAAAGGGAACTTCCACATTCAGAGGCAATGAACTTTTGATTGCCAGTGACAGGAGGCAACATCAGGGGAAGGCCTTGGCCCTGTTGTTTGGTCCCTCAGAGTAACTGAAACATACACTGTATAAAACAGGATACTTGACTAGATGGACTGCTGGTGTAATCCAGCTAGAGTCTTCTTATGCTCTTGTGTTCACATTCTTCTATAACATCTTCAGCCTCCAAACAATTTAAGGGTAGGATCATGGAAAGGCCATTGTGTTGGGTTTTGTCCACCTTCCTCTATTCTCTGTTTCTCTTGGTTAAGATCCTCCCCATGGGTGAAATATGGATAGTATGCCAACCACCCCAGCTATCTGTGACGCCATCTAACAGTAGATCAAAGTGCTGAATAGTACTGGAGCTTAATTGTATTGTATGCATTTTATTATGTATTGATGTATATTCTATGTATTTAATTTTATTCACTGATGTATATGCATGTTGTATGCCACCATGAGTCCTGCATATGGGAAATGGAGTGGGATGGAAATTAAATAAGTTGTTGTTGTTCGGGATGTGCTTGAAAGGGAGTAGTTCCCTCTTCAGAAGAGCCATTTATAATAATAATAATAATAATAATAATAATAATAATAATAATAATAATAATAATAATAATAATAATAATAATAATAATAATAATAATAATAATAATAATAATATCATGGCTCTTCTGAAGAGGGAACTACTCCCTTTCAAGCATATCCCAAACAATAGTCTTGATATGCTGATCAGATCTTATTAAGTAGTATAGATCCCCCTTTATTCCTAAAAACATAGGTGGTGATCCGAAGACCTGTTTTTGTTCCCATATTATCTTGCTCACAACTCACAGATTTATGGAAATATATGCTACCTTTAGCATTCTATTGAGAAACAGGTTACATGCAACTATTTAATGAAAATTAAGTTCTATGGAAAGAGCGACTCCTATTTAATGTATAAAGCATTCCTCCACAGCACCTGGTGAGACTTTAGGTGCTTGCTAAAGAATATGGTTTCCCTGTTCCTGTGTTAAATCCTTGACATGTCCAGTTCCAGGAACTGGGGAAGTTTTGTCCATGCTGGCAGCCACTACTAGTCATAACAGATAATGATTAAACAATGGTATCTTAGAAGCTCTGTGCAAACCTGTATAAAATGGGTTAAGTCAGTGAATAGAGGGTAGATTGGAACTGTGCCTATTGTCCTCATTCTTTATCATTCTGTGTTAATTGGGCACAGAGTTCCCATGTGATAGAAGCTGTATTATGTGTATAAATGTACATTGAAACTGTACCTTGCTGCTTTTCTTTTTATTGCGAGGTATAGATTCAACATGGTGTTTATGCACCAAGCATCTACATATGCCATCAATATGTGGAGGATGGTATCAGATTTGTGCAACTTTCCCCAGATTTGCACAACTTTCAGTGTCTCTACAAGGCTACACAACTTATTCTACATTGGGGTTTATATTATATTATACTACTACTTTAGTATATCATATATTATACCAGAAGTAGGCAACCCCTGGCATACAAGAAGAATAGTAGCATGTTGGACTGTTTTGCTTGGTATATAGGGCCAGTTTTCCACCGAAGGAATTAAAACATGGCAGCAAAACTTTTTCCTGGTGTAACCAGTCAAGTCCAACACCCATCTCCCCCCCATCTTTTCTTTGCTGGTACATGTCAGCTTCACAAAGTTTATATGTGTGGGGCATTCAAGCAAAGAAAGCTGTCTACCCCATACTATGCTATGTTGAGTCAAAGGAGAGAAGATGGGATATAAATACTTTAAATGAATAAATGCAGGGCTCAGTGGTTTATGGCACAAGTGGATGCTGAGGGGTGTACACTGATGGTGCCCTGGCACTTTTGCCCCAGTGGCTGTTCCCCACTAGGGTTCCTCTGGTTGTAAAAGAGATACCTTCAGAAGTGCAGCCCCACCCTGATGATGAATGGCAGCACTTCCTGTAGATACCAGATTTCCTTGGATATGACTAAAGAGGCTGGAGGGGGAGGATAGGGACAAGAGCTGCCACTAGGATCAGGCTAGAGGTGAAGGCTTTGCATTTTTAAAAGCCTCTATCTTGAGGTTGTTTACAGCATCTGCTCTTGACCACTTGTACCTCCCTCCTCTTCTTCTTCTTTATCTTCAATCATGATCATTATGGCTGGACAGAAGAAGAAAGGAGCAGCTGCTGGGGGAAAGTGAGAGAGGAAGGTTTTTTGAAATGCAAACTCTTGATTTCTATCCTACCATGGACCGAATTGGTGGCCCAGGGGGCATCCCACTGTGGGGCAGCCAAATGGCTTGATCCAGTCCTGATAATATATTAGAATATTAAATTACTGTAAGCATTGTATTGCGTTCCATGACTAATACAGCATGCAGACCATACAAAGCTTTGAGAGTCAAGAATAATCTTTGCAGTGCCAGTTTGCATTGGCTCCCTAGTCTGGTCAACTGACTAAAGGTTTCTCTTTTTTCATCTGATATTTTGTCCTTTTTGGTGGCTTCTGTATAATCAGGTCTTTGTGCCATCATGTATCTTTTGTTATCGTTATTAATTCTGTTGAATTCAGATATTTAAATATCAACCTTAATGCTTTGGATTTTCTGTAAGGGCATGTTTTTTTAAAAAAAGATCACATAGGAACCATAATAAGCCTGAATGTAACCTCACTGTTAATGCTGGGCTCACTTAGGGTGTAGTCAGTTGGCTTTATTTTATAGAAATTGGTTAGGTGTACTTCCACATCCTGTACTCAAGATGAGCATAGGCTATATGCTATGAACAGTTCTTATACAGTGATGGTTACAGCTTCACACTTGATGCTGGAATGTGCTTTGGATTGTTCTTTGCTTCTAGTTTCTAATATCGGGAAGGTTTAGTTCAGCTCTTCCATTGGTGAAACACTACATATTCCCCAGAGTATTATCAACAAAGTTATAGCAACATGACTAAGTAGTTCTAACTTTGTTTTTTTCCTGCAGTAGATATGACAGAGCAATTCATCTTTGAATTTGTTGCTCTGAAGTACAGAAGAGAAAATAATAATTTCTTGTGCCTAAAGTCAAAGGAGAAACCAAAATGTGGGGTAAAGGGTCAGTGTTTCTGAGCCACTAATTTTGCCCCCAATATTTATACACCAAAAGCTATCTCTGAACATGCTTTTGGCTAAGTGTCCCTTTGTTCATTGCTTATAGTTGCTGGATATGTGCATGGTGCTGGGTCTTCATTCACAGAAGATATTAAAACCACCTTTGGGATTTTTAAAGAAATGTGTAGGGTAGAATGCAAGAAACCAACAGTATAAATAAATATTTCAGGAATTTTTGTACAATCCTATTCTGTCATTGACCTAGTATTTCCTGTCCCATAAATAGTAAAACATCTGCTTCGTTCATGTGAGGCAATGATGTGTTGGTATTTTAGGACTGTCCTGCACATCATTTATCCCAGATTTCAAAAGATGTATGACCATCAAATTAAAATATGGTTGCCGTAATATTTCCATAAAATTGGATCCAAAGACTTGCAGTTGGTATGGGAGTCATCTTTCCTGCCTTTGCCTGGCCTTTGCAGACCCCTCAGGAACAGTATGGGATGTGGTATAAGGGTTTGTAATCACTGTTTGTAATGATGTCTCAATCCTACTGCCCTTGCAATATTTTTTCTCCTTAGTTAATCTGGAAATCCACATGCTAAAATACTTATCTTACTGAAAACTAAACACCTATAATTTCTTAATGTTTGTTATTATTCCTGGATTTCTCTCTGTCCAGCAGCTCTTTTTCACTGTAAGCAGCTTTTGCAGATTGCAAAAACTGCTCTCCTAGGACATGGAAATGGAGCAACAGCATAGAATTTTAAGAGAGCACAACATAAAACTTGCCTTGTCTTCCAGTTTGGGCATTCTCATAATGATCTGTCTTGTCATCCTGGTGCAAATGAATCCAGGACTGAGTGAAGAATGGCCTAAGAAAGGGCTGATGTTTTTGTGAACTGAGTAGCATATTGTTCAGAACATTGCATTCCACAATGCCAGTGCTTCCCCAGGCATTTTGGGAGCTGGAGCAACCCAGACAACACTACATGCTACCACATGTACAAGAGAACTGTATGGCTGGTGAGTTAGCTCTGCCTAGAATCCCTCTAGGGTAGGGAGTGCAGGGAAGGCACCTGTGGTTGGGAATGGAGACTGACATGCATTGTAGAGGGGGAAAACTTAAGGCTGAAAGAGAGGAAGGTGGAGAGTCACCCAGGCTGAAAAGCTGTCAGGAAGTTCAGAATCTGGGAAAAAACTTTTCTCACACACCCTGTGAGGCCAGGATCACCCACTTTTCTTTTTCCCAGCAGACAGAGCCATGTTTCTCTCTGCAGCTAGTAAATGCAGTTATGCTCACTACCATTTATTCTGTAAAAAAAAAGTGTAGGGGGGAGAATAAGCCACAAAGTTCAGAGTGAAGTTGAGGATGAAAACTCAGTGCTGCTTGGCTTCTTTTAGGTGTCTGTTTTTGAATTAGTAAAGAAATGGGATCCTGGAAGCATGCAGTCTGAATCTTAGAAAGCACTCCTGGTTCTTTGAAATCATTGGTTACCCTTTTTGCTATCAAAGCTAAACATTGCACATGCTGATTTATAACCTGGAGTGACTGGGGGGTCGCTTCAAAATTTTCACACTTTTAAAGATAAGCTATAACAACTTTCACCTGTCTAAAAGATTACAAAGGAGTTTTGCTGCGCTGCATGCTGAAATATTTTGGCTGCTTATGAATTTATTGGTAAGTTAGCTGAACACAGGCAGTCATGCCAAGTCAGGTGTTCTGCAGGATGTCATAATCATAAGCAGCCTGCTAAACTTAAATGCCTTAGAAGATGCATTAATGGTACTTTAAAATGAGGTGCCTTGTTTGTGGTGGTTTTTTAAAAGATACTGTTAACCCAGTGTGAAGTAGCATAATTTCAGAACTCATTGTGCTTTATTAACATAACAAAGAGAATTTAAACCCAGTGTTTTATGTGCTGAGTAAAACACAGCAGATCTGTCTGTTACATTGTATTCCCATTCTTTGCCCAAGAATCTCAGATTTCTTCCTTCCTCCATTTTATCCTAACAACAATCTGAGAGGTGGGGTAGGTTGAGGGTGCTGACCCCCAAAGTAACCCAGTAAGCTTTGTGATTCAGTGGAGACTCTACACTAGCTCTTTAAATCTAAAAGCAACCTTTCAATACAGTTTTTAACTTTACCTGTTTTACAATATGTGAGTTGAATCCTTTGGCTATCACTGGCTTCGAAAGCTGAAAGACATCATTACTCCATGTAATGTACGGAAGGTCAATCAGTAAGTCTAGACTTATTAAAGCCCAATGGAAACCTGCATACAGAAACACTTTATACTAAATGCATTTCACCCTGCCTTTAAGTATTTTCATCAGAAGTTATTTAAAATATTTCATAAAATGCAGTTGTTATTAGACTGAGAGAATTAAAAAAAAATACCTGCCATTGTCTTTGTTACTCTTCATGGATTTGGTAGTCTTGTAGCAGCGTCTCTGGAAGGCATTGTGTACTTCAGGCAAACCAGTGAATTAAAATCTTCCTTGTTTTCAGTAGAAGAAGAATAAATGCATGTCTTGATCTGAAGTATGAAACACCTTCTCTGCATAAGGTGGGTTTGTTAATTCAAGGGGAGGGGGATATTAGATCCTCAGTTCATGCATGCCGTCTTCATAACTCCTGATTAGAACTGTCCCAGCTAGAAGAAACTTGAGCAACTGGCTTTCACAGTACCCGTGGATGACTCACAAGGTAGTGTAGGTGAGACTCAGAAATGTGGGGCTTGCTTCCCAAGTCCAGAGTAAAATTAAAGCGGCAGTGATTCAATTGTGAAAGCAATGAAAAGAGTTGGAATGCATGTTTTATATTAATATATGGAGTAAATAAAAGTTAGCCTTCATTTTGAGGCTGTGTGTGTATGAAAAGGTAAGTAGAGGTATGTCAGAAGCAGCTCTTTAAAAGGTTAATTTCCTTGCCCCACATACCACCAAACTAGTAAAAAGAGCCAAGGGCAGAATATGGATTATGCCTATTTCATATGATGGGCTGTCACAGGAACAACAAATAGTGAAAGTTATATTTATTTATATTTATTATCAGATTTATACCCCACCCTCCCAGCCGAGGCCATCTCAGGATAGCTTACATAAAAAAGAATAAAAACACATGAGTAAGCAATTTAAATAGTCCTAAAACCATATAAAACATTCCAACATTAAAAGGTACTAACATTAATGGGAGTGCTCTTGGGGTATGCCAGAACATAAATGATAGCAGTCGACTGTCAGTATTCCATCCTAGTAGTCAGCCCATAGGTCTAATCTTTGTGCAGCCGGCACAGGCTGTTCTGGTGGCTTCAGGAACAGGGTTCTCTATCGGGGGTGGCTCCTAATTGAAGGTCTGGTGGAAGAGCTCCATCTTGCAGGCCCTGCGGAACTGCATGAGGTCCCACAGGGCCCTGATCTCTTCTGGGAGCTCATTAAGAACATAAGAGAAGCCAATGCTGGATCAGGCCAATGGCCCATCCAGTCCAACACTCTGTCACACAGTGACCAAAAATACCAGGTGCCATCAAGAGGTCCAGCAGTGGGGCCAGGACACTAGAAGCCCTCCCACAGTTGCCTCCCCCAAGCACCAAGAATACAGAGCATCCCTTGCCCCAGCCTGAGAGTTCCTATTTATACCTTGTGGCTAATAGCCACTGATGGACCTCTGCTCCATATGTTTATCCAATTTCTTTTTGAAGCCATCCATGCTTGTAGCCACCACCATCTCCTGTGGCAGTGAATTCTCTGGTACCTTAGTCCAGTGTTTAGGCAAGACACTCTCATGAAAATTGAAAATTCTTGTTTGCTGTACGTTTTACTGAGCATTCCGTGCAAAATGGCAGTGTTAATGTGGTAAGTCCTTTACCAGTTTTGGAGTAAATGTCCAGTCTTACCACTCTTTAGCCACTACTTTTTTATTTTGTGGTATGTACTTTCCTAGACCAGAACTGATGTAATCAGATGCAAGGAGGAATTTCCCCCATGATGTAGCTCTGAAGTGTGTTATTGTCAGATACCACTACAGATGTATTTCCCACATCTTTATGTTGCTTTTGTGCAAGTTTTAAAAAGTTGGTTGAAACTACCTCTTTTCTCAACCAATATTTCCTGTATAAATGTGGTACTAGATTGTCTCTGAAAGCCCCTTTTTTCATTCAAATCTTCATAATTACTAGGCAAGTTCTCTCCTTGCTTTAAAATATTTTAAATCCAGCCATAATAATTTTATGTGTGATTTGTAAATTCTAACCTTATTTGTGTGGTTTTGTGATTAAATTCATTCTAAATGAGCACAGTTAGGTTCTGTTAACTACAAGGGGAGTTTATGGGGGAAATGTAGATATGTGGGTGGTTTTTTTGCTAATCTGTATGCTATTAGCCACCCATGGCCCACATCTGTGAATAAACAAATCTGCAGATTGGGGCTTCATGGAGGCTAAAACTTGGGTTACTCCCCAGGTTTGCAGAAAAATCTGAATTTTCAAAAAAAGATACATGGGGGGGGGGAATTAAATCCCTCCCAAAGTAAACTAGCATTCTCTGTGCAAGCACAGATAACAGACTTACCTCAGGCAGTTGACACAACCAGGGAAGCCTTGTTGGGCCCAGCAGCTGCAACACCACCCAGGAGTCCTGCTAGCAGCTGCTCCAACCCGGCTGCAGCAGCAGAGGACACCAGCTGCTGCTCCTGGCCTTGCAGTAGCAAAGGAACATATCAGGAGCTGCTCTAACCTTGGGCCCAGCAGTGGTGTTGGAGCACGTGGCTGCTGCTGCGGGCCTAGCAGTGGTGGCGGAGCACACCGGTTGCTGCTCTGAGCCTGGCAACAAGGAGCATGCCAGCTGCTGCTCCATACCTGACCTGGCAGTGGAGGATGCTGGCTGCTTCTCCTGGCTTGGCAGCATCAGTGGATCACTCTGGCAGCTGGTAGGGATTCCCCCCCAGCGAGTCTCCCCCCCTCGAGCTATAAAGAGAGAATCAGCAGCAGTGGAGGAGGGATTCCCCCTGCGAGTATTATGGGTTCCCACTTGTGTAAAATAATTCTTATCCTGACTCATATCAGTTTGCCTCTTGCATGATTAGGTTTGGTAACACAAGCACCAAGTTTGACTCAAAATTTCAAAGTGAGGCTGTTAATGATACTTGCACACAAGATGTAATGAACCCTGGATTTAGAGCTCAAGAAATGTTTAAGAGTGTGGCCTCCCTGAAAATGTGTCCTGTGATTCAACATATTCTGGGAGAACAGGAAATGGCCTTCTATTTTACTGTATTCTTAAAAAGTCAAATATTTGAGGCATAAAAAAGAAAAACTATTTGTAATTAGATGCAAAGACAAATTTAAATACTTGAGACCAGATAAGTTCTCTTGGTGTCCAATTACATAAATGCAATATATCACATATGTATTACGTTTAGTTACATACCATTTTGACTTCCATAGTACAGGTGTGCCCTTTGATTAGCTGGGCTAGCCCAATCTTGTCAGATCATGGAAGCTAAGCAGGGATGGCCTTGGTTACTACTTGAATGGGAAACCACCAAGGAAGTCCAGAGTTGCTACACAGAGTCTCAGTGTCTCTTGCCTTGAAAACCCTACTGGGTAGCTATAAGTCAGCTGCAACTTGATGGCAAAACCCCCAGATAACTACAGATGTGTTTGTATTTTCAGTGTGCCCTGCTTAGCTAGACACAGCAGCAGTTTTATTATACTGATGAAATTTACTGTAGTATAAAAATGGTTAAAATGGCCCTTGGAGTTGCTTTTAATCTAGGCATATCTTTTGCCAATTTGCAAGCTGAGGCTTGTCAAGTTTTAAGTCTGCCTATAATAAGAAACTCCATGAGGTGGGTGACACACCTAGTATGAAATGTAAGGTGGATGAGGAGAATGAGGGAGGGCTGCAAAATCCTGCAAAAGAACCTAGAGCTTCATACAAATTCACACATATACCTTTCAGATTTTGGGAGCTGGGAAGGAGTAGAGAAGACCTCAATGTCACTGAGGGACAATAGACCCATTCTATCAAACACGTTCCAGTGACTTACAAGCAATCTTTATTGTGTGTTTTTTAATACCTCATAACTGTAGAAATATTATCAACACTAGTCAAACAATGATACCCTTTCTAAGCATAAGGGTTTGTACCTTTGATCTAGGTCATCATCTATTTCATTCTTCATAACAACAGTCATTCTGGGCAAAATGAAGAGCTTGATTAGACGCACCATGTTTCCCCCTCTCAAATAGCAACCATGGGAGACCCCAGTTCACATCAGGAGTGCAGTACAGGAGAGGGTAGCTTAATTATTTAGCCCACATACAGTTTTCATAACCACAGTTGTGCCTCAGCCAAGTTGACATTAGCCTTATTTGAAGAAATGGGCAACTCAGATAATAGATCCAGGCTGTACTTGAGATTTGCAAAACCTGTGTAGCAGTAGATACCAGTGTGGTGGAGTAAACAGAGAGCTGGATTAGTTGGATTCCTGAGAAAAATAACCAGGTTACTGAAGTGGATATCCAGTATTGCCATTCACCAAGAATTTGCAATTCTTTCATTAGAATCAGTAGATTGGCTTGACGCATTTAGACTCTGGATAAAGATTTATTTATTGATTTATTTCATTTATATCCCGCCCTCCCCCGCTAGTGGGCTCAGGGGAGGTCACAATAGGTCATTTCACAGTAAAAACAATATTAAAATATGCAATTTAAATCTGTTAAGTATGAGACTTAACAAAGAGAGTGATTTCAACAGTGATTTCAGCTTTATTCAACTCAACAAGACGATCAGTCAACACACACAAAACAGTGGAGCACAGCTCCCTTTTTAAACACTGTGGGCTAACAAAACCATGCCTCTTCTTAAGTTAACAGCCAATAACAGTAGAGAGATAAAGACCAATTAGGTTTGTTCCCTCCATAAATATTATACAGTTTCTGATTGGTTACAAATTTACAACAACCAATAAGATTGTTGAGGCTTACAATCCGGGTCCTGACTTGAAGCTTAACACAGAAAAAAATACAGTCAGTTCACTAGTTGGGACATAACAAAATCCAGTTTAAAACCAATTCAGAATAAGATGGCAGGCTGGTTTGTGGTAGTCCAGACTACCTCCTGTGTGGGTGCTGGCTAGATGGTCAATAAGGCATCCAGTTAGCTGCAAGATGCTGTGCAGATCTCTTTAGCATCGTAGGGCCATTAAATAGGGCAGTATGAGCAGGGGATGCCGAGATGTTTGGACATCCACTGCCTCAGCCAAAGGCCTGGTGGAACAGCTCCTTTTTACAGGTCCTGCAGAATTGTAATAGATCCCACCAGGGACCTGATCTGAGGTGGGAGCATGTTCCACCAGGCCAGGGCCAGGGCAGAAAATGCCCTGCCCTGGTCGAAGCTAGGCAGACGCCTCTTGGGTGGGGGGCTGCCAGAAGGTGTTGACCTACAGAGTGCAAGGCTCTCTGGGGCACATATGGGGAGAGACAGCCATAGGTATGTTGGTCGCATATTTATTTTATCTATTTTATTTTATTCTATTTATACCCCACCCTCTCCACAAGTGGATGCATAGGGCTTTGAAGGTTAATACCAAAACTTTGAACCAGATCCGGTACTCATCTGGCAGCCAATGCAATTGGTACAGCACTAGCTGAATGCGCACCTGCATAGACATCGCAGTCAGCAGGCATGCCACTACATTTTGCACTAGCAGCAGTTTCCAGGTCAGATTCAAGGGCAGCCCCACATAAAGTCAGTTACAGTAATCCAGCCTGGAAGTGACAATTGCAGGGTTCACTGTAGCTAAGACCTGGGAAGAGGGATAGGGAAACAGTTGCCTGACCAACCGAAGACGGTAAAAGGCTGATCTGGCAATGTGGGTGGGCCTGCAAGTGAGACATCCAAAATCACCCCTAGACTTTTCACCCCTGGTGCTGGTATCAATGGTGCCCCACCGAGGGTTGGATGCTGGATTCCCAATCCCACTTTTTAACTATAGATCTAAACTCCTTTTTGGACTAGGAGAAGATTCCTTCCAGAGTAAATGCAAGAGACTGGTCAATCAGAGACTGGAACAACCAGGCTTTACTCCACCTTTAGTACTCTTCATGGAAAGTGAGAAAACTGTATTCCAAAGTTTCAAAAAGCAGCTATTGATGCTAGATTTCAGAAGCACAAATCAGTGAGCTAGAAGGGTATGTTCCCTTGCCTATAATGGACTTGAACCTCCAGCTACCTTACCCACGTATTTGAAGTCCATGATGGTTCCCTGATATTGAAATATTTTTTTTTGGCTGCTAGATTTTGGCTGCTAGATATTAACCCCAGAAATGAAAGTTTGCTTTTGGGAGTTTCAGAATGCTGGTGTTCCTGCAATACAGGGAAGATAGGTACCTTGGCTCTTCTAGTTATTGAATGTTCCAGTTTCAGTGAGGAGAGACAGATTACCTCGATACTGGAGAAAGATGAGCTCACAAATATTAATCAGAGCCTTTTTTCTTCTTCTACAGGATAAGGACCCATATATCACCAAGTCACTGGCATCCTACCTATTAGCCACCCATTTTAAAATTAAAGAACTTTTGTGACTGGAGGGAGAGTCCCCCCCACGTGGAATTAAGCTGAAGGTAGTGGCCAAAAGAGCTATATCATAAAAGGAAAGGATTAGTACTGGAGGAGATCCAAATCCTCACTTAACCGTGAAGGGAGAAAGTTATCTCTGCTTCTCTGTCCCATGCTACCATTAGTCCAAATCAAGACCTCCAGTGGCTGAGAGACAGTTTGGTGTAGTCGTTAAGTGTGCAGACTCTGATCTGGGAGAACTGGGTTTGAT
This sequence comes from Gekko gecko, assembly GCA_029375565.1. Classification (NCBI taxonomy): domain Eukaryota; kingdom Metazoa; phylum Chordata; class Lepidosauria; order Squamata; family Gekkonidae; genus Gekko; species Gekko gecko. Next base: position 114,115,969 of record JAPDNY010000008.1, read on the forward strand.
TCCCCACTCCTCCACTTGCAGCTTCTGGATCACCATTGGCAAGCCACAGTTCTGTCAGATCTGTTCTCTCAAGGATAGTTCTCGAGAGAGCTCCCTCAGCCCCGCCTACCTTACAGGGTGTCTGCTGTGGGGAGGGGAAGGGAAAAGAGTGTGTAAGTTTGTAAGCTGCCGTGAGTGAAGGGCAGGGTATAAATCCAATCTCCTCCTCCTCCTCCTCCTCCTCTTCCTCCTCTTCCTTTGAGCATGAACAAATTGGGGATCTGGATCACACAAATCTTCAAGTGTCTCTCGTCAGGCCCCTCAGTGTGTAGAACTAGTGAGTTTACAAAAAATGTGAGTACTCCTGAAGGGGTAATATCATATGAAATGTGTTCAGGAGGAGAGAGGTTCTATAGGACAGCTCTCAAGAGTTGTGTCTCTACTTCATGCAAAACTTCTGTTTCTTGGCCTTGCCATGGTTAAATTCCAACTGAGGTGAGTGCTGCCACTTCAGACCCCATGAGGGGTCCTTTTCATACAAGTGGTTTTCATCTCTATAGAAAACTTGATGTCAAGTTAAAGTTTCTAGCCTAGTCTTTCCTCCAGTATTCCATTTTTTAATGTGTAGGGAATGGAACATTCTGTCATGGGAGTCTCCACCTGCAGCTTTACTTGGTATAATGCAGACGCAGGTTTGCCACCTCAGTAAAATGTATGCTTTAAACAGATGGCTTTGTGTCCATTATAATTTCTTCACCTGTAAAATAATAGCCATGTGTGATCTTTATTATGCTTTTAAATAAAGATGTACAGAGTAAACTGTTTGCTTTCATAGGCATACCACTAGCGCCTTCTTAAAAATCATGATCAGCAAAAGGTGGTGTTCTGTCTGCTGAGTTTAAAGACTTTGTGTTGCAACTTCTACCCTTCCAAGGCACTGCACAAACTGAAGGACTTTTTACTTCTCTCTGATTGGAAACATTGGTAAATTAACTTAATCACATGTCAGCAACATAGCTGTGTATCAAAAACTCAGCTATGTATCAAAAACTCAAAAATCATAAGTTGATTTTTTTTCTGTGATGAGCATGTTCATCTGTATGTTAGGGTTACCAGATGTCCTTGTTTTAGAGGACATGTCCTCTTTTTTCCATGTACATCCTCTTTTGGGCTTTTTAAAAAACTGATGAAAATGTCTTCTTTTTGAGTTGGAAAGTTAGTAATATTCCTAGTAGCAGTTATCACAGCTTAAATAGTTAGGTATTTAAAATGAGATTTGTCATAGTGATCACTTGTTTGAAGTAGTGAGCCAGGAAATATGACCTCTTTTTTGCTTTTCAAAATATGGTAACCCTACTGTATGTGCGTAGGCATGTGCGCATACATTCCAATGAACACACATAGGTCAGGGCCGAGCTTGCTGCTTGCAGCCCTGTTCCCCTCCCACGCACGTTCGATGTACACACTTAGAAGGTTTGTAAAGTGGTTGATTATCTGGGACTGAATGTTAATGGAACATGCGCTTGGCTTCTTCAGCAGTATTGTGGTTGAGTATAGAGTGCTTGAGTGCACATGAATAGATGTAGTAGTGTGGTGTTTGCACACAATGAGAAATCTGTTGTAAAATATTACATGGATATTTGTGAACTGTGCTCCATTGTGGTAGCATTATGGAATTGGCTGTGAACTTGACTGGCAAGAATAAAGAGCTAAAAAAAAAAAGAGAACCACAGCCATAGAATAAGGAGCTAACAGGCTGGAACAGCTAGAGTTACATAGGCCATGGAGTAACACCAGGAACGCTTATCACCTTTGCAGTTTATTTAATGTGTTTTATTGTTATGGGCCATTCCTCCAATGTGCCATAGTATTTTTGTCACCTCTCAGCCACATCGCAGAAAAGCAGCTGATACTCTTTAAAAAAAATGAACTTAAAGGTATTTGAGGAAATGGACTAGCCTGTGTAGTGGTTAGAATGGTTGGACTAGGATCTGGGATTCCTGACTTCAAATCTGCATACTACCATGAAGCTTTCTGGAAGACTGTGAGCCAGTCTACTCTTGCTCACCTTCCAGGGTGATTGATAGGATAAATAGGGAGGCTAGAACCATATAGAAGCCTGAGGGGGTTTTTTTGGACGAAGGTTGGGATAAAAATGTACTAAAGAATAGCCACACTAAGAAAAACCATTTATCCAACTGAGACAATCTCTAGTGGTAACTGTAGACTGCAATTAGTCTAAAATTTATGACATTTGATACCTGGAAATGAAGGCTCATTCTCATCCTTGGAAATGACTCCTAATTCAAGACCTCCTGTTGGATTTGTACTACTTTGTGTATGTTTAATCTGTTGTACCAACACCCACTACTGCCTACCTTTCCTATGCTGTTCCTTGTTTTGAGCATTCCAAAGCTGGCATCGGGGGTAGGTGGGATGTGTATGTCATAGGGTTGTCAACTCAGGGTTGGCAAATAACTGGGGATTTGGGGGTGGAACCAGGGGAGAACGGAGCTTGAGGAGGGTGATGCCATAGAGTCCACCCTGTGAAGCTGACTTTTTCTTCACAGGAACTGATCTCTGTAGTCTGGAGATCAGTTGTCATTCCAGGAGGACTCCACCCCCCACCTGGAGAGTGGCAGCCCTAGTATGACATATAAAGAAAGTCCCAGAGGAACCCAGAAATGGAATAAGAAAAAGAGAAAACAGTTTAAAGAAGGGAACACTGCAACATTGTAAACTCTGCATCCTAGGAAAACATTTTTGTATTTTGACTACAGCTTTGAATTCTATTGTAACCCTGTATGGGGTTGGACTAATTCTTTGATCTGAAGAAGACTGTGTAGAAAAGAGGAGAATAAGAAATCCAGAAATCTCTTCATCAATGTGATTTGTTTGAATAAACATCAACGTGACTTGTTTGAAGTAAAAGTAAAGGTTCCTCTTGCTCGAATGCCAGTCAAACCTGGCTCAAGGGGCGGTGCTCATCTCTGTTTCCAAGCCAAAGAGCCAGCACTGTCTGAAGACATTTCCATGGTCATGTGGCCGGCATGACTAAATGCCGAGGTGTACAGAACGCTGTTACCTTCCCACCGAAGTGATATCTATTTGTCTACTTGCAGTTTCTTGCTTTCGAACTGCTAGGTTGGCAGGAGCTGTGTCCAGAGATGGGAGCTTACTCTGACATGCAGCATTAGGGTCTTGAACTGCCGAACTACAGACCTTCCAGTCTGCAGCCCAGCATCTTAACCTCTGTTCTCACCATTGAGTCCGTTCTTCCTTTTGGATCTTTTGCATGGACTTATACATGCTATAATGTTTGAGCTTTTTATGTATTTATCTGAAGGGCTTTGCTGTCATACTTAACTGGGTCGTCCCAAGGACATTTTCTCTTTTTCTAAGTCTAGTATGCCAGCATCTGCTGGCTTTAGCTCAAGTTGTGCACTTGATTTGTGGCAACCACTGGTTTACGGCACTCTGTATTATCTGCTTACTTTGACAATATATAAAACTAGTGAGGAAAGCCCGTTGTGGCAGTAGACAACGGGCCCTAGATAGGAAGGAAGGGCGGGTGGAAGGAAGAGAGGGAGTGAGTTAGAGGCGGGGGAGGCAGGAAAAGGGGGGGAGAGAGAAAGAGGGGGAGTCAGAGACAGAGTGTGGAGGGGGTCATGGCCATAAGTTTGAAAGAAAGAAGGGAAGGAAGGAAGGGGAAAGAAAGCCAAGAAGGAAGAAAGAAGGGTAGAAAGAGAGAGATTGAGAGAGAGTAGAAGGGAGGAAAGAAGGGAAGGAAGCAGAGGAGAGAAGAAAGGGGGGGAACAGAGTGAGAGAGAGAGAGAGAGAGAGAGAGAAAGTGGGGAGGGAGAGAGACAGAGAAAGGAAGACAGAAGAGGGGCAGGGAGGAGGCGCGGGGTGGGAGAAGAGGGGGGGCCTGTGGGAGCTTCTCCCGTGTGGCAGGATTTGTGGGGAGGGGGAGAAGCAAAGGGGAGGCTGGGCGCGCTGCGGCTCCCTTGCCGCCACTGCAGGCCATCTCCTGGGCGGGTGGGGGAGGAGGACAGCCTGGAGGTTGGCACGGCGGCTCCCAGGCCGTCGCGGCCGGCCTCGTCCTGGGCGGGTGGGCGGGCGATCTGGAGGCCGGCGCGGCGGCTCCCCGGCCGTCGCAGCCGGCCTCGTCCTGGGCGGGTGGGCGGGCGAGCTGGAGGTCGGCGCGGCGGTTCCCCGGACGTCGCGGCCGGCCTCGTCCTGGGCGGGTGGGTGGGCGATCTGGAGGCCGGCGCGGCGGCTCCCCGGCTGTCGCGGCCGGCCTCATCCTGGGCGGGTGGGCAGGCGAGCTGGAGGCCGGCGCGGCGGCTCCCCGGCTGTCGCGGCCAGCCTCGTCCTGGGCGGGTGGGCGGGCGATCTGGAGGCCGGCGCGGCGGCTCCCCGGCCGTCGCGGCCGGCCTCGTCCTGGGCGGGTGGGCGGGCGAGCTGGAGGCTGGCGCGGCGGCTCCCCGGCCGTCGTGGCCGGCCTCGTCCTGGGCGGGTGGGCGGGCGAGCTGGAGGCCGGCGCGGCGGCTCCCCGTCCGTCGCGGCCGGCCTCGTCCTGGGCGGGTGGGCGGGCGGCCTGGAGGCCGGCCTCGTCCTGGGCGGGTGGGCGGGCGGCCTGGAGGCCTGCCTGATTGACAGTTCGAGCGGCCATACACTGTTGGCGCGCATCGAACGTTGCCAAACCAAAAGATTATTATATTATAAGGAGAGATGTTCAGATGGAGAAAAAAAAATCTATATTCCATAATTGCAGAACATTTCTCTTATAAGAAAATCTCAAGAAGGTTTGTTTAGTTTCACCTGAGTTTTAAGTAGAGAGACTTTTTAAATTTTTGCATCAGGAACTGTCCCAGTCACTCATATTAAAACTTAAGTAAAAACAGGGATTGCTTTTTCAAAATATGCATGCACATTTATTGTCTTTCGGAGGTAAAGAACTTCTTGTGCAAGAAATGGAGTACAAAAATCGCAAAGATGATACTTCTGGAATTTCTTTGCTGTGGCGTAGTCTTTCTTTCAGTATTTTCAATACATCTAAGGATCTTACTTTTAGGCTGGAGAAGCAAATAAAAATATGTTAATAGTTTAAGGGGGTTAAGAACATGAGACCATAAGAAGAGCCCTGTTGAATCAGACCAATGGTCCATCTAGCCCAGCATCCTGTCTCACACAGAGGCCAACCAGTTCCTCTGGATGGCCAACAGCAGGACACCAACAGCAGGACATAGAGGCTGAGACCTTACCCTGATGTTGCCTCCTGGCACTGGTATTCAGATGTTTAGTGACTCTGAATGTGGAGGTTCCCCTCAGTCTCCATAAGAACATAAGAAGCCATGCTGGATCTGGCCAATGGCCAGTGTCACCCAGTGGCCAAAAACCAAGTGCCACCAGGAGGTCCACCAGTGGGGCCAGAACTCCAGGAGCCCTCCCACTGTTGCCTCCCAAGCACCAAGAATATAGAGCGTCACTGCCCCAGACACAGTGTTCCATCTACACCTTGTGGCTAATAGCCACTGATAGACCTCTGCTGTATATGTTTATCTAATCCCCTCTTGAAGCTGTCTATGCTTGTAGCCACCACCACTTCCTGTGGCAGTGAATTCTCTGTGTTAATTACTCTTTGGGTTAAGAAGTACTTCTTTTTCTCTGTTCTAAACCTACCGTTCATTAATTTAATTGAATGCCCATGAGTTCTTGTATTGTGAGAAAGGGAGAAAAGTACTTATATCTCTACCTTCTCTATGTCATGCATAATTTTGTAAACCTATATCATGTCACCCCTCAGTTGTTGTTTCTCCAAGCTAAAGAGCCCTAACCTCTTTACCCTTTCTTGTTTGGGAAAGTGTTCCATTCCCCTAATCATTTCAATTGCCTTTTTCTGCACTTTTCCCACTGCTATGATATCTTTTTTGAGGTGTGGTGACCTGAACTGTACACAGTATTCCTAATGAAGCCACACCATCAATTTATATAGGGACATTTTGATACTGGCTGATTTGTTTTCAGTTCCCTTCCTAATAATCTCCAGCATAGCATTTGCCTTTTCTATTGCCGTCACGCATTGGGTTGACATTTTCAGTGAGTTACCTACCACAATGCCAAGATCTCTCTCCTAGTCAGTCTCAACCAGTTCAGACTCCATCAATGTGTATTTATATTTAGGATTTGTTATCCCAATGTGCGTTTCTCCATGCTGAACCTCGTTTGCCATGTTGACACCCTCTCACCCAGCCTTGACAGATCCCACTGGAGCATCTCACAGTCCTCCCTGTTTCTCACCACCCTGAACAACTTAATGTCATTCGCAAACTTAGCCATTTCACTGCTTACTCCCAACTCCAAATCATTAATGAACAAGTTAAAAAGCTCTTGACCCAGTACTGAGCCCACTGCTTACCACCCTCCACTCTGACAACTGCCCATCTATACTCACTTCTTGTTTCCTGTTAATTAACCAGTTTTTAATCCACAAGAGGACATGTCCTCTTATCCCATGACTACTGAGTTTACTTAGGAGCCTTTGATGAGGAACTTTATCAAAAGCTTTCTGGTAGTGTAGGTAAACAGCATCTACTGGGTCACCCATGTCCATCTGTTTGTTCACCCCCTCAAAGAACTCTTTAACAGTTTAGTAGCCATGGCTAGTAACCACTGATAGACATATCCTTCACGAATGTATCCAATCCCCTTTTAAAGTTGTTTAGTCCTGTGGCCATCACTACATTCTCTGGCAGCGAATTCCACATTTTAATCACTCTCTGTGTAAATAAGTAAGAGTTAAAGGGGGGAAGATTTTCCAAGCCAAAGAATTAACCCTTCTCTTATGAAATTCTGTGTAGTGTGCCCATTCATTATTTGAATAAGTCCTAGGTTTGAAAGGTGAATGCAAAAATGCTTGGGGAAATTGAGTTGACAGTCATATGTTGTGCAAGAACAATTATTTGATGTTTCTGTGGCTATCACAGAACCTGTTGTCTGCAAGGGATGGCTGTGTGGTCATCTCAGAACAGTGTCTGAGCAAATGAGAAAATATTCATCATTTTCTTTCCTAATAGAGCACATTCATAGGAAATGAAGCTTTGTCTTGCCCCCTTGGACTGTACTTAGCCTTTTTTGGTCCCTCTTCCAAAAATATTTAATAGCACTCACCTGCAGCAGGTAAGTTCTTCATATGTTTGGCCAAGAAATGTAGGCATGCTAGTTTGTCTCATGATACTTTTCAGAATGCTTTGAGGCTAGTTCCTCTTGGTAGTCTAAATACAGTATAAATTGATAGGCTTAATTTAGGCCTGTCAGCTTGCCCTTCCTTTCTATAAAAATCGATATTTGTCCTCCCCAATAAAAGATGAAAGAAGTTGAAAAGCAGCTGATTCAAGCATTTCTCAACCATTGGCACACCCTTCTTTTAAGAAGCAACTCTGTTTTATACCATGGTTACACCCTTCATTAAGGTTAGGCCTCTTGCTCTTGTGCAGTATGTCCTGCCAGCACATATTTACATGCTATTTTAAGTAATCCTTTGGTGCTTTATAAATAGCCAAAAATAGTTGAGAAAGAGAAAAAAAAATGTGCAGAACTTTCTTGCCAACTCATATACCTTTTCTTAAGCACTGGTATGGGGAATAATTTGATTTGCCAGAGTACCAGAGAAGGTGGGGTTTAAACCCTGCTTCTCTACACCATTTGTTCCATTTCAGCCCCTGGTGCTATTGGCTCCGCAGAATGGAACTGGCTGTAGGACCAAACCTGGTTGTATAGTACCTGTACATTTCCCCTTTGGTGTAAATATCAATTTATGTGTTTTGAGTATAGGGAAATGGCATAACCTCCCTGCCCTTCTTCAGTGCTCTGGGTTCAGTCTGAATTGCCCTTCCTTACAGCTGCTGTTAGACTTAAAACAACAACAACAACACAGTTGTAGGAGTTTCTAATTATGAGCTTTCTCGGTCATATCTAGTTTGGCTCTGAGTCTGCCTCATCTTGTTCACCTTCACCGTGACCATGTGAAATTGATTGAGACCACCTAGAGAATTCCAGGATGAATTTTTCAGTTGCTATATTGTACTGACTAATGAAGATTTTAAGTCTGAGTCATTGTTCAAACACAACAGATGGGGAAGAAATGAGCTTTTATGTTTGGTACTACCCAGCCAACAAGGAATATTACAAATAGCTCATGTTTGTGTATTTTTAAATCACTGCAGTGCTGGCTGTGTTTAAATATAGTACATAGTTCTATACATTCTGTGCAAGGAATGATTTTGACTAGGCTGGTAATTGAGTAAGATCACCTCAGCTTCAGTGTGGGGGTGAAGAAGTCTAAAGGATGTTCCCATGGTGTAGCTCAAGACAGGTTTCATAATCCCTACCTGAAGCAGTCTTACTCTTGACATAGTAATCTGATACCTCAACACAGTGAATTTGTATATACCTGTTCTGCAGCAATATTGTGTAGTTCCTGCAAATAAATGGTGTGAAATTTATAGCAATTAGTACATGAAGAAAATGTGCAGTAATTAGGTATTAAAACTTGCTGCAGTGACATAGGCTAGGGTTAACAACTCCAATTTGGGAAATTCCTGGAAATTTGAGGGGGTACCAGGGGAGGGCAGAGTTTGGGGCAGGGAGGGAGCTGCCATAGTGTCTGTCCTCTGAATCTGCCATTTCTTCTAGGGGAATTCTGGGAGATCTCCAGACCTTATCTGGAGGTTGGTATCTGTAATATAAACTAGGGATTAGGCCCAAGAGTCTCAAGTATAGAATCCCTAAGTTAGTGTGGTATGGTGGCTAGAGTGTTGGGCTAGGACTGAGGAGGCCTGGGTTCATATCTAAATCTGATCGGGTTTGTTTGGACCAGTCACACACTCTCAGTCTAACCTACTTCAGAGGACTGTGAGGATAAAATGAAGGAGGAGACAGCCATGTGTGCCCTCTGGACCTTCTTTTTTGAAAGGAAAGGGGAAAAAGTGATAAATAGATGAGTACGAGAAGACTGCCCTGGCCTGGATAGCCCAGGCTAGCCCATCTCGGAAGCTAAGCAGGGTTGGCTGTGGCTACTATTTGGAAGGGAGACCACCAAGGAACACCAGGATTATGATGCGGGGGCTAGCAATGGCAAACAACCTCTAAACATCTCTTGCCTTGAAAGCCCTATGGGAGTTGGAATAAGTCATCTGTGACTTAATGGCAAAAAGAGAGAGAGGACTGGCATGAATGTTTGGGAATGGGGAGATGGTGGGGTTAGTAGCATTGAAAGCATCATGACATCACTTCTTGGGAAAAATCCATGGAATTCCTAGCAGTTCCTAGAGTGACTGCTTCATTTCTAGGTTTTGCCTGGAAGTGATGTCATTGCACTCATGATGCTGTTGAGTTGTTTTTTTCCCCCCTCCTGTCACTTGGAGCAGCGGTGGGCAACATGAGCTTAGGAGAGAGGATTCCCTTCCCTGACCAGAGGCTTGGCAGCCCTGTAGTAGACTTTGATCAAAATGTCTAAGCTTAAAGGAAGACAAGGAAACAACACTGTTGGTAGTTTGATGCAGTTCATAAAACAGAAGTGGTTCTGTAAATGAGTAAGAATTAATATGAGCAAGAGGTTAAGAAGAGCAGGATAGAGTACCTTGCCTCACCCTACTTTCTCTGCCCAAGTCCTCAAGGTGGTCTTCTGCAATTTTTAAAAAATGACTGTACCTGGAGCATAATAAATAGAAACTCCTGAAAATAGCCAATGTAGCACAATTATTAAAAGGGAAGAAGTGGACCTTTCTGTAAGTTCCCTAAGTTTTGAGATGACAGATCTTTTGTAGATAAAGGAAAGGAGTCCCCCCTCCCCCCGATTATCTTGCATTTATGTCCACCCTGTACAGCTGCAATCTGCTTTATAGCATGGCTTATTGTTTTGACTGTTTTGAATGGGGAGAAACAATAAAATGATTTTTTAAAATACAGTTTAGTAATGTAGGCTATTAAACTAAATATATCCACTTTTAAATTTTTCCTCAGTGTATTACTTGGTAGAGTATGGACTCTTTTTTGGATACTGTTCTTGTAAGGGTTATTTTATGTTACAATATGTGGTATGGAGATTATTCTCCATGTCAGAATATGTATGTATATAGAGTATGAAGAACGGGGGAATTATTTCATTGAGTTTACACATAGCATTGTATATCTACAGTATAAAACATTATTGCAAAATCCTGCATACAGAACAAAATATTCTTTTTCTCTTGATACTTTTTCCAGTGCAGAAATCAGTGTATTAATCATGAGACAAACTTTCCCTCACTAAAATACTGAAAAAGTTACATGAAATTTGCATGTAGTTTATGTGTGATTAACATGTCTTGTGTATTTATGCAGGTGGCAGAAAACACAGGCTTCTTGTCACATGTAGTCATGACAAAATAGGCATGTATGACTTGGTGTTTCTTCCATGCAAATATCTCAGTGTAGAAAATCTTATCTTCATGAATGAACTGAATGGATTAGCCAGCAGAATGGAACTGGCTTCAAGATGAAGGGTACCCAGATATAGAAAAGTTTAAAATTATATCTTATTGTGCTGCATGTTGCAATGTTTTCAAAATGGCACCTTCTGCACCAAGTATGAATTGCAAGTATGACTTATTATCTGCATTTCAGTAATTGGATTCAAGTGAAAATTTCATGCCTGATGAAGCAAAAGGGGTAACTGAAGCATTGCCTGTTACTGTAAGGAATGCAGCATAGGAACTGATTGCCAAGAGAGTCTTGTCATGTTCTTTCTCACAGCCAAACTAGATGAGACTCCCCCACCCCCCCACTTCCCAAGTTGGATCTGGGTTCCCCCAGCTATCCCATCAGTTCCCATCCCATCAGCTTCTGGGAACTAATTCCTCAAGTGGCTCTAATTCCGATTAGGATCACAATGCAGGGTTTTTGGCTTTTAACTCATACAATTTTCCTGACCCAAAATGCTGGAAGTGCTGGTTGCCCTGGGAAGCTACATTACACATGTAGTTTGGTTCTCAGCTGTATGACTTGGCAGGACTCCTCACCAAAATGATAATGTCTACAAGTGTTGGAACTTGATTAAGTCCAGGTGGTTGGAGTGCTCCTTACTGGTTCCTGTTATTATATCTGCAGAACCAACCCCTAACATTTGATATAAGATCTAACTAGTTACCTTTCCACAAGCTGGAATGTAAACCAAACTTTTGTGGGGATTATATAAAGATTAGCCTGGTGCCCGTGCTTCGCTACGGTATTTAAGTTCTATAAATCCAGTTATAATACTGACAGTGTGAAGTTTGAAATGTAACATTTGTTGTAGGAATTCAAATGGAGGAGATTGTAGTGCAAGCAGGCAGGTTTACTTTAGAACTCTGAGTTACACAGTGACCAATCGGGGGGGGGGAGGAGGCATCAGCGTTCCAGGCACATGGAAAACAATTGGGGGAACACATTTCACCCTTTTTAAAAACACTTAGGGGTCATGTTTTTCAGAAATCTCTTCGTAGTGGGGGTTGATGTCATGGTAGGAATGCACTACCCTTATTTTGGATTTCTTGGTGCAGGGAGTTTGCCTGGGCATTGAATTTTTTTTTTTTGGGGGGTGCAGGGCATACCCCCCTTTTTACAAAATTGCCTCTCATTTATGTTACATTTAAGAAGTTGGATGTAACTACATATTCAAAACAACATCCAAGCAATCAGGTATTAAGCAAGTTCATATGAACCAATTTTCTAGAACCCACATTGTGAGAAGTTAAATAACCTAATACAGGAAACCACTTTTCTACAAATTTAGGGTATGTTTCCATAGTGGGTGGGAGTGTGGCTAAAGCCATTGTGAAGGCTGGGCCAGGAGGATCGCTAAGGCCAGGAGGATTGCTAAGGCATTACTGCTGGGGTGGGTATCCTGATGGCTTTAAGCACCTTGCACCTGCTGCTGCACATGACAGACAGCTGCTTGTCATATGTAGGAGGTGGGAGGAGCATGTTTGAAGCCATCAGGGAGGCTCGGCCAGCAGCACTGATGCACCTCACAGGTGGTTAGCCATTTCTGATTTCCTCAACTGTCATTAGCTCTTTGCAGGCTCTGGTAACTGTTTGTTTGTTTGTTTTTTAACATCAGAACACTGAGCTCTGCAGCTGACCAATCAGGAGGGGGAGGGGCAAGGAGGCATCAGCCTGGCAGCCACGTGGGAAACAATGGGGGGAGCACATTATACCCCTTTTGACCCCTTTAGGGGTCAAGTTTCTAAAAATCCCTTCTTAGTGAGCATCTATTAAATGGTAGGAGTGCTCTTCTCGAATTTCATGCTTCTAGGTACAGGGGTTTGGCCTAAGGCATTGATTTTACAGTGAGGGGATTTTCTTTTATATATATAGATAGAAAGCCTTTTGTTGTGGGGTGGGGAATAAGATGGTAACTCAAAAGGAGAAAACTAGAAGTCAACAAATATGAGCATGTAACATACCTCAAGATGGGTGATGCAAAGGCTGTCCTCCAGAAGTGCAATTTTAATTGTGTCACAGAAGCGGAAAAGCCAAGTATAGTTTTTTTTTAATTTAGGCTATTTATAATATGCCTTTCTCACTGAGACTCAAGATGAATTATGTTGTATAAGTCAAATACAATTAACAGGACTGTACATCCAATGAACAGTATTACTAAAGGGAAATAAAATGATAAAAATGTTATTGGTTATGTTAATGTGGTGTCCACATTTAGAGTATTACATGAAATTCAGTTTGCTGGGGTTCAGAAATGGTGACTGAAACATGTAATAAAGTTTATATAATTACTATGGAAAGACAGGAGAGGAAGGTTTTCAGTGCCATCCTAAGTCTTCCTTCTAAATCCCTTGGTCAGTAGGCCAAGAAGAGAGACACTGTGTTCAGGACTGTGCTATAAATACTTCAACAAAATGCAAAAAAAGGGGCTGTCCTTTGCAGATGATCAGCAATCAGTTTATTGATAAAGGCAATACTTCACATAATTGTAACCTTTGGAACTCATTGCCATATTATGATGGGATTATCATTACAGATTTTTTTAATGGTCAGTAAAATAGTTTATTGAAATTCAATAAAAAAGAAATAGTAAAGGAAGAAACTTGGGGAAAAAACAAATGTATTATAGTTTTGGGTAAAACACAATCATCTTGCATAAAAGAACTTCCTACTAATGACATCCTCATTACTCCAATCTGTTTGCTGATCTATGCGAATACTTGTATTTCTTTCCACAATTCAAACAAAAATGTATTTAAAACTGAGCAAATCACTCTGATTGCTACTCGCTAATGGCTGCGAAAGTCAAACATATTATTGTCATGTTCAGAGATGATGCATCTGGGGCAGAATATTTTGTTCATCCTTGTGAAAGGCTGAGCTGTATATGTCAAACTTGGTAATTTTTACATAGAATGGAGAATTTGGGAGACTTGAAATATTAGAAGAGTGTGCTTCAAATGGAAGCATATCATATCTATCTGAAGAAGTGAATTCTGACTCAAGAGAGCTTATATTGAAATAAACATTATTAGTCTTTAAGGTGCCACTGGACTCTTGCTTCATTTTGCTACAATGTGAACATGCTAACAACAATACAGTTTGGAAAAAGAAATCCTTAATCTGTGTCAGCAACCTGGCCCAATGCTCTTTACTCGTTGTGATAAGTGGAGAAGAATAAATATATCTTGAAGATGTACTTGTCAAGTAGCTCTTCAATAATTTCAGTTCAGACAATGCAGATTTATTGAGGGATGGACTGCAGGCATCTTGACCTACTTTCTCAAAGAGTGTGTGTTTGTTAGTGTGATCAGAGCTATACTAGCCATCTGTGGAAAAAGTAAAATATCACCATAAGTAATTGTCAGTAAGATAAGAAGAGGTGATGCTCAGGTAATAGACTGGGTCTGTCCATCATGCTAGGCTAGGTATACTATTATTAGTCTAATCTTATCAATGCCGACCTTTAAGTGGAACTAGTTATAATATCCTCCTGAGATTTCTGGGAAAAGGTTATTATTCCATAGCTGAGATGTTTAGAGTCTAGTAAAAATAATCAGTTCCAGCAGAATTTTCAAGACAGCCTGTTGTAGCAAATCTGGCATTTGATTTGCATAAGACAGTAATCAAAATGAATGAAAAGAATGAATTAGCAGGGTAATTATGTCACTTCCTTGGAATCATTGCATTTAAACAATACAGGATAGAACACAATCACCAAAACCATTTTGAAATTTGGCAACATTGTTGTGCAAATATCTGAATGTGGAAACAAACCCACCGTGCAGAGATCTTTATGTAGATACTCCAGTGTCCAGTGCAATACTTATATTTTCCTGAGTTGTACTTCTAGATTTTCGCATTTTAACACAGAAGGATTTTTCTACGAATTGTCTGCACAATAAGATGTATATTAGGGGATCCATACAGATGTTTGTAGCTGCCAGCCAGAGAGTGCCCTCTTTAGCAATGAATAATTGGTTCTGTATGCTACAATCACGAGTTTTGCCTGTTTGGCTAAGAGTATAGGGTACTCGGGCAAAATGAAAAGGGGCAAAGCAGATGAAGAAAATAGTTATAATTATAAACACTTTACACTTGGCTCTTTGTTTAATTTTGCACTCTGCTGTTTGAGTTTTCCTGTAAGAGCTGCATATCTTTTTAGCAATGACAACATAAAATAGGAGAATTAAGATCATCACAGTCCAGAAGACAACTTGGCATATGTAGTTAACAGCTTCATGCCACTTTAGTCCTAGATTGCTCTTCAACAAAGCACACTTCTTTACGGAGAATGGTGTAGCTTTGCCATTTGACAAAATCATATTGGGCAAGGAGAGGCCCAAAAAGAACAACCATACAAATCCTGAAATAATTTTTGCAGAAGTCACAGTTCGCAACCAAACTTTTCTAAATGGCTGAACAATCTTGAGAAATCTGTCCAGTGAAATAAGGCCAAGGAGCACTATGCTGATGTACATGGTGTCATAAAATACTACAGCTGAAAAACGACAAACAAAAGCTTTGAGTTGCCACAGGCCCAGTTCTGAATCGGCCAGAATCTTTAGGGGCAGCATAAGTGTCATTATGAAATCTGAAAACAAGATGTTCTGAAGGTACACAATGAAACTTGATGTGGCTGGAATCTGGAAAAAAACCAGTATGGCCAAGCTGTTAAGTAGAAATCCGGCAAGGAAAAGAATGGTGTACAGGACTGGAAATACCACTTGAGCAACTCTGGTGTCTCTGTGGCACTGTCCAGAGAAAGATGTTGTCTCATTGGAGATGCTGATACTTCCATTCATGGTCTCAAACAGAAACTGAGGAAGAAATATTTTATAGAATGCCAGTATTTTTTTGAAAAAGGAATTGCTCTTATGCAGACACTGAGGATAGGATTCAGACTATATTTCCCATTTGTCAAACAGAACTTTCCTCCATCTCTCTTTCACTGCTGCTCACTGATCTTCCCGTAATGCATGCCCCTAGGGATAGGGACCCAGAGGAACGACATGGAGAGGTCTGCAGTGGAAAGAAGAATGCCAATTTAGTCTGGGTCTGACCCTGAATAGGCAAGGAAATGCTTTTTTGCTAAATCAGATGATATTTAAAATACTGAAAGCTAAACATTTTTTTTTGTGCTTAGATTTTGAAAGCAAAACATAACCAGGGTAATGTTTACTTAGTAAATGGCCTTGCATGTGATGTGGAATTGCGTGATCCTCACATGATCTGAGATCTTGCACAAAGGAGAATGTGTAATGGCTGTCCACTGCAAGATGAGTGACATATAGTCAAAGAAGGGAACACATGCTTCTTGCCATAGGCATATGCACTCTCTAATGCTCACGTTCACAGACACACTGAATGAAGATGCACATTCCCTCTTCCTGCTACTATCCTGGACAAACCTGTTCAAAGTCTACTTTATTTATTATTTGTTTAGTACTTTTTTATTCTCCCTGTCTTAGGAGCTCATGGAGGCATACATCATTCTCCTCTTCTCCATTTTATCATCACAACGGGAGCCCTGTGAGGGAGATTAGGCTGAGTGACTGGTGCATGGTCACCCAGCAAGCTTTGTGGCAGAATGGGGATTTGAACCAGGGCCTCCCAGATTCTAGTACAGCACTCTAACCACTATACTGTGCTGGCTGTCAAACAAAGGGGCCAAAGCTTTAAGTAGGTTACTCTAGTATTAGGCCTTTTGTGAGCAGAATGAACGTTTATAAGCAAATGTCTGTAACAAAACTTGGACTGCTGTTTTTTTAAAAAACAGTGGTTCTGCTTTGGGAAAGGCTAATGTGAAGAAGAGGAAACTGGTTAACTCCTTCAATACTCGATGCTTGTTCCCTTGCAGAGGTCCAAATACATGATTTTGAAGGCAAATAACTGTCTGGAACCAGTCATGGAGATCTGTGAAGTGGGAAAGGAGCATTTCATGAAAATACTACGCTTCCTTATCCTGCTGCCATTTCTCTGTTCCAAATTATCCCTGCCAAAGGGGCTTTTATTTAACAAAAATATCCACAGGATGGATGGTTGTTGTAATTTGGTTTCATTTATCTGTGTGTAACTGAAGAGGATTCTAGCTATGCATAGTTCTTTTGACAATAAGAACATTAGAGATGTGAACTTTTCAGATGTCACATCTTCTGAATCAGCATCCCCAATACCTATTAGTCATTTAGGTAATATGCTAATCTCCATGATGATCCTTCCTAGTTCAAATAGTAAATCAGGGGATTAGCAGGGTTACCACAGGTGACCCAGTTTTATATTACAATATACATTGCTTTTGAAAAGTAACTGACTATACTGCATACAGTGTTTGGAAATGTGGGAGGGCTGGTATTGAGAAGAAAATAAAGACAGGTTGTGCTACACTAGTGAAATAAATCACACACTACTTCAGACAGCTATCATCATACTTGGAAAACATTTCAGCAGAGGGTTATACCAATTTAATTTAGTAAATTAGTAATGAGTTAGTAGCAAAAATCTAAACAGTAGTGTTTCCCTTGAAATCTTATGTGACGTATTTTGTTTTACTGTATTGTACTTCATTGTACTAAATATAGTCTGGTACATTCTCCTAAAAATATTATCGCACGTAGCTTAAATGGTACTTTATACAAGGCTAACTAAAATGGACTTCATAGATAAATAGCACATTCTCAGTAATTCTGTGAATCAAAAATTTCTATGGCTAACTTTGATAAGGATGAACTGGAAGGCAAACACTGGAATAAAATAACTTACTTCCCTTGGCAGGAATAGTTGTCTTTTGCTTCAGTGCTAGGCGATCTCTCACAAGCGGCATTACCAACAGCAACAAAAGTGAAATGAACTTCAAGAAACAAGCTTACATCATTTTGTTCTTGCTGTTCCTCTTTTTTTTCACCACCCAGTCTCCCCCACCTATTGCAAGTTGTAAGGAAAGAATTCAAGAATCAGATGGTTGAACTCTTTTTTTTTTTGTTACTTAGCAATAAAAATGCTTATGCTTGGGGTGAAAAAATGTAGGGATGGCATATGAAACTGATTTCAGTAGTGATGGGAATCAACAAAAAATGCTGTGGGAAACTGGCTGACCTCATGGGCAAGAGAAATAGAAAGATGCAAGTACTTGTGTTTATCCAGCACTTTTTTGTTAGTTCATAGATTGCATCATTTGAATTTTGTTTATTGGTAGCCTTATAAGTTCTAGTCTGTTTACTGTTATATTGTGTTAATGCATGCATATACCATGGGGACTGTGCATATATAACCTAGAATATATTTACAAATGCGGGGGGGGGTATAAAGGATGAAATTCTTCAGATGCATTTGCTTATCTAGTGAAGGAAGGAGTTTTAAGAGAGTCTGCTTAAAATATTGACACAAGTAGAAGATAGATTTTTTAAAAACCTGTATTTTATACCCCAGTTCAGACTAAATTACTCAGAATCAATTCCACTGGATTCAGTGGGGCATACTTACAAGTGTGCATTGGACTGCAGTCTTAGCCTAGTAGACAAACTGGGGCATTTAAACTGTTTTCCCAATTCATCTTTTTCCATAGGCATAAATTGTGGTAGTTTGATAACAGGTGGAATATCAAATTGTTGGAAGGATTGTGCTCAGCAACCGTTGGCTTCTTTTCCTTCAGTAGGTATGAAGCTCTTAGGTCACTAAAACAATATTTTATTATTTGGTCTGAATGTTCTTATCCCATTTCTAGATGGTAAAACAAATGAAGTCCAATCCATTTCCCCCCTTCCCCAGCCAGAGAAGTATGCAAAATAATATATGCTGTTCTTACTATTATCATAGTGTCTTCATCTTTGACAATGAAAATTCTATTGTTACAGTATATCAAAATACATAATTATTTTATACTTCTCTGTTTTTCATGGCTGACCTAACCTTGATAGTAGTAGAGCCTCTTCTTTGCTTGTAAAAGGTCCCAGATTCAATCCCCAGCATCTCCAGTTAAAAGGATCAGGTAGGAGGTGATGTGCAAGACCTCTGCCTGAGACACTGGAGAGCTGCAGCAAGTCAGAGTAAATGATACTTGCCTTGTTGGATCAATGGTCTGATACAGTATGTGGTAGCTTCATGTGTATCCCATTGTTTCCCCATGTAAAGTAGACATTCTGTATGTGGTTGCCTTTTACCTAGAGCAACAGAGTCATCGAATTGAATTTGCCCTTAGAGATGCAGTGTTTATAAGGACTCCATACAATGGACTAGAACCAGTGGTCTGACCACACAAGGATCACAGATCATTTCCCTCCCTGCAACAATCCCTTCCAAACCCAGGAAAGCCCATTCCCTGGGTCATGGGACCCAGTGGAGCAACTGCCGGGGGGCTGTTGTGAGGAGGGGGAAAGAGTCAAAATAACCCTCTCCTCTCTCTCCGGTCAGTGGTATCCCCTTTCCCTCACCACACTGCACCCTCTGAGCCTGCATGAGTATTACTTCCACAACCCCCAGAATAATTTATTTTGAGTAGAAAGGAAATTGTGAGACAAGGTCCACAGCCATCAGCACTTTCTACTTACTAAAGAACCTCTGGATCCAACCCAACTTCCTATTTTTATTTCCTTGGTCACAGGAAATTATTCTTGTGGTATGTTTTCAATTCAGCATATAAATATAGATCTGTATATCTGCCTTCAGGGCAAGAGCTGTGCCTCAGAGGAAGAGCCTCTGCTTTGCATCCATAAAGGTCCAGGTTCAGTCCCTGGCATCTTCCGTTAAAAGGGCCAAGCAGTAGATGATGTGAAAGACTTCCTCCTGAGACCCTGGAGAGCTGCTGTCAGTCTGAGAAGACAGGACTGACCTTAAGAGACCAAAGGTCTGATTTGGAATAAGGCAGCTTCATGTGTGTTCATGTGTGCCTAGAGCCCCATGTGAGTAAGAGGCTGGCTGCAAGTGCTGTGAATTAAATAAATGCAAGTGGAATGCTGAGCTGGGAAACTGGAACTTTCACTGACTAATCTGCAAAATTCTGTAGACAGCCTGGCACTATGAAGAAGAAAAAGAAGAAGAGATTGGGTTTATACCCCACCCTTCACTCCGAGTCTCAGAATGGCTTATGATGAGTAATTGTTCTTAGAGAAAAGAGAACAGAAAATAGCTGAAAGTGTGAATTAGAATTTGCTAATAAATAGGTCCTTGACATTTAAACATTATTAAACTTTAAAATGTAATTTAATTCCATACTTGGTATCTACTATTATAGCAAAATTTTAATTTGTTATTTACATATATTTTTCCTGTTGGCTATGTGTATATTTTTCTTAAGCTTGTTTTTCTTTCAGTCCAGTTGTGGACATCCTGAAGGCCATATTGAAGTTGTTGCTGCTTCCTCTACCCTAGTCCTCTTTCAACTTTATTTTAATACAACACTGCAAATGTAGTCTTTCCTATTTCATACAGGATAATGCAGATCTGATTTAGAATGAGTGGTCTGGTCTAATTATAATGCCATTATAATGTGACCTCATATTCATCCGAGAATATGTTAATGTGATTTCACTTTCATGGGTAAAACACATAGCCAGTTTTGGCAGCTTGATAACTGCTCCAGATTGAGATCTTGGAGGCGTGGTTATATTAACATTGCCTTGCAAAGGATAGTTCCTTCCAGGAACATTTACCAGTCACATTAAATACATAGTGGTGGAAATTGCCATCAAATTGCGCTGACTTATGGCAGCCCCATGGGGTTTTCAAGGCAAGAGATGAACAAAGGTGGTTTGTCATTGCCTCTCTTTGTGTAGCAACCCTGGACTTCCTTGGTGGCCTCCCATCCAAGTACTAATGAAGGTTGATCCTGCTTAGCTTCTGAGATCAGATGAGATCAAGCTAGCCTGGGCCATCCAGGTAAGAGCCATTAAACACTTAGTTGTGTTAATGTAGACTATCTAGTCTTTTTTTTTAAATTTAACATTCTGCTACCTACTCCCCTTGATTATAAACTCCATTTATAAATCATGGTGGATGCTCATGGTCGTGTATCCCAGCCCAATCAGTGCTAGCAACATTTGCCTCTAAGTAACACTTCCTTATCAAGGATGTCTCCAGTTGGATAAACCCCCCTCAGTCTGGCATCTCTTCATATAGGTTGCACTGATGGAGAACTGTCTTATGCACACATACATTAAGTACTTGAAAGAATATTTTGGACAAAGAGAATATTAGGATTTTAAAAGTATTAGGATTTTAAAAATTATATTTCTTTACAGAGAAGAGAAATCTCTTCTTCCTGCAGGGTCTGAAACCTTGATCCTCCCTGTTGTAGCAGAAAATAATGTACTACTTGGTAGATTTTAATAAGTGATTATTCTGGCATGTTTTAATAGCACTTACTCATTTTTTTACATTTATTATTCTAGAATAATATTCACTTTTAAAATGCCACTAAAAATGTATGGATTATCTGAGTGCTGACAGCAGTTAATACATCTCAAAATGGTATGTATTACACTTTATTGTTACATGACATTGTGGTTCTTTTGCTACCACGTAGTACCATTCACAATATTGTCCATTACAGAAAGCAGGTCTGTCATAACTATAATTTGGTACAAATTATTTGCCCCTTTAAATACAGCATAATGTAATTTTTAAAAATTATCTGTAAGTTTTTGCCATCCACAAAAACTTACTACCAGCAGATAAAATACAACTGGGGGACATAAACATATTTAAAGTGACTCCTGAAGAAGGCATATGAATCAATAGGTTATCCAAGGTTTTATGCTGATTGTTGAGTCTTTCATAGAGCTGGGCAAGGCTAAGTGTAGCTTTATGGTGGAAACAAGCGACATTTCTGATGCTGCTGTCTCATAAAGCTTAACACTGACTCCTTTTTAACATCAGGTATGAATTGTCAGTTCTGTGGCCTGGTTTACAGTGCTGCTGACTATTAGAAAAATATGTAAAAAAAAGTAAAATATTCATTCTGCTATAACTCAGAGAAAAGGAAATAACATTTCTATATATGCTGTTCTTAATTCATTGTGAAGCAATTTTGATGTGTAATATTCAAATATTTAAGTAGACAGAATATTTGGGGAAGAGCTGCAATGACCCTTAGTGCACTGACCACAAAGGAAGCACCCAGGGAGTTTTGTGTGCGTATGGGGGGGGGGGGATAGCATCCGAAATCGAAAATACAGGAGAGGAAGTCTTTAAAATGTTTAGCAAATCATGATTTTCAATCTTCCAATGTATTTTGAGACAAGCAGCTTTCATTCAGGTGACTGACTTTTACATATAAAGGGATAGATTTCACCAGTTTTCCACTTAAGCATCAGATAGGATGCTCCCCTTTTGACACCTCCAAGATTATGCAGAGGACCTTGGTACCCATGTGTTCGAGAAGCTATGGTGAATGGTTTCTGCGGTGAGAAAGGTAGTTGGACCAGATCACCCCTCTTCCCTCTTACACTACCAGAAAAGCTGATAGAATCCATCCCTTAATAATTTCATGTTAGTGACCCAGAGTGTAATACAAATCTTTGAATTACTCTCTTGGTATTCCTGTTTCCTTCCACATCAGCACAGGAAGTTTGAATCCCAGTCAGTTTGGGAGCTGAAATGTACAAGTACCATTAGTATTACAAACTTCCTAGTGGGAAATTATACGATTGGATGCTCATTTGTGGGTATATGAACAGTATGTCTATACTTCTTGCAGTATCTATAGCTACATCTCCTTCTCTTTCTTTATTTAAACCTGGCTAAAAATGAATGCATCAAAATCTCTTGGCTCTGTCTTTGTTCTGTTAGCCATGAGTACATCAGACTTCTTACCCTTTCAGTATTTCTCAGTGTGCACAGTCACAGTTTTAAAAGAATACACAGGAGTAGTAATACTGCAGGATCTCTCACTCAGAAAGTGGTTGTTGCCAGTACTGTGGAATATGGTGCTTCCGTGTGGCTCAACAGCTCCCATGTCCACAAACTTGATGTTCAACTCCATGCAACAATGAGAACCATCAGTGGATATATTAAACCCACTCTGACCTACTGGCTACCCATGTTGTGCCACATTGCTCCCATGCATCTCCAAAGACAAGATGCTCTTCTCTGTGACTATAGAAAGATTATTGGAAACAGAGAGTTGACACGGCTGACATGGGCCTATCCAAACAAAGATCCTAACACCCAGTAATAAGATCTGCACAAATCCTTCAATCACAAAGTTTTGATCTAGGGAATGAATGGTTGCGAACATGGATGCAATCAGTTCCAACCAATATCTATAACTCAACACCAATGAGAAGGCCCGCTGCCTTGTAACGTACCATGTAAAGTGTGGAAAATGGCTAATAGAATAGGAACAGGCTTTGGCAGTTGTGCAGACCTGTTGTTTAAATGGTGCAGAATACCAGGACGTGAATGCAATTGTGGTGCAGCCTGTCAAACTATTTTCCATCTGCCACAGGAATGTGAGCATTGTGCTTTCCAGGGTGATGTGATGGAGTTCTTTGAACTCTCCACAATTGTGATTGAGTGGAATGAAAATGTACATATTAGTATTTAGGGGGATTGCCCCAGTTGGTCTGCATACCCATTGTATCAACTTAGTTACATATATTATTATATGCTTCCTGTGTGTAACTCTGCCATACGATAAATAGTAATAATGTTGCTAGTATCATGAATGATGTGTGATTCTGAAAAGTTCCTGAATGGAACAGAAGGAGGAAAGTGGGTTCATGGTTAGGACAAATACATGCATAGAAAAGTATGCAAAATGTCTGGCTACATTATATGGATATCTCATTGCTCTATATTGGTGTTTCCTCATCATCCATTGTTTCTATGTTCTGATCTCCCCCTGTTTTAATTACATACTTATGCAGTGTCTTTCGAAGTGATTTTCTAAAGGATTTACAGAGGGCAAAGTATATAAATGGATCTAGACAGGCATTCAGTGAAGTCAGCCATAAAGTGCTCTCTTTTATGTAAAACAATGTGTTCTGAGTAGAACATTTAAAAACATCTCTTGTTTGGCTCAAGGTGTAAGGAATTCTGGCGAAATGGTAAGGCACAAAGCAAATGAAAAACACACCAATGATGATGAACACTTTGACATTCACAGTCTTCTTGTTTGCTTTTCCCATGCTTCTTGTTCTTTTGTAGGATTTGTACAGTTCCTGTGTTATGAGTGTATAGCATATGATTATGATGGCAAAGTTAACCCAGAAGATAAACTGGCAAACATAGTTAACGATTTCATGCCATAATAACCCAAAATCTGATTTCAGATCAGCACATTTTTTCACCATCTCCTGTGTCGGTTCCTTGTTTGTCAGAATCATGTTTGGAAGTGACAGAGAGAACATGAATACCCAAATAACTATGGAGAGAACCTTGGCAGCCAATACATTGCCAGTGGTGGATGATCGGAAGGGTTTGGCTGTTTTCAAGTAGCGATCAATAGTTATAAGGCCCAGGAAAATAATGCTGATGTACATGGTGAAATAAAATATGACCTGGGACACTTTGCAAACAAACCCTCTCAACTCCCAGGATACCAGTCGTGCATCACTGAGAATTTTGAATGGAAATGTCAGGATCATGAGGATATCAGAAATGACTGTGTTCTTAAGGAAGACAATAAAATTAGACTTGCTGGAAATCTGGAAAAATACTCCCATGGCCAATCCATTCATAATGATTCCCACGAAGAAAATAAAAGTGTACAGCAAGGGAAAGAGAACTTGATTGATCTTGTTATCACTGCTGCAGTTGCTGATGTTTCCAGGAGGGTCATATTCTGGTTTCATTTGGGCCGTGTTTTCTTCCCTGCTAAGACAAAAGGAAAATATCAGTAATGTAGGTTCCATAAAGTCAGAACTGACTTATGGCTTACCCCAGCAAAGGGCTTTCAAGGCAAGTGAGGTGGTTTGCTGTTGCCGTCCTCTGCAGAGTCTTCCTTGGTGGTCCCCCATCCACGTACTGACCCTGCTTAGCTTTCAAGGTATGATGAGATTGGGCTAGAATAATAGAATAACAGAGTTGGAAAGGGCCATACAGGCCATCTAGCCCAACCACCTGCTCAATGCAGGATCAGCCTAGAGCATCCCTGACAAGTGTTTGTCCAGCTGCTGCACAAAGACTGCCAGTGAGGGGGAGCTCACCACCTCCCTAGGCAGCTGATTACACTGTTGCACAACTCTTACTGTAAAACAATTTTTCTAATATCCAGCCGGTACTTTCCCGCCCTTAATTTAAATCCATTATTGTGAGTCCTATCTTCTCCTGCCAATAGGAACAGCTCCCTGCCCTTCTCTCAGTCCTTCAAATATTTAAAGAGAGCAATCATGGCCCCTCTCAACCTCCTCTTCTCCAGATTGAACAGTCCCTCAACCTTTCCTCATTGGTTGGTCTCCAGGCCCTTGATCATCCTTGTCACTCTCCTTTGCACCCACTCCATTCCGTCCACTTCCTTTTTGAAGTGAGGCCTCCAAAACTGCACACAATACTCCAGGTGTGGCCTGACCAATGCAGTGTACAGTGGAACTATCACATCTTGTGATTTGGATGTTATGGCTCTGTTGATACATCCCAAGATCACATTAGCCTCTTTTTGTTGCTGCATCACACTGGCTGCTCGTATTTAACTTACAGTCCTCCCGTACCTCAAGATATTGCTCACATACACTGCTACCCAGAAGTGTATCCCCCATCCAGTATGTGAGTTCCTCATACACCATACCATTCCACATCCCATCAGTAACTGCCTCCAGCAATTATTTCAGCAGTGATAACTTCACCAGTGGAGTTTATTTTTACTTGGAGAATTTCTTGAGCCACACTGGAGAAATATTTGCAAGATGATCTAGGATGGCTCCACCTAGATACTTTGTCAAAAGAATCTGAGCCTCCCCATGAATGGGTCTATTTACAAGCCCCTAAACCTACTATGTCAAGGACTCAATACATGTTACATAGAAGATCCATAATTAAGTCTTAACAATAAAGAAAAAAATAACAATGCAGTATGGGGACTCCTGATTTGGATCCAAGCCATAGCAATAGGGGGATAAGGGTTTAATCTGCCCTCTCTGTTCCATTTCTCCAGTAGAGGTTTTCCCCTGGAGCTGTTGTTAGCAGTAACAGGTATTTGCATAGTAGTGGCAGCAGCTTGTGTATATGTATGTGTGATTGCTGTTGGACTGAATTCTAATTCCACTTCCTCTTCCACTGCACATTCAGCTGAAATCAACCCCCCCCCGTCTTTTATTGTTAAAGAAAACATTGATTGATCCAGTCACCGATCTTCCACAAAATGTGCAGCCTTTAAGATGCAGGCTTGTAGAAGAAGATTGGAATGCATAAATGAAATAAGCAAGTAAATGAACGAATCCTGCCATCTGCAGACTTTGAAGCAGGAAGCATGCTCCCTGCTGTGGCACACTGATCCTCTGGAAATTGTGTTCTTGAGGAAATTGTGTTCTATGCCTCATGAATGGTATAGTGGTAAAGTGAAATTCTATAGAGGGTAGGAAGGAAGTGGTGGGAATTGCTGCCTCTTGTCCTGCAAACAAATACTTTTCCATCATAGGAACTTCATGGCTGGATACATTCCAGAGTTGTCTATGAAATTCTGTACAGAAGTCATTATTTCTTTCATGAGACAGGGACTTCTTCATGAGAAATTTTGTCAGTCTATAGCCATATACACAAAATCTGTCCAGTATATGGTACCATCGTTGTCATTGCTTCTCAGTTCATTTTGCAGGCTGGGACAGATCTACCCAGAAGGAGTGTGTCTTGTATAATTGATGAAGGCCATATAGTGATGTAAGCTTCATGAACTGATTTAGGGTTTTTTTTGCTGTACTTTTTGTTTCTTCAGTATGTTTTTGTGAAAATGGCATATTATATTTTATTAATGTATTTATTTACTTCATTTATAGTCTGTCTTTTTCACTGAGACTCACAGCAGGTTACACATTTTAAAACAATGCAACAAGATCACTCTAATACATACAACAAACAATGTGGTGAAACCAAATTACAAAGCAGAGAGCACCCCATTAAAATGCTATACTACATAAAATAAACATTAACAGTTGGCATGGGACAGTTGTTAGTGTGTCAGACTAGGACCTCCGAGTTTGAATTCCCCACTCTGCCATGGAAGCTCACTGGGTGACCCTGGGCCTATCACCCCCTCTCAGCTTAATCTACCTCAAAAGGTTGTGGGGATAAAGTGGAGGAGGGGAGAATGATTTGATAAGCCACTTTGGGTCCCAGTCAGGGACAAAAGTGGGATATAAATAAAAAAATAATGAAATAAACCTGGATTTCACAATTAGTACAACCAGGGGTCTTTTTGGGGGGGAGCGCACCGGAGCGCAGCTCCGGGAGCTCAGGAGCCAAGCCCCGCCCCCAGCCGGCATCCCGGAGAGTCTTTCAGGCAGCTGAATGTCAATTTCAGCTCCATTATATCCTATGGGCCATTGAAGTCAATGGTGAAAACATAGGGTATATTCTGGGGGCTGGAGGGGAGGGGGTTTGAGGGAGAGGCTCCAAACTCACAGGGTAGCTGATGGAGCTTCTCCTCAAGATACCCACCAAGTTTCAAGAACATTGGATCAGGGGGTCCAACTCTATGGGCCCCAAAACAGGTTGCCCCCATTCCCTCCATTGTTCTCTATGGTGGGAAAAAATTAAGTTTTTTTCCCACCATAGAGAACAATGGAGGAATAGGGGCAACCTGTTTGGGGGTGCATAGAATTGGACTCCTTGGTCCAATGTTCTTGAAACTTGGTGGGTATCTTGGGGAGAGGCTCCATCAGCTACCCTGTGAGTTTGGAGCCTCTCCCTCAAACCCCTCCCTCCAGCGCCCAGAATATACCCTATGTTTTCACCATTGACTTCAATGGCCCATAAGATATAATGGGGCCAATTGCCGCCAAATTTCTTTCATTCCCTCCTTTCCTTCTCTTTTTCCTCTTTCCCTCCTTCTTCTCTTCTCTTCTCTTCTCTTCTCTTCTCTTCTCTTCTCTTCTCTTCTCTTCTCTTCTCTTCTCTTCTCTTCTCTTCTCTTCTCTTCTCTTCTCTTCTCTTCTCTTCTCTTCTCTTCTCTTCTCTTCTCTCTTTCTTTCCCACCTTCTTCTCTTCTCTTTTTTCCTCCTTTCCCTGTTTCCCTCCTTCTTCCCTCTCTTTCTTTCCCTCCCCTTTCCTTCTCTTCCTTTCTCTCTTTCCTTCCTTCTTTCCTTCTCTCTACTCTCTCTCTTTCCTTCCTTCTTTCCTCCTTCTGTGGCCCAACTCTCATGAGAAGGAGTTTAAACTTTAAACCCCTTCTCTCTTAGCTCCCCCACCCAGACCGGCTGGGGAAGGGGAGGCTTTCGAAGATGCCTCCCCCCCTTTTACTTCCCCTTCTGACATCACTTCCGGTGATGTCAGGGGGCATGGCATATGCTAATAGTCTAATAGCTCATTAGCATACCATATGCTAATAAGCTCCTGCAGCTGTTCTTCTACGAAAAGACCCCTGAGTACAACAGTATAATACATTCAGTGAGCAAAGTGATAAGCACTCCCTACAGCTTCACTAACTGCAACCCTACTGCCCTTATAAAAAGGCCATCTTGAATAATTCTGTTTACACATTCTGTGAAATGTTAAAAGTGTGGGAGCCTTTTTCAGGCAGGCCATTCCATTTTCAGGCAGGCCATTCCATCCAGGGAGCCACAGCGGAGAATGCCTAGGTACAGGCAGCCAATGATCTTACTCCTTTGCAGAGTGGCACCTTCAAAAGGCTTTGTTCAAGTGAGTCATGCTCTTCTGGTGGAAAGGCCAGCACACACACAAAGTGTGGTATTCTGTAATTGAATTAATTGATGTGAGGAAGGATACTCATGTGGGGAAGGATACTCAGAATCAGATGGGCCCAGCAGAGCCATGACTACTTAATTTTGTGCCTGATGCAAGAATATCAGATTGTGCCCTCCCATCCTTTACTATTTTTGGTAAAAAGGTCAATACATAAATAACAAGAGTAATAATAATATGTTTATTTTAGTCATTATACACTTCTGTACCCCTCAGCTTTGGCGCCCAAGGCAAGTAGCATGAGTTGGGGACAGGTTAACCTTTGCCACTGTTGCAATCAAAACAACTACTTTTTCCCTCACAGGTGAGAAAATTTGTCCCCTATTGTGATAGACTGGGTAAGAAGCATTTTAAATTTGAAAAAACAGAAAGAGGGGCAGTGTTAGACACATTTCCCCACAACACTGCTTCACCATTCCAGTTTGGTGCTTCTCCTTCGCATACCTGCTTTTAAATAAAAATACAATTTAGTTGCTGTAGATTTTCCGGGTTGTGTGGCCATGGTTTTGGCATTGTAGGACCTATACGAGAAAATACAATTTGCTGGGGATCAGCACACTATTGTCTGCTTCCTGTATAATCTGATCCTAAGACTACTGTGAAGAATTTCTTGAGGTCTGTAGTTGTTGTCTATATTGCTGGTGCCATCTTGTGGTTGAGCCAAATAAAGAAAATTTTACCAACTTCACTGGCTCTATCACTGAAGTGGTTGATTTGATATACAAATACAGCTCAAATATAACTTCCACACAGCTTCAGATTATTCTGTATTGTTAATTCTAACTGTTTTAAGAAGACAAGAGATCTGTTTTTCTGGTGGCAGTTTTGGCCAGATAAAAAGAATAGAAAATCATTTTCTTTTATTAGGCTTATAGAATGAAGAGTGGACTGTTGAACATGGTTTATCCTCTTGAAGCATTTGTATGCCAGGCTGCCAATTAAAACTACCCAAGGTAGCTCAGAGTGAATCACTGAGACACATACAAATAAAATAGAAAAAGATCCAGGTAATACAGGTAGCAGCAGAAAATAAAATATAAAAGAAAAACATAGTTTTAAGGAGTATAGCCCTATTCAGATGATGTTTGCGGTTGAATGAATGTATGTAAAGGAAGCGCTCTGTCTCCAATGTATGTTCATTTGTTTGAAAGGTATAAATAGACCTTCTCTATGAACAACTGTATACTCATAAAGATCTCTGTTCAATTGGAAACCCTGTTTTTTCTGTGGTTGTCACCATGTGGAGAGTTCCAACACATATATGGTGGTATGGTCATAGGGTCATTTCTTTCTTTTAGGTGTAGCTATTTATTTAGTAAACTCTATGCGGGCTCTCCTGGGGACCTGCCTGAAGTAGATTATAAAATAAAAGATAATAAAAACATAAAATGCCATAAACTGTTAATTAAAACCCATCATTAAAAACCCAACCAATATATATATATATATAAACATAAGACATCAGGGAGTTTAAAATGAGTCCTACATAGTTCTCAAGTTAAAAGCAAACTACAAAAATGATACTGAAAATCTACCCTTAATTAATAGCTTGGCTAAAAAGGATGGCCTAGTGCCTAAAAGAGAATAGTGTAGGCACCAGGTGAGCCTGAAAGGGAAGAGCATTCCACAGCCAAGGTGCCATTAATGAAGTGCTGTTTCTGGTTGCCACCTGCCTTCCCTCTGGGGGGGGGGGAGGGCACAGAGAGCAGGGCTAGTGTGGAATTTCTTAGTCCGGACAATGTGGGAAGAAGTGGTCCTTCATGGCCAAAGCCATTCAGGGCTTTAAAAGTTGGGCAGCCAGTGTAAATCTTTCAGCCCTGGGATGATATCAGCCCTGTATCCCACCCCTGACAGTAGCTTGGCTGCTGAATTTTGGAGCAGCTGAGGTTTCCAGGCGGTTTTCAAATGCATTTAAAATGAGGAGGAAAAGCCTGCCACCATGACCCCACTCTTTTTAATGTTGTGCACCACAGTAATCTAATAGCTTTGTCTCCAAAGGGAGGGAGAGGACAAAATTAGTTATTTTCTGCAGTCCCCTAAAATTAGGCCCCTGAATTTACCATATTGTGCTTTGAGAAAGGTGAGGGCTGATGATGGAACACATTCTCTGTACTATCTGATTAGCTGAACCACTAGAGACCATTATCTTAGTTCCAGCAGAATGGATAGTATTTGCTGAAAACAGGATTATCAAGCAGCACCTGGGCAGCAGAAAGCCCTTCATGAGTGCCTGTGTCTCTCATTTATGGGCTTCTGGACTTTATCCCCAGGAGAGCAGATGCCCTGTAGAGCAAGACCCACTGTTTCTGTTTGAAAATTCCATTTTTTCCCTTTTCCCTTGTGCAAAACCTGTTAATCTTTATTTTCACACCATTTCATGCTCTTTACTTTGAATTTTTCCTATTTAAATTTTCACAGTTCTAATCAGTTGTGTAAAAATGCTATATATGAGAAGAATGGATAGGGATAATAGCAACAAAACTGGACAAAATGAAAAGCTCACAATGAAAAAGGACATATCCGTACAGCTTTAGAATGACCTTTCTGTTGCCAGGTAATCCTTGTGACTCTTCGAAGGCTCCAGAATCCTTGTCCTGTCAACAGATATAGTGGGAGGCCTATCTGATAATTGCTTGCGAAAAAAGTGTGTTGGGGGGTAGAATATGCCGATAGACAGAAGGGGATATTGAACACTTGTCCCTTTGAACTAAGTTTGAATCCAGTGGCACCTTTAAGACCAACAAAGTTAAATTCTGGGTGTAAGCTTTCGTGTACATGCATACATGAATTTATACCCAGAATTAAACTTTGTTGGTCTTAAAGGTGCCACTGGACTCAAACTTTGTTCTGTTGCTTCAGAGTAGCACAGCTACCCACCAGAAACTGTCTCTTTGATTACCCTTCTTATCTGCTTGTTCCCTATAATGGGATTGGAAACAAAACCCTGCTGGTGAGACACAGGATTTTTTAGGAGACACCACCAAATGACAGGAAATTGGCATGACCCATATTCTGATTCAAGGATCAAGCTGCTGTAATGTCTAGTTTGCTGCTCATCCTCAGTTTCTAATTGAATGAATATCCACTCTCTCCCTCACCACCTCATTATGGTGATTCCAGTGGAAAATGCCACCAAAGGGGAAAAAATAATATTTGCATCATTCTTCCACAGCTGGATAAGGAAGTTTACTAAATTATCACATTAGAGTCTGAAGGTATCCATTGTATTAAATGTTTTGCTAAGAGAGAATGTAACCACATAGTAGTGAACTTGATGTTGCTTTGAAAAATATATATAAAGAACACTGTCTGGAGATGTCAAAATATTTATAAACATGCAGCTTGGCTTTCAATCTTGCATGCTAGCTAGTTTTATGAGGAATAATTACTGTGACTTTCCAAACGTATAAATAAGAAATTCTTATCATAAAATTAAATTGACAAAGAAAAGACTGAGCAAGCATAGATGTAACATGGCTTTAAAAATGTCCAGAATGTTTCAAATAAATCTGAAGAAGTATGCATGCATACAAAAGCTTATACCCCAAATGAAACTTCGTTGGTCTTAAAGGTGTTGGTCTTAAGAGTCATAAAAGTGTACACATTTAATTTTTACTCCTAGTAATCCTAAATCATTTTCTGCTCCATAGAAAGAACATATATGCAAAAATTATGAATTAAATTACCTGAGTCAGCTGTAAAAATTATGAAGTACTTGGATTTCCCTTTGCTTTTCTTTGCATTTGCTGGGAGTCAAATGATGTTCTCTGTTCAATCTTTCCCTCTTTATCTTGGCATGATGGTTATATTCATTTAGTAGAGTCCTTTCAGCAAAAATCCTTGTCCTGTGCAGCAGAAGCCCAAATGAGTGAGTCAGGCACAGATGAGAGGAAGTAGTGGGTTTGGTTCCTTGGGTGCTTTGTGATTTTAAGCAGCTGGAATACAGTCAGTTTCGAATTCCGGGTAACAGCTTCTGCCCTTTTAACTCCCCTAAAAAAAAAAAAAAAAGCAAGTAGGGTTTTTGGGTTTGGGTGGGATTTTTTTGCTTAAGACAAAAAGAGATCATTGGCTGCAAAAAATGCAATATCTTGCTCTAGGGTGAATTCAGAAAAGTCTGTGGAACAGTGCTGGCACAATGATTGGTCGATTCTAATATTCATCTTCGAATGCAGATCGAAACACAAATACCTCTTCAAAAAGCACACTCTCCATAATGCAATTTAAAAGCTTTTAGTTGAGGAATAGGTTGTGTAACTTAGCCATGTTAATATAATAAATGTTTTCCCCCCTGGTTTGTAGATAATAATACGTCTCTTTCAGACTACATTGAGTGCTGTGCCCTTTTTATTATTTCCTTAGAAACTAAACTAAAGCGGCAATTGTATTAGTTTGAAATAAAGAAAGGGCATCATTCTTCAGTCCTTTGCATATTGGAATAATGTTATCATTGATCAGCACTATGCAGAAAGTAATCCTGTAACACTTTAAAATTCTCCAATATAAATTTATGGAATCATAAAGCTGGGATGGGGAAAACCAGAAATGGAAAATTTCCATCAAGTAAATAGATTACCGTCAGTGTTCCCTCTAAGCTGAGTTATTGTGAGCTAGCTCACAGTTTTCTAGCCTCTGGCTCACACATTTTTGTCTTCGCTCAGGAAGGATGGCTCCAGAGCAAACTGATTTATGCCATAGCCAAATTGCTTGCTCACAATTTTAATGCCATTGGTTCACAAAGTAGAATTTTTGCTCACAAGACTCCACCGCTTAGAGGGAGCATTGATTACCATTATCATTTAGCAACACAGAAGCCTTTTTCAAGGATCCCATTCATAACTTTTATACAATCTAGTAGTGCCTTGGAGATCAAGAAGATTTTTGGAGTATAAGCTTTTGGTAGTCAAAGAAATCTGATGAAGGGAGCTTTGACTCCTGAAAGCTTATACATACCCCGAAGATCTTGTTGGTCTCTAAGCTGCTGCTGGACTCTAATCTAGCTCTTCTACTGTAGACCAACACAACTACCCTCCTGGAACTATGTATATGTTTTATGTGTGAGTAGGGTTGGCAGCTCTGGGTTTGGAAATACCTGGAGATTTTGGGGGGTGGAGCCTGAGGAGGGGAGGGTTTGGGGAGGGGAGGGGAGGGACTTCAGTGGGATATAATATCATAGAGTCGGCCTTCCAAAGTAGCCATTTTCTCCAGGCGAACTGATCTCTGTTGCCTGGAGAGCAGGTGAAATCACAGGAGCTCTCCAGCCACCACCTGGAAGTTGGCAACTCTAACACTGAGGGGAGTGTGAGTGTGAGTGTGTGTGTGTGTGTGTGTGTGTGTGTGTGTGAGAGAGAGAGAGAGAGAGAGAGAGAGAGAGAGAGAGAGATATGCTTTGTTGGTAAGGGTTTTTTCTTAAGATGGATCCTAATGCATACTTAAAGTCTTAAATGGAACTATGTGTAATTACTACAACAAAAAGAAGTATAAGGAAAATGAGACAGAAAAAGTGGGCAGTGGTTCCTTTAGTGGCTGTGTTCACATGTAAGTTCTGAAAGGTTTTGTGGCTGAAAAGAGTGAGCTATTAAGGGGAAAGCAACTTGGAGATCCCTGTGACAACTAATCTATAACCTACTAACCAGCTTCACTTTGGGTCCACTGTTTAAACAAAGTCAGTATCTAGGGACAGTCAACCTATTTTAGAGAGTTTAATTTCATTATGCAGAATTTGCGTGTTCTTCTATTGTTTGATTAAAAGGATGAATCTTCAAATCACGAATGTAACCAGCGGATGATTCTCCTTTATGGTGTTGGCAAAGAACGTGAAGAGGCCAGGCATCAGCTGAAGAAGATTACCAAAGATATCCTGAAAATTCTGAATAGAAAAAGCACTACTGAAATGAATGGTAATCATCTGTGTGTACATTGCTGAATCTGTGGTTTTGAACACAGTATAGTGTACGGAAAATTATGAAAGGCTCAATTTATTAGTTATGTGGACTCTCAGTATTTGAATCATCCTATTAAAGGCACCAGACATTTTCTGGTGTTTATTGTGAAATGTAAACCATGAACTAGATTTATGACTATGTTGTTTCATTACAAATTAAACAACTTTAAGTACATAATAGCATGATAGAAATTTACACTCCCATGCTGAAGTTGAGAGTATGAAAACCTTCAGCTTGGTGGAAAAAATAATAATTCACATGCATGTAAAATAATCCAGATGTGCTATTCTTCAAATAGAATGCTGGATGAAAGGCAGAGGTGTCCCCCCCCCTTGTGTTTTCCCATGCAAGATTGCATGGGAAAAGATTTCATATTCTGTCATTCTCAACTAAAGTAGAATTATGTTAGGGATTTGCAGTAAACTGTACTTTTGAAAGGATGCTAAACTATGTATATCATATTAACTATAAAAATGTAACTGTTAAAAAATTCAGCTGGTGACGAAGGACAGAAAATAAGAAAGAACAAGCAAGAAGCATTTCCAACTTTAGAAACATTGTTTACAAAACTGCAGCAACTCTCCTATTTTGATCAACATCAAGTGACATGCCAGGTACATTTGTTTTGAAATAATCATCTTGTCCCATTTAAGCAAGTGGTATTAATAGGAAATGTATATCAGCAGAACTAAATGTATATCAATAGAATAGAAGGCCAAACATGATAAAGAGGAAACCAAGGATAAGTGGCTTTTAGATCAAATCAAGCCAATATTCTCCCTAGGAACAAAAAACTGAGTCTATAGTTTGGTCACATCATGGGAAGATGCAGTTCACTGGAAAAGACAATAATGGTAGGAATAGTTGAAGGCAGTAGAAGAAGATGAAGACCCGACATAAGATAAATTAGGGGCTTTTTTTGTAGAAAAAGCCCAGCAGGAACTCATTAGCATATTAGGCCACACCTCTGACAGCACAGCTCATTAGCATATTAGGCCACATCCCCATGTTACCAGAAGTGTGGACATCCAGCCACACCCACCTTTTGCTTCTTATTCTGCTTACCTTGTTTGTTGTCAAAACCCAGGGCTTTTTTTTGTAGCAGGAACTCCTTTGCATATTAGGCCACACACCCCTAATATAGCCAGTCCTAATGAGTTTCTGCTGTTGGGTGTGGCCTATTATGCTAATGAGTTCCTGCTGGGTGTGGCCAACTCCGGAGCCAGCCGGAACTCCGTTCCTGTGCGTTCCTGCTCAAAAATAGCCCTGAGATAAATTGACTCCATAAAGGAAGCCATGGCCTTCAGTCTGCAAGACCTGAGGAAAGTTATTAACAATATTAACAGTTTGGAGGTCATTAATTCATAGGGTTGCCTAAGTTAAAAGTGACTTTAGAATAGGACTCTAAATGGGCAGGAGAAAGCATGTGGAGAGTTTTGTGCTGGTACAGAAAAGATATTGCTGAAGATGTGGAAGGAGGCTCTTGAAAGATTATCAAAAGTGAACCTCTCAAGCTGCCTTGGTCCACCTAGCTCAGTATTTTCTCTGGGCCTGAGACCATGGAGAGGCACTGCCGGCCAGTATAGAGGTCTTTCCCAACACTCTGCTGCTTGGTCCTTTAACTGGTAATGCCAGGGACTGAAGTTGGAGTCCTATGCTTGGAAAGCATGTAATCTACCACTGAACAATACTGAGGATGTAGGACAGAGAAGAAGAGAGAAACTGTTCCAGATTTAGGGAACAGCATTAATTGTATCCTGAATTTTCTAGGGGTAACCCCCCCATGGGTGTATTTTCTCTGCAACCACAGAGGGTTTTTTTTATCCCTAGAAAATTATGACCTATTAGGAATAAAAGATTATAATCACATTTTGTAATCGTTCTCACTCGTATTGTCCACATGTACTTTTAAGTAGCACATTATAATTGTTCCGAATAAAGATCTTAGCTACGTGTTGCATTCACTGCATGAACATCTGTTAGAAATCTGACTGGCTTTCTGAACATTCCTTCTTGATAGTCAAAGAAAGTTGGAGATACTTGCCTAGATGTCAGAGCTGGCCTTGAGGGCTTTCTTTTTGGAGTCCAGTCTTTATTTCCTCAAAGTGTTTTGGCAATTAGTGTATAAGGCACAATTGTAGCCAGGCAAGCTTTATACAGGGGTGAATGACTCGATTCCATCTTAACACTGTTTATTCAAGCATTAGTATGCCTTGGGACATACTATACATCAATTGAGGTGGGTAGCCATATTGGTCTGAAGCAACAGAACAAAGTTTGAGTCCAGTGGCACCTTTAAGACTGACAAAGTTTTATTCAAGCTATAAGCTTTTGTGTGCATGCATATTAGCATTAAACTAGGCAAAAAAAAAGGCTTTCTAGGACTCCACAAGGAAACTGGTCTAGCCAATTTGTTATAAATAGAGATGAAAGTCTGCAAGTCATCCATTTCCAGTGGTGTAACCAAGTTAGTCTGTTGCATCAAAACCATGAGGGACTCTTGTGACACATGAAAGACTACCGATTTATTGTAGCATCAACTTTTGTGAGCTAGAGGCTGTTCAGCATCTTCATTTCTTCTGGTGAAGTGGACTCTAGCCAATGACAGTTTACGTTATGATAGATTGTTAGTCTTTAAGGTGCCACCAGACTCCTTTTTGTGTTTTAAGGCCAGCAACACCTTTCCCCTTGTTTGTGTGGTGTCAAGGCAAGGACTGTTCTTTGAGTGGCAAGGCAGGAGCAGGCAGAATTTTCATATTTGGTTTGACAGCTCTTCATGTGGTGAGCGTAATGAGTAGCCAGGCTTTAGAACCAGAACAGAGAATAAATTTATTTAATTATATAACAGCTTTAAATCTCCATCAAATCAAAGGCAGTTAACAAAGCAACAGCAAGCTACAAATGCATAAAAACTATAAAGCAGTAAAGGTCAATTTGTTGTTTTTATTTTACAAAAACTTAATTTTTTATTTTTGTGCAGTTCCTATATTGAAATGATTTGTATTGTAGACAGCTTTGGGGAAACAATTTAAAATAGGTAATGTTAATTGTGATTACAGTTGTAATTGTATTCCAGCTTTTTGATGCTTGTAGTTCCATTTGTTTTGCAGATTTCCAACAATGTCCTGGAACAGATTACTAGCTTTGCTTCAGGAACATCATATCATCTTCCTCTAGCTCACCACATACAACTTATCTTTGATCTCATGGAACCTGCTCTAAATATCAACGGACTTATTGATTTTGCTGTTCAGGTAACAGATTTTGTTCTTTAGAATATTCTTTCAAAGCACGGATATATGCATTGGGCAGGAGGTCCCCTATGTAGTGCCTGTGGGCGTTATGACACTGTGGGTGTTATGACACTGTGGGTGTTATGACACTGTGGGTGTTATGACACCTTTTCTGGCACCTGCCAAATGTTTTTAGGAAGTGGGTGGGGCCAGGTAGAGCTTTTGCCTAGCAAGGCTTCTGATTGACTATTGGAGATTTGATTGGTAGATTTTTTTAAAATGTTGCTTTGGCAGCAGCTGCCATCACAGCACATGGATCTACAGTGTGTTATTGAAGTTAAGTTGTGGCAATAATTTTCTAGCTGGCTCCACCTCATATGGCAGCCATTTTATGGCAGCCATTTTGTTGTTGTGCCCACTGTTCTATGTCAGAATTCCAAATATGCCTGCAGGCTGAAAAAGGTTGGGGACCCCGGTGTTAAAGGCTTACAGTTTATCATTCTGATTGTTTTCTACTTATCTTTTCAAACTTTACTGCTGTTACTGTACAGTTAAAGTTTCTTCTGGAATAGAGTAGTGCACTTCTGCACTTTGCTACTTAGGAGAAAACAGTTACTGTTATTGTCCTGTCCCTTACAACTGATGGTCAAATATGGGATCTTGGCAGCATTAGCCATGCTTGCTTATTTTCATATTACTCTATATCTGACAAAGGAAGCTTTGACTCTTGGAAGCTTCTACCCTGAAGAACTTCTTGGACTCTGGGGTGCTACTGGACTTGAATCTAGCTCCTCTAATGCAGACCAACCTGGCTATCCTGCTGAATTATCTACATATTACTCCAGTATGCTTTATGTCAGATTGCCTATAAAAAGGAGTCAGAAACTGCAGTTTATTAAGAACATAGCTGTTCAGATGATTGTGATATTGGCAGTGTGATCACATCTAGATTTTTTTAAAGCTGTCATTGTTTTCTCATTTGTTTCTAGGCATAGTTCAAAGTGCTGGCTCTGTCTTAAAAACTCTTAATGGGGTATTTGAAAGATAGTTCTCGCTAATACAAATCTCCCCATTTGTCAAGGTTTTTAAAAATCAGAAGCCGATCTACAGATAGTTCCTACCTTAGGGATGAGGTGGGAAGTTCAAGGCAATGAGACTTTATTGTTTGGTCTTGTGGCTTTTTGTTTTTAGCATGTCGTCTCTAGGAATGTGGCATCCTCACTAAAATAAAACAGAGGAGGACTATCATTTTTGTAAGTAAATAAAACCATACCCAACAACAGCAGGCACATATCTAGCAGTCATTATTTCAATAAAACAAAGTTTGAGTCCAGTGTTACCTTTAAGACCAACAAAGTTTAATTCTTCATATA
Source organism: Gekko gecko (assembly GCA_029375565.1). NCBI lineage: Eukaryota > Metazoa > Chordata > Lepidosauria > Squamata > Gekkonidae > Gekko > Gekko gecko. The sequence continues at coordinate 114,154,870 of JAPDNY010000008.1, forward strand.
TGCTTTCATGTGCATGCATACTTCATCAGATATATATCTGAAGTATCATGTCTGACTATATGTATCTGATGAAGTGTGCATGCATATGAAAGCTTCTACCCAGAATTAAACTATGTTGGTTGTAAAGGTGCCATTGTACTCAAACTTTGTTCTTTTACTTCAGACCAACACAGCTACTCACCTGATTCTTTCAGTAAGTTAGCAGAAAACTTGTATTCTGAGAGCCAGTTTGGTGTAGTGGTTAAGTGCACAGACTCTAATCTGGGAGCACTGGGTTTGATTCCCCATTCCTCCACTTGCAGCTGCTGGATGACCTCGGGCAAGCTATAGTTCTGTCAGAGCTGTTCTTGAAAGAGCAGTTCTTTCAGAGCTCTCTCAGCCCCACCTACCTCACAGGGTGTCTGTTGTAGGGAGGGGAGGGGAAGGGAAAGGAGTTTGTAAGCTGCTCTGAGACTCCAAGTGAAGGGTGGGGTATAAATCCAATCTCCTCTTCTTCATCATCTAAAGTGATATGTTCACAATAACACAATTATCAGTAGCTGTCTCTTAGATAAGAATGACGATTATCTCCAATAATGATCTCCAATGTCTTTCTTTAGAGTCAGGGCCGGGCAAACTCTGTTTTTATGTTCGCAGGATACCCAAGAAGAAAACAAATCCCTTATGATAAAGACTGATGTTTATAAAGGCTTAACAGGGTCTTATAAGCAAAAGATGGGCTTATTACATCTCTCCCTGAAGACTGGGGATTCCTGACAATCCTCTTGAGATGTCATCCCATGGGGCTAATATAGGGTTGACTGATCTGGGTTGAGAAATTCCTGGTGATATGGAAGTGGAGCCTGGGGAGGGCAGGATCTGATGCCGTAGAGTCCACCCTTGAAAGCAGCCATTTTCTCCTGTGGAACTGACCACTGTAGTAATTCCAGGAGAACTCTACCTCCCACCTGGAGGTTGGCAAGCCTAGGCTAATAGCCAGTCACATGTTTGTGCAGTTCCATATCAGCTAACAAGATCCAAAGACCTTGCTGTTTGCCTAGCTTTTTAAAAGTTGCTGTGTCCTAATTGCATGGGAGCACCAGCACCTATCCATGGAATGCTTTATTTCTAACTATGACTACAGGCTGAGGCTAATTGGTGAGGATTTAATAGAGCAGGCCTTAAGCCTGGAATAATGAGGGAAAGTGCAAATAGATGGCATTCATGGGGCTCTGTAAAAATTCACCGTCTCTGCTAAAGGAACTTTTAGGATACTTCTAGATGAAAGGTTTGCAACTGTCTAATGTCCTGAATTTGCAGATACCTAACACCCATCAGTCCGTGCAGCGACCAGTCTAGCATGTGGCACAGCAGTGATTTTTCTTAAGTTCTAGTTCATATGTTGTCAATGCTGACGATGTGTTGCCTCTTTCATACAAAAGGCCAATCATGCATATTGAGAGAATTGTTTGTATTGTGCACTCTTGGTGTATGCAGTTGCTCCCAGCACTTACGACTGTAATGTCTGAAAAGGGCTCCATTCTAGTACTTCAATATTTTTGTTCTTGAAAAGAACTGGAGCATCTCATTGCAGGTTTCCGACAATGGCAGAGAGAAGCACTAAATTCAATACTTATCTTTTGTTCTAGTTGCTGAATGAGCTGAGTGTGGTGGAAGCTGAACTCCTGCTGAAATCATCCAGCCTGGCGGGAAGTTACACAACGGGGCTGTGCGTCTGCATTGTTGCTGTTCTGAGGCATTACCATGCCTGCCTCATTTTAAATCCAGACCAGACAGCACAGGTTTTTGAAGGGTTTGTAGTGGTAATGTTTTTTTCCTAAGGTTTCACAATTTTATTAACTTTATAACATGTTAGTATGTGAAAAGAGGCTACCATGGTGGTTAAATGGAAGCTCCATGCTTAGAGGCAGTGTGGCTCTGAGTGCTATTTGTATAGGAGGAAGTTAGAGGCTTTGGCCTTATATTGGCTTTCTGGATGTATCTGATTGGCCACTGTTGGAAACAGATTTTTCTCTGCTAATGGTAGTTCTTTCCTCCAGTGGCAGGAACCTTCCATTGATACGTGTTCTTCCACCACTGTCTACAGAAGGCTTCTGCCACTGGATGAAAGTGCTGCCATTAGTAGAAGGCATCCACAGAATCTAACCCAGGATGGTGGACTTCTAATGTGAATCAGTGGGGGCTTTGTTTGTATTCTTATACTCAGTTGAGATATACCTAGGGATAGGCATGAAAAACTGGGAAAATGCGGTTTGGTTCCTGGTTCGTGACATGCCTGGTTTGTGAACCATGGACTGTCACAAACTTTTTTGTGCTAGATGAACTGATTTGGTTTGAAATGCAGTAGAATGGCTCCCTGATGTGCTACAGACACCAAACTCACAGAGAATCTCCAATTGGCTTTCCTCTACCTGCTCGCCAAGTTTGGTGAGGATTGGATTTATGGGATCCAAGTTACAGCCCCCCAAAGAAGCTGCCCCCTGGAAAGTGCTTTCTGGGGAAATGACAGACACAGGTTCAGGAGTCTATAGAATTGATCCTGTGCAAGCCAGAGACACCAAACTTGCAGCAGATCTCTGGCTGACTCTCCTACCTGCCCTCCAATTTTGGTGAAGATTGGATTTACAGGGTCCAAGTTACAGCCCCCCAAGAAGGTGCCCCATCCTACATTGTTTCCAGTGGACTCTGGTCAAACCAGAGGATCTGTCAGCAGAAACTGAAGTTGGGGAACCTTTTTGCAAGCCCAGCAGAACTTGTGTAATGTGCTCAGCATAACCAGCGCCACTGAGGCACTACAAACCGAACAGGATGAAGGTCAAGCCAGGAAAGTGCTTTTGGGGGATATGTCAGGAACAGGTTCAAAAGTGTATAGAAATGGACCCACTGTAAGCTACAAACACCAAATGCACAGGAGACCTCACCTTACCGCCGGCTCCTCTACAATCTCTCCTTGTTGGGGGCAGATTACATTTCTGGGTTCTCAGTTATGGACCCCCCAAAAGGTCACTCTAGCACTCTCTCTGTAAAAGACAGCTGCAGTTACAGGAGTCTATGGACCGGCTCAGGGACAAGCCAGTGACACCAAACTCTCAGGTAAGCATGAGCCCTGAGACCACAGAGACTCTCAAACCCCAGGAGTGGGCAGGAATCACAATCAAAATGTGGGTCCTCAACCAAGGAACCCAATAGCTAAACCCCTCTGCTTAGAGTAAGCAGAAAGAGGGGTGGCTCAGAGCCCTGAGTTCCCCAGGACCCTAAATCCCAGCAGGGGAGAGGAATCACAGTCAAAATGTGGTTCCTTGGTCATAGAACCCACTAGCTAAGCCCCTCTGCTCTGCATGAGTAGAGAAATGGGTGGCTCAGAGCCCAATCATGAGGGAATGTGCTCTGCTAGTTCACTTTTAAGAACTTCCCTGCCTGCAACTGTGAACAGCCGAGAGAAAACAGGCTGCAGAGCTTAGAGCATATGTATAGCTTTCTGATCCCATAGAGCAGAATAGGTGCCTGTTAAGCTTTAGAGGGCTCATAATGGTGCTACCAAGGCTGAAGAATTCTGCCCCCCCCCTCCCATTGCCTTGGAGTTTTGTAAACAGTTTAATTGAGCATAGATGGTCTGTATGGAAAATGTAATCATTCACAAACTGCCACAAATAGCACCAAAGTTTGTGAAATGTTTGTGCAGGGCACCCTTCCACAAACATCGCTTCATGAACCATGGATCGGCCAAAATTCATGATGAACTTTAGTTTGTGAGCTGGTTTATGCCCATCCCTTGATATAACTTATATTATCTCAATGGGACTGATGAAAATGCCAAGACATCGGTATTATATGAAATGCAAATGTATGTTGAAATTGCCCCAGAAAATGATCTGAAGATTCCTGATATAACTCAGGCAAAGTAGCCTCTGATCTTCCATGCTGTGAAAGTAAACAAATAGACTAAGATTTCTGGGATGCATTTGTGAATCTAGAAGGTTTTGGTAACTGATGTTTGGAAAATGGAGATTCTATGCTCTTCCCTTTTAAAAAAATGCTTACCGAATACATGGAACTACCTTGACTCAAAGAGTTTCTAAATGAGTCTTGAGAATTGTAGAGTTGGTGTCAGTTGAAAAAACTTTGTCCTTTTACAAAATGGCAGTTCTCATGGCTTCTTCAGAGAGCCAAAACGAGTCCATCTTATGTTGCAGGGTAGGCATGTCCATCATACAGCTTTCTCTGTGGGATGCCTGGATAGGACATTCTGTAGTTAAAAGGGAACATTGCTTACATACAATTGGGCTTTCTTATTACACTTGTATTACACCCTTGGTCCAGGGAACCATAGCTAGTTGTTTAGGATTGTACAGCCTATGCCTCTTTACTTGGATCTGGTTGAATCCAAAGGGGTAATTTTTCAGGTAAATGTGCTTAGGAATACAGCCTAAGTTAAATATTGAGGTGTTGAGATGTATTAAAAAGTTGCATTACTTTCAGCCATTAATTTTTTTTCTTGCAGATTATGTGGTGTTGTCAAACATGTAATTAATCCATCAGAATGCTCTTCCCCAGAGAGGTGTATTTTAGCTTATCTCTATGACCTCTATGTGTCCTGTAGCCATCTCAGGAGCAAATTTGGAGATCTTTTCAGGTTGGTTCTACTAGTCTTTTCTTTTCTTTTTTTAAAAAAATTGAACAGCTGCTAACACAACAGGGAATCTGATATATATATATAATTACCCTAATGCGTTGGCCATTTCCAGCTCTCCCATTGACTGTGCTGTGCATTCCATCAGCCATTGGCCCATCAACCACCAATCAGGAGTACTCGCATGCTGTTGGCTAGGTGCTGGGTCCTCTCCTCTTCCCCACCCATTGCCACCTCAGCCACTGTTCCCTGTCAGAACCTGCCAAAACGGCTGTCTCTCCTGATGAAGACACTTTTCCTGCTTTGCTCCTAACCTTTCCCTCAGTAGCTATTGCTAGGCAATCAAGCTTGGTTCTGTCAGTAAAAAGGCAAAGCCAGGAGGCCTTTCCAGGCCTTTGTGGGGAACTCATTGGGGCCAGTCCTGACTGGGGTTGCCAGCTCCAGGTTGGGAAATTCCTGGAGATTTTGTGCTGGATTCTACAGAAGCCAGGGTTTGGGGAGGGTAGAGGCCTCAGCTGAATAGAATGCCATAGAGTCCACCCTCCAAGCAGTTATTTTCTCCTGGGGAAATATTGCTGCCATTGTCCAGGTGAGAGCTGGAGATCACTCAGAATTACAACTGCTTTTTTGATGGCAGAGCTCAGGTTCCCTGGAGAATATGGCTGCTTTGCAGGGTGGACTCTGTGTCGTTACACCCTGCTGAGGTTGCTTCCCTCCTGCTTGAGTCCCTACTGTGGAGAAAGACTACTTTTCCTAGGTAGAGGCTGCAGGTGGTGGTGGGGAGATGGAAAGTTGAAGTCAGAGGGGCAGATAAAGGTAGGGCCAAACTAGCCATTTCCCCTTGGGGAACCATTTTTGCCAATCTCCAGGGGAGGGCTGGAGATCACTTAGAATTACAATGGCCCTTCAGATGGCAGAGATCAGTTCCCCTGGAGAAAACAGTAAGCTCTGTGTCATTACACCTTGCTGAGGTCACCACAGCAAATTGATGCTGAGTGCTCAAGGCCAGGGCACCTGCCCAGAGCCTCTTTCTAGAACTCATTGTATTTATTTCCACAACTGGCCTTATTCCTAGTTAACTAATAAATAAGTGGAAGCTTCTGTACCTACATATGTGAGTGATGATTTAATTATTGGCAAAGGACACACAAATGGTTAAGTGCTTAAGTGTAGGATATCTTGGACTTTCATTCTTCTCTGAAATTCTATATAGGCAGAACTGGAGAACATTGTAAGCCTTTTCACAATTCTTGCAGTGTTTTGCTGTTATTCAAATTCAAAGCTTAGTATGTGTGTGAATACAGTGCTTTTTTTGGAATTCATGTATTCTTTCCCTGTTGTGTACAGGGTGAGTCTTAATTACCATCATAAATTGATTACCACCAAGGATACACATCAAGTGGGTGATGAGGTAGATTAGGCATTAGTTTAAGGGTACTTGTAAGGGACTGAAGTTTACATGATTTCTTTGTCTCATGCCAGCTTTGTTACATAATAATGAGGAACAAGGCTGTAGCTCAGCATCTTATTGGCATAATAATATAGTAAGTAGTAGTAGTAGTAAACAGGGGTCATTTGGAGCAGGAGCGCTCAGGAGCACAGCTCCAGCAGTTAGAAGCACAGGCAGTGGCAAGCCCCGCCCCCAGCTCCCAGCAGGAGTGCGAAGCAGCACATGTAGCATTCCTCCTGGGCCCAGATAGGCTATTCTGGGACTGGAATGACAGCCCCCAGAGTGGAAAGACAGTCCCTAGGGGTGGAGCCTGAGTGGTGGGTGTTACCTTCTGACACACTTCCAGTGATGTCAGGGGGTGTGGCATGTGCAAATAAGTTATGCTAATGAGCTTCTACACCTCTTTTTCTACAAAATGACCCCTGGTAGTAAGTAAATTTATTGCATGTGGCCATAGGCTGTTACAATATAAAATATACACAATATAAATGTAAGGTTCAAAAGTACTGTTCTAAAAACAAAGCCTTCAAAATAAGACTGTATAACATTTCAACAATAAAACAACCAAAGTTTTGAAATCATAGAAGCTATGCTACCAGTTTTGTAGCTCTATGTTAGACAACTAGAAACCACCTTGGATCTAACTTTTCTGGCTGCAAGCGCAAAAAGCGTTACCTTGTGAGTAACCAGGGGATACATTTCTGACAAGAGGAAAACCAACTTTTCATTGTCAGGTAAATTGCAAAGTTGGCTTAAAATTCCAGAAAGGAATCTGCTTCTTAGATCCGAGTATAAAGGACAGATCATTATGTAATGAAATAGATCTTCCACTACGGTACCACATACACACATACATTGTTCCTGTGGTTTGTTGGTATATCTTCCAAGCAGCACTTCAGTGGGCATGGATTGAAAGTGAAGAGCGGTAAATCCCGCTCTTAAACTGTGGACTGCAATGTCTGACAAATAGGAGGTTCTTAAGTCATCTTTTTTAATCCTGTGATACCATGGTGCAGCTTTTGACTGGAATATTAAAAGAGCATCCTCATTAAATACCCATTGGCGCAATTCCTCGGTATTTACAAAAGATCTGGATAAGTCGTCAGGCACAGAGTATTGTGAAATGATGTTATTATAAAATTCGATGCAAGTTTTATCATTGCTTAGTAAATCTAAGTAGCTAATTTTGCTAAATGTTTTCTTTAAAAGCTGTTGAAATTTTGGCATCGATTTCAGGATCACTAAGTGCACTCGAGCCCTTAGTGATGGAATATCTGTTTCTGCCCTCATTAGTGCCGCAGGAGAGCCCTTGGGCAGTGCCAATAACTGCCTCAGGGTTTGCAGTGCCCCCAGGCTGGTCAATATTTGCTCCTTCCAACCCCAAAGTTCTATTCCATGCAACAAATGAGATACTTCTTTGGTGATAAAGAGCTTAACAGCTGGATCTATTAAAAAGCCCCCTTTAGTTTGATAAAATCTCAAAATTACTCCCAATAACTTATTTGCTGTTGATTTGATGGAGGCTGTATGGGGGCATAATAATATTTGTTCCCCTGATGTGGGGGAGTGATCCCCGTACTGTAAATGGCAAAGGAGCCAGAAGTGGTGATGAGGAGGGGGGAAATGAGATGTCTGCTGTCCTGCGAGTCCTTGAACTCTCTCTCTTGTTAATAAAGTTGCCCATAGTTAAAGGGGCCACATTGAGTGTATTGATATCATGCCAGTATTCCATCAGTTCTCAGTGTTGCCCTATCTGTGGATACTTAAATCCAGAGATTGTAGCCATGAACAAGCAAGTCAGATCTTTCTACAAGCCCCAGAAAAGCCCCAGGTTTGCAGAAAAATCTGAAATCTAAAAAACAACAACATAAGGGGGGTGTAACTCCCCAAAATAATAGAAGTAGCATCTTTACCTTTAAGAAATGGAAGTTCTCTCAGATCTCATTGGCCACTGTAGGCATTGCTAAGCAACCAAAATGATATTGCCAGCCTTCAAACCTTGGTGTTTGTCAATAGGCTAGGGGGAGGGTCTGTCCCAAGGCAATTTTCTCCTCATAGTATGCTACTGCTTCCATCCTTCCTGTCCTGGAGGAAGGACTTATTGGGGCTGGACCTAGTGGCAACCACTGGATAACTTGCTACCATTCAGCGTGCACAACTCACCCATATGTAGTGGTGGCTACCAGACAACTTGTTATCATACAACTCACCGAGACCTAGCAGCAGCTTCCACACTATTTGTGCAACTTAGCCAGGCCTGGCATTGGCCACCATACAACTCAGCTGAGTGACTTATCTACCACAAGATTTTTGCCACTGGTGCAGACTGGTAGGAGTGAAGGAGGGAAAGCTGAAAGCCATTGTGATATAGTGGTTAGTTTCAGACTAGAATTTGAGAGACCCAGGTTCAAATCCTCACTCTGCTGTAGAAGCTCACTGGGTAGCCTTGGGCTGGTTGCACATACTCAGCCTAACTTACCTCACAGGGTTGTTGTGAGGATAAAATGGAGAATAATGTAAACTTCTTTGGGTCCCCATTGGAGACAAAGTGGGGTATAAATTAAGCAAATAAAAAATAAAGTTGGACTGCTTGGTGAGTGGGAAGGAGAGAAGGAAGGTGGGAAAGGGGCTGCCAGGAGAAGAGAATATGAGAAGGAGGTATAGGGGCTGTCAGGACTAGAGAAATGGGAAATAGCATGGGGAACAGGATACAGGGGGAAACTAAGTGACCTCTGTAAGTCCTTGTGGGTTCCCCACTTGTAAATAAAATAATGTTAGTAAACTGAAATAAATTACTCAAAACTACTTTACTTTTTTCTTGCTGTATTTCCCAGGACTACAACTTTACAACAACATCTTAAAGAGTCTACTGATACCCTTAAGAAACAGCATATGTTGTTTAAGCATATGTATAAAGATTTTCTCCTGGTATTTTTCTTGCTTGCTTTTAGAAGATATATTTGATACAATGTGAAGTATCTTTACATTCCAGACGACAGAGCAATCTGAAGCCTTTGGATTACTGGCTTGCCTAGAGGCTGTTTCCTATGAAGCACTTGATTTAGGCTTAACAGCTTTTTAGGTCTGCTCTTTTGAATTTCCCAAAGTAAGAGAGTTTAAACAAACCACCATTTATCTCTGAATGAATTGTGGCAATCAGTAAACAGCTTGTCGGCTGTACCACATTGGCAAGCTTTTCTAATGTTCTATTTATTACAATTTACCCATGGACTTCAAAAAAACCAAAGTACACCAATTATTTCAAATAAAATGTTTGTATTAAATTTGAGTCTTACCTATATATTACTTCAAGCTGTATCATGAATAGTCTGTTGCAGATGACATGTAAAAGTCCTGGGACTTCCTATTTTAAGTTTTGTTGTCTTTTCTAAACTTCCTTAATTATGAAAGTGAGCTATTGCTCTTTCTGTTTTCCCCCCGTTAACTGAAAGGCATCTTAAGTTGTAGAACTTCAGGTTGACTGACTTGCAATCCAGCAGTGTATGTTCAGAAAAACTTTTACATGACTATAATACTATAATATAATACTGTTTTCTAATTTAAACATGTTAGCTGACAGGATATTAGAAGTGTTTCGTAAATTCTGGCATTCATTGAGAAAGCATGAACTCCATTTTTGTGGGTAGAGGCTAAGGAAGTTGCTTCCACTAGTTTAAAAAGCTCAGTTATAAATTCTTAGTGTAGATCTTCTAACAATTATGTGACTGCTAGCTTTTCTGAAGTTACAGAAGTGCTATTCAGGCTGGAGCTCTCTGAAAGGAAGTTTCTAACTTAAAGGTAAAGTCACAGAATGTAGAAAGACAATGAAGTTTTGCAACTTTTTTTGTTCTGCTTTGTCTGTAATTCAGATATTATGTACGTTATGTACTAGCTTCTTAATATGTTCATGAATGCAACTTCCTTTATGCATGAGCCATGATGAAGGAATCCTGGTTTACAACTCACTCCAGTTAACCATGATGTATGAATGCATGTACACAGCTTAATAGAGTGATCCAGGATTCCAAAGCAGTGTGTGTATTAGGAATGTGCAAAACCCCCCCAAAACAAACAAACAAAAACATGGTATTTTGCGTGGTTCGGATCTATTGAACTGGAAAACCACTGGTATTTCCTGATATTTCCAAATCCCAATAGTGGTATGGTATTCAGATTCATTAAATTTATGGGATTGCTGAATTTTTTCAGTTCCGTTATACCATACGGATCCCCATAGGGTATAATAGAGACTCGATCCAGGGGTATCTGGGGCTCTATGGGGGCTGTTTTTTTGAGGTAGAGGCACCAAATTTGCAGCATAGCTGCTGGTGCCTCTTCCCCCGCTTCAAGTTTCATTTCCAACCATTTAGTGCTGGAGTCTTAGACCTCTGTGGAGCCATATGGGTTGGGAAGCTGCATTGGGGAAGGGGGTGAAAACACTCCCTCCTGCCTCTTCTGTGAGCAGAGCAGAAGTGGTGGAACAGGAAAGGAGCAATATTGCCCACAGGAAAACCATGTGCCCAGGCAGTCTGACTCCACTTCCTGTGAATATCTGCGGTAGATGGTAGAGTGATATGTGCAGCTGCTCTAGCTATAGTGATTTCTGCAACAGTCGAAGAACCCACCATCTTCACTTCATGCATATGAAGCGGAGGTGTACTACCTGCTCCCAATTATTAGTCAAAGCCCATTATATCCTAGTAACAGATACCTTTCCTTTCTTTTTATTCCCATAGCTGTGTAAGTGCTCTAATATACTATATATTTATTTTTATTTATTACATTACATTTATTAATCGCCTAATCCCCACAATTGTGGGGCCGCAGGCGATGAACAAAACTTTAAAACCATAAAAACCATACCCAGCATATAATACAATAATTAAAAGCAAATGGTGAAAATTTTTGCAGTTCCCTCCCATATCTCGTCTGTGAGTGCTTCAGATGCACAGGGAGGGAGTAAATTTCACAAGGAATAGGAATCCAGGTGGGTGCTAGCCATGATGTCGACCATCACTGTCGTCAGCCAAATGCCTGGCCCTGTAGAATTGAGGACACCTGGATATCTCTAGGGCTGGGGACCACCAGCAAGTTGTTCTGTGAAGAGCGTAATGCTCCCCCAGGGGTGTAACGAAGGAGGCAGTCCCACAGATACATCAGTACCAGAATGCTCAAGGCCTTAAAGGTCAGAACCTTGAACTTGACTCAATGTTCCACTGGAAGCCAGTACAGCTGATGCAGCACAGGTTGAATATGTGCAATCTGCAATGTTCCTGTTAGGACACATGCCACCGCATTCTGGATCAGTTGGAGCTTCCGGGTCAGTCTTGAGGGTGGGCCAGCATAGAGTGAGTTACAGTAGTTTAGCCTGGAGGTGACCGTCACGTGGCTTATTGTGGCTATGTCAGAGCGCTACAGGATAGGGGCCAGCTGCCAATATATTGTTAAATCGTGTTGAATACCAATTGGCCTTCACTCCCAGTGGTTAGTGTGTTGGACTTAGGGACTTGGAGACCCAGGTTTGAATCCCTGCTTTAATTTGGAAGTTTGCTGGCTAACCGTGACCCAGTCATACTCTCTCAGCCTAAGCTACCACATGGTGGTTGCTGTGAAGTTAAAGTGAAGGCAGGGAGAACCAGGAATGTAGTCAGCAGTGGGGAACACAGGGCTGTGCCCTCTATCAAATTTGCTGCTCCCCCCTCCTGTGCTCCCCCTTTAATTATGAATCAGCGAGGAGGGCTCCTGCAGAGCAAGCCGCTGAGGTGCAAGTGCTGCCATGCCCTTCCCTCCTGCTGGTGCTTCAGTCCCCTTGCCACTGCAGCTGCATTGCTCATCCTCTGGCCGAGGGGCTTATTTCACTCCCCAAAAGTTGCCTGCTGGGCAGACGATGGGTCAGAGTTTACTTCTAATACTACCCCTTTATTCTTCCTCCCTAAGTGAAGAGGCTACTCTGCAGAAATCAGATCTGCCCAAGCCCCTGCATATTTTACTTGTGAGTAAGTCTCTGGAAGTTCTCCCACATTCTCTTCTAGCCACACCTCATTGCCAAAAAAGGGCCTGCCCTGTGTGGGCATGAATTGGGCTGCACAAGAAGGTGGGGCGATATAAGCAGGGCAACAAAACAGGAAAGGGCAGCTCAGGCTTTGTGCTCCTTTGGAGAAATTGCCCTCCTTTCAACAGTGCTTGGACTAGCATGAAAGTAATTTAATTCTACTTCAATTAACCCCCCCCCCCAATTCCTGGCTATGGGCTGGAGAGAAATATATCGTAAGTGGCTTTGGGTACTCATTGCATAGGTCAAAATAAATAAATAGTAATGGGGTGGTGGCAATTGCTATGTCATTTCCAGGACTGGACCCTGTCTACTGCTTGGGGTTACCAATCTCCAGGTGGGGCCTAGAGTTCTCCTGGAATTTCAGCTGATATCCAGACTACAGAGATCACTCCTCCTGAAGGCAAAGGTAGCTTCAAAGGGCACACTCAATGCCATCATATCCCCTCTGAATTCCTTCCCATCCCCAGACACTCCCCTTTCCAGCCATTGCCCCAAATTTCTAGGACTTTCCCAAGGTGGAGTTGGCTATGCTATTAGAGTTGGACCTGGGATAAGACAGATGCTTGATACTCCAAAAAATGAAGCTTAGGATCACAGCACATGGGGCTGCCAACTTCATGTTGGGAAATTCCAGAAGATTTGGGGGGGGGGGTGGAGCCTAAGAAGGGTGGGATTTATGGAAGGACAGGATCTTAGCAGGATATAATGCCATAGAATCTACCCTCTAAAATAGTCAAGGGAATTGAGCTCTGTTGTCTTGAGATCCATTGTAATTCTGGGAGATTTACAGTCCCTGCCCGAAGGTTGACAACCCTAAAAGCAGCTCTTAGTTTGCCCGCTTCAATTCACAAAATAGATTATAGAACATAAAGAGACTTTGTACGTGTTTATGAAACATGAAGTTATCATCTCCACAAGCTGGATGCACTCTGAATTATCCAGCTGCATTCAGGCTTTTGAATAAACAATTTATGGAGCATTTGTTGATTTGCCAGCTGTTGAGCATTAAGGGGAGCCTTTAATCAAATTTTGTGTAGGCCCTGTTTTCTCTAATGTGTACATTTTGTCCAAGAGCTCTCTGAAAGCTGGCACAAAATGCACATGGAGTGAACCTGCTTCCATATACTTTTGTGTTTCTTCTAGTGATGATATTCTTAGAACTCCGCAGTATTTTGATATCAAGTAGAGAATATTTTCTTGAAAAGCAGCATTTTGTGAGTTGCAGTTATTGCTTTTGTAATATGACTTATATTGACTTTAGTGTAATATTGTGTTACGTGACAGAAAGGGATATGATTGAAGAGAGTCTGTGTTTACACACATAGATACATGATAAGTTCAATGACTACAGTGGTTTTAGAAGGGTGTGACTCTCTTTAGTATTAACCTGGTGGTAATTGTCCAGTGAGATCCTGCTTTAAGCTCCTGCAACAGCCCAACCCTCATGGGCCGTTACAGCAGGAGCTTTTCTGTAGTTTGTGGAAGTCTGTCCAGCAAACACCTACCAGGCTTGTGTTTTGAGAAATTTTAGAAAATCAGTGGGATTATTCAGCCAGGCATTTGTGTTTCCTTTTAAATTCTCTAAGATAGTGCTGTAAAACAAAAACTATACAACAACACTTTAAGCTGAGTTTTTAATTATTGTATTGATTTTGCATTCATATACTGGTTTTAAAACAATAAACTGGGTATAGCATTGTAGGAGCTGGTGTTACATGGTTATAAAAGGTGTGGAGTTATTATCTGGAAGGTAATATGTTCAAATATTTTAGCCCATTTCAGTGCTTGCAGGGCTGATGCAAGGATTAATGATTATATTATATGAATCATTTTGAATATCAAAAGTGGTATACAAGTGCAAGTTTTAATTATTATAATAAAACAATTTGTGCATAATACAAACAAACACATACCTGTTGCTTTAAATATGAATAGAAATGGTTGTGCATTTATGGTCATAGCTACAAACACAATTTTCCTTTGATGCCAAATTCATCATTCAAAACTAAGACAGCCTGTGGTATTCAAATTTTGCATTTCTGTCATTGTGTTCTGTCACTGAGTTTTAACTAGGCTACAAAAGATCTGTTTTCTATATAGGTAGATATCAGTCGTTCTGACGCTTAAGCTTGGAACTGGTGTAATTCATATACTTAGAAGAGAACCCAGCTTTTTCATTCAGTCTTGCTCAGTTCCTCTCCTTATTACAGTTTCCATTCCATGTGACTTTTGTCCATGCAGGTCCATGATCCTGAACATAGCCTTTTTAGTGGTCAAAGGGGATCCACTGCTTCCTTTTCATCCCTTGGAAAAGCTGGTTAGATCTGACCCAGCATTTCAGAGTCCCTGAATCAGAAATTTGGGTGTCTTTAAAACTAATCCTCCTCCTTTCTTCTCTTTTTAGTAGTGCCTGTTCAAAAGTGAAGCAAACCATCTATAGCAATGTGCAGCCTTCGAACTCAAATTTGTTATGGGATCCAGAATTCATGCTGGATTTTATAGAGAATCCTTCCATTCACAGCCTCAACTATTCAATGCTAGGCAAGATTTTGAGTGACAATGCACCTGGTCGCTACAGCTTTGTATGTAATGCTCTGATGAATGTCTGCATGGGCCATCAAGATGCTTGCAGGTTGGTGAAATTGTAAATAGCAGGTTGTGTTCCATAAGGATATAATTTTGAGTTCCTTTTTCTTATCCTTTCCCTTCCTCTCTTATAAGTTATTATATTTATCTTCAGTAACAATGTTAACTGAAGATATATGGATTTCCTGGTGTGTTTAGTTGTAGCATACTGGTTTGCAAATGTTCATCTATCACGTGATGATTTGAATTTCAATTACTTCCTGACAGGTCAAAATGATTAACTGTGGTTTGTGCTCTTGCCCCCAAACCAGAATTTAAATCATGTTTTAGAACCATGATTTGTAAGCAAGAGAATGAACTACCCTTTGGCCTTTTTTAGGATTTGGACATTATAGCAATTTGTGATTGATCCCAACTGAGAATCTTCACAGTTGCATATAAGAGACTGAAGACTTCCTGGCTTGTTTGTTTGTGATGTGTGAGTGTAACCCTTGATGTTTTCAAACCTGGAATCCATGTTTAATTCCGAAATGGGACTTGTCTCTCTCTTTCTTTTTAAAAGCCATATGTGCTCGTTTCAGCAGAACATATACTAAACTTTTAAGTAAAACTTTATATCTCAGCTTTCTCTTCCATCCTGCCTTCCATCTGTGTTTTCTTAACAATCCTTAACAAGGTGTGTTTGTGTGTGTGTGGGGGTATGCCACATGAATTCATGTTTGTGGTTTCTGACCTACCACTGCCAGCTGCTGACCGATATGTTGTTGAAAATAGCAGACATTCGATACCCAAGGCACAATATTTTCCATAGAGATGATTGTTGGTCATTTAGCATTGTTTTCTGCTCTGTTCTTTTCTAGAATCAATGACATTGCCAACCTGTGTGCGGAGCTGACATCTTGCTGCACAGTACTAAGCTCAGAGTGGTTAGGGGTCTTGAAAGCTCTTTGCTGCTCTTCAAATCATGTCTGGGGATTTAATGATTTGCTTTGCAGTGTGGATGTAAGTACAGAATATGCCATTTTAAATTGATAAGCTTCTGTGGATCTTCTGTAGATCAGCTAAAATTATTATGTAATCAAGGCTTGATTTTCATAGCTGGCTTTGTGGGATTTGACATGTCTAGATGGGGCGGTGAAAGAGATCATACGGCTTATGATGGTCTTTGGCAGTGCAGTTGCCAGCCTCCAATTCCAGAATCCCCTGGAATTACACCTCATCTCAAGACTAGAGAAAATATGTGCTTTGGAGGATGGACTCTATGGTCTTGTATCCCACTGAGGTTCCTGTCCTCCACAGGCTCCATCCCCAGATCTCTAGGAGTTCTTGAACCTGGAGCTGGTAACCCCACCCCCAATCTCTGCTAGGGGCCAGGAGCGACCTGACAACCCTATTTGGCAGCATGAGCTAGCATTTCTTTAGCATTCTTTACATACTGCAGTGCAAATTGCTTTTTATCTCAGTTGAGATCTATTTTCTTGTATGGTTTGCATTTAAAAAAAATCAAACTAGGTTTTATTGTAGCTGTTTTATTAATCTTGTTGTGGCAAATGTTGTATTTAGAAAGTCAGATATGAATTTAATAATAGCAATAATAAATAAGAGAATAATGGCAAGTGAAAATGGGAAGGAGATGGATTAAAATAAGGATGCAGAAAAGAGAGTGCTAAGAGAAGCAGACAGGGGAGAGAAAAGGGTTAGCAATAACTGGGAACATTTCCATACATATTTATGCCATTAGTTGGGCATCTTACTGGCTTGTTATTTGCCTTTTTAAAAACAGTTATACTGGAAGCCACTTTGGGTTCCTGCTGGGGAGAAATATAGGGTGTAACCACCTAAATAAATACATTTTACATGTCTTTCTGAATGCAGAAAGTAAAGGTGCCATCTGTTCCCATTCTTGTAGGCTATTCCAATAAGAAACATTAAAGGCAGTTTAGTAAAGCAGTCTTGCTATGTTTCCTTGCGGATGAACGGCAAAAATGACAATGCTTTTCCCCCCCTTTAAGGTGAGTGACCTGTCATTCCATGATTCACTGGCCACCTTTGTTGCGATACTGATAGCACGTCAGTGCTTCTTCTTGGAGGATGTTGTTCAACATGTAGCTCTTCCTTCTCTGCTTACAGCAGGTGAGTGAAAGCAGACGAGCTATTCTTCAACTTAAAAAAACCCCTCTTTTATAAAATCAGTATAAAGCACAAAGCTTTATACTTTGTGATGGTCTTCCTTTGCTCTTCCTTGGCATAATATTAAGGTGAATATTTTGGGGAAATGACTTGTGTTAGTCAAGTCAGGCCATGGTCATCTAAAGTGTAATTTACTCCTTTTGGCAGCCTGCCATTTCTTGTTGTTTTCATACATTCTCTCCCTACCAGAAACTAAAGCAGAGGGCAGTTTACAGTATATGAATTCAGTTTTTACTCTTGCATGTCTCTTCTGGTGCCCCAGCTAGAAATTCTTGTGTGTGTCATCATTGCTTCTGCCCTCAAATGTAACTTCTGCTAATTTTTGGTTTCTTGCCAACATGTTGCAAAGTGATTGGATGTAATAGTCTTCCCACACTCTGATGGCACCACATTGTTACACTTTTTTGGAATTTCCTGCATTCTTGTCTTCTGCCCAGTTTCTGTATTAGGTGGTTTGTCATCTTCACCTTAGAGATCTGGCACAGCTTCATTCAGTCTTTATCTCTCCCTTGCTGGGCTTTCCCATGTTTTCCTTTTCCAGCAATTAATTCTACATTTCCCATGACCTTTTCCTGTCTGTTCCTCCAACACACTTTAGTCTGCAGATGTCTCCATGTTATCTACTTAGCACATTTTTTCTTTTGTGAATGTGGATTTTTTGTCTTCTAAATAAGATAATTCAGACACTTAAATCATTAAGCACCACCTGAATTTTTAGGACTGTAACTTTTAAAAATCCTTCTGATATTTGGAACAGCATTGGCTCCGCTGAGAATTTTCTCAATTTCACCGTTAACGTTTGAACATAATAAATGCCTGTCTGCAGGAGGCTGTAGCTCCAGCCAATTTGAAGGAGTCAGTTGTGAGACCCCTTCTGAAGAAGGCTTCTCTGAACCCCAGTGATCTAAATACCTACTGCCCTGTGGTCAGCATTCCGTACTTGGGCAAGGTGTTTGAATGTGTATTGGTTACACAGCTTCAGGCAGTCTTGTAGAAGATGGAATATCTAGACCCAGCTAGATTTGAGTCCAGTAGCACCTTAGAGACCAAGATTTTTGAGGTGTAAGCTTTTAAAAGTCAAAGCTCCCTTCATCAGATATAGACAAAGGGTCCCCAAACTTTTTGAGCCAGTGAGCACCATTAAGATTCTGACACAAGGTGATGGGAGCAACTACAAAATGGTTGTTGTAGGAGGAGGCAGATGGCAAACACAGAGGGGGGGGGAGTCCAAGTTCAGGGGAGAAGGGATGTAATTTTTAAAAAAATACACTGGGAAAGAGGTGTATGTGACAGGAAGAGAATAAAAACAACACTGTTGGGGCAGGTGCTTCACTGAAAGCCTTTTATCTAGGCTTTTAATTAAAGGGGCTTTATCTTTTTTAGCTCGCTGGTGGTTTTATGCTGTTTTATGCGCCTGTCTTTTATGGTATTTGTAAGCTGCCTTGAGCTGGTCTCTGGAAAGGTAGCATATTAATTTGCTAAATAAATAAAGGTAGCATTTCTCTTTTTGGCCTGCAGTTCTAGTAGTCTAAGTAGAGGTCTGGGGACACACCTTCAGTTTAGCTTAATAAAATACTGATAATGAAAATTTAATCTGCTATGCTATGATGTTATAAGGCTGTTTTATGTCCTAGATCTTTTGAACAGGACCACCAGCACATCTGGAGATCATTTAAACTTCATAAAACTGAAAATACAGAGCTCTTTAATAATGTATTATTACAAAACACATTATGACATAATAATTGTTGCCCAAATTATTTGCATTTAAACTATAATCTTATCCTTGAAACTATGCATTAGGCATTTTCTTGGAGAGAAGGATTAATGGGGTTTTACTATATTGTGTATGGTTTAATTTGGAATTTGGTAAGCCATCTAGACGCACAAAGGAAAAGTGTAGTCTAATATTTTAATGAGCAACAAAAAGAAATTGTCTCATGTCTCTTCCGCAGCCTGTGGTGATCCAGATGCTGAGCCTGGGGCAAGAATGACATGTCGGCTTCTGTTGCATCTCTTTAGAACCCCCGAAGCTTGCTTTCTGCCAACTGGTAAGCATTTCAGATCCATTTATTGGAGACCTAAATTTTGGTCTTTTAGCATCCTTGATTTAAGTCCTTGCACGTGTACTAATTTTTTCTGTACTTTATGACCTGGCTCTATGTATGTGTTCATGTGCACACACAAAACATACCTATGAGTGTAAATTTTTTTTGGCTTTTTCTTAATTGTGATTAAGAAATACTTGCCATCTGCTCATGGAGAGGAGCACAGGAATTCTGACTGATGCCAATTCTCTGCCTGAAATGGCTAATTCCCCTTCCCCTTTTCTATCCCTGTATATTTTAAAATTCAATAAAAATGTATAAGCTAATTCCTGACATACAGAGAAACAGCAACATTAGCTGTGCCCAACTTTCTGCTTAGTAATTCCTACATCAGACGTTTTAATAAACTCATATACTTTGCTTCTCTGAAGACTACATCTGATATGCCTAGAAAGCTGTTTTAATTTATACAGCACTTTCCATAATATGTTCAAAATGCTTCATGCAAATGATATCAGTAATCCTTATAGCAAGAGTAGTAACAAATATCAGCGTTATATTACAGATGATGGCACTAAGCTGAGAGATTGTGGCTCACCTAAGGCATAAGTTAATGGCTCAACCAGAGACTTTCCCTTCAAAGTTAAAGATGTCAAATTTCCAGAAACTTTGAAAACATGGGAAGAATTTTTTTGGGGGGGAGGGGTGAGTGAAATATATACAATATATACTTTCCTATCAAACTTAAACTCATTTTTCTGCCCTAGCAACATGAAATGCATCATTAGCTTATCATATAGTATTAATTGACACATTTATGGTATTTAACAATAAAAATCCCTTGAGTCTTTTTAAAGGCAACATTGCAAATGTACCAGACAGTTAATGGAAGGTAACAGACTCTTGCATTGTATGTTACCTTAGCACAAGTATCTTAATTCCTGCCATTTGAGAGGCAGGAAAAAATAAATGTTGAAATTAGAAAGCAGGTTCTGTAGCAAGGAAAGTGAATGTATTAGTTGGACAGAGATTCATGCTGCCACAGCAAACAGGACCACCAGCACATCTGAATATCAGTTAAACTTCATAAAACTGAAAATACAGAGCTCTTTAATAATGTATTATTACAAAACACATTATGACATAATAATTGTTGCCTAAATTATTTGCATTTAAACTATAATCCTATCCTTGAAACTATGTATTATTTTTCCTTAAAGATACTTTAAAACTTGAATTAAGGTCAGAAGTCCAGAGAAGCTCTTGTAAGGAAATTGTGCCTTCAATGTCACATCCAGTGTTTACCCAGACCAAGGGGCTGATTTTTGCTAATATGTTTATGTCCACCCAAGCACTCTGCTTTTGACATATGTTTTAAGGTAGCATAAATGTGATTATAATATAGAAGGAGAAATGTATTTCTTTGGTGTTAAGGCAGCCAAGACCAGTGCTTCCTGCCTTGCTGTTCTGTTCTGGCAGGCAGTGAAACCACTCACACAACAGCACAGGGACGTAGCCAGTTTCCTTTAATATGGCCTAATATATCCCCTCTTTCCACACCTTTCATTGAGATGGCTTTGTTCTCCTTCAGTCATATAGGTTTGATTGGCTATTTTGTGTTGACAGGGCTGCATGATCCCTGATTGACTTGGGATCTCATAGCCAGTAACTAGAACATGCAATATAAAGACATTTCCACTGAAGCAGTAGAAACTGGAGAAAAGATGAGTGGGTTAGGACTGTATATGTTTTGGGAATCTGTGTGATTAGATGAGTGGGGTAAGAGCGGGGAATATTAGTAAGAATCTGTATGTGATTTTAAAGGCAGAGATGTTTTTGGGTTTTGTGCCTAGAATGAGAGAGGCTTTGCCATGTAACCCAAGTAATCTATCAACAATTGAGTCTTCCCTTTTGTAAAGGTGTATCTGAGACTCTTTCTTATTACAGGGAGTTTTAGATGTTGACATGGTATGATTTTACATTCGAATTAATATGTATTTAATTGTAAGATCTCTGTGTAATTTTTATGCAGGTGTACCATTGTGTACTAATTTTCTTCTTTCTTAGAGAAATCTTCCCCAGGAATTCGGTCATCTTGTGATCGTCACCTCTTAACTGCTGCTCACAACAGCATAGAAGTTGGAGCTGTGTTTGCTGTTCTAAAAGCCATAATGATGCTCGGTAAGGCAATGCATGGCATCATCTCTCCTTATATATAATTCTGTTTTGGTAATGGCCGTTTGTGAACATTCCACACACTCCCAAATCAGTTGGCTGCATGATGTGTCACTAAGAAGCTATCCTATCCACTGGCTGCATTGCCTGAGTCTCGCCTGCTATATGCTAAACAGTTTGCTGTTCTTCTCCCCCCAGTAGCCAGTCGGAACACAGAGGTTATTTGCATATGCGGCCTGATTGGCCTTTGCCTCTAAGATTCTAAACAGTTTGCTGTTGCTGTTGGGAGTCGTTGAATGTGTCCTGAGGTAAAATATATATCCAAATCTTCCCTTAAATGGTCACTGGAGTTGCCAAAATACATATCCCAGTCTTCCCTTAAACAGTCACTGGAGCTGCCAATCTCCCTGTGGGGCCTGGAGATCTCCCAGAAAACACCGTGTTCCCCAGCCACAGCACATCATTTCCCCTACAGAAAATTTCCCAGCTTTTACAATGGCTGCTTTGGGCAGTGGACTCTATGGAATTATACCCTGCTGTGGTCCCTCCTCACCCCAAACTGTGCCCTCCCCAGACTCTACCCCTCAAATCTACAGGTATTTCCCAACCCAGAGGTGGCAACCCTGTAACTGGCTATGGAACCATATTCCAGACCCTTAGAACCCAGAAGACATGGTAGAGGTGGTTTTCTACCTTAGCTGCCATTGCATAACCTCAAATCAACATAAGTCAGGGGTGGAGGGAACCATACCTGTTACCATGAGGCTACCCACTTGGGGCAGCAAAATGACTTGAGACAGCCCTGCCTTATAGCCAAGCAGAAGGAAATGAACATGGCTTGCCTCCCTCTATTTTCCCCTTCCCTCTGCCGCCCCACCAGCCACAGCCAAGATACTCACCTGGAGCTTCCTTCTAGAGCTCATTTTATTTCTTCCCACAACGGGCCTTATTCCTAGTATGTAATGTTTTTCATTACATGCCTAGCCAAAGTGAGAGAAATCCCACTAACTTAAAAAAAAGATTTTAATGGGAGGTGGGGTGAAGGTGATGGCAGTGGTATTATTATTATTGTTGTTGTTATTATTATTTTGCTCAAATCACATTTAACTTGAAAATATATGAAGCTATGTGATGCTGCCTTGTACATAGTTAACCCATTGGCTTATTTAGCTCAGTTAACTGTGTTTGTCACTGACTTGCCAAGTTCTTGGGAAGATCACTGGGGCTTTCATAACACCAGGTACCCAAGATCCTTTATCTGAAATTTATTTATTTATTCCTCAAATTTTTACCCCCCCTCCCCGCCGAAGCCAGCTCAGGGTGGCTTACATAAAATCAGCATACAATTACAATAAAACAATTGAAACATTTAAAACAGTATTAAAACCAATTAACAATAACATAATAAGTGCTAGTATTGTTGTTATTAAATCAACGATGGCTACCATCTCAGCTCTCTCTTCCCATAACCAGCTCGTAGGTCTTCTGCAGGCGGCTGGCACAGGCTGTTAGTACGAATTCCAGAGGCAACAGGGCTTCCTGTCCTAGTTGTTAATGGTGGTGGCAGCTCCAAAGGCGGAAGAGCTCCGTTTTACAAGGGTTTGTACCTAGACTTCCTTTGTGCAAACCCTGTTGTTCTACTGCTGACCCACAAGCCTCCCACCAAACTTCTAACCACTTCAGCATGAATCATACATTCAAGTAATATAACAAAATTTGAATCCAGTAGCACCTTTAAGACCAACAATGGTTTATTGAAGGTATGAGCTTTCATGTGCACACACACTTCTTCAGATACATTGAAATGGAAGCTAACAGTTCAAATATATGGGCAGATGCTTCTGCTTAGGTGAATAGTAGATTAGCATTCTCAGACACTGCTTGCACCTGGGCCCAGACACAAATTATATCTATTGATATTATATTATTTCAAATCTACTAGAGGCCATATTAGTCTGCTGCTCCTTTGTTCTTTACCACTTTCCAAGGCTTTACTCTTCTTGCTCTCTGAGCTGCCCATTTGGCATGTTTAACTAAGAGACCAGGCCAGCCGTGTTTTCCCGACCTCCCCCGTGATCTTTATAGTTAAGACCAGCAACTGCTTCCCTGTATGCTTTATGCACAGTATCTTCAGGACTGTAGTATCATGAATGCTTACTCATCTTTATGGTACTTCTGTTCTATAGGTGATGCTGAAATTGGAAGCAGCAGCATCCCATCCTTGAAGAAATCAGATTACTCTGTGCGACGATTGTTAGGTGACCTCAACGATGATGAGATATGGGATGATGCCTCACATGCTTTGAAATCATGTGGAAAACCTGTTTCCATAGAAACTGCTAGTCTCAGTGAATATGCCAGATATGTACTAAGAACTATATGTCAGCAGGTAACATACAATTATTGTTTTCCTTTGGGTGGAGTTGTATTTTTTCCTTAGAGACAGCTGTGGCTCATAAATATTTTCAAAGTTGTCTGTAGAAACTTTTCCAAGTTGGGTGAGAGTACAGCAGTTGCAGGACTGTTCCTTTCCCCCAAACCTGTAAGACTGAAAAACATAGCAAAAATAATATCAAGGCAATGTATACGTGTGTGTTCATAAACCAAGGATAAGTGATGATCTGCAGGTTAGGTGTGAATGAGCCACCACAAATTCATCACTGCATATAGGACTTTTGACATTATCTGTTGTCAGTACAAAACTGTTCACGCATTTAGTTGAGAGTAATCAAGGGATGGAACTAACATCCCATCTGGGGTACCATATAGGGAGGTAGGCTCCTCAAGGCCCCCAAAAGAAGCCTTAAAAACAACAAAAAGGCAACCCTGCCAGATAAAGTTGAGTTCCGCAGATGAAATAATTTGAGGATTAATTTTTTTGCTCTTTTGCTTTTAAAATCTGCCATTGGTCTGAAGCCATGTGTTGAGATAGGTTTGTCCAATCACATTTGAAGTTATGTTTGATCTTTCAGTGGATTTAGGTGACTCAGATTAACTTCAGAACAGTTCTTCTGGATGTCCGTATGTGGACGTGCAATTCACATAGGATCAGCACAACAGAAACTTGTTACACAGGGGTCTGAACAATATGATCAGTATCACACACATAATCCAGTAATTATGTCATTCAGGCCTTCTTAAGTTATATGTATGTAGCTCCACTGTAAAATTTTCGTGTTGCATACACACATAGAATCTGAATGTTTAGTGGTCTGAGAAGTAGAATATAAGTGTCCTTTGAAGTAGAAAGTCATTATCTTACAACTGTACCATTTTCCATGTGCCATAAAATTCATTTTGAAGCAGACCAGATTGAACAAAATTGTTACTGCAATAAGAATCATCCTATTCCACTGAACATTTTGTTAAGAAGTATTATATTATTACAAGTGAGGTATATGTATAAAGATGTGTATGTTAGATCATTTAAGACTACAACAGCAAAAGTTGGCATTTATATTCCAAACTGAAAAATGCAGTGGAATTTTCACTTCTTGTATCTGAAAACATCTGGGCAAAAGCCAATGTTACATTAACTTTTTTTGTGTGTGTGTGAAGTGCTGTTGAGTTGCAGCCAACTTACGGCAACCCCATAGGATTTTCAAGGCAAGAAACAGACAGAGGTGGTTTGCCATTACTTGCTTGTATGTAGTGACCTTGTACTTCCTTGGTGGTCTCCCATCCCAGTACTGAGCAGGGTAGATCCTGCTTAGCTTCCAAGATCTGATGAGATCAGATTAGCCTGGATCATCCAGGTCAGGGCAACTCTGTTTACTGTAATGTAAAATAATTTCTTCATAGTGCTTTTATTGCATCCAATAGTAAATTCCATCCTATTTCAATAAAATAAACCAGCTTCACTCTGAAAAACATTACATTTAATAATTCATCAAAGGGGAAAACCCCCCCGATGTGCAATATGTTAACAGCTGCATTATCCAACTCTTTGTTGATAGGAGTGGGTAGGAGAACACTGCTTGAAAGAGCCAGAGAGACTGTGCACTGATAAAGATCTTATCTTGGACCCAGTTCTTTCAAACAAGCAAGCACAGACCTTGTTGCAGCTTATCTGTTATCCTCATGGTGTTAAAGAGTGTGGTGAGGGTGACAATCCGCAAAGACAACACATCAAGCGCATCCTTCAGGTAAGTTCAAAAACAGAAGCTTGTAAATCCCTTTTATCAGGATCAACCAAAATATCTCCAAATAGCAAGCAAGCTTTCAGCTTTATCAAAATCTTCATCAGGCTGAATGTTCAGTATGAAGAAACAGATTAGGCGGGGGGGGGGTAAATGTTTCAGTGCAGGACGGAGAAGCTCTTAGTTTACAGTTCTTGAGATTTTAAAATTGATTGAATAGCAAGAGTTAGTGTTATGTAATGTTAAGAGACCCAGGCTTGAATCTCCATTCTGCTATGGAAGCTTGCTGGGTTAACTTAGGCCAGTCACCTGTACTTGGCCCAGAGTAAACAGGGTTGTTGTAAGGACAGAATGGAGAAGAAAAAAATGACATAAACCACTTTGGGTCTCCATTGGGGAGGAAGGTGGTTATAAATGAAATAAATAAATAATAAAATTAGACATGGGGGGGGGTTCAACATGGCTTCCAAGAGACACCAAAAATGCATCATGAAAAGAGTTCTGTCTTGCTGCATCCATGTTAATTGCTGCTGCAGTGCAGAGGTATACACAACATAGTAGCCACGAAATAGTTATGCACTTTGCTTGGTCATTCCCTTGCACCGTCTGTTTTCCCCTTGCCACACCACCAGAAAGCTTTTGCCAGCTCAAAAAAAGTTGGTAGTTGCTATATCTAAATAGCATTATAATGCTATAAACATTTTAAAACAATAGGAAACTATCTACATTGCTGGATCTTCTGTCCCAAAATTCTTCTTTTTTGGAATGCAGTCCTTGAACAAATCAAATCTTTTACTCACATAGACATTTCTCCCACGTCGGAAAACTTGTTTTTGAATGGATGGACTGCCAACAAGGCCGCACATTCCACCATAGAAAGGGTCTTTGTAATGCTTTTTGTGGCTAAAACTGTCATTGCCACACTGGAAAACGACAATGACACCCAGGGGTCTTTTGGGGGGGGGGAGCGCACCGGAGCACAGCTCTGGGAGCTCAGGAGCCAAGCCCTGCCCCCAGCCGGCCTCCCGGAGAGTCTTTCAGGCAGCCGAATGTCAATTTCAGCTCCATTATATCCTATGGGCCATTGAAGTCAATGGTGAAAACATAGGGTATATTCTGGGGGCTGGAGGGGAGGGGGTTTGAGGGAGAGGCTCCAAACTCACAGGGTAGCTGATGGAGCCTCACCCGAAGATACGCACCAAGTTTCAAGAACATTGGATCAGGGGGTCCAATTCTATGGGCCCCAAAACAGGTTGCCCCTATTCCCTCCATTGTTCTCTATGGTGGGAAAAAAGTAACTTTTTCCCCCACTATAGAGAACAATGGAGGGAATAGGGGCAACCTGTTTGGGGGCCCATAGAATTGGACCCCCTGATCCAATATTCTTGAAAATTGGTGGGTATCTTGGGGATAGGCTCCATCAGCTACCCTGTGTGTTTGGAGCCTCTCCCTCAAACCCCCTCCCTCCAGCCCCAGAATATACCCTATGTTTTCACCATTGACTTCAGTGGCCCATAGGATATAATGGGGCTGAATTGCCGCCAAATTTCTTTCATTCCCTCCTTTCCTTCTCTCTTTTTCCTCTTTCCCTCTTTCTTCTCTTCTCTCTTACTTTCTTTCCTACCTTCTTCTCTTCTCTTTTTTCCTCCTTTCCCTGTTTCCCTCCTTCTTCCCTCTCTTTCTTTCCCTCTCCTTTCCTTCTCTTTCTTTCCCTCTTTCCTTCCTTCTTTCCTTCTCTCTACTCTCTCTCTTTCCTTCCCTCTTTCCTCCTTCTGTGGCCCAAACTATCATGAAAAGGAGTTTAAACTTTAAACCCCTTCTCTCTTAGCTCTCCCACCCAAACCAGCTGGGGAAGGGAAGGGGAGGCTTTTGAAGATGCCTCCCCCCCTTTTGCTTCCCCTTCTGACATCACTTCCGGCGATGTCAGGGGGCATGGCATATGCTAATAGTCTAATAGCTCATTAGCATACCATATGCTAATGAGCTCCTGCAGCTGTTTTTCTACAAAAAGACGCCTGATGACACCCATACTTTCACAATGGCATAAAAAGCTCTGGGATTTGTATATCATGGCTAAACTCTCAGACAATTTTACGTGTTTTTATAAGATTCCTGTCCTACTACTTTTATTTCAATGTGGTTTCCTATTTTAGAATACCTTTCCAACCAACAAGATATACCCAAAATAATGGATGACCTGTGGTTATGGTAATGCATGTTAATGTAATTCAGTTGTTTACTAGTATCAATCCATGTATCTGATAATTTTACGTTAAGCCTATAGATTATACCATATAATTCTTGACTTCTAGCCACAACTGGTATTACTATTGTTAATATAATGCACAATATCTGTGTAACTTGCTACATTTTCTCTTTGTTATTACAATTCTTTGTTTGATGTTCATCCTGTACTGTTAATGCTTGTTACTAAAAACTCAATTAAAATGTATTGTATAATAAACATTTTAAAACAAGAAGTGGCAATGCAAAAAAAAATGGCAGCTATAAGGGGATGGCTGCAACAAACTGAAAACCTGCCCAGATGATGTACTGGTTTGCTTGGACTGTGGTCTTTCTGGAAAGATCAGAGCAAAGCAGGGGAAAGTAGGTGATTCTTAGATGAACATAGATGGTCCAGAAATAGCACTCCAATTAGGAAGCCCAGGTGGAGCAAAACAGCTATTTGGATGCAACTTCTCTTTGAAAATATAAAAGCAAGTAGTAAACTGGATATCTCCCCCACATGAATCCAAACATCTGGATTCTTTGTGAGGCAGAAAGCAGAAGAAAACTGTAGTTTCCCTTATGTTAGCAAAAGCAGGAGATTAATTTTAGATGATGCATTAGGTAGACTTAATAGAAACCAAACTGAATAATATTGCATTAGTCACTGGAGGACTATTAAGCCCTCATAATCAAAATCCCATTTGAAGATCTTTCCCCTCCTCCTCTTGGATGTCCCTCTTTGATGTCCACATTTGGTATTTTGCAAAGTAACCAAAGTTTGTATATAGTTTCATTGGCCCACAGAAATTCCAAAACCAACAGTAGTACAATATCCTTTTATTGGGACCTATCAAACTGTCACAAAGGAGTGAGCAAGATTTTAGTACCCCAAATGTCTTCATCAGGCAAGATACAAAATAAGACATGGTAATTTTATAATGAGGGCTGCGGTGGCTCAAGTGGTTAAGACGTTGAACTGCAGGCTGTGGAAGGTCAGTAGTTCAGCAGTTCAAGACCCAAGAGTGCCGCATGACGGGGTGAGCTCCCATCTCTAGTTCCAGCTCCTGCCAACCTAGCAGTTCGAAAGCAAGAAATTGCAAGTAGATAAATAGGTACCACTTCGGTGGGAAGGTAACAGCGTTCCGTGCACCTCGGTGTTTAGTCATGCCGGCCACATGACCACGGAAACGTCTTCGGACAGCGCTGGCTCTTCGGCTTTGAAACGGAGATGAGCACCGCAACCCTAGAGTCGGATTCGACTGGCTTTCAAGCAAGGGAACCTTTACCTTTACCTTAATTTTATAATGACAAATTGAAGACAGATCTTAGGTGATCAAGTAGGTGGAGTAAATAGCAACAAACTCAAAGAAAACAAAAAGGGAGAAGGAAGACAGAAAATGATAATCTTGGTGCTTGGCAGGGTCACTAGTGTGACGGCTTCTAGTGTCCTGGCTCCACTGGTGGACCTCCTGATGGCACCTGGTATTTTTGGCCACTGTGTGACAGAATGTTGGACTGGATGGGCTATTGGCCTGATCCAGCATTGGCTTCTCTTATGTTCTTAATCTGTGGACCAATAAGGCTACTTACTGATGTGCATTTTCCTGTACAGCTTCTACACTGTATCATTATTATTTGTTTATTTTAAATATTTTATGCCACTTCCCTGTGCAGCTTAGGATCCCCAAGGCGACAAGCAATAAAAACAATTAAATCAAGTTTTAAAATATATAGGCTAAAAACAATTAAAAACTACAAAACACATACAAAGGAAGGAGGTACAGTCAGGGAACATCTGATGAAACATTGTCTGCCACTGGGAATGGAAGGGAAATGTGCAACATGATAATGTCATTAGATGGGATAAGTGACCCTGTAAAGGGAACCAGTTTGGTATAGTGGTTAAGAGTGGTGGACTCTAATCTGGAGAACCAAGTTTGATTCCTCATTCCTCCACATGAAGCCAGCTGGATGTCCTTGGGCCAGTTACAGTTCTTTCAGAGCTCTCTCAGCCCCAAAAAAACAAGTCTAGCTCACTACTAAGAGCTAGAACTTGCAGCTGCCAGACAGTCTTTGCATCTTCTGGCTATTTTACACACAAAGCCATACAATAATTAATTAGTGACCCTGTAAATTATAGGGTGCTATTTTTGCCGGTAGCCTTGTGCTACATAATGTATACATAACGTCCAGTGTCATATCTGTCTTCAGTCAAAAGCTGAAATTTGAGAAAATAATCTCTGCTCATATAGTTAGATACAGCCCCCTTACTCAAGACTCGTTCCCTCAATGCATCATCCCTCTCACTGCATGGGCCAAATCCACAGTGTTTCACAGCAGGCAGCAGAAAAGAACAAGGTGTGTCTCATAGAAGGTGTATAAAGAATAGATATGAGCCAAAACGCATACTGAGTTAATTGGAGAAGCAATTATTTTTAAAAGAAATAAATATTTTGTCCTTCTCTTTGCACAGAACCTGGACCAGTGGACTCTCAGGCAGTCATGGCTGGAACTCCAGCTGATGATCAAACAGTGCATGAAGGAGCCGGTGAGTGTTTCCTTGCCTACTGTTTTACTCAATCAAGTACATAAAAAAAATTAACCTAGCGTACAAGAAAACTTGCCATGAATGTGCTAGTTTACTTATGTTTCACTGTAGGGTTCTGGGTCTGTGGCTGAAATGAACAGCTTGTTGGATAATATTGCAAAGGCGACAATAGAGGTGTTCCAGCAATCCGCTGATCTAAACAATAACTCTTCTAACTCTGGTATAGGCCTCTTCAATCCAATCTCTGTTGGAAATGCTGACACAAATATTACAAGGCAGAACAATAAAAAGACATTTCTCAGGTAATGAAATAAATCTGAATGGGTTTTGATGAGTAGAACTGAAACAACATGTACATTTTTTTTGTGCAAGGTTGCTTGACAGAGGTACAAATTGTAGGCTGCTGCTTGTCGTTTGTGACCATGTTTGTGGTATTAATTCCAGGTATCTGGAAACAACATGCCTTAAAACCTTATTTCCTACTGTAGGCTGCCAAAAAAATCTGCCTCTTTACTCCGAAGCAGTTACTGGATTTATTTAATAATAGTTTTCTTGAATTGGGTCTTGTATGTTTCATACTTCTAGTTCCTCTGAACGACAAGGTGTGTGGCTAGTGGCTCCCCTGATCGCAAAGCTGCCAACTTCTGTTCAAGGCAGAGTCTTGAAAGCCGCTGGAGAAGAGCTAGAGAAAGGCCAGCATTTGGGATCATCTTCCAAGAAGGAGAGAGACAGGCAGAAGCAAAAGAGGTAGATTTGATTGGTAAAAGAAATTAGTGCACCTTATAGTAATAATATTTGACACACAGACTGGCTAGGAAGGTTTGTGCTTCCATTACAGAAAACAAGTCAGATTATTGCTTTGCAAAACTATTATCTCTGTCATCCAATGAAGATTTGTTCTATCAAAAACTCTTATATATGAGCCCAGCAGTGATTCTGCTTGGTCTAACTGTTTGGATGCAGTTAGAAAGAAAACCAGCAGTATGTATTGTTAAACAAAACAGTAGAAGAGTCTTGTGACACCTTAAAGACTGATAGATTTATTGTAATGTAAGCTTTGTGGACTAGAGTCCACTTCTTAAATGCCATTACTGGTGCTCTGGGAAATGCCACATTTAAAAAAAAAATATGCCAAACACTTGTGTAATTCAATAAAAATGTCATCTTAGGCACTTTAAATGTCAGGTGTTCATCACAACCACATTTACTAAGGCATTTTCAAAGGAAATAATTTATTTTTATGATATTTTGCTTTCATATGAAAGTCTGCTTCCCTGTCAAGCTATGCCTGGTCAATGTGACAACCCTAGTAGATGTGATTTAGGGATGCATTCATTACAGTCAGTATAAAAGTTCAGAGAATACTGTAAAGTTTCAGTTTTCTGCATGAATTCACACTTGTCTAAATTCAGAAGCCTTCCATAGAAAATGTAACCTTTTCCTGCTTTCTTTCCCTTTACCCTCCATATTCCACTTCATGATTGCCAGTTTCAATCACACTAACCATATTTTAACTCTAATTTATTGTAGACTAACTTGTAGTTTGACAAAATACTGATCCTTCAGTAGCATTATTTAATTAGCAAGGCTTGAAAGCATTAAGTGCAATGCCATTTGCTTCTTCTGCACCAGAATTGAAATTGGAGTATTGCATACTTCCTTGGTTTAAATTTACAGAGGACATGCCATAGATAGATAAGGGTCAGAGAACAGAAACATCTTGCCGTCTTCTGTCTTGTAAGAAAAAAAATTCCCACATATCCTGCCACTGGGTGGGTTGGGAGGGGACACTTTTAAGATGTGGAGACAGCAGCTAGTTCATTTCTGAAGGCAAGAGTACATGAAAAAACTGTTTTTGATGAGTCAGGAAATAGGGCATATGTATTTTTGGTTGGCCTCTTTTTTGCCATGTCCAAGTAAAAAATCATTAGCCTCCATTGGCTCTTTAATGTGTTCTACTGACGGATTCAAACATTCTACATTCAAAGAACCTTTTCTGCATTAATTGGTCTGCCAGGGAACCCTGAATATTGAAGAGGTGGCTTTGATGCATTTGAAGATGCATCATTTTACATTGGCTACTGATGTGACAGTCCTCTGGTATTTCTTATTTCAGAGCAAGATCAATAATGTGAGAAAAGCTTTGGGAAAAAGTTTTGGGGAAAATGAGATACCCAAGATTCATTTTTATGTAGTTGGAAAACTGTTGGCCTAATCACTCACTTTGGCTTTGTAAGGCTTTAGATTGCTGCCGAAGTACATGCTGCCTTATCCTGAGCTAGACTATTGGTCTCTTGGACTAAATATTGTCTACCAGGATGTGTAGCAGCTATGAAGGATCTCAGGCAGAGAAAGGCCTCCTACCTAAACTCCTTTAACTGATGCCAGAGTGGATTGAACCTGAGGGCTTTCCAATGCAAAGAAGTGGTCTACTGCTGAGCTGCAGACACTCCTAGTACAACAGACATATGGGAACAAACCCTTTCAGGGAAAGTGCAGACAAAGGGAAGGAAGGGGTTGGAGACAGGATGTATCAAAATAACATTACTAATTGAATCTTGTCTCTGCCTCTTTTAAAGCATGTCTCTTTTGAGTCAGCAACCTTTCCTTTCTTTGGTTCTTACTTGCCTTAAGGGACAGGATGAGCAGCGAGAAGGGCTTCTCACATCTCTACAAAATCAAGTTAATCAGGTAAAAATAAGTAGATAGTTTTATGCTTTGCATCTGATGCAAATAAATTATACTAATGGATTCCCTACAGTGGCAAACAAAATTGAAAAACATTCCTTATCAGTTTCAGGAAACTAATGATGGAAAAGCAATGATGGAATATTCCTTCAAGTTTTGGAAATCATATCCCCTCCAAAGTTTCCTATTTATGATCAAACAGCTGCTAGTCCAAAATAGCCTATTCCATAAACCGACTGTAGCGTTTTTGACACCAGCACTTCTGCTCTTTCAATGTTTTAGGAACTAAGATCCAATGAGAAACTTTTGGTGAGCCCAGTTTTAATGGAAATTCTTGCCATTAGTATGCTTAAATCTATAGTACCAAAGAACAAGTCTGTGAATCTATGGAGTTTTGAGTAAAGGTTTTGAGGCTAATAATAATGATGATGATAGCAAGCATTCAAATAACATTTTCATCATTCAAGGTCTTTCATGCAAAGACTCATTATATTTATAATATGTTGTATGTACTGGTCTGCCACGTATACAAATATTTCTTATCCCCAATTTACAGATGTGGGGTTGGGTTATTTATTTATTTATTTGATTTATACCCTACCCGCTCTGCCGAGGCAGGTTCAGGCCGGCTAACAGGGCCATTGGCATCATAAAACAATAAAAACAATTTAAACAATTTAAAATCATCAATCCATTTAGAGGTATAACATATATAAGATGGCAAAAAACCTGTCCTATTGGCCACCATAGGGGAAATCAGCATCTGGTGTCTGGCTCCTTAGCACTTAGTTCTTTAATATGGGCACAGTTGTTAAAGCAGGCAGCCAAAAGTAAATTATAGGGCATAGGTACTTGGATTGATGGTAGGCCATTCAATGTGGCATCTCAATCGAATGCTTGGCAGAAGAGCTCTGTCTTGCAGGCCCTGTGGAATTTTAATAAATCCCACAGGGCCCTGATGTCCTCAGGGAGCTCTTTCCATCAAAGCGGAGCTGAGACCAAGGCCCTAGCCCTGGTTTGGCCAGCCTAGCATCTTTCATGTGGGAGAGAACAAGGAGGTTTTGTGAACCCGAACACAGTAATCTCTGGGGAACATATAGGGAAAGGCAGTCCCCTCAGGTATGCAGGCCCCTGGTCATATAGGGCTTTATAGGTAAGAAACAGCACCTTGAAGTGAACCCAGTGTGCTATAGGTAGCCAGTTCCATGGACCCATTCTCTTAATGGTGGTGCTTTCTCCTTGTGCAAGGAGCTTTCCCCTGTTTCAAAGTTTTTGTATCAGGAGAAAGCATTACTATTTGTGGAACAGATCCATGAGACCTAATTCAGAGGGCTGAGAGAGAACATTTTGCCTAAAACAGCTTAACAGACTGCCATGACGTGGATGGCCCAGCCTAGCCTGACATTGTCAGACCTTAGAGGCTAAGCAGGGTCACATGAAACTGTTTTATACTGAATCAGATCTTTAGTCCATCAGAGTCACTATCATCTACTCAGACTGGCAGTGGCTTTCCAGGGTCTTGGGCAGAGGTCTTTCACATCACCTGCTGCCAGATCTATTAACTGGAGATAACCAGGAATTAAACCTGGGATGTTCTGCATGCCAAGCAGATGCTCTACCACTGAGCCACAGCCCCTCCCCTCTCGTTAGTATTTAGATAGGAGACAGCCAAGGAATTCCAGGGATCCCTTTCCAAAGGAATACAATGCAAACCACTTCTGTTAGTCTTTTGCCTTGAAAACCCTATGGGGGGGGGGGTCACCATAAGTTGGCTGCAACTTGATGACGTTTCAGACACACACACATACAACAGACTCCTGGCTGAAGTTAAATTTGACCTCTGTCCTCAGATTGCAGCCAGGGAACAGCCAGTTTGGTGTAGTGGTTAAGTGCATGGCCTCTAATCTGGGAGAACCGGGTTTGATTCCCCATTCCTCCCCTTGCAGCTGCTGGATGACCCTGAGCTATAGTTCTGTCAGAGGTGTTCTTGAAAAGAGCAGTTCCTTTCAGAGCTCTCTCAGTCCCACCTACCTCAGGGTGTCTGTTGTGGGGAGGGGAGGGGAAAGAAGTTTGTAAGCCACTCTGAGACTCCAAATGAAGGGCGGGGTATAAATCCAATCTCTTCTCTCATCTTCTTAGGGTTGAACTTGCTTGACCATGAGGTGAGTTGGGGGAACTTGCTTTCCCCACAGCTAGATGGGAGCTGTGAAAAACTTCTTTCTTCAAGTGCCACAGGGCCCAATTAGGATCAGGACCATGACATAGGGGAGAAGATGCTTCTGTCTTCCCCCTCATGCTGTTTTCCCATCCCCAAATGGCCCAGGGAGCATTAGATTACTCATTCTGAGGGTCGGAGTCTGGGTGCAAGCTGAGTCAGAGTCCAAAGTCAGAATCGAGATTCAGTTGAGAAAGTCAGTTACCCGAGAGCAGAGTCCAGTTCAGAGCATGGTCCAGAAGGCAAGGTCTAGCAGTTCAAGAGCATATACAAGAGCAAGCAGATCTGATATCCAAGTCCAAAGCGGGTCTGAAGATGAGTAGAGCAGAATCAGGAGCTGTGATCACTGAGTGCTGACTCGTTGCTTCCACATTGAGCAGTCTCCTTAGGCTGGCCTTTATAGGCATCTGCTGCAAGGTCTTACTTGCAGACAACTAATTGGGAGTAACCCTGCAGCTACTCATCATCAGTGAGCAGCTGGCATCAGGCCAAGAGATGTGCGCTGTCATCTTCTCTCCTGGAGCTCCACTCTAAGCCTTCATCTCTGGCACTCAAAGGGTGTGGGTGAAACTGGAGGGCTGGTAATGACCACCTGGGTTTTGTCTGTGTCAGCTGTCAGCTGTGAACTCTGACAAGCCTGCAGTTCCTCTTCTTGTTTGCCAGCTTCTGCTGCTTCAGTGCTGGCTACACAGGACTTCTCTTCTCCTGAGGAGTCCTCTCCTCCTGAGGAGTCCTTCTCTCCTGACTGACTCACAACACTGAGGCTGCACATGCAGTATTCCTCAATCTGACTCATGGACTAACATTTGAGTTCACTAGCACCTTAAGAGACCAACAAAAGTTTCAGGGTATAAGCTTTCATGAATCAAAGCTCCCTTCATCAGACACAGACAACAAAGGTAGCTTTGGCTCTTGAAAGCTTGTACCTTGGAAGTCTTGTTGATCTCTAAGGTGCTACTGGACACAGGTCTAAGTATTCTACTGCAGACCAACCTGGCTGCTCTCTGAAACTATCTTCATGAACTATCATTTGGATCTACTCTTAGCATCTATGCTATGCCAGGTTTGTGTACATTGAGTGAGATTTTTTTTTAAAAAAACTTTTAATAGCAGATTGCCTTGCCTAATTGCAAACCATCTTTGGAAACCCTACTTCACTCAATGAAGAACTCCTTTTGGAGAATTGCCTTTTGAGAAACAGAAGCCCCAAACTCCATGGGCTCACAGACCTAGCTCTTCTAAGCACATTAAGGACAATAAATTACATTAAAACCAGTGGGACCATGTCACTTTATTTAGGATTGGGGAAGGTAGATCAAAAGCACAGGATTCAGCATGGCTTCTGTTTCATCAGTGGCTCAACAGAAATTGCCATCTGTCATCCTTGCTGCTCCATTTCCACTCCTCTCTCTTACTGCTTACCCAGCATCCAGGAGAAACTGGTGTTCCATTCCTCCTCATTCCCTAGGCATCTTTTAATGGCTGTGCAGCAAACCAGACATGTCCATTCAACTTCTTGAATTCTTGGGAGAGTTTAGTAAGCCCCAATGGGCACATGTAGTTTGCCCTGCTATCTTAAAAGATGCCTGAATAGCAAGGAAGAAAGAGCATTAGCTGCTCAGGCTCCTTAGTGAGGACCACCGCAATAAGGGTGAAGCGATGGTAGTAGAGATTGCTGCTCCCCCTCAAATATTGTCACCCAAGGTGGCCACCTTGTAGAGCCAGACATGCATTTGATCTTTGCTTTTCAGTGCTCAATTTCTGTACTGCCATTGCAACTTGTGAACTGCTTTCTTTGGTATGGCGTCATGGCATGCCCATAATGGCTAGATGGAAGATCTATGTTGACCAGGTAAGTATCATCAGCCTATCTCCATGAAGGACTGGAGTAGTGAGGGAATAAACCAAGCTGCTTGCGCAGGTCATATAGGTCTTCCACCTGGACATTGGGAGTGTACTAAGGGGTCACACCATGGGAGAAGATGTTGCCAGTCTATTGCAGTAATACACAGATTAGTAGAGCATCCCGTGTGTTACTGCAAGAGATAGATATGTAGTCATTTGCATCTATGTCAAACTCATTGTATATCCAGTTTCAGCTGCTACATTACCTGATACTTTTCCCCACTTCCACTATGACTGCCTTTAATTCTTTCTCTTTGATTCAACTCTCCTAGACTTTCAACTGGATCAGGCCACATCCAGGACTAGCAACTACTAGTATAGTTTAAATGTTCTAACGTAACCATCCTTCCAGTCTTGACTTCCAGTCTTCTCCAATAACTGTTAACAGTTATTAAAGAAGTACTATGTCTGGAGCATGATGCAAATCTCTGTGACTGTAGAGGCTTCCTTTTCTCTTCTATTGAGTGGAAAGATATTTGTGAACACTAGAAAGGGCCCATTGATCACAGGCATTTGTGGGAAGCTCATACTTGTGCAGCATGTTGAATTACATCCTGAGAATATAGTGCATACAAAAACTCTTTCCAGTGAAAATGGGGTAGAGAATGTTTTTTCATTGCACAATATCACAGATTTAGCTTGGCAAACAAATTAAAAGTACAAATGGTAGTTTCCATTATCATACAGTATTTAAAATAAGCAAGAAGAGTTGAAGGTTAATAGCAAACAACATTGAAAGAAACTTTCTGTAATACAGATTTATGATATTCTGTATCAAAAAAGGCTCAGCAGAAATATATAACGTGTCTGAAATAAAACACATTTGTGTTAATTGCTTTTTTTGTTCCTAGATATTAAGCAATTGGAGGGAAGAGCGCTATCAGGATGATGTTAAAGCCAGACAAATGATGCATGAAGCCTTACAACTCCGTCTTAATTTGGTAAGAATAAGACATGTTTCTCATGTTCTGGAATGCTGTTCATTTGAAAACAGCACAAGGTTAAAAATTATTCTGATAGTAATGGGAAAGCTGTGGAACAGTGAAGGAAAGAGCATAGTTTAAATTTCTTGGGAAATTTTCTGGTTAGATCTTTGGCTTAGCCTTAGAAAACCATAGTTTAAAATGCCATCCTCAGGATATTTTAATTTCCAAACCACAAAAACTAGTATCTGAATCAGCAAGGCAGAATGAAAATGGGAAGTCCCAAAATAAGAGGGAACTATTTAGCTCCTGTAGGCTGACAGCAGACTTTTTTCTAGGAGGGATATATGGCACATTTCTAATTCAGATGAACTGGTGAAGATTTTAATAGATGAAGAATTAAGACTTCACATGAGCATGAATCTGACAGCCTAAATTCTGATATAGGGTTGGGTGCAAAAGTTCTGTTTTGCTAATTCAGAAACTCTTGAATGGAAGATTCCCCACTTAGTACAAGCAGATTTTAAGATCCAGCATATAGTCTGTAAAAGCAAGAGTCCTATTGTTCATGTATTAGTTCTATCTACTGGTTGTGTATTTTTAAAGATTTCAGAAAGAAACTCAGAAAAGAATCAGAATATCTGGGTATCTAATTTCTCCTTGCCAGCTGAATTTTAGCATTTCACAAAGGAAACAAGGAATTTCTCTTGCTCTCCCCCCCCCCGCCCCGTTTAGGGTTCCCAAGGTGGCCAACAGTAAAAAAATTAAAACAAGTTTTTGAAATGCATAGCATAAAAAGTTAAAAATAACAGT
Organism: Gekko gecko; assembly: GCA_029375565.1. Classification (NCBI taxonomy): domain Eukaryota; kingdom Metazoa; phylum Chordata; class Lepidosauria; order Squamata; family Gekkonidae; genus Gekko; species Gekko gecko. The sequence continues at coordinate 114,193,464 of JAPDNY010000008.1, forward strand.
TAAATCACATATGCAGGAAGGAGGGTCAGGGGGAGAATGCCAGATGAAACTGATGTCAGTCTGTTGGAAGATAGTGGGCGGGGGGGCAGATGGATCTCTTTGGGGTCGGCATTCCATAATTTCACAAAGTTCTTTTCTTAAGGTCTTTTGCAATTTTTGGATTATTTAATTTTAACTGAATACTGATGGTGTTAGCAGAAGCCAACAATAGCTAGTTCTGTTACCTGCCTTATCTGAATATTGTGTTTTTGCACTATTGTTTATTTGTATAGTGATTTTTTTAAAAAGAATTGTGTTAACTAATTTGGGGGTTTACAAATCAAATGGAAGAGTATGGCTATTTAAATAAAAAGGGGCTCACAGTCCCTATATGTATTTAAAGTAAAGTGTGAATGGATTTTTCCTTTTCTAGAAGTGGTACACTTTTTGAAATAACAACATTGTGCTTTTGTATGCCTAGAATTGTTTTGTATGTCATCTCTTTCCTGTATTCTTGAACTTTACCAGCACACACACTTAGAAAATGACTCCCTGTTGCCTACTTCATGGTAAGCTTTTCCATACTGAACCAGCATTTCATCATCCACATGTTTGTGGTTGATGGAGTCAGGTAGTGGAAAGGTAATAAGTATCATGAAGGGGCTGGGCAATGTGTGAGTTGGGAAGCACATGGTTTTAAGGTGCTGGGTGAAAGTAAGGTCATGTAGATGAAGATGGTTACATGCATTGTTTGTGGCTGTGAATTCTTGTTTCCTGTTTTTCGCATGTTAAAGATAATACCTTTGCAGGGGAAGCAGCCATGGTTTCATTAAAAAGTTGTTCCTCTATATTGCAGATGGAGAAGGAAAAATGTGTGTACAATTGATATCTTGTCTACATAACAGACAATATTAGAGAAACATTGAAGTTGCTATACAGAGACCCTGTATGTACAGAGAGCAGGGTCAGGAACGCTTGGCAACAGCTTTTACATATGCTGGATAATGCACTATTTATGCACTTTAGCAACTGTTTGTAACTCAGTTTTCCTGTATTGAAAATCCAGTTGCAAACCGTTGCTGAACTGAACATAAAAACATAAGAGAAGCCAATACTGGATTAGGCCAATGGCCAATCCAGTCCAACACACAGTGGCCAAAAATACCAGGTGCCATCAGGAGATCCAGCAGTGGGGCCAGGACACTAGAAGCTCTCCCACTGTTGCCCCCTCCAGCACCAAGTATACAGAGCATCACTTGCCCCAGACTGAGAGCTCCTATCTATCCCTAATAGCCACTGATGGACCTCTGCTCCATATGTTTATCCAATTTCCTCTTGAAGCTGTCCATGCTTGTAGCCGCCACCACCTCCTGTGGCAGTGAATTCCATGTGTTAATCACTCTTCGTGTGAAGAAGTACTTCCTTTTATCCATTCTAACCTGACTACTCAGCAATTTCATTGAGTGCCCATGAGTTCTTGTATTGTGAGAAAGGGAGAAAAGTACTTCTTTCTCTACCTGCTCTATCCCATGCATAATCTTGTAAACCTCGATCACATCACCCCTCAGTTGTTGTTTCTCCAAGCTAAAGAGCCCCAAGCTCTTTAACCTTTCTTCACTGGGAAAGATTCATTCTATCTATCATTTTATCATTCTAGTTGCCCTTTTCTGCACTTTTTCCAATGCTATAATATCCTTTTTGAGGTGCGGTGGCCAGAATTGTACACAGTATATCAAATGTGGTCACACCAATGATTTATACAGGGGCATTACGATACTGGCTGGTTTGTTTTCAGTTCCCTTCCTAATAATCCCCAGCATAGCGTTGGCCTTTTCTATTGCAGTCGCACACTGTCTCGACATTTCAGTGAGTTATTTACTACGACTCCAAGATCTCTCTCTTGGTCAGTTTCTGCCAGTTTGGACCCCATCAATGTGTATTTATCATTAGGATTTTTGGCCCAAATGTGCATCACTTTGCCCTTGGCCACACTGAACCCCATTTACCACGTTGACATCCACTTGCCCATCCTTGACAGATCCCTTTGGAGTGCTTCACAATCCTCCCTGGTTTTCCCACCCTAAGCAATTTCATGTTATCCGCAAATTTAGCCACTTCACCGCTTACTCCCAACTCCAAATCATTAATAAACAAGTTAAAAATAATTGGACCGAGTACTGATCCCTGTGGTACCCCACTGCTTACCACCCTCCACAGAGAAAATTGCTCATTTATACTCATTCTCTGTTTCCTATTAATTAGCCAGTTTTTGATCCACAAGAGGACTTGTCCTTTTATCCCATGACTATTGAGCTTACTTAGGAGCCTTTGATGAGGAGCTTTTTTCAAAAGCTTTCTGGAAGTCAAGGTAAACAACATCTATTGGATCCCCCTTGTCCACATGTTTGTTCACCCCCTCAAAGAACACTAACAGCATAGAGAGTGCATTATCCAACTGTTGTGTCCGCGGACCACTTCAGGCCGGCAGCGAAAGAGCCTGAGCTTGAGTCCCGGGGAACAATGGGACTGGGGCTCCTGGCTCCTGCTTTGGGGAACCAATGGGAACGGTGGCGGGAATTCAAACTCGCCAATGGCACCAGGGGACATTCCCCTTAGCTTGTATATAGTGGCCACCTGGCCAGGTAACTTTGTCTTGTTGTATAATAGCGAACCATGCTGATCGCTACATCGTTGTCTGTGGTTTCATTATGCGTCTCACACACACAGCCAAGCATGCCTTGGCTCCCCCCACCCCCGTTCAAGGCCCCTGCGGCCCAGCCAGCCAGGCCTTGGCTCTCCCACCCACCCCCATTCAAGGCCCCTGTGGCCCAGCCAGGCAGGCCTTGACTCTCCCATCCCCCCACCCCCGTTCAAGGCCCCTGCGGCCCAGCCAGGCAGGCCTTGACTCTCCCATCCCCCCACCCCTGTTCAAGGCCCCTGTGGCCCAGCCAGGCAGGCCTTGGCTCTCCCACCCACCCCCATTCAAGGCCCCTGTGGCCCAGCCAGGCAGGCCTTGACTCTCCCATCCCCCCACCCCCGTTCAAGGCCCCTGTGGCCCAGCCAGGCAGGCCTTGGCTCTCGCACCCCCCATTCAAGGCCCTTGTGGCCCAGCCAGGCTGCTTACGGCTTGGCTGCGTACTTACCTTGGGGAGTCTTCAGGGCTCTGGGAGGGGCTGGGACAGGCAGCGGCATGGAGGGGCAGTAGGCAGCAGCCTCAGTGCAGGCCGAGGTCAGGCCGGGAGCAGCAGCAGTGCAAAGTGGCAGGGCCAGAGTCACTGGGAAGCGAGAGGGCCAGAGTCTCCATCCTCTCTCCTGAGGTGAAATTGTCTTCTGAGGTGAGTTTTGGCACCTGCTGCTTCTGTGGGTGGGACTCAGGCAACTCAGCCAGTGCCTAGGGAGTCATTTTGAATGACAGATCAGGCAGCGAACTGATTTTGCCAAGCATAGAACCTTGCCAGACCACTACACATGTATATAATAGGACAGGATAGAAATTGCCTTCCTGAAGTTTTCATCTTATTACACTCATATTAACATATGCACATAAGTCTAAGAGAGTATATCACCAAGGACTTGCTTGGAATTAATGCAATAGCCAGTAAATGCAGTAAGGACAGTGCAATATATTTGTTCCATCCTTTTTATGTCTACCTTTTCTATGTCATTCACATTCTAGGTGGGCGGAATGTTTGACACTGTGCAGAGAAGTACTCAGTGGACCACAGACTGGGCACTTCTGCTCCTTCAAATAATAACCTCAGGAACAGTTGATATGCAAACCAACAAGTATGTAACTACCATGATGTATAATTCAGTACCACTCAATAGTAACATTATTCATATGTGCATTGCTAAAGTTGTGGTAGAAAGTGCTGTCAAATCACAGCTGACTTACGGAGATCCCCTGGGGTTTTCAAGGCAACAGGCAAATGGGTGGTTTGTCATTGCCTGCCTCTGCATAGCACCACTGGACTTCCTTGGTGGTCTCCCATCAAGTACTAACCAGGGGGTAACCCTATTTAGCCTCATCAAAGATCTGATGAGATTGGGCTAGTCTGGGTTATCCAGGTCAGGGCATGGCTAAAGTAGCCTCTGCATTTGAAAAAATGTGTCTTGAAATATTTTGGTTATGTACAGTTTTTGCCATACTCTTTTCAAGAAGAGCTTTCAGAGCCCTGACATAAGTGAACTTCTATAAGCCAAGGGGTAAAGGCTTCCTTAGGCACCACCAAGGAAGCCAATATGACTAAACAGATAGTGGATTACTCCTGTCCCCAGATGGAGCAAGGCAAATCAACAAAGAAGGCCACGCAGACCTCAGGTTTAAGAACCTGTGGAAAGTACCACAAAGTGGAGAGGGTTACATTTCACCACCATTTTCATTTGAGAGGTTAATAGAACACAGGCTAAGAAATAGATAATATTGTATTCCAGAGAAGAATATAAAACATTTCGCTAACTGGAAAAACCAGTGTTCCTCATTTTGAAGTAACCCGCTGCTTGCTTATTATTATTTTTAATTCTCTTAGTGAATTATTTACAACTGTATTAGACATGCTGAGTGTTTTGATCAATGGAACTTTAGCGTCGGACCTATCAAATGCATCCCAAGTTGGATCTGAAGAGAACAAAAGAGCATACATGAATTTAGTGAAAAAGCTGAAAGTAAGTTGCTTATCTGATTTCTCAAATCTGCTTCCATTAAATTGTTTTGACTCCACTTTCTACTTCCAATTTTTGTTGTGAAGAAAAAGCATTTAAAGATTTAAAAATTGAGGGAAATGTGTACAAAAATAATACATAAAGGCTCAGTATAGATGTTATGTGCCGATCTCTTAACCTTTATTGGGAATGGGAAACAAGCATGTGTGTGTGTGTGGGGGGGGAGTGATGGGAGTACATTTATTTAGGTACTTTTACCCCACCATTCCCCCATCCACAGTGGTATATGAGTCCATGACTTGCTCCCAGTCTTTTAACTTTGACTAAGACCATCAGCATTGTTCCTCTGAAGCAAAGTCTCCAGCACAATGCACAGATATAAGTGTCTTAAGCATATTATTACATGCACACACACACATTTATGTGTGTGTGTGTATGTATATATGCACAGAGGCACACCTCATTTATAGTCATCATTCCTTGCTGAGACTCAAGGTAGATTACAACTAAAAGTAGTGCACTAAGAACAGTATAGTGCATGCAGCCAACAAAATTAGAGAACAACATACTAAAAACATAGTATTCATTGTGCATTCACACAAAGATAAGGAAAGTGCGTCTTGCTGTGGAAATGGCAGTGAATGGGATGGAGGTGTTCAGGGCCAGCTTGCCTATGCCCCATCATCACACTACTCACTGCTAGCCTTGCCCCTCTCCACCCCTTTTTTGCTTGTCTTGCCAAACAGACGGGAATCCTCCTTGCAGCCTAGCAGCGCCCCCAACAGACAAGCAGTAACTGAGTTGCAATTCAGTTGTTAAAGGGGGGGAAACAGCCCTGATAAAAGGCTAAAGGGTATGTGTGTGCCAGAGCGGAGTGTTACTATTCAGTTTCACCCCTTCCATGGCTGCAGGCAGGAATTTCACACAGAGGTTCTGACATGCTATTTCCCCTTTAAGGTTTTTCTTTGCTCCTGCTTAAGAGTAAAAGCCCCAGGAGCTGTGCCATCATGTCCCGTGAAAGCTCCCAAATGAAGCAGGGGCTTGCTCTGTGCCTCCCATATGTGGAAACAGCTAATAAAGGAGGATTATAAAATTGAAGAGCAATGCACGGAAACATTATATTACATAGAATAAAGAATATAACAAGGATGAATTACAAAATTAGAGAACAATGCAATAGGCATAGCGTAATGCGCACACAAAGACTGCCTTATTTTCCACAGATGCTAACTACTACCTTATTCAGTTTATAAAATGCCCCCCCCCCGAACAATTACATTGTACAGTGCAGGATCCTTCCTGATCTCTTCAGGCAAGCCATTCCTCCAGGTGGGAACAGCAACAGGGAATGCTTGAGTACAGACAGTTATTGATCTTATCCATTTGCAGGGTGGCTGCTAAGAAATTATGCCAAATCCATCAAAATACAATTTGTCTTTAGGAATAAGCTATTATTCTTTATATCTGCTATGTGTGGAAAGTAATGTTATGTGGGGATTAAAAAATACTACATTCATAATTGGAGATTGTCCATAGGGATTACCATGGGATATTGAGTCATGGGCTTCCTCAGCACTATGTATCCATTCTGTGTTGCTTCCATGGTTCTCTGGTTTGGGGTCCATGTATTAGGATCAATATACTGCCAGCCCCGATGAGAGATTGTTCTGCTACTTTTGTTCCTCTGGTTTTTTTTCTCCCCAGAATTCTAACTCAGCATTTAATGCACATTTCTATAGTTAGGTTTTATATCAACAGGAGAGGAAAACAGCTTAGAAAGCACTTTTGCTTGAAGTCTTGAGTAAAATTAGTAAAAGTACAAGGAAGTGATTCATCTGAAACTTGACTGCTTTAGAATTGTGAAATATAGATATCTACATTTAAACTTTTAACTTTTTTGTTCACTGTAGAAAGAACTAGGGGAGAAGTGTTCAGAAAGTATCGACAAAGTTCGTCAACTTCTACCCTTACCCAAACAGATGTGTGACATTATTGCTTGTGAGCCTATGGGATCACTGATTGATACCAAGGGAAACAAAATTGCTGGATTTGACTCCATAGATAAAAAACAGGCAAGAACAAACATTTCCCTTTAAAAGATTGTTTATGTTATCAACTTTCTCATGCATACTTGGTAGCCCTTTAATTAGTCAATTACTTAAATTTATTTGCACAAGATGTATATGCATTTTATAACATATTATTAGGACATAATTTGTTATTAAGAATATATGATTGTTTCTAAACTGTTTAATCTATGGAGCTTCTACCCTTAGTGGACTAAAGAAACAATGATTAGTCCAGAATGCATTAGTAATGACGGCTGCATTACCGTAAAATTGCAAGTATAGGTGGCTAGCCCACAGGGATGGACTTAAAGGAAGTGCAGTCCTAGACCACAGTTATGTCCTTCTAAACTCATTGATTTTAATGGGCTTAGAAGGGTGTAACTATTTAAGATTGCCCTGTTACTGAGGGCCAAAGTGGAAGCTGTGACAGACATGAAATGCTTCCGTTAACATATGGTAGTATGAAGTGTTACTGCTTGGTTGTATGAAGTGCTTCCGCATACGGAATGAAAGATATTGCCACATTTCCACAAACGTGGAACATTTGAACATTTATAGTGATGGAGGGAAAATGGTTTTCAATGCTTGGTGAGCCAATATTTGCACATTGCTTCATCCTGGTGTAAGTTAAACAGCCTGTAATAATGTTTGTGCTTTGACCATCTTGCCAGACAGTGGAAAATAGCAATTGTCATTGTACACACTGAGGACTGCAAGTGCATTTGAATGCATTTTTCAATAGTATGTAATTTTGTAACAAAAAATCTCAGGCATTAGTAAAGCAGGGAGTCTATTTCAACGTGAGAAAGTTTCACAATACACTTTTAAAAATATTAAACTTTCCTAGTATCTTTTCCTGTAGTGATTTCACATTTGCTTTGATGTTCATAAAGGACCAAAGCAAGTATAACAAAAGTTCCTGATTTCTGCCAAGGCAGAAAATGGGTATGAGCAAAATGCTGAACTCTGCAGATCTATTTGGCTGGCAGAGATGCTTTTCTTCCATTGGAACAAGCCTTCTGCTGATGCAAAAAACCCAAAAAGCTGCTGCTACTGGAAGTAAGCACCATGAGCAGTCGGAATGGATCCACAGGATCCAATCCAAGGAATGGAGAATTCAGGAGAAGAACAATCATCTGAGTTATTTTACTTTTATTTTGAGACTTCAGTCAACACTGTTAAACTTTTAAAATAAGAAATTAGATCACAGTAGTATGTTTATTAGATTAAACAAATGCTAGGTACTTTGTGAAAGTTTTGAATGGAAACATATATTTCAAAAACACAAGAGGTAACAAGGGATGCTTGAATATGCCTGCCAGTTCTTCTCGGCTCCCTTGCGCCACTAGTGATCAGGGACGAAAAATCTACTTGCAGCCATCAAAAGCCAACTCCTAGCTGGTGAGGGATCAGCAAAAAGTTGGCTTCTGGTCTTCTGCTGGGGAAATTCTGCTCTGTTCCTGCAACATTTTTTTTTGGGGGGAGGGGGGTCAGCTTTGTTTGTTACCACTCTTATGTTGTGGGACGCAGTAAATTTAGCAGAGGACGGGGTGAGAAGCCCAGCTTATTTCCTTTCTTTTCTGCCCACCCCGAGCTGTCAGTTTTGGCTGTAGAGAAATGACTCCTTTCTCCTTTCCCTTTTGCATTGGGGACCTCAGAAGCATTGCTTCTGTCCCTGCCCAGCTTAGAGGGAGAGGAACGATCTCTTTGTCCTCTGCCTCTTGCAACTTCACTGTGTAGCTATTTTGATGAGGGTGGTGGTGTGAGATCAGAACCTTCATCCCAAAAGATACTCTGGTTAGCTGTGAGCTGGCTTCTGACCAAGAGGCAGCTGCAAGCTTGTTCGGCATCTGTTTGAGATATTTGATGCAATCCAGACATATCCCTGATCAACTCAAGGTCTGATTGTGTCAAACAGGGTGAAAATGACTGCTGAACAAGTTCACTGAGAAATTTGCAGTGTCCCTAATGGCAACTCCACAGACTGTGTGCCTTGAACAATGTTATCGCCGTATGGATATACATATGCTTTTTCTACATATGAAATAGTATCGATAAACTCTTATTTGACTAACATGTAGTCAGGATAATTCTTTTAATAATGAAGATGGTACTAAATTGTGCTACCATTTTATAGTTGGTAAAAAAGTGTAATCATTTATATTCATCATTTTAAATTTTGAAACAGGGGCTTCAGGTTTCAACTAAGCAGAAAGTATCCCCCTGGGATTTATTTGAGGGTAATAAAAATCCCGCTCCACTCTCCTGGGCTTGGTTTGGTACCGTCCGCATTGATAGGAAAATAATAAAATATGAGGAGCAGCAACACCTTCTTCTCTATCACACTCATCCTAAACCCAAGCCACGCAGTTACTACCTCGAGCCTTTACCTCTTCCTCCTGAAGAAGACGAGGAAGAGGAAGAGCCCACCACTCCCACATCTCAGGAACCAGAGAGAAAATCAGCAGAACTGTCAGATCAGGGAAAACAATCTACTGATGAAGAGAAGAAGGCCAAAGGCAGGAAAAGAAAAAGCAAATCAAGTTCCAAAGCTGATGTGAGTGATTAGAACACATGGCATGAAAGTGTGTGCGGGGGAGACTTTGTTTTGTACCCTTAACCCTGCTGTGAATTTGGAAATATCTTTGTGTTGGTACAGAGCCTGCTTTGGACTTTGTACAATTATATCCCAAATGGTCAAGTTTAAGCAGAAAAAATTGTTGGTGCATCTGACAGGTCAGATAAACAATGTGATGTGTTGGAATACAGTGCTGGAAAATGTATAAGAATATGGCGTCTTTCTAGATAAGATTTTGAGGTGAAATCATGCTATGTTATTTGGTAGGAAGCACATTTGGAGAACAGTATTCTAGCAAGTTAGAAGCAGGGACTTCCTTTCCTTTAAAACCCACAGCTAAATTTTACCTTTGACAAGACAGTAAGCATGTCATACATTTTCCAGTGCCCCTATATAGATCTATGGTACAACTTTATTTAGAATACTGTGTGCAGTTCTGGTCACCATATCTCCAAAAGGACATTGCAGAGCTGGAGAAAATACAGAAGAGAGGTTGGAACACCTTCCCTATCAGGAAAGGCTGAAGAGTCTGGGACTTTTCAGTTTAGAAAAGAGATGACCAGGGGGAGGTACATGACAGAGGTTTATAAAATTATGCACAGGATACAGAGAGTGGACTTTTTTTCCCTCTCCCCAAAATACTAAAGGGCATCCAATGAATTTGATGGGCAGCAGATTCAAGATGGAAAAAGAAAATACTTCTTTACTCAACAAGTGATTAAAATGTGGAATTTGCTGCTAGAGGATGTAGTGATGGCTACAGGCATAGACAGCTTTAAAAGGGCATTAGACAGATTCATGGAGGGTAGGTCTCTCAGTGGCTACTAGCTATGGTGACTAAAGGGAACCTCCACATTCAGGGGCAGTCAGCCTTCAAATCCCAGTGCCAGGATGCACATCAGGGATCATCAGGGATCATCAGGATGCCTTAGCCCTTCAGAGTAACTGATTGGCCCCTGTGCAAGATGGGATGCTGAACTGGATGGACCACTGGTCTGATCCATCAGGGCTCTTCTAATGTTCTTATGTTCTCAGGTTTTCTATGTACTCAGAGGTGTGGAGGAAATGGTGGGTCAGGCCAGCCTCCTTCATCACAGCAGAAGTGTATGTTAACTATTTTGAGGGATGGAGCTAATCTTCCTATATCTTCATCATTTATTTTTGTGCAAAGGTGCACACAAGCTCCATTTTTGAACTCATCCTCACAATTCTTCAAATGTCTGTGATTCTTATAGATTAACCAGTGCTTGAAGTCCACTAAAGTAATTAGTCTGATCAAGATTCTAATGTTAATTGACTTGTTTCCATAAATGTGACCATGGCGATTATCCAGGTGCTGCTAAGGGATGGTAATAGAACACCGAATCAAGAGTATCGTGTGCCAGTGTGTATTCTTCTCAGTGGAAGAGACCTGTAGTGTGAAGTGGTACCCAGAGAAAATCTTCATCTGGGGCCTGTGGTCACTATCAGCAGCCCTGGGAGGATATGGAAATGAAACCAGCTAAAGTCACCATATACTGTGAATGGAGCTACACATTGTTAAATACTGCATTAGTATCATCTCCTGGAGTTTTTCTGCCCCTCAGAAGAAAATCCAGGAGGTGAATTAATACAGTAGCACAATATCTCATGATGTGTAGCTTCTACCAGTGTTGGCTCTTTACTATATATGCTTCTGATACACATTCATAGCACTGCAACACTCTTTCTAAATATCCGTCTGTACACAGATATTAAGTTATAAAAACTATACAACTAAGAAAAGGTCTCATCCTTGGTTTTGTTTTTGTGAAGTCTGTCATGGAATCTATTTTTAACAGGGTTGTAAACCACAATGGGAATGGCTGTAAAGTCTTTAATAATTCAGTAGGAAAATTGGCATTATTTATGAGGTACTAGGGTCTGAATGTCAGTAACATTTCATTTTTTTCCTGCTTTGCCTAAGGATTACCCACAGAACAACGTATATAGAGTGCCTCCCAATTATTCACCGGTCTCTTCTCAAATGATGCACCATCCTCAGTCAGCCTTGTGGGGCTATAATGTTATGGGGCAACCACAACAGACTGGCTTCTTTGTTCAGAACCAGCCTCTTCCATCAGGTACGTCCGGGGTTCATAAGAGGGTACAAGACATTTGTTTTTTTAAGGCACAGGCAAGGTTCTCACTTCTGCTCTTTCTTTTGAAAGGCAGTTATATTGGATGCATAAACAAAAAAAAATAAAATAAACTTTTATTTGTTTGATCCAGCGTTGTACAGAATAACATTAAAATTGGTCAAATCCAGATTATTTTATTTGGCTGCTACAAAAAGAAGTGCCTATAGTAAGGTTTAATGCACCAATGGGATGATTGGGCATTTAGCTCCTATTGTTATTAGTAAAGGAGGAAAAAGTCCCCCCCAAAAAATATTTTTCAGATAACATCAGCAAATCTTTGAAAAATTGTTTCATATACTGTAGAGGGCAGCAGAGCAAGACTTTGGTTCTGTAGAAGGTAACCGTTCTTGCTCTCTGGAGAAACACACAAATATTTAATGCTGTTTCTTGATACATAATACATTTGAGGTTCCATATAAAGTAATCTGTATTTCTTTCAGAAGTCTTTAAGAGAACATCATGCAATGTATGCAGTAATCAGACCAAAAAACAACACCACCCTTTGCTTCCCAAGTCAGTTAAAAAAAAATAAAATCCTGCTTTAAAACAGAATAGCTTATTCTTTCCTTTTTTACATTATCCAAAGTCGGTTGCATGTTCATATCTACATATCCTTGACCATAAACAGAGATTAGCTATGAGCATTAGTGTTTCAGGGAGGAGATAAGTGCTAGATTTCACAGCTGGTTTCAGATGGGTAGCTGTGCTAGTATCCAGTAAAAAAGGGAGATTCAAGTCCAGGATCACCTTAATGGCCAACAAGATTTCCAGGGTATAACCTTTCAAGAGTCAAAGCTCCCTATGTCATGTATTTTGAAAGTGTATATCCTGAATATCTTGTTGGTCTTTATGGTGCTGCTGGACTCTAATCTAGATTTCAGAGTGAAGAATTCTACTATGAATAATTTGAAACATTTAATCTTTTAATGGGCCACAGTGCAGAGCCGCTTCAAGTTAAAATATGCTGATAAAAATAATAAAAATAGCATTGTTAAATGTACTAAATTTTCTCCTTTAGACTTCTAGCCAGTGTTGAGACGTCATATCCTACAAGCGGTGTCATATCCTGAGATTAGGGTTGCCAGGTCTCTTTGTTCCTTCAACTGGAGGATTGGGGAGGCATTCTGGGGATGGCTGGGGACATCAAGTGACATCATCATGTTGGGGACACTCTGGTATTTGGGCAAAACTCTGGGATTTTTTTACCCTCAAAACCATAGAGTTTGCCCAAATACCAGAGTGTCCCCTGCACAATGTCCGAGACATGATAACAACACTTCCAGGTGATATCACTGCATCGGGGATGTCACACAGCAATGTCCCTGTTTAGGGGAGGCGTTGCCCCTGCCTACCAGCTGGTGCACAGCAGAGGGAAGGCCCTGATACCTGGGGGCCAGTAACCCTTCCTGAGATGGTCTCATCAACTCCACACATACTGTAGTCCTTAACTCAGTTAGGCCAGCTACCCTTGAGGTTATATTACATACATGAGAGAAAAGCACTGGCTTTTTCCATCTTGCAAAAAAATGTGAGCCTGAAGCCACAACTAACAAAGAATGTGTATGTTTTTGACTCTCTGAATTATCACGGTAGATCTGTGGACTTTTATACAGCCCCATCCCAATTGTGTGGATGCGCCCTTGCTATGTGGTTATTGCCATATATTGTTGCGGTCAACAGCAGTTGCCAGCTGACGCTGCTGTAATGTTTGGGCAATATTAAAAAAGTATATATTAGCTGGGGTCTAGCTATTGCCTTCCTTGAAAGAATATGCTTCTTGACATTTAGTTTGTTGTATGTGGATTTTCAACCATTGTGAGCTGAGCAGATGTTTAGTATTTTGTCTTCTTAGGTGGCACTAGATTGGATCCAACTGGATCCATGGTCCCCAGCAACACAAAGCAAGTTCTGTCCAACATGCTACAACGGCGTTCCGGCACTATGATGCAACCACCATCCATTCATGCTTCTCAGCAGCAGCTCCTCCAGATGAAACTGCTACAGCAGCAGCAGCAACAGCGTCTTCTAAGGCAGCAAGCCCAGGCAAGGCCTTTCCCAACAGTTTTGCCTTAAATTTGGGGAGTGTACTAATTTAATTTGTTTTCTTCTCCACTAGGATTATATGATGCAGAAAACTATGGCAGAGGCCAAGTTAGGATAAATAATGTTTTAACTGGTTGCATGTGGGCGGCTGGTTTCCTTTAAACTCTGCTCTCATGCTGTTGTTTCTGTTTCCTCTTTTAATTTTACTGCAAGTCTTGTAAAATCCTGTTCTCATGTGACACAGATAGCAGATGTGACACTGAATGTAGTTCTGGTATTTAAAGCCATTTTTTTAAAAAAAATTGACTCGAAATAAAATATTTTTTTACCAGTTCTGATCTCTCTTACATTACTTAGCTATTATTTTGTAATTATCACATTTCGAATGAGGTTCCAGACTCATCTGAGATGTTTGCAGCTAGACACGCTATTATTTACGTGTATAAAATTCAAACGCTATAATTAATTAAATTTCTAGGCTGCCGCTTTGCAAAAACTTGGAAAGTTGAAAACTGTTCCTAAAATTTGTTAATGAAACTGGCCAAGGCTAATCATGCCCTTTCCAGGCCACCCAAAATCTAGCAAAATTAAAATCTCAAGTACTTCTGACACATGTCCCTGCTTTGGCTTGGCTTGCTTCAGCTGTATGATGAACCATGGTTTGTCATTACATCCAAATAATCAAACCATTTCAGATCTTTTTCTCTCTCTCTTCATTTCATTGCTTGCCTATTCATGTGAACTCATTTATTTCAAATATCTTAGACACCAGGAATGTGCTCTGGATTGTGGCCAAGAGTGCTGCTCACTTGGGGGGGGGGGCAGTAGTTTTTGCATTTGTGTGTGTGTGTGTGTGCCTGTGCCTGGAAGTCATGGTGACCTCTAGTGACTTCTGCTGGGGCATGGGGGACATTCAGAGAAGTGGCTTGATAGCCTGCCTCTTCCTCTTGGCCCTGGTATTCTTTGGAGGTCTCCCATCCAAATACTTGCCAGGGTCGGCTCTGCTTAGCTTCTGAGATATGATGAGATCGGGCTTGCCTGGGCTATCCAGCTCAGGGTGAGGGCTGCTCGCTTCTTGATCCTGCAAATTTTGTTCAGCTAGTATATTACTTGATCTTATTTAAACCTTTCCAACTCTGTGACTTCTTTCGTGAGACTCTTTTGGCCTGAAAACAGCCTCTTTCTCCCTGTCCATTTGAACCACCTGACACTTCTTCTTTCATATCCTTTTTCAACGCCCAATGTGTTGAACCAAGTTTACCCTTAACTTTACACCACATTTCAATTTCCATTCTCTTACCTTCCTTCCCCTAGCCCCCCAGTATTTTCTATTGCATGATCTGTGAGCTTTTCAGGAAGGAACTATGCTACTTCCACATTCTGCACAGCCTGTGTTAAACTACTGACTATAAATAAGTTCTAAGTAGAAGAAGTATTTGTATTGGAATGTGGCCTGTCTCTCTTTCTAGGGTGAGTAAAACTGTGAGGAATTGGCTACAGTGTTGATACTAGAACTGGGAACACTCAGATTCAAACCACCATTTAGCTATGAAGCTCATTGCCTGATCTTGGGGCAGTCACCATCTTTAAGTTTAACTTACCTCACAGGGTTGCTGTGAAGATAAAGTGGAGAAAGGAAGATCCGTGTATGCTGCTTTGAGCTCCTTAGAAGAAGGGTGGGATAAAAAAATGAGAAAGTGGACTGGTTCTCAGTCTGTGGGTTAGTGTCATTTTGAGACTCCTAGATTGGGTTGTGGTTGCTTAGAGTAATATATTGCTGCTGAAAGACAAGCAATGAAAGAAAGATTCTTGTCTTGTACTTCAGATAGGACAACATCCTAGTATATTTTAAGGATCTAGGTATACTTCCTGCTGGTGCTGTTTGTCAGGAGAGAGAAAGAGAGCAAATTTGTCCCCTTTTGCTTTGTGGATTCGTGATTGTATTCTTAGAACTTTCTCCCAGAACATCTGAGAGATGACTCTTCTTTACATTTTTCAAGTTGTTTAGGCTTTTGACCGTGGGTTGCATATAACACAGCTTCTGTACACACCTAATTGTTAATTCCATAGTGCACAGCAGTACCACACTTTTGCACATTTTTGTTTGCAAGCGTTCAGACTTTTGTTCCTAGACTAAAATTTCTCAGCCGTCTGAACTTCTCAAACCAGTATCGTCATTTTTCCATTAGAATACATAGAATTAATGTTTTAATTTTAAAATGGTTTTTCAGGGTCCAGCAATTGATCAGGCTGCTATTTTTGCTCAACAAGTCCGGTCATCATCTCAGCTTCCACAATACCCAGGGCTACAGCAGGCACAGGTAAAGAACTCTTCTTAAGGATTGATTCCATATGGGATTGGGAGGACTGGTGCTGAAAATACAGCTTAAGACACCTGAGATCTAGGTTAGTGGTTTACAAGTAGCTTTAAGATAGCTTATAATCATGCAAAAATACCCTTAATCCTCATCTTCTTGGAGAGGAGTGACAAGTGGAGTGCCTTAAAGATCTGTCCTGGGACCTGTTTGAACATGAGTCAGCAGTGTGATGTGGTTGCTAAAAAGGCAAATGCAATTTTGGGCTGTATCAACAGAAGTATAGTGTTCAGATCATGCGAAGTGATGGTACCATTTTACTCTGCTCTGGTTAGACTTCACCTAGAGTATTGTGTTCAGTTTTGGGCACTGCAGTTTAAGAAGGATATAGACAAGCTGGAACATGTCCACAGGAGAGCAACAAAGATGGTGAGGGGTCTGGAGACCAAGTCCTATGAGGAAAGGTTGAAGGAGCTGGGTATGTTTAGCCTGGACCGGAGATGACTAAGAGGTGATATGATAACCATCTTCAAGTACTGAAGGGCTGTCATTTAGAGGATGGTAAAGACTTGTTTTCTGTTGACCCAGAAGGTCGGACCAGAACCAACAGGTTGAAATTAAATCAGAAGAGTTTTCTGCTAAACATTAGGAAGAACTTCCTGACAGAGTGTTTCCTCAGTGGAACAGGATTCCTTGGGAGGTGGTGGGCTCTCCTTCTTTGGAGGTTTTCAAACAGAGGCTAGATGGCCATCTGACAGCAATGTGCATTCTGTCAGATCATGAGAGAAAGGGAAGGAAGAGTTGCCTCAGTGCTTAGTTCTTGCGACTCTTTCTTACCTTCCCAGGGAAATGCTGATTGCCACTTTGGGGTCAGGAAACGATTTTTCTCCAGGCCGCTTTGGCCTGGTATCCTGGAGGTTTTTTGTCATCTTCTTGGTGTGGAACAGCGGTCACTGCGCATGTGGAGGGGGAGGTATTTGTGAATTTCCTGCCTTGTGCAGGGGGTTGGACTAGATGACCCTGGAGATCCCTTCCAGCTCTATGATTCTATGATTCTGATTCCAAAATCTCATATCAGCACAATTTCATCATTAAGGGCTGATTCACATCTGATGGCAGCCTTCATGTAAACTCAGATAGGCAGCAACAACATTGAGGTGTTATTTGTGTGAATCGATGCCTCTGCATGAAAGCTGTGTTTTGTGCTCTTGTGGTGGCTCATAGCGTTCTCACAGTCATAGATATCATACACTGTGTTGAGGCCTGCATGCACTAGCCTGGAGTTTTCAGAGCTACAGAGCACCAAACTAGACATTTGGGTTTTTAAAAAGTTGGTCTGGGTTCCTCACAGCCACACAGCAGATGCAAGGAATGGCTTTTTAAAAATAAAGGAGAACCCAAAAGGCTTGGAAGGGGAGGGGCTCTGGCTCAGCAGTAGAGCATCTGCTTGGCATGCATTTAGTCCCCACCCAGCATGTCCAGTTAAAAGGACCAGGCAGTAGGTGATGTGAAAGGCCTTTGCCAAGACCCTGGAGAGCCTCTGCCAGTCTGAGTAGACAGTACTGACCTTAATGGAACAATGGTCTGATTCAGTATAGGGCAGCTTCATGTGTGTTCAAAGTCACTGCTGGGAAAAGATGGGCTCGTGCCTCCCCCCAACCCCCAACCCCATTTTCCTGTAAGGAAAAAAGCACTTATTTCCCTGTTTTTCTTGCTCAACATGGAATAGTCTGTTCATGCGGAGGAGCCCCCCAGAGAGCTGTTTCACCACAGAGAAAACAGCTTGAGGGATGATAGGAGCTTCCCCCCCCCAACAGCGGCATTGTGAGCCCATTTGGAATTTCCTTTGGTTTTTAAAACGCTGTACCCTGCAGCTGTTGTCTGGCTGTGGGGAAGTTATAGGGAACCAGGACACAACTGTTTAAAAACCTGAACATCTACTTTGGCCCAGAGTAAGATGCCCATAAAGTTCCATTACTTCTGTATGGCCCAGCCTCTCTGAGTTCTGCTCCAACAAAAGTAGTATTTGTCTAATGTCCATAAATGGTGTGCCTGATTAATGAATAAAAAACTCTGGCTAGAAATGGCTGTCTTTATAGCTGCCAGTTGAGCCTAATTTTCTTTATTAGATTCAGTTGGCAGCCATAAAGAAATGTAAACACCCAATTTAAAATATGGGGATTTTAAAAAGTTTTTGGATGGTGTTTTGGAACAACAATGCAGCTTAAGAACTTACAGATCATTCATTCCTTTTGTCATCTTGCTTTTATTAAAGCAGTGATAATTTTTTTAAAAGCACAGCAATTGAAATAACTTTTATCTTGGATTGTTTTCCATGCAGACTATTCCTCATGGCTATACAATGTATAGTACTCAGATGTCATTGCAACCACAACAGCCTGGGGG
Source organism: Gekko gecko (assembly GCA_029375565.1). Lineage (NCBI taxonomy): Eukaryota > Metazoa > Chordata > Lepidosauria > Squamata > Gekkonidae > Gekko > Gekko gecko. The sequence continues at coordinate 114,211,675 of JAPDNY010000008.1, forward strand.
TATAGTTCTTTCACCTACCTACAATCCCAGGGCATATCAAGCAGCTCATTCGAATCCAGTTTTGATGGAAAGGCTAAGGCAGATGCAACAGCAGCCAAGTGGATACATCCAACAGCAAGCAGCTGCCTATCTTCAACCTTTAACAGGCAATCAGCGGTGAGGCACTTTCCAACATTTAGCTGCCTTGATTTATGCACCTTTTTGAAAGACAGCTTTAGAATGCAAGCCACGTTAATGAACTGCAGTCTCTCATTACAACCAAATTTGGTTTGCACTCTCTCTGCAAATCAGGATTGCAAACCATGGCATGCAAAGCAACTGCAGACTATAGTTTGACAGTCTGATCATAATACCAAGCTGTGGGTTGGAGCATTTACACAGACAGTACAATATCTGCCCATAGAGCATGGCGTTCTTGCTTCCCTTCTCTCATGGTAGCCTGGGCTCTGTGGGTAGAGATTTTTCCATCTATGGGAAATACTCTATCAGATCCAAGCCAATGGTTTGTGCTAAGCTGGAAGTTGTTAATTGAGTGTGAGAGCAGGGAAGGAGCCAGATGAGCATGGAGGTCATTCTGGGCCCCAGGGGCCTAGGCAAAGAATTAACATGGAGACTGGGAGAGTAAAGTGGCCATAGCTTTATTGGTTACACCATAGAAGCATTGGCACAGCATAGGGCGGATCCTCAATGGGGTGGCCCACCTGCTGCCTGATGGACCCTGTACCCTTAGCCATCCTGCTAGGGTGCTACCATGTAGGGGCAAACCCCAGGGAGCTCTATGGGTACTGGCCACTGCATGGTTCCCTTGCTACCTGGTGGTGAGAGCCCCACTGATAGCCCCTGAATTGGGCATGCTGCTGAAACTGGCTCTGCTCCAAGACCCCTTAAGACAGTCCCAGAACTGTGGGACGCAGGCACACAGGCACTGCTTCCCTAACCAAAAGGATCTGTCCAAACCACCCAAAGCTGTGACAGTCCCAGCTGCCATCACGGGAGATCCAGCTCCCCAACCTAGCTACGCAGTCCAAGGCTTTGCAAGCCACATGGACGCTCTGCCAGCTTCCTTAAAGCCCCAGTACCACAAAAGTGGCAACGGAGTAAGTCCTGGCCACATCTTTCTGTAGCTCCAAACTATGATGTGGTTTTTCACATCTGAACCATGGCATCTTGTTACATTTGCTGCTGCTTACTATTCCTTACTGTTTGTTTGTTTTCAATGAGATGTCACCTTTTTGGCCTGATTTAAGGAGACAGGTCACAGCTGTGTGCTTTTGAAAAATCCAGGGCATTTCAGTTCTTCACCAGTGCCGGCCCAAGATTTGCACTTTTAGGATGCAATTGGTTAAAAACTGTTTTTCTACAACTCCCAGACTTTTCAACTAGATTTGTGATGAATGCTGGATTGTGTGTACTTTCTTATGTCCTAGTATTTTAACTAATGAAATCTGTTAATCAAATTACTACAATTGGTTCAGTTTAACAGAATACGAGCTTGTGACTTACAACTCTCATTTTCTAAATGAGGAGTCGTCCTCCAGAGGGAAGAGTGCAAAGGTCCGGCAACAAAACAAGATTTCTCACTTAGTGGAGGATCCAGCCCATAATTTTTCAGAGTGTTTTATTCTTCAGAGCATCTTTCTGAAGTTGTAATAGTTATTAAAACCTTCAGCCTGCATATAACATTTCCATATTTCCTTAAAATATCCCTGAGGTAATAGGGACCAGACATGGAGCAGTCTTGGCTGTCTTTATGTTCCAGATGTTACATTTCTATGATCATGAAAACATTCTATTTCTTAAGCAAATATCTAAATAACAAGATGAAGCCAATGGAATAACAAGACATAACTCACAGAATTGTCAAAAGGACCAAAATTATAATTGGGCAGTGTTAAATTCTCTTCCTGTCTTCATTTATTTTATATTAATCTCAAAGTGGTCAAATTGATTAAAGACATAGACTTTACTGAAGAACATCCTATGAATTACAATATTGGTCCACTGGGTCAGTTCAGAGATACATCATGCCTAGATTCTACTGTTCTTATTATAGCAGTTCAAGAAGCAGTGCTTATGGCTAGGTACTATCTTGCAAAGCACGTCTCTGCAATGAGTCTCTTGCCTGCTGTGATAAAGCATACACTGAACCCTTTTTCAGACCATTATACATCTGACTTTTTTGTTGGATAAGGGGTATGTGTGCATGCAGAGCTTTCTTCCCCTCTTAAACAATTGGATGATGTTGTTGTTTTAGTCTTTGAAAAGGGCTCCATGTGCAGCTCCATGTATATAACCCTAGCTCTTGAATCTGTATGCAGGATTTCTTTGTGCATGCCATTCCAGTTCATGAAAAGTCAAGTAAAGAAACCTTAACATGTTTAGCTTCATTTGAGTTCTTGGCTGGCTCTGGCCCTACTAAAGACCATAGCAAAGTCCCCCTGAAAGCAGTGGAATAACTGGAGGTTGACTTGTGGCCAGTTTGTTTGCCTTTTTAGACAGTTTAATTTGCATTGGTAATCTTTCTCTTATACTGATTTGCATACTGAAAAGATCAAAAGATCAAAATGCTGCAGATATGAAGCCAACGGAATTTAGCACAAAAAAGGATACTTAATTTATTAGTTTTCTATCTTTATTATTTCCAGCCGTATGCACTCATTTTCCATTCAGTTGCTGTGATCCTAGGCAGATTCTAGTATGGAAGTCTTGAAAATTAAACTTGCAGATTTTCATCTATTTTCCCAGCTATAAATCGATATATAATTAATTCCTTTCTTGCAGATTGAGTCACCAGCCTTTGCCGCAGAACCCCTTAGTTGGAGGAGCACTTGATGCTATACCAGCCACGGCTTCCCACCCAAACCTTAATCCAGTTCAGATGCCTCAGGAACAGATGAGACAGAGACAACAACAAATTCGACAGCAGCGACTCCTTCAGGTTTGGGTCTTCTTTATTTCCTGTGTCAAGGAATGAATCGCTTGCATTCTTCCTGCAATTTCTGCGGACAGAAGTATTTCCATCTGAGGGAGTGTGACTTTACCATCTCCTTCCTCCTGCTGAGTTTCAAAACCCACCCCCACTCTGAAATGCTGTTCTGTGGAAATGGGCCCCCCATAAATAGCTTGGAGGAGAACTGGAAGTCTTCCATGCAAAGAAGGAATCAGTGAAAAATGCCCCCAACTCCACTTGTGCGGTAGGCAGGATCCAACCCAATATGAATATATAGCTAGGTTAACAAAATATAGATACAGAACGCTTCATAGCTACAACTGGTATTTCAGACAGTGGGTAAGATGGAATAATACATTATTTTGAACATATAACCTTATAGTGTGTCAGGCCATTAGGTCTTGCTACCCAACCCATGGCAGAGTGAGGATTTGAACCTGGGTCTCCCAGATTTCATTCTGGCACTGTAACCCCTCTAGCGCTCATAATGCAGGTAGGTAGTAATTAGTAGCACTGTAGTCATGATGGCGATGTTCTCTCAGTTGCAGCAACAGCAGCAGCAAAGTCAGCAACAGGCTCTTGGTCTCCAAGCAATGCAGCCTCAGCAACCTTTGGTAAGCAAATGTTTAACAATGTGCTTAAAACATTCCTAGCCTATCCCTCAGTATTAACCTGTCCTACTTGATTCTCAGGTTGGCTTGCAAAAATTCATAAAATCCAAAATGGCAATAAAAACTGTGGTTCACAATTAGAAAGAACAAGTGGAGACCCGCAAGAAACTTGCGGGATGGTCATCCCATTCCTCACACCTTTGCTTCCTCCCCTCTACCCTTACCTATCTCACACTCTTTCTCCCTTCTGGGGGTGGAGCCATAGACTCAACCCTCCAAAGCAGCCATTTTATCCAGGGGGACTGATCTCTGTCACCCGGACAACAGTTGTAATTCTGGGTGATCTCCAGCCCTCACCCAGAGGCTGGCAATGGTAGTTCTCATGGAGGAAATGGCTGGTTTGGAGGGTGGAGTCTATGACATTATACTGGTCTGAAGTTCCTCCCCTCCTCAAACCCCACCATCCCCAGGATCCACCCCTTAAATGTCCAGGAGTTTCCCAATCCAGAGTTGGCAACCCTATTTCCTTCCCACCCAAAAGCCAACTTAACCTTTATCTGCCTTTATCTGTCTCCAGCTTTTTGTCTCCACCCCCCTCCCCCACAGCTTCTACCAAGGAAAATTATAGTCTTTCTCCACATTGGGGACCAAAGCAGCTTACATTATTCTCACCTCCTTTTTTTATCTGCACAACAACCCTGTGAGGTTGGTTAGGCTGAAAGTATGTGACTGGTCCAAAATCACCCAGTCAGCTTCCACCGCAATATGGGGATCTGAACCTGGGTCTTGCAGACCCTACTCTGAGGCTCTAACTGCTGCATCACTGCTGGCTTTCATAGGGTGGCTGCTGAACAGCAGCAAGCAGCCAGGCCAAGTTGAGTCATGCAAATTAGGTGGTATCAAGTCACCCAGAGGGTGCTGCCTAGGGATGCCAGCCTCCAGGTGGGATCTGGGGATCCCCTGGAATTACTGCTCAGCTCCAGACTACTGAGATAACTTCCCCTCGAGAAAATGGATGCTTTGTAGGGTGGACTCTAGGGCATTGTACCCCACTGAGGTCCCTGTCCTCCCCAGGCTCCATCCCCAAATCTCCAGGAGTTTCCAGACCTGGAGCTGGCAACCCCACTACCCCATCCCCTGCCAGTGCCTGGCAACCCTATACTGCTGCCAGGCCTAGGGTTGGCAACCTCCAAGTGGGGCCTGGAGAGTGAACTCCAGAGATCTGTGAACAACAGAGATCTGTCTCCCTGGAGAAAATGGCTGCTTTGGAGGGTGGATTCTGTGGCATGATACCCAGCTGAGGCCTCTCCCTTCCCCAAATCCTGCCCTCCTTGCACTCCACCCCAAAACCTCAAGGAATCCCCCAGCCTGGCCCAAGGCTTCCCCCTCCCCCTCCCTCCAAGGCCGAAAGAGGCCTGGAAAGAAAGGGCCCTTCCCCCACCCTTTGACTGACAGAGCCAGTCAGAAGCTTCCTCTCCCCCCTCCCCTCCAACGTTCTAATCTCTCACCGTTGCTGCCTGGAGTCAGGTCCCTGCAGAGGCCATTTCAAAAGGCTTTTGGGGGGGATTCAACCGTCCCTGAAGGGATTTCCTTACTTTTCAGATTTTTCTACAAACCCAGGAAGTCTACTGACTATGTAGGAAAAGCTGTTGGGGGACAGTGAGGCCCCTGTTGGAGGGAATAGGTATCCGCACAGAAAAAAAAAAGTCTGGGATTAGAATATAAGATAAACAACTATGGAAGCAGTCACAGCAAATCATATTTAGAGACCAGCATTTGATTGAGCAGTTAAACCATTTTTAAACAGCAGTTTCAAAACTGAATTACACACACACACACACAGCTTTACCTGGAGGCTTTTCCTGTTCAAGCAGAGATAGCTTGTCTCATCCTAGCCATTGATTTCTGGGATCTTAAAGAGCAAAACTGGGGCTAGTGTGAGAAGTTTCTTCATACGTATTTAAAAGTGGTTGGCTATGATGACCTTGCATTTGTCTCTAGCTCTGGTATATGACAGAAGCAGAGTGAAGCACCTACTGGAAACTTTCCAGTTTAGACTCGCTAACATAGTAAAATACATAAGTAGCAGATATTTGCAGTACTATACACTTTTTCTGCCTAGATTTGAGATGTATGATATCTTTGGAGAACAATTGGCAGCTGTGTGCCCTGTTTGAGTAGGAACGCCCTCTAGTGGCCAACACACCACAGAAATTCCAAAGGTCTTAACATGACCATTTAAATTAGATTTACAACTGGGCAACAAAACCCCTGGATTTGTATGCTGTAGAACTATATTTTCCCTGCCAATATATTAATCAAAGAGATATTACAAGTCTTTAACTATGAAAGGCCTCTATCCATATAATCACTGTGCTTGTAGCATAGGGGTCTGCAACCTTTTTGAGCCTGCAGGTTCTGTTGGAATTCTGACATAGGATGGTGGATGCCACGTCTGAGGCTCCTGATTAGGGTTTTCTGGGTTGGAAAATACCTGGAGATTTTGGGGAGAGGGTGAAATTTGAGGAGGGGAGGGACCTCAGCAGGGTATAATGGCGTAGAGTCTACCCTCCAAACCAGCCATTTCCCCCAGGGAACTTGGTCGTTTGGAGATCAGTTATAATCGCAGGAGATCTCCAGGTGCTGCCTGGAGGTTGGCAACCCTACCTTGATGCAGCAGAGTAATAGTGCTATATGTGTTGGGAATTTTCACAGGGGTTGAAGCAAGGCTGAGTTCTTCTTACACACATGCTTCATTTTCTGTTTAAAAATAGATTTTTACATGTGAATAAATATGTATAGATTGGTCTCATGATGTTTGATTTGCCCCAATACTTACTGTTGTTTAAAGAGTTTATGTATGTTAGTACCGAAATATGTGAGTCTGTTATTGCAAAAAATTTCCATAGATGGTTTATAGGAAGCTTTTAAAAATTCATTAGGTAAGAAATTCACAAATGGTGAAAAAGAGCTGCAGTAAAGAAAAATTCTAGTCTTCCCTGCCAGCTACCTTATTACTAGACATAAGATCTCAACTATGATAGCTAATCCACATAATGAGAACAGGGAATAGCAACAAAGTGGATTGTCGATGATAAATAAGGGTGAAATGTTCTGCTGGAACGCTATATTGTTTTGCTGGCATTCTGTTCCTGTTTCTTCCTGCGTGAAGCGATAAAAGAGGGGATGGTAGATGCCCAGAGGAAATACAAAACACAGTGGGGTTGGGGGTGGCTAAATTAGAGGAAGCCGAACACACATGAAGCTGCCTTATACTGAATCAGACCATTGGTCCATCAGGGTCAGTACTGTCTTCTTGGCAGCAGCTCTCCTGTATCTCAGGCAGAGGTCTTTCGCATCACCTACTGCCTGGTCCTTTTTAACTGGAGATTCAAAGAATCGAAGCTGAGGCCTTCTGTGTGCAAAACAGAGGCTCTTCCACTGAGCCACAGCCTTTTCCTGGTGACATGGATCAGAAATGCTGCAGTGGACAAGACTTCAGAAGCTCTTCTATCTTTCTAGGAAGACTGGAGGTTTGAGATAACTCTGTGGGTTCGGCCAGTTATCTGTCAACAACATATCTGCCAACAACATATCTGCCAAATTATGTATCAATTCAGTGTTTATGCATTTGATGGAATTCCACTACATGGCTTAATCAAAGGGTGTTTCATACAAACAAGCATTGCTTACACAGGGCTAGGGGGAAATGTACTGTTATTTATATTTGCAGTCATCAGTGTCCATTACCAGGCATTCAGTTGCACAACACAGATGACTGAAAAAAGGCAAACAGAAGTGAAGAAAAGTAACAGCCAATGGTATCCTTAATTGTGGTGGGACTGAAAAATCACAGGTCTTAATAAGGGAGCCCCAACACCTTTAACAAGGAGCAGTAGTCAAATTTAGGTAGATCATTGTATACTTCTAGCACTTTAACTGCTTGAAGTTCTCCAAGTTCCCTCTAAAGAATAACAAAGGTTTTGTTCAGTTCAATTCTTGGGAACTGCTAGCTCTTAAATTACCTAAAGTCCCACAGAAGACTTTGGAGGGGTACCCCAGGAGACCCCTATGGACACATACTGGCTGTTAAATGCGGGGGCTATATAGATGACAGGAAATGCAGCAGCCCATTGTTCACAGATGTGCTCTAAAAACCTCTTCTCCGAAAGCACTCAGTGAATTTCCACAGGTTTCATCTATTGAAGGGTTAAAAAGTAAAGTTCAGGTCCAGGAGTACCTTAAAGACCAACAAGACTTCCAGAGTATAAGCTGTCAAGAGTCACAGCTGCTTTTGCCCAATACAAGTAAGAAAAGGGTTAAATATCATTCATTGAATTTCCTCAGTAGCAAAAAGCTTCTAAATTTCACATTGAGTTATGAGATATCACATGTGCTTCTAGCAGACACAAGGGCAGATTCATCCATCTTCGGGAAACACTCCATTTATCGTCCTCTTCTCAGCAGCACGAATGCCAACTGCTGTAACATTATTTTGCTATTTGTCTTGTCCAGATTCACCGAAATGCCTGCCAGCTCTAATTGCCTGCATATTTAGGTAACTAGCTTTCAGTTAAAGTAATATTAAAACAAGTTTTAAATAGTCATAATTGCAGCATAGCATTATGGTAACATAAAATTCAAGTGAGAGGGCTGAAATTTATCTCCCACCTTTTTTCCATCACAGAACTCAGGGTAGCCTAAACAAACCTCTCAGTAAATCTCCCATCATGGCACTAACCAAACCCCATGTAGTGTTAATATGGTGGCTGAGTCAAATGCCCCAAAGTTCCAACAATAATGCTGTATACTTATGGCAGAAGCAAAAGATCAAAACTTCATTTCTGCTAACACTTATCGGCAAGAGAACACAGAGCCATTATAACAGCAAACATTACAGTGAAATGATATTATTTCAGACCAACAGAATATCATCTGTGCGAGGAAGCAAATATCAGGCTTCTGCAAGCAGGGCTATGTTAAATGACAGAGCACCCCTATGCAAGACCAAGGTACTCATCCATCTTCAAAGTGCTGGATCTTACCTACAAGGCCTTAAATGGTTTGGGGCCGGGGGGGGCACTCCTTCTATGTTTTCCAGCTGCTAGCTATGGAATGATCTTCCCCTTGAGACTTGCTTGGTGCCCACCCTGCAGAACAAATGTTTCTTTTAATTATGGGTTTTATGGGTTGTAATGATGGGTTGGTCTTTTAACATGATTTTTTTGTAGTCTGTGCCTAGTCTGAACTATTTTGAGACTTTGTTTTAAGCTGCTCAGTGTTTTACATTTTTTTTTAATGCTCTGGCTGTAGGGTTTACAACTCCCACTTGGATTTTGAGGGTGAGGCCTAGGAAGGGTGGGGTTTGGGAAGGGAAGTGACTTCAGTGACATATAATGCCACAGAGTCCACCCTCCAAATCAGCCATTTCCTCCTATCTGTTGTTTGGAGATGAGTTCTAATTCCAGGCAATCTTCAACCACCTCCTGAAGGTTGGCAACCTTATGTGGGTTTTAGGGAGTAACAGAATCTATGTTTTTATGTTTCTCAGAGATTCTTTGGACTCTCACAAGATTCCAGATGAGAAGTTGAAACAGGGGTGTCTGTTTCCCAATGCTGGCGATGCCAGTCAGAGAGAATGACTCAACTATCCAATTGTATAACAGACAACCTTAGTCTAACTAGTCCCCCTTTCTTATGGTTGCCAACCTCCAGCGAGTGTCTGGAGATCTGGGATTGCATCTAATCTCCAGATGAGAGAGATCAGTTAACCTGGAGAAAACAACTCCTTTGGAAGGTGAACTCTATGGCATTATAGCCCATTGAACTCCCTCCCTTCCCAAAACCCTGCCCTCCTCAGGCTCTCCAAATCTCCAGGTATTTGCCAACTTGGAGCTGGCAATCCTACGGTTTAGGGATGCTGGGAGAGACTATTTCCCACTAGCTTTATCAGCTGGCATGTTTCCCTCCATCATGATACCTAAACTATGTCCCAGAGTGTGGTTGGAAGGGTCCAGATGCAGCAGCCTTGCTGAAACTTAGCAGCCCTGGGTCTGTTGAGTGCCTGAATGGGAGACCTCCTGGGAACCCTTCATGCACCACCTTGAGTTCCACAATGAACATGTAGGAATGTTAAATAAATAAATAGGTTATCTGTCCAATTGACTTGATGGATTTCTGGCAGCAGCCTCTGAAGCAAGCCCTTGAGGTATGCCTCTGCTCCATTGCTCAGCTGTTTGTGTACTTACTAGCCTGGATCCTTAATTGCCCTTCTGTTTTTCCCTTTGCTGTTCAGAATGCCCTGCTGCATTAGGTTCAGAAGCACCTGTTGGTATTGCCCGTGACATCCTTAGTGATCAGCCACATACTACCCCCTTCCCCCAGGCTGCTTTATTCATAGGAGCTATGCACTCCCCAAGGCAACACTTCTCATAGCCTTTATAGCAAATAAACTCTAGCAAAGCTATCACTACTCTTCCAATATGAGCCTATGCATCTCCCCCCCCACACACCCTTTGGTCTGTATTCCCCCTTTCCAGTGTATATCTATGACCTAGAAATGCCTAAGGATGCTAGCCTGCAGGTGGGGCCTGGGGATCTCCTGGAATTACAGCTCATCTCCAGACTACAGAGATCAGTTTCCCTGGAGAAAATGGATGCTTTGGAGGGTGGACTCTATGGCATTGTACCCCACTGAAGCTCCTGTCCTCCCCAGGCTCCATCGCCAAATCTCCAAGAGTTTCCCAACCTGGAGCTGACAACATGACTTGCTCTCTGCTGGAGCCCAGGAGGGACCTGGCAACCCTAGCAATGCTTCTGCCATAAGGGAGGGCCTGCATACCTCTAGAGCAACTCGCCCAACCCCTTTTGGGGAGGAAGGAATGTTGTGCTGCTATCCTGAGATGGACTAACACTCTGATACTTCTGACTTTAGTATTGCTTTTTACTTAAATTTATACTCCACCTTCCTCCCCAATGAAGACCCAAAATAGTGTACAAACATTCTCCCCTTCTCCATTTTATCCTCACAACAACTCTGTGAGGTAGGTTAGGCTGAACGTGTGTGACTGGGCCAAGGTCACCCAGAAAGCTTCCATGGTTGAGTGGGGGATTCAGACCTAGATCTTACAGAATCCTAGTCAGACAGACTAAACTTTATATCACACTGGCTCACAGTAAAAAGCCAGGAAATTTGCTGTTGTTGTTGTTGTTCATGGGCAAAGATCCTGAAAATATTTGAGCCCTTTTCAGTTGTTACATTTGACCACACATACAGGGTTCTGGAACATATGTGCCAAAGCTGGAATATGTATACGGTGCCCCTCACAGACAAAATGGCAATTGTGTGAAGCATGTTCTCCCTGCACTTGTAGGTAAATGTAATGACTAATCAGGGGGAATATTGTGAGGGCAGCTAAAATGCATATTTTGGAAGATTAATTGATTCATTCTGAATAGAGAATGTGGGCAAACCAAGACTCTGTATTCTGCATGTGTTCTGGTCTGAAGAGACAGATTTACTCAACTTGTTTTTTTGGAATGTCATAAAACAATAAAACAGCATTTTCCCATTAAGTTATCATATAATCGTCTCTGCTGGTTTACCCCCAATTGAAAATGCAGTTCTGAAGATACAAAGAAAAATGGTTAAGTCTCAGTATGATAAATAGTGCCTTATAAAAGAAACATATGGGAGAGAGATGTTTTGACCTGTTTTTCCATCTCTTGCCAATGCAGGACTGTCAACATATCTTTTAAAAATCAACATTTGGCAGGTTTCTCATAGTAAATAGGCTCAAATCTACTTCATGTCACGATCCTGAATTTATTGTTGATTTTTAAAAAACATCCATTACTAATCACACTGACAAAACATATGCAAAGTCAAATTCTAGTTCAGTCTTTCCGGAAAAAAGTATCATGTAGGTCAAAAGGCTTGCATTGCAAAAGTAATATAAGGGGCTTTCTGGAAGTAAGGGTGAGCCTTTCCACTTAGACCCTCACAGCTGTGTTTATTTCCACATCTTCAAGACTAAATGTAGTGAAGCAAAAGCCCCCTTTGGCAAGGATATGTGGATTTCCCCCAGTTAGAATTTTATCACAAAATCCACAAACCCATTCAAAGCCTTTAGATTTCCATGGAATAATCTGTCTGGCCCTTCAAATTCAGGTTGGCCTGCTTTGCATAGGAAGTCAACAATTTTCACGACTGACCATGAATGAAGTGCACGTGCTTAAGAACATCGAAAGTCTACATTATATCCCTTATCAAGAGAGACACTTCCGTGTTTGCCCATTTTATGCATAGTTGGTCTACACAGAGATGACTACACAGAGATGCTCAGACAAAATCCAGAGGAAAGGAACCCATTTTACCATATTATTTTAAAGCCCATAGGTTAGCAATATTATTTGCATTTTCCATGCCATTCCTTTAAGGTTTCCTTACATGCTGCACTGGAAGTACTGCTACCTTCACATGGTTTAGATTCTTTTTCACCTTTGTTGCATGGAGGTCTCACAAGCTGCCAGCCATTGATCATTTCTTTGAGAAAGCTCAGTTGAAAGGAATTTGTTCGAATGTATGGAAAATATTATTAGCTGGACTAGAACTAGAATGTAGGCCTCAACTCCCCAGGAAGCATTCTACTTAATCCAAACTGCTATAAGCACATGAAAGAACAATTCCAAAGGGACCCATTATCCTCAGAGTGAACATAGGAAGATGATTCTGAGACTAGATTTTGATCATTTTTGTGTGGAATGAAATGGAGTGAAGTTTGACGTGACCTCCTTGTCCTAGCACCTCCCCATACATGTGCTGCTTCATGCTAGCATTATCCAGATGGGCAGCTTAGCTACAGGTATATTGTATTTGTATCAGATTTGCAGATATACTTTACATAGAAAGCCTACCATTGTAATTAGGGAGACAGTTTTCATCTGGAAAAGTGAATAGAAGTATAATAATTAAATGAATACTTATGATTATCCTAGCGTACCTTTAGTGCGCATTATGTTGAATGCTCATTTATCCTCCTAGAATCATTGTGACAGTGTATCCCATTTTTTAAAAAAGTGGGTGAAGACAGAATGCCTTGTCTGAGGTCATGGCCATCTAATAATATTGAGGGCAATTCAGCACAGCTGATGGCACTGGGATGAGGTTGATGGCAATTTGTTACAGCTGCTGTGAGCTACAGGGTTTGTATAGGCTGCAAGCGATTCAGTTGGGCAGCACCATTACTTTAAAAGGAGAGTAGACATGCATGGAGGATGGGGCTACCAAAGACTATTAGTCACAGTGGTCATGAGTCATAATGGATAACTGCTTCCTCCAGGCAGCTGGATGCTGTTGCAGTTATCCTGCTTATAGGCTTCCTAGAGACAGCTGGTTGGCCACTGAGTGAACAGAACGATGGACTAGATGGGCCTGTGGTCTGATCCAGCATGACTCTTCTTATGTTCTCTATTCTAGTGATGAACAAGATCTACTGAAGTCATATCTCCAAGCAGGGCGACTCCAGGAGTCTGGGCGGCCTAGGCAGGACAGCCTGGGGCGCCCCCCCACCGGGATGCCAACCTCCCGGTGGGGCCTGGAGACCAGGGGTGGTGGCGGAGCACCGGCTTTCCTGGAGGCTCCGCAGCTGTGGTGCCCCTAGGAAAGCCAAGGAAGGGGGCGGGAGGGCTAGCCCCTGCCCCCTCCCTCCCAGCACTGGCATTCCTGGAGGCTCTGCAGCTGCGGGGCGCCCAAGCAAGCCAGGGAAGAGGCGGGGGGCTTTTCGGGGGGGACGCCTTTTGGCGCCCCTGCGGCCGGTGCGCTCTAGGTGAGCGCCTAGCTCGCCTAGTGGGTGAGCTGGCCCTGTCTCCAAGTCTAAACACTATTCTAATGGGACCACACTGGATTGACCCCCCACCACCACCACACAAAGTTATAATCATAAGTATCAGTGTGCAAGGGAAGGGACAAAAATGACCATGCCTTCTCTCCCAGCTTTCCTAAGTGGCATCTTTCTGCTCATGACTGCAAAACAATATTACTGAGGCTGTGAAGTATAGCAGTGTTTTGCTAATTTCTTTTGATGTTGACTGTTGCAGTTCCCAAGGCAAGGCTTGCAACAGACACAACAGCAACAACAGACAGCTGCTCTCGTCAGACAACTCCAAAAACAGCTGTCAAGTAAGTATGCAGCTTTTTATGTCTCCACAGCTGACCTTTTACATCTTCTGGACACATTTCTGACACGTCATTTCCTTGATAGAATAAATCTGGTCCTAGGCAGTTCTGACAACACAGTAAATGACTTTTTTTTAAGCAATAAAACTTGTAAATTACCACACACATGCACATGTGCTTAGCAGGGCTGGACAGAGTATCTGCCAGTGTTTCTGTTGATTTGCTGTCAAGTTGCACAGCTCTTACCTGGAATACCCAAATGGTTGAGTAAACCAGTTTATCTGTCAATTGTGAGGATGATGACAAATTGGGTAGAGACTATGGTTGAATCTGCATTTGCATTTTTAAATCAGTTTCGTGCTTCTGTGATGCTGTCTTTCTCTATTTTGACGGCATCACAGCAGCACGAAACTGATTTAAAAATGCAAATTCCTTGGGAAAGCTATGGCAGTTAAGCCAGATGCTTGTAAGCTATCTAAATAATGTGTGCATTTAATGAATGACTGTAGAACTTTGATCCATGCAGCCAAGTGTACCTCACCACCATTGCTGAATGGTGGCCTATCAGGACCTTGATAAGCTGCTGCCTTCTGCTGGCAGCCTAGGACTGCAAAAACTGGCAACGACTGTCAAGCACCTGGTGGTGCTGGTGGAAAGTGCCATCAAGTCACAGCTGATGTATCGAGACCCCATAGGGTTTTCAAGGCAAGAGACATTCACAGGTGGTTTGCCATTACCTGCCTCTGCATCATGATCCTGGTATTCCTTGGAGGTTTCCCAAATACCAACCAGGGCTGACCCTGCTTAGCTTTCAAGATCCGACAAGATCGGGTTAGCCTGGGCTATCCAGGTCAGGGCATCAAGCATTTAGCATGCCACAATACATAGCTGGTTGGTTGTGACTAATTTTGTGGGTCACAAGTTTAGCAGGCTGTGATTACTGTAATTTCACTGCAGCTGTGCTGTCCAGGGATCCACAGGTAACAATTCCCTTAGAGGAGTTGTAATATAGAATTGGGGTGAGCAGTGTAGTAGCCAGGTTTGAAAATGATTTCAAAGTAGTCAGATGGTGAAAACCAAGGAAGGCTCTGAAGCAACAGGAGAATCTTTCTACATTTGTGAACAACCACGTGGCAAATAAGTTCAAGATGATGCATGCTGGAACAAAAATATCCAAACTTTAAACACATATTGATTGGTTCCGAACTGGCTGAGTCTGAGAGATTGAGCTTTCAGCCTAAGATCTTTTTCAATGTCAGCTCAGTGTATGTAGTGGTGAAAAGGGCAAATCCTGTGCTGGGGTTATCAGGACTGAAAATAAAATAGCCACTATTGTAATACCCTTAAATAGAGCAATCATGCAACCTCATTTGAATACTGTATATAGTTCTGGTCACCATATCTTAAAACAGATATTGCACTGCTGGAAAAAAGTACAGATGAGGGCAATCAAGATGATAAAATTATTGGAACACCATTCCTATGGTGAAAGGTGGAAGAATCTGAGACTTTTTAGTCTGGAAAACAGATGGCCAAGCAGAAACCTGATAGAGGTTTATGAAATTATGCATGGGGTTGAGAAAGTGGATAGAGAAAGCTTTTTTTATCTTTCTCCCACAATAATAAAACTGGGGGGGGGCACCCAGTGAAGTCAGTGGTCAAGAGGCTCCAGACAGATAAAAGTAATTTTTAAAAAATTCAATGAGTAATTAGACGGTGGAATTCAATGCCAGTGATCACAGTGATGGCCATGAGCATAGATGACTTTAATAGCAGGTTAAATAGATTCATGGGGGACAGGTCCATCAGTTGCTACTAGCCATGATAAGTTAACGGAACCTCCATGTCCCGAGGCAGCAAACCTCTGAATACTAGTGCTGAGGGAACATCTGGGGAAGGCCTTGGCCTCTATGCCCTATTTGTTGGCTCTCCAGGGAAACTGATTGGGCTGGTGTTTGAAACAATATGCAATACTAGATGGACTGTTGGTCTCATCCAGCAGGGTTGTTCTTATATGTTATGTTGCTATGTTAGGGTGAAGACAGATGTGTATGAAGCATGAGTGGATAGCCTACTCTAGATATGTACTCACCCTTTTTTAGACAGATGGACAGACTTCCACACTGAATCAAGTTCAGGAACACTTTTTTGTTCCTGTTTCTAGGAGAAGCCAGCTCTATTGATTGGATGGTCCTTGTTCCAGTCACAAAGCAGCCTTCCTCCTGTCTTGCCATCTGGCTAAGCAGAATGTTGCCTGATTGGCCTTTGTAGTAATCAGAGTGGTTTTAAAGGTCTAAGTGGGTAGCTATTCAGGGAGTCTGACTAGAAAAAAGAAGGCTAAAATTCTGGGGGGAGAACTGAAAATCCATGCAAAAGCTGGAGGATGTAAGGATGTGGTGGGAAGGGTGAGTGCAAAGAGAGTCCGCATGCAGCAGAAGCAGCCTCTATTTGCCTTCTCTCTAAGCATGTTTACTTGGAAGTAAGTTTAGTTTGAAGTGAGCCCTCTTCCTCATCCTCTTTACTAGGAAAATAAGTCTTGTTGACTTCAGCAGTCTGAGTTTCAGTCTTTGTGAATAGCACATCTAAATGTATTTTTTCCTTGCTTCCTAGGTAACCAGCCACAACAAAGTGTGAACCCATATGGTCACCCTTCACACTTCTGAATCTGGAAGATTGGAGCAAGACAAAGTGTTTGCACTGAAATATAGGAAACACAGAACTTGCACTGAAGAATTGGAAACAGTTATTATTAGAATTCCCCCCCCCCTTTTTTTGTGCTGCAGCTGATGTGACTGTCAGAAATAGGTGATTTTTTTTTCTTTGCGTATAATGATTTTAAACATATGGATTATGTGGGCCTATATGAAGAACACTGTTGCTGCAGAATTTATAGATTTGGTGCTTTTAGGGTATTAACACTTTTTTTTTCAAGAGGATTAAAAATCCTGACTTTCTTTTTGAGGGAAACAATGTTGTTTTTGTTCCTTCTTAAAAACTGCACTGGACCAAACTAACTAGGAAGGCACTTCCTTTTTGTTTTTTTTTTGCATAAATGCTGATTTTTCCCCCACCTTTTAGTATTTGGTCAACTGTATATTGATTTCCAGTATGTTAATTTTGATCCTGTTTGTAGCTTTCTTAAGCACTTTATAAAATTATTTGTTTCATACGTCCTGATTTCCATCCCCTTGATTTCCTGATGGTAATAAAGTTCCAGAAGGTGGATCTGTACTTGTATTTATAAAGTTTCTGTGAAAATACCACAGTTTAACAATAACATTTGCTAGATTTTCTTTTCAATGCAGATTTCAGCAACATGAGCTGAAGGGTCAAAACAAGAAATCAAAACCCAAATAACTATGGACTTTGCTCAGAGGGGCATTATATGCCCCAAGAAAAATCACAACAGTTGGGCTAATTACAGGTTGCAATTCTGCACTATGATATCCATTCATAAGTCTTACTGAAGCCACAGGAACAGAGTTCTGGTATTCATATGCAGAATGCAGTGGGTGTGCTGATAGACCACTGCAAGTAGGGCTCACATTTTTGATCCACGTTAAAAGAATACACCCTGCAAGTAAAAAACTAGCAAAATCAGGGAGCAGGCAGGGCTGGACTTTTTATACTAGTGTACTAATTATTTTTTCTTGTAGAGAATTTTTTTTTGTACAGAGCAGTCAAAATGCCATCCCATACCTGCAACTTGAACTGGTACACATATGCCCTCTTGTATACAATGAGCAACCTAGCCTTCTAGTTGACAGTCAGTTCAGTGTGGTATACTGGCTAGACTAGCGGACTAGGGTCTAGTAGACCTATGTTCAAATCCCCACTCTGCCATGGAAGCTTGCTGTCAGCATCACCTACCTCACAGGGTTGTTGTGATGATAAAATGAAGGAGCAGAGAATAATATGAGCCACTCTGGGTCCACATCAGGGAGACAGATGGAGTATAAATGAAGTGGATGAAATAAATAGAGACTAGAGCCCCTAAAGACAGGTTTTTGTTCTGTTTCTCTTAATTGTATTAAACTACATGAACACAGACCATCCACAGAATGTAACAGAAGTTAAGGTGGCTTTTTAAAAAAAATTACCAGGTGTGTGTCTTTTCCAAAATAATTTCAGAAAAGTGTTGTTTTTTTAAAAAAAGTTTTCTGTAATGATTTCGTAATGCAGGTGAAACAAGTGTTTTCTGAAACACTTTAGGTTTAATCCTTTGGCATGACTCTTAGCAATGGACCTCAGAGAAATTGACGTAGCTCTCATAAACAGCATGTTAGGGGCTGAACCTGTGACTCAGCTGTACCACTTCAGAGAGCAGGTGAGTTCTCATGTGATTGAAAGATATCCCTGGATATAGAAAAGAAGTAAGTTAGAACTAAGCAGCACTCCTGGCTGGGCTAGGTAGTGCTTGTTTGCCATGTGAGTCCTCTTACCTAAAATCTGATGGCTGATTCATGTTACAAAAGTCTCATGTTGCCCTGAGGACTTTCAGTCATGTGTGTGCTGGCAGTTCCATGCTGGAAACCTAGTTTGCAGGTGTGGAGAGGCCAGACTCAGGTAGGGACTGTAGTATTCTGTGTGTGTGGGGGGGAAATACAAGCATTTAATCTGCATCATTTGCCCAATCTCAGATAGCCCTTGGAAGCTACCGTTTGCCTGTTGGGGAAAGGTACATGTACTGATTGGTCAATGGTTTCCCCAAACAGAAGCTCCTTGGAGTCATTTAATGTCTGGGAAGGGTTAAGCCCCCTCTCCCTGCACATCACAGTCCCAGTGTGGACAGAGTGTGCTTGTGGTTGACATTCCCGTAAACAGTTGACGTGTCTCCTGTGAGGCCACCATGTGAATTGGCCCCAATGTCATATCATCCAGATACCAGTCGCCACCTTATCTGGTGTTTGTGAGAAATTGACAATAGTTTTCTAGTCACAGAGACAATAGTTACTCCTTGTTTCGTACAATGGCTAAGTTTAAACTTTTTTTAGTTGTGTAAATATTGCTGTATTTATAAATTTGCTGTAAAGCACAAGTAAATTATTAATTAAATTTATTATTATGGAAGACAGAATATTTTAACCTTGTGCAGTGATACTTGCTCATATTTGAGGAACCAAAACCACTACTGTTTTGTGAAATTTTGAGTATTCTGTGCTATGTTTTTAGAATTAGATGCACAAATTTTGAATGTGAATTGTGTAGGGCATTTAGAGATACTTGGGACTATTTTGCCATGTTTCTGTATGAACTTTTCATTTACCTTGTGATAAGATTACAGTAAGGCTTACTGTGAATAAACAGTCTCTACAAAAAAACCTCTAGTCAATTATGTAAAATAAAATAATTTCCATTGTATTACCATCCAATGCAATTTTATATTCTTGTAGGATGTCAGAGTCTTTATTGTGATATTTTTGTGAATTGCTGCATATGTTTATACAAAACCCTTGGGGACAAACTGAAAATATGACATTCTGAATTACTTGTCAAGGTTATTATATATTCAAAATTACATTCCCTTGATATCTGTAAGCAACACTATTTTCACTGGCAGTAGACTTTTCAAATTCTTAACAAGTTATTAAGAGCGGTAAGATAAAAGTGTGCCATTGAGTTGCAACCCGTTCATGGAGACTGCCATAAAGTTCTATCTCATGGAGTTTCAAGGCAAGAGATGAGCAGAGCAGGTTTGCTGCTGTGTTCCTCTGCATAGCAGGCCTGGTCTTCCTTGGTGGTCTTCCATCCAAGTATCATCCAAGCTCTGATTAAATCAGGCTAGTCTGTAAATATATTTTAACATACCTGGTAGTGTTTATGCATGAATTTCAGCTGTCTGTGAGGCCTGTGAGTAAAGGCAGAAAAGAACTACTTATATTTACTCACAGTTGCATGTTTTTCCAATGATTGTATAATATGAGATAGATCAAGATGGGTAGCCATGTTAGTCTGTCTGTAGCAGTAGAAAAGAGTCCAGTAGCACTAGGCTAACAAAATTTGTGGCTGGGGTCGGAACTTCTTTGAGATACTAGGTATCTGAAGAAGTGAGCAGTGACTCATGAAAGCTCCTACCCTGCCATAAATTTTGTTAGTCTTTAATTTACTCTTGCTCTCTTCTACTGCATGATATGGCGGACTTCATTATTATAGATGGAAAGCCCCATTAGTACCAAACTACACATTACATGGCAGTTCTGTTTTATTCTAAGCTGTGAGGGAGGCTCATAATTGAATTAAAAGTGGTGGTCTTATGGGACAGATTCTTCAAAACTCTCTACTTCGTCCTCACTCAAGCTGCTGTTAAGTCTTTTATTTAGTTAGTTATTTGATTTCTATTCCCCTCTCCCCCACCATGTGGGGCTCAGAGCAGATCACAACATACAATGAACAGTTAAAATACGCTTAAAAACATAAATTTAACCAATTCAAATATTTACAATTAATCAGATGGTGTATAATAGAACTATCACTGTCCCAAGGGAAGAAAAATGGGGGAAGAGGCAGGTAGAGCTGTATAAAATAATTATCTTGGCCTCACCCATATGCTTGGTGGTACAACTCCATTTTACAGGCCCTGCAGGTTTGTCCAGGGGTTTGTCAGATTTTGAGCCCCCTGAGTCTGCTGTAAAGTGAGGGGGGGAAGCAAGAGACCAAATCACAAATCTGTTGCGTAATGTGCACTATGAAGGGAGGATTTCTTCCTAATATCATTTGGCATATAGTTTTAGACTGCACAGAATCTATGAGTCACCCAGACCTTGGGAAATTCTTTTGAATCTTTTCATAGACTTAGGACTTAGCATCTTGAATTATATGGCGTCTTCTGCTTGTATAAGTCATTATGTCAAGTTAGTACAGAGCATTCCTAGTCAAAAATATGGTACTGCTTAATGTACTCTTGTTCAAGTACATGCATCTTAAAATGTACTTCAAATAAGTACATAAAATTGATCCATGTGAAGGTCTGTGTCACCCAGCATTGTGTTTCCAGCACTGATATGCCAGAAGTCTCTGGAAGCTCATTCCCCTCTTCATCTGCAAAATTTCATACATAAATACAGCAATAACTTACTTCATTTTTTCAGTGTTTGTGGGATCCACCCATGACTGACAGCTTTGTTCTTCAGATGAATACAACAGCTGGTGATGAGTTACAGTAAGCAAATCTTGATTGCAGAGACTGATCGCTGCAGATTCTTGAAAACCTCATTATGAGAATATTCTGCTTAAATATTTTACAGGGATATTTAGACTGATCACAGTACACTGCCTACAACTTGGGAATTCCTTTGCTTTTGGTGATTTGCTGAATCTAACCATGAGGATCTTTGGAAGCAATGTGGAAGCTTTATGTTCCGGTGGGCTATGCAGTGGGCTTTGTTTTCAACTATATACTACTACATATCTGTGGGATGAAGCAGAATGCAAATTTCTTAATAAAGCCTGGAGCATGGTTTCTCATAGGCATCATGCACAACAAAACTAAATGGAAGACACACCCTGAGTATACTACCTTTTGCAAATAGCTGTCACTTTCTACTTTCTTCCTCATGTATCAAGGGATTCATGCATCCAACCTCAGCCCTTATTGAGCAGCTAGTCTACAGGGAACACATTACAACTACAGGCTATTTGAGATGCTTCTTGTGATTTTAAAATGAGAGAATTGAGAGCTATATCATGCTATCTATAATTACATCAGATATGAGACTTGGGCATAAAGCTTCCACTTTTATATTATCCACAAGAATGCATGAATGCATATATAAACAAGAAAGCTATATTGGCAGCAATCCCTGATGGGACTGGGCTATCTTTGTCTGAAGAGACTTGATGCAGTGAGGAGAGTTTTGCCAAAGCCTGCCTCCCCCTATAGCCTGTTTTTAAATGTTTAAAGCCGATTTCACTCACAAAATGTAACGGAGTGCGCTAGCAGTGATTTCTTGCATGTGCTATTTTCCATTGTATTCAAGAAGAGTTTTGTTAAATCAAAGCAAGGGAGCTATCTAGAATACTGCAGTGACCAACTGCCTGCTTTAGGAAGCCAATAAGCAGGGCATGAAGTCCAGTTGTTTGCTCCCCAGCAACTTGATAATGCATTGTATTTTTTTAAAAAAGATCCAGATTTTAAGATCCCCTTTTAAAAATGTTAAAAAGTTAGCTGCTTTTTGGCAATTAAATATTTGGCAATTAAGATACGGTACACGTTTGCACTCCCTCATAAGCATATTTGGCAGTTCTTTATTTTAAAAAAATAGCCCATATTGTGTTTCCCCCCCCAAGAAAAACCCCAATAACAACCCTATCATTAAACTATGTTCGATTGGTTCTTCCACCAATTGGTTCTTCCACCGTCCCACAAAAAAGGACTGCTGTGAGAAAGAACAAACTGTTAGTATACAAATAGGTCAGCACATTTTGCTGTGTTAAAATGTTTGTAAGAATACTACAAAATATTCATACATGGCCGTAGGGGAACAACTAGCAAACACATGTATTCTTTTTACATACTTCTACACATTTTTACAATGTTTGCCATGCTTATACTACTATCAGATAGAAAATAAGCATCTCATAAAAGTCCACCCTTATACTAAATACTTCTTTATATTACAAATATTTTTAAGTAAGGTAGTTCCATGTTGATATTCACTGTTGCTGTGATGGCAAAATTAAGTGCCAAGGATTCTTTAAAACAGTTCATAATGCAGATTTCCCACCTCCAAGTATACCTGTGTCTTAACACACTTCTTGTCAATTGAACATTAAAACTGTATTAATACCCAACAGGCTTCTGTTTTAGATTAAATATTTTCAAAAAACCAACTTTGTCCAGATTAGACTTTTGTTATCACTTGTTCAGAGTATTCTTTCTCATTTCAGATGACTTGAACATATGTTACTGTGGAATCACTGCCAAGCTGGTTCTTGGCCATACATCTATATGTGCCAGAATCTGAAGATTTGGGATTCTGGATGACTAAGGTTCCTTGTGGGTGAAGAAGTTCACTTCCAGATGGTCGGCCTTTGCTGCCTGTGGAAAGTAGTGAGTGGTCAGGCAATTCCCATGTAATTTCTGGATTTGGTATTCCCAGTGCCATGCAATTAAGCTGAATTGATGCTCCAGCCACAGTGCGTATATTCCTTGGTGGCCTGTTTGTAATCCGTGGTGGATGTGCTATAACCATTACAAAAACTACTATTGTTGAATCACCAGCATAGTTCTGAGCTTTGCAGACATAACTTCCTCTGTCCTGAATGGTTGTTTCTCTGATAACTAAAGTACCATTTTCCATTAATGTGTATCTTCCATTAATTTGGGGGCGGTCTAGGACATAGCCACTAGGTACTGTCCATACAATGTTTGGTTTGGGACTCCCAGCTGCAAGACAGTGAAGGGATACTGATTCCCCACTAACACTCTTTGTTGCTCCTCCTGAGGTCAAAATGGTCGGTTTCTGGCCAACTTCCAGCACAATCAGTTTTTCAATGTAGCCAACCTTGTTTTTAGCTGCACACCGATACTTGCCTGCATCAGCTGTAGAAGGGCTATAGACAATGAGGGTGCCGTTGCTTCCCAAGTAGTATTGGAGCGTTCTGACACCCCTGAAAAGCCTTGTACCATTTGGTAACATCCAGATTATTTCGGGAGGAGGGTTGCCATCTACGGAACAATTCAAAAAGGCTGTTTTCCCAGGCTTTGCTGTTACTTTCTCATTAAAAGGATTTCTAAACATTGGACGTCTTAGCATCTCTAACACCTCCAGCTGGACTACCAATATGCTTTCTCCACCATCATTACGGGCCACACAGATGAACTCTGCTGTGTCTGAAGATCTTACATTACGAATGTCAAGAGTCCCGTTACTGTATACTGTTATTCTGCTCCCATAGTATGGGGCAGTCAGGAAAATATTGTCAGGCATGATCCACATGACTTGGGGTAGGGGTGTCCCTTCAGCTCTACAGTCTATTTGCTTCTTTGAATGCTTTATGGCTGTTGTTTTAATGACAGTCTTGTTTGTATACAAGCCATTGATAAGAGGTGGTTTAGAGACCACATCTAGTTTATACAACTTTGTGTCATCTCCACCAGAGTTACGTGCAACACATACATATTCTCCAGCATCTAACAGCCTCACCTTAGCGACAGACAATGATCCATTAACATGTAGAAAATATCTATTGCTGGAAGCGGAAATCATGTCACTAGAAGGGAGCAGCCAAAATATTTTTGGCTTAGGCTCTCCAATGGCTTCACAGTCAAACATTGCAGTATCTCCTGCTTTCACCTTTGCATAGGTCTTAGAATTCTGCTTGATACGAGGTGCAGCTGCTACTACTGTTATGTGAACTTTCATCTCATCTTTTCCAAGTGTGTTTTGAGCATAGCACGTGTAGTCCCCCTCTTCAGCGATTCCAACTTTGTTGAAGTACAGAGTTCCATTGTCAAACAGAGTGTACCTCCGAGACCTGCGCCCGCTGTCATCCGCTTGCATCACATTATTGATCACTGTGCCATCTGGCAGACCCCAAGATATTTCTGGTTCAGGTGACCCGGAAGCTTTACAGTCTACTTTGAAGTCTTTTCCATAAGGTACCAGTTTCTTAAAATACTGCTTTTGATCAATTTTTGCAGGCTTCATTGTTACACTAACTTTCATAAGGATCAGGTCATCTCCCATTTTGTTTCTTGCCACACATAAATAGTCACCTGCATCTTTTCCTGTGACTGCCTCAATAACCAGGGACCCATTGGGGTGTACGTGGATTCGGCTTCCCATTCTAGAAACAGATGGGAGAAAAATAAACAGTTTAGTTAATGACACTGTGTATTCCAAAGTTTATATACATGCCGAGATAAAGAAGAAGAGTTGGTTTTATTACCCCCATTTTCTCTACCTTAAGGCTTACAATTGCCTTTCATTCCTCTCCCCACAACAGGCACCTTGTGAGCTAGGTGGGGCTGAGAGAGTTCTGAGAGAACTGTGACTGGCCCAAGGTCACCCAGCAGGCTTCATGTGAAGGAGGAGTGGGGAATCAGACCCAGTTCTCCAGATTCAAGCCCGCTGTTCTTAACCACTACACCATGCTGACTCTCAGGACACTTAATGCCCTGGGCCGAGTGTAAAATTGCCAATCAAAGCCTGGATTCTCATACTGTACCACAATAAAGAAGCTGTTAGGATACAAATGCATTGAACTGAAGCACTCTGGAACTTCATTTTGGAACAACTACATTGCAAAAGCTTAGTATCTAAGATCCTGCTCTACACATTATGACAGAAGCATAAGAATCTCTTTCCCAAAGTGTGAACCCAAAGCACTCTAGTCATATTCAGATAGAAACAACATGTAAACATGATCAATTCATGTGCCTGCATCTCTGTTCCCAACCGCCATGACATTTGTATGAAAAGAAACCACATAGGGTTGGACCCAACTGGTTTTTCTGCAGATGAAAAAAAGGTTCCCTTTGAGCACCGAAAAGGCTATGCTGGTGATAATGGCACCAGAATGGACAAAAGCCACATGGGACGAGGAATGTAATAGGCAGTGGAATTGGGCAAGACTGAGTGAAACTTCTCCTCTTCCACTTACGTATTTGCCTCACTATCAGGAGCAACTAATTTTCGCAAAAGGCAGGCATATGCATAAAGCTCCATGTTTCTGTCAAAATTCCTCATGTTTTTACTAAATAAGAATTCCCAAATTTTTTCTACATTTTACTTTGGCAAAAACTGGTGATGATGAGGCTCCTTCATGTTTTCACTCTTGCTCTTAACTGAACTTTACTTGCTTTCTGGGGGACATTCAACAAATATCTTGACATCTGGTGACAACATAGCTAAAACTGAAGAGTAACACTAGACTGAACCTAGGAATAAAGCACCCCCCCCCCACCGGTGCTTTAGAATTTGGGTTACAGTTGTACAGTCATGCTTCTATAAATCACTCATTTTTTAATTTAAATACGATTATTTAAATAAAATAAATATATTGTGCTATATTACAAAGTAACACTGATTGCATTTGTTCAGCATCCATGTGCTCTGCTGCCCTTATTTCTTCCATATAAGCATAACAAGCAACACATGTAAAATGTGTGTGTGTGTTAAGTGCTGTCAAGTTGCTTTTGACTTATGCAGCCCTATGAATTAATGTTCTCCAAAATGTCCTATCGTTAACAGCACTGATCAGGTCTTGCAAAATGAGGGCTGTCAGTTCCTTTACAGAGTCAAACCGTCTCATGTTAGGTTTTCCTATTTTCCTAGAATTATAATCAAATCTTCCTTGATTTTATTATAAATCTGGATTACCACTCTACTGAAGTTGTACAGAAATATCCACCAAAGTTAGGAATAAGCATTGGATACTGATTATAATCTATCTGATTCTATAAAACCCATTAAAGTACTAGGGTTTCATTACTTAAGGTTAAATAGTTACCTTATCAATACAGCATCTGTTAAAATGTAATTACTTAAGTGGTTTAAGTGCTTCTGGATGACAGGCCATGTGATTTTTTTTAAAAAACACCCCCCTGAAAAATTAATTTGACTGGAGTGAATTACAGGAAACCTGTAGAATTAAATCATCTGTGGTGGCTGCTGAGCTCTTCCACCAGGCCTTCAATTAGAAGCCGCCCACCACTACCACCAATCATCTGCGGTGGTGGGCTGGCCCAGTTTTGGAGATTAGTTACACCATCGCGTGACCCTGGAAGTTTTTACTGAGCTGGAAATCACATGTGTTACATCATTCATACGCCATCCTACCAACAAAAAAGTGTTTAGCACACTGATTATTTTAAATGTTTAAAATGCTTGAAATGTTTTAACTGTTTTTATGTGTTTTATCTGGATTTATGGTATCTCCACCAATGAATGTAAGCTGCCCTGAGCCTGTTCGCGGGGAGGGCAGGATGAAAATGGAATTAAATAAATAAATAAATAAATGTTTCTAGGCCCAAGTGAAGGTGCTGATTTTGCCCTATGAGCCATGCCAAAAAGACTAATTGCTCCCAAATGAACCTGCCCAATCTTTAAGGCCATCTGCAGTGCATGTTAAATATTGCAAGCGATATTTTACAGCATTCTCCAATATATATTGTGAACACAGTCTTAAACCCTGAGAAAAAAGGTCCAGACTTCTCCTGACCTTGATCCGTGCTCAGTGTTACACCAGAAACTTCACTGTGTTCCCCAGTTAAGACCAGCCCCACGTGGGGCCTGCAGCTGGATAATTATTTCAACTCACTGTTTTCCAGTTTAGCCTTCTTCACGGTTACAGCTTCTGATCACTGACTTCCCTCTAGCCATTTCAGTTTTACTTCCTGCTCTCAGACTGCTTCTGGCCTTCTAGTCTTCTTATTCTTCTTGGCCATTTCCTTTTTGACCCACCCTGTCCTTAATCCCTCTCCTTCCTTTGAACTGCTACTACTAGTCTATGGTCTTTTTTATCATCCCTTTTAATGTCAGACTAGGATCTGAGAGTCCTGGGTCTGAATCCCCACTCTGCCATGGAAGCTTACAGTGTGACCTACCTAATAAGTTTGTTGTGAGCAGGGCTCTTTTTGTAGCAGGAACTCCTTTGCATATTAGGCAACACACCCCTAATGTAGCCAATCCTCCAAGAGCTTGCAGTAGCCCCTGTAAGAAGAGCTCTGTAAGCTCTTGGAGGATTGGCTACGTTAGGGGTGTGTCACCTAATATACAAAGGAGTTCCTGCTACAAAAAGAGAACTGGTTGTGAGGATAAAATGGAGAAGGGGAAATGTTCTAAACAACTTTGGGACCCCATTGGGGAAAAAAGTGGGGTATAAGTGAAGTAAATAAGTAAAAAATGCACAAGCAAGCAAAATAGCTTCAAAGAATCTTACCTGTGCCACTGGTCAACCACAGCTTTGGAAGGCAGTCTCCAAATTATTCTGGGCTTTGGCTCTCCCATAGCTGAGCAATTCAGAAGCAACCTGTCCCCAAAATTCAGTTGAGTCAATCTTTGCGATGCACCTGCAATTCTAGGGATTGTATCACTGTGTTCTACCTGAAGTATTACCACTCTCCTCTCAGAACCAGTGGAGCTAGTAGCTATGCATTCATACTTTCCTGTGTCTGATGCAGCTATATTCTTGAGGTAAAGAGTTCCATTGGGGAACAGGAACAGCTTGCCATTGATATACTGCAAAGATTTCACTGCAGTTCCATCAAAGAGGACCCAGTGAACATTTGGATGAGGGTTTCCTTTGGCAGTGCAAGGAAGCTTCAAACTTTCCCCCACGCTCCCTAGCACATGCTGTCTCTTTTCTTCCAGTATAATGGGTGGGGCAGCAATTACTTGCAGTCTTACTACCATTGAATCAGAACCTGCTGGATTGCTTGCTGTGCAGGTGTAAACCCCTCTGTCATACATGCTGACTTTCTTTATCATCAGCGTCCCATCTGCTTGCACAAAAGCTGCCTCGTTTCCCACAGAAGATTGTGAGATGTATGTTTTGTTTGCAAGGATCCAGGAAATGGTAGGGGTCGGACGGCCTTCAGCTGTACATTTCATG
Source organism: Gekko gecko (assembly GCA_029375565.1). NCBI lineage: Eukaryota > Metazoa > Chordata > Lepidosauria > Squamata > Gekkonidae > Gekko > Gekko gecko. The sequence continues at coordinate 114,239,969 of JAPDNY010000008.1, forward strand.
GACACAGGCTTGGTAGAGTGGACAGTAATTATCTTTGACCTTCCTCCCAGGATTCTAGGTGGATAGGCCACCACAGACAATGTGATTAGAAGCTTGTCAGAACCATGCTGGTTGGCAGCCACACATAGATACTGTCCACGGTCCTGGATGTTCACATTCTCAATGGAGAGAGTGCCATTGGGAAGAACGTCAAATCTGTTGTCAAGTTTTTGTTTCAGGGCTTCAGCCCCTAATTAAAGAAGACAAAAATAAAATTAGACAGCTATTCAAATCTTGTCTTTTTGCTTTGTATCCTACAAGGATAATTTGAAAACAAAGGGACATAACATTTCATTCTTAAGTTTCTCGGTAGCCTTCCCTCCCGTAGCATTAACGCAGGCTCCCCTTATCCCAGCCCTGTTCCATTTAAAAACTGTAGGAAGCAGAGCTGTGCATAATAAACTGTACTCATATGCTACTAGAACTGCATTTTAAGAACTGGAAAATTGGTTGCCAATTCAAATTGTCCCTTCAGTATACATACAAAGTTTATATGGCCACTGAAAATGGAATACAGATTTTCTTTTTATTGCAGTTTTGTATAATGCACCAAAATAATCACTTCTCTGTTGTGGATGCATCTTGGAAGTTGGTTATGCATAACTCTGAAAAAAATCTCTTCCACCCCTCCCCCACTATCATGCAAGCTACCACATGGTGATAACCTCATTGCAGCCCCCCCCCAATCTGCGTTTCCTGAGACATTGCATAATCATCTGGTCAAGCGGCTGGATTCCTTCTTACCACCACCCTTTCACATCCTTCCTCAGAGGATCCTTTCCCCATATTTTTTAAATTTATTTTTCTGAAAATAATCATAATCCATTGTAACATCATCACACAAATTACAACTGTACAAAACAATACTCCATTTTAAAATCAGCTGACATACATTCATGTCTAACTAATGGACCACACTATTTTATGCATTACTCTACCATTAAATTTAAATATCCAAATTTAAATTTTAAGGGCTGTGACCCTCAGGGTATCCTATCCCCTACAGCAGTATTTTGTCAAGATTGGTGGGCTGCAGTGGGGGGGGGAGGGGGGCAGGAAAGTTCCATTCTGCTGGTAAAAATTTTAGACTGGAACCAACCCAAGCACAGGAAACTGCCGTCAAGCTGCTACTGCATTCTGCTGAAAGTTTGTGTTAGTGTTCTACCTTCCACCCCTCAAATGCATCTACATCTCAGTGGGCTTTTCTGCATTCTCATTTTCGTTGCTTGCATGCCTTTTCTTTTCAGCACGTGTTCTGTTCCCTATAGTGGTTGCTCTGATATATCATCCCTGTATCTCCGGTCTATTCTCCTGCACCTTAAATTGCAGTTGATATATCGAAGCGACTACTAGAGGGAACAAAACACATTTGGAAAAAGAAACACACATACCCCACGATGCACTACAGGCACACAAGCAACCAATATGAGAGTGCAAAAAACCCAAGCATCATAAATGCCCTGGTATGAGCATCCATAAGTCAGGTACGAGCGGTGTCTCTGTGGCAGACAATATGCAAATTGCCCCAGGCATCTCCAGTTAAAGGATCTCATATAACGGGTGTGCAAAGAAACCCTTCTCTGCCACTGAGAACCTGGACACCTGCTGCCAATCAGACTAGACCATCTTGAGTTAGAAAGAACAGCAGTCAGATTTAGGCTAAGATGGTTTTATATATTCAGGAACCATTATCTGAGCTCTCCACCCACCCCATGCATCAAGGGAATCATTACACTCAGGACTTCTTCCTAACTGAACTCTTAAAACCAGTGTATTTTCACACTGACTTTTACAAGGATGTGGCCATTCCCCTTTTCCTCAAGAATGTTCAAAGATATTCAGGGAAGAGGCCATAAAATCACTGATGACATCCAGTGTCAAACTGTAAGGTATGATGCGAATCCCTGAGAATAGCATGTGTTTGTTATCTGTGAGACAACATTTGTCTAGCAAATATTCTCTGCCTTTCATCTCCTATTCACATCAGACTTTTTAAAAATTTATTGTTATTAATTAACATTAAAATGTTTATATCCTCCCTTTGAAGGGTACCTCTCAATTCACACATTGTAATAATGTACATTTTCTGGGGGGAAAGGCATCCTTCCCATATGAGTGTCAGGAATGCAACTATGAAAAGAAGCTATTTTCTCAGGGGAAGACACAGCAATAGTGGCAAAATCCTGAAGCCGGGAGAAACTACTGGAATTTCTCAGCAGTTGCCCTATTCCCACGGTCAAGTGGAAGAACTCAGACTTCAGGGCCTGGGCTTTGCTACCCTAGATACCATGATCTTATCACAGCATTATCCTTCTGGATGCCTATTGAAATTGAAACTATTTCAACTTCCTGCAGTGTTCAGCCTCCTATTTTGTCATCAGTAAATTTGTCAGAGCCACATTTCTGCTCAGATACTTCTTTAACTGAGTACAGGAGTACACCCTACAGCCCAACCTTATTCCAGTGATCAAGCATAGATGCCTCCTTGCTTTTATTTAGTCATCTGTGCTCCACTTGCTCCCCAACAGGGTCCCAAAGAAGCTTACAGCACTGTTATCCCATCCTACATATTAGCCCTCACCTGGATGGCCCAGGCTAATATAACCTCATCTGAGCTCAGAAGCTGAGCAGGATCAGACTTCATTAGTACTTGGATGGGAGACCACCAAAGACATTCAGGGTTGCTACACAGAGGCAGGCAATGGCAAATCACCACTATTCATCTTATCTTTAAAACCCTACAGGGTTGCCATAAGTCAGCTGTGACTTCATGGAATTTCCCATGACTTACATTTTATCCTTACAGCAACCACCTCGTGAGGTAAGTTAGGCTGTGAGAAAGTTCCTGGTGCAAGGTACCCTACAAGCTTTCATGGAAGAATGGGAATTTGAACCTGGAGGTATCCAAGGCCCCAATCTGCACCATATCCACTCCGCACACTGTCTCTCATACTTGTATAAGGCAAAAGAGGAAATGTTTAACATAAACTTAGGAAGCTTACCTGATATTTTGGTCCAGTGTATTGTTGGCTGAGGATTACCAGTGGCTTCACAAGGGATGAAGGCATCAGAATTAGCCAGGACAGTAAATGCTGCAAGTTTCCCCCCAATTATCCTGGGCTTGGCTAGCCTGCCATGATGGAAAGATTCTAAGGCCACCAGATTGGTGGTTGTTGTTTCCTGGTCTGCTGTCTTCTCAGACCAACTTCTATGATAACTGTTTTTCTTTTTCTCCCACATGGGAGTGTATTGAGTGAAACTCTGTGGAGAGTTCAATATGGTCAAAGTGTTGACCAGGAAAGTTTTCCCACTTTCTGCAATTTTAGGAGATGGTGCACGCCAGAACTTTCCCCCCCACCTGGGAGATGCAGTAGTTTGCAAGACAGGCATGACTAATGTTTGGGATGTCAGCTGGCTTGGATGCTGTGTGGTGGGAAACCCTGGATCAGTTGGAGTTTTGATACTTAGCTCAGCTTTAGCAGGAAGAGATACTTCTGTTGTAGGCTTTTTATTAGCAGGTTTTCTTCCCTCATTCTGGTGTGATTCCTTATATGCTACTGACACAGTCTGCATTACTTTAGTAGACACTGATGCTGGTGTTAACAAGGATATGTCTGGTAGTGTTGTGGTCACACCTGAAATATTCAAGGATGATACTGTGAGTGGGATTGCTGTGGTTGGTTTTTGAGAAGGCCCATTATACACTGGCGGCTTAGTAGAGAGAGCATTTTCAGCGGAGGTCTTTCTTGTTAATAGCTGAGGTGTGATTGTGGAGGAACCTCTGGGTATACTGGCTGTGTGAAGAATTGCTGGTTGTAGCGTAGTTGCTGTTACATCTGTACTGGTGTATCCAGAAAGCAGTTCAGTGGATACGGGGAATGTGGGCTCTGTTACCTTTTTATCTGTTGCTAAACTAAGAGAAGGCACAGTTCCTTTGGATAGAGCAGCAGCAACTCCAACACTGACAGTAATGTTTTTCTGTGAATGCATAAACCTTCTTAGAGGCCTCTTCCTCCTTTGAGTTCTTCTCCTTCCTGGTCTTAACACCTTGACTCTGGAAACTTTTGCTCTAGCATGAACAGGAGTAGGTGGAGTCAGAACTGGCTTGATGCTTGGGCCATGAAAACTCTTGCTTAGATGAGTTGCAAGATTGGAGAGAGAGGCTGAAGATGGTAATTCTGTAATGCTGAGTGGTCTAGTGGGAACATGTTCTTCAAGCATTGTGCTTTCACTTTTGGGGTCAATTAGGTTTCTGAGACCATCCATTTTGTTTTTCTGCTGTTTTGAAACAGCAGTGATATGTATGGGTAAAACTGTTAATGTTGGTATCGGCTCTGCAGTTTGGAAAGATGTATCATGGTCTTCGGGCAAGGGTTCTTCACTTGTCTGCTGTCTAGGTTGCTTTTCCAGTAGTTCTTTTTGAAAATGATTGCTTCCAAAGGAATTTCCAACATGCCAAGAATTTTTCCTTGTTGAAACACTGGGAGACAAGTGTGTTCTAAGAGTGGGATGAACTGATTTAAAATCTGAAAGGGAAGGACTGCTTGTGATAAATGTGTTTTCCATGTCAACGCTAGGGGTATGGATCGTTTCTGCCAGTAGGCTACTGCTAAATGATGAATATGTATCAGTAACTGTCTGTAATGGAGTAGAAGTTTTTTCTTGTCTTTGTGGCACAATTTGGGTACTTTCCGGATAGAAGGGAACTGCTGTGGAAGCTGTGCGCTCTTCAGCTGTAACTGGTTTGTTTCCTGGATTGAAAGAGGGTGTCAAGATTGGATTTACAGTTGTTATTTCAGGATGATGTACTGTGAATGAAGTGAAAATAGGTGCTCGGAAAGTAATGCGTGCAAGAGATTTGTTTGGCGGAGCAAAGGTAGGAGCATTTATGTCTACAGGAGGAGGCAGTGTTGTACCTTCTTTAGCAATTCTAGGTCTAACAAAAGCAAATCTATGCCCCGCGTTGTTGGGAATACGATCAGGTCTAATTATTCGTCTCCTAGCAGAGATTTTCTTCCGTCTGCCATATCGTCTGGAGACTGGAGCACGAGTTGTAGTATCCCTGATTATCTTAATCTGCTGATGAGCAATAATGGTTGAGCCTGCGGGCAGCTGAGGTGTTGTTATTTTTTGTGTACTATAAACATAAATATGCCCAAATACATCATCTGGTGCACTTACCGCCACTACAGATAGCTGATGATTTGATTTTCTTGACGTTTTATCAGTGGCTTCTACAAATAAATTAGGCTTTTTAGTAACTCTATGGAAAGTCACAGGGCTGGCAGTCTTAGCAATCTGCATGGCTGGTGCTATTGTTGGGTTCATTGTTAAATGCACATCATTTTTCCCAGGAGGGAAAGCATTCAGTGGGTCTGTTATACTACTAGGCAAGTAAAATGATGGACTCAGTGATTCCATACTAGTAGGCGGTGGCTGGAATGCTTCCAAAGTCCCTCTGGCAATTTCAGGCTTATGTTCTGTATATGACTCCTGATTCTTTGACACTTCAAACCGCGTAACCATTGGGCTGCCTAATGGAGTTACAGCTTCTGGGTCGGTGCCATATCCTGCAGTAGAGTGAAAATTATTCTGTATGCTTCCAAATTCCGCTGTCACTACTTTCCCCGATGCTTCTCCCAGTGTGTACATTGCAGGTCTTTTAGTCACTAGTAGCAGAAATTCCTCCTCTGGCGGAATATCTCCAGACATCTCCCTTTCATTTGCAGAAATCTCTGGGGGCAGAAGGACTTTCACTGTTGGCTTCATTGTGGCATTTTCTTGCTTCCTTGGCAGTGTGATATTCTTTGTTTTTTCCAAAAATGCTGCCCAACGCAACGGATCGATTCTCCTGGTGGAAGGGCTGAATTGTCTTCTGTGTCCTCGAAGCCGCCTGGTCATCTCCCTGTTGTGCTTGTAAACCACTCTGTAGTCATTATTAGTTCTCTTTAGTATGGGACGGTTTGTAAACAAAGCTTCAGTAGATGCCTGGCTGGTTGCGTGGGTTTGCACTGCAGAAGGTGGGCTTTGTGTCCTGGCAATAACATCAAGTTCTCCATTGCCTGAGCCATCAGCAGCTTCTTCATGAGTATCTACTTCTTCATGAGTATCTAGCTTTTGTGACCTGTTTGGATTTTTTTTAACTAGTACTTGATAAACCAAAAAATCAACACCATACTGATTGGCTGCTACACACTTGTAGTAGCCACCATCCCGGTCTGATGTCAGCTGTATTTTCAATGTAGCATTGTCAAAAAGTATCTTGTTCTTTGAAGAATGATCAAGAACCTCATGCTCAGGTGAGACCCAATGAACAGAGGCATCTGGGACACTGATAGACTGGCATGGAAGGAATAATGTTTCACCTAAATATGCTGAGAGTTGACGTCCATTTAAATAGCTGTGTTCCATATATGGGTCAATCACAGTAATCCTGAAAGACAGGACATCTGCATCATCATAATTGGTTCCTATGCAGTGATAAACTCCAGTGTCAAAATTATCAGCTGTGTGTAATGTAAATTTGCCAGTTTTTGCTATCACAATTCTCCCTTCCTCACTAACATAAGGAGCTCTAACTTTGCTACCATCAGGTAATACCCACTCAATGACAGGAGGAGGATCACCAAGAGCCTGACAGTCCAGTTCCACAGATCTGCCTGCCAAAACAGTGTGTTCCGTCCTCGTACTGTTGGCTCGTAACATCATAGCCCAGTTTTGTATTTCTTTTGGGGGGCAATAACCGGAAGTGTGATTTCCGCATCTACTGAATATTGAATGTGCAAAGTGTTGAGTGTGGTTGCCGTCCTGTCTAATTGCAATAACACATGGCCCTGCATCAGCCAAGATGGTTCAGCTCTCATTTCAGCTTCTATATTTGTGAAAATGTCTTCATTTTCAGAATCAGCCTGTTTATACTTGTAACTGATATAAGGCACTTTTGTCAGTAAGAGATCTCTGTTCAGTTTCAAGGGAGAATCACTATACAGGGCAAGTATGCTCCACAGTTGCTGTATATGCTCGTAGTCAATGCTGCACACAAGAAATGTTGACAGGGATGCTTTAAGTACTATGTTGTCATTTTTTTCAAGCTGGACAGGGGGCATCTTTGTAGGTTTTTGCACGCTGCAAACCACATTTGCCTGGTTCCCTGCTTGGTCAGTCATGTTTAACGTGATAGATCCTATGGGAGCAATAAAATCCTTAGAGGAGACTAAAGTGAAGTCACCATCCTCTGGCAGAGTGATGTTCTTGAATTTTAAGACTGGGTCAATGGTTGGCTTAACACAATTAAAACCTGAAGATTGCAATTCCATTAACTGTTTGCCTTTGGAGTTCCTGGGACTGGAGCACAATGGACACTGTAGAACACCCGAAGGGCCTCTGTCTTTTTTGCACTTTACAACATCTAGAGAGAAAGAGAGTGTGCAAAAAATTAAACAACTAATTTTGCTATAAACACAAAAGTTTCTGTTGTGCTGAAAGAGATACTGTTGTGTCTATGAGATCTGGCAGACCTCAGTTGAGCTATCATTTAAAAAGGCCATCGGTAAATGTTTATCACTATTGTTAAGCTCCAACCTTGCATCATATCTGGCCCTTATCTTCAGAGACGTTCCTATTCACAACCTATGTCTCTGCTTTACTGAATAACTGTAACCTCATTCACATGTTACAGTGAATGCAGTGAATTCTGTGTGATACCTGTTTGTAAGGAAGAGACAATAAGTGATCACTTTACAAATGAAACTGGGGGCAACGCCTGGATAAATGTAGGGTTTGAATCACACATTCAGCTGTACATGCATTAAATGTAACATGAGAATTGCTCGATGTCTATGTAATGAAAAATCAAGCATATACTGTACACAGATCGTACATACATTCACTGTAAATTGTGAGTAGCACTAGTGTGAATATATCATTGACTAAATGAATTTTCTGAACACATCCATCTTGAAACCAGAATGCAACCCCCCCCCCCCCCAAATACCTCTTTGACTTTAACTGGGCTAACTACAGTGCAATTGTTTTCCACCATGGTAATGACTTGAGACAGTTTCCAAGGGACACTGGACTACTATTAGATTGCACTGAGACCTTCATAGGGATCTTGAAGGAATCTATAAACACCAGACAACGAATATCTTGTTCAAGGATCTTTCCATGAGAGTGTGTGTGTCATTCCTCCATGGGAATAATTCCCACCTGTGGTAGAATTTATTACAAGTCAAGATCGGGCAAAATCCTGTTAAATCATATTTTTCTCATAAACTATGGTGCCTGATCCTTGAAATTTCCAATGACCATCATTCATTTCTTTTCCTTCTGCTCACTTTCCTACCAGTGTCAGAAGAAAGACTGCAAACATTGGACAAAAAATAAATTTTGAAGTGGCATGGTCACAGTTTTTTAGGATCTCAGTGTCTTGTTGGCAGGGACACCCGGATATCTGACCTCCTTCCCCACACACATCTGGCCCTGAGTGTTCATTTTTTCAAATAAGGCACCTCTGGGAAAACACACCCAAAAAGTCATTGATCTTTTTGCATATGCATTACATTATTCTATAATGTAAAAGAAGAGAGATATTCTGTCTTTAGCCCTGAGATTCTGTCCCTGAAGCCCACAAACTCTGAGACAACACTGTCATAGCAAAGCTTTAAGAGTGAACAGTTTCTGCTGTGAGTAACTGTAAACAGGTCAGAAGCTGGGCTGTTGGGATGGATTTTTCTCAGAGGACATACCTTTGAATTTTTCTACCTGGAAGGTCATCAGAAAAAAATGTTGTGCTCCTTAATGAAGCTGATCTACAAGACTTTCTTATAAGAACTGATAACTCCGGGTCAGGAGGACAGTGGTATATCTGTCTTTATATCTAAAAACTCCTGGTAAACACTTTCAAGACAAATTCTGTGAGAAAGTGTTTGATTTCAGACTAGTTTCTCTCATACTGAATCAGATCATCAGTCCGTTGAAGTCAGTATTGTCTACTCAAACTGGCAGTGGCTCTCCAGGGTCTCAGGCAGAAGTTGTGACAGACTATGTTTAAAACAGTTTTCCTAATGCAGCAAAATCAGACAAGGGAGGTGAATAGTTAACTGTGCTCTAGAATGCTGAACTTGAGTGACAGGCTGCTCCTTTTCTCTCACTGGCCAGCACCAGCTGAGGGAAATATAAAATCAGCAGAGTGCTGAGGGGAGAGTGAGTTTCATTTTTTTAGTTCAGTGGCAGTTACAGTTCAGTAAAGTAAACGTTCAGCTAAAGGAGTGGACTACCTCCGAAGGCATCTGGATCGAGGTGGTGTGGCGGCACTGTTGTTGTTAGATCTGTCAGCTGCATTTGACACAGTCGACCACCAGTTGCTGTCCCACTGCCTCGCCGACGTGGGGATTCAGGGGCTTGCCCTTTGATGGTTTGCCTCCTTTCTCCAAGGTCGGGGACAAAGGGTGGCAACAGGGGATCAGTGGTCCCGGAGGCATCCTCTTGATTGTGGGGTGCCTTGGGGCAGTGCTGTCCCAGATGTTGTTTAACATCTACATGCGCCCCCTTGCCAGATTGCCCAGAGTTGTGGGCTTAGGTGTCACCAATATGCAGATGACACCCAGCTCTATCTGATGTTGGGTGGCCAGTCGAGCTCCGACCCTGATGACCTTCACTGGGTGTTGCAAGCTGTGGCTGGTTGGCTCAGGCTGAGTTGGCTGAAACTAAACCTGGCAAAGATGGAGGTCCTGGGCCTGAGTCAGGTCGGTTCGGGGTTGGGGCTCCCTCTCCCATCCTTCGATGGGGCACCTTTGGTGCCAGTGCCAGAGGTTAGAAGTTTGGGTATAATCCTGGCCTCCTTTTTAAGGATGGAGGCCCAGGTGGCAGTCACTGTCAAGTCAGCCTTTTACCACCTTTGGCTGGCTCAGCAGTTGGTTCCCTTTCTTGACTGCAATGACCTGGCCACAGTGATCCATGCAACAGTCACCTAGTGGCTAGACTACTGTAACACTCTCTACATGGGGCTGCCTTTGTCGCAAATCCAGAAGCTGCAGCTAGTGCAGAATGCTGTGGCCAGGCTGTTGATGGATCTCTCTAGATGGGACCATATCGGGCCTGTGCTAAAAGCGCTGCACTGGCTGCCAATAGTTTTCCGGGTTCACTTCAAAGTGCTGGTTCTTACCTTTAAAGCCCTATATGGCCAGGGTCTGGCATACCTGAGGGACCGCCTTTCCCCATATGTTCCCCCAAGGGCACTATGGTTGGGGACTCAACATCTCCTGGTAATTCCAGGCCCCAAAGATACCAAACCGGCTGCAACTAGGGCCAGGGCCTTTTCGGTGGCGGCTCCTACATGGTGGAATGAGCTCCCAGAGGAGATCCAGGCCCTGCGGGACCTTGCACAGTTCCGCAGGGCCTGTAAGGCGGAGCTCTTCCACCAGGCTTTTGAGTAGGAGCCACCACCAAATGGAGTGGGTACCATCGGGGAGCGAGATGGCCCTGGGATGAAGAATGAATGGCAGTGCTGTCTGGAACTTACTTTGTTACTTCGTTGTTCTGGGACCATCTTTACCAGAACCCCATCTTGCTATTAAGAATTCTGGTGACAACTAGAGCACCTGCATTTTATTGTATTGTTTAAATGATTGTTTTGTCCTGTTTTTAGCTGTATTAACCTTGGCATACGTGCCTCATCTGTTAGCCATCCTGAGCCTGCTTGGGGAGAGCGGGTTATAAATCTAAAAATAAATAAATAAATAAATAAAATATTTAAAGACTGACTAAAAAGTCTGTCAGACAGGCTTACCTTTCGAATAAAGGGAGAGACTCCTGGTCTTAACTATGTTAAACATAACCTGAGGAAGAATTCCATCTAAGTCTAGTGTCCGCTAAAGCTGAAGTACATTTTCACACAGATGCCAAGAACTGGGGTTTGAGATTTTTGCAAAGAGTGAGTGGGTAGCAGGCTGAAGCTCCCAATCAGGCCAAAAGTAACAGGTTTATATTTTTAGAGAAGAAATTGAAGTCCTGTCCAATTATACAGGGAATAGGCACTGAGGCAGTCCCAGGTCTGTTGTGAAAGGAAACACTTATAGACTACTCAGGGGAAAGAAGAAACATTGTGATTTCAGAAAAGGGGAAAGAATTTGATACACTAAAGGAGTAACTTTTCCAGAAAACCTGAACAGTTATTAGGAAACTATATTCAGAAACATTGTAACTGAAAACCATCTCTCACTGATAAGAACCAAGAATTTATAAAAAAATAAGCTGCTACAACACCATCTTGTCTGTCAACTGAAAAATATACTGTTTTACAAACCATGTTTACCTAAGCCTTTCCAATTCCTGACTACCCCATACCATCCCTGCCTATTAAATAAAATCTTTATTATTGTTCACTGTACACAGTCTTCAGTGCCATTTCAAGGAATCTAAAAAGAGGGCTCCTGTTTTCACCTGACAACTTCCTGGGCTGGGCAAAATCCAAATTAGATTCTGTCAAAAGGTGGGACATTCAGATTTATAGAACCACGGATATTATCACACTACTGGGGGCTAGCTCAGTATCTGAAGGGAACTAAGAATTAGGTGGGAAAAATCTGCTTCAGAGTGGGGAGAGTAATAGGGGGTCCATCACGTATGCCACGGTTCTTTTAACTGGAGATGTTGGGGATTGAACCTGGGACTTTCTGCACACCAAGCAGACATTCTGCCACTGAGTCACAGCCCTTCCCCTGTACCACGTGCCAATTAAGGAAGGGGGAATTGCTTTTTTCTTCTGTAACTATCGAAAACAAAGGCCACTGTCCTCTTGGAGTTCTGTGTAAGAACTGTAAAGTCGCCAGATACTTTAATAAAATCTCTCACTTCTATATTATCCTTACCCAAAATCATTTGTCACCCTGTCTATTTGAGAAGTAGTGAAGAAATCTATTCTTGTTACAATTAGTTATGAAAACCATGCATTTTATAAATCTAACAAGCTCTTCTGCTTTCATAAATTTAAAAAAGTTAAAGTGTTCTCAGACAGAGAGCCAGTTTGGTGAAGTGGTTAGAAATGCAGACTCCAGGTTTGATTCCCCACTCCTTCTTCTGCAGCTGCTGGTGTGCCCTTGGGTCAGTCACAAGTTATTTCAGAGCTGTCCTCTCAAGAGCAGTTCTCAAAGAACTCTCTCAGCCCCACCCACCTCACAGGGTGTATGTTGTGGGGAGGGGAAAGGAAGGGGAAGGAGATTGTAAACTGATCTGAGACTCCTTTGGGTAGTAAAGGGCTGGGTATAAATCGAATCTCTTTTTCTTCTCTCTTAATACAAAAATATTAGTTAGATCCCACACATGCATGGCCAGAAGGGATTACCATACCATCCATGCAATGTGACTTCCTCATCTGCTGCAGCCCAAAATGCCTCTTTACATGCTGCTCCTGGAGGGACAAGGGTCTGCAGGAACGAAGACTTAGTGAAAACTGCTCACCCTTTCTGTCCATCAAAATTCTTTGTGGGATGCAACCCTATATATAGAAATGGTTCTCACCGGTGTTCAGATTTCATGTGAAGGATGATATGGTTACATAATTTTGATATTTCCATTCTGAAAAAGTATAGGATGCTTTACTGAAAATATTAATGGTTACTTGCAATGCCTACGCTTTTCAGAATGTAAACAGAAAATTGTAGGAAAATCAGAAACCCCTCTGAGGAGACCTGTATATGGGGGAGGGCTTGCAATTCAATGGCTGAGCCCATGCTTTCCATGAAGAAAGCCAGGTTTAGCTCCCAGCATCTCCAATCACAGAATCTCAGGAAGAAGGAAAGACCCAGGTGTGCTGCTGCTAACCAGGACAGACAGTAATGGTCTAGAAGAACCTATTGAATGACTTGGTATTAACGCACCTTCATATGTTCACATATTCTGTAGAACAACAGTTGGTGCATAATTTATTCAGTAATGGTACAAAATTTTAAAAGTATTAACAGAGAAAAATGTTCAATACCTGGATGACGTTCTGCCCACTCAGCAAACCACTTCAGTGCACAGTCACAAGACCAGGGGTTTCCATGAAGATAGAGGCTCTCTAGCTCAGACATGTAAGAGAAAATATCTTGTGGCAGTGAAGTAAGGAAGTTGTCAGACAAGTAGACATGCTTTACGGAGGATGTTTTGAATATTCGGATGTAGCGTAACGTGACAAAAGTGTCTGGGTGAAGTTGTTTAAGCACATTTCCTTCCAAGTGGACCAGTCTCAGTGATGTAAGACCATAGAAAGCTTTTGGGCTTACAAATTCGATTTGGTTATGATCCATATGTAAACGAACCAAACTTGTGAGGCCATGAAAAGTATCTGCTTGAATAACTTTTACTTTGTTATAGCTCATTTTTAAGATCTGTTAATTGAAAAAAAGAATGAAAAAAGAAACTGAAACAAAATGTACATGTGTCATTTGAAGATGTGTAATCAATAATCTTTGGACTTAAACCCTGACCTGGATGGCCCAGGCTAGCCTGACCTCATCAGATCTCAAAAATTAAGCAGGTTTGGCCTTGGCTAGTATTTGGATGGGCGACCTCCAAGGAATACTAGGGTCGTGATGCAGAGGTATGCAATTGCAAACCACCTCTGAAACGTCTCTTGCCTCAAAAACAAGTCTAACTCACCACCTAGTGGTGCATAACACTAAAGAGCTAGAACTTCTGGCTGCCAGACAATCTTAGGACCTCCTGGCTACAGTACACACTATGTTATGCAATAATTATTAATTATTACTATTTTAGATTTAAAGCCAGGGGTGGGATGGAATCTTTAATTTAATATTCAGAAGGATGCTGCAGATGAGCAAATTTCTGCATTTGAAAACATACTCTTTGCCTCCAATATCTGAAGGTAAAAACTCAGCATGGCTTTAAACAGCACCAATGTTGGATAATAATTTCTCTTTCATCCTTACACCAGTGTTGGATAATAATTTCTCTTTCATCCATACACCAATGTTGGATAATAATTTCTCTTTCATCTTTACCTGTAATGAATGTAAATTGGAGAATGCCCTGTCATGGATTGTGTGTATCTGATTACTGTGCAACATCAACAACTCCAGCTTCTCCAGGCCAGAAAAATCCGTCTCCATCAGTTTAACCAAACTGTTGTAGCTGTAACAAACATTTCATTCCAGATCTGGGTTTAGTCAGTCAGCTATAGTTTGAAGGTAAAACAAACAAAAACAGATTCTCTCTTTTGCAAATGCATATTAGCAGATTTTAACAACAACAAAAAAGCTATATTGACCCCTGAAACTGTAGATGTAAAGTCAGCGGTACGGATTTTATTTATTTTAAAAATGGATACTCTAGTTCCCAGATGCAGTTCCCAACAAAATCACAATACAATGCTACAGTTGTAATCTACTCATAGAACTGCACTAAAAATAAAATATTAAATCAGTTAAATACACCACCTAATACAAAAAGCTTTTTTTTTTAAAGTCATTCCTTCAATGCACTTTTGAGCAAAATGGGAAACCCAAGTTGCAAATTTGTAAGCATGAATCCCAGTCCTGCCTATGAGCTTGTATTTGTCACATTAGAGTCTTCAAAACACAAGGTATTCCATCTCTTATGCTGCTGCTGTCTTTTTAGTTTTAGTACAGTGCAACAGACCAGAGCTTTTTTTGACTCCAGCAGACTTGCACTGCAAGTGACTCCATTGGCTTGCACTGCAAGTGACTCCACTGGCTTGCACTGCAAGTGTTACAGTGGCAGTGTTGGGGAGTCTATGGAGCAAAGGAGAGACTCCTTTCATGAAAATATTGTCAACTATTACTTGCACAGTATAAAAAGATACAAGTGAATATGTACCCATGTTAACAAAAATTCACTCATCAGATCCCTGTCCACGCTTCTCAGCTTACAGCTAACCCATAAGTTTTATACCGGTGGCTATTCCTACATTCACCTGCACTTGCAGACAGGAGTAAGCATGGTAAGCAGGGTCTGCATGGGCTGATGTGCAGCTGTCCCGCACTACTTGTATTTTAGGAAACTTTGCTGTTGCTTTGAATTATTTAGAGCAACAGAGCATGACAAATAGCCGCACAACTGACCCTTGTAAAGTGGAGAAAAGATTCTGAGTATTTTGGCCCTTGATATAAAGAAATCCCTTCATTTGCCACCTGCTTTTATACTGAAGTGCAAAGGTGACACTGCAGATGAAGACCTGTGTTGGATCAGACAGAGGGTCCATCTAGTTCAGCATCCTATTTCTAAGAGTGGCTAGTTAGATACTTCAGAGGAGGACCAGAAACAGGCATGAACGGACATGAAAGCTGCTTTATACCGAATCAGAGCACTGGTTCATCAAGGTCAGCATTATCTACTCAGACTCGCAGGATCTTTATCAGAGGTCTGGTCCTTTCAACTGTTGATGCCGGAGATTGACCCTGGGACCTTTTGCATGCAAAATCAATGCTTTACCACTAATCCCCAGCCCCCTTTCCCCCATTTTCATTCTAGTAACCATTATTAAAAGATATACTACATTAGAAAATGAATTCCACAAATCTGGTGGATCCCCCTTTAAAGTCCATTTTAGCCAGCACCCATCACCAAAGTCTTATGGAGTGAACTCCATGAAATTCTGGGAAGAAATATTTTTGCCTATCCTGGACAAACTATCTAATTTTATAAAGTGACCTCATTGAATGAAAAAAATCTCTAACATTATTAATAGGGTGGGAAAGGATAAAAATCTGTCATTCTCCCTCCCCCCCCTTCTCATTTTTTCTCCAAACCCAGAACATCAAAAACTTTTAATGGTTCTTCAAAAAGCAGGCACTTCAGCCACCTGATCACTGTGACACTCTTTGCAGCTCTATAATAGTCTTCTGATATATTCTGCAACTGCAGTTTCTTGGTCACTACGATTCTCTGGCAAACATAAGAACAACATAAGAACATAAGAGAAGCCAATGTTGGATCAGGCCAATAGCCCATCCAGTCCAACACTCTGTCACACAGTGGCCAAAAATACCAGGTGCCATCAGGAGGTCCAGCAGTGGGACCAGGACACTAGAAGCTCTCCCACTGTTGCCCCCCCCAAGCATCAAGAATACCAAGCATCACTTGCTCCAGAGTTCCTATCAATACCTTGTGGCTAATAGCCACGGATGGACCTCTGCTCCATATATTTATCTAATTCCCTCTTGAAGCTGTCCATACTTGTCGCTGCCGCCACCTCCTGTGGCAGTGACCACTGCTTATTCTCCTTGCAGGGAAATCAAACTAGGGAAGTGTCTCCCAAAGCAAAAGAGGCTGTCCATCCCTCAGTCCTCCAGCACATGCTAAGAACTTGGGATGTGCTCAGCCTCTCATTTCAGACTAGGCCTTGCAGACACTCTAAAGTAGCAACTGATGTGCTGCATGCTGTAATTACAAGGTATTTGGTAGTCACTGGCCCAATCTGCACCTAGCATTTGCTCCGCTGTTTTACCAAACCCACGTTGGAACAGAAATTCCCTTCTGCACTGTACGCCACTTTCACTTTGATTGTCAGATTTTATGGCAGTGTCCAGACTGCACGCCTCTTTCACCTCATTTGATCTCTTGGTTTTATGGAACTGTCTACATAGATTTATGGCTGTTTTATGGCTGTTCAGGGGTGACTCTGCAGTCAGTATGGCATTGGCCCTGGGGTATTTGAATGTGGTTTTGAGCTGCATCGTCTTCTGTTCCAGTGTGGGTTTGGTAAAACAATGGAGCGAATGCTAAATGCAGATTCATGTTGCTGTAGAGTGTTTGCACAGCACCATGCACAGAGAGAAAATGGCCATGCTCATCTTCTGAATATCTGGAGCTTGCGGGAAGGGGTGGAGTCATTCAAGTGAGTCATGCCCTGTTTGAAATACCGTATTTCCAAGTGTCTACAAAGCTCAGCACTACATGAAAAAAAAATAGGACTGAGATTTGTACTGAGTGTGTATGCTAGATGGCTAGAGGTGGGGGCTCTAGTAGTGATGTCCACAACAATCATGGACCCTGGCAGCAAAGTTTACTGTGGCTTTGTTTGTATATCTAGATACCACAAAGTACTTCGTAGTCTTCTTTTTAGGAGTTCATGCCTTTGAATCCTTTTACGTTTATAATCCAGGCCATTCTGGTTCAGGTTAAGAACTGTATCTGGCTCTTTAGGCCATGGATAAGATCACTCCCCAACATTCTTTTTGCATTACAAATGTTAGGGAAGATGGCTCCATTTACAATTTAAAGCCAGCCAAAATGATACTGCTATTCCTGCCTGGAACGTCTGGAGCTCCTGAGCATGGGAGTTGATGCTCAGCTGCCAGAAATGTGTGTACAGGAATATCCAGAGTGAGTAGCCATGGTCCAGACCTATTTTCCACTCTTTTCATGGGGGGGGGAGGCTAGAGCAGAGTGAGGCCTTGGCCAGTGCCATGCACACAGTTTTCATGGGAACTACATGCCCCAGTTATTGCATCATGGGAGGCCAGGGCTGAAATCTGCATTGGGCCACAGATTCTGTTGGTATTCCTGAGGAAGTGACTATCTTGCAGGCTTCTGTTTTTCACCTGAATAATGGGAATGGCCATTTGCCAGGAATGCGGTGAGGCAAAAAAAGTCACACAAATTCCAAGCACTTGCACAACTAAAGTGCAGTAAAAATTATAAGTTCATGATTAAAACTAAGAAAGAAAGCATTCAATTAGGACTGACTGTAAAATCTTTCTTCTCTCTCTTTTTTAAGTGTTTGAGGATGTCCCACATCCAACAACTCAGCATTTGTACATGGCAACTGAACAGCTGACAGAATGTGCCATACATCAAGATTTCCAACGTGACTGCTTCTTCAAGAGAGCATCCTTTTATACTCCAGTCTAATCTCATTCATTTCAATGGATTTAGCTTCCAGTCACCAGTGTAACAGTTGTCAGCTATATGCAACAAGTCAGACATCCAATGCATGGCCGTCTGGGTGTGAGGCATATCCTGTCACCACAGGCAAATTCAAACCTGGTTGATAGCCCAGTTTTGGAAGGGGGGTGGGCTGTTAAAACTGATTAAGTGAATAATCGATTAAAGGTGGCACATGGGTCTTCCCTTCCCTGAACAAAATTTACAATAGTAGTGCAATCCTAAGCACAGTCACATCCTTCTAAATCTATTAACTTCAGTGCACTTAGAAGGGTATAACCCTGCTTAGGATCACACTGTGGGCAATCTCTTTCAGACCAAACATATGGGGTTTCAGGGACCAGCGTGTGACCCAGTAAAGCTTTTCTAAGATAAATTATAAAGTAAAGGTAAAGGTTCCCTTGCTCGAAGGCCAGTCGAATCTGACTCTAGGGTTGCGGTGCTCCTCTCCGTTTCCAAGCCAAAGAGCTAGTGCTGTCCAAAGACGTTTCTGTGGTCATGTGGCTGGCATGACTAAATGCCAAGGCGCACAGAATGCTGTTACCTTCCCACTGAAGCGGTACCTATTTAAATACTTGCAATTTCTTGCTTTCAAACTGCTAGGTTGGCAAAAGCTGGAACCAGAGATGGGAGCTCACTCAGTCATGCGGCACTCAGGTCTCGAACTGCTGAACTACCAATCTTCCAGCCTGCAATAATGATAATCAGTGGAAGAGCCTCTGCTTGGCATGCAGAAGGTCCCAGGTTAATCCCCAACATCTCCAGTCAAAAGGCCCAGGCAGTAGGTGATGCGAAAGACTTCTGCTTGAGACCCTGAAGAACCACTGCCAGTCTGAGTAAACAGTACTGAACTTGATGGACCAAGGGTCTGATCAGTATAAGACAGCTTAATGGGTTCATGAAATCTCATTGCTACACATCACGATTGGAGCAGTATTGTGTAAACGTACCCTAAATTGATGCGTTCCACATCTTGGGAAATGTGCCGAGGAATGGTAGAGAGATACCGGAATGTGCAATGCACTTCGGTAGGTACATAGCAGGCACAGAGCTTGGGACAGGCGCTGCTACCAGTAAGAGGAGCGAAGCAGAAACCCAAGAGAAATCCCAGAAAGCAGGGCTGGCCCATCGCTTGTCTCCTGTGTGACAATGCTAAAACAACATCCCTTGCAGCATAAACCAATGACGGCCTAGAAAACAGAATAACAGGCATCATGTCAACAGGTGATGTCACCAATAGGTGTCTTTGATCACAGAGTCTGTTTCGATTACAGTCTAATTTGTGGTCCCTGGCCCAAAAGATATCCAGCTGTCCTCAACCAGAGCCAAGGCTTTTTCAGCCTTGGTTCCTGCCTGGTGGAACTCTCTACCTCTCTAGAGAGCCAGTTTGGTGTAGTGGTCTCTAATCTGGGAGAACTGGGTTTGATTGCACCTGCTGGATGACCTTGGGCAAGCCATAGTTCTGGCACAGCTGTTCTTGAAAAAGAGCAGTTTCTGTCAGAGCTCTCTCAGCCCCACCTACCTCACAGGGTGTCTGTTGTGGGGAGGGGAAGGGAAATGAGTTTGTAAGCCGCTCTGAGACTCCTTTGGGTAATGAAGGGTGGGGTATAAATCCAATCTCTTCTTCTTGTTCTACCTAGTGACATCTGTTCCCTGTGGGACCTAACCCAATTCTGCAGGCTGTGTAAGACAGAGATGTTTCACCAGGCCTACTGTTGAGGACAGTGACGGCCTTTTGCCATATCCAGCCTGCAACTCACCTTACGGAGCAGGGGGAAGAACACCATGCCGTCAATGATCTGGTATACACTATCTCATTGATTTTATTGTAGTTAACTGTTATTTATGTCTTTTAATTACTATATCTCCCTCATGGATCACTGCCTTGTCGTGGCGAGGGGGCTTGCGTGGTTCAATGAGGCTGTGGGCTATGCCGTGGAGGGCCACCCAGGACGGACAGGCCACAGCAGAGAACTCAGACCAAGCGTGATCCCCTGGAGAAGGAAATGGCAACCCACTCCAGTATCTTTGCCAAGAAAACCCCATGGACAGTAACAAAAGGCTAAAAGATATGACGCCGGAAGATGAGCCCCTCAGGTCGGAAGGTGTCCAATATGCTACTGAGGAAGAGCAGAGGGCAAGTACGAGTAACCCCAGAAAGAGTGAAGCGGCTGGGCCAAAGCCGAAAGGACGCTCAGTTGTGGATGTGTCTGACGGTGAAAGGAAAGTTCGATGCTGCAAAGAACAATACTGCATAGGAACCTGGAATGTAAGATCTATGAATCAAGGTAAGCTTGACGTGGTCAAAAATGAGATGGCAAGAATGAACATTGACATCTTGGGAATCAGTGAACTAAAGTGGACAGGAATGGGCGAATTTAACTCAGAAGACCATTATATCTACTACTGTGGCCAGGAATCCCGTAGAAAAAATGGTGTGGCCTTTATAGTCAACAAGAGAGTGAGAAAGGCAGTATTGGGATACAATCTCAAAAATGACAGAATGATCTCGGTCCGAATCCAAGGCAAACCATTCAATATCACAGTAATCCAAGTCTATGCCCCAACCACTGCTGCAGAAGAGGCTGAAGTGGACCAGTTCTATGAAGACCTACAACAGCTTGTAGAACTAACACCAAAAAATGATGTCCTCATCATCATAGGGGACTGGAATGCTAAAGTAGGAAATCAAAAGGTAACCGGAATAACAGACAAGTTTGGCCTTGGAGAACAAAATGAAGCAGGGCAAAGGCTAACAGAGTTTTGTCAAGAGAACACGCTGGTCATAGCGAACACCCTTTTCCAACAACCTAAGAGGCGTCTCTACACATGGACATCACCAGATGGGCAACACCGAAATCAGATTGACTATATAATTTGCAGTCAAAGATGGAGAAGCTCTATCCAGTCAGTAAAAACAAGACCTGGAGCTGACTGTGGCTCAGATCATGAGCTACTCATTGCAAAATTCAGACTTAAATTGAAGAAAGTTGGGAAAACCACAAGGCCATTCAGATTTGACCTAGATCGCATCCCCGATGAATATACAGTAGAGGTGAAGAATAGGTTTAAGGGACTAGATTTGATAGACAGAGTGCCTGAAGAACTATGGACAGAGGTCCGTGACATTGTAAAGGAGGCAGCACTCACCGCCATCCCAAAGAAAAAGAAATGCAAAAAAGCAAAGTGGCTGTCTGATGAGGCTTTACACATAGCAGAGGAAAGAAGGAAAGCTAAAGGCAATGGGGAAAAGGAAAGATTTGCCCAACTGAATGCAGATTTCCAGAGAACAGCAAGGAGAGATAAGGAGGCTTTCCTGAATGAACAATGCAAAGTAATAGAGGAAAACAATAGATTGGGAAGGACTAGAGATCTCTTCAAGAAAATTGGAGAAATCAAGGGAACATTCCATGCAAAGCTGGCCATGATAAAGGACAAAAACGGTAGGGACCTAACAGAAGCAGAAGAGATTAGGAAAAGATGGCAAGAATACACAGAAGAACTATACAAGAAGGACATCGATGTCCTTGACAACCACGATGGTATAATCACTGACCTCGAGCCAGACATCCTGGAAAGCGAAGTTAAATGGGCCTTAGAAAGCATTACTAATAACAAAGCTAGTGGAGGTGATGGTATCCCAGCTGAGTTATTCAAAGTCTTAAAAGAAGATGCTGTTAAAGTGCTGCACTCAATTTGCCAACAAATTTGGAAAACACAACAGTGGCCACAGGATTGGAAAAGGTCAGTTTACATTCCAATCCCAAAGAAGGGCAACGTCAAGGAATGTTCAAACTATCGCACAATTGCACTCATTTCACACGCTAGCAAGGTCATGCTCAAAATCCTACAAGCTAGGCTCCAACAGTACGTGGATAGAGAACTGCCAGAAGTACAAGCTGGGTTTCGAAGAGGTAGAGGAACTAGAGATCAAATTGCCAACATTCGCTGGATTATGGAGAAAGCAAGAGAGTACCAGAAAAACATCTACTTCTGCTTCATTGACTATGCTAAAGCCTTTGATTGTGTGGATCACAATAAATTATGGCAGGTTCTTAAAGAGATGGGAGTACCGGACCACCTCACATGTCTCCTGAGAACCCTGTATAAGGGTCAAGAAGCAACAGTTAGAACCGGATATGGAACAACTGATTGGTTTAGCATAGGAAAAGGAGTACGACAAGGATGTATATTGTCACCTTGCTTATTTAATTTATATGCAGAGTACATCATGCGAAATGCTGGCCTGGATGAATCACAAGCTGGAGTTAAGATTGCTGGGGAAAAGATCAATAACCTCAGATATGCAGACGATACCACTCTGATGGCAGAAAGTGAAGAGGACCTAAAGAGCCTCTTGCTCAGGGTGAAAGAGGAGAGTGCAAAAGTGGGCTTGAAGCTCAACATCAAAAAAACTAAGATCATGGCATCTGGGCCCATCACTCCTTGGCAAATAGAAGGGGAAGTCGTAGAAGTAGTGACAGACTTCACATTCCTAGGATCCCAGATCACTGCAGATGGTGATTGCAGCCATGAAATTAAAAGACGCTTGCTCCTTGGGAGGAAAGCGATGGCAAACCTAAACAGCATGATAAAAAGCAGAGACATCACCTTGCCAACAAAAGTCCGCATGGTCAAAGCAATGGTATTCCCTGTAGTAATGTATGGCTGTGAGAGTTGGACTATAAGGAAGGCCGAGCGCCGAAGAATAGATTCTTTTGAACTGTGGTGCTGGAGAAGACTCTTGAGAGTCCCTTGGGCTGCAAGGAGATCGAATCAGTCAATCCTAAAAGAAATCAACCCTGACTGTTCCCTGGAAGGCCAGATCCTGAAGCTGAAGCTCAAATACTTTGGCCACCAAATGAGAAGGGAGCACTCACTGGAGAAGACCCTGATGCTGGGAAAGATTGAAGGTCAAAGAAGAAGGGGACGGCAAAGGATGAGATGGTTAGACAGTGTCATCGATGCAACGAACATGAAATTGAGCAAACTTCAGCGGACAGCGGAAGACAGGAGGGCCTGGCGTGTTCTGGTCCATGGGGTCGCGAAGAGTCGGACTCGACTGTGCGACTGAACAACAACAACAACAATTACTATATGTTTATTCAATGTTTTACACCACCCTGAGCCCTTTGGGGGAGGATGGTTCATAAAACAAATAAATAAATTGAAGAAAAATGAGAGGATTTCCTTTCTTACAAAAGAGTGCAATAATTATGCATGGCTTTTAAAAAAAATCCTTCTCAGCTTCTTGCTTTTAGTGAGGGTTGGACAGGGGCTTGCCGCTGACATGTATTAAAAAACCCTGAAATCTGACACTCTAATAAAAGCATTGTTATAAATAAAACCCCACACTTTCATTATCTAGAGCATTCATAAAATCTGCTTCGGGACTTTCTGTTGGCAAAGAACACATCAGGTTGTTCCTTGTCAAATAAATTGGGCTTCAAAAGCTTAAGGAGGAGAACTTCCCTGGTTGAGACATCTAATTAGCAGCACTTCCACTTTATTCTACTTTCCCTACTATTTTTCTTTTTCAGAACATGCAAATGGTATTTCTCCCATCCTCCACTCCATTGCCTCTTATGAAGCACCAGAAGCAGAATTTGTTTAAAATAGCAGAGTTTGGTTTGGAAAAATGCATTGATTCGTTGGATAGATAAAGCCCTGAAAAGCTTGTACTGGTTCACCCCTTAGAACGGGTCTGAATGTATTATTTCTGAAATTAATGCTGAACATCTCTTGAGCATGCAGAGTATTTTTAAATACTCCTTACTAATTCTTCGCGGGGGGAGGCTGTGATGCAGTGGCTTACTCGCCATCGAGGAAATCGATGGCAGAGGAAAACCTGCAGGGGGCTTCGTGGTTTACCACTTGCACTCACCCTTCAGGGTCAACTTTCCCCACTGACTGCTCTAGAAGACCTGCTCTGAATACGCCCCCCCCCCCCCCCGTTCCCGTACGAGGTCTCGCTCCCAAGCAGTCTGCGGTTGCCCGCACAGCCAGTCACTTGACCAAAAACACCACGTTTTAGAGGGGAAAGTCCCGTTTTGGGTACGCTCCGGATAAAACGAATTAAACCGGCGCCTCTCCCTGCCCACCGCCACGTTTTGATCCCGTTTTCATTTGCTTCAGTGAACCTGGTTTCTGCAAACTAAACTAGGGCTACACAATGAGTTTAAATTATTAGTACATTTCTGCTTTTAAAAAATATTGGACTCTCTCTGTATGCACATAGGCTCAAAAGAGTTGCTACACGTTCAGTCTCTCTCCAAGTGCTTAGTACGGGAACAAAAAAAGGAGGGGGGGGAACGAAAACCTGGGTGGGGGAGAGAAGCCCTTCAAACCTCCCGTCGGGAAGCGAAAGGATCCCTACCTGCACTTTCTTCCCACTGGCGCTTTATGGCTCCCCAGCTGTGTCTGCAGCGGCTCCTTCTCCCGCCGGGACACTCCTCGCCAATGCAAAGGGACGGAAAGGGTCGTGAAGCTTCCAGCAGTGCGAGCGGCACAGCTTGCAGAGGTGAGTGGATGCAAGTCTGCGAGGGACCCGGCGAGGCGAAGCACGCCCCCAGCGCGGCGGCAGGCGGGGTGGGCTGTCTGCCTTGCAAGGCGCTCCTGGGGGGCCCTCGGAGCGGTGCGCGCGCGTGTTGCAAAAGCGGTTCCAAGGACCGCCTGGCCTCGCCTCGCGCCGGGAGAGCGGCCAGCAGCCTTGGGGCTTCCCCGCTCAGCCCTGCGGCCACTTTCAGTTCAAGGGGCGGGAGGGTCCTCGCCAGCTCCCTCGAAGGAACTCCTGAGGCAAATGTCCACAGGAAGACCACGCGGTTCGTTTTCCACTTCCGCGCTGTCTTCGTGCCCTTGAGACCCTTGAATTGGTAGGATTGCCAGACGGCCAGGAGAAAAGAGTCCTGCTCCTTCAGCAGAGACAATGTATAGAAATGGTCAAGTGAAGCTTTTTATGGCATGAGGGGGGGGGAACAAACATCACCTGTAGTTTTCTGTAGGACAAACTGTTATTAAATTTGAAAGGAACTAGTTTAAAGCCGTATCTGTTAAATTGCCATAATAAATGGAAAACAACAACAACAGTTTTTATGAGGGAATGATTCTCAGCAATTGTGAATTTTCTGGAGGAACCTTTTCCTCTTTTCTGTTGTCCACTCTCCTAGTCAAAGAGTGGTAGCAAAATCTGCAAGTGGCCTGTTTTTTGGACAGGTTGGCTGTGTTGAAATGGTGCCCTGTGATTTCTGCCCCCTGGACGGCTTTTTCTGTTCACTTAGACAGTAATAGCCAAACTTTGAATCCACATCCTAACAGCATTTTAACACTTTTGTGATTCGAAGACAGCTCAGTTCTTAGTCCTCAGGAAATGGATGCTTGAGGGCAGGAGCTTTAGAATATGTTCAGAGTAGATGGGTCTGCCAGGACTGGTAAAAAAGAGTGTATAGTCCCATCTCATCAGATTATGGAAACTTGTCCTGGTTAGTACTTGCATGAGAGACCACCAAGGAAGTCAGGGCGATGGCCACAGGAATAAACAGCTTTAAAAGGGGATTAGACAGATTCAGGGAAGATAAGGCTATCAGTGGCTACTACCCAAGGTGACTGGGGGGAACCTCCACATTCAGAGGCACTAATCCTCTGAATCCCAGAACCAGGAGGCAAACATCAGGGAAGAGCCTTGGCCTCTGTGCCCCATTGTTGGCTATCCAGAGGAACTGGTTGACCACTGTATAAGACAAGATGCTGGCTGGACCATTGGTCTGATCCAGCAGGACTCTTCTTATTTTCTTAAGGTGGCAGTGCCCTGAAAACGGTATGAGGTCACCATAGGTTGACTGCAACTTGATGGCACTTCACACACACACAGAGCGAGCATTTTAAAAGCAGAATGAAATAGAAGGCCCCCAAAGGATTTGTGCCTTAATGGGCTTTAATTCTGATATTAATAAGCCTGGGGATGCAAACCTTTTGAATCTTATCAAATTGTCACCCCCCACACACACAGTGAAGAACATCTCCCAGGCCTAAGCAAAGGACAGTCCCCCTAAGTGACCAGTTAGTTCTAGCACTATCAAGGTGGCTGCCCAGGGAGAGGTACCACGAAGGCATCAATTGGGCTGTAAATGGGCAGAAGCAGAGGACCATTCAGCTTCTAAAGTGCGCCCCTCCCTCTCTCCAGAATAGCACTGGGATGGAAGCTCTATCCCTCATTGCCATTTAATTTCCTCTGGTAAAGTGCCTTGTGACTCTAGGGTAGTTGCTTCCTACATGGCCATCAAAATGGCATGGTATTTGTTGGAAGAATCAAATTTTCTCAAGAACAGTGAATACTTGGGAAATAGGACATTCTTGTAACAGAAATGCTATCTTGAAGAGAGACATGCACATTTATGGTGCCATCCTAGGAAGAGTGATACCCTTCTAATCCCACTGACTTCAACAGAGTTAGAAGGGTGTACTAACTCTGCTTAGGATGTTGCTTCTAGTGCATCATTTAAGTCTTGATGACAACTGAGATTTGTTAGGGTCTAAAGTGGAAAATTCACTATATTTCTAATCTTGTACTCCTTTGTTTAAACATTTTAACGTATTCAGACATTGCACATATGAACAAAGTAAAAAAGGACAAATCTAATTTATTTCCATGTATCAACTATTACAGTCTTGAAAATTTTTACTGTAAGCCACAGCCAGTCCTGCCATTAGATGGCATGAGGCAGTTAACCTCAGGCAACAGATCTGATTTGCCAGAAATCTTTATTAATAACAGCTTTTTCTCTATTGCTCTTAAAAGGTGCCATTTTGATTTCCTGCCTCAGATGTGAAAATACCTTTGGTTAAGTTTGTTGTATCCTTTCTTTGCTGGGAGAACTGTATTGCAGAACTGAATCTTTAAGCGAGCATGTCTTTATGAGATCACCATTGTATCTGACTTATTCAGTTTCCTAAGTGGGCAATCCAAGGTTTATATTAAAAAGGGAAAGCAGTTTTCCCCAAGGAAATTTTCCCAAAGAATAATCAAAATTTAGGTCACATTTTATGCTCATGGTACATCTGAGAAGATTTTGGAATGCTCTAAGGAAAGATTTTAGGACATTTACAGTACAGTCTTAAGTAGTATTACCTTCCTTAAGCCCACTGTAACTCTCCCTGTTATATGTTAATATATGCCATGTTATAACCTTGTATGTGTATATGTGCATATATATAATTTGTTTCACTTCAGACAAGAATCTTGTGTCTAAAACTGCTGCCACACCCTGAAGGCAGAAAATCATTCATTTCTTTATTCATCTTATTTATTTACAGAATTTATACTCTGCCTTTCTGTCCTCAGGGCCACCAAAATGGCTAACAAATTAAAAACATACATAATAAAAAAGTCTTTAAAACATTAAAACCAGGTAAAAGCACATAATTGAAACAATAAAAACCAAGCAGATAGTAGACATAAAAAAGCATAAAAACATCAGTTAAAGCATGGGGAACACCAGTCAAAACAAAAAAAAAGTCTTCATACACTGGCAGAAGGTGGCAACAGAATGGGACAGATGAGTCTCTCTGGGGAGAAAGTTTCAGAATTTTGGTGCCGTGATTGAGAAGGCCCTCTCAGAAGGTAGGGGCACCCAAAGCAGGACCTCCAAAGATGATGATAGTGATTGGGTAGGTTCAGAAGGGAGTAGGTATTCCTTCAGGTGTGCTGGTCCCAAGGCATACAGAGTTTTAAAGGTCAACACGAGGGGTGTGCAAAAAACAACAACAATTCAGCCCGATTCCATTCGGCCAAATCGGGCTGAATCTGATTCAGCCCACCAAATGGCCCCTGAATGCCACTTTCGGCAATGCAAGCCGATTTGGGAGTCATTCGGCCAGCCGAATCACTTTTGGTGGAGACGTCTAATCAGTCAAAACTGGTGAAAGGCATTGTTGTCACAACTGCTACCTGCTTATCTGGCAATAGAAATGGATTCAAGAACACCCTCACACTGCTCAGCTGTTTTTTGGAGCTTTCTGCAAACACCATGTAAAGGAACTGCGGTCCATGATGAATTTTGCTTCATGGTTTGGTTCATGCCCATCCCTACCAGCCACCACCGATTCAGTCACCTTGTTCAATAATTAAATATTTGAGACTAGTCAATAGTTATCGAAATCTCCTGGGCCTAGGGTAGGCTTCATAAGTAGTGGATGCACCACCTCTCAGACCCAGTCAGTCTCCCACCTCCACCGGTAGATTTAAGTAACCAGGGAATACAACTGGGAGGTAGGCGTCAAACGTCCAAGGACCCTGTTCACATCCTCAGACTGAATAAACTGAAAAGTATCCCAAACATCTGGATGGTTTGCACCCTTGCACCATCTAAGTTTATCAGTGCTAATATAGAGTCAAAGTCAGTATGGATATGAGAGCTGTTGTCTACAACATTTTGAGCAGAACAAGCAGTCCACCTCTTCCTGTAGGCCAGATCCCAAAAGGCCTCTGGTCACTTAGAATTAGGAATGCTTGAACATCTGCCAGTTTGGCTGGTGCCTTGTTTGCCAGTTGTGGACATGATTTTTCAGCAGTCAATTCAACAGGTCATTGATCTGTTTGCGTTTGTTGTACAGATTGTTTTACCATGTTTCTTACTGACCATGTACTACAGCACAATTGTCTTTTTGCATAGGGTAGTCTACTACCTCCTCATCCTTCCTGAATAACTGCTCAGCACGCAATCTCTTATATATAAAGCTGACTTGGGGTGGCAAGATTCCATGCACTCCCATTGGCTGTAAAATGCCCTCCCTCAGCCATTGGCCTGCCAGCTGCCACTCAAGAGTACTCACGTGCCATTGGCCAGGTGCTGGGTCTGCTTCTCTTCCCCGCCCACTTCCCCTTCAGCCACTCTTCTCTGTCAGAATTCCTAGCAAATGGCTTTGTCTCTTGACAAAGATGCTTCTCCTGCTTGCCTCCTGTGTGGGACTTAACTTTTCCCTCAGTGGCTGTTGGTAGGTGTAACGAAATGGCAGTTACCTGTGTTTGTAAGATGGCTGCTGGGCTGCTGTCTGTGGTGGTTTGTTTAAAATGTTCCGCCATAAGGTTTAATTGAGCTGTAGTTCCAGAGAGGGGCCTGTAGGAGTATCACTCACTGGGTTGAATGGGCCTTCCTCATCTGCTGGACTACATTTCCCAGCTGCCCCAAGGCAGAAAAGGGTGGGAAAACAGGGACTGTCCCAACATGCAGGGCAGCATCAATATAGACTACTGCAGTCCATCTAGGGAGGAAGCCGTCTTCATCCTACAGGAGGTTAGGAAAGGCTCCTGCTGCCTGTGCTGACCAGGCTGTCCAGGCCATAAGCCAGAGATATGGGTGAACCTTTGGAGGCAGCAGAAATTCAGCCACTCCAGAGTCGGCTGGACTGGGGAATGAATGGAAGCTTCCCTGCTTTCTTGGGCCAGAGAGAGAGAGGCTAGAGCAGAGAGCCAGAGGCCGGTGTGTAGGGAAAGAGGATGGCGTTTAACCCCTGTGGGTTTATGCCCTGCTGGTTCATAGTGTGTGCTTACTCCTACAGTGTGTGTGTGGGCTAATAATCTGTGTTGTGCTCTGACCACATAGTCTCCCCCACTCTGCACAATAACAAAGGGTAGCTCAAGGAGGCAAGGGAAGGCCAGACCCTTGAGTTGCCAGCTTTCCAGGGATCCCCCAAAGATTGGGGATTCCATCTCCAAACATAGAGATTCGGCCACAGGGGTCTCACAGTCCCTCTAAAAAGGCAGTGATGATTCAGTGAGTTGTGGCAGCAAATTTAAGGAATGAAATACGCACACGGGACGAGGGTGGGAGGCAAACTGCTGAGTAGTAAACTGGAGCCTGTTTCGCTACAGTAGGCAACCAAGCTTGGTTCAGATAAAGGACAGAAACTCTTTGCAGGCCTTTGAGAAGAACTAGTTGGGGCCAGTCCTGAGTCTAGGGTTGCCAGCTCCAGGTAGGGAGATTCCTGGAGATTTTCTGGAAGAGTCTATGGAAGCCAGGGTTTGGGGAGGGGAGAGGCCTCAGCTGAACAGAATGCCATGAAGCCCACCTTCCAAAGCAGTTATTTTCTCTAGAGGGGGGGAGAGATCTGTTGTCTGGAGTTCAGTTGTGATACCTGGTGATCTTCAGGCTCCACCTGGAGGTTGGCTGCCCTAGGCGTAACAGTCAGTGCTTCAAAGCAGATTCTGCTAGATCCAGGTTCTTGCTGTAGAAGCTGAGTGGGTGATTTTGGACCAGCCACAGACTTTCAGCCTAACCTACCTCACAGGGTTGTTGTGCAAGTCAAAAGGGGGAGAGGAGAATGATGTAAGTTGCTTTGGTCCCCATTGCAGGGAAAGACGACTTTTCCTCCTGGGAAACCATTGTTGCCAATCTCCAAGTGAGGGCTGGAGATCATTCAGAATTACAAGTGCTCTCCAGATGGCAGAGATCAGTTCCCCTGGAGAAAATGGTTGACTCTGTGGTAATCAGAGCTTCAGAGCATGGAAAATGGTGGACTCTGGCAGTCAGGGCTTCAGAGCACAGGAGAGGCTGCAGGTGTGTGTGTGTGGGGAATGGAAAGCTGAAGAGAGGGGGAAAATAAAGGTAGGTTGATGACTGGCTGAGAAGGAGATGGGGTTCCCAACTCCAGGTGGGAAATTCCTGGAGATTTGAGGGATGGAACCTGGAGAGGGTGAGGTTTGAGGAGGGGTGGGACCTCAGGCAGGTACAATGCCATAGACTCCACCCTCCCAACCAGCCATTCTCTTCTGGGGAACCACTGTTCCCAATCTCAGGAGATGGGTGGAGATCACTCAGAATTACAACTGATCTCCAGGAGGGAGGGGAGAGAAGATGCAAAGCTGAAATCAGAGGGGCAGATAATGGCAGGTTGATGCTTGGCTGGAAAGGAGATAGGGTTGCCAACTCCAGGTTGGGAAATTCATGGAGATTTTGGGGGTGGAGCCTGGAGAGGGTGAGGTTTGAGGAAGGGTGAGACCTCAGACAGGTACAATGCCATAGACTCCACCCTCCAAACCAGCCATTTTCCCCTGGGTAACAATTGTTGCCAATCTCCAGGTGAGGGCTGGAGATCACTCAAAATTACAACTGCTCTTCAGGTAGCAGAGATCAGTTCCTCTGGAGAAAATGGTGGACTTTGTGTCATTATACCCTGCTGAGGTCACCACAGCACATTGATGCTGAGTGCCCAAGGCCTTGGAACTCTCCCAGAGCCTCTTTCTAGAGCTCATATTTATTTCCACAACGGGCCTTATTCCTAGCTGTTTATAAAGACAATTATATCACTCATATAGCATATAAATCAGTCATTAATAAATATTTGTGTTTCAGTAAAATCCTAACTTTCAGTGCTCATCCAGGTAATCTTTAGTGATGCTAATGACTGCTGATCTGTTTCAATCATCCATGTCCTTTCAAATATACAGTTTTGGAAAACCTCAAGTCAGGCATTTGCAGCTGCTTGGTATGAACCAAAAAGACTGAATGATTGGTTCATATCTGATTGCTACCTTTAAATATGGCAAACTTGATGATCAGATATGTTCACAGTGAAATTCCCAGCATCCCCACCTGGAACATCTCTGCTGGTCCACACTGTACAGACACGAAGAAGAAGAAGAGGAGGAGGAGGAGGAGGAGATGACTGGATTTATACCTCACCCTTCACTTGGAGTCTCAGAGTGACTTACAAACTCCTTTCCCTTCCTCTCCCCACAATAGACACCCTGTGAGGTAGGTGGGGCTGAGATAGCTCTTTCAAGAACTGCCCTTTCAAGGACAGCTCTGACAGAACTATCTCTTACCCAAGGTCTTCCAGCAGCTGCAAGTGGAGGAGTGGGGAATCAAACCCCGTTCTCCCAGATTAGAGTCCGCGCACTTAACTACTACACCAAACTGGCTTCACCACACTGGCTCATTGGTGGCAGAAAAGTATAGTTTCTCTGATGCCATCGTTGCTTGCACTGGTTGGAACTTTTTATTTGTTTGCTTGTTTTAGACATTTATTTCCCACTTTTCTCCTCAATGGAAGATCCAAAGCAGTTTACAGCATCATTCTCCCTTGCTTCTGTTTTTATCTGCACAGCAACCCTGTTAGATGGACAAGGTTGACAGAGAATGACTGGCCCAAAGGCATCCAGCAAACTTCGCAGCTGAGTGGGGATTTGAACCTGGGTCTCAGTAGGCCTAGTGTGCTGCTCTAAACCACTGCACCACACAGGTTTAGAAATCCATTAACAGCTTTTACTAGGAAGAAAGGAGGCACAGTAGAGGGAGCAAGAAATCGGTAACCCACAAGCATGACTTGATCCCTGGGTAGCTGAGTCTCAAAAGATGGCACTGTTATCTTTTTTGTTGTTGTTCATCCTCAACTAAACATAGTTTGGGCATTGCTTGTCATTTTACACTGAACAATTGATCCTTCTAGTTCAGTGTTATCTGCAGTAGCTGACAAGAGTTTTTCAAGGCCTTCCGGCATTGAAGAGTCTCCTTCAGTATCCAGAAATGCCAGGGACTGAACCTGAGACTTTCTGCGTGCTCTGTTAGTAAGTGTTAGCCCCTACCTCTGCTGATTCACAGTGCAAGATAAGTGGTGCTGTTTCACCTCTCTTATGTGCTCTCAAGATGGCTTTAGGCAAAACTATTTTCACTAAGCTTCAAAACAGGTATGGTACTGGTCGACTTGACTGTAATCCTTCCAAGATAATGTATGTGCAATGTCTTAAACACTGAAAAGTATTATATAAATGCTGTTGTAAAAAGTAATAGCTCCATGGCTTCTCCTAAAGTGGTTCTGGTTGTGTTCCCCAGTAGGCATCAGCTAGAAATGTCTATGAGCTGATTCTTCATAAGTTTCAGAGCAGGAAAATGGAACTCATAAAAGCATGTAGGTGGTTTCCTCTTAACCAAGAGGTAAAGAGGGTAGGCCACAGAAATCCTTTGCCAGGTGCCCAGTTATACTTGGTGTTAGGCCTGTCTTTAAGGAAACCCACATCTTTCGAATCATGAATCTGAAGGTGCATTGTGTGTATTAAAAGACAGGAAAAAATAGGGGGGGGAGTTATCCTCAGTGGAGCTGTTGCAAAACATGTGTCTTATACCATGGTTGTAATGTAGTGGGCCTGTTTTCAAGAAAATGCATGAGCTGTTGCACAAACCCATGCTGGTTTTACTGCTTTGCCAACAAATCCTGGCACATTTTTGTTATTGAAGAATGGTGCATTGGATGGAATTTGTTACTGAAAAGAAGCAAGGGAGTTTTCTGGGTGAAATTACACTGTGGTTTGGCAGTGTTGATTGGCTTAAGGTAAGCTTCTCGCTGCTCAAGACAGAAAAAAGCATGTGTGTGTGTGTGTATAATATAACCTGCCTTTTCCTATTCCTGAGGGCTGGCTCTCTGTGCAGAATAAGGAGATTTACACAATGAAACTAGTTAACAGCTACCAGAGTTGCAGAAAAATCCTTTTTGAAACAAAATCTAATTTAGGTACAGAAAAGATCAACAGTAGCATTTGTGCTTGGGCAGATTTTGCAGAAAACCTCTCTGAGGTTTGAGTTACTTTTTGCAAAATGGTACACGGACAAGGCGGTGGCAAGCTTCAGCCATTGGGGAGGGAAACTGGAGCTAACAAGGGTGAGCTAGGGCAGGTAGGGAAGGAGATCAGATTTCCCCTAACGAGATCCAATTTGGAATACTATTTTTTAATGGAGAACCTCTTAAACTTGTAATTAATATGTGAATTAGCACCACTACCTTCTCATTTGAAGCAGCTGTGTTTTTGTTGAATTCGTGGAGAGCATAATTTACAAACCATCCATTTCTCTTAAGTAAAATCTATTTAAAATACACTCACAAAGTGAATCCAGGTACATGTTTTCAAATGAATTGCTTACTAAGACCTCTTACTTATACTTACAAAAAGCTCCACATTTGTTTATCCATCCATACTCATGGCAAAGAGTGGGGGCCACTGAGAAAAGGTGGCAGATTAAACATCTACAAGAGTCAGATCATTCCACTGAGCTGCAACTAAGCTTTCTCTACTAGTGAACAGGCAGGCTTTTGTTCAAGTGACTGTAAAAGATTTTAATGTGAGGTCATACTCTAGTAGCTTTCTCATGGAAGGGTCTGTCAAGGAAAGCAAAGCTAGTTGGTGAGGAGAAGGATACCTCACAAAAAGTAAGTTACTTATATTTCATGATTCCAGAACACCTGGCTAAACAAACGGATTTTGTTGATAACAAAGAAACTGTAATCAGACTGAAGGTTGAATATCATGATTTAGTAGATGATATGCCGCTAGGCTAGCAAGTTCAGAATTGTAGATAAATCCAGCACAATGAAGCTAAGTAGAACTGTGAATTTGAATTAATTTTTAATGAACCTCACTGGCACTGAAGTAACGTAAAAGAGGTTTGTAAGAAAACAAAAATTACATACCCTAGAGTGTGCTTATTAGAAGTCAGCCCGTGCTTTTATTGCTAACTGTGTTAGCGGAAAGTATGCTATTCAAGAATCTACCTTCTTTACTTTTAAGTATGTGAAGGGATTGCTTATTCATAATGAACTGCAACATAATTGTCAGATCTCACTGCACTGGGGAGTTCAATTTAAGTGGACGATGATGCTAGAAAATCACATCTTTGATGTCCAACTTGTCACAGTCTCACGTCAATATTTATTTTTCTCAGACTTCTGTCACATTCCAAAGTATGGCAAGTAGTTCCGCTTGTGTGTATATGACACACTGCTCAGGGCAAGGGAATGTTGACTAAGTGCTGAGCGAGAATCCCAAAAGAGAAAAATAACTTTTTTTTCCAGATAGAAATGAAACACGATGCACTGAGATTGCTTGGCCTACATAAAGAGTGTAAACATGTGCTAGAATCTCTCAAGACTGTGAGAAATGTGTGTGTGCATACAAGAAAAATGCAACCATTTAGTTTAATTCTGTGTCTTTATTATTAAAAAAGGAAATATTTTGTATTCTACTTTGGGCTCATGTTGTGCAGTACTTATTGTGTAATATTTGTAATTGATTCTTGTGTTACATTCTGCAGAAATTGCATGTTCACTCCTGTGTTTGCACACAGTAAAGCCCATAATTCAGTGGTTTGCTTGCACAAATTCTCAGTCCCTGCATCACCAGTTTAGGTCTGTTAAGGTGAGGAAAGACCTGAGCTTGAGACCTTGAAATTCACTGCCAGTCAGAGTGTGCAGCACTGGGCTAGACGGACTAAAGGACTGGCTCAGGAGCCTCATATGTTGATGTATGTGACAATGGCTTGTGAAACAAATCTCACACAGTAGTTCTGAACCACTAGGCATGGCATCATGAAAGAGGGCTCAGGAAGCAAGTTCAGGGGTCCTTTGCAAAAGGCATTTATGTCCAGTTCCACATCTACAAAAAGATAAACCATTTCCTGATGTGAATGCCACTGAAAGCAAACAATATTCCAAGGCTATGTGCTGGGTTTCCTGTTCTTGCGTACATGGTAGCCTGCACAATGTAAGACAAGGGTACTTCATGGTTCACTCTCAAAGGCCAGCTGTAGCCTGTTCCACATCCACCCTTTCATGATGCAGATGTGCTATCTGAGAGAAGGAGTGAATGTTGAAAGGAACATCATCAGTGAAAGAAGGGTGGGAACATCTTTAGGCCAGATGTATGAAAATCTGGGCTGAGCTTCTATCCTTCCTCTGCTGCATCCCTGTAGTCCGGGCTTGGACAGAGGAGTTGGCCGAAAGGCAAGATCCAAAGTGGTCTTTCTTGGCCTTTGGATCTTAGCCCATGGCTTGCAGCCTGTGGCTTTGAGTGAGCCAGCCTAGTGGATCCTGGACTAGGGCGCACTTGAAAGTTTTCCTTACATGTGGTCACTGCTTCCAACTGGATGCATACTTTGAATGAAAATAAGATTTCCCACCAAGTATAAATAGACTTGAGAGCATTATTTCTGACCCTAGATTCATCTAACACAGACAGTTAGTCTAGAAATTAAATTGTGCCCTCTAGAAATTGGGTGGAGGTGTAATTCCATGGATTATTGAATATGAAATTAATTAGCTCTTGCACGTAGCCAACAAGAATACAATAAGAACTGTGCTGTAATAGGTAGAGATTGCTGAATTAGTGAATAATTTGAAACATCTTGTTAACATTTTAGTATCAGAAAGCTTAAGACCTTGTTATGGGAGATGGCAATTATTCCAAAGGAAATGAAGCTCCAGTGAGGAATTCCTTTAAAAATGGCAAGTGGAGTGTACAATGGAGTTTGCAATATATATATGTATATATATATAAATATATATATATGCATTCAAACAATAACATGTAATAACTGGCTATGGAGAATGACAAAATGATGTAGAAGATTCATTTCAGATGCCAATTTCTTTCCTGCATATCCAAAAAGTATGTCATAAAATGAATGCATAAACAGAATGTATTCAGTATGTTTAAGATGCCGGGCACATAAAGATTTATATTGTACACACCCATAGCCTTTTACAAAGCTTTTGCCAATGCAGATCCAACTAGAACGAAGTAAGGCCATTGGCACTGATGTTTCAATTAGTATATTGCTAAATGGGGTATGGGGGGGTCATGTTCAGGTCTGTGAACAGCAGTATAATGAACACATGCATGACCTTGTAGCAAGTTAATTCATTGATCTGTCCAGCTGAATATACTGACTGACTTCATCTCACCACGGTGTTTGGCAGAGGTTTTTCACATTACCCACTGGCTGATCCCTTAATGAGATGAGGAAGACCTAATCTGAGGCCTCAGTATGCAAAAAAATCCCATGACCCCTCCCCATGTAAACAAGTTTTGCAGACATATTTCCATACATGAATTTCCTACTGGAAAGTCACATGTCACTGAAAGGTTGCTGTAGATGTGTTTTTTTTGCCTGGCACTGGGTCCCTTTGCATCCAGCAGTTGGGTTTGTGTGTGTGGTGTCAGTTTGGTAGGGAGGAAAAGACTTTTATAACCCTGTGCAAATCGTAGGTGTTGTCCTTTCTCTCTTTCTTGCCACCTTGCTTGCTTGACAGCTCTGTGCCATTTTCAGCCCATGGACTTCAGCTTGCCCTTTGTACAGCACTGAATAAAATAGAGAGTTTGGGGTTCTGTTTTTCCACAGTGCCCACACCAGATAGTGATCGACCTAGATGAAACATACTGGAGGAGAATATTAGGTTGTCTCAATACCTGAAGAAGGGCAAGAGAGAGAAATGTAAGCGACATCACTGTGAAGTCTGAAGTTTAATGTTTAAAACCACCACAACAGACAGACTTAAGACTGACAAAAAACATATGTTTTTAAATGCATAGTCAGAACGAAGGATGGCCTTGGTATTCTTTAGAAAGCCTTCCTTTGATGCCTGAGCATCAGAAGGCATATGGTGCATTTCAGACCAGCATTCTTTCCCCAGCTTTTTTTTTTTTTTTTAACTCTTGTGGATTCTTATTATCACAGAAGAGCCTACTTAAGCCATCATTACTGTGCAGGTCCTGATGGTGCATTTTCTATGTCTCCAGCTTCCTGTGATGGTTTCTTTCATAATATATTTTCTTTTTTTGTTTTTGCACTAGTGGTCTTTCCATCCCTTGTTCAATATACAGGAATCTGTATTGTTCCAGATTCCATATCTCCGTTTTCGTTTAGGCTCAGGATTTCTGAATTTCCAAAAATGTTGCGCAATATACCCCTAATGATTCTGTGTTTCACTCTGGTGCCTTGGCTGACCCTTGCAGTTTCTGGTGCAGCTCCCTTCTGAGCCTCCATGGGTTTCCCTAGTAGTGACCTTGCTGAATTATCAGAGCCAAGGTGCAGAAGGAACCCTGCACAGGTACATCTTTTGCTACCTTCAGGTCACCTCAATAAATTGGTCACTATTCCTCTGTCTTCTTGCAATGGAAGTGAGGTGCTTGGGGGAGGGGATCAGCTGAGAAGTCCCCTTTCTGGGCAGTAAACAGATTACGTGTCATTCTTCTTCCTGCTCCCATTACTTCATGGAGCAGACCAAATTTAGTAATCCGCTGCCGCCAGTCACCTTTTGAGGTCCCATTCATTACCAGAGAGGGGCCCAGTTCACCTGAGTTCCCTTTAATTCCCTCCAGTATCATGGGGAAGGTGCTGCTTGGATCAGCAACTGAGATTTTACCCCCTGACAGAGTTTTAAAAGTGCAAAAGGCAGCTCAAAATGACGGAAAGCAGGCATAATCAAATCAGGGCCAAGGATTCGTCTAAAATCTAATGCAATGCAGAGCTCTGTGGGGATACAGAGCAGCTGGCTTTCTTGCACTGGAACAGATGGATGCTTCAGTCACTGGGCTGGAATTTGAGCTGCACTCTGGAACTCAGCAAAAGGTCTGCCTCACAAGCCTGGTGAGTCTGGTGGCAACCAGAGACAGGGCTTTTTCAGTAGTGGCATGTTGCCTGTGGGATTTCCTTCGACTTGCGACTCACCTGGCACCTACGCTACTTTCCTTTAGGCACAAGGCCACAATGTTTCCATTTATCCAGGCTTTCGTTGAAGGGGCTAATGTTTTAACACCATTTTGTATAATTTTATTATGTAAACTGATTAGTGATTAGTGTTCTGTGCTTTGGCTGAGTTTTAATGCTGGGTTGTAATTAATAACTTTTAATGATCTATGATGTTTTCATTAAGGGTTTTTTCTTTTGTAATCTACCTTAGACAGGCTCCCTGGAGAGGTGGCACAAACATTTTCTAAATAAATAAAATAATAAAATAAATAAGGAAAACTCTGGGCAAAATAGTTTACCAAAGGTAGCCAGTCAAAAAAGCAACAGAAAATCTAACCCATATAAAACTGAATTAAGTCCTAGTTCACTTAAAAGATTCCCAACCCAGTCCTTAGCTCTAGCTGGCCAGGCTCCTACTCCCCACATATGCAGGTGCAAATTCCATTGCTGACTTCAGGAAATGCTTACCTGAGCTTCCTTGGAAGGGAATATTATGGGTTTTGGCCAGTGCTCACATTAGGCTCTGTCTGGGCTTATTTTCGTGCTGATGGTTGGCATGGGGCCCATCAGGAGCTAGATTCTTATTCAGGTGGGCCTGGGCAGAAAGGGTATGATTAACAACTCTAGGGAGAGGAAGAAATTCAATTAGGCACATGGCCATCAGCCTGTGACTCAAATGCCAGAGAGGCTATTCTGACTACCTAAGATGTTTGTTCTATGGAGGAAATGACCAGGAAAGTCAGCAACAATAGTAAAAATCATGAATCTGTAGCATCCAAGCCCAGAATTCATTATACGGATGATTAAACTGTAATAATAGATGAAATAGTAGTAGTAGTAGTAGTTGTTGTAATGTAATAAATAATGAAAAGGAACAAGCTTGAGAAATATGATTTCTTGCTCTTTTCATTTGAGTGATGGTCTAATTTAAAAAAATTAGCTTTTGCAATAAACCATGTTTTTTCATTATATCTAAAACACAAACCAAGATTCCATAAGAGTTTGGGATCCTAGTTGTAGAGAAGAAAGCAAACTATGCCAGGAATACATACTATGGCTTGACACGAATGTAGAAGTATTTAATCAGAATTCTTAGGAGGAAGAGCTATGATGACTTAGTGGCAGAACATCTGCAGGCAGAAGGTCCCAGGTTCGCTGCTTGTTCATCTCCAGTTAAATGAATCAGCCCTCCACCAGAGAGATCTGCTGCCAGTCAGAGTAGACAATACTAGCCTTCATAAGCCAGTGATGTGGTAGTGCAAGACAACTTCCTATGTTCATCTTGATGTGTGGATATGATGTGTGGGAACTCATGTTCCAAGTTCATTCACAAGACAAGAAACCATGGTTTGTCAGCACCTCAGAATCATGCTACTGTTTCACAAATCTGTTCATCAAAAATGCATGTTGTCATGGTGCCTTATCACTGCTCCTTCAGGTCACTTTGAACACAAACCACGTAAGACATCGTAACTGGATTAGCAATACAGGCAGCCTGATGCAGTAGTCCTCTTCCTTCTTCCTCTCTGCCCCATTAAGCAAAACGGGGTTAGTGGGAATACTGGGGTATTAGAAGCATTTCGTGCAAAATGTAATTTACTAAACCGGGACAACATTCAGTGCTCAGGAAATGCACATGTCATATAGCCTTCCAGATCCTATACAGCTTCAGAATGCAGCAGGGTGGGTAAAAATCAACGATTTTGTAAAAAATGGATTCTTAAATTTTAAATTGGATTTTTAAAATAAAAGGCTTTTTGAGGAAAAATCTATAAGGACAGTTTTCTATTTAAGATACATGATAGTCCAAAGCTTATTAATTGTGAAATAAGGATTAGCTTTTAATTATGTAGCATGAGGCTGTATATTCATGCAATGTTTAATTTTTTTGGTAAATGGATTCCATTAATCCATCCACAATGTAAGATTATTTGGGGCAGTTTTTCTATCTAGAAGATATTATCACAGATGCTTGGTTTTACAGTTCTCAAAACTGTGAATTTGCATCTGCAGAGAGAGCATGCTTCTTCTTCACAGCAAAAATGTTATAAAATAAACATACAGAGTTAAGAGACCTCAGTCCTATTGGTCCTCTACAAATCTAGGCGCACAGAATCAAACCCTGATCTCTTAAGTGCTAAGTTTCAAGAAGTTCAATGAATAGAAGATTGTTTGGGGTGGAATAGGTCTGGATAAGGAGGAGATGTTAAGAGCTAAGTGTGAGGAGAGGGCAAGCAGTACAAATGAAAGTGAAATTTTTGAGCAGAATACTCCAAAAATCTTGAGATCTTTGTGAATGAATCCTCATGGATGTTTAAGCAAATACAAGAATACATATATGATGTTATTGTTTTAGTTAAATAAAACAATTTAAATGGTTATTGTTAATTATTTTTCTCCTTCCAATAAAGTACAGCAGAAAAGTTGTCCAAATATGAATGATTAACCTATTAAAGTAGAGAGAGTTCACCTTGCAAAGATTTCATAATTATCTATTTCAAGTGGTAAATAACCAGGGGTCTTTTCGGGGGGAGCCCACCGGAGGGCAGCTCCGGGAGCTCAGAAGCCAAGCCCCGCCCCCAGCCGGCGTCCCGGAGAGTCTTTCAGGCAGCCGAATGTCAATTTCAGCTCCATTATATCCTATGGGCCATTGAAGTCAATGGTGAAAACATAGGGTATATTCTAGGGGCTGGAGGGGGGGTTTGAGGGAGAGGCTCGAAACTCACAGGATAGCTGATGGAGCCTCTCCCCAAGATACCCACTAAGTTTCAAGAACATTGGACCAGGGGGTCCAATTCTATGGCCCCCTAAACAGGTTGCCCCTATTCCCTCCATTGTTCTCTATAGTGAGAAAAAAATAACTTATTTTCCCACCATAGAGAACAATGGAGGAAATGGGGCAACCTGTTTGGGGGCCCATAGAATTGGACCCCTGGTCCAATGTTCTTGAAATTTGGTGGGTATCTTGGGGAGAGGCTCCATCAGCTATCCTGTGATCTTGGAGCCTCTCCCTCAAACCCCCTCCCCTCCAGCCCCCAGAATATACCCTATGTTTTCACCATTGACTTCAATGGCCCATAGGGTATAATGGGGCTGAATTGCCACTGAATTTCTTTCATTCCTTCTTTTCCTTCTTTCTTTTTCCTCTTTCCCTCATTCTTCTCTTCTCTTCTCTCTCTCTTCTCTCCTCTCCTCTCCTCTCCTCTCCTCTCCTCTCCTCTCCTCTCCTCTCCTCTCCTCTCCTCTCCTCTCCTCTCCTCTCCTCTCCTCTCCTCTCCTCTCCTCTCCTCTCCTCTCCTCTCCTCTCCTTCCTTCCTTCCTTCCTTCCTTCCTTCCTTCCTTCCTTTCTTTCTTTCTTTCTTTCTTTCTTTCTTTCTTTCTTTCTTTCTTTCTTTCTTTCTTTCTTTCTTTCTTTCTTTCTTTCTTTCTTTCTTTCTTTCTTTCTTTCTTTCTTTCTTTCTTTCTTTCTTTCTTTCCCACCTTCTTCTCTTCTCTTTTTTCCTCCTTTCCCTGTTTCCCTCCCTCTTCCCTCTCTTTCTTTCTCTCTTTCCTTCCTTCTTTCCTTCTCTCTACTCTCTCTCTTTCCTTCCCTCTTTCCTCCTTCTGTGGCCCAACTCTAGTGAGAAGGAGTTTAAACTTTAAACCCCTTCTCTCTTAGCTCCCCCACCCAGACCAGCTGGGGAAGGGAAGGGGAGGCTTTTGAAGATGCTTCCCCCTTTTGCTTCCCCTTCTGACATCACTTCCGGTGATGTCAGGGTGTGTGGCATATGCTAATAGCCTAATAGCTCATTAACATACCATATGCTAATGAGCTCCTGCAGCTGTTCTTCTACGAAAAGACCCCTGTAAATAACTAATCATTAATTTTCTGATATAACTAAAACTAATCTAAAAAGTTATTATACTAAAATGAAACCTTCATCTGAGTTGTAAATATTAAAGCCAGCAAGAATGAGCTTTTATATAGAAAACCATGATTTAAATTGAGTCCTACTGACTAGTGATTTAAATCAATTTGATTTAAATTATATGCTGCCTGCAATGCAGGTAGTGGGAAAAGTGACAATATCATGGATAACAATTTCTGCCATTTTTTTTGGAGGGGTAAAGATACAGGGTAATTTTTATGTGTATGAAACATTCAGATAAGATGCATCCTGAAAATCTGAAAGATTTTCAATAAAAGTGTGATCCCAAAAAGAAAGAAGTTTGTTTGTTTGTTTATTGAATTTCTATCCCATCCTCCCAGCCAAAACCGGCTCAGGGTGGCTTACATAAAAACAGATAATTACATTAAGACATAAGTTATGATTAAAACCATTCTAAAACCATAATAAAGTGCTAGTAGTCATTGTTGTCCATAAACGGTAGCAGCCATTACAGCCATTATTCACAGTTCTCAGCTCACAGTCAGCTCACTTCTTATTTTTTTTTCAAAGTGCCCCTTCCGGGGGCAGTCAGCTCACTTCTGATGCTTTGGTGTTATTTTAAGTGTCCTGAAGAATACCTATGAACTGCTATGTGCCACAAGGTAGTAACATTTGTTCAATCATATGCAAGGGGAAGTAAGCCTTGAAGAGGTGGAACACAATACATCTGGCAAAGAAATAACAAAAAGGGTAAGCTGTTAGTGTGACTTTTGGCCTCTTGGTTCCTTAAAACAACAATAGCACAGAAAACTTGCAAACACATTAAGTCACTAGTTGAGCATGGAGGAAATTCAAACTCTTCTGCAGTTGTATTAAAATGAGAATATAAATAATTTCAACAATGACTTACAAATTTCAATTACATATACTGTTGGGCTTCAAGACACTTGGTGTTAAGTCACCAGTTGAGCATGTAGGAAATTCAAACTCTTCTACAGCTGTATTTAAATGAGAATATAAATAATTCAACAATGACTTACAAATTTTAGTTAAGTATAGTATTGAGCTTCAAGTCACTTGGAAGCTTTCTAATCCATTTCAGGAAGAGTATTATGATTGGTAATATTTTTTATCCCAAGCTTCCTCCAAGAAGCCCAGGATGATGTATCTCTATGCTTTGAGGTAGCTAGGGTTGCCAGATCTCCTTGGAGCACTGGTGGGGGGATTTGGGGGGTGTTGCTGATGTGATGACATCAGCTGGAAGTGACATCATCGTGTCAGCGACATTGCACAGCGACACTCAGGATTAAGGGCAAAACTCTATGGTTTTAGGCCAAATTTACCACAGAGTTTTGCCCTCAAACTAGAGCATTGCACGTGATGTCCCCACTATGATGACATCACTTCTGGGTGATTTCATCACATCAGGGGCATTGTGCCTGGAAGTGGCTGTTTGGGGGTAGGGTTGCCCCACTGGCCAGCTGGCTGGTAAGGGCAGAAGTCCCCAAGAGAGGGGGAACCTCTGCTGGGATCTGGGGACTGGCAACTCTAGAGGTAGCCAAGACTGGCCCAAGGTCACTTAGAGAGCTTCAAGGCTGTGGGAAGTTGAATCCAGGTCTTGATGATTAAAAGCTAACCTTCTGGCTCTCGTGTTTGTCTGAAGTTCTCTGTGTTATTCAGTTTTTCCTTGACTAGTGAATTACCTCATGTTATGCACTGAAATAAACAAAGCATTAAAAAAACTGAGAGGTTTTAGTTGTAAGGAAATAAAAAGACCGCAGGCCTTCTACAGTGATCACAAGGAAAGTGTATAAGTTAT
This sequence comes from Gekko gecko, assembly GCA_029375565.1. Taxonomy (NCBI): domain Eukaryota; kingdom Metazoa; phylum Chordata; class Lepidosauria; order Squamata; family Gekkonidae; genus Gekko; species Gekko gecko. Next base: position 114,284,113 of record JAPDNY010000008.1, read on the forward strand.
TGTTAAGCAGGAAACCAGCTCTTTCTTTAAACATCAAAGTGAATTTCCCACAATTAAGTCCCATTTTCTTTTCTCACCACTTGACTGCACAAAATGTTCTAGAGTAAGGATATGAAATATTTTTAAACTGATCACTAGGTTCAGTCTGTGTAGCTATAGGCTTCAATCACTTGTCATGTAATAAAATTTAATCCCTATGTATTTAAGGAGTCATGTATAGAATTAATTTCTAACAAGGTAAACAAAGATATATCTGAATCATAATCTAAAAAACAATGCATTTTGAAAACATGGCTACAAGTAAAATTCAGATGTTTGAAAAGGAGAGATGTGAGGTTGATCTAACTACATCATCTGTTACCCCACTGACTGCTAGGGTTGATTAGGCTGATCTGGCTAGCTGGGTGGGTGTCCCCTCCCTTCCTCACCACTCCATGTGTGTCCCTCCTGAAGCTGCACACTTGGTAGAAGAGGACAGCCATCCTAGAAGAAGAAGAGTTTGGATTTATACCCTGCCCTTCACTGCCCAAAGGCGTCTCAGAGCGGCTTACAAACTCCTTTCCCTTCCCCTCCCCACAACAGACACCCTGTGAGGTAGGTGGGGCTGAGAGAACTTCTGACAGGAACTGTCCTTGAGAGAACAGCTGTGCCAGAGCTTGTGACTGACCCAAGGTCACATCAGCAGGTACAAGTGGAGGAGTGGGGAATCAAACCCGGTTCTCCCAGATAAGAGTCCGCGCACTTAACCACTACACCAAACTGGTTCTCTATCCTAGATAGAAGCAGTGTATCATTCCTCAGTCAAGGAGGAATAGCAGAGAAATTCAGATCTGTATGCCAAGAAAAATGTGTGTGGAATTGGTATTTAGTTTATTCTAGACTGTTTTATAAAATTTGAATACATAGAACCACTATATAAAAATCTTATTAGAGTTCATTGATTCGTCCAAAAGTGTTTGTCTCAATTCTTTCTGATTCTGTACTGATATTTTACAATGTTCCCAAATATTCTTTTGAAAAGTCTTTGTGACTCTCCCCCACAAGCAGTTTTGCCGAATACTTTTCTTGCCATTTCTAGTCTGTCTCAGGCATTTCTCTTTTAGCAGTAACACAGAACAGGGAAAGGCAAAACCACCTCAACTGCTGCAACAGTAAACATGCTGCTCTAAATGAGTGCTTAGGGTTGCCCCAGTAGTAAGATCAGAACTGAAACAGATTTTTAATTTGATGGCTTTCAGGTCAAAGAAGGAATCTGTCCTTATATATATTTGAATTTTGGTTCCACAACATTCTATGCTTGCCACAATTGATTCAGCACAAGAACTGGCAGTCAGAAGACGCTGGCCGGGGCTGACTGGCTGCTTGGCGGAGTCCTGCCACATCAGCCCCGGCCAGTATCTTTGGTTCAGTCTGCTCCGGTCCTCTGACAGGAGAGGACCATCTGCAGAGAGAGCACAGGGACAGGCCTTCTATGGACCCAGTAGGCCGGAGAAGCCCCTTCCGCCCCCCCACACCATCCTCTGGGCCTTCTATGGGCCTAGTAGGCCAGAGAAGCCCCTTCTGCTCCCCCATCATCCTCTGGGCCTTCTATGGGCCCAGTAGGCCAGAGAAGCCCCTTCTGCCTCGCCCACACCATCCTCTGGGCCTTCTATGGGCCCAGTAGGCCGGAGAAGCCCCTTCTTCCCCCCACACCATCCTCTGGGCCTTCTATGGGCCCAGTAGGCCAGAGAAGCCCCTTCTGCCCCCCACACCATCCTCTGGGCCTTCTATGGGCCTAGTAGACCAGAAAAGGCCCTTCTGCCCCCCCACACCATCCTCTGGGCCTTCTATGGGCCCAATAGGCCAGAGAAGCCCCTTCTGCCCCCCACACCATCTTCTGGGTCTTCTATGGGCCCAGTAGGCCAGAGAAGCCTGTTGCACCCCCCACCATCCTCTGGGACTTCTATGGGCCCAGTAGGCCAGAGAAGCCCCTTCTGCCCCCCACACTATCCTCTGGGCCTTCTATGGGCCCAGTAGGCCAGAGAAGCCTGTTGCACCCCCCACACCATCCTCTGGGCCTTCTATGGGCCCAGTAGGCCAGAGAAGCCTGTTGCACCCCCACACCATCCTCTGAGCCTTCTATGGGCCCAGTAGGCCCAGAGAAGCCCGTTCCACCCCTCTTCCCTTCCTTTCCCCCTTTCCTTTCTTCCTCTCTCCTTCTTTCTTTCACTCTCCCCCTCTTCCTTCCTTCTTTCCTTCCTCCCTCCCTCCCTCCCTTCCTCTCCAGGGCCCGTTGTCTTCCTCCACAATGGGCTTTGCTCCCTAGTTCTCATATAATTCTGAATTAGAAGTTTTCTTGCTTAGTGGCTTCCTTGGCTGTATCGGGAATATGTCCTTGGCCATCAAAGACGGCTGTGGTGGCTCAGAGGTTAAGATGCTGAGCTGCAGACCCTAGTGCTACGTGACAGAGTGAGCTCCCATCTCTAGCCCCAGCTCCTGCCAACCCAGCAGTTCAAAAACAAGAGATTGCATGTAGATAAATAGTACCGCTTTGGTGGGAACCTAGCAGCATTCTGTGCACCTTGGCATTTAGTCACGCCAGCCACAAGACCGTGGAAAAGTCTTTGAACAGCACTGGCTCTTCGACTTGGAAATGGAGATGAGCACCGCCCCCTAGAGTTGGATTCGACTGGCTTTCAAGCAAGGGAAACCTTTACCTTTACTAATACCCATCAAAAGACCTATCCTCCATAAAAGGTATTGGAAATATGGACAAGAAGTACATAGGGCCATGCTGGAAGTGTAAAGTGGTACTTTTTACTACATGGGGTGGATGTGTAAAAAGGAAAGAACATTTTGGAAAGACATGCATCCCGAATTTCAGAAAATTTTTAAAATTAATTTTGTTATGAAACCAGAGATCATGCTGTTGGGAATTTTGCCAGATAATATTGAAAGAACATCACAAGAACTTTTAAAGCATATGTTAACTGAAGCCAGAGTAGTTTTGGCAACTAAATGGCAAGCTGAAGAATGCCCAGCTAGTGAGAATTGTAAAGACAAAATGGTAGAATATGCTGTAATGGCGAGACTAGCTATATAAACAGAAGACTGATCAAGGAATTTGAGAAAAAATAGGAAGCCTACTATGTTTATTATAGATCAAGGTTGAAGAGAGGGATACAAATTATTACTATTGGGTTTGATTTGTAAGAAGCTCTTATAATGCTGTTTTATGGTTTTTGTCACAGTTTTTGTTAAAGTTATATATATTGGCTAATACAAATAGTACATTTAGTATTTTATGGTATAGTATTTTCAAATAATTAGATTTTGATATATATCTAGTGTTTTATACTTTCTTGAAACATCCTTGAAATGCTTTATTTTCTATCATAGTTTAATTATAGTAACTATAGTACATTGCTAATATTTTAATGTTATTTAAGAAATAATACATTATGATAAGATGTATTCTAAATTTGATTTTTAATATATGAAGACTGAAAGAATTTTTAGTTTCATCATCATCAGAAGAAGAAAAGATTGGTTTTATACCCTGCCCTTCACTACCCAAAAGAGTCTCAGAGCGGCTTACAATCTCCTTTCCCTTCCCCTCTCCACAACAGATACCCTGTGAGGTAGGTGGGGCTGAGAGGGCCCTTTTGAGAACTGCTCATGAGAGAACAGCTCTGAAAGAATTTGTATCTGACCCAAGGTCACACCAGCAGCTGCATGTGGAGGAGCGGGGAATCAAACCTAGTTCTCCCAGGTTAGAGTCTGCGCTTCTAACCACTACACCAAACTGATTCCCCATAACTAGTTAATACAGTCCTTGAAATACTTGTTGATGTAATCATAATTATTTAAGTACCAGTAATATGGTTTGTTGTGGAAATAAATGCAACAGGCTTGAGGAAGAGAGAGAGAATCGGAGGGAGGGAGGGAGACAGAAAGAAAGAAATTCTGAGACCCCAGGGCTGAGGGCAGTGGAATGGTCCAGCAGTGCCTCTCCTGCCAGGTGCCTGGCCGTCTCCAGGCCAATCCACCTCATCCGGCTCCCTGTTGACCTCGCTGTCAGCAGTACCATTGGAATTCCCCAGCAGTCATGGCAGCCTCCACTCTTGCCCTGGGGCCACCAAATGTGAGATTGAGGGTGCGTGTGAACGCCTACCTCTGTCCTGGCTCATCCAAGGCAGAAGCACAGGGCAGTGGGGAAGGACTTGGCAAGCAAGCCTCTGCAGGGGGAGCTGCGTGCGCTGCATGGGGCAGAACATGGATGCAGCTGGCTTTGCTGGGGGGGAGACTGATGGGACAGAGACCCTTCTCCCCATCCCTCCTCTGCTGGGCATTGGGTGCACCAGCTTCCCAGCAGAACTTACAGTGGGAGAAGCAGAACCAAGAGCTGCTGGGCACCCTGCAGAACTGCTGGCAGAAGCGGGTGGCAGTGGTGGCAGCAGCGGCAATATGCTTTGTCGGCCCTCCCCAGAGGCTGGGGCTGAGGGTGAGGGGAACGGCCAGGTGAGCGGCTCCACCCCTGGGCGTGGCTGACCATGACCATGGCAGTGCCACCATGAGAGGGCTCAGCCTCAGCATCACTCTCCCACCAGAGCATCCGTCCCGCGTGTCGGCTCCCAGCACACTGAGGCTGAGACGCTGGGAGCCACACGGGTGGTTGGGAATCAGCCAATGCAGCCAATGGATAGAGAGACCTTGTGATGGACACATCTGCCAGCCAACTGATTTTGGCATGCATTAAACATTACTACGCGAAAATATGATTATATATAAGGAAGGATTATCAAGATTGAGAGAAAAAATCTTTGAAGATCACTAATATTCTTTACATATGAAATATGTGCACTTCAAATATTATATATCACTGACAATTTTGATGGTCCTTGTTATTTGTAAACATTTAAAATATTTAAAATCATTTCAAAATCTTTATTCCTCACCCTTCCTTTTTGTATCCTTGGTTGTTGTTTTTTTTTAATAAAAACATAAAATCTATTCCCCTCATGATTTAATTCTTTAAAAAATATTTATGCTGCTGACCATCATAAAATTTTGTGGGGGCATTTTCTATTCTAAACATATTGCTTATCAAGTTCAGTGAGTTATTTGTCAAAAATGATTATTGCCAAGGAGATGAGATACTTTTTGGATATGACTGGAGCTTCGTCAGGAGAGGCAACAGGCTAGTTGTGCTTTGACGGTGGTCAGGTCTGGGCAGTTTTAATGTCTATACTAAATAACTAGCTGAATATCTAATATATGTCCTCAGTGGACAATCCAACTGGACAAAGACCACATTCACTGGGATGTCATCTTTTAAATGCAAACAAGATAGCAACTGACTTTTTTTTTTAGATATGAGCTATCAGCCACATATAGCTGTGGCTCACTTTACACTCTAATATGTTTAACAGATAAAATCAAGCAGGAGCATATGTATAAGATGATACGTGTGAAAATGTCTCTCCATCAGGAAGTAAATATGTTATTGTCATTATAAAAATTGACCATTTGAAGAGCTGACATATAACAACAGGAACCTCATTCCTGAAATGGGACCTTTCAGGCACTTGTCCTTACAGACTAATCAGACAAGGCCTTTGTTGCCAGCCTGTAAATGTACTCAAGCAGCTGACATAAAAGGCAGATGCCTCTGTTAAAACTGTTTCACAGTGTGCAAATGAGAAGACTGTGAATGTTAATCTTGAGTAAACACAGACGAGTAATTTAGTAGTGTTCATCTCAGCAGTAGTATTGTAATTAGATTCCTGGAAACCTTTCTGTCTTATGCTTTAAAGAGGAAACAGAACAATGCAAGTCAATTTAGTATCCTTCCTGCTGCTTCAATGTATAATTGACCAGGTCAGTGGTACTCACTTCATGACTCATAAAGAGCCACATCTGCAATAACCGTCAACCAAAAGATCCATATGACTACCGGTATGCCCTGTACGCCACTTGATCAAACATACATACAATAAGACCTAAGTATTATATAAGATATACGTATTAATACTAAATGTAACCTATAGTATTGTCTTTCCCTATTGCTGTTCAACCTTAGTCAGCCCTTGTGTGTTTGAAGTGAGGGAAAAGGCTTTCAAGTCAGACTTATGAAACAGAGCAGTGTGCAAGCTGCTCAAAGCCAAAATCTTGAGAGAACATGGATGTCTTCATGAGTTCAGAACAGAGGAGGAGGAGGAGATTGGAGTCTCAGAGTGGCTTACAAACTCCTCTCCCTTCCCGTCCCCACAACAGACACCCTGTGAGGTAGGTGGAGCTGAGAGAACTCTAACACAAACTGCTCTTTCAGGAACAGCTGTGCCAGAGCTTGTGACTGACCCAAGGTCACATCAGCAGGTGCAAGTGGAGGAGTGGGGAATCAAACCCGGTTCTCCCAGATTAGAGTCCACATACTTAACTACTACACCAAACTGGCCAATTAATATTTAGTGGCTCTTAGCCTAGGAACTCTTAGACTAGGGGCTGTGTAATAAACCCAGGAAGAACCAGAAAGCCAGGGCATTAGTCTCCTTGTATTCCCAGTAAGGTAAGTAGACTTTCCACAAGGAGAGCCACATAAATACGAAGGGTTTTAAAAGGGGGAATTATGTAAGCTGCCCTGAGCTGGCCTTGGCTGGAAGGGCGGGTTAGAAATCTAACAAATAAATAAATATTTTTTAAAAGCAATTATGAAGGCAGAATGCCAGCAGGGGGTTGGGGGCCATCCAGTATTTTGCACAGAGTGTCACATGTATGACTATCTGCTCTCTAGACAGAAATCTTGGGTGTGTGCCCAGTGCAAGGAGCTCCTGGTTCTCAGGGAACGAGTTTGCACTCTTGAAGCCAAGGTGGCTGACCTGGAGAAGCAGAGACAATCAGGTGCATGGAGAAGACTCTCGGGGACTTGTTAGTTATGTCCTACTCTGAAAATGGCAGCCCCACTGCTGTCAAGGAGCATGAGGGTTGAGAGGAAACAGGGCACTGTGCTGAGGATAAGGGGAATGTGCCTTCAGAAGGGACCTCTTCTTCAGTTGGTGAATGGGTATCCTTCTGCACCAAGGAACCATCCCTTGGCAGGGAGGGAAGGGGGCTCTTGGTAGTTGGTGATTCAGTCTTTAGGCAAGTAGACAGCTGGGTGGCAAACCCACATACTGACCATATGGTGACTTGCCTGCCTGGTGCGAAGGTAGTGGACATTATGCATGTTCTAGATAGGCTGGTAGTCAGTGCTGGGGAGAAGCCATTGGTGGTGGTACATGTTGGCACCAAGAATGTGGGGAAATACAGTTGTGAGGTCCTGGAGGAAAAATTTAGTCTGCTAGGTAGGAGACTCAAGGCCAGGACCTCCAAGGTAGCCTTAGAAGTGCTACCTGTTCCACACGCAGGACTGGAGACACAGGCACAGATCAGGAGTCTCAATGTGTGGATGAGACAATGATTTAGGGAGGAAGGGTTCAAGTTTGTTAGGCACTGGGATGCTTTTTGAACAAGAGGGAGCTGTACAAAAGAGAAGGTCTCCACTTGTCCTGAGAAGGTGGGAGAGCAGTTTTTAAACAGAATATTGGGGGAAATTTGACAGGAGATGAAAAGTCTTTGGTTCGGGATGGCTCATCTCAAAGAGATAAAGGGGTAGCTGTTACTTTTCTACAGGGAAATGGATTACAATTGTCCACTGAGACTATGGCAAACAATATGGATTGCCTGGCAAGGTCTTGAGGCAGCAGGAGAAAGGTTGTGGGCCTAACATGCCTGGGAAATTATAGATGTTTATATACAAATGCCAGACGTGTCTGAGGTAAAATCGGGGGTGTGTGTGTTGGAATGCTTGGTGTTGGGGGGGGGAATAGACATTGTGGGTATTTCAGAAACTTGGTGGGATGAGGAAAATTAGTGGGATACAGTGATTCCTGGTTATAAATTATATTGGAAGGATGGGGGGGGGATTGGAGGTGGGGTGGCTCTGTATGTCAGAGAGGGTATACAGTCCAGTAAGACTGAGAAGTAAAGAGAATTGGATTCACTTCTGGAAATGCTGTGGGTTGAAATAGCGGGCCCAAAAGGAAGCTTAACACTGGGAGTTCATTATTGCTCACCAGATAAAAAGATAAAGGGGGATTATAAAATGGTGAATGAATTAAATAGCAGCTAGACAAATCATAATAGATGATTTTAACTACCCACACATTGATTGGGTCAATGTGTGTTCAAGTCAGGAAAAAGAGATTGAGTTTCTAGGCACTCATAATGACTGTGCTAAGGAGCAGATGGTCACAGAATCTACCAGGGGAGAGGCGATCCTGGATTTGGTCCTAAGTAATGCCCAAGACCTGGTGTGAGATGTAAAAGTGATTGCACTGCTTGAGAACAGTGTCCATAATGTTATTGAGTTCAACATTTGTATAAATAGGGAGTTGCCCAAAAAGACCAACACAACCACTTTTAACTTTAAAAGGGATAATTTCTCTGAAATGAGGGGACATGTGAAGAGGAAACTGAAAGGAAAAGTAAAAAGGGTCAAAACCACTGGGAAAGCTTGGAGACTATTTAAAACTACAATCCTAGATAAAATATATACCACAGGTTAGGAAAGGCGTGCATGGTTAACAAACAAAGTAATGGAAGCTGTGAAAGGTAGGAAGGATTCCTTTATGTGGTGGAAAGCTAGTCTCAGTGAGGTTGATAAAATGAAACGTAGTCTGTAGCAAATAAAATGCAAGTCTATGATCAGGCAGGCAAAAAGAATATGATGGGCATATTGCAAAAAACATAAAGACCAACAATAAAACTTTCTTCAAATACATTAGAAGCAGGAAACCAGCCAGGGAGGCAGTGGGGCCCTTGAATGACCAAGGGGTAAAAGAAGTACTGAAGGATGATAGAGAAGTGGCTGAGAAGCTGAATGCATTTTTTTGCCTCTGTCTTCACTGTAGAAGAGGAGAAGTGCTTGCCCACTCCAGAACCACTGATTTCAAGAGGGGTGTTCAAAGACCTGAGTCAGATTGAGGTGACAAGAGAGGAGGTCCTATGATTGATAGACAACTTAAAAACTGATAAATCACCAGGCCTGGATGGCATACATCCAAGAGTTCTGAAAGAACTCAAATGTGAACTTGTGGAACTCCTGACAAAAATATGTAATTTTTCATTAAAATTTGCCTCCATTCTTGAGGACTGGAAGGTAGCTAATGTCACCCCCATCTTTAAAAAAGAGTTCCAGAGGAGATCTGACATTAATACTGGGTAAATTGGTGGAAAGAATTAGTAGGCCCATTGATGAACAAATTTATTGAGGAAGACTTAACATGGGTTATGTAAGGGAAGATCTTGTCTCACTAACCTGTTAGTGTTCTTTGAGGGGGTGAACAAACATGTGGACAAGGGGGACCCAATAGATTTTGTTTACCTTGACTTCTAGAAAGCTTTTGATAAAGTCCCTCATCAAAGGCTCCTAAATAAGCTCAATAGTAATGGGATAAAAGGACAAGTCTTCTTGTGGATCAGAAACTGGCTAATTAATAGGAAACAGAGAGTGTGTATAAATGGGCAATTTGCACAGTGGAGGGTGGTAAGTAGTGGGGTACCGCAGGGCTCAGTACTGGGTCCGATGCTTTTTAACTTGATTATTAATGATTTGGAGTTGGGAGTAAGCAAATTTAATTTGCGGATGGCATGAAATTGTTCAGGGTAGTGAGAACCAGGGAGGATTGTGAGGCACTCTAAAGCGATCTGTCGGGGATGGGCATCAACGTGGAAAATGGGATTCAGTATGATCAAGTGCAAAGTGATGCACATTGGGGTCAAAAATCCTAAGTATAAATACACATTGATGGGGTCCGAACTGGTGGAGATTTACTGGGAGAGAGATCTTGGAGTCATAGTGGATAACTCACTGAAAATGTCAAAACAGTGTGTGACTGCAATAAAAAAGCCCAATCCTATGCTGGGAATTATTAGAAAACAAATCAGCCAGTATCATAATGCCCCTGTATAAATCGATGGTGCAACCTCATTTGGAATACTGTGTGCAATTCTGGTCACCACACCTCAGAAAGTATATTGTAGCATTGGAATAAGTGCAGAAAAGGGTAACTAGCGTGATCAAAGGGTTGGAATACCTTCTCTATGATGAAAGGTTAAAGTGCTTGGGGCTCTTTAGCGTGGAGAAATAACAACTGAAAGGTGACATGATAGAGGTTTACAAGATTAAGCATAGGATAGAACAGGTAGAGAAAGAAGTACTTTTCTCCCTTCCTCACAATACAAGAATTTGTGGGCACTCAATGAAATTGCTGAGCAGTTGGGTGAGAATGGATAAAAGAGTGATTAACATATGAAATTCACTGCCACAGGAGGTGGTGGCAGCTACAAGCATGGACAGCTTCAAGAGGGAATTAGATAAACATATGGAGCAGAGGTCCATCTGCGGCTATTAGCCACAAGGTATAGATAGGAACTCTCAGTCTGGGGCAAGGGATGCTCTGTATTCTTGGTGCTTGGAGGGGCAACAGTGGGAGGGCTTCTAGTGTCCTGGCCCCACTGCTGGACCTCCTGAGGGCACCTGGTATTTTTGGCCACTGTGTGACAGAGTGTTGGATTGGATGGGCCATTGGCCTGATCCAACATTGGCTTCTCTTATGTTCTTATGTTAAGTTAAGCAGAATGCTGCTGAGTGTTGTATAAAGGTGTGGAGTAACCATGCATAGGACTGAACTGGTAGCTACAGTTATCTGGCCTTGCTGGTGATTCAGGTTACACCTTTGTCATCCATTGACAAAGCTCTAAAAGATCAAGGCAGCAGTGGTGGAAAGAGCTATCAAGTCACAGCAGATTTATGGGAACTCCATACAGTTTTCAAGGCAGGAGATGTTCAGGGTTGGCTTGCCATTGCCTAGTTCTGCATAGGGGCCCTGAACCTCCTTGGTGGATTCCCATGCAAATACTAACCAAGGCTGACCCTGCTTAACTTTTGAGATCTGATGAGATTGGACTAGCCTGGGCCATCCATGTCCGGGCTAAAAGATAACAGTGCACAGAGAATTTTCCAAGGATGTATAATGATGCTAAATTTGAGGGGGGATTCTATAGCTAGAACACTTGTGGCAACAGAACCTGTTTTAGATGTAAACAATCTGTTGAACCCCATTCCTGTCTTTTATACAGTCCTGTCCCATATGGCTTTTGTCCACGTAGGTATCATGATCCCCAGCATAAACTTTTTTTTTGGTGATCAAAAGGAACTACTCCTTTCCTTTCCATCAGCAGAAAAGCTGGTTGGATCTAACCCAGTGATTAGAAAAATATGTCAGCCTAACAGAAATGCATTTGAATGATAGGTAGGGTCGATTGCAACCAAGTTTTCTGCTATCGAAAAAGGGGGCAAGAGGTTTTCTTTGATTGCCAAAAGGTATTGCTGGGGATCATGGGACCTGTATGGATAAAAGCCATGTGGGATAGGAACTGTAGTAAGGAGAGGAATTAGGTGAGATTGAGTGGCTGGTTTCATAGAGCTGAAATGGTTGTGATCTATAAATGTTCTTCACAATTCAACCCTGCTGCTGCATAGTATCTGGTATCTGGTATTCAATGTTTGTTACTTGTAAATATTTGATATTAGACATTATTTAGAATTTGATCCTTGGCTCCTAATATTCAGACATTTTACATCAAATGATATTTGCTGTTTGAATAATGGTGTTTGTCAGCCTATATTTATATGATGTGTTTATGATAAGCACACAAAACCACATTGTTTATATTATATGTAACTATTGTTTGGTATTGTATACTTATAAACTGTCTCTTTTAATTTGTCTATTGCAGTTTATATTAGGTGTGATTAATAAATACTCAAACATTTTATCATTCCTATTTTATGTGTGCTATGTAATCTTTATTTGGCACATTATCTGTCTCCCTTCCAAACCAAGTGCATTGTCCTCTTTGACTTGCTAGTTTTCCTTATGCAAGATGATTTCTATGGACACCAGAATGAAGAGGGTAAATATTTCCTTATAAAAACAACTTATAAAAACAACAGGCCTGCTCAGTCGTATACCATCCTCATTGTCACTGTAAAGTACTGGGTTTGATGCATGGAGGACTCGGACTACAACATGTGGTCTGACGCGTTTATTGGTACTTCACACAACAAGCATGCAAAACGGCCCTGCAGGGCCGACTATATACCCGGTACCCCTACAGTCTCATTGGAGGGTTTGAATTTCCCACCACAGTTCTTTTGGTTGGTACAGGGTGGGCTGGGAGCCTACCGTTCTGTTGTTGTCAGGAGCCAACCTCTGACCTGTGACCACAGGCCCCTGGTGGTGGCTCGCATACACAACAGTTTTGGTTGAATTGCTCTGTAAATTTATACTTTTTATATCATTTTAAGCAGCACTCACTTTTCATTGTCCCTACATCATTTTTACCTGAATCCCCCTCTTGAATGTGTGCTGGAAAGCATAGCATGCCATGGTATCCATAGGAATGTCTATTAAGCTCATATGAAACTAGTTTCCAGTTCTGTTTCTTATTCCAGAAGCTCTCAAATGGAGACCATCTTTCAGAGAGAGAAAAATAACTATTTATACCAGTCTTTCCCACCATCAATGGTGAGTCATGGCAGCTTATACAAGTATAACGAACACTGTCCAAAAACAATAAAAACATAATCATAAAAAATCAAGCAGAATGAAATAACCTGGCCAATAAATAATTTCCCCAAACACTGCCAGCAGCAGAAAGAAGATATCGTCTCCATCAAGCACCCTTTGAAACTGTGCCTCTCAAACCAGGCCAATGTAGGTGCCCTTCTAACCTCCTATGGAAGGTTGTTCTATAGGGCTGATGTTATAGCTGAAAAGGGCTGTATAGAAGCCATGGCAGATCTAATAGATTTCAGGGAGGCTGTGGTCAGGCAAGAGTTTGGAAGGAATCATGTTCATACCAGGAGAGATGATCCTTCAGATACAATTATCTAGCTTCTTTCATATGTAAACAATTAGCTAAATTTGACATTAAATCAGAACCTCATATTCATTGTTATCTCTTGCTCAGCGTCTTCAACAAAATTTATAACCTGAAATAATTACAAAAGGATATATTTCAAGCTCCAAATATGAAAGATAAAAATGGCTGTGTAAAGGAATAGCTTTAAGTCTTTAAGCCTGTTGGATGCCTCTAATATATTGTGGTTTGCCATTAGAATTCCCCTGTCAAAAGGAGATGTGTGACTCAGGGAGTCAGCAGACATCAGAGAGATGTATGTGGAACAAGTGGCACTTCAAAGAGTGCCTGCCATGCTGCAGATGTATCATAGCTAAAATAATGTTAGATCTGACATTAAGAAGTTGGTGGAATCGAGTCTTTTAAAGTCCAGATTCTTACCTCCACTTTGTACTTGGGTGTAGGTGCCTGGCTGCGAAAACTGATTTCTGAACCATTACAAAGTTCTGCTCAGGTGCTGTTTTATGGTTTCCATTAGAAACCTCTGTTTTCTCTGGCACACAGACTTATTCATTTCTGTCCTCATCCTTAATGTCTGTGCTGACATGCAGCCCATAAATGGTTAGGGTCAGATAGAATGTATGAAGTCCAATGTGGGAAGCATTCTTTTCTTACCTGGGACCAAGGTCTTGGAGGATAGTCTGCTTATGCTCCCTGGCTCCTGTGACAAAATGAACAAGGGCATCTTTGGGCTGGTTTGGTCACTGGGCATGCCTCGAAATGTAACTTGATCTTCCCTGTTGGTTGATGATTAGTTGTGAGCTGAGAGGATCTTACAGCCTTCCAGGAATGGCTGCTGTCCTTTGATTATTTCAGTGACATATAAGGTGGTGGCAATCTTTAGACAGCTATCCAAGATCTGCCTCTCTTTAAATTGTGCTCTACTAATACAGTGTAGCAAAACAGCATTAAGCTAGCATTGTAAGGATTTCATTATGACTCTGTGAACAGATATATGAGCACAGGTATTTGACCCTGGAGTATTTAGATATATGCAGACTGTCAATAGCAATTCTGGATTTTGGTTGGGTGCCATTAAAATCAAGTAGAGATGTATAGAAACAAACTGTGAAAATAAGTGCAAAAACATTAAAGAAATTTTAACAAAGTTTTAAGTGTAGTTTTTTTAAACAAAGTGTCTACAATAAGTATATCTTCTAAACACAAACAGTTAAAGATATTCATATAATAATCAGAACAGCTTGAATCAACAGAAAATAGTCCTAAGACATTTGAGAACAATCCAATTAGTGCAAAAGTTTCCAGAAAAATATTCAGGTAGTGATCATAACAACTTGAATCATAACATAACATAAACAGTGCTCAAGGTAAGGGAGACAAATATGCTCAAGGTAAGGGAATTCACCACGTATACCATTTTGTCCCCACAGCAACCCCACTGAGGAACCAGAATAGATAATGCGACAATGATTGCTCCCACCAGTGCACAAACTAGGGCAGAAGGAGGGAAAGGTACAGAGAAATGGGTGGGGGGGGGACAGCATAGAAACAGCAGTGTGTCCTTTTCTCTCAGTTTTTGTCCTTTGTCTTGCTAGGTGTGCTAAGGTAAAATCATGTGAAATACTTATATCTAGAAATCCTTAAAGAGCAGTGAAAAAACTTTTTATATTCCATTAGTCTCTGAGTCCTCACCCTCTCAGGATAGGCATTCCACAAGAACGTTGCATGCAGCCCCATTTGCATCATGGTGGGGTATTTCCCCATTATAGCTCTGTCCCATCACAGTCAAGTTGAAAAGGACATAGGTTTGAACATCCTCTGTTTTGTCCCTTGGTCTTTCACTATTTGCAGTACACAGCCACTGGGGATTTGTTTGTTATTTTAAAGAAAGTTGTCATGTTTTGATTTTGACTGTGAAGGGCCACTTAAAAAATCCATCTGTTTTTCATCTGAAATTATTTTTGTGTTCGTTGCATTTCTCAGCACAGCTCATATGTCTTGTATTAAATTTTTACATTAGAGTGGTATTGAGCAATCTCCTTTTTTATGACATCCAAGTGAAACAGCATAAGTGCCATTCTTGAAAAATTCACTGCAAGAGAAAAGAGGCATACCTGCCATACACTGGTCCCGCCAAAGCAATCAAATTGTCCTTTTGAAAGTGTCAAAAATGTCACACCAGCTGAGATAAAAATGACTTGGTTGGTATAACCTCATCTGCTCAAACAGCACATAGGAAATTAATGCTTAGATGACTGGAAGTTTGAATAATAAGGTGTATTGCCTAGGAGGACTATAAGAATGAGTACAGTGATTTCTTTGACAGTGACTCTCAGGCTGCTTATGAGTTCTTTACAGATACTTTGAGGCAACACTTAGTAGCATTGGTCATGTCATTATGCCTGTGTTTCAATTTTTTTAAAAATTTATTTATTTACAAGATTTATATCCTGCCTGTCTGCCCAACCAGAGCCACCAAAGGAGCTAAGAATTAAAACAAGCATAAAAATACATAATTTTAAAAAATCGCAACCCATCATGATCTCTAGTGAAACCACTTAGGGTAAGGCTTAGATCCACATACAAGGAAAGCTTACCATTACTTATCTTTCTCCCATGTGGTCTCTTGTAGTCCCAAATGGTCTACATGGCTAGCTGTCTTCAATGAGATATGGTGAGGCAGTGGCCTCAGGTGGCAGATTTGGGGAGGGGAATTCACCACTTATGCCATCTTGTCCTCATAGCAACCCCACCGAAGAACCAGTGTAGATAATGCTCCTTTCTTCCTTGTTCCTAGGTGCCTTTTAATAGAACATATCAAGCTGCATACGCCTAAGAGCATCTTCCAGATTCTTGAATTTGGAATGCCCTATTGGGTGCACACGGTTTCCCATACAGTATTTAAAGACAAATGGGGAACAGAAGAGAAGTTATCTGATCTGGTTTCTGGGTAATGCATTGTAGGATGAAGGGCAGTAAGAAGGGATGGGAATCTTGGGCAGCATACTTGCTGTTGCTAGGCAACTACAGTATTCCAGGTGTCAGACTCCTCAAGAGACTCCCAACAATGCTCTCTTTGATTTGTTTATCGAGATATCAGCATGATCCAGGCTAGAACAGTATCGTGTCAGAACTGAGGTTCTGGCAGGAAAGTCCAAAGATATAGACAGTTCAAACAGGCCCCCCCAGGGAATAACCAATCACACTCCACAGCCATCCCACAGACACACCTGGGAATATACAATCCCGTTATCTACAATAGCAAGCTGGCACAACTTTGGTGCCAAGGTTGTTCCTCTAGGAGGAAGGGTCTTAGGGAAGAGTTACAAAGCCTATGATAGAGTGGTTCACGCACACATAGCCATTCACTCCCCTCAGGAATTTCCCTCCTCACTGTAACTATGGTTAAACTAAGCAGAGTTTGACACCAGGTAGGATTCTGTCAATAGAAGGCAGGGGGAGGAGGCAGGACCCTTTCCAGGCCTGATTAGAGTTGCCAGCTCCAGGTTGGTAAGTTACTGGAGATTTGTGGTGGAGTCAGAGGAGGGCAGGGTTTGGGGAGGGGAGAGGCCACAGCTGGATATAAAGCCATAGGGTCCACCTTCCAAAGCAGGCATTTTCTCCAGGGGGACAGATCTCTGTCATCTGGAATTCAGATGTAATTCAAAGAGATCTCCAGATTCCATCTGGAAGCTGGCAACCCTAGGCCTGGCAGCAACCTATGGGTGACTTGAAGTTGATACCACGTGACTTGTATAACTCAACTAGACCTGGCTGCTTGCTACAGCTCAACAGCAGCTACCCGATGAAAGCCAGTGTGGTGTAGTGGCTAGAGCTTCAGAGCAGGATCTGGGAGATCCAGGCTTGAACCCCCATCTTGCTATAGAAGCTCACTGGGTGATTTTGGACCAATCACATATTTTGAGACTAACCTACCCCACTGAGTTGTTGTGCAGATAAAAAAGGAGGAGAGGAGGCTAGTATAAGCTGCTTTGGTCCCCACTGAAGAGAAAGGTGAAGTATAAATGAAGTAAAAGGTAAAGGTTCCCTTGCAAGAAAGCCAGTCAAATCCGACTCTAGGGTTGTGGTGCTCATCTCCATTTCCAAGCCAAAGAGCCAGTGCTGTCTGAAGACATTCCTGTGGTCATGTGGCTGGCATGACTACATGCGAAGGCACACAAAACACTGTTACCTTTCCACCGAAGTGGTACCTATTTATCTACTTGCAATTTCTTGCTTTCAAACTGCTAGGTTGGCAGGAGCTGGAACCAGAGACGGGAGCTCACTCCATCATGTGGCACTGAGGTCTTGAACTGCTGAACTATCAACCTTCCAGCCTGCAGTTCAGCATCTTAACCACTTGAGCCACCACAGCTCCTCATATATATGAGGTAAATAAATACAAGATATAGCTGAAGGTGGGAGGCAAATAAAAGGTAGGTTGGTGAATGGCTGAGAAGGGGGTGATTTCTAGCAATTCCTAGAGCTACTGTTTGTAATTTGTCGGGTAAAATCCAATGTCACATGCAGCCTCCCATATGCCCACCCCCAGTCCTCCCACTGGTTGCCAGGTTCAGCCTGGCAAACACAGGGTACACCTTTTAAACAGCATTACAGTGATGTCTTAGCAGGGAAAACATGTCAGTACAATGTTAAACCTTGATGTGCATATTTTCTTGACAAAAATCAACTCAACAGATACTTTAAGACCATTTTTATTTGCTTCTTTTAGAGTTCAGTTTCTTCAATTATTAGCTTGGTAAATGGGAAAAAACATATCTGCTCTTAATTTTTGTGAGAGGCATTAAAAACAATGTTGCGTGTTTGGGGGCTGGGGTTCTTCTTGACTGGGCCTGTATTCAATGAAATGCTCCTTGAAACCCTTGCTTTTGCTTAGATGATTCCATTTTTAGCTAGTACAAATATGACTGCTCTTGAACTTAATACCCTGCAGAAAGTAATGGAAATTTCTTTTTGGCACCCATGTTATAATAGATCATTCCACAGAAGTAGACACAAAGATTTCCAAAGGGTAAAATAACAGAAAACCAATTGTGATGGCATGCAGCCCATTAACCACAACTTTGGTGAGCCAGCCAAACCATTTAGACCATTATTTCATTCAGATGTACCAATGGCTTAGGCTGAAAGGCTCAGATCAGGTTTTCACTCTTAAGTGTGTAGAAGTTAATGAGATTTAGTGTGAAAACCCAATCAGGTTCATATCATTGGACTAGGTGACCTGCAGGGTCCCTTCCAACTCTAACATTCTATGATTCTGTGATTCATTGTTCCTGTGAGCCTGATGAAGCTCCCACTTCTTGCTGAGTTTGCTTTTCTCTCTGCATACAAATATTGATCCCTACTCTGCCCAGCTAGGGTGACCCAGCAGTGTTTCTTAGCCTTCTTTGTGCCTTCCCAAGCCATCCTTCCTTTTCCTGGAGCTCTTTCCCCTGCCTCCTGGACATGCAGCACTGGTGGCCTTGACCAAGAAATCTTGGCTTGTTCCCAGTTGGTGGTGGGACCCTGTGGTCTGCTTACCAGTTGTCTGTTGACCACAGTCCAAGAAGTACTGGGCTATGTGAATCATGCAACAAAGTTAAGGAGTTTTATTGGTTTTATTGGTTTTGGAATAAAATGAACTGGTTTTGGAATAATATGAACTATTGCAAGAGTGAGTGCCTGGTTATAAGGATTTTTTCACCTTGCTAGATTCCACAGGTCAGTATAGGTGCAACATGCTTTAAACTAAATTCCAGGACTAGTCAAGATTGAATTTGTGTTTCTGTCTAGAAATGATTTCTCAATAAGGAACAGAGGTGGTTGGTTGATGATCTGCATATCCTTTGGCTTTTGGAAAACGTTGCATTAATTCTATAAAACAACATAGTCTAATAGTGGAGTAGTTTTAGACTCTGGATAGTCTTATGTTTTTAGATGCAAAAATACACTACATATGCAAAACACATTATGAACATTCAGCAAGCTTCTGTCAGAGTCCCACAGCAATCAGTTCGCAACAATGTTCCTTCAGAAGGTTTGAGTTTATTGAGTACAGTAAAGGCAGGTCATCTGTGCATACATTCTGTGTCAGAACTAACTGCAAGCGTGCAAAATGCAAAGATATACTCAATTCAAAACAGGGTCCCCTGATGGGTCAGAACCAGTCAGAGATTAGGCTGAAGCATGCCTAAGTTAACGGGTCTGCGTTCCCAGAGAAGCATCAGCAGCAAGATACCAAGGTCCCAGGCCTAGGCTAACAGATAAGGTGAGGTGAGGAGAAATGAAAGCTAAGATTCCAGCATGGCAACAGACTATTTATCAGCCTCCCCCCCTTCCACCTGCCATGGCAGCAGCATAGCTGACAGCTTGTCTCATTCCATCCCACCACCTCCATGCATAAATATGCATGGCACATCTGAGCATGTTTGCTCAGAAGTATGGGTTCCTAAATGCAGCCTATATATGACCCTTGTGCTGACCTGTGCCCCCAGAATCCAGTCAGGCTCTGATGCTGTTGCCGTAGTCTAAACATGACAAATGTGGCATCGGTGGTTTAAAGGGAATTAAGCAAAGTTTTATAAGATGAAACAACCCACATTCCATGTAATTTACCGATGATTAAATACCACAGAACATGGCCTAGATGGATTTTTCAGTACCTGTTTTTTTTTGTTTATTGCTTACACATGCAGAGAATCCTGTAAGAATATTTTGTTATTTTTATTTGTCTTGGAATAGTACCTGTGGAGGAGTATTTCTGTAAAAAAGCCCTTACCCAAAATCTATGCACAAGGCTAGATTCCTGTTGGCCTCTTTTTCATATTTTGCTGTGATATATTTCATAGATATCCTTCCACAGAAGAAAATAATTCTATTGGAACCTACTATTGCTCCCATGGAAAGTGAGCATATAAACACTGTATGCATGAGCATGGCAAACTGTTCTCAAGCTTGGGTTTTGGCATTAAATGTATACCATCCAATAACTGATACTGTCTGCTGTCCTAAAATGCAAGTGGAAAGAAACTAAATCCAGGATGTTTTCACAAGGAACCAAAATATAATAAAAATGAGATTTGTTTACATCTCACCTTTAAGTTTCCTTTTTTGCACTGTTGCTACTGGCAGAGCGTACACTTCCTGGCCTATTTTAAAGACTGTTCTGGTCTCTTCCCTCCCACATAAGGTATTCGCATTCATGGTCCATACAAGAGCTTCACCATGCTTATCCAATGTATGCACTATTATTCCTGGGTTATAGCTATGGAAAGTGATCCCAATGCTGCTACGTTTTTATATGCTGATGAAGAAGCAGACCTTAAACCAGTAACTAGATGGGACATCACAAATAAGATAGGTGATGATTTTTTTACGGTTTCTGCAGTACATTTAAGGGAGTTTATGCTTAGGCTGGTGACCAAGAGCAAGTTAATTCATGCCATAGTATACCCCATTACTATGTATGGGTGTTAAAGTTGGACAATGAAGAAAGCTGACAGGAAGTAGATTCCTTTGAAATGTGGTGTTGTAGGAGAGTTTTATTGATACCATGGACCACTAAAAAGACAAATAAGAAGGTTCTAGACTAAATCAAGCCTGAAATCTCCCTAGGAGCTCAAATGACTAAACTGAGGCTATTGTACATTGATCACATTACTGAGAAGACAAGAGTCACTGGAAAAGACAATAATGCTTGGAGAAGTTGAAAACAGCAGGAAAAGAGGAAGACCCAACATGAGATAGATTGACTCAGTCTAGGAAGCCATGGCCTAGCTGAGCTCTGAGAAGGAGCAAGGTGTTTGAGCTGCCAGAGGGGTGAGTGGTATTTTTATTTATTTACTTTCAGCTGAGGTGCTTTAGCTGAAAAGGTACTGTGTCAGGGACTGTATTTGGGAGTGTGTGGGTGAGTTGTAACAGACTCCTGACTGCTGGAGTTAGGGTGTGAAAGGGTCATTGTTTGCCTGTAATTAAGTGCTTGGGTGAGATTGAATAGCAGACTCCTGGCTGCTGGAGTTGGAGTGTGAAAGGGGCTTTGTTTGACCGTCATTAAGTGCCTTGGGTGATTTTGAGTAGCTGCTGGCCACACCCTCTCCTGGGAGACAATTCCATTTAAGGCAGGAAGTTTGCAAGAGGCACGAGCCTCTGGCACGAGCCGAAGGGCGAGAGCAAAAGGGCGAGGCTCTTTGCCTGTGGCTCTTGGCCTAGGGGCTCTGTAAGAAGCCCAGGAAGAGCCAGGAAGCCAGGACCTTGGCTCCTTGGTAAGGTAAGGTAAGTAGACTCCTACAACAGGAGCCATATAAATACAAAGGGTTTTAAAAGGGGGGTTATAGAAAAGTATTTGTTTAAAAACAATTATGAAGCCAGAATGCCAGCAGGGGGTTGGGGGCTATCCAGTGTTTTGCATGGAGTGTCACATGTATGACTATCTGCCCACTGGTCAGAAGTCTTGGGTGTATGCTCGGTGCAAGGAGCTCCTGGTTCTCAGGGAGCGAGTTTGCTCCCTTGAGGCCAAGGTGGCTGACCTGGAGAAGCAGGGACAGTCAGTTAGGTGCACGGGGAAGACTCTCGGGGACTTGTTAGATATGTCCCACTCTGGATCTGGCAGCCCGGCTGCTGCCAGGGAGCATGAGGGTCAAGGGGAAAAGGGGCACCATGCTGAGGATAAGGGGAATGTGCCCTCAGAAGGGACCTCTTCTTCAGCTGGTGAACGGGTATCCTTTCGTACCAAGGAACCGTCCCTGGGAAGGGTGGGAGGGGGCTCTTGGTAGTTGGTGATTCGATCCTTAGGCAGGTAGACAGCTGGGTGGCGAACCCGCGTACTGACCGTATGGTGACTTGCCTGCCTGGTGCGAAGGTAGCGGACATTACGCGTGTTTTAGATAGGCTGGTAGATAGTGCTGGGGAGGAGCCAGTGGTCATGGTGCACGTCGGCACCAACGATGTGGGGAAATGCAGTCGTGAGGTCCTGGAGGAGAAATTTAGGCTGCTGGGCAGGAAACTCAAGGCCAGGACCTCCAAGGTAGCCTTCTCGGAAGTGCTACCTGTTCCACGCGCAGGGCCGGAGAGACAGGCACAGATCAGGAGACTCAATGCGTGGATGAGACGGTGGTGTAGGGGGAAGGGTTCAAGTTTGTTAGGCACTGGGATGCTTTTTGGGACAAGAGGGAGCTGTACAAAAGGGACGGTCTCCACTTGTCCCGAGAAGGAACCAGGCTGCTGGCGCTCAAAATCAAAAAGGTGGCAGAGCAGTTTTTAAACTGAATAATGGGGGAAAGCCGACAGGAGATGAAAAGTCTCTGGTTCGGGATGGCTCATCTCAAAGAGATGAAGGGGTAGCTATTACTTTTGTACAAGGAAATGGATTACAATTGTCCACTGAGACTGTGGCTAATGATAGGAACTGCCTGGCAAGGTCTCGAGGCAGCAAGAGGAAGGCTGTGGGCTTAACAAACGTGGGAAACTATAAGTGTTTATACACAAATGCTAGAAGTCTCCGAGGTAAAATCGGGGAGTTGGAATGTTTGGTGTTGGGGGGAAAATAGACATTGTGGGTATTTCAGAAACTTGGTGGGATGAGGAAAATCAGTGGGATACGGTGATTCCTGGTTATAAATTATATCGGAAGGATAGGGGGAAAGGGTTGGAGGTGGGGTGGCTCTATATGTCAGAGAGGGTATACCATCCAGTAAGATTGAGAGGGTAAGAGAATTGGATTCCCTTCTGGAAATGCTATGGGTTGAAATAGTGGGTCCAAAAGGAGGCTTAACAGTGGGAGTTTGTTATCGCCCACCAGATCAAAAGATAGAGGAGGATTATAAAATGATGAATGAATTAAAGATAGCGGCTAGACGAAATAACTGTGTTGTAATAGGCGACTTTAACTACCCACACATTGATTGGGTCAATATGAGTTCTAGTCGGGAAAAAGAGATTGCGTTCTTAGACACTCTCAATGACTGTGCTGTGGAACAGATGGTCACAGATCCTACCAGGGGAGAGGCGATCCTGGATTTGGTCCTAAGTAACACCCAAGACCTGGTGAGAGATGTAAAAGTGACTGCACCACTTGGAAACAGTGACCATAATGTCATTGAGTTTAACATTTGTACAGATAGGGAGTTGCCCAAAAAGACTGACGCAACCACTTTTAACTTTAAAAGGGGTAACCTCTCTGGTATGAGGGGACATGTGAGGAAGAAATTGAAAGGAAGAGTGGAGAAGGTCAAAACCATTGGGGAAGCTTGGAGACTATTTAAAAAGACAATCCTAGAAGCTCAGAAAAAATATATACCGCAGGTTAGGAAAGGTACAAATAGGTATAGAAAAAAGCCTGCATGGTTAACAAATAAAGTAATGGAAGCTGTAAAAGGTAAGAAGGATTCCTTTAAGCGGTGGAAAGCTAGTCTTAGTGAGGTTGATAAAAGGGAACACAGACTATGGCAAATAAAATGCAAGTCTGTGATCAGGCAAGCAAAAAGGGAATATGAGGAGCATATCGCAAAAAACATAAAGACCAACAATAAAACTTTCTTCAAATACATTAGAAGTAGGAAGCCAGCCAGGGAGGCAGTGGGGCCCTTGGATGACCAAGGGGTAAAAGGAGTAGTGAAGGATGATAGGGAAATGGCTGAGAAGCTGAATGCATTTTTTGCCTCTGTCTTCACTGTGGAAGAGGAGAAGTGTTTGCCCACTCCAGAAGCACTGATTTCGGGAGGGGGTTTGAAAGACCTGAATCAGATTGCGGTGACAAGAGAGGAAGTCCTCCGACTGATGGACAATTTAAAAACTAATAAATCACCAGGCCCGGATGGCATTCATCCGAGAGTTCTGAAAGAACTCAAATGTGAACTTGTGGATCTCCTGACAAAAATATGTAATCTTTCTTTAAAATCTGCCTCCATTCCTGATGACTGGAAGGTAGCTAATGTCACTCCCATCTTTAAAAAGGGCTCCAGGGGAGATCCAGGAAATTACAGGCCAGTCAGTCTGACATCGATACCGGGTAAGTTGGTGGAAACTGTTATTAAGGAAAGAATTAGTAGGCACATTGATGAACAAAAACTATTGAGGCAGACTCAGCATGGGTTCTGTAAGGGAAGATCTTGTCTCACTAACCTGTTAGTGTTTTTTGAGGGAGTGAACAAACATGTGGACAAGGGGGACCCAATAGATATTATTTACCTTGACTTCCGGAAAGCTTTTGATACAGTTCCTCATCAAAGGCTCCTAAGTAAGCTCAATAGTCATGGGATAAAAGGACAAGTCCTCTTGTGGATCAAAAACTGGCTTATAAATAGGAAACAGAGAGTGAGTATAAATGGGAAACTCTCTCAGTGGAGGGTGGTAAGCAGTGGGGTACCACAGGGATCAGTACTCGGTCCCATGCTTTTTAACTTGTTTATTAATGATTTGGAATTGGGAGTAAGCAGTGATGTGGCTAAATTTGCAGATGACACGAAGTTGTTCAGGGTGGTGAAAACCAGGGAGGATTGTGAGGCACTCCAAAGGGATCTGTTGAGGATGGGTGAGTGGGCGTCAACGTGGCAAATGGGGTTCAATGTGGCCAAGTGCAAAGTGATGCACATTGGAGCCAAAAATCCTAAATATAAATACACATTGATGGGGTCTGATCTGGCAGAGACTGACCAAGAGAGAGATCTTGGAGTCGTAGTGGATAACTCGCTGAAAATGTCTACACAATGTGTAGCTGCAATAAAGAAGGCCAACGCTATGCTGGGGATTATTAGGAAGGGAATTGATAACAAATCAGCCAGTATCATTATGCCCCTGTATAAATCATTGGTGCGACCTCATTTGGAATACTGTGTACAGTTCTGGTCACCACATCTCAAAAAGGATATTATAGCATTGGAAAAAGTGCAGAGAAGGGCAACTAGAATGATAAAAGGGTTGGAACACCTTCCCTATGAAGAAAGGTTAAAATGCTTGGGGCTCTTTAGCTTGGAGAAACGACGGCTGAGGGGTGACATGATCGAGGTTTATAAGATTATGAATGGGATTGAGCAGGTTGAGAAAGAAGTACTTTTCTCCCTTTCTCACAATACAAGAACTCGTGGGCACTCTATGAAATTGCTGAGCAGTCGGGTTAGAACAGATAAAAGGAAATACTTCTTCACCCAAAGAGTGATTAACATATGGAATTCACTGCCACAGGAGGTCGTGGCAGCTGCAAGTATGGACAGTTTCAAGAGGAAATTAGATAAACATATGGAGCAGAAGTCCACCAGTGGCTATTAGCCACAGGGTATAGAATGAGAACTCTCAGTCTGGGGCAGGTGATGCACTCTATTCTTGGTGCTGGAGGGGGCAGCAGTGGGAGGGCTTCTGGTGCCCTGGCCCCACTGCTGGACCTCCTGATGGCACCTGGTATATTTTGGCCGCTGTGTGACAGAGTGTTGGACTAGATGGGCCATTGGCCTGATTCAACATTGGCTTCTCTTATGTTCTTATGTTCTTATGGCCAGGGCTGGCTTGCCTGCTAGGAAAGCTAAGTGCTCGCCTAGGGCACGCCGGCCACAGGGGCACCAAACTGCGCCCCGTCACCGCCACCTCCCTGCCACTGCCACCAGTGAAGAGCGCCTCGGCGGTGCTCAGGAGGCGGTGGCGGAGCTTGCCCACCCTCCCTCTCCCCCTTCGGGGGGGGAAGAGGAGGTAGGGGCGGCAGCTGCCACCACCAGCAAAGAGCGTCCCGGTGGGGCTCAGGAGGCAGTTCTTTTCTTAGTATTTTTCTTAGTACTTTTCTTAGTATTATTACCTTTTTCAGGAACTCTTGTCTTGTTATAATATGACCAAAGTATGACAGCCTCAGTGTAGTCATTTTAAGTTCTAGGGGGAGTTCAGGCTTGATTTGATTTGGTTTGATTTCATATGCAGCCTTATTCTGTGGAAAAGTAGGATTTAAAAAACAAACAAACCCTGGTCCCAGTCCCACGAGTGAGATAAACCACGGGGGAAGTGAGGCTTTTTGCTCCAGAGCAAAATAAAGTGCGGTATCTTAATCAGACATGTCCCCCGAGGCTCCACACACATGCCATGATTAGATGTTGGTGGGGAAGCGTCACAAAGAAGGGAGAGGTGGTTCAGCAGCATACATTTGTGTGTATGTGCAGTTCGGGGTTTGTGTGCATACCGCGGAGGCTTACAAAGAAACATCCAGTGGGATGCAGATGAGCACCAGATGCAATGGGATACTAGCACTTCCGTGATCAGACGCCCGTCCGTGCAGCGCGTTTTCCAGAAAATAGTGCACTTTCCCCAGTATCTTTTAACCCCGCTTCTTTGTCCAGGCGATACAGGTTGGAGACGGGCGTGAAACACTTGCCAGATGTTGCCATATGATCGCGCCCTTTTAATCCACCTGGCAGTTGTGCCTCTCGTGCGGCAAATTCTCCGTGTGACCGGGGCCCCTGTTTGTGCTGTGGGTTCCCACCCAAGGCTATAATAATCCAGTAGAGGGAGGAATTGACTCTGAGTTTGTAAAAATGTAGAAACATGCAGCAGTAACCATTATATGTTCATTGTATGGTCAGGAGACTATTGGATGACAAAGAATTGAGCTCCACCAGAAGTTTGACTTAAGGTTTCAAGTGACACCAGATGAGAGGCAAACACACCAGAAAACTCTGTTCTTGGATAGCATTCTGTCTAAGGCCTAGGTTGCATGCCTTTAATTTTAAGAAGTGGAAATAGATTTGGGAAATTTAACTTGGCAGTTTCCAAACCAGGCATAGTCTCCCTTTGGTTTACACAAAGAAAACTGTATGAGCTAAGCTGTAAAATGAATTCTAAAAGTGTGAATGCATTATTGTACTTTGTTAACAGAGCATAATTCAGATAAGAAAATCCTTGGGGATTTGGATTTATAGTATGGGGATGGAGAGCATTGTGGGAAGCTATGAATGCATTTAAATAAATGAATTTATTCAAAGGTATTTAGCTGAGTCTAATGCTTTAAGTATGAATTAAAATTTAATTTAATTTTGAAACAGCAAAATCACAATGGCCTCTGCAATGCAGAGTTATTCCTGTCCAAGAGTGCTGGAATAGACTCCCACTTTTATAGGTCCATTGAAGTCAGTGGGTGTAATTCTGTTTAGGATTGCAAAGTAAATCTAGCCATAGAGATCCATGCCCTAGTTATTTCTAGACTGGACTATTGCAATATGCTCTACTTGGGGCTACCTTTGAAGAGTATTTGGATGCCGCAGCTTTCGCAGAGTGATGTGGCTAGACTGCTGGTCAGGGCCAACTACAGAAAACATATGACTCTGATACAACAACAATTACACTGTCTATCGACCTGTTCCCAAGCCCAATTCAGGGTGTTGTTTTTGTCTTTTAAAGCCATGCATGGCTTGGGAACATCTTCTCCCATACGTTCCTGCCTGGGAATTAAGATTGCAGAGAGAGGCCTTCTTGACTATTCCACCAACCAAAGAAGCTCATCTGGCGGGTGCATGGAGAAGGGCATTTTCAGTGGCAGCCCCACAATTATGGAACTGCCTTCCCAGGGAGGTGAGCCCTGGCCTCCTCATTTTTTATCTTCAGGAGGCAGGCTAAGACAGTTTTGTTTAGGACTACATTTGGCTAATGTAGTCTTTATTTTTTGGAAATCCTAACAAATTTTAAACTGTTGTCTTTAATGTTTTATAGCCTTTGTTTTATTTATATTGTAAGCCACCTTGAGTGTTGCAAGGTAGAAAGGTGGCTAATAAATGTTTTAAATTAAACAAACAAGTAAATGTATTGATTTCAGTGAGATTAAACTAGATGAGATCTCTGTACAGCATTATGCAGTTAATATCCATACTGCAAGTGGAAGTTGGCCTTTTGATTAAAAATTGCTGTGCCGACACAATATCCATTATTTCATGCTTTATAACTGGTTTTCATTTCTCCAGATGCTAATGTTCAAACCATGTATGTCGTTACCAGGGCTCATTTCCTGTAGGAGCGCACAGGAGTGAAGCTCCAGCAGTAAGGAGCCCAGGGGATGGACACATGCAGCAAGCCCCGCCCCCTGCTCCCAGCAGCCCCCCTCGCCTTTCCCAGTGTGCTGGCCGACCCAGAGGAGCCCTGCCGCGAGCTGGCCCTCGAGCTGCTCTGCCACTGCCTGGGCTGTGGCACCCAGCCTGCCAGTGGCACCTTTAAGACCGAGGTTTATTCAGGAACAAGCTCTCCCTCCTCCGTGAGGGCAGATCTGCACACTCCCCCCCCCCCATAGCTAGCAATCCAAAACAGTCCAGTGGAGCCTGAGTGGTCGTGTTGCCTTCTGACACACTTCCGGTGATGTCAGGGGGTTTGGCATATGCAAAAAAGTTATGCTAATGAGCTCCTGCTTTTTCTGCTAAATGAGCCCTGATTGTTACCCATCTAAAGCAGACACCCAGCATACAATCTCCAGTGGGAGATCAGGAGGGGGAAAATCTTTGCCATTATTCTTCTGCTGCTTGCGTGAAGTGCACATGGGGTGATGATGTCACTGGCAGTGTTCCCTCTAAGCTGAGTTAATGTGAGCTAGTTCACAGTTTTTTAGCCTCCAGCTCACACATTTTTGTCTCAGCTCAGGAAGGATGGCTCCAGAGCAAACTAATTTATGCTGTAGCCAAACTGCTCGCTCACAACTTTAATGCCAGTTGCTCACAAAGTAGATTTTTTTGCTCACAAGACTCCACAGCTTAGAGGGAGCATTGGTCACTGGTAGTAACATCATCATGCTAGGGATGTTCCACAGCGATGCTCTAGCATTCAGGGCAAAAACTCTATGGTAACCATAGAATTTCCCCCATGAATGCTAGAGCATTGCCACGCAACAGCTCCAGCATGATGATGTCACTATTGGTGATGTCATTGCATTGGTAGTGTCCCCGCAGGACACTGCTATTTGGGGATGGGTCTTCCCCCACTGGCCAGCTGGCTGGCAGCAGATTGGGGCCCCCAAAATTGGAGGATCCCCTGACCCCACCAAGGGGATGACCACCCTAATAGGGGTGCCAACTCTTGCTTGGGTGGGGAATTCTTGGGGATTTCGGGGCAATACTTGGGAAGGGTTAAGATTGGGAAAGGGAGGGAGCTCAGCAGGGACATGATGCCATAGAGTCCATCCTACAAAGCTGCCAGTTCCTCTGGAGATCAGTTTATTTATTCATTTACTAAAACATTTGTATGCTACCTTTCCTTCTTGGTTCAAGGCAGATTACAATAATAGTTTACAATAATTACAAGAGAACTCCTGGCCCTACCATGAAGTTGGTGACCTTACCAAGAACAAAGAGCTAAGATGCTGTTTCTCCCACACTGGAAGCTCCAAAGTGATTAGCTGTTTTAAGTAAGACAAACAAAGAAGAAATCAGTAAAGAAATACACCGCCTGATAGATGGTGAGCCTAGGTGAAACATAGTAAAATTGAAGCATTGTAGTTAAGTTGCACGTACTGATAGAATGCTGTGAGGGCCTATCAAACTGTGCTTGCAAAGCAGTCCACCACAGCAATGCAATCTACCATAGCCAACACCCCAATAAGGTTACAAACATTTCTCTTTGATTTATTATTCAAATATGTGCAAATTAAACAATAAAATATGTCACAATAAAATATGTTACTTCAAAATGTCTCAGGGCCTTTAGCCATGTACGTGCTTTGTTAGCACTAGTGATTTCCTTGCTTTGGATTGAAATTTCTAGCCCTATTTTTCACCCTGAAGCCAACTGTACAGTGAATTATCACCTACGTTTTTACCCTGGAAATGTTGTTTTGCTCTGGTAACCTATCATAAGGCGGCTGCTGCAGTAAAAATGTATTATGGTGGAAAACACAGAGGAAAGGGAATGCGATGCTGAGACACACTATAGTTTCTTGATCAAACGAATCTTTGGTGATTATAGGCTGGTTCTGGAGTCCCACCCACCTAACTTATCACTTGTGCATCTAGTTTTCTATGTGAGGCAGAAGCATGAATAGATCTATTCAGAAGCATGAATAGACCTTCCTCAAACTTCCAAAGCAGGGCCAAGAGGAAAAAACTGGATCTTAGGTTTGGGGGTTCATGTCAAGGGGGAAAACCTAGAAAAAATGTAACAGATTTACAGTAGCAGTAGAGTATTATGTTTTGCCAATTATCTGAATAGTTTTTCCAGAGGGATGTTGCTCAGCTTGGCTCCATTTTGTCTGGAATAAAGATGCCTGTAATCCTCTTCCAACCCAATCTAAAGACCGTTCCAGGGCTCACTGCCCCTACAAAGAGACATTAGCTACCAGCCAAACCACTGATGAGTCTGCCTTCTTCTAAAGACCAACAGCAACTTGGACTCATGAGCAGTAGATATGACCTCCTGTTTCTCCTAGAATTAGCAGTACTTGGAGAGAAGAATACAGGAAACTAGATTTCTGCTCAGGATTCATTATCACTACCAACAAATTTTGTGTTGGTTCTTTTGGCCTTGACATCTGTATAACAAAAGGTGACGATTGCAAGCCAGAACTGAAACTGAAGTCTTCATGTTTTTGATGTGAAGACACTTGTAAAGATTTCCATGGGAAGCTTCTTTATCCTTTACAACTGCACTCTGTGAATCACTGTTCCTTTGTTAGCAGAACTCTGAGAACATTTTTCCAAGCCTGAATGGCCACAATACTCAAGTTTTGTAAACTTCCAAATTCAACGATGTGCCAGTATTTCAAGGTTCTATTTACATTATTTGGATTATGAAGGTGGGAAAAAACAAAAATGTGTGTACTTTTTCACCACACTTTTTTGTTTTGGTTTTATAGGTTTTATTTTTCACCAATAATATTTAATCAAGAGAGAATATCTCAGAATTTCCTGGTATCCTAATGGAGAACCCAAAATAGTTCACTGTGCATTCACCTGGCTTGGTTAGCAGCTCTTCTACAAGCTCACTGGGTGGCCTCAGGCAATTTTCTGAGCTGGATCAAGTATCATGCCAACCCTTGGTTTGGCATTTCAAGACTTGAGCTCACATACTCCCTTCTGCCCTCAAATGCTAAGAATTTCCCCCCTCCCTTCCTGTTTGGAAGCAAAGCCTAGTTTACTGTTACATCTGAACCAGAAAACCAGGGTTAGTACATTTCCTCCCAAATAGTTCGATCATGATTTGAAATTCTAATTTAAAGGGAGATATGTGATAAAATTATACATATTATTGAAGAAGAAGAAGAAGAAGAAGAAGAAGAAGAAGAAGAAGAAGAAGAAGAAGAAGAAGAAGAAGAAGAAGAAGAAGAAGAAGAAGAAGAAGAAGAAGAAGAAGAAGAAGAAGAAGAAGAAGAGAAAAGATTGGATTTATACCCCACTCTTCACTACCTGAAGGAGCCTCAGAGTGGCTTACAATCTCCTTTCCCTTCCTACAACAGACACCCTGTGAGGTAGGTAGGACTGAGAGAGCTCTTTCAAGAACTGCTCTTTCCAGAACAGCTCTGAGAGAACTGTGACTGACCTAACGCCATGCCAGCCCACTGCATGTGGAGGAGCAGGGACTCAAATCTGCTTCTCCCAGATTAGAGTCCACACGCTTAACCACTATACCAAACTGGCTATCTGACAAAGGGGACAGAGAAGAACTTTTCTCCTGTTGCTTATATGGCAACCAAGTGAAGGTTGATGAAAAATAAAGTACTTCTTTAACACAATGCAAAATTGTAGAATCCTCAGCCACTGGAAGTAGTGATAACCACTAGCTGAAATGGCTCCAGAGGAAGATTAGGCAGAAATACAGAGGGTAGGTCCATCAGTGGCTAAATGGAACTTTCATATTCATATGGAAATATACTTTGGAATACTATGTGGAACAACAATGGGGAAAATTGTGACCTCTGTGCCCATCCTTGTGGACCTTCTGGGGCATCTAATTGGCCACTGTGGGATACAATACTGGATTAGATGGACCACTGGTCTGTTCTTGCAGGACTTTTCTTATGAAGGGGATGAAAGGAGAATGCGAGCCCCAACTCCCGCCGAGCCTGCGCTGGCGGGAGGGGGCTGATTTGCCTCCTCGTGAGGCAGGAAGATGAAAGGACACCTGGCAGGGGGCGGAGCCAGCCTATTCAGGCTCAGCTCCTGCCCTCTGCCCCACACAGTTCCTTGGCGTGCTCAGCCCACCCTCCCACCCTGTTTTAGTGCAGGTTTCAACCGGTTGCCTTTTTAATGGGGCCAGGTAGGAATTTTTCACCCTTTTCAATTTGGCTTCAGAAGTAAGGGTGTTTTTGCCTACCTTGCACTGAAGATGGTGGTGTTTGGAAATTGGCTTTGGGGGGCTGGCTTTTTGCTAAATAGAATGGTCACTTTGTGGTTAGGCGGGGTAGCGCGATCAGGAAGTTGAAATCGGTGAGCACCTGGGCATTGTTATAAAGGAATTAAAGGGTCCTCCATGAACGGCTTTCGGGCCTTTGCGGCTCAAGGCCGGGAAGGGGTGATCTTCCTTAGAACAATCTGGCCCAGCCTATCTTAGCAGGCCTTTGCGGCTTCTGGGGTGGTGGGCCAGGGGTTCTCTGAAACATGCCAAACCGCTGGTCGAGAGCCACATTGGGTGGCTCAAGATTGGGGAAGGTGCATCGCCCAGAAGGTGATGAAGGTGGTCAGGAGTTTGACACCTGTCATATTCCTCAGTACATTTTAGCAGCCCCTCGCCAGTTGTTTGATTATAAATAATTAATAAAGTGGCCCTTGTTAAATCCATATTGGTGTCCGTCTCTTCATTCCGATTGTGGGGGCAAATACAAAATAGGAATGAACACATGAACTGGAGATCTATTTATGTGCACTAGCTGTGACTTCTCACCTTCAGTTCCATGTTTAGTATAGTCATTGGAAAAATCTATGTTTAATATAGTCATCTGAAAAAAATGTAATGGTCAGAGAGATAAAAACTGAATTTTGTACATGAAAAGCACAAAAGAACTGATAAATAACTACTTTGCGATCTTCCCTCAGAATCAATTTTGTAGCATCCATATAGTGACAAGAGGCTGAATGGCATCCGCTCAGTGTAATGTGAAATTCGGTAACCAGTGTCATCATTAAACCACAGCAACCACAAACTATTGTGTCTGAAGGAAAGAGAAGAAAACAGGAAAGGCTATTTACGTGAGTCATGTTAGGCTATGTGAAAGCAACAAAGGTCACCATTAAAAATAAATTTGTTTCCAATTAGGATAGAATATTTAAGATGCAATGCGCTCTGTGTAATAAAAGGGCAGCTTCTTTACTGTCTTTACATTTAGGCAGGAAAGACTTGGCCACATTAACACACTCTTAACAGAGAAGAACGATAATCACAAGTCATTACTGGAAGAATGGTTTGTATTAAGGCCTGGTGATTTTTAGAGCCTATTTTCTTTTTCCCTGACAGTAGGCTGCAGTATTTTTCTGAAGAAAATTATTAAATTAAGCTGAAGGGGAAATTTCTTTCATGTTCCAATGGCAATGTTTAACACACAATAGCAGAATGAGAAAGAATTCCATATTGATTCTGCTTGGATTTATTCTTTTCTGTTATCCCCCCCCCTTCAGTGTCATGGTAAGAAATGACTTGAATTATTTCACACACACACACATCATTTTCTACTCAAGAAAAGCCTGTGAAGACCCGGGAGTAAATGTTTTTGTCTGGTGGCAAGCTTTGTTTCAGTAACCAGAAATAATATGGCCATTCTGCATTGGCATAAACACAGCCATACCCTGGGACTGTAACAGAAGATGACGCAGTCATCTGGTGCTTCTTAGGCATGTCAAACTATTTAACTCTGTCTTCACAAAGCCAACACCAGCTTATGATATGAAGCATTGGTCCACAGCTAAAGTTGCAACTAGTTCCAGCATACCAAACAAAATTCCAAAGACTTGGGGTGGGGAAATGAACCTGAAAAATCTTTCAACTCTCTTTTCATAATTCTTACATTTTAAAATGAAAAGCTGGGTTTTACTTCTAATGCCTCTGCAGTATAGCACTTGATATTTCTAGCAAGTTCCAACCCACTGATTTCAGTAGACTATCATTCCACTGATATTTCTTTTTGAATATAGAGCTGAAATGAAGTTGGAGAACCAGTTCTCAATTTTCCCCTCTCCCTTAACACTAAATAATATACATGTTGAAATTCTCTACAGAGGGATGGGTTAAAAAAAAATCTGCCCTGCCAAGCCTGCTTCAACTCCTAATTTAATGTTCTGGAGTGGGACTTTTATTAGATGAAGGATTCCCTCTCCTTATTCAGTATACAACACTCCATTCTGTAGGGTTTCCTCATGAACAGTTCCGTTAAATAGCATCAGGTACAAATGGCATTGAGTTGATGGTCCCTAGTTTGGGGCATTGGGGCAGTCTTCAAATGATCAAGAGCATCCTTTTTTGACCACTTTGTTAAAGTGGCTCATCACTCCTTTCATCACAGTGGGAGTGTGAATTCCATGGATCATCACTGTCCAGGATGAGGAAGGTAAATGGTCATGGCTGATGGCCTGGACAGCCCAGCAGGCAGGCTCAGTCTGCCCCAGAATGATGGGTTCCTCTCTGTCAGAATTTGGAAGCTTTAGAAGACCAGGTGGAACCTCATTGGCTCCTTGTGTCACCTGATGTTTGCTGCACTGGAGAGTGATGCTGTACCTTCCAACTATCTGTAGCAATGGGCTGCAATATATTTTAGCTCTCAGTTTCAAAGTCAGACTTGAAGGTGGAACACAAATCTGCATTAAAGAAAAAGACAGCTGTGTAAGAACAGCCGTGAAAAACTGGCACACTTTACTGGTTCAGCTAAACAGGTACACATGGAATAAGAACCGCAGTAAATCCTTGAAAAGTTCAAAGCCATTTTCATTGTAGGGGGAAAAAACCCTCTACAGCAGGTTCCCAGAGGGCATGTTATTAAATGTGTAATGTGGCTATAAATTACACATAGGCTACCATGGGCAACCGAAAGTAAAAGATTGATTGGGATGTAGATAGAGTTTGACACAGAATGTCATCAATAATCAGACACAATAAGACCTAGGGATTTGGGGAATGCTTTTGTAGTAAGCAATAAGAATAGACAGCTTTAAAGATTGAGCCATGAAGGATAGGTCTAGTCTTGGGGACTGAGGGGAACCTCCACATTCAGAGGCAGTCAATCTCTGAATCAATCACTGAATCCCAGTGTAAGGTCTTGGCCTTTATGCCCTCCAGAAGAACTGGTTGGCCACAGTGTGAGGCAAGATGCTAGACTAGATGGACCACTGGTCTGATCCAGCAGGGCTCTTTTTGTGTTCTTTAAAAAGGCTGAAAATCTTGCAGTAAAAAAAAAGAGTAGGCCAGATCAGATTTCACACTTGAGGGGTTAGGGGGAATTTGTGGGTGTCCAGTATGGGCTGCCACCTGTGTGGACAGTTAAGAGAATCATAATGAACTGAATGTGCCCCTGACCACTTTCCGATCCACCATGTAGACATTATATAAGAACAGATATCTGAACACTCATGGGGATTAGCCCTAAACAGGCCTCATCAAAAGTAAGTCCCATTTTAGTCAATGGGGCTTACTACCAGAAAAGTGTATTTAGGATTGCAGCCACAGTAACAGAAATGTGCGTATTAACAATTCCACACATATCCAATGAAACTCATATACGTCATATATGATAGGGGGATTTCTTTATCCAGGTAGCAGTTTTAAATTCAGACTACTACCTTAGAAGGTTATTTATTTAGTTAAAATTTTAGGCCCATCTTCCCTGTAAGCAGCGCTCAGGGCAGCTTACAACAAAGGTAGATACAATAAACAAATTAAGTTAAAACCAGCAGTAAAATACATAATATGTATATCAACAAATAAAACAACCTATTCCAAAATGGTCGGAAAATTTCAGCTTCCGCAAGCTCCTTGGTGGGTTACAGAGAATGGAGGGTGTGAGAGTGCCAGACTATGTGTTGTCCTGTTGCTGTCCTCAACCAAATGCCTGGAGGAACATCTCTGCCTTACGTGTCCTGTGGAAAGGTAACAAATCCCAGCAGAGATTTCCACCAGGCAGAGGTCAGGACCAAAAAATCCTGGCCCTGGTTGAGGACAGCCAGATCTCTCTCCGACTGGGGATCACCAGGAGATTCTTATTTCCCAAGCATAGCGCTCTTCTGGGGGCAGAGTGAGAAAGGCGGTCCCGAAGGTATGTGGGTCATCCCTTTACAAAGACATGCAGTTAGATCTTCAAATGACATGTGGTCCTGTATGGGTTAAAAATATTCAGTTTGCATATGAGTCTCCTAGAAGAAGCTGTGGCAATCTTGCCTTTCAGGAGGGGTTTTCCTGCCCCTGAAGCTATCCGTCTTTTGGGCTATCAGGCTTCAAGAGAGTTCTGATTTGGCAGTGTGGAGGATGCTCTAATACGGAGCTTTTTACAGTGCAGTCCCAAACACAGTTACACCACTGTTCGACCACTGACTTCAGTGAGCTAAACTGGCATAACTCTGCATAGAATTGCACTATTAGTTTCTTTTCCTTTCTACATGGCCTTGACAAATGAACATGAAGTTTCCGCTGCCTTTCTGGATGCACATACTGTTCCTTTTATTTGGGTTCCTGTTATAGTCTCCATAAATAATCCGAGCTGTGGTTTTGTTTTAGGACTGAAATGTTGCACTGAAGCAAGGCAGTAGTCTAATAAGGAATTCAGAAATGTTGAGCTAACCCCTTTAAGTATTACCATGAAATATTTATGGTAATAAGGTCCCCTTCTTAAGAACCTTACTTTTCAGTGCTGATAACCAATCCAAATAGTGTTCTTCAGCTTTCCTTTTGGTCTCCTTTTTTATCTCAACCATACTTTAGTGAGGCCTGGGTTTTGTTTTACAAGAAGAATCTTCAGCAGTTTTAATGGATTCCCTAAAATGAATGTATACAAATACCTGTATTTGAACAGTGCTCATAACTTGATACAGTGAATGTTAAGCAAACAGTACTTTCTGCCACTCAATCTTTTTTTGGTCCCATGTGTCAGTATTATAATTTCCCAGAAATTGTGTAGCTTAATATATCTTCCGACCACAGTGCAGTGCAGACCCAAGGTGGAGGTGTTTGTGGCTTCATGTTTTGACATTGCCATTGCTTTTCTCACATATGTGCCCTGGAAAGTAGAGGAAGGTGACTCAGAAGCATTAAATAAGAATGAAGAAAGGCTTTAGAACCATGGTAGATACTTGGCAGGCTGAGACTGGGAAATATGAGTTTTAAACCTGCAG
This sequence comes from Gekko gecko, assembly GCA_029375565.1. NCBI lineage: Eukaryota > Metazoa > Chordata > Lepidosauria > Squamata > Gekkonidae > Gekko > Gekko gecko. The sequence continues at coordinate 114,321,324 of JAPDNY010000008.1, forward strand.
TTTCTCCATGTGAAAAGGGTAGTTTTTGTCAGTGAGGCAATTCAATAAGTAAGCCTGGTAACCAGTACTCCCTGTAAGCTGTGGAGTCTTGTGAGCAAAAATTCTACTTTGTGAGCTACTGGCATTAAAGTTGTGAGCAAGTGATTTGGCTACTGCATAAATTAGTTTGCTCTGGAGCCATCCTTCCTGAGCTAAGATATAAATCCATGAGATGCAGGCAAAATAACTGTGAGCTAGCTCACACTAACTCAGCTTAGAGAGAACACTGCTGGTAACCATAGGGAAAGGAAAGACAGAAACTAGTAAAGATAATCTGTCTGCATCAGAAGTGAACTGCACAGAGACTCATTAAGAATGATACATACAGAAGTAGCCATGCCAATGACAACATCTCAGATAGATGTTTAGATTCCTAGAGAGTCAGTAAGGTAAATGTAAAGGTTCCCTTGCTCGAAAGCCAGTCGAATCCGACTCTAGGGTTGTGGTGCTCATCTCCATTTCAAAGCCAAAGAGCTAGCGCTGTCCGAAGACGTTTCCGTGGTCATGTGGCCAGCATGACTAAACACCAAGGTGCACGGAATGTTGTTACCTTCTCACCGAAGTGGTACCTATTTATCTACTGGATTGGGGAATGAATGGAAGTTTCCCTGCTCTCTTGGGCAGAAGAGAGAGGCTGAAGCACAGACACAGGCTGGTCCAAGGAGAGATCCTATCCTAAGCCCACAACCTCCAGAGGTAGAGAGTACTGTGTGTAGGGAAAGAGGATTGCGTTTAACCCCAGTTGATTTATGCCCTGTTGGTTCATGGCGCTTACTCCTACAGTTTTGCCTTATTCATTTAGTGCGTGTGTGCTCCATAATTGTGTAAATAGTTAGATAAATTCTTTTATTTGGGCTAATAATCTGTGTTGTGCTCTGACCACATAGTCTCCCCCGCTCTTCACAATACTAAAAGGAAGGGGCAGCCCAGGGAAGCAAGGAAAGGCCAGACCCTTGAATTGCCAACTTTCCAGGGATTCCCCCAAAGATTGGGAATTCCATTTCCAAATAGGCAGATTTGGCCAAAGGGGTCTCACTGTTCCTCTAAAAAGGCAGTGACAATTCAGTGAGTGGTGGCAGCGAATTTAAGGAGTGAGATACGCCCACGAGATGAGAGTGGGAGGCAAACAGCTGAGTGGTAAACTGGAGCCTGTTTCACCACAGTAGGCAACCAAGCTTGGTTGAGACAAAAGAGGAGGAGGAGGAAGAGATTGGATTTATACCCCACCCTTCACTGCCCAAAGGCGTTTCAGAGAGGCTTACAAACTCTTTCCCTTCCCCTCCCCACAACAGACACCCTGTGAGGTAGGTGGGGCTGAGAGAGCTCTTGACAGAAACTGCTCTTTTTCAAGAACAGCTGTGCCAGAGCTTGTAACTGACCCGAGGTCACATCAGCAGGTGCAAGTGGAGGAGTGGGGAATCAAAACCAGTTCTCCCAGATTAGAGAACGCGCACATAATCACTACACCAAACTGGCTCTGAGGAAGGATGGAAGGAAACCCTTCGCAGGCTTTTGTGAGGAACTCCTTGGGGCCAGTCCTGACTAGGGTTGCCAGCTCTAGGTAGGGAGATTCCTGGAGATTTCCTGGTAGAGTCTATGGAAACCAGGGTTTGGGGAGGGGAGAGGCCTCAGCTGAATAGAATGCCATAAAGCCCACCTTCCAAAGCAGTTATTTTCTCTAGAGGGGGGGAGAGATCTGTTGTCTGGAGTTCAGTTGTGATACCTGGTGATCTTCAGGCTCCACCTGGAGGTTGGCTATCCTGGGTGTCGCAGTCAGTGCTTCAGAGCAGGGTCTGCTAGATCCAGGTTCTTGCTTTAGAAGCTGAGTGGGTGATTTTGGACCAGTCACAGACTTTCAGCCTAACCTACCTCACAGGGTTGTTGTGCAAGTCAAAAGGGGGAGAGGAGAATGATGTAAGCTGCTTTGGTCCCCATTGCAGAGAAAGACTACTTTTCCTCCTGGGAAACCATTGTTGCCAATCTCCAGGTGAGGGCTGGAGATAACTCAGAATCACAACTGTTCTCCAGATGGCAGAGATCAGTTTCCCTGGAGAACATGGTGGACTCTGTGTCCTTATACCCTGCTGAGATGCCCTCCCATGACAGCCACTGTGACATGGAGGGCAGGGTTTCAGAGCGCCATATAGGCTGCAGGTGTGGGGGGGAAACGGAAAGCTGAAGAGAGAGGGGGAAATAAAGGTAGGTTGATGCTTGGCTGGGAAGGAGGTAGGGTTGCCAACTCCAGGTGGGAAATTCCTGGAGATTTGAGGGATGGAACCTGGAGAGGGTGAGGTTTGAGGAGGGGTGGCACCTCAGACAGGTACAATGCCGTAGACTCCACCCTCCCAACCAGTCATTCCGTCCTGGGGGACCAATGTTACTAATCTCCAGGTGAGGGGTGGAAATAACTCTGAATCACAACTGATCTCCAGGAGGCAGATAATGGTAAGTTGATGGTTAGCTAGGAAGGAGATGGGGTTGCCAATTCCAGGTTGGGAAATTCCTGGGGATTTGAGGTGTGGAGACTGGAGAGGGTTGGGTTGGAGGAGGGGTTGGACCTCAGACAGGTGCAATGCCATAGACTCCACTCTCCAAACCAGCCACTTCCTCCTGGGTAACAATTGTTGCCAATCTCCAGGTGAGGGCTGGAGATCACTCAAAATTACAACTGCTCTTCAGGTAGCAGAGATCAGTTAATCTGGAGAGAATGGTGGTCTCTGTGTCATTATACCCTGCTGAGTTCACCACAGCACATTAACGCTGAGTGCCCAAGGCCTTGGCACTGTCCCAGAGCTTCTCTCTTGTTGTATTTATTTCCACAATGGGCCTTATTCCTAGTAAGAGTAAAATTTAAACATTTTAAAAAGGGTTTTCCATGTTCTTGAGCACACAGGAGAGGACACTTAAGAGCTATCATTACCTACGTGACCTGATTTTAAATTCTGTGGCATAAATGCCACCCATACTAGGATGGAAATTTCCCCAGTCATGTTGGAAAACCCTTTTGTATCATCTTTTCTCTAGGGATGGACTATTCTACCGGGATTCTTTGGTACCCTTGGTCTAAGTCATGTCAGATAATGAAGTCACACAGAATTCCTCCAATTCTAGATCATCATTCTTGCAGCCGGCCCCAAACACCTGATCCTGCCTGTATCTTACTATGTGTGTTGCATCCAATATGGCAGCCACGAAATCCTGAGCAGCTCTAGACAAAACAACCTTGGCATGAATGCTGAAGTTCTCCAAAACCAGAATGTTGGGTTGGCTCTAATAAGTAGTGATAGTAGTAATGTGTTTGGAAAGGTGCACATGTTGAGTACTTTAGAGAAGTCTTGCTTACACCCAGTTGATTCAGGTAACAAATGCCTGGTTCCAAATGCCCCTTTTGGGGGACTATGCTTGAGCATGTGGTGGCTATCTAGCTTCAGACACTGATGCAAAAGCCAAATGTCTGGACTTGGTTCAATCTGGTTTCTTTCTTTATTTAATTTTTGTATTAGTTTATATACAGCACTCTCTGGGGGAACATATGGGGAAAGGTGGTCCCTCAGGTATGCAGGTCCCTGGCCATAAAGAAGAAGAAGAAGAGGAAGAGACTGGATTTATACCCTGCCCTGTTGAACCCTTCAACTAAGCCAGCATTGGAACCAGGCAAGACCTGCCAGTACAGCACAGCTCAGCTCATGGCTGCTACAGTGATAGCCAGTTTGTAGCCTCCCAAAAAGGTTGTTTTCAGCAGTCTGTTTCCCTCTTCCTTTCCTTCCACCCAGCTCCATAGTTTTGTCTGCTCAACCAGGGCCACGTTCACACTAAATAATCCACTTTCAATCCACTTTTAATGCACTTTTCAACTGGATTTTGCCAGTTCACACAGTAAAATCCAGTTGGAAAGTGCACTTAAAGTGGATTGAAAGTGAATTATTTAGTGTGTGTAATTAAATCCAATTAAGGAGGGGAGAGAAGGACTTTTAACTTTTGCTCCACATTTATAACCACTAAAACAGATTAACATTCCAACACCATGCATATAAAGGATGGAAAGGGGAAGCATCCTTTTACTGTTTTGATAGGTCATGCGGAAATACTAATTCCTCCACTTCCGTTCATAATATTAATAAGGGTTTGCTGCCATATCTAGACTAGATGCCTGGACTAGATGACCTGCAAGGTCCCTTCCAACTCTAATAAACCTTACAAATTATAGCCAGTTTGGTGTAGTGGTTAAGTACACGGACTCTAATCTGGGAGAACCATATTTGATTCCCCACTCCTCCACTTGCACCTGGCTGGATGACCTTGGACAAGCCGTAGTTCTGATAAGAGCTGTTCTTGAAAAAGAGCAGTTTCTGTCAAGAGCTCTCTCAGCCTCACCTATCTCAGGGTGTCTGTTGTGGGGAGGGGAAGGGAAGGGAAGGGAGTTTGTAAGCTGCTCTGAGACACCTTTGGGTAGTGAAGGGCGGGGTATAAATCCAATCTCTTCTCTTCTTCTTATATTACCCTACATTTTTTAGGAAAAAAGATTGTTTGTATCAGTATGTCTTTCCTCTGCGATGAGGGACTTTATAATTATATCCCCCTAACCAAACCAGCAACTGTGCTCTTTTGGCATTTTAGAAGCACTAAATATTGAAGTTCAGTTGAAGGAAGAGACAATAAACAGTTTTATTGGAAATGACAGCTCCCACGTTTCTCCACTTAGATTTACCTTGGCGCAGCAAATGTACAGTAAGGCTTTACAAATATCCCATGGGCCATATTCTGCTAATGCATGACTGTAGACAAGATTGTCACCAAGTTGATTTGACTATCAAGGAAGTCAGACTAGTGGCAACTAGGGATAGGGCTTTCTTGGTGGCGGCTCCACTCTGGTGGAATGAGCTCCCAGAGGAGATCAGGGCCCTGCGGGACCTGCTACAGTTCCACAGGGCCTGTAAAACGGAGCTTTGGAGCCACCACCGCCGCCGCCACTGACACCACCACTGAAATCTGAAAGAGTGAGCCTGACCCCCTGGGTCCCCTAATTACAGCCCGACCTGATCACCCTGGATATTTGATGAAAACTAAAAACCTGACTATACACCAGGGAATTAAATTCTAGCACTTTAATATGTTATTATATTTATGGTTTTAAATTTCTGTATTAATGGATTTTATATTGTATATTGTATTATTTATTGCATTGTTTTATATCGCTTGTGTAAGCTGCCCTGAGTCGACCTTGCTGGGAGGGTGGGGTAAAAATCTAATAAATAAACAAACAAATAAATAAATAAGGGTAAACTGAAATAAATTTCTTACTGATTTACTATCTAAAGATTTTTGCGAGCTGAAACTTTTGGGAACTAGAGTCCACTTCAGAGGTAAAAAGTGTGTCCTATACACACATATACGTGTGTATGTACAAATATAAAATTACAAAACTAGATACATGGTTTGGATCAGGGTCATGTGGGGGGGAGGCAGATGGAATCTTTGTCTAGGGGACCATGGTGTTTCTCGGCAGCCCTGTAAAGACTCTGTTGAGTCCATTAGTTTCTCCCCAACCAAGAAAGCATATAAGCCCACAAATTTAAATTGGTTAAGGTAAATGAAACAAGAAACATTAAAAAATCCTTTTCAATAGGCAGAGGTCCTCTAGAATTTTTTTAAATGTATAAATCTGCTGTTCTGTATAAATCTGACAAACCTTACAAATTATATTGCCCTACATTTTTTAGGAAAAAAGATTGATTGTATCAGTATGTCTTTCCTCTGAGGAATATACAACTCTCATATGAATATTATTGTCATGGATATAGTGATAAAGTATGCATTCAATGCAATAAAGTACATAAAATACCTTATAATTATATCCCCCTAACCAAACCAGCAACTGTGCTCTTTTGGCATTTTAGAAGCATTAAATATTGAAGTTCAGTTGAAGAAAGAGACAATAAACAGTTTTATTAGAAATGACAGCTCCCACGTTTCTCCACTTAGATTTACCTTGGCGCAGTAAATGTACAATAAGGCTTTACAAATATCCCATGGGCCATATTCTATTAATGCATGACTGTAGACAAGATTGTCACCAAGTTGATTTTACTATTATGTTGATGTCAATGTGGTATTTGGGGCCCCATTAAGTATTAATGTTTATATTTCATGTTTGTACGTACTGATTGGAAAGCCCTCTATGTTTTGTTTGAAAGTTTTATCTACTGATGAAAATGCTCCAACCCTCCCCTAGCTAGCTGCTTTCTGAACTGTGGATTGTGTTTACAATAGCAATATTACAAGGTTTAAACACTGAGTTTAGTAACTGTAAAAAAACCCCAATAAACAGAAATCCGTTTAATAAACCAGGCATTTTGAGATTTAGGCAAGTTTGACCTCTCTGTTATTATATCCTTAGCAATTGTGGCATGGGAAAAAATGGTAAATGATTTGGTAAGAAAGAATGTTTTCATTCAGTTCTTATAAAGGAACATGAAAATGACATGTGTGCTATAAAATATGACAATATTAATCAGGAAGTTCTGTTTTCCTTCATCTTTTGTTTTTGTTTTTGTTTTCTTTATCTCAGCATCTCTGGAATAGTTAACTTTGTTCATTCATTTAATAGCTGCCATACACTATATCTTAACGGGGTCACTGATAAAATTCATCTTCAAACCTGTTTCTCAGCAGTAATTGTACTAAAATCTTCTGCGGCTTCTTTGTCTCTCACTTCCTTGCTACATGAAGAAAAGATGATATCATTTCTTGGCACTTCTGTTCTGTCTTCAGGAAAGCAAGGGGAGATGTAGCATCATTAGTGATTTTGCAATTTGTTTTTACAGTTGGAAAGGAGGACAAGAAATGCTGGAGAACTCATCCAAGGCCTGGAAACCAGTAGCCCTTTTTCTCCCTTCCTCCCTTAAGGAGCTTGTTTGTTTATGAATTGATATGTTAATGAGATTCTGATATAGAGGTGTGTGCAGGAAGCATCATGGCTCAGTGGCACTGCAACTGCTTTGAATGCAGAAGAACCCAGTCCCAGGCCAGGTCCACACTGGCAGCTTGGCGCAATATGGTACCACCTCTAATTGAACTGGTTTAAACTGTTGTGGGGCATATCAACCACACAGCACACCCTGCTGTGGGTTACCCATGGAAACATCCTGTGGTAAAGCATCCGCATTATTGCAGCACTTCAGCCACAGACCACGCTGCCAAAAAACTCCAAAATTCATGTGCGCACATAGGAGCACATGTACACGCATATGAAAAAAAGATGCTACCCTAGTGGGATCTGCAGGTTCATACTGCCAAATCCGTTCTGCGCACGCTGCCCTGCATTCAGACATCTGGCTATATGCGATGACTGCATGGGAACCGAAAACACCACTTGTGATGTGGTGCCTTTTTAACCCGGTCACTTATCCTGTGACTGGATAAGTATGGCGGGGGAACGCCTGACAGATGTGGCTGTCTGACTGCACTCATTTGATCCGGAGGGGAGGAGTGCCTGTGTCAGGCCAAACTGCCCGTGTGATCATGGCGCCAGTCCCTGAGGTAAGTAATGTGAAAGATCTCTATTTGAGACCACGGAGAGCTGCTACCCCTCAGACAATATTGACCTGGATAGACTAGTGGGTTGACTCTGTATAAGGCAATGTGGGTAGAGGGATGGCCAGGAAGGAGGGCAGGTGGCTAGAGCAGTGAGGAGGGAGGATAGGCAGGAGCAGTAGGGAGGATAAGTGTGTGAGTGAATGGGGCAGCAGTGGGATTACCCCTCCCCCATGAGTTTCTTGAAGCTCTTCCACTTGTTTAGAATATAATTTACAGCATTAATTTCAAATAGGGAAAGAAGGAATTGAGTCTGGGGAGTTTTACCATTAATCTTATATTCTAATAGAAAAGTCTGGATATCTTTGAAGACTTAGCTTTAAGCAATGGATTCCCTCAGTGGCTGTTGCTAGGCAACTACAGTATTCCAGGTGTTGGTCAGGGGGAGGGGACAGGGCCCTTCCCAGGCCTATTTTGGCCTTTGAGGGAGAACTCATTGGGGCCAGTCCTGGCTAGGGTTGCCAGGTTCAGGCTGGAAAATTCCTGGAGATTGTGTGGTTTAGTCTAAGAAGGGCAGGGTTTGGGGAGGGGGAGACCTCAGCTGAATATAATGCCATAGAACCCACCCTCCAAAGCAGGCATTTTCCCCAGAGGAACAGATCTCTGTTGTCTGGAATTCAGTTGTAATTCTGGGATATTTCCAGGTCCCACCTGGAGGATGGCAACCTTAAGTCTGGCAGCAACCTCCGGGTGACTTGATACCACCCAAATTGTGTGACTCAACTAGGTCTGGGTGCTTGCTACTGTTCAGCAACAGCCACCCTATGGAAGCCAGTATGGTATTGTGGTTAGAGCTTCAAAGTAGGGTCTGTGAGACCAGATTCGAATCCCTGTCTTGCTGTGGAAGCTCACTTGGTGGTTTTGGACCAGTACTATACTTTCAGCCTAACCTACCCTACAGAATTGTTGTGTGGATAAAAAAGAGAAGAGAATAATGTAAACTGCTTTGGTCCTCATTGTGGAGAAATGTCCCCATTGTGGGAAAGGGAGTATAAATGAAGTAAATTAAGAACAAATATAGCTGAAGATAGAAGGCAGATAAAAGGTAGATTGGTGAATAGCTGAGGAGGCGAGAATGGGGCAGGGAGAGGATCCGGGGATTGCCAAGAGGAGATAAGGGGGTAGGAAATTCCTAGAAATTGGGGGGGAGCCTTGGGATGATGGGGTTTGAGGAGGGGAGGGACCTCAGAGGGGTATAATGCCATAGACTCCACCCTCCAAAGCAGCCATTTCCTTCGGGAAGCAAGAGTTGCTGACCTCCAGGTGGGTTCTGGAGATCACCCAGAATTACAACTGCTATCCAGATAACAGAGATCAGTTCCTCTGGAGAAAATGGCTGCTTGGGAGGATGAACATTATGGCATACATCCTGCTGAGGTTGTTTCCCTCCCCAAACCTTGTACTCCCAAGGCTCCCCTCCCCAAACTGCAGGGATTTCTCAATCTTGATCTGGCAACCCTATGGGGAACTGATCTCTGTAGCTGGGAGATCTTTTGTGATTCCAGGAATCTCCAGCCCCCATTTGGAGGATGGCAATCCTAGAAGGAGAGAAGAAAGCAGGAAAAGGGGAGAGACTATGGGGGCTTTCAGGAAAGGGAAAGAAGGAATAGTGAGAGAGGGCAAAGTAAGATGCATCCTGTAAGCCCTTGCAGGTTCCCACTTGTATACTTATATTTTCCATGTTATATTACATTTCATTTTTAATAACTGAGACCAATGTGGCAATTTATACCCAGTCAGGGGCATTGTTATGGAATGGCATATTTGAGCCTGGTGATGTAAAAAGAACAAGTAATTTGAGCCAGGTAGTTTAACAAGACACACCCATGTATTTATTCTCTCATTTGTATGCTTTTTCTTACATAGTACGTTTTTATTCCATCCTTCCTCCCTCCCTCATGGCGGCTTCCCCTCCCCTTCTGTTAAGCTTCACAACTGAGCGAGGATTTGTACCCTTGTCTCCCAAACACTAGTATAACACTTTGCCCATTATACCATACACTGGGTGGCTATTTTTGTTTTTGTTGTTCAGTTGCACAGTTGAGGCCGACTCATCAGGACCCCATGGACCACATCACGCCAGGCCCTCCTGTCTTCTGTTGTGCTCCAGAGTTTGCTTAATTTCATGTTTGTTGCATCAATAACACTGTCTAACCATCTCATCCTTTGCTGTCCCTTTCTTCTTTTTCCTTCAATCTTTCTCAGCATCAGGGTCTTCTCCAGTGAGTGCTCCCTTCTCATTTGGTGGCCAAAGTATTTAAACTTCAGCTTCAGTATCTGACCTTCCAGGGAACAGTTGGGGTTGATTTCTTTTAGGATTGACTGATTTTAGGATTGACTGAGTGGCTATACAGTTTATTAAATATTCTACTTTGTTGTAAGAGGTTGACCAGGGACACTTCCACATAGGTGTGCTCTGTGCTTCCGCCCAGACTGGATTTTTTGGAACATCCATACAATGTCACCCTCTAATTGTTCTTCTTCTGTTTCCTTCCAAGACTTCCCCTGGTTTGTCTGATATTTACCAAATCTACACTGGTTACCAGTTTATTTTAGGACACTCTTCAAGGTACTTGTGTTAAACTATAAAGACCAAAATGTCTCGAACCTGTGCACCTGCAGGGCCATTTCCCATCCCACATGAAACTGCTCATTCACTCATCATTTGGATATTAAGAGTATGGCACCTGAGAAAAAAGGGCTTTTCCACTGTGGCTCCTGCTTGTGGAATACATCCATGACACATGATCACTGGGCATGATTGTTTCTGTCTTTTTGGCATATGGCAAAAACTTCTTTGTTTTCCTGAGCTCATTCTTGAATGATGCTGATTTTTTTCCCCATTGTATTCTTACTCCTGACATGATGATGACATTTAGTTTTACTTTACTTGATGTTTCCTGATTATTTGTAAAGCTCCCCTGAGCATGGAAAGGTGGAATATAAAAAAAGTAAATCTCCCACCCAGTCTTCTCTTTTGGCATTTACTCTAGAAACTGAAATTCTTTATCACTCATGGCAAAATCCATATTTATGAGTTATGTTCAGTCTGTTTTGTTTATTACTTGAAACTTATTTTAACTTTATCTCACTCATTGGAAATGTCTCTGGTGCAAATCTGGGTAGCCACCAGGAAACCCTGTGTCTATTCAAACACATGTTAATTATTTGGTACCATAAATAACCATAAAACCCTTCCCTTTCTCCTTTCATTAAGCATCATGATTTTGCCCAGTTTTTGTGTGAAAGGTAGAATCCTGATTATACTTTGAGCATCTTCTGAGTCACTTATAAAAAACAGATGGCTAAAGCTCTTTCTCTGCATTTCTGGCAACTGTGTTCTTTTTATCATTTTATTTTTTTCAAAATGGCATTTAATCTGCTGAAAAATAAAAAAGATGCACAGATGCTAGAAAATCTTGGCTTTGCTGGCTTGGTCTTAATGATGCTTTTAATTTTCAGCTGTATTTTATGACAGAAATGCATTCTTAATGCCCTTGAATACTTTCTTCCAACAACTATAAGCAAAGCAACATGAAGCATAGGTATTTTCACAATTAAAATGGCAAAGCTGTACTCCTGCAGTTACTTCATTCTACCCTGATGTTCCAAGATACTTTACCATGCCAAGTAATAGGGTTGATATCTTACCACACAGATGCCAGACCTTTTTTCTTTAAGTGCCCCAGTGCAGCAGTACAGAAGTCAACCACGGCTCCTATCTCTTTCCAGATCTGTCTCCTTCATCCAGGGCCAGCCCACTCACTAGGCGAATTAGACTTTCGCCTAGAGCAGGCTGATCATGGGGGCGTCAAAGTGCGCCCCCCGCCAAAAGCCCCCCACCCCCACCAAAAGCCCTGCGTGCTGTGTCACCCCCTGACCCCAGCTACCGCCATCTCTTTCTCCCCCCCGCCAAAAGCCCTGCTCTCAACTCTCACGCTGCTGCTGTTGGAGCTCGAAACACCGGTGTTCCCCTGGGCAGGTAGCCCCAGTGTGCTTCCTCCCTCCATCCTCAGAAAGGCATCTGGGCTCAGCATTGTGGCAGAGAGGTGGCTGGCAGAGTCCTCAGCCCCAGCTGGGCAGCAGTACAGGCTTCTCTGCACCTCCCCGGGCTGGCCTTTGTGGGAGGCGGTGGCAGCCAGGCAGGGGGCTGTAGTAAACAATACACACAATATACACAACTCACCATTCAACTCACCATTGGGCTTGGGCAAAGGAGAGCTTTTGACTTCCCTCCTGTAGGATTTTGCCACCAGAAATGGTACAGGGGTGGGGGGCTGCCTGTCCCTTCCTAAGGCTTCATGTGCTATGGACACGTGCCAGAAGAAGGGGCAAACAGGCCCCCCCAACATCATTTCTGGTGGTAAAAAATACCATGGAAGGGAAGCCCGAAACCATTTTCTTCCCTGTGGCACCTTGCAGTCAAGCAGAGCTTTTTAAAAGGTGAGACCACGGTTGATCATATAACCATGAGGTAGTCAGTGGCTACTAACCATGATGACTAAAGGGAACCTCCACATTCAAAGGCAGTAAACCTCTGGAGCCCAGTGCCAGGAAACACTGTTGTTGGACCACCAGATGAACTGGTTGGCTACTGTGTGAGACAAGAAGGATGCTGGACTAGATATACCACAGGTCTGATCCAGCAGGGCTCTTCTTATGTTTGGGGTGTTTTTTTTTTTTTGGATTTTTCATATGTGTGTGTGCCCCTGGAAGTTATGGTGACCTCTGGTGACTGACCCCTACTGGGGGCCTGGAGGATATTTAGAGAGGTGGCTGAATAAAGCCTGCCCTCGCCTCCCGACTGCTGGTATTCCAAGGAGGTCTCTCATCCAAGTATTTAGTGTGCCATCTTCTGTAGACACAGCTTGGGCAGCTTCTAAGGGCAGAGATGCTCTGCAAGGTTATCTCCCAGAGAGCACGTCAAGTTTTTTTTAGAGGCAGAAGAAAAGATTTCTGTTCCTTCAGGCTTCTCAGAATCAAGACATGAGGCTTTTGAGATGTTTGGTGGGGAACAGATGTGCCCAGATTGCTGTACGTGGCATGCAGATCTTTTCCCCATCTATTGGCATTTTCAAGATGGATCCTAAAATGCATTTATGTTTGAAAATTGTGGGTGCAAGGGTAGGGGGCACCAGAAGGTATCCTTGTCTAGTCTGCAAAAAAAGCTGGGGCTGGCCCTGCCTTCATCTCCAGTTGTGCTCAACACCTGGAATCCCTCCCACAGGAGGAAGGATGACAGCACCAGAGAGGGAAGGAATGTGGTTTCCCTTTCATTGCATCAGGAAACTTAAGGGGCTATTTCTGCATTCAGTTGGACTGTGACCTATAGATATGGTTTCATGTGGGTAGCCATGTTGGTCTGCAGTAGAAAAGCAAGATTTGAGCTCAGTAGTGCAGGCAGCTTTGACTCTCAGAAGCTTATACCCTGGAAACCTTGTCTGTCTTTACCAACAATATTTCTAGGGTGTAAGCTTTCAGGAGTCAAAACTCTCCATTAGGATGGGAGGCCATAAATATCACAAAATAAACACCACCACAAGAAAGAGGCGTGGACAGTCACTGAAAAGATGTGCAGAAACACCTTCCCACATCCTGAGACATAAAAATAATTGATCAGAGCTATGTGGCTGCCACTTCCTGTGGTTTCTTTCCAAGTTAATCCAGTACCATACAAACCAAGTACTCCCACAGTTTGGGATGTAACTATGCCTGTGCTGCATCTGTCTCCAATAGAATACATGTGTATGTCTAAAGTGCTGTCACGTCACAGCTGACTCATGGCGACCCCTCGTGGGGTTTTCAAGGCAAAAGGTGTTCAGCAGTGGTTTGCCATTGCCTGTTTCCGCATCATGACCCTGGTATTCCTTGGGGGTCTCCCATCCAACTATTAACTAGGGCCAACCCTGCTTAGCTTCCAAGATCTAATGAGATCAGGCTAGCTTGGGCCACACAGCATACATATCTGAGAAGTAAAGAAGACCTAGCAGTATCCTTTCCTTACACCTTTCTATTTTTGCTTTACCTAAAACCTACCCCTATGAAGAATTCTAAGGAACTCAAAGTCATGCTCAGTAATCTTCAGCTCTAATAAAAGGCACTACACTATTTATTGTTTATGGGTTTTCTTCCCGGGAGACCTGATACAGCTGCCTTCAGTTTTTTGTTCCTAGCAGTCACCGTTTTGAACTGTGTTTATTTATGTAGTGACAAATGTATTCTCCAGTTTCATCCCCTTGCCTCTTATCATAACTCTAATTGAACTCTTTTGTGACAAGAACGACAAAATTGGAAGCATACTGAGTGATGAAACTATATCATGTGTTTTTGCCAGAACCGCTGTATTGTTATTGTACTACTCTTAAGTTCAGCAATGAATCTGAGTGAAAAATGGTTCTTGGAACTCCACAGTGCTTTGATGTGACATCTCACCTGCCCATTCCTGCCCACTTTCATCACTGTGTAGAATGCACCTAAGCTATTTGTTTTTGAAATTAACTTTCAGTGTGTGTGTAAAAGAGTCAGAGTCCAGTAGCACCTTAAAGAATAACAAAATATGTGGCAGGGGATGAGCCTTCGTGAGCCACTCACTTCTTCAGGTACAGCTAGAATGTGAGTCCATCTGTCCTATATAGTGAAAAGTGGGGTGATTTCAGATACCAAACGACATTAGCAGGCAAATGACAATAGCAGGTAAGATTGGATTAGGTGTGATATGCTATTGTCACTTACCTGCTAATGTCGTTTGGTATCTGAAATCACCCCACTTTCCACTATATAGGACAGATGGACTCCCATTCTAGCTGTATCTGAAGAAGTGAGCAGTGACTCCAGAAAGCGCATACCCTGCCACAGATTCTGTTAGTCTTTAAGGTGCTATTTGCCTCTTACTCTTTCCTATTGCTACAGACAGACTAACAAAGCTACCCATATTGATCTGTGTGTGTGTGTGTGTTTAAGAAGCTAGAATCTTTCATAGTCATGAAAAATGTAACAATAGGGTATCACATGCAGATAGCTTGTGTGTTGTTCTGTATGCATAAATTATTCATTATGTCAGTTGTTTTCCTAATACTGGTTTATTCAGAGTTTTCAGTGTCAGATGTAGTGACACAGGGTGAAAGGTTTTGTTCATATGTAGCCTGTAATGTGTACTAAGTAGGTGGATAAGAACATCTGAACTGCCTTGTTGAATCAAACCAAGGTTCGTCCATTCTAGCATTTGTATCTATTAAAGCCCAGCCAGATGCTTTTGAGACTTCACAAACAGGACATGAAAGTGATAAACTTTTCCTGCTGTTTGGCCCCTGACAACCAGTATTCAGAGAACTACTTCTTTACATGGATGCGTATTCACCTATAGATCTATCCACCATGAATTTCTGTAGTTCCAAAAGAAAGAAAGAACTGAACTTTCCGCATCCCATGATAACAGATGCCATTTGAGAAGTTTAGTACTGAAATTCAACCAAACTATTGTTATAAAAAGTGTTTCAGATATGTTCATGGGGCTGAGGATTGAGCACAAGAGAGAAAAATGAGCATTACATTAGATCCTGCAGATATTTTTAGTACAAAGAACATTATAACTAACTTGTATGTTGGCAATGAAGGCAGAAGTAAAGATCAGCATTATATCCAAAAAGGGCACTTGAGCTAGGGCAGCCTGAGGACCAGGCTTTGAACTGATCACTAACCTAATTGTAGAGCATATTATTGTAGTAGCCTTACATGCATCCTTTCTTTATGTAATTGAAAGATCAGATCTGCCTTTTACGAAGTGTGTTCTCTTGTGGAGCGCATTTCAAAATAGTCTATTTCTTTATAAGTATATAGGTTGAGCAGACATATAGAAGTAAGAGCACAACATAATAGCAAAGTAACACCAGTCTAGTAACTCAAAAACCCAAACTGGTTCCCTAACTTAGTCCTATATGGTTGCTTTAACAGTTCTTCCTGTGTATGTCTCAGGCCGGGCATCCTGTCTCAGTATAATCTGCTACCATCCTTATGACTTAATGTGGCTTTTGGTAAAAAGCAGCTAAGAGCCTATTAGTGTCCTGAGTTCTGAATGGATTACCATGTCAAATGGATGGCCAAGCAGGACTTTCATTTTACATAGTATGGATCCCTGTAATATTGCGAGGAAGGATTAAACCACTACAACTGGGTCAAGGTTTCTAACTATTCACGACAAAATGGATATTCAGCAACCACCCCCATAAAAAGCAAGAGGCAAACTCAGATTGATTAGGATTTACTTCTGCTTGCAATTGTTAACTCTTCAATTGTTTACTTTACTCCCACTATTTTTGAAAAGAGATCAAGGTGTCATACGTCATTCTTCCCTCTTACATTTAATCCTCATTCAGGCTGCCACAGATCATTCTTGCAGCCATCTCTTGTTAATTAATAAATTAACTTCCTGTATACTTCACCTTTCTCCCCAATGGGGACCAAAAGTGACTCTCAACATTCCTCCCTTCTCCATTTTATCCTCACAACAACCCTGGGAGGTAGGTTAGGCTGACTGTGCACAAAGTCACCTAACGCACAAGGGCAACCAGCGAGCTTCCATGGCAGAATGGGGATTCAGACTTGAGCCTCCCAGACTCTAGTCTGACACTCTAACCACTGTACCACACTAGTGTTCTTTCATATTCAAACCAATTAAGTTTTTGAATTCTACTGTATCTGTTCTACTCCAGAATTTTCCCGCCTGTGTAGCAGGGCAGGTTGCCTGGAGGCAAGCAAGTTATTTAGTAGAGGAAGTCAGTGTTATATGTGCAACTAAGTCTGCACTTGAGAACTGAGTTCCTCAGGCTGAAGAGCCAAGCCAGAGCTAGTAGCTTTATAAGGCCAGATGGCTGTTTTCATCACCTGATCCCTGCTGGGCTGGCAGCCACAAGACCACCCTCTGGCCATTTGCAGTGGTGACATTAAGATCCTTCACCTTCAAAATTGTCAGGGGAAGTCAGAGTCCTCAGTCTGAAGGCCATAGGACTCTTATAGCCACTAAAGCAAAATTACAGGCAAATTAAAGCAAATCAGATAAGCATCCAAAACTTCTGCAAGCTGTGCTTTAAAAACTTAGGAGCCATAATTGAATCCATTGGCAGGCCAGCAGTTTGTGGGAGTGTGCCACACTATGAAGGGAAGAGAAATTATTTTTAAACATATCCAAGAAATTTAAGGCTGAGTGCCAATAAGTGCATAATACCCTTAATGTTTTTTTTATTGCAAGTCTTTGTTGGAAACATATTTAAGAGGATGTTTCCCATTTACACAACTATGTTCACAAAGCACAGAATAGCCAAACATGAGGCTGTCCTTCAACAAATCTGGATCAATGGCACAACTCCTGCTGATTCTTCTTCTTTTGCCTACATGTAGTCACCCTATACATAAAAGTTTTCAGATAAGATCTAGACTGCTTTAGTTAGGCTGACCTCGTGACATGTGAAAGTCCCCAGGTTGTACTAGAGTTATTTGCAGGCACCTGGCATCACTAAGCACAGTTATAGGTCTGCACTGAGTTTTCAGCTGTAGCTGATTAAACAGAATTTATTTCAGGACAAGGCACACCAGCCAAAGAGGCTGAATGACATTAGTGATAGGTTAAGTCATTTCCGGAGACAGAGATCGTTTTCCTGGCTTTGGCGACTGAATGTGGGATCCAGTTCTTGTTTCTGACTTTTTTTGAGGGGGAAAAACAGGCAGGAAGAAAATTGCTGACATTGCTTTAATATTGAGCAATGTAGATCCTGTGTAAAAAAAATACACTGGTCTAAATTTACCTTTTAATTTTTCAGATCTGGGGTTGTGGGAGAGAAGAAAAGTGGTAAGCAAGTTCCCATCATGAGGCAAGGGGCCATGGTTCCATGGTAGAACAGCCAGTTTGCACTCAAACAGTCCCAGTTCAATCCCCAGCATCTTCAGTTAAAGCAATCAGTAAGTGATGTGAAACACCCCAGAGACCTGCTGCCTCTCAGAGTGGACACTGATTGATGAATGGTCTGACCCACCTATAAGGCAGCTTCACGTGTTCATCTCAAATTAGCCTTTTAAAATGGGGGGGGCACAGAAAAGTTAAATTTCTAATATAAAATATACAGAAACATAGTGGGTAAAGTAATTAATCCCAAATTAATACTAAATACTCTTAATATGTGTCAAGATCACCCGATGAAGATGGAAGACAGATTAGAGATGCTAATTATTTATCCAAAACAATTGAGTTATGAATTCACTGCCCCTAGATGTGGTTGTAGGAGCTGCGGTGGCTCAAGTGGTTAAGACGTTGAACTGCAGGCGGCGCAAGGTCAGTAGTTCAGTAGTTCAAGACCCGAGAGTGCCGCAAGACGGAGTGAGCTCCTGTCTCTAGTTCCAGCTCCTGCCAACCTAGCAGTTCGAAAGCAAGAAATTGCAAGTAGATAAATAGGTACCACTTTGGTGGGAAGGTAACAGCGTTCCGTGCGCCTTGGTGTTTAGTCATGCCGGCCACATGACCACGGAAACGTCTTCGGACAGCGCTGGCTCTTCGGCTTTGAAACGGAGATGAGCACCGCAACCCTAGAGTCGGATTCGACTGGCTTTCGAGCAAGGGAACCTTTACCTTTACCTTTACTTAGATGTGGTTATTGGTTAAATGAATTGCAGATTGACCACTACAAGAAGCTAGAAGGCACCTAGGGCGATGGTGCCCCCTCTGAATTCCAGAAGTTCTGCAGGGGTGTTCATGGGAAAATCTCCAAGGGCACTCAGTAAATCTCCAGGATCCATCAGACCACAGAATGGAACTTTTTAATAAATCTCCCACCCGGTAGAGTTTCTGATGTCTGAACCTAACCAAGTTTTACAATATTCTGCACAGGGAAGTAATTTCCATGTAAGAAATGGATGTTGTTTGAAACATAATTTATTATGTAACAATGTATACACCACCTCTCCAGAGATCTGCTGCTTTTCTTTTAATATGTAAAAGAAAGAAATCATTACCTAGGAATGTGCTGATCTGTGAAGAACTGGAGAAGTGAACCTGTCCTGATGTTAAAGGTTTTGCTTCTAATGGAATGGCTTCCAAAGCCACGAAGCATCAGGCTGATTAGAAGCTATAAATCTTGATGTTCTTTTTGTACAATAGTGTAAACTTTAGGGAAGCAACATGCGATCGAGTTACCCAACTTCACTCTCATGTTTGTGGAGTCCCAGCATCTGCTTGCCTCATCAAGAGTGCTCAGTTTAAATGCTTTAAGTTAGACACTTCTGCCTTCTTGCTTTCCTTGTTTTCAGTATTTTCTTTTCTCTCCATTGTAGATTTTGTTCAGCTATCATATTCAGGAGGGACTTTACAAATGCCTGGACTTATCTAGGGCTGTCTGTTTCCAAAATAAACACACATAAGAAAGACAGCTAAGGCCCTTTCACCAGTTTACTCTCCCATACCCTGCTCTTCTTAGCACTTTTCAGACTCACACATACTAGGGACCTGCCAACTGAATGTATGCAGTACCCACAATCTTCCCTATCCGCAAGATTGGCATGTGGCTTGAAAGGGGCAATGTGTGGATTTCGCCTGTGTGAACATGCCATACAAAACCTTGCCTTTTCAGGGTTCTGATTCATATGCATCAAAGCTGAAGATCTGCATGTTGCCCCTTTGAAACATGGGTGGATCATGGTGACTGCATGGGTTGAGAGCATCTATGCAGGCTTGCTGGTCTCCTGCTGGGCTGGTATGTATGTATGGACTATAATATCCCCCAAAAAGTTCCTGTGAACCATTTTAGTATAGGGGAACCTGTGCAATTTAACAAAATTGTGGTAGTTAAGGGTTAATTCGTTTGGGAATCTGGTTGGCAATAAAACACTTTGTAGAAGGTTATGTCTGGGTATTTGATCTAAGCTCTAGGACTGTCTTTGGACTAAACTTGTTGAGTAACAAAACCCAGCAACTTTCCCTCTTTTCAGGCCAAAAAGAGAACAGTCGATGGAAAAAAATGGTTAAAAGTTTTTATTCAGTGCAAAACACACAGAGAGTCAAAACCTTATCCAGAACCAGCACTATTTTTCATGGGCTCAGTTTCCACTTAATGCAAATGGCTAGAATTTATATTTATATGTTTGCGGGTTTTGAAGAGATCATCTTCAAAGCCAACTTTCCATTTTACTGTTAATTTTTTTTATGATGCATTAACTTAAACATTGAAATAATCTTCATAAAAAGAAATTTATACCCGGCCAGTGTTGTAAAAAGAATTTTTGAACACTGATTGCCAAGGGAGGTCTTTGTTGTCATGACTGTCTCTCTGTGCTGTTCATATCTTGAAAATGGGATAACAGAAGAGTAAATCCCAACGGCAGATCTTTAGTGAGTCAAGTAATTTGTTGCTGTGGCTCTTTGGCATGTTTGGTGATTTTGGCAAAAGGGAAAGTAACATGACATCATTGTCCACCCATATTGACTGCTTTAATGGTTACAATCTGTTCTGCAGCCCCTGATCTTTACCCTCAGGGGTGAGGTGAATTCCCACCATAGACAGGGCCTTCTCTGATATGGTAGCCATTGAGTAATGACCTCTTGTAGACCTCCCCCTAATGCCAAAAATGATTTAAACTCTCTCTCTCTCTTTTGCTGTTTCTATTTATTTAGTGCATTTTCTTTATCTTACCAAACCTTTAAGAAGCTTAGGAGGATTCCCTGGATATCCTCTTTCACACGTTATCTTTTTGGAGAGAGGGTGGCATGGTATAGCCTGATCTTGTTAGAAAGCCCCTTGTTTGGGTTGCCATAAGTCAGTTGTGACCTGAAGGCCTTTACATGTGTTATCTTTGTGACTGCCTCCTGAGGTAGTTTAGGTCGAACAGCAAGGACTAGTCCAAGGTCACCCTCAGCTTTGTGGCTGAGTGAGAATCTGAACCTGGGGTTCCTCAGTCCTAGTTCAACACTTTTCTGTTCCTTGTTCAGTTTTTATTGGACTGCTTTTAGCAGTGCTGGTTATGCAGTTTTGTTTATGCTGCTTTTCTATTACTTGTCTTCTTTTAGTCTCTTTTTGGTCTTCTTATGCTGCAGTTTTGAGCTGCTATGTTATTGTTAGAATTGAGAGACGATATGAAATGAACCTTCTCAATATTGCTGAATACAGAAAGCATTGATCTGCTTCCTCAAAAGCGGCTACTTTTTCATGAAAGAAACTCTGTGGCTTAACAGTGATTTCCGTGGAGAGAGTCAACAGGTACAGCTGCTTCACCTAAAGTTGCCCATACGGAATTGGGTCCAACAAGTGGACTCTTCTGGAACTCAGGCCTACTAAGACATGTGCCATCAAAAGTGTAATTAAGGGGTTGAATCCAGCACAAAAAAATTCCACTTGTGCTAGAGCTCTTGGACATGAAGAAATGCAAAAAGAAGAAGAAGATGACAACAACAGTGATGGCCACTTGTCCTAAGATAAAGTGATTATGTCCTTAGATTTGGGTGGGTAGCCATGTTGGTCTGAAGCAGTGGTACCTTTAAGACCAACAAAGTTTTATTCAAGGTATAAGCTTTTATGTGCAAGCACATTTCTTCAGATATAAGCACACGAAAGCTTATACCTTGAATAAAACTTTGTTGGTCTTTATTGGCAACCCAACACATTTACCATTGAAATGGAGAGCTACATGACTCCTCTTGTTGGGGAAATGACATGATAGGTAGGGCAGTGGACAAATTGCAGATACTGTTAGGGCTACTGTGAAATGACCACCTTGTTTTGCTGCAGTCCATGTTGGATTAGGAAAAATGCTCCCTCTAAGCTGTGGAGTCTTGTGAGCAAAAATTCTACTTTGTGAGCTCCTGGTATTAAAGCTGTGAGAGAGTGATTTGGCAGCTGCATAAATTAGTTTGCTCTGGAGCCCTCCTTCCTGAGCTCAGACAAAAATGTGTGAAGTGGAGGTTAAAAAACTGTGAACCAGAAATGCTTCCAATCTATATCGAACCCAGAAAATGTGCATAAATCCTTTGGGAATGATTAGAGACAGTGATCAAACTGAGGCACTTGAGATGACAGGGAAACACCTGTCACTTGTCTGTAACACACATGTCCCCCTTCTGCTCTGATCATTACAGCTGTACTGGATGTGGTAACACTTTAACAGTGTTAGCAGATGTTTATAGCTTGTAGGCTGTTCTGCATCCCTTTGAACTTGTAGAATCCTTGGTCATACTGGAAAATATGGTTTTCAGGGTTCATTGACAAACTGTTTTTCACAATTAAGGTGAAATACTAAAATTCTAGCTGAATTAGGATTAGCTAGCTTTGGAGCTCCCTCCCAGAGAGATTTTCCTGTCTCCCTCTGTCACTGTCTTCTGCCAGTGGGTGAAGGCTTTTTTGTTTTATTTGATGTTCCCTCACTAACTCTTATTAGCCCTCCTCCCTGTTTTGTGTGTTTTTATGTGTTTCCATTTGTATGTGTTTCCATTTTGTTTTAATTTTATAGGTATGCATGCATGTATGTATTTAAAATTCTTTTTAATGTTTGAAATGTTTTAATGTTTGCTGCCTTGGAGACCCTGAATTGGGCAGAAAGGCAGCATAGAAAGGTTTTAAATTATTAAACCCCAGCTAATTCCATGCCCTGCCCTAAATGACCCAGGCTAGCCCAATCTCATCAGATTTTGGTGGGGGTGTACAGCAAAAATAAATGGATAAAAATAAAAATGTTTTAAAATCCATTTTTTTTAAAAAAATCTGGATATATTGGAGCAAAAAATATCAGTATCCCTAGTTTCCTGGGATTCCCCCACCCCTGGGTTTCAGATATTTTCTGTTTCCATTATTTCCTGTGGGGAATCTTTCTGGGGGGTTGTGGGGTATTTTTAAAGCTACTGGTAGCAAAAATTGCAGGGGAGCTGCTAGTGCCTGTCTTTTAAATAATCCCTGAATTTCAGTGGAGAAAAATGAAAAAAATGTAAAACCTGAGAATCCTCCCATAAGAAGGCTAATGCAAACTATTACTAAGCTCAACCAATGTAAAACCTGAAAATCTGAACCTGTGAAAATGTGGGAACCTCAATTTATGGTAAAGGCAAGAATTTCGATGTAAAGTGAGAATCCATACAAATCTGGTACAAGCCAACTGCAGCAAAGAGCAAACTAAACACCTGAAACAGACTGAACCTTGCCTAAAGCAGCCTGGCAAGTCAATACCAAGCCCAGGGACACACAGAAACATGAGGGTGGGGAGAAGAAAAAAAGAGGGGAAACAGTCCTGGGAGCCTGCAAGCACCAGCTCCTGATATTCCCAGTTAATCCCAAATATTTCTGGAATTTTGGGGGGACCCATTTTTTGGTATTCCCCAAAATTCCACATGTATTTTGAAGACCCAACTATATCAACAAATACCAATACAGTATTTTGGGATATATATTTGGCTCAGTTTTATCCAAGTGCACATCTGTAGATCTTGAAAGCTAAGAGGCGTGGCTTAGTAGTTGGAAGGGAGACCACCAAGAAAGCCTAGGTTTGATATGCAGAGGTAGGAAATGACATACCACCTCTGTATGTGTCTTGCCTTGAAACTCCTGTGGGGTCATCATAAGTTGCCTACAATCTGATGACAATGTTAAATAGTGGGGGTTCCATGGATGAGCAGGCTTGAGTCTAGTGATCAGCTCAACTTTATTTATGATTTCAGCAAGAGCAAGACAAGACTCCAGAGCCTCAGCTCTGTTAAATAGCATGCAATTGCCACACCCAAACACCCCACTCCCAGTGATAGGCTATTTACATAACATTGCCACTAGACTGGTTACTTCCAGAGGCCTGGTAGACTATTGTTCTTGTGCTCCAAGTTCAGCCAGTCTCTGGGGTGACTCAATCAGGAATGATTCAGTCCCAGTACATAACAGACACTTTCTACCACCAACTAATTCTCTAGCTAAAGATGCATGCTCCACGCGAACAAGCCCACCTTCCATCCTTCTCACACCTCCCTTTGCCCTTCAGTATAAACCTTAGATTGCTCTTCTGCTCAAGCTAACAGTACCCAGATTGCAACCCGTGGGGGAAAAAAATCTTGTGTTGCAACCTTGATTTGCAGAATAAGTATGAGCTATAGTTGGCCAGTTCAGAATGCAAGTCACACATTGAATCCAAGTGTGTAAAGGAAGGGGAGGAGTGGACACAGGGCTGAATGTATTCATGTGACATCAAACTGTGATCTGGTGGTGTAACATCTGAATGATGTCATTGCATGGCATTGGCTAAAGATGCCACATCACCAAAAAGCACTTTGCTTTTGCACAGCAGTCCAGTATCACATAGAAATGCAGATATATATATGCTTATCACAGTATGCCTATTGACTAATACACTCACCCCAAATAAGAAGTTTTGAGGCATTAAAAGTAAATCTGTAGCTGTCCTTAGTCATACACAAGTGATTCCTTGGCCGTAACTTATTAATGGCTCACCATAGCTTATTTGGCAGCCTAAACCTAAACATTTGACAGTGTAAATCTCCTAGTGCATCAGTGCCAGGTAATGTCCTTACAGTCTACTCTACAACACTGAATTGCCCGGTAACAACAAACTTTAATTCCTTTTTTTTTGGACATTCAGTGTCACTGATATGAGTCTTAATATGTATGTCTTAGCATTAACTAAACACATACGTAAACAGTGTATCAGCCAAGCCCATATCAGCAGGTGGTGTGATAATGTAATTTGAGAATGATTGATTGTGCTTCTGTTTTAGTTCCAAAGATTTGGCAGAAAAAGCAGGTTCCTCTGCTCCTTGAATGCATGATCAATAACCACCTTTGAAGGAGGCTTACTTTGCAGAAGTGGGAGCGGCATGCCTTTCACCATAGCAGTCAGACAATATATCTCTTATGACAAAAGATAGATGAGGCAGCGATTTTAACCCTTTACTCGTCATCACTGCAGCTCCCCAACTCACATGGCTATTCCTTCACATAGGTCCTGTGATTCCAGGAATGATGTGTCAGGAGGTAAGAAGGGGTAGCAGAAGGAAAATTCTGCATGACTTCTGTGGGTACTAGGGTTGCCAGCTCTAGGTTGGGAAATACCTGGAAATTTGGGGGATGTGGGTGTGGAGCCTGAGGAAGGTGGGTTTTGGCAAAGGGAGGGACTTCAGTGGGGTCTAATGCCATAGAGTCTACCATCCAAAGCAGCCATTTTCTCCCAGTGAACTGATCTCGGTCGCCTGGAGATCAGTTGCAGTCTTAGGAGATCTCCAGCCACCACCTGGAGGCTGGCAACCCTAGTGGACATGCTGTTGGGTTCAAGCAGCTGTTCCTGATGTCCTTCTCTTCTTCTTCAGCTGTCCTCCTGCTTTTACCTAAAGTGTTCGCTTTCATGCAAATGTGGTGGTGTTATTCATGCGATGTAATGTTCCTAATTGCTGCAATGTCTATGAATGTAAAATATTACTTTGCTTAGATCAACCAAGGGAGATAAGCACAATGTTTTCTTCTTTAGACTTTGGACCAGCAGCAATGTGTTGATGACTAATATAGGCTGAAAGCCACCAGTGTTCCCCTGGGATATGCAATATATATTTCTCTTGGCTGTTGTGGATACATATCACAAACACGTTTCAGGACTCAAAGCCTGAGATAAAGTCATTTGGTGGTTCTTCATCAACCTTATAGTGTGCCTCAATATGGCATTAATTCCAGAAGTAGGAAAGGGAACCAGCTGCCAGTTTCTGGTGGAGTCCCATGCTCTGTCACATGCAACAAACGTCATGATTCTTCCTCCAGGCTCTGATTTCTGCAGTTTTAAAGCACGGATGTTTGCTGTGTGCGTCACTTTTTTCTTCTGCTGAAGCTGGATGAATACACGTTCTCGAGGTACACAAATGCAAAAATGAAAGACAAGCTTATGAGAAAAATATCTGGGAAAGAAACATGAGAGCACTACTTCCCAGTCCTGTTAACCACATATTTAACTGTGTATCTTGTGCCAAATCTAAAGAAGGTCCCATGAAAAGGCACCTTTAATCTAACATTCAATAACTTGTTCAAGTTAATTCTCCTGAAGATAAATAAGTCAGTTTCACAGAGGCTTGGAGATGTTTGTATTTAATTTGGGGGTCTGCTGTATTCACTGTAGTATAATATTAAATACTCAATCTGGTTGCAACATGTACTTCATGACTTAAATCCCCCCCCGAGCTCATCCAGCATTTTATATGACATTTCATTACAACTTTCTCCAATAGCTAAGAAAATCCACTGGGATAAAATGATACTAAGTGTGTAAACAGCTTCCATCTGGAAATCTCATCCTGAGGGTATTTATGATGATGGGAAGCCATCAGCATTCACCTTGGAAGCAACCAAGAGGTTTCATTATTTTTACTGATCCTTGTGCTGAATGTAATACAGCTGGCTATTAAGTGTATCTAGTAGTCTAAGTTTTTTGCGGACAGGAAAATGTCACATAAGCATTGAAGCCTACTGTAATTAAAGTGAAAGAGATTGGATTGGAGACCATTAATTTAATCACAAAACCAATGTTACAGGTAACAGTAAATCTAAATGGCTGAAAGGGAGAAACCAAATGGGGTGGGAGGATCCTGCCTGTGTAAATTAATCTAATGTTTTTTCCTTTTCTTACTGCATTACACAAGGTCCAAAGCCTCAGGTTTCTTAAGGTTCCTTAGGCACTGGGTAAAGGATGGTGAAAATGCAGGAAGGCAAAATATCTACATATGATGCAAAGGGATCAAACTCTACAGTACAAGCTCTGTTCATTTGGCAGCTATTGACAGAAGGGAGAAGTCTTGTCATACTTCTACATGGCTTTCTATCTCTACCCAACTCTCCAGTTTAATTCTACAGATAGCTGAGTCTTTGTTTCTTATGCAGTTATTTTGCCGGCTATCAGCTCTGGTCAAACAAGTTTTGCAGGTTTTCATGACACTGCAGACTAGATACTTTCACCCCCTTCACCTCTTGCTTGGGGTGGCTGAAGGGAAGAAAGGACATATCACCATGTATCATCCAGCAAGAAGTCTTAAGCTTCCCAGGAAAAATGTGACACCCCCATTTCCCCAGGGGAAATAACCAGGGATGGTTATTTCTTGATACAGCTCTGCAATGCAGTTGCTTCTCATGTGATAGCTTTGACAACTGGTATTATCCAACCAGCTCTAACTGGATAGCCCAGGCAAGCCCAGTCTCATCAGGGTCAGCCCTGGCTCATATTTGGATGGGAGACCTCCATGGAATACCAGATTAGGATGCAGAGGCAGGCAATGGCAAACAACCTCTGAACATCTCTTGCCTTGAAAACCCTATGGGGTCACCATAAGTCAGCTGTGACTTGATGACAAAAAAAAAAAAAATCCAGCCTGGACCATTGCTATGAGCACCTGTGCCTTATCCTGCCTGTTCTATAGAAAAACAAAGTCGGCATTTTACCTCTAGAGGCAGAAGGTCAGGCCAGCTTTAGCCCTGCTACCCTTCTCGTACACCTCCTGTTTAGTAGACTTGCCCACCTTTAAGAACCCCCTTTTGATGTGCCTCAGTTGCTTCCATCACTGGAAGACACACAAGGCTGTCACATTCAACTCGAGAGAAAACTCTGTCATCATTCTACATGTTTATGGTGTGAAAACTATGCACACTCATGCACTACCACCCTTACTTACATACTGCAATTCATGTGTATACATAAGAGAGAGGACATTATGAAACATGTGACTTTGGCATCAGTTACACTACAGATAACTGAGATCATAAAACCCCTGTGTATTACTTCTTCCAGGTACCACACCTGGGTGGCAATTAGGTCTTTCAGATGCAAATATCTCCATGTCCTTGCCACTTTCCAGGGTTCTTTGGGCAAAAACATTACTCAAAACCCACTAAAATTTGTAATAGCAGTTAAAGTCTAGTGAGGAAGTTAGCTAGGTAAACAGATCAAAGGTGACCTGGTCACTGCTTCTGGAAGTCAGGATGTAACAAGTGATTGTTTAATGACTGGAGATTCCCTCACACTGAATATCAACACACAGGTATTGCTCCCCCCAGGAAACAGTGACCAGGAGATTTATGAACTTATCATTTATGAGAGATATTTAATGTGGCACTTCTGTAATAATGATGGAATTCATGGAATTCCATGCAATGCTATCAAGCACTTCACCATAAATCCCCGAGATCTACTGTGTGTGTGATATAGTAAACCAGAGATGTTCATGGAAGCAACTGTCACCATGATCCCAACATCATATTAGTGGTGATGATTTAATGTGCTCAACATGAAAAACTTTGAGCTTTTATATCTAATGTTTTGTCATACAGAGAAATAGTGCCTACACTAAGAATACTGTTAGCAATAAATAACAAATAGGAAGTGACCAAGGAGCAAACACAGCCCTTGATAAAGAATTTCACAGCGGAACTGGGAATTCTATATTCCTTAATAATTGTTACCTTGAAGCCTATAAAAGATTCATGTCTCCCAAAAGCATCTTAAAAAGTTGGTAAGCACTGCATTGATGTGAAACAGAAGGCAGCTGCTTGAAGGGCGTGATAAAGTCCAGTCCATTTAGCTTCATGAATAAATACAGGGCTGTGCTTAGTGTGAATTTCAGGGGGGAAGTTTCCTTTCTTTCTTTTTTTAAATCCTGAAAGCAATCTCATTATAAATAAGGCCTACACTTGGGCTTTTCAATTGATTTTTTTCCTGCTCTTCAATGAATCGGCAATCTTTCGAACCATAAAACAAAGGCTTCTTGACCTGGAATTTCATAAGCTAAATCCTTGGCAGCCTCATTTTTCTTCCCTAGCCAAACTAAACCTCTCCACCCAGCAAGGGAAAATGGCCAGCATTCCCTAAACCCCACCCTCCTCAGGCTCCACCCTCAAAATCTCCAGGAATTTCCCAACCCTGAGCTGGCAACACTATTCTTAGGATTGCTCTCTTAGACCATCAACAGATGTTCTGCCAACATGAGGATGGGGACCCTATTCCCCTGTCTCATATGGCTGAAGACTGCCAATCATTGATGTGTCTGGGGCCAACTCAGCACTTTTTTGAGCCCAGTACAAAGTTTTCACATCCTACCATATGTCCTGTCTCATGCATACAAGGAGTATAGAGGAGTGGGTAAGCTGCAAGCCTTCTTGGTACAAGCCTGATGCCAGGGATAGAAGTATATGTGGCTGTTTTGGTTGAGAGGAATTGCAAATGTGGCTCTCCACAAGCCATGAAGTGAGTACCACTGACATAATGTGTAGCCTGAAAAACCTCCCTATAAAGCTTACTATTCTGAAAAGTTTTAGCTTGTCTTAAGGTATTAGCCTGTTGTTATTTTGATATTTTTAAAAATTCCAATGGACCAAAACAACTTCAAACATTTTTTTATGTAGATGAGTTCACTTTTAACCTTTAGCTTTCTGGCCTTTTAAATTGTGAAATCATGAATTATCACCCCAAAGTCAATATTACCTACCACTTTCACTTTCAGTAGACAGCATGCCTATGTGTCTTAATTGTCCTTGCCCCATAGTAGAATGCCTACCGATTTCGATGCCTGCAAGCTTGCTAAAACTTTCTTCAGTGTGTGATACTGAAAAACAGAGTTGTTCTTTTCTATTCTTTTAATGGAATTCTTTTCTATAAATTTCTTCAACCATGATCTATAATTTATTTTCCTCCCCCCATTTAATAGGGAAAGCCAGGAATCCCCTTGTTCTCTCCATAAAATGTGCCTTTCCTCACCCCATGCTTGGTCCTGGAAGTGCCCCATATGAGCCAGCAGCAGAGCAACTTTCACACAAGGGCCACTTGCCCAGATACAGGGGGAATAACCTGCCCCTGTGCTCATGCTCTGACAGCTATCAAAAATATTAAGTCTTCAAATTTATATAATTTATCCATTTTCCTCCTTCAGCTTGCAGTACATGGACACCCTTCTGTCCCATTCAGCACACTCCAGAGGTCAGACAAGAATCAATAAAGCAGTGTGTTCCCACAACAAACCAGCTCAGCTTATGGCCACACAGTGGCAGTAGAACATATATTTGGATCTTTCAACAAACATCAGAAATGGGTACAGTGGTTGGCTGGGAAGGGGAGAAGGAGGGGAAGAAATATTGCCAATAGTACGGTAATTTTTCAGAAGTGGGCTTTGTGTTGTTATAGTATCTATGCCACAAAATATTTACTGTGCTGTAGTTAGAGATGGGCAGACCTCAGAGGTTTTGCTTGGGATGTGTGGTTACCCTTGGTAGGCTTCAGACAGTTGGTCCAAACTTCTGTGGTCTGGATCTACATCATCTTTCCTGAGAGCTGACCACACATTTGTTGAGAACATTGTTTCAGTATGTTTCTACTGAGCTCAAAGTAGCTTACATTATAACATAGCCACTTGGGAGACATTTAAAAAGTTCTTGCAGTTTGAATCGTGTTTCACATTCTTTCCTCCTGTCTCTTACATTTCCAAAGTTGTTTTAACAAGGTAAGACCTGTTTTTTAAAGTAAATGTAGATGAGCATCCATTTGACTCGTCACTCAAAAAAATGGAATGTATGTGTGGGTAGAGTGGTGCATTTTAATAGTAATTGTATTTTACAAGTAAATTTATTTTACAAAAGCTTATGCCCCAAGAAAACCTGTTAGACAAGAAGGTAAGGCAGGAATCTTTGTTGTTTTTGCTGCAACAGACCATCCCTCTAGTGTTCACCTGGGTAAGTATCTGATTTAAAAAATCATCCTTCATGTATACATATTATAATTGCTTGCCTGGCACAGGAGAAAACCAGTTTTTCCAGTGGTCTGCTTTATGAACACTGTGAACAATCCATTCAGATAAGCAGCTTTACTTTACTAGAATGAAGGTCATAGTTGCTGTAACAAATCAGTATAGAGGTGTGGTCTTAAAAAATGGGCAATTGGGGCAGCTATCCTAGGCCCCATTCTGAGGCGGGCCCCCGACACCCAGCCCACACCCAGCCCTCTGACTAAGGGATGCATGGAAGAGGAAGAGGAAGAAGAAGAAGAACAGGCTCCCATTGCTGCTTCTGCCCACACCATTTGGGGCTCAGGCAGTGGCAGCTCCTGCCCACCACACATAGGGTGAGGGGTGTCCCTTGTTAGGCCCCAAAAGGAATGGGGGCTGGTGAGTGTAAAGTACTGGGTTTCGGGCCTCATGACTCGGACGACGACATAAGAGAAGACGCGTTTATTCGTACTTCACACAAGACAAAGAACACACAGTAACGGCCGGAGGCCAACTATATACAGTTAGGGCGGGACGGCCCTATATTCCTATTGGCGGGTTTGAATCGCCCGCCAATGCTGCCATTGGTTCACTACTGGCGAGCTCAAGAACCTAGTCCCTATTGTTCTCAGAGAGCGAAGCTTGGCTGTATTTCGCCTAGCTCTGCCTTCTGATCCCAGGACACAACACCCCTCCCCCCATAGTTCGTCTCCTATCAGGTGACGTAGTCTTTTAAGTATGTTGGTGCCCTCCGTTCTCTTAGCGAACGTCGGGGGGCCGGTACCGGGCTGGCGGGGCCCCTATCGGGTGGTCCGCCAGCACAAGGAGCTTGGATCTCTGGTAGTAGCCGAGGCGGTGATGGTGGCGGCTGTAATGGCGGCGGCAGCGGCGGCGGTGGTTCAGCTGTCACCGGGGCCCCCTCCGGATTCCGTGGACTTTCCGGCGCTGGCTCCGCTGTCGGTGCTTGCGGTCGATCGGATGCTGGGGCGGCCGTGGCATTTCCCGGTAACTGGATCTCTGTGTCGGGGTCTTGCCGCCTCCGGAGCTGGTCGACGTGTTTACGGAGGACCCGGTCCCCATCTGTTAGGACTTCGTATGACACTGGCCCGGTGGGTTTTAGGATGCGCCCGGCCACCCACTGAGGCCCCGCCCCGTAGTTCCGGAAGTAGACAGGTTCCCCCGGGAGGAAGCTTCGGGGCGCCTCCCGGTTCTCGACCAGCTTTCTCTCTGGGGCTCGGTCCGGGTGGAGTCTGTCTAATAAAGTGGTAGGGCGGCGGCCCATTAATAGTTCTGCGGGGCAATGCCCGGAGATGGGGTTTGGGGTGGTGCGGTATGTAAGAAGAAAGCGGGCCAGCCGGAACTCCCAGTCCCCCTCCGTTATGCGGCTCAGGGCTTCTTTGGCGGTGCGTACCGTTCTCTCCGCCTGTCCATTGGTTGCCGGGTGGAAGGGCGCTGATCGTATGTGCCTGATTAGGTTCCTTTCGAGGAACGCTTGAAACTCAGCAGATGTGAACGCTGCCCCGTTGTCCGACACGATTGTGTCTGGTAACCCGTGCGTCGCGAATATTTTCCGCAGGGCCCTTATTGCCGCTTTGGCAGAGGTGGTAGACACTGGGCTTATTTCCACCCATTTCGAGTAGGAGTCTACCGTCACCATGAACTGGAGCCCCTGAAACGGCCCCGCAAAATCTATGTGTAGGCGTGACCACGGCTTGTGGGTAGACTCCCAACTTTGGGTTGGCGCTCTCGGGGGATTGGGGCGGACTTCCTGACACCGTGTGCACCCTCGGACCCAGGTTTCAATTTCGGCGTCCATCCCGGGCCACCACACGTAGCTCCTTGCCAGAGCTTTCATGCGTACAATGCCGGGGTGGGCCTCATGTAGCGTTTCTAGAACCCCTTGTCTCATGGGCCCCGGGATGACCACCCTGTCCCCCCATAACAAGCACCCTTTTAAGGCGGATAACTCTTCCCGCCTGGCTTTGTATGCCGTGAACTCTGGCCCTGTCGGTTCCGCTGGCCATCCCCTCACCACCCAGTTTAGGACCCGGGAGAGAATGGGATCTCGGGACGTGAGGGCGGCCACGTCTGCTGCCTGAAGGGGGGGGTTTGGCAGCTCCTCCATTAGCAAGACTGCGGGAGCCGGGGCCGGATCTTCCCCTGTATGCGGCAGCGGCAGGCGGCTCAAGGCGTCGGCATGACCCAGCGCCTTGCCCGGCTGATGCTCCAACTGGTACTGGTAGCCCGCTAAAAACAAGGACCAGCGCAACACCCGGGGCGACAATACCTGCGGCGTTTGTTTGTCCGCCGCGAACAGTCCCAGGAGCGGCTTATGATCGGTTACGAGCGTGAAGGGCCGCCCGTACACAAAGTTGTGAAACTTTTTAACCCCCGCCACCAGTGCCAAGCCCTCCCGGTCGATTTGTGCATAGTTCCGCTCCGCGAGGGACAGCGTGCGGGAGTAATAAGCCACCGGGACTTCCCTTCCATCCGGTAGCTTGTGTGCCAAGACTGCCCCGACCCCATACGGTGATGCGTCGCACGCAAGGATTACCGGGAGCTTTTCATCAAAGTGGGCGAGCACCGCGTTAGAAATCAAGAGTACTTTAACCCCCGAAACGCCGCCGCCTCCCTCGCTCCCCATGCCCAAGGTGTCGCCTTATCCAGCAGCCTGTGCAGGGGTTCGGCCATGGCGGCTTTGTGGGGGAGAAAGGCGTGGTAAAAGTTCAGGAGGCCTAAGAATGCCTGGAGCTCGGCCTTGGACTTCGGGGCGGGGGCCTCCACGATGGCCTTCACCTTGTCCCTCGCCGGATGCAGGCCTGTTGCGTCTACCCGGTACCCCAAGAACTCCACCTCCGGCACCCCGAGGAGGCACTTTTCCCGCTTCACTTTCAGCCCCGCGGCTTGGAAGCGTCCCAGTACCGTTCGGAGGCGGGCGGCGAAGCTTTCCGGGGTGGTCGCGGCGATGAGGACGTCGTCGAAGAACGGCGTCACTCCAGGGATCCCTTTTAACAAGTCGTCCATGAGATTTTGGAAGATCCCTGGGGCCACACTGACCCCGAACTGCAGCCGCTTCACCCTGAAGGCGCCCCGGTGGGTTACAATGGTTTGCGCCTCGGCCGTGGCTGCATCCACCGGGAGTTGCTGGTACGCCTGCGCGAGATCCAGCTTTCCAAATATGCGCGCCCCCGCCAGTGTTGCTAAGACGTGGCTGACCACGGGTACGGGGTATGCGTGCGCCTGAAGTGCCTGGTTAATGGTGCACTTATAATCTGCGCAGATGCGGATTTCCCCGTTTGGCTTAACGGGTGTCACAATCGGGGTCTCCCATCGAGCGTTCGGGACAGGCTCTAGGACTCCCTGGGCCACTATTTTAGGGCGGAGGGCCAGGGGCACGGTGCGGAAGCGCCGTCGGATGGGCATCACTGTGGGGTCTAAGTGGAGCGACACCGGGGGCCCTTTATAACACCCCAGTTTCCCGTCAAAGACCTCGGGGAATTCCTTGCACACCGCCCCCCAGTCGCGCATCCCGCACTTATTCACTCCCCCAATTGTGATGCCTAGGGCCTCAAACCATGCCCGCCCCAGGAGACTCACGAGATTTCCCTCCACCACCACCAAGTCCAAGTTCCCCTCAAAGTCTCGGTATTGCACTCGGAAAGTGCCGACTCCCCGGATGGGGACAGGGTTCTTTTGAAAGTCCACCAAGCTTAGTGGCGATGGACGTAGAGGGGGTCCCCCTGACGGGCAAAGTCTTTTTAAAGTGTCCATGGAAATGATGGACGCCGCCAATCCCGAGTCCACCTCCATGCAGCAAGGGGACCCCTCGATCCGCACGGTTACTTGGATCTTCGGGGTGGAGGAGAGGTTGGGGTTGGGGAGGCGAAGTACCTGCAGCGGTTGGTCAGTGAGGTGGTTCAACTCGGCGACCTCTTCCGTCGTCTCGTAGGCGGTGGACGATGCGCGATGCGGTGGGGCCGACGATCTCGAATTCCGGGGGCCCTTGGATCGGCAGACCCGTGCGAGGTGTCCCTGCTTTCCGCACCCGTGACAGACAGCATCCCGGAACTTGCAGGATTTCCTTGCGTGGCCTTCCTCGCAGCTGGCACAGACGACCCGGTTGCCGGAAGGCTTGGCTGGCTCTCTGTTGGCCTGCTGGAATGGCGCCGGCCGGCGTTGTTGAGGTCTGAGGGCGAAGACCTCTTCCGTGTCCACATTCCCGGGGCTTGGACTCCTTCCGACCACATGGGCGGCCGCGGCCGGGCGTTCCCCTTCCGCGGCCTCGTGGGCTGTTGCGGCGTCTAGGGCCTCGTCCAAGGAGAGCTTCCGGTGCCCAACCAACTTGTGCCGCAGCTTGGAGTCCGCCAGGCCCCACACGAACTGCGTCAGCAGGTTGTCCTCCACCTTCGGGAACACGCAGTCCACCGCGAGCGCCCTTAGCGCGGCCAGGAAGGTGGCTATGGATTCCCCTTGGGCCTGGACTCGCCTCTGGAACTCCATCCTCTTGGCCAGGAAGGTCGGCCGGGGGCTGAAGTAAGCATTGAGGACATCCAGGATCTCCCCAAACGAGCTCTCCAAGGCCGTGCGGGGCACCAAGAGGCTCTTGGCGAGGCGGACGGTTTGTGTGCCGCAAGCGTTCAGCAGGATCGCTCGTTTCTGGTCGGGGTGGCGGATTTCGTTGAGCTCCAAATAGCTGATGAGCTGGTCGACCCATGCGTCCCAGGTTTCTGGCTGCGACGGATCGAAGTGCTCCAGTGTTAAATGAGAAGCGGCCATGGTTCTGTCTGGTAAGGCGTGCGCCGGGGCGAGCGGTGCGGTGCTGCTCTCGGGGTCAGCGATGCGATGCTCGGCGAGCGGTGCGGTGCTGCTCTCGGGGTCAGCGATGCGATGCTCGGCGGTGTCCTTTTCGTCGCTCATGGAGTCATGGAAGGCGCTGAAATCCCACCTTCGTTGCCACTGTAAAGTACTGGGTTTCGGGCCTCATGACTCGGACGACGACATAAGAGAAGACGCGTTTATTCGTACTTCACACAAGACAAAGAACACACAGTAATGGCCGGAGGCCAACTATATACAGTTAGGGGGGGACGGCCCTATATTCCTATTGGCGGGTTTGAATCGCCCGCCAATGCTGCCATTGGTTCACTACTGGCGAGCTCAGGAACCTAGTCCCTATTGTTCTCAGAGAGCGAAGCTTGGCTGTATTTCGCCTAGCTCTGCCTTCTGATCCCAGGACACAACAGTGAGTGGCAGTGATTCTGGGTCCACATCCTGGGTCCAGGGCCACAGAATCACTAAGACTGCCTTTGTCCTTTTAAAAATCCTTATTTTATTTTATATATACATGCCTGCCTTTCTCCCTAATGTGGATCCAAGGTGGCTTTCGTTATTCTCCTCACCTCCATTTTATCTTCACAAGAACTGTGTGAGGTAGGCTAGTCTAGGAGTGTGGAAAAGGTATAGAAAGGTAGGACAAACATACAGCATTCCGATAAAACAACATGAGGGCAGTTGCATTAAAAATCTTTGTTCTCAGCTGGGAACTTCAGAGAATTCCAGTCTCAGCCTTCAAAAGAAAAAAGCTATTACAGCTTTCAGTTCAGACAAAATATTTCCCTCAAGGTGGTTCCTGAGGAGAATGTGGGATGAGGCCTTGGGCTCCTGTTCTCTTGTCCTCACATCTCCACCCCTTCCATAGTGTGGGGAGAAGTTAATGAGTGAATCTGGGGATCTGTGCTTATCTGACTATAGAATCTCCCTCGCCTATTTTATAGTTTGGTAACCATTATATTACTGACAAAAGAAGTGTCTTTAGTGGAGGGGGGAAGGAGGAGAACAACCCTCCCAATCCAATCTTAAATGTCAGAACTGTATCATGCTGAACAGATTTCCCTATTGTTTTTCATTAGTACTTAATAAAAAAGTACATAATTGTATAACACATGAAATCCTACTGCTAAGCAGAAGTCTCCCACAGCTGCCGGATGCATTAGTGGCTTTCTGGCCTTATCCTAACCCTTTAAATCTCCTTGTAATGAGTAGGCTAACTAATTGTCTTAAAGTCTCTGATTAAAGACAAATGCACTCCTGGCTGGTTTATGGTCCTATCGTGCTCAGCATCAGGTTGCTAAGATGATCCCACTGCATTACAATAATTTTACATTCAGATCTTGCAGTCTTTAAAATCACATATTATTCTGTCAAGTTTATTTGTTTCAGTCACAGGTCATCACAAATGCAGGGTTTTTGCTATGCAGAATAAATGCAATTCATCATCATCATCATCATCATCATCATCATCATCATCATCATCATCATCATTATTATTATTTCTGTCCCACCCTCCCAGCCAGGGCTGGCTCAGGGCAGCTTACATAAAATAGCATAAGAATTACATTAATATAGATTAAAATTAAGCAACATCGGTTAATACAAATAAATAATGCTAAAACCATAAAACATAATAAAGTGCTATTATCAATAATTTCACAGCGATGTTGTTACTTGGTTATCTCATCTCACAGTCAGCTCCTTCACGTTCCTTAAGCACTAGAAGTAATAAAAAAGTCAGCTTTAATGAAAACCCTTTGCAGTCTTTCAAAATGTATTTTGGTATGGAGTTGTGTTTGAGGAAATCCAATTCTCCTGAGAACGAAAGGCCAAGTTGAATAGTACATCTATTGTGAAGGAATGACTGCTGCTGCTTCTACACAGGATGAGAAACCGACAGTCCATCAAACTCATTCTTGAAAAAGGAAATATCAACTATAGCTAGTTTGCAGAACTTTGGCTAAGATACTATTGGCATATACAAACATCTCCTAAGTCTTTTGGGTTAGTGGTTTTAGCAGCTGCTAAGTATTACCCATGATTACTTTTCTGCTCCATTTTCATATGAAGCTCCAGTTAAGGTTTAGCAGATTCCACAAGAAATAATAACTTTCCATCCATTAAAGACTGAGTAATCCTCTACTATCTACAGGTTTCCCTGAAGAAAGAGACACTGAAGATACCACACTGCAAGAGTAATGTAATTTGCCACTTGCTGGGTGTGTTCAGACGGGCTGTTTGATCTGGTGTCGTGACTGTTCAACAATAGATTTTATATGCATGATCGTACAATCAACATCTGCCTCCCATCCCGATCCTGTGCAAACCCCCTTTAACCCAGAGTATTTTGTTACCAGGTCCCAAGTGGTGTTTTCTCAGTTCTCCTGTTTAAAGCCACATTTCCCTCCTGTCTGATCGCTCCTCCAGTGTCAAGCCACTTCCGGTGGTTTAACCCCCCTGCCCTGCTCGAAAGCTGCTGTAGAAGCCCGAGGCTTCTGCTTTTCACCCACCATTTTTTAATGCATCGGCGGTATGCGCATAAGCGGAGTTCCGCTCCTGCGTTAATAAAACCAAAGTTTAAATGGTGACTCATTTTAGCATTTATATGAGTTTGGGATCTCATGGAGGCCAGTTTCGGGTCAAATGTTAAGAACATAAGAACATAAGAACATAAGAGAAGCCAATGTTGAATCAGGCCAATGGCCCATCTAGTCCAACACTCTGTCACACAGCGGCCAAAATATACCAGGTGCCATCCGGAGGTCCAGCAGTGGGGCCAGGGCACCAGAAGCCCTCCCACTGCTGCCCCTCCAGCACCAAGAATAGAGTGCATCACCTGCCCCAGACTGAGAGTTCCCATCCATACCCTGTGGCTAATAGCCACTGGTGGACTTCTGCTCCATATGTTTATCTAATTTCCTCTTGAAACTGTCCATGCTTGCAGCTGCCACGACCTCCTGTGGCAGTGAATTCCATATGTTAATCACTCTTTGGGTGAAGAAGTATTTCCTTTTATCTGTTTTAACCCGACTGCTCAGCAATTTCATAGAGTGCCCACGAGTTCTTGTATTGTGAGAAAGGGAGAAAAGTACTTCTTTCTCAACCTGCTCAATCCCATTCATAATCTTATAAACCTCGATCATGTCACCCCTCAGCCGTCGTTTCTCCAAGCTAAAGAGCCCCAAGCATTTTAACCTTTCTTCATAGGGAAGGTGTTCCAACCCTTTTATCATTCTAGTTGCCCTTCTCTGCACTTTTTCCAATGCTATAATA
Organism: Gekko gecko; assembly: GCA_029375565.1. Taxonomy (NCBI): domain Eukaryota; kingdom Metazoa; phylum Chordata; class Lepidosauria; order Squamata; family Gekkonidae; genus Gekko; species Gekko gecko. Next base: position 114,359,803 of record JAPDNY010000008.1, read on the forward strand.
TCCTTTTTGAGATGTGGTGACCAGAACTGTACACAGTTTAAAGGGAAGTGTTCTGTTACAGTGGTTGGAGACACCTCAGGGCATGCTTTTGGTGGGAAACTAGTTGTTCTGTGCTTGCACGAAGGTTCCAATTCTACAGATGACTGCCTATGCACATGTGCAAACTACGAAAAAAATTTAAAAACACCAACACACGCTCTCGCATGTCGGTAGTGTAGATGGTGGAGAGTGATGTGACTGCGTGGTGAGCTGGGATAAGGAGGTGAGTGTGATTGCGATTATCCAGATTAAAAAAGTCCCATCAGGATGGGTCCAATTTAAACCGCGGCCACCATGCCGTCTGACCGCACCCTCTGATCAGTGACTGTGACTCAGTACTAGAGCACATGCTTTGCAGTCAGTGGGTCTGAGGTTCAGGTCTCTGGCATATCCTATTAAAGTTTTATTTATTTATTTATTTATTTATTTATTTATTTCAATTTATATCCCGCCTTGCCCGCACAAGCAGGCTCAAGGTGGCAAACAACAAGATAAAATCCAATGAAACACAGATGCACCATACAGTGCAAGAATTACAATAAGAATTACAATAAAATACTTCATACAAGTAATATAAATGCAAAATACAATTTCATCCAGATGGCACTCGCTATTTGATGGTCCAGTATAACAGTATCCAGTAACATAAGGGCCATGATGTTCAGCTATAAATAGCTCATTCATCAGTGGTGGCTCCTAATCGAAAGCCTGGTTGAAGAGCTCCATTATACAGGCCCTGTGGAACTGTAGAAGGTCCCGCAGGGCCCTGATGTCTTCCAGGAGCTCATTCCACCAGTATGGAGCTGCCACTGAGAAGGCCCTGGCTCTGATGGCAGCCAATTTGGTGTCTTTTGGACTGGGGAGAGTCAGGCAATATTGCTCAGTGCTCTCTGGGGAATGTAGGGGAAAGGCGTTCTCAGGTAAGTGTTAGGAAAGACCTGTTCCTGTCTGAGATTAATCAGCAGTAGTATTTGTGATGTTTATGTGGTCTGTGAATGTCCCTTTAAAAAAAAGTAGAAAAGAGCAAGAGTCCAATAGCACCTTAAAGACAAGCAAAATTTGTGGCTGCAGAACAAAGTTTGAGTCCAGTGGCACCTTTAAGACCAACAAAGTTTTATTCAAGGTATAAGCTTTTGTGTGCATGCACGCAGAGTTTGTGGCAGAGTATGAGCTTTCATGAGTCACTGCTCACTTCTCCAGATACAGCTCGGATGTGAGTCCATCTGTCCTATATAAAAAAGTGGACTGGTAGTTAAATTCTTCCTGAGATGTATGTATATCAAAGGATAGTATTTATTTTTCTGGTTGCTTTTCTTATTTGCATACAATTATTAAATTTTGGAATAATCCAAGATTGCTTTACTAATGAAATGCTTCTTGTGACCTTCCAAACGAGATGTTAAACATTCAACTGGATTCAAATATTTCTCCCTGATTCAGTTTATATTTATTTATATTTATTATATCATATTTATATTTATTTGTTATATTTATTAGATTAAATTTCTAGATCTCCCTCCCCTCAGGTTTGCAGAAAAATTTGAAAACCTTACAAATTACATTTGGGGATTAAATCCCCTTGAGATAAATAGTGTTGTCTGTGCAGACAAGAGATGTACCTCTTGTGCCCTGTGGCAGAGTCCAGGAGCTGTGCCAGACCCCTCAGTCACTGCAGGTAGCATCTTGGCCCAGCAGTGGTGGCAGAGTCTGAGAGCCATTCTGGCTGTTGCAGTGGCATCTAGGAGCCACTCTGAGCCTGGCTATGGCAGCGACAGCAGCATCCAAGAGTTGCTCTGGGCGCCAACGTCTGGGATCTATGGCATTATATAGCATTGAAGTCCCTCCCCTCCCCAAGCCCCACCTTTCTCCGGCTCCACCCCCAAAATCCCCAGGTATTTCCCAATGTGGAGATGGCAATCCTATGATTTCCCCTGGTGTGCCTCATGAGCCCCCAGTTGTTTGCATACAATGGTGCATAGGGCATGTGTGATTTACAGGGAAACGTAACTTTTTAAATGTTACCCAGATCAACATTTTGGCCTAATATTTTGTACAGTGTTATGTTTCTGTCCAACTTGTGTCAGAATATCAGGCTTATGAGACAAATACTTTGAAGTCATTCCAAGAATCTTAAAAGTTAATTAATTTATTATTAATAAGGGTTCCCAAATGTTTTGAGACTGTGGGCACCTTTGGAATTTTGAGGCGGGGCAGTGACCCCCCCCCCAATGACTGCTGCAGGAGACAGAGCCAAACCCCAAATGGCACAGGATGCAGAGCTAAACATGATACCTCCCATCATGCTTTGCAGAAGAATCACTGAACACATGAAGTTGCCTTATTCAACATCTTGTCATTAGTCTATCAAGGTTAGCAATATGAATATTTTTTGATGAAAGCATGATCCAGCCACTTGGAGGACAGCAAGCCTGGAGAATGAGGGGGTAGCCTTCTGGACACAGCTTCTCTCATGCAAAGCCCGGCTTCCTGAGCTCTCACTTGAACTTGAACAAGGCTTAAGAAGCTCATGGTACCAGTCAGTTAGACCTGAAGAGGAATGGAGCCACACACTGGCTATGCTTACCAGTCTTCTAGATTCCAGTGGCCATGGGTGTGTGTGTGTTGAAACTGTCAAGAACCCCAGAGAGAGAGAGAGAGAGAGAGAGAGAGAGAGAGAGAGAGAGAGAGAGAGAGAGAGAGAGAGAGAGAGAGAGAGAGAGAGAGAGAGAGAGAGAGAGAGAGCTGTTCCAAAGTTAAAACCATTTATTGAAAATTTAAACCCATAATGCAAAAGTATTCAAGCAAGTAGCAATTTCAGTAGCCATCTTACAGAAGGGAACAGAGACAAACCAATACTTATAAACAAATAATGCACTTATTATTCGTTTAGGAATTATTATCTATTTAGGAATGCATTCTGGCCACTCTGACAAAGCCTAAACCACCCTGTTGGCTGAGGGCTCTTAGTATCTCAAACATTGGCATTAAATACCTTGATTGACAGATTAGCTGTCAATCAAGAAATTGGATGGTCCTGGACTTCTGGGCTGCGGCACAGCAAGGCAGCTGAGGCTTGGGTGAGCTCCTGAGGATTGCTGACATTCCGCACCTTTAGGGGGGTGGTCTGGTTACCCAAGACCCCACCGACCCTCCCGAAGAGAGAGTCAGTTGCAGGAAACTTGCCCTGGTCTCCCCACGAGCGGCAGCAAGCGGCTGGAAGACAGAGGCTGTCCCGAAGCATGGCATGGAGTTGCACAGTCATAGAGCCATGACTGTGATAAGCTGTGAACACCAGTGTTCCCTCTAAGCTGAATTAGTGTGAGCTAGCTCACAGTTTTTTAGCCTCTGGCTCACACATTTTTGTCTTAGCTCAGGAAGGATGGCTCCAGAGCAGACTAATTTATGTGGTAGCCAAATCGCTTGCTCACGACTTTAATGCCAGTAGCTCACAAAGTAGAATTTTTGCTCACAAGACTCCACAGCTTAGAGGGAGCATTGGTGAACACCCGAACATGAGAGCCTGTACCTCATCATAACATTGGAGAAGATAAGAATTGATGTATCTGTAACTGCAACAATGGCTGAGGTTGAACTGGCAGTATGAAGCACGAGGGAGTTGTGGCAAAAAGAACGTTGTTCCAGGTATTCCCGATCACACTGCACCAACTGATGTGGAAGCATACCGGGGAGGAGGCACAAGGGAGCGTTCGCACTGTTGGCCTGGTGGAGGCATGGCTTTTTCCTTGCTCTGCAGCAGGTGCCTATGCACATGGGCGCATCCCTGCGGGAAGCTGGTGCACATTACCAATGCGGGTTATTTCCGGCTTTTAGCATTTAGCATACACACGTCTGGGAAGTGGGATCAACACACTCTCCAGGGTTTGCTACCACTTTCACCTGGTACTTTTTGAACTCGGGAGGGAAGCGTTACAAGACGGGTTGAGTGCAGCTGGGGAACGCCTGACAGCTGTGCCTGTGTGAACTGGCCCCTTTAATCCGTTTGTGAAACGTGCCTATATCGGGCCAAACTGCCAGTCTGAACTCGGCCAACGTATCTTCAAAGATATCTTGATCTCACCCCTTTAAATTCCTCAAAAAAATAAGAAACGAGACATGAAGTCTCCTCCCCCTCCTTCCCCCTTGTGAGTGGCTCCCAAGGGACTGGGAAGTTAAAAACTTTGATATTATTTAGTGGGGCAAAAAGATTCAACTACTGCCATTTGAACTTTTCAATAGACTTAACTGCGATTACTATTTGGAATTTGTACTTTTGAATCTACAATGCAATACTTTCTTCTTCTATTTCATGGGATTTAGAAATGAAAGGGACTGTGCGTCCTTAACAGAACGTCTTTGTTAAAATGGATTCTGGCTGCTTTCGATAGTGTGACTGCTCGTAAGACTGTGTGTTAACACTGAAAACTTACTTAAGAGTGGTTGCTTCTGAGAAATATTAAAGAGACTCCATAATGTTTGGTCTATGTGGAAAGATGCTTGGATTTTAACATAGCTACTGACTCTGGTGTTTTGAATTAGCAACCAGTTCTGTGAGACTCTCTTGGAAAGCAAACAAGAGAGAACTGACCTTGAACAACAGACTGGAACTGCGATTCAAGATTAAAATGGAGTTACGAAATGATTATAAAGAAGCTGAGGTGTTAGAAGACTCAGATGATGTGCAATACATGCAATTTAACCTGCAACAATTTTTAGAGATGCTTGAGACCACAATTCAATGAGAGATTCAGAATACTGTTCATAGACTGTATAACAAGGAACTGATCCTACGACAGGAAATTTCAAACAAGAAGGAAGACCAATTGACTGTAACATGCCCAGTTAAGGAGCAGGATTCTAACCAAGATGAACCATTCCATGAAACTCTGCTTTCAGACAAAGATCCCATCTATCCCATAAAAAGCAATACAACTCAATGTAAAAAATGATGGGAAGGATAATAATTTTCTCAACTTTCGAAATGCCAGAAGGGAGAATATAAGATGAGTTGTTTTATGGCTTGGCTTTTGTAAACAAGAGTAACATGGGAAACAATACAGGACAGGAAACTTCACCCAGTGGAAGTTTGGAATGTACAAGAGAAGAAATAAAGATCATTTTCAATACATATTGTCCCGGCTCAGGCTGGGACAGCGAGTACCGCAGCAGCCGCAGCAGTGCAGCCGCCCTGGATCCTCCCCTGGACCCCAAAGACCTACCGGGAGCCCCTCTCCAAGGCACCAGGAGAGGGGCAGAAGAAACTGCCAGCCAGGCACCGGCAGCAGATGGAGTTGGGGTGGTGAGGGAAGGGCGTCAGCAGGCAAGGAGAGCGCAGCCCGGCTTGCGTGGACTGCGGATGCCCGGTGCGGCGTCCTCCTTCTGGGGGCAGGGTGCGGTGCAGGAGAGGCATCCACGCACGGGCAGGGCTGCAGGAGAGCAGGCGGGGAGGAGGCAACAGGCCTGGCATCTCCGCTTTTAGGCGGAAGCGGGGCCAAGGAGGAGGAGCCCAGGGGACTGGTGGGGGTAATAAAAGGAGGAGAAGGATGGGTGGCCAGGGAGGAGGTAAACTGGACTGGCTGGGGTTGAAAACAGAAGGCTAGAGAGAAAGGAGGCCCCACAGCAAGCATGAAGCTGAGCAGAAGGCCAGACCCAGGGCAGGAAAGGGGGGTGCAGTAACTTCCCCAGCTGTCCCTGCCATCTAAGGTCACCCATCCTATGCCTCCTGGGCACCCTCCAGAGCCCCTGGGCCCCTGGATTCTCCCCCCCCCCCAGGGCTAAAGCCCAGGTAACCACTGCTCCTGCGGAGACGGCAACCAGCGGCGGGACACCCCCGGGCCGCGGTCAACGTCACACATATAAAGAGAAAAGGCATAGGCTTATGATCATTATGAAAAATAAAATACAAAAAAGAGGGAAAATATAAATATTATAACTAGATTGGTACAAGGATTGTTGATATATGTCTAATGGTTTAATTTGAGTTATAGCTGAAAATAAAAATAACATAGCAGAAAAACATTTAAACACAAATGAAACATTTAATATTAGCAAAGAAGATACAGATAATTTGTTTATGGCAAGAAACATGTAAATTACAGCTGTAACTCAATAAGAAAGACATTTTGGATCTGGATTTTCATATTGGTGATGACTTTATTATGAGGTGCAAATAGAAACTGTTAACCTTCTCTTTTGTTATATTACTATTTACATGTTGTTTCCACTAAAAACCTTAGTTGAAATTGATCTTATAGTAGTTAATAAGATTCTACTAAGTACCTAGCAATGAAATGTTAATGTTCTGATTTTTTATTGTGACTCATATAATTTCATTACCCATTAAATATTATTATTGTGATTCATATAATTTCATTACCCATTAAATATGATTCTTAGAATGATTCTTGATTTCTTATAGCTGAAATATTAGTAGAAGACTGATTAGGCTATTAGTTAAATTCATTTAAAGTTTATATATAGTAGAAAAATAAATATATGGCAGTGTAAAGAAAATTAGTAACTATCAAAATATATAATGTTGTTAAAAAGGTATTTGTTAACTTGATAAAGCTTTAAGTAACTTCTGTTTTTATGTTATGAGCAAGCAAACTGATTAGATACTGTTACAATGTAATATTCTCACTTTCTCTTTTTCTTTTCTTTTCTTTTTGAAAACCAATAAAATTATTTTTAAAAAAAAATAAATTGGATGGTCCTGACGAAACCCAGACCTCTCCCTTTCCTGATCAGAAGATTCTGACTGGAGTAATTGTATTAGTAAAGATAAAGGTTTCCCTTGCTTGAAAGCCAGCCGAATCCAACTCTAGGGATGTAGTGGTCATCTCTGTTTCCAAGCTGAAGAGCCAGCGCTGTCCAAAGATGTTTCCGTGGCCATGTGACTGGCATGACTGGATACTGAGTCATTGTTTTCTAGGGTAAAAACACCCTCCATGTCAAGGTAGGCAGTTGGAGCCACAGGTCCTCATATTTAGATGTTTTGGCTTTGAGGCTGGAACTCAGAAATGTAAATAGTTCTTTTCGAGCAGAGTGCAGGGTGCATTGTCAGGCTGAAGAGCCTCCTGCAAAGCCTTATGGGAGAAGAGAAGAGAAGAGAAGAGAAGAGAAGAGAAGAGAAGAGAAGAGAAGAGAAGAGAAGAGAAGAGAAGAGAAGAGAAGAGAAGAGAAGAGAAGAGAAGAGAAGAGAGATTGGATTTATACCCCACCCTTCACTACCTAAGGGTGTCTCAGAGCAGCTTACAAACTCCTTTCCCTTCCCCTCCCCACAACAGACACCCTGTGAGGTAGGGGGGCTGAGAGAGCTCTTGACAGAAACTGCTCTTTTTTCAAGAACAGCTGTGCCAGAGCTATGGCTTGCCCAAGGTCATCCAACAGCTGCAAGTGGAGGAGTGAGTAATCAAACCCAGTTCTCCCAGATTAGAGTCTGCGCACTTAACCAATACACCAAACTGGAGAGAACCAAACAGAGAGGCCCAGGCCAATTCAGGCCACTGTACAGAACTGCCCCATCTCACTTATTTTTCTGCCACAGCTGCTATTTTAGACATGGAAAACCCTTTAGTATGAAAGAAGGTAGCCTCATATTTGTCTGATGCAAGGCAGGAACAGCGGGAATGGTGACTTCAGACACCCCTGAAATGTGTTTCGTAAGTGGCTGTAAATTGCTACTTCATTTTCAGACTGTGACACAGTATCCTGCACTGCACACCCTTTTCCTCTGCTAAAAGGTCAAGGGTTTCTCTTTCCCTCCATGATAGCCCCTCACCCCATTCAGGTTGTCATTGAAAGACATGTTGGTTTCCTCCTCAGGGGATGGATTGCAAGATAAAATTTTAACACCTCTATGTGACATCTGTGGTGACTGGAAGAAGATTAGTTATTGATTAACCCATTTGTCATTGTGTACAAATTGCCGAAGGGGGAAAAAAATGGGAGAAAGAGAGGCAGCATCTTGAAAAGCATGGCAGACTTTCCAATTGACAGCCTGCCACGACTCAGCACCACAGCAAAAAACAGGCTTTGGAAACCTGGGTTAATGCTAGGATTGCTAGGTCCCCCTGGCCACCGACAGGGGATGGGGGGGTAGGGTTGCTAGAGCCAGGTTGAGAAACTCCTGGAGATTTGGGGGTGGAGCCTGGGAAGGGCAGGGACCTTAGTGGGGCATAATGTCATGGAGTCCACCCTCCAAAGCATCCATTTTCTCCACAGGGACTGATGTTTGCTACTGGAGATGAGCTGTAAATCTGGGGGGTTTTCAGGTGCCATCTGGAGGCTGACAGTGATTTATTAAGATGTATGAAACCTAAAACAAAAAGTCTAGCTGAGTTCAGACTGGCAGTTTGCTCCGGTAGCCAGTCGTGGCAAAAAAGCCCCGGAATAAACTGTTCCGGGTTTTCCCATTCACACAGCCCGGGCTGCTGCTGGAAGATACAGGGCAGAGGCGCGCGGGAGTGTTCAGACTGCCGCGCCAGGGGCACGCCATATTCGGTGTTTCCCCATTAATTCGGCTGTGGGTGTATGGGTGTATGTGCGCATGAGCGTTCATGCACTCATGCGCATAAGCACATTTTGCCAATTGGGGGAGGACCCCACAGCACCGGGCCCGCATTGGGCAGTGGAGCGGAGCATGGCCAATCATACCGCTGTTGCCCAATGCAGGTTGCTCCCGGCTTTTCGGCTGCGTGTTCAGACTTCCCAGAAGCTGAGAAACGTGCGACACATGTGGGCTTTCGGATTTGCTACTAGATTTATGAGGTATCTTTTTAATCCGGTGGTGAAGCGCAACAGCCCGGGTTGGCTGCGGGTGGGGGACTCCAGGCAGATGTGCCTGTGTGAACGCCCAATTTACTCTGGGATTGAATCGTCACTGGCCCAGGTCCCTACCGGGGCAAATTGCCAGTCTGAACTCAGCCTCTGTTTGGCTTCAGAAGCTGAAGCAGACTAAAGAGCCCATATGAAAGAGTTGTCCGTTGCATTGGACATAATTAACTAACTTCAGATGGAGTAGTATTACATTTGGGACTGATATTGCAAATTTCAATTCAACATCTATTAAGACTATATATATTCTGTACCCTGTTTTATTCTATGTTCCCCAAGGGGAAGATGTTTAAATTGGGACTTATTTGCTCTCATGATAAAAATGATTATTTTTCCTTGAGAATACCGCTGATGAATTGTTGCTGTGGCATATTTTTTATTCCAAGGATTACATTTGCCTTCTTACAAATGAGATGGGAGTTGGAAGTGATCAGTAGATCCAGTTATGAGTAATTAATGACTTCACTGCAAATGTGCTTGCATAAAAGCCAACAATAACAATGAAGGCCAGACTCTTGAAAGGTGCTCAGGACCAGATGTACAAGAGCTCTCCCCCTCCAAAATCAATACCAGATTTTCCACAGGACTTAGCTCTTTTTTCATACAAGGAAGGTGGAAGATTCTCAAAAGTGTTAGCCAGCTGCAAATCTGGGGGAATGGAGGAGTTCAGCACTATGGGCAAAGATCTGCAGACAAGAGCCTTTCCTGTGTGGTTCCAGGAGCAATGTGCTAAGCTTTCAAGCTTGCTACTGCGTGGGTGGCTCCCGGTGGTCTGACTCTTTCCCAAGACACTCCAGAACGAGGGCCAGTGGTGAGGAGGAGCCAGAGCAGCCTATCACCAGCATATCAGTGGCATCTGAAACCTGATTTAGATGTTAATGGTAAAAAACCATTATGGTTCTTATAATCACATGTATTGTTGGCATGAAACAGTGACTTGGGTATTTCCCTCACCCGGGGATATGAATGTGGCTGATACAGAAAGTACACATTTCTTCCTGGAGATGGGGCACAAGATATTCAAGAAAAGTAGGGATTTATTAAGCATGATACTTTCATTCTACAGTTTTGTGCATAGCATTAGCATTCACAGCTGCTCTTTCACGGTGGCATGATTGTCTACAAACTCTATTTTTTGATGCAGCTCTGCAGACCTGAAGCCCTTTCTGCTTTTTAAGTTCAAACTGAATTGTTTTCTGTATGTGAACACTGCATTTCCTTAGTGTCTGACACTCCAAACGGAACCTAGAAATCCCTCTTTGTTTATGCTAACTGCACAAGTGTTGAGGATTCCTGGATTTTTTCCCTCTCTTTTTGGACAGACAGTACCTAGGTGCAAATGGCAAATAGCCTGCCTCAGTCAAATAGTTGTCTTTGTTCGTTCACAGGTACCTGACAGTCCCATCCTAAGCAGAGTTACACCCTTCTAAGCTCATTGAAGTAAAGAGCAGAAAATGTCTAAAAATAGGGGAGAAAAATAACAAAACTGGAAAAAAATAGACATCTCTCCATGCGTGCCAAAAAAAAAAAAAATCCAGGCAGAGTTTTAAAGTTTACATGAGTTTCATTCTTTTTCTTTGTACAAGAGATGACTAACAAAATGGAGCCTAGTCAAGTGGCTTTCAAACAGAGAAGAAAAGCAAAGTTCAGTCATGTTGGCTAGATGCCCTGAAGAGCTTCAGAGGCTCAGAGAACATATGTAGGCCCTAATCTTGGTTACTAACAATCTGAAGGGAAAAAATGTCCTGTGCCTTTAATAGAGGTGTGTTATGTATTGTGTTAAACATGCCTGAGCTTCCATTTTATGCTAGTATCCTAAAATGAACATTCTGATTGGTTACTCTGCGCAGTAGACCAATCAAAGCATATAGAAAGGTTCTGGAGGGAACTGAAACCATTGGTCGTTATCTAAGCTATTTTATTGGTTGTTAACTTATTTAGGGGCATGGTAATTATAGCCCGGAAAGTTTAAAGGAGTGCCTGTTGCTATCCTGTTTCGTGTTGGTTTACTGCCGTGTTCAAATAAAGCTGAATCACTTGTTAAGAGCTAACTGATGTCTCATACTTAACATTGGCGACAAGGATGGGATATAGTGGGTAGGCAGCCCCGCTGGACCATTGCCACCATGACAGATGATCTTGAATCGTCTGGGACCCTGGCTGTCGTAAACCTTCACCCTGCCAACCCACCGCCAGCGGCAGCTTGAAGAATGGCAGCCAGCACAAAGTTTGAGGCATTCAAACCAGAGCTGGAAGACTGGGACTCATACATTACCCTATTTGAGTTCCATTTGTGTGCCCAGGGAAGAAGCCAAGAATAAAAATGAAGATAATGTATGATACTAAGGACAGAGGTGGCTTCCAAGTCCCGAATTTGCGTTTGTATCATGAAGCAGTATGTATGTCTTGGTTATCTGAATGGGTAAATTTGGAAAATAGAAAACTTTTAGCTCTTGAGGGGCACGATTGCAGATTTGGCTGGCATGCCTATCTTTGGTATGGGAAAAACAAAGCTGACTCCATGTTTAAGCATCATTATGTAAGGAGGACATTGTTTGATGCATGGACCAGGTATAAGGATACAATATCGGATGAAAGGCCTCTGTGGATTGTTCCAGCTGCAGTTATACATTTGTTTTCAGAATATAGAGGCAATGATTGGTTGAAGTATCAGGAATTGTTGCAAAGAGAAGGGAAAAAATATGTTTTAAAACCAAATAATGAATTAGAATTTGAGTATGGTTGGCTACAATATTGTCAAATAAGGGACATTTATAAAAAAGATTGTAAAGAGTTTGGTTTTAGGGCTATGAATGATGATTTTGAGAATATATGGTTGAAAAAAGAACGGAAAATGATATCAAAAATGTATAAAACTTTGTTGACTGTATATACTTTGGATGAAACCGTTAAAGAACAAATGATAAAGTGGGCCATAAATATGAACAAAGAAATTTCTATGGAATCATGGGAATTTTTGTGGAAAAGATCTTTTAAAATGTCCACTTGTATTAACGTAAAAGAAAATTGCTATAAGATGATGTATAGATGGTATATGACACCAAAAAAGATTGCTAATATTAGCATGGATAAGAACTTGAGTAATAAATGTTGGAAATGTAAAAAAGTAGAGGGTTCTTTTTACCATATGTGGTGGTCATGTGATAAAGCGAAAGCATATTGGTCTAATATACATTGTGTGATGCAGAAAATATTGAAAACCCCAATTGAGAGAAAGCCTGAACTTTTTCTCCTCGGTTTGACAATGGAAAAAATTCCACAAGAGAAAAGGACACTGTTATGGTACATGATTACGTCGGCGAGAATGGCCTTTGCTCAGCATTGGAAAATGGAGAAGGTACCAGATATACATGACTGGTTGAGAAAATTGTTTTTTTTAGCAGAAATGGACAAAATGACAAAGAAATTAAATGGACAAATGGCAGAACAGTACTTAAAAGACTGGGAAGGATTGAAATTGTATCTAGAAACTGAATATAGAATGAAGGGGAAAATATATAATTTGGATACGTACGGATATTGAATGAGAAGTGAAATGAATTTTGAACTGTATGTACTGTTATACATAATATGCTGAAATTGTAGAGGTTATATATAATTTAAATGTGTTACCTGGTTTGTCGAGGTATTTAAGTCTAAACTTGATTGCCTTATAATTTTTTCTGTTTGTTATTAGCAGTGTTGGAAGCCTATTAGGGGGTGGGGGGATTGGGATCTTACTTTTTGGAAACTGTATTGGTAACGTGATTGGAAATGTTGAATATATCCCAATAAAAATTTTGTTTAAAAAAAAAAAAAGAGTTCCATTTGTGTGCCAACCAGATCAAGGAAGAGGCCACGAAGATGGCAACACTCCTCAGCTCGTGTGGAAGGACCATTTTTGATGTGGCCCAATCCCTGGTGGCACTTACAGCTATCCTAACCATCTCATTGATGGACATAAAGAGCAAATTGCGAAATCACTTCTCACCCGAGCCCTCACAGATTGCCTGTCGTCATGCCTTTTATAAGCACGACCAAGGGGCAAGTGAATCTATAGCTGACTACGTCATAGCGCTATGGAAAGCAACAAGAACCTGCAACTTTCCCGACCTGGAGGCAGCCTTGCTTGACCAACTGGTGTGCAGACTGCGGAATGAGACGCTGCAGCAGTGGTTGTTCGCAAAATTGGAGCTGACCTATGCCACGGCCTATACCGAAGCTACCGCAGCTAAAGCCTCGGAGAGGTCAACCAGAGAAGTTTGGCAACCAAACAGTCCACTTAGCCAATGACCAGAAAAGTCAGTGCACCACGAGTCTGTGAGCGATTCCGAGGCTGAAGATGATGACATCCACAAAACCTGAGTGGCAAGGTCCAAGCGTAGCACAGAGAAAGCGGCGCCGAGGCGAGCCTTTGCAGGGTGCGGTGGAAACCACAACTGAGACTGATGCTGGGCCCGTGACGTTAAGTGCAGGGCCTGTGACAAGCGGGGCCACTTGACCTGGGTGTGCCGAGCAGCCGGCAAGAAGAAATCACCCCTGTCTTCTCCATGGCAGAACCGTAGAGAGAAGGAAGCCAGCCCAGCAAAGCCAGCAGACTGTCATAAGACGACCTGTTGTTTGTGCCCTATGACCGTCCTGAACACCAGAACGCAGACCAAGAAGAAGATCTGAGTAACAGTGCTGCTGGACGGGGAGCTGTGCAAGATGGAGGTCGATTCCAGGTCCACAATGTATGTCATCTCTACAGAAATGTTGCATCGTCTGTTCCTGAAAAGGAGCCATCGCCGCTTGGTGCCCAGTCCAGTGCATCTTTCAGATTTCCAGGATCGACGCATTCCTGTGGCTGGTGCGGCTTCATTCGAAATACAGTTCAAGGGGTTCAAGGAAACGCTGAGCCTCCTTGTTGCATAGGGTCAGTCTGCTAGGCCTGGACATGTTTGAGGCATAGCCATAACCGGGGTGAATCAAGTCTGCCAAAGTAAATTGAGTTCAATTTATTCTGAATTTCCGGCAGTTTTTGATGGGTCACTGGGGAAATATACTGGGATGCCCATGACTTTTGACTTAGATCCCTCAGTGGCGCCCATTAGACTGAAATACCGGCAGGTTCCCATTGCTCTTCAACCAGGGATTGAAGCAGAACTTGATAAACTTGTTGATCAGGGCATACCTGAACCTATCTCTCATGCCAGGTGGGAGACACCAATTGTAACGCCGGTAAACCCGGACGGGTCCATTCGCATTGTGCCAATTACAAATGTACCATCAATAGGGCGTTACAGCAACATGCATACCCTGTACCAGTAATTAGCCATGTGTTAGCATCTCTGGCGGGATCTTTGCAAAGTTGGATCTTGCCCAGGCATACCAGCAGTTACCAGTGGACCCGAGCACAGCAGAGGTGCAAACCATCGTCACTCACAGAGGGGATTTTAAGGTTAACCAGCTTCAATTTGGAGTGAATGTAGCTCCAGGTACTTTTCAAAGTTTAATTGAAGGGTTGCTCCGGAACATACTGGGGGTGGTACCATATTTTGATGATGTTCTGGTCACAGGTGCTGATGAAAAAGAGTTATCTGAACGCCTCAGAGAAGTGTTGGGGTGATTCCAAAAGGCAGGTCTTAAGGTCAAATGAAAGAAATGCATATTCGGGGTTCCTAAGGTTGAATTTCTGGGGTTCTTAATTGATGCAAATGGTGTGCACCCAATGGAAGGCAAGGTTGTGGCAATCCAGCAAGCACCATGTCCAAAAAATAAAAAAGAGCTGCAATCATTTCTAGGCATATAAAACTTCTACCACGCCTTTTTGCTGCATAAGGCGTCAATTGCAGAACCACTACATAGGTTGCTGGTTAAAGGGGCCAAGTGGGAGTGGGGATCACATCAAGACCATGTGTTTAGGGCTATTAAAGAACTTTTAGTCTCTAACAACGTGCTCACTCATTTCAATGAGTGCAAGCCTCTGGAACTCATAGCTGACGCCTCCCCCTTTGGTGCATGCCTCCGACATCGTGGCTGGATTGGCCAGGGACTCCACTATCACCCAGGTGCTCAACTGGGTGTGGAGGGGTTGGCTGGTGGGCTGTTTTGATGCTGACTTCCAGTCCTACAGTTTCAGGTAACAGGAGCTGTTGGCCCACAAAGGCTGTTTATTGTGGGGAAATAGGGTGGTGGTTCCTCCCAACCTAAGAAAGCGGGTGCTGGAAGCTTTACATGCAGGTCACCCAGGTATAGTCCAAATGAAAGCTCTTGCGCGGAGCTATGTGTGGTGGCCGCGCAATGACAATGACATTGAAGAGTAGGTAAGAACTTGCCATCCTTGCCAAACCTCGAGACCAGACCCTCTGCATCCCCCCATACAGCACTGGGAGAACACCCACTGGCCATGGTCCCGGTTACACATTGACTTTGTGGGGCCATTCCACTGGCAGGTGTTTGTCAAGTTGTTCTAATTGTTGTAGATTCATACTCAAAATGGCTGGAGGTGGTTCAAATGTCTAAGATGACCTCAGCCGTGGTGATTAGAGCTTTGTGCCGCCTAATCGCCACCCACGGCCTACCAGACACTATTCACCTCCACAGAATTCCAAGACTTTTTAAATAATAATTTGATAAAACATATGTTGGCACCATTCCACCCCTCCACGAATGGGCAGTCTGAAAGAATGGTGCGGACCACAAAGGAAGCATTCCGCAGAATGGCTCACGGAGATTGGAGCCAAAAGCTAGCATTGTTCCTGTTGTACCAATATATCACGCCACACACTGCAACCAGAAGAAGCCCTGCGGAGCTCCTAATGAACCAACACCTGATGTCACTCCTCGATTGGCTGCACCCAGGCCTTACAATGGACAAACCACCAGAGGGAAGCCCTGGACACACCCTGCTCGTTCCAGGTCAAAGATGCTGTGTTCACCAGGAACTACGGGGAGGGACAATTGTGGATTCCAGCATCAGTCATTGAGGTCACTGACACACTCTCCTACATCATCCAAACAGTTGATGGTAGGAACTTAAAGCACCACATAGACCAACTTTGGTAGCGCTTAGCAAACACACTCTCCCAAGTCAGTTCGGAGGCTACTGAGGGTCCTGGTCCCCATACTGAACCATTGGAACCTCAGGACACTGAGGAGACCAATAGCCCCACGGACTCAGAACTAAATACAGGGGTGAGGACTGGGCAGCCCTCAATTCCAGACAATAACCTTACCGGCCCATTACCACTGAGTCCAGCATTGGACAAAGGCAGTCCAAGTGCTAGGGAATCACTTGTTAAGAGCTGACTGACATCTCATACTTAACAAGGTGTAATGCGTGGAAGTGGCAGGTTAAGCTTTTCGTGGCACAGAGGTAAATAACATCACCTGGTAAATAACATCTCATTAAGCCTCTATTACAAGAACAGAACTCCCCCCCCCCGACAGCTGGCAATCGTACTTAATGAATCTGAAACAGTATGTCTGGTTAGGGCTATCAACTCAGAACCCAGATACCAGTTGCCAGCTCTGGGTTGGGAAAAACCTGTAGAGTTTGGGGATGGAGCCTGTGGAGGGCAGGGTTGGAGAGGGGAGGGACTTCAGTGGGATATTATGTCATAGATTCCCTCTTCCAAAGCAGCCATTTTGTCCAAATGAACCGATCTCTGTCACCTGGAGATCAGTTGTAATACTGGGAGACCTTTAGTCACCACCTGGAGGTTGGCAACCCAATGCATACCTGCAGATGCACTGGGAAAGGAGGCAGCCATAGCTGTTCCTACCTATGTCTGTTCTAGTCTTGTGGTCTACTGGGCCCCAAGGTTGCCACATAGCAAGATGGGGGAGGGGAATCAAGTAACAGGACTGGGCAAAGAACAGAAGACAAGAAGACCCAGGGTTGTCTGGTCTTGTGCTGTGCACGGGGATATAAGGATGTGTGTCAAGACTGCCACCCTTCAGTTGGGGCCAGGAGGTCTCCCAGACTGACAATTGATTTCCAGGCTACAGAGGTTAATTCCCCTGGAGAAAATCTGCTTTGGAGTGTGGACTCTATAGCATTATACCTCACTGAGGTCCCTCTCTGCCCCAAACCCTGCGCCCATTCCCAGATCTCCAGGATTTTCTCAACCAGGAGCTGGAAACCATAGATCTCTGGGTGACAACTACCTTAGTGCTTCCACTTGGTGGTGAGGCTGAGACTACTGCTATTACTCCATATGCTGTATAAAACAGTGTGGAGCTTTTTTTTTTTTTTTTAAATCACAATATAAAACAGACAATACCCAAATATTTATCTTGGTTTAGAAGTTATTGCACGTCAGGGGGGAAGCCATGTGAAGACTTCTTTGGTGTTTCTTTAGAATAATATTTCATATTACAAAACAAGCTTAAAGTGGTCTGGCTTTGGTGACATTGCACAGTGTTGCTTTCGGCAAGGTAATGAAGCTTCTGTCTGAAGGAGAGGCAAATGAGAATGTGTGATAACTGCTATTGGTTCCTACATATATTGTTGTTGCGAACTCTCTGTGAACTGGCTCCAGTCTGCCTTCTCATAAATTATAGTAGCCAACAACCTATTCTTATATGTAGAAAAATGGGTAATTTATTTAGTAGGAACTGGAGCAATCAATGCAGTTTTTCTTCTGTTTGGGAAAAAAAACCCTGACAGTTATATAGGAACAAAAGGCAGACAAAGGTTCTCTTTCAAGAAACTCTGGGAATAAAAAAATAGTGTGTGTATAAACGTTAAAACGAATATTATCAAGTGGATACAAAAGTACACCCTATTCTCAAACAAGAGAAAAATGGGCATGTGAACTGCTGCTCTCTGGGAGAACCATGCTAAATGCAACCATTTATTTATTTTAAAGTATTTCTATCTCACCTTGAGACAGCTAAGAAAGCAACAAGTTGAAACCATGTAAATAACAACTGGTCCAGCCAAGGTAATTTGGAGCTTAAAGTGGAAAATCCAAATCTCCCAATGCTCTACTGTAAATTCCCATGGGATACCACCCATTGAAACGCTCTCTTATACAAAAACCTGCTGGAATGAATAGGTGGTGCTCAAAAGTGTTAGTGGGGGCTTCCAAAGGAGATCTGTCCAAAGAGTCTGCTGTCTTTAATGATACCCAAATTTTGGTTTCTAAAGGTTATATTCCCAGGGTTCAGTGGTTATAGAGTGTGGGAATTTTTCTACTTCCCCACATCATTGCAATACATTCCTCAGGTTTTCTCCAGGCTTTTAAAAACCTGCTTTGCTGTGAAGAGGTTGCCGAAAGATCACAGCAAAATCTGGATGGCTGCAATCTGGGCAGGAAAACTCAGAGTTTCCCAGTCCACCCACCTGGCAGCCATTTTTCCTGCCCCAGTTTCCATGGCAGCCACCTCCCCCTACCAGGGGTCTTTTTAAAAATTAGCAATTGAATAATTGAATATTTTTTGTTATGATGTTATAGCAATATATTTATTTACTTATGTATTTAATTAATTTATACCTCCCTTTTCTCCTCAAAGGGTACAAAAAGTGTCTTACATCATTCCTTTCTCCTCCATTTTATCCCCACAATAGCCCTGTGGGTTAGTTTAGGCTGAGAGAGTGTGCCTGTATGTGAATCAGGTTCCCTGAATTACCAGTTTTCTTTCTTTCTTTTTTAAAAAAAGTCTCTGGACACTTTCATTGCAGAGATATGCCTTCCCTCCTTAAAGAAAGGAGCTAGAGACTTAATTTAAAAATGAAAGCTGGGAATTCAGAGAAAACAATTAACATATAATTATAATTATAATGAGAGTCAGTTTGGTGTAGTGGTTAAGTGCGCAGACTCTTATCTGGGAGAACTGGGTTTGAATCCCCACTCCTCCACTTGCACCTGCTGATGTGACCTCGGGTCAGTCACAAGCTCTGGCACAGCTGTTCTTGAAAGCAGTTTGTGTTAGAGTTCTCTCAGCCCCACCTACCACACAGGGTGTCTGTTGTGGGGAGGGGAAGGGAAAGGAGTTTGTAAGCCACTCTGAGACTCCAAGTGAAGGGTGGGGTATAAATCCAATCTCCTCCTCCTCCTCCTCCTCTTCTTCTTGTAACGTTGTAACAAAATTAATAATATTAAATTGCCTGTAAAGAAAAAGTGGGGGAAACAACCAGCAGTGGTGTGAGAGAGCTGCTGATCCTATACTTTTGACTTGATAGCATTGTGGATCCTGCTTCTGCACCAAAAGAGAGATCACACAAACCTGTCAGCATGTGGAAAACACAGTGATCACATAATCTCAAACTATCCTACCTCACATGGTTGTTGTAAGGATAAAATGGAAGTGAGGAGAATGATATAAGCCTCTTTGAACTCCATCGAAGAGAAATGACGGGTATACATGAAGTAACCAAACAAATACATACATGTCGAGGTAATACCTTAAGGTCTGCCTACTCCCATATGAACCTACCCAATCACTCCAGTCACCTTTGGATGCCTTACGTCAGGTGCTCCCCCCATCTGAGGCTAGATGGGTGGCGACCCCAGAAACAGCCTTCTTGGTCGTGGCACTGAAATTCTGGAACTCCCAATTTTGGATTTTCCTCATTCAGGAAGTTAAAGGGGAAAAACATATAAGTAACAAAGAGATATTTTAAAAGCATGCTGGTGATCTCTGTCTACAGTGCATCCTAAAATGTGGCAATACAGGAAGCTCCTGCACACTAACAAGTCCCGAGGCCTGTGCAAAAACACAAAACAAAACTAAAAGGATCTCGGATCACATAGGAGATCACTTTAAGTTATTGTGCAGTTTTCAGATGCTAAGTGTATACGTCCGCTTATTTTGTTATGATGACCATTGATTTTTAATGTACAAGCTCAGCTTAAATGTATATTTTAAACAGCTTTGTTTAAAATATGCCCTTTGTCCAACTCATATGCCTTTAACCATTGATTTTATTCTGTACTTAAAAAAGAGATTTCATTATCCAAGTACATGTTCTTGGCAAGACTCTACAGAAATGCCGTATTTCTTTGACACTCCCCAAGCTTTCTGTTTTTCATACTGTACATTGTGGCGTACTATTGGGCAAGACTTGGCTCAGCAGAGTTTCACTTCTTCCACTGGTGATGAAGCTCGAGGTAGGCAAGGCAGAACCCCCCAGATGCTTGAGCACAGGCTGTTTTTAACTTTAGCAGTTCTGCATGTATACAATAGTTAAAGACACAACAGTTCCTGCTTTAGCAGCACTGGGTCCTAGTTGTGCTTTGATCTTTATAAAGGTGCTCTTCTGGGTCCTGCCTTCTCTCTCCCTTTGGTCCCCCGACCCCCAATGGACACTTTTGGCTGGTCCTGTTAAGCTTCTGGAAGTCTTTCTCCCAAGTTCTCTCCTCCTGTGGAAACATTGTACTGATTAAATCTGAAAGCACTAAGCCTCAGCCTGATGATTTAGTAATAAGACACAGCACACGCTCCTTGGTGTACTCACAGATAGACTGTGCTCACTCTTGCCTTTAGAAATGCTCGAAAACTGAACCATCAATCCTATTTATCTGAATCTAGAAGATTATCCAACAGTGCTATTCCACCCTGTTTTTAGATGGACCTATTAATGATACACATAAAATTCCCATGTTATTAATGTAAGTGTAAACCCCTGGAGCCGTATACCAGCACATATTTCTAGAAAAAGAACATGCTGAAAAATGAACATTCATTTTGCTTAAACTTTACATGCTAAACTAGCTGCATGGAGCTTGGATTTGTTAGATGCTGCTGCCAACTTTCCACTAGGCCAGCAAACTCTTGTAAAAATAAGCCCTATAATTTGCCATACAGGCCAATAATATATCGTTTTCCAAAAGTAAATATGAAATATCAAGCTAAACCTTCTTGTTCATTAGTCATACATACTTCATCTTCTGTTGAAATTACAACTGAAAACCACTATGTTGATTTTACCTGGTAGCAAGATCCCTACATTCCACAACAAATCGCTTAGAAAGAACATTATCCTCAGAATATCACCGTAGCAATGCCTGTTCTAGTCATCATCTCCACCTTGTCCACCAGCTCTGTTACACTAAAGATACATTAAGAACTTGATGTTAAATGTCTTCATTTGCTAAAATCTCCCTCTGCTCCACTCTGTTTCTATAGTTCTAAAAAATATTGCATCACCGGGTCTCCAATATGGCCAATTACTTGGTGCAAAGAATGTTGTAGACTGGGACTGTTTCATATTCTATCTTTCCCATAAATATATGTTGTTAAGAATGAGACTTCAGTCAGCTCTTGATTTCAGCTTTATTAGAACATGACAAACAACAACAACAACACAGAGCAAGAAGCTCTCTTTTAAAATTTCGGGGCTTGGATAGCCACGCCCCCTACTGAGTTAATAACCAGTCATGACTCTTGCATAAAGACCAATGATTGTTGTTCCCTCCAAAACTCCTCCTAGGCTCTGATTGGCCTACTGCGCAGAGAAGCCAATCAGAATGGATACCAGCCTTCTATGGAGCCCTAGTTGAAGCTCAGACATTACTGAATGTATGCACAATACATAACATATGTATACTTATGAGTTAGGGAATGTTTGTAATGGTAATGTGGGAAACTGTACCCAAATCATGGCACATGTGGACTTAGTAGACTTTTGCATCACTCAGGTAGGGAATGGAAGGAATTTTCACTGACAGTCCCTTCTTTATTATTCTTTCTGTTTAATAATTGTATGTCTATTCTGCTGTTCTCAGATTCTGTACGCTCTATGGACACTGTATGATTGGAGCTGTAATCTGAGCAAGCCTTTCCCCAGATTCTCTGTGCATGCCAAATGACTGGGTTGGGGAAAGGTGGGGAGGGGTTAAGAATATCTGGATGTTAATAGCCACTGTTATTAGAGAAATAGCCTGAATAGCCCAAACCAGCCTACTTTAATCAGAACTCAGAAGCAGGGTGGTCCATGGTTAGAAATTGGATGGGAGACCACCAAAGAAGATTAGGGTTGCTGTGTAGAGGAAGGCAATGGCAAAACATCTCTGCTTATTGCTTGGCTTTAAAAGTCCTTGGTTAGCATAAGTCAGTTGCAACTTAATAGCATTTAATTACAATTACTGGAGGTGTACAATGGTTCAAGATAGAACTATATTTGTTTTTTCCCTTATTTCATTATTGCATTGTTTTCATTTCCCATTGGCTTCAGTGGATGAGAGACACAGTTCCTGGAATTTTCATCCAAATTGGATGGGGAAAAAGGTTTCTGGCCGTAACTTTTTGTTTGTTTGTTTTGTTTTCCATCCAATTTGGACAAAAAATTCCAGGGATTGTGCCTTTCATTCAAGGAAACTTCCCTCCCAATTTCAGGCAGAGATAATTAACATTCTTGCTTGTAGAGCGGGCAGAGGCAGACATTTGGCACACCAGAAGGTAGGCAGAACATACGAGGTGGCATTTGGCACCTCTAGAAAGGCAAGGCGAGGGTGGCAGGCGACACTTTGTGAAGGACAGGCAGCTGGGCCGAGAGAGTTCAGAGGCTTGCATTTCACAAGCACTTATTGGAAATCACTTTAAGTTGGCAGGTCCTGAAATGGATGACACACATGGAAAACAATAATGTGTGAAACTGCACATACCTGTCACACAGTAGCTATGCAATTTGCAACACATAAGAGATATTTGAAACAGCTAGATTGGAGTCCAGTAGCACCTTAGAGACCAACAAAATTTGGGGGTGTATAAACTTTCAAGAGTCGAAGGGAGCTCTGACTCTCAAAAACGTATACCCCCCAAAATCTCATGATCTCTAAGGTGCTACTGGACTCAAATCTAGCTGTTCTACTGCAGACCAACATGCTACCCTCTGAAATGAGATATCTGAAAATATTCCATTGCAGAGAAGATGCTGTTAGCTCAGGTAAAGAAAGGCTGGCACGAGGAATGTGGTTTATATAGAATCAAGAATGACTCAGCAAAGATTGGTTAAATAGTTTGGAAAGAAAGGCTTATCAGGGGAAAACGTCTTCTTTTGTAAGATCTCTTTTATTCAGTGAATTAGAAATTATCCCAAAGTTCATTATTCGCTCTAGGGATGCCTGTCTCCAAGTGGGACCCGGGGACCCCCCAGAATTATAGCTCATCTGCAGACTACAGAGATCCTGGAGAAAATGGATGATCTGGAGCAGGAGTGTCGAACTCATTTATTATGGGGGCCGGATCTGACATAAATGAGACCTTGTTGGGCCGGGCCAGGTGGGTCATAAAATGTAATGCCAGGTAGCGGAGATATAAACTTTATAAAGGACACAAACATAAAGGTGTTTTTTTTTATTTAAATAAAAACATGCTTAAAACATTAGCACTCTTGCAATATTTTGTTTATTTAACAGTGTCTGATAAGTGACACCTCTTGCTCTCAATTATTGCATCAAAATGTCTGTGCTGTTGCAATCTTGAGTATGCTGCTCAGGTGTGTATCTGTAAGCTCCAAACCTACAATGACGCAGCAGCAGCAGCAGAACTGGAAGCAGCAGCAGAAGACAGCCAGTTCCACTGCGGGCCTGATAGAAGCCCTCCGGGGTCCTGATCCGGCCCCCAAGCTGCATGTTTGACTCCCCTGATTTGAAGGGGGGGCTGTATGACATTGTACTCTACTGAGGTCCCTGTCCTCCCCAGGCTCCATTCCCAAATCTCCAGGAGTTTCCTAACCTGATCTGGCAGCCCTATTCCCCCATCCCCTGTTGGTCGCCAGGGGGGAACCTGGCTACCTTAATTCTCTCCTGAACCTTTCCCTCCTATCCCTGAGTCTGAAGTTAGCTTGACCTGTTTAAGTCAGGTAGTCAGTTGCCTGAATAACCAATATTAACTAATATAAATGAATGCATTACTTTTCCTATTTTAGTTTTCATTAGGATAATTATAATAACAAACAGGCCATTTTCATTGCCTATGTTAATAAATGAATACAAGTCAATGCACCATTATTTTAATTGCGTATACCCCACAAAAAAAATTAAAAGCAGCCCCCTTCTTGCTTTGTTCTCCTAAAGTAGTGAACAATAATACTTAGTAATGTAATGCTATCAGGGTTCAAAGAACTTCAGCTAAGATTATTGTTTATATATATATATATATATATATATATATATATATATATATATAATTTTCTACAACACAAACAAAACATCAACAAAAACATATAGAAAAACATAAAACTGGGGGTACTTTGCTTATAGAAACATTTTGTCGCCGAGCATCAAAAAATTTAGAATACAACCTTGAAATAATCATTACTTTTCTGCAATATTTAAAACATAGAACAGTTTCATCTTAGTCTATGCCTTTTCTTGATCTTGCTTATATACCTTAACCTGACATAGTGAATATATAGTTCTCATACCGTAGAATCTTGACCATGTATTTTCGAATGCCTCTTCGGTGCAGTTCTTCAAAATTAAAGTGAGTTTTTCCATCTCTGCTGCTTCTAATATTTCATTAACAAATTCTTCTTTATTTGGAGTATCTTGGTTCCTCCAATATTTTGCAAATAGTATTCTAGCTGATGTAGTTATATACATTGTGAGGTAAATATCCTCTCTTCTAAAGTTCTCTGGTAAAATGTCCAACAATAACATCTCTGGGGTAAACGGTATTGTACATTTCAGTATGCTCTGTAAAGTTTCATGTATCCATTTCCAATATTTTTCAGCTCTATCACATAGCCACCACATATGATAAAATGATCCTGTTTTGCTTTCACATTTCCAACATTTATCTGAGTATTTTGGGTCAAATTCGGCTAATTTTTGAGGTGTTATATACCATCTATAAAACATTTTATAGATATTTTCTTTATAAGCAATAGATTTTGTGACAATATTTTTTCCCCAAAGTTTGGACCATTGGTCTAGCTGAATAGCATGGCCCACAATTTGCGCCCACTGTATCATAACATTTTTAACCGTTTCATCATGCATTTTATAATCTAACAACACATACATTTTCTTTATAAAATTCTGTTCAACAAAAAGCATTAGTTTATCTATTTCCAACCATTCCTCACAAAAGCCCGCTACTTTAGCTTTACTGTATCTTGAATCAATCTGCACTCTTTGCCACCAATTCAATTCTGGCGGGAGTTTAAGATTAAAATTAGGGCCCAATAAATCTCCATATCTTTTCACTGATTCTTCCTCTAGCGTCTTTGGGTTTGTAAAAGCTCCTAAGGGGGCAACCAATTTCGATATTTTAACGTACAATTGTTGTTTAATTGGTTCCCAGACTTTTAAGAGAGAAGCCTTTATCCAGTGTTATTTAAAATACTTATGGGCATCTGATTTCCCATACCATAGAAAGGCATGCCAGCCCAATTGTAAATCATATCCTCCTAGTTTAAGCAGTCTTTGGTTTTCTAGTGTAATCCAGTCTTTGATCCACACTAATGCTGCTGCTCTATAGTACAGAATGCAGTGTGAAAAGCCTAAATCTGCTCTTTCTTTTGAGTCTTATAAAGCTTTAAGCTTTATTCTTGGTCTCTTCCCCTGCCAAATGAATTGTTTCAACATTTTATCCACCTCTTTTTAAAAAATTAGGTTTTGTAGAACTGGTATCATTTGGAATAAAAATATCAATCTTGGCAGAATGTTCATTTTGATAGTAGCTATTCTACCCATAAAAGATATTTGGAGATTCTTCCACTTGTTGAGATCCTCTTTTATTGTATTCAGTAATTCCATGTAATTGTTTTCAATCAAAGAGCTACATTTATTCATTAAGTTTATTCCAAGGTATTTAATTTTCTTTCGGGTTTCCAGACCTGATATGTCCTGGAGCTGTCTTGATTGAAGCTCTGTCATATTTTTTGTCAAGATCTTTATTTTTATTAATTTTAAGTCCAGCCACATTTCCATAATCCTGTAGTCTCTTCAGCAGAGTTTCTATTGATTCTAAAGGTTCTTCCAAAATAAAGGCCATGCTAAGATTATTGTTGTAAGTTTATAACAGCCCTGTCAGTATTATTATTCCCATTTTGCAGATGGAGGCAGAGACAGAGTCTTGACCATGGTCATCTAATAAATTCATGATAGAGGCCAGGTTTCAGCAGGGGGATTTTTCTTAGCCACTACATGGCCCCAGATAGATTCAAGTGTTGGTCTGAAGCAATAGAACAAAATTTGAGTATCTGAAGAAGTGTGCATGCACACGAAAGCTTATACCCAGAATTAAACTTTTTTGTTCTTAAAGGTGCCACTGGACTCAAACTTTGTTACATGACCCCTGTTTTTAAAGATGCATCTTGAGAATTGAGCTTATTGAAAACCATAAGAACATAAGAGAAGACAATGTTGAATCAGGCCAATGGCCCATCTAGTCCAACACTCTGTCACACAGCGGCCAAAATATACCAGGTGCCATCAGGAGGTCCAGAAGTGGGGCCAGGACACTAGAAGCCCTCCCATTGCTGCCCCCTCCAGCACCAAGAATAGAGTGCATCACCTGCCCCAGACTGAGAATTCCCATCTATACCCTGTGGCTAATAGCCACTGATGGACTTCTGCTCCATATGTTTATCTAATTCCCTCTTGAAACTGTCCATGCTTGTAGCTGCCACCACCTCCTGTGGCAGTGAATTCCATATGTTAATCACTCTTTGGGTGAAGAAGTATTTCCTTTTATCTGTTCTAACCTGACTGCTCAGCAATTTCATGGAGTGCCCACAAGTTCTTGTATTGTGAGAAAGGGAGAAAAGTACTTCTTTCTCAACCTGCTCAATCCCATTCATAATTTTATAAACCTTGATCATGTCACCCCTCAGCCGTCATTTCTCCAAGCTAAAGAGCCCCAAGCATTTTAACCTTTCTTCATAGGGAAGGTGTTCCAACCCTTTTATCATTCTAGTTGCCCTTCTGTGCACTTTTTCCAATGCTATAATATCCTTTTTGAGATGTGGCGACCAGAACTGTACACAGTATTCCAAATGAGGTCGCACCAATGATTTATACAGGGGCATTATGATACTGGCTGCTTTGTTTTCAATTCCCTTCCTAATAATCCCCAGCATAGCATTGGCCTTCTTTATTGCAGCTACACACTGTCTAGACATTTTCATTGAGTTATCCATTATGACTCCAAGATCTCTCTCTTGGTCCATCTCTGCCAGTTCAGACCCCATCAACATGTATTTATATTTAGGATTTTTGGCTCCAGTGTGCATCACTTTGCACTTGGCCACATTGAACCCATTTGCCACATTGATGCTCACTCACCCATCCTCGACAGATCCCTTTGGAGTGCCTCACAATCCTCCCTGGTTTTCACCACCGTGAACAACTTCGTGTCATCTGCAAATTTAGCCACTTCACTGCTTACTCCCAATTCCAAATCATTAATAAACAAGTTAAAAAGCATCGGACCGAGTACTGATCCCTGTGGTAACCCACTGCTTACCACCCTCCACTGAGAAAGTTTCCCATTTATACTCACTGTCTGTTTCCTATTTATAAGCCAGTTTTTGATCCACAAGAGGACTTGTCCTTTTATCCCATGACTATTGAGCTTACTTAGGAGCCTTTGATGAGGAACTGTATCAAAAGCTTTCCGGAAGTCAAGGTAAATAATATCTATTGGGTCCCCCTTGTCCACATGTTTGTTCATTCCCTCAAAAAACACTAACAGGTTAGTGAGACAAGATCTTCCCTTACAGAACCCATGCTGAGTCTGCCTCAATAGTTTTTGTTCATCAATGTGCCTACTAATTCTTTCCTTATTAACAGTTTCCACCAACTTACCCGGTATCGATGTCAGACTGACTGGCCTGTAATTTCCTGGATCTTCCCTGGAGCCCTTTTAAAAGATGGGAGTGACATTAGCTACCTTCCAGTCCTCAGGAATGAAGGCAGATTTTAAAGAAAGATTACATATTTTTGTCAGGAGATCCACAAGTTCACATTTGAGTTCTCTCAGAACTCTCGGATGAATCCCATCAGGGCCTGGTGATTTATTAGTTTTTAAATTGTCCATCAGTCAGAGGACTTCCTCTCTTGTCACTGCAATCTGATTCAGGTCTTTCAAACCCCCTCCCGAAATTGGTGGTTCTGGAGTGGGCAAGCACTTCTTCTCTTCCACAGTGAAGACAGATGCAAAAAATGCATTCAGCTTCTCAGCCATTTCCCTATCATCCTTCACTACTCCTTTTACCCCTTGGTCATCCAAGGGCCCCACTGCCTCCCTGGCTGGCTTCCTACTTCTAATGTATTTGAAGAAAGTTTTATTGTTGGCCTTTATGTTTTTTGCGATATGCTCCTCATATTCCCTTTTTGCTTGCCTGATCACATGTATCCATATCTCCTATTCTTGGATTACTTGAGGAGAATTGTTCCAGATATCCTGACAGTCATAAGGTCCAGTTCACTTTAGTCCATTTAAACTAAGGCATTTATTCATTTTGGTTAACTTAAGACCTGTGACTTACAAATAACTTGAGTAGACAGAACAAGTGTGTTATAAATAGACTATCCTGACAAAAATGAATTTTGAAATGTAAACCATCTACCATATTTTGTGCATCCAGGAGTATCCCTTTTCCCCTAAATAATATCATGTGTGATGGTAAACCAACCTTCATGTGCATTCATTTTTATCTGATTCTTT
Source organism: Gekko gecko (assembly GCA_029375565.1). Taxonomy (NCBI): domain Eukaryota; kingdom Metazoa; phylum Chordata; class Lepidosauria; order Squamata; family Gekkonidae; genus Gekko; species Gekko gecko. The sequence continues at coordinate 114,388,285 of JAPDNY010000008.1, forward strand.
TCCCATTAAATTTGAACCCCTATAGTTTATCTAATTTTTAAAAATCGAAAAATGGGCCAATAGTCAAAACTGTCCATAATACTTTGAACCATTTTGAAATTAGATATTTAAAAAGCATGCGCCTTTTCTTTTTTCCTAGAGGAAATGGCAGAGTTATCTTTTCTCACTAAACATCCATGATTTTCATATTTTTAGTTGCATCTGTAAAATAATATGGCTGGAAAGGCTGCCCTGTAAAATAAAGTAAGGTACCTCAATGGTAGCACTAGAATCTTGTTTGCTTAACCTATTTCTGTGAAAGTTTTTCTGGGACTCTGATCTTTTATATGAAAAGAAACTGCTCCGAGACCAATGATTTGGCAAGCACGAGTGACTTACATAACTTGATAGGCTTTACGTTGGGAAATGTCATGTGCTGAATGAATGCTTATTTTTCTTTCATACAGCAGTGAATTGCTGTTTGCGCAGATGATAGAATATGAATGCAGCACTGAGTAGGGCATTTGTTTCCATTTACATAGCTCATAATTCAGTAATCAGAACCAGATGGAGAAATGAAATCCAAAACGGCTTTGTTAACAAAAGTATCGTGAAAGCCACATCTCCACATTTGATTGAGAATATAGTAACCCGTAGACCCTGCCACTTCCTCCTTATAAGCATCAATCCAAAGAATATTCAATAACAAACACAACATACTCATTTTGTATAATAAGATTAAGGATAATTGTACAGTTAAGCAAAACTAACAAAGCAGGACAACAGTTCAACCAGCTGTAGAACCTATTAGCGGACTGTGTTGAATTGATTAACATGTCGTATAGTTGCAGCGTTAATTACCCACCTCCCCTTCAGTACGACTCTGCCTCAGGTCTACAGCCATTCTTTGCTTCCAGCTCAGTTGTAAGCTACGATGCCTTACATGACCATAATAATGTACTGTAGTATTTCCCAGACTGCTTCATGTTAAATTGCATGTAGAAGGAACCATATCGAAATGCTCACATCTTCCACATGTCCAGGTACAGAGATCTAGGGTGCAATGATGGCTTTTCTGTGTGCAGAGAAGCTTTGGTTCTTGTTTCATGGTGGGACAGTCAAACATACCCCTGACATGGTACAATCAGGAAAAAGTTTATCTTGTGATTCTGATTGCATCACAGAATCAGAGTTGGAAGGGGCCATATAAGCCATCTAGTCCAACCCCCCTCCAGGATCAGCCTGGAGCATTCCTGACAAGTGTTTGTCGAGCTGCTGCTTAAAGGCTGCCACCAGTGAGGGGGAGCTCACCACCTCCCTAGGTAGCTGATTCCACTGTTGACCAACTCTTACTGTAAAAAAGTTTTTCCTACTATCCAGCCGTTACTTTCCCAACCTTAATTTATACCTGTTATTATGAGTCCTGTTCTTTGCTGTCAACAGAAGTAGCTCCCTGCCCTCCTCTAAGTGACAGCTCTTCAAATACTCAAAGAGAGCAATCATGTCCCCCCTCAACCTCCTCTTCTCCAGACTGAACATTCTCAGCCTGCCCCATCTCAAATGGTTCTTGTGAAGATACAATGGAGAAGAAGAGAGAACCCTGTGTGCTGCAGGGTAAAACTCTTCTAAATAAATAAGTAAAGTGATGGAAAACGGTTTATTCTGCTGATGTGTTCTGAAACCTTTGTCATGTCGCTCTTATCATTTCTTTTTTCCACTAAGGGGTGGTGTAATGTACCCAGAGCGGAATGTGGGTCCAGGCCAGCCATGTGCTTGAGCCAGTTCCAGCCGGTCCGACACATGGCTGGACGAAGGCCTGAGCTTCGCTCCTGAAGACAACGGACAGTAGGATCCTAGCTCCCTTCCAACTGGGGGACTCGGATCCAGGTAGTTAATGCAATCAATGTATATAGTCCAATCATGAGTGTGTGTGTGTGTGTGTGTGTGTGTGTGTGTTGGGGTGTGCGTTTCTTGAGGAATGTAAGCCAGCCTGTGAGCCAGCTTAAGTTGTCTTGTTCTCTATCCATCAGTCTCAGTACTCTTCAGGTGGGTTCAGCCATCATTCTGAATGAACTCACATTGCAAACAAGCTGTCAAATGAAAATGTAAAGATAGTTGATCGTATCAGAGTTTTAAAGTAATTTTATAATATGGATTAAAGCTGTACCAAATATTCTCAAGTTACATACCTTACTCAAACCTCCCTGTCCTCGACCTAATTTGATCATTTGCTGTTTAATCAAGTTGTAGCAGTGGTCAAATTGATTTTGGTTATGGGTGTCTGTGACATCATCCTATGAGTTACAACACTGTGCTGTCATTACCAAGGTTGGGTGTGACACAGAAGCCAGTGGTATTAAGTAGCCCTGAGAGCAAAAGAGCTTGAGAACAGTGAAGGCGAGAAAGAGAGGGAGATAATATTACCAAGCAGAACAGCATTGAAACAACGTGAATGTTTGCAATAAATGAGAATCACTTTTCTGCATTCATGAAACTAGCACAATACAAGGCAAGTGGGAGGTGGTTTTCATGGCAAACTCTCCTCTAAGGATGAGCCTGCCTTTAAAAAAGGGCATAGAGCAAATGAGAATTTATCCTAACATTTAGGAGTTGGCTGATGGTCTCATTTATTGTATCCTTGAGATTTGTGTATTGTAAACATATATCATAAATAAATATATAAACCAGTGGGCACCTGTAAGAAACTTGTGGAGAAATTCCCCTGATGCTGGCAGGAGGAAAAGAGGAGAGCAGACGGGAGAGGCAGTTTTGGGTCTGGGTCTGAGAGGGAGCCCTGCTGGATGCTTGGTGCTGGAGGGGGCAGCAATGGGAGGGCTTCTAGTGTCCTGGCCCCACTGCTGGACCTCCTGATGGCACCTGGTATATTTTGGCCACTGTGTGACAGAGTGTTGGACTAGATGGGCCATTTGCCTGATTCAACATTGGCTTCTCTTATGTTCTTAGGGTCCCTCCTAGCTCCAACATTGTTTGCACTCAAGGGCTGCAAAATCAGTTTGCAGCATCAGCAGGAAAAGGCCTGCTGAGGCATGGGGGGAGGGGGGGTGACTGTGGAAGCTGAGGCACTCTGTGTCACCATCACCAGCCACCCTCTTCTTTCCCTGTAGCAACTAGAAGGAGCAAGTGGTGGCAGGAAGGGAGTGAAGGAAGGAAGTGGAGGACAGTGGTGGCAACTCAAACACAACTTTGGGGCTCAGTGCCTGCCTTCCCTAGCTGCCCTCCTCTTTCCCTCCTAGTGGTAAAATGCAGGAGGTGGTGGTGGGGAGGGGAGCAGAGGAGAGGGAAGGCAGTGGCATCAGTCCAATTGCAACCAGTGCTCATTGCCATAAGAACTTAAGAGAAGCCATGTTGGATCAAGCCAATGGCCCATTCAGTCCAACAATCTGTGTTACACAGTGGCCAAAACCCAGGTCCCATCAGGAGGTCCACCAGTGGGGACAGAACTCCAGAAGCCCTCCCACTGTGGCTTCCCAAGCACCAAGAATACGGAGCATCACTGCCCCAGACATAGTGTTCCATCTATACCTTATTTTTTGAGGATTGAGTCATGTTCAGAATTGCGAATTTAACAATCTGAACATGTTCAGAATTGTCTTGACTAGAGTGCTGTTTTTAAGTCCTTTTTTAAAATTGTGGTTTAGGGAGCATCTGCTCATAATGTTTCATTTTTGGTGGAAGGTAGTGGCTTAAAAATTAAGAATCATAGCTGCATCAAGACTTACTTTGTGGTCAGAAATATTCAGTAGCTTTCTTGAAAATCACTGGATGACCACTGATTTCTTTCATACCTCATGGCATAGTTACATGTGTTAACTTAAATGGTTCTGGCTTTTCCTCTCAAATCCTGTGTAATGTGAAACATAGCCTCAATGATCTTGATCCAGCTATAGTGATGGAAAAGAAATTATGAGCTAACCATTAGTTGTCCTGGATGCAGATGTACATGTTTATTCACTTCACAACACGCATCCAGCCAATTTAATAGACATCAAAATGAGCATTACAATATACATGGGGGTTTGCATCCAAGGCAGCACACAGATTTCTCTCTCTTGTGGACAATAGGGATTTGCAATCAAATTCACTGTGGTTCAGGCCACAGATAATAAGGAAAAGTCAGACGATTGCTTTTCATATGAAGACTAAAGAAGACTAAAATTGATTATATGGATTTTCTTGTGGGCATTTTGCATTCTTTAGCTGTTGTAGATTTTCTGGGTTGTCTGGCCATGGTCTTGGCCTTGTAGGACCTGACATTTCACCAGTAACTGTGACTGGCATCCTCTGTGGTATAACACAGAAAGACAGCCAATCTATATGCAAATGAACCTCTTCAGGAAAGCTCCTCTATTAGCATGTTTCAAAGCCTGGGGAACTCCTACATGATAATGACTCAGCCCTACCCTACCTTCCTGAGTAGATATAGATTACCTGCCTAACATTTTTCTTCTCACCTTGACACAGAGAGTACTCCATCTTTCTGTGTTATACCACTGAGGAAGCCATTGAAATTCATAAGCATAAACACAATTTCAACAGGAAAGAGGAGAGTTTAAAAATAAATAGGGCATGGTTTCCTGTCCTGAAAAACACAAAAGTCTTTACATCTGACAATAGCGCTACAGATAAGATTAGAATTTCAACAGCCATTCCACATGCAAAAGAACCTCCTCAGGAAACAGGAAACCTCCTCAGGAAACAATCCATATGCAAAAGAATTACAGTGAAGTTCATAATTACTTCATTTAAAAGAAAGTGTCTTCTCAGTTCATTTTAGAATGAACATTAGTGATCTAATTTTCAGGTTACTTCAGTTAATTTTAAAATGAAAATAAGTGATCTAATTTTAAAATGAAAATAAGTGATCTAATTTTCTGGTTGCCTGTGAAAAAGACTATTCAGTGACTATTGTTTTACATGGGATATTCATTTCATATAAGGCTAATTGTACATGTAGTATAATTTATTAATATGGTGCTCTTATCCAAAAACATTTAAATTCATTTCAGTGAAGGGACAGAGTTGTGAATATTTCTGGTATTGTGCTGCCTCTTAGTGGCTGTGTGAGATTATTTTTATAAATTAGGGTTGAGCAGAAACTTCTTATTAGTGTAATCCCCCCCCGATTACTAAAAGGCCTCCCTATTTTCAATAGTCTTTCAGCATCTGAAAACAGGTTTGTGGCATTTGAGTACAATTAACACTTTTTCTTTGCCCCTCTGGCTTTAATTAATCTCTACATCTAACATGTCTATTAGTATCTTCCAAGGTATATCTGAAGGTATATTTTAAGGGTAAAGGACAAAAACCCTAGAGTGGTGGCAGTAACCTCAACAGACCATGTATCACAAGTTTGTTTACACATTCCTCACAATGCACAATCAAAAACATCCTGCAAATAAGGAAACCTGCTGTTCACAACATACCCAAACCACAACCCTTTAAGAGAATCAGACTGATTACAAAACCCAAGTAAATCTACATAGCCCAGCTGTTTACCAAACCACTGAAGTGCATAGTTCTACTAATTTCACAACCCACTTGATTTCACAGGACACTTAATTTCACATCTTGCTTGATTGATCACCCAAATTAATTACACAACTCACTTGACTTTTGCTGTCAGCTTGATTACCCAACCCAATTAATGGCTGTTGAATTTGTTAAACAGCATACAACTGCTTAGTTGAATTTAGATCTTTTAATATTTCTTATTAATTGTTAAATAAATCTTCCCTATTAACTGAATTTAAGGTGAGTCTAAAGAAAAGAAGTGTTTATCCAAGGAGTCTTAGGGGAAAGACAGGTCTTCATGCAACGATATGCTATTTGCCCGTGTTTTACACCTTGTTAGAATATTGTGTTATGGTATTAACAATCCAGTGGTTTCAAAATTACTGAGAACTGATCGTATCTTTTGTAAAACCAGCAGGGCTTTTTTTGTAGAAAAAGCCCAGCAGGAACTCATTAGCATAATAGGCCACACCCCAAAGCAGAAACTTATTAGCATATTAGGCTATACCCCTGACAGTGCAGCTCATTAGCATATTAGGGCCACACACCCCATGCCTTCCCTTGGCTTGCCCGGGCACTCCACAGCTGTGGGGAGCCTGGGCAAGCCCCCCCTTGAAGGGAAGGGAAGGCAGTTTAAACTGCCCTCCCTTGGCTTGCCCGGGTGCCCCGTAGCTGTGGGGAGTCTGGACAAGCTCCCCTTGGATAGGCTGGGGAAGGCACGGGGAGGCATTTAAATGTCTCCCCGATCCTTCCAGGCCCCCCCTGGTCTGCCTGCCTCGGATTTGTCAGGGGGGTCGCTCTCCAGTCCTTCCCTATGTAGCCACACACGCAGAGGTTTTGACTGTAGTGGGTGTGGCCAACTCTGAAGCCAGCCGGAACTCCGTTCCTGTGCGTCCCTGCCCAAAAATAGCCCTGAAAACCAGTCAAGTATTTTATCAAAAAGACACACCATGGAAGTAAAAGCAGGACAAAAAGTGAAATTTTAACTGTAAAACCGAAGGAATTACAGTACTACTCTGAGCACCATGTCTAATTCCATTGCAGTCAGTGGGCTTAGAAGGGTGTAACTCATCCTAGGACAGCACTGTCAGACTCTTGGTTATTTTGCATGAGATTGGTCAAGCTAGCAATTGCTAAAAAATACCATCACCGATACCATCAGCTCATCAATCTAAAAACGCTTTTGAAAATAAAGTATTGGTGAAACTGAGATCCTTTTATAGTCTCAGCAGACAATTGCTGGACTATGACTGAAAGGACAGACTTCACAAGTTTAACTGAAATGCATCAAGCAATTTATTGAATGAGAGACTGTGACTAAAAAGCTACAAGGCAATACAGAAAGGAATAAAAGTACATGAACTGGATTTACAATTCTGGTTTTATCTCTACATCCCCTCAACCATTCTTATTTAAAGCTAAGCTACTTAATTATTCTAGGCCTATAAAGCATAGGCATATGGTTACCTATTTATAGCCCTCAGTATAGGGTTGCTAGCTTTGGGTTGGAAAATACCTTGAGACTTTGGGGGTAGATCTGGGAGAGGGTGGGGTTTGAGGAGGGGAGGCTGGCAAACCTACCTCAGTAGGAGGCCCAGGACTTCAGGATGGCTTCAGTGGGTCATAATGCATTTTAATAATTTCTCTCAACCAGGGTTGGCTCCACAGGTGTTAACAACATTTTGGTTTACTTTAGCACTACCTTTCCCCCCAAGGGGACAAAAATGCATGTTCTCACAATACCTTTAGTGTCACCTAAAACATTGTCTTCTCTAATATCACTTGACTTGGTTCCTCAGGATTGGTATGTTCTCCCTTATTGGGCTTCCTTATCCTCTCAGGGCTGCTTTTGTCAGCTTGAATCCCAGCTCTCTTGTGCTTTTTCCATGGCCATCATTCCTGTTGAATCTGTTGGTCTTCAGGTGCCTATTATGCGTGAAAGTCTCTGGGGGTACATTTCCTCAAACCTATGGTAGTATTCAGTCCTAGAGGCTTTTTGTCATGTTCCACGTAGTTCAGCTCAAAATGTCAGCCAGTTTGGGACACAGATGGGCTTCACATGCCCTCCAGTGCAGTTAACTGCTCTTTGTAGTCTTCAGAGATATCCATGCACTCAGTTGGCAGAATATCAGCATGTTAACTTTAAGCTCTTTGCCTTTTCACCTATCTTCAACCATCTACTGAAGTTCTTTTGTATTTCAAAAAGCATACGGGTAAGTCACTTAGTTGCTTTTGGTATCTCAGTACTAATTTCAAAGTTATTTGGTTGTAACATCACTTCCAATGCACTTGAAAAATCCAAAGGAAAGGAAGGGAAGGGAAGGGAAGGGAAGGGAAGGGAAGGGAAGGGAAGGAAGGAAGGAAGGAAGGAAGGAAGGAAGGAAGGAAGGAAGGAAGGAAGGAAGGAAGGAAGGAAGGAAGGAAGGAAGAAAATTCTTTAATTCAAATCAGTCACATTTCTTCCTCCTATAGTGGAGATGTCACAATGTCTTGGCCCCACCTACTCTCACAAGCTGCTTCTTGTCAGGATTATGTGGAGGAATATGAAATGCTACTTTGAGTCCCCTAATCAGATAAAAACATGAGTAAGTAAGGTTTCATGAGGAGAAGCAGGAGTGCCATATTGTCAGGGCAACTTTATAGGATTGCCAACTCCAAATTGGGAAATTCCTGGATATTTTGGGGGTCAGAGCATGGGGCGGGCTGAGTTTGGGGAAGGGAAGGAGCTCAGCTGGGTTTAAGGCCATGGACTTCATCCTTCAAAGCAGCCATTTTCTCCAGGGAGACTGATCCTGGAGAACAGTCGCGGTTCCAGGAGATCTCCAGGCTCCACGGTTGGCAGCCCTACAACACTAACTATTGGAACAAATACTACTAGAGGAATAGAACTGGAAGTTTAAAAGGAAAACTTATGGATGTAAAAGATTTCCAAGGTAGAAGCCGGTCCTCTTACCTTCTGCCTCTCCCATGAGGCAATGTCATAACTGAAGTTTAGTTTTATTGTTTTTAATTAATGTATTTATTGTTTTTAACAATGAAATTATGAGTTAATTCTGCTATGGTGCACACTGTCCTGAGCCCTGTCTCACAGGGGAGGGCCAGTCAGAGGTCTTGGAAAGGTGGTTAGTTCCATAAATAAAGCTTTCTTTATCTTTAATTTGTTCAATATCCACTCTGCCAGCACAAAACAGGCAAGTCATATTTGTGATTAATTTTTTTCTTTACTTGAAAACACTTTCCCTAGTCTTGCACAATGTGAACCATAAAATAGAATCAACCTGCCCCCGCCTTAATCCTTTTCTTCACCACTCATTGCTTCAGTTATCAAAGACAGATCACTATTATCATACCCTTTTAACTGCTCTCTGTTTAGCATTATGATGTACTTATTCAACACAAATAACTGCAGCACAAAGATAAACTTCTTTCATGCAGATGACAGTGATGCCTTAACATGACACATTAATTGACACAACAATTGCATAGTAGGATCCTACTTTCAGTATGCGAAGTACAGTAGTATAGACCACAGTCCTAATGATTTATCTAAGCAATTTGGTGTATTATTTAGTACAGCACAATTGTATTGCCTGCACAGAAAAGCTCTCTTGAATAATTCAGTTTTGCATAGTTTGCAGAAAGCCAGGAGACTGTGAGCCTTCCTGATCTTCTCAGGCAAGCCATTCCATAAGGTTGGGGCCATAACAGAGAAGGCACATGTTTGGGCAATTGTTGATGTCGCCCATTTGCAGTTTGGCACCTGCAGAAGACCTTGCTCAGATGAGCAAAGCCGTTATGGCAGTGTATAGGAGGAAGGGCCATCTCACATGAAGGCTTTGTATGTAATAGTCAATTGTGCCTGATAACTGATGGGCAGTCAGTGGAATGACTGTAGAATGGGAATAATAGGCATACTCCATCTAGCTTCCTATAATAGCCAACCTGTGGTGCTCTGCACCAGCTGGAGTTTCTGAATTGATTTTGAGGGAAGACCAATGTACAGAGCGTTACAATAGTCTAGTCTGATGTCACTGTGGCATGGATCCAGGTGGCCATATCAGCCATATCAAGATAAGGGGGCATTTTATGGGCTAGGCTGAGTTTGGAGAAAGAAGCTGCATTAACTTGCTTCTCCAGCAATAACATTAGGTCCAGTATGACCTCAAGGCTCTTAATTGAATCAGCAAGGGTCAGCTGAACTCTGTCAAAAGTGGGGAGCACGATGTCCTTCAGGATCTCCACCTTGCTAACCAACATTACCTCTAAGAACATAAGAACATAAGAGAAGCCAATGTTGAATCAGGCCAATGGCCCATCTAGTCCAACACTCTGTCACACAGCGGCCAAAATATACCAGGTGCCATCAGGAGGTCCAGCAGTGGGGCCAGGGCACCAGAAGCCCTCCCACTGCTGCCCCCTCCAGCACCAAGAATAGAGTGCATCACCTGCCCCAGACTGAGAGTTCCCATCTATACCCTGTGGCTAATAGCCACTGGTGGACTTCTGCTCCATATGTTTATCTAATTTCCTCTTGAAACTGTCCATGCTTGCAGCTGCCACGACCTCCTGTGGCAGTGAATTCCATATGTTAATCACTCTTTGGGTGAAGAAGTATTTCCTTTTATCTGTTCTAACCCGACTGCTCAGCAATTTCATAGAGTGCCCATGAGTTCTTGTATTGTGAGAAAGGGAGAAAAGTACTTCTTTCTCAACCTGCTCAATCCCATTCATAATCTTATAAACCTCGATCATGTCACCTCTCAGCCGTCGTTTCTCCAAGCTAAAGAGCCCCAAGCATTTTAACCTTTCTTCATAGGGAAGGTGTTCCAACCCTTTTATCATTCTAGTTGCCCTTCTCTGCACTTTTTCCAATGCTATAATATCCTTTTTGAGATGTGGTGACCAGAACTCTACACAGTATTCCAAATGAGGTCGCACCAATGATTTATACAGGGGCATGATGATACTGGCTGATTTGTTATCAATTCCCTTCCTAATAATCCCCAGCATAGCGTTGGCCTTCTTTATTGCAGCTACACATTGTGCAGACATTTTCAGCGAGTTATCCACTACGACTCCAAGATCTCTCTCTTGGTCCGTCTCTGCCAGATCAGACCCCATCAACGTGTATTTATATTTAGGATTTTTGGCTCCAATGTGCATCACTTTGCACTTGGCCACATTGAACCCCATTTGCCACGTTGACGCCCACTCACCCATCCTCAACAGATCCCTTTGGAGTGCCTCACAATCCTCCCTGGTTTTCACCACCCTGAACAACTTTGTGTCATCTGCAAATTTAGCCACATCACTGCTTACTCCCAATTCCAAATCATTAATAAACAAGTTAAAAAGCATCGGACCGAGTACTGATCCCTGTGGTACCCCACTGCTTACCACCCTCCACTGAGAAAGTTTCCTATTTATACTCACTCTCTGTTTCCTATTTATAAGCCAGTTTTTGATCCACAAAAGGACTTGTCCTTTTATCCCATGACTATTGAGCTTACTTAGGAGCCTTTGATGAGGAACTGTATCAAAAGCTTTCCGGAAGTCAAGGTAAATAATATCTATTGGGTCCCCCTTGTCCACATGTTTGTTCACTCCCTCAAAAAACACTAACAGGTTAGTGAGACAAGATCTTCCCTTACAGAACCCATGTTGAGTCTGCCTCAATAGTTTTTGTTCATCAATGTGCCTACTAATTCTTTCCTTAATAACAGTTTCCACCAACTTACCCGGTATCTATGTCAGACTGACTGGCCTGTAATTTCCTGGATCTCCCCTGGAGCCCTTTTAAAAGATGGGAGTGACATTAGCTACCTTCCAGTCCTCAGGAATGGAGGCAGATTTTAAAGAAAGATTACATATTTTTGTCAGGAGATCCACAAGTTCACATTTGAGTTCTTTCAGAACTCTCGGATGAATGCCATCCGGGCCTGGTGATTTATTAGTTTTTACATTGTCCATCAGTCGGAGGACTTCCTCTCTTGTAACCTCAATCTGATTCAGGTCTTTCAAACCCCCTCCCGAAATCGGTGCTTCTGGAGTGGGCAAACACTTCTCCTCTTCCACAGTGAAGACAGAGGCAAAAAATGCATTCAGCTTCTCAGCCATTTCCCTATCATCCTTCACTACTCCTTTTACCCCTTGGTCATCCAAGGGCCCCACTGCCTCCCTAGCTGGCTTCCTACTTCTAATGTATTTGAAGAAAGTTTTATTGTTGGTCTTTATGTTTTTTGCGATATGCTCCTCATATTCCCTTCTTGCTTGCCTGATCACAGACTTGCATTTTATTTGCCATAGTCTGTGTTCCCTTTTATCAACCTCACTAAGACTAGCTTTCCACCGCTTAAAGGAATCCTTCTTACCTTTTACAGCTTCCATTACTTTATTTGTTAAACATGCAGGCTTTTTTCTATACCTATTTGTACCTTTCCTAACTTGCGGTATATATTTTTTCTGAGCTTCTAGGATTGTCTTTTTAAATAGTCTCCAAGCTTCCGCAATGGTTTTGACCTTCTCCACTCTTCCTTTCAATTTCTTCCTCACATGTCCCCTCATACCAGAGAAGTTACCCCTTTTAAAGTTAAAAGTGGTTGCATCAGTCTTTTTGGGCAACTCCCTATCTGTACAAATGTTAAACTCAATGACATTATGGTCACTGTTCCCAAGTGGTGCAATCACTTTTACATCTCTCACCAGGTCTTGGGTGTTACTTAGGACCAAATCCAGGATCGCCTCTCCCCTGGTAGGATCTGTGACCATCTGTTCCACAGCATAGTCATTGAGAGTGTCTAAGAACGCAATCTCTTTTTCCAGACTAGAACTCATATTGACCCAATCAATGTGTGGGTAGTTAAAGTCACCTATTACAACACAGTTATTTTGTCTAGCCGCTATCTTTAATTCATTCATCATTTTATAATCCTCCTCTATCTTTTGATCTGGTGGGCGATAACAAACTCCCACTGTTAAGCCTCCTTTTGGACCCACTATTTCAACCCATAGCATTTCCAGAAGTGAATCCAATTCTCTTACCCTCTCAATCTTACTGGACGGTATACCCTCTCTGACATACAGAGCCACCCCACCTCCAACCCTTTCCCCCTATCCTTCCGATATAATTTATAACCAGGAATCACCGTATCCCACTGATTTTCCTCATCCCACCAAGTTTCTGAAATACCCACAATGTCTATTTCCCCCCCAACACCAAGCATTCCAACTCCCCGATTTTACCTCGGAGACTTCTAGCATTTGTGTATAAACACTTATAGTTTCCCACGTTTGTTAAGCCCACAGCCTTCCTCTTGCTGCCTCGAGACCTTGCCAGGCAGTTCCTATCATTAGCCACAGTCTCAGTGGACAATTGTAATCCATTTCCTTGTACAAAAGTAATAGCTACCCCTTCATCTCTTTGAGATGAGCCATCCCGAACCAGAGACTTTTCGTCTCCTATCGGCTTTCCCCCATTATTCAGTTTAAAAACTGCTCTGCCACCTTTTTGATTTTGAGCGCCAGCAGCCTGGTTCCTTCTCGGGACAAGTGGAGACCGTCCCTTTTGTACAGCTCCCTCTTGTCCCAAAAAGCATCCCAGTGCCTAACAAACTTGAACCCTTCCCCCTACACCACCGTCTCATCCACGCATTGAGACTCCTGATCTGTGCCTGTCTCTCCGGCCCTGCGCGTGGAACAGGTAGCACTTCCGAGAAGGCTACCTTGGAGGTCCTGGCCTTGAGTTTCCTGCCCAGCAGCCTAAATTTCTCCTCCAGGACCTCACGACTGCATTTCCCCACATCGTTGGTGCCGACGTGCACCACGACCACTGGCTCCTCCCCAGCACTATCTACCAGCCTATCTAAAACACGCGTAATGTCCGCTACCTTCGCACCAGGCAGGCAAGTCACCATACGGTCAGTACGCGGGTTCGCCACCCAGCTGTCTACCTGCCTAAGGATCGAATCACCAACTACCAAGAGCCCCCCTCCCACCCTTCCCAGGGACGGTTCCTTGGTACGAAAGGATACCCGTTCACCAGCTGAAGAAGAGGTCCCTTCTGAGGGCACATTCCCCTTATCCTCAGCATGGTGCCCCTTTTCCCCTTGACCCTCATGCTCCCTGGCAGCAGGCTCGTGCCTCTTGCAAACTTCCTGCCTTAAATGGAATTGTCTCCCAGGAGAGGGTGTGGCCAGCAGCTACTCAAAATCACCCAAGGCACTTAATGACGGTCAAACAAAGCCCCTTTCACACCCCAACTCCAGCAGCCAGGAGTCTGCTATTCAATTTCACCCAAGCACTTAATTACAGGCAAACAATGACCCTTTCACACCCTAACTCCAGCAGTCAGGAGTCTGTTACAACTCACCCACACACTCCCAAATACAGTCCCTGACACAGTACCTTCTCAGCTAAAGCACCTCAGCTGAAAGTAAATAAATAAAAATACCACTCACCCCTCTGGCAGCTCAAACACCTTGCTCCTTCTCAGAGCTCAGCTGGGTCAGCTCCTCTCTCTTTTCAGGGTTTAGTTTCAGTTTGTTTGCTTTTAGCCAATTCACCACAGCAGCCAGGCAGCAATTTAGGGCCTCTACTGCATCACTAGGAGACCTGGATAAGGATATAGAGAGCTGGGTATCATCCCCAACCAACAGTACAACCAACCCCAAAGTGACAAATGATTTGTCCTAAGGGATTTACATAGAGATTGAAAAGCCTGTGACTAGTGTAGGGAGGCAAGTAATGTGAAAGGAAATAAAGGTATAAATAAATAAATAAATAAATAGGGAAGAAAAAAATTCTAACGATACAACCATATACTGTCTGTGAATGGTGAAGTCTAACCTCCAAAACTGCCATTTCCCTGAAAGAAACTATAGTCTGGAGATCAGTTGTAATTCCGGCCAAACTCCAGGCCCTGGCTCATGAAAGGAAACATAGCGAGGTCAAAGGGCCATGCAAGAAATGTAGAAAATATGGGGCAAAATGTAATTATGTAAAATCCCATTTTAATCAAAAAAACACAGAGAGAAAATTCACTAGCTATGCTAAGTTAGTTAACACCTATAATGGGTGGGACTCCTTCGTTTTGCTGAAATAGTTGACACCGATAATGAATAAGGAATCTAAAGTCCTGGATCAAGCAGTGGTGTTAATGGTGTGAAACCTATTAATGACTGGCAATTCAGCAGCTTCATACTGGAGTGGAGTCTCCCTTTGAATTTTGTTTGTTGAATTATAGAGACTTTCAGGTCAGAAACAGAGTGTTCTAGAAGACTGGACAAATTATTCCATTGGTTTTTAATGTCAGATTTGTATCCATTTATTCTTTTTTATTCTGGGACTGACCTGCCTTGATATTTTAAAATGATAACTGGAGAACATAACACAAACACTTACAAACTTATATTTAGCCTCCTTTGATCCCTACTGCATCATGGCTCTTACGGTGACCCATGAATTAATGTCCTCCAAAATGTCCTATTGTTAACAGCCTTGCTCAGGTCTTGCAAACTGAGGGCCATGGCTTCCTTCATTAAGTCAACTCATCTCATGTTGGGTCTTTCTTTTTTCCTGCTGCATTCAACTTTTCCTAGCAGTATTGTCTTTTCCAGTGTGTCTTGTCTTCTCATAATGTGACCAAAGTATGATAGCCTCAGTTTAGACCACGGGTGTCAAACATGCAGGCTGAGGGGCAGATCAGGTCCTTGGAGGGCTGAAATCTAACCCACAAGGCCCTGGCTGATTCCTGCTGAGGCTCCTCTCCCTCCTCCTCCCAGGCTGCCTGGGTTCTCTCCTTTCCACTGTATTCATGCCCTCATGATCCAGTCTTTCTCAGTAAGAGGAGGAATAACAACAAGCCAGGGAGGTTGATTAGGCTGAGAGTGTGTGTCTAGACCAAGTTTACCCACCACATCTCCTTTGTGGGAAGTTATAGTTATTTCTCTAGGGAAGACTATAGTTTTGTACAGGCCTTATTTTGTAGAAAAAGCCCAGCAGGAACTCATTAGCATAATAGGCCACATCCAACAGCAGAAACTCATTAGCATATAATGCCACACCCCCATGTTGCCAGAAGTGTGGTCACCCACCTTTTGCTTCTTATTCTGTTTACCTTGTTTGTTGTCAAAACCCAGGGCTTTTTTTGTAACAGGAACTCCTTTGCATGTTAGGCCACACACCGCTAATGTAGCCAGTCCTAATGAGCTTCTGCTGTTGGGTGTGGCCTATTATGCTAATAAGTTCCTGCTGGGCGTGGCCAACTTGGGAGCCAGCCAGAACTCCGTTCTTGTGTGTTCCTACCCAAAAATAGCCCTGGTTTTGTAGACAAACAAACAGCCCTCAGTCTGTGTCAGGATGCCTTCTCATGTTCTTGACCAGCACATCAAGCAACTTATGTACCAAAGCTCACAATGCCCAGCCATTTCATGTTTTGCCCTGTGCCCTAGGCTCAGAACACTGAACGTGAGATTTCTGGAATGAATGTCAATAAATCAAAAGTAGGTTTACAGCTTACAAATACACACCTGAACAGCATGCTCAAGATTGCTACAGTAAAAGGCGAAAGATTTATGTGATCTGAAGAGAAACCAGAGTATTAAGGTCCAGATACAATAATGTTGTTAGTGGTTTTTACGTGACAAAAACAAATTAGACAAAATCTAGATTGACTATGTTATGACAATGTATTTAATAAAAGGTGGTTAAGAGTGTATAAATGGATAAATAACAAGAAGGGAAAATCGGCTCAGATGTAAGTGAAATGATGTGGATGCAATGAATAGATTGTAAAATTTATAAATAAGTGTGTGTACATATATATATATATATATATATATATATATATATATATATATATATATATATATATAAAGATTGCTACAGCATAGACAGTTTGATGCAGTAATTCAGAGCAAAAGGTGCCAGTTATCAGAGAATGTTAAATAGACAAAATATTGCAAAAGTGCTAGTGTTTAAGCATGTTTTATTTAAAGTTTTAAAAATCTTTAATTGTGTTTGTCTGTGTCCTTTATAAAGTTTATATCTCCACTACCTGGCATTACATTTTATGACACACGTGGCCCGGCCCAGCAAGGTCTCATTTATGTCAGATCTGATCCTCATAACAAATGAGTTTGACACCCCTGGTTTAAACATTTTACCTTCTATGGAGAGTTCAGGCTTGATTTGATCTAGAATCCTCTGATTGGTCTTTTTGGTAGTCCATGGTATTTGTAAAGCGCTCTTCCAATACCACATTTCAAATGAATCACCTTCTTCTGGTTGTCTTTCTTAATTGTCCAACTTTCACATTCATACATTGTACTAGGGAATACTATGGCATGAATTATCTCAATTTTGGTTGCCAGTGACACATCTTTACGCTTAAGAATCTTTTCTAGCTTTTTCGTGGCTACCTTTCCCAGTCTCAATCTCCTTCTGATTTCTTGGTTGCAGTCTTAGTTGCAGTTGATGATGGAGCCAAGGAATTGAACATCTTTAACAATTTCAGTCTTTTCATCATCAGCCTTAAAGCTGTGTAATTCTACAGTAGTCATTACTTTTGTCTTCTGGATGTTCAGCTGTAATTCTGCTTCAGTGTTTTTTTAACCTTCACGGTGTCCAAATATGTAGACACATCTCTATGCCATGTGTTCAGAGGTTGGTAGAGTTCTAAGGTCTGCGATCCATTGACTTACAGGGGGTGGGCTGTTATCTTTCTAGTATTGTAATATGAGTCTTTTAGCTATAGTAAGGGCACAGAGGGTCCATTTCCACTGACCAACAGTTAGCGTCCAAGATTGTTTAAAAGTGCATAAGATTCCTCGAAAAAAAGAACATTTTAATACAAAATTGATGTAATAACTTCTTCCATGAAAAAACGAATAACTGGACATGCTCAAAAGCATGTTTAAGGAATGTATCCTGTAAGTTACAGTCCCAGCAATTAGACACATTACTCAATCCTTTGCTGAAGAGTTACTGTGGTGTCCAGTATGTTCTAAACATTTTTTGGTGGGGCTGAATAAGTCTCAACTTAAGATCCATAGAGAGAGTAGGTATAGACTTTAGGGCCAGATCCCATTGCTTTGGCTAAATAGGACAATCTAACTCTTTATTCCATTCATTTCTAAGATTCTGAACATCATATTTGTTAATTGACATCAAATAGTTATAAACAAATATTGTAGCTTTCATTTTCTGCCTTGATTTGATTAGCAAAGGGGATTCTGAGACACTTAATGCCGTAAGGCCATATTCAGATACCAACAAATGTTCAGTATTGCCATTCTACAGAAGGTGATGAATCATATCTATACTTCCCCTGAGAAAATGACAAAAACTCATCCTCAAAATCTATTAACTGATCCAATGTAAGGCCCATTTCGCACACACATCTTGCTGCAGATTTTCAGAGCAGTAAGCCTTTAATCTTGATTTTGGATTCTGTGTCTGCCTTACGTGCCATTCTTTGCCTCTGATGTATTTATTCTGCTGCTACAATGAAAAAAACCAAACTTTTCTAAATCAAGGTGGACATGTGGGTGGTGATGTCCAAAGTTGTTTTTTTTTTTTTTTTAATTGTATGATTGCCCTATCGCAGCTGCAGGAAGCACCTACCATTTAAATTCTTGTAGTTCAGGAAAGGGAACAGAAAGGAACTCAGACAAAGAGGGAAAAACCACTGTTGAAACTGACCAGACTTTTCCTGAAACTGACAAGCAGTTGCAAAGCCCTGTTTTCCATATTGCTGAGCACTAGGGGATTCTTTGCTGTGTTATTGGCCACTGTGGAAAATGGGAAATAGTCACACGATTTCATAATATGGGGGAACATGTTGTGTGTACAAAATGCACTGTAGAACCCACTGACACTGGCATTGCAAACAGTGATAGTTGGCGACTAGTGTGTATGTGCACTCATGCCTGTGCAAAGTTGGCTGCAACTCCACCATGCTTTGCACAGGCATGCAATTTATATAGGGGAGGAGTCCTCTGGCAGAAGCTCTGGAGAGCATTTTTAGTCTTGTGCCAATAAATTGAAAAAAAATGGGGGGGGGTATTTTCACCAATGCCCAGCACAGCTGCATAGTAATGCTAATTTCCTGCCCTTCCTTGCACATTTGCCTGGTTTTCTCTGTGATTCTCTGGGGATGCTGCCATTTGCCTCCCCTCCAATCCCCCTTTCAAGTCCATGCCAGCAGGGAACTAAACCTCATGGTGCTCCTTTTAAATGTCACACCCCCCTGTTGTTTTAATATTTTTTATTCAGCAATCCAAGTCTAGCTAGGCTCATGCCACTTGTAAAAAAAATTAAAAATTTAAAAATGAGGGGAAAATGGAGCTTGTACACTGAGGAAGGGGGGAGGATGGTGGAAGATGCAGAGTGGGTGGAATGACCTCAATGTGGGCAGGGGAGTGACCTTCGAGGGGTGGCAAAAGGGTGTGGGGGGGAATCTGAGGGAATCTATACATTTTTGAATTACCTTCTGCTTAGAAGTGAAACAGGGTAAAAATCAGCACAAAAGCACTCTCAGAAACCCAGGGAACCAGCGACCAGAAAGCAAACTGAGAGCTGAAGGGAGGAAAATCAATGCAGAACAACAAAGAAAACCCAATGGACATGCACGGTGAAAATGAAGGAAAACACCAATGCATAATAGGCCTAAAAATCCCCTTATCAGCCTTCCACACAAAAAAGGATTTCTTCCCAATTTTTAGATCTAGATTGGTACATAATATTAATTTTGAATATGAAAATGGATCAAATTGATACTGTCATGCCATTATATACCATTCTTTTCTAGTTGTAGAAATTGAAGGAGGAATGAGGTCCACTCTAGCATAAGTAGTTCCTACTAATGCATTCCACTTAGAGAGGAGCACCAGACATGAGGCCTCCAAAAGCTCCCAAGATGGACAGTCCAACTACAAGGACCGATCCCAGTAATTAGTACAAGTGTGCCTGATGATATATAAGATGAGGGGAACCAAATCCTCTTTCACTGAATGGAAGTTGTATCCTCTTTAAAGAAATCCAAGGGCTTTTCTGAATCCTTCTTGAAGAGCTAGCATTTCTCATTCCGTGTATGGAAAGAGTCCTTGTAAGATTTTGAGCATCATTTTACTTGTAAAAGAAATTAATGCAATGGTCCAATAGTTGTTGCAGTATTTTGATGTTTCCTTTTTTGGAATTTTTTTGTTCTAGTCTGTGGCCATTGTTATGCTTTCCATATTTGTGAGCACAGTCTTGTTAAGGCTGGAATAGCTCTATTGATATCCTGGTGATTTGTTTCTCCCAGTTTCTGTCATTTTGGCTGGTCCTAATTAATACTATTACACAGGTTATCTTTTTTATAATTTTACCTTGGACAAACACAGCTGCCTACAACTCCAGTGATGCTTTTCAGTGTCCTTTTATCGTTTTAGTTGTTTATGCTGAGCCATATTTTTTTTAAATACACCTTTTCCTTTAAAATGCTAACTCCAGAGCAGGAAATCTGCTTTCAAATGGTAAAAAATGAGGGAAGTTTCTTGTTCTCATCACGAGACTTATTGCATACTGTAATAAGGTTATTGAGTGGAATCACTGACATCCCAGTGAGGCATTAATCCTTCTCTTGGGAAGCCTAGGAAATCTACAAGCCAGTAGGAAATCTACAAGCCAGTTTCCCTACTGGGTTCTGCCCTGGAACATGTGGAGGCATGGTTTGCAAACAATATTGTGGGTGTGTGGACTCTGGCAACTGCAAAGGACTTTGTAGGAAAACCTGTTAGTGTTATTACCTTAGAAACAATGTTGTTTCATGCAGTTATTGTGCTTTTGACTGTATAACACCAGTATTAGCCATGGCATAATAACTAGTAACAGGAGGATTACGCCTGTAACTCTTCTATTTCTGACATGACAAAGAGTATTTCAAGTGTGCTGAAACTTTCCTACCCTCTCTTTGTTCATGAATCCTGCAGTACTAGTTTTGATCTCTCTTTTGCTTGTTAACGTTACCAGTTCCTCTTAATCAATGGGAGTTCCTGGAACAAATTAGGTCCAAAGTATACAAGAGTCTGCATATCTTAACTTGTAAGTTATAAAATAGTTAAGATCACTTCTAGGTGCCCTCTCTCCAGTCTAAGAACCCGGGCAGTACTTTGGTCTACTGAGGGGCTAAAGTGTAGATAATGAAAAGACAAGGGAGATGGCTAGTGGCAGCAGAGGAAGACTTGGGATGAATCCAACAAGGTGCAGGCTAGAACTAATTTTATAGCATGGCAGTGATGATGGCAAAGAAACACTACTTCTCCAGCACAACTGCAGCTGCACAGTGTAGACCTGCAGAACTCTTCTGGTTGATCAGGGGCCTATTGGGTTCTGGCCTGTAGGAGGAGGTAGACTGCTGCTCTGCAGCTTGCTGTGATCATTTTGTTAAGCACTTGGCAGATAAAATCGCTCACATTCTTTCAGACTTGGACTCTCCATTAGCAGTAACTGGGTGCTGGGTTTTCCAGTTGTATGATACGCCTTTTAGCTTGCCCAGTCTGAAGATGTGAACAGGATTCTTGGCAGTGTGAGACCTACCACCTGCTTGCACTACCCTTGCCCCTCTCGACTGCTTAAATCTGCCTTGGGGAGGGGGGTTGGCGGACTGGGTCTGAGAGACAGTAAATGCCTCCCTGAGAGAGGGGGTGGTCACTCCTGCCTTGAAGCAGGCAGTGGAGTGTCCACTCCTAAAGAAACCTACTCTGGACCCAGGAGAATTGAATAATTACTGTAGAGTCTCAAATATACCATTCTTGACTAAAGTGAGTGAATGAGTGGTGGCTGGGCAACTTCAGGGATTCCTTAATGAAGTGGATTGTTTGGATCTGTCCCATTCTGCTTACAGGATGGTTATGGGGCTGAAATGGCTTTGGTCACCCTGGCGGATTACATGTGCTGGGAGACAGATAGGATTGCACTCCCCGGTTAATTCTCCTGGACCTCTTGGTGGCTTTTGATACCACTGATTATTGTATCCTTTTGGACTGCCTTTTGGGGTTGGGACTGGGAAGCAGTGTTCTGCGATGCTTTTGGTCCTACCTCAAAGATAAAGTTCAGAATATGGTGCTGGAGGATTGCTTCTCTGCCTCTTGGCCTCTGGCCTACAGGCTTCTGGAAAGTTCCATCTTGTCCCTCATGCTTTTCAACATATGTGGAAAACTGCTGGGAGAAGTCATTGGAGGTTTGGTTTGATTTGCCACCAACATAGAGATGACACTCAGCTCTACCTTGTGATTCCAGCAGATTCCAGGGAGGCTGTGGAAACTGTGAAAAAGTGCCTGGGGCAGTTTTGGAATGGATGAGAACTAACAAACTGAAACTGAACCCCTACAAAACAGAGATGCTGCCGGTGGGAGGAGGGTTTGACCCAGGATATGGGATATCTCCTATTCTAGATGGGGTTGCATTTCCCTTAAAGGAGAAGGTTCATAGCTTGGGGGTGCTTGTGGACCCAGGCCTCCTGTTGGATAAACAGGTGGCAGTAGTGGCCAGGAGTGCCTTTGGCTTGTGAGCCAGCAGCAGTGGCATTTTCTGAGGCCAAAATGTCTTACCACTGTAGCGCATAATCTGGTAACATCTAGATTAGATTACTGCAGTGTGCTCTACCTAGGGCTGCCCTTGAAGACTGTCCTAAAGCTACATTTGACACAGAATGCTGCAGCCACAAAGTTGACTGAAGTGGGTAATAGGGTTTTGTTCCAGCTACACTGGTTCCCAGTTTGCTTCCAGTCTCAGTTCAAGGAGCTGGGATTGATCTTTAAAGGACTGTCTTCTCCTGTATTAACCTACCCATCCACTCAGATCATCTTCAGAGGCCCTGCTTCAGGTGCCCATACCAACGGAGGATAGATGGGCAGCAGCCTTCTCCGTCATGGTGCCAAAACTTTGGAACTTGCTCCCTGGGGAGATTCAGCTCTATTGTTGTCTTCAGCCTTTGGGTGAAAACTTTTTGCTTTTGTTTGGCATGCCCTCAGTAACTGTTATTGGCCTTCCTGATTTTGGTGTTATTGACTATTGTTTTTATTGAATTCGTTTATACATACTTTATATTAAATGTTGTTTTATAATTGAAATGTTTAAATGTTTTGAGGTTTGCCACCTTGGGGCTCTATTTGGGTGGAAAGGCAGCATAGAAATGGTTTAAATAAGTAAACAAGAAATTTAGTCAAAAACCCAATCAGTTAATCTGAGTGCCCAGAAATATACTCAATGAGGCACAGGTCCTCAGGTGCCTAAACTCTGCTAAGAAATCTGACACACACACACCCGCCCCATGGCAATTGCTTGTACTCTTTTAATTTAGCCTCTTCTTTCACTGAAATGAAGCATGTAGCTTATCAGTCAGTTCAAGTGGTTTACTTGCTGATGTGTATTGCATAGGC
Organism: Gekko gecko; assembly: GCA_029375565.1. Classification (NCBI taxonomy): domain Eukaryota; kingdom Metazoa; phylum Chordata; class Lepidosauria; order Squamata; family Gekkonidae; genus Gekko; species Gekko gecko. The sequence continues at coordinate 114,411,216 of JAPDNY010000008.1, forward strand.
TGCAACTCTTAACACTGTATTCTGCCTCTTTAATTTTGCCAGCAGTAAGTTTGTTGTTCAAGCCTCTGGGAAGAGGGAGCAGCTGCAGAAACTGCCGGACAGAATCAATAGCAGCAAAAACCCCACCCCACCCCCTCTTTGATAATGAAACATGACCTCTGTATAGGAATATCAACTGTTCTAGTCCTGTTGTGGGTGGATGAATGTTTGATTACAGAGCACACTGCCGTAGAACCATAAGAATCAAAGGAGGACTCCTCTCCTGAGTGTGATCTGTGTGTAAACTACAGATTAACTTTGCTGCTGTCAGCTGACTTGCCACTGTTTACAGCCTGGAGAACATTCAATGGGATTCGGTCCTGAAAGAAGTTGCTCAGTAGAGAAACATGGGGATCAAGTTCCGGGCCCTTCTGATTGCTTCTGTTTTGGTTGCTTATTATATTTACAGTCCCATTCCGGAGAATGTGAAGGAGGATCGCTGGAAGCTGATGTTTCTTAATTCTTTATTTAGAAGTCTAGGAAATGTGGTAAGTTTAAATGTTTGCTTATTCTCTTATTTTAAAAAATCCAAAAGATGTATTCGTAGGTGTAGGTGACAAACCGAAAACAGAGAACACAGAATGGTTGGGGTTCTAAAGTTAGAATTTAACAGTACTTCGCTTTTTTACAGCAAACAAATGTGACAGAGGGGGTAGGAAACAGGGAAACAGAATTTATGTATGTGTGTCTCTGTGGAATTTTTTAGACATAAATATGCTATTTTTAGCAGGCAAAATGAATGGAATGCAAGCTACCTGTTACTTAAAATGTACAGCTGTAGAAAGGTGCTGCTGCAGTTTTTAATCTCTGCATTTAAAAAAAATAGCATTCTGTCTCTGAGGCAGGAAAATGAGATGCACCCTTTGATACAATATAGAGCTGTGGCTGAATTGATAGCGACTGCCATGATTCACATTTTATACATACTGTTTAGTCTGCACAGAGTGTTGTTATAAATAAACACTGCTATTCTGAGTAGTAATCAATCCAGTGGGAACACAGCTCTTAGAATTTTCTAATCACTTTCCCTTAGCACTAATTTCTTAATGCAGCTGTGTGCAAAAGAGAAGGAACTACATACACTACTCTGCACTGGATCTGCATGACAATTATATGACTACTGCAGGTTTAATTATGCTTCCATTATCATCTGTATGTGGGAGTCAGCATGGCATAGTGGCTAGAGTGTTAGATTAGAATGTGGGAGACCCAGGTTTGAATACTGACTCAGCTATGGAAGCTGGCTGGGTGACCTTGGCCTGGCCACACACTCTCAGCCTAACCTACTTCACAGGGTTGTTGTGAGGATAAAATGGAGGACAGGAGAGTGATGCAAGCCACTCTGAGTCCCTTTTGGGGAAAAAAGTGAACAAATAAATATGCATATTTGTGGCATTTAGCAACTTAAAAGTCTTGTGGCAGCTTCAAGACTACCAACACTTGTTTCAGTGTGAGCTTTTAGGACAAACACTTATAAGTGAAATAAATATTGTTTGTAAGGTGTCACTGGACTCCTGTTTTATTTTGCTGCAACTAACACAGCTGCCACTTTGCATTCATCAACTTGCCACAATTATTTCCCATTTTCAAGTCTTCAGTATTATGTATGGCATGATTCTCAGGTTACAAAAAGTCACATTTTGGGCACAAGGGTGATGTTCCTGCAGCCATCTTTGCAGGGGCAATGAACTATCAACTGGCTGTTCATGGATCACAGCCACAGCAGCTTCGATGATCCTGTGCACGCATGTCTGATTGTGGCATATCATGGAGATTGTGAGATGTCTTGGGTCTGTGAACTTTTGTCTGAAAAGAGTCATGTTGCTAGTACTCCTCCCTACAGTAAGATGTCTGCAAAAAGACAACTCCTGCCTACAATATGAGCCTAACTCCTGCTGGAAAAAGATGACCTTAACTCCCATACATCAGAAGGGAGACGAGGAGAAGAAACCAAGAATATAGAAAGGTGTGGTGTGGCTGAACAAGAAAGAAAAGCACAATTAAAAATTAAGAGAAGGAGAAGTTTGCAAAAGGAAATTAAGATTGCCAAGTTCTATATAAGGCCAGGGTTTTTGTAGAGAGTTTTAGTAAGTGCTTATCCTGCTATTTGATAGGAGAAGCACTCCTTGTTAGAATTTACCTTAATGAGCAGGGGTCCTCAGCCTTTTTGAGCCTGTGGGCATCTTTGGAATTTTGAGAGAGGATGAGTGCCATGCCAAAATGACTTCCAAAGGAGGCGGAGCCACACACAATAGCTTTGCAAAAGAATTTCATAGCAACCATGCTAAACACATGAAGCTGTCTTATTCAGAGTCTGGTCACTGGTCTGTCATCTGTTCTTTGGTTGGAAGCATAGTCCAGCCATTGGGAGGACAGCAAGCCTATAGAAGGAGGGGAGGATCTCCTGTCACTCATTAACCCAGCTCCCTGGAACCTGAGACCAGAACAAGGCTTTCTTTCTGCTTTGCAAAGAAAGTCTCAGCAAAACAGACTTGCCAACCTCCAGGTAGAGCCTGGTGTTCTACAAGAATTCCACTGGCTGTCCAGACATCAGGGATTAGTTCCCTTGGAGGAATTGGCAGTTTTGGAGGGGACGATCTATTGTGTCACCTCCTTGCTGACCTCTCTCCCCTCTCCAAATTCTGCCCTTCCCAGCTCTACCCACAAACCTCTAGGAATGTTCCAAGCTGGAACTGTCAACCCTAAGTAGTTGGATCAGCAACACACACACCCTGCATTGTCTTATTTCATGAGGAACACACTGATGCCCTAGGGTTTCCAGCCTCCAGGTGGGGCCTGGAGATCTCCCGCTTTTACAATGGAGCTCCAGCTGACAGAAATCAGCTCCCCTGGAGAAAACGGCTGCTTTGAAGGGTGGACACTATGGCTTTGTATTATACTGAGGCCCCTCCCCTCCCCTCCCCAAACCCCACCCTCTCCTGGATCCACCCCAGAAGTCTCCAGGTATTTTCCAACCCAGACCTAGAAACCCTATATATGCCCAGAAACACGATTAGTGTATTAAGATCAGAATTGTCTCTAATGGCAAACATTCTTTGTGACATTTATATCAGTTAAATTTCTCTCTGGCTTTCCATGTTATTGTCAGTGGTTAACTGGCTGCCTTGGCCTCCATGGTTGTAGCCTAGTGGCAATCCTGTAGTAGAGTACTCAATAACTACTCAGTGAACCTGCATATGGATTGCTGCTATCCAAGGGTTGCTTTTATAGACCCACAAATGGATACTGGCATCAGGTAATTAAAGTATGATAAAAAGAAAATGTGATTAGAAAAACTTTGGTCTTTTGTATCACAGTTTGAAGAATTAAATCCTGAAGTCCAAAGTTTAGAAAGAAACTGATTGTCTTGTTTGCATGCATTTTTCCTCCTGTTCTACCATCACAGCTCAGCTGTAATATGTTGTCTAACTACAAATCTTTGCTGTTAGATTCAAATGTTATCTTGTAATCCACTCACTGCTTGCCTGGTTTTACCATATTATGTAACCTGTTTAGTGATTAAGTTAGAAGTGCTTTTTGTCATACTTATAAACTCTTTTGGGTCCCAGTGAGAAAGGTGGACTATAATTGAAATATCATAATAATATGCTATTCATATGTAAATGAAGCAAAATATTTAAAATTTTATTTATTTATTTATTTAATTAATTATTTTGAAATTTATACCCTGCCCTATCCGGTAGTTCAGGGTGGTTAATTTTTTAAAAAATTGTTACTTTAATAGAAAAAAATCATTATTAGGAATCAAAAAATGGCAAAAAAGAAGTGCAGAGAGGGGTATAGTTCAGTTTGTACAAGAACTTCAGTTTGCAAAAGTGGAGAGGGACGTGATTCAGTTTGCACAAGGAGAAGCAAGAATGGAATAGGAACCTTCAGGTTAAAACAGTGAAGCTGCAGAATATAAAGACAAAATGACATTTTGTGTGTTGATTGAAAATCACTCCAGCAAATGTAGGGTTGCCACCATTTCTTCTGGCCTTGCTCTCATGTTTTGAACAGTAGCGTGAGCAGACATACAGAAATTATAAGTGAAATTTTCCTCTTCCACATCTAATTGTTTCTGTCAGTCTCCTTTTAAAGAATAACATCACAGCTAGAAAAGAAGCAAACACCCTAAGCGACTATTGAGACCAGTCTTTGCCAAAGGCCTCTTTTCAGTATCTATGTTCGATGGTCTGCATGACTTGTTTCTCAGCATTCCATAGGCAGTGTCAAGGAGTTCCAGGCCGAAACTTGTGGGACCCCGGGACAATTGTACACAAATAACCAGACCATTGTTAATTTTTAAAAAGATTTATAAAGTTTATTTCAGTTTCTGTCAATATGAAAATACATTCTGTAACTAAAACATTACTCTAATAATGCAGCAAGAAAATGAAGAAACTGATTTAACTATCTTAACACTTTTAGAGCTTGTGTTAGATGGCACAAACCTTAATCAAGAGTCAGAGGCCAAAGCTCAAGTGTTCTCTGTTTTGCTAGCAATTGCAATTCAAGCAGGTCATAGTTCAGGCCTTTAGTCCATCAAAATCCCAGCTAGTCTCTCTTCTTCAGGGCCTTAGCTCAGTGGTAGTTTTTGGGCTTAGGAACATCAGGTGAGGATGACATCTGATCCAAACATGTTTTAAATAGTCTCCAAGCTTCCCCAATGGTTTTGACCCTTTCTACTTTTCCTTTCTGTTTCCTTCTCACATGCCCCTCATATCAGAGAAGTTACCCCTTTTAAAGTTAAAAGTGGTTGTGTTGGTCTTTTTGGGCAACTCCCTATTTATACAAATGTTAAACTCAATGACATTATGGTCACTGTTCCCAAGCGGTGCAACCACTTTTACATCTCTCACCAGGTCGTGGGCATTACTTAGGACCAAATCCAGGACCACCTCTCCCCTAGTAGGTTCTGTGACCATCTGTTCCATAGCATAGTCATTGAGAGTGTCTAGAAATTCAATCTCTTTTTCCCAACTTTAAGACATATTGACCCAATGAATGTGTGGGTAGTTAGGGTAGTTAAAATCACCTATTATGATCTTTCAGATGGTCTTAAAAAACATGGAGGAAACTAAAAACAGAACAGAACAAAAAACAATAACAAAAACAGGAGAGCACCTACTGGCAAACCATACTGTCTGTAAGGGAGGAAAACCAGTGCAGTCAATAAGGTGAGCTGCATCAAAAACCTGGTATGGAAAAGCCTCAAAGGCTCCAGTGTACCATGCACGTGCATAGTTTATAACTAATGTTAATAGAAGACTGAATCTCACTTCAGTTCAGCCATATGTGTCCTGCTTTCTACACGTAAAAGCGGCAGAATGAAAGAAGCAAGATGGGAGAAATTCCCTCTTCCCATTCTACACTACCTTGCAACTTGAGAGAAGACTCTATAAGCACTGGATAAGCTGTCAGTTAAACCTACTTTTGAACTGAGATAGAGGCACTGGGTTATGGAAGACCACCAAGGAGGACTGCAGAGGAAGGCAATGGCAAACCACCTCTGCTCCCCACTTCCCTTGAAAGCTTCTTGCTGGGGTCACTATCATTTGCGACTTGGTGGCACTTATGTATGTAGAGATTCTGGTTATGGCTTCAACAGGGCAAAGCAAACATTCCCTTTTTTATGCTCTACGTAATGCTGGGCAAAGTTAAAGACTCTGTGGAGCCTTGAGGGAAAGAAGCTGTGCAATCTCTGAGCTTGTCTCTAGACCTCGAGATCTTTTCCCAATGTCCTGTTGAAGTGTGAAGAGTTACTCCTGTCACTACTGATTGAGTTTTGTTGAGGCGTATGTGCAAACTAGCTCATTGAGTAGGCTATGGATTTTGAAAGAGAAAAAAGAAACTGAGAGATTGTTCATCCTAACAAAGATACAGACCATGCCCTTTATAGTGCACATAGGTTTTTGGCATTGATATCATGCCATTAACCCATTGGATGACTGACTGGATACACTCTGATACATGTATCTCAGTGAACTATCATAATTTTGACTGGAACATTCTCGTTGAAACCTGTTTAATTTCAGGACTGGGTGGCGAGGGGAATTCCAGGAACAAACTGAAAATGCTGGCGCTTCCAAACAGGGCATTTTTGCATGCTTTTCTTCTGGAAAATTACAGTGATTGCACCCTTTATAGTATGCATGGAAAGAGATAAGTTATTCTTCATGCATATAACAAAAGTTATTTAGATTGTTTGCAAAAGGGGAGTTCCTTTGTTCCCAAGTAATTTTCTCCTAGCTCAATGTTTTACTGAGTTCTGAGATTTTTGCACTTCCTATAAGGTAATCAAGCTTAGACTTAAATGCATCGACAAACCAGGTAACACATTTCAATTATATAAAACCTCTACAATTTCAGCATATTATAGATAACAGTACATACAGTTCAAAATTCATTTCACTTCTCGTTCAATATCCATACGTATCCAAGTTATATATTTTCCCCTTCATTCTATATTCAGTTTCTAGATACAATTTCAATCCTTCCCAGTCTTTTAAGTACTGTTCTGCCATTTGTCCATTTAATTTCTTTGTCATTTTGTCCATTTCCGCTAAAAATAACAATTTTCTCAACCAGTCATGTATATCTGGCACCTTCTCCATTTTCCAATGCTGAGCAAAGGCCATTCTCGCCGACGTGATCATATACCATAACAGTGTCCTTTTCTCTTGTGGGATTTTTTCCATTGTCAAACCGAGGAGAAGAAGTTCTGGCTTTCTCTCAATTGGGATTTTCAATATTTTCTGCATCACACAATGTATATTAGACCAGTATGCTTTCACTTTATCACATGACCACCACATATGGTAAAAAGAACCCTCTACTTTTTTACATTTCCAACATTTATTACTCAAGTTCTTATCCATACTAATATTGGCAATCTTTTTTGGTGTCATGTACCATCTATACATCATCTTATAACAATTTTCTTTTACATTGATACAGGTAGACATTTTAAAAGATCTTTTCCACAAAAATTCCCATGATTCCATAGAAATTTCTTTGTTCATATTTATGGCCCACTTTATCATTTGTTCTTTAACAGTTTCATCCAAAGTATATACAGTCAACAAAGTTTTATACATCTTTGATATCATTTTCCGCTCTTTTTTCAACCATATATTCTCAAAATCATCATTCATAGCTCTAAAACCAAACTCTTTACAATCTTTTTTATAGATGTCCCTTATTTGACAATATTGTAGCCAACCATACTCAAATTCTAATTCATCATTTGGTTTTAAAACATATTTTTTCCCTTCTTTTTGCAACAATTCCTGATATTTCAACCATTCGTTACCTTTATGCTCTGACAACAGATGTATAACTGCAGCTGGGACAATCCACAGAGGCCTCTCATCCGAAATTGTGTCCTTATACCTGGTCCATGCTTCAAACAATGTCCTCCTTACATAATGATGCTTAAACATAGAATCAACTTTGTTTTTCCCATACCAAAGATAGGCATGCCAGCCAAATCTGCAATCGTGCCCCTCAAGAGCTAAAAGTTTTCTATTTTCCAAATTTACCCATTCAGATAACCAAGACATACATACTGCTTCATGATACAAACGCAAATTCGGGACTTGGAAGCCACCTCTGTCTTTAATATCATACATTATCTTCATTTTAATTCTTGGCTTCTTTCCTGCCCAGATAAACTTAAAGATTTCTCTTTGCCATTTTACCAACACTTTCCCATCTTTCACAATTGGTATTGTCTGAAACAAAAACATTAACCTGGGCAGTACATTCATTTTAATAACGGCAATTTTTCCAAGAAGAGATAATCTTAGTTTTTCCCATTTTTCTAAATCACTCTTTATCGAACCCCACAGTTTTTCATAATTATTCTTAAACAAATCTATGTTTTTCATTGTAATTTCAACTCCCAAATACTTAACCCTTTTAACCACTTCACATTCTGTCACATTTTGTAACGTTTGTTGTTTTGTACCAGTCATATTTTTACACAATATCTTAGATTTATTTTTGTTGACATAAAACCCTGCAAGATCACCAAACTCTCTTACTTTTTCAAATACCTTAGGCATATTATTGACAGGATCTTCAACAATAAACATGATATCATCCGCAAATGCTCTTAATTTAAATGAAAAACCTCCAATATTCAAACCTTTTATGTTATCATCATCTCTAACCGCTTGTAGCAAAATCTCCAAAATCCAGATAAATAACAGTGGTGACAGGGGACAACCTTGTCTGGTACCTTTTCTTACCCGGAACATATCTGTTGGTTCTGCATTGACAATCACCGAAGCTTTTTGTTCTTTATATATCGATTGAATCATTCTTATAAATTCTACGCCCATCAAAGATTTCTCAAGCACTTTAAACATAAATTCCCAATTCAAGTTATCAAAAGCCTTCTCTGCATCCAAAAATAAAAAAGCAACTTCTTTTTCAGGGTGTTTATCATAATACTGAATTGCGTCCAAAACAACCCTCATATTGTCTTTAATTTGTCTATTTGGTAAAAAACCAGCTTGGTCCTCAACAATAGTGTCTTTCAAAAACTTTTAAGGCGCTCTGCCAATATTTTTGCAAATATTTTATAATCGTTGTTCAATAATGAAATGGGCCGGTAGTTTTTAACATTTGTTAAATCTTGCATTTCTTTAGGGATTAAGGTGATTGCAGCTTCATTCCAGGAGTCTGGAATCTTTCCTGTCTTTCTAATTTCATTTAAAAGAATCTCCAACACCGGAACCAAATCATCATGAAATTTTTTATAAAATTTAGCTGAAAAGCCATCCGGGCCTGGAACTTTAGAGATTTTTGCCTCAGCAATTGCTTTACTAATTTCATCTTTAGTTATTGCAGCATTTAAAAATGTTTTCATTTCAGGGTTTGGTTGTATCAAATTAGCTTTGGATAAGTAATCCAACATTTTTTGAGGATCCGCTTGCCTCGCTTGAAAGAGAGTCGCGTAGTATTTAAAAAATTCCCTCTTGATTCCTCCTGGATCTAAAATCTCTTTATTTCCATCTTTCACACAAGTGATTGTTTTATTCTCTCTTCTTTTCTTCAATTGCCATGCTAAATATTTGCCAGGTTTGTTTGCACCTTCAGAGGATTTCTGTTGCAATTTTTTCAAGTTCCAAAATACTTCTTTGTTCAACCTTGCCTCATATTGCTCCCTTAAAACCCTCAATTCTCTCAAAATCTTCTTTTTGCCAGGCCTTTTCTTGAGTTCTGTTTCTTTTTTCCGAATATTTTCCATAATTTCTTTGTCTACTTTCATTTGTTGTTTCCTTTCATTATTATTAATTGCAATCAGATGTCCTCTCATCACAGCCTTGTAGGCTTCCCATACCGTTTGCGTCTGTACACTCTTATTTAAGTTCAATTGAAAGTATGTTTGGGTTTCTGTCCTTATTTTATCCACAATGTTTTGCTTGTCCAGCAAATCTTCATTAAGTCGCCATCGAAATTTTTTTCTCTTAACATACGTTGACCATTTTATCGGACTGTGGTCAGAAAGAGTCCTAGGCAATATCTCAATTTTGCGTGTTTGCAAGATTAAATTCTCTGTCATCCACATCATATCTATCCTTGAAAAAGATTCGTGTCTTGATGAATAAAAAGAGTACTCTCTATCTCTGGGATTTTTGACTCTCCAAACATATGCCAAGTGTTCATGTTTAGTCAATTGAAAAAAGACTTTAGGAAGTTTGCCCATGGCCTCAATTCCTTTTTTTGATTTTCTATCAACAACATTGTCAACAGTACCATTAAAATCGCCCATTAAAATCGTTTGCTCATAGGTCAACTGTCGTAGTTGTTCCCACAAATCCTGAAAAAAGTTTTCCTTTGCCCCATTGGGAGCATAGAGATTAACAATTAATGTCTTTTTATTCTGCAACACAACTTCTACCGCCAAAAATTTCCCTTCATTGTCTTTAAAAATTTCTTTTGGTTCCAACTCCTTTTTAATGTATGTAACAACTCCTTTTTTCTTTTGGGAGGAGAGTGAATAAAATTCCTCTCCTAATCTTTTTTGAATCAAAAATTTGGCATCTGATTTTTTAATATGTGTTTCTTGCAAGCAAACAATATCACATTTCTGTTTTTCCAACCAAAGTCTGACATTTTTCCTTTTTTGGGGTGAATTCAGTCCGTTAACATTCCATGAAATTATTTGACTCTCCATGTTGGTTCTATAATTATTTATCAGAGTCTTTAAAATTATCATTGATGAATCTGGTCATTTGGTCAACTGACTTGATGGTGACTCTCTTCTGCTTGAACGAAAAACTGACACCTTTAGGAATTTCCCATCTATATCTTATGCCCTCTGTTTTCAGCTTGTCAATCAGGTCTTTAAAAAGTCGTCTGTCCTGAAGCATCGCTCTGGGTAGTTCCTTTAGGACCATAATTTTCTTGTTGTCAATTGTGAAATCATCCTGAAATTGGTGCTTAAACAAATCCTCCTTCAGCTTCTTAGATATAAACTGGACAATTACATCTCTAGGTAATTTTTTCCTTTGCGCAATCGCAGAATTGACTCTGTATACCACATCAATCTGTGCCGCCACTCTCTCCTCTTCCATTTTCAAAAAGTCTGCAACAGCATCTACCATAACTGAATGGATGTCCTCATTCTTGTCTTCAGGGATCCCCCTGAATCTCATGTGGTTAATCATTGCATTATATTGGACCATCACATTCACTTTGTCTGTTTCTATAGTGACCTCAGCTATATTAGATGCTACTCCCTTCACCCTTACGTCCATCTCATCTGCTCTTTTGGTCAGCGTCTGTATCTCTTTTGTAATTCCAGACATTTCTTTTTTCAACTCTGTTACTTCTGTTATTACAGTCTTTTCCAACTTCAGGATCGCATCCATCACACGTTTCTCCATAGCTTCCATCATGCCCTGTAGCTTTTTTCCCTCTTTCCCAGCCATTTTCGGGGAGGACCAGGAATTTGCCCTCTGTCGTTGCCGCAGGTCGTAAGCCGTTGTTCAAAGTTTTCTCTCCAACCCACTCTAAGTCAAAATCCTTCTTGTGCCCACCTAAATCGCACTAGTTTCACTTTTTTATATTGAGTCTTTCGTTTAAAATCAAAGAAAATTTTTCTGACCTTCCCAAAATGGCAGGCGCAATTTCTCTATGGTAAATGGTTCTTCCAGGTACTCACTTCCTGTCCGGCAGTCTTAATGGTCCCCCTTGCTCCTGATTTCTTCCCTTCTTCCGGCCTCCTTGGTCTTCTCTAGGATGATTACTTGTCTGTTCTGAAGTCACTTCCTGTTTTGCCGATTTCTGCTGCAGCAGCTACAGTACTTTTCCACTGTATTTCTCGCGGAGTTACTGTTAGTTTCTATTTTAAAGTCAACAATCTAACCGCAGGAATGATCAACAATTCGGCTTTTTGGCCTTTTTTAGCTGTTTAACTGCACTTTTTCCGCTCCAATGTTAGTACGACAGATACAGCACGATCATGCGCTTCATCGGATGTTGGTTATTTTCGGCCAAAACGCGTCTCCGGTGAGCAATTTTAAAAAGTTACCTTCAAAGTCCATGTCTTGTTATAGCAGTGTTTCCTTGATATCAGTTTCCGTAGAATGTCTTGGAGGTCTGGGTCATGCGTTCTTATGTTGAGAATCCAACTCGGTGGGGTCTTGTAGAGATTTTCTGAAGTGCCTTCTCTGGGGGAGGGGATCAAGGCTGGTCGCGACGCTCTTTAAAGCCCCGCTATCAGCCGATCTCAACTCCTCTCTCGGGCCAGGCTCTCTGCCAGTCACCCCCCTGCCTGGGGGGATCTGCGGTGGGCTATGTGAAGCCCACCCTGTCATCAAGACCCTCCGTTTGCTCTGGGAGCTCTAGGAGCAAGCCAGAACACGTTAGGACGCCATGAATCCCAGACCGGAAGCCCGGGTTGCCACCATTTCTTCTGGCCTTGCTCTCATGTTTTGAACAGTAGCGTGAGCAGACATACAGAAATTATAAGTGAAATTTTCCTCTTCCACATCTAATTGTTTCTGTCAGCCTCCTTTTAAAGAATAACATCACAGCTAGAAAAGAAGCAAACACCCTAAGCGACTATTGAGACCAGTCTTTGCCAAAGGCCTCTTTTCAGTATCTATGTTCGATGGTGTGCATGACTTGTTTCTCAGCATTCCATAGGCAGTGTCAAGGAGTTCCAGGCCGAAACTTGTGGGTCCCCGGGACAATTGTACACAAATAACCAGACCATTGTTAATTTTTAAAAAGATTTATAAAGTTTATTTCAGTTTCTGTCAATATGAAAATACATTCTGTAACTAAAACATTACTCTAATAATGCAGCAAGAAAATGAAGAAACTGATTTAACTATCTTAACACTTTTAGAGCTTGTGTTAGATGGCACAAACCTTAATCAAGAGTCAGAGGCCAAAGCTCAAGTGTTCTCTGTTTTGCTAGCAATTGCAATTCAAGCAGGTCATGGTACAGGCCTTTAGTCCATCAAAATCCCAGCTGTTAGCCAAATTGCTCTATTTTAAATATAGCAATTGGTTTATTATTATTATTATTATTATTGGATTCTCGCCTGTATGTACAGAGAATGCTGCTAGTCTGTAATGGTTCCCAGTAAAAGACACAGAGACCAGGTATAATTAATAAAATATTATTTTACTGAATATAATCCTTATTTATTCATTCACAAACACACAAACAGTATTCAAGCATTCACACACATAAAATAGAACTAAGAAAGCAGAGGGGATTGATGGCTTATGGAGAGGTGATACTACCTGTCAGATGTGCAGAAGTCCATGAAGGATTGTGGCCTAAACCCAGAGGGTTCAGGGGTGGGCTGCCATTTTGGCTCATGGCAGAGACACACACTCTAAGGCCATGTGAGTTCTGGGATATACCCACTGTAAGACAATGCAGCCCAATGGGTGACCCTGGGGGCTGGTCTCAGGTGAGAACAAAAGATTTCCTGGACCAATGATGAGTCCCAGGGGTGTGTGATGTCAGTAGAGGCAGACCTTAGGTATGACCAATGGGCTTCCAGAGAGGCAGGGTCTGGATTTAACAATAGAATCCAGGTGTTGGGTGGCTAGTTGAATGGATTATCTGACTCACTAATGGTCCTGGCCTGGGGGCTGGACAGAGGAAGCTGGCTGGCAGATGATCTGGCCAGGTAGCTGATGGATCTTCCATTGTATGGTTTGGGTGGGGTAAGCACTTAATCCCTTCATGCAAACGACTGGCAGAGGAAAAGTCCTTTGTCTGCTGTATGGCCTTTAATCCATGTAGGTGACATGCAGCAGGTATGTAATGGAGTCCCTCAGAGTAAAAAGACAGCTTTTTCCTTTCTCTATGGGCTTCTACCTTGGCATCCATTTTACAGTCTAGACAGACCATGTGGCAACAGCAAACAGTCCATAGCAAAGCCCCATAATGGCATCGGGGCTAACATATCCCCCCCTTGCAGACGTGGCAGCGTTAGATGACATCGTCTGCACATACACACTTCGATGGAGACTTCCCGGTATCTTGAGGGACAGAGGCAAGAAAGACAAAGAAACACAAAAGGCTGGGTGAGGTGCTGAAGAGTGCCAGGTGGCTTCTAAAGACTTACCTCTGGAACTCATTGTTATTCCATGAGCATAATCTCTGCTGGGTGGAGGGGGAAGACTTGCTCTGAGGTCACCTTATGAAACCTGAATATGAAATCCCTTTTGCAGACCACTTGCAGCCCAACTCTGTGGTCAAGCTGAGAGTGCCTGGCTTTTGGGGACTTTGGTTCAGGTTAGAAAGTAGGGCACCCCTGTTTTGGGGCTACCCAAGAATAAAAGGCAGTGCCTCTGGTAACAATTCCCCCCTTGTAGCCGTCTTTAGGCGTGAGCCAAGATGGCTTCACTTCAAATGATGTTTTGCTGCCGTTGGAGTTCCATATGACCAGAAAAGAAAGGACAGCCGAACAAGGTTAGAGAGAGAATTTACAGGGGAAGGCTCGGTGAGGGAGTCAGGCATACCGGCTATAAAAATATATCTCTGGGAACCAAAAGGAATTTTTTTTTTAAAAAAAAATGTTTTAAAATAAGGAAGGGTGAGTGCCTCTGTGTATGTGTTTGCAGGGACCTTCTGCACATCTTCCAGAGAGACATGACTACTGTACATAATGCTACCTATAGCAAATCTAATGAAGGCTTCTAATTATTATAAAGCAACAAAAAGGAAATGCAAGACATCCTAAAATAATTCTAAAAACTTATAAGCTAAAAAGATATCTAACTCAAAGGTAATTGCTTACCAAAATTCCTAAAACAATTAGACAAATACAGAAAGCAAAAATTGGTGGGTTAAGCAAACTTAAAGCAGAAAGATAACTAAAAGCAATGCAAATGCTATGCTGGAAGAATTGAGAATGAATGTGTGTAAAAGCATGATTACAAAACATTTAGAACATGTGAGCAACAACATGAAAATGACATGGACCAATGAATAAATACAGTCAGTGATACAAATCAATTTGAGCTTCAGTTGAACATTACAGATAAATGTGGGTAAGGGACATTGATCCATTTTTAAAACCACCCCCCCAGGTACCCAAGTTGACAGAAGGCACAGGCAATCTGAGCCTTAGTAGGTTTCATGCTTTCAGGGACCAAAAAGCAATTCTTGGGTCCCAAAGTAATAACTGGGTGGGTGCCATGAGGTATTTGCAGCTGGTTGTGAGAGTTGCCTGCCCTTGAGGTGGCATCCAATGTCCATGAGATGGTTTGCAAGCAATTTGCAGGTCAACAGTGGCTGGAGGACCAGAGAAGGCAGCTGGTAAGTTGGCAGGTCCTTTGCTGAAACTGGAGCAAAGGCAAATTAGGAGGTGACTTGGGTGCGTAGCAAATAGGGAGCAATGGCTTTCGCAAGACCGAGGTCTTGTAGGCTGAACAGGAATCTTGGAAAGTCTTTGATGCATATGCATAGCAAGAGTATTCTCCAGGTACAATTGGAAATAGCTGAACGTTCAGTTTTTATTATGGTGACCAGAGCAGAGTTCCAGGTGAAGATGTGCACAGTTTGGAGGCGCCAAGAAGTTATAAAAAATGGCCAAACAAAAGAACGTTTCAAAAAAAAGGAAGTTAGATTGCCATGGCTGTTGTAGAAAAAGTTGGGGGCCCCCAGGGAAAACTGCCGGGTTATGGGGGTGGGTCATACCCCAAAAACAAAGCTAACAAAAAGCTGGAAAGCAATAATTATTAACACACATATAAAACAAACAATTCCTAAAATAACTTATAAGGTGTGCCTTTACTATCAGGCATAAGACTTCAATTGCAGGTTCAGATTTTCAGTTCCTGCAGATATGAAAGAACTTGAGAGACAGATTAACAGGTTTGCATGGATAGAAAGATGCTCTAGCCATGCAGGGATAAAACTTAAATAGGAGAATAAACTTAGAGCATCAGGTACTGATTGTGTACCTCAAAGAGGAAGCCCTTAAACAAAATAAAGATGAAAGAATCAAGTAGCTAAATTACAGACAGGATTGAAAATCCAAGAGAAGAGAAGAGGCAGTAGCCCTTGATAATTCTGCATGATTTAAGAAGTCGGCCAAAGATCACACCACAAGAGAAGAGGAAAGAAAGAAAGAAAAAGTTGTCTCTGGCACAGGCTTTGTGCCAGCAAATAGTTCTTCTGAGCATGTACAGAGTTTCTTTCCTTGCTAGTAGAAACTGGGCTGAAGGGGGCCTGGGCATATAGATTACTAGAACAAAATCAGAAGGGATGTGCTGCCAGACTTAAACCCTTTAAAATATTCTATGGTAGCTATATTATATACTGATACCAAGACTAAAGAAACGCTAGCCCTAAAGGTGGGGCTTTAAGAGAACAACTAATTCCAAAACCAAAAGAGTATTTATAAAACCTTAAAGAGATGAAATAGTTCTAGATCACACAAATTTACCAAAAAATTTTAAAAAGAGATTCCCTTCTATAAGAATGGGAAGATAAGACAAAGCTTAAAATCGAGATGCTGTAATAAATTAATGGAACAGAAACAAATCTATTTTAAAATCTATTTTTAAATGTACCATTTTGAAAGTAAGGGATCTCTAATCATGAGAAATTCCAAGGAAGAGGATGCAAATAAATGTATTTTTAACTTTCTAAAGAAAGATTTCCATTAAAATTAAAAGGGAACAATATTACCATGTAAAAACAATTACAAAACGGACCTTTAAAAAAACAAAAACTAAACTTTGGAATGGGGGGAAGGAAGATGACCTTCCTGTAATAGACAAGGAATTACAAATTCAAAAGGGAAGAAAAGATCAGTCTTCTCTATGCATTTTCATTCCCCATCTATGCCTTAAAAACCAAAGGAGAAAACATTTTTTTCTTTCTGTGCTCCCCCCTAGTTCCTTTACAGAGGGAGATTTCTCTTAACAAAAGAAGGAGGTGCAATTGTTACCCTCCAGAAGGGCCATTAATCTAGCTAGGAGCCTTCTTATCTTGTCCTCCTAGCTCTTTGATTATGCTAAATTTACAAAAGGGGTTAACTTCTTTTGCTCAACTTGTTTCTTTTCCCTCAAGGGCAGCTGAAAGGAGAGAGTCTGCCTGGGTTCTGCCAAGCAGTGCTACTTCAGTTTTCGCTGCACTGGAAGCTGGAGGCTCTACGTTTGTGTCCAAAATGAAGATTTTGCTGCTTCTTGCAGACTGCTGGGGCTCCAGAGTTTGAAAATGTGCCACTTAAAACTATTTGCCTCTCAGTTACTCCTGAGGTGGGGCTATTAAAAAAAAACTTAAACAGAAAGATTTTCCAAATAAAGTGGCATTCTTCTAAAACATATAAAAAGGGGCAGCCTTTAAAGGCTTGTTATTATAACACAAAATGGAGAAAACACATTAGACATATAGAAATTTCAGATAGAAGAGGTTGTGGGGAGAAAGGTTTCCTCTTTTCCAAATAGTTTCATGAGAGTTATAGCTGCTTAAGGCTATAATTCTGGGAAACTTCCAGGGCCTACCTGGAAATTGGTATCCCTATGGATCATTGGGAATTTACAGAAAGAATGAAGCTTAGGAGCTTCCATTTTCAAAATAAAAGTTACATTTCTTATTTTATGATTATCCTGCTGGGATCCCTGCCCATTTAGATTTGGGAAGGGGAAAGTAATGTCTCATTTACTTCTCAGGCTGCCAAAATTTTCTTGATTGGGCAAGTTTTAAATTTTCACTCTTTTGGCTGTTTTAAACATGACTGAAATGGATCCAATTCTCTCCCAAAGGCATTTGGGAAGAGAATGGGATTTCTAGAATTCTATCTTTTAAAAGGTAAAACCAGAGGTACAGAATTTTCTCAATTTCTCTCAATTATGCCAGTAATTATAGAAAGACTATTTCTGATGCTACATCTGTATTGGACTTCATCTCTCAAGCATTTAAGCATGTTTTGGGAATTTTGGTGACATAGCTGCACTGTCCACTGAATTCAAGTTCTTTCTGGGGCCTGAGTTCTGCAGCTAAGGTTCTTTACTTATATTAAAGTTACATATTTTTGGACCTGTTGGTCTTGCTAAGCGCTGAGCAAGGCTGCCAGGTCCAGGCAGGAGATTCCTGGAGATCTAGGCTTGGGTCGGAAGAAGGATGAAGACTCCAGTGGGGCAAAAGCCATAGTCTTCCCTCTCCTCCAAACACTCATTTTCTGCAGAGGAACTGGACTCTGCAGCCTGGAGATTTGCTATAACTCCGGGAGAGCTCCAGGTCTTGCCTGGAGGCTGGCACTACCAAAGGGAGATGCTATTCTCTGGGCAATAAGCTAAGGGGTGAGGTTTTTCCTTTCTTTCTCAGTTCTTTCCACAGGGAAGTCCTGTGTGCACTCCATTCCTTGCCCAGTTTGGAGTTGGAATGGGGGGAGGTTTTACTTTAGGCATTCACTGGACTCTGCAGCAAGAAAATGAAGAAACTGATTTAACTATCTTAACACTTTTAGAGCTTGTGTTAGATGGCACAAACCTTAATCAAGAGTCAGAGGCCAAAGCTCAAGTGTTCTCTGTTTTGCTAGCAATTGCAATTCAAGCAGGTCATAGTTCAGGCCTTTAGTCCATCAAAATCCCAGCTAGTCTCTCTTCTTCAGGGCCTTAGCTCAGTGGTAGTTTTTGGGCTTAGGAACATCAGGTGAGGATGACATCTGATCCAAACATGTTTTAAATAGTCTCCAAGCTTCCCCAATGGTTTTGACCCTTTCTACTTTTCCTTTCTGTTTCCTTCTCACATGCCCCTCATATCAGAGAAGTTACCCCTTTTAAAGTTAAAAGTGGTTGTGTTGGTCTTTTTGGGCAACTCCCTATTTATACAAATGTTAAACTCAATGACATTATGGTCACTGTTCCCAAGCGGTGCAACCACTTTTACATCTCTCACCAGGTCGTGGGCATTACTTAGGACCAAATCCAGGACCACCTCTCCCCTAGTAGGTTCTGTGACCATCTGTTCCATAGCATAGTCATTGAGAGTGTCTAGAAATTCAATCTCTTTTTCCCAACTTTAAGACATATTGACCCAATGAATGTGTGGGTAGTTAGGGTAGTTAAAATCACCTATTATGATCTTTCAGATGGTCTTAAAAAAACATGGAGGAAACTAAAAACAGAACAGAACAAAAAACAATAACAAAAACAGGAGAGCACCTACTGGCAAACCATACTGTCTGTAAGGGAGGAAAACCAGTGCAGTCAATAAGGTGAGCTGCATCAAAAACCTGGTATGGAAAAGCCTCAAAGGCTCCAGTGTACCATGCACGTGCATAGTTTATAACTAATGTTAATAGAAGACTGAATCTCACTTCAGTTCAGCCATATGTGTCCTGCTTTCTACACGTAAAAGCGGCAGAATGAAAGAAGCAAGATGGGAGAAATTCCCTCTTCCCATTCTACACTACCTTGCAACTTGAGAGAAGACTCTATAAGCACTGGATAAGCTGTCAGTTAAACCTACTTTTGAACTGAGATAGAGGCACTGGGTTATGGAAGACCACCAAGGAGGACTGCAGAGGAAGGCAATGGCAAACCACCTCTGCTCCTCACTTCCCTTGAAAGCTTCTTGCTGGGGTCACTATCATTTGCGACTTGGTGGCACTTATGTATGTAGAGATTCTGGTTATGGCTTCAACAGGGCAAAGCAAACATTCCCTTTTTTATGCTCTACGTAATGCTGGGCAAAGTTAAAGACTCTGTGGAGCCTTGAGGGAAAGAAGCTGTGCAATCTCTGAGCTTGTCTCTAGACCTCGAGATCTTTTCCCAATGTCCTGTTGAAGTGTGAAGAGTTACTCCTGTCACTACTGATTGAGTTTTGTTGAGGCGTATGTGCAAACTAGCTCATTGAGTAGGCTATGGATTTTGAAAGAGAAAAAAGAAACTGAGAGATTGTTCATCCTAACAAAGATACAGACCATGCCCTTTATAGTGCACATAGGTTTTTGGCATTGATATCATGCCATTAACCCATTGGATGACTGACTGGATACACTCTGATACATGTATCTCAGTGAACTATCATAATTTTGACTGGAACATTCTCGTTGAAACCTGTTTAATTTCAGGACTGGGTGGCGAGGGAATTCCAGGAACAAACTGAAAATGCTGGCGCTTCCAAACAGGGCATTTTTGCATGCTTTTCTTCTGGAAAATTACAGTGATTGCACCCTTTATAGTATGCATGGAAAGAGATAAGTTATTCTTCATGCATATAACAAAAGTTATTTAGATTGTTTGCAAAAGGGGAGTTCCTTTGTTCCCAAGTAATTTTCTCCTAGCTCAATGTTTTACTGAGTTCTGAGATTTTTGCACTTCCTGTTTCTTTCTTATCTTGTTGTCTTCTGTAGCCAATATTTCAGTCTTTTTGGCTACTGATCTGCCTGCTTAGCCTCCCCCCTCCCCCAGTATTTTCATTGTCTTCCTAGTATATGTAACACATCAATTTAGACATTTTACAGATTTGATTTAGTTTGATTCTAGTCATTATTAGAGCTATTCATTTTGATTATTTGATTTGTTTTCTGTTTTCATTAGTTATTCATGGAATAGCCAGCTCAAGCTAACAAAAAGAAACCTGGGAAAAGATGAACATTTCTGATTTGAAGATCAAACTATACGTATATAAATGGTAATGCCCAGTTCTGTATAATAACAGAACAGACTTGTAAGTGTAGAATCATAGGCCGAGTTCAGATTGGCAGTGTGCTCTGAGAGAGGTGCGTTTCAGCAACATTTCACAAGCAGATTAAAGGAGGCGTTCGCACAGGCACATCTGTCCAGCGTTCCCCAGCTGTGCTCAACCTGTCTTGTAATGCTTCATTCCCAAGTTTAAAAGATACCAGTTAAAAGTGGCATCAAACCCCGGAAAGCGTGTCTATCCCACATATATCCTGCACCAACACAGTGTGAATGTTAATATCCACTATTTTGATTGTGTGCTCATGCGCGTATGTGCTCATGCACATAAGCGCATATCTCTGAAACAGAAAGTCGCGCCTTATAGCCGCACCTTCGGGCCAACAGTATGAATGCTCCCTTATGCCTTCTCCCCGGTATGCTCCCAAATCAGTCGGCGCAGTGTGACCGAGAAAACCGAGAACAGTTTGTTCCGGGGCTTTTTTACCATGACTTGCTTCCACTCAAACTGCCAGTCTGAACTCGGCCATAGAGTTATAGAGTTGGAAGAGACCTCCAGGGTCATCTAGTCCAACCCCCCGCACAATGCAGGAAATCACAAATACGTCCCTCCACACACACCTAGTGACCCCTACTCCAAGTACAGAAGATGGCAAAAAACCTCCTGGATCCCTGGCTAAACTGGCCTGCAGAAAAATTGCTTCCTGACCCCAAAGTGGTGTGTAGATGACAAAAAGACGGGATTTAGATAGGTGGGTTTTTAAAAAGTATTTTTTAAAATTATTTTTTATTTTAAATGACAAACCTCTTAACAACAAGATGAATTCCACCATACATAAAATCAAATAGAACACAACAAATAATAACAGAACAAAAACTATGGTCATGTTTAGTCCTATGCTCTTTAATTTAAAATACAATACACTACTACAGGAGCTAGAGATACAGGAGATACACAATCATGCAAAAAGGAACCTATATTTGGAGGGGATTTTCCCACTTTTCTGACATTCTATTTCCTCCAGATAAGAAATAAGAGGCATCTACTTGTTCAAAAAGTGAAATTATTTAGCATCTGAATTTGTAGGGTTAACCATTAAAGAGGTCTTCTCTGTGACCACAAGATCCCAAGTTTTATGTTTATATAAGTACAACTTTTCCAATTTTAGACTTGTTTTTAAAAACTTTCTATTGGGCAAGATGTTATGTGGCAGTATAGCTACAGGGATTCTGAAATGATTTCTCTTTGCTTGATCCTTTTCGATCTCTATTTGATGGAGATTGCATTGGCAGTCCTGGTCAGGAATGTATGTTATAGATAAATCTGTTAGATTTTTGGACGCAGTTGCTCATGCCATTCCTTTTGACTTCTTGGTTGGAATAGGGTCAATAGTTTTGGTATTTTTTGGTGGAAAAGGACACTGGGAATAATCATTAGAGATGCCAAGTAATTTCCCTAGAGTAGGTTCTATAGGGGACCACGAAGACTGATGCTATCTCCTCATAGGTAAATATGTGTATTATATGTATACTTGTGACAAATATTGCAAAGCTCCATGAGTCTCCAATTCTCCTTCAGACAAAAGGAAATTAAACTGTCTGTTGCTGCTACTGCATTTCTTGGGGGAAAAGGGGAGCACATAAAATATAAATGATTAATAATTATGATAATATGTATATTAAAGGGTTTGGATTATAGTTTTTATGTAAAACAAAATGGGCATTGACGAGTGTAGACTATTATGCAGTCTGAGCCTTTGCAGAATACATAGATATCAATATCCATCATTTTCTAGGCTACAGTCGCTGAGAAGCTGGGTTTTGCCCGCTACATGGACGTTATGATGATGATTACACACATTGATTATACACCACCAGTATCTGATGAAAAGCTCATTGTGACAGACACCAAATTTAATGATGTTCCAGTTCGCCTGTATATCCCTAAAGGGCAGCCTGACTCTTTGAAAAGAGCAATGATTTACCTTCATGGGGGTGGATGGTGTTTAGGAGGAAAAGGTAAGCAAGGGTACTTAGTTTTACTGGTGTGGGTTGTCATGGAAGAATGCATCAAGTTATCGTACTGTCATAGGTCTTACACTGGAATATGATCTGTAATACAATATGGCATAAAACTGCCCCCATGTTTTTAGCAAAAATAAATAAATCAGGAGTCATAATGTGAACTTCTAGTCTGTTCAAATTATAGGAACCAGCAAAAGATATGAATGAGAGATGGACAAAATTGAATTTTCCATTGGGAAAATTCCAGTGCTGCTCGAATGGCAGGGACTGTTGACTCAGGGATTATCTTTGTTAATCTAATACTTTAGGCCCAGTTTAATCATGAGGATGGCAAGCAAGAACTCCTCACCAACACATTGTTGCCTGCACCCAGCATCTCCTCTAAACTTGTCCCCTTCTTGTGTTGCTACATGTTCAAAATTAGCATACCAGTGCAATGCCAGCCCATACTCTGGATGACAGGTGGACTATCACTACACATGCAGCAGCTAAAGGTCTCATCTTCAGGTGGGGTCTACAGTTGATCTCCAGTCTACAGAAATTAATTTCCTTGGAGGAAATAGAGCTTTCAGAGGGTAGACTGTATGGCACCAAATCCTGGCAGAGGTTCTTCCCTTCCCCCAAATTCATCCTCCCCAGGCACCCACCCTAAATTTCCAGGAATCTCCCAAACCTAAATTGACATTCTTTAGTATACAGCATTACATGGATAAGTTCTTCTTGCTTTCCAGTATCACATTCAAAGCAGGACTTCATTTCAGGACAGAATTAATTTGATAAAAAACACATGTTGCATGGCTAAACGTAAACAGTCTCTTAAACTAGACAATTTTAAAGCTAATTACAATCGATTGAACATTCAATTAAATATTTAGGTATATTTTTAATTAGAAGGGTGATATTTTATTACAATTTATGCATTCATTAAACAAATACAGGATGGTGTTTTAGCTTGAGCAGGATTAAATAAGAATCAGCGAAATAATAAATAAATCCCCCAGCTGGGGGCTGGGAGATTTACCAGGAGAAAAGTGAAGGCCCAGGTCACATTGCTGGTGTTGCACAGGACATGAAATCATGCTGTGACACCACTGTGACACTCTGGTATTTGGGCAAAAACTCTATGGTAAAAATAGCTTCTACCATAGTTTTTGCCCAAATACCAGAGTGTTGCCCAGATGTTGCTGAGGTGATGACATCCCTTTCTGTGCAACACCGGCAGTGTGGTCTGGGCCTTCCTCTTTATCCTGGTAAGTCCCCCCCACTGGCCAGACCAGAGGACCTGGCAATCCTATGTATAACAAATGTTTTGGCTGTTAGTGTATTCTGAAGTTTGTAGAATAAACGGTAACAAGTGAATATGTGAACATTGCTTCACTTACTATTAGCAGCCAAAACAATGTGTAGTAGGTACTGGAAGGGACATACAGCACTATCAAAAAGAAGTACGGTATATGTTGAAATATGGGAGATTATTAAAAAAAAAGATGAAACTAACAATATTTAGGAAACCTGGCATAAATGTCCACATTATGGGGTAATCCAGATTGGATACACTGTAATAATATATTTAGTTATCCCACAAGCATAATTCCTCTCAGTGTTTTAAAGCAGTAATATGGCATTGAGTGTAGTATAGCCTGGAAATCCTAAGATTGTCTGGCAGCCAGAAGTTCTAGCTTTTAGCATTATGCACCAGTAGGTGGCAAGCTGGACTAGTTTTTGAGACAAGAGATGTTTCAGAGGTGGTTTGCCATTGCCTGCCTCTGGTCAGGACCCTGGTATTCCTTGGAAATTACCCATCCAAATACTAGCCAAGGCCGACCCTGCTTAGCTTCCGAGATCAGATGATATTGGGCTAGCCTGGGCCATCCAGGTCAGGGGCCTTTTTTAAATTCCAAAAAAATTATGTACCTCCCACTGTAGTAGTTGTACTGTTAGTGTCTATTGATTGAGAAAGTACATCATGACAAAACGATCAAAATGGTAATGCTTAGTGTGAGTATGGATTCATGGACCGTGCAATAACTCTGTGGCCCCCTAGCGATCCCTAGGCTGGGAACCACTGATTTAAAGCATTGGACTGAATGATAAGTACAGTGAACAAAGCAGCGTTTGCAGAGCAGAATGTTTACACCTTCCCTTGTGCTGCATCTTATTGCGCTTCTGAAAAAGAAGCCCCTGGGAATCGTTGGATACTTGGGGGACAGTGTGGGGTTCAACACAGAGATCTGCAGTGGGAAGGAAGAACCGGTTAAAAAACCTTCCTTTTCAGGATGGCAGAACTGTGACTTGCAGGGCTGGACAAAGAATTAGGAGTCAACCAGTGTGCTCCCCCCTTTATTCTCTGCACATATTGATATTTTAATATCAATGTATGCTAGCTACTTTGTAAATTATTCTTTATGACAATAAAATCATTCAGATGACAAAATATCCCTTTCTGCTTAGAGAGATCATTTTCCCAAAGTGTTGTTAAGGTGTAGTTGATGCAAGGACATAGGGAGAGCACAGTGGAATATTGCATCAATGTTCTCGGTTATATTAGAAGTATAGCATCTTCTGTTACAGTCAATATATGAATGTTTTGCTGTAGTCTGTAAATTAAGCAGTCTGTGCAGAAATTGGATTACACTTAGGAAGCACAGAGCTGTATAAAATTGTGGAATATGTTCAAAAAGCCACAGCCGAGAGGAACAGCAAACTGTTTGTTTCTTTTAGAAGAGCAATAAAATGCACTCTGTCACTTATTTTGTTGTAGGCATGAAATCTTATGACTTTCTGTCGAGATGGACTTCAGAGAAGCTGAACGCTGTCGTCGTATCAGTAGAGTAAGGGAGGATGGTTCAAACTGAAATTCTTTTTTCTGTTCTGCATCTTTGTTTTTATGACTGTTATTAATAATGCTTGCTCACAAACTGGAAAATTAATGAGAAAGGCACAATCCAGGAAACAGAACAATGTGTTAAGGCCAACTGAATTCATTGTGTAAGAGCACCAAATTCTATTGCAACCAAATTCAATTTACTCACATATCTCCCCATATTTCTTTCCTGTCTCTTTCCTAGGCTTAAGGCAGATTTACAATGAAAATGATCCTACTACAATTCAACAATAGGTATTAGCCAGCACAAACAGAGCAGAGAGCAGAGATGCTTTGAATCACTAGGGAAAGGGAGGTGCATAACTGAGGAGACTGTCCCGTCTCAAACCTCTTCTGGATGATGCATAGTCTAACTGGAGTCAAATAGACTTCAGCCTCATAGGTAGAACTACTCCATTCCCACTAGTCACTTGGGATT
This sequence comes from Gekko gecko, assembly GCA_029375565.1. NCBI lineage: Eukaryota > Metazoa > Chordata > Lepidosauria > Squamata > Gekkonidae > Gekko > Gekko gecko. The sequence continues at coordinate 114,436,727 of JAPDNY010000008.1, forward strand.
ATTAACATGATCTGTAGTGCCATTTTATTTATTTCATTCCCAATTCAGTGCTAAACCTTGGTTTGTTGGGGCAACAACCAGCTGGTGCAAGCACAGCCATATTTCTCATGGCAAACATGCTGAGAGAGGCTTCATTTCATCTTCATTCTCCCATGTTTCAGCATTAGGATTCAAACGTTTCTGCCAGGTTCCAGGGAATACCTTCATGAACTCCATCCGGCCTTTTAGTTATGATAGCCTGGTTAAGGCCATTCCCTTCATCCATGGATACCTCTTGGTGTTTGCCAATTTTCTTTTTCTTTGGACCAAACTCACACTGGTTGAGTTCAGACTGGCAGTTTGAAGTGCGAGGGAGTTGTGGCAAAAAAGACCCGGAACAATGTGTTCTGTGTTTTCCCAGTCACACTGTGCAGACTGATGCGGGAGCATACCGGGGAGGATGCGCAAGGGAGCATTCACACTGTTGGCCCGCCCCTGGCAGAGGTGCGGCTGTAAGGCGCAGCTTTCTTTTTTGTAATCCAGAGACATGCACTCATGCGCATAAGTGCTCATGTGCATAAGCACACAATAAAAACCAGGGCTTTAGCGTTCATATTTTGTTGGTGCAGGATGGATGTGGGATACACACACTTTCCAGGGTTTGCTACCACTTTCACCAGGTATCTTTTAAACTCGGGAGGGAAGCATTACAAGATGGGTTGAGTACAGCTGGGGAACACCGGACAGATGTGCCTGTGTGAACAGCCCCTTTAATCCGTTTGTGAAACGTTGCTGAAACATGCCTATCTTGGGGCAAACTACCCATCTGAACTCAGCCACTGTCTCTGCTCTCCTAGTCAGGAGGCCTAACCAGTCACCATTCCCCTTTCAAATAGGCTGAAGCAGGCAAAAAAGGCAGCAACACCATATCCTGATCTGGTGTCATACTCTAAAAATTCCTGCATGGTCTTGCAAAGACTAGCACCTCATTGTCATTTAAGGTGGAAGGATGCTGCTAGGAGACAGAAAAAGCTTGTCCACACCTCCTAATGCCTCCCTTGGTTTTCTATGGCACATGAGATACCCAAAAGCCTCTGTACAAGTTACCTAGCAGTTTCCAACCAACAGAACATCATATTCCATTCCTGAAAAAGGGGAAGAGGTAAAACATTGGAGTGGAGAGCATATTGTTCCATTAAAAAACAAACAAATGCAAGATCCTGGCTCTAAAAGACTCATGATGCAATATAAAAAAAAATTCTTGTGTATTCTTCAGCTGCTCTGCCATCCCACCTTGTACTTGAAGAGACGGACAGGCATGCAAGTGAATAAAATTCTAACACTAATTGTAAACGCAGGCTGTGGTCACACACACTAAATAGTCCACTTTTAATCCACTTCCCAACTGGATTTTACTGTGTGAACTGGCAAAATCCAATTCAAAAGTGGATTGAAAGTGGATTATTTAGTGTGTTACCACAGTTACCCCCATTCTAAGCGCATTGGCACTGTTTAAGATTGCACTGCAACCTGGTTATCATTATTGCCTTCTCCTACTTGCTCTACTTCTTCCTCCTGCTGCCTGAGATGAGATGAGGCTGCACTGCTTCCATTCCGGAGCAGTGCATCAGAAATGGAAGTAGCGCAGTGAGAGTGTTGCTTGCTCTCCTCCCTCCCTGTGCAGCAGTAGCCAGCAGGGAAGAACAATGGGGTGGGCGTTACTGTTATTTTTTTCCAAGAGGATTGGCAAAGGTGAGTCAATGGGAAGTGGACTAAACTGATGGCTCTGCCCATGTTTAATTAGCTAGTACTCCTGCCAGTTTTGTTCACCTGTAAAGCTGAATGGAAGCCGCCCATGAGCCTTTTATGTCTGCCTTAATCCTAGGAGTTATAACATATCCTTGTTCCCTTGCTGTCATCAGGGGAATTGGCTTGCAATAATCTCCAAGGGGTAGCTGTGTTAGTCTGTTGCAGCCAAACTGAACAGAAGTCCGGTGACGCCTTAAAGACTTAACAATATTTATTCTAGCACAAGTTTTTTGTGAGTTAGACGTTACTTTATCATTAGGCACACTGGTTCCAGAGCCTTGGGTGCAATTGGGGGGTGTTGAATACAAATAGGTGGGAGGTAGAAGCATAAAGGAAGAAGAGTCCAGAACCTATCTAAAGCAGCCTTTTGACAGTAGGCCAAATAAGTTTGGGAACCTATGATTAGGCTGGAATAAACTGAGGTGGCGGTCACACATGTGAGATAAAATGGGTGGAAGTGAGGCTATTTGCTCTGGAGTAATGTGATCCACAGTTGTGCCATCACACAGTCCCTGGGAGCTGTAGGGGCAGCCCGCCACTGCGTGATCAGACACAAAATGCGGGTGAATCAGGTGGGGTTTTTTGTCGCATGTTTCCGGTGCACTTCAACAGGGGATCGATGATCCGCATTTCCACACTGAGTGCTCCCTATGCAGTGTGCAATGATGCGCATACTGAAACAGGGAAAAAAACAAGGGCATGGAGTCGGGATGCCCCGATGAGACCATCCCGACGCCATGAGAGCACACTGGCGCGATCACACAAGGGAAAGTCTGTTCCTGGCCCGTAGCAACGGCATGGAGTCAGGATGTCCTGATCAGATCATCCCAACACCATGGGAGTATGCTGGAGCAATCACACAGGGCAAAGTCCATTCCTGGCCCGTAGCAACCTATTTGCTACTGGACTTTTTGTAGGGATTGCATTATCTTGTGTTAAAAGTCAAGTTAATACCACTTCTCCATATGTTTGTATAGTATAGTAAAGTTATCAGTTATTTGACACAGATTATTAAACTGTGGTGAGTCTTAAAATGGTTTGTAGTTCAGCAAGGGAAAAGGGGCAGTTGAGGGGATGTCAAGTCACACCTGACTTATGGTGACCCCATGGAGTTTTCCAGGCAAGAGACTTTCAGAGGTGGTTTGCCATTGCCTACCTCCATGTCATGATCCTAGTCTTCCTTGGAGGCCTCCCATCCAAATACTGGCTTGGGCTGACCCTGCTTAGCTTCTGAGATCTGACAAGATTGGGCTGTCCTGGTCAGGGGTGCGTAACATAAGGAACTGTAATAAAATCCATTAAACAAATCAACTTAGCTGGTGGGGAAAAAACACACAGGTGTAAAATTTTCTGAGAGGTTTTGGTTTGCTTTGCATAAGCAGCAAGAGTGCTTGTGGCGGAACGGGCCTGCTCTAGCCTGCAGGCCCTGTTCCACCCGGACTGCCAAGGTTTTCCCAACACCTGGAGAGGTTTTTCTTTCTCTCTTGGGTAACCATCGCCACCACCTGACCTTTGTAAGGAACTGCTCACTGGGAGAGTCAAGACTCCCAACTTCCCTTCCAGGTTGTGTGGCCTTGCCTCTGTGTCTCCCACTGCCCAGCACCTGGTGACAATGGTGACTGGTTACTGCCTTGTGTGCTTAGGTCAGGCCAGATCAGAGAAGTTTTTTCTGGAGATTCTTCCTGGAGCCTTTCTAGTCTAAAGTCTTCCAAATCTCTGTCCCCTGCTTGGAGCAGGGGGAGAGCTTGACCCACCCATTATCTTTCCTGCTAGATCTATTAGCAGTTGTATGAAGGTGGGCTTAAGTAAGTCTGGAAAGCAACTGAACTGACTTCCTCCTTCCTGCCTGTTCTCTGCCCAGAGAGAAAAACCTCCTGGTAAAGGTTTTACTCAGATCAGACCTCTATCAAAAAATTCATTTCTTCACAGTACTTAATAGAAATGTCTTTTTAAAATTATTCCACAGTTACAGGCTGGCACCTAAGTATCATTTCCCAGTTCAGTTTGAAGATGTGTACGCAGTAGCCAAGTACTTCCTGCAAAAGAGTGTTCTTGACCAATACAACGTAGACTCAAGCAGAGTGTGTGTCTCAGGAGACAGTGCGGGAGGAAATCTAGCTGCGGCTGTGGCACAACAGGTGAGTGGTAGACATTTGAAAGCAGTAACAAAATGAAATGCCAGCATCCATGCAAAGTTAATCACATGGATCTTGGGATAACTCCCCTTGTGTTTATGTTCAAGAGGATGTGCCAGTTGGGTTGTCAGCTCTGGGCTGGGAAATACCTGGAGATTTTGTGGGTGGAGCCTGAGGAGGCCATGGTTTGGGGAGGGGAGGGACTTTATTGAGGTGTAATACCATCGAGTCTCTGTCACCTGGAGATGAATTGTAATCCCAGGAAATCTCCAGCCACCAACTGGAGGTTGGCAACTCTATAAGGATATGAAGTAATACTATAACATGAACCATATTAGAATCTAGATCAGTATGTAAAGGGATGGAGATGGGTAGGGGATAAACATTGCTCCTTGGAGAGGAGGGACCAAAGGGCTGGGGTTGCTCTGGAAGGCAAAAGAATCAGGTAGGAAGATCAGTTCACCCCCTTCAACATTGAGTTCTCCCACCCATGGTTTCTGAAGATTGGGGCTGGACCAGGCTTTGAGTTCAGAAACTTTTACTGGAGCAGCCTCTTTCCAAAGAAGGGATTGCCAGATGCCTGTAGCAGTAAAGATGGAACTAATTATTACCTTTATTACCAGAGCATGCTAATCTGCTTGCTAGCTAAAGAAGGGCATGGATGAGAGGCAACTGCTGGTGATGAAGAAATGCTGGAAGAGAGTGAGGGGGAAATGGAGGGGATTTCTGTGTGAGCAGGAAAGGAGCTGTGGGAATGCCATTAGTGTATTTTGGCCTAGAACATCCCCCCCCCATTTCAGTTGTATTAGTGACTAGTTACCTAGGGATGAGAGGGAGGCATACTGTACATGTCCAAAGAGAATCATTACTTTATCTCATGGCAGTGCTTGGACCAGGCACAAGTTAGACGTGGGGGTTACCATGAGCTTGTTATAAAATGCTTGCATATGGCAAAGAGGAAACTTGCCAGAACGTCTTTTATTTTGCTGAAGACTGTTTACTCACCCTGTGATGGCTTCTGTTTCCCTGCATTTTGTTCAGATCCCTGTGTCCCCCCCCCGCTCTGTCCTGTCTATGCTAGCTCCTCCCAACCTGCTTTCCATTTTATTCCACCTGTTTGATCTTTGTTGCCATCTAGTCATTCCTGCTGTTGGCCTCCCCCATACACTTACACTCTCCTTTTCCCTCCCTTTTCCCTAGCACTCCAAGTGCTCTTTCTCCAGTTCCCACTTCTCTCACTACTCCTGTTTCCCCTTCACCCCCTCACTGACAACTTTCCTTCCCAGATCCCGTCACAGTCTCCCCCTCACATCTCCTCCCTGCTTCGCTTTTCTGTTCTGTGCTCTAGCTCCTCCTCCACCTCCTCTTGAGGGTTGCAAACCATTTCTGGCTGCAATAGGAACCCCAAGCCTCACCCCTAAGCAATGCTCCCTCTAAGCTGTGTAGTCTTGTGTGCAAAAATTCTACTTTGTGAGCTACTGGCATTAAAGTTGTGAGCAAGTGACTTGGCTACTGCATAAGTAAGTTTGCTTTGGAGCCAGTCTTCTTGAGCTAAGACAAAAATGTGTGAGCTAGAGGCTAAAAAACTGTGAGCAAACTCACACTAACTCAGCTTAGAGGGAACACTGCCCACAAGTCTTCTTCTTTTCTTTCCTGTGCTTATGGGAGGGGGGGGGAGCCTTTTAAAGCTTTCAGATTTTTTTTTTTAAATCTAGGGATACCCCCTAGTTCATTAACACATTTTTAATATCAAACTATTAAAATTGTAAAATTATATTATTTTACAATCTTTGTAAAATTGATTTTATGGACAATGTAAAATAGTGTGAACACTGAATGTGATCAGCATTTTGTTTCTTTCTTTTTTAAAATAAAAGCAGTATGCAGTCTATAAACCTGGAATTTCTGATTTCATTATTTATTTTTATTGCAATATGTTAAAACATGCATTTGGGCTAGCTTTCACATCTGTGTCTTTATTCACTACATGTTCTATGATTTTACAGCTTCTTCATGACCCTGAAGTCAAAGTTAAACTCAAGATCCAAGCGTTAATTTACCCTGCCCTTCAGACCATTGATCTGGATCTGCCATCCTACAGAGATAATGAAAACATGCCAGTTTTGCCTAAGTCTTTAATGGTGAGATTCTGGAGTGAATATTTTACAACTGACACCTCTCTAAAGGAAGCAATGGAGACCAACCAACATGTTCCTGCAGAGATGAATGGTTTGTTTAAGTTTGTAAACTGGAGCAACTGGCTGCCTGAAGAATTTAAAAAGGGCCACATTTACACCACCCCATCATATGGAAGTTCCAAGGTTGGACAGAAATACCCAGGGTTCCTGGATCCCAGAGCAGCACCACTGTTGGTTGACGACACCAAATTGCAGGGGTTACCTCTCACATATGTGGTCACATGTCAACATGATGTCTTGCGAGATGATGGTATTATGTACGTCTCACGACTTAGGGAAGCAGGAGTTCCAGTGGTACACGAACATGTGGAGGATGCTGTTCATGGGGCTCTGTCATTTATTACGAGCCCGTTCTACTTATCTATGGGTCAGAGGATGGCAAATAATTACATTGAGTGGCTAAATGAGAACCTGTGAAGGAAACCATATCTACAGAAGGCCTTTGGTCCTGATTCATTTGATTTAGGTTTTATACTGTTTTCCAATGAAAAAAATGACCTTTTCTAGGAAGAATGTCGATATCACAATTGTTCGGAAATTATGGAATATCTTCCATCTTCTGTTTGGATGATTTAAAAAAAACCTCTTCAACAATGTGTAGTTCATTTTCTTTTTTCTAACCCCCCCCCTGAAATCAGAAGAATTATACTTTCTAGTTACTCCAGTGTAAAATTGATGATATATAGTGCTACAGGTCAGATTTTTCCCTTGGCGTGTGATTTAGCATGGCTGTACTATGTGCCATTTTGAATAGTGGCTTACAGGATGCTGTTCACTGTAACAGAAAGCAGCTTTATTTTGTCAAATAACCAGCAATGAAAGTGATCCTAGTATAGCACTTTTCAGACATTACGCTTTTGGTGCTCCTAACTTCTGTACTGGGAGAGAGAGCTTCTGTAATGGCTTTAGTCCATGCAATCTGAAACATAGATTTTTGAAGGTACATGTTCTTGTAGACCAATGCTGGAAAATATATACATTGTCCTATTCACAGAATACAGTGAACAAGTGGATCAAGAGGATCACACATAGTACACTCTCCTGGTACACAAGGTAGGAGCATGAAGATTATAATAACGGAAAAGGGCTTAAGTGTGTTCATCTTTTCAAGATGCCCTATCCATGGACTATGCTGCTGACCATTTTGCTGAAAGTCTTGTAGATCAAGGAGAGTCCATCCTTCAGTTCTTCCCTCTGATACTTTTTGTGATTCTTAAATATAGCAGCAGCAACAACAAAATACAATGCTTTTTGGCCTCTTAACAATGAACTGGGACCGATTCTGCAAAAACAAAATCTCCAATTTCCCCCAGTTGTTCTACTCAGTTTCCCACTATTTGCTGCATGGCTGCATTTTGACCCACATCTCCCCCCAATTTCCCCTGCAGTAAAACTAGGGGAAATGAGAGATCAAGGGCAAAACTACTTTTGCGGAATCGTTCTGGTTTTTTTTTTGCTTTTTGTGTGCGCGTGCATGTGTGCCCATGCCTGGAAGTCATAGCAAGCTCCTACTGGGACAATGGAAGAAGTTCAGAGAAGTAGCTTGATAGCCTGCCTCTGCCTCCCGGCCCTGGTATTCTTTGGAGGTCTCCCATCCAAATACTTGCCAGGGTCAGCCCTGTGTAGCTTCCAAGGTCTAATGAGATCAGACTTGCCTGGGCTATCCAGGTCAGGGCTTCAGTGATGGTATGAACAATGTTGTACCTCTTCAGATATTACAGTAATTATACTTGGGTGTACTGCAGAGTACGGACAGGAAAGCTGCAGTTTCCGTCAGGTTGTTTTTTGTTAATAAGATTTATTTGTGAATGTTAAGTAGGTTTATGTGCAGTCATCCTTTGATCAATGATACCTGCCAGTTCCATCATCTTTAGTGACGGCCATTCCAACTAAATGCAGGCTCTGTGAAAGTCCTTACATATACTATACTGCAAACAGTATTGCATACATAAGCACATCTGCAGCTCCAGCCCATACAGAGTATTCTGATGGTGTTGATGCCACTGGAATTTTAGAGCAGTAGTTTTCAAACTTCTAAAGATACTGTAGTTTTAGGGACCAACTTGCAGCTTTCCCCCATGCACAACATAAAGTGCAGGAATCTAATAGCAGAATGATACTGAACAAGTTTATCTTTTAGTTTTTCATGTTTTACAGTTAATAATAGGGAGCACAACTGAGCACCTGGCTGCATTTCAAGACTGTTTTGCAGCTCATTCGGAAACAAGCTCAGATTTGCCATAGAGCTCTCCCAGATCATGTTCTTTGAGCTCACCATGTTCCTTCTCCCTCCTGGGCTCATAACCCACTTGCCAGGAAGGCATGAGCCACTTTTTAAAAGGAAAAAAAAAGCTTGGGCTTCACCTCAGATCTGTGAAAACTGCAAAGACTCAGACATTAACAGTGCCATCCTATTAACAGTGCCATTGTAAGCACACTGATGTCTTTCTAAACCCATTGACATCATTTGACTTAAAAGGGTATGACTTTGCTCCAATGTTCCCTCTAAGCTGTGGAGTCTTGTGAGCAAAAATTCTACTTTGTGAACTACTGGCATTAAAGTTGTGAGCAAGTGATATGGCTACTGCATAAATTAGTTTGCTCTGGAGCTACCCTTCCTGGGCCAAGACAAAAATGTGTGAGCCGGAGGCTAAAGAACTGTGAGCTAGCTCACACGAACTCAGCTTAGAGGGAACACTGCTTAGGACAGAGAGCATTCCTAAACTAGTCAGAATTTTACACAAGTGTATTCAATGGGGCTTATTCTCAGGAAAGTGTTCTTAGAATGGCACTGTAAGGATTTATTGTTTATTTATTTACTTCATTTAGCCCCCCAGCTTTCTCCCCAATGGGAATCTGAAGCAGTTTACATCATTTTCCACTTTTTAATTTTATCCTCATAATAGTCCTATGAGGTAGGTTAGACGGAGATCATGTGACTGGCCCAAGGTTACCAGCAAGTTTTCGTGGCAGAGTGGGTTCAGACTTGGATCTCCCAGATCCTAGGCTGACACCCTAACCAGTACATTAGACTACGCTGAAAGGATGAAACTATTTACTGTTCCTGATGAGGAGGCTTCGGAGTTCTAGCCCCACTGTGTGGTCCTTCAGTCCCATATGTTCCAGTAGCTATGATGGCAAAATGTAAAATGAGACTACATCATAAAGACTCAAAGCAGAAGATTCCCCCCCCCCATCCTTAGAAAGCACAGGTTGCGATCACACATGTGAGATAATGCGGGGCGGGGGGAGCAAGGTTATTTGCTCTGTAGGAATTTGACCCACATTTGCGCGATCACACAGTCCCTGAGAGCTGCGGGGGCAGCCGTGATCAGACACAACCGCAGGTGAATCAGGGTGGTTTTTTTGCCGTGTGTTTCCAGTGCGCTTCAATGAGGGATCGATGATTTGCATCTCCGCACTGAGTGCTCCCCATGCAGTGTGCGATGATGTGCATACTGAAATGGGGGGGAAAAGCAATGGCATGGAGTCAGGATGGCCTGATCAGACCATCCCAATGCCATGGGAGTATGCTGGAGCGATCACACAGGGGAAAGTCCGTTCCTGGCCCGTAGCAACCTGTTTGCTACTGGACTTTCCCCAGTGTCTTTTTACCCTGCTTCTGAAGTGGAGCAAAATGGGTTGCCGACGGGTGCAGGACACTTGGCACATGTTGCGTCTGATTGTGCCCTTAAAATCCGCTCGGCATTCGCACCTATGGCGCAGCTAATTTTGGTGTGATCGCAGCCATAGTTTGCTATTGCTTCTAGGTTTTTAATAATGGCCCAGAATACTTAGCAAACTACAATTTCCATTGATCTGAGCCTGGAAATTTCCTAATAATGACAAAAGGAGGGAAAAGTAGCAGCTCAGAATGACCAGATGTATTTGTGAGCTGAGCTGAAATTCAAGGAGATTTTGGCTTGTTTGGGTTGTTAAAAACTTACTACTTTAGAACTTGGGGAGATACATCTTAAAATCTGTATGGTGAATCTTGTCAACATCCAGAATGCAGCTGCTGCATGAATTGGGGATGTGAACACAGCAGGATGTTTTAAAACTGCTTCATCCCCATGTCCCCAGCTATACTGTGTGGGGGGGAGTACTATGGGCATCTAAACGAGTCCTCAGATACATTACTGAAATTAGAGGCAAGCATTTGGACAAGTGGCTGAGAAGTTTTGTTTAGTGCTGAAATAAATCGATGGTTCTCAATGAACTTTTTGGATAGGCTTTGCTACACTTTTCTGTCATGAATAGTGTATTATAAACACCGAAACAACCAAAAGAGTAAGAGTCACAGGCTAATTCTGAAAGTGGAACAGATCTAGCCATTCTGCTCAGTAGTTTGATGCCTTTCTCCAGCCTAAAGAGGCCTCATACTTTGTTGGACAGAGTGTTTGGATTCCCCCCCACCCCACCCCCGGTGCTTCTGTACTTTCTTTGGTACTCCTATGGTTTGTGGTGCACACTTCAGGAAAATTAAAAAACAAAATGTGTTTTAATTCTAATTACTTGTTTGTATTTATATCTTGTGATGACTTCCACCTTGAACAATAAAAGTGAACTGGCTAATTGAGGTATGAAATGGACTTAGCCACCATTCAAGTTAGTTATATAATGTTAGCTAAGGGAATTATTCTAATGTTCTAAGAAAGCATTGTGGAAGGGGGCATAGCAGAGTAGCAGAGGACATACCAGATTAGACCATTGCCTCTCTCAAACTATGTAGATAGTATGGAGTTTCAGTGGGCTAGTGGTCTAATTTGGTACCGTATAAACCATATGTTCAGATGGATCCAATTCGTGATCGCGGCTTGTAACATTAGCCTTGTTTGAGAAATTTATGCTAAAAATGTTGTTATGAAAAATATTATCAAAACTGAAGGTACTTCATAAACCTTTATGGGAGGGGTCCCCAGTGTTTTTGAGCCTGTGAGAACCTTTGGAATTCTGACACAGAATGGCTGACACAAAATGACTGCTAGGAGAGGTGAAGCCAGCCACAAAACAGTTGTCTACCTTCATTCGTATAGTGAAGATGCTTATGCTGCGGTGGCAGCTGCTGCCAAAGCAATCTTTTTACAAATCTGCATAAGCCAGCCAGAATTCCCGTGGCCAACCAGAAGTCTTCCTGAGCAAAAGCTTTACCTGGCCCGGGCCACTTTGTTAAAAGCACTTGGTGGGTGCCAGAAAAGGGGTCAGCAAGCACCATGGTGCCTGTGGGAACCATGTTGAAGACACTTGCTTTTATGGTCTGGAGGAGGAAATGGGATAACAGGTACACTGGAAATTTAAAATGGGAGAATGTGCCTCCTAAAGAGTGCATAAAGTGGGTTGAAAGGTGTCATCTGTTAGAAAGGATTTTGTTCTGTGTTGATCTATGATTATCAAGCTTAAATAAAGTTTAATTGTTTTAAAAGTGATGTGTGCGGTTGCTGAAGTTACTGCTGACATTGCTGTTGCTTAAGAGAGGAATTATGAAAGTAACCCCCCAACCAATTTATCAAAATCCTTTTCGTAATTCTGTTGGGCGGACTGCTTATCTACGCAGTCAGCTGACCAACTTGTTTGAGGTCTTTTTGCCAATTTATACAGAGAAAGCGAACTTTGTGCCAGAGAAGCCTTTTTTCCCCAAAAGGAGAACACTTGACAAGGTTTCTTAATTTGAATCAAGATTCTCTTTACTGAGTATTCTTATTATTTACAGGCATACAAAACTGATTCACACACACATACATTCAAGTTCCTTTAGTTACAGTAGAAATGGAAAACAATATTTGGGGTTTTAAACTAAAGGTATGTTTAGGAGGGGGGAAAGCATATATACTTATCTGTTCCAGTAGATTCGACCTTTCACAGTTCAGGAACAAGGATTGTTTCTAACTAGGAAACTCACACTTTACAATGTTGGAGCCTGCCAACAATTGTAAAGGGTCTCTTGGTCCGGATTCCAAGAGAGCACATGAAAGTTACCTTAAGTTACAAAGGTTGCTTTTCTTGCAGGAGGCTGCAGGAGTGCGCGCGCTGGAGCTGGGGCTGCTGCCTGCAAAAAGGTTGCACCCCGTTTTATCAGCTAGTCTGGGGGCTGGCTTGGGGTGTCTCTGGGTCCATCCCATCCCTATAACATTGGCTAAAGGATGTGGGGGTTCCCTCCTACTAAGGTGGGGCAATACTGAAAATCTACACCTTTCTACAAGGGAGGTTTGGTCAAGGTGCTAAGATGGGTTGGCATGGAAACCTTTAGGTATGCAGATGGATCTGGCCATTCTCAGGTGGGAACTTCACACGTGTATGCGTTCAGCATCCTGTGGGCTATGTGAGGGGTAGAAATTCTTCAATGGTGGGAAGGCTGTTGTTTCTACATTCTGCTGAAGGACCGTAATGGAGATGCTAATGGAGAGGCTTCTTGTTCCCAAGGCCTCATGGGTAGATATGCGCAAGGCCTGTCTGTGACCTCATTTGCATGGAAGTGCAGGCTGTGTGGTACCTCCTCTACACAGAGAGTCACACTAACTCAAGCATACATTCTCCCAAAGCAAAGACACTTGCTGGCACCATTCCTGGTGTGCATGCAGGTCAGAAAATAACAAATAAAAGCATTTTCAAAGTTCATCTCCTAACAATTCCTACAAGGTGAATAAATTAAATATGATTATTTTTATCAGAAACAACCTACATTCTGCAAAGCAGCCATGATGACCTTGAAACCTGTACAGCAGAGTTCTCTACCAGTGACCAAAATGCAAATACATAAAATCAGATGTGATTGACCAAGGGTAGTAAGAGAAACTTCAGATTCTGTTCACCATCAATTAGGTAAAGGTAAAGGTTTTCCTTGCTCGAAAGCCAGACGAATCCGACTCTAGGGTTGCAGTGCTCATCTCCGTTTCCAAGCCGAAGAGCCAGCACTGTCGAAAGACATTTCCGTGGTCATGTGGCCAGCATGACTAAATGCCAAGGCGCACGGAATTAGTATTAAGCATAATCTCAGCAAGCATATTGCAAATAATAAGATACTTCACTTTTTGACTACAGGTGCCGTCAGCTTCAGCTCCTGCCCATATGTATTAAATATTAATTTTATTAACTATTTTAGATTTCTTGCATTACTACTTCTCATTCTGAAGTGCTATATTTAGCACTTTCCCAAAGATGAGTAATTTTTTTCATTTCAGTCAATCATGACTGTGACTTTTCCACATCTCTGTTGAATTATGCTTTTTATCAGGGCTGTGTGGAATATTCTTTAGTGCTGAATTATTTAAAACCAAAAATAGCAGTTAAAAAGATACCTGTCCATCACAGATAGAATTACAAGGTGATTTGCTGACCATTGATCCCACTGCTGAGAGGGAAAGAAAGGACACAGATTTTGTTTGTTTAGTTGCACAATAGTTTGGCTGAGCGTGGAAAATCAACAAGTATCTGATTCGGCCACGGATAACATGAACTTATGCAAGTTATTCCTGTTCTAGCTTTTGTAGACATCTGATCTTTTCAGACAGCCAGATGGGGTGTGTTCGGCATGATGTTACAGAGCGGTGTGTTATTTTTTGCCATCTAGTGGACAATGGCATGCTAGCAGGCGGCATACTTTTAGGATACTATTACTGGGTTAAATGTAAAAAATATATCATTTGCCTTGGAAGCACAGAAGCTTTATGCAGTATCCCAGATTCTCCGTGTTTCCCAGTTAAGGGGAAAACTGCTATTCAAACAAATTACAGAGATGATCTGATTCCAATGGTAACAAGAGAAAGAAAACTTACAAAAACAGAAGCACATCTTACATGTCATATTCATGTAGATACATTAAACTTATTTTGAACAGATTAACTTCAAAAATGTTAATTTACTACAGCTCCAAGCCCGGGTAAGAGAGAGAAGAAGAGAGGTCCTATATAAGATGAAACAGAAGGCAAACAATGGCCAAAGAAGCTCAACATCTAATCCATCAGAGGATGGGACCAACTACCAAGTGTACGGGAGTGAGAGAGAATTCTCTTAACCCTTTCCCTCCCAGATCATCTTGCATGCAGAGTTACAATATCCAACACTATAGCATTTAGTACCATGAAAGCCCTTTCTGTTGACTGCAGAGCCTGTGATTGGACACAAGACAATCAAGGCAGTGGTGCCTAAAGGATGTATGGCCAAACCACTTAGAGTTTTAAAGGTCAACTTTAGTACATTTATACGTCAAGAAACATTTTATCAAGGGCTTCCGGCCGGAGTTAAAATGACGAATTGACACACTTTGCGATTTGAGCAGAGTGGACAGCAGTATCTGGTGACAGTTTGGGCTTTACCTGGCCCAACGCAGCACTCCCCAGGCGGGGGAGTGGCAAGCACGCAGCCAAGCCTGAGAGGGGGTTGAGATCGGTGTGGATAAGCCTCGAAGGAGGCTTGTTTACACCTTGATCTCCCTCCGCGAAGAGGGCAGTTGCAAATCAGCACTACAGATACCAGCTGGGCTGAGAATTCAGCATAAATCCGTCATCTACCGGCCTCTTTAACATCAAGCTTAACATCGGTTACAGAAGAAGCACTGCGAAACCCCGAGATTACAAGCAAGGTAACAAATGAACAATTGCTTACCGGTTTAAAGAAGAAGGCAAAATCTAAACGTTCGGATAAGTGTAAAAAGGTTCAATGAACTAATCCGCTTGATTTAAAAGTAAAAAGAAAGCTTTCCTTTAGAGAAAACGGCTGAAAAGTAACTTTGTTTTGCATTCCTGTGGTCAGCTAAGACTAAACTTTGCGTAGCAGAAACGAAACTGACTGTGATTCTATGATACAGGAAGTAGGCTAGAGTGGATGTTTTCGATGTTGCTGTGCCGGAAGTAGACGGACGTTTTAGAGTGTGGCACCGGAAGTTGGATTACAGTGACGGACAGATAAACAGGAAGTTCTGAAGGAGCCTACTCTAGCCAGAAAATCATAGAGAAATTGCGCCCGCCATTTTGAGGAGGACTAAATTTAAAAAAGTTATTTTTAAGCTGAAAAAGCACTGGAAGAAGATATAAAGGTGGCGATTTGGCTTGAGGATTGCTAATATAAACATCGATTAGCCCTGAACTCGCTTTGGTATAAAAAGAGTCTTCTTCAAACACTACGCCAAACTGTTCAAAAAGAAAGGAATTGACCAACAGAAAATTAAGAAATATTTGGAGACTATTGAAGTTCCAGAGCTGGGAAAACAAATTAAAGAGTTATTAAATGGTTTAGTAACAAAGGAAGAGGTGACAATGGCAATAGAAGACGCAAAGTTGGGCAAAGCTCCAGGTCCAGATGGCTTTACAGCAAAGTTTTATAAGAAATTTAAGGAGGAGCTAACCCCTATTTTAGTACTTCTGTCGAACGAGATAAGAAAGACTAAACGGATCCCAGATTCATGGAAAGAAGCAAATATTTCATTGATACCCAAAGAAGGTTTGGATTTAACTGAAGTAAAGAATTATAGACCAATATCGCTATTAAATAATGATTACAAATTATTTGCGAAAATTATTTCGGAAAGACTGAAAAAATATTTGAAAGATACTATAGCGGAAGAACAAGCTGGTTTTTTACCAAATAGACAGATTAGAGACAATTTAAGAGTGGTGATTGATGCAATCGAATACTATGACAAACATCCAGAAAAAGAAGTTGGATTCCTCTTTTTAGATGCGGAAAAAGCTTTTGACAATTTAAATTGGGAGTTTATGCTGCAAGTTATTGAAAAAATGGGTATAGGACAGTCTTTTCTAAACATGATTGTGGCAATTTACTCAGAACAGAGAGCAGCTTTGAATATAAATAAAGAAAGAACAGATTTCTTCCAAGTTCAAAAGGGAACACGCCAAGGCTGCCCGTTATCCCCGTTGTTGTTTATTTGGATATTGGAAATATTATTGACAGCGATAAGAAAAGATAACAGCATTGAAGGACTCACAGTGAAAGGTTTTGCATATAAATACAGGGCATTTGCAGACGATGTAATGTTTATGATTCAAGATCCAATCGACAAAATACCACAATTGATGGAAAAAATTGAAGAATTTGGATCAGTTGCGGGATTCTACGTTAATAAAAGTAAAACCAAAGTGATGTGCAAAAATATGACGAAACAAAGACAAACAGAACTTCAAGAGAAAATTCAATGTGAAGTAGTTACAAAGACTAAATATTTAGGAATTGAATTGACCATGAAAAACATTGATTTGTTCAAAAATAACTATGAAAAGGTTTGGCACAGGATTCAACAAGACATGAAGAAATGGGATACCTTGAATCTATCGTTATTGGGAAGAATTGCAACTGTAAAAATGAATGTTTTGCCGCGTTTGATGTTTTTATTTCAAGCTATTCCAATATTAAAACAAAGGAAAATACTGGATACGTGGCAGAAAGAACTATCGAAATTTGTATGGGTAGGAAGAAAGCCAAGGATTAAAATGAAAATTTTATGTGATGCAAAGGAAAGAGGAGGTCCACAACTACCAAATTTAAGACTGTATTATGATGCCGTCTGTTTAACATGGTTGGAACAGTGGATTAATTTAGAAAATAAAAAGTTATTGGCTCTAGAAGGGCATGATAACAAGTTTGGATGGCATGCATATTTATGGTATGGAAAAGTAAAAATAGATAAATTTTTCAAACACCACTTCATAAGACGATCACTGTTCGAGACTTGGATGAGATATAGAAAATTCTTCTCAGAAGAAAGACCACTTTGGATAGTACCAGCAGAAGTGATTAATCCATATTCAAGAAATCAAGGGTTAGATTGGCTACCTTATAAAAGTCTTTTAAAATTAGAAGGGAAAAACTTTGTGTTAAAAGACAAATTTGATGTGGAATTTGAATATGATTGGTTGAAGTATAGACAGATTTATGACTTATTTAAGACCGATAAAAGAGAATATGGTTTTAGAGAAAATAACACTGAAATTGAAACTGTATGGCTTGAGAAAGGTAAAAAAATGATTTCTAAACTGTACAAGGTTTTATTGAAATGGTATACTGAGGACGAAATTGTAAAAGAGCAAATGATAAAATGGGCGGTAAATATTAATAATGAGATATTAATGACATCTTGGGAATATTTGTGGAAAAAGTCAATGAAAATTTCAACTTGTGTAAATGTTAAAGAGAATTGTTATAAAATGATGTACAGATGGTATATGATGCCTAAAAAAATTGCTATTATAAATGAAAGTATGTCTAACAAATGTTGGAAATGTAAGAAACATGAAGGGTCTTTTTACCATATGTGGTGGACATGTGATAAAGCAGTAAAGTATTGGACTGAGATCCACAATGAGATACAAAAAATTTTGAAATGTACTTTTAAGAAAGACCTACAGATGTTATTGTTAGGTCTTAAAATGGAAGAAATAAATGTAGCCAAGAGAACACTACTATGGTACTTGATTACAGCAGCTAGACTGACTTTTGCTCAATGTTGGAAACAAGATAAAGTACCTGAAACATGGGAATGGATTAAAAAGACGTTGTTTATGGCAGAAATGGACAAATTAACAAGAAAATTAAACAATGAAGAAGACGAAACCTTTTTCGGAGACTGGAAAGACTTTCAAGAATACTTGAAGAATTGGGATGTAAAACGTGGTTTGATTTGTTTTGACAGCTATTGAGGAGAAGTGGAAAGAGACTCAGATCTTTGAATTGTTACCATTAGTAAAAGAAATATGTTTAGTAGTAAATGTAATTATATAAGAGAAATAGCAAGGGGTTGGAGCAGTGCGGGAAGCCTTGTTTGGGGGGGAGAGGGAGAAAGAAAAATGGATATGTATTGGTTTGTTTAAATTGTATGAACATGTGATATATCCAATAATAAATTGTTTAAAAAGAAAGAAAGAAACATTTTATCAAGAAACAAAATCACAGGATTCTACAGTAATTGAAATCATGTTTATCAAGAAACAAAATCACAGGATTGTACAGTAATTGAAATCATGAAATCATTTTATCAAGAAACAAAATCACAGGATTCTACAGTAATTGAAATCATGTACAAAGGCTCTCATGTGAAAAGTGCTTCTAAATGTTATGGCTGGGTTTAGAGCTCACCACAGAAATGCCTTTCTGTTTTTGGTCCAAGCATCTCTAAGTTTAAAATAAATTATGAATAAATATTCCAGTCTTCAGTGCGCAGAAGAAAAAAACAAAAAAATGTGACACTTGCTGTATAAAACAGTAAATCCTCTTATATCTTATGACTATGGAACTGCCAAATACCCTTCAGGATATATAAAACAGTCATTGGGCAAATGCCTAAATAGCATGATGAAGAATCACTATAAAAGAGATAAAGAGTACTAAAGCAGGCATCTGTGACAGGAAGCTGCAAAGCCAAAACTATTTGCAAGCTTCAGATGCACAAACGGTTTGCACATGCCCCCTACACAAGTTTTCCTTTGGATTCGGGACTGAAGATTTTCCTTTTTAGGAGCACAAACTGCATGTTTGTACTTGCAGATATGTGTCCCAATATAGCAACAGCTTTTTGAAGTTACTGTATATCCTCAGAGATTTGTTTACTTAGTGTAGTGTACTATTAGGAAGCTGGATATGAAGTCCTCAGTTTGAATTCCCATTTTCTGTGAAAATTACCAGATGACTGTGGGCCACTCATTCTCTCTTAGCCTAAGCTACCTCACAGGTTGCTGTGAATATAAAATGGAAGAGGGAAGATTCGTATATGTTGCCTTAAGCTTCCTGGAAGAAAAGGCATGATAAAAATGCATTAAATAATAAATATTAGATCCAACTGAACGAAGTTTGAGTCCGGTGGCTCCTTCAAGAGACCAACAAAGTTTATTCTGGGTATAAGCTTATACCCAGAAGAAAACTTTGTTGGTCTTAAAGGTGCCACTGGACTCAAACTTTGTTATGCTGCTTCAGACTAACATAACTACCCACCTGACTCTATTAAGTCAACTGTTATACTATGGAAAGATACACAATCGTCTATTATAGATAAAACACCTTTATACAGAATCAAAGGTCAGCCCAATACTCCCAAAGTCAAGCTGTGAATCTCTTTTGGGGAGGGGTGTATTTGTGTGTATGTGTGTCCATGCATGCCTGGAAGTCATGACTGACTTCTGGTGACCCCTAGTGGGGCTTAGCTATTCAGAGAGGTGGCTTGCTATTGCCTGCCTCTGAGTCCCAGCCCTGATATTCCTTGGAGGTCTCCCATCCAATGCTTCCTCTGTGGAGTCTTGTGAGCAAAAATTCTACTTTGGGAGCTACTGGCATTAAAGTTGTGAGTGAGCAATTTGGCTACTGCATAAATTAGTTTGCTCTGGAGCCATCCTTCCTGAGCTAAGACAAAAGTGGGTGAGCCGGAGGCTAAAAAACTGTGAGCTAGTTCACACTAACTCAGCTTAGAGGGAACACTGTTCCCATCCAAATACTTGCCAGGGTGAGCCCTGCTTAGTTCCCAAGATCACATGAGATCGGGATTTCCCGGGTTATCCAGGTCAGGACACAAGTTGTGAATCTCTTGGGTCTCTGTGGCCCTACTCATAACTCTGGGAACAACTCTAGGAAGAGTCCAGAAATTCTCTTCTTGTAGGGCCAAGTAGAAAATGGCGCACCAGAGTTGCTATGCATGTGGGATATATAGGTCTCTCTTCTTTAGGACATCTACTGACTAAGGTTTCCTCTCAGCAACTGAAGTTTCAGAAGAGTTTGGAGGGAGGGGGGAGAAGGACATGCACTAGAATGTGTCAACTCTTCTACAGGGCAGTTTCTCAAACTCTCACACAGCTCACCTGTGCTTCAAGACAACTATACTCTTACCTAGTTTGGAAAGCACCAGCTCTTCTGACACTGCCTCATCTCTCTCAGAAAAATCTGTTATCTGCCTCACAGGCCTCCTTTCCACATCCCTTCCCAAAATGGAACCGGTAAAAGTCTTACTTCCCTGTTGCTATGCAAGCACCTCATACAGCCTCTCCATATATCTCTTATCCTCTCTCTAGAAGGCAGCATCCCGAAAGCCGGCATTTCTTAAAGGCTGCACCTAAGGCTGCCAACCTCCAGCAGATCTCCAGGTGACAGAGATCAGGCCACCTGGAAAAAATGACAACTTTGGAAGTTGGACTCTACAGTATTATGGCCCAAACCCCATCTCCCTCAGGCTCCACCCTCAAAATCTCCAAGCATTTCCCAATTCACAGCTGGCAACCCTAAGTTCCTGTATGGTCAACCACCTCAGGCCCAGGCTTTAATACAACTTTCATTTCTTATCTTTTACGGTTCATCCCATATACTCCCTTTCATAAATCATACACTCTTACTTCCATGTAATTATTTTGCCTCTGATGTTTCCTTAACATGAAAAGAATAGTCTGCTTGTGTTACAGCATGAGCCTTGTTAGGGTGATGCCATAAGAGGATCCCCAATATCCTTTTTCATCTTGGCCTGTTCTACACTTGAGCATCAGGAATTTTGCATATTTTAGGGTGTTGGATTTTGATAACAGATTTATATCTAGAGTAGGGTTGCCACCTCCTAGTGTGGCTTGGAGATCTCCCCGAATCACAAGCATCTCCAGGCTGCTTTGTGTGGCAGACTGTATGGCATTAGACCCCCACCCCGAGCTTCCTCCCCTACTTAGCCCTGTCCTCTACCCCCCAAATCTCCAGGAATTTTCCAGTCCAAAACTGACAGCTCTAATCTAAAGCCATTCTAACTATAGGCAACAAAGACAGTAATATTAAATTAAGAGAAAACAAAAGTCAGGTTTTGCTTTTAAATTTTTTAATCAGTTTCATACAGTCTACACATTCATGTTGCTTGTTCTTTAGCAAACTGGTCTCAAAATAGAATTGGAAGGTTATTTTTTTTCTGCCTTATTGAGAAATTGGAGAGTGTCTGATAACTTTACAGAGAACAAAGGAAAGGAGGGATCTGAAAATAATAAAAAGGAATTTATGCCACAAGGGCTTGTCAGGGGTGGGGGGCTCTGTGGGAACTTGGCTTTCTTGGGATATTCCAGGCCCCTTCCCTGAACTTTCAGCTTTCATATTTTTTGAAAAATAAGCCTGTAGCATTTTACTTGTGGAGATATAAGGATAAACAGTCAGGGAGTTGGGAAATAAGCCTCTGGACCACATCACTGTAGAACTGGATTAGACATATGGCTTGGATCAGCAACATACGAAAGCTCCTTCCCAGCACCAAAGAAATCTAATGTGCACTTTTTCAGACTCTTGCACTACAGTGGTCTTAAAATATTCATAGAAAGTGTGTGAAAAACAAGTTAAACAATAAAACTTCTTTTGAAAAATATCTAATCCTATAGTTGAAATATCTAGATGAAAGATATTGTTTCATCAACAGAAGTGACCTTGTTTCCACCGGGAATTGTACCAAAATAACTTAAAAATGCCTTTGTTGTATATTTCACAGGAAATCAGCTCATTTCATGCAGAAGACATGGTGGAGACTGTCTGCGGCATTGCCATAGGGCTCAGAAGCATAGAGTAAATACTATGATAAAAGCAGCATCTCTACACCAAGAATGCACACCATGAAAGTGACTAGTTTACAGCTGCTTAGATAAGAATGCTGGTATTATCATCATCATCATTATTATTATTGTTATTATTATTATTACTGCTACTACATTATTAGACTATCATGTTCTCTCATACAACTTATGAAATTTATATACATGCAATCAACATGTAATGCTGAAAATGGCTCCATCTGTCCAGTGCTGCAATCTCTGTATCCACAGATGGAGTTTTATTGGGGCCATGAATAGACAGATTTCCCTACAAACCTGAGAATAGCCCCAAGTTTGTAGAAAAATCTGCAATCCTAAAAAAGGGGGGTTGACCCATAAAATGATAGAAGCAGCACCTGTAGCTTTAAGAAACAAATGCCCTCAGTGGCTTTTGCTAGGCAAGCACAACAGTGTTGCCAGACTTGAAGCCTTGGTTTCTGGCAGAAAAAAAACAAGGAAAGAGGGCAGGCCTTTTCCAGGGCTGCTTTGTTGTTTGAAGGCAGAATCATTAGGACCAGGCCTGGCAGCAACTTGCAGCAACCTGCAGGCAACTTCAGGCAACTTGCATAACTCACCCAGGCCTGGCTGCTTGCTACTGTTCAATGTCAGCTACTATGCAAAAGCCAGTGTAGTGTAGAGATTAGAGTTTAATACTGGGATCTGGTAGATGCAGTTTTAAATCTCTGCTGTGCTTTAGAAATTCACTGGGTGACCTTAGGCCAGTCACACTCTCACAGGGTTGTTGTGAGGATAAAATATAGGAGAGAACTGCTGTTAGTCTCCACTGGGGAGAAAGGTGGAGTATAAATGAAGTAAATAAATATCTCCTTATATATAATTTTGTTTTTGAGTGGCAATGTTCCATGCACTCCCTCAGCCATTGGCCCATCAGCCACCACTCAAGAGTACTTGCGTTCCATTGGCTGGGTGCTAGGTCTGCTCCCCTTCCCCACCCACTCCCCCTTCAGCCACTGTGTCCTGTCAGAATTTCTGGCAAACAGCTTTCTCTCTCAATGAAGACACTTTTCCTGTTTGCCTCCTGTGTGGGACTAACTTTCTCCTCAGTGGCTGTTGGTAGGTGTAATGAAATGGCTGTTATCTGTGTTTGTAAGATGGCTGTGGTTGTTTGTTTAAAATGTTCCGCCATAAGGTTTAATTGAGCTGTAGTTCCAGAGAGGGGCCTGCAGGCGTATCACTCACGGGGATGAATGGGGCTTCCTCATCTTCTGGCCTACAGTTCCCAGCTTCCCCAAGGCCAAAAAGTGTGGGAAAACAGGGACTATCCCAATGGATGGGGCAGCATCAATATAGACTGCAGTCCATCCAGGGAGGAGGCAGTCTTTGACCCTGGGAAGCAGCAGAAATTCAGCCACTCCACAGTCGGCTGGACTGGGGAATGAATGGAAGTTTCCCTGCTCTCTTGGGCAAGAGAGAGAGGCTGAAGTACAGCCAGAGGCCGGTCCAAAGAGAGATCCTATCCTGAGCCCACAACCTCCAGAGGTAGAGGGTATTATGTGTAGGGAAATAGGATTGTGCTTAACCCCTGTTGATTTATGCCCTGTTGGTTCATAGTGTGTACTCCATAACTGTGTACATAGTTAAATACATTCTTTTACTAGGGCTAATAATCTGTGTTGTGCTCTGACCACATAGTCTCCTCTACTCTGCACAATACCAAAAGGAGGGGGTAGTCCAGAGGAGCAAGGAAAGGCCAGACCCTTGATTTGCCAACTTTCCAGGGATCCCCCAAATATTGGGGATTCCATCTCCAAATAGGGAGATTAGGCCAGAGGGGTCTCACTGTCCCTCTAAAAAGGCAGTGATGATTCCGTGAGTCATAGCAGTGAACTTAAGGAGTGAGATACGCCCATAGGATGAGGGTGGGAGACAAACAGCTGAGTTGTAAACTGGAGCCCGTTTCACCACAATAGGCAACCAAGCTTGGTTCAGACAAAGGAAGGAAATCCTTTGCAGTCCTTTGTGAGGAACTCATTGGGGCCAGTCCTGACTAAGGTTGCCATCTCCAGGTAGGGAGATTCCTGGAGATTTTCTGGTAGAGTCTATGGAAGCCAGGGTTTGGGGAGGGGAGAGGCCTCAGCTGAACAGAATGCCATACAGCCCACCCTCCAAAGCAGTTATTTTCTCCGGGGGGGGGAGAGATCTGTTGTTTGAAGTTCAGTTGTGATGCCTGGTGATCTTCAGGCTCCACCTGGAGGTTGGCTGCCCTAGGCATAACAGTCAGTGCTTCAGGGTCTGCTAGATCCAGGTTCTTGCTGTAGAAGCTGAGTGGGTGATTTTGGACCAGTCACAGACTTTCAGCTTAACCTACCTCACAGGGTTGTTGTGCAAATCAAAAGGGGGAGAGGAGAATGATGTAAGCTGCTTTGGTTCCCATTGCAGAGAAAGACTACTTTTCCTCCTGGGAAACCATTGTTTCCAATCTCCAAGTGAGGGCTGGAGATCACTCAGAATTACAAGTGCTCTCCAGATGGCAGAGATCAGTTCCCTTGGAGAAAATGGTTGACTCTGTGGCAATCAGGGCTTCAGAGCATGGAAGAGGATGCAGGTGTATGTGTGGGGGAAATGGAAAACTGAAGAGTGAGGGGGAAATAAAAGTAGGTTGATGACTGGCTGGGAAGGAGATAGGGTTGCCAACTTCAGGTGGGAAACTCCTGGAGATTTAGGGGATGGAACCTGGAGAGGGTGAGGAGGGATGGCACTTCAGACAGGTACAATGCCATAGACTCTACCCTCCCAACCAGCCATTCCCTCCTGGGGAACCAGTGTTGCCAATCTCAGGAGAGGGGTGGAAATCACTCAGAATTACAACTGATCTCCAGGAGGGAGGGGGGAGGAGATGCAAAGCTGAAATCAGAGGGGCAGGTAATGGCAGGTTGATGCTTGGCTGGGAAGGAGATAGGGTTGCCAACTCCAGGTTGGGAAATTCATGGAGATTTAAGGGGTGGAGCCTGGAGAGGGTGAGGTTTGAGGAGGGGTGGGATCTCAGACAGGTACAATGCCATAGACTCCACCCTTCAAACCAGCCATTTCCTCCTGGGTAACAATTGTTGCCAATCTCCAGGTGAGGGCTGGAGGTCACTGAAAATTACAACTGCTCTTCAGGTAGCAGAGATCAGTTCCTCTGGAGAAAATGGTGGACTCTGTGTCATTATATCCTGCTGAGGTCACCACAGCACATTGATGCTTGCTGAGTGCCCAAGGCCTTGGCACTGTCCCAGAGCCTCTTCCTAGAGCTCATTGTATTTATTTCCACAACAGGCCTTATTCCTAGTACTAAATATAGCTGAAGATGGGTGGAAGATAAAAGGTTAGTCGATAGGAAGGAGAGATAGAAACAGGGAAAGCTGAGGATATAGGAGCTAACAGGAGGAAAGAACCAGTGCTGGGAAGAAGACATAGGAGAAAGTAACAGGCTCCCCACAAGTCCTTGCAGGTTTCCCACCATGCAACTGGGTCCAGTCTGGCCAACACCCCACACAATTCAGCTGAGCCTAGCAGCCCGACTGGCACCACACGGCTGAGGCAGACTTTTTTTTTTTTTTTTTTTTGGGGGGGGGGAGATTGCCAGGGAGAGGGAAGCAAGAAAAGTTGAAGATGAGAGGTGGCACATAAAGGTAGGGTGGCTGGTGAGTGCAAGGGAGAGAAAGAAACAGGAAAAGGAGAGAGGCTATGGGAGCTTTCTGGAAAGACAAGGAGAAAATAGTGGGGGAGAAGAAAATGAGCTACTGCAAGTTCCCCACTTGTGCATGTGTATAATCTCAGTAGAGGCCAATTTTTGAAAGATACATTTTATTTTAAATGATTGTCTTTTAAATTTGAAGATTAAGGTTATGTTGTGCCGAAAACAACAGCTACACACCAATCTCACTGTGGCAGGCCACCCAGAAACAAACTATCTGATGGGGCAGGACAGCCCTTGAACCCAGCAACAGGACTCACTTGGGTGGAGCAGGGTGGGAACAAGGGCAGAAAGTTGTTGTAGCCTTGGCAACAGGGCGGACTTGGCAAGGGCTCTCTAGGCCCAGGTGTCATGAGGCAATCCAGGGAAGAGGAGAAAAGGGCAAGGCTTAATTCGATATAAAAAGGGAGGAAGGGGGAAATGGGAAGAGGCTAGCAGAAGGCTGAAGTAATAGGTGGGTGGGAGTGGTGTGGCTCTTCTCTGGTGCAATATGGTGTAACCCTGAGGTTGGTGAATTGAGCCACACCTTCAGGGGGTTTGTTCTGACAAATAAAAGAACTGCTTGAAGAAACAGTGACTGGGCTTGTGGTGTCAAGAACCTCCTCATGGACTTTGAGTACAATGTTCCCCTGCCCCAGGGGGTGTTACACTTCCATACAGTTAGGCTGAATTTCATCGAATATAAGAAGGACATGAATGTATATGTGAAGGGGAATATAGACAAACTGTTTACCAGTTAGTGGGGTTTTTGTCTAGATAAGCATGGCATAGTTCTTTGCAGGGCTCTTTTTGTAGCAGGAACTCCTTTGCATATTAGGCAACCCACCCCAAA
This sequence comes from Gekko gecko, assembly GCA_029375565.1. Lineage (NCBI taxonomy): Eukaryota > Metazoa > Chordata > Lepidosauria > Squamata > Gekkonidae > Gekko > Gekko gecko. The sequence continues at coordinate 114,462,916 of JAPDNY010000008.1, forward strand.
TGTAGCCAGTCCTCCAAGAGCTTACAGAGCTCTTCTTACAGGGGCTACTGTTGGAGGATTGGCTACATTAGGGGTGTGTCGCCTTATATGCAAAGGAGTTCCTGCTACAAAAAGAGCCCTGGTTCTTTGCCACCTTTTCTTATGTGTGGTCAAGGCTGGGGTCATTATTAAAGGTTCCCATGTGTTTATCATGTAGTTGGATAAATATCTTGGGTGGGGGGAGTTCCTTCATGGCTTTCAGATTAATTTTAATTCAGTGTGTGAATATATATCTGCAGAGTGATAATTTTTCCTTATGTAATTTCCACAAGGTAAGTGTTGAGATATAATTACTGCACTGACCTAACCAAGATACTGAGTGCAAACAAAGCCCTTTCTTGCATTCAGTTTTCCACCACTCAGGGTCAGCTATAAAGTGTTCCCAAACTGTGTTGCTATGGCTTCCATCCATGTCATAAATTACTGGCTTGTGAATGTTCTTAAAAACTCTTATCAGTGTGGTTCTGAGCCATGCGGAAGCGTTGATGAGAAAGTGCTATTGACATAATGCTGGGATTTATTTATTTTTTTTAGATCAGGCCTTGCATAATACAAATTCTGAATTTCACCACAAGGGGGTGCTTTTGGAACAAATGTACATAAGTTTAACTTCTAGGTAAAGGTCAATTCTGGGTGACTTCACTATGTCTAAAACAAGCGTGAGAATCCAGGCTAAATTGGAAAAGTTTTGCTTGACTCCTTTAAAAAAAATTCTTTGCTTTTTGTGAATGCCTCCTGGGTTCTGATTTTGGATTAAGCAGTGCCAAGTGTGTAGTACAAATGTACATAAGTTTAACTTCTAGGTAAAGGTCAATTCTGGGTGACTTCACTATGTCTAAAACAAGCGTGAGAATCCAGGCTAAATTGGAAAAGTTTTGCTTGACTCCTTTAAAAAAAATTCTTTGCTTTTTGTGAATGCCTCCTGGGTTCTGATTTTGGATTAAGCAGTGCCAAGTGTGTAGTATGTTGTTCAATTGGTATGTATTGTAGATGTAAGGCATTTGAGCCACCAGCCTCGTGATATATTGTCCATATATCTTAAGGACAATGTATTGATACTGTGATCTTTAGTCGTAGTCTGCAAGAACAATCCATTTCTGATAGAGAGCAGTTTCACCTTTCTGTAATGTTGCTGATAACTTATAGAGGAAACTCTCAAGGTCATATTTATGCATTTCCCAAAGTTTCAGTGACTACTAGAACTGAACTAAAAGTACTCTTCTTTATAGTTTATTTAATTGCTATATTAAAAAATAGCCTGCCTTTTAACCATACTTTGCAGGATGACTTAGAACCAAATCAAAAACACACTTATAAGAATAAAACAGAACAACATCTATAAAATATACTTAGGGGAGGCAGCTCTTAAAGGTTCAGAGGAAAGATATCTTAGTGAATATTAGATGTGTTAGCCAACAGTGGAATCTCTGTCCTTAGAGGCAGGATATCTTTGAATGTCTTCCTCTAGCCTTTCTTGATTGTGACTTTTCCAAAGGCATTTAGCTTGAAACAGAATGCTGTACTATATGGACCAGCAAGGCAATTTGTATTATCATATCTTGCTTTAGGGAGGATCACACAATTGCAGTAATAATAATAATAATAATTTACATTTTTACCCTGCCCTCCTCGCGAATGGGCTCAGGGCGGCTTAGAATACGGCACCATGTGCCAAAGCATAAAACAACATAAAAACAGGATAAAACAATCAACATTAAAGTGCTCAGTAGTTACAATCAAAATTTAACAAGATGAGATCATATTTATAGATGGACTCCCCAGTATCTTACATAGCAAAAAGGATGCTACGCGATGTTACTCAGCCCCATCCAGTGGTACTGATCACAGCAAAGTCATGGTTGATCTTCATAGGGCCACCCCTTAGGTCTACCGAAGGTGGTAGTGGTATTGGCGGCTCCTACTCGAAAGCCTGGTGGAAGAGCTCCATCTTGCAGGCCCTGTGGAACTGTAAAAAGTCCCACAGGGCCCTGATCTCCTCTGGGAGCTCAATCCACCAGGTAGGAGCCGCCACTGAAAAGGACCTGGCCCTGGTTGCAGTAAGCCTGGCCTCCCTGGGGCCTGGGGTTACCAGGTGATATTGTGTCCCCAACTGAAGTGCTCTTTGAGGCATATGTGGGGAAAGGTAATCCCTCAGGTATGTCGGACCCTGGCCATATAGGGCTTTAAAGGTAAGCACCAGCACTTTGAAGCGAATCTGGAATGCTATAGGCAGCGAGTGCAGCATTTTCAGCACAGGCCAGATATGCTCCCACCTAGGGATGCATTCTGCACTAGCTGAAGCCTCCAGATTTGCAACAAAGGCAGCCCCATGTAGAGTGTGTTACAGTAGTCTGGCCTCGAGGTGACCATTGCATGGATCACTGTAGACAGGTCATCGCGGTCGAGGAAAGGAACCAACTGCCGAATCAGCCGGAGGTGGAAAAGGGCCGATTGGGCAGTGGCTGCCACTTGGGCCTCCATAGTTAAGGCAGGATCCAGGAGCACTCCCAAACTCCTAACCTCCGGCGCTGGCACCAAAGGTGCCCCATCGAAGGTCAGAAGCGGGAGCCCCATCCCTGAACCAACCCGACCCAAGCACAGGACCTTTGTCTTCTCTGGGTTTAGTTTCAGCCAGTCAGCCTGAGCCACCCAGCCATGACCTACAAGGCCCGGTGGAGATCTTCTGGCTTGGAGTCTGACCAGCCACCCAACATCAGATAGAGCTGGGTGTCATCCGCATATTGATGACACCCCAGCCCATACCTCCGGGCAATCTAGGCAAGGGGGCACATATAGATGTTAAACAGCATTGGGGAAAACACCGCCCCCTGAGGCACACCACATTCAAGTGAGTGCCTCCAGGACTGCTGTTCTCCTAGTACCACCCTCTGTCCCCGACCTTGGAGAAAAGAGGCAAGCCATTGAAGGGCGAGCCCCTGAATTCCCGTGTTGGTGAGGAGGTGGCCGACAGATCTAACAACAACAGAGCCGCCACACCACCTCAATCCAGATGCCTCCAGAGGTTGTCAGTAAGGGCGACCAGCATTGTTTCCGTCTCATGCCCTGGGCAGAAGCCAGACTGAAATGGATCAAGGACGGGAGCATCATCCAGAAAGCCCTATAGCTGAGTCGCCACCACCCTCTGAATCAATTTGCCCTATTTGGACACCGGCCGATAGCTGACCAGTTCAGCCAGGTCCAGAGTTGGTTTTTTCAGGAGAGGGCGGACCGTCACTTCTTTGAGTGCCTCAGGGAACCGCCCCTCTGAGAGGGACTTGTTGACAATCTCCCTCAAGGCACTTTGAAATCCCTCATGTCCCACTTTGATGAGCCAGGAGGGGCACGGATCAAGGTCGCATGTGGTTGGGTGCACAGATACAAGCAGTCTATCGACTTCCTCCAGGCTGAGCTGATCAAAACACTCTAAACCTGTCAAAGATGCACAAGGGGCCTTGAGTTCACTAACTGTTTCAACTATGGCGGGGAGTTTACGGTGTGGCGCCAAGACTTTATAGCTCGCAAATGCCTCACAGCCAATATCCAATTCCCTACTATTTTGTCTGTCCTGTGGCAGAGCCATCAAGGACCAAATTGTTCTAAACAATTGGCCTGGGCATGAGCTCGCAGACGCAATCGTAGCTGCATAGAATTATCTCTTTGTGGCCTTGACTGCCATCTCATAGGATCTCATAAACGTCCTATAAGATGCTCTTGTTGCCTTGTTGTGGGCATGGTGCCACCGTCTCTCTAGCCATCTAAGCTCTTGTTTCATAAGCTACAACCCCTGGGAATACCAAGAGCCTAGCCTAGAGCGAGCGTGCAGAGGGTGCCTGGGAGTGATCTTGTTGATGGCTGTGGAAAGTTGGCTATGCCAGTCTTCCACAAGTTCATCCAACGAGCTGCCAGGGGGCATCGAATCCCGCAGGGCCATTTGAAGCCACACAAGGTCCATTTGGCTCCACGGGCGAGCCAAAATCTGCTCACCACCTATACAGGGTCGGGGTGGGATATTCACACGGGCCTCCAGGGCATAGTGGTCTGACCATGGTACTGCTACTGCAGTAATCTGGTCCACTGTAATCCCTGTCATGAAGATCAAATCAAGCATGTGCCCAGCCTGATGCATGGGAAAGTCCTAGCGATGGCATGGACGTCACTAGGTCCGTTGCCTGACTAGAGGCTGCATCATTGGCATGGACATTGAAGTCACCCAAGACCAAAAGCCTAGGGTGCTCCAGTGCCCAGCCTGATACAGCCCCCAGCAGGGACGGCAGGCTACTGGCCGGTGCATTAGGCGGTCGGTACACTAGCCAGATTGCCAAACTCTCCTTGGCCTCCAGCACCAGACCGACACACTCCATGCCCACAATCTCCAGAGAGGGGAGCGCCCTGAAGGAGTAAGCCTCCCGCACAGATATCACCACTCCTCCCCCCTGCCCCCTAGTCCATGATTGGTGAAGGACTGAGAACCCAGGCGGGGAAAGTTGGGAGAGAGCTACAGTCTCCCCATCCTGCACCCATGACTTGGTCACGCATACCAGGTCTACCTGTTGTTCGATGACAAAGTCCCGAAGGACTATAGTCTTGTTATTAATAGACCTGGCATTGCACAACACCAATGATGGGGAGGTTTACTAATCCTAGCCCCACTGCTGACATCCTTTGGGATGAGTCACAGGCTGGAAGGGTGCCGAGCCCTTCTGTTTCTCAGCGCCCTTCCTTTAACACACTGCCTGAACCCACCGCTATACTTTCCCCTCCCAAAGAGCATCAGAATCTGCTGCCCTGGCATTGCTGCACCGGCCAGTCCATGGCGTGGCTCCAGACCACTGGTGGGCTAACTAAATAGGCAGTCCTCCTTGCAGGAGCTGTCGCACTATCCGCTCCTAGCAATGCAAAACATTGTCACTCGCTGTTGTAATACATTATGCTGTCAGGTGTCTTGACAGACATTTAAACTTTTTATTGTTCACTCTAACAAAGTTTTTAAAAATAGTTTCCAGAAGCAGTTTGCAGTTCTCCACCCTCCTCCAAAAAAGTACACAAGGAAAAGGAATTGTAACTTTCCATAACTAGAAAGGTACTTTGCAAGTTCACTGCAAGTAAAACAAATTCTGTGTACAAGTTAAGGCAGTGTGTGATGGTACCAATTGAGAGCAATGAGTCCCAAAATATGAGACAGGCCACACTAGTATGCTGCAAGAGCATGACTTATAAAATGTTGCCTTGTTGTATGCATCAACCACTGGAGCATGGAATAGGGACATGAAGTTTTTTTCCTGTTCTCATTTCAAAAGTTTTGTCCATTATATGTGTTGTTGTACAAGTTAATTTTTGTTATTATATTTCTTTTAGTGCCACATTGGTTTCATATCAATACAAAGTACTGCTGATGGCAATGCTTTTGTTTTCTGTCCAATTGGGATAAAGTGTGCAGAGATTGTTCCCTGTGTGCACTTCAGCCAATGACTCATAAATACAGAGCAGCAGAGAGAATTAAAGTAACCAAGTAAAGTAACCATATGGAAGGTGGGAAAAAATCACATACTAGTTAAACAGCAAAGCATCAGAAATAACCGAAATGCCCTGTCTCAAAGAGAAGAGAGCTATATGAAAAGGAAAGGGGGAATTGGAGAGAGTCACTGCTGCTTATTAAATCATGAAAGCCAGTCTCAGCCTGTGTGATGTAGTGGTTTGAGTGTCAGACTAGGATCTGGGAGATCCAGGTTCGAATCCCCACACTTGTCATGGAGGATTGCAACTGTGGGCCAGCACACACTCTCAGCCTAACTTGCCTCACAGGGTTGCTTTAAGGAGGTGAGGAGAATAATGTAAGCCACTTTGGATCCCCAGTAGGGGAGAAAGGCATAAAGCAAAAAAGGAATAAAAATGAAATAAAACCGCTGAACCAACATCGATTGATAGAAATACTGTGCACAAGAGACCTCTTGGCATAATTCTCTTCTGTGCAAAATCTGTTCGACTCCTGATGATGGGAACACTTTGACATCTGTTTCATATCTTGTGATCCTTATTGATTTTCTCCTAACCACCTTGAACTTTATAAATCGCACTCTCAGTCACCAGGGAATAGGGCTGAAATGTTATGGAAAAAGCTTTTTTAAAATAGTGTGTTTTTTTGGGGGGGACCATCCTTAAGTAGGGAGGTCGTGTGTAATATTGATACCTTCTCTCTTCCAGTTTATTTGCAACATCAATGGAGGGAGTACAAGCATAGAGAGATTCCTTAATGCAATGCCTGCTACAGCTGATAGGAATGAATATCAGAAGCATCACTATAAAGTACTGGGTTCGAAACACGTCGTAGTGAAATCAGCTCATAAGGTTTATTGGAAGCACTAACTAAAGACAAAATAGCCGGTCCGAAGACTGGCTTAGATCCCCCAACAAAATCACGCCCCCGCTCCCAGTGATAGGTCTATTTTTACACACCCAGATCCCATAGGTCCTTTCCTGAATCTGAGCCATCCTATTGGTCCATTCTAGGATCTGTGCTCGGCATTGTTCTTTGATGCAAAGCTAGACCCGTTCGCATGGCCAAGTGTAAACCCTGACCGTGTATGCAGTTCATGTTAGTATACAACAATCACCATTACCCAGAAAGCATAAAATTATCCCTATGGGTTACCCTACATGTGCAAGACAAATGTTGATCTGTTGTTCTAAAAATCATGGTGAAAATATACTTGCATTGTTGTTAGGGAACACTGATCTACTGGTAAAGAGGATAAATTAAAAGGAACATTTCATTTATGAACAAACAGAACCACAGTCCGTTTCCATTTATTCATGGATCTTCCTGGACCATTCCTTTATAATATAGCACTATTGCCTTTATAAAAAGGCCATCCCAAATAATTCAGTTTTGCACAATATGCAGAATGCCTGGAGAGTGAGAGCATTTTTGACCTCATCTGTTGTTGTATACATGATCCTACAATGTAATTTCTGCATTGTTTAACATCATGTTAAAACTTATGCTTTATTTCAGGTATCTGCTTTCTTTCTGGTTTCTGTAACCCTAATCGTATAACGCTGTTTATTACATGTCCCATCATATTGATTGCATTGATTTACACTCCGTAATCTACCTCAAGTCTCAGTGAGTAGGGCAGACTATAAAGAACATGAGTAAAATAAACATATACATTTCTTCTGTTGTTTCTAAATACTACAAACGAAGAGCTTGGCCACTGTTAACATTTCATCCAAAATGATTTGTATGTGCTTTTTTTTGAGCAGTTCAAAGCATGCTAGTAGCAATTAGTCTTGACTGGTATGTTCATCGGATACGAATCTCCTCCAGAGCACCCTATACAAAGGAATGGAGGTTTTACTTTCCAGACTGCCAAACCTGAAAGGTGTACAGATATCTCTCATTGCTCAGTGGAAAACAAGGATCCATTTTGATTTCATCAGCTTGCCTAAAGTGAATTCTGTGTTACATCAGATACATTTGAAGCCATTCTGTTAAGGAAACAGTTTGGAAATGGAGGGGAAATAAAGCATTATAGAACTGCAAGCAATTAAGAAAACTGTTTCTGTGCCAATTTGGATTTTAATCCTATGTCAAAAGTACTTGCATTGCTTGTACACAATAGACTTAATAGCAAACGAATCTCTTTAAATTGGTCCATTTAGAAGATAAACAAAAAAGGGGGTGTCCCAGCAGAAGGAAAGATGTAAGAGGAAAGTACACCAAGAGGTAATTAGGGCTGAATTTGAAATTCCCACTACATTTCAGCTGTCTTCTTTAGGGGAATCTACAGACCATATGTATAATATATATTTTATCCATATTGTTAAACTTTCATATCATTAAGACACTTCAACAAAAAAATCTTTGCAGTTGTAAAGGGTTGCCATGGGTTTCATCCAAAGTCTCATCCCCTCCCCTCCAGCTGGCTGATTCATAGGAGAGAGAATTGGAAAAGAAATCCATTTGAGAATCAATTGCCTATTTGTTAAAGTGCTCTTTGTTTATACTTATTTTCTGTTTTCTGAATGCATTTTGACCTAAATGCTCATAAAGCAGCAGCTCCTATTCCATGACCATCCATAATCCAACAAAGGATATCCATATGGTAGTTACATAGTTATGTTGTAAGCTTGCTACCCTGAATTCCACAAAGGAGAAGGGTGACTAGTCTATATATCTAATAGCCAAGGGTCCCTCTGCATGCGGATACTTATTTCTGCAGAACAAGGGCACCTGGAGGCTAAAGGGATTTTTCTGTACACTTGGATTACTCTCCATGGTTGCAGAAAAATGCAAAAACCTAAAAACAAATACATAGGGGGGGGTAAAAAAAACCCAAAATAAAAAAATGAGTTGTTTGTGCTTGTGCAGTCCATACTTGTGGTTCCTTGCGCCAGACTTGGTGGCCAGCCTTCCCACAGCCAGCAAGATGGCCCTGAAGCTGCTGGGCGGAGGCTGCCGCTGGGTCCTTCCCAGGCGAGCGGCCTCCCCGCTGCCAGAAGAATGAGGAAGCTGCAGAAAAGAGGGAGATTGTGTGTGTGTGGGGGAGAAATGGGAGAGAAAGAGAGGGGCAGACTGAGAAGGGGTGGGGGAAAGAGGACATTGTCTGAGAAGGGCTGGGGTAAGAGAGGGGTGAGACATACACAAGGTGAGTGGAGAAAGGGGGTGAGAAAGAATTCCTAGAGAAGGGGGAGGGAGGAAAGCTAAAGCAGAAGAGATGAGAGGAGAAGAGGAGGTGAGGTGAGGGAAGATGGATAGCTAAGGGGTGGGTGCAGAAAGACAGGAGGGAACCTTGACAGAGGAGGGGGAGAGGGAAGCAAAGGTGGGGGAAATGCCCCCTCCCTACAAGTTTCTTGCTGGTCTCCCCTTGTAAATGTTATAAATAAATAACATACAGCTGATGCAGTTACACACCACCTCTGAACACAGCTTGCAATTCTTGTCCTTTGACGCTGAACTTGATGCTTTTGGGGAATGCATGTCCCCTTTCCAGCATATGTCACTCCCATGCAATAATCAAAGCATCCCAGAAGTAAGGCTCAGTCAGTCCACCATGCAAAGGCCTTAATGGTGGCTGATAAAAGATCAGCACAGAGGCCATCCCTGGGATTGTGAATGTAGAAGACAGCCAAAAGCAGGGGTGGCTCAAGACATTTTGCTGCCTAATCTTTCTGTGTGACTTTCAGTGAATCAGGCAGACTCCAGAGGCAATGCCTCTGCAGCCACCTTTGACCCAAGTGAAAGCAGCATGGGTGTTGTGACCCCCTACTATACAGTCCTTGTTGATGTTCTGCCCTTCATGTTTGCTTGGATGGTAGGCCAGCACTTGGCCTAAAGCCCAGGGAACCAAGTGGAGTTTAACAGTTCAACTGCCAAGCAGCATATTTGAATGTGAGATGGTCTTGAGAATGCTGAACCAGCAAGCATCAGGCCGAGATGTTTTATAGTGCTTTCTTGTCCCACCCTACCTACTGTCTTGAGTGTGGGCAATGATCTTGGTAAGACTCAGCTCAGCTTCCTCTTCTAAGTAAATCCAGGCAACAGGATCCTCAGGCTCCCAGCTGTACACTCCATCTTAAGAACATAAGAACATAAGAGAAGCCAATGTTGAATCAGGCCAATGGCCTATCTAGTCCAACCCTCTGTCACACAGTGGCCAAAAATACCAGGTGCCACCAGGAAGTCCAGCAGTGGGGCCAGGACACTAGAAGCCCTATCTTCTGGCCTAGGTTTCTGTGTGGTGTTGCTGTTTGGGGGTCTCAAGGATGACCATGGGATTTCCAGAAATAGACAGATCCAGTCATGAGACTCCTAGCTCTCCATTGCTGCTGAGTCTTGGGTTACAGCTCATGATACTAGTTGTCCACTCACACAGAGTCCTTACCACCCTCACAATCCTCTCTTTCAGGATATGGGTCACACATAGGTCAGGACCTCACATTTGCCATCCTTCTCGTCTCTTTTAAAATATACAGACAGCCATGACCATTTCACACCTCAGGTTCTCTCTCACACTCTCAAAGACATCCACAGAGAGTAGCCCAGACCCCTTTAATAACAAGCCCGCACACACACAGAGTTATTGGGTTTGGGGCTGAAACCCTTTGCATGCTGCCACCTTTTATTTATATCCTATAATATATGTATAGACTGAGAACTGCATGTGTGTACTTCTTTCCCTCAGACATGCAGCCCAATAGGGTTAAGCAAAACTTTTATTTATGGTATGAACATAGCATTGAGGAAAGTAAGGAATAAGCAAGGATCATTTAGTTACAAAGTGACTGTTTTCCAGCCGGCTCTAAGCGGCTCTTCTGCATCCTTCCATTTAGTCAGACATCTCCCGCTCCCCACCTCAGCTCCCAATGGCTGTTCTTAACTGCTCTTTTTCATCTTCCTCTCCCAACATTCCATCAGCTCTCATTGGCTGCTTTTAGCGAGAGGCGGAACGTAACCTGTCTGTCACAGAGCCTTTTCCTGTATGGTGGGCTTGGGGTGTTCTGACTGTGGGTCCTCTGTTGCAGCAGGATCCTCCTCCTTCTGATGAGTTTCCAACTTATTTTAGCCCAGGGCAAGGAAGGTTCCTACACAGACCTGGACAGGGCAGCCATATAGCAGAAAGGGCTGCCAGAAAATAAAATAGCTGTTCAATTGTCAAAAAAGGTCAATAAAACAATAAACCTATGCCAAGACCTATTGAGGTTCTTCTTCCTGTGGCAGTGATACTTAGCACAGAAGAATGATTCCACCCCTGTCTTTGCACTCAGACATCAGTTACTTCTCTAAAGGCACCATCTCCATGGAAACAGGGCTGCCGTTTTCCATCAGACAAGGAACTCTTTTTTTTCATGTTACATAATGTTGGATTTTGGCAAATAGGCTGCGGTATTTCCTGAAGATTCAAGGGGATTTCCCCCGTCTCCCCCCTTTTCCAAATATAAGACTTTACTGAAGTGTTAGCTGGAATGTAATACAGACAGAAAGCAGTGCCACAGTAATCTGTTTATTTTCCAAGGAGTATATTCTTCTGCTGGAGTGGGTAATTATCCCAATCTTCCTTATGTCCAAATTAATCAATTTATTTTATGGGGGGAGGATTAGCAGCTAGATACACAAACTCTGTGCAAACTGGGAAAATGCTGCAGGCTCCAGTGCCCTCATTTAAAGGATCTCAAGGAGCAATACTGGGCGGCATCTCTGCCTGCCATTTTTGAGAGTGTCTGCCTGCAATAATGGGTGAGATAATGGTCTGACTGAAGGACAAACCAGATGAGAAGTTAGGAAATAGGAAATTCAATTTCCTGAGGATTTTTTAAAATTAGGAAATAGCAGCTACATAGGGAAAAGGGGGGCTAATATTTTCCCCTCTTTTGTTTTCCTGACCTCAGGGAACTATTTGTTCTGTTGGGGACAACAGCCAATCTGCTGATAAGCTTCCTCCAGTGGAGCTAATAACAACTTCAGGAGACTATTCAAGGGAAGGAAAACAGCATGAGGTTAATTGGTTAGTCCATTCCTAATGAGGGCCCTTTACTGTTAAAAATGCTCAGGCGATCCATTTAGGAGATCTGTTTTGACCCTTAGTAACAGGCAGCATTGCCCCCAAATGCTGTTTCCAGTATTAAATTAAAGGAGATCATTTTCTTATATCTATATCTATATATAAAAAATGGATCTCCTGAACATTTTTCTCCTGAACATTTTTAACTATATGTACACACACACACACACACACACACACACACCTTTCCCACGTATAAGTTGTGAGCTTATCCATCAGTATTACAAGTAATGTATCTGAAGATAATTGTGTCTCATGTATTTTTGCCATAATGTACAATGTATAGATCTCATGAAAAGGCAATGTATTTAGATGTGTATAAATATAAATATTTACTTTACATAGTATTTCGTAAGATTTAATAATTAAAAATGAAGACAAAATGCAGTTTCCTTCTTTTTCCACTCCATTCCTAACTCTTGTTTTTCACAGCCATCTTGCCACAGACATAGAATGACAATGTCCTCATCTCATTTTCTGTGTTCCCTAGCAATCTGCTTTGTGTGATTCTGCTATCAAGAGCACCAGCAAATCAAGGAAAGATGATGGGATCTTCAGCTCTGTAGGTATTCACAGAACTTGTTAGATCTAAGAGAAGAAAACGTTGCTTTAACTGTGTATTGTTCATGGTCATTTGTGCACATAATTCATGAACTTCAGAAGAATAGGTTGTTGGTGTGTCATTTGTGTGTGCATTTGCTTGAGAAGAAATCAATCAGCCCATCAACAGTTCATTTTTTAAATAATCTTAGAAATGAATAAAATAAACTGCTACCATCTTTTTGTAAGTGAATGAACTATCAAGAGTTTCAGCTTTCTTGAGAATGATTTCACTATGAGATAATAGTCATGTGTTTTTCTATAGAGAAGGAGAGTTTTGATGAGATTATCTCTTTTTTTACTGGCAAGTGTATGACTTTTAGAGAAACACAAGATGGGCCCCGAAAAATTAACCCCCTTGCTGAGCCAGTGCATTCCAGCTCAACCACTCACCTCGTGGCCTCACTGTAGTATGTCTCGGAGCCTTGCCAAACCTCATGGGGCTCCTAGCATGTGTTGTGGTGGTGGCTGAGCCTTGAGCAGCCCCTGTGTCTGCCACCATGGCCACGCTCTGTGTGGTACCCATGTATGCTTTGGCTGGCCCCTGAGTGGCTCCCACATCTGCCACAGCAGCAGCCAGGCCCCAGTGGCTCCTACATCCACTGCAGTGGCAACCAGGCTCCAAGAGGCTCCCTGCATCCACTGCCACTGTGGCCATGCCCTGAGTGGCTTTTCTGTCTGCTACCCAGGTAGCCAGGCCTTGAGAAGCTGCCAACATCCACAACTGCTCCAGAACCCCACTACAGCTGCTGCTGGGCTCCACAGAAGCAAAGTAAGTGCATTGTCTGTGTGTTTTCAGTTTTTCATTTTATTTTTGGGGAAATGTAAACATTTCAGATTTTTCTGCAAGCTTGGGAGGTCCTCCAAGTTGGCAGGAACATCTGTTTAGTTTCCATGTAGCCCCAAAACATGGATTTAGCTATCTGCAGATGGGGGCCATGGATGGCTAACAGTATATAGGTTGTTGTTAGTGTATGAATGAAACCAAAACTCATTCACCAGTTGAGAGAAGTAAATAATTAAAGTGATCTAAAGCAATTGTAACTGCGTGGACAATCGGTGAATTATGAGTTTGCCTGAGGAATTAGGCAAAGTAACCAAAACCTGGAGATAAAATGGGAGGGGTGTGTGAAAAAATGTGGACTGTAAGGAATAGCCTTGTCTTAGATGCTAATCAACCACATATGCCTAATAAACTCATGAATATTATCTGTCCCACCTTGTTTACTTAAACAGCTAATTTTAATGCACATGCAATGTATGTTCAAGGAGAAGGGTCATGTCAAGGAGTTGTATGTTTTATTGTGTGTTGTAGGCAGAAGTGAAAGAGTGTAAGTCCTCATTACCCAGTAAGGGGGAACAGGACAGGGAGGAGCCGGCCGGGAAGAGGTGATAAATGGAGGTTGTTTGGAATGTTGAGTTGAGCTCGCCTTTGTTCGACTCCCTTTATCACAATAAAGTTCACCTAAAAGATATTCTGTTTCCAGTTGAAGGTATTTTAGAGGGTTCTTTCTGTTTTTAGTTTTGTGGGGTGGTGGTGGTAGTGGGGGGCAGTGTGGGGGGTTGCAGTTATATATTTTGAATAATTAATTTTCTTAACAGTACATCTTTATTTTGCACGTGCGTGCTGGTGATTAAAAGTTGTCTGTACTTTTTGTTGCCCTACGAGGCACCTAATGTGCTCTTATGAACTCATAAGCTATGAGGACCTGGACTTTGCTAGCTATGTGCAACAGGGACTGAACTGCAAGAACATAACATAAGAACATAAGAGAAGCCAATGTTGAATCAGGCCAATGGCCCATCTAGTCCAACACTCTGTCACACAGTGGCCAAAATATACCAGGTGCCATCAGGGGGTCCAGCAGTGGGGCCAGGACACTAGAAGCCCTCCCACTGCTGCCCCCTCCAGCACCAAGAATAGAGTGCATCACCTGCCCCAGACTGAGAGTTCCCATCTATACCCTGTGGCTAATAGCTACTGATGGACTTCTGCTCCATATGTTTATCTAATTCCCTCTTGTAACTGTCCATGCTTGTAGCTGCCACCACCTGCTGTGGCAGTGAATTCCATATGTTAATCACTCTTTGGGTGAAGAAGTATTTCCTTTTATCTGTTCTAACCTGACTGCTCAGCAATTTCATGGAGTGCCCACGAGTTCTTGTATTATGAGAAAGGGAGAAAATTACTTCTTTCTCAACCTGCTCAATCCCATTCATAATCTTATAAACCTCAATCATGTCACCCCTCAGCCGTCGTTTCTCCAAGCTAAAGAGCCCCAAGCATTTTAACCTTTCTTCATAGGGAAGGTGTTCCAACCCTTTTATCATTCTAGTTGCCCTTCTCTGCACTTTTTCCAATGCTATAATATCCTTTTGAGATGTGGTGACCAGAACTGTACACAGTATTCCAAATGAGGTTGCACCAATGATTTATACAGGGGCATGATGATATTGGCTGATTTGTTTTCAATTCCCTTCCTAATAATCCCCAGCATAGCGTTGGCCTTCTTTATTGCAGCTACACACTGTCTAGACATTTTCATTGAGTTATCTACTACGACTCCAAGATCTCTCTCTTGGTCCGTCTCTGCCAGTTCAGACTCCATCAACGTGTATTTATATTTAGGATTTTTGGCTCCAATGTGCATCACTTTGCACTTGGCCACATTGAACCCCATTTGCCACGTTGACGCCCACTCACCCATCCTCAACAGATCCCTTTGGAGTGCCTCACAATCCTCCCTGGTTTTCACCACCCGGAACAACTTCGTATCATCTGCAAATTTAGCCACTTCATTGCTTACTCCCAATTCCAAATCATTAATAAACAAGTTAAAAAGCATCGGACCGAGTACTGATCCCTGTGGTACCTCACTGCTTACCACCCTCTACTGAGAAAGTTTCCCATTTATACTCACTCTCTGTTTTCTGTTTATAAGCCAGTTTTTGATCCACAAGAGGACTTGTCCTTTTATCCCATGATTATTGAGCTTACTTAGGAGCCTTTGATGAGGAACTGTATCAAAAGCTTTCCGGAAGTCAAGGTAAATAATATCTATTGGGTCCCCCTTGTCCACATGTTTGTTCACTCCCTCAAAAAACACTAACAGGTTAGTGAGACAAGATCTTCCCTTACAGAACCCATGCTGAGTCTGCCTCAATAGTTTTTGTTCATCTATGTGCCTACTAGTTCTCTCCTTAATAACAGTTTCCACCAACTTACCCGGTATTGATGTCAGACTAACTGGCCTGTAATTTCCTGGATCTCCCCTAGAGCCCTTTTTAAAGATGGGAGTGACATTAGCTACCTTCCAGTCCTCAGGAATGGAGACAGATTTTAAAGAAAGATTACATATTTTTGTCAGGAGATCCACAAGTTCACATTTGAGTTCTTTCAGAACTCTCGGATGAATGCCATCCGGGCCTGGTGATTTATTAGTTTTTAAATTGTCCATCAGTCAGAGGACTTCCTCTCTTGTAACCGCAATCTGATTCAGGTCTTTCAAACCCCCTCCCAAAATCAGTGGTTCTGGAGTGGGCAAGCACTTCTCCAGAAGTGCAAGGTGACACCAAGTGATGCCAGTTGCAGCACACATTCAGGAGAAACAGATCTTCCTGTGAAAGAGTGTGTATGATTCCTGCATGTCACCATTACCACTTTCCTGCAACGAGCTCCCTAGCCGTGTATAGCATTGGGAAACCAGGCATGGGCCATGCCAGGCCAAAAGACAGGAGGCCCAAAACTCCATACAGGGTCTCCTTTCTCACATATAGGCAACAGGACCTCTCCCAACCTAATACATCACCAAGTCAAAAATGCAGACAGCAGACAGCAGGAAGAACAATAGGCTCTGGCCAGCACAAGACATAATCCCAGCAGGTGCCATTGTCCAACCTAGTTTGCTATTAGGTCTAACATTGCCCACTCCACAGACCTTTGACCCCAGTACCAGTCAGCATATTTTTGGGGGACGGACTAACCAGAGAGGTGGCCCAGCTTCGCCCACCCCTCAGCTTCTGAATAAAAGAGAGGATTCAATACCAGCTCTCTCTCTCCCTCTTACTTGCACTCTTGCTCTTTTACCTGACCCCCTCCCCAGCATCCCACACTTCCTTCATTCTTCCTGAGATTCGCTCCTTCCAACTACAGACAGGTAAAGTATTGCCAATCAACAAAACACCCTGCTAATGCGAATGTGCTATTTTCTTCTATCTATATTTCCTAGGTACTGTACAATTGTGTGTGTGCTTGTGTTATTGTATGCTTGGAATACATTCAGTAAACAAAATCTTCTTATACTGACGTCAGTCTCAGTGTCTATTTGGTGGGTCTGGAGGGAACTGCAGCCCTATATACATAGATGCTTGCCCCCGCATTGCCTATTGCCTGCCTTAAGATCATAACTCCCCAGATTAAATAACAATTTAAGGCAATTTGGCTAACACTTTGACCAGTTCGGTAAGCTTGGGGGCTTTACTTGAGCTAAGAGATAATACTTAATATGGCCGATGTATATACTATTAGAATGATTAATGTGAGAGGCTTAAATGTTATCAAGCGAAAATGAATGACTTCTTTTGTTCTAAAATCAAAACCTGAAATTGTACTAATGCAACCTGAAAACAAATAACAGCATTGTTTTACCCTCAAAATGGTATAACAGGCGGGAGGCTCCTCGAATTCCAGAGGGGTTGCCATTTTATTGGCCAAAACTGTTCAATTTAAATTAGAAGATAAGATGGAGGATGCATTTGGAAGATATTTGTTTATCAAACAAGATCTGGACCAGCGTAAAGTCACCTTAGCATCCATATACGCACCCAATGTCAGGCAAGAACAATTTTTGGAAGAAAATCTGGGAAAGTTAAACACCTTCAAAGCAGGACAACTAATAATTGGATGAGACTTCAACCTAATTGCAGATCATTATATTGATACATCAGATTCACAAAAAAACAGTAGATCATCCCAAAAAAGATTTACTAAACTACAAGGAATATTAGGGAAATACCACCTTTGTGATGCCTGGAGAGAATCACACAAAGGAGAACGAGATTATACTTATTTCTCCCCGAGGTTTCAAACTTATTCCCATACAGACTACATTGTAATTGAAGAATCTCTGTTACCCAATCTAGCAGGGTCATCTATTGGTCCGTTTATGTGGTCGGACCATGTGTATGCAGAAATGCAACTCAGGAAGACCAATGAACCACCCAGGAGAAACACATGGCGGTTGAATAACTCTCTTATTTCGTGACCAATATAAAGAGGAAAGTTCTATTTCAAGGAAAATGCCAATGGAGAGGTTTTGGATCACAGCGTCTGGGACGTCTTCAAGGCGGTGGCTCGAGGAAAGCTGATAGCGTCGTCATCAAAATTAAAAAATGAACGAGAACATCAAGTGAGATCTTTATTAGATAAACTGCAAACCCTAGAAACCTTACAAAAAACAACGGGAAGTAAGAAAATTTATAAAGAACTTTTGGCAACCCGCAGAATACTGGAATCTAATGAAACATGTCAATAAAAAAAAAATCTATATTTAAAACAACAACATTGGCAAAAAAACTCCTAAGAGTATTAAATTATTGGCATGGCGTGTGAAGAAACAACAAGCAGACAGGAAGATCTTTGCAGCTGTAGACCAAAATAATACCAAACTCACTAATCCCTTGGAAATCAGTGAATGCTTTACACAGTTTTATGAACGTCTGTATACTTCACTGAACCCTTCTAAGATGGGCATTCAGAACTTTCTTCAATCGAAGGATCTAATTGATGAATTGATACCGGAACATCACCAAGGGTTAGATCAACCTATCTCCACTGAAGGAGTTCTTACAGCCATAAAACAAATGAAACCAAATTCAGTACCTGGTAGTGACAGTTTTGGGCCAGCATTCTATAAGACATTTCATATGCTACTCGTTGACCACTTGACACGAACATGCAACTGTGTTCTGGAAACAGGTATCATACCACCCTCCTGGAGAGAATCATACATCATCACAATTCCTAAAGAAAATAAGAACTGGCATCTTACTGTCCCATCGCTTTATTGAACTGTGATGCAAAGCTATTTGCCAAAATTTTAGCCAATCAGCTACAAAAAATCATTTCAGAATATATAAACCCTGACCAGACTGGATTTATTCCCACCAGATCAATGATGGACAACATCCAACGAACTTTAAATGTGATTTATCATTGTAAACAACAAAACTCAGGTTCTCTTTTGCTTACTATAGATTTAGAAAAAGCTTTCAATAGCTTGGAAGTCACCTACGTGAAGACGCTGCTGGAAAAAATGAACTTTGGAGAAAAGTTTCAAATGGCGATTAGGGCTCTCTACACTAACCTGACAGCAAGAATCCTTACTAACAACACTCTGGGCAGACCTATCTCTTTACAGCAGAGCACCGGACAAGGCTGCCCGTTATCACCTCTGTTGTTCGCCTTGGCGATAGAACCCCTGTCCAAGGCCATTAGAAATAACCCCAAAATAAAAGGAATACAGATTGGCAAAACCTCTCATAAAGTTAGCCTGTACGCTGATGACTTGGTCATTTTTATTACAGAACCTGAAACATCACTGTTGGGATTACAGAAGCTTTTCTCAGAAATACACCTTCTTTCGGGTTGAAAGGTTAACTTAGACAAATCACAAATTATTCCGATTAAAATTGAGCCTCTTATTAAACAACAACTTCAAGCGGAGTTTGCATATAAATGGTCTTCTTCGCCATAGAGCTGTCTGGGGATTCAGATCCCTCCTGATTTAAAAGATTTAATCACCTGCAATTTGCAAGCAATCTCACAGGAAGCCAAGAACCAAATGAAACAATGGGATGCATTGGGGCTCACCTGGGCCGACAGAATTAACATAATCAAGAGTTTCATTCTACCAAAATTTCTATTCGCGTTCAGAGTGCTGCTGGTCCATATACCCAGAAAAGATTTATTACTTTGGCAAAATGCCCTTCAAAAATTCTTCTGGAGTTATAAGAAGCCCAGGATTAAAAATTCAACCCTGAAACACTCAGCTGAATCAGGAGGCTTGGGCTTTCCAGATCTCTCTTTATATTACGAGGCTTCACATTTGTCCTCTATAGTAAGAATTTTAACTTCGGATGACCCTCCTAAGTGGCAGCAGATAGAGGAAGTAAGGAGCAGCTCATGACCGCTTGCTGACCTAGATCGGCGCTCTCCACAACGAATCCATATCTTCATGCAGCTTTAGAGATCTGGGATAGGCGTAAAAAGGTCTTACTCCCAGTGGATTCACGATTAACATAATTTCTTAATCAATCCTGGTTCCCTCCAGGTAAAGACCAAAATGCGTTTTTGATCTGGAGAAAGGCCGGCCTCACTCGGGTAATAGACATTATAGATGAGGGCGCTCCACCCACGAAAGCAGCTTTGGAAAAGAAACTTGGAGAAAACATCCCATGGTTCCCTTACCTTCTACTTTAGCACCTCGTTCGGGAATGGCTGTCCAAAAACACTGTTTCTACTACACTTTCGGCATTTGAACTCCTGATCAGAAATAAAACCAGAGAGGTTAAAGGTTTAATTGTTGTATGTTAATCTCCAGTAGCTAGATCATTAGGATCTAGGATGACAGCTACCTGTCAGCTAGTGTCAGCTGATATACTCAGAGGACAAGTCCCAACTTGTTCTGCCTGGCACTGAACAGTGTGCAGTCACTGTGACTCAGCAGTCCACTGATTGGTGGAGGTTTGTATATAAGTCTTTGTACTACTGCCATACTTCTCTCCTTCTGTATATTGGATGCCTGGCGTAGCACTTTGCTTGTGAATACTGTGAATAAAACTCTTGTATATAGTGTACCACTGGACTGCCTTTGTGTGGTTACTATAAGAGGTTCCTCTGCTGGATCTACAGTGCAAGCAGGTGAGAGACTGGTGGCTGGGAAGTCCTAGTAAAGGTTCAGGGGCTTGAACCGTTAAGACACGCACCCCGCAACATTAATCTCAAAGATATATAAACTTCTTTGCTTGTCATTACAGCAAAATACCTTAACCTCACAAATCAAATGGCAAATTGACTGCCAAAACAGACTTCAAACTGATTCTTGGGATCAAATCTGGAATTCACTCAATCTTTCCTCAAAATTTTTTTTGCATCAAATTGAACTCTTTTAAAACTCTTCATCGTTGGTACTTAACTCCTGCAAGGCTAAATAAAATGAATCCAAGAATTAGTAAACTCTGCTGGAAAAAATGTGGAATGACTGGAGACTTTATACACTGCTGGTGGTCCTGCCTCTCAGCCCAACAGTTCTGGACTCAAATACTACAACAAATTTACATAATTACTGATTATAATTTACCATTCTTACCCGAGACAGTATTGTTGGATGTCCTTCCGAATACCTGTAAAAGGAAAACTTCTATAACACTAATTTCAATGCTATTAGCAATTGCAAGGACTACTCTGGCCCAAAATTGGGAAAATAAAAATCAACCCACGCTGCACTGTTGGCAAAATAAAATATGGGAACATTTTGTATATGGCAAAATAGTTTCTCATCAAAAATCTTTTCAAGCAACTTGGACCCCCGTAGTGCGTTATCTTACAGAAACGGAAATCATTCCTAAAAATAAACATTACCAAGATCTGTTATATTTTTGATTTGCAGTATATCTCTATTAGCCTCCATTGATTTGTAGTAGATTAGATAAGTAAAAGAGTTATTGAAGGTCAGTAACAGCTTGTGGTTATCTGTGATAATGATGTACTGGTGAAAATACTGTTTTGTTTTGTCTATTTTCAAAATAATAATAATAAAAAGATACTCCAGACTGATTTTCTTTTATGTGTTCCTTGGAGTGGCCAAGGAAGACAAACATTGTTTCAAACACCATTCCTAAGTAATGAATTGATAGAATGTAAATATGGTTAATAATAATTTAAATAATAGCTGTTATATATGATCTTGATGGATAATATTGTATTTTTGTGGCTCCATTTAGAGAACTGTGGTATTTTAAAAGGCATTTTTGCTATACAAGGAAGATTTGTTTAATTATACTGTTCCAGTAATGCATGCAGAGATACTTCATTTTTAATGATATACAGAAATGTTCTAATATGTCCATAGCAAGAAGATGAAAACATTCTCAACTTCTTAAGGAAAAATTGTTTATTGAATTATATATTGAGAAGCAGACTCATTCTTGTATCATGAAATTATGTCAGTGCACTTTACATCACAAGATTAAGCACAAGAATTGGGAAGGGGTTGTTTCCTAGTGACAGAGAACCTCTGCTTTGCATGCAGAAGGTTCCAGGTTCAATCCTGGCATCACCAGTTAAAAGGATCAGGTAGTAAGTGATGTTAAAGACCTCTACTGGAAGAACCCCTGCCAGTGTGAAGAGACAATACTCACCTTGAGAGACCAATGGTCTGATTCAGTACAAGGCAGCTTCATGTGTCCATGTATACTTTTATGCCATGATACATAATTGACCCAGATCTGAATCAGGGCTGTCGTGATGAGAAGGTAAACTCTTCCCTGTTACCTAAAGAGGCAGTCTCCACTTAAGTTGGGGGAACTAGCTAAAGGATACAGAGCGAGAGGTGGGTAACTGGGATTTCTACCAATGTATACCATATTTTTTCCCTTTAAGAGAACTCTTGAAATAAACCAAGCAGATCTTCAACTGGGAAGGGTTTTTTTAATTCAAAAAGAAAATGGAAATAAACAAATAAACATGCATATACACACTGAAACACACAGAAGAACTAACTAAGAAAAACAAGGAGGAAAGGGAGAGATTTCTAGGGAAGGACAATAATTACTGATCTTGACAAGGTAAGTAGAAGCAGCAAGTTGAAGAGCAAAACAGCCAGCATTTTGGAAGGTGAGAGAGAGAAGAGCCCACAAAGTGGGGGTGTATGTTGTTGGTACCAGGAACACACACACACACACACACACACACACACACACACACACACACACACACAGAGTGCTGGGATAGCAGGGTGCCATAGTTATAGAGCAAAATGTACCCTTATGCGGGAATGACATGCTTGCCAAAAAAAATGACTTAATGGTTTTAGCAGAGTTAGACAAAAGGTGTGTGGCTTGAGGGTTCTACAAGCACCAGAAGGGAAGAGCAATTGGGAAGGAGGAAAGATTTAAATGTTGATTAAATACTGCTTAATCAGAGGATAATGAGTCAGGGGAAGTGAGACTGGGGTGCTGATGGGATTATGCTGTGTGAATTAATAGATCATGGATGACCCATTGCCCCAAAGTCATGCATTTCTCCAGGCCAAGGGGGGATAGTAGACAGCCACTCTGACCCATGTTTTAAAATTGTTTTTCCAGGCTAATGCCTGGCTGGCATTAATCTTCGTCTATTTTAGCCCAAGCAGTGCCCTGCAACTCAAATATTGGGGAGATATTAAGAGGGGTGTTCCTGTCTCTCTCAAGCTGTAAACTGTCCCTCTGTGAGACGAGGGGTCTGGCTGCTAACACGACCAGAAATCCATTCTGTTTCCCTGAGCAAAACTGCCCCAGACAGATCAAATATATTACATTTGGATGCAATACATTGTATGCATATTCTGCCAGGGAATTTTTTCCATAGTTAAAAATTGTTCCACTGGAACTGGTTCTGCTTTCAGTGTCAATCTGAAACATTTTCCAGAGCTTAAACATTGTAAATTTGATGCTAGTGCTAGTTCCAATGATCAGTGGCTCACAAATGCAAGAACAGACTACTGTTTCCAAACAACATGGTTATTCATCTTACTTTTCCCTACTCACCAATTGCTGGCATACCATAAGTTCCATGAGTTACCAGATGGTCTCATCACACTGCTCGCCCCATTAACCAGAGTCCCTTCCCTGAGTCTTTTAAAACTGACTCATTGGGAAAAAGCAATGGAACTACAGGTTCAGTGTAGTAGCTTCAGTCCATACTGTGAGTACTCAGAGCCCATATCCATACATTGACACTCACACAAAAGTTCTGAAGACCTGGAAAAGCTAAATTGCCCACTGATAGTTAAAGATATAACAATATCTGATGTGAGAAAGTGTGCAGTGCAATGTGGGTGTTATGTCCTCTGACCGCCACTAGGTGCCAGCAACATTTACCAGAGCTTGTCTCTCAGAGACAATAGGGACTAGGATCCTGAAACGTCAAGCAGTCACCAATAGGAACCTTGGTGGGAAGTTTAAACCCACCAATTGGATTTTTGGGTGGTCCACGGAGACTGTATATAGCTGGCCATCTGGCCAGTATTCATTGTTCTGTTGTGTACGAGTAAACCATGTGCTGACAATCACGCTGTTTCCTGATTCTTTAATGCATTGAACCCACTACACAACAGTGGGGAAGGCATACAATAAGGAAGCTCACTTAAAATTTCTCTTTCATGAAGCAAACATTTCAAGTTTTCACCAGGGGATGAATACAGAATAAGCATATGCCCAGTAACAATCAATAAATATGATTACATGAAACTCCTTTGTAGTAAATTAGACCATAGGTTCATCTAACCAAGTTTGTTGCCTGTTCTAACTCATGATTGTTCTCCAAAGCTTCAGGGTCAGAAAGGCTTTACCCCCCAAGCTCTGCTGCCCGAACCCCTCTAAATAGAGATGCCAGGGATTGAACCTGGCCCATCTTCATGCATTCATCTCACAAAAGTCCCGCCATAATGTTGGTTGTATCAATGAGAGATAAAAAAGGCCCTAGAAACGTAGGGGAGTGAAGACAAGAAATGTTAACTCTTCCAGTTCCCAGGTAGGAGTGGAAGCAATGGAGAGAGAAGGGCAAGGGTGAGTGAGGAAATGAGGGGAAAGGATATAGCCATCTTGCAAAATTCATAGCCCAAGTCAAATGCTGTTATCTCACCAGTTTGGTGTAGTGGTTAAGTGCGCAGACTCTAATCTGGGAGAACTGGGTTTGATTCCCCACGCCTCCACTTGCAGCTGCTGGATGACCTTGGGCAAGCCATAGTTCTGACAAGAGCTGTCCTTGAAAGAGCTGTCTTTGAAAGGGCAGTTCTGAAAAAAGCTTTCTCAGCCCCACCTACCTCACAGGGTGTCTGTTGCGGGGAGGGGAAGGGAAAGGAGTTTTGTAAGCCACTCTGAGACTCCAAGTGAAGGGCGGGGTATAAATCCAATCTCCTCTTCCTCCTCCTCCATGTGGATGCAATGGCTTTAATTATACCAAAACATCGGATGTGCATTTGCCACTTCAAAGTCTACAGTATTTGTGTGTATCTTACATAACACCAAGCGTTCACATGCACATCCAACTGACGTAGGGTTGGATCCTTAAGTACCCATCCAAAGGGATCTGTGGTTTTTGCTGATTGCCCACTTACTCTATAGCCCCCTTCATGGCAACACAAACTGTTTCCAGGGGGAAAGGCCTGCAGAGGGCTGCATAACTTGGGAAGAGGTAAGAAGTTTCCATTCCATAATTGAGTCTGTACTCCTGATTCTTTAGATTCAGCCCCTTCTTTTGATTGCACATTTAAGAACAGTTTGGAAGACAGCACATGAAGCTGGTGCGGAAACAGGCAACAATATTATTGAATAATTAACTTCCAAAAGTTTGGCACATATCAGGTGGAGATCCTAATGTTGTAGTACCCAGCCCACCTGATGGATAGCCCACATGTAGCCCATCTTCAGGGTAAAAAATCCATCTAGTCTGACGGCTGGATAAAATTTTGCAAGGGGGAATAGCCTAAAGAGTAATATTTTCCTGGGTCAGCCACAGGAACAAGATGCTCTGTAATGCTGGCAAGATGCAGGCTATGGCTTGGCTTTTTCCCTCCCTGTGTACGCTACTTGCAACAGGCACAACAGCATTCCAGCCTGATGATGGAACCTGATCTGTTAAGATGCTGATAACAACACAGCACAATGTAGAATAGAAACTTTGCATTCAAAACCTGAGGTCTCTGACAAGGTGAACACGTGCCTGAATGAAGGCTTTCCAACACAAATTTTTGACTACCGAAAAAGTAATGTGCACACACCATGCCTGTATTTGTACTTAGTCAGACATATGTCTCAGGTATGTACAATCCAATCAAATGGGGTTTACTCACAATTTTAAGATATTCCATTTGTTTTGGAACATGGACCCTCTGATATCTATTTAATGCCTTTCCAGCTATAGCCTCACAGAAGGCAATGGAAAATATGTAACTTAATTCCAAACACACCAGCTTCACTCGGCTGTGGTTTGGACTGCGTGCCTATTTCTGTTTTAGAGTTGAAAGAAAATGCAAATAAAAGGTAATTGTGAGGTATCAGAATATATTTTGTAACCAAAATACCCTCCACTTTTCCAAGATGATTTTACTGTAGATGGGAGGGGAAAGCCACAAACAATGGGTATTTCATGTGTATAAAAACGTCATGATAGCTAGCATCTCAACAGCTTACTTACCTTGACCGGCAGTAATATTTCCTGTAAATGGTGACAGAGTTAGTATAGAAATGTTGCACCGCTTTTAATTACTCTGCTAAGCAAGATTAGCTGCGACCTCTAAAAACCTGTCTTCTACAAAAAGCAAAACACCTTCCAGACTCTCTAAATAACAGTATCGTTTGGACATCTGACATATGTTCCACCAGTATACTGATATTCTCAAGACATTCATTGTGAACCAGTGCCTGAAAGAAAGTACCAGTTCCACAACATGGTAAGTGGTAATTTATTGTAAGCTTGATTTTAATATCATAAGCAGAGTTCCCTCTAAGCTGAGTTAGTGTGAGCTAGCTCACAGTTTTTTAGCCTCCACCTCACACATTTTTGTCTTAGCTCAGGAAGAATGGCTCTAGAGCAAACTAATTTATGCAGTAGCCAAATCACTCGCTCACAACTTTAATGCCAGTAGCTCACAAAGTAGAATTTTTGCTCACAAGATTCCACAGCTTAGAGGGAGCACTGTAACACCTAAATTATTATTTTTTTGCTTTTCAGGTGAAAATGTGGATGTATTTGTTTCTTGGTCTAGCATATATATCTAGCAACTGAAAAGGGAACCTAATTATACAAAAAGACTACTCCTGTTGTTGTCTTTAACATTATAATACTTTGATGATTAGTTTGAAGATGATTAATAAATTATTACACTGTGCCATGGCCACTTGCTATGTATTTTTTCCCAAGTTCATAAATCTATTTGAATGAGGGCTTGTTAGTGTTAGAGCTCTCTCAGCCCCACCTACCTCACAGGGTGTCTGTTGTGGGGAGGGGAAGGGAAAGGAGTTTGTAAGCCGCTCTGAGACTCCAAGTGAAGGGCAGGGTATAAATCCAATCTCTTCTTCTTCTTCTTCTTCTTCTTCTTCTTCTTCTTCTTCTTCTTCTTCTTCTTCTTCTTCTTCTTAAGTGACTGCCCCTTCCCCCTTCCCCCTTCCCCATCACACCATGATTCTGAAGTTCTCCCAAGTTTCGAAGTATCTATTCACGTGGATGGGGGTGATTGGGATGGCCCCCACCCCTAGTCTTGTAGTTCTCAGGACTGTGGCTGAGGTCCGATCTGGCTGTAGTTTTGTGTCATATCTTCATTTTTTTCTCCCCACTGTATCCAGCTTCTCCCACAAACCACTCATCTATCCCTCCACAACTGTAGCCACCATCCTTCTAATCATAGTTCTCCTTCAAATCTGGCTATGCTGGGGGGGAAATCATGTTGTTCATCCCTATCAGATATGCATAGGATCTTCCTTGTTTGGAGATTTGTGAGCAAATGCTGCCCCATTCTTCTAAGTGCTGGATAAAAGCGCCACACATTTCTCAATAAACCACCTTGAACCAAGAGGAAAGGCAGGATATAAATGTTTTAATAATAATAATAAAGAAACAAAATATTTATGCAAAACTTTCTTCAGTGAT
Source organism: Gekko gecko (assembly GCA_029375565.1). Lineage (NCBI taxonomy): Eukaryota > Metazoa > Chordata > Lepidosauria > Squamata > Gekkonidae > Gekko > Gekko gecko. The sequence continues at coordinate 114,490,024 of JAPDNY010000008.1, forward strand.
AAAGATATGGGTAATGTTAGATGGGAGCAGGGCTATTTTTGGGCAGGAACGCACAAGAACGGAGTTCTGGCTGGCTCCCCAGTTGGCCACACCCAGCAGGAACTCATTAGCATAATAGGCCACACCCAACAGCAGAAACTCATTAGGATTGGCTACATTAGGGGTGTGTGGCCTAACATACAAAGGAGTTCCTGCTACAAAAAAAGCCCTGAGTTTTGACAACAAACAAGGTAAACAGAATAAGAAGCAAAAGGTGGGTGTGGCTGAATGACCACAGTTGTGGTAACATGGGGTGTGGCATAATAGGCTAATGAGTTTCTGCTGTTGGCTGTGGCCTATTATGCTAATGAGTTCCTGCTGGGCTTTTTCTACAAAAACAGCCCTGGATGGGAGGAAACAGAAGACAAGGTCTGCACCAATGCAGAGGAGGGAACAAGTTGCAGTGACAGAATATAAAGATGCAAAGAAAAAGTTACACTTTTACAAGATAGTAAACCTTTATGGCTTCTTGAAAAAGTCTTCAATCATTCTCAGATTTAAGAATTCTGTTACAAGAACTGCCTGTAAAGGTTTTTAAATTTCTATTAGTTTACTTCTTTAATTTTGTTTCTAACTAGGTCCTCTGATAAAACAGCATGCAAAACACATAGGGATTTATAACTATAAATAAAATGTAATTTCCCACTGTACCTGGTTTCCTTCTGTTTCTAACTTTTGATTGAGCCACAATCATGGCAGAAGGAAAAGATTGCTCGGGGTAATTCAGGTTCTTTGGAAGGAGGTCAATAATATCCACGGTTTATTAAGAGTTTTCATTATGTATAAAAAGACAATAGGTAATATAAATGACAGAAAAGTTAAATAGGATGATTTTTTTTTGAGAAACATATATATTATCTTAAAGACTAACAAAAGTTGTCGCAGGGTATGAGCTTTCATGAGTCACAGCTCACTTCTTCAGATACCCTGCCACAATTTTTTTTAGTTGTTAAGGTGCTGCTGGACCTTTGCTCTTTTCTACTGCTACAGATGGACTAATATGGCTACCCATCTAGATATACCATCTGTTTGGGTGCTACCAAAGTATTGGAAAGAAAAGAAGTTTCTAATAATTAAATTGTGCCCTGTTGTTACTATTCTAGGGCTTTTCTGCATTCTCATTTTCCTTGCTTGTGGGTTCCTGGTTTTTGGGGTGTTTTTCTGTTCTGCATGTGTTTCACTACCTCTAGCGGTCAACTCAGTATCACACAGGTTTATGTCCAGCATAACTCCCTGCAGGTTTAAACTGCAGGCTTCTATGCTGGACGTAAACCTGTGTGATATCAAATTGACCATTAGAGGGAGCAAAACATGTGTGGAACAGTCTCCCTCCCAGAAACAGTAACTTACAAGTGAGGAAAATGAGAATGAGGAAAAGCCTTTAATCACTAACTAAAATTAACCCTGAGTTCCAGTTTTTTGACAAAAAGCCAGTGTGGTATAGTGGTTAAAGGGCCAGACTAGGATCTGGGAGACCCAGGTTCAATTCTCCATGCTCCTATGGAAGCTTGCTGGGTCACCTTGAGCCAATCACACAACCTCTGCCTAAGCTACCTCTCAGTGTTGCTGTGAGGATAAAATGGAGGACAGGAGAGTGATGTAATCTACTTTGCATCCCCATTGGGGAGAAAGACTCAATGGATGGATGGATGGATGGATGATGGATAAACAAAGAGACAGCATCCAGAAACAGGCTTTTTATATAACTTTGCGAGCCCCAACTCCCGCCGAGCCTGCGCTGGCGGGAGGGGCTGATTTGCCTCCTCGTGAGGCAGGAAGATGAAAGGACGCCTGGCAGGGGCGGAGCCAGCCTATTCAGGCTCGGCTCCTGCCCTCTGCCCCACACAGTTCCTTGGCGTGCTCAGCCCACCCTCCCACCCTGTTTTAGTGCAGGTTTCAACCGGTTGCCTTTTTTAATGGGGCCAGGTAGGAATTTTTCACCCTTTTCAATTTGGCTTCAGAAGTAAGGGTGTTTTTGCCTACCTTGCACTGAAGATGGTGGTGTTTGGAAATTGGCTTTGGGGGGCCGCCTTTTTGCTAAATAGAATGGTCACTTTGTGGTTAGGCGGGGTAGCGCGATCAGGAAGTTGAAATCGGTGAGCACCTGGGCATTGTTATAAAGGAATTAAAGGGTCCTCCATGAACGGCTTTCGGGCCTTTGCGGCTCAAGGCCGGGAAGGGGTGATCTTCCTTAGAACAATCTGGCCCAGCCTATCTTAGCAGGCCTTTGCGGCTTCTGGGGTGGTGGGCCAGGGGTTCTCTGAAACATGCCAAACCGCTGGTCGAGAGCCACATTGGGTGGCTCAAGATTGGGGAAGGTGCATCGCCCAGAAGGTGATGAAGGTGGTCAGGAGTTTGACACCTGTCATATTCCTCAGTACATTTTAGCAGCCCCTCGCCAGTTGTTTGATTATAAATAATTAATAAAGTGGCCCTTGTTAAATCCATATTGGTGTCCGTCTCTTCATTCCGATTGTGGGGGCAATGTTTGCAAAAGCCTTTGTATTATAATATTCAGACAGCATATTTTTTTCCTTTGAGCACCACTAATACTTCAAAACATTTGCAAAAATACCTTTTTGAAATCTGGCAGTAAAACCTTAATGCCAGGTGTATTTATTTCCAAAGAGACAGATGAAAAATAGAGATTTTCAATAATGTGTGCCAATATTTTATTTAGCAAACAATTTCCTCTAAATGCAGCCAATTGGCAAATAGGGTTCTATAAAAATAATTAAAGTATACTCCCAAGGGCCATGTGGTTCAGTCCTATAATACATTCTTTTATATTATGAGTTGTATCATAACATTCAGCTACATTAGGGTTAGAAAGTAAATCCTTGGATAGAAACAAACTCATGATTCAGCTGGAGTACTATGTCAAGGAAGCCAGTTTCTGTACACATATTTTTACTTGGATAAGGAGGTATGCATGCGATTTCCCTTTCCAGTCCAACAGCCAGAGCTGTGCACATGAGATTCACCTTTCTTTTCCATTCAGCTTCAAACAACTGATAGGATTTTCATGCTCAGAAAAGGACTTTGTGCATGTTACACTGGACTAGGACATAAGTATGCTATTGAGAACTATGCAATCTGTAGTTACTTTTAACAATTTCTTCAGTGGGACATGGACTGAAATTCAACGCTTTTAAGTCAAGCCAAACCTATAATGCTCTTAACTTTGACTGGCTTTAGTGGGATCATCTCCATCTGTTTTAAACCAAATATTTACCCTGACCTGGTGGATCTGGTTTGCACATGGAGGCTGCATTGAAGTTGTTCCTGGGTTTCAAGCTCTGCTCAGCTGTGCATTATCACTCATCTTCTTGAGTCTTGGGGGTAAAATCCAAGTGTCTTGAATGGAACAGGAAAAAGGAAGTATTGTGCCACTCCCAATAAGCTTGCTGACTAGCAAACTGCTGAGCTCATCTTAGACTGGCACATCAAAGTCCTGTGCCCTCAGTATGGCCATAGACACACACAGACTTCCTTATGTCTCTGGGCCTAGACACCTCTCCATACAGGAGCAACTACTAGAACCGAATGTCATCTAAAGCAGAGGCAACCCCAGTCAGTAAGAACAGTGGGAAAGTGAAAAAGATACCCTCTTGGGTCTACCAGCGCTAGCATGAGGAGAATATAGAAGAAGTTTATCAGCAGGGATGGAAAGAAGGAAGAAATGGTAGTGTTATTGAATTGTAAGTATTATTACCTGACATTTTAGGTGACTAATGGGAAAGGGGAACTGTTTGGAAATACATACACCACAGAAACAAAATACCTGTTCACCATGTATTCCTTTGAATTTATGGCTAGCATCCCTGTAAATAGTATTGTTGTTTTGTACTACATCTTCTGCTTGAAAAACCAGTAAAGTGACAACGTCTGTCTGTTAAATTTGACAGTCTCTGACATTGCATTTCCATGGATTTTTCCTTTGTAGTTCATCCATTATTATAAAGGAAAAGAAACATGTAACAATTCATTTCTGGCAAACCATTGGTTTCCTCCTGTTTGCAAATCTACATAGCAGCATTCTGTTCCTCACTGTCAGTGTTGACCAATATAGCCTCCTGAAATATCCTTTCAGAGATGATGATAATAAAGAAGAAGAGATTGGATTTATACCTCACCCTTCACTCAGAGTCTCAGAGTGGCTTACAAACTCCTTTCTCTTTGCCTCCCTACAACAGATACCCTGTGAGGTAGGTGGAGCTGAGAGAGCTCTTTTGAGAACTGCTCTTTCAAGAACAGCTCTGACAGAACTATGGCTCACCCAAGGTCATTCAGCAGCTGCAACTGGAGGAGTGGGGAATCAAACCTGGTTCTCCCAGACTAGATTCCACACACTTAACCACTACACTTCCTGCAAAGGAGGTCTGTGGCAACTGTGTTTTCTGTGGCCACATGGATCCTGGTTACACCTAACTGGTACCTGTATTCTTCACCACAGGGCTTAATACCAAAGTCAGCAGCTGTCTTTGGAGCGATTTTGCAAGTTCAGGCTATCTAGTACAAATCCTGATTTACAGCATGTTCCTGACAGTTGTGCGGTTTGTCAGCCTCCTGTGCATTGAGTGCTTTTATTACATAAAGATGGCTGTTTTCTTTTTTAAAATATAGCAAACAGCTTGCTACTGTCATGTCACTGGAGAAGCCTCTTGTCTTAGTTGACATGGGTAAGTTGATCTTTTTCTTGCTCTTCATGTCTTATCACATAATGCACAACACCAGCACTGCTTCTTGAATAGTATTGTCAGAGCTTCCACAGGGAAACTTTATCAAGATGCTTTATACTTTCACTATGCCTGTTGCCTTAATAAACAGCATGATCGAGCCTACCTTTTATTTCCTAAGGGGTGATAACTTCTGGGAGATGCTGATGACTAAACCATGATTCCTCTGTAAAAGCATCACACCCTACCCCTAATGGGGTGGTAAAGACAATTCTTTGTCAGCAAAATGCATAGGGATAAAAAGCTTTTGTTGATACTTGTTTGTAGTATGCAGCCAGACACAGCTGTTGTGCCGAGTAGAAATATATAGGAAATACCGAAAGCAGGAATTATAAACGTGTTACCAAACTGCACATGTTTCTGCAACAATTGTTTTAACTTGCTGACCATAGCAGTTCCCCAAGGTGTCAGCTGGCCTTGTAGTGATCATCACAATACATTTTGTTTCTTCCCTGGGATACATAAATCCTTTGAAGCTGAGCATGTATCCATAGTTAAAAGCAAGTTCCCTGCTAATTCATTAAACTGTACTTTAACATCCTGTTAAGTAAGTAGGTTAGAAGCTCAGTCAAACATAGCATTATACAACTGAGTAATCAGATACATCATTCCTGTGTTGGTTCATATTGTATTTACTCTCACAGTGCTTTATCAGTCTGTTTATGAAAATTCTATGCTCAGCTGAAAACAGTCTGCAACTTGGCTCATATGTAATCAGTAAATAACAATTAAAATGGTCCAAACCAACAAATAGGAACTACAATATTTGTAAACATTTTAAAAGATTTGGTATGAAATTTAGATATGTAGGAGTGGGGTGGAGAAGAAGAAAGAACACAATGAGGCAAGGAACATCAAAGGCTATCTTAGAGAGCATGGATTTTACCTGGCATTCAAAAGGTAAGCAGAGTTGGCTCTGGTCATTATTTGGCTGGGAGACCACCAAGGAAATCCAGGGCCTCTATGTAGAGGCAGGCAATAGCACATCTCTTGCCTTGAAAAATGTAAGGGTCGAAATAAGTCAGCTGCAACTTGATGGCATGTCCTACACATGGTGTCATTACTGGAAAGACAAGATTAATTTTTCTGGGAAGGGACTTACATAGTTTGGGACTCTCTGTTAAGAAAGATCTTTGCTGCTTGCTAAACTTCAGATGCTATAGACATACAGAAAAGGGATCTCAAAGACATTCTCAGTGTGTGGTTAGGTAAGTGATCCCATAAAGAAAACCTAGATTTGTTTAACTTCTGAAACACTCATGTGTAGCATGCCATAGAGTTAACTGCAAACTGCAGTAAGTTTTAAGTGAGTCCACTTACAAGCAAAACTATGAAAAATTAATGCTGTGAAGTGTAAAAATTGATTGATCCAACAGGTCCATGTAACATAAAAAGAGATAGAGTTATACATTAAAAATCCAGACAAAAGGCAATACAGTCGATGTCTTGCTTTGTTTTATTTTACTTATTTAAAATATAGTGTTGCTTTTCTCCTGACCAAGTCTGGACTCAATAGGGAAGATAAGGTAGGGGAAAGAAGCAAACGGGTACCAGGCAACCCGTCAGTGAGTACGGATAAAATTAGGGTTAGGATTTGGGGTAGGGTTAGGGTTAGGATTAGGGTTGAAGTTAGGGGTAGGGTTAGGGTTAAGTAAGGGTTATGGTTATGGTTTAGGGTTTAGGGTTAGGTTAGGGTTGGGATTAGGGTTAGAGTTAGAGTAAGGTAAGGGTTAGGGTTAGTGTTTAAGGTTAGGGTTAAAGTTAGATTAGGGCTAGGGTTAGGTTAAGTTAAAGTTAGGTTTAGGTTAGGGTTAGGGTGAGCATTAGGTTAGGGTTAGGTTAGGGTCCAGGATAGGGTTAGGGATGGGTAAGGGTTAAGGTTGGATTAGGGTTAGTGTTAAGGTAGGGTTGAGTTAGGGTTAGCATTAAAGTATGTGTAAGGTTGGGGTTAGGTTAGGGTACAGTTAGGGTTTGGGTTAGAGTTGGTTTAGGGTTTGGGTTAGGTTAGGGGTAGGATTAGCGTTAGGATTAGGGTATGGTTAGGGTTTGGGTTAGAGTTGGTTTAGGGTTAGGTTAGAGTTAGAGTTCGGATTAAGTTTAGGGTTATGGTTAGAATTAGGTTAGGGTTATGGGTTGAGCATTAAGATTAGGGGTATGGGTAGGGTAAGCATTAGAGTTAGGTTAAAGTTAGGTACAGGGTTGGGTTAGGGTTAGGGCTAGGGCTAGGAGTTCGGGTGAGGGATAGGATTAGAGTTAGGTTTAGGTTTAGGGTTGGGTTAGGGTTTGGTTAGGGTTGAAAGGGTTATGGATTAGGGTTAGGTTAGGTATAAATTAGGGTTAGAGTTGGGATTAGGGTTAGAGTTAGGGGTACGGTTAAGGATAGGTTAGGGATAGGGTTAGAGTTAGGATAAGAGTAGGGCTAGGGGTTAAGGTTAGGTTAGGGTTGGGTTAGGGTCAAGGTTAGGGTTAGGCTAGGGCTAGTGTTAGGGTTTAGGGTTAGGGATAAGGTAAGGTTAGGGTTAGGTTAGGGTTAGGGTTGGGATTAGGGTTAAGGTTAGGATTAGGCTAGGGTTAGTTTTAATGTTTGGTATTAGGTTTAAGTTGTGGTTAGGGGCTAGGGTTAGCGTTTGAGTTAAGTTTAGGGTTAGGTTAAGGCTAAGGTTAGTGTTAGGTTAGTGTTAGGTTAGTGTTAGGTTAGGTTGGGGTTAAGGATAGTGTTAGGGTTGGGGTTAGTTTTTGGGTTTCAGTTTAGGGTTAGGTAATGTTAGTGTTAGGCTAGTGTTAGGGTTAGGGTTAGTGTGAGGGTTAGTGTTAGGTTAGGGTTAGGGTTTGGATTAGGTTTAGGGTTAGTGTTAAGTTTGGATTAGGTTAGGGTTAGCTTTTAGGGTTAGGGTTGATGCTAGGGTTAGGTTAGGGCTAGCATTATATGTATAGGTTAAACCTGTAACATGATTTCCCCAATCATATTTTAATCACACAATAAGCAAATTAAATGTTGGAGAAAATAAATATTGGGGAAACAAAAAGCCAAAAGAAGAATGCTTTAAGAATACAATAAATGTAAGTAATTTTGTAGGGATAGAGTATTAAAATGACTAGCTTTACAAACTATCCTGGCTATGCTCCTGTGTTGTTAGTCTTCAAAGTGCCATGGGTCTTTTGTTTTGGCTTGGTTCCAAACCTTTCACAATAACCTTCTAAGACAGAATCTGCTCTGTGTTTGGAAGTCCAGTGATGAGGGCTAAGGGCCTTCCAGGTGGTTGCCACAGTATCTGACAAACAGATTTCAGTTTCCATTTGCCTGTGTCATCTTCATATGGCCATATCCTGGGGTGCTGTGAAAGGGGAGAGGCATCCATGTTCGTGCTGAGCACTGTTTGTGAACAGCATCAATCATATTGTTGGCTCACTGGTTTATGGAGAGCTTTCATTCTATATAATCAGAGATGTTGCTTCCTAGAGCCATTCCAGGTTACCAGGGTGTGAATCTACTGGTGGAAGTGGAAAAGTGCCACGCTTGCAACTGATGGCAGCATGACTGAATGTGGGCTAGGCCAAGGTTGGGAGTCTAAACCTAATCCCTCCCTTGTGGTCCACTATGCTGTCATGAAAAGCTGTAAAGTGAGGAAAGTCAAAGAGCATATTACATACAGACAGACAAAGCAAGATCATGTCTCTCTGCTAAACGACAAACAAAATCACCATTATGGTTGTGCACTAAAATAGTTTAATTTTTGTTTTCAGTTCATTTCAGAATCCCATTTTGGTTTCCTTCTAGGGAGTTTTGGAATTAGAAAATTCATTATTTTCTATTTTCTACTTTTGGGTGTCTAGAGCAGCTGTTTTTAAACCTAATATCATTAACTGTCTACTTAAAATAATCCTCCTTGTTCTCTAATGGGGCCCCAAGTTCAAAGTCAATGGGGCAAGGGGGTCCGATTTCATCACCCCTTGAAGAAGGTCTCCTGTTATTGTTTCAATATTATCATATGGGAATTGGCTGCACTCCTGAAGAGTGGATTTTTTTTTAAAGCAAACTTTTTGCTAACAACCACATCTTTGTCTGAAGTATTTTCAGAACCTTAAAGTGGCTATTAAAAATAAAAACAACTTTGCTATCTCTTTGACTAATGAGGACCCCTCCCCCACCTTGCAAAAATGCATGGAAAACATAAAAACCAGACTGGAGAATTACCCACACACAGAGAGGCAAATAAGCACCACCCCAAAACAGGCAAATCTGTAGAGGCTTGATTTTAGGGCTATCATCTCCAGGTTAGGAAATTCCTAGAGATTTAGGGGTTAGGGTATGAAGAGGGGGAGGGGTCTCAGTAGGGTATAATGTCATAGAGTCCATCCTCCAAAGCAGTTATTTTCTCCAGGGGAATTGATCTCTGACATCTGGAGATCAGTTGTAATTCTGGCAGATCTTCAGGCCCTACCTACTCAGCTCCCATACAGCAAGGTAGACATGTCACCTCTGTCCACTTTGGAGAAGCTTCAGGCAGGTAGTGGCAATGAGAACAATGGTTCAAAACTAGCCAAGGCCTTTAAGTTCCTTCCCTGAGTCTTGTCTTTGAGACTGAGGTCCTTTGATTGGGTAGAGGTGGAAGTCTCTCCTGATCCCTCACAGGGATCCTATGCGAAGGAGACCTGTCTTTTTCCTGTGGTACAGAATATCAGAACAACTGAAGAAATAACAAAGCTGCATGCATGCCAAAGCAGCTATGGTCTGAAACCAAAAAGCAACAAGAATATCTTTGGGTTGCATTTCCATAATCCTGAAAAATTCTGGAGTGCCCTCAGCTAGGGTTGGTTGTGAATCGAACCACAAAGCAAAATTTATGACAAATTTTGCTGTGTTTGTGTTTCGCAAACCAAAGTTTGTGGTGGGTCTACTGTCATGAACTTCCATGAAATTTAAGGCAGTTTGTGGGGTTCATGCTGGTTCAGGGCCAGAAAAGAAGCAGGAATTTAAATTGATCCTGAGTCCCTTTAAACCTCAGCTTTCTACTCCAGCAGAAACCTGCAAAAATGGCTGAGTGGCTGGGAGTGCTCCCACTGCTGAGCTGTTTCAGGTTTTCTGGGAAATGGGAAGCAGCCTGTCCAGGTTTGAGGCTGGGTGCTCCTTCAACAGAGGAAGCCCCTGTTCACTGCCTGAAAGCTGGGAAATGGGGAGCAGCCTGTCCAGGTTTGGGGCTGGGTGCTCCTTCAACAGAGGAAGCCCCTGTTCATCGCCCAACAATCCAGGAGAGCCCAGGCACTCACCCATCCTTACCCATCACCTGAAGATGCCTCAGCACCCAGACCTCCCAGCAGGAACTCACCCAGGAGGCTAGTGAGAGAAGAGGCTGCTAGTGAAGAAGGGGCAGCCAGTTGAGGTGGTTGGCAGCAAGGTGGGGGAGACAGCAAGGTATGTAGTGGTGGCAGGAATGCAGCCGTGGGCTGTGGCAGCTGTACAGTGGCTGGGCCAACCCCAGAAGCCCAGAACAGGGAAGAAGGATACTCCTGCCCAGGGGATCATGTGGGGTGGGCTTCCACCGTGGCCGGCCCACTTCCTGCTGGCCTGGCTTAGATGCCTCATCTGGCTCAGCTGGCTGCCCCTTCTCTCCTGCTGGTTTCTCCTACTCCACTGGCCTCTTCTCCTACTCCACTGGCCTCTTCTCCTCCACCAGCCTCCTGGGTGAGTTCCCACTGGGAGGTCTGGGGGTCGGGGGCATCCTCAGGTGATGAGGGAAGGGTAGATGAGTGCCCGGGCTCTCCTTGATCACCTAGCAATGTATGGAGGCTTCCTCTGTTGAAGTGGTGCCCAGTCTTGACCCCACACAGGCTGCACCTAATTTTCCAGCTTTCTGGTGCCATCTCTTTAAACTTTAAAGGAACGGCACAAGAAAGCCTGAAACAGTTCAATGGCTGGGTGTGCTCCCGCGGCTCAGCTGTTTTTGTGGGTTTCTGAAAATCCCATTTTAAGGGGCTGTGATCCCTTTAAATGCAGTTTGCTGGGCCCACAAAACAAACTCGTTTGTCAGAGAGCATTTTTGCAGTTCATGCCCATCCCTACCCTCAGACACTGGAATTCCTGGAAGCCAAAATGGAATTTTCTGAGTTAATTTTCAGTTTGGGAGTTTCTGCATACATACTCCTATTCACCATCTCAATGGATACTTGGAAATAAGTTGTTAGAATTTGGGAGAAGAAAAATCTGAAATCAATGAAGCTGGCACAAGAGGTTTGTGTTTTTGAATGTGTGTAGGCCTTCACCTGTAAGCAAGAGAGGTCAGAGGGAAATCTCATCTATATTCTATGTACCTATTCAGCAAAGGATAGTAAATAGTAAAATGGAGACCCATTGTCCTCGTTGCCTGCTATTTGGCAGGGAGGCTCCATTAATTAAGGGAGGCTTCATTAGGTCCTGAGAATTTCAGTTGGATGAGGGGAGAATTAGATCCACAAACCTACTTTTCTCCTGCCTGCCTAAAGTTTGAGCAGGAAAGCCCTGTGAGAGAGGAGTGCAACCTTGAAAATTTCATCCCAGTTGGGCAAGGGAAGTTATAGGTTGGCATACATTTCTCACTTAACCAGTGGAAATGCTTACAGCATTAACAGCATTTGTGTACATTCTTTAATATTGTTAATTGATTCTGTAGGCATTAAAATGATTTACACAAATACTGTTAATGCACATAACAAGCTGAATCAAAGTGTTGGTGCCATATTGGTAGCCCCTGCCCACAGCAACACACAGGAAGTCATCTGTACTGGTCATGACATCTGTTGTGCTTAGGAAAAGACAGAGGAGAAAGTAGTCACAGACAATGTTCATCCCTGTATCAATTAGCTTTGGACTTTGAACCTCTTACACAGTTCAGGAGTAGACTTTTCCTGCCATATGTTCCATTTAGTTACTCTGGAGAATCTGTGTTTTCTTTTATAATGCAGGTAATGTTGTGTGAAATCGCTGGAGGAAGACTAGGACATGCAAGGCTGTGCACGTTACAAAACCTCAAATGTGTTACTTACAATATAAATAATTCCATGTGCTGTCAAAAGTATGAAGTTGGTATTGACATGAGTAATGTACTGGCAATTGTGCACAGATTTTACAAGTGTTTATATATCCCATGGAGCATCTATGGAAACATGCATATTAGTCCTGCATACAATGAAAAACTATATTTGCAAGTGCATATTTAATGTACACATACAAAGGATCATGCTTGTGCTACTCTGTAAAACTTGAATTTGTTGACTAAAATCTTTAGATGGCATTGATTTTTCCCATTTAGCAATGTTTCAGATTGCAATTCATAATCACATTGCTTATTTTTATTAGAAGAAAAGATTTAGTGAAGAGCAGAATGTAAACATGTAAACATGTTTCTACTTCTTTGCTGTTTAAAATGTCATTCTCATGTTTTATCAATAAAAGTGTAATTTAAATTAAAAAAAAAGAGCAGAATCAATCTGTTCTCTTGCACTGTCCTTCCAGAGTGGCTTGTGGAATCTGGACTGGAAAAAAAATTTAGTAATGTCCCTATTGAAACCATTATTTAAAGTCCAACAATGGTGTACAAATTTTGATCTTTCTCTGAGATGTTTAATAACCAACATCCAGTATGAACTTTGTGTCAGAGCTTTCCCCATCGTTGTTGCATGAGTCATCTTACATTTCATTTAACACTTCCATAGCCCATAGCAACAGCATGGGGATGTTCTGAGTCATCATACTAATGCTAATAAACTTCATCTTGAATATAATTGTGGGCAGTGGGTCTTAGCATTCAATTAATCATATACTGGGTTGGAAGCATGCTATCCTCTGAAGAGGCCCTATATTTTGGGTGCACTGTTCTCTTTGCAATCAACTTGCCCTGCTAGGGTCTATGTGTTTCTTTTGCAATGACAGTCTTTAATCCAAGGAAGCAGTTCCTTTTTGTCCATTCAGCTTTCTGACAGATTCCTTTTGAGTGATCATTTTTCTCCTCCTGCTTCCAAGTTGCCTGGTCCTTTATTTCATTCCATTATTTTGGAAAGAAATGTCTTTCATGAATGATATCTAGATGGATCAAGACGGGTAGCCATGCTAGTCTGTCTGTAGCAGTACAAGAGAGCAAGAGTCCAGGAGTGCCTTAAAAGACTAACAAAAATTGTGGCAGGGGAGGAGCTTTCGTGAGTCACTGCTCACCTCTTCAGATACAGTTAGAATGTGACTTCATCTGTCCTTATATCTTGGAGAGTGGAATGATTTGCCTGCTATTGTCATCTGGCATCTGAAGTCACTCCATTCTTCAAGATACAACAACAGATGGACTCACATTCTAGTTATATCTGAAAAAGTGAGCAGTGACCAGTTCCCTCTAAGTTGAGTTAGTGTGAGCTAGCTCACAGTTTTTTAGCCTCTGGCTCACAGATTTTTGTCTTAGCTCAGGAAGGAGGGCTCCAGAGCAAACTGATTAGTGCAGCTGCCAACTCGCTTGCTCACACCTTTAAGGCCAGTAGCTCACAAAGTAGAATTTTTGCTCACAAGACTTGACAGCTTAGAGGGAGCATTGGCAGTGACTCATGAAACCCTGCCACAAGTTTTCGTACTTTCCAAGGTGCTACTGGGCTCTTGCTCTTTTCTGGATGGATGTAGGTTAACTCTTGTCATGTGTTCACGTATATAGCATAAGGCACTATTATAAGGTGTATGGTGTTATTTTCTACCCAGTTGTGAAGCACACTGTACATTAGCCTACACATCTGTATTTTTCACTATCTGCGGTACCACTATAATATTTATTAGATTGCTCCCAAAACTCTTATTCCTAGGGGGAGAAAGGAATGAGCTGTTATTAGCCTCAAAATAAAGCCAATTTTTAAAATTATTATTCAGTGCATGAGATTTCCCGTTTATCTCTGTGTCTGAGGCATAGAAACACTGTATGGTTTGAAGCCATGAACTGTATCTTAATTCTTCTCACCCTTGCTCTTTTTTTGCATTTCTTCTTTTCCTTATTGCCCTGCTAGGAGAAATGTGAGAATGCCTCCTAAACGCAACACGACAGCTGTAGCCCATAACTCATCTCAACAGCCAACGGCACAGCTAGAGTGATAGTATGTGCAACAGCTGCTGGCCTCCTGCTTATTTCTTATTTGTTTATAGCAGGCATGTTCAGAGATTGTTTGTTTGCATTATTCACCACGGCGTTGTAACAGCAGAAATATTTTAGCTATTATTTTCAAACTGCCAATAATATTAGAACCAAATTTGTAGCTTAACAATGTTCTACAATAATTTTAGAGGTAGGTAGGTAGAACGTCGACACTGGATGTACAAAAAAGGAGGATGGGTATTAAAAATTTTCAGGTACTTCTACAACAGGTTGAAAAATTGAAATGTGATAAGTGCATGATCAGAGGCACTATGAAAAGCAGCAAGTTCTGAAAATAGCACATTTAAAAGTTTTTCAGTCCAAATCTGGGACATAAAGTTTCATGTATCTCATACAGAATAATGCTGTACAACAGGAGTTCCCAGCCTTTTTGAGCCCATGGGTAACTTTGGAATTTCAACATAGGGTAGTGGGTGCAATCACAAAATGGCTGCCACAGGAGGCAGAGCCAACTACAAAATGGCCACTAGAGAAAGGAGTGCCAAACATGCACACAGGGCCCAAGCGCAGGAGACAAGAAGATTCATTTTAAACAAACACATTGGGAAAGAGGTGTATGAGTGAGAGCATAAATTGCTGTGTAACAGTGGTTGGTTCCTAATGTATCATATGGTTTTTGTTCCTGTTTTTGTGTTACAGCTGATGAGACACTTCCAGTCTTGGAAGTGCTTAGCCAACTCATACCAGTAGTATAAGTAACAATGAGTACTAATAATTCTTACCCACACTGGTAATTCTGTTAAGATTTTGTATTCTATCAACATTTGTGAAAGTTTAAAGCCTTTGTTTTCAAAAATGTTGCCAGATTGGATATTTTGGTAGACATTTCACTGTTTGAGTGTGTGGGAATAGGGCTTACAATGGCGATTAGATCCTAGGAAAGCCAGGGGTTCTGCCACAGCAGCAGACTCCTAATGTGGCTATGGTTAAATACACATCATGCTTAAGGGGTGTGCTAATGTATTTGAAGAAGTGTGATAACTGAAGACGCCATGGCAGCCCATTCCTTCTACAACCCAACTCTGAAAACCGGAGGCTAGAGAATGCATCAGAATGCAGTCCCCGTGGCAACTGCTGTGCCGGTGATCTGGTGGGATTCAAGAGCCAGCATAATGTGAAGGATGCAGTGTCCCTCTTTGCTAGACAAATTAGCCTGCCTTTTAGCAACTAGATATGAAACTTCAAGAGTCTGAGACTATCATACTGCAATGCAGGTCCATGCGCCTGATCCTATAAATGGAAGTTGCTGGCATTTTTCTCTTGGGGTGGATCATTGTGTATATAAGTGCTGTCAAGGCACAACCGAATTGTGGTGACCCCAGCAAGGGGCCTGAAAGGCAAATGAGAAGCAGAGGTGATTTGCCAGTGCCTTCCTCTGTAGAGTCCTCTTTGGTCTTCCATCCAGGTTCCCCGCTTAGCTTCCGAGATCTGATGAGATCAGGCTATGTCATACCTTCTTCCTTCTGTGAACCCTTAGAAGCCCTGAAATATTATTGAAGATAAAAGCTTGGATGCCTTCGGAAGTTATTGGTCAATTTTTTATAAATGGTTAAAAGAAGATAATATACTGAGTTAAGGATATGTGTTTGGCATGTACAGTAGAAAAGTGGTATAGCATTAGTTTATATGTAAAATTGAAGAGCTTTGCAATTATGTAATTATCAGCGAATGAAGTTGTATGATGCTTTGTTTTGTTTTTGGGTTTTTTTGTATTTTTTTTCCTTTTCCCTCTTTCTTTTCAAAAATTAATAAAAAATATATTAAAAAAGAAGCCCTGAAATAATGAACACTTTGTTCGTTGTCCATTTTTTATATTCTCCAGTGCAATCATTGTGACAAGCAATGAGTGCTTTGTGAATTTGTGTTGTCTCGTATTCATTTACTGTACAAACAATGGAGTCCTTCAGTAATCAATCAAATTTATCTTTTTCATTGTTTACTTTGTCCCTCTATTCCAATAAATAATTTATGGGTCCATTGTGGAGTATTAGTTGATATGAGGTGGGAAATTTCCATTCTCTGTGTGAACAAAGTTGCTTTTGTGTGCTAATGTGAAATGGAACCCTAATGAACATAGCTTAAAAATGCTTCAGCCATAGTTAAGCCCTTTTAATTACTATTGATTTCAATGGGAGATTTATGCATGTGTGAAAAGCAATAGGACGTTAAAGGTGGTTAGCTTTGGATGACATATCTAATAGTATGTAAGAACCAATGGAAGAAGCTCTAATCTGAAGGTATTTGACACTTGGACGAAAACTCAGGTTGCTCAGTTAATATGCTTAATACATTGGTTAAAGAATAAACTGAGTTCAAATAGCTGCTGAAAAAGGAAGGAGGCTTCTGCTTAGACCACTTTGAAAGGCTATTCTGAGAAACACAGAACCTACATATGCAAAAGCCATATGGAATGTGTGTTGTAGTCTGGAGAGGAATTGCAGGAAATGGAGTGAAAATGCTGATTTAATGTAATCAACTGTTTATATAAAAATTTCTCTATTGGTGACATTTTGGTACAACTTAGTTATGTTTGATTCAACTAAGTTTGCCCTGACCTGGATGGTGCATGCTGGCCTGGTCTCATCAGATCTTGGAAATCTAGAGTAGCTACACAGAGGTACACAATGGCAAGCCACATCTAAATGTCTCTTGCCTTGAAAACCATATGGGGTTCCCATAAGTTAGCTGTGACTCAGTGGCACTTTCCACCACCAAGCTGTGTAATGGAACTTTACTAATTTTTGTAACGTGCACCATTTATATACAGCATACAGCAGCCTGCACGGTGAGTTAGACTTCTTCCGCACACACCATTATCTCCACATCCCTCTCTTTGCCAACTGCAGTGTGTTTCTGTTTGTTTCTGCATGATGCTGCTGCGTACTTCTCCACCTTCTGGCTTTCTCCCGGCTTTAGTACAGGGTTTCTGGGGAGATCACACTCAGAGCAGGTTTGCTCACCATGGGGTTTTTGGGAATGTAAGGATTGCTCACCCACTACCAGCTTAACATAGGAATTAACACAGAATTACTCTAGTCATTCCACATGTTTCTCCGAATAAACTGACAGAAATGTAGATTGTACTATTTCAGAATGATGCTCCTGCACATAAAAAGCTGCATGCGAGAAGCCAGACTCAACAGGTCACTTGTGCCCTGTTATGTTATCCAATGCATTTGCACTCAGACTGAGCCTTGTATTAGGGATAGTTCCGTTAATAGTTGCAGGTGGGACATTTTACAAAATTCAGATCTGAAAAGACTAAAAGAGAATTGCTGTTGGTTACCCACTGGTGGAAGAGAGGAAATGTGTTGGGTTTGATCCAGTGACATATGAATGCAGGGACGCTCACATACATCCTTCTCCTGGCAAACTCTTGAGACCTCCAAAAGGAGGCTACTGGACCTGAAACAACAACAGCAACACAATAACATGTGGTCCAGGATGATGCAGAGTGAACAGGAAATGCACAAAATAGGCCCCAGTCTTCTGCCAACAGTGCTTCCGATGCAAGAACAAGTTACAAAGATTTTGCCAGCTCCCCCTTCTCACTGCAGCCCCCTCCCAACTACATGGTTTGTAGTCCTCTGGGGTCCTGCAACCTTGAACATCAGCTTCAGGGGAGACATATGGGCTGCTGTGGGAAAGGGGAGGCAGGGAAGATCCGTGTTGGCAAGCATTTTCTACTGACATTTCACTGAATCCAATCCATAGTTTTTGCAGGCTATTTTCTTAGAAAGACTTGACTTTCTAATTTGCTTAGTTTGTCCCATTAGCTGGTATATATTAGATGATACAGTAAAGTAGCTAAGATCCCTAAGATCTCTGATTCAAACCTTGCCTCTGCCACAAATTCACTAAGTGGCTTTAGTCACGGTCTCCTAGTCTCAGCCCACTCTCAACTGCACTATGGGCTTAATACCAATCTACCTTATGTGGCTGTTGTAGCGATGGCAAAAAGTGAAAGTATTTCATACATAGATATGCTACCAAATTTAGGCCATCTTACGTCTGAAGATATTTGGCAACAGGCTTCCAAATAAAGAGAAACTGAATGCACACATGAACTCCCATGAAGTTGCCTTACACGGAATATGACCATTGATCCACCAAGGTCAGGATTGTCTACTCAGACTGGCAGGGGCTCTCCAGGATCTCAGGCAGAGAGGTCTTTCACATCACTTCATTTCAACTGGAGATGCCAGAGACTGAACCCAGGAACTTCTGTGTGCTCAGTAGATACTCTACCACTGAACCACAGCCCCTCCTCCAAATTAGTGGTTCTTGGACTAGGTCTTGGACTAGGATTTGGGAAACCCAGGTATGAATCCCCACTCTGCCATGGAAGCTTTGCTGGGTGACCTTGGGCCAGTCACATACTCTAACCCTAACCTGCCCCACAGTCTAGTTGTGAAGATAAAATGGAGAAGTCACTTTGGATCCTTATTATGGAGAAAAGTGGGGTATAAATGAGGTAAATAAACAGTGAATAAAAAAATACATGGTCAGATATAATACCTGATCAATAACCACAGGTAAACTAAAGTATTGTGACTTCCCTGGCTTCATCCTGTTAATTTCATTGAGTCTTAAATAGACTTAAATCCAAATATTTAAACACAGGTTTCAGCAGGACAGATAGTGGTGATTAATTGACTCCAGGAATCATATTGCATCAAAGGGTCACATAATAATTTGTACTGTAAGAGGTACATTTCAAAGGCAGCACTATAGATCACTTTGCTTAATTCAGAATTTTAAAACACACTTATTAGCTGCCTTATAAGAACCCTAAGGGCTGCTGAAAAGCTTCTTGGGCACTGAGCATAATCAAAACTATTTAGCTGAGCCCTTAACAATAATTTACTCTCAAAAAAGGTTGTTGCAAAGAATAATATTTCCATTAGTTCTGCTGTTGACTCAGGATGAATTTTGCAATAGCTTCTGTTTCAGTGAAGCAGCCCATATGCCTACCTCACACAAGCAAATTCTCCGTACACTTTGAATCATTAACCACTTTCTACCCACTGTGGAAATCAGGCATTGAGAGCTCTGCCGAGCAGCATCCTACTGACCTGGAATCTTTCTTCAGATCATGGTAAAGGCATATCTGGAAAAGCTAATACCCATTCTACAGAATAGTATGTAGTAAACTGATTGTTATATGAATGTTTGTAATTTAGTTTGTGTCCTTCGTAATCATGAGTGACTGTGGATATGTTACCTTGGTGTAGACTTTCGTTAATAACCATCTTAGAGGCGGATGCAGTACCTGTCCAAGAGTGAGTTTTAACCTGATTATTACTTTAAAGATTGTGTGACATATTTTGAAAGTTTTGCTTTCAATACTGATAATATCTCATGTACACTCTCAGTGCTAATGGTTTCAAAACTGATAGTTTATCTTATCTTGATCTTATTAAGAAAATGTCTGAATGCTTTATACTATTGTTCTACAGCACATGGTAAAAACTGTTGACCAAAGTTTAAAATATTACGATAGCTGTAATCTCATTTGTGTTATTGACATCTTTCCTTCTCTATTGTAATATGAAACAAAGTTTTGCTATCATTTAAACAGAGTATATGGCTGATTTTTTAAAAAATGTACTTCTGTTAAATGAATGCAGTCCAGGTGTCAGAATACCTTCCCATGTATTAGCACTTAGCACTTCACTGTTTATCTTTACTGTCAAAGTGCATCCAACGTTTTATTTTATTCATTACAATATCTGTATCCCACTTTTCCATATGCCTCAAGACAGTTTACAAGTCACAATTTAAAATGAACTGAATAATAAAAAAAAACCTGAGTAGCCCACCTATGCCCTGTTAAAAGCCCTGGCAAATAAAATGGCTTTGCAGCACCTTTTAAAAATTTCTTGACATGGCATCCCCCTTCTTTCCCTGAGGCGCTGCAAAAGAATAGACACAGACTCTAGCTGATGCCAGGCAGGCTGCCCTAAGTGGTGGAACAACTAGCAGGTGGCAACCTGAGGCTCACAACTGGTGCATGCGGGACATATGGGAAGAGATGGTCCTTTAGGGTTACTACATTCTAGCAATGCACAAGTTTCATGAGCTCATTTGCAGGAATCTCCAGGCAGGAGCTTGTGTGTGGGCTGGATGCCACTTCTCCACAGGTGCAGAAGCCTAATGAGAGCTTTGCTGTGCTTCCATGGTGCTTGGGTTAGGAAACATTTCTGCAATAAATATGCAGATTCCTTTAATTACACATTTCTCTTTTAGTCATTCTTTTTTTCAGGGCCACGGCATTTAGCAGATTTTCCAGAAGTGCTTTTGTTAAAAGACATCTTAATTGAGGATTAGTAGAATTTGTAGAATCAGGCTTTGATGGGATGATATTGGTTTCTCACCCACCATTTGTTTTCACTTATCTACCATCGATATTTTGAGTTTCTACAAAGACCACAGGTGCAATGTGCAAAAGCTGTACACAGAGGCCTCACTCCAGACTTGGTTGCACAAAAGCTGGGGCTATAGGCATCTGTCCCTAGTTCAATACTTTGAATAGCGCTTATAATGATTCTGGTGGGGAGGGGGAAATTCAGCTTTCAGTCCCCTATCCTAATCAATCACGTCCTGAATGTCTAATATGGGCAAAGCACACAGAACCCTGGAGACTGGATCAGGCTGGGAAATATGCACACAGAGGCTGCTTGGACATGCTTGCTACTTCCAGCTAGTGATGCTGACAGAAAGGATTCTGGGTCGGGAGGCCAGGGAACTTTCCAGACCATCAGTGGCTTCCACTGGCAATTCATAGAACCCAACCCATTGTTCATTTTCTCCTAACTTGAGTTTTGTGGGAACCATTTCTTCAATATTGTCAACAGTGCCTATAATTGCAATGCATATTCACTGTTGTCAATGGCAAACTTTTTCATTTATTGAAATAGTTTTTCATTGACTGCCTTGACTACATACAGAATTGTAGCTATGATGCCTGAAAAAATGATCTGGAAACATTGAGTCACTAAGACAGCGTTCCCAGTAAGCCACAGTACAGTCCTAATCAGAGTTATACCCTTCATAGTCCACTCATGCCAATGGGTTTAGAAGGGCATAACTCAGTTTGGGATTTCACCGTTCAGTTCTTCATTGATTGCATTAGTCAAGGTAATTTTTTTTGGTATTTTCCAGAACTTCCCTCATGAAGCTCTCTTTTCTTCAGAAAACTATATCATATAACAGTAACATACTCAGAATAACCTTTGTTCTCTCATTTGGTAGACTAATGATGAAATCCTGTGCAGAGTTATTACAGAATCAATGGTCTTAGACTGGAGTAACTCTGCCTGGGGTTCCGTGATGAAAACACAACTGAGACCTAACTTCCCTTTAGAATAATTTTGTAATGATGTTCATTTTATTCCAACAGCTTGAAGCACATTAAGTTCAAATGTTTATCAGAGGCTTAACTAATATTTGGAAATGATTGAAGGACAAGAAATCTGAGACTACAATAATTTCCTTTGCTGTCAAATGTGTAGTAAAGAAAATGCAATTTTATTCTTGCTATTGACATTAGTTTTACATTTCCAGGATACTAATGGGACCAGACAATGCTTGGATATATCAAAATCTCTGGAAAAATATTACCTTTCTACCATGTATGCGCTTGAGTTCATATTTGGCATCACTGGCAACATTGTGGTTGTTTTTGGCTACGTATTCTGCCTCAAAAACTGGAGAAGCGGTAACATCTACCTGTTCAGCCTAACGCTGTCGGATTTTGCATTCCTTTGCACCCTTCCATTGCTGGTGTACAATTATTCTAGCGGAACGTGGCCCCATGACATCGTTTGGTGTCAAGTCAACAGGATCCTTCTGCACGCAAACTTATACACAAGCATCCTTTTCCTTTCCTTTATCAGCATTGATAGATACCTGCTCATGAAATACCCTTTCAGAAATCATTTTCTGCAGAGAAGGAACATGGCTATTGTTTTCTCCATTGCCATATGGATCTTGGTTTCACTGGAACTGCTGCCCATGTTAATATTCATAAAATCACCGGACGACAATAGTACTGGGAAATGTATGGACTATGCAAGTTCAGGAGATGCAGACCTAAACCTGACCTATAGTGTGATCTTGACAATTGTTGGTTTCATAATTCCCTTGTGCATCATGTTTTTTTTTTACATCAAGACACTTTGCCTTCTTAAAAGCCGCAGCTCACAGCTCACTGTGGCCATGACTTTTGAGAAACCTCTCACATTAGTGATCATGGCAATGAGTATCTTTTCGCTGCTTTTTACCCCCTATCACATCATGCGCAATGTTAGGATTGCTTCTCGCATAAAATTATTGAAGGTGTCCGAGTGCACAAAAAACATAATCCACATTGTTTACATTGTAACCAGGCCTGTTGCATTTTTGAACAGTGCAATTAACCCCATCTTCTATTTCTTCATGGGAGATCACTTCAGGGACATGCTGATAACTAAAGTAAGACACATCTTTAAAAGACTTACGCCTTGTTGCAAATGAAATGAAATGTCATTCTCTGTCTGACTTGGGAGGAGAAACCTACAGTGTACCAGTAAAGGCACAACCAGACACACAGAAAGCTGAATAGCTTTGGTTATTGGGACAAAATGTTTCATTTTTAGTTTTAGAAACTAACTAAGCAACATAAAGAACTCTCCTGCTCTTTGCTACAGCTGGCAAAAGGATTTTTTTGTGTAGTTTGTATCCCACACTACCCTGCAAACAGGGTATCACAATGCTGTTTGAGACACTTCATTATCTCTCATCCTGATTTATTCCTCTCTTATCTCTCAAAGACTTGACTTTCTGTGACCTCTTACCACCTTGGTTAGTGCTGCTTGCCTGTCCTATCCAAACTCACAAAGTATTATAAACCGAATCCATCTACTAACAATCAGCTGAGGGAGTTGCAACTATAAGACTGTGTAACTGGAATGTGAATACCATGGGAAAGGTATCAACAACTGGGGGATAAATGCCTGTCCCTTTAAGTATCCTTGCCCTGTATAGTTAAGGTCATATTCCCATTACAGTTGAGTGGCAGAATGTCCTTGTGGACTCCTCCAAGCAAGGAGCTGGACCAGCATTCTAACTAGATGTTAAATGCTTGAAGAAGAAAAAATAATTGATTAATTGTGGAAAATAGTCTAATACATTTAAGGGGATGGGAGTTAATAACTCAGTCCCAGAGCTGTGGAAATGTTATCAGTTTTTTGGTTTTTAATCTCAGATATGGAGTTTCAAAATTTTCAAGTTCCTGATCTTAGGAGTCAAGTTTCATTTTTTAAAAAAGACCTAGAATTTCTCCAGAGTCTCCTTAATCTGCAAGATGAAGGCAACACAGCTGAGGCTGGGATTTGCTCAGATAATTCTGAAAACAATTGCAAGGTCAGAAGATCCAGATCCTGCACATGGAGAAATATATTTGGACTCTGATCCTGTTGAGGCTATGATGACTGTACACCTTTTCCACTACTAGTCACCTTAGCATTCAAGAACTCAGGCTGTCTTACTGGATGTTCTGACTCTTTGGGACAGATGATTGTCTACATGGTATCTCATCCACTCATCCACCTGAACTCCATAGGAGTTTGGTACAATCTGTAATAATAAGATCCCTGGCACTCACCTGGATTTTGCAGAAAAGTTCTTGACCAATGTGGGGTGTTCTAGACTTAAAACCTCATATGCGGTGGCTGCTATTGTCATTTCCGCCCTCCCATGGATTTTTGTTTCTGAATGACTCAGCTGTATTCTTTTGATTTCACCAAGTCCCATCAGGTGCAAACAGATCTACCAAAACTCTTTCCAGAGAAGAACCTTCCAGTCATATTCTAACTCCATCTCCAACAGTATGGTATGTCTCCTGCAGAGCAGGAGATAAACTTTTAGGTGATCATACTGTCTGTTAATATTGGCAGGTGAAGCTTGTTCAGTGTCCCTCCTTTTTCAGGGACAGGGCAGATAACAGGAAAAGGCAGAGCCCTTTCAGTGGTGGCACCAAGCCCTTCCCCACAGGTTTCACCTGCTGGTGGATCTGATGTCTCTCCAGCACTGGAGCAAATCCATTTTTTGTTTACCTAGGCTTTTATGTGAAATGAAGCAATTATCTGTGGTCTTTGCAGATTAAATTGCTGGTTGTATACATGATTGTTGTATTATATTTTTATTCTACTATTTATATTTTATGTCTGATCTATTGGTTTCTTTGGTTTTAAATTGGAATTTGCATTTTAACTGACATGACATATATTACACATATGTATTTATTATGCATGTAGTATATATTGCTATGTGGTTAAACAAAAAAAACACAAAAACACTAATTGCTAACATGCTAGTAAAAGACATGAAAAGGAGGAATTTGATCTTTCAAAAAGTATTCCAGCTGCATGTGCTGATATTTTCCAGACTGAATTATTTATTATCAAGCAGCCAATAAAATAAATTTGCTTTAAAAAATCGATGTGTCACATCACTACAATGAAACAAGAAACTGGAATGAGCCCATGAAGGTTTTATACAAGTAAAATTTTAATAAGACAGCAGCTTGTATCCAATGATAACATATAGGGCTTTTCTGTATTTCTTTTTATTTATTTATTATTCTGAGATTTATGAGTTGGTGAGTCCATGTTTCTGCTTAATTTTGCAGTTCTCCAGCAGATGATAATGGGCTGGTCCACAGATTGTTTCTGCTTCAGTGCAGTGAATTAGCTTAGCTTCAGAGCCATGGGATAGATTATCAATTTGCTTTTCGCTCCAGCAAGTCTATTCGTATGAAGTAGAAAAGTTTGCTTCACTGAGAAGGCAGCCAAACTGGTTCCTAGTTTGTTTTTGATTTTCCTCTCTAAGGGTTAAGTTCAGGTTACAATATTTCCTGGTTTTACTTTTTCCAACAGGTAACCTGTATGAGATCGGTGAAGCTGAGAGATATTCCCAGCCTACCAAGTACAAGTTATGATTCCATAGGGACTTCAGCTTCTATCTAATGTGATAGAGAAATTCTCAATGCCTGAGATGGGTGACTGGTTGGATACTTTAGTACTTAGAAGTATGATACCCTTTTAAACCATTAATCAGTTATTCAGGCTTCCCAATCATTAAATGTGTTGGCTGAGTTTAAATATGCAAAGTAAGTGGAGTTTTGTAAGGCCCCACTGCTGGACCTCCTGATGGCACCTGGTATTTTTGACCACTGTGTGACAAAGTGTTGGACTAGATGGGCCATTGGCCTGATTCAACATTGGCTTCTCTTATGTTCACTGACTATACAGAGAAAAACAAGTAGGTTTATTAAAGAGCAAACTGTTATAGAACATAGAAGAGAGAGAGAACCCTAACTGTCTAACCTAACTGTTGAAGGAGGAACAACAACAGAAGCTCTGCAGGAGCAGGAAATCTCCAGAAGAGCCAATCAGGAGACAGGAAGGACATAATTTGAAAATGTGGGAGCCCCCTAATCTAGCTATACTAACTACCAGTCCTTCAGCTGTCCCCCTGTACGGTGATCTTCTAATCTTCTTCAGAGGCTGCGCTATAGACCTTGTATATTCTAACAAAATGTTGGTAAGCCATGGCCTAATCCATACATTTCAAAGTATTGGTTGCCTGGAATATTATGGCATGGTAGTAGGTTATGGTGGGCCTAATTCCATGGCCTATCTTGCTGAAAGGGATGCGGGAATCACTTCCATAGGAAGAGACCGTAATTCAGTGGTAGAGTTCATGCTTTACTTGCAAGTTGGTGTAGATGATACTTTGCTGTTATAAGAGAAAGTACTGGGCTATGTGCTCTGACTCACTGTTGTGTACATACAAATCTATGTCCATTTTGCTTGTCAGAATTATTTCTCATGCATTCAAAAGTGAAACTAGAGACTAAGGTTTTGATACTTAAAATCACATAATACCACCATGCAAAAACTTTAATTAAAATTGCAAACCTCCAGGTAGGACCTGGAGATTTCCTGGTATTACAGTCTGAACTGGACCTAAAGCCTCTTTGAAAACTGGTGAGATATGGTTTCCATCTCCACAGCCAGTCAACAATCTCACCAGGCATTCTAGACAAACAGAAGCTGCTGAGCTATCTTTAATGAAGATGAAAAAGAGAAATAGAACTGTCACTAAATTCAAACACATGATGGGATTTTCAAAAATTATTGCCATGGAGTTATACTCTGGAAATGTGCATAAGCGGTCCCAGTGTGTGAACTCATATTTACTCTGCTAACAAATGTATCTGCATAAATCTAAATCACTGCTGGTAAGAGACAATTCCATCATGTGTGCTTGACAGCACTGTCTGTTAGTCCTGCTACAGATAAAACTTGTGCTTATATTTCCATTGCAAACTTTTCCTGTTTTTCTTTTTACTGACACTTAAAATGACATTGCCATCACTTATTCTAGCCTGAAGCTTGATGCATAGGGTACTCCCACCACAAAATCATATGTAAGGTGTCAGCAGTCCAAGAGAATTCAAAAGCACACTTTTCAAGCATGAATCTTCACAATGGGTTTATGAGTTTATAAATCACTCTCCTTTGTCATCACAGTACTACCAGCACAATAGTAGTTGTTTCACAAAACATTATAAATGGTGCATATAAGAACTGGAGTAGGCAACAAAGGAACTTTACTTAAATACTGTGGAACTCTTGTGATATCTAAAATGGGCAGGGGTCTTTTGGGGGGAGCACAACAGAATGCAGCTTGGGGAGCTCAGAAGCCAAGCCCCGCCCCCAGCCGGGGTCCAGGGGAGTCCTTCAGGCAGCCGAATGTCAATTTCAGCTCCATTATATCCTATGGGCCATTGAAGTCAATGGTGAAAACATAGGATATATTCTGGGGGCTGGAGGGGAAGGGGCTTGAGGGAGAGGCTCCAAACTCACAGGGTAGCTGATGGAGCCTCTCCCCAATATACCCACCAAGTTTCAAGAACATTGGATCAGGGGGTCCAATTCTATGGACCCCCAAACAGGTTGCCCCTATTCCCTCCATTGTTCTCTATGGTGGGAAAAAAGTAACTTCTGGGAACACGGGTGGCACTTCCCACCACTGCTCTGTTGGCCAGCAGGGGGAAAGTGGTGGGAAATGGGCATGGAAGGGTGACATCATCAATGTTCCGACATGCTTTTGTCATTCCCCGTGTTCCCAGAAGTGATGCCAGCATGTCTTCAGCAACATGATCATGTTGCCCCATCACTGGTAAGTCCCTCTGTCGGTTGCCAGGCCCTACTATTATTATAATTATTATATTTATCAAAGACCTGCACAATTTATGCTCAAGATGGATACAATTCATCAGCCATGGATTACAGCCTGCCAGTGGCTTCATTATCTTCCTGCCTATCTAAGACTGTGAAAAGGAAAAGTGTGGGAGGGGAACACTTGGCAAGCAAAAAGAGGAAAGAAAAATGGACAGTATGTTAGTTTGGTTTGGTATTTTGCAAGATGTGAGAGTCTCAATGTGTACCTGTTAGTCCAGTTTTATAGATTCTGGAAACAGAGGTGTGACGTAACAAGCAGCATGTTGGTCAGACACAGAAGAAAATGGAATCAGCTTGAGGCTTTGTATGAAACATTCCAAACACCTATACCTTAACATCTGAAGTGGCCTGAAGCAGGTTAAACTGATGCAACAAGAAAAGTCTTAAGAACTGCAGTTTGTCTGAGACAGACCCATGTTATTGATGGAGATGACCAGGCCTTTTGCAGAACTACAGTTCCCAGAATTCCCACATCTATAAAGCCAATGCAGACTACCACCACCTATTTCTATCTACATTTCTCCTAATCCATCATTCATATTAAACAGACCATAAACAACAGATAATGAGACTTTTGGTGTATTGTCAGGTACAGACTGGATCGAACAGGCAAATAAGTTAGGTCACTTGAACTCATTAATTATATTTACTTGCTTGTTTTGCAAAGAGCTCTCAATTAGGCAGAATGAAAAGCTAGCAAATTGTTAGCTACCAATAGCACAAAACTAGTTAGAACTACAGATATTTTGTATCTCTACATTAATAATTGGAACATTAATTATTTAGCAACTTATTAATTGAATAGTAGATCAGAGTAGATCAGAGTTTCCTAAATCTTTGAGTGTTGCTTCTGTGATAGTTTACATCTTTATATGCATTCATGAGAGAGTTTCCACTGTCTGTGACTTGAATCCCACTGAAAATTACTATGGATGAAATGACAACTGAAATGCTGCTCCAGAACAGGAAACCTTCAAGAACAGCAGCAGGAGGCATCAGAGGTCAGTTGCAGGAGGAAGGAATCAACAAAATGCTCCCCCTTCTATCAATGAAAATGTTCGGTGAGATCCAACCCATTATCTTCTGACACTTTCGTACTCTCACTCAGCTCTTACCAACACATACCTGAACTCACTTTTAATTTGGGAATGCTACCTGTCACTCCCCATTATCATTCTCTAGTCTCTCCCTACCTGAAACTGGCCTGGGGAGCCACTATCTGACCCACTTGTAGTGAGTGATTCAGCATATCTTAATATTGAGGGCGGGGCCACTATATCACTCTAAGTGTATATAGGTGTTACCTCTTTAAATGGAATGTCTCTCTTTGCCTGGGAGCTGCCCTCTGACCCCTTGTCTCTCTCTGCCCCTTTGTTCTCCCACTGCTTCACATGACTCTTCATGGAGTTATATGTCTCTACAAGTCTCTCCTGTAGAAACAATGCCCTCATGCTCTCACACACATGAAGCTGGATTATCTGATCACTTGTGATAGGTATAGTGATTGTTAAATTGGGTTCCTCTCTCTTCTTTCTCTTTTTGATTGCAGCCTGAATGTGAACTGAAACTACTGGAATAAATGGAAGAAGAAGAGGAGGACGAGGAGATTGGATTTATACCTCACCCTTCACTACCTGAAGGAGTCTCAGAATGGCTTACAATCTCCTTTCTCTTCCCCTTCCCCACAACAGACATCCTGTGAGGAAGGTGGGTCTGAGAGAGCTCTTTCAAGAACTGCTGTTTCCAGAACAGCTCTGAGAGGACTGTGACTGACCCAAGGTCACACTAGCAGCTGCATTTGGAGGAGGGGGAAATCAAACCTGGTTCTCCCAGATTAGAGTCTGCACTACTAACCACTACACCAAACTGGCGCCCTATGCTAGGTAAGTTTTACTTTTACAATATACTTCTTGAGAGTTTTATTTTACTGCGTGCAATATCATGTTTCTATGACTGGCAAACTCTGCTATATTAACCAAATATCCCAGTACCTACTGGAGAAACTTCCACATGGGTGCACATGTAGCACACCAGCTCCCTGGGGCTGTTTTGTTTTGGGACCAGTGTGGGAGGAGGCTTGAGCCCTTTCTCTTCACACACCATGGTCCTGATCCACATCGGCACCCCTCTCTGAGCACAGGAATTCCAGGCCATGTCTGGTAGGCAGGAGACACGGAGAAAGACACAAAAACTGTGTATCATGTAGTTGGGCCCTGAAAGTGAGGGAAAACATGGTAGCCATATAGGAGATTAATTTAATTTGATATGTAGAGTTACCAGCCTCCGCCAGCCACCTGGATTTGTAGGGTTGCCAGATGTTTGGGAAACTCCTGGAGATTTGGGGATGGAGCCTGGGGAGGACAGGGACCTCAGTGGGATACAATGCCATGGAGTCCACCCTCCAAACCATCCACTTTCTCCAGGGAAACTGAATTCTGTAATCTGGAGTTGAGCTGCAATTCTGGGGAATGCCCTGGCCCTACCTGGAGGCTGACATTCTTAGTTTGCAACCAGTGAAGAGGATACAAGACAAACTGGTGGATGTTCAAGCATCCATTTTCTCCAGGGAAACTGATCTCTGTATTTTGGAGATGAACTGTAATTTTGGGACATCCCCAGGCCCCACCTGGAGGTTGGCATCCCTATGCTAGGTGCCTTCCGCTTTTGATTCCCCCTCCCCCCATGACGATAAGAGTCTCTTTGAGTGAAAAATATCCCAAAACTGCAAGTTAGCACACTATTCTTATACCCTATATTTAAATGTATAAAATCATTTCTGTAGTTAATTCAAGGCATGCTCCGGTATGTTAATTCTGAAAAAAAAGAAAGCTATTGTCTTGGCATCTTTCATCTGAGACATCAGAAACTTAACAGCATGAATCCTTGTACAAATATGTTATCATGAATAATTGAAACTTTTGTTTTGCAGAGCTCTTGCAGCTAT
This sequence comes from Gekko gecko, assembly GCA_029375565.1. Taxonomy (NCBI): domain Eukaryota; kingdom Metazoa; phylum Chordata; class Lepidosauria; order Squamata; family Gekkonidae; genus Gekko; species Gekko gecko. The sequence goes on from JAPDNY010000008.1 coordinate 114,520,193, forward strand.
CTCTGTAAGCACACGAAAGTCATTTTGCATGCTATGAATGAGTAAAAACAGGCACAACAAATATGTGCATTTCACTTCTAACCAAACTGACACATTTTTAGAACTCTTTCAGTTCTAATGAGCAACTACGTTGGCTTCAGCATTGTGACAAGGTTATGGTAAATAAATCTGTGATTTGTAATTTTTTTTAAGAAAATGAAAATGCAGTTCAAAGAATCTACAAAGCAGAATGAAACTCCCTGTATTCATAATACAGTTTCCATTTAGAAAACTGATTGGGTTATGATGAGGTTGTTTAAACTTGGTGATAGCTCATTCATATTGAGGCTATGTCTATAGAATAACACCGTGACGTATTTGAAGAACAAGAAGGGATTATTTAAGGAAGAACTGAGGCAGGCCCGTAGCCAGGATTTTTTGCTGTTATTCAGGGGGTATTTAAATTTTTAAGGGGGCAGTTTAATTACAGTTAATTAAATTAATCTGAATGCCTGTCTTTAAAGGGGGAGGCTCCAACCCTGTTTCTAGCCCTTCATTTCAAGGGACAGGAAAACAAGCACGTCATTTTCAAGGGGAAAAAAACAGCCCAGAGAACATTTAATTGCCTTTTGAGTTCCCTTCCACAGGGCAAGAAAGCTTAGGGGGGGCACTGAAGAGTGGCACCTTCAATACCTCTCCAACGGTCCCCCTTTCTGCTAGCCCAGTCCTGCTGAATATCACCTGGGTCGTGGCGAGAGTTTCAAAAGTATTCCCATGAATAAATTAATTTGCATGTTTCCCAAAGATTAATGGGAATATTTTTGAAAGACTCACCATGACCTAGGCAGTTTACAGTAGGACTGGGCTAACAGAAAAGGGAATTGCCGGAGTTGTATTAAAGGTGCCACTCTCAAGCACCCTTCTTAACTTTCTTGTCCTGTAGAAGGGAACTCAAAAACACATTTATATGTCCTCTGAGCTGTCTTTCCTGGGGTCCCATGATGCCTCCCCCCAAATTCCACAGTGGGAGGGCGAGGGAAGCCTGAGGGCAAGCTGAGGTGCTTTTACCCTGGCTTCTGCCAGCAGCAGGCGGGGGGCTGTCTCTCTTCTAAAATAAGGTTTCTGGCATGGCTATTTGTGGGACAGGACTTTTAATTATGGGGGAGTGGCCCCAATATGCCCCACTGTAGCTACGGGGCTGAACTGAGGGCTGATTCTAGGCCTCCTATCTACCCACCTTGATGCACAAGCCATTTAGTGCATTGAAACAGGGAATACAGAGCAGAGTGCCTTAGCACTTAGCAATTCCAAAACTGTATTCTGCCATGACCAGGAAGGGCAGAAGGTCTTATACCCCAAATGACATCACATATGGTTTATACATTAAAGAATCTCTAATTGGTACCAAGCAGTTAACATCATACAAGCATCATTGGACTCAGTGCATCTCTCGGTGGTGTCAGTAGTTACACTTGTTCATGTCTTTAGAACACTGGGAACCTTAAAGAACACTCGGGTCCTTTTCTGACCTGCATATGGAGAGCTAGCTGATAAAAAATATGAATCACCGTAAACTTTGCTCTTGTCGGCCTTGCACTTCTAAATAACATTCCATTCTTATTGCATCCTAATTCTATCCCCAGAGGCCTCTAATAATGCTTTTTCTTAATATATATAGCTTTATATACAAAAGGTGAAGTTATAAAATATATTCTGCTATCAGCTTCTCTAATCAGAAGATTCTAGGTTACATACAAAGATCTGGATATATTATAATTAAACTTTTGAAGACACAGTGACAGCTGTCAATATATGAAACATGTCAGAGGAAATGTCAGGACCCACATTCAGGAATCACTTTCTTTTCCCCTTGTCCTACAACCTGGGGCAGGGAATTTCCTGTCTCTGAGAAACTGAGGAGAGGGAGGAAAAAATAGCCTCCACACAGTGATGCTCTAGGATTTTTTTCAAATCTTTATGGCAAAGACCACAGAGACTATAAGAGGCAGCCTTGAGAATCACCCAAAAGTGACATCACATCCTCCCTAAAGTCAGCCATCTCCAAATCTTCCAGCATTTGCTAAGGCAGTGGTAGGAACTATAGCCAATTCATATGTTGTGAAGTTCTTGGGTCCCCCACATGGACTGTCAACGGACTTGGTCTTGGAATTCATGCCTCTGCTTAATTTAGCCTTCCCCCCTTGCACTGTTTTCCTACTTGAAATGGACACAAAAACTGCTATTTGCCCCACTGGGGAAACATATGAGTCCCCAAGTACACATACATTTTCCCAAAAGGGCAATTAGTGGCTTCTCAGGGCTATTTTCCGGTGGCAAAACAATGCAGGGGAGGAAGCTGACGCTCCGTCTACCTGTGCATCATTCTCCTGTTATGAACTAGGTTCTTGAAGACCAGGAAATTTAATTCCAAGCACAGAACTCCCAAACCACATCAGATTGACCAGGCTATGGCAGACTGGGTACATGAGGGGGTACATGAAGATTTTGTAACTTGCAGATCAGCTCTCAGAGATAAAGCTGGTAAAGGATTTTCAAACTATTTTCATTGTGAGTCCCCTAATATATAAAGAGTGCCTCTGCCTATGTGCATAGAACATTTCCTTTACTAATGAGTAAAGTAAAAAGTCCAGGTACATCTCAGTTTTAGGGAAACATTTTCAGGACCTAGAGCATTCTTTCTAGGTCAGCATGAGCCCAGCGTTCAGTATTTCAGCACTGCTATTGGGTTATAAAGTGAAACTTTAGGACTCATAACTGACATTTATGCTTTAGGAGAATGCTTCTCCTAAATCAAGATCTTATGAATAGGAGAGGTTACAGATAACAAGCAGCAGAGATAGCTATTTACTGGGAACAGATGGCCCTGAGAATAAAATTGACAGATAATGACAATTAATAGATGAAGATGCAGACTGAAAACACCAATGAATGCCAAGCATAAACTCAAGTAATATCAAGGAAGCTTAGGTCTGCATCCAAAGAGGTGTGGAAGGAGTGCCATATGGCCCACAAATCCTTTGGGGTTTTGTTTCTGAAACAACAATTTGCCCTGCCAAGTGAAAATCCATTTTTAAAACTGGAGAGAGTTTTTAAAGCAAGTTCAATATTTAAAGGAAAAAAAGGCACTAAATTTTTTTAAACACTTTGAACTTGAGTAAAAACACCACCCACCACCACCGCCACCACCAAACAAAACTCTTTTCCAACCTGGAGTTGTCCCAAAATTCCAAGTGATCTTCAGTTTACACAGAAAATGGCAGCTTTGTACAGTGGACTCTGGCATCCCTGGTGAGCTTCTGCTCCTCTTCAAACTCCACCCTTACCAGGCTCGACCTGAAATCTCCAGAAATTTCCCAACCCAGAGCTGGCAACCCTATTTGGATTCCCAGCCCTGTTATATATAATCAGGTCCTATAGGTAGAGTTTCCAACTCTTAGAAGGAAAAATCTGACAAATAGCAGGTTCTATCCATCCAAGGCCATATACCAGTCGGACCAGTGCGGTCAACAAGCAGAGTCCATGTGGTACATGCCCAGGGTAAGAGCTGAGAGGTTAAAGGGTGGAGCAAAGTGGTCAAACTGCAGGGTGAAAAGGCAGGCATAATAGAAAATATTAACCTACAGGCTGTCTGTCTTGGTCTCTGTTTCTCAGGAAAGGGAAGAGAAAAGGCAGCCAAAGACTGCTACGTCATTTACTAAAGCTGCTTTTGAAGCACAGAAAAACCTGGTTTGGAAGTGAAAATTAGAACTATCTGCCTATTGCTGCTAAGGTCTTTAAGGCACAGCCACTAAAAATTCCTTTGCCTTAAAAGGCAGTAAATGGTTAACATGGTTAAATTCCCATTCCCTGTGTTATATGAAAATAAATCATCTGAAAGCTGATCTGAACAGGGGAACAAAAACAGTCATGCCAGTAGAAAGGTGGCCAACTGGTACCTTTGCTCTGTCATAGGTGGGCTAACTTTTATCATCCAAATTACTATGCCTTGTGTTTGCATCTATGGCAAGGGTCCTTCTGTTCTGGCTGGGTGGACAGGTAGTTAAAACATCTAAAAATGTTAGAGAAGCTCTGCTAGATTGGAACAAAGATCTATCTGGTCCACTGGTTTGCTTCCAACAGTGATCCAGCAGACGTTACTAGAAGATCATGAAGGCAACCAGTGTCCACAGAATCTGGCATTTAGAGAAACAGTTATCTGAATACTAAACTTTCATTTTGTCATTATGGGTAAAAGTTGCAGATATGTTCTATAAAGTCATGTGATCCTTTAAAAAGGATCACATATCTCCTGCCAATGAACCCCACAAGTTAGGTATGTATTGTATGAAGATATCTGGGGTCCCCAAATACTTTGACACACGACTTTTGTATACCCTGCTTCCCCTTTCAAGATTTTAATTCACTGATTTAGGCTACTTCTGTTTTTTTAAAATACTGAACATTCCATTTAGAATCCATTCTGAATTTCCCAGCATTGGAGATACTTTCCCAAAGCGCAAATTATGAGATCCCTAATGTGCAACCCAACTACAGCAAAGAGGTGGGCATAATATTTAGACGAAAACCACATTATAAGTCATAGAAGACTGTCTTTTCCTAAGTTTGATTATCAGAATCATCCGGCAAGTATCAGATAAAGTTGTCCAGTAGTCATGAAGGAAAGTGTTTCAGCTGAGCACATTATTCTTGTTGATGAGCTTTTTTGTCTTCCGTGCCAACGACTCCCTGCTGTGAAGAAAATAAATAAATCCTTCAGTTTTCAGCCATTTCCCAGAAACAAACTTATATAACATTCAGGTCTCATATTGAGGTGAAGGGAAAGCTAGTTCACTAGGAGGAAAAACTACATGAAGGCAGGCAGCTCACCAACATGAATTCGGAATGACCGAGTTATGTTTATTGCATGCTATTTTAACATCCTGTTAATGATGGGGGAAAGTGCAACTTGATATAATGTAATTAAACACCCTTTTTTCAGCTGGTCAAGATCCAAAGAAGCTCTGGGCTACTGCATATGTCTGTAAGTGATACTAATGATCTGGCTGACTCAGTCCATGTCTGCCATGAGATCCTTTAAAGAAAACATTTCCGTTGCCAATAGTGTTAAATGGAAGATTACTACTTATGCAATTCCTTCCTTAATTCTCAGTTCCAAAGTATAATCACATGGAAAGGATGTGCATCTGCATTTGCCCACAATCATCACTCCCTGATATTGTCTTTCCCCACTGTAAATTTATATTATAAACTTCTTTGGGGCAAAGACCTCTATACTTTTCTATGTAATTCTGTAAAGTGCTGTATATGCATACAATGCTGTGTGCACAAATACATAATGGAGATAATCACAGGGCTCTCTGGAAGCTAAACTAATAAGGATTCAACCTAATCACTCACAACAACACACTATAAGTGCCTCTATTTTCAGCCACTAGAATTACTCCTAGGTCAAAGTGACATCAAGGAACTTGGAAGGGTCATTAGGGATTAGACACTGGCAAGGGAAAGAAATTGGTATAGGAAAGAAACCTGGCCAAGTGGGTAGAAGAAAGGTTCCTCAGCATATGTATTATTCAAAACAAAAAAAATGTATTTTTAAGTTTAGCTTGGAGCTTCTGAGCCACAGTTCTCACTGAAGGGATAAACCTGTGTTTAGTCTGTACCATGGTGCTCAACTAGAACATAAAGTTTGTTCTGAGTGTGCATGATGGGCCCCTTCTACTTCCCTCCCTCAGAGGCTAGATTTTCCCTCTATTTTTCTAACTCTTCACTGACTGAGCAGCCCTTCTTCTCCCATGAAGAAACTTTGGCTGTCCCACCCTTTGAGAAAGATATATTTTGATTATCTGCTCAGCCCAAGACCCTGAGGGAAGGGATAGGATCACCCTTTAACTTAAACTCTTGAAAATGTCACTTGAGATGCTTTTAAAATTCAAAAATAACAAAAGGTTTTATTTAACACCAAAGGGAAAGGTCAGGTGAAATAAGGTGTTGAAATTACTGGGGTAAAAATAGTACAAGCACAGACTTCTGATCTTATATATCAGGCTATTGAGAGGTTCTTAATTCATTCACAGTTACATAGATCTTTATATTGAGAGGCTTTTGTTTCAGTGTTTTCCCAAACACTCTAGTTTACTTTATTAGAGTAATCGCTGACTCTTTTGGTACCCAGACAGCTGGTAACCTCATCCTAGTATCCAAACCCCTTCTCTTGGAACACTAGTACTCTTCTTGAGTTTGGTGTAGTGGTTAAGTGTGCGGACTCTAATCTGGGAGAACTGAGTTTGATTCCCTTCCAGCTGCTGGGTGACCTTGGGCAAGCCATAGTTATGTCAGTCCTGTTCTCTGAAAGACAGCTCTGGAAAGAACTCTCTCAGCCCCGCCTACCTCACAGGGTGTCTGTTATGGGGAGAGGAAAGGAAAGGAGTTTGTAAGCTGCTCTGAGACTCTGAGTGAAGGGTGGGGTATAAATCCAATCTCTTCTCTTCTCTTCTCTTCTCTTCTCTTCTCTTCTCTTCTCTTCTCTTCTTCTTCTCTTCTCTTCTCTTCTCTTCTCTTCTCTTCTCTTCTCTTCTCTTCTTCTTGAGTTGTTCACTGACTTTTTAAGATCTCTACAGGCAGTTTCTACTCACACCAGACCAGGGATCTCTGTATTCCTCAGAGATAGCTCTCCTTGTTTGACTGAGTAGGGAATCTTCACTCTAGAAGATCTATCCCCTTTCATTTGGCCTGAATGGGAATCTCCTCTACTACCCAAATATCCTTGCCAAACTTTCCTCCAGTTCTCTGTGTTCAAACTGCTCTCAGCTACTGCTGAATTCAGACTATGAGTCAAGGTTGAAATCTGATGCTGTCAGCACTAAATCCTTTTTCTGTCAGGGCTATTCTCAGAATAGGTATCTTCTCAGTTAAGGCAGAAAACTGACTTTTTCTCAGCATCCAGCTCTCTTAAGACTTTTTCTGCTCAGCTGATTCTCTAACCAATCAGATTGTTTAGAGAAGCCTGTCACTCAAGGCTCTCTGGCTCTGTGATGACTTAACCCTTCACAGTCCTTTTGTTGTTGGTACAGCACTTCTAAGCCTCTTAAAAAGTGCAGTCTGTCACAGTGTGTTTAAATGGCATGGGTATGGGCAGAGAGAACAAAAGTTCAAGTCTTCCCTCCCCTGCCATTTTCTTGTTGTCAAAAGCATCCACTACAGCAGGGCTGGATCGCCCATAGGGCGAACTAGGCGCCTGCCTAGGGCGCCCTGGACTCAGGGGCGCCAAATGGCGCCCTACTCCCCCCCAAAAAAGTGCCCCCCGCTGCCCTAACTGGCCGCCTGCCGCCTCCGCCACCGCTAGACCCCCGCCCCCTTCCCAGCTTCCCTGGGGGTCCTGCAGCCGCGGAGCCCCCAGAAAAGCCGGCGCCGGGAGGGAGGGGGTGGAGGCTGGACCCCCTGCCCCCTTCCCGGCTTCCCTGGGGGTCCCGCAGCCATGGAGCCCCCAGAAAAGCCGGCGCTGGGAGGAAGGGGGTGGAGGCTAGACCCTCCACCCCCTTCCCAGCTTCCCTGGGGGTCCCACAGCCGCAGAGCCCCCAGAAAAGCTGGCGCCAAGAGGGAGGGGCGGAGACTGGACACCCCGCCCCCTTCCTGGCTTCCCTGGGGGTCCCGCAGCCCTGAAGCCCCCAGAAAAGCCGGTGCCGGGAGGGAGGGGGTGGAGGCTGGACCGCCGCCCCCTTCCTGGCTTCCCTGGGGGTCCCGCAGCTGCGGAGCCCTCAGAAAAGCCGGCGCCGGGAGGGAGGGGGTGGAGGCTGGACCCCCGCCCCCTTCACGGCTTCCCTGGGGGTCCCGCAGTCGTGGAGCCCCCAGAAAAGCCGGCGCCAGAAGGGAGGGGGCAGAGGCTAGACCCCTGCCCCCTTCCCTGGCTTTCCTGGGGCCCCCGCAGCTGCGGAGCCTCCAGGAAAGCCAGCGCCCCGCCGCCGCCCCGGTCTCCAGGCCCCACTGGGAGGTTGGCATCCCCTGTGGGGGCGCCCCAGGCTGTCCTGCCTAGGGCGCCCAGACACCTGAAGCCGGCCCTGCACTACAGTCTAGAATAAAATGGAGGGGGGCTCTAAATACAGTAAGAAGAACTAGATAAAAAATGGGGCAGAGCTCACCAATGTTCTTGGGGGCAAGGGGGGAATCCCCTGGCCTCTGGAGGGCAACTTTTCAGTGGTACAATAGGCTTCAGTAGGAAAAGCTGCATTCCCATAAAAGGCCAGGCAGTATTCAGAAAAAAATAAGCAATAATCCCTTTCCACAATGGCATAATTCATTTTTTAATTAGGAACAGCCTAAATAGCATAGACCACTGTGCCAGGTTTCAGGTTGACAGGACTCTTTATCAGATTCTACATAAGACTACTTCTCTTGTCAGGAAAACAACCATGACCTTCAATGAGCAGTTTCCCATTTTCCCATTAATATCTTTATGTGACGTGGTCTAAGGAGGAAATTGTTTTAATCTTAATTTGGATCAAGTAACTGTACATGCTACATGAAAATGATTAAATGTTATGTGCAGATGGCCTTGTGTGGGGGGAATTTAGGGTCAGGAAACTGTACAGATTATGATGATAGATAGTAACCAAGAGATATGTTTTGGACTGAGTAGAGCTAGGCTAATTATCCCCCCCCCCGAAGTGGTCCAGGGGACTGGAAGTGGAAATGATTCCCTTGTATTCTTTTCTGCATTATCAGGAGAGTTTATGAGATCAATCACTCACACCATGTGAGCCACTAAAAATGTTAATGATTTTTCCTCACATCACCCTGGAGTCAGAAGTAAACAATGTTAGTTTCTACTTTGTAATTGAAAAACTGATGTTTCAACAGGCAAAAATGCAACTTAGTGTGCTTTCAGTGGGCACATTTATCTTGATGTATTGGATTAACACTTGTTTTCTTCTATGGTTTTATCTTCTGCTGCGTGCCCTGGTCACCGTCAATGGTTCTTTGCTGTAATTAGGGATGCTGCAAATATTGCATGACCATGTCCGACTGATGAACTTACTGTGTTCCAAGGTGGTGATCAGATGTGAGCAGATCACTTAGTTTGTTAGATCACTCAGTCTGTTCAATTCGAGCCATGCAGTCAAGAGTGCCTGACAAAGTGGTTTGCATTGGCTTTCCCTAAAACTATGCATGTGCAAAGATACTGTTCATTCAAACTGATTGGTAGCCATTAGCATCACTGAGGACAAACACTGAAGGATAGGATTTTATTGAAACACGGCATTTATGTATGACTGATTTATAGGATTTGTGAGTGACCTAATTTTCTATTTAAACAACTGCCTGCTGAGCAGAGTCAATGCTCCCTCTAAGCTGTGGAGTCTTGTGAGCAAAAATTCTACTTTGTGAGCTACTGGCATTAAAGCTGTGAGTGAGTGATTTGGCTACTGCATAAATTAGTTTGCTCTGGAGCCAGCCTCCCTGAGCTATGACAAAAATGTGTGAGCCAGCAGCTAAAAAACTGTGAGCTAGCTCACACTAACTCAGCTTAGAGGGAACACTGGTTATGATGCAAGGATGTGGGAGGGGATAGTAGAACTCAATTGGGTTGTGTGAGAATGCACATGCATCAAAAGCCAATTGCATGGTACTGCATGGCTAGGAAGGAAAATAGTGAAACAAACTGCTGAACATCCACAAACAGATCAACAAACTCTCAAGACAATTATTTGAAAAATTGCCAGCTGCCAGATAGGATTGCCAGTTGCCAGATAGGGTTGCCAGCTGCAGATTTAAGAACTCCTGGAGATTTAAAGGTAGTGCCTGGGGAGGACAGGGGCCTCAGTGGGGTACAATGCCGTGCAGTCTACCCTCCAAAGCAGCCATTTTCTCCAGGGGAACTGACCTATGTAGTCTGGAGTTAAGCTGCAATTCTGGGGCATCCCCAGGTCCTACCTGGAGGCTGGCATCCCTAGTTTGCAACCAGTGAAGATGATACAAGACAAACTGGTGGATTTTCAAGCCTCCATAACTGTGATCTCTTCTGCCACAACTTCTATTATATAGATCCATGGAGAATTCCTTATCCTGAGGATTTCATCTTCCCTTTCACATGTTACAGTGAACATATGTACATCCTACATAGACACTGGTTTGTAGGAAAGAGACAACACATGTTCAGTTTACAAATGAAACTGGGGACCAGTTCCTGGATAAATGTAGGGTTTTAATCACATTTAGCTATACATGCATTGAGCCTCCATGCACGTATAAAGAAAAATGCTAACTGTACACAGATTGTACAGGTGCTCACTGTAAACGTGAATAGGGCTTGCTCTTATACCTGTGGACGCAGGCTAAGAAGTATGTGGGAAATCTAGAACTTTGTCATAAGTCAAAATAATGATTTGGAGGGATATGACACAGTTTGTGGTCAAGCAAAGCAAGTTTATCCCTGAAAGATACCTGCACTGGAGACTCACAGTGCAGTCCTAAATATAGCTGCACCCATCTGAATCTATTGAAGTCAATGGGCTCAGAACAGCATAAAACTACTTAAGACTGCATCTGTAGCATACACAGAACAAACAGGAAGAGGTCAGGGATCTTAAATGTGCATTATTTTTTAAGTTTGCTGTCTGTTTTTGAAATTGTTTCTCCCACGTTGGCCTCTCAGTTGTTTTATTTTAAGTTTCTTTAAACATAAAATGCTTTGAATAAAGAAATAATATTAAAGGCTACCTGCTTGGAACTGGCTAGCAAGCAGAGCTGTTAGCTTGCAGGCAGGCAGGCACCCAAGGGCTTCTCAGGTTTCTTTTGGCATTGCCTTTCAATAATGTGCTACAAGGAATTTCAACAGTTCCTATGAAAACAAGGCAAGGATTTATTTATCCTGTTATGTGTGACTTGGATATAATGGGTCTAAAAATACTAACACCCATTCTCTGATCATTTACTTTGCACACAATCCTATCAAGGTTAACATATTTACAGAGGACTGGGTGCTCTCCAGGTGGGAGAAAAAGGCAGCAAGATTCAACTGCTAAGGAATAAAAGGTGCTCCTTGCCCTCTTAGGTCAAATCTGCATTTTTAAATCAGTTGCATGCTGCTGTGACGCCATCTTTCTCTATGCTTGTTTGAATGTTGTTTGGAGAAGATTCTTTTAAAGCAGTGCAGAGGGGCAATGACAGTGGAGCTGCCCCGAAAGGATGATAACCATATGTGGACATGCAAAAGTACGCTAGCACTGTTGAGGTATGAAAATGACACCAAATGTGGACAGCTTTTTTGAAGATGGAGTCAAAAGGTGGGGATGCTGGTGGGAAAGACAAATGCAGATTCAGCTAGAGTGAAGGAAGGGTCAGTTCTACCTCAGAACAACATAGTGTCATAATCCTGGTGTCTTGGGCCCAATTCTGCTGCCATATCCCTAACTCAGCTCTTGGTCCCACTACATTTTTGAAGCACTAGGATACCCCAGGCTACCTTGATCTTGTCAGATCTCGAAAGCTAAGCACCATCGGACATGGATATTATTTGGATGGGAGATCTCCAAGGAATATCTTGGAGGAATACCTCCTGACATGGAGGCAGGCAATGGCAAACCACCTCTGAATGTCTCTCGCTTTGAAAACCCTAGAGAGTCACCTTCAGTCAGCTGTGACTTGACAGCAAAAATGAAAGGAAATAAAGCTGAAGAGCAGCGATGCACTCCATTAGCAAAGTGCTCTCTTTCCTGGGAATCCAGACAGACTCAGTTGCCTTGCTGTGATTATTAACAGGGCATATTAGATCTTAAGCCATGAAAGGTAGGCCTTCCACTGGGAATGGAAAACCAAATGTCAGTAAGGATATACAGTCTGCATGGATTCCTTGAGATATTTGTCACTGGATTAAGCTTGTTTTCTGCACATAGAGACATCCCGTGTGAAGCCCCAATGGAAATTGTGCCACCAACAAGGGGAGAAATAATAGATCTTTGAAATACCTCCAGGCTTCACCAGCTAATTTATTGCTTGGTGACATTGCATAGTCATTTATGGGTTGCATGCCCATTCATCAACTGGTGTAGCTGTTGCACTGGTGTTTAGAACGGAGTGATTAACAATCTCACAAATACTGCTGTTCTTCCATGTGAAGCATCTGTTTGGGGGGAATCAAACACCTAATTTTTAACGCATTGTGCAAAATGCCATGGAAAGCAAGGAAGATGATGCAGGGGACCAACAAGAGCAAATCTGTACTTTAAGCATCACGGAAAACAACCATGGAACAGAGTCTTCCTTTAATGTACTCACCCAGTCCTCATGGCAAAGATTTGCTGTGAGCATGGTCACAGTGGAAGTGACCATTATTATTATTCCAAAGGGCCAAGCGTGCAACCCTGATTCCAGAGCATGCATAGGAAGAAGGCAATATTGTTTAAAGTAGCTTCTTACAAATCAGTTCTTGGTTGTTTTTCAAACATGTAGATTGTTTCCAAGATCCACATTTTCAGAAAGATCAGATTGGAAATGGACCAGGAGGCCAAAAAGGGTATGGAGAGAAGATAAAAAATAATAATAATAACACAGTGGAATGTTTAGATGAGACGGAAATACAGAAATAGGTAGAATCTGGTTTGAGAGGAAGATTTCCAATTTATTTATTTATTTATTTATTTATTTAATCCAATTTTTATATCACCCACTCCCTGAAAGAAGTCGCAGGGCAGTGTACAATGACATACTAAAACAACATATCATACAGCTAGAACATTTAAAAATTTCAATAGAATTCCAATATCAGTTCAAAATTAGACAGATGGTAGTTCAGATTTCCAGTTTTGCTACTGCCTTATAGGTGGGGAAGGGGGTGATGGGACCAACGAGGACATTCATTAACAAATTCATCACCTGTCTACATACACAGCAAAGAGAGGTGGCACAATGGTCAAATTACAGGAAGAGACATTTTTTTTTACATTCTTACCCATGTGAAAACATCCTACCATGCCCCCTCCCAAATTAGCACAACAGAAGGGAAAGAGTCTAGCCTAGTTCTATATGTGCTGTGTTAGCTTTATTCATTTATTTAGATAATATTTTTTGGATAGTAACATTAACAGAACAAGAAGAAGAAGAGAAGAAGAAGAGACTGGGTTTATACTCTGCCCTTCACTACCTAAAGGAGTCTCAGAGCAGCTTACAAACTCCTTTCCCTTCCCCTCCCCACAACAGATACCCTGTGAGGTAGGTGGGGCTGAGAGAGCTCTGACAGAAACTGCTCTTTTTCAAGAACAGCTGTGCCAAAACTATGGCTTGGCCAAGGTCACCCAGCAGGTGCAAGTGGAGGAGTGGGGAATCGAACCCGGTCCTCCCAGATTAGAGTACATGCACTTATCCACTACACCAAACTGGAGGAAAAAAGGTGGGAGGAAAGGGAAAAAATGCCAGGTGATAGTTGATTGATGCATTTTGGAATGCAGTCTCTATGCATTTTGGAATGCAGGCTTCATCAGGGGGAATCAGAGCAGTCACCTAGTGCTGGAATGGTCCACTGTGGCCCATTGCTGGGAGTAGCCCATTTTCTCTTTAGTCTTGGATAAGGGATGTTAGTAGTACTTTGACATGGTATTAAAGGATGTTTCTATTTTGGTCTTTTATGGTTTGTTTAAAATATTGCATTGTTGATTTCTTGTTAGCAATCTCCAGTATAGGAAGGAGGGGATACAAATCTTTTGATAAAATAAATAATAATAAAAAAACATTTTACCTGCTTTTGCCTCACTCAGAATTGGATCCAATCAACTTCTCAGCTGGTGAAAAAGGAATGAGGGGTCGCTTATGAGCATGACCACTGGGAAAGACTATTCTGGTGATTAAAGGACCTGCACAGATGAAAGCCTTGAGGGACAGGGGCTGTAGACGAGACAGGAACTGGGCTCGATTGAGTGAAAAAACAGTGTAAATATTATGCAATAGATTTGCATTTCAGGAAGCTATTGGGTAGGGAATATCATTTCAGTGGATATATAGACTCATAGTCATAACTCCTGGATGTATCATCAATGTTTGCCTCAGTGTCTGGACATGCCACTATATTTAAACTTCATATCAAGTCCCTGTGTTGCCCAGTAAACTTCTATGAGCCAGGGAAACTACTTACCTACCTGCAAGATGGGAAGCCAGGCTTACCATATTTCAATTGAGTTTAAAGGGTTTTTTCATATTTAAAATATGTTTATAACAGGCTATTTTTGGCATAATTATAATCTATGACTGAAGGGAAAAATCAGTATATATGGAATTATCTTTGGCAGTGAAGAAAACCTCCAATTTTTCACAGCTCCTTGGTTGAGGAGGGTAAACTGGTCATTAAAGCCCAAAGGAAAGGTAGAAAAGCACTGTTTCCTAGTGCACCTCATATATTTTTAAATATGAACAAATTATGTTCTCTTGATCCTATCAGAACATGGTAGTTTATAAGTTCATAGGCTGCATTTAGCATCACTCCATCAGCACATTCTCTCATTCTTGATATGACAGCAGTGACATCTTCATGAATATTCATTTTAAGTTATATTTAGTTACAGCTTAGAACATTTTTCTTCTGAAGAAGGGCGAGGGCATGAAAGCTGGTTCCACACAGGAAATCTTACTCACTTCTTTTGTAACCCTGTTGATCATCTGCTCATCTCGAAAGTTTCCTTTATACATTTGCAGTGCTGTCTGAACCACAGTTACACTCATCTAAGTCAACTGAAAGCAATGGGCTTACTGTAACTCACCTCAGGAGTGCACTGTGAATCATCTTCCCTTCTTTAGATTTTAAGGAATTAAAGCTTGGATTGCTAGATAGCTCTGTATTTTTTTTTTAAAGCATGTCTGGGCATAACCTGTTGATCCTATGGATTCTTTGGATGACTTTGCTTTTAAAACAGGGCATGAGACACGACAATAATTAGAACTCATTGAATGACCACAAGCTAGAGTCTGTAAATTACAAATGAAACTTAGGTGCTGAAGCATGACCCAGCCATAACCTGTAGCACATACAACTATTGCACAGGTGAAAAGTGGCTCAGCACCAGAATTCAAGCTGAATCCCAAACAATACCCTAGAGAGAGTTCTGCAACGAGAGAGGGAAGGTGGCACGGTGTAGTCTGATCTCATCTGATTTCGGTAGCTAACCTGGGTTGGTACTTGGATGGGAGACCACCATGGAAGACTCTGCAGAGAAAGGCAATGGCAAACCACCTCTGCTTCTCACTTCCTTGCCTTGAAAGGCCCTTGCTGAGATCACTGTAAGTTGGCTGTGACTTGATGGCATTCTACACCCCCCCCCATGTTGCAAGGAGGGTCGATTGACATATAAATAAGGAGTTTGCTCACAGTCAGGGTGACTGGTGATCATTTTCCTGTCAAAGTTCTCCTCATTCTTGGAAACGAGCACTCTCCTATATATTCAGAAGGCGATATTTTGAAATGAGTTGTGTGTTAATAGGCCACGTAAAAAAGAGAACATAAGAAAAGAAGAACCGAAGGAGGAGGGGCCCCCAAGACAAATCAGGAGGACGTTAAAATCAGGATAAGATTCCAGAGAATTTATTTGGAGGATATGGTGTTTCTTGAACTTTCAGTTTATTATTGCCAAGAAACTGGATTATAAAAAGGCACTGTATTTCCAAATTGAGCAAACTGCTTCACATTAGTACTGTGTAACCTGAGTCACAATATGCCAGAATATTTATAAGCATGAACTCTTTTGAACAACTATGTAACAATCATATCTTTCCAGGCTTCGATGTGAGATAAGAAATCTTTGCTTATTATTAAATATGCAGATAACAGAGTTTCTGAAGATGAAAATCTAAAACCTCTTTTTTTACTTGGACATTCTTTGCTTTAGTTAAAAAATGCAATTGCACAGGTTACATAGCATAAAGGAACCCCAAGTAGCAATTCATTGTAGCCATAGAATGTGTTCAGCCACAAATAGAAAAATAGCCAATGCTCTTGTGTATAAATAAAAGTCTGACTGGGAGGGCTTGCAGTGTGACGGTATGGCTAAGCAAAAAAAAAAAAAAAGCCTGACAAAATATTTTGTGGGACAGAGGATAATGGCTTTGAACCTGAGAGAATCTCAGGTAACATTTGGACAAAAGTTCTCCCTATGGTCAGCAAGATGTGATACTTTGAGTGGATTATTAAAACGTAATTAGCATCCTCAGCGACAAGCTGATTCCTCTTCAAGGTAAGAAAGGCTCATACTGGGAAATTCTTAGCCCAGAAATGTGATCTTTATGCTCCCCTGTGGCTAAAATGCAGCACTGCAGCACTGCAACTACTCACATCTGAACTTAGAGAAATTTGGACATGCTAGCAAAAATGAAAACCTGAGTTCATTCACAGAAAGAATAAAATGTGCAGTTACTAAAAGTGGCAATTTTAAGTCTATTCAGACAATTTAGGAATCACAACTTACCACTGTGAATTATGTAAACAACATTAACTGCGCAATCCCAAACAGAGTTACATCCACCTTAAGACCATTGAAGTAAATGACACTGTAACTCTTACAAAAAGTCACCAGATATAAGTGAAATAATGTTGTTGTGTGGACTGATTGCATAAGAAGATGCATGCTTTGTTGCACAAGGAAAGGGAATATGGATAACTACTATGTGTGTAAATGCCATCAAGTTGCAACTGATTTATGGCAAGCCGAGAAAGGGCCTTTCAAAGTAAGTGAGAAGGAGAGGTGGTTTACTCTTGCCTTGCTCTGCAGAACCTTCTTTAGTGGTCTGCCATCCAAGTACTGACCATGCTTAGTTTCTGAGACCAGCTGTACTGTACCATTCCCCAACCCTCAATATAAAAACTAGCTCAGTACAAACAACTGAAAACACCCCAGTCAAATACATGACTATCAAACAAAGAGAAAGGACCATTTGTAAACTTTTCTTAACTCCATCCATCCATCTGTCTGTCCATTCATTTTGTTTAGCATCCATGTTTTCTCAGGGTCCATATTTTGAACTGAAAAGGGGCTGGAAAACCAGGAACATTGGCTCCACCCACTAACACACGTCCATGCTACCTGAGATTCAAGCAAAGGGCTTTTTCACAGCTTCTTTTTAGGGTCTTTGGACACAGCTACTGCTCAGTCCCATCCACTAATGCTTTGAGTTGCACCCTTGTGTAAGCGGCTGAGATGCATTTATTTTATTTTATTTATTTGAATATTTTTATTTTACTTTTCTCCTGTGATGTGGGGCTTAGAGTGTCTTCCAAAAACAAAAGCCCCCCCCCAACCATCTAAAAAGCACAATGCAATAATAAGACAGATGCAGCAGCCAGGAGGTGGTGCTGAATAGCTGGAAGAACTCAGCCCCTGGTGGAATAGCCTCCTATGCCAAGCAGCACGAGGAGAGAATTTGTAGTAAACCATCTGTTGCTGCCACACTGGTGAGAGAGGGATTCAAGCTCACCTTTGCCTGTAACTTAGATTAGGAAAAACAGAACGAGAGGGGTCTCAGTACTTATATGTCTGTTTTTGAGCAAAGATCCTGGGATGCACAGGCCAGATGGGAAACCTTTGGGAGCTACGTTTGGTTCCCTGGTCTCCGGTTACCTAATCAGCTAAATATACTGATGCTGCTACATATGCTGATGCTGAGAAAGAGCTTTAACGGGTTTCCAAATGCAAAAGTCTGCTCTGAGGAAGAAAGGGAGGAGGAGGAGGAGGAGGAAGAAGAAGAACCGCTGCGTGAGCCTCATTATAGGTGGTATTGTGGGCTCTGTTTGTGCTTGCTTTAAATTGAGATATGTGTCTAATTTCCTAACATCTCTTGTCCCAATGGTATTTATGGGCATTTTTTTTTATGAGAGTGGTAAGAACAACATTTTTGCACCATATTTATTTTCTGCACAGAAGCGTTCCCCCTTATACCTGATTCCATTGCCTGAGGCAGCTGCTTTCCTCTCCCCTTCTTCCAGTTGCCTGGAAAACTTGTAAAATTGGAGAAAAATAAACCTGGGAGTCTTAACGTTTCAGCCCTGACTATTTTTGGATATTCCTGAATCTTTCAGGAATTTTTCAGGAATCAATATCCAGTATTCCTGAGAATCTCACCTGGACAACTGAATATCTCTGAAAAAATACTGATAAGGCGGTCTTTTTGGGGTATATATTCGTATTGCATATCCCTATTTTGAATTTTTTACTTCCATTCAGCATAAAGGTAAAGGTAAAGGTTCCCTTGCTCGAAAGCCAGTCGAATCCGACTCTAGGGTTGCAGTGCTCATCTCCGTTTCAAAGCCGAAGAGCCAGCGCTGTCCGAAGACGTTTCCGTGGTCATGTGGCCGGCATGACTAAACACCAAGGTGCACGGAACGCTGTTACCTTCCCACCAAAGTGGTCCCTATTTATCTACTTGCAATTTCTTGCTTTCGAACTGCTAGGTTGGCAGGAGCTGGAACTAGAGACAGGAGCTCACTCCGTCATGCGGCACCCAGGTCTCGAACTGCTGAACTACTGACCTTCCACAGCCTGCAGTTCAGCGTCTTAACCACTTGAACCACCGCAGTGACAGTGACTAAAATGTATCAGAGATGAATTGCACCTTCAGCTGGTGAAATGCCACAGCCCAGTGAGCAGGCACATGGTTTGCTTAACAACAGCCTGAATATTAAGCCCTGGTACTTCCAATGAAAAGGGACTATAAGTGGCCACTAATGTGATAGTCTTGCCTGAGATCCTGGAGAGCTGCTGCCGATCAGAGAAGACAACACTCATTTGAAGAATGAAACCCCACAAAGAGATGTCACAGATAATGCTTGGATAAATACTTGACTCCTACATGGAATGTTTCTTTAGTAACCACCAGAATTTAAAGTGTTCTCACAACTTTGTCATCATCTAGATGTCTGTTTGCATGCTTCCTACTGATTATCCAAGAACTGACCAAATCTCTGTGTATCTCTTTAAAAATGTATCCCATGGTAAAACAAATCTGCAACAAGAAAATCCAAATTCTGCACCCTATATATGTCAGACAGATTAATTACATTTGCAAGTTTCCTTTACTTTTTATGATTGATTCTTATGTCCTATTGTTTTGTTTCTGCTAATCATGTACTATACAAGGCACTGAAGCCCCTGATTAACCTGAAATCTAACAATCTAACAATTGCTAACAATCCTGGTTCTGAGATTTCTCTAGGCATCATCTAAACAGTTTCAAACACATCTTTTTAACCATAAGGCCTAGGAACTTGCTTTTTATTCCTGGAAAAAAGGAAGTTTCAGTGCTTAAGAATCTGAATTCTGTATCCAATAGTATCCTCTATTACATTTTGTGATTTGTATACTCAACCACTGGCTATTATTCTGTATTTGAGTCCAGCAGCAGCAGCAGAAGAAGAGTTGATTTTTATACCTCACTTGTCACTAACCAAAGGAGTCTCAGAGCAGCTTACAATTGCCTTCCCTTCCTCTCCGTACAACAGACACCCTGTGTTTTCAAGAGTCAAAGCTTGCTTTGTCAGATATCTGACATCTTGTATCTGATGGAGCTTTGACTTTCAAAAGCTTATACACCCAAATCTTGTTGGTCTCTAAGGTGCTATTGGGCCTGAAATCCAGCTATTCAACTGCAGACCAACATGGCTACCCTCTGAAATCATTCTATACTATTTCTTTCGTTTGGAAGCCAATACCTTGGCATTCCAATCCTGTGAATCAGCTGTTGGTATGCCTGTGGTAACAAGTAGTTTCCAATGCAAAAAGGCACATCATAAGTTAAGCCAGTTCAGCAAAGATGTCAAACTGTCTCTCACTTACTTGAAATACCTTTCAGTTCTAAGCAAAGGGAGTTCCTTGTGGTATTATTTCCTCTCTATGCATGATTAACAGGATGTGGGGTGAAACTTAAGATGCCGTTACCAGTCCATTCCCAATTTCCATTTGCCATTCCAACGTTGCCCTGGATAAGCCCTTTGCAAGTATAGCATAACCTGTACTTTTAGATAACTTTAATAACTCTGTGATTTATGACTGTTCCTAATTTTGGTTGATATCTTTACTGTTCACTTTGACTTCCCCCTTGCCATTCCCACATAAAAATGTACCAGTCTCCATTTTTCATAAGCGTAGAAGACCTTGAAAAGGAGGTAAATCTGTCAAGCTGCACCATTTGGGTTCAGCATCATTACAAGCTGGTCTGAGGTTGCTGTTGCATCTTGCTAGCTGTGGCTTACATGTATTGTACTTTCCAGAAAAGTTGTTTAGCCCATGCTTTCAAATCTTCTATTAAAGTCTGAAATTTATGACATGGCTTTGTTTTATTGGGAAATATGTTAAAAGAATTTACAATATGCCCTGTTTTCAGGACAGTACATCGCCAAATAACACATTACAGGACAGCCCATCTATATTCTACAAGTCCCTCCCATAGTTTTGTAGCACTAATAGCATCATATTTGTGTGAGTAAAGAAACCTCCTATCTTTTCCCTGTAGAATGGTATTTGCCTGCAAGATATACTGTCTTGCATTTGGCTATCATCATTGCTGATCCAGAAGTACATGCTTCAGGTACTTGAAGACTCAAGGTCTAAAACAGTAGAAGCCCCATTAAGCAAATGTCAAATATTTCAAATTCAGTTATAGTACTACTGAATAAAAGAAGGGGAAAGAAGAAGACTTCTTCCACCTGAACTGCAAGAATGTAGGAGAAGAAAACATAATCCCTCCCACTAGCCTGCTTTTATCAGTGAGTACCTGCTAGTGGTTCTCAGTATTTCTTTTGGAATGAAAGACAGAAAGTGAATGATGAACAGCCAAATAATGAAGTTTTAGGCTGTTCAAGAAGTCTAGTTTACTCCAAATGGTTCTGTCATTGCCGTCCTACCTTCAGCAGTACCAGAAAGTCATGAAGACCAACAGAGTATTAATTTATACCAGAAATTCCTTATTGGCAGTATTATTAAGTCTTTAAGAGAAAAGTGAGGTGTGAAGAAGGCCATGGCTTCTTTCATGATGCATTTCCAGGATTGGAGGTGGTGGAAAGTGCCATCAAGCCACGGCTGACTTATGTTGACCCCATAGGGTTTTCAAGGCAAAAGATGTTTAGAGGTGGTTTGCCATTGCCAGCCTCAGCATCAGATGCAGGCATTCCTTGGAGGTCTCCCATTCAAATACTAGCCAGGGCTGACCCTGTTTAGATTCCAAGATCTGATGAGATTGGTCTAGCATGGGCTATCCAAGTCAGTTCTTCCAGGATAGAAATGAAAGGAAAATCAGTGATTTCTTCATGACCCATCAGCAGAAATTTTTATGACCCTGTCATCAAGCCTATGGGTCAGTTCAGAGGTAATGTGAAACCATGGTTCAATTAAACTAACAGTTGTTAACAGACAATTATCATCTGAACATGGCCACTGTATTAACCATGGCTAATCTTAACCATGGCTTTGCATTACATAGGAAGTGTCAGGTGGTTCATGCAGGCATGCATCACATAGATGCCCTTGCTCCTAGAATCACCCTCACCATCATCCAGGCACCCAAACACCTGGGAATAGTGTGACAGCCATGACTGCTCTTCTCTTGAAGAAGCCACCCAGGCAAGAATCCATGTCTCCAGCCACAGAATAAGCCATCCCCTTCCAAGTCAAAATGTGACTGTGGTCTGTAGCTGAGAAAATCTCTAGGACAGTGCTGTTTCCATCCAAGCAGATAAGCAAATACTTCAGAGGCAACCTTGATGTCCAATATCTATGTGCAGGGGCTTGTTTGTATGGCACTGTGTGAGGCCCCACCTGCAGTGTGAAGTTCTATAGACTAGACACAGGTTTCCAGTCATTCTGCAAAAGATTATGCCTATCATATTATGTATAGTGGAAGGGATTCTTTGGGATATGGTACTATATTGAGAGAGAGATCTGGGCTGCTGTTTGCATTCTCAATAGCCCCAAGCCACATTTTAATCCAAAAAATTGAGTGCTCTAAGACCATGCTTGTCAAAACTCATTTGGCAATCTTCTAGACCTGTATTAGCAGCCAATGCTCAACAACACTGCCTATTAATTCTCATTTGAAAATCCTTGTCTACCATCCTATTTCCTTGTTAATAATTGTTGTGCAAACAGTCTGCAAATGCCTCTCATGGCTTCTACTATTAGATTTTTGAAAAAAATGGTGTCATTGATTAATCCATATGACATTTGCCTCAGTGTTTAAAACTGATGATCAGTTCTGACTAAATAATTGTTCTTGCAAAGAATTACAGCAAAGTGTTATTTAGTTGCCAGTACAAAGGCTCTTGGTATGTTTCCTGAAGGGGTGGCTGGAGATGCCATCAACATTTAGGTGAAGGTGGATCTGCGATTATGCACTATATAATGATCAAACAACTCTCCATGGATTTTATTCTATTTCCAAAGCACTTTGGAAAGATCTTCTGAAAATCTTTCATAGAAGTGAACTGGTTTTCCATCATGTATGTCTTGATAAGAAAGCTACTGTATCACAAAATGGAGCTTAGACTGTCATAGGAATGTTATTGAAAATGACATTGCCCTGTAATCAACTTGTTCGGTTTTCTCCTACTTTTCTTCCAAGGAGCTCATGCCCCCCCCCTTTTTGTCCTCAAAAGAACTTGTGAAGTACGTTAGGCTGTTAGAGTGACTGGTCTAGGGCTACCCAGTGAGCTTCATGGCAGAGTAAGGACTTGTCTGCAGGTCTCCCAGGTCCCAGTCCAACATGCTAACCCTTTCACCACACTGCCTGCCCTTGTGAAATTTAGATAACACTCTGGCCCCGGTCACACTGGGGGAAAAGGCGCGGCTGAAGTGCAGCTTTTTAGAGCCACATCAAAAGAGAAGCGTGGCAGTGGGATCAGACAGATTCCCCGAGCCGCCATGCAGTTGCTCCCTGGCATGATCAGATGCTGGGGGGAAGCCACGGACAGGAGAATAATACAAGCCTGCTGAGCATGCGTGGGCATGCGCAGTTCAACAGGGCCTCGGAAGCTGCGCGGAGATGGGCGTGGCTGCGATCAGATGCCCGCCTGTGCTGCACGTCAACTGGTTGGTAGCACTGTTTTGGTGCTACCTTTTTGATGCACGGTTTCACCTAGAAGGGACGGATTGAGGATGGGTGCGCTCCACTTCCCAGATGTTGTGGTATGATTGCGCCTGCTTGATGTGCCCCCGATCTGTCCCTCTTGCGTGGCAAATCCTCCCGTGTGACCGGGGCCAATGTATGCCAAATCCTTTCCCTGCTAATGAGTCTACCCTATAGAAGAGCATAGACATCTTGCTATCTAGATGCCATTTTAGTGGGAACCTGAGAGTTGGTAGTCTCCTTCTTAAACATTCCTGTTTCCTATTACTCTGATTGAGCCTTTACTGCCAGTGAGAACATAGAATCAAGGCCTGCCTGGCTGATCTTGTGGTGCTTATAGGAAAGCAAATATATAGCTTTGGAACACAAGGACAGTTCCATACTGTCACGAAAGTGATTCCCCAGTGTAAGAGTTTGCATTTATCCTTGTGTCATCTTGTAAAAATGAGAACCCCCTGTATAAGTGTTTTCTGGACTGTTATCTAACATGTTGAAGTGTTTTACCTATCAAGCACCTATATGTAGTTAGCTCACAATGGAATTGCTTGCAGCTGGGAACTGCCCAGGTAATTAACAGTTGGTCATCTACAGCTCAAATGTCAGTTTGACATCTAAGGATCTAGATCTCATTTTAGATCAGCTAGGATAAGTAACAGATCGTGCTGATTGGTTACTGAATTAGCATGTAACAGCTGGGCTAGCATATAGGGCAAGGAAGCCAGAGTTCATGACACACAGAAGGATGCAACATGGAGAGAAGCTAATGTCATGCTGGCAGATGCAGACTTGCGAAGAGCATGTGAAGCTGGAAGAAGGATCTTCACATTCTTCAGAACTTCCTCTCTTCCATCATTGCTGCTAGGAGGACTGCTATTCAAGATGTCTGCTTTGGAGCTGTAAGCCACTTAGGGTCAGTGTCTAGAGGCTAGTTAGATAGGTTTGTTGTTTTGTCTTTGTCCCATTGTACACTTTCTTCCCTCTCTTGTATGTTTTCATGTTTGTCTCTCTTTTGTAAATAAATTTCTAAAATTCTGTTTTTAAACATTGGAGTGAGTTACTAGTCCAGAACCCAAGTTCATTTTATTCCAGTGCTAAATTTATGCTACCAAAAAGAATATTTTTCCAATTGGTTGGCCAGTTGACATCGTTGGGGCACCCTGATGTTGTGACACATACATAGGACCTCTCAGATGTCATGCATGACAGAGTCATGGGGCCTGCCCAGATAGCAGACCAAGGTCATGAAGGACTCAGTCAAAGTGAAGCATTCCTGCAACAGTACTATATCTCTGTTACTGCATCCTACGTATTTATTTAATTCACTTGTATCACACTTTTTCCCCCAGTGGGGACCCAAATTGGCTTACTCATTATCCTCTCCCTCATTTTATCTTCATAACAAACTCATTTGGCAAGCTTATAGACCAGTATTAGCAGCCAGTGCTCAACAATGTTGATCTGAATGTCCTTGTACAATTGTTGTATACTGCCCTGAGCCTTGTTCATGGGGGAGGGTGGTCTATAAGCTGAATTTATAAACAAACAAATAACCCTGTGAGGTGGCTTAGACTGAGAGAGTGTGACTGGCCCAAAGTCATCCAGCAAGCTGCCAAGGCATGAGAGAAGATCTGAACTCAGGTCTCCCAGATACTAGTCCAACACTCTTAACCACTATACCACACTGGCTTTATGACTAAATCATGTTCCCGAGAGTGTGGGAAGGTGGACATGGCTTTAGCTAACCAGCTCTGTAAATGGTAGGAACAGGGAGGAGAAAATACTTTAAAAGATTGGGGCAACACAATAGCAGTGCCCTACTGAAAAATGGCAGGCTGGTTGCTGCTTCATCTAAATCAGCTTTAAGTATTATGTTGTGCAGCTGTAGTTGTGCAGCCTGTAGAACCATTTCCTATTAATCAAAAAAAATCTTTGTGTTTACCCTGGTGGCGCGTTCTCAGTATGATCATCACCATTATAAAAAACATTTCTGATTTGTAACAATGGCAACTGGAACGGCTTTTTAAAGACTGCTTCAGTGAGCTCAGAATGTAATCCTTGAAACTCAGACACATGAATTAACTGAGAATGACTGTATAGTGCTACCAATATATTTTCAAAGGGACTGATTATGTGCAGGCCCCACTGGGTTATTTTTTCCCAATTCTGGGTCCTTTTACAGCTATGAAAGGATTTGAATAGTGCCGTGACTACATTTTTTATACCATTCCAGAGGTAACAGGAGTGGGGTTTTTCCCCCCAGAGAAAAATACAAAGTGATGTAAATGTAAAGTTCTGAAGACATTACTTTGCATCACTTTAGTTTTGTTTTTTCCCCTCAGAAGCATTAAGGCTATAATCCTTAAAATAAGTTATCTGCATATGGCTGAAAGAATAACTTGAATCAACTGCCAGCAGTTGCATAGTCTTACCACATACCAAAGATCATCATGACGTATTCTGAAATAAGCGTTTATTTGTTTTAGACTATTAAAAAACTTATTTTCATCTTGACTAGATATTCAAACTTATAATAAGGGGACCTAAAAGGATTGGGGGGGGGCACAGGGTTGCCAACTGTGGATTGTGAAATTCCTGAAGATTTGAGGGGTGGAGCCTAGGGACGGTCAGGGGTGGGGAGGGGAGGAGCCTCAGTGGGCTATAGTGCCACGAATTCTACCTCAAAAGCAGCCATTTTATCCAGAGGAACTGATCTCCACTGCCTGGAAATCATTTATAATTCTGGGAGATCTCTTGGAGGCTGGCAACACTAGGGGGCATCTTATTTCCTCTCCCCCACTCTTTCCTCTTTCCTTTTCCTGAAAGCCTCCATAGCCTCACTCTCTCTCCCTGCAGAAAGGGCCATATTGAGAATTAGATATATTGGGGCTTCCAGTCTGGGATACATGGCGTCCTGACATGTTCTGGCTCTGCTCCCAGAACATACAGAGGGTCTTTATGACAGGGTGGGCTATACAGCCTGCCGCAGATCTCCCCAGGCAGGGGGGTGACTAGCAACGAGCATTGGCCCGAGTGGGAGTTGAGATCGGCTGATAGCGGGGCTTTAAAGAGCGCCGCGACCAGCCTTGATCCCCTCCCCCCAAGAGGGCACTTCGGAATTTCTCTAAAAGACCCCACCGAGTTGGATTCTCAACATAAGAATGCATGACCCAGACCTCCAAGACATTCTACGGAAACTGATACCAAGGAAACACTGCTATAACAAGACATGGATTTCAAAATTGCTCACCGGAAACGCGCTGATCCCGAGAATAAACAACATCCGATGTAGCGCATGATCGTGCTGTATTCTGTGTACTAACACCGACTCCGGAAAATGCGGTTAAACAGCAAAAAAAGGCCAAAAAGCCGGTTTGTTGATCATTCCTGCGGTCGGGATATTGACTTTAAAATAGAAACTAACACCAAGTCCCGCGAGAATCAGTGTGGAAAATTACTCAAGCTGCGACAGAAATCACCAGAACAAGAAGTGACGTCAGACCAGACAAGTAGCATTTCCTAGAGACGACCAAGGAGGCCGGAAGAAGGGAGGAAACCAGAAGTCAAGGGGGACGATTAAGATTGCCGGACAGGAAGTAAACAACAGGAAGAGCTATTTACCATAGAGAAATTGCGCCCGCCATTTTGAGAAGGTCGAAACGATTTATTCGGATTTTAGCCAAAAGACTTAACAGAAAAAAGTGAAAATAGGGTGGTTTAACTGGACACAAGAAGAGCTTTAATTTGATGTAAGTTTTGTGATAATTGTAAACAACGGCTTACGATCTTCGGCAACGACAGAGGGCGAACTCTTGGTCCTCCCCGAAAATGGCTGCTAAAGAGGAGAAGAAATTACAGGGCATGATGGAAGCCATGGAAAAACGGGTGATGGATGCTATACAAAAAATGGAAAAAACCCTAGGAAAAGTGGCTGATGAAGTAACTGACCTGAAAAAAGACTTGGCTGGGATTACAAAGGAAATACAGACTTTAAACAAAAGAACAGACGAGGTGGAGGAGAGAGTGAAAGGAGTGGAAACTGGTGTACCTGAGGTTGCTAAAGAAGCATCAAAAGTCAATGTAATGGTGGAGTACAACAGAATGCTTAACCATCTGAGATTTAGGGGAATCCCTGAAGATAAAAATGAGAATATCCATTCAGTCATGGTGGATGCTGTTGCAGATTTTTTAAAACTAGAAGAGGAGAGGGTGGCGGCACATATTGATTTGGTATACAGAGTCAACTCTGCGATTGCACAAAAGAAAAAATTACCCAGAGATGTGATTGTCCAGTTTATATCCAAAAGATTGAAAGAAGACTTGTTTAAGCAACAATTTCAGGAAGATTTCACAATTGACAACAAGAAAATTATGATACTAAAGGAATTACCCAGAACAATTCTTCAGGACAGACGACTTTTCAAAGATTTGACCGACAAATTGAAAACAGAGGGCATTAGATACAGATGGGAAATTCCAAAAGGTGTCAGCTTTACATTTAAACAGAAGAAAGTCTCCATGAAGTCAGTAGAGCAAATGACCAAGTTCATTAAAGACAATTTTAAAGACTCTGATAAATAAATACAAAGCCAACATGGAGAGTCAAATTATTTCTTGGAATGTTAATGGACTTAATTCACCCCAAAAAAGAAAAAAATATTAGGCTATGGCTGGAAAAACAAAAATGTGATATTGTTTGTTTGCAAGAAACACATATTAAAAAGACTGATGTTAGATTTCTGATTCAAAGTAGATTAGGAGAGGAATTTTATTCCCTCTCCTCACAAAAGAAAAAAGGAGTTGTTACATATGTAAAAAAAGAATTGGAGCCAAAGGAAATTTTTAAAGACAAAGAAGGAAGATTCTTGGCAGTGGAAGTTATGCTTCAGAATAAAAAGACCCTAATTGTAAATCTCTATGCCCCGAATGGAGCCAAAGAAAAATTCTTTCAAGATTTGTGGGAACAATTACAACAGTTAACCTATGAGCAAATGATACTGATGGGTGACTTTAATGGTACTGTTAATAATGCTATTGACAGAAAATCAAAAAAAGGAAATGAAGGTATAGGTAAACTTCTGAAAGTATTTTTTCAAATGGCAAAACATGAGCACCTGGAAGATGCATGGAGAACTAAAAATCCTAAAGACAAAGACTACTCTTTTTATTCATCAAGACATGAGTCTTTCTCAAGAATAGACATGATGTGGATGACCGAGAACTTGATTTTGCAAACACGTAAAATTGAAATATTACCTAGAATTCTTTCCGACCACAGCCCAGTAAAGTGGTCAACATATGTTAAAAGAAAGAAATTTCGATGGAGACTCAATGAGGATTTACTGGACAAACAAAATATTGTGGACAAAATAAGGACAGAAACCAAAACGTATTTTCAACTAAACTTAAATAAAGATGTACAGACGCAAACGGTATGGGAGGCATATAAAGTTGTGATGAGAGGACATCTAATTGCAATTAACAACAATGAAAGAAAACAACAATTCAAAATAGATCAAGAAATTATGGAAAATATTCAAAAGAAAGAAGCAGAACTCAGGAAGAGACCTGGCAAAAAGAAAATTTTGAGAGAGCTGAGGATCCTAAGGGAACAATACGATGCGAGGTTAAATAAAGAAGTATATTGGAATTTGAAAAAATTGCAACAGAAGTCCTTTGAAGGAGTGAATAAACCTGGGAAATATTTGGCATGGCAATTGAAGAAAAGAAGAGAGAACAAAACAATAATTAAACTGAAAGATGGGAATAGAGAAATCATAGACCCAGGAGGGATCCAGAGAGAATGAGGGATCCAGAGAGAATTTTATAAATACTATGCTACTCTTTTTCAAGCAAAACAAATGGCTCAACAAAAAATTCAAGACTATTTATCAAAAGTAAATTTGACACAACCAAGCTCAGAAATAAAAGCAATGTTAAATGCTGTGATAACTAAAGAAGAAATCAGCAAAGCAATAGGAGAGGCAAAAATCTCCAAAGTTCCTGGACCAGATGGTTTTTCAGCCAAATTCTACAAGAAACTTCAAGAAGACCTGGTACCGGTTCTAGAGATTCTTTTAAATGAAATTAGACAAAGCGGGAAGATTCCAGATTCCTGGAATGAAGCTGCAATCACCTTAATACCGAAAGAAACTCAAGATTTAACTAATGTTAAAAATTATCGACCAATTTCACTTCTGAACAATGATTACAAAATTTATGCAAAAATTTTAGCAGAATGCCTCAAAAGGTATTTGAAAGACACTATTGCCAGGTAGGCAAATAAAGGACAACATGAGGGTTGTTTTAGACGCAATAGAGTACTATGATAAGCACCCGGAAAAAGAGGTTGGCTTTTTATTTTTAGACGCAGAGAAGGCATTTAATAACTTGAATTGGGAATTTATGTTCAAAGTGATTGAAAAATTGCAGATGGGCGCAGAATTTACAAGAATGATTAAATCAATATACAAAGAACAAAAGGCTACGGTGATTGTAAATGCAGAATCAACAGAAGCGTTCCGGGTCAGAAAAGGGACTAGACAGGGCTGTCCCCTATCGCCATTGTTATTCATCTGGATTTTGGAGATTCTGCTGCAAATGATTAGAGATGATGACAATATAAAAGGTTTGAGTATTAGAAGTTTTTCATACAAATTAAGAGCATTTGCTGATGATATTATGTTTATTGTTGAAGATCCTGTTAATAACATGCCTTTGGTATTTGAAAAAGTAAAAGAGTTTGGTGACCTCGCAGGGTTCTATGTAAATAAAAATAAATCGAAAATATTGTGTAAAAACATGAATGGTACAAGGCAACAAATTTTACAAAATCTGACAGAATGTGAAGTGGTTAAAAAGGTTAAATATCTGGGAGTTGACATTACAATGAAAAATATTGACTTGTTTAAGAATAATTATGAAAAATTGTGGGTTTTAATAAAGCGTGATTTAGAAAAGTGGGAAAAACTTAGATTATCTCTTCTTGGAAGAATTGCCATTGTCAAAATGAATGTACTGCCCAGGTTGATGTTTTTGTTTCAGACAATACCAATTGTAAAAGATGTGAAAGTGTTGGTGAAATGGCAAAGAGAAATCTTTAAATTTATCTGGGCAGGAAAGAAGCCAAGAATTAAAATGAAAATAATGTATGATATCAAAGACAGAGGTGGCTTCCAAGTCCCGAATTTGCGTTTGTATCATGAAGCAGTATGTATGTCTCGGTTAACTGACTGGGTTAATTTGGAAAATAGAAAACTTTTGGCCCTTGAGGGTCACGATTGCAGATTTGGCTGGCATGCCTATCTTTGGTATGGGAAAAATAAAGTAGACTCAATGTTTAAGCATCATTATGTAAGGAGAACACTGTTTGATGCATGGACCAGATACAAGAACACAGTTCCTGATGAGAGGCCTTTGTGGATTGTTCCTGCTGCAGTTATTCATCCCTTTTCAGAATATAAAGGTAATGATTGGTTGAAATACCAAGAGTTGCTTCAAAAGGAAGGGAAAAAATATGTTTTAAAACCAAACAATGAATTAGAATTTGAGTATGGATGGTTACAATACTGTCAAATACGGGATATTTACAAAAAAGACTGTAAAGAGGTTGGTTTTAGAGCTAAGAACGATGAGTTTGAAGATATATGGTTGAAAAAAGAGCGAAAAATGATATCAAAGATGTATAAAACTTTGTTGACTGTTTATACTTTGGATGAAACTGTTAAAGAGCAAATGATAAAATGGGCCATAAATATGAACAAAGAAATTTCTATGGAAACATGGGAGTTTTTGTGGAAAAAAGCTTTTAAAATGTCAACCTGTGTCAATGTAAAAGAAAATTGTTATAAGATGATGTGCAGGTGGTATATGACACCAAAAAAGATTGCTAACATTAGTATGGATAAG
Source organism: Gekko gecko (assembly GCA_029375565.1). Taxonomy (NCBI): domain Eukaryota; kingdom Metazoa; phylum Chordata; class Lepidosauria; order Squamata; family Gekkonidae; genus Gekko; species Gekko gecko. Next base: position 114,551,183 of record JAPDNY010000008.1, read on the forward strand.
AACTTGAGTAATAAGTGTTGGAAATGTAAAAAAATAGAGGGTTCTTTTTACCATATGTGGTGGTCATGTGATAAAGCAAAGGTATACTGGTCAAATGTACATTGTGAGATGCAGAAAATATTAAAAATTCCTATTAGGAAAAGTCTGGAACTTCTTCTCCACAAGAAAAAAGGACACTATTATGGTATATGATTACATTGGCGAGAATGGCTTTGGCTCAACAATGGAAAGTGGAGAAGGTGCCAGATATACATGACTGGTTAAGAAAACTGCTGTTTTTAGCTGAAATGGACAAAATGACGAAAAAACTAAATGGACAAATGGCAGAACAATATTTAAAAGACTGGGAAGGCCTGAAATTGTATATGGAAACTGAATATAGAATGAAAGGGAAAATGTACAATCTTGATTTGTATTGAAACTGAATGAGAAATGAAATGAACACTTGATTGTACTGTACCTTTATTGGAAATTATGCTTGTAAAAGTCAGGCTTTTATGTATTTGAAATTGGGTTACCTGGTTTGTCGATTGTTACAAGTCTAAACTTGATTACCTTTTAACTTTTTCCTTTTTGTTATTAACAGTGTTGGAAGCCTATTGGGGGGTGGGGGGATGGGGTGAAAATCTTTTTAAATTGTATTGGTAATGATGTTTAATAATGTTGAATGCATCCCAATAAAAATTTTGTTTCAAAAAAAAAAAAGAGAATTAGATATATTGATATGAAATCAATAAAACACATATAATCACGTAAAAGCACACACACACAACCACACAAAGTAGGGTAACCTGAGGTAGATTTTAAAATCTTTTTCAGAAGGCATGGAGGGACAGAACCATCGGGACCACTCCGAACATGGAGTTTCATAATTCAGGGATAGTGGCTGAAAAGGCTCTTCTGTTCTATGAGTTCCAGTCAATCTAACTTCAGTGACTACCAGTCTCCTCAGGAGAACACTATTTTGTTATCTCAGTGCCCAACCAAGGTAGAGGCAGTACTTCAGATACTGAGGACCTAAACCACTTAGAGCTTTATAGATTAATCCCATTGAATGTGTAGCCTTGCCAACCTCCAGGGGGAGCCTAGAGATCTCCTGGAATTACAACTGATCTCCAGGTGACAGAGATCAGTTCCCCTGGAGAAAATGGCAGCATTGGAGGGGGAATCTATATGACAATATACTCTGCCGAGGTCTCTCCCCTCCCCAAATCCTGCCTTTCCCAGACTGCATCCCTCAAATCTCCAGGCATTTCCCAACCTGGCGTTGGCAACCCTATGAATTGGGCCTAGAAACAAACTGATTTTAAATTGATTTTTATTTATTAAAACATTCATATCCTACCTTTCCTCATGGTTTGTCCTGGTCCATTGCAAGCCCAGATAAGTTCCTCACCAAGAAATGTAAAATTACCCCAAGCTGCAAATCTAATGGGTCAGGGTAAATGTAACCCATCCTGAATTTCATGGCTGTAAAAGGATTTGAACAGCAGTGTGACTTGAATCTTCTCATATCATCCCAGAAGTAATAAATACCGTTTTAAGGGGGAAAAGTGGAGGAGCTTTGGCTCAGTCATGGAGCATATACAGTTGTGTAACCAGCAACGGGGAGGGTGGGGGGAGAAGCAGGCTTTTTTTGCTCCTAGACTACCACTGCCTATTTATTTATTTATTATTTCAATTTATATCCCGCCTTGCTGGAAAATATTGTCAGAGTAGACAGTATTGAATTAAATGGGCCAATGGTGTGATTGTTAAGACAGCTTCCTATGTATCCAGTTCCTACAGAATATCTGTCTTTTTAAAATCTGGAGCTGTCCAGTGACTATGAAGGAGACCACAGCCCTCAGTTTGCTCGACCTGAGCAAGGCTGTTAATGACAGGACATTTTGGAGGTCAGTAAAGGTCGCTGACTCCCCATAAGTTGGAAGTGACTTGACAGCCTTTTACACACATAGGGGCCACTTCTGCTCTGTCATTTTTGTCACTTGTTTGTCCCTATTGCTTTGGGGTTTCTTTCCCCCAGTGTGTTTTGCTTTCTCTAGTACTCCCAGAGGGACCAAAACAAAATGTGGAGCAGCGGGGTGGGTGGGGGTGGTGTCCCAAAGCAATAGGGACAAACAAGTGACAAAAGTGAGTGTGGAAGGGCCAGTGACTATGAATACAATTTCTAGCACCTCCATTCCCCCCCATTTTAAAATTCCTCCTCATGATCTCTTGAATGCCGTTCACATCTTCTGCGTGGTGTTTTATCATAAAACATAAATATGTAGAGTAGGGCTACATATTTACTGTCTTTCTCCCTCTCTTGTTACATTAAAGAAAAATTCAGTGTGAGTTCAAATCACAGTTCCTGCTACGCCAGATGTACCCAGCCTCCCAAACAGAGTACTTTCCTCTAAAGGACAGTCTCTCTGCCTGACAAATGGCTCTGAAAGACCACAGGAGTTATTTCTATGCACCTGGGCATTTTGTTTTCCCTCCAAGTTTTAAGGTGCTTCCGGATGGAAGTAGATAGTGATATAACAGGGAATGTGATGCTTGTTATACTGCCAAAGAAAAGGCTTATTCAGACTGCCTGAATATGGACACTGTCTTGGCATTTCTGTCTCTAGGCCACACAGGATGAGCCACCAGCTTATGGTGAATCATATAGCAGTTCAATATCCTTGAAATTTAGGATCAGTGGCAAAACCACTGATGTTCCAGTTGCAATGTGTTACAGTCAGGTAAAAATAATTAAAGGAGGCAGATGTGTGCATGCATATCTCAGACTCTCACAGCACTGGAGGGATTTCTTCTATCACTGGATTATCACTTCTAGTTTGGGGGGAAAAAAGAGCCATTGCAAATGTTTACTGCAGCAAAGATCTCTTCCCCCCCCCCAGGTGCGTTGTCATAGTTGCGCTGAAAAATAAGCCAGGCTATGTCCTTGTTTGAACAATAGCAAGCTGAATTGTTTTTCATGAATCTAGACTAGTTAATGTTGATACACTCCAGAAATAATATTGAATAGCAAGGTTAACTACCGGCCTGAGTTTGTGTTTGCGTAATTGTGTAAACAGAGGGTGACACCTCTTCTCCATTCACACAGATTGCCTACCACCCTCTACATCTCTCCGTCTCTCAGGTTCAGGGTTGCCAATAGGCTAGGCTGTCACATGCTACCCTTCTCATATCTTTTAAAATCTCTACAGAGCCATGACCATTTCACCTTCCGGGTTCTCCCTCTCACTCAAAGAGGCACCAGCAGACTGGGCAACTGAGCCTCCCCTTTAATAAGAGACCAGTGACACCTTTAAGTTGGAGTCCAGTGGCACCTTTAAGACCAACAAAGTTTTATTCAAGGTATGAGCTTTCTCAGATACATTGAAATGGAAGTTGACGGTCCATATATATAAGCAGATGATGAACAGAAAATTAGCATACAACATAATGAAGATGTTGTAACAGATGCAAAGATCAAGCAGGAATAACAAGCTAAATTTATATGGTCATCATTTGTTCGGATTTAATTATGGGGGGAAACACAGTGGAGCAAATAAATATGTCAAAAAAGGAGACTAATATGTAAATGTATCCTTAATTGTGGAATGCTAAGAGTAAATATCCTGCCAACCTAGCAGTTCGAAAGCAAGAAATTGCAAGTAGATAAATAGGGACCACTTCGGTGGGAAGGTAACAGCGTTCCGTGCACCTTGGTGTTTAGTCGTGCCGGCCACATGACCACGGAAACGTCTTCGGACAGCGCTGGCTCTTCGGCTTTGAAACGGAGATGAGCACCGCAACCCTAGAGTCGGATTCGACTGGCTTTCGAGCAAGGGAACCTTTACCTTTACCTTTAAGAGTAAATAACCGAGATCCTGTTGTTATGCTCTGTTCTTTTTTTTAAAAAAATATTTTTATTAGTTTTTCAAGAAAAAACAAACAAACCAAGACAAAATATACAAAATTAAAAAAAACATAGACAGACAAACAACATACATCTTCATTCAATCATATTTCCATAGTTACGGAGATCTTCATTTTTACACATGAAGCAACTATACCTATACCACTATTCTAGTATACATGCCAAATAAATATCCTTAACTCAGTATATTATCTTCTTTCAACCAGTATTTTTGGGGTAGATTTTCAGCTCAGATAGATCCAAATGCACACCTGTAACTCAAACCATTACACTATGCCAGCTCATCACAATGGCAAAGATATTTTTGAATGCTGTCATTCAAATCTGTTTTTCGGTGACTATTATGTGCACTGTGGCTTGAATAGTCAAAACCATACTACTTCATTTGAAAGTACTTTTTGTAAACGGTTTATCATTTTAAATGTGCCAAAAGGTAACTATATATATATTTTTAGGACTATTTCATAAAAGGAAGTTTGAAGTATATGGGCTGCTCTTTTGTCCTTGGTAAAATGCTCCTTTCATTTGTTTGTCATATTTCATGTCTTATTCTCAAGGCCTTCTCCAGTCGGATAGTGCACTCTGATCTGAATTAAATTAACTAAAGCTATTATATTATCTTGCCAATTTAGTCCATTAATTCACAAGACTCACACAATTTGCTGCAGAGTCCCAGCTTCTTTTCTGATGGTCCCTCCTCTGCCACAACTATGATTTATACCTTTTGCAATTTAAGCTTCAGTCTGGAGGTTTTTTGGAGTCATATGTGAGCACATTCATTTTATCTTCCCTTGACAGAATAGCAATGCCGGCATTTTAGGTGATAAATATGTAATCCTTTGAATTTCTTAGCAAGTTAAATGAGGACACATCATACAATTAAAGGGAGAATTTCCCCCAAGATTGCATCTTGAACCTTCTGAACTCATATCTAAGTATTTATGGCAAGTTACAAGGCCTTTTTAAAGTCACTGAATATAATTTATAATCCTTGTTTTAAAATGCTGTCATACTGACTTTAACGTCTGCTGTATCACAGTATATAAACTGAATCCTGTAGAAATATTCCACTGAACTTGAAAGATGAGAAAATAGAACTGGCCCAGTCCAATGAGATATCATTCTGAGCAAACCTCAATGAAATCAATAAGAATTATGCAATAATACATTAGTGCTCAGTGGCATAGCATCTGCTTTGCATGCAGAAGGGCCCAGGTTCAGTTTCCAGTACCTCTGCATTCAAGGCATTATGAAATTCATCTGCCTGAGACCCTGGAGAGCCACTGCCAGTCAGAGTAAACGGTACTGACTTTGATGGACCAAGAGTCTGATGCAGCTTCCTGTGTTCATGTAGGTTCAGGGGGGCTTGCACTTAGAAAGGTCTGTGGTAGACTGAGTCCAGTATTTACAATGTATCATTAAACAATGTACAGAACAGCAGGGAAAGTTATTCTAACAAGACTGGGAAATATTAATTCTCTTGTAGAAAGGAAGCCATAAATCAGTGGAGGGCCCAACATTTTCAGAGAAAAGATACCTGGCTAAATCCATGGCACCTGCAGGTTAAAGGATCTCAGGTAACAGAACTGGGAAAGACTTTTGCCTGAGACCATGGAAAGTCATTGCCATTAGATAGTACTGATTTGATATGTGGCACGTGTTGTGATAAGAAATGTAGGGTCCCTTGATTAACACTCAGGGAGGCCCTGATCTCAGGGAAAACATTATTTCCTGGGAAATGAAGCAATAAAACTTCTTTGATTGCAGGCTTGGAAGAGATGAGTTTCCTTTATGTAGATAAATAGGCATGGCAGGGAAAACTATTTGCCCACCTGCTAGAAAGAGGCAAGATAGATGGCTATTTGGATATCCTGTTGGACCATAAAGGTTGGGACATAAGCTTTAGTTTGACTGGAGAAAAGGTACACATGGGGATCCACTCTGGGTTTCATGATAGGTTGAACTGAAGCCTTCCCAGCTGGGACAGGACAGGTTAAAAGATCCCCCCCCCCTCAGTTGGATGCATGCAAGCAAAGGCCCAGGGAATAAGAGAGCAATGGACTGAAGTCCATCTTTACCAGCCACTATTTTTCAGGATTCTTGCAGGCTTGTGTCCATTCCAGGGAAGGGAATGCCAAAGTGACAGCATTGACAGTATAACTTGGTTAGCTTCATGTGTTTTGTTTTGTTTTCTTAATTCTCTAATACTCTGTAGTGTTTTCATGTAGTTTACCAATATCCTTGTGCTAGGGTTGCCATCCGCCCAATGGAGGTGGGGGTTTACCCACTTTCCATGCCCCCAATCTACTGCTGCTCAGCTGGCCGGTGGGAGGAGCCCCATTGCTGGGCAGTCCCATCCGTGCCGATGTGCCCGGCACAATAATGTCACCCAGAGGTGACATCATCACAGAGGGCATGTTATAGAGGGGATATTCTAGCATCTGAGAAAAAGCTCTATGGGTGATGTCATCACATCAGGCATGCCAGCGCTTACACTAGAGACTCCAGGACAGCAACCCTACCTTGTGCTCTAGTGATGTATGACTGTATTTTGGTAAATAAAGATCTTTTCTTTAAAGATCTCAGACTGTGTTCAAAGATTCTCATGCAAGGCTCCTGAATGCTCATTCCGTGCATAGACCAGAAACTCTGAACTGGACTACAGACAGCTGGCCGGGGAGGAGGGGTGTGTGAACACACACATGCACATCTGTGCCCCAAGCCTTTGATAGAAAAAGGAAGGGAAGGGCTTAGGTACTAATGGCAACTGAAGAAGAAAGGCAAGAAAGAGGGAGGCTGAGGGGAAAGCCAAAGCCTTTTCTCATGCATGCCTCTCTGCCTCTTGGGAAAAGAAAGTGGGAAAGAAGGGGAGAAACAGAACTCTTTACAGCACATACTAGAGAGATTTCATTTGGACCACTGTGGCTGTGTTCAGACTGGCAGCTTGAAGCAGGAGCAAGTTGTAGCAAAAAAGCCCTGGAACAAACTGTTCCGGGTTTTCCCAGTCACACTGCACCAACTGATGTGGGAGCATACCAGGGAGGAGGCGTGAGGGAGCATTCACACTGTTGGCCTGAAGATGCAGCTGTAAGGCGTGGCTTTCTGTTTTGCTAATCTGGAGATATGCGCTTATGCACATGAGAACACAATCAAAATTGTGGGTTTTGGTGTTCACACTGTGTTGGTGTGAGATATATGTGGGATAGACACGCTTTCTGGGGTTTGATACCACTTTTAATAGGTATCTTTTAAAACTCGGGAATGAAGCATTACAAGATGGGTTGAGTATGGCTGGGGAATGCCAGACAGATGTGTCTGTGTGAATGCCCCCTTTAATCCACTTGTGAAACATTGCTGAAACCCGCCTCTCTTGGGGCAAACTGCCAGCCTGTGTGAGGCACTGCATCCATGAAGATTTCTTTGATCTCAAGAAAGACAAAGAAGAGCAATAGCAATTATTGCAGGGAAGTAGAAGACATCAGCAGAGACAGAAAGAATCTGACTTGCATAATTCAGGGGGAAAAGACTGAGAAGACAAGTGCGTCAGCAACAGCACACAGAGTGGCCAAAGACATGTCCGAGGAATCTAAAAATAAGGTTGTATTTGTTCACTTGTAAACTCTATTTTTTCCTATACTCAGGCAGTACATGGAGAAGCAATGCTGCCAATGCAGCTTTTCATCATCATGATTTCTTCAATAGCCATATGCATATTTCAAGCACTGGTTAGCCCACCAAAGTATTACAAAGCATTGTAATTCATAAAGTGCTACCTGATGTTAAAAAGCTTGTATATATGTGTGTGTGTGTGTGAATCAGCAGTTTTGCTATATAAAGGAGGACATGTTTATGATCACATGAACTCTGTTGCTTATGACAGAATTTGTTGTTTGTGGATTCTCCAGTTATATATCTTGTGTTATGACATTTCACCATGTCTTGAGTGACTTGATTGGTCTCTGTATTTAATGGGCCATTTGGTTCCTCTTATTTTATAATTAAGCCCAAGGTACCGCAGGTAAAAGGCCTCATGATCACATGAAGTCTGTTGCTTATGACAAAAATTGTTGTTTGTGGATTCTCCAGTTATGAATCTTGTGTCAAGGCATTTCATCATGTCTTGAGTGACTTGATTGGTTTCTGTATTTAATGGGCCATTTGGTTCCTCAACGTTATTTTATAATTAAGCCCAAGGTACCTCAGGTAAAAGGCTTAAAATAGTGGGAATAGTAACATTTAATCCTCACAGATTCAATACTGAGCCATAAAGGATTATTAACAAGGATCATAAAACTCCCTAGTGGACTGGTGTTTACACTTCCAAAAGTCTTTCTTTGGAAACCTTCAGAGAAAATGACACTAGGACATCTTTAGGAAATGAAGAGAGACTCATAGTACCATCCTAAGCAGAGCTGTTCCCTTCTAAATTCATTATTTTCATTGGATTTGGAAGGGTATGCTTCCAAATGTTCCTTCCTTTTGTAAATTGGTGGTGGTTTGCAGGCATCAGTCCATATTGTCTGAGGAATGGGCTGCATATCTTGAATGTTTGTGTGTTAAATGCCATCAAGTTGCAGCCAATTTATGGCAACCCCAGCAAGGGGCTTTCAAGGCATGTGAGAAGCAGAGGTGGGTTGGCATTGCCTTTGTGGTCTTCCTTGGAGGTCTCCCTTCCAAGTACCAACCCTGCTTAGCTTCTTAAATATGACATGATCAAGCTATACCATGCCGCCTTCCCTCCCACATCTCTTGAATACCCTGCAAAAAACAAGAAGACACTGTAGGTATTAGGATCCTCCTGCAGTGTCAGCTAAAGTATATATGACCTCCACGTCTTTGAATCTCTGTTTCTGCCTATCTTATTAAATGATATTGTAACAGGGGATCCTTATTCAACTTTGCAGAACAGAATGCAACCCAGACAAGGAAGTACTCTTGAAAACATAAATGGCCTTTTGTTGTTGTTGTTGTTCAGTCGCACAGTATCTGCACTATGTATCTATTACACAACATATTTTATACCTCTTGCCTCATTCATTTGTAATTACTCCTCCAAGGAAATATCCAGTGTTCTCCATCAAGCCCGTTCATTAGACTTGAAACTAGTTTTAAGTTCAACATTTAGTTTCAAATATATTTCAATCACTTTAAGGAAATCTGCCATTCTATGCTGTGCTCTTTGTTCACCACAATTCATGTCTGTATTTTTGACACTTTTTAATGCACATGCACCAACCAATAATAGCTATGTTCTTGGATAACTCGTTTGTTCTTGCCTGCCATTAATGACAAACATTGACAAATGAGCAATTGTAACCTTACATATTAGAGTTTTTCTTTCTTTTTTTCTTGTGCGGGTTTCATTGGCCATTGTAGCTCAGCTGTTTTACATTTTGTCATTGTTCGACATGCCATGCAGCTGAAATGTCTTGTACAACTTCCAACCATCTGTAATATTTATTGCAAAGAATGGATGAGGGAATTCCTTGTTTCTTTGAAAAAGTAATTTCTTAAGTAGAAAATATGCTACTTACTATTACTAAATATTTACTTAGTAGCAGCAATGTGTTATTATGAGAAACTCTAGCAATGAAAAATTCCAAAGACAACATATGGTGAAATAGCCTTCTTTGAAAATGGCCCAAAATAGAGATGTCTATATCTCCTCTCCAAGAAACACCAGACCTGGTACTGAGCCCTGCAGTATCCCACTGCTTACCACCTTCCACTGTGAAAACTGCCCATTTATACTTACTCTCTGTTTCCTGTTCATTAACCAGTTTTTAATCCACAAGAGGACTTGTCTTCTTATCCCATGACTGCTGAGTTTACTTAGGAAAACTTTGATGAGAAACTTTATCAAAAGCTTTCTGGAAGTATAGGTAAACAACATTTACCAGATTACTCTCGTCTACATGTTTGTTTACCAGCTCAAAGATTCTAAAATGTTAGTGAGACATGATCTTCCATTACGGAATCTATGCTGATTCTTCCTCAATAGCTTTTGTTCATCAAAGTACCTACTAATTCTATCTTTAATAATGGATTCCACCAACTGCGGCCTATGGTGGCTCAAGTGGTTAAGATGCTGAACTGCAGACGGTAAGGTCAGTAGTTCAGCAGTTCAAGGCCCAAGTGCCACATGACGGAGTGAGCTCCCATCTCTGGTCCCGGCTCCTGACAACCTAGCAGTTCGAAAGCAAAAAACTGCAAGTAGATAAATAGGTGCCACTTTGATGGGAAGGTAACATCATTCCGTGTGCCTCGGCATCTAGTCATGCCAGCCGCATGACCATGGAAACGTCTTTGGACAGCACTGGCTCTTTGGCTTGGAAACGGAGATGAACACCACATCCCTAGAGTTGGATTTGACTGGCTTTTGAGCAAAAACCTTTACTTTTACCTACCAACTTACCTGGTATCGACGTTAGACTGACCAGACTGTAATTTCCCAGAACTCCTCTGGAACCTTTTTTAAAGATGGGGTAGACGTTAGCTACATTCCAGTCTTCGGGAATGGAGGCAGATTTTAGTGATAGATTGTATATTTTTGTCAGGAGACCCATAAGCTCACATTTGAGTTCTTGCAGAACTCTTGGATGTATGCCATCAGGGCCTGGTGATTTGTCCATTTTTAAAGTGTCCATCAGTCATAGGACCTCCTTTCTCATTGCCTCAGTCTGAATCAGGTCTTTCAACATCCCTCCTGAAATTGGTGATTCTGGAGCAGCCAATACCTCCCATCTTCCACAGTGAAGACAAAGGTAAACAATGCATTCAGCTTCTCTGCCATTTCCCTATCATCCTTTAGTAATCCTTTCACCCCTTGGTCATCCAAGGGCCCCACTCCCTCCCTGGCTGGTTTTCGGATTCTAATATATTTGAAGAACATTTTATTGTTGGTCTTTATGTTGTTGTTTTTTGCAGTATGTTCCTCATAGTCCCTTTCTGCCTGTCTGATCACCGACTTGCATTTTATTTGCCAAAACCTGTGCTCCCTTTTATTTACTTCACTCAGACTAACCTTCCACTGCTTAAAGGAACCGCTCATATCTTTTACTTCTCCATTTCTTTGTTAACCATGAAGGCCTTTTTTATACATATTCATACCTTTCCTGACCTGTGGTATACATTGTATCTGAGCTTCCAATATGTTAGTTTTAAATAATCTCCAAGCTTCCTGAAGGGATTTGACCCTCCTTACCACTCCTATCAGTTTCTTCTTCACAAGCTCCCTTGTTTGAGAGAAGTTACTCCTTCTAAAGTCCTTTTGGGGAACCTCTTAATTACATAAATGCTAAACTTAATAGCATTATGTTCACTGTTCCAAGCTGGTGCTATCACATTTACATGTCTCACCAGGTCTTGAGCATTACTTAGGATCAACTCCAGGGTCACCTCTCCCCTGGTAGGTTCTATCATCATCTGCTCCATGGCACAGTCATTGAGAGTATCTGGAAACCCAATCTCTTTTCCTGACTTGAACACATGTTGACCCAATCAATGTCTGAGTAGTTAGAATTATGACACAGTTATTTCATCTACCTGCTTTCCTTAATTTTTTTGCTGTTTTAAAATAATCCTCTAACCTTTGATCTGGTGGGCAATAATAAATTCTCAGTGTTAAGCTTCGTTTTGGGCACCCTGTTTCTGCCCGCAGCATTTCTGTAAGCAAATCTATTTTTCTTAGATTCTCAGTTTACCTTTTCTGACATACAGAGCCTCTCCACCTCTGACTCTCTCCTCCCTATCCTTCCAATATAATTTATATCCAGGAATCACTGTATACCACTGATTATCCTCATCCCAACAAGTTTCTGAAAAACCCCTAAGCATTCCAGCTGCCCCATTTTACCTCAGACATTTTTAGTATTTGCATATAAACATCTATAATTTTCTAGACATATTAGGCCTGCAAACCCCCCTCCTGTGGCCTCTAGAACTTCTCAGGTAGTCAATATTGTTTGTTACCCTCTCAGTGGCCAGTCTTAATCAATTTCTCTCTAGAACAATAACAGCTACCTCTTCATCTCTTAGAGGTGAGATATCCTGAACCAGAGACATTTCATCTCCTGTTGGCTTTCCTCCAGGATTTAGTTTAAAAACTGCTCTGCCACCATTTTGATTTTAAGCACCAGCAGCCTGGACAAGTAGAGGCTATCTCTTTTGTACAGGTCCTGCTTGTTCAAAAAAGCACCCCAGTGCCTAACAAACTTAAACCCTTCCTCCCTACACCATCATCTCATCCACATATTGAAATGCCTAATTTATACGTGTCTAGCTGGCCTTGCACATGGAACAGGCAGCACTTCTGAGAAGGCTACTTTGGAGGTCCTGGCCTTGAGTCTCCTGACTAGTAGTCTGAATTTTTCGTTCAGGACCACATGACTACATTTCCCCAAATTGTTGGTGCCAACATGTATCATGACCACTGACTCCTCCCCAAAACTATCTACCAGCCTATCTACACCATGTGTAATGTCCACTACCTTTGCACCAAGCAGGCAAGTCACCATGTGGTCAATATGTGTGTTCGCAACTCATCTATCTACATGCCTAAGGACTGAATCACCAGCTACTAAGAGCCTCCCTTCATCCCTGCCCAGGGATGGTTCCTTGGTGCAAAAGGATACCTGTTCCCCAACTGTGGAAGGGGTCCCTTCTGAAGGAATATTCCTCCTTTCTTCAGCACAGTGCCCTGTTTCCCCTTGATCCCCATGCTCCCTGATGGCTGAGGGGCTGCCTTTCTTGGAGTGGGACACATCTAACAAGTCCTTGAGAGTCTAACCTATGCTTAACTGATTGTCTTTGCTTTTCCAGGTCAGCCACCTTGGCCTTGAGGGTGCAAACTTGTTCCTCAAGAACCAGGAACTCCTAGCACTGAGCACACACCCTTGACTTCTGTCCAGCTGGCAGATAGTCATACATCTTAAACTGGATAGCCTCCAACCACCTGCTGGTATTCTATTACTCCCCCTCTTTTTAATAGATTTCCTGTTTATGTAGATCTGTAGATCTCATTATATACATCTTTATAGAGGGTGACTATTACAGCCTCCAGATTTCACATCACAATTTGCCTTATCTTCTAGCACTCTTGACCCTTGTTGATTCTTGGTTCCTGTGGAGGCAAAGTCCACACGTATTTCTTCAGAACCCCTATTCTGGTCTTGAAAGGAACCCATGTTTTTGCATGACTCCAGCTGAAGGTCATCATGTCACAGTCACCATTTTGTGTGAATAGGGCAACATGCGTATTGTAAAGCTTTGGTGTTTGCAAACAGAACACTGGATTTTTTAAGGGAGTGCATTCATGTACACCAAAGCCACACAAGCATAGGCAAGTACATTGAATGGTCTATTTATTTTTATTTTATTTTTTATCTATCATCAGATGTATACCCCGCCCTCCTAGCCGAGGCCGGCTCAGGGTGGCTTACATAAAAGAAAAAAAAAACAAGTAAGCAATTTAAATAATGCTAAAACCATATAAAACATTCCAACATTAAAAGGTGCTAACATTAATGATACTAATAAGTTATTAGATGATTAACTGATGGCAGCCAACCTTCAGTATACAAAATGGTGACCATATGTATCAGGAGGGATTGCAGGTGGTGCTCCCATTAGTTATAGTTGGAGCACCAAAGTCAAAAGTCTGAAAATGGCTTTAGATTGGAATGGATAATAATATCCCCCTTCCTATTTGCATAAAACAGTTATCCCAAGAAAGTGTTCTAGCTCCAAATAAAAGCAGAGAAGGCTCACAAGTCAAGCTCTCAGTTTTATGTCATTTAAATTAATTGTTGTGATTAGGGATGGGCTTCTTAACAAAGAAAAATATTGGAATAGTTAGAATTTCAAAATATCAAGAAGCGAAAGTATGCTTGAAAAATAGGCACTGCTCTCAGTGTAATTTCACATTCCCCGAGGAGACTTTGGAGGTTCCAGTACTCTTGATTTATTAGTATTTAGGGAAGAATTATTTAGATCAGTCTCCCGTTTAATCTCCCCCTTTAAAAAATAGCTACTTCTAGGTCTTTCATTATTGGCTTACAGGGAAATTTTGCTGTAAGGAACACATTTAAAAGCATTAGATTATAATTCAAAGAACTAAAAAGGTCATACGGGTAGGAAGTGCTGCCAACGTGCTGCAATTTGAGCAGAGATAAATGGCTACAATGCTGATTTTTTTATTATTTTAAGGGCTGCTCTAAGGGGCAGCTATATATTTCAGTATGTTTGCAATTTAAGCGGGCTTCTTTGGTTGGGCTTTAGGAGCTAGTTATGGGGAAAACTTGAATTCCTTATGGATTTGCTGGGATGGAAAGGGAGGAACAATATCTTTACATGGTCTTTGACAAATGTTGACCACTGCTGTAGTTCAGGGATAAGAATATATATTTGTCAAAGACCATGTAAAAGTGTTGTTCCTCCCTTTCCATCCCAGCAAATCCATAAGGAAATCAAGATTTCCCCATAAGTAGCTCTGACTTACAGACCCTGTTCTGCCTGCCCCTTCCAATGCCTGGAGGGTGCTATTCCACTTCCTGCATTTTGTTGTCCTAAGACTTGTAGAAAAGTAAGATTTCATCATACTTCTCATCCCAGTTCCCTCTAGCATGTGTACTGTGTGCAATGTGCATGTATTTTCACTTGTTTATGCAGAGCTTTTTAGATCTGCACACAGGTGCTTCATCTAAGCTAGCTCCACCTCCACCCTGCTCACCTGATGCCTGCAGGAGGGTACTATGAAAGGGGGAGCTGGAGCTTCCTGTGCTAGCCAGCTGATCCAGCCAAGGTAAACCGTGGGGCTAGGTTGAGAAGGGGGCTCACTTGAGGGGGATGGTGGAGGAGGCGTGCAGCCCAGCCAGCAGCTTGACCATTGGGGCTGGGCTGGGTGTGGGGAAGGCCTGTGGTGCCAGCCATGGAAGCTCACTTGGGGTTGGGGGGGAAGGTGGAAGAGGCGTGCAACCCAGGCTGGCAGGGCCATCAGGGCTGGGGTGGGTGCAGGGAGGGTAGGGTAGGGTAGGTAGCTTGCCTCACGGCCTGGGCTGTGGTGCCAGCTGCAGAGGCTTGCTTGGGGTTGGGGCTTGCCTTGCAGCCTGGAATGCAGTATTGGCCATGAAGACTCGCTCGGGGCAGGGAGGGGGAAGATGGAGGAGGTGTGCGGCCCAGCTGGCTGAGGCACTGGCTGAGGAGGCTCGCTTTGGATTGGGGTGGCTGAAAGCCCATTTCCTTTTTTTCCCTTTGAGTGAGTGGCATTATATCTCACTGATGTTTCTCTTCTCCCCAAGCCCTCCCCTCCCCATTTTTCATCACCAGATCTCCAGGAAATTCCCCACCTGAAATTGGCAACCCTACAGCTTTGGTGTTTCATACTTTCTTATCTTCCTATCCAAGTCCTGTGGGAAGCCTTTGGCTTAAAGCCTTCAACTCTCTCCATGGAAAGAAAGCATAAGAAAGTATAAATTGCATTTCCTCATCCTCCTCCCCACTGCCCTCTGTTTTCTTTGGTTGTCAAAAGAAGGATGATCTTTGGACCAGGGTCTTGTATTTTTGGTCATGTTACACTTTAAAAGTGCTGTGTACATGGACATTGCTGTAAATGATCAAGTGTTTGGAGCTACAGCTAAAGCCTTCCATTTCCAAACAAATGTTGTGTGCAAGTTAACTCTATGAATTAATGACCTCCAAAACATCTTATCATTAATAGCCAATCTTTTCCTTTCAAGGATCTAAAGGAAGTTTGGTGCGAGAAGCTGGTAAAAAATACTAGGAATATATTGCACTTGTGGTAGACCTGTTCCCTGGAGGCCAGGTCTACCAATATAGTGGGTGAAATTTGATTTGATTCTGTTTTATCTAATAATGTTTAAATTATTCCTAAAATATAGTTTACATATAATTTAAGATAATTTATTCTGAGATTTGTACAAGGTTATAGAAGTAATCTAAAAAAACGAATTTACATGATAGTCAAATGTAGACTTACAACTTTAATGCTAGTAGCTCTTTTTGCTCTCAAGGTAGAATTTCTGCTCACAACACTGTGGAGCTTAGAGGGAACATTGCTTCTCATACACATTAGAACCCAGTTATGAATATTTGTATCCAACCAGATACATTGTGTAATTTTGATGTCACCTTGAGATTCAGGAACACATAAAAACTAACAGCAATTTGGTGTAAGAGTAATTTTAATAATATTTTTTTTATTACTAGATTTGCAATGTCCATGGCACTTTGTGGAATATAAGAAGATAGGTTCCCCACTAAAGACAGCTTCCCTACTAGAATCTAAAAGTTTAAATGTATACAAATTAGGGTGCTCAATGTTAAAATCAATAAATGTGCAACATAAATATTACAAATTATCAAAAATACATGTATTTATTTCAAATTAGTTTAAAAACAATTCTAGGTTCAAATATAGCCTCAATTAAAATCACAAATCATATAAAATGCACAATAGGGACCTTATACAACCTGGCCTTCTTCAGTGGTCAAACATAAATGTTACACATAGGTTCAACTATTGCAATGCCAATATTAATCCATATAGGGCCAAGTGAAAACTGTGTTCTGATAAATATCAGTGACACAAGGCAAAGGTGTAATATATAAGTTTCATGTGGTATCGCCTTGTGTCCAAGACAGGTACATAGAACCAAAATGGTATTTCAATTGTGTATCCTCTGATTTTGGTCCAGAAAATTCATTTCCAAAACAAGTATGGAGCCAGTGTAATAATTGCACCCACCACCCTGTGTCAGAATTCCAAAGGTTCCACAGTTTCAAAGAGATTGGGGATCTTGGTGTAGGCTAGGATGGGCTAAAAGGACCAATGGTCTGCATCAGTATAAGTTAGTAAAGGTAAAGGTTCCCTTGCTCGAAAGCCAGTCAGATCCGACTCTAGGGTTGCGGTACTCATCTCCGTTTCAAAGCCGAAGAACCAGCGCTGTCCAAAGATGTTTCCGTGGTCATGTGGCCGGCATGACTAAACACCAGGGTGCACGGAACGCTGTTACCTTCCCACCGAAGTGGTACCTATTTATCTACTTGCAATTTCTTGCTTTCGAACTGCTAGGTTGGCAGGAGCTGGAACCAGAGACGGGAGCTCACTCCGTCATGCAGCACTTTCGGGTCTCGAACTGCAGAACTACTGACCTTCCATAACCTGCAGTTCAGCGTCTGGCAGGAGAGCCAGTTTGGTGTAGTGGTTAAGTGTGCGGACTCTTATCTGGGAGAACCGGGTTTGATTCCCCACTCCTCCACTTGCACCTGCTGATGTGACCTTGGGTCAGTCACAAGCTCTGGCACAGAAGTTCTCTCAGCCCCACCTACCTCACAGGGTGTCTGTTGTGTGGAGGGAAAGGGAAAGGAGTTTGTAAACTGCTCTGAGACACCTTTGGGCAGTGAAGGGCGGGGTATAAATCCAATCTCTTCTTCTTCTTCTTCTTCTTCTTCTTCTTCTTCTTCTTCTTCTTCTTCTTCTTCTTCTTAACCACTTGAGCCACCGCAGTCCCAGTATAAGTTAGCTTTACATTAATGTGTGTAATTCATTAGTTTAACATGGTATACATCAGTTTTCTGGGCAGTGGTTCAACATATCATATATATCTAATTGCGAACTTGGCACTGCATGGATTGAGAAATGCAGAGAATAGGACCAGATAGATACATTAGACATTTTTTCCCATAGAACTAGGAGAAACCCCCAGGTTTGCAGAAAAAAAACTCAAGTCTTTGTTAAAATGCCAAGATCTCACAATGCTATGTTCCTGTGGAGGAGAGAGGCCAACCATCACCTGACCTGGTAGAGCTGAGGCAGTGGCATTATGGGATGGCAGGCAGGGGAGAGGGGAGCCATCGCTACTTGCCCACCCATGCTGCCAGTGCTGTGGGCCAGTGAGCAAGCTGGGAGGAAGAGGGGGAAACAGGAGTTGCCACTGCAGACTCAGTCGGGTTGAGGTAGCACCATTGCAAATGGGCAGGGGAGGGGGCGCAGGAGCTGTTTCCACTGCCCCACTTTGCTGCTGACATTGCACATGGGACAGCAGGTGGGGGGAAGAGATAGAACCAGCACAGCCTCCACTCCACAGCTGCTATGGCCAGATGGGAGTTTTGCTGTCATCACTGAGCTGTCAGTGACATCAGTGCCTCCCTCATTGCTGCTGCTGTGAGTAGCAGGTGGCTGAGAAGGAGCAGGAGATGCTGCAGCCCCCGGCTCCATTGCCACTGCAGCCACATTAACTGCAGCTGGCAGAGGCAGCTCCTCTGCAGGCAGGCAGGATGGCCAGTAAGTGGCTAGGCCAAAGGGCCGGGGGCAGGAGGATGAGATTCCTCCAGCACATCTTGCAAGTCCCTGCTTTTGTTCATGTAATTTGTATGTCACCTACTCTTGAACTTCCTTCTTCTCAGTTCAGTTCTTCGACTTCTTTGGTCACAGGTCAACTCTTCCAATGACTAGTCAACAGAGATCATGACATTCAGAGTCACCATGACAGAGTGGGAAGAAAGCCCCAGTCATTCACAGGGCTGTGAGTCAAGGAGAAAGTGCTTTCCCTGGAACCAGGTGATGAAGAAAAGGGCAGACTGCAATGGCTTCCTTATAAGCCATTAATAGGACAATATTCTACAAACTGTGGCTGCCAGGGTGATGCAGGATTTCTTAACTCGTTACAAAGAAGAGACTCATATATTGTTAGAAACAGTAATAAGGATTTTCAGTCGTCTGGGGATAGTACTTTTTGTTTGTAAAATGAAAGTAGATATTTAGGTTTCTGTGACAATGCATAATTCTGTGTTAGAAATGATAGGTCTGATCAAGTGGGGACTTTTCCTGCAGAAGTCCTCTGGGGCCTAGGCAAGAGCGTAATTGTGAAATTAGGGAAGAATAGTTTGGCATGAAAAAGAAAGAAAGTAGGGATAGAGACTCACAATGGGATTGTAAACATTTTTATAAATGCACTGGCTTCAATGGACTTAAAAAGCTGCAAGACTGCTTAGGATGGGCCTGACTGAGAGGAGGTATGTCTTTGGAAACAGTCTCTTCTAGAGAATTATCACTCGGTAAGAGAATCAGTTTTCCTTCTCATAAGTTTGCCTTTTGGTTGTGAGACATTGCAAAAAGATAGTTGAAAATATAAGTATCCCTTGACAAATATATGGGTCCCAAACCCAAAGATATATTTTACCCCTTGTAGGTTTTGGACAAGCCAGAATGTCAGCCTCTATGTCACTTGGGTATGGCAAATCTGCTGTGCTGCAGCTGTCTCACGCATTGCAACAGATTTATTACTGTTGTCTATATAGCTCTACTGGTTCTTAGCCAGCAGGGGTCTCTCAATGGAACAGAAAGAGGATTATTCTGCATCTAACAGCTGTGGCCATCTTCTATTGTAAAACATGGAAAGAAGCAATCATTTACTTCAATGAGATTGTTGACTCAATAACTTAATGCAAGAAAAGAGGGACAGCAAAAACCCAGTTGGAAAGATAGGTGGAAAACTGGTCCGAACATGCAAATTTACAAAGATCAGGAGAAGATGCCAATGGCATTGTTCTTGGTAAAGAAGCAGTGTAAGTTTATTTACTATTAACTGCACTGTTTCTTTAGTCAGAATGATGCAGGCTGATTTCAGACTGGCAGTTTGGCCCGAGACAGGCACGTTTCAAAAACATTTCACAAATGGATTAAAGGGCCAGTTCACATGGGCACATCTGTCAGGCGTTTCCCAGCCATACTCAACCCATCTTGTAACGCTTCCCTCCCGAGTTCAAAAGATACCAGTTGAAAGTGGTAGCAAACCCTGGAGAGCGCTTTCATCTCACATTCATCCTGCTTCCCAGAAGTGTGAACATGAACAAGCTGATCTGGTAGGGATGCTCTTATGCACATGAGCACTTATGTGCATGAGCACATAAGTGCATATTGTCAGATTCCATTACAAAAAGCCACTTACAGCCGTGCCTCTGCCAGGGGTGGGCCAACAGTGTGAATGCTCCCTTGCACCTCCTCCCCAGAATGCTCCAGCATCAGTCGGTGCAGTGTGACTGGGAAAACCCGGAACACATTTGAAAAGTACTGGGTTCGATGATGGAGAGGCGGACTACGACATGCTGAACAAGACTTGTTTATTGGATACAACACAAGAACAACATCTGGCCGGCGGCGGCCTACTATATACACCCACCCCAGACATACCTACCATCCTATTGGAGGGTTTGAATGTCCCGCCAAAGTCCCTATTGGTGGACTAAAAGGTGGACTAGGATCCTTGGCCCCTATTGTGTTAGGAGCCAAGCTAGGGGACTCTGCATGTAGACCTCTAGTGGCAGTCCACGGTCACAACAACGTTGTTCTGGGTCTTTTTTGCCATGACTCTCTCGAGCCTCAAACTGCCAGTCTGAACATGGCCGCATTAGGTTGCATCAGAGGGACTTCATTCCCGTCTCAGTCAAACCTTCTCTGCAGGATCCTTCTGGAAAGCACCGTGTTTGCTGTTGCCCTGCTTTCCTTAAAAGAAGCATGAAATAGGAATACAATAAACAAATGTTTTCTGTAGCATAAAGCTGATTCTTAGGCTTATTCAGCCAGGGAGCAATTACACATAGGCTTGGTTTGCATGATTTGCCTTTTTTGAAGGGGAAGATAAAATGAGGCAGTGCATTCTAGAGTTGCCAGGGCCCTCCCTAGCTCTAGCAGGGGAGGAGGGATAAGGTTGCCAGCTCCAGGTTGGGAAATTCTTGGAGATTTGGGAGTGGAACCTGGGGAGGTCAGGGACCTCAGGGGAGTATAGATGTGTGCAATCCCCCCTTTTTTGGTTTGGGTCTATTGGACCCCCCAAAATTTGGGAATTTCCAAAAAAATCCCACATCCTAATACGGACAAAATATTCAGATCTGGGATTTTATTTTTATTTTTTTGAAATCCTGAGGGGAGCAGTTTTCCCATATCTCAGCTGTTCTCCCAATTTCTTCTGCAGTTCCTTTAAATGAGCCTGGTTTAATGGGACTGCAAAAGAAAGGGGGGGAACAGTTGAGATGTGGGAATCATTCTCCTAGCCTCTCAGCTGTTTTCTCTGATTTTTCTGCAGTCCCTTTAAATGAGCCTGGTTGCAGAAGAAGCAAAGAGAAACAGTTGAGAGCCCAGGAACAGTCTTCCTGCCTCTCAGCCATTTCCCCTGATTTTTTCTATACTCCTAGAGTACAATGCTATAGGGATGCCATACCCTCCAAAGTAGCCATTTTCTCCAGGGGAAGTGATGTCTGCCATCTGAAGATAAGCTGTAATTTCAGAGGATCCCCAGGTCCCACCTGGAAGATGGCATCCCTAATGCATTCCTCCAAAGCCCTGACCAAGATAGCCCAGGACAGTCAAGGTTAATCAGTGGTTGGAAGCTAAGCAGGATCAGCCCTGGTTACTACTTGGTTGGGATACCACCAAGGAAGTCCAGGATTGCTATGCAGAAGCAGGCAGTGTCAAACCACCTCTGTACACCTCTTGCCTTCAAAACCTGATGGGGTCTCCATAAGCTGGCTGCAACTTGATAGCACACATTCCTACAGCACACATTATGCACATGTAGGTCTCTGTGCCATGTGTCTTGCTCACATTTTATATGGAAGATGTATTTGTTGTCAGGTGAGTTTGTGTGTGCATTAAATGTCGTCAACTCACTTCTGACTTACAGCAGCCCTATGAATCAATGTCCTCCAAAAGATCCTATCATTAACAGCCATTCTCAGGTCTTGCAAACTGATGACCCAGGTTTCCTTGACTGAGTCAATCCATCTCATGTTGGGTTTTCCTCTTTTCCAACTGCCTTCAACTTTCCCCAGCATCATTATCTTTTCCAATGACTCTTGTCTTCTCATAATGTGACCAAAGTATGATAGCCTCAGTCATTTTAGCTTCAAAAGAGAGTTCAGACTTGATTTGGTCTAGAACCCATTGATTTGTCTTTTGGGGGTTCACAATATCCATAAAACTCTCCTCCAACACCACACATTATTCAGATTCCATAAAGATGTTCCCAGCCTTCTTCTTATATTCTATAAAAACATATATAAAATAAACAACAAAAACTTTACTAGTCTACCACCCTCATCTCCAATATACCCAACAGGTTTTAGCCAGGCTAAGTACCTGCCAAGACTCTGAAGGGAGGAAGTTCGACAAATGCCACTGCAGAAGAGACCTCTTCATATGTGAACATCCATCTCAATGCAGAAGAAGGCAGAGACAGAGACAGGCCAGTCCAGAAAAGGAAATTGCTATGCAGCAATATATGGGAAACACTTCCATCTGTAACATATTTTGGTTGGTCCCAGTAAAAAGCTGTTGCATGATTATTGCTGTTGGAATGTAAAACTCCCAGTTAGTTTATCTGCAGCTAAATCTCTCTACCTAGGCTTGCCAACCTCCAGGTGGGGCCTGGTAATCTCCTGGAATTCAAACAGGTCTCCAGAGAACAGAGATCAGTTCCCCTGGAGATAACAGCTGCTTTGGAGGGTGGACTCTATGGTATTATGCTCTGCAGAGGTTTTTCCCCAGGAATCTCCAAATCTCCAGGAATTTCCCAATCCACATTTGGCAAGCCTGTCTGTGCCATTAACAAAATGTAAGCCATTCTGATGAAATACTTCCTTTCATCCTCTAGTAGTGCAAAATACACACATACACACACACACGGCTCTTTTTGTAGCAGGAGCTCCTTTGAAAATTAGGTGACACACCCCTAATGTAGCCATTCCTCCAAGAGCTTACAGTAGCCCCTGTAAGAAGAGCTCTGTAAGCTCCTGGAGGATTGGCTACATTAGGGGTGTGTTGCCTAATATGCAAAGGAGTTCCTGCTACAAAAAGATAGATATAGATATAGATATAGATATAGATATAGATATAGATATAGATATAGATATAGATATAGATATAGATATAGATATAGATATAGATATAGCTGCGGTGGCTCAGTGGTTAAGACGCTGAACTGCAGGCTGGAAGTGTGTTGCATGATGGAGTGAGCTCCCATCTCTGGTTCCAGCTCCTGCCAACCTAGCAGTTCGAAAGCAAGAAATTGCAAGTAGATAAATAGGTACCACTTCGGTGGGAAGGTCACAGTGTTCCGTGCACCTCAGTGTCTAGTCATGCCGGCCACATGACCATGGAAAATGTCTTCGGACAGCACTGGCTCTTCGGAGATGAGCACCGCAACCCTAGAGTCAGATTTGACTGGCTTTCGAGCAAGGGAAACCTTTACCCCATGAAGACTCAATAGTGACATCCATTTGTATTGTTTGTACCTGTTTTCCTAGCTAGTTAAAATGCAGTGATGCTAAACATGTCTCCTTCTCCTTACCATTGTAATGGAAAACAAATCAATAGAAGCATTTTAAAAGAAGATAACATGTTTTGTTTCTTCTCTACGGATTGATTAGTGCTTTATTAAAATGTTAACAGGATTACAGCCAATTTATAAAATTGCTTCTCTTTATCCTATGTATATTAATAGGGAATTAAGATAAATATTTTCAAAGGGACGATAGGATTTTCTATTCAAAATGCGGCTTCACACTAATGATTAGCAAGCTATTAGGAAGGCCTTCGCAGAAACGAAGCATAGAAAACCAAGCAGAAACAAATAAATCATCTAATAGTAACGAATGATCCAAATTATTGCTTCTAATCATGCACAAATGCAGAAAATAGAGCTCTGTGTGGGTTTAAATCTGTAGCCACACAACCAATTTCGATGTATTACAGGAGAAATAATACTGTAATAAACATAATCTTGAGAGGAAAACCTGCTACTTTTAAACCATGCTTTCATTGAAAAGCATTTTTGTTGCCAGATTGCTTTCATGTATTATCCCAGCTAGGGATGCTGCAGACTCCACCACAAACAGGTACAGCAGGCAAACACAGCATTTTTGAAAGTTGTGATAACCTGTGAGCTGAGACAGATCTCTTCAGTTCTCTGTCATCTAAGTCAAACAGCTATCAAAGCAGCTTTGTGGCTGCTCAGTAGCTGTGATGGTGAAGCTTCATTGCCTTGTGGCGTTGGTGGAATTTTTCTTCCTTGCCTGACAGGCACTTCTGCATTTACACAGGGGAGGGACCTGTGGCTCAGTGAAAGAGCCTCTGCTTTACATACAGAATGTCCTAGGTTCAATCCCCAGCTTCTCTGGTTAACAGGACCAGGCAGTAGGTGATGCAGGCCTGTGGCTACAGTGGGGCATCTCAGGGCTAGCCCCCCTCCCCACTTACTGGCAAGGCCCCATGACTTCCCATCCAGCCCAGGGCCCCTGAGTGGTGAAGAAGCTGGTATTCCTTTAATTCGATTAGCTAGTGCCCCCTAAGAAATTTAAATTCCCCCTAAGAAAGGGCAGGGACATGGTGCAGTGTTGCATGCACCATGATGTCACTTTTGGAAAAGAATGGAAGTTATGTCATGTCATTCTAGGAATCACAGTAAAACCATAGAGTTTCTGGTGATTCCTAGAGTGACTTGATGTAACTTCTGGGGTTTCCCATAGTAGAAAGACTCAGTGTTGTAAATGTTGGTTTTATGATTTTAATGTATTTTATGCTATGGGCTTTATCGAAGTTTGTAAGCTGTCTTGAGCTCTGTAAGGAAGACAGGTGACTAATAAATGTTTTAAATGTATTTTTTTTTTTAGAAAAATTACTAAGAGGCTGAAGCTACATTGCACAGTTTGTAGATGCTGGCTTTATAGGAAAGCTCTTTGCAGTCAACTTTACTACCTCGCTGTTTTACCTGAATATCATACCACGATTGTTGAATTTCATGAGGTAACTTTAATAGGGGGATTTTAGCTTTACTATCAGTTTGTTTGCTGATCCAGCCTTCATTGATTCCAGATGCTACATCAAGGTTTCCATCATTTCCCTGAAATTAGATATAAAGGAGAGTAAGCTATTCTCATCATACTTGTGATACTTCACTCCAGATGGCCAGCTGACCTCTTCCAGTTTTGTTTTGTTTTGTTTGTAGCATGTGAGACAACTTCAGTAGAATGTTTTTAGATAAAGGTATGAAATCAAGTATCTTGAATTAAATTCATCCTTCTTTAAATTTTATGACTTTGAATGCCATATTTGACATCTCTAGTGTATACTAGAAACTGGTTTCTTCTTTGGGGGTAATTTTGACACAATATTGCAATGCTTTGAATTTGTGTATCTGGCTGCAGATCCCAGTCCTGGACATGTGTATGTAAATCATCTACCATCAGAATCCAATATGTATGTATATTGCTCTGAAAGTCTGGAATTTGCATGCCGCTTAATTTAATGATGGAAATGTTATACATACTGAGCAGCTCTTTGCCTCTCGTTATGCAAATGAGCAGATCTATTTAGCATATCTCCTTGCAAATATCCATGACCAAGTTTCATATCAATAGGCTCCAAGCTGCTTAATTCTAATATTTTCTGTTCATGATTCTTTAAGGAGGTTACCATGTGCATATCCAAATAAAGAAATCAAAATGTGCAATTGTTTTCTATTGGCAAATTTACTAGAGGAAATCCTCCTTCTGAAAAAGCACAATGGTTCTTGATTTCTCCAGAGTAAATAGCAGCCATGGAAAACAAGGCTTATCCTGTTGTAGTACATTCCTCCAGAGGCCAAAATTAAAAAGCTTATCAGTCAACTTTAGAGAACTATGCAAACTAATGTCTAAGGGGATATACAGACTGAAAATAAAACCTTATTTTCCTTCTTTTAAAAAAATTGACGCTAGGGAAAAAGAATTCGATAGTAGATTTAAGCAGAACGTGTCTCCAGGTGATGTTTTAAACATTTGGTCCTCGAAATGAATTATATTGTACGTTGTTGCATTTATGCAATTTTGTTCTGCTCCTGTCTATCACTTTTGATGATTTGATAGGGCAATTCAATTACAATGGCTATTGGGGGTCATTATTTTTCTATTGTTTTCCATATGTTTAATAGTGGCTGCATTTGGACAACAAACTGAGATGAAGACGAGACTGGGCAAGAGCGCATCTTGTTGTAGTGTTTAACATTGTCCTTGCTCCTCCACCTCCCTTCATGCCCACATAACCTTGGTTCAAAGCTTCTAATCAGCTATGCAGGAGCAGTCTTAGTAATCCTGGGGTCCTTGGTAAAAGTCATGGTTGGAACACACCGCAGCACCTTCCCAATGCTGCCTTTAGTCACACTCAACTCAATCTACCTAACAGGGTTGGTGTGATGTTAAATTAGATTAGGAGGAGCGTTGTAAGCCACTCTGGGTCCCAATCAGGGAGAAAAGTGGAGTATAAATGAAGTAAACATTTAAACCATTTGGAAATATACACCAGAGTAATGGCTGAAGCAGTTCATTTCTATTGTATTTTTCTTTACTTATTAGTCAATTTGTTGTATATGTTTGGTATTTTGGTAGGGTGGGGGGTCCATTAGGCTGAGGGAAGGAAAGGATCAGGTCTGAAATTTCACTATTATTAGATTGTTATTGTTGTTGGGTTGCATTTTCTGCCTCAAATCACCAGTGTGAGATGCTCAGTAGGCTCCACTTTGGGCCAATAACATCTGGCAAGGGAGGCCGTATCTGGGTCAGGGATTCCAGTGATAGGGGGCAGGGGAGGGATAAGTGGGATAAGGCAGTATATAGGAAGGAGACAGATATAGGATATGACAGTGGGATAAGGCAGCATATAGGAAGGAGACAGAGATATAGTAATGCTCAGTCCCCTTCCTGCTTTCATCCCATCCTGAAGGATGCTGGTTGTGGAGCTAGGAAAGTATACCCTGCTCCGACACTGGTATTGTGTAATGCCAAGTCTATTAATAATAAGATCTCTGTTCTCCGGGATTACCCAGTAGACCAACATGCAGACCTGGCATGCATGACCGAGACCTGGGTGAGGGAGGGTGAGACTGTTGCCCCGAACCAACTTACTCCCCCAGGTTTTTCAGTCCTACACCAGCCCTGGACTAATAGGCAGGGGAGTGGCATTGCTCATCTGGGAGTCTTTTTCCCTCAGGATGCTCCCCATGCCAAAAATTGTTGTCATTGAATGTGTAGGCCTCATGTGGGAAGCCAAGGAGAGTTTGGCTATCTGACTGGTGTACCAACCACCTAACACACTGGCAGATACCCTGCCAGGCTTGTTCAAGGCAGTATCTAGCTGGGCTCTGGAAAACTCCAGACTTTTAGTTCTGGGGGACTTCAGTGTCCACGCCGATGATGCAGCCTCCTCTCAAGCCAGGGACCTAGTGTTGTCCATGGTGGCATTGGGACTCTCCCAATTTGTTTTGGCTCCTGCACATCAAGCAGGATTAATATGGATCTGGTGCCCATAGATATGGTTCCATGGTCAGACCACTTCACCCTGAAGGCCCGGCTAGGCATTCCTGAATCTCCCTGTTTAGGTGGTGAGCAGATTTATGCGGAGCTGGATGGACCCAACTGGGTTCTAGAATGCTCTGCAGGATCTGATGCCCCCTGGCAATTCATTAGATAAGCTGGTGGAGGACTGTTATAGCCGAGTCCCTGAGGCCATCAACAAAATCACCCCCTGGCACCCTTTCCATCCTCACACCAAGTTAGCCCTGTGATATACCCCGGTGCTGTGGAGGATGAAGCAAGAACTGAGACAACTAGAGCGAGGGCAGCAGCATACTCATGATGAAGCTACGAGAAAATCCTATAGATCGTTTATGAAATCTTATGAGATGGCAGTGAAGGCCACTAAAAGGACTTTTTATGTGGCCTCCATTGCATCTGCTAGCTCTCGCCCAGCCCAATTATTTAGGACAATTCAATCTTTGACTACATTGTCTCAATGCAAACAAAATGATAGGGAATTGGCCATTGGTTGTGAGGCATTTCCAAGCTATTTTGCATATAAAGTCTCACCACTCCCCCAGGACCTCTCTGTCACGCTTCATACAGCAAGGGAACTGGAAGCCCCTTGTCTGTCTTTGAGTCCAGTTTTGGACCACTTCAGTCGGCTGTCCAGTGAGGAAGTTGATAAGATCCTGGCGGTTGTAAGGCCTACCACATGTCCCCTTGACCCATGTCCATCCTGGCTCATTAAAACTTTTGGGGATGGTGTTCGGGTCCCCTTGGGAGATATCATCAACCTATCCCTCTCTTTAGGGGTATTCCCAAGGAGGTTGAAGGAGGCTGTGGTATGTCCACTTCTCAAAAAACCATCACTGGACCCAGTGGTCTTTGCCAACTACTGTCATGTCTCAATCTTTTCATTTCCTGGCAAGGTAGTTGAGAGGGTGGTAGCTGAGCAGCTCCAGGCATTCTTAGATGATACATCCATTCTGGATCCCTTCCAGTCCAGTTTCAACCCTGGTCATGGGGCAGAGACTGAGCTGGTCGCCCTCACAGATGATCTTCAGTGACACCTGGATAAAGGCAGGTCGGCGCTGCTGCTGCTTCTAGATCTGACAGTGGCATTCAATACGGTTCACTATGATCTGTTGACCCACTACCTTGCTGACATTGGGATATGGGGGATTGCCTTACAATGGCTTTTCTCCTTTCTCCATGGTCAGGGACAGAAGGTGGCACTAGGGGAGAGGATGTCCCTGCATTACCTGCTTCCATCTGGAGTACCACAGGAGGCGGTCCTCTCTCCGATGTTATTTAAGATGCATATGCGTCCCCTTGCCCAGTTAGTCCAGAGGTTTGGGTTGGGTTGTCATCAATATGCAGATGACACCCAGCTCTATCTGTTGATGGATGGCCTGCCAGACACCACCCCAGAAATTTTGGACAGGGCGTTAGAGGCTGTGGCTGGATGGTGCAGCAGAGCTGGCTGAAATCCAATGAAGATGGAGGTCTTGCACCTGAGTCGTGGGAGACTGGGGTCAGGGATCAGGCTCCCAGTCTTTTATGGGGCACCGTTGGTGCCAGCACAGTGGGTAAGGAGTCTCAGGGTGATGCTGGATTCCTCGCTTACCATGGAGGCCCAGGTCACTTTGGCTGCCAGATTGGCCTTTTATAATCTCTGGCTAGTTAGGCAGTTGGTTTTCTATCTCACTTCTTGGGTTTTAGCTACAGTGATTCACACAATGGTCACTTCCAGGTTGGATTACTGTAACTTGCTCTACACAGGGCTACCCTTGGGCCTGATCTGGAAATTGCAGCTAGTGCAGAATGCAGCAGCATGCCCATTGACGACATCACCTTCGTGGGCATGTATTCAGCTATTGTGCCAACTGCACTGGCTGCCGATCAAATACTGGATCTGGTTCAAGATTATGGTCTTAACATTTAAAGCCCTATGTGGCCTGGGACCATCCTACTTACAAGACTGCTTCTCCTCATATGAGACCTGGAGAGCTTTACACTCTTCTGATCAACATCTCCTAGTGATCTCTGGCCTGAGGGATGTCCACTTAACTTCAACCAGGCCAAGGGCTTTTTTGGTCCTTGTCCCAACCTCGTAGAACATGCTCCCACATGAGATCAGGGCCCTGCAGGACTTATTACAGTTCCACAGGGTTTGTAAAATGGAGCTGTTCCACTAGGCTTTTGATTGAGGTGGCAGACGTTCAACCATTCTGGCCTCCCCTGTTCATGGTCCCCTCCCCAGTGCCTTGCTGTTTGAGATAATATTATTGGGCACTGGAGTTTTCTTGAGTATCTATATTCATTTGATATGAAGCACAGGGTTTCTTGATATTGTTTATTGTACCATCAACTGCTTTACTGATTTTACTTTTTTTTGTTTTATGAATTTTATGTTGTTGTTATTCCTGCTTGGATCCAGGCTGCCTCCATGGGCACCAAGTTTCCTGTCTTGATCTGAATACTTATCATAACCCCTTACTCTTCCTCTTATTTACTCCCCCTCACTCTTTTTTGTGGCTGTCTCTCGCTGAGCAAGAGAGAGAGAAGCAATCTGTTTTTTCCCCCAGTGGGAGTCAGAAGAGACAGCCAGCTTGGAGGGTGTGTGTGAGGTGGGGTGGACATCAGAGGTCCTCAAGTTAGAAGGGAAAATAAAAAACCCACAAATGTGCAGAAGTTAATTTCCCCACCTTGCAGCACAGAGAAGAGCCATGAAAACCCTCCAGTCATCCATAGCACATGTACTATAAAACTGTAGCAGCTGCTCTTGCTGGTAGTTGTTTTCAGTGAGGGGGAGAAACCAGTTTGCTGCTTGAGGGGGGATGCTTCATCTTCTCATCCCACACTACTACTACTACTACTATTACTACTACTACTACTACTACTACTTTTCTCTTCCTCCTCTTCCTCTTCTTCCTCTTCCCCTCCTTCTCCTCCTCCTCTCAGCTTCATCTACTTCACAGGTTTGTTGTGAGTATAAAATGGGGAAGTGACAATTTATCCACCCCTTTATCTCTGTATTTTTATTCCACAGATAAATACGCAGATAAATAACAGCTTACAAAGTGAATCTGCTTCAGAGCTCTGACTATGGAACTCCCAGCATTGTGTCTACTTAAGATTTGAAAGATTACTTCAGGCCCTGCAGATCATACTGAGCTTTTTACTGCTGTAGCTAAAACACCAAGGGAGGGCAGAGCCATCCATCTCTGCACCATTTGCCATTTTCATCTTTTCCAGATTTTTTTTTTTTTTAAAAAAACCCCAATCCTCCTTACTGTTGTGAATTGCTGCCCTCTGAACAGGCTCTAGGCAGATATGGGTGGGGAATACCAGCAGAACAGCAGTATAAAGTTGCAGTCTCTGGACTGTCTGAGAGACAGTGTTGAATGCCAGCACGAGGGAAAAGGAACAAGGTGTCTTCTTGACCCTGATGACAAATAGTGAAAGCTGCACTGAGCACAGGACAGACAGCAAAACAACACTTCAGTGATTTATAACACATCTTGCAAGAGTGAAGTATGAAATTACTAGGCATTTCCATCCTGTGGTAACTCTAACTTCTTGCATTACTCTGGTGGGATGGGAAATGTAGAACTACCTCTCCTTCCCACACTACCAGACAATGTCAGTGTGGGGGAAAAGAGACCATAAAGGAACAAGGTCATGCTGAGGCTTCTCTCAGCTTTACATCACCCCCTTTGAGTCCACATCAGAGACAGCAAGAGTAGTAATTCTAGCTAGAGGCTGACTGAACAAGGGTGTGAAGGAGCCTGAAAAAGACTTCCAAAGCTCATAGAACTAGAAAAAGACCAGCATTTGAACTACTACTATTCAATTTAAAGGTGTAATTGGTGATTGTTGCCTGTGGTTGTAGAACGGCATCAATTTTATTTATTTATTTTTATTTATACATTTGACTTTTAGACCACCCTCCCCCAGTACTTGGGGTTCAGGGTGGTATACAAGGTTTAAATACAGTTTAAAATAATTAAAAACATTAAAACAATACAATAATCATTCCAAAAGGCACCTAGAAACCAATTAATCTTACCCCAAGGGGGGAGTGGATGGAAGAAAGAGGCCAGGCTGATTAAGACTGTTGATTAAAAAAATGTCACTCTCCTCAACCATAAGCCTGAAGGAACATCTCTGCCTTACAAGCCTTGTGGAACTGAACTTGTTCCCACAGGGCATGGGTATTATTTGGCAGAGTTCCACCAGGTCAGAGCCAGGGCTGAAAAAGCCCTGACTCTGGTTGAGGACGGCTGGATATTTCTCAAGCTGGGGATCTCCAGAAGATTTTTCTCAGTTGAGTGTAATGCTCTTTGGAGGACATACTAGGAGAGGAGATCCCAAAGGTATGTTGGTCCCAGACTGTTTATATACTTGTTTATACTAGTAGTAATTAAAATGAATGGTGTATTACAATGAATTACAATGAATGGTGTGTTTCTTAGAACATTGCCTTCTTGATGCCACTCAGCCAATTAACATTCCTAGGCTTGAGCTCTGGGTTTCCAGCATCTGATCCATGTCTTTTCTATCTAGTGCTTTGAGGTGATATGAAAACTAGGTGACTGCAGGAGGTGGCAGCTCAGTGAACTGCCCATCAAGAGAGGGAAACCCTCTTAGTGCTTCTGGAGCCCTTTAGTGCTTTATTCTTGTTTAGCATTTTATTATTTTTTAGAATGGATTGGGTGGGAATAAGTGTGTTGTAGAAGAGCCATCTTTGACTCTATCTTTAACTAGGGAACACTGAGAGTTGTTAAGGAAGAATAAGGATGCTTGGACACCTACTAGTTCAGCTCACATCCAGTGTACTAGTGGCAATCAGGCAGCCGATTAATTGATGATAACTTGTTTGTATCTGTTTTCAGGAACATGGTACTTGCAACCATCAGATGCTGACTCCCAGCTGATTGCTGGAATCAGCTGTAAATGGTGTTCTTCTGATCTCCCATTCTGGAACCTTTGCTACTTGGAAGGTAGAGTAAAACCAGAGGAAAGGATGCCAAGATAAATCATCACAAACTGTAATAAATGAAATAAAATACTTATATCTATAGCTTAACATTGTCATCTTTACATATGTAAATGTAACATCCAAACACTGGCGGTAATGGCTAAGACACACAAAATAGTGCACACAGGCACTCAACAGAATTTAAAGCAACAGGGGGCTGTTTTTCCTGTGCTTGCAGACACGCAGTAATTTATACAGGTGCTATTTTACTTGTGCTCGTAGGCACTAAGTGATTTATGCACTAAGCATGAACTATAAGTTCCAAAAGCCAATAATTAAAGACTGAATGTCCATTATAATATAATGCTGAAACAGGATTCCCAAAAACTTGATAAGGAGCTGTTGCACGTGGACAATATTCAAGTAGGTGGACCTCAGTACAAACATCACCAACAAGATGCATGTCCCAGGTAAGCCTTGCATTTCAAAAACTTCTTCAAATCTTGTTTACTGTTGGAGCTATAAGGATCATAACCATAGTATTACTCACACCCATCATCATTAATACATCAAAAAATTACATACCAGCACTGCCAGTATTCAGAAGAGAATGCTCACCCATAACATCCTGTCTAATACATGGAGTCAAAGCTGCCTATTCCCTCATGACAGAAAGGTTCTCTCCTTGCACAGTAAACATCAATCAAATGAAAGCTTTTCCTCCTAAATTAACCACAGCTATGTTACTACAAATCTTATGAGATGAAAATAAAAGGAGAAAGTCACATTTTGATTTAGTCCAAAAGGGGAGTAAGTACATAATTTAAAGATAAACTGAGTCTCTTTTCGTAAAAGAATTTGGGTAACATTTTGTATGTTATAGGAACTTATTCTATACTTAAAAATAATGAAGAATTTCAAATCATCTGCTGATTGACCATGTCTAATATAGTGTTCAGCCGTAGGAGCTTCTCTGTTTTGATTATGAATCCTAGAATGATGTTTCAGGATCTGTGTCCTAAGCAAAAAGGAGGAAAGGCCACTGAGATAAACCATCACAAATGATAATAAATTAAATAAAATACTTATATTTCTAGCCTAACATTGTCACCTTTACCAGCTATAAACATGCGTAAATGTAACATCCAAACACCAGCGGTAACAGCTAAGACGCACAAAATAGTGCACACAGGCACTCCCTTTTTGCTTATTATACGCTGGGAGTCTTTCACTTCTTATTTGGAAGGTAGAGTAGGCAGATTATCTCTTTCACCCCTCCCCTTTTCCACTGGGAGTTCATAAGCATTTATTCTGTTCCCTCCCAGTGTGGAGGGAGGAAAGAGAAACAATCTGTCTCAATTCAAATCCAATAGCACCTTAGAGACCAACAATGTTTTGGGGGTATAAGCTTTCCAGAGTCAAAACTTCCTTCATCAGAGTTTTGACTCTCAAAAGTTTATACCCAAAAATCTTGCTGGTCTCTAAAGTGCCACTATACTCAAATCTAGTTGTTCTACTGCAGGCCAGCACAGCTACCCTCTGAAACTAATTTCTTTCTTCTTTCCTTTTGGAATGGGGAGATCAGAAGCATTGTTTCTGTTCCCCTCCCCAACTTGGTGGGGTCAAAAGCCAAATGATCTCTTTTTCTTCTTCCCTTTTCAGTAGAGAAATAAAAAAGCTAGGAGAGGAGGGAAGACAAATGATCTTTTTTTCCTCTCTCTTTTGCAATGGGGAGCTCAGAAACATTGCCATTTCAAGCTTGGATGGAAGGGAAATCACCTGTTTCTCCTCTCCCTTTTGCAATGGGGAGATCAAAAACTGATCACTTCTGCTCTCCAGCTTCACTGTGCCATAGTTTTCCTAAGGGGTGATGGCGGATCAGAAGCCCATTCTCAGTGATCCCCCTTCAGCTGTGATTTGGCTTCTGCCTTCTCTTGAAACTTCCCGGTGTCTCAGCACAACAGGTTTAGGGTGCAGTGGAAAGTGATCAGAGTCCAACTCCTCACTGTTCGAGTTGCTTGAAGCAAGATGAATGTATCATTGACTCGTCCATGATCTGATCATGAGAGTCGAACAGGGAATGTTCAACTACCAGACAGGGTCACTGTAATATCTGTAGCATCCCTAAGGTACAAGCGTTTTTATCTGCTTATACCAAAGTAGCAAACAAGCAAGTAGGCCTCAACATTACTGCTACCACTGCTGGTGATTTCAAAGAAATGTTGTAGTAACTTCTTTTAAACTTCCATTCAATTTCTTCTTCTTTTTTCATTTTTCTGTCCCACTTGGATAATTTCATTTCATTGCTTCTGGCAACCTTTGCCTAGGTTGGTTATAATATAATGTTAGCTAGATTGATGCCATGTGTGTGTGATTGGGAGGGGGGACTAGCAACAATTAGCATTCATGAAAGTCACTACTTAGATCAATCATGTCTGGGTATCATTAAAAAAACAACAACTGATGGGCACAATCAGTTTAGCCGTGTTGTGAAGTGCAGGTAGACATCTGGAACTAATTGTTGGAATTTTCTGCTACCAAAGAAAATTGAAATGAAAACGCAATTAGATTTTTAATTCAATATGTTGGGTGAGGTAATGAGTTCATTCTTCAGTAGATCATATCACTCCCACCAGCCATCACCCCCCCATGGGTCCCTGGGCAGTCACCCATGCTGCCCCCCAGGTAAGACCACCTAATTCCTAGAAAACTGAGACAGCTTTGTTTACACATTAGCTGGATGGGCGTGAGAAAGGTTGGTCTTCTCTCCTTACAAAATATTCATGTTTTGCAGGCCTGCAGGGATTTCTGAACCCTGATGGTGGACGGTTGCAGAATAATGGATGATCTTTTCAGCATTCTGCTCTATATCCCAGCTCTGAGGTTAATTCAAGAATCAGTAATAACTATACCAGTCAAATGCTAGTGTAGTTAGTGGTTAGAGTATCGGACTTAGAG
This sequence comes from Gekko gecko, assembly GCA_029375565.1. NCBI lineage: Eukaryota > Metazoa > Chordata > Lepidosauria > Squamata > Gekkonidae > Gekko > Gekko gecko. The sequence goes on from JAPDNY010000008.1 coordinate 114,586,384, forward strand.
AGACTTGAGCTGCAGTCACACACACTAAATAATTTACTTTCAATCCACTTTCAATGCACTTTCCAACTGGATTTTGCCAGTTCACACAGTAAAATCCAGTAGGAAAGTATACTGAAAGTGGATTATTTAGTGTGTGTGACCACAGCACTGGATTCAAATTTCTATTTACTTGGTTAGTTGGTGAAGCTGTCCAATTACTCTCCCTTAACCTAACTTACCTCATTAGGGTGTTTTAAGAATTATATGGGTGAGAGAAAGATCTATACATATGGCCCTGAGCTCCCAGGCTGAAGTATAAAAATGGGAAGGGGGTAGAAAAGAGTCTGCCAGAGCAAGCTGAAACTTTCAGCCAACTTTGGAAATTAGCAGGGAGCAGTTGTATCAATAAGGCATTTCTTCTGAGACAGATATAATAGTCAGGGAATCTTGGAATTTAGCCAAAAAACTCATAGCCTGAGGCAGGGACATAATCCGAACCACCAAGCACTGGCAAGCCCTAGAATGAAACAAAGAAGACTGCAACAACATCTCCTGTGAACTAGATGCTATACAAATCCTCTGCAGTCTGGATTGGCCCGGTCAGGTTTATATTAGGAACCTGGTATTCTGCCATTGGCAGGTCAATAGGGCAGAACTTCCTGCCTGCTACATTCCTAGCTGCATCTCCTGTTCAAGCAGGGCCAATCCAGTAACTGACAGCAGCAATCTAGTGTTGAAGGTCCACCTCTAGATCTATACACTCCCACAACTCCAAGAATATATCACTCATACATTGGACAACATCCAAGATCTAGAAGAACAGTACTTGATGGGACGCAATGGTTGGACAGGAGAGGCATTGCATTACATACTTTAGTATTTATTTCAGTCCATTATGTTCACGTTGCTATTTTTTTCCTAAGAAAATCAAAGAAAATTCACTAGCAAGTTTAGAAAAGGTCCCCTGATTCTCTCCCTCCCCCCTACTTTCCCTCATTTGCTCAATGTACCAAGTACTATTAATTAGTATTCAGTGATGTGTGCATGAAAACCTATAGCAGCCAGAACTCCCAGGAGGGGGGAAGCCTGCAGACTGAGACAGCTGATGTGGAAGAGAATGGCTCCATGGCACAGAATGCTCTCTCACTGCATCATGGTGTCCCCAGTGTCCCAGTGATCATATTTCCTGGGACATTGTCATGTTTGTATGGTAATGTTTACAAGTAGCATGAAAAACAAAATGAAGCAGAATGGCACTGCCTCTCATTTGCCTGATTCACACTGCAGATATTTTCAGTGATATTTCTTCCATGTTCCCTGTTTTCTTTCCTGCATTATTCCTCTGAATGACAAAGGAGTTTGTGTGATTTTTCCTTAGCAGATCACAGTTTCTAAATTTAGCTCAGCTTATATATTGCATGTGGTCTGTGTGCCAGGTTGTGGGTTGAGATTGACCATTAGATGTCTTGTCTGTGCCTTGTGTAGCCTTCTTATAATACTTGCCAGTCAACTTGCCTGAAGTCATTTCTCAATTCATATGTTGGTGTACACTTTGGATGTTGTAAGTGTACACCCTTAATATTGTGTGTTTGTAGCAAATTTGTCTTTGGAAAAACATTTCCCTTTCTTCCATGTTATCATCTCTGTGAGGTAGATTAGGGTTAAGGTTGTGGTTAGGGTAAGGCTGAGAACTTGTGACTGGCACACAATTCCTATGGATGTTATAGTGAACTCCTGCTGGTTCAGCTTACATTCTGTTCACCAGATGGAAACAGATACCCAGTTTTTTAACAGATTGTTCCCTGTTTGTTGATCCATGCATGACAGTTCAGAAGGTTGCTTCACCATATTCCTTTCTAATGGTACAGAACAGCACAACAGGCTTTTTGTGTATGGGCATTCTCATACAACATGATTGAATCCTACTCCCCCCCATCTTTCAGCTCTGCTTGGCAAGCAATTGTTTTAACAGTCAATAATATCCATCACAAGTGTCATCAAGTCACAACCAACTTAAGATGGCACCTTCTGCAGTTTTCAAGGAAAAAGATAACCAGAGGTGGTTTGTCATTGCCTCCTTCTACATACCAACCCTGGTCTTCCCATCCAAGTACGGCCCATGGCCAGCCCTGCATAACTATTCTGGGCTATTCAGGCTGCTGTAACAATATTTGGCACTCCTACACTGAACGCCTACATAGCTAAGCTCTGCAAGTGTGTTTCCTCACAGCACTTTAGCCCATACGATATGTGGGTACATAATGCAAAGATATCCACCATATTTAACAATGGAATTTTCCACTGGGGGAAGCTAGACCCCTTTGGGGAAGCTAGACCCCTTTACCCCAGTTATCAGGAACCAAGCCAAATTTTCAACAATACAATGATTTGGGGAACCACAGTTAAATTCTATCTGTAGTATTAGCTTCCTAAATAACGTTATTAGCAACATAATCCTAAACAGAGTTACATCCTTCAAAACCCATCAAAGTTGATGTGGGTATAATTGCTCTGTGGTTTCTCTGATTTAGAATTATAATTTATTTCCTGTTGTGTATTTAAGACAGTGGGTCTCTATGCAGTTTGTAGTTTCCAGAGACAAATAAAGAATAACCCACTGACCTTCAGCAAAAGGAACTCTGAGAACCACATAAAAGTATTTTTAAAAGGAACTTAAGTGTGAAGTCTTTCCAAACATGTCTTTCCACATTGCTAGTTTGAATGCATTCCAAGGAAAATTCTCAAGAAATTTTGCCAGGAACAAAATTCTTTAAAAGGGAGGCTTCATCATGAGAGTTACCACAATTGTACTGTGGTAGAGATATATCTGCTCTTGTTGTGATCTGTGCTATCAAGGAGGGGCTACAGCTTTGTATGCAAACTGTCTCATATCCTGCCTGCAATGTAGTCTCCATTCATCTTTGATAGTCAAATTACAGGTGTGTGCAGACCACTGAGAGGAGCAGAGAGGATATTGACACCCCCACAATGTTTTGGATAACTGAAATCAGTCTCCATAGCGTACTTTTGAAAAGACACATTGTTAAAGGGCTTGTCTTTATCTATATATCTAGTTCTCAAGTGGGGGCCACACTTACCCAAAACAGATAGTTCTGCAAACTTGAGGGACCCCCTAGATTAGCAGAAAAATCTGAACCCCACCCCCACAATGGGGGGTTTAAATCCCCCCCCCCACAGCATTGTCTGCTGCTCCAGGCATGACAGCAGCAGATGCCAGGAGTGGTTCTGGGCCCAGCTGAGGCAGTGGTGGACCCTGGGAGAGGCACTGGGCCTGGCTGTGGTGGCAGTGGACACCAAGTGCCTCTCTAGGTCCAGAAGCAGTAGATGCTGGGAGCTGCTCTGCACCTGGCCACAGCACAGGCAGACCTCAGGAAAGGCTCTAGGCCTGGCTGCTGATAGATTGATAGTTGTTGTACACACTTTAGAAGATAGAGGCACATCACATTTCCTTTCCATGATGGTTTCCAAGAACTGCCAAATGGCAGAGTGCTTTTGTTGAAGCATTTATTGTTACTGGTGTCATTGCAGCTAGATGGCATCCGTGGTTCCTGCACCTGAGCCCATCTCCTTACCCCAGTGTGCCTCTCTGGGGTGGAGGCTCTCTACTCCTTCATCATGAGAGTTACCACATTTGAAGTTTCAGCCAGTTAATGAGGCAAACCAACCACCTCCCCCCACTCACACCAGCCCCCCCAGTCCTTTTATGACAGCACTCAGTTATCTCACAGCACCTTGTCCTGTCTCCCAGCCTAAATGCCATGGTTTCACCAATGCTGGGACAATATCCAGGCTTCTGTCCCTGACCTTGCCTGGACCTGTGTTAGGGTCCATTGTATGACTGGCTTGGCTAGTGCCTGGCACTGGTCAGCTGGGTATTGGGTATAGGGTTGCCAGCCAGTGGGTGGCACAAAACAGGAGACTGAGGGGCAGGGACTGGGTTGGGGCTTAATCATGTTGATGGCATGACATTATTTCTGGGTTTTAACATAGAGTTTCTGCTGAATCCTAGAGTAGTATGACATCACTTCCAGGTTAACCCTTAAATTGTAGACAAAACTGAGAGACTGGGAAGCTCAAACACTATCACATGGTGAAGTAAAACAACCCTGACCCCCCTCAAAGGTAAATATGAGATAATGGGGTTGTTCCATTCTTCAGGTGTTGCTAACTGGTTTCTTGGCCTACACAGTTCTTATCATCTTCAAGGCCAGAACAGGAAATGTAGTAATTACCTTCTCATGAGAACCTGCAGCTCATAGGATGGGAGGAGAGGAACAGGGGTGATGAGATAACTTTCTAGAGGGTTCCAGCAAGAACGTGTCCTGATTGGGTGTCATCATCACCTGCTTGGTATTTGAGCTAAGAACCTGGAGAAAAAAGACTAGCTTGGATTCTGAGGGACTAAAAGCCTGGACTAAAAGCTACAACCTTTGACTCTTGGATTTAAGGTCTGTGCCATTTAATGTAGGTCTTGAAATGTATTAGATAGTTAAGCTAGCTTTCTTGTTTTCTTTGCTGTGTGATTTTAGAGTGTTGTGTTGCCTGTTGATTAAATCTTATGTTTTGACAGAAATTAAATAAAACTTCATATAATTTTAAAAAATAACAGGCGTACAATAGCCCTGGTGACCCATGGGTTCACCTTTGGACTCCGTGACACATGGTCACGCTGTAAGCAGTTCCAAGGCTGATCTTTCTTTGTAACAAACTCCTGGATGAGAACAACAAACCTCTAGGGGGAATGGAGGTTGTCTCTAAATAGTAATTGGAAAAGAGGAACAGAGACTACATTTTGAATACTTTGAGAGGGCTATGGTCCCTAACGTGAACTGATTAAACCTCCACTTTTATGACTATATTTCTATCATTCCCATTTATATGAAGAAATCACAAATAAAATTTCAAGCAATAAAAACCACCATAAAATTACAGAAGAGGTTAAGTTAGTGGTTCAAGACACTGAAGAAAATGAAAATGGATTAAGTTGCTACACAGCAATGGAACAGCAGACAAATTGACTTATGGATAAAAGATTAATGCCAAGCATAGATGGCTCTAAAACAGGGTTAGACATTCATGGAGGATAGCATCAGTGGTGACTAGCCATGGTAATGAAAGGGAACTCCATATATAGCAAACTTCTGATTACCAGTGCTAGGAGGCAACAGCATCAGAGACCTCAGCCTCTAGACCCTGTTTGTTGGCCCTCCAGGGCAACTGATTGAGCACTTGCTTGCCAGCACTCCTGTAACCATTGGGAGAAAGAAAAAAAATTAAAATTGCCATTAGGAATGGCATGAGATCACCTTCAGGGAAACCCAGAAATGATATCACACCTCTAGGACATTCCTGAAACTCTTTGTGGTTTTAAAACCAGAGGTTTTGGCAATTCCTAGAGAGTTATGACATCATTTCTGAGTTTTCCTGGAAGTGATGTAATGCCATTGCTGGTGCCTGCCCCCCCATGTCCCTGTCCCACCTGATCTCAGGCTGGTTGCCAGATTAAACCTAGCAACCCTAGGTCTTCTTATGTTCTTAATGTAAACTGAGGGTGTGGTCACACACACAAGATAAAGTGGGGGGGAAGCGAGGCTATTTCCTCCAGAGGAATTTGACCTGCTGTTGCGTGATCACACAGTCCTTGGAAGCTGCAGGAAGCTGCATGATCAGATGCAACCGTGGGTGAGCTGGTTGTTTGTTTGTTTTTTGCTGTTGGTTTTTGATGTGCTTAAATGAGGAATCGATGAATCACATCTCCGCACTGAGGGCTCCCTATGGAGTGTGCGATGATGTGCATACTGAGAAGGGGAAAAAAACAATGGCACAGAGTTGGGATGGCCTGATAAGACTATCCTGACGCCATGAGAGTGTGCTGGAGCAATCAGACAGGGGAAACTCCATCTGTGGCCTGCCAAAACCTGTTTACTACTGGATTTTCCCTGGTGTCTTTTTACTCCACTTCTGCAGCAGAGCAGAATGGGTTACCAACGGGTGCGGGACACTTTCCTGATCACACCCTTTAAATCCACCCGGCATTTGTGCCTATCTTGGGGCTAATTGTGTGTGTGATCGCAGCCTGAGTGTAGAGAAATCTAGCTAATTTTCTTGAAAATACTAATATGATATAGTAACTTGGAAAGTATGTTACAATCCAAGAGATGTCCCAAAATCTTAGCTTAGTCTGCTCTCTCAAACTCTGCCCCTTACCTGTAACATCGGGGAAGCCACCTAAGAAGAAGAAGAGTTGGTTTCATACCCTGCTCTTCAAGACCCAAAGGAGTCTTGGAGTGGCTTACAATCACCTTCCCTTCTCTCCGCACAGCAGACACCCAGTGAGGTAGATAGGGCTGAGTTCTGCAAGAACTGTGACTGACCCAAGGTCACCCAGCTGGCTTCATGTGGAAGAGTGGGGAATCAAACCCAGTTCTCCAAATTAGAATCCACTGCTCTTAACCATTACACCAAGCTATCTCTCACCTACGTTGGAAGGTTTTTGCGAAGAATACAGAGGTAAAATGCACTACATAACAAGCACATTTAAAAAATATAAATGCTTGTATAAATTACATGTACAGATATCAAGAGTGATCTGTAACTCTGCAAAAGACACACCATGGATGCTTAATCATTAAATGCTGGTAATGATTTATACATAGGACATGTTACTTAGGTGACATTACCATGTAAAAACTACAGTGCTGGCTAACAAGTGCTTGTTAGGCTCAGTTCCAGAGCTTTGTACAAAAAAGTGTTGCAACACAAACCTGTTCCCTAGTGAGGTTCTTTCCACCTTAGAAAGAAGTCATCGAATTGGCAACCTTTGGGAGAGTCTCTGTGCTAAAAGAACAGGTGTGTGTAGAAGCAAAGAAGGTCAGAGATGTATCGGCAGTGATACGCGGGGAAGCATTTATTACCATGCCAACAGTTTTTCTATTTTTGCAGTGAGGATTGCCAGCCTAGGGTTTCAAGTACAGCCAAAAGGGACTAGTCAGTCTTGAATCCCTTGTTTAGTAATTATTTCATAGCATTTGTGTGCCCTGCATTTAGACTTAACTGCATTTTTTCCTTTCTGCTTCTCCTGCTTTTAGCTCTAGGGAAGAGTAATTTACTGTTCGTATTTCATGTTGCTGCAAAGTTAGCCACGATAGAACTTTGAGGGAAATGGTTTTCCCCCCCGTTACTCTGGATCATACATGCCCCCCACCAGGAAATCCTATATGGATTTTCTTGGTGTATCTTCAACAAGGAATTGGTTTTACAAAAAGAAATCCACATTTTGTTTACTACCAATCAAGGTGCACTGGATGTGCTATCAGCACTTTCTCTCTTTTTATATATCTCTAACCATGAATGAAGGCAATCTTCCCTCTTTCCTAAAACAAGAACTCAGGATTGTGGTTGATTGTCAGGAGATGAGGCTAGGTTAAAAAAAACACTTTGTCATTCAAGAGTCATAATTCACTTGTAGAACTGGCTACCACAAGATGTTTTGATGGCTACCTCCTTTGATGATACTTAAAAAAGGGTTTGATGGACCCATGGAGATTAGGGCTATCAGTGACTGTTAGCCATGATAGCTAAATGGATCTGCCACAGATAGAAGCAGATATTCTCTGATCATTACATGCACAAAGAGATAAACCTTTAGCCTTCATATTATGCTTGGGAACCCAGAGGCATTTAGCCTGCAGCTGCTAGTAACTGTCCAGAGGGCATGAATCTCAATCTAACCCAGCATGGTAATTCTGACATTCTATGGCTATGTTTCTCTTCTAACTTTTGTTGCGTTCATTCTGCCACAGTCTTTTGCCACTACCATAGAATATCATTTTGGTGAAAGTGACTCCAAGGACTTTCTAAGCCAGAACACCATCCACACACCAAGCCTCTCAGTCTGCTCACATGGTCCAGAGAAGAAGAAGAAGAAGAAGAAGAAGAAGAAGAAGAAGAAGAAGAAGAAGAAGAAGAAGAAGAAGAAGAAGAAGAAGAAGAAGAAGAAGAAGAAGAAGAAGAAGAAGAAGAAGAAGAAGAAGAAGAAGAAGAGGAGGAGGAGGAGGAGGAGGAGGAGGAGGAGGAGGAGGAGGAGGAGGAGTTTGGATTTATACCCCGCCCTTCACTGCCCAAAGGCATCTCAGACCAGCTTACAAACTCCTTTCCCTTCCCCTCCCCACAACAGACAACCTGTGAGGTAGGTGGGACTGAGAGAACTTCTGACAGAAACTGTCCTTGAGAGAACAGCTGTGCCCAAGCTTGTGACTGACCCAAGGTCACATCAGCAGGTGCAAGTGGAGGAGTGGGGAATCAAAACTGGTGTAACAGGCCGGATTCACCCACCGGCCAGAGTAACCCCGGGGTTACTATGGCCTGGCCCGGCAGGGGTTACTCTGGCCTAGGCCAGAAAAACCCCTCCGGGGTTATTCTAGGCTAGGTCAGAGTAATCCCGGGGTTACTCTGGCCGGGGGGGTGAATCCAGCCTGTTACACCGGTTCTCCCAGATAAGAGTCCACGCACTTAACCACTAGTGTGCTGTAGGTGCTTGTGGTACAAGGCCAGGTTGTACTTTGGAAATGAAGAACAAAACAGTTGCAGTTTGTGGCAGCTTTTGCACTTGCCACAAGAAAGTTACAAGAAATGAACCACATATTCCTCAGGATAAAATGACCTTCTTATATATTATGGAATAATGCACAGTTCATATTATGGAATGATGCAGATATACACATCCTTTTATTAGTAAGGTGGTCAACTCCAGGTTGGGAAATTCCTGGAAGATTAGGGGTGCAGCCTGGGGAGGGTGGGATTTGGGGTGGGAAGGGACCTCAGTGGGGTATAATGCCATTGAGGCCAAAGCAGCCATTTTCTTCATGGGGACTGGATAGCCTGTTGATAGACCTATTATTCATGGTTTCATCAACCCTATAGACCTGTGCATGGGAGTTTAATTTCTTTTGTTTTTGTTATCAATATCAAAAGGACTTGTTTTGTTATTGGTGTGTTTCTTATGGTTTTGTTTCATTGTTGTTTCTTTTGTTATTGTTGTTTAGTTTTCTTAATTGTATTTTGTCATTATTTCCCATTTGTTCCAATGTAAGACCAACCCCTTCTTAGGTCTGTACCATCATGGTTTTCCATCCATACTAGAAAAACTTCAGGGGGGTTGTAGCATTTCCCAAGGACAAATACATTCCCAAATTTCAGGTAAAGGATAGAATTTTATTAGAATACAACATTAATTTATGACTGATTTATATTATTTGTGACTGGTTTAATTGTCAAATTAAACAATTGCTTCTTGAGCCAAAGAGTCATGCACTAAAGATATGGAGGTCGTGTAACTCACTCAGGCTATGTAAGAATGTGCACATACAAAATGCACTGTACTTCATGGTTGGGAAATAACAGAGTGAAGCAACCCACCAAACAGCCATGGGCAGGTTGATGAAGAGCTGACTGACAATTGAAGAATTGGTACACTGTTTGCAACTTGTGAAGTGCAGGAAAGGAAGGGAACTAGTATGGAGGCATATTACCACAGACTTATCAGATCACCAGAACTTGCATAAGAATATATAAGAATTCCCATGCCAGATCAGACCAAAGTTCTTTCCAATATGCTGCCTTCAACAGGGCCAGCTACAGGTCCCCTCATTTGCTCAAATCAATACTGTTGGGATGCCCTTACTTAACAGCCTGAGGCAGACACTCAGGAACAGGTGCAAAGCAGAATCTGTTGGAAGTAAAAGGAGGAAGGTATCACTGAGAAGGGAATGGATAAGAACTCTACAAGGCCCGAGGCTTCCAGTTGTGCAAACTGAGCAGCAACCCCAGGAATCATACTCCCTGAAAAGCATGGAATGGAAGACAAAAAAGCTTGTGGCCATATCACTGGGTCCTAACTGTGTCAAAAGAAAGATGAGATATATGAATGCATGAATTAATGGATGGATAGATGAAGAGAAGAGAGTAAAGGAAGCTTCAATCTGGAACTCAGAAGCCAGTCTTTCTGTTGGGATATGTGTAAAGAAGCTACCAGATCAGGGGTTACACTATTAGTTTTCGGAGAGGGAAAGAGTGCCAGTTTACTACTTCCTCATGGACACTAGCAGTACCTTCTAAGCAGAATTATACACTTTTAAATTTATTGAATGGGCTTTGAAAGGTTATATAACTCTGCTTAGGACAGCAGTGTAGAACAATGGGTCTGTAAAACTAACAGACCACTTTGAGTGAAAAACCCAATGTCTGTTAAGCCAAACCAGCATGTTACAATAGCGCCGTGCAGTGCCTGTGCAAAGAAAGCAGACACCATACTGGGTATCCCTAATACAGGGATTATGAGTAAGACACAGGGGGTGGTTCACTCACTTTGTTTTGCATTAGTAAGGTTTTCCTTGAAAGTGCACTGTGCAGCTCTTGTTATACATTTCACCAAATAAGCATATAACAAGAACAGAACAAAGAACTATAAAAATGGTTTCAGATTTGTAAAATGTAATGTATGAAGAGTTAGAAGATGGTTTTGTTTTGCTTGAAGACTGAAGCCATTTTAGTCTTGGCTTCAAGACTTCCAAGTTCAAGGTGGCTGACAAATCAGCACAGAATAAAATGTAGAAGTTTAAAACACACACAAACACACAAAACAACCCTGCCAAGCCATTTTTTATTATCGTCAGTCCTCCAAATGCCTTTATGAAACAAGGCACAGAGAAAGTGCATTCTATAGGTGGGCACATTCCATGATTTGGCTGCAACAGAAAAGATCTGGGACTGTGCAGATTAAATGTTCCATCAGCAGAAGAGAACTTTCCAGCTTCCCCTTCATCACTGCCACTCACTGATGTTGATGAAATGCTGCTACTGGTGGGTAGGGGACCCAGAGGAAACATGGGCAGGGATCTATAGTGCAAAGGGAAAATCAGTGGACATTGCCATTTTAGTCTCAGTTCAAATCGTTGTACATATTCTCTGAATGATGGGTGCACTTACAAGTATAGGTAAGTTCAATGCACTTACAAGTTCATATTGGCAAATGTGGTCCTTAAATATGTGGGCCTCAGGTCCTGATGGCTTTTAACAATAAGAACCAACACCTTAAATTGAATCTGGAAGTAAACATGGAGCCAGTGATCATGTTGCTTCAAAACTGGCTGGATATGACTTAGCTCCTTTCAAGGGGGGTTGGGATAAAGTGTGATTACCATATTGTAATGAATAAAAATTGATTTTTAAAACAATAATGCCAAGCCCAGGGAAAAGTGTGGGCAGCCATTCTCTAGTACCTGCTATAGCTTTCAAGATGATTAGAAGGACAGCCCTCTGTAGAGTGCATGGAAGTAATCTAGCCTAGAAGCTACAGAAGTATAAATCAACATGGTCAGGTTGGTTGACTCTAGTTAGGATGTAAGTACATTTCTGGGCAATGACACTAACCTGTTTTTCCAGGAGCAACGCTGGGTCCTGGAAGACTTCCCCCCCAACACACACATTCTTTTTTTGGTCACCCAAGGACAACTTCATTCCATCTGAGACTTGCCTTTCCAGAACATCATCTCATTCAATGACCTCACATAAATATTGAAGACTATAATTGAAGAAACAGAGCCTAGAGTAACTCCATAAATTAGATCCCATGATTCAGCTCCCAAATGGAAACTGAGTCCATCCAGACAAAAATGATGAAAACATCAAAGAACTGTCCCTGAACTCTATACCCTCTTCTCCAGATGACTGAAAAGGATAGTATGGTCCATTGTGTCAAAGGCTGCTGATAAATCAAGTACAAATGGGAAGAATTTCTATTATCCAGTTGTAAATGTAGATCTCCCACTAATGGGATTACAGCTATCTCTTTCCCAAATCCATGCCTGAAAAGCCAAAATGAAACTGCTCAAGGGCAGAATTTGCATTAAGTTAAAAACAATATCCTTTCATTTTCTGCCCTGCATTATCAATATTTATAAAAGGTGTAATTCCATGTGATTATTTCACTATGTGCTAGGTTTATAACTCAGCCCACATCTGTTGGTTTGGTCACAATGTGTTGGAGCTACCGACTATGTACATGATCATACAGCAGGATGTCTTTAGCATCTCCTGAACAGATCCACTCAACTCTGTACTAGTCAAGTTGTGGCAATTGGGACTCTTGAGATACTGGAGTTGGACTTAAACTATATTCCTGAAGATGTGAATAGTAACTGCCAACCTCATCTCTTTCCACATCTTCCTGCGTGTCTCACTAGTAACATCAAGTTGAAAGAACACATGATATCACACCATCACATTCTTTGGCTGCTGCTTGTGGAGGCAGGAAAAACTAATGCAAGGGCATTGGTGTGCATCCACACTATAATGTCAGTATCCACTAATTCTTGAATCTCAAGGAATGGTGGGGTGAAGCCACCGGGAGGAAAGGCAAGGTATATCTATTTTAATGCATAAATAAAATTCTCCCCTTCTATTGCAATCTGCCCACCCATATCTCCCAGGAGCAGCATTTCAGGCAGGAAAGTTGTATTCTACTGATGGCAAATTTAGTTTGCAGCCAACCCATTGTGTCCCAACTGTTTCCCCACCTATATATGTCTAGGTGGCACTTCTGGTGAGGCCTCAATTCTCTCACATGAACAGTGCAAGAATAAACCAAGTGGCTGGCCGACAAAACAATATTGCCAGCATATACTTAAAAACTGAAACTGGAAAATGATATTCCATATACTTTTATGTTTTTCATAATTGCTTAATCTCCAATTAACTAAACTGTAGTGGTTAGATTTTGTTCTGCAATAGTATTCCAATTTAATTTTGCACTGTTAATTGTGCTGGCTTTTCGATTTTCCCTGATTTCATTATACAAAGACATTAATCACCGTAATATGACAGTGGACGGGTCTTCCTTTTTGTATTAGAGTTTAGAAAGGTTAACATGCGGCCACTTTCTGTGCTGGTGACACTTTCATGATTGATGTTCTTGACATTACAGAAGCCCAGAAGGTGGCCTGCCCCAAAACTTAAGGGTATCATTTTTTTTAAAAAAGCAAAAATTAATAAAAGAATATTTAAAAGTTTCCAAAGTAGCACTGTGCTTAGATAATTCTGCTATCTATCACTGTTAAGCAGTCCGCTTTTGGAGTTTTATATGCAAAAGTCTGAATCCCACTAAAGACTTTTGGGAATTGGTCAAGATGTGGCTTTCATGTTGTACTCACAAGCCGTTTTCCTTTAACCCATTCCTTCGTTGTTCAAACCTTTAATACTACTAAGTATGCATAATCATATTCACTCTTTGCTTTTGAGCCCATTGTAAAAATTATATTTTGTTGAAATCCCAGTAGCATGATTTGGTGCATGAACACATAAAACTGCCTTATACTGCATTAGACCTTCAGTCCAATAAAGCCAGAATTGTCTATTCAGACTGGCAGCAGTTCTCTGAGGTCTCTTTCACATCACCTACTACCTGATCCTTAACTGGAGATGCCTGGAATCAAACTTGGGACTATCTGCATACCAAACAGATGCTCTACCACTGAGACACAGCCAGGGCTTAAACACCTGCCTCTATTCCTTCCAAACCTCCACCCAAGCACAACCTCGGGGGACTCTGGCATTTGATAGCCTTCTCTCTTTCTAAGTTCAAGTGGCACTCCAGCTCTGTACAGATGACCACCTTTGTGTGTTGACTGAACGTGCAGGGAGGGCAGACAGGCACAAGCACACTGATCCCACCCCACCTTCGCAATGACTGACAGCACATGAGCATGGAGGAAGTGTTGATGTGCATTGCTCAGATCCATCCTCTATACATTTGCACCCCGTGGACAACCCAGAAATTGTGCAAAGGTCAGGGTGGGGTGGGGCTAGCTCACTCGTGTCCACTGTCCCTCCCCAGTTGTTCAGTCAATGCACAGGTCTACACAGGGTTTCTGTTAGCCATGATTCCCAGTGTATTACTGGCCCAAAAACAGACTCTAGAACTAGAGTTTACAAAATTTACTGATTGTTTAAGGCATACCTATCACAAGATCATAGGGGTGATGAATGGTAGCCTATTTCTCACCATTACAGAAACAGAGGTGATGATTTACCAGAAATGAACAAAACACAAGTGAAAAGAAAGTTGATTATGACAACTCAAATACAAAAGTACATTTAATAAACCAAGAAAAGACGAGAACTAAGAAGATAATATATATAAACAATAGTTTGATAAGAAGAGAGGGTAGAGTGGACGGAAGAAGGAAAATATTGTTATTATAGAATTTCAACTATAATATTAGATCATATCTCATTTGTCCAAGGTGAGTCAGGCAGGATATGCTGGTTTTACTGGACAGACATATAACCCGGGACAATATTCTCAAAGTCCCTCTTATATGATGGCAAAACCCACAAATATTTTTGGAATTCCCCTGGCACCAGTATAGGCAAATTGAAAGTATTAAGTTTGCACCAGTACAGGCAAGATGAAAGTATTAAGTTTGCTTTGTTCTTGGTGTTTGCTTTTATGGATGGATGGATGTATATTGATTTTGCCAACTTCTGCAGTATTAGCTGCAGGTGCAAGCTTGCCCTGTTCCTCCCACATAACCTTGAAGCTTTTAAAAATAACAATTCCTTTTAAAAATAGCAGTTCATTGCTGTAGCTGCCATACCAACAGGAGAATGCCCCTTGAGAAAGGAAGGTGTTATGGGCCCTTCTGAGGGACACTAGAAAAGAGACGTGGCCAGCATCCATGGACATTCCTTTCCCATATATACACCCAACAAAGCAAATCTGAAAAAGAAAAGTGCAGAATGCCTCTGCAGCTGTACTCTTGAAATCCAGCCAGCCAGCTGTGCCTTCACATGCTCTGCTACCATTTGCTCCCGAGACTTCTTTACAGTCTCCCTGCTGCTTTTGCATGTGCTTTGTGTGGACATTTGGGTGATCTCTTCACAGGCAGTTAGAGCTGTGTTGTTCTAGCAGGCATTTTTCTCCCTAATTAACATTTGTTTTTGAACTTTGTCTGTACGGGCTGTTTTGTTTGCACTGATATTCCATTGATGAGTTTTCACTAGCAGTGTCTTCTTATTTGTGATCCAAAGAATACATTTTTACACACATGGAGAAACAAATGCCCCCCCATTTTTTATTTTTTGTGGTCAAATCACAGCTGACTTATGGCAATCCCGTTGGGTTTTCAAGGCAAGAGAAGTTTGGAGGTGATTTGACACTGCCTGCCTTCCTGTCATGACCCTGGCATTCCTTCCTTGGTGGTCTCCCTTACAAATATTAACCAGGGTCAACCCTGCTTGGCTTCTGAGATCTGGTGGGATTGGGCTAGCCTGGGCTATCCAGGTCAGAGCTTCCTAATTAGCCCATCAGTAAAGAAAAAATGCTTCTGTTTTCTGTGAGTTTGCGCATTTCTGCAAGGTCCAAAATTTTCCTAAGCCACCCTTTAATCAAAAGAGTAGAGGGGTTTCTTCCACTGTTTGCTCAAATCAATTTAGTGACTAGACACTAGCCCTATTCACAAGTTACAGTGAATGCACATTCAATCTGTGTACAGTGTACACTTGATTTTTAAATATGTGATCTGAGTAATTCTCATGTCACAATCAACACATGTATGGCTGAACTTGTAATTTAAACCATACATTTATCCAGGTACCGGTCCCTGTTTTCACTTGTAAAGAGCCCATTGGTTCTTTCTTACAAAGAGATGTATGCATGTATAGGTAGAATGTATGTATGATCATTCTAACATGAGAATGGGGCTACTGAAACACTTGTATCAGTGAATATTTGACCAACAAGAAGAATTGTAAAGATTCCCCCCCCACCCCTAAAACTACTCATCCCTCTCTGTCTTTAATTTCTAACAACAACAATATTGTTAAGTATAAATATTTTCAAAATGGTGGACTGCTTCTTGGAACCAATATTGCAAGCTTCTAATATATGCCTTTCCTTTTGGATAAACTTAGCTGGCACTTGTGGCAAAGGAAAGGCTTTTCTGAGAGGCTTCCATTAATCCCTATCAGGAGGGAAGCTGATGCAGCCATTTTAGTTTCTTTTTGATTCTGCATCTTGTTGCTAGCATTGGTTTCATTTTGTTTCTGTTGCTGATAGCTTTAAAAGGAGGTAGGGCAGATTCATGGAGGAGAGGTCCATCAATGGCTGCTAGCCATGGTGACTGAGTGGAACCTCAACATCTGGAGTCAGTAAACCTCTGAATAGTAGTGCTAAGAGGTAACCTCAAGGGAAGGCCCTCCAGGGCAACTGGTTGGTCACTGTGTGAAATAGGATGCTGGACTGGGTGGACCACTGGTGTGATACTGATGGGCTTTTCCTGTGCTCTTATGTTGATGTTTCTTTTGTTTGTTGTATGTTTGTTGATAGATTACACTGAGAAAAGTTTACATGACGAAAAATAAAGATTCATCATTCATTTCTCACAAGGGGGAAGAAAAATTGAATTATTTGAATCAATTCAGAAGGCCTGCAAAATTTCATCTCGCCCCCTAATTCTGCCCCATCACAACCCCATTCTGAACTTCAGGGATGAACTTTCTGAACTTTGATACATGGTTTCGATGGACCACCTAAATAAACGAGTTGTTAGGAATAATTCCAGAAGCATCCTGGTAATGTTGCAATCCAATTGTCAGAACATCTTGCTGCTCCAACCTTGTCCCCAAGGGTGATATCAAGAAAATGACAATGTTCTTGTCACTCCCAGAACAGCAATGGAATGTTACACTGAGATACCATCAATCCCTTTCCCCAGCTCTGATAGCATCATTAAACTAAAATTTTATTCTGCCCATTGAGGTATATAGAAAGACCCAAACTGCAATTACAAGGTGAAAATAGCCTTGCCATTTCATTTCACTAGGGAATAATACAGTATCAATTATATAACATCTCCATGAAATATGGATGGGTGGATCTAAAATTAAAAAATGATATTTTTGATTCAGTACATGAGTAGAGAAATCCCAGTGCAGTGATTGTGTTTTTACAGGTCTCACAAGTGGATTGGCAGTAAAATGAGTATTTTTGAAAATCTTTCTTCTTATTGTTATTCAGGAGAAATGGGGAACATGAGACCACAATAATTTAATTAATCTGGGCAAAGAAGATTTCCAGTAGTTCTCCCTGTCTTGTTCTTTACATATGAGTGCCCTGTAGCTCAGTAAATTACTTGTGGCCCAATTCTTTGTTCCAGTGTTCAGGATAGAGATGCCAGCCTCCAGGTAAAACCTGGGTATCTCCAGGAATTACAGGAATTACAGCTCATCTCCATGCAAAAGAGATCATTCCCCGTGGAGGAAAATGGATGCTTTGGAGGGTGGACTCTATGGTATTGTACCCCACTGTGGTCCCTGTCCTCCTCAGGCTCCATTCCCAAATCTCCAGGAGTTTCCCAACCTAGATCTGGCAACCCTATCCCTCCATCCACCCCCAGTGGCCAGGGGGACCTGACAACCCTAGTTCAGGAGCAGGGAAAGAATGGGAAGGGTGTGAAGCTGCCATACTTTGGTTCTAAGGACCGTTGGATAGGCTGTAATGCTAATGTGATATTGTGCTCTCAAAAAAGTAGGAAAAGACTGAAGGAAATTTAGGATGTTGAAATGACTAGTGGTTGGGAGATACAAGCTACTGTTGTAAAGCAGGCCTTCAATCACATTGCTAAAATGACAGTTCCTCCTTAAAGTATCAGACTGTTTTAATGGGAGATCTCTGTTGCTTCCTGTTGTACAATTTCCCATTACTGGCCCATCTATTCCAGATGTTCTCTAGATAGCATATTTGCTCATAACTGTCTATATATTTGTATATTACTGCAAGACAATATTAGATTATTGGTTTTTTAATGGCCAATGGGGACTCTAATTCCCATCCCACATTGCTAACAAGTTGCTACAGGACTCTTCATCATTTTACGATGGCATAATTGTGTCCAGTGGCAGACACAACAGGGATGTAAGCCTCATATATATGGTTCATTTAAAAAATGAATTAAAGGCTCTTGTTAGATCAACAATGGTTTTACCTCCTGTAAGGGCTCTTGGCACGCCCACATTCCAGAGCAACTGTTAACTGCGATAATTTAACATTCCATTATATTTGCCCATTATGCAAAGACGTCAGCCATAATGGAGCAAAGCCTAGCTCTTATTGTTGATGAATGTTTTGAATATGTTTTATATGGCATGTGTTTTATATCACAACCATCTATAAGGTACTAGATTAGGAAAGAGTTTTACAAAGGGCTGGTCGTACCATTAGGCAGGCTGAGGCACTGAGCAACTCTGGGGGTATCTTTAAAGGCCAGTAAATTGTGGCTGATTTAGTTTACTTTCACTACCAGGCAGGGGGAAAGGGTGCCATTTGGATTTCACTACATCAAGCACTTATTATTATTATTTTTTTTAATTTATAACATGGATATGCCCAGGGCTTTTTTTTCTGGGGGAACGGGACTGAACAAAGTCCCGGAATCTTTTTGACAAAATAAATTATTTTAAAAATGTTTAAAAGTTCATGGGTTTAAAGTATACTGATTGAAAACTTCATTTCCCTCTTGAGAGTTCCACCACCCCTTTTTCAAAAAGAAAAAAGAAAAAAAAGAGCCCTTGATAGACCATCTCTCCAAAGGTGGCTGGCAACTAAACAGTACGACAAAACCACACATGCCAAGGGCAGAAAACCAGTATAAAACAACCAGTGAGAAGCCTAAAATGGCATTCATAAAACAGTTCCCAGGCTAGAAGTAGATCATAAAACAGCTGAAAAAGACTGAACCCTTTAGATGAAAGTCAGGTCCCCTTTGTCCTGCCAGCCTATTTGAAATTTTTATCAACACCCACCTATAGTTGAGCTTTTTTCCCCCCTCCCCAGCTAGGATAAATGCTCTTCCATCAGCAGTTCTGAAGGGCTGTAATATAAAGATAGCATTCCAGGACAGATACTGTGGATGTGGACAGAGACAGCTTGAAACATTGGCTCATATGATCTTGGATTGTCCATGATATGATTTATATAGAGTGACTAGCTTGATACCCATGCTTTAAGTTCTGTAATTCCAGTTATAATACTGATGATGTGAAGTTTGAAATGTAACATTTGTTGTAGGAATTTCAATGGAGAAGACTGTAGTCTAAAAAATGAAGTGAGACATAATGTACTGGGAGTTCCCCCATCCTCTACTGAGGGACCTCTTGCCTGTGGAGCCAAATGGACCCAATGCAGCTTCAGATGGCTCTCCGGGATCTGATGCCACCTGGTCCATTACTACTCTGCCACAAGGCAAACCAGACACTAGGGGACTGGCCACTGGCTGTGAGGCCTTTGCAAGGTATTTGGCAGATAAAGTCTTGTCACTCTGCCACAACATCCCTGCTACAGTTGATACAGTGAGTGAACTTGAGGCTCCATGCATATCTTCTGATCAAATTATGTATCATTTCGGTCTGGTCAGCCTAGAAGAAGTTGACAAATTGCTCCTAACTGTCCGCCCTACCACCTGCTCCCTTGATCTGTGCCCTTTGTGGCTAATTAAAGCTGGCCATGAGGAGTTTTGAGGTGCCTTGTGGGAGATTGTCAACAAGTGCCTCTCAAAGGGACTGTTCCCTGAGGCACTTAAGGAAGCAGTGGTCTGCCGTCTCTTGAAACAGCCATCTTTATACCCGGCTGAATTGGCCAACTACCGGCCAGTCTCCAACTTGCCCTAATTTGGCCAAGATAATAGAGAGGGCAATGGTGGATGACGCTTCCATTTTAAACCCCTTCCAGTCCAACTTCGCCCAGGCCATGGGATGGAGATGGCACTAGTTGCCCTCACACATGACCTCCAGAGGCATCTGGATTGAGGCGGATTGGCAGTGCTGTTGTTGTTGGACCTGTCATCAGTGTTCGACATGGTCGACCATCAGCTACTGACCCACCGCCTCACCAACATTGGAATTCAGGGGCTGGCCTTGCAGTGGCCTGTCTCCTTTCTCCAAGGTTGGGGACAAAGGGTGACACTAGGGGAACAGCTATCCCAGAGGCACCCATTAGATTGTGGTGTGCCTCAAGGGGCAGTGCGTCCCCTTGCCCAGATTGCCTGGAAGCATAGGCTGGATTGTCACCAGTATGTGGATTACACCCAGCTCTATCTGCTGTTGGGTGGTCAATCCAACTGCAAACTGGAACATCTGGACTGGGCATTACAAACTGTGGCTGGTTGGCTTAGGCTGAGCTAACTGAAACTGAATCTGATGAAGACAGAGGTCTTGTGCCTGAGTCAGAGTGGGCCGGGGTTAAGGATCCCGCTCCTGACCTTCAGTGGGGCACCACTGGTGCCAGCACTGGAGGTTAGGAGTTTGGGAGTGCTCCTGGATGCCTCTTTAACTATGGAGGCCCAGGTAGCAGCTACTGCCAAATCAGCCTTTTACCATCTTCGGCTGATCAGGCAATTGGTTTCCTTCCTTGAATGCAATGACCTGGCAACACTGATCCATGTGATGGTCACTTCAAGATTGGATAACTGTAATGCTGTCTACATGGGGCTGCCCTTGTCTCATATCCGGAAGCTACAGCTGGTGCAAATGCTGTGGCCAGGCTATTGATGGGGCTCTCTAGATGGGTGCACATACAGCCTGTGCTAAAGGTGTTGCACTGGCTGCCAATAGCATACTGGATTCATTTCAAGGTGTTGGTTCTTACCTTTAAAGCCCTATATGGCCAGGTACCTACAGACCTGAGGGACTGCCTTTCCCCACATGTCCCCCAGAGAGCACTGTGGTCAGGGGCTCAGAATCAATTGGCCCTTCTGAGTCTTAAGGAGGCTAGACTGTCGATAACCAGGACCAGGGCTTTTTCTGTGGTGGCCCCATTCTGGCGGAAAGTGCTCCTGGAGGAGATCAGGGCCCTGCAGGACCCTAAAGTTCCACAGGGCCTGTAAAACAGAGCTCTTCCATCAGGCTTTTGGGAGCCACCGCCCCCCCCAATAATGAACAATGGATGGATGAATGTGAGAGGGCCCTGGATCCCAGAAATTGCCACCAACAGCCTAAAGGACATCAAGCACTGCATAGACAATCAAATTAATGCTGTGAGCTGACTGTGAGTTAAGAATACCGAATAATGGCTGCCACCATCAATGAACGACAATGTCTGCTAGCACTTTATTATAGTTTTAGAATTGTTTTAATTGTAACATGTTTTAATGTAACCTATTTGTTTTTATGTAAGCCACCCTGAACTGGCTCTGGCTGGAAGGGCTGGGTAGAAATTTTAAAAATAAAATAAAAATAAAATAAATAGACCACATTGGTGGTTCTGCCCTCAGGTGCTAGGATCACCAGGCTGCTTGGTGAGCTCCCTCTGGAGCAGGCCACATAGAACTGTCCATGTGAGAAGCAGTCATCTGTTAAGTCAATTCCTGCTACCTTGTCTGGCCTTGGGACCTGTTGATGGTCATAGCAAAGTAGACCTTGAGGGGGAACTGCGGGCTTTTGAACTCGAAGGGGTTATCTTCATAGTGGGGGGTTGACATCATGGTAGGAATACACTCCCCTTATTTTAGGTTTCTTGGTGCAGGGTTTTGGCCTAGGCATTGAGGGGGGGTGCAGGGCATATCCCCCCTTTTCCTTTTCTTTCTTTCTTTCTTTCTTTCTTTCTTTCTTTCTTTCTTTCTTTCTTTCTTTCTTTCTTTCTTTCTTTCTTTCTTTCTTTCTTTCTTTCTTTCTTTCTTTCTTTCTTTCTTTCTATAAAAAATGCTTCTCATTTGTTACATTTAAGAAGTGGGATATAAGTACATATTCAAAACAACCTCTGAGCAATTAGATATTAAGTAAGTTCATATGAACAAATTTTCTAGAACCCACGTTGTGAGAAGTTAAATAACCTAATACTAATATAGTGGGTGGGAATGTGGCTAAAGCCATTTCGGAGGCTGCACTAGCAGCATTGTTAAGGTGATCCTGCTGGGACAGCCTCCTTGATGGATTAAAGTACCCTGGCCTGTCAGGTGTAGGGGGTGGGGGGAGCATGTTTGAAGTCATCGGGGAGGCTGGCCAGCAGCACTGCTGAACCTCATAGGTGGTTGGCCATTCCTGATATCCTCAACTGTCATTAGCTCTCTGCAGTCTCCTCTAACTGTTTGTTTAACCTCAGAACACTGAACCAATCAGAGAGTGGGGGGGTGCAAGAAGGCAGCCTGGCAGCCACATAGGAAGCAATGGAGGAAGCACATTTCCCCCCTTTTGACCCCTGTAGGGGTTGAATTTCTAAAAATCCCTTCTTAGTGAGCATCTATGTCATGGTAGAAGTGCTCTCTTCAAATTTTGTGTTTCTAGGTCCAGGAGTTTGGCCTACGTGTTGATTTTACAGTGAGGGGACTTTCTTTTATATATACAGAAGTGGATGGGTCTAGTTGATAGAACTAAGATAGAACCATTTTTATTAACGAATGAGGACCCAAGGATTACTTTAGCCATAGCACAATTCTTCTCAGTGGTGATTATGTTGAAGGAAAAGACATATGTTTAATGATGGGGCTAAGAATAAAAATTAGGAATAATAATGAAAAGGGGCTAATTTTAAATCTAGAAATAAAGTAGATTAAAATGCATACATATACGCACACACATATATTATATACGCACACATACAAACATAGATTTAAGGATTATAATAATTAAACAGTAAAGGAATAATTTCGTATGGGCTCACTTGAGACCTTTGGTCAAATGAGTTAACCATTAAAGGATAGTTAATAGGGTGAAAAGGAAATATTTTGGCCTTGTGTCTAAAGGAAAGACAGAACCCAGACAAACCTTAAGAGGGAAGGGAGGCCAAAGGTGAGGCATTACTACTGCGGGGGGGGGGGAATTATGTACTGGTCACCACCTATCTCACTCCGGCAGGCAGGCGCAGGCAGGGGCACTGGCAACATGGCTTGAAAAAAGGATATTAACTGGGGGGTTAGATATACAGGAGGGGGTGGACTTTCAACAATCTTTGTACTGTACCCTAAATAGTATATAATCCCTATGCCCACTACATGGCTTCTTCCTTCCACATGTAAATAGTGTGTTTGGACTGTAGCCTTGGTGTTTAATTAATGGTTAGAGGTGATTTATAATCCCACTCTTCAAATGATTTCAAGATGACCTATCTGACCCTCTCCCCTACATTATTCTCACAGTAACTTTCTGTGGTAGATGAGGTTACATCCTGAGCTTTTATGGCAATTTAACATAGGCAGATCATTGGGTGCTGTTGTTGAGCAGTGGATATGACTGTAGGAACACAGCCTTTGAAGGAAAACTTATGTCTGCTTGCTCACCCACTTCCCCCCCACCTGCCCCTTGTCCTGGTGCAGCAGCAGAGTGACCTGGGAATGGGGGAGTGGCAGTAGCTCTCTTTCTTCCCCTTCCCATCTGCAGCACCTATCTGGCCCACATAGCAGCTCCTTTTTCTCCATCTCCCTTGGAGGACCTCCTCTTACATCTCTTCTGGGGGATTTTTCTGCTGCTGCCACCTCACTGGTGGAGGAGAGGAGAGGAGGGCAAGCTGGCTCCAGTCCCACCTGCAGAGAAGAGGCAGTGGTGGAGAAGTGGGCCTCAGCAGTGGTAGCTCCTACTCTTCCTTCCCTGCACACTTGCTTTCCTGCTTGCTGAGGAAAGGCAACAGTGCTGGTGGCAGTGGCAGGCTCTCAAGCAGCACCGTTTGCCTGGATCCTCCCTCAATTTTCATTGTCTGTGCAATCACAGACAATATGTCTCTTTGAGGGGAAGGGGTCCCCCAGGTCTGCAAAAGAATATCCCCTCTCTGAATCTCGCCCCCTTCTCTGGGTCTATAAATCTACATGGGGCCCAGGCTCAGGACAGGATTGAAGGTGTAGATTTCATCTTCTGTTCATTTTTTGTTAACTTAAAAGGAATACTTTTTGGCCCAACTTTTCTGCTGCTGGAAAAGGAAGGAAAGGTTCTCTTTGACCACCCAAAAGGCTAAGCTGTATTTACAAAAGGCTAAACTGCATTTTCAAAAGCCATATGGGATGGGGCCTGTAGTCATAAGGGGGGGAGAAAAAGCTTGCTGGGTCCAACTCAGTTAATTTCGGGCAGTTACTTTTAGGTTCAAATTAATTTATCAATGTTATTTTTGAGAAGTTCTTTGCAGAGCCGTGAAGACGGAGCTTTTCCGCAGGGCATACCAATGAGATCAGTGTCATACCAGCTGAGCCATGTCAGCCCATTAAGGGCTGTATTTATTGTATTTTATTTACAGTATTTATTGCATTTTATTTACACTGTTTATTGTATTTTAGCCAGACTGTTTTAAATGAGATGTTTATGTTTTATGTATATGGGTTTTATGAGTTGTAAGCCGTCCTGAGCTGCCTAGGCGGGAGGGCGGGATAGAAATGGAACAAACAAACAAATAAATAAATAAGGCAATGATGCTAAAAGTAATTATGGTGCCTTGGGATTCCAGCACAATCACAGTTTGTGAAAAGTGAATAATATAGTAAATATTTGCTATTGTTCTGGGTATTTAAAAGTATCCTTTTTAGAAAGTTGTTTATTACTCACACACTGGTTGTTTATTACTCACACACTGAGCTCTAGAAGAGACAAAATGGCAGTTAAAATAGATTTTGAGAAGATTCTGGAAGGATTTAAACAAAAACAATGTGTACTATTCTGCTAAATTTAAAAGCTTCTATGAATTCCATAAGCATTTTAAACACATACTTAATTCTCACATGGAACATAAAGTTGGCAGAATTGTGCACTATATTATTCAATTCATTTATGATTCATTGTTGCCTTTTCATATTAAGACTTTTGACTGATTACATCCTGAGATTACAGCATTAGGCTCTACAACTACCAGACTTTCAGGATGATGTATTCCTGTATAATCTCACAGTTTAACAGGTCAAGTGCAATTATAATTTTTCAGGATAGTGGTTTTTTATGTGAATTCAGCTTTACTAACACTTAAATTATATGGGCCAGAATTCCTTTACAGAAAAGCTTTTGTCACTAAAGATCATTTATTCAGCAGTACTGAAGGAAAGAGGAAATTACATAACATTTTATATAACTGAGAAGACCTAGCAGTACATTTGACTTGAAAATCCCAGATAATTTGTAATCAGTGTATCTAATTCTGAACATGGCCCCATCTGTGGATACTTAAAGCCAGAGACTGGAGCCATGAACAGACAAAACAGATTGTTTTACCAATTGTTCTTAAAAAAATAAAACACAGAGAGGGTTTAAAACCACCCAAAATGATAGAAATAGTACCTGTGGCCATTGCTGGGCAACAACAACAGTATTACCGGTGTTGAAGATTTGGTTTCTGACAGTAAAAAGCAGGGGGAGGGCCCTTTCTAAAGTTATTTTGGCCTTTGAGAGAGGACTCATTGGGGCCAGGACTGCCATCAACTACTTGGTGCCTTGCTACCACACAACTTGCATGATTTATCCAGTCTTGGCTGCATGCTACTGTTCAATAGCAGCCACCCCACAAAAGCCAGTGTCATGTACTCGTTAGAGTTTCAAATTAGGATCTTAGAGATTTAGATTCAAATCCCCACTCTGACATGGAAGCTCACTCGGTGACTTTGGGGCAGTCACACAGTCTTAGCCCAACCTATGATAAGGGGTTGTTGTGAGGACAAAATGGAGGATTTAAGGTGCTTTGGGTCCCCTTAGAGGACAAAGGTGAGATATAAATGAAGTAAATAAATAATCACTATAGCTGAAGACAGGGGCAGATAAAAGGTGGGTTTGCTGGTGAGTGGGAAGGAGAGAATGAAGCAGGGAAAGGGGAGAAGTTAAGCCACTAACCAGTGGTTTAAACCACTAACCAGTTATGATGGTAGAAAGCCAGCAAGGGAGCAGGAGCTACCCAGTGTTTTGCAGAGAGTGCCACAGATACTATTATCTACCCACTGGGTAGAAATTGTGGGTGTGTGCTTGCTGCATGGAGCTCATGGCTATCAGGTACCAGGTTCATTCCCTTGAGGCTACGGTTGCAGATCTGGAGAAGCTGAGGCAGAGAGAGAGATTTGGGCTAGAGACCCTCAGGGACTTACCAGAACAGTCCCAGTCCTGGCCTGACAGCCTTTCTGCTTTTGTAGAGAATGAGAGCTGGAGGGCATCAGTCTGAGAAGGAGGGATGTGATCCCTTAGAAAGGACCCCTTCCTTGGGTGACAGACTGATATCTTCTCATAGCAAGGACACCCCTGGGGGGCTGGGGGGAGCTGGGCTTCTGGTACTGGGTGCTTCGATCATTAGGAATATAGAGACACCTTTAGCAGCAAAGGACAGTGAAATGTCTAGTGAGATAAGTTTTTATCAATGAACATGGTGTCAAAGCCCCAAAAAGTTAATTAAAGTTTGTTAAATTGGACATCAATTTTTAAAAAGGGATCCAGAGGGGAACCAGGAAATTATAGGCCAGTCAACTTAACATTTATCCCAGGCAAATTAGTAGAAACAGTAATCAAAGGTAGGATTGTTAGGCACATTGAGGGACAAAGCTACTTTAGAGGAAATCAATTGTTAAGCACTTAATTGTTTTTTTTTTTTTTTTTGGTAAATACAATTTATTATTGGATATATCACATGTTCAAACATTTTCAACCAACCTACATACCCATTTTTCTAATTTCCCCTTCTCCCCCCCCAAACAAGACTTCCCGCACCGCTCCAACCCCATTAATATCTCTCTTATTCTATTATAATTATTCCTAAACTTATTTTCTCTAGCAAACGGTAACAATTCAGAAATCTAATTCTATTTCATTTTCCACTTAATAACTATCAAAGCAGATCAAACCGCGTTTAATGTCCCAGTTTTTCAACAAGTATTTTTGAAAGTCTTTCCAGTCTTCAAAAAAAGTTTCATCTTCTTCGTTGTTTAATTTTCTTGTTAATTTGTCCATTTCTGCTAAAAACAACGTCTTTTTAATCCATTCCCATGTTTCAGGTACTTTATCTTGTTTCCAACATTGAGCAAAAGTCAGTCTTGCTGCTGTAGTCAAGTACCATAGCAGTGTTCTCTTGGCTACATTTATTTCTTCCATTTTAAGACCTAACAGTAACATCTGTGGGTCTTTTTTAAAAGTACATTTCAAAATTTTTTGTATCTCATTGTGGATCTCTGTCCAATACTTTACTGCCTTATCGCATGTCCACCACATATGGTAAAAAGACCCCTCATGTTTTTTACATTTCCAACATTTGTTGGACATACTTTCATTTATAATAGCAATTTTTTTTGGCGTCATATACCATCTGTACATCATTTTATAGCAATTCTCTTTAACATTTACACACGTTGAAATTTTCATTGATTTTTTCCACAAATATTCCCAAGATGTCATTAATATCTCATTATTAACATTTACAGCCCATTTTATCATTTGCTCCTTTACAACTTCATCCTCAGTATACCATTTCAATAACACCTTGTACAGTTTAGAGATCATTTTTTTATCTTTCTCAAGCCATACAGTTTCAATTTCAATATTCTTTGCTCTAAAACCATATTCTCTTTTATCGGTCTTAAATAGATCATAAATCTGTCTATACTTCAACCAATCATATTCAAATTCAACATCAAATCTATCTTTTAACACAAAATTTTTCCCTTCAGATTTTAAAAGATTTTTATAAGGTAGCCAATCTAGACCTTGGTTTCTTGAATATGGATTAATTACTTCCGCTGGTACAATCCAAAGTGGTCTTTCTTCTGAGAAGAATTTTCTATATCTCATCCATGTCTCGAACAGTGATTGTCTTACAAAGTGGTGTTTAAAAAATTTATCCACTTTTTCTTTTCCATACCATAAATATGCATGCCATCCGAATTTGTTATCATGTCCTTCCAGGGCCAATAACTTCTTATTGTCCAAATTAATCCACTGTTGCAACCATGTTAAACAGACGGCATCATAATACAGTCTTAAATTCGGTAGTTGTAAGCCTCCTCTCTCTTTTGCATCACATAAAATTTTCATTTTAATCCTTGGCTTTCTTCCTGCCCATACGAATTTGGATAGCTCTTTCTGCCACATATCCAATACCTTCCTTTGTTTTAATATTGGAATAGTCTGAAACAGAAACATCAAACGTGGTAAAACATTCATTTTTACAGTTGCGATTCTTCCCATCAGTGATAAATTCAAAGTGTCCCATTTCTTCATATCTTGTTGAATCTTATGCCACACCTTTTCATAATTGTTTTTAAACAAGTCAATATTTTTCATGGTTAATTCAATTCCAAGATATTTGGTCTTTGTGACCACTTCACATTGAATTTTCTCTTGCAATTCTGTTTGTCTTTGTTTCGTCATGTTTTTACACATCACTTTGGTTTTGCTTTTATTAACATAAAATCCCGCAACTGACCCAAACTCTTCAATTTTTTCCATCAATTGTGGTATTTTCTCAATTGGGTCTTGAATCATAAACATTACGTCATCTGCAAATGCCCTGTACTTGTAGGCAAAGCCTTTCACTGTAAGTCCTTCAATACTATTGTCTTTCCTTATCGCTGTCAATAATATTTCCAATATCCAAATAAACAGCAACGGAGATAATGGGCAACCTTGGCGCGTTCCCTTTTGGACTCGGAAGAAGTCCGTCCTTTCTTTATTTATATTCAAAGCCGCTTTTTGTTCTGAATATATTGCCACAATCATGTTTAAAAAAGACTGTCCAATATCCATTTTTTCAATAACTTGTAGCATAAATTCCCAATTTAAATTGTCAAAAGCTTTTTCCGCATCTAAGAAGAGGAATCCTACTTCTTTTTCAGGATGCTTGTCATAATATTCAATTGCATCTATCACCACTCTCAGATTGTCTCTGATTTGTCTATTTGGTAAAAATCCAGCTTGTTCTTCCGCTATTGTATCTTTCAAATACTTTTTCAGTCTCTCAGAAAGTATTTTTGCAAATAGTTTGTAATCATTATTTAATAGCGAAATTGGCCTATAATTCTTTACTTGAGTCAAATCCAAACCTTCTTTAGGTATCAATGAAATGTTTGCTTCTTTCCATGAATCTGGAATCCGTTTAGTCTGTCTTATCTCATTCGACAGAAGTACTAAAATAGGGGTTAGCTCCTCTTTAAATTTCTTATAGAATTTTGCTGTAAAGCCGTCTGGTCCTGGAGCTTTGCCCAACTTTGCATCCTCTATCGCCATTGTCACTTCTTCTTTCGTTACTAAACCATTTAGTAATTCCTTAATTTGTTTTCCCAGCTCTGGAACTTCAATTTTCTCCAAATATTTCTTGATTCTCTGTTGATCAATTCCTTTCTTTTGAAATAATTTGGCGTAGTATTTAAAAAAAGCTCTTTTTATACCATTCAGATTCATCACATCCTTTCCATCTTCAACAATCTTAGAAATAAAGTTTCTTTCTTTTCTATTTTTCAATTGCCATGCTAAAAACCTTCCTGGTTTGTTTGCACCCTCAAATGCTTTTTGCTGTAATTTTTTCAGATTCCAATATAATTCTCTATTTAAAAGAACATTCAGCTGATCTTGCAAGAAGTGGATTTCCTTAATAATCTTCTTCTTCCCTGGTCTTTTTTTTAATTCCCTTTCTTTTTGTCGAATTTTTTCATGAAGGTCTTTCTGTTGCTGAATCTTTTGCTTTTTGTCTTTGGAGTTCAGAGAGATAAGTATACCTCTCATTACTGCTTTGTATGTATCCCATACAACTTGTATATCCGTTCCTTTATTCAAGTTCAATTCAAAAAAACTTTTCGTTTCCTTTTTTAAAACCTCATTAATTTGTTTTTGATCCAGTAAATCTTCATTAATTCTCCAAAATAACTGTTTAGGTTTTGCTTTAGATATCCAAAGTAGGGGATTATGATCAGAATTAGTTTTCGGTAAAATTTGTATTTTATGAGTTTTTTGCGCCATCTCCTCTGACATCCAAATCATGTCAATTCGAGAAAAGGAGTTATGTCTATTCGAATAAAACGTATAGTCCTTAGTCTTAGGATTCCACTTCCTCCAAACATCTTCTAATTTCTCTTGTTTCATCAATTGAAAAAAATTTTTTGGTAACTTTCCAGCTATTTCACCACTTGCTTTGGACTTTCTATCCAATGTGTTGTTCACTGTACCATTAAAGTCTCCCGCAAGGACAATTTGGTCATAGTTCAAACACTCCAACTCTTTAGCCAAATCGTTAAAAAAAGTCTCTTTTGCACCATTGGGTGCATATATATTAACAAGCAATGTCTTTTTTCTGTCCATAAAAATTTCCACGCCAACATATCTCCCTTCTTTGTCGGAAAAAATTTGTTTAGGATCCAAATCTTTTGAAATATAAATCACTGTTCCTTTTTTCTTATTAAGTGCTGAGGAATGAAATTCTTCTCCCAATTTTTTATTAGTCAGATATTTATCGTCTTGTTTTCTTATGTGTGTTTCTTGTAGGCAAATTATGTTACATTTTTGTTTTTCCAGCCAATGATTCACCAGCCTTCTTTTACCTGGTGAATTTAGTCCATTTACGTTCCAAGATAAAAATTTGTAATCCATAATGACGTTGAATTAAATATCTTTAAAATCGTCCAAATTGCTCGCTTTAAATCTATATAAATCTCCTTCAGTTTTAAGAGTTGATCTCACCGAGTTGTACATAAATGTAAGTCCATATGGAATCTCCCATCTAAACCTAATATTCATTTCTTTTAACCTGTCTGTCAATTTCTTGAATTTCTTTCTATCTTGTAGAATCGATCTCGGAATTTCTCTCAAAATTATTATTTTCTTTCCATTAATTTCCAACGGTTGTGTAAATTGTTTCTTGAAAACGTCTTCCTTCATCTTTGTTGTCACAAATTGAACAATTACATCTCTAGGTAATTGCTTTCTTTTGGCATACGCTGAGTTTACTCTGTAAATCAAGTCAAAGTCTGCATCCAAATCTCCTTCGTCTTCCCCTATGTAAGTTGTCAATGTCTTAATTACTAGAGCCCGTAAATCTTGATCCTCCTCCTCTTCTATCCCTCTCAATCTCAGATGATTCTGAGTAGCCCTATAATCCATTATGGTCTCCAGCCTTGCATTTTCTGACAGGGTTTTTTTAACCCTTTGTTCCATATCTTCAGATTTTGTCACCAGACTTTTGACTTCCTTTTTGAGTTCTTCTGTATCTTTCTTAATCCCTGACACTTCTGCAAGTACCAGTTCCTTCAATTCTTCCATATTTTTTTTCTGTACTTGAATTTGCACTTGCTCTATTTGCTCCAATTGTTGTTGCAACTGTGATTCTATTGTTAAGCACTTAATTGTTAACTGCCCGTTTCCTTAGCAACTTCAGATGCATCTTATTGTTTCTTCCCTAATTTTTTTTTTAAACGTATTTATTGATGCTTTTAGTTTTTTGTATCATCTAATTCGTATGTGTTTATATTGGAAATGTTTTATTGGTCATAAAAACATATATACATTAATGTAATTCATACTAAATGTTAAGCTCAAAGTTTATAGTGATAAAGTAACTGATACACCCATTTCCCTATATTTTAGCAATACATTCAAACTAGACTTGTATCTTAACTGTCTAAAGTGTAAAACTTTTTATCTGGTCTATGACTGTTATAATAAATTTGACTTTGACTTTGAGGGACAAAGCCTGCTGAGGGAAAATCAGTATGACTCCTGCAAAAGGAAGTCCTGCCTTACTAGTCTTTTGGAATTCTTTGAGAAAATGAATGAGCATGTAGACAATGGTGACCTGGTAGACATTATATACCTGGACTTTCAAAAGGTTTTTGACAAGGTACCTAACCAAAGATGCCTGAATAAATTTAGCAGTCATGGGATAAGAGGATGGGTTCTCTTATGGATTAAAAACTGACTAAATGACAGGAAGCAAAGAGTAGGAATCAATGGACAGTTCTCACAATGGAGGGAAGTAAGCAGTGGGGCCCCACAAGGATTGGTATTGGGGCCAGTACTATTTAATTTATTCATCAATTATCTGAAATTAGGAGTGAGTAGTATAGTGGCCAAGTTTGCAAATGACACCAAATTATTCAGGATGGTGAAAACCAGGGCTGACTGTGAAGCCCTCCAAGAGGACCTCCACAAACTGGGTGAGTCGGTGACAACGTGGCAAATGAAATTCAATGATGGTAGGTGATGCACACTGGGACAAAAAAATCCTGACTTCAGTATTCTCCAGTACCATAATTTGAAAGCACCTGTTCTTCAGTGCTCAGCCTTTCTTATGGTCCACTCTCACAGCCATACATTACTACTGGGAATACTATTGCTTTGACCATGCGGACTTTGGTTGGCAGGGTGATGTCTCTGCTTTTTATTATGCTGCCTAGGTTTGCCATCACTTTCCTCCCAAGGAGCAGACGTCTTTTAATTTCATGGCTGCAGTCACCGATCGTCTGCAGTGATCTTGGATCCCAGGAACATAAAGTCTGTCACTGCTTCCATTACTTCCCCTTCTATTTGCCAAGGAGTGATGGGGCCAGATGCCATGATCTTAGGTTTTTTTTTTTATGAGTTTCAAGGAAACTTTTGCACTCTCCTCTTTCATTCTTAGCAAGAGAGTCTTGAGGTCCTCTTCACTTTCTGCCATTAGAGTGGTATCGTCTGCATATCTGAGGTTGTTGATGTTTTTCCTGGCAATCCTAATTCTGGCTTGTGATTAATTGAGGCTGGCATTTCTCATGATGTACTCTGCATATAAATTAAATAAGCAGGGTGACAATATCGTACTCCTTTTCGTACTCCTTTTCCTATGCTGAACCAATCAGTTGTTCTATATCCGGTTCTGACTGTCACTTCTTAACCCTTATACAGGTTTCTCAGAAGACATGTGAGGTGGTCTGGTACTCCCATCTCTTTAAGGACCTGCCATAGTTTGTTGTGATCCACACAATCTGAGGCTTTAGCATAGTCAATGAAGCAGAAGTAGATGTTTTTCTGGTACTCCCTTGCTTTCTCTATAATCCAGTGAATATTGGCAATTTGATCCCTAGTTCCTCTACCTCTTTGAAACCCAGCTTGTACTTCTGGCAGTTCTCTATCCACGTACTTGTAGCTTGTAGGATCTTAAACATGATCTTGCTAGCATGTGAAATGAGTGCAATTGTCGAATAGCTTGAACATTCCTTGGCATTGCCCTTCTTGGGATTGGAATATAAACTGACTTTTTCCAATCCTGTGGCCACTGTTGCATTTTCCAAATTTGCTGGCATATGGAGTGCAGTGCCTTAACAGCATAACCTTTTAGGACTTTGAATAGCTCAGCTGGGATACCATAGTTTCCGCTAGGTTTGCTGTTAGCAATGCTTTCTAAGGCCCATTTGACTTCGCACTCCTGGATTTTTGGCTCAAGGTCAGTGATCACACTGTTGTGGTTATTAAGGACATTGGGATCCTTCTTGTATACTTCTTCTGTGTATTCTTGCCATCTTTTCCTAATATCTTCTGCTTCTGTTAGGTCCCTACTGTTTTTGTCCTTTATCATGGCCAGCTTTGCATGAAACATTCCCTTGATTTCTCCAAATCTCTAGTCCTTTTTCCTCTATTACTTTGCATTGTTCATTCAGGAAGGCCTCCTTATCTCTCCTTTTACTTTGCATTCTTCATTCAGGAAGACCTCCTTATCTCTCCTTGCTGTTCTCTGGAAATCTGCATTCAGTTGGGTAAATCTCTCCTTTTCATCTTTGCCTTTCACTTTCCTTCTTTCCTCAGCTATTTGTAAAGCCTCATCAGACAGCCACTTCACTTTCTTACATTTCTTTTTCTTTGGGATGGTGCTGATTGCTGCCTACTGTACAATGTCACGAACCTCTGTCCATAGTTCTTCAGGCACTCTGTCTATCAAATCTAGTCCCTTAAACCTATTTTTCACCTCTACTGTATATTCATAAGGGATGTGATCTAGGTCAAACCTGAATGGCCTAGTGGTTTTCCCAACTTTCTTCCATTTAAGCCTGAATTTTGCAATGAGTAGCTCATGATCTGAGCCACAGTCAGCTTCAGGTCTTGTTTTTACTGACTGTATAGAGTTTCTCCATCTTTGACTGCAAATTATATAATCAATCTGATTTCGATGTTGCCCATCTAATGATGTCCACATGTAGAGTTGCCTCTTAGGTTGTTGGAAGAGGGTGTTTGTTATGACCAGCGTGTTCTGTTGACAAAACTCTGTTAGCCTTTGCCCTGCTTCATTTTGTTCTTCAAGGCCAAACTTGTCCATTATTCTGGTTACCTTTTGACTTCCTACTTTAGTATTCCAGTCCCCTTTGGTGATAAGGACATATTTTTTTGGTGTTAGTTCTAGGAGGTGTTGTAGGTCTTCATAGAACCAGTCCACCTCAGCCCTTTCTGTGTCAGTGGTTGGGGCATAGACTTGAATTACTGTGCTGTTAAATGGTTTGCCTGGATTCGGACCAAGATCATTCTGTCATTTTTAAGATTGTATCCCATTACTGCCTTTCTCACTCTCTTGTTGATTATAAAGGCCACACCATTTTTCTTCGGGATTCATGGCCACAGTAGTAGATGTAATGGTCCTCAGAGTTAAATTCGCCCAGTCGCATCCACTTTAATTCACTGATTCCCAAGATGTCGATGTTCAGTCTTGCTGTCTCATTTTTGACCACTTCCAGCTTACCTTGATTCATAAATCTTACATTCCAGGTGCCTATGCAGTACTGTTCTTTGCAGCATTGGACTTTCATTTTACTGTCAGACACTTACATAGATGAGCATCCTTTCAGCTTTGGCCCAGCCACTTCACTCTTTCTGGGGTTACTTGTACTTGCCCTCTGCTCTTCCCCACTAGCATATTGGACACCTTCCGAACTGAGGGGCTCATCTTCCAGCATCATATCTTTTAGCCTTTTGTTACTGTCCATGGCATTTTCTAGGCAAAGATACTGGACTGGGTTGCCATTTCCTTCTCCAGTGGATTGTGTTTTGTCTGAGTTCTCCGCTGTGACCTTTCTGTCCTGAGTGGCCCTTCATAGCATAGCCCGCAGGCTCATCGAACCATGAAAACCCCCTCTCCACGTCAAGGCAGCAATCCACAGGAATAAACAGTGTTAAAAAGGGATTTGATAGATTAGCCCTGACCTGGATAGCCCAGGCAAGCCTGATCTCATCAGATTTTGGAAGCTAAACATAACTGACCCTGGCAAGTACTTGGAAGGGAGACCTCTAAGGAATACCAGGGCCAGGACGCAGAGGCAGGTTATCAAGCTATGTCTCTGAAATGTCCTAGTCCCACTAGGGGTCACCAGAGGTCATCCTGACTTCCAGGCTCACAAGCACACACACACGCAAAATACTCACAGAAATAGTGAAGGGGAGGATTAGATAGATTCATGGAGGATAAGTCTATCAATGACTACTAGCCATGGTAACTGAGGGGAACTTCCACATTCAGAAGCACTAAGCCTCTGAATGTCAGAGGCAGGAGGTGACATCAGGGGAAGGCCTTGGCTTCTGTGCCCTGTCATTGGCCATCCAGAGGCACTGATTGGCCACTGTGTGAGACAGGATGCTAGGCTATATGGACCATTGGTCTGATCCAGCATGGCTCTTCTTATGTTCTTATGTTATGGGGGCTGCCAAGAGGATGGGGAAAGGAAATAGTGTAGTGAGGGGGTTTCAAGGGAAAGTAAGGTGCCCCCAGAAGTCCTTGCAGATTCTCCACTGGCCCATACAACTGGGCTTGGCCCCGGAAGTGGCTGCTGGGGAAGGGGGACAGAAAGTTGAAGATATGGGGCAGAGAACTTGCAAACTTGCCCATTGAGTAGTGTGCAATGCAACCTGAAATACCAATATTCTATCCACTGTGTTCCACCAGCCTCTGTTAAAGCTCTCTTCTGTTTGTGCTGTATCTTCCCACATGACGCAACAGCCACTGTTTCAGATGGAAGTGCATTGTTCATGTCAAATTATGATTTATGAATGGACTGCAACTGTAAAATCTAAAGCAGCATACAGCCACAGACCATTTAACTTTATACCTAATGCACAACCTAGCTAATCTGAAGTTAAATTTAAGTGCTCTGATTTATACTGATTTGGCTAAAGTCCAGCAACATAGCCCTTGCGCGTGGAAGTGACGCTCTCCTTGTTGAAAAATCAGGGGGATACATCCATGAGATTGTGGTATCTTCTGAGAAGCTGTTGCCATCGAGGGAAGAAGAACTCTGAACCAGAAAGGGGCTTGCCATGCCCCTTCGTAGGTTCATTTTACTTATTTCTTTGCAAAACTTGTATGCTGGCTTTTTGCCCAATCTGGGCCACCAAGTCAGTGAACAGTTATGACAGAATCATAGTAAGAGCACATAAACCAGATATTAAAACAGATGGCAGGAAGGAGGGATCATTGAGGGAATGCCAGATGAAGCAAAAAGTCTTCACCCAGAACAAGAAGAGAAGAAGAGATTGGAATTATACCCTGCCCTTCACTACCTGAAGGAGTCTCAGTGCGGCTTACAATTGCCTTTCCCTTCCCCTCCCCACAACAGGCAACCTGTGAGGTAGGTGGGGCTGAGAGAGGTCTCTTGAGAGAACAGCTCTGAAAGAACTTATGACTGACACAAGATCACACCAGCAGTTGCATATGGAGGAGTGGGGAATCAATAGGGTTGCCAATTCCCACGTGGTGGCTGGAGATCCCCTGGTATTACAGCTGATCTCCAGGTGATAGAGATCAATTCACCTGGAGAAATGGTCGCTTTAGAAGGTGGACTCTATGGCATTATACCCAATTGAAGTCCCTCCCCTTTCCAAACTCTACCCTCCTCAGGTCCACCCCAAAAATCTCCAGGTATTTCCCAACCTGGATACAACAACCCTGCAATCAAACCGGGTCCTCCCAGATTAGAGTCTGCGCTCCTAACCACTACACCAAACTGGCTCTCTTGCTGTTGGAAGACAGTGACGGAAGGGTACAGACAAATACCCCTGGAAAGAGAGTTCCATTGTTTTGGTGTCACGGTCAAGAAGGTCCTCTTTTTGGTTGCTAACGGCCTAATCTCAAAAAGTGGGGACACCTGAAGCAGGACCTCAGAAGATGACCTTAGTGGTTGGGTCAGTTCATACGGAGGTAGGTGGTGTGTCTTGCTTGGGTCTATGAAACAGAAAGTTCACAAAGTCTGTCTTAAGCCCCAGCTATAATGATTTTGCAAAGTAAGTAAACATAGCTCTTCAGGACACTGCTGTAAAGCCCTCACACCTGCAGATTGTAAATTAAGAACCTCATCTCTGCCAATAGAGCTATCATCTTTTTCTTAACCAAGTGAGATGTGAATTTGACATCTAAGGGGAAAAACTGAACAGAAATGAGAAATAAACTAAAAATTCAGGTCTCTCTGCTGATTCTTATATTAACTGATATGAAAGCTGCCTCTATAATGAAGTGACTCCTCCTCGGCATAAGGGACTATATTATTAGGGACACATTTCCTCAAGATCAGCATGGTTTCAAAGATAAGAATTGATACTGCCTTAGAGAATAGCACCTGCCCATTATTCTGAACAGGTGAAAAAATATTTATGAAGTGTCTCACAGAGAACAAAAGGAAGGAGACAGAATATAAAGTTGCTATTATTAACACAGAGGCCCTGAACACCTGGCGATTAAATTTATTTCCTGGTATCTTCCACAGCAATTACATTTTTAAGTCTTCTGCAAACAACAGATTTTGCACAACACGATAAAATAGGCTGGGCAGAAATGGGGGAGACAAGCATAGTGGAACAATGGCCCTTCAGCAACATCATTTCCTTTCCTTTCCATAAAACTTGGCACTTGAACAGCTATTTGAAGATTGCACAGGGATGGGCACAGACCAGCACATGAAGCTAAATCTATGATGAATTTGGGCATGTCCAGGATCTGGAAAGTGATATTCATTCAAGCATGTCCTCCACAGACATTCCCGGACCTTCGGGGATGGTCCAGATGTTAGCAGTCAGACCCCTCCTCTCACAGATGGACACTGTATAGCTAGAATAACCATAAGCACGCTTCTTAAAATATCGGCCCTAAATTCAAAAGTACAGGACACCACCTGGCCCAAAATGGAACAAAATAGATGGCAGTCAGGAACAAGACTGGGCAAGTAGTTTAGAAGTATAATAGCTGCTGTCTACTGCCCCCTCCACACTCTGGAGAGAGGCATAATTTAGGATTATGGGTCTCTCAGGATCTACTGACTCACCCTTGGACTAATCCCATTGACACCCAACCCTACTTCCCCTATACCCACTTACTTTAATTAAGTGGCAGTTAATCAACGCTTAATTCTATTCACCTAGTCCATTAGCCCTTCCTGTCCAGTACTTGCAGGGTCATCAAACTTCTCCCACACCATTGTCCACCTCAGAAAAGCCCATTAAAATATTATTTTTCAGACAGTGTGTCACCCACCTGAGGTAGGGTTCCCAACCTCCAGGTAGTGGCTAGAGATCTCCTGCTATTACAACTGATCTCCAGACAACAGAGATCAGTTCACCTGGAAAAAATGGCCACTTTGGAAGTTGGACTCTATGGCATTATGCCCTAAACTCCGCCCTTCTGAGGCTCTACCTCCAAAATCTCCAGGTATTTCCCAACCCAGAGCTGGGAACCCTAACCTGAGGGTATGCTTCCCAGCAGTATGTGTGTGTGTGTTCCTGGTACCAATCACATACACCCCTACCTCATGGGCTTCTTCTCTTCATGAAACACTGGCCACTTTGCTGCTTTCACAGGCCTTCTTCAAGATCGATAATTATTGTCCTTCCCTAAAATCACTTTCCCCTTTCCACCCTTCGTTTTCTCAGTTAGCTGTTGTGTATGTGTTTATGGTGTGCTTTTTTGTTTTATTCTTTTCTTCTTAATAAAAGACCTTTTTCTGTTTGAACATTTGTCTGGTTTATTTTGAGAGTTCTCTTAAAGGAAAGAAATCCCCATTTATATAAATGGAGAATCCCAGTTACCTCCTCTCCCAAGTATTTAGGAGACTGCCTATTTGGGTAATGGGAGGTCCCTGGTGGTCCAGGAAATTGAAACATCTCCCAGAAAACCTGGTGTTAATGGAGCAAACTCCAAGGTAATGGGGGGTGGAATTCTCTCCAGCTTTGGAAACACCAACAGGGACCCTACAAAGCTTGACAGGCACTGCTGGCTGCCAATTGCAGAGCTCCTGTTCATCTCTATGGGGTCTGAAAGCTATATAAAGCCCAAGCTGAAAGTCCAGGCCTCCTTTGGTATTTTTTGCAGTGAGTTGGAGAGGATCAGAAATATTATTCACAGAGAGTTAGGAGGAAGTTGATCAGCTCTGCTGGGTAGGGGGCTGCTGTTTGCTCTGTGTGCGTGTGCATATGTGCCACGGTGCCCAGCCTTTCTGCTCATGTTGAGCAGTGGAGCTTCACTAGTTGTAGGTTCCTCTGAAGAGGACCCAGATTTCTACATGCCCATCCTTTTGTCAATCAACTTTTTGGGCTATGTATGTGTGTCTGCTGGGCCAAGAAGGATCCATTGGCCATGCCCAGCCTGTGGCTTTGCTTTGCTTCTGCTGAAGCCAGTTTCTGTTACTTCTGGCTCTCTCTCTCTGCTGGGGTCTTTGGGTGTTGCAGGTTTTGGATTCCACAGACTCTTTGCTCATGCTGAGAGGTGGGGCGTAGCTGGTGGGCACCCACCACCCCTCTTTTTTAGATCTTCTGGCTCTCTCTCTGCTGGGGGCTTTTGATCTTTGTGGGTCAGAGCTCTGATTCCATAGCCTCTCCCCCCAAGTCCAATCCACACATAACTTGGAGGGCATGTGGAGAGGCACCCAGGGAGATCTGCTGTGAATTTGATACCCTTAGCTCACACAGTGTCCATTCTATATACTCCAGAACCCAAGTATGACAACTCTCCCAAAAGCACTTTCCTGGGGGGCACCTTCTTTTGGGGAAGAGCATAACTTGGACTCCCCAAGTCCAATCCATGCATAACTTGGAGGGCATGTAGGATGGCATTCCAAGGAGGTCCTCTGTGAGTCTGATGCCTCTAGAAGTCCAGGACCCATGCTTGATGTCTCTGCCAAAAGCAGTTTCCTGGGGGCACCTTCTTTAGGGGGCTGTAACTCAGGCCCCCTGAGTCCAATCTTCACCAAACTTGGTGGGCAGGTAGAGGAAAGTCAGCTGGAGATCCCCTGAAAGTTTGGAGTCTCTAGAAACCTGTTGAGACTGTTCTGCCATATCCAAAACTTCCTGTACCAGTTCAGTCCACATGAAGCCAGTTTGGTTTGGTTTGGGTTTCGGTCCATGGGCTATCATAGACCCTGAATTGAACTGCCTTTTTTTTGGTCCATGCCTGTCCCTAAGATCTCACATGCTTTGCACGCAGAACTTAGAAAACCTTCTGGTCTGTAATGGTGCACACTGAACTATGATGTATACCCATAACACAGGGCTCATATGACTGCTTTGCCTCAGGCGCACCATAACCCAAGCTGCCAAAAAACATTAGCCCCCATCAGGAAGGAAGGAAGGAAGGAAGGAAGGAAGGAAGGAAGGAAGGAAGGAAGGAAGGAAGGAAGGAAGGAAGGAAGGAAGGAAGGAAGGAAGGAAGGAAGGGTGAGCAATAGGGTCTCATATCCAAGGGTCATGAAAATTGTTCCAAACAAACGTAGCTAAGTCACACAACTTTTTTAATGGAAAAATGAAGTCGTATTTTGTTACATTGTTCATGGTTATTAACAGTATGCTTTACCCTCCTAAGCAGGTCTATTCAGAATCTTTTTTGTTGTTCAGTTGCACAGTCGAGTTTGACTCTTCGCGACCCCATGGACCACATCACACCAGGCCCTCCTGTCTTCTGTCATCCTCCAGAGTTTGCTTAATTCCATGTTCATTGCCTTGATAACACTATCTAACCATCTCATCCTTTGCTGTCCCCTTCTTCTTTGACCTTCAATCTTTACCAGCGTCAGGGTCTTCTCCAGTGAGTGCTTCCTTCTCATTTGGTGACCGAAGTATTTGAGCTTCAGCTTCAATATCTGGCCTTCCAGGGAATAGTCAGGGTTGATTTCTTTTAGGATTGAATGATTTGATCTCCTTGCAGTCCAAGGGACTCTCAAGAGTCTTCTCCAGTACCATAGTTCAAAAGAATCTATTCTTTGGTGCTCTGCCTTATAGTCCAACTCTTGCAGCCATACAGTACTACTGGGTATACCATTGCTTTGACCATACAGACTTTGGTTGGCAGGGTGATGTCTCTACTTTTTATTATGCTGTCTAGGTTTGCCATCCTCCCAAGGAGCAGGTGTCTTTTAATTCCATGGCTGCAGTCGCCATCTGCAGTGATCTTGGATCCCAGGAACATGAAGTCTGTCGCTGCTTCCACGACTTCTCCTTCTATCTGCCAAGGAGTGATGGGGCCACATGCCATGATCTTAGTTTTTTTGTTGAGTTTCAAGCCAACTTTTGCACTCTCCTCTTTTATCCTTAGCAAGAGGCTCTTTAGGTCAGTATCCTACTCAGGTCTATTTATTTGGGCTTACTCCCAGGAAAGTATTTTGAGGACTGCCCTGGCAGAATACTCATGCCTGTCCCGCTGACTTCAAGCATCTTTTCAACATGGTGAGTCAGCAGTGTACACCCTGCTTTCAGGCAGTAGCCATTTCTGTCTAATTATCCCAGATCTTCCAGACACTTTTGTGTACTCAGGTAATTCCTAGTATAGCACAGAGGTGTCCCAGCTTGTGTCTGCTGTCCCTGCACTGTGATTTGAGTCCTCTAGACGGGGAGACAGAGTGATGTAGTCCCAATTTCAAGCATTTTGAAACATGTGTCCTGTATTCTTTGGCTGGAGCTTATGTACTCTAGGAGAAATGCCACTATTATCTGAGGAACCCCTTCTTATGTTGTGGTTGACAGGGAGGAAATGAGGGAAGGAGTCACTTGGGACTCTCCCTTGACTTGAATGGGAGCAGTCTGACTTATGCCACTACCTCTTTTGTAAGCATATCTTTATTGTTGCCAGGAACAGGAATACTGTATTTGTTTAAAACGTTTCCATGCCACCTCTTCAGAGACCTTCTCAAGGTAGCTCCCAGCACTGGACAAGATAAAATCATTAAAACAAACAACATTACAGAACAACTACAATACAAAATGGTGGAATGAGCTCCCAGAGGAGAACAAACAACATTACAGAACAACTACAATACAAAATGGTGGAATGAGCTCCCAGAGGAGATCAGGCCCTGGAGAACCTTTTACAGTTCTGCAGGGCCTGTAAAACTGAGCTGTTCCACCAGGCTTTTGGAGCCTCCACCACCATTAAACATCGTTGATAACTAATAGCTGAAGATAGAGAGCCCTGCTGGCCCTGGCATTGTTAATAATAGCTTAACAATGCCTAGAAGACAACAAAGAACTCTAGGAGCCAGCTGTGTGAAGATAGAACTGAGTGATGCAGCCATCATTAAATTTAATGACAACATACTAACACTTATTAATTCAGACGGTTAATGGTTTTAACATTGTTTTAACTGTTTTATTGTAATTGTATGTGATGATTTCATGTAAGCTGCCTTGAGCCAGCCTTGGCTGGGAGGGCGGGCTATAAATTTGATAAATAAATAAATGAATAAATAAATAAATTTCCTCTGAGTGAACACAGGATTTGAAACTATTTTCTGTTTCTCCCTAAAACCATTCTTTTAGGGACCATTTCTATATTTTCTAATTTCTGTTCCTCCCTGTCCACATCTGACACTCCACCTAGTTTTCCTGCTTGCCTTTGGATTAGGATGGTGTTTGCCTCTCAATAGGGTAAGTATATTATTTCTCTAGAGTTTCGTACAGCAGAGCAGTGTTGTGCTCCACTGGCACAAGGCGTGACCCTAACCCCATCCACTGGCCATAACCTGATCATAGGATCACCCTGATATTTGCCACCAAATAAATGTACATAGAATGCACTATATGAATTCAATTCTTTTTTTAAAAAAAAACCCTACTTAACTATGGTTAAGCAACATGCAGTACTGGAAAATGTTGCAGAGAAGGGCAACTAGAATGATAAAAGGGTTGGAACACCTTCCCTATGAAGAAAGGTTAAAATGCTTGGGGCTCTTTAGCTTGGAGAAATGACGGCTGTGTGGTGACATGATCGAGGTTTATAAGATTATGAATGGGATTGAGCAGGTTGAGAAAGAAGTACTTTTCTCCCTTTCTCACAATACAAGAACTCGTGGGCACTCTATGAAATTGCTGAACAGTTGGGTTAGAACAGATAAAAGGAAATACTTCTTCACCCAAAGAGTGATTAACATATGGAATTCACTGCCACAGGAGGTCGTGGCAGCTGCAAGCATGGTCAGTTTCAAGAGGAAATTAGATAAACATATGGAGCAGAAGTCCACCAGTGGCTATTAGCCACAGGGTATAGATAGGAACTCTCAGTCTGGGGCAGGTGATGCACTCTATTCTTGGTGCTGGAGGGGGCAGCAGTGGGAGGGCTTCTGGTGCCCTGGCCCCACTGCTGGACCTCCTGATGGCACCTGGTATATTTTGGTCGCTGTGTGACAGAGTGTTGGACTAGATGGGCCATTGGCCTGATTCAACATTGGCTTCTCTTATGTTCTTATGTTGTTATTTCCATTCAACTGTCCTAGTAAGAATGGCTTTTTAATTCAGATGTTTTGCACAAGTGTATTATTGGTGTCAGCAGGGACTGAAATTGTGCCCTGATTCTGTTAAATAGCTGTAACCAAATT
Organism: Gekko gecko; assembly: GCA_029375565.1. Classification (NCBI taxonomy): domain Eukaryota; kingdom Metazoa; phylum Chordata; class Lepidosauria; order Squamata; family Gekkonidae; genus Gekko; species Gekko gecko. Next base: position 114,630,156 of record JAPDNY010000008.1, read on the forward strand.
AAAGTCCTTATTTCTAAATTGACCTGTATTGTTCTACTAATGAACATATAATATTATGCCCTTAATTTCATTTTCTGAGGAAAGCTTTACAGACAGACTACTGCTGTCTGTTGATTCTGCTTGTCCTTCATCTTTTGGCTGTAAAAAGAATGCAGGTCTAACTCTTAACAGGATAAAAAATAAAAATGCACAACTTAAATAGCAATGTTGGAAAGAGTCAGAAATAGTGTCATTTTCTTTTTTCAGGGCCAATTCATATCTTACGCAAGATTTTGTTTAAAGGAAGCAAAAATAATGTTCACTTTCTGTTCCTCCACTTGCACCATAATGTGAGAAGTGAGACCCATAGATTTTCCCCTTGATGAGGTTCATGAGTTCCGGAAAACAACTGGGAGCCACAGATTTAACCACCAGGACCCAAAGATGTCCACTTCCTCAATTATCATAGGAACAAGACAAAAGATGCATGAATCCCACCTCTGTTTTGTGTATGTCTAAAAGATGGCCTCCTCAGCATTCCTTAACTGCAGCATAAGAACATAAGAGAAGCCAATGCTGGATCAGGCCAATGGCCCATCTAGTCCAACACTCTGTCACACAGTGGCCAAAAATACCAGGTGCCATCAGGAGGTCCATCAGTGGGGCCAGGACACTAGAAGGCCTCCCACTGTTGCCCCCCCCAAGCACCAAGAATGCAGAGCATCACTTGCCCCAGACTGAGAGTTCCTATCTATACCTTGTGGCTAATAGCCACTGATGGATCTCTGCTCCATATATTTATCCAATTTCCTCTTGAAGCCGTCCATGCTTGTAGCCACCACCACTTCCTGTGGCAGTGAATTCCATGTGTTAATCACCCTTTGGGAGTGACATTAGCTACCTTCCAGGTCAGGAATGGAAGCAGAATTTAAAGAAAGATTACATATTTTTGTAAAGAGATCCAGAACAGCCGAGCTCATCTGAGCAAAATATGTTGAAGCTGCTGCCCTACAAATGGGTAAGATCAGCAGCTCCCCATATTGGAGCATTTTCTGTTGTGGCTCTCCCTTTGGGGAATGCCCTGCCTGAGAAGGTCAGGAAAGCCCCCACAGTTCTACAGAATATGTAAAATGGAATCGTTCGGGAGGGCATTTTTATAAACGGAATAGAGCTGTAGTAAACTGGAGTTGTGCAGGAGGACATTCTGGCAATGGGACAAAGCACTATTTATTTTATGTGTTTCTTGTTTTTACTGCATTGTTTTCTCACTTCTGTAATCCTGTTTTTGCATTTTGGTCATACCTTAGACTGTTTTATTGCATTGCTTTCTAACTTGGTAATCCACTCTTATTCCGTGTTTATTGTACTGTAGGTTTGTAATCTGCCCTGAGTCTCAGCTAGAAAGGCAAGCTATAAATAGTCAATAAATAAAGTCTGTAAGCTGCAGACTAGCAGTCACCTCTACGTTATCACATCCCAAGAACCTGTTAACTCCCTTCCGCATCAGAGGAAGCCGCTCCATAGGAAAATATGAAAACGAAGCAAGTACAAAGCACGGAACAGAGCCACTGCATAAGAAAAGTTCCAGGTAGCCATGCAAGCCCAAAGTTTCTTTTTTTTAAAAAAAGAGACCCAGTTTGGTGTAGTGGTCAATAGTGGCGGATGCTAATCAGGAGAACTGGGTTTGATTCCCCACTCCTCCACATGCAGCCAGCTGGGTGACCATGGGTCAGTCAGAGCTTTCTCAGAGCTGCACTCTCAGGAGCAGTTCTCAAAAGTGCTCTCTCAGCCCCACCTACCTCACAGGGTGTCTGTTGTGGTGAGGGGAAGGGAAGGAGATTGTAAGCCCCTCCAAGACTCCTTTGGGTAATGAAGGGCAGGATATAAAACCAACTCTCTCCTCCCCCTTAAGTTATAAAAACCAACCAAAATGACATAGGGTAAAATGAAAGCTTTTTTTTTAGTTCTCCAAAACTCTTCATCAAGTTGGATTTAAAAATAAAAACAAAGAAGTGGGGGGGGATCCATCCATCATCTCGGGGGCTTTTCTCTACAGCAGGGGTCCCCAACATGATGCCTTTAGAAGCCATGATGCCCATTATTTTATTTGGGACCTACCAAGGGTTTTAGAGAGTGGGTGAGGCTAAGCAGGGCTTTTGCTCACCAGCGCTTCTTCTTCTTTTTTTTTTTTTGAATAAACTCTCCTAAAAAGGAGAGAATTTTATTACTTTTTATAAAAAGAAAAGGGGAAGGTATATAGATGGATTAAGAAAAAGAGTGGAGTGAATTTTTTCCTGTTAAAATATTAGTTTTAGTTAGTATAATTATAAATTTTGGCAACCACCACGGTTGGAAGATCTTCTTTTCATCTTACAAAAGTCCAAAATAACTCTATTAGTAAAGTTAGTAAAGTCCATTGGGGTTAGTTATTAACCAGCTCCTTTCTGACGTTCCACGAACTACTTCTTTAGGTGTCTTCCTTTTACATCTCTCAAGTTGTGTTTTTTTTTTTTTGAAACAAATTTTTTATTGGGATACATTCAACATTTCCAATCACGTTACCAATACAATTTCAGAAAAGAAGATCCCCGTCCCAATCCCCCCACCCCCCTAATAGGCTTCCAACACTGCTAATAACAAACAGAAAAATTATAAGGCAATCAAGCTTAGACTTAAGTACATCGACAAACCAGGTAACACATTTGAATTATATATAACCTCTACAATTTCAGCATATTGTATATAACAGTACATACAGTTCAAAATTCATTTCACTTCTCGTTCAATATCCATACGTATCCAAGTTATATATTTTCCCCTTCATTCTATATTCAGTTTCTAGATACAATTTCAATCCTTCCCAGTCTTTTAGGTATTGTTCTGCCATTTGTCCATTTAATTTCTTTGTCATTTTGTCCATTTCCGCTAAAAATAACAGTTTTCTCAACCAGTCATGTACATCTGGCACCTTCTCCATTTTCCAATGCTGAGCAAAGGCCATTCTCGCCGACGTAATCATGTACCATAACAATGTCCTTTTTTCTTGTGGAATTTTTTCCATTGTCAAACCGAGGAGAAGAAGTTCTGGCTTTCTCTCAATTGGGATTTTCAGTATTTTCTGCATCACACAATGTATATTAGACCAGTATGCTTTCACTTTATCACATGACCACCACATATGGTAAAAAGAACCCTCTACTTTTTTACATTTCCAGCATTTATTACTCAAGTTCTTATCCATACTAATATTGGCAATCTTTTTTGGTGTCATGTACCATCTATACATCATCTTATAACAATTTTCTTTTACATTGATACAGGTAGACATTTTAAAAGATCTTTTCCACAAAAATTCCCATGATTCCATAGAAATTTCTTTGTTCATATTTATGGCCCACTTTATCATTTGTTCTTTAACAGTTTCATCCAAAGTATATACAGTCAACAAAGTTTTATACATTTTTTATATCATTTTCCGTTCTTTTTTCAACCATATATTTTCAATATCATCATTCATAGCTCTAAAACCAAACTTTTTACAGTCTTTTTTATAGATGTCCCTTATTTGACAATATTGTAGCCAACCATACTCAAATTCTAATTCGTTATTTGGTTTTAAAACATATTTTTCCCCTTCTTTTTGCAACAATTCCTGATACTTCAACCAGTCATTACCTTTATATTCTGAAAACAAATGTATAACTGCAGCTGGAACAATCCACAGAGGCCTTTCATCTGAAATTGTATCCTTATACCTGATCCATGCATCAAACAGTGTCCTCCTTACATAATGATGCTTAAACATAGAGTCAGCTTTGTTTTTCCCATACCAAAGATAGGCATGCCAGCCAAATCTGCAATCGTGCCCCTCAAGAGCTAAAAGTTTTCTATTTTCCAAATTTACCCATTCAGATAACCAAGACATACATACTGCTTCATGATACAAACGCAAATTCGGGACTTGGAAGCCACCTCTGTCTTTAATATCATACATTATCTTCATTTTAATACTTGGCTTCTTCCCTGCCCAGATAAACTTAAAGATTTCTCTTTGCCATTTTACCAACACTTTTCCATCTTTCACAATTGGTATTGTCTGAAACAGAAACATTAACCTGGGCAGTACATTCATTTTAATAACGGCAATTTTTCCAAGAAGAGATAACCTTAGTTTTTCCCATTTTTCTAAATCACTCTTTATCGAACCCCAACATCTCTCAAGTTGTAAGATGGGCCCTCTTTAGGCTTCTTGTCTCCCACTCCAGCACCTCCCTCTTCCGGATCGCTGTCTTCTTCGCTGCTTGAATCGGTCCAAGTTACGAGTGCTGCATCTTCCTCCGTACTGGCGTGTCTCTTCAGAAATTCTTGTGCTTTGAAGATGGAGTCTATCTTCTCTCTTTTATCGTTATATTTAAAAATTAGTCCTTCGGGAATGCACCATCTGTAAATTGTCTGATGTTTTTGTAAGAACGTGGTCAATCCTTTATATGCTTTTCTTTTCATACGGATTTCATAGGGAACATCTTTCAAAGTTCTAATGGTCTGCTCCCCAATTTTCAAGGGCACCGCTGAAACTGAATGCAGAATTTGATCTCTAGTACGCTGCTTTGTAAACTTGACAACCACTTCTGCTGGCAGATTATTTTTCTTTGTAAAGGTTGAATAGGCTCTGTAGGCCATATCCATCTCTTCTTTCAATTCCAACACTTCTCTGCCAGTTAGAGGTGCCAAGGCATTCGCCAATGTAGTTCTGAGATCCTCTTTTTCCTCTTCTTTGATGCCCTGAAAGCGGAGAGTCCGATTTGATTTTTCCATCTGTAACATTAAAATTCTTTTTTCTCGCATATCCTGATGTTTTTCTAATTTATTGACCTTTTTCTTTATTTTCTTGGTGTCTTCCATTGAGACCAAACATTTTTGCGCAATCTCCTCCATCTTCTTTGATGTTTCTGTTAATTGTTTTTGTTGACTGTTGAGAACACTTTCCATGTTACACAAAGTTTCGCTGATTTTCTGCATTTGATCCAGCAGAGGGCGCAGTGATTCGCTTTTCTGTTGATTGACAGCTAGCTCCGGTGGGGGGGTGCTCAGACTGGAAGTCCCTCCCCCCTTCTTTTCCGGCTTCTGCGGGACCTTTTTCAATACAGACATCTTTTTAATTGTTTACTTTATCAAAGTTCGTGCCGCGCCACTCAGGAGACTAACAAATTCTTAATCTTCAGTGTTTCCCCAAAGGTATTTTCACCAACTCTTTTTCCCCTTTACCCCCCTCCGCTTTTCTTTTATAAGTCCCGTTTCTCAAAGGGGGTGGGGATTCCTCCCTCCTCCCATCCGCTTATAAGCTTGCGGGGGGTTTCAAATTTTCGCTTCAAAATAGATCTCCAACTCACGGTTCGATGCCAGATCTTTCCATTTAACTTTAATTCAGTTGCTTTGTTCACTCCTGGAAGTCGGTGGCGTTGCTAAGTCCCATTACGGGCACTACGCAGCGGGGCCGATTGGGGCGGGGAGAAAACCTCAATTTCCCGGCTGTTTGCTGGCAAAGAGGCTACTCCCCAAGTGCCCCCGGTTCGGAGCCTTTGCCTAAGGCTCACTAGGGTCTTTCGCATAAGTGAAGACCCCCCAAACTGCGTGTGGGCTAACCATCTCCAGGAGCGTCCCGAGAGGTGGCCGCCATTCACTCCGCCAAAACCGAAAGTCCGCTCACCAGCGCTTCTGATAGGCCATTGGAGCTCTAATTGGTTGTGCAGATGAAAAAAATGTTGCTTTGGCAGCAACTGCCACCAGTATTGGTTTTATTCTCTCTCCAGTCTTGGACTTCCTCTGGATGTGTGTGTACCTCCCTCAGCAGCTATTTTATGGCTGCACCCACCACCTTGTCCCAGAATTCCACAGTTGCCCACAGGCTTGATAAGATTGGCAACCCTCCACTCTACAGAATGGCCTGCAGTCTCAACAGGTGCTGTGGGGAAGTTGTACCAAAGGTTGCACCTTGGACTTTCTAGGAAGAAGAATCCGGAACAATGGCAGCACACAGTAGTAAATATTTCTTTTTTTAAAAAATAAGGGGACAATAAGGGCCTGTTTCTGGCTTATTGTTCTCGTTGTGGTAAGAAATGAATATTTCAGAACCTGTGGCAGCTCTGTATCCAAGCAAACACAGGGAGAGTGGGTGGGTGGGGCAGAGTGAGTGGGTGGGTGGGTCAAAAATGGTCTGGGATTCCCTGTCCCAAGACAAGGTAAGAGTAATTTTTTTAAAAAAAATCAGTGCATCAAACTCAGCCCCAAATGATATTTATTTATTTACTAGGAGTAAGGCCCGTTGTGGGAAGAAATACAACGAGCTCTAGAAGGAAGCTCCAGGTGAGTGTTCTGCCTGTGGCTGGTGGAGTAGCAGTGGGAAGGGGGAAACAGAGGGATGCAAGCCATGTTTATTTCCTTCTGCTTAGCTAAAAGGCAGGGCTGTTTCAAGTCATTTTGCTGCCCCAAGTGGGTAGTATGGGAGGACAGCCTCATGGTAATAGGTATGGTTCCTTCCACCCTGACTTATGTTGATTTGGGATTATGCGGTAACAGCTAAGGTAGAAAACCCATCCTCCTATGCCATGTCTTCTGGGTTCCAAGGGTCTGGAAAGCAGTTCCATAGCCAGTTACAGGGTTGCCAACTCTGGGTTGGGAAATACCTGTAGATTTGAGGGGTGGAGCCTGGGGAGGGAAGGGGTGGGGAGGGACCTCAACAGGGTATAATGCCAGAGTCCACTGGCTAAAGCAGCCATTGTCTCCAGGAGAACTGATCGTGGTCATCTGGAGATCAGTTGTAATAGCTGGGAAATTTTCTGTAGGGGAAATGATGTGCTGTGGTTGCGGAACACGGTGATTTCTGGGAGATCTCCAACAGGGAGATTGGCAACTCCAGTTTAAGGGAAGATTGGGATATGTATTTTACCTCAGGACACATTCAATGACTCCCAACAGCAACAGCAAACTGTTTAGAATGTTAGAGGCAAAGGCCAATCAGGCCGCACATGCTAATGACCTCTGTGTTCCAACTGGCTATGGGGGGGAGAGGAACGGCAAACTGTTTAGAATATTGGAGGCAAGACACAGGCAATGCAGCCAGTGGATAGGGACAGCTTCTGAGTTACACATCATGGAGCCAACTGATTTAGGAGCATGTGGAATGTTCAGAAAGTGCCACCTCACTACTCATGTATATATAAGGAGAGATTTACTTATTTTTGCCATCAAGCCAACTTAGGGTTTTGATGGCAAGAGATGTTCAGAGGTGTTTTGCCATTGCCTTCCTCTGTCTAGCAGTTCTAGACTTCTTTAGCGATTTCCCACCCAACTATTAACCAGGGTTGACCCTGCTTAGCTTCCAAGATCTGATGAGATCAAGCTAGCACCTGCCATTATATAAATGAGCCTCTTATAAGAATAGTTAATTGGGCAGTATAGTAACAGTGATATTCTAAGTAAAGAAATCTGTTCAAGAAGCCCAACACGTTTTGTTGATTAGAGGAATCTATAATTATGGAAACATATAATGAATACGTAAACAAGCCTTAAGATGCATTAAATCAACTTATGAAGAATGCAAAATATGTTGTAATTGGTTACAATTATAATAAAAATGCACATTTATCTCACATGAGCTGTGAATGAGTTGTAGGGAAACTTTGTGAATCTGAAGGTCAAATCAAGAAAAATATTGTGAGAATGATGGTTATATCTGCAGAAAGAGACTTTCAACAGATGGGTTATTTCACAGCAGCTACAAGGGATGGAAGGGAAAACATTTTACTGAATTTATTTCATTTTTGCATATGAGTTGTTTAATATAAACTGAGGGGTGGCTCAACAATTAGCATTCTTGGCAATTTTTTCCCATGCCTCTATATTCTAAAACAGCTCAACATCTGGATATTCTTTCCTCCACTAGCATTTTGAGGTCAACCCAAAATTGTTAATCATTTTTATGGGGGAGAGATTTATAATCCGTAAACAGCAGCTATAAATGCCACCAAGGCAAACTTTTCTTGCATCTGATAATCTTTCATAGCAAAGACATTCATGGCAGAGATCCACTTGATCACATAATTTCTAAATACTACATATTTTAGTCACATTGTAATGCAGAACTAGAAGAATCAAATGTATTTTGTAAGCTCTGTAACTATCTGCATATCAGCAAAGAAATGTGTGCTTGTTGGGCTGACATTGGGGTTGCCAGCTCCAGGTTGGTATACCTGTAGATTTTGGGGGTCGTGCCTGAGGGGGGCAGGCTTTGAGGCAGGGAGGGACTTCAGTGCCATAGAGTCCACCTTCCAAACTGGCCATTTTCACCAGGTAAACTGATCTCTGTTGCCTGAAGATCAGTTGTAATAGTGGGAGATTTCCAGCCACCATCTGGAGGTTGGCAGACCTAGCTGACATATAAGGCTTAGGATTGCGAAGTATGTTCATGCAACATGATTGCCTTTTCAGATAGGCTGTGTATTTTGGAGGGGAGGGGTAGAAGCATCATCTCAACATCAGACTCTATGTATGTTTTTAGTGTAGTGGCTGGAGTGTCAGACTAGGCCTGGGAAACTCTGGTTCAAATCTCCTCTCAGCCGCTGGGTGACATTACAGCAATCACTATTTCTCAGGGTTGTTGTTGTAAGGACCAAATGAAGGATGGGAGAACATCCTGAATTTAGGACTGCCAACCTCCAGGTGGGGCCTGGAGTTCATCCAGAATTACAACTGATCCGTAGACTTCTGCGCTCAGTTCCCATGGTGAGAATGACAGCTTCAGAGGGTGAACTTTAAGGCTGGGATCCCCAAATTTTTTTCTTGGTATTTTTTTGTATTTTTCATATGTTCGTGTGTGTGTGCGTGTGTGCACGCATGCGTGCACCTGGAAGTCATGGCGACCTCTGGTGACTGACCCCTACTGGGGGCCTGGAGGATATTGCCACCTCTGGTATTTCAAGGAGGTCACCCATCCAAGTACTTGCCAGAGTCAACCCTACTTAGTTTCCAAGATCTAATGAGACCAGGCTTGCTCGGACTATCCCCCCCCAAATTGTTGACCTTGTGGACACCTCTGGAATTGGGCACTACAGGGTGGTGGCAGCTTCAGGAGGTTACAAAATGGCTGCCATGTGAGGTGAAGCCAGCCACAAATGACTGCCACAGGAAGTGGAACCACACATACAGAGGAAGCTCAAGTGTAGGAGGAAAGGGGCAATTTTAAAAATGCACTGGGAAAGAAGACTGAGAAAGAATAAAACCAACACTGTAGAAGCAGCTGCTGCTGAACCAATGTTATTTTAATCTGTACAGACAATCAGGTCTCCAGTGGCCAATCAGAAGCCCTGCTTGGCAGGAGCCCTGTGTGGCTTCGTCCAGTTTCTAAAAACACTTGGTGGGCTCCAAGAAAACTGACATATACTATGGCACCCACAGGCACTGCATTGGGGGACCCCTGTTCTATGGTATACTGTAGACTCTAGGTAAGATCCCTTCTCATATATCCCCACCACCACCATAGGCACATGTCTAGATCTCCAGGAATTTTCCAGGCCAGAGCTGGCAGCCCTAACTGAACTCCTTGTGGTGTGAAGTTGTGAGATAAAATTGTCGTTAGTGTCTACACAGATACAAGAGGGTAAGCATAGCATAGCTCTGTCTCTGTATAAGGAACCATTAAAAGCAGGGTTCCTGGATGCATTAAAAGTACACTGTGAATGTTTGTGTATGTGTATACATTTGAGGCCCTACATATCTGGGATGAAGCTTGCTACCACAATCTCACTTCCCCTGCATACACATTCATTTTACACACTCAGATCACCTGGGAAGACCTGGTGGCAATAAGAAGAAATAAGGTCAGGAAGTAGGGTTGCCAGGCTAAGCAGTAGGGTTGGGAGAGCTGGGACATGGGAGAGGTGTGTGATGTCAATGACATTGCCAACATCATTACATCACTTCTGGGTACGAACTGGAAGAGATGATGGGTAGCTCTAGGGATTGTCCTAGAGCTATCCATAGTCACTTCCAGGTTGTACCTGAAAGCGATGTACAGGTACAAATGCAAATGATGCACTGGTACAAATACCATTCTGAGCAGTGGTGGGCAGCACAGAGAATCAGCAGGAGGCCTTCCACCAGAGCAGGAGGCCTGGCAACACTAACAGGAAGGGAGAATAATGTGATGGAATCAGCAGTTAAATTAGAAATGGGGAGAGAACTGACAGTGCTGTTCACAACATGACTAGCAATCTGTCTCTTTTGAAAAAGATGTACTCCAAAAGCAACAACAACAACAACAACAACCCTCTGGAATTTCCTTGTTTGTAATGAACATTTTTGTTTAATTAATTCACTTGTACCCCACCTTTCTCCCCAATGGGGACCCAAAGCAGCTTGCATCACCCCCCTCGTCTCCATTTTATCCTCACAACAGTCCTGGGAGAGAGGTTAGGCTGAAAGCGTCTGACTGGCCATTGTCACCCAGTGGGCTTCCATGGCAGAGTGGGGATTCAAACCTGACACTCTTAACCATTACAACAGGCTGTCTTTCAGTAGCTGGAAGTGTATAGAGTTTTTCCCTCCCTCCCACATACTTGGAATTTCAAACAGTTCAGCAGCCTCCTTGTAAGACCATAGAGAGTAGTTTCCATTAGAAATTCCAAAACAGTTGCCAAAAATGATTGGTTCAGAATTATGGCCCGAAAGTTGCTCTCATTGACCTCAGTGGGACTTACGTGCATGTGAAATGCTGCGTGCAGAACTGTCCAAAACAGAACAATTTATTTGTGTTTCTAGGCCAAGTAAGAAGTCTGGCCTTTTGCACACCACAGGGTACTAAATCAAATGCCGACATTGTCAGTAAGACTGTGAGATAAGAAGGTAAACAAGTAGGGACACTTAAAAGTAAAAATAGCCTGAAAAGTCAGACGATAACACACTTGCTTTTCAAAATATTTCTATAAAAATTAAGCTCACATTTTCCAGTTTCTTTTGTTATGGCAATATTTGCAACAGGCAATATGTTAGATGCTATAATGACTAAAGCAATCTTAACTTTCAGGATATCCATGGTAACACAAATGCACAAGAAATAGTAGGAGTTTATGCGCTGGGCATCAACCATTCAAAATCAGTTACACAGTTCCTTTTTTGTGTGATTTTGTGTATTTTTCATTTGAAATGCTTTAGATGTCTATGGGTGAAGAGGTGGAATGTTCAAGAAGCAGTAAGACGAAAGGCTTATGAGGCAGGAGGGAGGAAGAATTTGGGTTCAAGATTTGAACAAGGGGACAGGTTCTCTCTGAGGTTGACCTGCAGTCTTCTAAGGACTGATCCCTCCACCTATATTTTGCCCCAGTGAGGCAAACAACTGTTCCATGGGGCTATTTCTCATTTATCACCAACAGTCATCTAATGAAATTTAATGAAAACTTATGGTTGCGGTTACACGTGCCAGTTGAAGAGGAGGGGAAGAGAGGCTATTCCCTTCGGAGGAATTTGATCCACAGTTGCAAGATCACACCTCCCTTCATAGCTGTGGGCTCAGCTATGTGATCACTGTGTGATCAGACACAAGTGCAAGTGAATCGTGGGGGCTTTTTTTGCCATTTGTTTCCCATGCACATAAATGAGGAATCACACCTCCGCACTGAGGGCCCCCTATGGAGTATGTGTTGATGCACATACTGCAAAGAGGGGGAGGAAAACGGCATCGAGCCAGGATGGCCTGATCAGACCATCCCAACAGCATGCACGCATTCTTGCATGATCAGACAGGGGAAAGTCCGTCTGTGGCCCATCACAACCCATTTAGTACCAGATTTTCTCCAGTGTCTTTTTACTCCGCTTTTGTGGCAGAGCAGCACGGGTTGCCGACAACTGTGGGATGCTTCCTAGATGTTGCTGTCCGATCGTGCCCTTTAGATCCGTCAGGCATTCGTGCCTATGTCAGATCTACTGACCCGTGTGATTGCAGCCTTTGGGTCACAAACCTGGGGAAAGGAGAATATCATGGGGATACAAAGGGGAAAGTCATCCACTAATTCCAAACAATGTAATCCAAAACAGAATTACACCCTTCTAAATCAATTGGAGTCAATGGCTTAGAAACGTGTAACTCTGTTTAGGATTTTCCTGTAGCAGAGGAATCCTAAAGGAAACTTTCCTGAGAGTAAGTCACATTAAGTAGACTTCAGTAGGATTCTGAGAAGGCCTGTTTAGGTCTGTACTGTATTATTTAATGTCTTATTTTATTATGTTATTAGATTTTTAAACTGCCCTCCCCCTATAGAACAGGGCTCAGGGTGGTGTACATCAAGAAGGATCATTACAGAAATTCACAGTTAATAAAAATTCATAAATTACATTCACAGTCTAAAAATATGTGTGTGTTTATCGGTCTTGCCATTGAAGAAAAACTCTCAGGGGAGCTTTTAACAATGCTATTGAAAACCAGCAATAAGCAGTAAAATACAGTAAAACAATAAAGCAAAGCAATTCAAAACATGAACTGAAATGCAGCTTTGGACAAGCCAGCTTCACAAGAAGCAAATAGGATTGCCAGCCTCCAGGTGGGGCCTGGAGATCTCCCACTTTTACAACTGATCCTCAGCTGACAGAGATCAGCTCCCTTGGAGAAAATGGCTGCTTTGAAGGGTGGACTCCATGGCATTGTATCATGCTGAGGCCCCTCCCCTCCCCAAACCCCACCCCCTTCTGGATTCACCCCCAAAGTCTCCAGGTATTTTCCAACCCAGACCTGGCAACCGTAGAAGCAAATCACTTAATAAAAAGACCAGAAGGCAGCATATAGAACAAGAATACACTCACAAAAGAATCACCAGCATCAAATTCTCAGCAGAGGAGGATGAGATTTACAAGCTTTCTTTAATTAAAAAACTTGATGAAAGGGGCCAAATGAACATCCTGGGAAAGAGAATTCCAGCTGTTCTGGGAAGGCTGATCATATGTTTCTACCTGCCGAACCTCAGCTGGTAGTGGAATATGGATAGGGGCTTCTCCAGCCGATCAACCTAAGCCAATGGGTTCAACTTGGAAAAGGCAGTCTTTCAGATAATCAATTGAAACCTGGCGATATGCATGCTATGGTTCTCCAGAAGCGTGGACTACATGGGGTAGTAGTTGCAGAATTCAAATTCTCAAGAATCACTTTCCTTAAAAGGAAAACTGGCACTACAATCTCAAACAGAGCTGCAATGAATTGAGAAGCGTATAACTCTGCTTAGGATCTTGTGTTGATAGTTCATTGCAAAGGTAGGCTTGAACTTGTGCGGGCAATATCGGCTGTAAATCTCAAAGGCAAGGGTAGCTTATAGTTTGCAACCAGGGGTTCTCTATTTTTGATGTGGAAATGAGAAAACATTTGTTTTTCCATGTACTCTGCTTAATTTGACCCTTCCTTGTCCAGGCAGTCTAGTCTCCTCACTCCTTAATCATTTTCACTCTCATTAATTTTAATGAAACCAGCTCGGGTTATGGTGATCTAATGCTGCTGTTTATTCTGGCCATTTTTTTTGCGCAGTTGATTGCTCAATTAAGCAATTGTAACCTACTCAAACTCTCCCTGCTTCTTTTCATAGTAATTAGGCTGCCTTGTTAGGAGAAATTGGTAAGAAGCACAATGTGTCACTTTTTTTCTTCTCTGCATTACAAAAAAAAAAATCACTATTAAGCAATACAAAATAACCGTTTGGGTTCTACTTGAGGCAGTTAAGCAAATCCAATGGGAGACAGTTACGGTCTCATTCCCACAAAATGCTGAAGATTAAGATGTGGATTTCTACTGAGCCTGAGTGTTTCTTTCCATTTGTGAAATGTTCTGAAGTTCCAGGCAAGAAAGACTTCCCTCTTACTACATCAGTCGAACTGGAATGGCATGTCATCCATTGGCATGTCAACTGCATTGATCTGAAATACTCAGGCTGAGTTCAGACTGGCAATTTGCCCCGGCAGAGCCCTGTTTCAGCGACACTTTAAAACTGCATTAAAGGGGGCATTCACACAGGCACATCTGCCTAGCATTCCCCACCTGTAGGCAACCCAGGCTGTTCTGCTTTCTTCCCACGTTTAATAGATAACTCATAAAAGTGGTAGCAAATCCCCAAAGAGTGCCTGTGTCCTGCGTTTGTCCGCTTCCTGGAAGTATGAACACTCCGCCGATAAGCCGGGAGCAACCCGCGTTGGGCAGAAGGCAGCAGCGGTATGATTGGCCATGCTCTGCTCTACTGCCCAATGTGGTGCCGGTGCTGCGGGGTCCTCCCCCAATCAGCAAATTGCGCTTATGCGCATGAGCACATGAGCGCTCATGCACACATACGCCCATACACCCACAGCTGAATTAATGAGGAAACGCTGCATACAGTGCACCTCCGGGGCAGCAGTCTGAATGCTCCAGCGCACCTCCTCCCAGTATGCTCCCACAGCAGTCCGGGCTGTGTGAACGGGAAAACCTGGAACAGTTTGTTCCGGGGCTTTTTTGCTGCGACTGGCTCCCGCAGCAAATTGCCAGTCTGAACTCAGCCTCAAAGTAGGCATTTTGTAATGTATTTATGTATTTTTTAAAAAATTATGCCCCACCTTCTCTCTTTGCTCAAGGTGGTTGTTAGCAGGAAAGTCTCTCAGAGGAAATAGCACAGAACTGGAAGTCAGGAAGGCATCCCAAATAACAGCAGATCATGTCTTTTTATTTGGCAAACTCCTCATCTCAAAACCTAGACATCAGCCACATGCTAGCCTCACAACGGCCTCCACATGAGTAAGTAGAGGACCTGCTTGGCCAAAGGCGCTTGGGTAGCTGCAATTAAGAGAGCGATTTTAAGCAGGTCTTCTCAGAATCCCTTGACCTCAGGTGCTTTCAGTGGGGCTTAGACCCATGGAAGTGCCCTTAGGGTTGCCCTGTAAATGCCTTTATTGTTGTATACAAAGGATCAGAGTCTATTAAGCATGAGACTCGGGAGGTAGCACAGATTTAACCAGATGAGGGTTGAATAATGAGGACACAAACTAATTTAACTTCTTTCTGGAATTTCCTTTCATCCACTGTAAATCTTGGTGTGGATTGGGATGTGGTCAATTCAGGGAAATCTGAAATACTGGCCCAGATCAAGGAATGGCCACAAATACCAAACATATTTGAGTATTCCAGTTATGCCAAGTATTGTCTCCCATCCTTGATCACCTTCTTTTCTCCCATACCTGAGTACACTTGTTCTTCCCCATACATCATGTAGCTGGCTCACAGGAAGTGAAGCATGTTTTGTAAATGGCACTGCTTTCTTCTCAGTTCCAGGCCAGGTGAACTGCAGATAGGTATAGCACTCCTCAGAAGCTTCCCTGGTTGTCTGGAGGCTCCTAATCATATGAATGCACCAGTCAGACTTCATGTGAATGCACTATTCAATATCATATGATAATATACTATACTGTGATGGATCAAGCATATCGGTTAATCCAGTCCAGGGTTAGCCCAAGGATTTCTGGTGTCCTTGACAAGCTGCAAGCTGGGTGTCTCCCCACCACAAGCTGGGTGGGCACAGAGCCACTACAAGGGGAAGTGAGCAGGTGCAGAGCCAGTGGGTATGCTGTTAACCCCTCCCTCCATCAGGGGGCAGGACTGAGGCTAGCTG
The DNA here is from genome assembly GCA_029375565.1 of Gekko gecko. NCBI lineage: Eukaryota > Metazoa > Chordata > Lepidosauria > Squamata > Gekkonidae > Gekko > Gekko gecko. The sequence goes on from JAPDNY010000008.1 coordinate 114,645,800, forward strand.
GGAGCAAACGGGCCCTGACTGCTTGTATGCAGCAGTGGCACAGTGTGCTGTTCGGCACTGCCATCCTGTGCCTGTCTGCACACATGTATACTGCTCTAGCTGTGGGGAAGCAATCAGGCAGGCTAGCTGCATCAGCCATAGCAACATGGCTTCCACTGGGCTATCCTCCACTCTTCCAGGCAGGCAGCTGCAGTGCCCTCGCCAACACAGACATGTGGTGCACTGGACAGGGTGAAGGCAGACTGCAGCAACAGTGGTGTCCTCAAGTGCCCTCCTTTCTTTACCAAGCACCAGGTGATGGTGCTGCACCAGGCTGCTGCTTGCCACTGTTGTGGTGGAGGACTGACTTGGCACCCCTCCAGTTGTGCTCAAGACTGTCACCCTAGGTGATTGCCTAGATCAGTCTAAGTCTGGCATCATAAACCACAACATTCAAAAAATAGTGGGGGAACATTTTAACTTTTCAGGACATTCACTTGCTGATCTAAAAGTAGCAGTTATCTTACAAAGGAATTTCAAAGGGAGCTAGAAAGAGGGACTGCTGAATTGCAACTGATAGCAAAGCTCAAGACAATGCATCCACCTGGACTGAATCATGACCTAGGTTTCCTGCCTCATTACCAATGCTGATTTCTCCATGCCTACTACCTCTCTGCGCATCACACCTAATCCAATCACTCCTGTTATTGTCATTTGCCTGCTAATGTCATTTTGCATCTGAAATCATTCCACTTGCCAATATATAGGGCAGATGGACTCACATTCTAGCTGTATCTGAAGACGCAAGCAGTGACTCACGAAAGCTCATATCCTACCACAATTTTTTTTTTGTCTTTACAGTGCTACTAGACTCTTACTCTTTTCTACTTTCCCTCTTGTGTATTTCTGGGCCCTTTTTTGCAAGAGATTCTGACGGGCTGCTCTAAGAAGCAAAAGTGCTGAAGCACGTCTCAGTGGGTGACAGAGTGCGACTAGACATGTCCAGTTCTGCAGATTAGATGACTACTACCTATCAAGTTTAAAAGTTGTTGTCTCTTTCTGTCACTAGGTGGCAGCATTATGGGCTTACTATTTCTTGAAGACTTCCTATTCTGAACAAGAACTTGAAGCATAACAGTAAAATGTAGCAATGTACCTGTTTATGAGTGTCTTTGAGATGTAAAACAGCCCCTCGGATTCTCTGTCTAACATCTACTTTTCCATAATGCTAGAATTTTAGTGAAGGTGTGATCTGCTTCCCTAAAACATGATTTAAGAAGTGCTTCTTAGAAGCCCCTCTTAGAAGGCTGCCCAGGTCAATCGACTAAAATGAATGTAGCTTTCCTTTGCCTCAGAACCCAAATCTCTGTCATTAATATAGATGTAATGCTAATCTGGTGTCAGGTATTTAATATAGCTCCCCAGAGCTTGAATTTTTAGCCCTAGAAAGACTTCTAAAGGTACATAAACATTTTGAGTCCTTTTACGGGCGTACTCCATGGAATTAGAGAGCGCTTTTTATCGCTTTGCCTTAATTTTACCTCTGCTGACTCAGGACAGATGGAGCATTTGGTTCAGAGCTCAAGGAGGATATGTACATTTGCTGCATAACTGATCAGTTTCAAATACTGCACTTTGCCAAGCTTGATCTTCACCTGAAAAGGGCCGCAGTCTTGCAATTATTCTTACATTCTTATAGTTTCCCCAAACCACTGCATCAGCCAAGATTTTAAAGTCGTTTCAGAACTGCCAGTAGATTCAGTTGTGAAAGCATGAGAAGGGTGTGCGAGCTTGCGTGTATTCTGAACTGAGAACCACAGAACTGGGAATAGCAACTTGCATGTCGAACAGGGTTGGCAACTTCAGGTGGCTGCTAGAGACCTCCTGGGATTATAGCTGAGCTCCAGATGACAGGGATCAGTTCCCCTGGAGAAAATGGCCACTTTGGAAGGGGCCACTGAAGTCCCTCCCTTCCCAAACCCCCCCCCCCAGACACCACCCCGCAAATCTCCAGGAATTCCCCCAACCCAGAGCTGGCATCCCTGATGTCAGATCAGACCAGTGAAGTCCAGTTAGGTAAAGGCAAAGGTTCCCTTGCTCGAAAGCCAGTCAAATCCGACTCTAGGGTTGCAGTGCTCATCTCCGTTTCAAAGCTGAAGAGCCAGCGCTGTCTGAAGACGTTTCCGTGGTCATGTGGCTGGCATGACTAAACACCAAGGTGCACAGAACGCTGTTACCTTCCCACCGAAGTGGTACCTATTTATCTACTTGCAATTTCTTGCTTTCGAACTGCTAGGTTGGCAGGAGCTGGAACTAGAGACAGGCGCTCACTCCGTCATGCGGCATCTGGGTCTCGAACTGCTGAACTACCGACGTTCCACAGCCTGCAGTTCAGCGTCTTAACCACTTGAGCCACCGCAGCTCCGAAGTCCAGTTAGTCCAGCATTATTTCCCATGTTGGCCAGCCAGATGCTCCTCAGTAGTCACAAAGGTGATGCATTTCTCTTCTTTATCTATTCAGAGATTTCCCACCTTTGTATGAGAACTGCATTTAGCTATTATGGCAAAGAGCCATTGATTAGGGTAGGGTACTGTGCCTCAGTGGGGGTACTGTGCACACTCATTGGGGTTCTAGACAATGTTGTTACCAGTCTACTGTTCTCCCATTATTTTCCTGTTATGTCTCCCCCCCACACCTTTCCAGGTGCTAGGATTAGTTTGATTTTTTAAAAAACTTTTGTGTGGATTAAGAGTACAGTCTCTGGGGCATGTTGACAGTCTTTGTGGTCCTGTTTCACTGTGATTTCAGGATATGTATTGTGGCCCTTGTTGGAAAGCATAGTCCTGGATATCGGCATCCAAACTGCTTGTCATGGTCAGCATTTTAAATTGGCCCCGTTACATGATTATACCACTGAGGACTGGCCCCATTTCTGTTTCTACTGTCAGGCGATGTTCCTGGTGTCATGATGCAATAATGCTTATTATCTCCAATGGAAACAAAAAATTAAAGAAAACAGAAGGAAAAGCAGAGTTGTGGTCATAATGGAATGCACACACACCCAACAAACACATACGCACATGTGAATTTGCTAAGTATTCAGTCTCTTCCACACAGTTAACTAGAATAACCTCCTTGCATTTTAACTCCCCACAAATGCTATATCTACAAAAGAATGTGGAATACTAAAAATCCTAGGGAGTGCCTTGTCTTCATGTTTGTTTGGAAACTAAAATACGTGGGGAAGTGTCTGCACAGACTCCCAACAAATTCTGCAGCCTCAGGGCCTGCAGCCTTTTAGCAAATATTTAAAAGCCAAAGTATGTCAAAATTCAGAGCAAGCAATCAACGAAGAGCTGTTACAAGAAAGCCCGTTTGCGTCACTGAAACTATATGACTTATCTTTACTGATCATTGATGTAACCCAAACATTGGTTACTGTGAGACCTTTGTTAGGAAGTGGTGCATGAGGTCTCACAATACGTTTATATAGAAGTGCCCTGCACTATTGTTTTAGTGCACTGGCATAGATTTGCAGATAATTTGCACTTGCATTACCGGCAGCTGTTCGCCTCTACCATTCCTTTCTCTCTAAGGCATCTCTCAGTAGCTCTTTCATGACATAAAAAAATCTTTGACTGTCACTCTCTTCACATGCTGTCTATTCTAGCATCCCACCTAACCCTCCGATACACCTTAACTTCGAGATTTCATTGTTTTTTGAACAAACTGTATTTCTGCCCATAATGAGACACATTTGACTCTAGAGCCATAGGTTGCTGAACCCCATCTTTTAACACTGATATTTCCTTTCCGTCCTTATTTATTTATTTTACATTCATTATAGTCTGCCTTTCTCACTGAGACTCAAAGTGGATTACACTGTGTAAGTCAATGCAGTTAACAGGATGAGGCATCCAATGAGCAATGTAATAGGATTAGGATGCAGAAATTAAAACCAAGTAAGAAATCTGGAAACAGAGCATATGTATTAACGTGGCATATTAAATGGTGCAGATATTACATATCATAGAATTATACATACAGCAACAGATAGTATGTACTACACATAGGTCGCAGTCACATGCACAAGATAAAGCGGGAGGGGGAAGTGAGGCTATTTCCTCTGGAGGAATTTGACCCACAGTTGCACGATCACACAGTCCTTGGTAGCTGTGGGCACAGGCCGCCACTGCGTGATCAGACACAACTGCGGGTGGGTCGGGGGGTGCCATTTTTTCTGACACGCTTCAATGAGGGACAGACGAATCGCATCACCGCACTGAGGGCTCCCTATGCACATACTGAGAAGGGGGGGACAACAGCATGGAGTTGGGATGGGCTGATCAGACCATCCCGGCGCCATGAGACTGCGTTGGAACGATCAGACAGGGGAAAGTCCGCCCATGGCCCGCTGCAACCTGTTTAGTACCGGGTTTTCCCAGGTGTCTTTTTATTCCGCTTCTGCAGTGGAGCAGAAAAGGTTGCTGATGGCTGCAGGGCGCTTCCCAGATGTTGGTGTCTGTGTCTGATCGTGCTTGGTAAATCCACCTGGCATTCGTGTCTAAGGTGGGTCTAATGGTGTGTATGATCGCAACCATCATCTCTCTATGCAATCTCTCTCCCTTTATTAAAGTATTACTCCTCAGTCAGTTGCATCATAACAAAGCCCTGTCACCATCATAAAAACATCGTTCTGAATAACTTGGTTTTTCATAGTTTGTGAAATGCCAGGAGAGCTGGAACTTTCCTGACATCACCAGGCAAGCCATTTCATAAGCTGGGGGCCAGAACAGAGGATGCATGTGGATGGGCACCTGTTGATCTCTGCATTTGCAGGATGGCACCTGCAGGAGGCCCTGCTCCCATGAGTGAACCTGTCACAGAAGAGCTTAGGTAGAGAGGCATTCAAGGGGTCCAAGGCCATGAAGGGCTTTGTATGTGATAGTCAATACCTTGAACTGAACCCAGTAATTGATGGGCAGCCAATGGAGTGACTGCAGAATGGGAATAATCTCTCCTTATATATAAAGCTGTTTTAAAGTGGCAACATTCCATGCGCTCCCATTGGCTTTAAAGTGCCCTCCCTCAGCCATTGGCCCATCAGCTGTGACTCAAGAGTACTTGTGTGCCATTGGCCGGGTGCTGGGTCTGCTCCTCTTCCCTACCCACTCCCCCTTCAGCCCCTGTTGCCTGCCAGATTTACTGGCAGACAGCTCTCTCTCCTGAGGAAGACAGTTCTCTTGGCTCCTGTGAGGGTCTACCTGTCCCCTCAGTGGCTGTTGGTAGGCAACCAAGCTTGGTTCTGTGAGTAAAAAGACAAAGGACTTTCAGCATAACCCCCTCCCCCGCTCACTGCCAGCTTGGCCACTTTCCTGTCAGAATAAATGGAAAAAAGGTGTTCTCTCCTGCTTAGCTCCACCATGGCTGGCTGGCTTAATGAGGTGGGCCAGTGAACATCAAACCATTTTCTTAAACCCCCTCCTGTGTGGCTGACTTTCCCCTAGGCTTGCCAATCTCCAGGTGGGACCTGGAGATCTCCTGCTGTTACAACTGATCTCCAGATGACAGAGATCAGTTCCCCTGGAGAAAATGGCTGCTTTGGAGGGTAGAGCCTATGGCATTATACCTTGCTGAGTCCTTCCACACACACCCCAAAATGCTGCCCTCCACAGGATCCACCCCTGAAATCTCCAGGTATTTCCCTAATCATAGCTGGCAACTGTACTTTCTCCTCTGTCAGTAAAAGGCCCTTTCCACACCTATGTTGGCCTTTGGGAGAAAACTCATTGGGCCCAGTCCTGATAGAGTTGCCAAATCCAGATGGGAAATTCCTGGAGATTTGAGGGATGAAGCCTGGAAAGGGTGAAGTTTGAGGAGGGGTGGGACCTCCGACAGGTACAATGCCATGGACTCCACCCTCCAAGTCAGCCATTCCTTGATGGGGAACCATTGTTGCCAATCTCCAGGTGGGGGCTGGAGATCACTCAAAATTATGACTGCTCTCTAGGAGGGAGGGGGGAGGAGATGGAAAACTGAAGCCAGGGGACAGATAATGGTAGGTTGACAGTTGGCTGGGAGGGAGATAGGGTTGCCAACTCCCAGTTGGGAAATTCCTGGAGATTTGAGGGGTCGAACCTGGAGAGGGTGAGATTTGAGGAGGGGTGGGACCTCAGACAGGTATAATGCCATAGACTCCACACTCGAAACCAGCCATTATCTCCTAGGGAACTACTGTTGCCAATCTCCAGGTGAGGGCTGGAGATCACTCAAAATTACAACTGCTTTTCAGGTAGCAGAGATCAGTTCCTCTGGAGAAAATGGTGGACTCTGTGTCATTATCCCCTGCTGAGATTGCCACAGCAAATTGTCACTGAGTGCCCAAAGCCGGGGCACTCTCCCAGAGCCTCTTTCTAGAGCTTGTTGTATTTATTTCCACAATGGGCCTTATTCCTAGTATACTATATTGCCAAGAGACAAATAGGTTCTTTTCCACTAAGAGGTTCAGAGGCAATAAGTACGCCAGTGGTGAAGGAAAATGATTTTATTGAAATCTTTAAAATAATGAGACATCAACAAGCCATAAGAATAAAACAAAGAATATACCTGCTGGGGGATCAACTATCCCAGAGGCACCCACTGGATTTTGGAGTGCCTCAAGGGGCAGTGTTGTCCCTGATGCTTTTTAACATCTACATGTGCCCCCTTGCCCAGATTGCCCAGACGCATGGGCTGGTATGTCACCAGTATGCGGATGACACTCAGCTCTATCTGTTGTTGGGTGGTCAGTCGGATTCCAAACCAGAAGATCTAGACCGGGCATTACAAGCTGTGGCTGATTGGCTTAGGCTGAGCCAACTGAAACTGAATCTGATGAAGATGGAGGCCCTTTGCCTGAGTCGGGGCGGTCCAAGGGTAGGGATCCCACTCCTAACATTCAATGGGGTACCTTTGGTGCCAGCGCTGGAGGATAGGAGTTTGGGAGTGCTCCTGGACACCTCCTTTACACTGGAGGCCCAGATAGCAGCCACTGCCAAGGCAGCCTTTTATCATCTTTGGCTGACCAGGCAGTTGGTTCCCTTCCTCGAATGCAATGACTTGGCAACAGTGATCCATGCAATGGTCACCTCGAGATTGGACTACTGTAATGCTCTCTACATGGGGCTGCCCTTGTCTCAAATCTGGAAGCTGCAGCTGGTGCAAAATGCTGTTGGTGGGACTCCCAGTCTGGGAACACATCCAGCCTGTGCTTAAGGCATTGCACTGGCTGCCGATAGCATACCGAATTTGTTTCAAGGTGCTGGTTCTTACCTTTAAAGCCCTTTATGGTCAGGGACCTAAACCTAAGGGACTGCCTTTCCCCACATGTACCCCAGAGACCACTGCATTCAGAAGTCTAGAACCGACTGGCTCTCCTGAGTCTTAAGGAGGCCAGGCTGGTGTCAACCAGGGTGCGGGCTTTCTTGGTGGCAGCTCCATCCTGGTGGAATGAGCTCCCAGAGGAGATCAGGGTCCTGCTGAGCCTATTACAGTTCCGCAGGGCCTGTAAAATGGAGCTCTTCTGCCAGGCTTTTTGAGCTGCCACCACCTTTTAACAACTAGGATAAGAAGCCCTGCTGCCCTGGAATTTATATTAACATCCTGTGCCAGCCATCGGAAAGGCACCTGAAAGACATCTATAGAAGACCCGCAAGCCAGCCATGAGAAGCGAGAGAGCCGATGGTAGCCATCATGAACTCTATAACAGCACACTAGCACTTATTATGGAATTGTAATCTGTTTTATTATTGTTTAAAATGTTTTATTGTACTATTTAAATGTTTTCTTCTGGTTTTATGTAAGCTGCCCTGAGCCGGCCCTGGCTGGGAGGGCGGGGCACAAATTTGAATAAATAAATAAATAAATATAAAGGATATATTGACTGGGATGTTACCAGCATATTGATGACAGCTAATTCCAATTTGATATATATATACACGTACACACGTACATACATGTATGTATGTATGTATGTATGTATGTTGCTCAGTGTGTACTCCTGGCCAAAGAATTACAACTTTTACAATATAATCTTTAGAACCTCTTCATTTGAATTCCCCCCCTTTTTTCCTATTTGTGGACGGGCGTCCCTTTCCATTAAAGAAAAAATTCATAGCTTAATCACCTGGCCTCAGAGCAAGGGCTTTTCTAAGCTGTAGGGCATGACTTTAACAGGGGGGAAAGGATTAATAGAGAAGCACACCTGGGGGCAGCTGTGATCTACACACACAAACATGCTGGCCTCTGACCATGCTGTTTATCTTCACAGTCTGCTACCTTGGATTCTAGCCTTAAAGCAGCAAGCCCTCTTCCTATCAGCTGCTTAAATCCAAAGCTTGAAGTCTATTGGCTACAGAAGCCTGGAACAATCCCAAGTGTATACAAGTCCTCCCAAACATTGGTTTTACACTGGCTGGGGCTTTTGATTATACCAAGACAACTGTTTATTTTAGCCAAGTAAACTTATTCTGACTCATCTGGTGAAATGTGCTCTAGTCTGGATCTCTAAAGGCACTGAATTAATTCAAGTTCTTTTTCATTTTATGTTCAGGTTGGATTCTAAAGTGAAATGCTGATAAGTTTCTGCACATTCAGTGAAAGAGCGCTCACTAGTTGAGAGAGGGTTTGACAACAAAGGTCTTATCTCCCATCTTGAAGCTTCTACCAGAGTGCTGCTGGCAGACAGGTGACTATGATAAATGGTTATCCTCATTGTGCTACAAATCAACAGCCTCGGGGCAAGGGCTCCTAGCTGTGGGACATGACGTTATAGTGTTTTCCTGGGTTATCACTTAAAGGTGAGGAGATGTACTAAAAAGTCTCATCAGAAGTTAAATGTTTTATCCCAGCATCAGAGGACCAAAGAACTGTTAGTTTAAGCCATTATTTTTTAATTTCTTTCTACTATGAATACTGTTCCAAGCTCTGCATTTTTCTGTGAAGAATCCCTGCAAAAAAGGTCTGCATTGCAAAGCCTCTACACCTCCAGGGACTGGCGTGTGCATGTGCCCACGTGCATGTGTGTGCATAGGGAGAGATGGAGGGGAAAGAGAGAAAGTTCTCTGTGGTGGACAATGTCCGAGATGTCCTGGGTGGCTATGAGCGGCACAGCAGTGGCTATGTAATGTATGTTCTGCTTGACCATGTGCTAACCACAACAGAGCATTCCTACCTGACACGCATGATTTTGGAGTGCATCAGTGCAAGGAAGCTGATATGAAGGTGAATGCCATCTTTTCCATTACCTTCAAGTGCCATGCTCCATAAAGGTCTCCCACTTGCACAGGTGCTGTTTTGCCTGACTCTTTGATAGAACTGTGCACCTGCACTGATGGTGACTAAAGAGACTGCTCTGGCACAAGGGGACTTAGTCACAGTCTTGTTCTTAGCATACAATTGCATTGGGCTGTTGAAAGATGAGAAGTCCCCTGTCCTTTGTCAAATCTAAAAAAAGCAACAGCCTGATTAAGAGAGTTTTACCTGTAGCCCCCTCCAGAAGACACCACAAGACTCCCGGAGCAAGTAGAGTCTCCTGACTGGCATTCCTTTGATCTATATATCTCCATTACATTTCCCTAAGAAATATGATTTAAAGTGATGTGCATTTATTTTTGAATTCCAATTTGAGAAGCGGTTAGGTGATGCATTTTTTATTTTTATTTTTTTTGTCAGAGCTGCCATATGTTACAGAGTTTCCTGGTATATGAAATGTGCTTGAGTGCAGGCTTGGGGAAATATATATAACCAGGGGTCTTTTCGTAGAAAAACAGCTACAGGAGCTCATTAGCATATGGTATGCTAATGAGCTATTAGGCTATTAGCATATGCCATGCCCCTTGACATCACCGGAAGTGATGTCAGAAGGGGAAGCAAAAGGAGGGGAGGCATCTTCAAAAGCCTCCCCTTCCCTTCCCCAGCTGGCCTGGGTGGGGGAGCTAAGAGAGAAGGGGTTTAAAGTTTAAACTCCTTCTCATGAGAGTTGGGCCACAGAAAGAGGAAAGAGGGAATGAAAGAGAGCGAGACTAGAGAGAAGGAAGGAAAGAGGGAAAGAAAGAGAAGGAAAGGGGAGGGAAAGAAAGACAGGGAAGAAGGAGGGAAACAGGGAAAGGAGGAAAAAAGAGAAGTGAAGAAGGTGGGAAGGAAAGAAAGAAAGAGAGAAGAGAAGAAGGAGGGAAAGAGGAAAAAGAGAGAAGGAAAGGAGGGAATGAAAGAAATTTGGCAGCAACTGGCCCCATTATATCCTATGGGCCATTGAAGTCAATGGTGAAAACATAGGGTATAGTCTGGGGGCTGGAAGGGAGGGGGTTTGAGGGAGAGGCTCCAAACTCACAGTATAGCTGTTGGAGTTTCTCCCCAAGATACCCACCAAGTTTCAAGAACATTGGATCAGGGGTCCAATTCTATGGGCCCCCAAACAGGTTGTCCCTATTCCCTCCATTGTTCTCTATGGTGGGAAATAAAGTAACTTTTTTCCCACCATAGAGAACAATGGAGGGAATAGAGGCAACCTGTTTTGGGGGCCATAGAATTGGACCCCCTGATCCAATGTTCTTGACACTTAGTGGGTATCTTGAGGAGAGGCTCCAACAGCTACCCTGTGAGTTTGGAGCCTCTCCCTCAAACCCTCCCCTCCAGCCCCCAGAATATACCCTATGTTTTCACCATTGACTTCAATGGCCCATAGGATATAATGGAGCTGAAATTGACATTCGGCTGCCTGAAAGACTCCCCAGGACGCCGGCTGGGGGCGGGGCTTGGCTCCTGAGCTCCCGGAGCTGCGCTCCAGTGCGCTCCCCCCCAAAAGACCCCTGTATATAACCATGTATATAAAACCAGTCACTGTGGTGATTTGGTTATTTATTAGGTCACATCCCCGTATAGCTTGCTGATCTGGAAGGGGATGGCTGTCAAAAGAGCTCTGGAAGTTTCTCAGAAGAGGCAGTCATTAATTATGAGAGATGCTTGTCCCAGGCTCACATATGGTGGCAAATTTTCTAAAAGCATTTTCTTTTACACTTCCAAGATTCAGTCTTTCCTTGGAACTTGTAATGGGATTTTGGAGTCATACACTGCTGCATCATTTTAAAGAGAGAATGTATTAATAATGCAAGAACGTAAGATGATCCCTGCTGTATCAGACTGGTGGTCCAACTAGCCCAGCATCCCGTCTCACACAGTGACCAACAACAGGGCATAGAGGCCAAGGCCTTCCCCTAATTTTGCCTCCTGGCTCTGGGATTCTGATGTTCTGATCAGTAAACTAAAGGACTGTGGACTGGACTCCAGGATACTAAGGCGGATATGGAAGAACCACACTCAAAGAGTAGTTGTCAGTGGCACTTCATCTAAATGGAGGCAGGTGTCCACTGGGGTGCCACACGGCTCAGTTCTGGGCCCGGTACTTTTCAATATTTTTATAAGTGATCTAGATGAGGGTGTGGAGGGGCTACTCAATAAATTTGCAGATGACACCCAATTGGGAGGAGCAGTGAACACACCATAAGATAATGATAGAATTCAATGAGATCCGAACACACTGGAAAAGTGGGTGGATGTGAACAAGATGCAATTTAACAAGGATAAGTGTCAAGTTCTGGGTAAAAAAAATGAGGAACATGCATACTGGATGGGGGATAATCTTCTGGGTAGCAGTGTGTGTGAACAAGATCTTGGGGAACGGGTGGACCATAACTTAAATATGAGCAGCCAGTGTGATGCAGCCACAAAAAAGGCTAATGCGATCTTGGGGTGTATCAACAGAGGCGTAACATCTAAATCACAAGATGTCATAGTCCCGCTGTACACTGCATTGGTCAGGCTACAACTGGAGTACCGTGTGCAGTTCTGGAGGCCTCACTTCAAAAAGGATGTGGACAGAATGGAGCAGGTGCAGAAGAGAGTGACGAGGATGATTGGTGGCCTGGAGACCAAGCCCTGTGAGGAAAGGCTGAAGGGCTTGGGAATGTTCAGTCTGGAGAAGAGGAGGTCGAGGGGGGACATGATTGCTCTCTCTGATTATTTGAAGGGCTGTCACTTAGAGGAGGGCAGGGAGCTGTTCTTGTTGGCAGCAGAGGATAGGACTCAAAATAATGGGTTTAAATTAAGGGCGGGAAGGCACCAGCTGGATATTAGGGAAAACTTTTTTTACAGTATGAATTGTTCCAAACTGGAATCAGCTGCCTAGGGAGTTGGTGAGCTCCCCCTCGCTGGCAGTCTTTAAGCAGCGGCTTGACAAAGACTTGTCAGGGATGCTCCAGGCTGACCCTGCATTGAGCAGGAGGTTGGACTAGATGGCCTGTATGGCCCCTTCCAGCTCTGTGATTCTGTGATTCCATGAAATGCAAGCTGGTCACCCTTTCCTTCATTGTAGAATAGCCAGGAGTAATTTACCATGGTCAGAATATGAACAGATAGGATAATTTTGATATGAATAACGATTCTCCAGGGTTTACCCATTAAAGTAAACAATGCTGTTGAATAACAAGGCTGACTCTGCCACATTCAAATCTTTCCAGGTGTTAGGAAGCCCACACTTAGATTTCATCTTCTCCAGTGTTTTAAAAGTCTGTTATCAAGATATCAGCGTATCTGACAGTTAAATTACACACTACCTTCCGTTAAGGACAAACTTATGTCATCAAAAACAAGGGTGTGTTTTCTCACCACTCTGTCCCAAGTCTTGAGGGGGAAACAAAAACTAATTTCTTACACAGGTTTTGCATCAGCTCACTGAACTATGTCTTTGTGAATCCACAAGAGGCTTTCCTTTATAGTTCCACTCTATTACTCTTGATAAATTTTCTTGGAATAAAGTTAAATACATGCCATTCCAGAATGCATGAATCTGTAATACAGCCTGTTCATTCCAAATAGGTATGACAGGCCAGTTGCCAAGAAAAAGTGGCATCACTTAGGGCTGAAATGTAGCAATTCAGTAGCCATTTCCAGGTGTTTTAAGCACATAAAACGAATGCATGAGGAGAGGGGAGAGATTATGGTAGCAAGCCCCACCCCGATCAACGCACATTTATTGGATTGCATTCATAGAAACTGTGTGTGTATTTGTTTAGGTCACTGTTCACAGGACCACAGCTCTGAAAAAGCAGGGTTTCCAATCACCTTGCAAACACTGTATGAACCTCTATGATGTCTCTCCTTAATCATTTCTTTTCTAAACTGAAAAATTTCAGACTCTTCAGCCTTTCCTCATAGGGAAGGGGCTCCAACTCCCTAACCATTTTGGTTGCTCTCCTCTGTACTTTTTCCAGCTCTGCGATGTCCTCTTTCTGATATGGTGACCAGAACTGTACAATGTATTCAAAATGAGGCTGCACCATAGATCTATACGGGGGCCTTACAATATCAGCCATTTTATTCTCAACCACTTGCCTAATAATCCCTGACACAGAGTTTCCCTTTTCACTTCTGCAGCACACTGGGTTGACACTTTCATTGAGCTATCCACTACAACCCCCAGGTCTCTTTCCCTTTCACCCTCAACAAGTTTGGACCCCTTTGGCCTATTCTTGAAGATGGGGGGGGGTTGTCCCACTTACCAACATTGAACTTCATTTGCCACATTGTCATCCACTGACCCAATCTGTGGAAATCCTCTTGGAGCTCTTTACAGTCAACCTTAATTTTATGTCATCTGCAAACCTGGCCACTACACCACTCATCCCAGTTCCAGATCATTTAGAAATAAGTGTAAAGGTACCAGCCCCAATACCGATCCTTGTGGGACCCCACTGCTTACTTCCCTCTATTGTGAGAACTGTCAGTTGATTTGTACTCTTTGCTTCATGTTATTTAACCAGTTTTTAATCCATAAGAGAATCCATCCTCTTATCCCATGACGGCTAAGTTTACTCAGGAGTCTTTGGTGTGGTAACTTGTCAAAAGGCTTTTGAAAGTCCAAGTATATAATGTCTAGCAGGTCACCGTTGTCTACATGCTTGTTCACTTTCTCAAAGACCTCCAAGAGGTTGGTGAGGCAGGAATTCCCTTTGCAGAAGCCATGCTGATTTCCCCTCAGCAGGCTTTGTTCCTTTATTTATCTAATAATTCTTTCTTAAAATTTCTACTAATTTGCCTGGGGCAGGCATTAGGCTGACTGGCCTGTAATTTCTTGGTTCCCCTCTGGACCCCCTTTTAAAAATTGGTGTCACATTTGCTATTATCCAGTTTTCTGGTACAGCAGCCGGATCCAGTAATAGGTTACATATATGGGTTAATAGATCAACTGTCTAGCTCACATTTGAGCTCCCTTAAGAATTCCTGGAGACTTATTGGCCTTTAATTTCACTGGTGGGTCTAGAACGTAAGCTCTTGTCACCTCAATTTGATTCTGTTCTTCAGACTCCCTTCCTGAAAATAGTGGGTATGGCATGGGTACATGCCCCACACTTTCCACAGTGAACATAGAAATAAAAAAATCATTGAGCTTCTCTGCTACCTCTCCATCTTCCTTTAGCAATCCCTTTATTTCTGTGCCACCCAAAAGACCCATTGCTTCTCTGGCTGGTTTAGGGTTGCCATCCCCCCAATGTGAGTGGGCATTCCCCCAATTCTGGACCCCCGAGCCATTTGCCGGCCAGCTGCCAGCAGGAGGAGCTCTGCCCCCCAAGAGGTCCACCACACCCAACATGGCTGGTGCAATGACATAACTCAGAGGTGACATCATTGTGCTGGGCATGTCGCAGGGGGTCACTCTAGCATTCAGCCAAAAACTCTATGGTCACCATCAGTGTTCCCTCTAAACTGAGTTAGTGTGAGCTAGCTCAGGTTTTTTAGCCTCCAGCTCACAAACTTTTGTCTCGGCTCAGGAATGATGGCTCCTGAGCAAACTAATTTATGTAGTAGCCAAATTGCTTGCTCACAATTTTAATGCCAGTAGTTCACAAAGTAGAATTTTTGCTCACAAGACTCCACAGCTTAGAGGGAGCACTGGTTACCATATGGTCACTTCTGGGCGATGTTATTGCGGCATGCATGCTTTGGTGTAGTGGCAGTTTGGTGTAGTCATTAAGTAGACCCAGTTTGGTGTAGTGGTTAAGGGCACGGACTCTAATCTGGGAGAACTGGGTTTGATTCCCCACTCCTCCACTTGCAGCCGCTGGATGACCTTGGGCAAGCCATAGTTCTGTCAGAGCTTTTCTCTGAAGGACAGTTCAGGAAAGAGCTCTCTCACCTCCACCTACCTCACAGGGTGTCTGTTGTGGGGAGGGGAAGGGAAAGGAGTTTGTAAGCCACTCTGAGACTCTGAGTGAAGGGCGGGGTATAAATCCAATCTCTTCTTCTTTGTGTGCATGCACCAGAAGACCCCAGAGAAGATCCTGGAGCACCCCGCCAGATAAAGGTAGAGACCTGGCAACCCTAGGCTGGTTTCCTGCTCTGGATATATTTAAATAATTTTTCATTATTTTTCTTGATGCTTTTAGCAACCCCAGCAAGAGGCTCTCAAGGCATTGCCTTCCACTGCAGAGTCTTTCTTGGTAGTCTCTGTTCCAGGTACAGGCCCTGCTTAGCTTCTGAGATCTGACAAGATCAGGCTATACCGTGTCGCCTTCCTTCCCCTGTACATTCTACGCATTTCCCCAAAACATGTAAATTGGGGGCAGGGCTGGCTCGCCCACTAGGTGAGCGAGGTGCTCGCCTAGAGTGCGCTGATCGCAGGGGTGCCAAACTGCACCCGCCCCCCACAAAAAGCCCCCCGCCACCTCCCCGTCACTGCCATCAGTGAAGAGCGCCCCAGCGGGGCACAGGAGGCTGCACTGGAGCTTACCAGCCCTCCCCCTCCCCCCTTGGGCTCAGCCACACTTAGAGGGAAGAGATGGGGGTTTAAACCCCCGCCTCTTCCCTGGCTTGCGGGGCACAGGAGGAGGCGGTGGAGCTTGCGCGCCCTCCCCCTTGGGCTCAGCCGCGCTTAGAGGGAAGAGATGGGGGTGTAACCCCCACCTCTTCCCTGGCTTGCCTGGGTGTCCCGCAGCTGCAGGGTGCACAGGCAAGCCACACTTAGAGGGAAGAGACGGCGGTGTAACCCCCCCGCCTCTTCCCTGGCTTGCCAGCATGCCCCACAGCTGCGGGGCGCGCAGGCAAGCCGTGCTTGGAGGGAAGAGACAGGGGTGTAAAAACCCCACCTCTTCCCTGGCTTGCCAATGCTGTGGGGCACGCAGGCAAGCTGTGCTTAGAGGGAAGAGATGGGGGTGTAAAACCCTGCCTCTTCCCTGGCTTGCCAGCACGCATCACAGCTGCGGGGCATGCAAGCAAGCCGCACTTAAAAGGAAGAGACAGGGGTGAAACCCCACCTCTTCCCTGGCTTGCCGGAGCACCCCGCAGCTGCGGGGCACGCTGGCAAGCCACACTTAGAAGGAAGAGACAGGGTTTAACCCCCTGCCTCTTCCCTGGCTTGCTGGCACCACTGCCCCCCATCTCCAGGCCGCACCGGGAGGTTGGCTTGGCTGGGGGGGCGTGGGCACCACAAGCTGGCCTAGGGCGCCAAGACACCATGGGCCGGCCCTGATTGGGGGTGGAGTTTGCTGCTATGACCCCACTTTCCCTCCCCATGTATATTTATTTGTAACACACTGATGAAAGGTATAATGTGCCCCAGTTATATTTCAGTAATTGCAGATATGATATTAGGGTACATTAAATGTGCTTAGGTGAACATGTGATTGTACCTGTACTTCAGATTACCATTTTAGACATGCAGCATAATCTGTGAGCCTCTGGCCATGGAAGCTCTGTCCAGAAGTTACACTAAATGTGGGCAGCATAGGGGAGCAGGGCCACTGGACATATACAGCCTAACAGAACATCTGCTCAATGATATTTCAAGCTAACCAAAAACATTTTTTTAGTCACTGACAAAAGAACTGTAGCCAGTTGCTGTGTCTGGCTGTTGAAAGCATTTGCTTTGGGAGGGCACAGTGGAATGCTAAATGAGGAAATGTGAGTCAGTGAGGAACTGTGCCTCAGTGGTAGATCATCTGCCTTGCATGTAGAATGTCTATTTGGTTCGCACATCTTCAGTTAAAAGTATCTGGTAGTAGGTCATGTGAGACCCTGGAGAGCCATTGCCAGTCAGAATAGGCAGTACTGGCCTCGACAGACCAGTGATCTGACTTGGTAGCCCTCTATGCTTCCATGTGTTTACTGAACAAGCAGAGAGTGGGAACAGAAGTAGCCGGCTGCCATGTGAATGACAGCTCATGCACATCAGGTTGCCAACCTCCAGATAGGGCCTGGAGATCTCCCACTATTACAACTGATCTCCAGACCATGGATGTCATTTCCCCCGGAGAAAATGGCTGCTTTGGAGGGTTGACTCTATGGCATTGCTGAGGTCCCTCCCCATACCCAGCCCTCCCCAGGCTCCACCCCCCAAATCTTCAGGTATTTCCCAATCCAGAACTGGCAACGCTAGCACAGTGCTTGCATAACGAAGACAGTGTCCACATGTACACTTCCTCCATATGGTCATCAATGTTAGAAGAAGAGGAGGAGGACGAAGAGATTAGATTTATACCCCACCCTTCACTCAGAGTCTCAGAGTGGCTTACAATCTCCTTTCCCTTCTCCCCCCTGTGAGGCAGGTGGGGCTGAGAGAGCTCTTTTGAGGAAACACCTCTGAGAGAACTTGTGACTGGCCCAAGGTCACACCAGCAGCTGCATGTGGAGGAGTGGGGAATCAAATCTGGTTCTCCCAGATCAGAGTCTGCGCTCTTAACCAAGCAGCATCTTTGATCAGAGGGAGAGAGCTCGTGTATGGACACTGCTTCCACATGTGCTCATGAGCTGGAAGACATGCAGAGGTGGGGGGGAGGCACAAAGAGGCATAGAGGGGTTGTGTATATATGGCTTGTATAAGACAGCTTCAGGTGAGTCCAGGGTTCCAAGAATGCTAGTATACTGAGGAAAACATTTAACCCAAATTAAATAATGGCTAAAACAAAGTAGGTAGAAAAGTCAAAGGAAATCAGATATGGCGTTATACCCA
The DNA here is from genome assembly GCA_029375565.1 of Gekko gecko. Classification (NCBI taxonomy): domain Eukaryota; kingdom Metazoa; phylum Chordata; class Lepidosauria; order Squamata; family Gekkonidae; genus Gekko; species Gekko gecko. The sequence goes on from JAPDNY010000008.1 coordinate 114,663,820, forward strand.
CTTGTGCATGGGGCAAACCCAAACAAACAAATAAAAGGTCCACAAACACATATGCTTCATGTCCAAGAATGTCAGTGGATGGTTTGGCTGGGCTCTGTATGGTTACTTGTTGCTTCACCATGAAAATGCATGCCCTCACTCACCTCAGTTTGTGTGGTTGTTAGGAGCGTGGACTCTAACCTGGGAGAACCGGGTTTGATTCCCCACTCCTCCACATGCAGCTGCTGGTGTGACCATGGGTCACTCATAAATTCTTGTAATAGCTCTTCCGCTATTACACTTGATCTCCAGACAACCCAGATCAGTTTTCCTGGAGAAAATGGCTGCTTTGGACTCTACAGCATTATAACAGCAGAGGTCCCTCCTCTCCCCAAACTCTGCCTTCCCCAGGTTCCACCCCCAAAATCGCCAAATAGTTCCCAACCTAGAGCTGGCGACCCTATTCTAAACAGAGTTTATTCCCTCAAGACATATGCATTCAAGTTCAGTTGGGCACTGCAACCCCCCTCCCCCCAAACCCCCTGAATTATAGCTTCTGTTCATAATTTACTTCTTTGCCCTACTTAATAATAGTTATAAAATGAATGCTGAGCTGAAAATTAATGTGCTGGAAAACAGAGCCAGGATCTTAAACCTCAAACATATTTGTATGCCAGAGAAAGTTGAAGGGGATTTAAAAAAAAAAAAAAACCATCTTGGCAGAGGTTATTTCTAGCACTGTTTACTCTGATAGATTTATTTTGACTCTTTCTTCTATAAGAGCTGGATACAGGAAATATTCTCCCTCACCCTCTTCCTTCCTGCACTGTTTTGTTTATCTTGCAGAAGTGAGGCAGTGATACACAGAACAGTGAAGAATGTCAGAGATGCAGAGAAACTCTGAAGAGAGCTGGTGCCTCTATCCTGACCATTGCTGGAAACTATCAAATGAGAGGCCTCCAGAACTGCAAAAAGGATGCGGACAGAATGGAGCGGGTGCAGGGGAGAGTGATGAGGGTGATCGGGGGGCCGGGAGACCAAGTCCTATGAGGAAAGGCTGAGGGGCTTGGGAATGGTCATTCTGGAGAAGAGCAGGTTGAGGGGGGGACATGATTGCTCTCTTCAAGTATTTGAAGGGCTGTCACTTATTAGAGGAGGGCAGGGGGCTGTTCCTGTTGGCAGCAGAGGACAGGAGTTGCAATAATGGGTTTAAATTACGGGCAGAAAGGCACCAGCTGGATATTAGGGAAAACTTTTTTACAGTCAGAGTTGTGCAACAGTGGAATCAGCTGCCTTGGGAGGTGATGAGCTCCCCCTCACTGGCAGTCTCCCCCTCACTGGCGGCGGCTGGACAAACACTTGTCAGGGATTCTAGTCTGGGCTGATCCTGCATTGAGCAGGTTAAAATAGATGGCCTGTATGGTCCCCTCCAACTCTGTGTTTTTATGATTTGATGAAACAAAAATACAAAAAAGGTCCTATCTTTCCTGCTTTGTCTCCTGTAGCATTTTAATATACCTCATCTGAAGCAAAGATTTTTAGGGCGTATCTGTTCAGCAAACATATTGATTTATGTCAGTTTAGCTGACAAAAACTCCCCCAAAGAATTCCTCAGGAACTTTGAGAATGTAGAAAATACTGTATGATGATTCCACAGCCCTCCTGACTGAGCTCCAAATCCCAGCTTTCCATGAAGATAAACGTTGACTACAAAAACAGTTAAAGGTTGTCATTTAGATATGCCTTGTTGTAGTGTGGGTTTTCTCTTGCAAAGGCTACTGCACTCCTTTTGGTCCTCCTTCAGCCCTGCCCTGCTCCGCCATTCTTCCATATATATCTTCAGTCATTTATGGTGTGTCCACTGAGGAACTTATTTATGTGAACACAACTGAGGCACATTATTGCTCAACTTCAATAATTGCTTCAGTGATGAAAACCCTGCATTCCTAACAATTCCTTACAGATGTAAACCATTATAGTTACGGTAGGTTCCACCACTTGTTGCTTAAGCTGTTCTTTCAGTCGGTGACATATTGCCTCATGTTATGTAGCTAGTGTGAGGCCTTTATTACACAATAAATGTCCTGTTGTTTAAATATATATGTTGTGTCAGATTTTGCTCTAAGTTTTAGGAAATACGAGATACTCGTTCTCCTTCAAAGTCACTTTGACCTCTCTAGGATTGTTCTCTCACATCATTGTTTACTGAAAATCAAGTAAGATTGGTTATAAACAGAAGAAGTAATCTTCTGGATTAAGACACAGGAAGGCAAAAGTGTTTACATTCAGTGTAGACAGGTAAATTATTTCTGCATCTCTAAAATAGGTAAATTATTTCTGAATAGGTAAATTATTTCTGTACTTTAATTAACCACCCCCCATAATCACTGAAAATAATGAGGCAGAGGTCCAGAGAAGCCTGGGGCACTTCCAGCTTTTGAGGCTCCCAGACATAATAAAAGTTTTAAAAGATGATGCATGATGAGCATGAACACAAATTGTGAAACATCAAATGCCATGACCTCCTATGAGCTAAATGACTCTCTTGTTCTTTACATTGGCCCCATAAATAACTTACAAAGCAGGACAAATTGAAAGAAAATTTGCTAGTATACCTCTGACGCTCAGAACAGAAACAAAAATTCAAAATTTGGCACATTGTCAAAATGCATACGGGGCTTATATTTTCAGATGTGACTGGTGGACATAAAAAAGTCTTCTTGACATATTGCTGTAAAATTTGAGATGAAGGTATTTCAGAAGTAACCCCTCAGAGTTAAAGTTCAAATGCAAACATGAATGTTTAATACTTAAGATGTTAGAATTCTGCTGAATGTTTAACCTGAACATTTTTTTTTTGCTTAAGTTCTAGAAGAAGGAAACAGCTGTTGGTTTCTTTTGCCTGCAGCAGGTGTTTATATTATGGTGGAAATATAACTTGAGGCTGACTATTCCATTATGTTGTAGGATGTTTCAGTTTTAAAAAATATAGTGCTTGGGGCTTTAATTTGAAGGGGGGCTGATGCAGGAGAGAGGAGATCCCTTTTGTAAAGAGATGTGTAGCAGACACCAGAAAGGAAATGATCCTCCATCAAAATGCAAGTAGCTGCTCAATCAACCCAAATTGTGAACTGATGATGACTTCATTATGAATCTTCCCAGGGAAATACTGTGGCCTGATTTAACCCTTTGTGAAATTTCAAGTAATGCACTAATCTGTAATGATTTCTTATTTTTTTTTAAAAAAAAACCCTTACAATTTGTATTAATATATGCATGAAAAATATAGAGGATTCCAAAATAATAAGCCAAATTGGTCATTGGTTACATTCATTTATAGTGCAATAAAAAGTACTGAGTAAAGTGGACAGTTTAGGCAGTGTAAATATGTTTCAAATTTAATGTGTTTGGGAAGGAACCAGAAACAAATTTTAAATACAACACATTATAACATGTTGTGAACTGCAGGAACCATTTGTGGAGAGAAGTCCAAGATCTTTGGAAATTTGGGTGTAGTTCCAGTCATAACATTTCTGGACTTTTTGTCAAGCCCAAAATAGTAAGCTGAGTGAATGTCTAAATATTTACTTTAAACCACAAAACCTATTTTCAGCTAAGAGCTTTAACCTATAATACACTGCATCTGAATCCTCCTGCCTTGGTTAGGATAATCCAGGTGCCAGTTGGAAGAGGTAAAAATAAATCTAGTTAAGGAAAAGATGCAGGATTGGAAGTTTTGTTGCTTCAGAGAGTCTCACTGGATTATGTACAGTATATACAGTTTCTGATTTTGATGTTATAACAGTTTAGTGCAGATTCTCTTGACTATCTTTGGAGGGACAGCTGCTGCTTGCTCTAACCTCTGATCAGTTTTGTCACTTATTTTCTATTTTCTATGTAATGTATGGACATGTGGAACTCTGAACCACTGTATTCTGGCAGGCTGTTGAAAGCCCCTGGTGAACTGTACTCTCAAACAAAATGCCATGGAAGACTACAGGTTTCATCATGCAGCATCAGATTAAACTGGAGAGCCAGTTTGGTGTAGTGGTTAAGTGCGTGGACTCTAATCTGGGAGAACTGGGTTTGATTCCCCACTCCTCCACTTGCAGCTGTTGGATGACCTTGGGCAAGCCATAGTTCTGGCAGAGGTGTTCTTGAAAAGAACAGTTTCTGTCAGAACTCTCTCAGCCCACCTTCCTCACAGGGTGTCTGTTGTGGGGAGGGGAAGGGAAAGGAGTTTGTAAGCCACTCTGAAACTCCATCATCATCATCATCATCATCATCATCATCATTATTATTATTATTATTATTATTATTATTATTATTATTATTATTATTATTATTGAATCATAGACTCACAGAGTTGGAAGGGGTCATATAGGCCATCTAGTCCAACCCTCTGCTCAATGCAGGGTCAGCCTAGAGCATCCCAGACAAGTGTTTGTCCAGCCGCTGCTTAAAGACTACCTGTGAGGGGGAGATCACCACCTCCCTAGGCAGCTGATTCCAGTTTGGAACAACTCATACTGTAAAAGAAGTTTTTCCTAATATCCAGCTGGTGTCTTCCTGTCCTTAATTTAAACCCATTACTGCAAGTCCTATCCTCTGCTGCCAACAGGAACAGCTCCCTGCTCTCCTCTAAGTGACAGCCCTTCAAATACTCAAAGAAAGCAACCATGTTGCTCAACCTCCTCTTCTCCAGAATGAAAATTCCCAAGCCTCTCAGCCTTTTCTTGCAGGGCTTGGTCTCTAGGCGCCCAATCATCCTCATTGCTCTCCTCTGTACCCACTCCATTCTATCCACATCCTTTTTGAATTGAGGTCTCCAGAACTGCACACAATACTCCAGGTACAGCCTGACCAATGCAGTGTACAGCAGGACTATGACATCTTGTGATTTGGATGTTATGCCTCTGTTGATACACCCTAAGATCGCATTAGCCTTTTTTGTTGCTGCATCACACTGGCTGCTCATATTTAAGTTATGGTCCACCTGTACCCCAAGATCTTGTTCTCACACACTGCTACCCAGAAGTGTATCCCCCATCTAGTATGCCTGTTCCTCATTTTTTTTTACCCTGATGTAGAACTCAACACTTATCCTTGTTAAATTGCATCTTGTTCACATCTGCCCACTGTTCCAGTGTGTTCAGATCTCATTGAATTCTATCTCTATCTTCTGGTGTGTTCATTGCTCCTCCCAGTTCGGTGCCATCAGCAAATCTGAAGAGTAGCCCCACCACCTCCTCATTCAGAAAATTTGTAAAAATGATTATCTACAGAGTGGCCTTTTTGGTGGTAGTCCTATGCAAAGTACACTCTTCTTTGGGAGATTTGACTTGCCCCTTCTTTCCAGTATGGAAACACTTTAATTCAGAATTGTTTTTCAAGAATGTCCTTAGGTCCTGATTTTTACTCAGTTATACAATTGCTGCTGCTATAACTTTTTAGAAGATTTTATTGATTAGGTGTTATATTATTGTCTGTCTAATGCCTAAACTACTTATCTGTTGTCTGTCTGTTGCCTAAACTATTTAAACGATTAGTTTCATATAATACTTAAGAAGTTACTGCAAGGTGACATATATACTTCAGTAAACTAAATTAAATAAAAATAAAATAGATAATTAAATTAGACATTCATTCATTTGTGACACTGTAACCACCTTTCTCCCTATTGAGACTTGAGGTAGATTACAATGCTCATTAAAACAGTTAACAATGCATCTGTGACGAACAATTAATGTGTTAATGCTGTAACCCTGTCTGAGAACCTTGAGTGACAGTGGATTCAAATGGAATTCTTCAGTTGAGAGTGTCATTTAGGAGTTGGGAGTCAACAGTTAACAATGAGAGAGGGAAGCAGACTGTGAAGGGATCAAGAAGTACCCTGAGTTAGGGAAGTGGGATGTGTAGTCCTGAGGGAGATAGCTCCTAGAATACAGGGATGATCCCTAGCCAATGGCTAAGGAAGGAAACTGGGACTTGTGTGAATGTTCCTGTCTTCACCAGTGTCTGTTAGACCAGGAAGCTTATGCTTGTTTATGTAAGCAGAGATTGCAAAGAAATCTCTCTCCTCAAGTTTTAAAGACCTGCCTGAATAACAGAAACAAATCTGTTATCTATTTATATACAAAGTAACCTCATTCCTGTTGCCTGTTCATCTAATAAGTCCTCAACCTGATTCCTACCTGACCATTTCCTCTCAAAGTGAAATAAAACAGATTGTTAGTTTTGACTTATCATCTGCCTCTCATGTGCCATTATAAAACAAGGATAAAAGAAGGATTTTAGTCTCTCCCCTTTGTTCCCTAGGCTGGGGCAGCAGTTACCAATATACATTAAAACAAGTTGGTGGGACAGCCAGAGAAAAACAAAAAAAAGAAATAAAAGGGTCTGCTCAGCTAAGAGCAATATAAAGGGAAATGGTCTGAAGGAAGGCAAAATCATCATAGCATCCTCATTTCATCATATATTTTGTGAGATATTTCAAAATTTGCATTAAATATGTTAACAATATCAGTATTTATGTAGAAATATTTAAAGGTTGTATATTTAACATTTTCAGAAAGCATTGGTTGGTATGATCATCTCCATAGTAATTACTGCAATTACAAAAGAAGAATTCACCAGTTAAAATGTGTCATGATTTGCTTGGATTAAAAAGCTGTTTGAATTTCTGTTATTGCTCACAACTGCTTGTGCAGCCTTAAATCTACAAAAGCCAGTTTTTCAGAGAGTCTGCAACCCAACATGTCTGTTCAAAACGGCTGGCCATTTGTCTTCAGGTGAAGGTGTGATAACACTGAACAAAGTAACATGCAGCCAGAACCAGTAGAACTGTAACCTTCCATAGAGACCTACTGCTCAGATCTAGGGACAGTACTGAAAAGCAGATCATAGACAGTATATTTTGCACCTGCCGTGCTCAGAACAGAAACTGTTGGATAGCTCAGATGATTAATAGCTGAGCTATCAAAAAAATGTTCACCCTCCTCATTCTCCTGTAAATGAATGCATCTTCTGAGAGAGGCACGCCACTGTGCAAATATGCTAAGAATGTGACATTCTTAACATTCATGGACTTTTAGAATGTGCTGTTTCTATTCAAGACTAGCAGATAATGCTCCATATAAATTATACAGTGTTATATATCACTTATATATGTACTGTTCTGCCCCATTTTTGTTACTTTTGCAGGGTGTTAATAATGATGGCTTCCTCATTTTTTGCTGTTAAATGTCCATATTGCACATTTTCCTAGGTATCTGGGCAGGGATCTTATTCTGTCTTTCAGAGTGCTGCTGAAGAGAAAGTTCAGTCTTTATTTAGTTTTGTTTATAACATTCTTCTGCTGTGGCCAACTGAGTGTGTTTTTATGTCCCCCTGCACAATCTCTGCCCTAACTTAGAAATGAGAAGCTGGCAGACATCCAGCAAGAATTACTGCAAGCACAGAAGTATGAAAGCAGAAGTATGAAAACAAATTCCCTCAGTCAGGTGGCTGGAATAATCACCTATCCATGCTAAGTTTCCCCAGAATAACTATTAGCACCTCTGTAATAATTATCTAGAGGACAGATGCAGTGCTTAGCTATTAAGAAGTGTGTTTAACAAGATGCAGTGCCCCTACATCACAGGAGGATGGTCTGCTACAACTGAAGCTAAGGCAGAGCTTCAAAGTCGGGCCATAAAACTTGTTCTGGATTCCCCCCCCAAAAAAAAAAAAAAAGATTCAAAAGGCTCCCAGTGGCTAGTCACAAGCATCATGAACACATGAAGCTGCCTTTTACTGAATCAGACCGTTGGTCCATCAACATTAGTATTGCCTATTCAGACTAGCAGCAGCTCTCCAAGTGTAGCCAATTTGGTATAGTGGCTAAGAGTGGCAGACTTTAATCTGAAGAACTGGGTTTGATTCCCCACTCCTCCATATGCAGCCAGCTGGGTGACCTTGGGTCAGTCACAGTTCTCTCAGAGCTGTTCTCTCAGAGCTCTCTCAGCCCCACCTACTTCACAGGGTGTCTGTTGTGGGGAGAGGAAGGGAAGGAGATTGTAAGCCACTCTGAGACTTCAACTGAAGGGTGAGGTATAAATCCAAATCCAACCCCTCTTTCTCCTCCTTCCTGGAGCCTTTAACTGGAGATGCTGAAGACTGAACTTGGGACCTTCAGCATGCCAAGCAGATGCTCTACCACTGAGCCATAGCCCCTCCCTCTGTGTTTAGCTTGTGGCATGTTTCCCTCTGTGTTTAGCCTGTGGCATCTATCATGGCATTAGCTACCATCAGATGAAATCAAAAAGAGCCACCTGTGTTTTCAGGGCTAGGTTGTGCAGTGGAAGATCACAAGAACCAGATTGGAATGTGGGGAGGGACATGGCTCAGTGGAAGAACCTCTGCTTGGCATGCAGAAGGTCCCAGGTTCAATCCCTGGCATCTTCACCTAAAAAGGTCTAGACAGTAGGTGATGTGAAAGACCCTGGAGAGTCACTACCAGTCTGAGTAGACAATACTGACATTTATGGACCAAGGGTGTGATTCAATATAAGGCAAATTCACATGTTCATGTGTGGTTTCTGACCCACAGTCTCTGTAGTCATTTTTTGGAGACTGGGGCAGAGGTCTGGGAGTGAAGAGTTCTGGGTCTTTGACTAGAAAAGCTTTTTAAGAAAAGATTTTTAAAATTTATATCTGCCCTAGCTAGTTTAGGAGACCTCTTGTGCCAGACAATCACAAGAGTAAGGTTGTACTATCACTTTCTGAACCTGAGAAGTATTCTAGACTGTGAATGAATACTACTGACAGTTTATCAAGTGAGCCTTGAACCATGAGAATTCCAGTTTATGACTTGGATGCCTGTCACACACATCAGTTTACCTGAGAAGCTCTGTAACATATGAGACCTGTCATAATGAAACAACCAGAGAAGCTGATATAGCAGAACTTTATCGGAAACTCTATCAACTTCTTAATCTATACATTGACAAGGTCTGCAACAGACTGGCATTCAAAGCCAGTAATAAAAGTCCACAGAATATTATAGAATCCACTTAGTGTCAACCAGCCATTCACTTCCCCAGTAAGCTGCACTTTGGTGAGGATGCTGAAAACACTTGTTTCTAGATGGGAGACCACCAAGGAAGTCTAGGGCTGTTCTGTGGAGTCAGGCAATGGCAAAATACCTGTGAATATCTCTTGTCTTGAAAACCCTAAAGGGTCACCATAAGTTAGCTGTGACTTGCTGGCACTTTTGTCCTCCTCCTCCTCCACCACCACCACCACCAAACTCTCCCAGATTTCCCTGCGGAAACACAATAAGAATTTACCAGATTGACTTTGTAATTTGAAAAACAAATATATGATAGATAGATATATGATAGATAGATATGAAGGCAACACCCTGAGGGTGCTAAGGTTCTTTGACTTGTGTGGCTAGCCACACAGTGACAACAACAACAATAATTGTTGTATGTCGATCTCCAGTAGATAGATCATTAGGATCTAAGTTGACAGCTACCTGTCAGCTGGTGTCAATTGATGTATAGAGAGGACAAGTCCCAACTTGTTCTGATCCGCACTGAACAGTGTGCAGTCACAATGACTCAGCAGTACACTGATTGGTGGAGCTTTGTATATAAGTCTTTGTACAGTTGCCATATATCTCTTCTTCTGTATATTGGATGTCTGGCGTAGCACTTTGCTTGTGAATACTGTGAATAAAACCCTTGTATATAGTGTACCACTGGACTGCTTTATTGTGGTTACTATAAGGGGCTCCAGTGCTGGATCTACAGTGCAAGCAGGTGAGAGGCTGGAGGCTAGGAAGTCCTAAAGGGGCAGGCTTGGATAGTCAAGACACACTCTGTCTAACAATAATACAGTCCACAGTAAACAATGATCAAGAAAAAACAAAAAATAACAACTGTGCACTGCAAAAACCCACACACAAGCTTACAAAAAGAGACTTCAACACGATAAGTGATTCAACACATGTAATCCATCATAGGAAAATATAAAAGTCCACAATATCCCAAAGGGAAAGAACAAAGTCCAGAATAGAAATATCTCAGAGGGAAGCAATGCAGTCTGGAATAGATGTCCAACACTTTTCCTAGGTATTGATCAGTGTTCCGGACTTCAGGTCCTTCCTCAGGAACTAGAAGCCATTATAGGAAGTCTCATTGCAATTTCTTAACAGGTAAACATTATTCAGTTTCAATATGGGCCAGGTCTCCTAAGCTCTAAAAAGCATGGAGGCATGTTTGGTCCAACTTACATAGTAGCAACCTTTGCAGGTGCTTTTTAGAGCTTAGGAGACCTGGCCCATATTGAAACTGAATAATGTTTACCTGTTAAGAAATTGCAATGAGACTTCCTATAATGGCTTCTAGTTCCTGAGGAAGGACATATTGAGTTTTCAAAGTAGCTTGTGTATATGTGTGAGAGAGATGAGGGGGAAAGACCCTGTGTGCCCAAATTACCGACATACTTATCCAGATTGTGGCCATTGTGCAAGGTATGAAATCCTGTTCCTTTTCAATGAAAACTTTTTCCTAAGACTTAAAATTTAGTGCATATATATACTTCACTAATGTGCATTATAAAATAATTCCCTCTGAATAACTTGTCATTTCAAAGGCATAATGCCATAGAATGGTGTCTAGAACTGTTAAGCTTCTCTCTTTTTTCTGAGCTATTTAAATGGCAAATGATGTAAAAATTATTACTTCAAGTGGGAAGAGTGGGCTGTGACTCATCCGGAAAGATCTGGGTAGATGCATGAGGAAAGAAACTTCTCTAGTCTGAGTGGAGAAAACAATAGATGAGCTTTGGCATTTGTACAGTGACCAGAACTCTTCCAACTTCGGCAGCAGAGTTTGCACTGTCTGTATGATTAAAACCAGACACAAAGTCCAGAAGAGGGTTTCAAAAAAAAAAGCAAAAAAAACCCCCCAAAACGCTTGACTTCAGAAGAATAAGAAGAGTTGGTTTTTATCCCCCGCTTTTCTCTACCTGAAGGAGTCTTAAAGCAGCCTACAGTCACATTCCCTTCCTCTCCCCACAACAGACCCCCCCCCCGTGAGATAGGTGGGGCTGAGAGAGTTATGAGAAAATTGTGACTGGCCCAAGGCCACCCAGCAGGCCTCATGGAGAGGCATGGGGAATCAAACCCGGTTCTCCACATTAGTCTGCTGCTCTTAACCACTACACCATGCAGCATTCAGTTTTAACAAAAATGCATGTATAATTATACTTGGAGGACTGTGTGATTGGGATAGAGAGATGATTTTTCCTGTTTAGTTAATGTTTTGTGACCTTGAGAATCATTTGGTGTCAAATAAAGAGTAAATGGCTGTATAAATTATTCTTTTCTCATTCATTTTGTACCGTCTACAACTCAGTGGGTCTTACTTTTAAGCAAATACACTTAGGACTGATCTCGGTCCGAATCCAAGGCAAACCATTCAATATCACAGTAATCCAAGTCTATGCCCCAACCACTGCTGCAGAAGAGGCTGAAGTGGACCAGTTCTATGAAGACCTACAACAGCTCATAGAACTAATACCAAAAAATGATGTCCTCATCATCATAGGGGACTGGAATGCTAAAGTAGGAAATCAAAAGGTAACCGGAATAACAGACAAGTTTGGCCTTGGAGAACAAAATGAAGCAGGGCAAAGGCTAACAGAGTTTTGTCAAGAGAACACGCTGGTCATAGTGAACACCCTTTTCCAACAACCTAAGAGGCGTCTCTACACATGGACATCACCAGATGGGCAACACCGAAATCAGATTGACTATATAATTTGCAGTCAAAGATGGAGAAGCTCTATCCAGTCAGTAAAAACAAGACCTGGAGCTGACTGTGGGTCAGATCATGAGCTACTCATTGCAAAATTCAGACTTAAATTGAAGAAAGTTGGGAAAACCACAAGGCCATTCAGATTTGACCTAGATCGCATCCCCGATGAATATACAGTAGAGGTGAGGAATATGTTTAAGGGACTAGATTTGATAGACAGAGTGCCTGAAGAACTATGGACAGAGGTCCGTGACATTGTAAAGGAGGCAGCAATCACCGCCATCCCAAAGAAAAAGAAATGCAAAAAAGCAAAGTGGCTGTCTGATGAGGCTTTAACCATAGCAGAGGAAAGAAGAAAAGCTAAAGGCAATGGTGAAAAGGAAAGATTTGCCCAACTGAATGCAGATTTCCAGAGAACAGCAAGGAGAGATAAGGAGGCTTTCCTGAATGAACAATGCAAAGTAATAGAGGAAAACAATAGATTGGGAAGGACTAGAGATCTCTTCAAGAAAATTGGAGAAATCAAGGGAACATTCCATGCAAAGCTGGCCATGATAAAGGACAAAAACGGTAGGGACCTAACAGAAGAGATTAGGAAAAGATGGCAAGAATACACAGAAGAACTATACAAGAAGGACCTCAATGTCCTTGACAACCACGATGGTATAATCACTGACCTCGAGCCAGACATCCTGGAAAGTGAAGTTAAATGGGCCTTAGAAAGCATTACTAACAACAAAGCTAGTGGAGGTGATGGCATCCCAGCTGAGTTATTCAAAGTCTTAAAAGAAGATGCTGTTAAAGTGCTGCACTCAATTTGCCAACAAATCTGGAAAACACAACAGTGGCCATAGGATTGGAAAAGGTCAGTGTACATTCCAATCCCAAAGAAGGGCAATGTCAAGGAATGTTCAAACTATCGCACAATTGCACTCATTTCACACGCTAGCAAGGTCATGCTGAAAATCCTACAAGCTAGGCTCCAACAGTACATGGATAGAGAACTGCCAGAAGTACAAGCTGGGTTTCGAAGAGGTAGAGGAACTAGAGATCAAATTGCCAACGTTCGCTGGATTATGGAGAAAGCAAAAGAATACCAGAAAAACATCTACTTCTGCTTCATTGACTATGCTAAAGCCTTTGATAGTGTGGATCACAATAAATTATGGCAGGTTCTTAAAGAGATGGGAGTACCGGACCACCTCACATGTGTCCTGAGAAACCTGTATAAGGGTCAAGAAGCAACAGTTAGAACCGGATATGGAACAACTGATTGGTTTAGCATAGGAAAAGGAGTACGACAAGGATGTATATTGTCACCTTGCTTATTTAATTTATATGCAGAGTACATCATGCGAAATGCTGGCCTGGATGAATCACAAGCTGGAGTTAAGATTGCTGGGGAAAAGATCAATAACCTCAGATATGCAGACGATACCACTCTGATGGCAGAAAGTGAAGAGGACCTAAAGAGCCTCTTGCTCAGGATCAAAGAGGAGAGCGCAAAAGTGGGCTTGAAGCTCAACATCAAAAAAGCTAAGATCATGGCATCTGGCCCCATCACTCCTTGGCAAATAGAAGGGCAAGTCGTAGAAGTAGTGACAGACTTCACGTTCCTAGGATCCCAGATCACTGCAGATGGTGACTGCAGCCATGAAATTAAAAGACGCCTGCTCCTTGGGAGGAAAGCGATGGCAAACCTAAACAGCATGATAAAAAGCAGAGACATCACCTTGCCAACAAAAGTCCGCATGGTCAAAGCAATGGTATTCCCCGTAGTAATGTATGGCTGCGAGAGTTGGACTATAAGGAAGGCCGAGCGCCGAAGAATAGATTCTTTTGAACTATGGTGCTGGAGAAGGCTCTTGAGAGTCCCTTGGACTGCAAGGAGATCAAATCAGTCAATCCTAAAAGAAATCAACCCTGATTGTTCCCTGGAAGGCCAGATCCTGAAGCTGAAGCTCAAATACTTTGGCCACCAAATGAGAAGGGAGCATTCACTGGAGAAGACCCTGATGCTGGGAAAGATTGAAGGTCAAAGAAGAAGGGGACGGCAAAGGATGAGATGGTTAGACAGTGTCATCGATGCAACGAACATGAAATTGAGCAAACTTCAGCGGACAGCGGAAGACAGGAGGGCCTGGCATAATCTGGTCCATGGGGTCGCGAAGAGTCGGACTCGACTGTGCGACTCAACAACAACAACAAAGGATAAGTCCCATTGGTCACTGTGGAACTGAGGCCTTGTCTAAATAGGCAGCAGATTGTGGTGGCTAAATCCTGAGGTAGTAGACTAGACTGTACGGCCTCAGGTAGCAGTAGAAATGGCATTGTTAATATTCCTCCATATACCATCAGAACTAAGTATCCCAACATAGTCCACATGCTGCTATGTTAGGTTTTCTGCTTGCCAAGAGTTTTCAAAAATGTGATTTCCCCCACCTGCAGTCTCAAGTGGTATAGTCATATTGCCTCCACACCCTACCACCTCTTCTGCTGCATGCACTGATCTGGTCTTCCTTCCAAGTAAACCTTCAAAGGACTGGGATGCTGCAGATTTATGGGATGTTACTTCGTAGTAAGCCTCACTGAACTCAGCTGGGAAACTTTCTTCTGAGTATACAGACATAGGAGCTGAGCAGACATCTTCTATGGCAGTTTCATAATTTCTACCTCCAAGTACACCTGCTTAAGATCAGACTGTGACAGAGTTGCTTCCCCAGTTTCTGGCTCAATTTCTCCATGATGGGTGAGCATAGGGATATCTTCTGAAAAGGAGGAAGATGCTGTGCTGGAGTTGCCACTGCTGTGCTGAAAAGAGTTACTATCTCTATGGCAACAGTGACTCGGCTGCTACTTTCCTTTTCCCTATGTGACAATTCACAAAGTGGGCCTGTGCCTCAGCAGCCATGGGAAATCACTCCCTAAGGAAATTAGCATGATACAACAAAACATGATATGCATTTGCAAAGAGCAGTGGAGGACCTCAGCGGTTCCTGATTATTTTTCAAAATTATCATCCAATCCGGCTTTGCTAAACGTCTCTTTTCTTCTTCCTGCTTCTTACAGGAAGAGAGGTTGGGTTTTTGTTCAGTTCCCAGATCCTATATTGTTTGACATTAATCATACATTTGAGAGTTAAAATGATTATTTACCTAAATAAGGATTCCCCCCCCTTGAAGGAATATATACACTTCAATATTTCAAGAAGGACATAGAAATTGTTAAACATGGGGTCTGATGGCAACCAGGGTTTAATTTAAAGACAGATGGGAGGGTTTCTTAGACCAGCTGGTTTATTTGTAAATGTATCTATTAAGCTTCTGCTTCCCAAGAGGTCCTAGTTCACAATATAAATACGATATATGAGATTATAACTGACTCCAAGAAAACAAATAAAAAATACAGGACAAATCAACACAACAGCAAGGTCAAAATGGTAACTGCAACAAATTGATTAAATCCATCTCTACCCCTTAAGCATTTCCAAATTCCCTGGGGGAAAAGATGCCCTTACTAAAAAGCAGAAAAGAGCTAAACATATGGGAACAGGTTGTGATAACTCATTGATAAGAGAAATAACTCTGAGTATGGTTTTTTTAATTACTAATATGTAAATTCTAGGGCCATGTGCTAGTGTTGAATCCTGATACTGAACCTAGCGCTATCAAGCCCCTGTGGATGGTGCAGGATCCCCTACCACCAGCAGGCACCTCCACTGCCACTCAGCTGGCTTGGTGGGGGGGGGGAATGGTAGGAAACCAGGGCAGAGGGGACACCAGCAGCATCCCGGCATATCTGGTGACACACTGAAGCAAATCTCTGTGTGCCTGTAAGTGATATTAGCCAAATACCAGAATATCCCCAGTGATGTGCTGACACCACTTCCTATTGCATGGGAAGTGAAGTCAGCACATCACTGGAGTCATCATTAGATCACTAGTGAGCAACCCCCAGCTTAGCTGCTGATTGCTGGGGGGGGGAGGCGCTATCTGAATATACCTAGTTCATAGAATGTTTTACCATCAGCCTTGGAACAAACAATATCAATGTGGACAAACAACATCAATGTCAAAAGATCTGTGCTGCAATTTGATGATAAATATGCAGAAGAAGAGAGTGAAGGCCTTCACCGGGAACAGCCATAGGCTTTGATTGCCCAGTAAATCTGTGCAACAAAAGGAATTTCTGTCAGCAGAATGGGATTTCCTTGACTCAGGGAGCGGAAGATTTAGAATTTTACTGAAATCTCATGTAGAAGTAAGGAGGAGAGGTTTCCAAGATCTAGAGACTGAGTGGCAGCACCCTTTCATTTCTCTTTGGGTATCAAAATGCCTGAGGCTAATCTTGTATTTTCCTGCCTAGCTCAATGTGCCTTCACTGGATTGCATGATACTTATTATTTCCTCATGTGGTTTCAAAAATATCTGCTACGATTGGTTATGCCTGGATCCAGCTACATCTGTGGTCCTCTCAGCTATTTGTGATCAAATCTCATGAAGCTCAAATTGTCAGCTATGCTTTCTGGAAGTTCAGTTTCTAATCTCACCTTAAGGAAAAGTCCCATGTATTTAGTTACTCATAATTTTTAGTGTTTGTTGTGGTGAATTTTTCATAGCCTGTTAAAATTCACATTGCAAGAAATTCGTTATGTAATTTCGTAGAGTTCATTGCTGTGTGTTTTTTGCAAGAGATGAACATTTAGCTTTCTTGGAATTTGTCACTACTTCTTGGGAAGTTCTGTGTAATGAGGTGTCCATCTTTAAAGGGAAAATAAGCAGTTGTAGTTAACCAGTTCAATTGTTTAGAAGTTTGTTCTAAAGCATATTCAGTAGAAGGCAAAGACATGTGAAATCAGAGACAGGGAAAGAGAGAAAAGGGGAGGAAGCTGAAAAAAGGTGATGAAAAAAATGTAATAAAATTCTCACTTAAAACTACTTCTGATATCTACACTTGCCATGGAAGCAAGATCCATAAACAGTAAGATAGTTTCTTCAGAAATGCTACTATGTGTGTTTAGGTTGTGTCTCAAGTACTGCCTGTCCATCAACCATGGCTGCCAACTAAAAAAGTCTTAGGTGTTATGCAAATTCACCTACCTACATTCAGCTGATACTTGTGGTTGGCCAAACATATCCTTAAGCTGCATGTGCTCTTTTTGGGGGTTAAAGCTGTAGGCCAAACTAGATGAGATGCTGTCCCCAAGTATGCTCTAGGGTATGTACCACCATTTTATAGATTCTACTTGAGAACTCCTTTAAACTGCACTATGGGGTCTCAGTTCTGGTTTGGATGACTTTAGCACAGGTGGAGAAGAGGACTCTTTCTGCATACCTGTGGTTTTTTCCCCAAAATGAAATAGTGCTGATGGTGCATGCAGGCAAATAATGCTTCTCCATGCTCTTTGGGGGTCAGAAGAAATGGCACGGGGGAAGTAGAATCCCCTCTTCCCCCCTATGTTGGAATTGGGACCCTATGGCATTCCCCAGTGGGAACGATTTAAAGTGGTGGTGTATCTTTGGGGTTCACTCCAAGAACACACCATCTCATGGTGATACACACTGTTGCTGCTGCTGCTTAGGGTATTTGCATTTCTTCCAGGGTACCTTTTCTGTTTCTTGACAAGTACTTCACTCCTTCACCACTTTCTCTGTCATCATAGAAACCTTCCTTGTGCTTTACTTACACAAGGGATTTATAGAAGCATTCCCATGAGCTGAAATAATAACATGGTAGGCAGCCCTTAGAAATCAATCTTCTGTATTTTGCAAAGGATTTTCTCATCAGTCCATTACTATCTGACTTATAGGAATGATATGAGGAGTATAAACAGTAGGCATAGCTGATGAAGTACCAAAAGCAATATTTTACCGAGTTGTTAGAGAGTGGCATGTTTGTAAGATTGCAGAATCATGGCAAAGAACCAGTTCTTCAGAACACACTGCTATGAAAACACTCTTTAGTTAATAGTTGATTAGAAAGAGCTGGATCCAACAGAGCACTTCCGTGGATGGAAGGATTTCAGGCACAACTTTCTCAACAAAGTGTACCCCCAAATGCTGTTGCTTTGCTGTTGAGGGGGGATTGACGAAGTTGTGTTCCTTGGGTGGGAAAATCTTGCTGTCCATGGACATGCTCTGTTGGATCCCAGCCCAAATGTTTGGAGGCATTCAGTCAAGAATGGCAACTGACATCAGGCATAATTCCTTGCTCAAATGATATGAATCTTTTTTTCCTCTTCAATTTTTGATTGAAAATTTGCATAAAGTACAATGTATTGTAACAGTATAACAGTATAAACAAGTGGAACAAGAAACAAAAAACAAAGATCCAAATACATATGTGCAAATATAAAATTTACAAGAGAGTTAACATGAGGCCTGTTAAAACCACAACAGTTGGAAAGTAAAAAAAGCCTTAATCCCAACGAACAAAAGGGAGAGATGAGAGAAGAAGAAGAAAGTTGATGGGCCAATATCTGTTAACTAATTATTATTATTTTTTTGTGGACAGCCTTACACCAGGAGACGAGGATCTATGGGCTCCCGAGTGCTTGGAACAGAGCTGAGATTTTCATCAATGAGGACTTTGGAGACTTCTGGACTCCCCCCTTTTTAACTCACCATCCCGTGATTCGGCTTGGACAAGGCAACAGGGGACCCAATTCTCATTGCTAAGGCCGAGTAGTGTCCCCCATTACCCCTGCTTGGGATCATATATTAAGATTAGGTTAACAGTAGTCAGTTATAATAGTTGGTTGAAGATTATGTCTTCCCACCCTTTACTATTAGTTAATTAGAGTAGTCTTTTAATCTTGCTGGGGGAGGGGGTAGCAAGAAGGGAGGTCAGGGTGGGTAAGGGTTGGTTGTTGTATTTGTGTTTAGAGATTTATCTACTGTAACTGGAAATTTGGCTTGATTTGAACTGATTGGCTGGATACTGCCTATCAGGTGTGCATAGGGTGCTTGGGAGATGGGTGACTTTACCTGCTGGAAAGCAGCCCGGTGGTAGCCAAGGCTTATCAGCGAAGGCCACTGATGGGTGATGGCTGGCCTAGGGATACCAGTGCTCCTGGGGAGGGGAAAGTATTGTGGTGAGACCAGGCAAAAATGGAAGGGAAGGGAATGGAGATGTTTAACATCTATATGTTGTTTAACATCTATATGCGCCCCCTCGCCCAGATTGCTTGGAGGCATGGGCTGGGTTGTCACCAATATGCGGATGACACCCAGCTCTATCTGATGTTGGGCGGCCAGTCAGACTCTGACCCGGAAGATCTTCACCGGGCTTTGCAGGCTGTGGCTGGGTGGCTCCAGCGGAGCCGATTGAAGTTAAACCCTGCCAAGACAGAAGTCCTGTGCCTGGGTTGGACCGGCCGGGGACTGGGGCTCCCACTTCTGACCTTCGACGGGGCATCGTTGGTGCCGGCGCCGGAGGTTAGGAGTTTGGGAGTGCTCCTAGACCCCGCACTAACCATGGGGGCCCAGGTGGCAGCCACTGTCAAGTCGGCTTTCTACCATCTTTGACTGATTCGGCAGTTGGTCCCGTTTCTCGACCGTGAAGACCTGGCCACGGTGATTCATGCAATGGTCACCTCGAGGCTAGACCACTGTAACGCCCTCTACATGGGGCTGCCTTTGGGGCAAATCCGGAGGCTGCAGCTAGTGCAGAATGCTGCAGCCAGGCTGTTGGCGGGCATCCCCAGGTGGGAGCACATCCGGCCTGTGCTGAAAGCGCTGCACTGGCTGCCTATAGCATACCGGATTCGCTTCAAAGTGCTGGTGCTTACCTTTAAAGCTCTATATGGCCAGGGTCCGGCATTCCTGAGGGACCGCCTTTCCTCATATATGCCCCAAAGAGTAATTCGGTCTGAATCACAACATCGCCTGGCGGTCCCTGGCCCTAAGGAGGCCAGGCTGACGGCCACGAGGGCTAGATCGTTCTCAGTGGTGGCTCCTTCCTGGTGGAATGAGCTCCCGGAAGAGATCAGGGCCCTGCGGGACCTTTCACAGTTCCGCAGGGCCTGTAAGATGGAGCTCTTCCGCCAGGCGTTTGAGTAGGAGCCGCCGCTTCCTTTCCCCCCCTCTTTGGCCACCGCCCCGCCTCCCTCCCACTGCTAACTTTACCAACTGTGGGATGGAGGAAGGGGATAGCCGAGTTAAGTCCTTCGGGGCCCGCCACGACCAACACTGCTGTGCCTAATGATTATCTGAAGCCATCAGGTTGAGATAATAGAGGAATTATAGAGCACTTTTTATGATGTGGGTATGTTTTAGTATTTTTAGATGTTTTAACCTGTTTTCTTGGCACTGGTTGCCCTTTGTAAGCCGCCCTGAGCCCACTCGCGGGGAGGGCGGGGTAGAAATGGAATGTATAAATAAATATAAATAAATAAATAATGTAGAAGGGCTCTGTCCCCTTCCAGCCTGTGTCCCATCCCGAAGGTAGTAGGTAGTGGGACTAGGATTACTGACCTCTCTCTGACATTGGTGTTGTGCAATGCCAGGTCCATAAATAATAAGACCACAACCCTTCATGACTTATTGTCAGAACAGGACATGGACCTGCCATGTATGACCAAGACCTGGATGCAAGATGGGGAGACCGTAGCTCTCTCCCAGTTAGCTCTTCCTGGGTTCTCAGTCCTCCACTAATCCAGGATTTAGGGGCAGGGGGAGGAGTGGCTCTATTCATTTGGGAGGCTTATACCTTCGGAGCACTCCTGCCACTGAAGCTCATGGTCATAGAGTGTGCTGGCTTTGTATGGAAAGCTGGGGACTATGGTGGTAGGTGACCTTTTAATGTCGAGAAAATACCGCCATCTTGTATTAATATCTATGCTTTTAGCACTGTTGATTTTATATACTGTGATTTTAATTGTATTTTGTATTTTAATATACGTTGGTGTTTTAACACACACACACACACACATATATATATATATTCTGTAAGCCACCCTGAGCCTGCCATGGCGGGGAGGGTGGAATACAAATTTAACAAATGAAATAAATAAATAAATAAATAACGTAACAAGACATCTATAGTAGCGACATTACCAAATCATTCTAAATTATGAGCTATAAAAATTATAACAGGAAACCAGGTTAAGTAGTTAAAGGAGAGAGGTTTTATGTTATGTTGCGAGACCTAGTCAAGAATTTTTTCCATTGTTAAAAAGTCCCAAGGGTCCTATACCACACACTAAGAGAAGGTGGGGAGGTATTTTTCCAGGAGGAAGCTATTACTGATCTAGCAGCAGCACACAGTACTATTATCAAGTCTTTCCATATTTGGGGAATATGAAAGGAATCCCACATATTTAATAACATCAACTTGCAATGTAAAGGGAGAAAATAACCCATGATGATGAAGATATGGTCTTTGATGGTATTCCAGAAATTATGAATTAGGAGACAATGCCTCCAGCAGTGGAAAAAAGAGCCTGGTGCACCACAACATTTCCAACAGAGAGGGGAATAGGAAGGGTTTATGTGGTGAAGTTTTGTAGGAGTAAAATACCAATGGGCCATAATTTTGATAAACTGGGTTTTAATATTAAACCTAAGTAGTGATGGTGATGATGATGATGAACTTCATTTATAGTCTGCCTTTCTCACTGAAACTCAGGGTGGATTACAAAATATGAAAAGCAATTCTGTCAGACAGCAAGGGACTCCAATAAACAAGGCTGTAGGACTAAGATTACAAAACTAGAGAACAGTGCAAACAAAAAAAAAAACCCTGCCTACGGCATGACATACCATAACGCAGCTGGAGGTTACAAGGGTAGAGGACATTGCAGTAAAAAAAGGGAGGTGATATGTAAAACAAACACTGAAATATTAACAACAAGTTGGGTTGCCAGCTCCAAATTGGGAAATACCTGAAGATTTGGGGGATAGAGCCTGGGGAGAGTGAAATTTGGGAAGGGGAAAGACGTCAGTGGGTTTATAATGCCATAGAGTTTACCTTCTAAAGCAACCATTTTCTCCTGCTGAACTGATCTCTGTTGACTGGAGAACAGCTGTAATCCCAGGAGACCTCCTGCCACCACCTGGAGGTTGACAACCCAATCAACAAGCCTTAGAAAGAAGCCCAAAGGGCAATAAAACATTCAGTAGTATGGAAGTAGCAATAAAACATTCAGCAGTATGGAATAATAGTCATAAGACAGTCCTCAGGCTAGAAGCGAACCATCAAAAACGGCTTTAAAAGGTGGAATCTTCCAGGTAAAAGCTGGGAGCGTAACACGCGCCAGGGACAGCATAAAAACATGTTATTTACAAATGGCTTTAAGTGATTTATCTGCTTGTTGGTATGTTTATTTTAATGGATGCTTTTAATATATTATTTCTGTATATTACTAAGCTGTTGTTTTTAATGCCTTTGGCACCACTGGTAGAAAAGAAAGTAATAAGTAAACGTGAAATAAAACAAATGCTACCCTCTTCCCCTGAACAAGAACAAATCATTATTTTTAGAAGTATTAAATTTTCCAGCGATCTCACATAGCTTAAGAATTTCTGCAGTGGGTGGGAGAAAGGGAGAGAGGGAGGCGAGAAGGTGGGGGGGATATGGAGTTGTCCATATAAGAAGAAAGAAACTGTGAAGTGGATGCAGCCGGAGGATTTAGCAGACTTAAATAACAGGGATAAAAGAAAAGCTTTGAAAAGTCCTTAACTAAACAACATGAAATGACATGGTTTATTAGCAAAGAGATAGAATGCTCAGCAAGGAGAAAGCTTCCAGGTTCTAATTTTTTTTCTTGAAGCCTGGACAGTTCCATATTTCACAAAATATAAACCCCACAAAAGACTGACTTACTACTGTTTAGATCTCATAGTTGATTTAAAAAAAAAATTAAGGCAACAGTTAGTGTACTGAATATGACCATTTTCCCTGCTTTTAATCACAGTGATGCAATTAAGTGGTGGCCCCAGTACAGCACTAGGCTTGTCTTTCTGCCTGTTCCACCGGGAACTAATTTTCGCCAATGTGGTGTTGTTTTTTAAAGTTGGCTTTTGTATGAATATTCAACCTTATTTCCTCAAAGAGGGAAAGAAATGTGCAGTTGCTGAGATCTGGAAACATGTTGCTTGCCACATCTTTAAAAATAACCCTGGCAATAAATTGTGTCACTAGTCAAATGAGTCTCTAAAGGCTTATTTGTCTGTGTGCTAAGCAACTGTATTAGCTGAAACAAATATATTGTATGCTACAGGGTTTTTTTTTTAAGTGCTTATGTCTATCTTGGTGAGCCCTGAGCTCCCTAAATACCCACATTTTGATGCAGAATATGGATTTTGTTTTGTTTTTGAAATGTATGAGAACACAGTCCTTTAAAACCTTTTGCAGTACAATCAGTTGTTAATATTTCTCCCATATTCTATTCTATTCTATTCTATTCTATTCTATTCTATTCTATTCTATTCTATTCTATTCTATTCTATATTTATTTCTCTCATATAAAAACCATATAATTTCTGCTTTTGGACTCATTGTGCAGGATCTGTCTGGGACTCAACAGCAGAATCACACTAATGTCAAAATACCTGTGTATTCCACTCACTGGGATAATGTGTAGCTTTATTTTTAAAAATACACACTTTTGTTTTCTAGTCCTCATTGTTGCAAAGAGAAACCTAAAAGCAGTGTTAGAGCATGCCTTAAAATACAACCACAATTGTACCATACAACCCAAAGGGAAGCATCATCCATAACAGATTTAACTTGCTTCAAAGGCAGAAGACAGAGTGATGATTACAGTGGTATAGAGATATGGGAGGTTGAAATGTGAGAAGCAGAGGTGTTGATTAGACAGGGGAACTGATAATAGCATTGTTAACTCTTGATTTCAAAAGTTATGGCACCTGAACGGGGCCAGAGGGCAGAGACAGGAGCAGGACAAAAGATGTAGCTTGGCAAATGCCAGGAGGAGCAAAGTAAATAGCAAAAATGTTCTGTCTGCTCCTACGGCCCAGGCTGGTAGATATTGGAAGCTGAGCATAAATTTACATTGCAGTACAGGTTGAAGGAGCAGCACAGGGAAATAAATGGGTGAGAAAGCAATCCCAGCTTCTAATGCTGCCAAGCTGCCATATAAGTTTGTTGTAACCATGCTGCCTGACTTGGCTAAACAGAGCTTCTAGGAAACTGTTTCAGAGGAAGCACACACACGTACTCCATGACCTTTCATGTAGCAGCACCTGAAATGTGTGTGGGTCTGAGCCCAACAAGCTGCACATTGTCAGAAGTCCCAAGCAGTTTCAGCCACTTTTAACACGGCTTTGTCCTTGAGTGGCTGGCTTTCGAGAGAGAGGATAGTAAAATGAAATGAAATAGCAAATATGGAGGGGAAAAATTCTTAGTGCGCTTTAACTGTAAACAACATGGGGTCACGTGGGGTTCACACCCACCAGGGGGCCAAACCAGGTGAGGTCCATGGGGTGGTCTCAGTTGGACTATGCCAACAGCAGCTTGTATCTGGGGCCTCAGAAACACTTCGAGAGTGAATTGTAGGAGCATTGTGGGGCATTCTAGTAAAAACATAGAGATTTGGTCATGACAATAAACATGTTTATCCTTTTTCTGTGGCTGCAGTGAAATATTCTGTATTCCAGATTAGGGAGAAATTGGTAAACAACAATATTTACGAACACCCTGAGGTTTTCCAATAATGGCCACAATAAATATTCTGTTGCTTCAAATGCACATTAAAAATTGTATGTCGACTCAAGTTAGTGAAATAGCAAAAGAAACTTGAGCTGCTGGAGATTCTTCCAAATCCCCAGTCTGAGCCAGAACTCTGCAGAAAACCATAAAAGGGTAGGCATCAGATTTCACTTGCTGGTACATTAAATGCTCAAATAGGAGAATAAAGCTGCAACTGATTTACTGGAAGGGCTACAAACCCTTATTACCATTATTCTACCTTCACATTTTCTTCACATGGATCAAAGATAGGGCTGTTATCCAGAAACAGCTTCAGCTGAAATGGTTACCCTTAAACCTTTTTAGGCGAGATATAAATGTAGTAAAAAAATAAACCTCTTAAATAAGGGAATAGAGTTGTAGTCTTAAATCTTTATTGTATGTGGGAAATTGTAGGCACTCCCCCCTCCCCACAATCCTGCATTGTAGTAGATATATTATACCGTACTGTTTTGATTTCATTCTTCTCTAATTATGTAATCCAATTTTACCATTTGTTCACTGGATGTTTTATGCTGGTCTTTACTGTATTGTTTTTTAATTGTCATCAGCCTGGAGTCTCAATGATAAAGGCAGTGCATAAATAAAGTAAGTAAATAAAAAATAAAGCATTTTTTCCCTGTGGCCTTGTCATGATCTGTGCAAGACGGAGACAGGGCCTAGAGGCCTAAACTATAGGAGGGGCCTGTCTTGCAGTAGAAAGTAGACAGCCTACAATCCCCACAATGCTTGGGGATGGTTTTTAGCCAATGGGAGTGCGGGGATTCTGGGAGGAGACTGTTGCATTCTGGTGGAGGCGTGTCTTAAGCTGTAGGCTGCGGAAAATGGTGTCTTTCTTCACACAGGAGTGAACTGAAGGGGACTGTGATAAACTCTGTGTGTTGTGAAGAAATGGATCTTGCTGTCTCTCTGCAATTTTCCCTCTCAAGGAGTCACTGAGGGAGAAGGGCTGGTCTGAGAGGAGAAAGTCCCTCACTATTCAGAGTGACTGTTACAGGTAGTGAAGCCTGGTAAAAAGGCTTGTAGGCCTTAAATAGTACCAGTTAAGGAGTAATAGGTAGCTTTGTGTTCTTTTTGCCTTTCAACACTGTTATACCTTTTTGAAGCACCTTGTCTTGTTTTCAGTGCCCCATTACTGTATAAATAAACCATTTGTTTAAAAGTTATCTGCCTGGTCATCACACCTAAGGTTCTCGGCTTCAAAAGGGGCATTTTGGATGGGCTTGAGAGGGTACCCTGGGCCTTCTCAAGGGACTGTAAGTCTAGGATGGTGATGGCGGGAGGCGGCGACCCACTGGGGTCATGACAGGCCTTCAGTGGAATGAATAGTCAGGTCCTAAAATAAGTGATCTCTTAAGTTGGAGGTGTTATTTGTTCATTCATTTAAAATATTTGCATCTTGTTGTACAGGAAAAGTCTTTCCTGAATTCTCCCTGCCAGGGCCAAATGGCTGTAGCTGGTAACATGTCCATGTGACTTTTGTCACCTGAGCAGATGGCCTGCCAAATGGCAAGCCTCATACCCATATACAAGACAATTTGACACCTTTTGCTGGAGCTGGGAGACATACAGGCGCCTTCTCATGCCTGGGAAGAGCTAGGCCCAAGACATAAGCACATCAAAGCATTCTCTAACATGATAGAGAGCACTTAGACAATGGCTAGTAACTGGAGATTTGGACACACCCCTCCACTCCCTCATGATTGGATAATGGCCATATCTGATTGTGATGGAGGAGGGGGTTTAATTGTAAGAACTCTATGGGAAAAGTTACCTCCTTTTGAGTTCTGACTTTGTGTTCTTGTTCCTCTCTGGAAACAAAGAGTTCCTTTTGGTACTGGTTACTTGCTTGCCATGGACTTTGGCTAATAGGCAGCCGAGCTGGTCTCAGCTGCCAACAGCAACATGTGGTTTCTTTACAAGATCCCCTGGTGAGACTTTTGGACTATTTGCACATTGAACCATCTGATACATCTGAAAGCTGGTAACTATGGAATACTTCTATTGAGTAATTAGAGCTATGCTATAGGCATCATTTGTTTTTATTTACCTTTTGCTAGTCTCATTATATATGCATGCTTTTGCACTGAATAAAATAATGTATAATCAATATTATCTGTGTTTGTTTACTCTGTTGCAACTTGACCTCTAAGCCTGAATCTTATGCCTGAGCTGTCTCAGCTGATGTGGCTACCACTGTATTAAATAATTGTTTGCAGCCCTGGTACAGAGCTGGTAAAGTGGTTAATTCCAAGAGACCAGACAGGAGTTGGGACCTCTGCTTCTGAGCTTTGGTGGGGAACCTTTTGTCAAGAGGTCCTGGTGGCAGTACTACTGGTAAGTCCTAGAGAGTGTACAGACATTCTCCTGGGTTTGTTTCAGTGTTATTGAAGTCAGAAGGATTTGGTATCTCTCATCCCTGGACTGGGGTGAGAAAGAAGAACCCCATGACACTTGTATCTTCTTCAAAGTGGCTCATCTTATTTAAAATTAAGCAAATTCAGAGGCAAAATGATGCATTTTGCATTGTATAGAACCCTACGACAGATACGCTACTTATCTAGCCTTGGACCAGCATCCCTTGTGCTTTCGACTGGATCAGACAGAGTGAGGCTTTTCCTCCAATCATTGTTAACAGTTATCACACTGCACTCTAAAACTTGATGTGTGCGTCCTCTCCATGCTTTGTTAGACTACAGCCAGAAGTTGGACTTGGGATTCTTGTACACTAGAAGTTCTGCTATCGTGCTATGGGTCTGCATAATGGTTCTTTCATAGTGAGTTTTATGGTATGATTCTGAGATATGACAAGATCAGGCTAGGCTGGGGCTATTTTTAGTAATGACCATGAAATAAAACGAATAATAATAATGGCCAGAAAAAAGAGGCAGAAAGTGAAAAATTTATTTTATTTTTCATATATATGATTATGCCCCTTTTGGAAGCCATTGTTTGACAGGCTGTTGGGCTCTGCTCTAAACTGGTAATAATAACATCTTGCATTTCCTAATACATTTTTTTTCCTGGAAGCTACAGGGACCTCCTGGTGTTGCCTCCTGTAAGACTCTGTCCTTTATTATCCATGTGGCCTCCATTTCTCTCACTTGCAAAAATCTGGTTCTTATACAGATACCAAAGAAATATGTTGCATTTAGTGTTAGTGTCTGTTTTTGGAAGGAGGAGGCAATGTCTCTTCCTTTAAGTGGACTTGCACCTTAAATGGGTGTAAGAAGGCTGGTTGTATTGAGTAGCATGACCTTGTCATAGTATTTCCATGGTCTCTTTGTGCCCTCCATGCATTGGTAATGTGGAAGTATTGTCAACAAGCCAGATCATGACTAGAGGCTGCCAGTGAACTTTTCAGGATGCTGTGGGAGAGTCTGGCAGCATTACAACAGTAGCTTTTATAATATAATTGTATTGCTGTGGTATGAAATTAGCAGCTGGAAGCACATAGACTCCCAAGTATACTACAGTGATGATTTCTCTGCCATCACATGTGCTTGGTACAACAAGCCCAGAGTATAGATCTGCAATCCACCCAAATATAAAAATAAAGCCATGACTTGATAACAAAAACAAACTTATTGCACCCAGCAAACTACATCATCTAGAGATGTATGACTGACCAAAATCATGGGCCAAATCTGTGACCGAGGTCCTCATCAGGCACTACCTTGGGTCAGTCTCAAGTTCTTTAAGAGCTGTTCTCAAAAGAGCAGTCTCAAAAGAGCTCTCTCAGCCCCACCTACCTCACAGGGTGTCTATTCTGGGGAAGAGAAAGGAAAGGAGATTGTAAACTGCGAGAGTCCAAATGAAGGGCAGGGTATAAATCCAGTCTCCTCCTCCTCCTCCACCTCCACCTCCTTCATTTCAAAAAGTGGAAGGTCTGTCCAAATGAATTGAACAGGAGAGACCACAGGCTCTAGGAAAAGAAATGCAAGTCTATAATTAGGCATGCAAACAGATTTTGTGGAGCAGGTTGCTAAAAGCATCAAGACAAACCAGAAACATTTCTTAAAATATATCCAGAGCAGGAAACCAACCAGAGAAGCAATGGGGCCTTTGGATGACAAAAAGACTAAAATAATAGGATTGCTAAAGGAAGAGGGAGAGATGGCAGAGAAGCTTGATGACTTTTTTGCTTCTATGTTCATTATGGACAGTGTGGGGCATGTACTCATTCTACAGCCCCTATTCAGGAAAGCAGCCTGAACTGAGGAGACAAGATGAAGTTCTAGACCTACTGGGGAAATAAAAACCAATAAGTCTCCGGGTCCTGATAACATACATCCAACAGTTCTTAATGATCTCAGATGTGAGACAGTTGATCTACTAACTCATATATGTAACCTGTCGTTAAATTCAGCCACTGTACCAGAAGACTGGAAAGTAGCAAATGTAACACAATTTTTTAAAAAAGAGATCCAGAAGGGAACCAGGACATTACAGGCCAGTCAGCCTAACATCTGTCCCAGGCAAACTAGTAGAAACTGTAATCAAAGATAGAATTGTTAGGCACACAGAGGGACAAAAACTGCTGAGGCTTCTGCAAAGGGAAGTCCTGCCTCCCCAACCTTTTGGAGTTCTTTGGGAAAATGAATGAGCATGTAGACAATGCTGACCTAGTAGATATTATATACCTGGACTTTCAAAAGGCTTTTGACATGGTATCTCACCAAAGACTCCTGAGTAAACTTAGCAGTCATGGGATAAGAGGGCAGGTTCTCTTGTGAATTGAAAATTGCCTAAATGGCAGGAAGCAAAGAGTAGGACCAATTTTGCACAAGAGCTGCACCGCCGTCATGCCTCCCTTTACCCTGTTTCCATTGGTCAATTTCCCACTCGATGCTGTGCAGCTGCATTTTGACCCACGGCTTCGCTTGATTTCCTCTGCGGTTTCATGATCCTGTTTTTTGAGGATCAAGAAACATCAGGGAAAATTGGGTGAAGCCACAGGTCAAAATGTGGCCGTGCAGCTTTGAGTGGGAAATTGACCAATGGAAATGGGGCAAAGGGAGGCGGTGCAGCTCCTTGTGCAAAATCAGTCTAGGTGTAATGGACACAAAGCAACTACAGGCTTTTAAGCAATGCTCCTTGAGAAAGGGTGAGCTAGCAAAAAAAAAATGATTGGCAGCTCACAGAGCTCATTCTGATTGGATGAAGTCTGCTTACTGTGGAATGGAACACTGAGCTGTTTAAAAATTCAGGCGGGAAGGAGTTGGTGGATCAGTTGGAGTGGAGCTAGGAAGGGAGTTAACAGAAAACTCCAAGTGAGAGACTCCTGTTGTGGCCCCTGCAAATAACAGACTTAGGGTGGAGATGGTGAGTCTGGCAAAGAAGTGTCAGAACTAGGGGTGTGCAGGGAAAAAAAAGTGTTTTTTGTCAGATTCTGGTATAATAAAGCTGATTTTTTTTCAGGATTCCTAAATATACCTGAATACCAATGCCGGTATTGTATTGCTACCCAAAAATCAGAGAATCTCTGGGGCACTTGATCTCTGTTGGGTTTGGGAACTGGTTCTGGAGGGCACAATGCACAGTTCTGCTGCTGGCCTGGCAAATATGCCCCCTCACACCACCACACTTCACTTTCTTGCAGAGAACTTCTCGGGGAGATACTGCTGCCTGCCTTTTTCCCATCACCATAGGAAACAATAGAGGATTGGGGGCACCCTCTTTGGATGCCTGTAGAATTGGACTCCCTGGTCCAATCTTTTCCAAACTTGGAGGTCTTTTGGGGAGAGGCTCCAGCAGCTGCAGTACAAATTTGGTGCCTCTACCTCAAGCCTCTCCCCCCAGCCCCCTGAATACTTCTTAGAGGATTTTTGCCATTGACTATAATGGCCCCATAGGATATAATGGACCCGAAATTTTTCAGGAATTCCGAAAATTTTCAGGGTTTTTCAGCATTCATTTTTCAGCAGCCACATCAGCTCAAGGAAGCTGATTCAGTACCCCCAAACCCCCAAAAATTCCAAAAAAGTTTTTTTTCCAGGGTTTTTTTCCCAGGTTGGCTTTACCAAATGCACACCCCTAGTCAGAACCTCACCTATTCAAGGAGTGGAGAGAAATCTCCTTGTATGAAATACAGAAACACTACTTGAGTGGAGAATTAGACATTCTCAGTATGGAAGCTGATTAACCAGTTTACAGAGACGGTTCTGGAAGATAGGGATTTGACCAAAAGGTCTGAGGAGGCACAGAGGTCCCTCCAGCAAGTCAAAAGAGGTTATTGCTCTTAAGGAGAAGAGAATAACAATCTGGCCAGAGGAAGAGGGGGCAGATAGGAAACCCCCTGGTCTATAAACATAGGGTTACAGCATAATAAAATCTCGAGTCTGTGTGACCATCCAGAAATAAGTTCAAAAGAAGGTATAAGAGACTCTAGTAAACTCTGTATCTCAGTAAAAACAATGAAACATCTCTAACAGCATCAAGCCAAAATAAACCAGGAGAAATAATTCACTAAATATCTCTAGTGTTGTATAAAAGCAGTTTTGGATATACCCAAACTTACCGAAAGTTCACTTGTAAATATAATTTTCCACCCCTTTCCTGTTCATTCCAATAAATTTGATTTTTTTTTTCAACTTTCAGTGTGTCTAGTTGCCTATTTCTGAGGGAGAATGTATAGCAGTACAGACCTTCCTCAGTCACAGTTCCTTATTTGGGGTGTAAGCTAATAAAGTATCAAAAAGTAATAAGGTGGGACAAGGTTTTTTTTACTACATAAGAAGAGTGACATGCTACCTAAAGGCTACCCAGTTATGAGATGGAGAACTGAAAATTCAGAGGGAGGTTGGAGGGGAAATCTGAGACCTTATAAGGGTGATTTTATTTACTAGGGTTCAGGGTGGCTTACAACAAAATAACATACAAAAAATAATTTAAATTTAAATGGACATTAAAACTACCTAAAACCAGATAAATAAATAAAACAATATACATTCCAGATGGTGGGATAAAAATCAGCACCCCAACCTTGGCAGGGAGGGGTTACAAGGTATGGGGAGAGTATATGAGAGTGCCAATGTCATACTATTGTTTGACTGGAGTGCCCATCTGGTATAGTAGTAATCAATGGATAGTTCCCACAACAGCGGGAAGTAAGCAGTGGAATCCCACAAGGATTGATATTGGGGATGGTACTATTTAATTTGTTCATCAATGATCTGGAACTAAGGGTGAGTAGTATAGTGGCCAAGTTTGCAGATGATACAAAATTATTCAGGATGGTGAAAACCATGGCTGATTGTGAAGAGCTCCAAGAGGACCTCCACAAACCAGGGGAGTGGATATAGCAAATGAAGTTCAGTGTTGGTAAGTGTAAGGTGATGCACATTGGGACAAAAAATCCCAACTTCAAGTATAGGCTAACAAGGTCTGAATTTGCTGAGACTGAGAGGGGAAAAGATCTTGGGGTCAATCCAGGGTGCTGCAGTGGTGAAAAAGGCAAACTCTATGTTAGGGATTATTAGGAAAGGGATTGAGAATAAAATGGCCAGTATTGTAATGCCCCTGTATAAATCTGTGGTGCTACCTTGTTTGGAATACTGTGTACAGTTCTGGTCACCATATCTCAAAAAGGACATTTCAGCACCGGAAAAAGTACAGAAGATGGCAACCAAGATGATTAGGGGGTTGGAACACCTTCCCTATGAGGAAAGCCTGGAGAGTCTGGACTGTTCAGTTTAGAAAAGAGATGGCTGGGGGGGGGGGCATGATAGAGGTGGAGAGAGTTGACCAAGATAAATTTTTCTCCCT
Source organism: Gekko gecko (assembly GCA_029375565.1). Lineage (NCBI taxonomy): Eukaryota > Metazoa > Chordata > Lepidosauria > Squamata > Gekkonidae > Gekko > Gekko gecko. The sequence goes on from JAPDNY010000008.1 coordinate 114,696,084, forward strand.
CTCCCAAAATATTAGAACTTGCGGGCATCCAATGAAGCTGATGAGCAGTAGGTTTGGTGTAGTGGTTAAGTGTAATCTGGAAGAACAGGTTTTGATTCCCCACTCCTCCATTTGCACCTGCTGGATGACCTTGGGCAAGCCGTAGTTCTGGCACAGCTGTTCTTGAAAAAGAGCAGTTTCTGTCAGAGCTCTCTCAGCCCCACCTACCTCACAGGGTGTGGGGAGGGGAAGGGGAAGGAGTTTGTAAGCCGCTCTGAGACTCCCTTGGGTAGCGAAGGGTGGGGTATAAATCCAATCTCTTCTTCTTCAAGACAGTCAAAGGGAAATACTACTTTACAAAGGGGGTGATTAAAATGTTGAATTCACTGCCAGAAGATTTAGTGATGGACCCAGGAATAAACAGCTTTAAAAGGGGATTAGATTGATTCATGGAGGATAAATCTGTCCAGGGATACTAACCATGGTGACTGTGGGGAACCTCCACATTCAGAGACACTAATCCTCTGAATCCCAGAGCCAGGAGGCAACATCAGGGGAAGGCCTCGGCCTCTATGCCGTATTGTTGGCCCTTCAGAAGAACTGGTTGACCACTGTGTGGGACAGGATGCTGGCCTAGATGGGCTATTGGTCTAATCTGACAGGATTCTTCTTATGTTTTTAAGCCCAACTTGCTGCTGTTTCCTCTTTCAGTTTTTGTTGCCTGCTTTGGTAGTGCCTCCTAGCCTAAGTACCACCTGGCAGGCATGCTGAGTCAGCTTCCAGTACTTGTACCTGACATCCCTTTATTGGGAAGAGAATTAATTCTGCGGCCACTCAGATACCCTCAAGCTCAGATAAGTTTCCCTGACAACACCATTTCCTATTCCTCCATTTCCTATTCCTCCTTGTGGGTTTCTTCTCTGATGGCCCTGCATTGGTACAGGAAAGCTAACTAGATGCCTAGGATCTCTTCAGTACATACCTGTACCTGAATCAAGTCTGACCAGAGTCATCCAGAACAAGGTTTCTGGAGATGCAGGAGCGGGGATAAAGGAAGGACCTTTAAATTTTAAAGAGGCATAATTTTCTATGGGAAGAATGCCAATAGCCACATCTACCCCACAGAGAATAATGTTCCTTTAAACTTTAAAGGGCAAATGTGCCAGCAAACAGCTGTTTTTGGAGCATGCTTCCTTTTTCCCCTCCATCCCCACTCCTCCTACCTCTGAGATGGTGATGAGGCAAATGACAAAAATAATGGTCCCAAAATTCTGGAATCTGAGAAAATGTCCTTGACATGGAATCCCAAACTGGAAACAACATTGCTGGAAATTTGGGGTAGCAAAAACAGGGCCTCCCTTAAATCTTGAATGAAATTTATATGAATTGGGTGCATAACTCTATTTTGGAGCACAGAAAGACTTTCTGCCTGTGAACAGTCAGTTTTCAGGAGAACCCAAAGGAGCTGCTTTGTGATGTGAAAAAATTCTTACGTTTTTAATACTCTCACTGCAATTCTCATTGGCCTACAAAACCTACATGTCCAACAGAGCCATTCTGCACAAAGTCCAGTGAACTGAAAGAGCTGAGACTGGAGTTCTTCATAGGGTTGCACTGCAAGCCACCTAACGGAAAACCCTTTTGCTTGGTCAATATCTTCTCAATATCTGGCTGTTTGCAAAGGCATTTGAAATAAGTGGAAGCTGATTAGAGCTCAGAGCTATTGCTGTTTAATTGGTCCACTGTGACTGCAAGCTGGTGCAGTTTCCCCCCCCCTTTATCACTGAGTTCTTTTGCATTGTCACTGTTGTCCTTTTTTTATTTCTTGCTGATGTTCTTATAGTCTGTTTTTTAGATGAAATGATAAGATAGCACTATTTGAATGAATGAATGAATGAATGAATGAATGAATGAATGAATGAATGAATGAATGAGGTGAAGGCCACCTGTGCTCTCCACAGGAGTCATTCTTTTCAAGAAGCAGGTGGATAAAAAAACTGCTTTTCCTAATAAGTTTTACTAAACATAAGAACCTAAGAAGAGCCCCACTGGATCAGACCAATAGTTTATCTAGTCCAGCCTTCTGTCTTACAAAGTGACCAATCAGTTCCTCTGAACAATTTTGTGCCCTGAATAATTGTGTGTCATCTGCAAACTGAAGGGCATGTAAGGATCTTTACACTGTTGTTTGTTTCATGTTCCGCAATTAAAGGTTGAGTTCAGACTGGCAGTTTGAAGCATGAGGGAGTCATGGCAAAAAAGACCCGGAACAACGTGTCTGATGCGGGAGCATACTGGGGAGGACATGCAAGTGAGCATTCACACTGTTGGTGGAGGCATGGCTGTAAGGCGTGGCTCTCTTTTTTGTAATTCAGCATTCATACTTCATTGGTGCAGGATTGATGCAGGATACACATGCTTTCCAGAGTTTGCTACCACTTTCAACTGATATCTTTTAAACTCGGGAGGGAAGCATTACAAGACGAGTTGCGTATGGCTGGGGAATACCAGACTGATGTGCCTGTGTGAACAGCCCCTTTAATCCATTTGTGAAACATTGCTGAAACATGCCTATCTCAGGGCAAACTGCCCGTCTGAACTCGGCCAAAGTATTTCTGTTGCCACAGTGCCATTCCTTATTGAGCATTCTTTGACCACCCGAATCCACTAGAAAGAACCCTTGCCTCAGGCAAGAAAATGGCCTCTGGCCAAACAACCAGATAACTGAACTCTTAATCAGAGGTCTGCCTCAGTAATGCTACAGGTTCGATCTGGGTATAATACACAAGTAAATACTATTAGAGAATCTCTGCTTCCATTCTAAGCTAGTTTTAATTAAAGCAAAATCATTGTGCTCTTAACATAAACTATATCAACAAATTATAACATCAACCAATTATTGTTACATAGATAATTAAAGGAAAGTAATTACATGAATCCATAAGAGCTTCTTACCCTAAAAATAAGCAGATCACAGGCAAGAAGAAGCTTCTGATCAATACGATTTCCTCTGTTTTTAAGATTTTAAAATCATCTCCTAACAATACCTGTCCCACTTGATGAGGGCATACATTCTTGACTAACACCATACAAGGTTATCTATTAAAATAACTTTTTAGACTATGTAAAGAATATTAGTTCATTCTTGCTACTTTTTATCATAGCAAAGTCTATTTAAAAATAATAATGACAGGTTTCTCATATATATGAATATCTTCTGGCCCTTAACCAATACGGCTGTCCTCAAAACATATCTTCACTTCTGTGAAGCTGAACATTCTTGTGATTTTCAGATGCTTCTGCACTGGATTTCAATAAATTGAATGTATTGATAATGAGTTAAACAGCCTCTAATCTACACGTGGCTATCTAATGGTCACCACTTTGTCTTCTCCTTACAGATCTTCAAGGCTATTCTATTATGGGTCTCTAGACTTCCTTCTTGGCAGGCTTTCTGGAGAGGCCAGGGTTATTCTATTTATGTGTGCCATGACATCTTCTATGATTTTTTTTTGTCAAGTCCAGCAACTATTCCCCTATATTTCTGGCCATATCTGTGACAACTTAGAACATTCTCAAATTCTGGGAGATAAATTGCCATTACTCCAGGAAATGACCCCAATTTGACAAGAAACAGTTTGGAGTTTAATTTCATTTTGAATGTAGCTGATGCACACCCCAGTTCCAAAATGGAGGAGAAATATTGGGGGAGGGGTGCTGCTGCTCAGTTCGTGAAATTGCCAAGCATTGTGAGCTAGATAAATTCATATGCTGAACTTTGATAACATCACTAATTAAGAAGAAGCACTAATGCTGTACCTTGAAATTGATGTTCAGCCATCAAATAATTACATCTTTTCTTTGCTGTTATGTTTCCATACTTGGAAATAGTTACACTCAGAAGAGCTATAATTGTCATTGTCACTCTGTGTCTGTGCTATTTCAGCATGTGAAACCAAATGTGTTTTGTACTGGCTTGGGTTTGTGCATCCTTTGTTAGGGAACATGAGAATCCAGCTCAAGAAGCTCTCCAGAAGAAACATAATTGAAAAGACTGATTGTTATGTATTTAACTGTTTTAGTTCTGCTTGATTATTTGCAGACAAGTTTCCCAGATTTCATTTCTGCTGTGCCGAGTAATTATTACTATATACATAGATCATGGTGTAATGGACAGTTTGGCAACAGTATAGGTGTCAAAATAATTCTTTGTAATCATGGTCTTAAAAGGTAATATGAATCGAGGCAGTGTGCTGACATCTAGATAAATATTAACACTAACTAATAAGTGACTGGTTACAGCATTGCATCAAGAAGACTGATAGTGTGGCTTGAACACAACACAGTTCTGCTGCTGAATGTAAGTGGACGTGGGCTGCATTGCTATGGACACTTAACCAGAAAGATGCCCTATCAAACACACTGGGATTTACTTCCAAGTAAGCAAGCTTTGGATCACACTATATTCTTTGCAATTTAAATAAAGAAACAAATTGTAACCCTCCAGGGCTGGAAATTACCTGGCAGTGATCAGGAAGCTGCTCTGAGTTCCCTAGAGGAACAGCTGGGTAGAAGCAGAATAGCAGATATTCATTCGTTCATTCATTTGATTTATACCCTGCCCTCCCCGCCAAAGCAGGGGAACCTACCATATCTCATTGGCCAAGAGAAGTGGTTTAACTCAGTGATATGGCATTCTGCTTCTATTATAAATTGGGTTGTTTATAATATAATTCCACTGAATAGTGAGATCATTAAAAATGACATTTGGCACACGCCTTCAAGGCACAAGGCAAGGCTTAGTGCCAGCTTTACATCTGTACCAAAATCTGCAATGGCATGAAAGTTGGTGTGCTCATTCAACCCCCCCTCCCCAGCTTTCAAAACAAGAGACAAGATGTAAGATTGCAATGAGGCAACTGAAATTAAACTCCGCCAAGCCCTGGGCCTCTCTATTTATTTTTTATTTATTTTGGGAAATTATATGGTGCCTCTCGAGAGTCCTGCTCAGGGCAGCTTACATGTTAAAAAACTCCCCATAAAATCCCCATAATAAATTATCAACGTAAAAGCATAATAAGCCATTAAAAACAAGCCAGGTTTACAAAGCAGGAAAAAGGCAGGGGGAAAAGTGGCACCATTTGAAGTGGCCAGAGTGCTTTAGAAATGGCTCATCAACAGATTGAAATATGCTGTATAAAAAAACCCATCTCAGTATTGCTTTACTTGGAATTGGGCTGACAATGAATAATCACAGGTTTAGACTGGCAATGTGAAAGGGGCCAAAGACTGATAGTAGTTAGTTAAAAGAAACAGACTAGATGTGCCTTTAAATTCATAAGTGTTTGCCTTTTGGGAAGCCCTGAATTTGTGTTCTTATAATCTTCCTTTTGGCCGAGGACAGACTGGCAATTTGCCCCGGTAGCCAGTCGCGGCAAAAAAACCCCGGATTAAACTATACCGGGTTTTCCCATCCACACAGCGGGGGCCGCTGCTGGAAGATACGGGACGGAGGCGCGCGGGAGCGTTCAGACTGCCGCGCCGGAGGCGTGCTATATTCGCCGTTTCCCCATTAATTCGGCTGTGGGTGTATGGGTGTATGTGCGCATGAGCGCTCATGCACTCATGCGCTCATGCGCATAAGCGCATTTTGCCGATTTTTTTTTTGTCCTGCAATGCCGGCACCACATTGGGCAGTGGAGCGGAGCGCAGCCAATCACAGTGCTGCTGCCTCGTGCCCAACGCAGCTTCCGCCCAGCTTTTCGCCTGCGCATTCAGACTCCCCGGAAGCGGAGAAACGCGCGACGAACACAGGCTTTTGGATTTGCTTTTATCAGGTGTTTTTTTAATCCGGCAGTGAAGCGCAACAGCGCCGGTAGGCTACGGGTGGGGGACGCCAGGCAGATGTGCCTGTGTGAACATTCCATTTACTCCGATATTGAGTCGTTGTCAGCCCGGGTCCCTTCCCGGGGCAAATTGCCAGTCTGTCCTCGGCCTTTATATAAGATTCATTTCATGTTCAGAGATGCTGCTTTTTTACAGTGCACCATTCCTTCCTCTTAAGATGTGTGCCTCATAGAAATAATGGCAATAATCCACAGGTGCAAATACCAGATTGCATCAGTTGCACATGAGGAGAGGAAGAACACTTGCATAATGGGACCAATTAGCTAGAGGTGGGCAATTCTCCCTCACTGGGGGGTTTCAAGCAGAGAATGGGCAGTCATCTGTTATGAATGAATCCTTTGGATCTGGATCTCTTGCATTGCACAGGAGGGTGCCTACGACGTTATGACTTCTCCAATATTCACAGGTGTGCAAGTATTAGATTTATGTATCCACATCACCTCTCTCATTATTGTTGATATCTGTGGGTAGGGCACAAAATATTTATTCATTTAAAGAATTTATTTCATTACAAAAAGTGCATAATAAATACAAATATTCATTGAAATAGACAATTTCAACAGCTACAACCACATAAATACAACGGCTACAGCCACTTGTTCATCTAAAGAGTGATTACACATGGAATTCACTGCCACAGGAGGTGGTGGCAGCTACAAGCATGGACAGCTTCAAGAGGGAATTGGATAAGCATATGGAGCAGAGGTCCATCAGTGGCTATCAGCCACAAGGTATAGATAGGAACCCTCAGGCTGGGGCAAGTAAGGTTCTGTATTCTTGGTGCTTGGGGGAGGGCTACAGTGAGAGGCTTCTAGTGTCCTGGTCCCACTGATGGACCTCCTGATGGAACCTGGTATTTTTGGCCACTGTGTGACAGATTGTTGACTGAATGGGCCATTGGCCTGATCCATAAGAACATAAGAACATAAGAGAAGCCAATGTTGAATCAGGCCAACGGCCCATCTAGTCCAACACTCTGTCACACAGCGGCCAAAATATACCAGGTGCCATCAGGAGGTCCAGCAGTGGGGCCAGGGCACCAGAAGCCCTCCCACTGCTGCCCCCTCCAGCAACAAGAATAGAGTGCATCACCTGCCCCAGACTGAGAGTTCCCATCTATACCCTGTGGCTAATAGCCACTGGTGGACTTCTGCTCCATATGTTTATCTAATTTCCTCTTGAAACTGACTATGCTTGCAGCTGCCACGACCTCCTGTGGCAGTGAATTCCATAAGTTAATCACTCTTTGGCTGAAGAAGTATTTCCTTTTATCTGTTCTAACCCGACTGCTCAGCAATTTCATAGAGTGCCCACGAGTTCTTGTATTGTGAGAAAGGGAGAAAAGTACTTCTTTCTCAACCTGCTCAATCCCATTCATAATCTTATAAACCTCAATCATGTCACCTCTCAGCCGTCGTTTCTCCAAGCTAAAGAGCCCCAAGTATTTTAACCTTTCTTCATAGGGAAGGTGTTCCAACCCTTTTATCATTCTAGTTGCCCTTCTCTGCACTTTTTCCAATGCTATAATATCCTTTTTGAGATGTGGTGACCAGAACTGTACACAGTATTCCAAATGAGGTCGCACCAATGATTTATACAGGGGCATGATGATACTGGCTGATTTGTTATCAATTCCCTTCCTAATAATCCCCAGCATAGCGTTGGCCTTCTTTATTGCAGCTACACATTGTGTAGACATTTTCAGCGAGTTATCCACTACGACTCCAAGATCTCTCTCTTGGTCCGTCTCTTCCAGATCAGACCCCATCAACGTGTATTTATATTTAGGATTTTTGGCTCCAATGTGCATCACTTTGCACTTGGCCACATTGAACCCCATTTGCCACGTTGACGCCCACTCACCCATCCTCAACAGATCCCTTTGGAGTGCCTCACAATCCTCCCTGGTTTTCACCACCCTGAACAACTTTGTGTCATCTGCAAATTTAGCCACATCACTGCTTACTCCCAATTCCAAATCGTTAATAAACAAGTTAAAAAGCATCGGACCGAGTACTGATCCCTGTGGTACCCCACTGCTTACCACCCTCCACTGAGAAAGTTTCCCATTTATACTCACTCTCTGTTTCCTATTTATAAGCCAGTTTTTGATCCACAAGAGGACTTGTCCTTTTATCCCATGACTATTGAGCTTACTTAGGAGCCTTTGATGAGGAACTGTATCAAAAGCTTTCCGGAAGTCAAGGTAAATAATATCTATTGGGTCCCCCTTGTCCACATGTTTGTTCACTCCTCAAAAAACACTAACAGGTTAGTGAGACAAGATCTTCCCTTACAGAACCCATGCTGAGTCTGCCTCAATAGTTTTTGTTCATCAATGTGCCTACTAATTCTTTCCTTAATAACAGTTTCCACCAACTTACCCGGTATCGATGTCAGACTGACTGGCCTGTAATTTCCCGGATCTCCCCTGGAGCCCTTTTTAAAGATGGGAGTGACATTAGCTACATTCCAGTCCTCAGGAATGGAGGCAGATTTTAAAGAAAGATTACATATTTTTGTCAGGAGATCCACAAGTTCACATTTGAGTTCTTTCAGAACTCTCGGATGAATGCCATCCGGGCCTGGTGATTTATTAGTTTTTAAATTGTCCATCAGTCGGAGGACTTCCTCTCTTGTCACCGCAATCTGATTCAGGTCTTTCAAACCCCTCCCGAAATCGGTGCTTCTGGAGTGGGCAAACACTTCTCCTCTTCCACAGTGAAGACAGAGGCAAAAAATGCATTCAGCTTCTCAGCCATTTCCCTATCATCCTTCACTACTCCTTTTACCCCTTGGTCATCCAAGGGCCCCACTGCCTCCCTGGCTGGCTTCCTACTTCTAATGTATTTGAAGAAAGTTTTATTGTTGGTCTTTATGTTTTTTGCGATATGCTCCTCATATTCCCTTTTTGCTTGCCTGATCACAGACTTGCATTTTATTTGCCATAGTCTGTGTTCCCTTTTAGCTTTCCACCGCTTAAAGGAATCCTTCTTACCTTTTACAGCTTCCATTACTTTATTTGTTAACCATGCAGGCTTTTTTCTATACCTATTTGTACCTTTCCTAACCTGCGGTATATATTTTTTCTGAGCTTCTAGGATTGTATTTTTAAATAGTCTCCAAGCTTCCCCAATGGTTTTGACCTTCTCCACTCTTCCTTTCAATTTCTTCCTCACATGTCCCCTCATACCAGAGAAGTTACCCCTTTTAAAGTTAAAAGTGGTTGTGTCAGTCTTTTTGGGCAACTCCCTATCTGTACAAATGTTAAACTCAATGACATTATGGTCACTGTTCCCAAGTGGTGCAATCACTTTTACATCTCTCACCAGGTCTTGGGTGTTACTTAGGACCAAATCCAGGATCGCCTCTCCCCTGGTAGGATGTGTGACCATCTGTTCCACAGCACAGTCATTGAGAGTGTCTAAGAACGCAATCTCTTTTTCCCGACTAGAACTCATATTGACCCAATCAATGTGTGGGTAGTTAAAGTCGCCTATTACAACACAGTTATTTCGTCTAGCCGCTATCTTTAATTCATTCATCATTTTATAATCCTCCTCTATCTTTTGATCTGGTGGGCGATAACAAACTCCCACTGTTAAGCCTCCTTTTGGACCCACTATTTCAACCCATAGCATTTCCAGAAGTGAATCCAATTCTCTTACCCTCTCAATCTTACTGGACGGTATACCCTCTCTGACATACAGAGCCACCCCACCTCCAACCCTTTCCCCCCTATCCTTCTGATATAATTTATAACCAGAAATCACCGTATCCCACTGATTTTCCTCATCCCACCAAGTTTCTGAAATACCCACAATGTCTATTTCCCCCCCAACACCAAGCATTCCAACTCCCCGATTTTACCTCGGAGACTTCTAGCATTTGTGTATAAACACTTATAGTTTCCCATGTTTGTTAAGCCCACAGCCTTCCTCTTGCTGCCTCGAGACCTTGCCAGGCAGTTCCTATCATTAGCCACAGTCTCAGTGGACAATTGTAATCCATTTCCTTGTACAAAAGTAATAGCTACCCCTTCATCTCTTTGAGATGAGCCATCCCGAACCAGAGACTTTTCATCTCCTGTCGGCTTTCCCCCATTGGCTTCTCTTATGTTCTTATGTTAAATAATATTTTTACATCAGTATCAGCATTATTGATACAATGCTATTAGAAACCAGTTACCATCAGTGTGGGACCTATCCTGTGGTGTTCCAAAAGGCAAAATTCTATCCCCACACTTTTCAAATTCCATGTAAAGCCCTTAGCACCAATCATTTGTAGCTTTGGGCCTGGTTGTCATCAATATGTGAATTATATCCAGCTCTATATATCCTTATCCAAATCTCCTGGTGATGCAGTAGAGGTCCTGAACAACTGTCTTGGCTGCTGTGGTAAATTGGCTAAGAGTGAACACATTGAAACTAAATCCTAGAAAGGCAGAGGTAATGCTACTTGGGAAGGCAGAGATTGTACTGTCCATCAGTTTCCTGGCTCAATTTAAGGTATTGGCTATCACATACAAAGCCCTTCATAGGGTTGGGCCCACATATTTGAGAGACTGCCTCTCTCCCTATGTTCCACAACAGCTTTGCTCATCTGAACAGGGTCTTCTGCAGGTGCCAACCTGCAAACTGGTAAAACAACAACTGCCTGTACATGTGCCTTCTCCATTGTACCCCCCATCTTATCGAATGGGCTACCTGAGAAAGTCAGGAAGGCTCCCCCACTCTCCTGGCTTCTGCAAACTATGCAAGCTGAATTTATTCAAGAGTACTTTTCTATGCAGGCAACAGGGTTGCACTGTACAAAATAATTCATAACGTTACTTGGATAAATTATTACTTGGATAAATTATTAGGAACTTGGTCTATGCAACTATGTATAGTTTGCTGTATGTAGGACCCTACTATGTACACATGAACACATGAAGCTGCCTTATACTGAATCAAGAACTAGAAAGGTTAGTTACTAAAAACAACATGTATAACCTGAATAGTATCAAAATATATGTATTTTATTTATTTATTTATTTATTTATTCATTCATTCATTCATATTTATATCCCGCTCTCCCCGTAGGCTCAGGGTGGCTTTATTTATTAACAAATAGTTAACAACATGTATGGGCCCAATTGTAGCCTCATTACAGAATAAACATATACAATGTACACAAGTTGGAACTATTGCGACCCGATGTGTTTCGGACCAAACAAGCCTTCTTCAAGTGGTCAAGCAATATTTGTACATACAGGCTCATGATACAATAGTAAGGCAATTACCAAGTTAATGTGGGACTAAAAAAGGAGTTTAATAGTAATAATCAATTAAGACCAGGGCTCTTTTTGTAGCAGGAACTCCTTTGCATATTAGGTGACACACTCCTAATGTAGCCAATCCTCCAAGAGCTTACAGTAGCCCCTGTAAGAAGAGCTCTCTAAGCTCTTGGAGGATTGGCTACATTAGGGGGGTGTCGCCTAATATGCAAAGGAGTTCCTGCTACAAAAAGAGCCCTGATTAAGACATAGAAATATTAATGAGGCCTTCTGAAGTCTAGCCTTGTGTCATAGTCACATGCATATGTGCTGAATGATGTTGCCATTGTATGCCACTCAGAAGATACAGGTGAAAACAACTAATCAGAGCCAATGTACCATAAATGGTATGCAGTATTAATACTTAATTTTTTCTTCTGTTCTGTTTTCAGATTTCTGGTTGGTTCTACAACCCTAATCCTATTTCATTGTTTATTGAATGCCCCATAATGTTGGTTGTATTGCCTCACTCTGTGTACTTCACCTTGAGTCCCAGTGAGCAAGCTGGCCTATAAATAATGCAAATAAATAAAAATGTAGGTGAATCTACCTCCCTAAATTACCTCATCATCCCAACTGTAGGTAAAAGTCTGCAGCCTCTATGGAAACCAGACAAAGAGGCTGCTTTTCATATCTTTGTCAAGGTGGTAGTTCCATAAATTAGGTGCTCAGAATATTCTATATCTCATCATCTCAGGTTTAAATTGATGGTGAGAAGGATCCATCAGGAATGTTTCTTGGTAAGTTCTCAGGAGGCAATGGTCTCATGAAGAGAAGTCATTCAGTGAAACTGTTTGGAGATTAATGCTAGCCCCTTGTACGAAGCCCAGAAGCAAGTCAAGTACTGTAATATTGATTGAATACAAGCTTGGTGTCTGGCCACAAACTCAAAATAAACAGTTGGCTTCTGAAATAGTGGAAGCTTTGAGTTGTAATCACGGGCAGCTCCACTCAGACTACACACTGCAATAATCTATAGGTTTACAGATGCAGAGATCAACATGGCATGATCAGATCTGTTTAAAAGGGGTAAGAACCACTAGAAAAGAAGATGACAAAAACATACTTTTAGCCTCTGCAGCAACCTGGCATTTCAAGAAAGCAGGCTAGGGTTTAACAAAATCCCCAAGACTCTGTACTTGTTCTGGAAAAGGACACAGAAATACCATCCATCTTAAAAGTGTCCATCTCTTCTGGAACAGCTTCATTTCCTAACTCATTTATTGGTACAACAATCCTTTAGGGTACGCAGGACTGAAAGGCTGAGGTAAGTCACAGAAGATTGGTCCACCAATGATTATTTGCCAGGAGAGATAAAAAATGATACATTCAGGTACAGCGAAAATTTGCTATTGGCAAACATAAGCTGGAGGGGGAAAACAGATGGCTGGCATCACATACGTGCTCTGCGTTTTCTGAGCTTTCCAGCACAGTAGCAAAATAATAATAAGAACAGCAACATAAAAAATAAAAAATTAAGAGGACAATAAAAAAGCAGGTGCAAAGTATATTCTGTAAATCTTCATCTCACATATTAAATCTTCCCAAACCAAAGCATCTTTCTATTTCACATTTGTGTTCTGAACCTAAACAGTGCACTCCTGTGGAATCATAGAATCATGGAATGTTAGAGTTCGAAGGGACCTTGCTGGTCATCTAGTCCAACCCCCTGCATTCTGCAGGAGCATAGCCAAAAGATAGCCTTACATACCTACAACATACCCAAAAGATGGTCGTCCAGCCTCCGCTTGAAAATGTCTAAGGAAGGAGCATCCACCACCTCCCGAGGCAGACTGTTCCACTGCTCAACCACTCTTACAATTAGGAAGTTTCTCCTGATATCTAGCTGATATTGACTCCCTCCTACTTTCCACCCATTAGATCTAGTCTTGCAATCCGGAGCAAGAGAGACTAGATCTGCTCCATCTTTTACATAACAGCCCTTCAAATACTTGAAGACTGCAATCATGTCCCCTCTAAGTCTTCTCTTTCCCAGGCTAAACATACCCAACTCTTTCAGCCTTTCCTCATAAGACTTGGATTCAAACTCTCTCACCATCCTGGTCGCCCTCCTCTGGACACGCTCGAGCTTGTCAACATCCTTCCTAAAGTGTGGTGCCCAAAACTGGACAAAGTACTCCAGGTGAGGCCTGACCACACCACATCCCGTGATCTGGACACAATGCTTCTGTTAATGCAGGCTCATGTTGAGTTTGTAATCAACCAGAACATCTAGATCCCTTTCACATGTGCTGCTGTCAAGCCAAGTCCCTCCCATTCTATATCTGTGCCTTTGATTTTTTGTGCCCAGGTGTAGGACTTTGCACTTATCTCTATTGAATTTCATTTTATTTGCCTCAGCCCACTGTTCCAGCCTATCTAGATCATTTTGAATCCTGACTCTGTCTTCTTCAGAATTAGCACTCCCACCCAGCTTTGTGTCATCTGCAAATCTGATAAGCATCCCTTCTATGTCTTCCTCCAGGTCATTTATAAAAACACTGAACAACACCGGGCCCAGGACCGAGCCCTATGGCACTCCACTCAAGACTTCCCTCCACATTACTCCAGAATTACTCCAGTCTAAGCCCATTCATTTTAATTTAATTTAAAAATAAGAAATATTGATTTAAATAACAATTGGCATCTAAGTTTAGGATAAGAACATAAGAAGAACCCTGTATACTGAAACCTGTATACTGAAATCTATACACTGAAAACTCATGAACTTTTAAACATTTTTAAAAGAATTTTATTAAAGAGGTTAAATACTGATTTAAATAACAATTGACATTTAAGTTTAGGATAAGAACATAAAAAGAGCCCTGCTGGATCAGACCAATAGTCCATCTAGACCAGTATCCTGACTGACACAGTGGCCAAACAGTTCCTCTGGATGGCCAACAACAGGGCACAGAGGCTGAGTCCTGGATATATGTTTACAACTGATTATAATTGGAAGGCAGGATTCTACTTGTTCTTTAGTTTTACTCAGGTTTGGGGGGGGGAGTGCCAGAACTTTCAAGAGGGAAATGAAATTTTCAATCTGTATACTGAAAACTCACAAAATTTTAAACATTTTTAAAAGAATTTTATTGAAGAGGTTCCAGAACTCCGTTCCAGCACATTCCCCCCACCCAAAAAGCCCTAGTTTTATTCTAGCCAACACTAAAATGTAAGTTTCTTTTCTGAAAAAAGCAATGGGATGGGATATTTTCTTGATCTACTTGTAAACCTTGTGTGAGATGAACAGTTTGCTTTTAGCAGTTGTCATGACAGGCGTTCAAAAGGAGCAGCTTTTCCCAGCAGAGGTATGCACCAATTTACCCATAGAATGACCCCTGTTATGCTCTTGAGGTTGCAATGGCAGTTTGCAAAACATTTTACAGATAAAATAGGACAGATGCATCATGACTTAGATTCCTCCAGTGGTGGGGTATAGTGAATATTCTAGTCTCCAAAGCTGTGTACTGCTAAGGAAGGAAGGGAAGGCAGTGCCCTTACCAATGGCTAACAGGTGGGGACAACAGAGCTGCCAGGGCCACAGGTGCTGAACAGTGAAGGCATGCAGCTTCTGAGTAGCTAGTGGAACCGAGCATGAGCATGGGGTGACCATTTCACTTGCTAGTGAGGAGTTCTACTACCCACTCAATAGCTGTGTGCCTGCACGGGGCTACAGCTGTAGCCCTGGCAGCTCCATAGCCTCCTCCTGTTGCCCACCAGTAAAGGCACCAACTTCCTCTCCTCTTTCACCAGCATACTGTGGTGTAGGCTGGGATATTCCCTGTGTTCCATCTTATGAACCAATATAATTTAATGATTTTATTTCATAATTTTATGAGAGTACATTTTAATTGCAATTGCTTGGATGAACTTCCATGACTGATGCCAGAGGCTCAGCAAGTTGCTTGGGGGACTCCAGCTGATATCCTCAGCTCTTGCCCATGTTGGCTGATTAAATCAAGCTGGAAGGGATTTTCTAGATGGATCCAGGACACAGTTAATGCATCTTTCAGGGAAGGGGTAGTGCCAACCACTTTGGGGGGGAAATAACCTGAAAAAAGCTATCTTTGGTTCCCAAGTAACTTAATAATTATTGTACTACTAGGAGTAAGAAGAAATTCATTGTGGGAAGAAATACAATGAAGGAAGCTCCAGGTGAGTGTCCCAGCTCTGGCTGGTGGGGCGGCAGAGGGAAGGGGAAAATGGAGGCAAGCCGTGTTTATTTCCTTCTGCTTAGCTATAAAGCAGGGCTGTCTCAAGTCATTTTGCTGCCCCAAGTGGGTAGTATGGGAGGACAGCCTCATGGTAACAGGTATGGTTCCCTCCACCCCTGACTTATGTTGATTTTGGGTTATGCAATGACAGCTAAGGTAGAAAAGCACCTCCTCCTATGCCATGGCTTCTGGGTTCCAAGGGACTGGAAAGCGATTCCATAGTCAGTTACAGGGTTGCCAACTCTGGGTTCGGAAATACCTGTAGATCTGAAGGGTAAAACCTGGGGAGGGCAGGGTTTGGGGTGAGGAGGGACTTCAGCAGGGTATAGTTCTATAGAGTCCATTGCCCAAAGCAGCCATTTTCTCCAGGAGAACTGATCTTGGAGATCTCCAGGTGCTGCCCGGAGGCTGGCAATACTAAGAGAAGGGCCAGACCTATAGATTTGAGGGTAGAGCCAGGGGACAGCAGGGTTTGGATGTGGAGGGACCTCAGCAGGGTATAATGCCATAGAGTCCATTGCCCAAAGCAGCCATTCTCTCCAGGAGAATTGATCTTGGAGATCTCCAGGTGCTGCCTGGAGGCTGGCAATACTAAGGGGAGGGCTAGACCTGAATATTTTAGGGGTAGAGCCAGGGGACAGCAGGGTTTGGGGTGTGGAGGGACTTCAGCAAGGCATAATGCCATAGAGTCCACTGCCCAAAGCAGCCATTGTAATAGCTGGGAAATTTTCTGTAGGGGAAATTAGGTGCTGTGGCTGGGGAACACAGTGATTTCTGGGAGATTTCCAGGCCCCACAGGGAGATTGGCAACTCCAGTGACCATTTAAGGGAAGATTGGGCTATGTATTTTGGCAACTCCAGTGACCATTTAAGGGGAAATTGGGACATGTATTTTACTTCAGGACACATTCAATGACTCCCAACAGCAGCAACAAACTGTTTAGAATGTTAGAGGCAAAGGCCAATCAGGCCGCATATGCAAATGACCTCTGTGTTCCAACTGGCTATAGGGGGGAGAAGAACAGCAAACAGTTTAGAATATTGGAGGTGAGACTCAGGCAACCCAGCCAGTAGATAGGGACAGCTTCTCAGTGACAGATCAGGGAGTCAACTGATTTGGGAGCATGTGGAATGTTCAGGAGAGTCCCACCACCAAAACAGAATTATCATATAGAATGATGGTGAATATTACCTGTTGGGGGCAACATACACAAATGAGTACAGCCAGACAGTTCCAGGCCTTTTGCAGAATTTATCTTCTAGAGGCCTGTTTAAATACAGTGTCAGGCCTGTTTAAATAGTGTCATCTTAGTCCTCCTAACTGGCTGACATTTACCATAGGCAAGAGGTGTGTAATCCTGTTAATTCTCCTGAATTTCTCAAAGACCTCTGATATCAACCATGGTATTTTCTGAAATGGGCAACTGTGATGGGGATTTGGGGAGGGAGGTACATTGATTCAGGCTTCTGTTTCTGTCTTTGGTACCAAAAGATGGATCCAGGTAAGAGCTGCCAAACCTATAGTCATGATATGGGGTTCCTCAAGGTTCAGTTCTGTCCCCTGTGCTTTTAAACATCTGTGTGAAACTAGGACGCCACAGATTTCACAGTAAACAGGTTCAACAGCTAAACTTACCATTTTCAACAATTCAGGTAGATAACCGTATTGGTCTGAAGCAGCAAAACAAAGTTGAGTCTAGTGGCACCTTTAAGAACAACCTTGAATAAAACTTCATTGGTCTTAAAGGTACCATTGGACTCAGACTTTGTTCATGTTCAACATTGTTGGTCATGAGTCTGTTCATGCCATTATTAAATGACTGAAATGCCTGCCAAACAGGTTTGCATCAGATTTCTGCAAAACCATACATGTGGGAAAATATTGCTAATTGAATCAGGTTGTCAGCCATTAATGTTGCTGATTTATATCATCTGTGATTGTTTTAACTGTCTATGTAAACTATTCCCTGCTGAGCATAGGAGAGATGCTGCAAGGGAGAGGGCAAGAGGCCTCAGTTGAGCTACATGAGGGTGTGCATGTGTGACAAGCTGTTTCTGCTGTACTGCGCTATTAAGAAGAAATACAGTGAAGCAACATGCCGTGGGTCAACGAACAGACAAATAGTCTTTGTGACTGGCAAGTAGCACCCCTTTTGCTACCCAGCCTGGCATCTTGCTCAGCTCTATGACGGACTTCACAGGGCATCCTCATAGCTCAAGTCTGTTCAATGGAGATGCTGGCTGCAATCGCACATCAGGACAAACTGCAAATAAATACCAGTTGGGGACCAGCACACTTTGTTGCTGAGTTTACCCATGCGCCTCCCTCCTCCTCTTGTATATACCACATGATTGAGCAATTCTGGTTGAATCATAGAATCACAGAGTTGGAAAGGGCCATACAGGTCATCTAGTCTAACCCCCTGCTCAACGCAGGATCAGCCTAGATCATCCCTGACAAGTGTTTGTCCAGCTTGGTTTGGAAGGGATAAGCAAATTTCAGTTCAATGAAGTGTTTGGGGAGGGGCTGTGGCTCAGTATAAGAGCCTCTGCTTTGCACGCAAAAGTCCCGGATTCAGTCCCCTATTTCTCCAGTGAACAGGACCAGGCAGTAGGTGATGGGAAAGACCTCCACCTGAGACCCTGGAGAGATGCTGTCAATCTGAGTAGACAATACTGACTTGGATAGTTGCTGTTCAGTCACGCAGTGAAGTCCAACTCTTCATGACCCCACGGACCACATCACACCAGTCCCTCCTGTCTTCTGCTGTCCTACGAAGTTTGCTCAATTTCACATTCGTTGCATAGATAGCACTGTCTGACCATCTCATCCTTTGCTGTCCCCTTCTTTTACTTTCAATCTTTCCCAGCATCAGGGTCTTTTCTAGTGAATGTTCCCTTCTCATTTGGTGGCCAAAGTATTTGAGCTGACTTGGATGGACCAAGGGTCTAATTCAGTACAAGGCAGCTTCATGTGTTTGCATTCAGACATTGCAGTAAACTGGACCTTGATCACACTGGGAAGTTTGCAGTCTAGAGGAACACAGTGCTTAGAGGAGTGAGGAGTGAGAAGCACAGCAGTGAACTATGGTTGTGACTGATCAGCACTTATTTCCAAGTTGTTATGCCATGAGAACCAGTTGGCATAGTGGTAAAGAGTGTTGGACAAGTGTCTGGGAGATGTGGGTTCGAATCTGGAGACCTGGGGGGGAGTTCTGGTGGGTTTTAAGATTTACTTGTCTTTATTTGCCAGATGGGGGAAGGATAAGCCAGGTTTCTCTACTCCATCCAGTTTTCCCTGCCACCTATTTAATTTTTATTATTTTTTATAATTTGTTCATTTTGTGCATGTGTGCATACTGAAGTCCTAGAGCTATGGGCATGGATGTTTGTATGCAAATATAACCCCCAGGGACTAGCTGGTTTAGCTCAGTAGGGGTAGAGTTAATTGGAAAATTATGCATATGAAAAGTTAATTAGTAAGAGGAGGGAATTAAATTCAATATAAATGGTATTATTGTTGTAATTGTATTGTTATCACAGGGCTGTGTCTTCTAAGCTGTAGACTGCAGTCTGGTTACTGAGTTGCCCAACTTGTTGGAACTGAATTCCTTTTCACAGAGGAAGGAGAAGTTGGATTTGACCCACAAAGATTTTTTGCAGGCAAGAATATGTTATTCAATTGAACTCAGAGGGCCTGTCTTTTCACTTTTATATGTATGTGTTTCTTGTAGAAATCTTTTAGCATTGACTGTATGATGGAAAATTTGAGTTATATGGAAAATATTTTTATTTTTTTTTGCAAGCTCTCTTCTCCAGTTAGCCCTGCAGAACTCACACAGGCCTGATAGGTGAAAGTATCAGTCCACCCAGGTATCAGAATTCTGTCATTCAAAGGAAGACATCACTAAGTTTGACCAGTTTCATGATCACTAAGAGCCTTATTATTCAGTCAAATAAAAATGAAACAATATTTGCCTCTCACTGCATAGAACACTTATAAGGTTTAATGTGGGAGTTCATTGGGTAAATTCAGAACAAGATGGCAACTGATTTCACTTGAGAAATAGCTCCTGCCTTTACCATTTGATATAACAAATGATAACATATCCTTGGAATAGAACGCAGACCTTTTGAACACTATGAATAAGCACTGGCACCATAAACATTTTGGGTGATTTAATGCCGTGTGCTCGTTGCTAGGCTGCAGTCAGTTGATGCAAATGAACCTTCTGCACACTGGGAAGGTAAGATTTGATGCTTGAGATCACGTATTCATTTGCTGTTCATTGGCGGGGGGGTGTTTCTTCACAATCTTATTTGATGATACTATTATATGAGGTCCTGAATTTAGTCTGTAGTGGATGTGTAAAGACACTCCATTGATAAGACTGGTAATTATGGTGTACAAAGACAGCTAAATAGATATGTGCGTCTGTTTGTTAAAGTTTGTCCTGGTTTAGCCTCATCTAGTAGATGTGTGAGAACTGTTCAGTGCTTTGAAGTATATTGTTTATCATAGGATTTAGGCACAAAATAAATGTTTTTGCTGTTGGAAGAAGGCAAAAAGGTTTCAAAAGATGGAATGGTGTACACACCATACCAAAAAAATCTGGGAGTTTTTCTGTGTCATTATATTTTCTTGGTAAATTCTATCATTCTTAAACATTTCATCATCTTAGCAGCAAAACTGATAGACCCAGGTGTGACAGATTGGACAGGAAAGCAGTTTAAAAAAAAAAAATGCTGCTTGTTTCAGAGAATCCTGGAGATCAGGAATTAATCTTCCATGGATTGGAGAGTTTATTTGATTAGCGGCTCTACATGTTCTCTGAATGGCCAGCATCAGCTATGAACAAGTATAACATCAGCTGTTCTGGAGAGAAAAAGGGCCTTTTCTCTTTGGTCTTCGGACAGAAGAAGGGATAACTGGAGTCAATGTTCTGACAGGGTTAGCCAGAAAGGGTTTTCTACAGAGAGAAGAGGTTCCTTTGCCCTACTCTGAGGGAGAATTGTGTTTCTGAGTCAAGAAAGCTAACAACAACAAAAAAGACTGCTTTACACAGACAACAGATACTGGAAGAGAGATTTGGCAAGAGTCAAGCCAAACAGAAAAGGGTTATTGCTTCTTAGGAAAAAGAAGAATAATTCCTGCCAGTAAAAAGGGGTTGTGTTCTGAGGAGAACTCGGGTCTATAGTAAAGGGAATGCACTTTAGACACCTCGGGGGTTAGTGGAAAGCTACAACTTTTTGAAGGGAGAAACTGGATTTTCTAAGGGGAGAAATCTAGAAACTCCAGGAAAGAGCTATTCTCCAGGGAACTCTACTAAGATCCTGTGTCATTGCTGAAATATACTAAGAAAAGTACCTCTCACAGAAAAGAACTAGAAATCTCTGAAAAGAAGCTACAACAATATTCTCTTGTATGTTTTAAGTTTTCCATTCTGTACATATTATAAAGCTCCTGTAAATCCCTCAAGTGCTGGGCCAGAAGTCTAAATAAATATCTGGATTAGGATGGGACAGTTTAGTCTTTTAAAACAATGAAGAAATACACACTACTTGGGGGCAACTCAGTCACTGATGGGAACTAAAATTTTAGTGGGAAAATCTGCCCAAGAGTTGGGAAGTGACAGGGGTCTGTCATACCAGGCTTGCTGGAACTGGAAAGAAGCATGGGGAAAGTAACAAGACATAAATGTTGCTGAAAAGGAAAGACTGGACACCATCTTTGCTCAATTACATCTAGAGTTGCTTTGTTATAATGGAAAAAAAGGTTGTGGCCACTTCAAGGATATCTCTATTTTTATTGAACTAGAGCTTACAGTATATGCCAAAATCAAGTTGGCAACAGTCATCCCTTGTGGAAAGTCTCTTTTTTAAAAGATATATTTTTATTTTTTAGAAAACCAAGTAAAGATGTGAAGGGGATACAGAAATGAAAAAGGGGTTGTATATCACAATTATGTATATCAAAAATAATTATATAACACAGGGCATATGAAACAGAAAGCATTTCTCTCCAACAGCCACTTCATTATAATTTTTAAGACACTCTCTATAAAATACAGTAATACTTCCTTCTGTTGGGGTGCATTTATATTCAACATTTTGGATTTCAAATTCCATAACTAATCTGTTTTACATATCCATTATTAATTTCATCTTTACTACATATTTGGTAGTATATATTTTTACCACCTGTACTTTCTCAGTGTAACTTTTAACAATAAGTAATATATCAAAGTAGAGAAAGAAAACTTGTTATATATCTCATAATAAGAAGTTAAAGGATACTTCTGCTCAGGATCCACTTTTTTATAAATTTATGTTCAAGATGCTGCATTTAAAACTTATTCTCCTACAAATGTTTGAATTACTTCTAATTCTAAATTTGTCTTCTGCTTGCATAATACACCCTCCATCTCTCCTCAAATTTTGTGATTGATCTGCCTCTCAGATAAGTTGTTAATTTTGCCATTACAGCATATTCAGCAGGTTTATTTTCTCATTTTTCTATGTGGGGGCAGACATC
Source organism: Gekko gecko (assembly GCA_029375565.1). NCBI lineage: Eukaryota > Metazoa > Chordata > Lepidosauria > Squamata > Gekkonidae > Gekko > Gekko gecko. Next base: position 114,718,039 of record JAPDNY010000008.1, read on the forward strand.
TAGTTTCCATTTTGCTGCCTTATGGAAAGTCTTATTTAAACCTGGAATCAACTATCCTCCTGGACCTCTGGCTACCAAGTATCAAATTAGATATACGATTTGTAGCCAAATATTGCAGCTGTTTTTCATGACTCTTCAATTCTCAGAACTGTTAAAGTGGAGGCTGTGTATTGTGGTTGATTTATTCAGAACCTCTGAAGTCACTAGTCTGCTTTCTTGAGCTACAGAAATAAAAATTGTGATAAACTACCTAAGCTGCTGCTATGTTGTTTATATTATTCAGTCCTTTCCTACACATGTTTACTCAGAAGTAAACTCAAGAAAGTGTGTCTGTGTCTAGATCTGAAAACTGTAAAGTCTGCAGTATGACACTGAAGAAGCAGAGTAAAGATGATTTCTCTATTGCAGCCCATTAAGAAAGTAATTTTTAAAAGGAATAAATAGGACTTGGAGCAAATAACTAAGGCTAGGACCATTCAAACTGGAAGAGATGCCCTGTTCCAAGTCTCTGCTTCAGTGACTGGTCTTGCTTGCCTAATTTAATCTTATCCAAAACTCATTATTGGATTCACTTTAAGGTTCATTTGTGGATGTACACGGACTTGTTCTATCGATTGTACAATATAAAAACACAATAAATAGGGGAACAAAGTTTAGTCCTGTGGCATCTTTAAGACCAACAAAGTTTTATTTAAGGTATAAGCTTTGGTGTGCATGCACGCTTCTTCAGATTCAGTGAAACAAGACATCCACAACCATTACATTACCATTGCATAAGTAATTGGGCGATTATCGCTGAGATTGGATTAAAGTGGTTGGTAAGATCTGTGAATAGCAGTAAATTAGTATACAAATACAAGAATTAACAAACCGATGTGAGAACTGAGTTTGAGTTCAGTGGCACCTCCAAGACCAACAAAGTTCAGTTCTGGATATAAGCAAGAACTAAGAAACTTAACATGTGTAGGTACATACTTCTTAGAGTAATTGAAACAGATTTCCTCAAACATTACATACTAGGAGTAAGGCCCATTGTGGAAAGAAATGCAATGAGCTCTAGAAGAAAGCTCCAGGTGAGTGTCCTGGCACTGGCTGGTGGGGCGGCAGAGGGAAGGGGAAAAATAGAGGGAGTCAAGCCATGTTTATTTCCTTCTGCTTAGCTATAAGGCAGGCCTGTCTCAAATCATTTTGCTGCCCCAAGTGGGTAGTATGGGAGGACAGCCCCATGGTAACAGGTATGGTTCCCTCCACCCCTGACTTATATTAACTTGGGATTATGCAGTGGCAGCTAAGGTAGAAAAGCACCTCCTCCTATGTCATGTCTTCTGGGTTCCAAGGGTCTGGAAAGCGGTTCCATAGACAGGGTTGCCAACTCTGGGTTGGGAAATACCTGTAGATTTGAGGGGTAGGACCTGGGGAGGGCAGGGTTTGGGGTGAGGAGGAACCTCAGGAGGGTATACTTCCATAGAGTCCACTGCCCAAAGCAGCCGTTTTCTCCAGGAGAACTGATCTTGAAGATCTCCAGATGCTGCCTGGAGACTGGCAATACTAATGGGAAGGCCAGACCTATAGATCTGAAGGGTAGAGCCTGGGGACAGCAGGGTTTGGGGTGTGGAGGGACCTCAGCAGGGTATAATGCCATAGAGTCCACTGCTCAAAACAGCCATTGTAATAGCTGGGAAATTTTCTGTAGGGGAAATTAGGTGCTGTGGCTGGAGAACACGGTGATTTCTGGGAGATCTCCAGGCCCCACAGGGATACTGGCAAGATTGGGATATGTATTCTGGCAACTCCAGTGACCATTTAAGGGGAAATTGGGACATGTATTTTACCTCAGGACACATTCAGTGACTCCCAGCAGCAACAACAAACTGTTTAGAATGTTAGAGGCAAAGGCCAATCGGGCCGCATATGCAAATGATCTCTGTGTTCCAACTGGCTATTGGGGGGAGAGGAACAGCAAACAGTTTAGAATATTGGAGACGAGACTCAGACAACACAGCCAGTGGATAGGGACAGCTTCTGAGGGACAGATCAGAGCCAACTGATTTGAGGGCATGTTGAATGTTCAGGAGTGTCCATGACCAAAACAGAATTATTATATAGAGAGATAGGTAGAGAGAAGGGTTTTTTAATCCTAAGCTTTAATACCTTTTAAAATAGGTAGGTTTTATGTCAAAGATAATATTTGCATTTTCATATAAGAAACTTTAACACTGTATTTTAATTAAGGAGTTGATCTTTTTAAACATTTTAATGTTCTACTTCTAGCCCGAGAATTGTTTTATGAGGCTTATTTGAAGGGGGTACATATTTCAGGCTGCTTTTATGCTCTTGTTTGGTTTTTAACACTGGACTTTTTAATGCAAAGCTTTAATACCTTTTAAAATAGTTTCTTAATTGGTAGAACTTTTAGGTTGTTTATGTTCTTACATTTTATTTGGAAGCAACCTTGAGCAGGCTTTATGGAGAAGCAGAGTAGAAATTATCCAAATAACTCTCTCTGTGTGTAATTTCTAAGCCAATTAGACTGTGCAAATAGTGAAGTCCAAATCTTTCAAACATAGGTTAACCCTGGACAAATCAGATGTATCTTTGTCTCCTTCCCTGGCCCAATCTGCATCTAGCATTTGCTCCACTGTCTTACCAAACCCATGCTGGAACAACAACAACAGATTTTATGGCTGTGTCCAGACTGGATGCCGCTGTCAATTCATTTAATCTTAGCCGTCTGCATAGATTTATGGCTGTTTTATGGCCATTCCGGCCTGGAGCATTTGAATGTGGTTTTGAGCCTCATCTTTTTCTGTTTCAGTGTTGGTTTGGTAAAACAGCAGAGCAAATGCTAGATGCAGATTGGAACCCTCATGCAGGCATAAGGGCTGAACCTGGCCAGAGAACAAAAGAGGGCATTGTTGGGGAATCTCTTGACAGCTGCACAATGTCTGAGCTTGTTAATTTCCAGGAGGTGCTGGGAGATCCCCTGGAATTACAACTGATTTCCAGACTACAGATATCAGTTCCCCTGGAGAAAACAACTGCTTTGGAGAGTAGACTCTACAGCATTATACCCCTTCCCTTCCCAGGCTGTCTCCCTGAATCTCTAGGAATTTCCCAAGCCAGAGTTGGTGATCTCAGCTGTATTTGTATTCCTTCCTTCCTGCAGGGCTAGGCATGGCCAGAGGGTCCAAAGTGTGAGGCAGCTTGATGTATCTGGCTGTTGCTCTGCTTTTGCCACCTCACATCCTCCTCCTTCCCCTGCACCCTGCTTCCAGCGGTGAAAAGCCAGTATAACCTCTTTCTGGGAAAGACAAATTGATTTTAGATTTAAAAATTCTTTAACTTGGCCTTTCTGCCATATGGAGCATTGCAACATAAATTGATGCAGCTAGCACAGAAAAGTTGCAGTGAACAGGAAATGGCAACAGATAGTCTCTCTGAGTTCAATTGAACAGCCAGCTTGCTAAATTTTGTGGTGAGCCATAGAGCACAATTCCACCTCAGGTCCACTAAGGTGCAGGATTCTCATCCACTTCTCCTTCAGAAAGATTCGGTTTCAACATCACAGTAACCACAGAGTGCAATCTGCAGCTTGAAAGATACAGCCTTGCAATAAGAATATAGTTACTACAATAATACCAGTTAAACTTAACTTAATCTCACTTTTACTATTTTCACATACCAAGTTTTCCAGTTACCTTATACTAGATGATAAGAGTCCAAAAAATCTTATCACACTACAGCAATCAGTCTCTTCCTCTACTGCAATGCTCCAAGTCCACCCCTACACTAAATCAACTAGTTCTTGGGTATTTTACCAGCTGTGCCAGAGTTGGCTCACATCTGCCTGCTACATAGAATGGCTCTGTCGTTTGGTGTGAAGAGGAAAGGTCTCACCAGGTGTGGGACCAAGTAGCATAGTGTTCCCAATGGGGAGACTGGTTACTGATGATTCATCTGCATAGCAATCAGGAAAAGGTGATGAGCTTGAGCATCTGACACACTTGATTACCCAGCAACCCCCACTGCATCTGAGTACCAGATAACTAAACTGTGGCTGCGATCACACGCACAATTAGCCCCGCCATAGGTGCAAATGCCAGGTAGATTTAAAGGACACAATCAGACGCAAACATCTGGGAAGCACCCCGCACCCATTGGCAACCCATTTTGTTCCACTGCAGAAGCGGAGTAAAAAGACACTGGGGAAAGTCCAGTAGCAAATGGGTTTGCTACGGGCCACAGACGGACTTTCCCCTGTCTGATCACACCAGTGCGTTCCCAGGGCATCGGGATGGTCTGGTTGGGCCATCCTGACTTTGTGCCATTTCCCCCCCCTTCTTAGTATGCGCATCATTGCACACTCCATAGGGAGCCCCCAGTGCTGAGATGCAATTCATTGATTCCCCATTTAAGCACATTGGGAACAAACGGCCCCCCCAAAAAGACTCACCCACGGTTCGTCTGATCATGCAGTGGCAGGCTGTCCCCACAGCTTCCAAGGTCTGTGTGATTGTGCAACTGCGAGTCAATTTCCTCCGGAGGGAATAGCCTTGCTTCTCCCCCGCATTATCTCATGCGTGTGACCGCAACCCGTATATGGTTTGCATATTTTTCAGCACTGAAATGCTAATTGCATAAGAAATGTTTCAGGTGGATAGTCATGTTGGTCTGCAGTAGAAGAGCAAGAACAGAATCCAGGAGCACTTTAAAGACCAACAAGATTTTCAAGGGTATAAACTTTCAAGAGTCAAAGGACCCTTCATGAAATTTGTATCTGAAAAATGGAACACTTATATCCTGCTAAGCAGTTTCAACATATCTATAAGGTGCAACCCAAAATCAGCAACTGATTTACTATGAACTTCAATAAGATGTGAACTTCATATGTATGCATTTTTAAAAACAAGTCATCCACTGGAAGTAGGTTAAACAAAACCCAGTATGTCTGCATCTATTTCATGTTTGTATATTTTTGATTTATGCAACAGCTGGACTCAGTTGCAAATATATTCTTGATTTAAATTGAAGCCATTTCTGCTACCTGAACAGGCCTTGGGGGGGTGGGGGAACCCAACAACATAACACTTTTGTAAACTCTATCAAAGTGATGTAAAGAGGCCCTGTCCTAAGTGAGAATTAGGCCAGTGTAAACCTTATAACTACCGTTCTTAGGGGAAATCTGGCAGTAACTTGCTAGTTTATGTAATTATAATATGTTCCCTAGGAAGTAATACATGTACATTTGCTGCTGACACTCTATTTGTTTGAAGGCCTTGGAATTTGGGGAAACTGAAAGGGAATCAATCACACTTTCTCTAGTACAGTGAGAATTTGTAGGAGTTATGATCTACTGCAGTATCCCAGTTTTGAAAAAGACATCAGATGAAACTATGAAAGCTAAAAAGAAGTGCAACTTTTTGAACAAGTGCACCAAGCAGGCTGACCACCTTAACATTTTTAGTCTCTTCCATTTTAATCATCGAGTCCATGACAGTAAATGAACAGTCATGTGTAACCTGGTCATTAAATAGGGTACCACAGTCTCAGAAATGGATCTATCAGTTCCTTTGTGAGTGGCCAATTTATGCTAAAGTTTCTAAAAGCAGATAACTGTGAGAACAACTAGAACAATACAATGGTTATTAATGTTCATGGCACCTTTAAAATCTCATGAACCATAAAAAAGGTCCCTATGCCAAGGAAATGTGTTTAGCACTTACAATGTATACTTGAACAATGGGAAGACAGTAATGGAGGAGAAGGAAAAGAATACATGGGATGAATATGGCCAAGAGCCGGTCTACTTCTTAGACTTCAATTCAGTGCAAGTAAACTTTAAAAGGCAAGGTTTCACTCACACACACACACACACAGTGATTTTTAAAGAGAAATGTGAAGAAAGAGTATACATATTCTAAATGAAACCCAGGTTTAGTGGCTAGGAAAGGAGAATAGATTCAGCTGTTTAAAGCATCAGGAGAACTTTGGTCAGTGTCAGAAGTCCTAACTTAGTCAGCAAACACCAGACCTTTTTGATGCAAGCAAGGTTAGCGTTTATTAAGCTGCAATAGATAGATCACTGAAACAGGTCTCTTGTTCAGAATGACTTGGTTACAGAAAGCAAGCGGTTATACAGGGGAAGGGGGTGAATGGGGACCCCCCTTCTTCAATACAATGAATAAACATGCGACTGGGAAATCGAAAGTTACTAAGCAAATGAATTTCCCACCGCCCCCATTAACCACAGCTGCTACATCTATGCCAGCGATAGAGAAGCTCGCAACCCCGACTAGCCAAGGTCAGAACGTCCGGGCTGCAAGAGATAGGAAGAATAAAAGCCACATTCCATTCTCACACCCGAGGTGTAAATCAACAACTCCCCGGATTCCAACCTCCCGTCTGTCCCGCCATTAAGGCGCCAAAAGCCCACCTCCCTCCCGTCATCCATCATAGCCCACCTCCCACCCTTCTATCATGGCAGGGCTACCTGACAGTCAGTGGTAGAGTTGGAGAAATGAGGTTATGGGTTTATATAATGTTTGAAAAGGACTGAAAGACAGGATAAGCAACAGAATGGGGGATGAAGAACCATTGTAGAGATCTGATGATAGCCTCGTATTCTCTAAGCACTGAGAAAGGGGCAAAAGATTTTTGATAGCAGAGTTTTAGAGAGTGGAGAAGGGATTGAAGTATGTTAGAGGAAACCCAGAGAGATTAAGGTTGAAGCAGCTGATGAAAGAACTGACCAGAACATGAATCAACATTATAGGAGAATCAGGTGATGATATGGAGGAAATAAAAGATTTTTTTTCCCCATAAAGGTATGCTCATAGATGTTGTGTAAGGTTTTGAAACTCACAAGATTCATTAGAGAACAAAAATATAATACCATAGATACAGGTTCTGATTTGTTCTAGAGAACAAAGGAGGGTTCCAATTTGGCTATCTTAATTGTTGAATAGTTCATCATAGACAAAGAATATGCCCGTGGACTTAGATTGCATTTTTAGGTGTAATATAAGAAAAAAATACCATAACTTTGCTAGAGTGTTTTTCTCCCACCTTTTTAGTTCATTTTTACAGAAACGTTATATAGCAAGTACAGCAGGCAAGGAACAGGTAAGACAAAACAAGCCTGTCTTATTATCTTTGGTTACTGTGTTTGAGCATTTATATGCCTTTTTTCTAATGCTGGAAAAAACAGTGATTAAATTGATTATAAATTTAGTACGTAGTAATAATTAACTTTGGATCTAATTTTTTGATCAATAAATATTGATTCAAAGCAGATAACAGCAGTGCAAAACTAAATTAGAAGTATTTGGCTTATAGATTTTTGTGGCTGTGAAAATTACCAAGGGTGAATTGTCTGGAAAATCTACAGTCTTTTAATAATTTCATTTGGAGGTTATGAATAAAAAAAATACCATCGTAAGCAGTCACACCCTTCTAAGCCCTCTGGCTTTAACCTGGTAGTGTGGCTAAATAGTTTATTGTCCTGAAAAAACACTTCCTCCTTTCCAGCAGTTTTGAAATTGAAAAAGGGGATTAAGTTTGCTTCATGTGAGGCCTACTGGTAGCTCTGCAATACACATCAAGGTGGCAGTCCACTATGGTATATTATCCACTTATCTAGCGTGCAAGGTGCCTGCAATTTTGCTCCAGATTGACCTCTTTGCATCCCTCTGCTGAAGTGGACCCCTTTTGTCTTTAAAAATTAGCCTCCTTCATCCCATAAACTGGGAAATCATCACATCACATTTGGCAAGGTAAAAACTTCATTGAGGCTACAGCTCAGCTCGTTAATTTCATTTTCATTTAAAGCACCTGCAGAGGGTTTATTTTGGGATGAACTTTTCATCTTTGGAATTTCATTTGTTTGTTTTCTTAACCCCATGAATTGGCCAGTTCATTACAAAACAGAGGAAGAATTAGTAAATCCCTTACAGATTGACTTTTAAGAGATCGTTTACCGGCAAGTACAGTTCCAGGAAGCTCCAAAGCCTTGGTAGCAACAGAGCTGTGAAATCCCCAAGGTGGTCTGAACAAGAAAGTCTCTGACACAGCAGATGCCTTCATGTAATCTCTTTAAGCTCTTCCTTGGGGACAAGTGAATGAGGAGCCATTTTCAAGCTCCTTCCTAGCCATAACCCTAGTCATATGGGTTGGCAAGAGTGCTTACAGAGACAACATGAGCTTTGGCTCAGCAGAACTTCCTAACACTTGGGAAGGATTACACAACTCCTTTACCACCAAAGCTCAGGAACATCCTCAAGATGCCCACTATGCCTTCTGAATTTTGTTCAGGAACTGTGCATTTCCCTAGAACTTTGAAAAGCAATTGAGAAGAAAGTAGTGGGTTGCACAGCTCTGCCTGAGCTGTGATTAGTGTCCAGGATTTGGACAAATGACAGAGAAATGCTTTTGATTTCACTCAGTTTGCTCAACTGTTGGCTGAAAGTTTCTCCCTCAGCGCACATTAGACATAAAAATCAAAATGCACAAAAATTCAGTTCACGGACAACTGAGAGCAAAGGAGCTAGGGCAATGAGTGGAGAAATTAGCTTAGCTTTCTCTCAGTGACTTTGTCACAATGCCAAATCTAATTGGCAGCTTGATGACATCACTGTTACTAGGAAGACAAAAGCTCATTTTTCAATTAAAAAGAACACAAAACAGCAACCAGTTGACAAACTGACCAACATGAATTAAGACATTTTTGGAAGATATTTTGCTAAATACCTCCCTTCCAAATGCCTTGCCCCCCCAAAATTCAGCCCTCTGCATTTTCAACAGAGTTTATGAGAGTAATTGACTGAAATAAATAGAATCATACAACTGAAAGGTAACTGAGGCTTAACATTGTGGTTCCCTGTTGCCTGGGAGTGACACCCCTTTTTTTTTGGTGGGGGGTTTACTTATCAGTGGACCTCTTTAAACCAAGGGGTTGCAATAATCATTGAGCAAAAGAATTTCGAGGATATTTTGCAAAAGTTACACAAATTCAAATGTTTTCAGAACTTGAGATGCAAGTGTGGTGATTAAGGAAGCAACTTAAGTTGTACTCCCAGTCTTCACACAGACTACCCGAATACCACATGGCCCTATTATGAATTGGCAGCAAGCTGATGCACATCCTATTTAATTAAATTTAGGCAATTTGACACTCTAGGGAGAATAAGAACGGCAAGTATAATTCCTTCACTATTTTTGTTCTGGATCTAGTTTGTACTAAAATTTTGGATCAAAGCCAGAGGCAAAAAGGAAGAAGATTGAATATCATCCAGCCACCATAGTAACAATTCAATCACATCAAGACTTGAAGTGTCAGTGTAATTGTGTTACTCAGTCAACAGATACAATGGTAAAACTTGGCCCAATCCAGCTAAAATTACTTCTGGTGGAGGCTGCAGTCCTGTGAACTCTTACTATAAAGTAAGCCATTTAGATGTGATGACCTACTTCTGAATAAACTAAGTATTAATGGACCAAGTGGTTCTTGGTCATCCAAGCATCATTTGTCTTAGCCCAGTACAAACCTGTAAAATGCCTCTCCCTTGATCCTTTCCTATATATGAATAAGTCATGAAATAACATTTTCCATTTTATTCCTAAAATATATACAAATAAATCATATCATGACAATGGTCTTGAAGCCCAGGCTGGGCCCATGTAGTACCCCTGGTACAATATACCCATTTTCTACTTCATACTTGGGCTTGTTGGTCACCTCAAACGATTGTAGTCTTTTTCTATGAAGCCTGTATTTAATAAACTTTTATACTAAAGAAGTACATAATTACCTTATTTAAATGGAATGGCAGATTCTTTAGATCTCAAGTCAATAAGTATTTCATACCTATTTTCCCTCTACCTGGCAGGGGCTTGCATGTGTTTTAAATAGGAGTGGGAGATATAGGACCCTGATCTGGATAGCCCAGGCTAGCCTGATCTTACCCAATCAGGATCAGCCCTGATGAGTACTTGGATAAGACACCACCAAGGAAATCCAGGGTTGATATGCAGAGGCAGGCAATGGCAAACCACCTCTGTTTGTCTCTTGTCTTGAAAATCCTTCCAAGATACGGAAAACAAACATAAAAATTACTAAAGCAATTTCTTATAAGGAAAATATTTATAAAATGTTTTATAGATGGTATATTATGCCAGATAAGCTATCCAGTTTTTACCCTAATATGTCGAATGATTGTTGGAAATGTCAAGACAATGTTGGTTCTTTCTTTCACATGTGGTGGACTTGTGATAAAGGTAAAAAAAAAAATTGGGCTTGGATACATGAAATAATGCAAAACATCTTAAAAAGCAATGTACCTTTTTTACCAAAATTATTTTTATTGAATATACTTCCAGAAAAATATAAAAAACAAGACTCTTATCTTACTTTACATGTAGTTACAACTGCTAGAATATTGTATGCTAAATATTGGAGAAGAAAGGAGACACCCTCAAAAGAAGAAATAATAAACTACTAGAAACTGCTGAAATGGATAAATTAACTTTAATTTTGAAAGGATATAAGAGGAAAACATTGAAGAAACATGGTCAAGACTTTACAATTGGATTGTAATAAGAATAAGAGGACAATAAGAATATTTACAATAAAGTGTGCAAAACTATGTTTAACAATATAAGGTGTAGAAATATTTTTTTTTTAACATTGTGAGATGTATGGAAACAGTTTACTCAAAAAGGTGGAGAGATTATCCCATTTTATGTTTGTTTTGTTTGTTTGTGTATGTATGTTGGTTGTTTTGTTTATGTTTATTGTTACAAAAATAAAAAATACTCTAAAAAAAGAAAAGAAAATCCTATGGAGTCATCGTACATTGGCTGCGACTCTATGGCACTTTCCACTAAGGACATAAGAGAAGCCAAAAATACCAGGTGCCATCAGGAGGTCCACCAGTGGAGCCAGGACACTAAAACCTTCCCCAATGTTGCCCCCCAAGCACCAAGAATACAGAGCATCACTTGCCCCAGCCTGAGAGTTCCTATCTGTACCTTGTGGCTAATAGCCACTGATGGACCTCTGTTCCATATGTTTATCCAATTAACTCTTGAAGCTGTCCATGCTTGTAGCCGCTGCCACCTCCTGTGGCAGTGAATTCCATATGTTAATCACTTTTTGGGTGAAGAAATACTTCCTTTTATCCGTTCTAACCCAAATGCTCAGCAATTTCATTGAGTGCCCAGGAGTTCTTGTATTGTGAGAATGGGAGAGAAGTACTTCTTTCTCTACCTGCTCTGTCCCATGCATAACTTTGTAAATCTCTATCATGTCACCCCTCAGTTGTCATTTCTCCAAGCTAAAGAGCCCCAAGTGCTTTAATCTTTCTTCATAGAGAAAGTGTTCCAACCCTTTTGTCATTCTAGTTGCCCTTTCCTGAACTTTCCCCAATGCTATAATACCATGGGACAGTGAGGGAGACCCATCTGTATATACTGATTTACCCCATCTGTATATACTGCTATGCCTTTATTTATTGGCTTTTATAAGTAGCAAATAATTAAAAAAACATGTTGCATATCATGATCTTAACATGTTTGTGCCTGAACACACACTGAGTATTTTAATAACAATCACGAGAACAGAATTCCATGGATAATTTTAATTGTTTTGTGGGATGTGACTTTTGCAGTGCCTTGTAGACACAATGGCTGAGGACAGACTGGCAATTTGCTGCGGGACCCAGTCACGGCAAAAAAGCCCCAGAAGAAACTGTTCTGGGGTTTCCCGTTCACACAGCCTGGATTGCTGCGGGAGCATACCGGGAGGAGGCACACCAGAGCGTTCAAACTGCTGCCCCAGAGGTGCAGCATTTCCCCATTAATTCAGCTGTGGCTGTATGAGTGTATGTGCGCATGAGTGCATAAGTGCATTTTGCCGATTGGGGGAGGACCCCGCCGTGCCAGCACCACATTGGGCAGTAGAGTGGAGCATGGCCAATCATACTGCTGCTGCCTTCTGCCCAATGCGGGTTTCTCCCAGCTTTTCAGCTGCACGTTCAGACTTCCCAGAAGCAGAGAAACACGTGACACACGTGTGCTTTAGGGATTTGCTACCAGTTTCTTCAGGTATCTTTTTAATGCAGCAGTGAAGCGGAACAGCACGGGTTGGCTACGGTTGGGGGATGCCAGGCAGATGTGCCTGTGTGAACGCCCTGTTTACTGCGGGTGTTAAGTGTCGCTGAAATGGATCCCTACCAGGGCAAATTGCCAGTCTGAACTCAGCCAATGATGAAGTTAGGTATTTTGGCTGTGAATCACATTTTATGTACTTCATTAAATCTTGAATAAGATTACAGTTGTTATTAATTTCTAGTAATATAGTAAGGCAAAATCTGATCTGCATTGTAGAAAAGTTCAAGAAAGGGCTCATGTATGGGAGAATCTTTCTCCTATCTTTCTACACACACACCTTTCTCAAGAACAAAGTTTGAATCCAGTGGCACCTTTAAGACCATCAGATTTACTTTGTTGGTCTTAAAGGTACCACTGGACTCAAACTTTGTTCTGTTGCTTCAGGCCAACATGGCTACCCACCTGAATATACCTTTTTCTGTTTACTGGAATGTTATACATGCAATGCTCCTTATTTCTCTGGAACCCTGTACATGTTTTCTTAAAGTTAAATCTAGTAGAACTACTAATTGCTTTAAACTGGATTTAGTAGTTCCTTATATATAGCAAATATATTGTTATGAAAGAAAAAAACAGAGAGAACATGAACGAAAAGACAGTCTGAGGATATCCGGTCATGGTAAATGGTATGCATCCTTTTGTTTGAAAGAATAGTGATGGTGGTGGCAGCTACAAGCATGGACAGCTTCAAGAGGGTATTAGATAAACATATGGAGCAGAGGTCCATCAGTGGCTATTAGCCACAAGGTATAGATATGGACTCTGGGGCAAGTGATGCTCTGTATTCTTGGTGCTTTGGGGTGTCAACAGTAGGAGGGCTTCTAGTGTCCTGGCCCCACTAGTGGACCTCCTGATGGCACCTAGTATTTTTGGCCACTGTGTGACAGAGTGTTGGACTGGATTGGGCCATTGGCCTGATCCATCATTAGCTTCTCTTATGTTCTTAGTAACATAATAGCAGAGTTAGATCAGCATAAAAGGCTCCTCTGCTAAACTCCTCCTTTAACACAGACATGAATGATGAAACAGCTGCAAGCTCTAGGATAAACAAGAGGTTAATACTTCATTAAGAAGATCTGCAGTAAAAACATTGGAATGATTTTGACATTTTAACTCCTGTCTTTTATGCAGGTACCATGTGTGACTGAGGCAGCAGGAACCTTGTTCTGATCACATAATCAGTATGGATGGGTGGCCTTAACCTGTCTCAGACCCCCTGAACATGTGTACAGTTATTGGCTCACCACAGCCCCCACATTCCAGGATGGTGGAAGCACCATCACCCAAGGTACTATTTAATGAAGTGAACATGACCCAAGGTGGGTCCCCTACCAGTTTCTTCAATCAAGGAGCTGGGGCAATGGAGAGGGACTGAGTGACTGCTTGCCTGCCAGGCCTGCAGGGACCCTTCCCACCCTCCAAATGAGGACATGCACTGAGGTTTCTTATGCTCCATTATTCCATTTCACAGCACCGAGTCTTCCACTGAGGTTTGTAGAGTTATTTAAATAAATTCAGCCAACTGGAATCCCACTGCACTGCAGAACCCCTTACGATAATACGGCTTTTGGTCCCTCTGGGGAGAGAAGTGGGATAATGGATAAATAAATATATACATCACCCCTAGATGTGGTAAGGCAGGGTGCAGGAGGAGGTTATCACATGGTATTCCTGCCCATTCAATGTGCTGTACATGCCTGCAAAGCCATATATTGCAATTTCACTCTCAGCAGCCATTTTGAGACCATATATGCAGTTAAAACCCTATATTTGATCTAGATATTCACTATATGGAATGTATACATGTCAAATACAGCAATAAATGAACTCTCGTGTGTTTCAAAGACTGAGCCAGCACACCAGATACATGGGATGAAATGCACAGTTCCCCACCCTTTCCCTCCTCCCTACCTACTGCAGAAACCGGCCTGTAAATTAAGCAAAGAATAAAAACCCTTGTTTGCACAGCCCATTGAGGTCAAAAAAGAAAAACAATTCAATTTCAGCCTCATAAGGCAATCGGCTCTTCCCACACTGCACTGTCAAAGAAGACAATGTGCCCTGGAAAGGCAAGACTTCTGGCATAAACATCCAGCTCGAATGCCACTTCCAGTTAACTGCCCTGCATAACTTAGGTGGATGGTACATTTCTATCTGTCTGTGTCCAGCAATTACATGTCTTACAACAGGTGGGCAACCAATACAAAACTATACAAACTACCATGATATAATTACTAAGATATTATTTTATGGAAATTGTTATGTATTTACTATAAAGATTTTTAAAAGATACCAAAGAATTTTTACAATACATGTAATTCCTTATGATGAATAAAGTGCTTAGGTATATAGTCACTCTGAACTTCTAATTGTCAGCTTCTTCATCTGTTCAAAGTTCTATCTGGTAGTCCCTCCTCTTGGCAGTCAAAGCCACATCATTTCTCCACTTCTATTAATAGCACATCTGTAGCTTCCTGCCAACGGGGTGGCTCAAAACCTGTTTCTATGATCTTCTTCTGGGCAGGTATTTCATTGTGTTCCAAGGCTTGCCTACCTTTGGGGAAATGCGTGGTTTACCTTTTGCATCTACTGTTGCTCAACAAGTGGTTAGTTTGCTGATGTCAGAGTTTTGTTTTGGAACTGGACATGATTAGAAGGTGGTCTGTGAAATCTTCTCAGCCTCACTCATAACCAAGTTTAGATTGCAATGTTCCATAACCAAAAAACGAGAGAGATAACAGTTAAACTATAACTTTACTATACCGTTTGGGTATCTGAAGAACTGGCCCTTACAATAGAAAACATTGTGGCTTTTCATTCCTACAGATACTAAGAGTGGCAGTTTGACTACATATTTATGGAGATGTTTTGAGATAGTAGAAGCCTAAGCTGTAATGATAATATTTATACTACAAGATAATGACTCAGCCCTACCCCTCCTTCCAGGGTAGATATAAATTACCCACCTACCATTTTTCTGCTCACCTTGACACAGAGAGTACTATGTCATTCTGTGTTATACCTCTGAGGATGCCAGTCACAGCTACTGACGAAACGTCGGGTCCTACAATGCCAAGACCATGGCCACACAACCTGGAAAATCTACAGCAACTAATAGTATTTATTTATTTTTATTTCAATCCCGCCCTCCCTGCCATAGCAGGCTCAGGGCAGCTCACATCATTATTCCAGGTAAAACAATCTCTCAAGTAAAATTCCAATAAATTAAGTTTAAAACAATACATAAAATGCTAGCAATATGTTACATGAGTGGGTGTGTGGAAGGAAACAGTCCTAGGAAATACTAGCAGATAACTGAAATCTAGGACAGCATCCATTTTGAGATCAGCTGTTCTAGAAGTTGAACAGTTTAACTGTAGTTTGTATATTCCACGCTTCAGTCTCCTGTGGCATCATTTTACAAAGGTTGCATCAGCAACTATTACATCACTCTTGGAAGCAGGGATTCCAAAGACTTAGAGCTGAGCTAGCTCACTTCCCAGATTTAGCAACATTTATTAATCAGCTTGTAATTAGTTTCTTATTAGTTTCTTTAACACAAGCTAAACAGGTGCCAAAACAGTACTTCATGTTAATAAGGCTAGATAAATTAAGTATAAAAATTACATGCATTTGTTGTTCAAGAGCTTCACTAACTATAATGTGAAAAAGGTTGCCTTGGTAAGTTATCAGTGTGGGTCTCTGGCAGCTAGGCATCCTAATTGTCTGAACCTAGTAGGGAATTCCTTGTCCACAGCTTCAGTCTCCTGCCCTCTATTAACTGAGGAGCAGGAGGGGGGAAAATGGTCTCCATAATGATGCTCTAGGAATTCACAGAGCATCACCCAAAAATTGCATCACATACTCCCCAACCTCTACTTTCCCCCTCCCCAGGCACCACACCCAAAATATTCCAACATTTGACTAGGTAGTACTGAGAACTGTACTGGCTACCCATCAATAGATATTAAGCATTTCTTATTTATTAGGAACCACAAAGTTTGTGCCAAGAGAATACAACATTTCTGCCTAGGTGTCAGAGCCCCAAGTAATTCAAGCCCAACGATAGTCCTTCAGAGAAGTTCAGTTTTATTGAGATAGGTACTTAGGTCATCATTCAACACACTCTGTGTCAGGAATGGGGGTCAAGTGGGAAACTGGATAATTATACACAATTCATGGAAGACCCCCTGATGCGGGGGAACCAATAAGGAGGGCATCTGTGCACACCCAAGGGAAAACGGCTTGCAGATCCCAGTGGGAAAAAGTGGTGCAGTGGAGTTAAGCTGAGCTGAGCTCCAAGGACACAAGGAGAGATAAGGGATGCACTAGGTGCACATATCAAGACATCTGGGAGGGGGAGGCAATTCAGGAGTGAGCCGGAGGGGAAGGGAGAGAAAGCAAAACCTATGGTGGCGTTAACAGACACTAGGCCATGATTCTGAGTACACTGTAACTGCTTTGAAGAGCCATATTGGGGGGGGGATCCATAACATATCCCAGTCCAATGGTAGGAGTCATTTTTACCATAGAGTTTTTACTGAAATACCAGAGTGTCCCTGCATCACCAGTGATGTGATGACATCAATTATGATGTGTGCTGGAAATGACTTTGCTGTGTTGCCAGTGATGACACTGAAATGTTGGTCTAGGTGTGCCCCACTGCCAGTAAGTTCCCCTGCTGACCAGATGATCAGAAGAGTGGTGGTAGGAGCCAGGGGTGAGGGATGGCCCACCCCCAGCAGGAGAATGGCAACCTTGGGCAGTCTAGGAGGAGACAGATTACCTAGACCCATTGCAACCGAAATTCAGGCCTGGCTTTGGGATGGAAACGGCCATGGTTACCCTGACTTATTATCTTCACTGGGAGTGTGACATGGGAATGCATTCCTGTTGATTCTCCTGGGCCTCTCAGTAGCTTTCAGTACCATCACCCTTGACCATGGTATCCTTCTGGAGAGGGCTGACAGGGCTGGGAGCAGTGTGGCACTGTGCTTTGGTGGCTCCACTTTTACTTGACCAACCAATCTGAGAATGTGGTGCTGGGGTAATGCTATTTGACCCTGTGGAATATATAATATGGGGTCTCACAGAGTTCCATCTTATTTCCCCATCCTAATTAAAACCTACATGAAACTGCTGGGAGAAATCATCCAAGTATTTGGAGTGAGGTGCCACCAAGAAGCAGATGATACCCAGCTCTACAGCTCCTTAACAGCTAAGCCAGGACGATCTATGGAAGTCCTGAATAGGTTCCTGGAGAAGTTAATGGGATGGATGAGGGCCAATAAACTGAAGCTCAATCCTGATAAGACTGAGGTATTGTTGGTCAATGGAGAAGTTGTACAGGGCCTGCAGAGAGCATCACTATGTAGGACATTTTCTAGCCATTTTATCCTGCTTCTCAGTTTCTCAAGAATGGGGGATTGGGACTGATGGCAGAACGTTTATATGCTATGGGTGGGCAAATGCCAAGACTATACCATAGGAGCAACATGTATGAACTTCTCCATGATACTGGAAAATTATGGGGATGGATTATTATTATTATCATTATATTATTATCATTATATCATTATCATTATCATTATTATTATTATTTTGTAATAAGTGGTGACAGTTCAAGCGACGACCTGGCATGGTTTCTCCTTAGCAAGGTTTAAATTCTTTCCCCCCTGTATTCTAGGACTGAAACACTTCCAGTGGTATTATTTCCATCTGGATCTCTTTGCTGATGGATGTTCCATGGGCAATTGAGCTTGTAATAAAAGGATTTTTTCTAGAGGTTTCTCTAAATGGGATAAGAGGGGGAAGTTTATCTTGGGAAATTATTCAGTAGGCCTAGGAAGGACTCTATATTTTTAGGTGCCATCCTAATAGGTGAGCATAAAGCCTGTATCCTTTGGTTATGACTTGGCTTTTTTTGCTTCAGCTTTCAACAAAAGGACAGCAAGGTATGAGCCAGGAGGCTACAGGATCCTTGCCAGCATTTTAACAGTAGAGACTCTGGCTTCCATGCCAAGTCATGCTGCAGTTTGAGAGACAGGAGTCTACTCAATCATTTTTCCTTTCCCTTGGATTTCTTAAAATGCGCAGTCGTAGCATTGCTATATTTCTGTCACCCTTATACAGGTTAATTTATACAACCCTTTTTCCACACAGGGTGATTCTGGGGTGGCTTGAGGCACCCTTTCTTGTGAGCACAGGCATTTTACTACCTCAAGTTGTTCTGAGCAGTGGGCATGTCCATCATTTCCTTGACTCTCATGACCTCCAGTCTGGAGGATTATAAGCCTGGCAAGAAGGGTAAGGTTAGTGCACTCTCAACCCATGCTGCTAGAGGAAGGTGAATCTTCCCAGCACTTCTGGGGCTTACCTTCTTCCTGGAGTATGTAGGGTGGCTGTGGTACCTGTTTGTGTGAATACCGACATTTTACCACTGTAACCGTGATGGTCAAGGGAGTGATAGATATTTGTCAACTTCCTAACCCACATGACCTGAAGCTGGAAATAATATGAGCCTGCTGGATCAAGGCAAGATGGTGATGTAGATCCATTACCTTCACCAAACCATGCTTTTGGTGATTGGATGGAAAAAGAATCTGTTGAAGTTTTCTTTGCCAGCACCAGTTGAGAAGACCATGGGCATCCATTGTCTTCAAGGCCTATGCTGCTAACAGCAGGGAAGAAGGTGAGTCCCAATAGAGTTGCCAGCACTGCTGGAGCTTGCCATCCTAGAAAGTGGAGCCTAGGCTGGAGAAGTGATGTAGGGTTGCCAGGCCACAGTGGGAGAACTGGCATCCCTAGCTGACAGTCTAATGCCTCCCTGACCCATGATGGCAATGGTTAGGATTTATTTGGAAAGTAGGTCTTAGTGGTATTGGCAGCACTGATGGCACTCACCTTCCCAGGAGGCACAGTGACAGGATATGGAAGAGACATAATAATGGATGCTGGCCCCACCCATTCCCTCCCCTCCTGCCACTGCCAGCCTCAAACTCTGGTGCCCTAAGCAGGCACTTGAGTTACTTGTGGAGTGAGCCAGCCATGGTAACACATGGGCTGTATACAGATA
The DNA here is from genome assembly GCA_029375565.1 of Gekko gecko. Lineage (NCBI taxonomy): Eukaryota > Metazoa > Chordata > Lepidosauria > Squamata > Gekkonidae > Gekko > Gekko gecko. Next base: position 114,737,279 of record JAPDNY010000008.1, read on the forward strand.
TCATGTACAAACACCTTTCCTTACAAAAGGAGGTGAGACTGAAGACTTTCTGAAGACTTGTTATAATGTCCAGGTATAAATGCTTTAAATAATTGGGGATTGCCCACATATTTGGCTTCTAATTCAGGTTTTCCCTGTATCTTCAGTGGTCCAGGAGTGACTTTTAGCAGGATAAGGACCTACTGGAGAAGATTCAGACTCTCTGCTCTAGTCTTTTCTTCAGATTGCAGCCCTTCCCACAGCTGTAGTCAACACAGAGAATAGTTTGACGCTTTGTTCTTTATTGTCTGTTAACACTGTTCTTGATTCTTTTTTTTCTTTGTTGAATCTCTGCTCTTTATCGTAAGATAAGCTTCCTTAAAATTAATGATGTTATATATGGGTCGATATCACTGTTAGCCTTTCTCTTCCCCTGTCTCCAAGGGGCTTAGGGTAACCATGTGGCTGCATAATCCCAAGAAACTAAGAGATGAAGCTGGACATGGCCTTCCCACTCCCGCAGGCTGAGAGGCATGTGTCCCTCCCTTCCCAGTTATTGTCTTGCTTTTTGCCCTCTCTTATATTATATTAGCCATACTGGTCATGAAGAACATTTGCCCATGTCTTCCAAGACAGAGCTTGGTATCCCTCTTCTCCAAGTTGCACGGTAAATATTAATCATGTGTACTTCATCATGTTATTCTGTTAAATTACTTCCCTCATATACTTTTGGTTTGTAGCCTATGAGGGAATATTCTTTACAAGTGTAAATTAAATGACCAAAGGCCTAACTCTCTGGTTCCAACTTACAGCAATTACAGCATTGTTAGTTTTAATAATAACTAGTTGCATCTGGACAGCTATTTCAGGTTTTTTTTTTAAGTGCCAACACTTATCTATCCAGGAGTATCAGCAAGCTCCAAAATAACTCAGGATCTCCTAATCTAATAAAGAAGGAAATTATACTTTACATATCCCTCCATACTCCAGGAGAACAGAAATTTCCCATGCTGGTCTATGATAACTTATGAATATATCTAGATTACTTTATGTGGGAGTGTCCTTGAAGTTGACTTGAAAACTTCCACCAATATGGAATGATTTTGCCCACTCTTTGGGAGATATTGAGAGACAGGAGTAGGTCCAAACTATTTTGTGGCACCTGGATTGGCTAGTTTCCAGGCCCAATTCAAGATGCTGGCTCTTATTCGTTAAAGCCTTTTGGGGCCCAGCACACACACACTTCAGAGACTGCTTCTTCCTATTTGAGCCCAGGCACTGTGAACCCATGCAATGTGAAATAATGTCTGTACAAAGACTTTGCTGCAATTTCTTCAAGGTTGTGCAAGGATTTCTAAGTTCAGAACTGATATGGTTTTGTGGCTTTTTGGGAAAGCTGTAGAACCTTGCAGAAGACCTCTGTCTTGCTGAATCAACCTTGGGACATAGGCTGATTTTATTCTATTGTTTAAAATACTGATGTCTCAGCTAGTGGCTTATATAACTTCCAGGGCAGCTAACAATGAACTTTAAAACAACCCAACAATTACTAAAAGAAAATAAAATTCAAGTAGCATCAAGTAACAAAATAAATATATATGTGTTATGTGCCATAAAGTCACTTCTGAGTTATGGTGACCCTATGAACTAATGACCTCCGAAACGTCCTATCGTTAAAGCCTTGCTCAGGTCTTGCAAAGTGAAGGCGGTGGCTTCTTTTGAAGAGTCAATCCATTTCATGTTGGGTCTTTCTCTTTTCCTGCTGCCTTCAACTTTGCCTAGCATTTTATCTTTTCCAGTGAGTCCTGTCTTCTCATTATGTGACCAAAGTACCCTCAGTTTGGTCATTTTAGGTAGTCTTGGCATTATGACAGATATCCAGCAGATACCCAGCAGATTTTTTTGTCTTACAAGTTATGGATTTAGAAGGGTGTCTGTCTGTTTAGGACTATACTATTTGAATGTGTCCTGCTCAATGTTGCTTAATTCCCCTGCTTACTGTAGCCCATATACTATGCAGGCTTCATCCACAGAGGTCCCATGATTCTCAGCAACATAGCTTTTTTAGTGGTAAAAAGGAGGTTCCCCCCACTTTTGCCAGCAGAACAGCTGGTTGTACCCAACCCCATATTTTCAGGAGCACAAGAGCTTGTATAGAAGTAGATGAAATAGATAATTTTTAAGTATCCTAAATCTAGGCAGTTGAGAGCTTTAAAATGTCAAAGCCTATATTTTAAATTGAGCCTGGAAATAAATTGATATCCAATGAAGACCTGCATAAAGTTGGAATAACAGAGTCCATCTAGCTAATGGCCAATTAGGAATATGCACAGAAATGTTTTCCAGTTCATTTTAGCATTGTTACAGGGATGGAATTTGCTTTATCCAAAATTCATTTTTTTAGAAATAGCCATTAAGTTCTCATACTCTCTTTCTCAAAAGAATAATTTTTCTTTAATTTCTGTTTGTAATTTTCTACTATACCTCTATGCATCATTTTGTAACTTCAGCCCTAGTAGAGGCTTTTTGATGTTACATGTTCTAGCAGGAAGGTAGTAAAGTTTGGGATGATATTTTCTGCCTCTGAGCATCTGCAGAATGAGATTCTGAAAATTGTGTAGTGCCTCCCTTCCTGCCCCTCCTCTCTTCAAATGTCTCTTTTGATCAAAACGGAATTGATTTCTAACAGGAAATTCCTAAAAAGAGAATAGTTGGATTTCAGGGAGAAATTAGGCAATGAGGAATTAAGAGAGTTCCTTTTAACTACTCATTTTGTTATGCCATGTGTTCCAAGCTGATGATGCATGTGCATTATATTTAATATTTTTAATGAATGCACTTACATAGTCCCAAAGAATTAAGGACACTTTTTCATAAAAGTAGGCAATGATAGCCATTGAACCCCCACACACAGTCCACTGAGCTCTTTGAAATTTTGTTCTTGGACTAGGGATCCCATCCTGCAGGTAGGTCCTGGGGATTCCCCAAAATCACAGCTCATCTACAGACTACAGAGATTACTTCCTCTGGAGAAAATGGATGCTTTGGATGGTGGACTGTAATGGACAGTAAATGGTTAATGCTGTAACCTGGTCTGAGAACCTTGAGTGACAGGAGATTCAAATAGAATTCTTCAGTTAGGAGTGTCAGTTGAGAGCTGGCAGTTAAGAACTGACAGGTGACTGGGAAAAAGGGCTAAGGGAGTGAGAAGAAGGATCCCCATTCAAGCCTGAGGGAAATAGCTCCTAGAAAGGGGAACTATATCCAGTCTAAAAGAAATAGCTCCTAAAAGAAGAGGGTCATCCTTAGTCAGTGGGTAAGGAAGGAAACTGGAACTCGTTTGAATGTTCCTGCCTTCACCAGCTTAAATGTCTGTGAGACAAACAAGCTTATGCTTGTGTAGGTAAGCACGGACTGCCAAGAAATCTCTTTCCAAGTTTTAAAGACCTGTCTTAATAACAGAAAGTTACTTGTTTGTGACAAATTATCTGGTATTTATTTAGATACAGTTACCTCACTCCTGTTGTCTGTTCACCTCATAAATCCTACACCTGATTCCAACCTGACCATTTCCCCTCAAAGTTTTTAAAAAGTTTATTTTTAAACTGTTATCAGCCTCTCATGTGCCATTATCAAACAAGGACAAAAGAAGGATTTTAGTCTCTCCCTCAGTTCCTTAGGCTGGGACAGCTTCTAAAAATATTCATTCAAAAGATTGGGTGGGACAGCCAGAGGAAAACAAAGAAGAAAAAGGGAAAAGGGACTGCTAAACTAAAAAGAAGATAAAAGGTAACACTGTGATGGAGAGCAAAATTGTCATATGGACTCCATGGCATTGGACCCACTGAGGTCCCTGTACTCCTCAGACTCTACCCTCAAATCTCCAGGAGTTTCCCAACCTGGAGTTGGCAACCCTACCCACCATCCCCCGCCAGTAGCCAGAAGGAACCTGGCAACTCTGTGGTGAGTCAGTGAACCAGCATAGTAGAAGTCTGTAATGGGAGGGGAAAATCAAGTTCTGCCTTTCCTCTGATAGCAGGACTGTATACGCAGACACATCAGCCAGGGACAGCACAGTGCAGCATAAACACAGGATACATATTTTGGTCAGATAAGGTTTCTTTCTGGCACATATCTGCTGAGTCATTCTCTCCCCTTGTTGGTGATTCTCCCTGTCCCTTGCTGCCCTATGGAAACCACAGCTTAGAAAGCAGCACAGGAAGCTGAATTTACAGAAGAGCAGCAAACATTATGCCAGCAGGGGTAGGAGAAAGAACCCAGCCAGAATTGGTCTAATGGGTTGGTGTATGAATACTGGACAAATTTTGTTCAGACTAGTTACCTTTTCAAGGTTAATGAGCAAGGTGTTCTCACTTCAGGTTTTGATTAATTACTATCTCAGTGCACATTCATCCCTAGAATAAGCACTCCTGTGGCTTGCAATCAACATAGGATAAGCCATTTGGGGTAGATCCATGAGTAATAGTGGGAGGGTAGTAGGAGAACTGCCCTGCCCTAGATGGCCCAGGCTAGCCAGATTTTAGAAGCTAAGCAGAGTTGGCCATATGGTTGCCAACCTCCAGGTGATGGCTGGAGATCTTCTGGGATTACAATGGCTCTCCAAGCGACAGAGATCAATTCACCTGGAGAAAAGGGCCATTTGGAAGGTGGATTGTATGGCACTAGAATCCTTCCACTCCCCAAACTCTACCCTCCTCAGGCTCCACCCCCAAAATCTCCAGATATTTCCCAACCCAGAGCTGGCAACCCTGCTTGGTCCTAGTTAGTTCTTGGACGGGAGACTATTACGGAAGTCTTGGTTGTGACACAGAAGCAGGCAATGGCAAACCACCTCTGCTTGTCTCTTGCCTTAAAATTTCTACAGGGTTGCCGTAAGTGGGCTGCAACTCGACAGCACTTTCCACTACCACTGGAATTGGCATTGATCAGATAAAGTGTTACATTTATGCCCCGTTTTCATCTGTGAAATTATGTAATAACAGGAGCGTTTTATGCCCCCCCTCCCCGATTTCCTGAGCTGATAGTATGGGGCTATAAAAGTTATTAACAGGTGGGGGTTCAAATCCTTACTCCATCCTGCCTCTTGTGCCAGTGCAGTGACAGGAGGGGGCCATTAATTTTTGTGTCTGTGTTGCCATGCAGATACTTTGCTGTGAAATAAGCTCTCTTGTAGCATGTCCAAATTGCAGGGAAGCAATGGCAAAAAAAACACAAAAAGCAAAAGCTTTATGAGCCATCTCTTGCTCACAAACTCTGCTACACTCTGTAAGGCTCTGCACCTGCTCTGCCGTTTGGTAGTTAGTAGCAGTTTCGCTTTTGCAAGACTTTATCAGTTGCTGACATACGGAGAGGAAGGAAGACTTAAGAACAAACAAACAAAATTGTTTCCAAGAACCCTCCTTGTCAGTTGACTGATGTTAGTCTCTGTTGCAGCACAGATGTCTGTGGTTAGATTAGCAGCCGGGTCGTACCCTCGCTTTACTCTTTCATTGGCTAGTTTTAAAGCACAGGGCTGCATGTCTTAACTACCCATATCAATTAGCTGTTAGAGATGCTCTATGCAGTCCAAATGAACTTCCTTAGGCAATGCACGAATACTTCCCCTTATCATGTCTCTGCTTTAATAAATGAAAAGAAATGGTAGTACTTAAAAAAATTAAAAAAACACAAACCCTCTGTTTCCTTGGTTACTACACTGTGTTCTTGTGAATAGCTATTTTCCACTTCTATAACCCTGTAAGTTTTGGGGGGCTTAATTGCTCTGGCCTTTCCCTACTTCCCCTTTGGTTCAACCACCATCTTTTTGTAACAAAAAAGGAAGAAGAAGAAGAATGTTGCAATTAGCCCAAAGTACACTTCAGGCCAGCTCTTTGAGGAAGAAGAGGTGGTGGCTGGAGCACAAAACCAATTAAACAGCTCTGAGCTGCTGTCCAAACAGCCCTGTTCCTTAAAACCTTACTATTTTCCATCTCTTTCAGCATTTTTCTTCCAGCTAGGCTGACTTTTGGTATTGGAGCCTGACCAAGAAAAAACACGAGTCAAGTACAGAATAGGATGCAGATGGGGCAAGCACTTGAACCCTGACCTGTGTGCAATGGTTTTGTTCCTTCCAACCCACTTTCTGGACATAGGAATGGGAGGATGCCTATCTTTCCTTCCCATCAGGGCTAATAGCAGCTGGGGCAAAGGGGTGATTTGCACAGAGGTCAAAGCTACTGCTTTAACATGAAAGATTTCCATGCCAGCAGTTCTTTTTCAGGCAGAGAGATGATCTAATGCTGTGATACTCACACAGTGGCTCAGGAGCCACCTGTGGCTTTTCTGAACACCATTTCCCAGTGTGGTACCTGCCCCATGGTTCAGAAAAGTGACCACGGCTACTGGCTGGTGGGGTGTGTGATTGGTAGTTGGTTTCCCCTTAGCACACAGAGAGGTTCTAACCACCCCCATCTTGTGCAACACCAGAGTTCTGCTTAAAGGGTCTTTTTAACATAGGGAAGAACTTTTTTAAAAGCTTACTGCCTAATAAAGAGTTTTGGAGAACTTGAAAATTTGCATATTGTTTTGTGTCACAAGTATGACTTGCAAGCCCTTCCCTTTACTCCAGATACACAAGGCTGGCTAAGGTTCAACAGCAGTGGGGAGAGACAGCACTACGTGCCCAGAAGTACTGTGCATATTAAACAGGCAATAGTCAAATATATTTAATAGTAAAGGTAAAGGTTCCCTTGCTCAAAAGCCAGTCAAATCCGAAGACATTTCTGTGGTTATGTGGCTGGCATGACTAAACGCCAAGGTGCACAGAACGCTGTTACCTTCCCACCGAAGCGGTACCTATTTATCTACTTGCAATTTCTTGCTTTCGAGCTGCTAGGTTGGCAGGAGCTGGAACCAGAGACGGTAGCTCACTCCATCCTGCGGCACTCAGATCTCGAACTGCTGAACTACCGACCTTCCGGTCTGCAGTTCAGCATCTTAACCACTTGAGCCACTTACATCTTATTGCATCTGTGTGTTTGATGGTGTGGCGCATGAGGCAGAGCAGTCGTCATGTGGCTTTTGTGGTTGATAGTAATTGTGAATGTGACCCTCTGTAAGCCACTGATCTAATGCTTCCTCTTCATGGATATCTTGCACTTCATTTGGTTTGGGTGTGTTTACCTTTAAGGTGAACAAATCCTTAGCCTTTGCCTCTACTTGTGCAGTATTACAAAAATTTCCTCCATTTGGTCTGCAGATCAAGTGATCTGCATTTTGCATCAGGGAAGGGAGTAGCAAAGCCTGCCCATTTGCCTGTGTTCCCTCCTGTTTCTGAATACTGATTGCTCATCAGCTAGTAGAAGTAACACATTTTTCTCTGTCTCCTACAGGCAGGCAGGCTTGTTGGTGATGTCTACTGAGAGGGGAGAGCTATAGCTTCTCCCATCATTCATACTCATGCACACACACACATACTTCCTGTCTGGCAGGGGATTCAACAACAGCATTTCCCCTGCCTGCCTAACATTTATGCAGCTCCAGATAACAAATGAAGCTCAGGTGACTGGTAATAGAGAATTAGACAGTCTTCCCAAAGCCAATGAAATGATGCTGTGACTTGTGGGAAGTAAAATGCTCACAAAACCCACTTGGGTCAAGTGGGGATTTTTCTGGTTTGGCAATGCCACTGTCACATGCATCAGTCCTTAACCAGTTCCTCCCAATTCCCACTGCCCAAGAAAATGAAACCAGACAACAGAGTGCCAAAATAACTTTGATCAGAAAGCTTCTGATGGCTCTCAATGTCAAAAATGCTTTAGTAGGTTTAGGAACCATTCTGATATTTCTGAATAGAGTGCCGTTTGGGTTGGCCCCTCATTAGTAAATTTTCAACTGCAAACTGTTTTTCATATATCAAGAAGTCTGCACCATTGCCACTTTAGGAGAATTTGCCTTTAAAAGGTTACTTGGGATTTTCAAACTGAACTCTTCTTGCAGGGTGGATCCTGACTCTTTTTTCAAGGGCAGATTAGTTTCCTTGTGCTTATTGGGTTGTGGGGGGCATCTAGTCTTTGGTTTTAGTATTGTGTTAGACACTGAGAAGGGCCATGGCTCACTGACAGAGTATCTGCTTTGCATGCAGAAGGTGACATGTTTAAATCCCTGACATCTCCAGTTTAAAAAATCAGGTGATGTTAAAGGTCCATCTGCTTGGGACCACAGAGACCCTCTGCCAGTCTAAATAGACAAGACTGACCTTGATTGGCCAATGGTCTGCTTCGGTATAAGGCAGTTTCATGTGTTCACAAGTCTGTCCTTGAAATTAGATACTCACTCTTCCTAATTTCTTTCCTTTGAGAAACTGAGAAATTAATCCAGGAGAGTAGTTAGGCTCTGCTTGAGAATAATCCTAACTATGTATGCACGACTGATACCACACCCGGGAGAGCTACACTAAAGTCCAATACACTGCAGTATTTTCAAAGACTATAAATATGTTGATTGAAAAAGGAATAGGAAGGGAACAGAAAGCATAATCACTCCAAATCTGAATGTTGTGTACAGTTGTAATTTCTCCATTTTAAACAGCATAAAGTAAAATATAATGCAGATGAAATCATTAGGAACATGAACATTTTTCTGCATTGGGAGATATTTCAAAAAGATCAGGCAGCTGTTACACTAAAGTAAATTGCTTTGTCTATTTTCATAGGAAGAGTTGGGGAATTAACACTGGAAGTAAAGAAGGAACAATATTAAAACAGAGGCAAGTCATGAAACATCTCATGACAACTTTTAAAGGACAGGGTGCTCTTTCTCAAGTCACTCCCACATGTAACATGAGAACGAAATGAGTGAGACAGAATCTTCTGATTTTTGTTTGTGGCTGAAGCACCTCATATCATCAGATGCTTTGCTGCATGAAAACCAGGGAATTCTCATACTTTTGAAGATCAGTAGAGTCAAAACTACACAATATTTGTCCTGCAAATCAAACGCTGGTGACTACATTACATTTTGCCATTGAAAAAATGCTGCTTTGCAATCAAAATCAGAAGAAACAAGTATTAGTGACTATCTGGTTTTTGTGTTGGGATATTCAGATCAGAATGCCATCTGAATTTGGTATATCGATTTGACCTTTGAGTTTGCTGGATTTGCATTAGGACTTGGCTGCAGTTAAAGTGCAGCTTTCAATGATTTTATGCAGGTTTGAAAGCAGTGTATTGATTGGCATGATTCCTTAATAACTTCTTTACTATCTGATATCTGGAATAAATTTCATGCAGAACATAACTGTCTGTTGTTATGTTTCACGATAAAGCTTGTGCAAAAGCTTAAGATCTAATGTGACTGGTAGACGTGTTTCTAATTATTAGATGCCCTTAGAGTCCTGATCTGAAAGCATGAATAGCCATTGCTCACTGGATCTACCTATCTCCTTCCACCATGGTGACCACAGAGGCAGAGCTCCTAAAGCCGAAGAAGGACTTTGACTACATTTAACCTGAAGTAAAATGTGGAGGTTTAGTTGGTGGCTAAGAGAGAAACATCAGAGTAAACAGAATTTGGAAGGAAACAATAATAGCAACAAAAGAGTTCCAGGAACATTAGAAATTTCTCAGATTAGTTCCTCACATCCTATCAGGATGCCACAGAAAAAATAAGTCAAACTGTGGGCATCTCCACCCCCCACAAGAACCAAATAGAGTCTAGAGCTGATGCAGAACCTCTCTGAGCTAAAAAGCTTCGTACATGTGAAATGGCAACCCGTGAGGTACTTGATTTCTTAACGCCCATGTACTTATGGTTACATCCATGTACCTGAGATTTCACTCCTTTGGTGATGGAGCTGAACTTTGGAGAATGAAAACAACAGCAATTTGCATTGATGAGGAAAAAATTGCCAAAATAAGGAGCTTTTACCAGACAGCTTCCATAAAGCAAGAGTTTCCCTGATATATGGGAACAATGCAAGACCTGGGCCAAGAGTTGCTGTATGGAAATTAGCCTAAAGTGAAATTGTGAATTTGGAGATTCCTGCTTAGAAGGAAATATCAGAGGTATTTTGAGAGTAGCAAAGGTTAGCGTAAAACTTGCCATATATCTCATGGAAATGCTGCACATCCTTCATAAAGCAAGATTAGGGACTGGAATGCAAAGGAAGCTTCTCTTAAGAATACAGTCTATCATACATAGTAGGAAGCAATGCACATTTATAACATGGGCCCATCCTCCCTGTAAAGTAAGATCTTTGGAGTAGTATGACTTTTGGAGAAGAATTTGTTCCAGCGTCCATATACTTTTTCAGACAATTGGTCTACCAAGCAGCCCCGTAGCCAGGATGGTGCATTAAATTAAATTAAATTAAAATTTAATTTGGCTCTAGGGCTGAAACTGATTCCCGGTGTGTGCATGCATGTGTGTGGCTCTCTCTCTGCCAGGTATTCCGCATCAAGTCCCCCATTTGGGACAATAAACATGCTGGTGGGGAGAATGGCCTCCCTGGTTCCCCATTTCAGTTGCAGCATGAGAGGAAACTCAAACCCAAACTCAGAATGGCAGCCATTCTCAAGGGTCTCAGGTAGATGTCTTTCACATCATTTACTAAATAGAGATGTTGGGGGTTGAACCTGGGACCTTCTGCATAGGAAACAGATGCTCTACCACTGAGTCACAGTCTCTCTCCCATTGAGTAGGTGCCACAGATGCTGTACCACTGAACCATGCTTCCTCCATATCCTTGACTATATTTGGGCAATCTGAGATAAAGAGCAGGACCTTCTGGCCGGGAATACTCTTTCCTTGTCCCTCCATCCTTCAGGAACCTGACAGCCTAATATCTTCTTCACTTTTTTGTTCCAGTTAAGATGTACAGGGTAGTGGTGATGGAGTGTTGCTGTTTTGACTGTCATAGTAATTTATGTTGCAGCTGCCATGTGCTATAGACTATAAAGTGGGAGATAGAAATGTTATAAAATTAATAAAGAGCACATACATATCCAAGCAAAAGGCATTATCCAGGCAACTGACCCACAGCAGTGGCCCACCAAGATTTTCATGCTGAACTCTGTTAATTGCCAGTTGGACCTATTTAGATAATGACCTGCCCCAGTGCTTTTGAGGGGGTAATAATCTTTCAGCTCTGAAATGAATTAAAATTGCATTAATAATGATTTGATTTCCTGGGATGAAATAGATTGCTAACAGGGAACATCTCAGGGGTGTTCGCGGATTAAGCAAGCTGCCAGAACAAAAAGAGAAACCATCTGGGATGAGACCCTGGGTTTCTGCTAACGGCAAGTTGACCTGAGAAGGAAAATGGAACTCAGTGAAAAATAATAGAGATGATGAAATCAACTCCATAGACTGTCAAAACCACATAATGGAGATCTTAATTATTTTATATAAGGCACATTTTTACTCATTACTTTCTTTTATAAATGCAGAGGTTACAAGATATATTAATACTTTGATGGAATTAAAATTATTTGGAAAGAAATAGGGTTTTCAAGGCAAGACACTAAAAGGTGCTTTGCCATTGCCTTCCTCTGCACAGCAAACCTGGAATTCCTTGGTGGTCTCTTACCCAAATACAAACCAGGACCTACCCTGCTTAGCTTCCCAGATCTGATGAGACTGGGCTAGCCTGGGCCTTCCAGGTTAGGACATCTATAGATTATTTCCCACAAATTATATTCAGCCCATTCCGCCTCCCTCCTCCCCCTGGCCCGAAGGAATTCGAGTTTTGGAGCCGAGGTTAGAGAAGAGTTGAATGATGCAAAATTGCCTAGGAAATATTTCAGAGGGAGATGATGCAAAGTGGCCTAGCAAATATTTAAAAGGCCGCTGAAGGAATACGTGTTCCTTCCTATCCTCTGGCACTGACCTAGATGGCCCATGTTAGTCCAATCTCATCAGTTCTTTGAAACTGAACAAAAGGGGTCCTGGTTGCTACTTAGATGGCCACCAAGGAAATCCAGGATTGCTACACAGAGGCAAACAATGGCAAACTACTTCTGCTTGTCTCTTGCCTTGAAAACCCTGTGGGGGTCACCATAAGTCAGATGAGACTTGATGGCCCTTTTCTCCACCATCTGCAAGCATCCCTCCCTGCCACAGAGTTGTCTTGCAAGAGAACTACATTGTTCCTGAAAGCATTTTTTATAATGTATATGTCTTCCCTTAAACTATGCAAGACAATTAATTTGGGCAATACAATGAAAGAGAAAGCTAATGTGGGCTTCTCTATCTGGAATTTAGTATATCAGTACAGGTGTAGTACTCAAACTAATCTACTCTGGTTCACCAGAACAACCAGAGTCTACTCCAAGTCTTCTCCCACTGAAAGAATAAGAAAGATGGAACACCACTGATGTTGAGGAGAGGCTAAATATTTGCTGCTTTTTCTGCCCAACACAAAATCAGAGTATTGCTGCTTCAATTCACTGTGATTAATGGATAACTCTCTGGAACCAGACCTTTCATTTATCTAACAGAGTATTCCTTAGATTAGATTAAAATGTAACATTGTCTGTACCTAGACACAGTGAATTGTATCCTACCAGCTTTTCCAGTGAAAGAGGGAAGACCACCCAAAAGGTATGTGACCCATAAGGACAAAAGCCACATAAGACCAGGACTGCAGCATGGAAGGGAATCAGCATGACAGAATGGAAAAGCTGGTTGATGCAGCCCAGTGTTCTTCAATGCATACTGGAGTTGCCCATTTAATTCTAACACGCCTTTATTGAAGTCACAGGAATGCCTCTGAAGTGTTAATAGTGTACTGCCACTTCACTTTCAGCATTTCCACAAGATGTTGGATGAAAGGTCATACTAATGGATAGAGGGAAAACAGTTTCTTAAGTAAAGTGAACAAATACAGTTATTTCTAGTGGAAATTGTTACAAGGCAGAGATATATTCCATGAAGAAATGTAACTATGGCAAGAAGTAAATCTAGTCAAATATACAAGTTAAATTTTGTCTCCAGCATAGGGACTTTGTTTTGGGTACAATTACTGGTGCAGTGTTAGAAATAGCTGTAATTTGCAATGCTATTTATATGCTTGCCACACTCTAGCCGTAAAATACATACAGACATTGTTTACCAAAGTATTCACAAGGCACTAACAGCATATAACTGTTTACATACATCTTTCCATAAATTCTTCAATCAAATAAACCTTGACAAAATATTTGGGGGTGAATTCAGAAAGTTTATGTGAGTAGATGAAATATCAGCATGAGGAAATAAAGCCCTTCGCAAGGTTCACAGGCATTTGTTTTGTCTGCATACTAATTAACATTTTAAAAGGCATACAAATAAAGGCAGAGTAGTTCAAACTGTTTGCTGAATTTATGGCTGTAGGTCTGCTGTAGAGTAGAAGTAAATTGGAAGACGCATTTTTTTAAAAAATAAATAAAAACTACCTTGCTATACCTCAGTCATCCAGTTCTTTGGTCTGCAAGAGGTCTTAATACGTAGCAATCAATTACCTTGGGAACTTTCATTATGTGGGCAACAGCTAAATATAATTCAGATGTTTTCATTTATCAATGTTTCAAATTGTACCTTCATGATAAATGACCACAGTGTGGCATTGGAAATACGAAAACCTTAGATTTCAGTTCTATTAATATTATATAAAATAGAAATACAGACCAACTGCTCTCTGGCTCACTGTCTTGCCTCATACCTTACCTACTAATAAAATACTCCATATCCCATTGATCACTTCCTTTTTCTCATAATCTAACAGCAGATTAATGCAGTTTTAGATGGACCCATAAGATTTTTGAGAAGTCATGTAGCACAGTGACAAAGAGAATGGGCTACGATTCAAATCTTGCCAATACCATAAATTAACTAAGTGGCCTTAAGCAACTGACTCTCTTTCTGCTTCATCCCTACAAATATGAAGACAATAAAATGGTCTGTCTTAAAGGGCTGTTGTAAGGCTTACAAGATAATGTATCTGAAGTATTTTGAATGTTGGAAGTACTATGGAGCAGAGGTCCATCAGTGGCTAATAGCCACAAGGTATAGACAGGAACTCTTGGTCTGGGGTAAGTGATGCTCTGTATTCTTGGTGCTGGGGGGAGGGCAACAGTGGGAGGGCTTCTAGTGTCCTGGTCCCACTGGTGGACCTCCTGATGGCACCTGGTATTTTTGGCCACTGTGTGACAAAGTGTTGGACTGGATGGACCATTGACGTGATCCAACATTGGCTTCTCTTATGTTCTTATGTACTACATAAATGTGAGTTGAAAGAAATTCTGAGGCAAAAGAAAGATAGGATATAAATGAAATTAATATTATTATTACTACTGCTACTACTACTACTACTATCACCACACCACCACCACTATTATTATTAATAAAAATTGAATGTATGAATGAAGCAAACAGCCCATAACAGAAATGGAGTATTGAACAGATCACTCCCAAAGTGAATAAAACTTAGTTTTCAATATTCTGCAACTTGTATTCCTCAACTTGAATGAAGGCAGTTACCCTGTGCTGTTTCATAGAATCATAGAATGTTAGAGTTGGAAGGGACCTTGTGGGTCATCTAGTTCAATCCCCTGCACTCTGCAGGAGCATAACCAAAAGGTAGCACTACAACATACCCGAAAGATGGTCATCCAACCTCCGCTTAAAAACGTCCAGCGAAGGAGCATTCACCACCCCCCGAGGCAGTCTGTTCCACTGCTCAACCACTCTTACAGTTAGGAAGTTTCTCCTGATATTTAGCTGGTAACGACTCCCTTGTAATTTTCACCCATTAGATCTAGTCTTACAATCCGGAGCAAGAGAGAATAGCCCCCATTTGTATATTTCTTTTGTAATGAAGAGAAGAGAGGAGAGTTGGTTTTATACTATACCCTTCACTACCTGAAGGAGTCTTGGAGAGGCTTACAATAGTCTTCCCTTCCTCTCCCCACAACAGACACCCTGTGAAGTAGGTGGGGCTGAGAGATTTCTGAGAGAAGTATGACTGACGCAAGGTCACCCAGCTTGCTTGAAGTGGAAGACTGGGAAATCAAAACCAGTTCTCCTGATTAGAGAACCACTACACCACACTGACTTGTAAGAAGCATGTAAACTAAAGCTGTTGGTGTCATGTTTACCATCTGTAGCACTGAAAAGCAGACTGAAATTGGTGTATAAGTAAATTGTTTTATTTTTCTTCTTCTTCGTGTCTTTGCTGCTGTTCTATTCCTGTACTGTATACCTCATGTAAGATAGATTTTTTTTCTTTGCAGCTGTTGCTCAATACTCAGTAAAACTCCAGTTGTTGGGGTTTCTTAAAACTTACTTTGGATTATATTTGGCACAAACACTGGAGTAACAAAGTGTATGTGTGTGTTTAAATGTTCCCCTAAGTCCTGGTCCTGGAGGATCCCCAGGGAAGAGGAGAGTCGAGTCAGAAGTCTGCAGTAGAAGGGGAGAATAAGCAAGAATTGATTTTCCCTTCCATTAAGCGGAAATCTACTGCTGGATCCAACAAATGCAGTGATCAGGACTGGTTGCAGTTTTTTGCTGAATACACGCTTGGTGACAAACTCATGTTAATACAGGGAATTTGTTTTTGTTGTTCAGTCACACAGTCGAGTCAAACTCTTCGCGACCCCATGGACCAGATTACGCCAGGCCCTCCTGTCTTCCGCTGTCCGCTGAAGTTTGCTCAATTTCATGTTCGTTGCATCGATGACACTGTCTAACCATCTCATCCGTTGCCGTCCCCTTCTTCTTTGACCTTCAATCTTTCCCAGCATCAGGGTCTTCTCCAGTGAATGCTCCCTTCTCATTTGGTGGCCAAAGTATTTGAGCTTCAGCTTCAGGATCTGGCCTTCCAGGGAACAGTCAGGGTTGATTTCTTTTAGGATTGAAGGGAATTTGTAGACTAGCCCTAATTATGATAGTATTATATGGCCATTAGGAGTGTGTGCAGATGTTTGCAATGTACCCTACACTTTGGAAGCAAATAACATTTTAAAATTAATTTATTTAAACATTTATACCCCAGCTTCCTTTTGTGGTTCAAGGCAGCTCACCTACCATGCTCACTGGCTATTGGGAATGTCAATAAGAATTTATTAGATCACTTATATACCACTGTTCCGTATACAATGGGAACTCAAAGCAGATTCAAATGCTTTCAGACAAATACTTCTCAGTGAAAAGTGTTCACAAGATCATCTTCAAGGAATTATGAGTCAATGGGTGATATGCTTGTATGGATGAATTTGTCTTTGATATCCAATCTTTGTGCTGCCTTTTCTTCCAAGTAACTGACTGAAAAATAAAATTTTGTCAGAGAAGTAGAGGCAGTGGATATAATGAAATTAAGGCATGAAAATAGGTGATTCATTAGTTAAAGAAATTAGTCAGGGATACCTTTGGTAATATGTTACTCACAGCCTACAACTCAGTGTTTTGCTGTGGCAGGTGAGTGCTTCCAGTGAAAAAAATCCTTACAGAAACAATGTGAAATCCCTTACAGCAGAAGATTATGAAGATACACAGTAAAAAGGAACGATGAGTCATCAGTATTTTATGCTTCCTTTTTATTGTGTATCTTTATTATCCCTCTATTCTCACTGTATTGAAATACATACTATCAGGATTGCTAGATCTCCTGTATTTTAAGAGAACAAAGTCCTTGCACACAAAAGACTGCAGGTTTATCACAAATTAATTATCATGACTTCTCCCACAAAAACCCAGGGAACTTTCCTTTTAAAATTTATATCCTGCTTTGCTCCCTGATCAGGATCCAAAGCAGCTTTTGTTATTGTTCTCCACTTTAGCCTCACAACAACAACTTTCAATCACCAGGCCCGGATGGCATTCATCCGAGAGTTCTGAAAGAACTCAAATGTGAACTTGTGGATCTCCTGACAAAAATATGTAATCTTTCTTTAAAATCTGCCTCCATTCCTGAGGACTGGAAGGTAGCTAATGTCACTCCCATCTTTAAAAAGGGCTCCAGGGGAGATCCGGGAAATTACAGGCCAGTCAGTCTGACATCGATACAGGGTAAGTTGGTGGAAACTGTTATTAAGGAAAGAATTAGTAGGCACATTGATGAACAAAAACTATTGAGGCAGACTCAGCATGGGTTCTGTAAGGGAAGATCTTGTCTCACTAAGCTGTTAGTGTTTTTTGAGGGAGTGAACAAACATGTGGACAAGGGGGACCCAATAGATATTATTTACCTTGACTTCCGGAAAGCTTTTGATACAGTTCCTCATCAAAGGCTCCTAAGTAAGCTCAATAGTCATGGGATAAAAGGACAAGTCCTCTTGTGGATCAAAAACTGGCTTATAAATAGGAAACAGAGAGTGAATATAAATGGGAAACTTTCTCAGTGGAGGGTGGTAAGCAGTGGGGTACCACAGGGATCAGTACTCGGTCTGATGCTTTTTAACTTGTTTATTAACGATTTGGAATTGGGAGTAAGCAGTGATGTAGCTAAATTTGCAGATGACACAAAGTTGTTCAGGGTGGTGAAAACCAGGGAGGATTGTGAGGCACTCCAAAGGGATCTGTTGAGGATGGGTGAGTGGGCGTCAACGTGGCAAATGGGGTTCAATGTGGCCAAGTGCAAAGTGATGCACATTGGAGCCAAAAATCCTAAATATAAATACACGTTGATGGGGTCTGATCTGGCAGAGACGGACCAAGAGAGAGATCTTGGAGTCGTAGTGGATAACTCGCTGAAAATGTCTACACAATGTGTAGCTGCAATAAAGAAGGCCAACGCTATGCTGGGGATTATTAGGAAGGGAATTGATAACAAATCAGCCAGTATCATCATGCCCCTGTATAAATCATTGGTGCGACCTCATTTGGAATACTGTGTACAGTTCTGGTCACCACATCTCAAAAAGGATATTATAGCATTGGAAAAAGTGCAGAGAAGGGCAACTAGAATGATAAAAGGGTTGGAACACCTTCCCTATGAAGAAAGGTTAAAATGCTTGGGGCTCTTTAGCTTGGAGAAACAACGGCTGAGAGGTGACATGATCGAGGTTTATAAGATTATGAATGGGATTGAGCACGTTGAGAAAGAAGTACTTTTCTCCCTTTCTCACAATACAAGAACTCGTGGGCACTCTATGAAATTGCTGAGCAGTTGGGTTAGAACAGATAAAAGGAAATACTTCTTCACCCAAAGAGTGATTAACATATGGAATTCACAGGAGGTCGTGGCAGCTGCAAGCATGGTCAGTTTCAAGAGGAAATTAGATAAACATATGGAGCAGTAGTCCACCAGTGGCTATTAGCCACAGGGTATAGATGGGAACTCTCAGTCTGGGGCAGGTGATGCACTCTATTCTTGTTGCTGGAGGGGGCAGCAGTGGGAGGGCTTCTGGTGCCCTGGCCCCACTGCTGGACCTCCTGATGGCACCTGGTATATTTTGGCCGCTGTGTGACAGAGTGTTGGACTAGATGGGCCATTGGCCTGATTCAACATTGGCTTCTCTTATGTTCTTATGTTCTTATGTAGGTAAAGCTGTAGTACAGTAAGCTAGATGATCTCCTTCAGACAAAATAGTTTTCTGGAAGAAGAGATGGCTGTTGAATGTGTAGTATGAATATTCCTTTTTTTTGTACAGGAGATTGATTCTGTATTCTTGGTGCTTAGGGGAGGTAACAGTGGGAGGGCTTCTAGTGTCCTGGCCCCACAGCTGGATCTCCTGATGGCACCTGGTATTTTTGACCGCTGTGTGACAGAGTGTTGGACTAGATGGGCCATTGACCTGATCCAACATTGGCTTCTCTTATGTTCTTATGACAAATCTTATTTATTTTATTTATTAATTTTTTTATCCTGCCCTCCCTGCCATGGCAGGCTCAGGGCGGCTTACAATATGTACCAATAAATGTGTACATTAAGACTTCACAATATTAAAAACAGAATTCAATTTAAAATTACTATATATAAAACCATAACTACTCCAAATATAATACAATAGAAGATGGCAGCATTCTCTCAACAAGTGGATGGTTGCCTACCCCTAACCCAGGCTGTTGGTCGTCAGGCTGGCAATGATGTTAATGTTGATGCTAATGTTAGAGCCAGGGCCAGGGCCATGATGTTAAAGGCAGCCCTCTAATTGAAAGCCTGGTGGAAGAGCTCTGTTTTACAGACCCTGCAGAACTGCAGAAGGTCCTGCAGGACCCTGATGTCCTCTGGGAGATCTTTCCACCAGTAAGGGGCCACCACAGAAAAGGCCCTGGCCCTCGTTGTGGCCAGCCTGGCTTCTTTCGGGCCTGGGAGAACCAGGCAATTTTGGGATCCTGATCTCAGTGCTCTCTGGGGGATACATGGGGAAAGATGGTCCCTTAGGTAGATAGGTCCCTGACCGTATATGGCTTTAAAGGTCAAAACCAGCACCTTGAACCGAATCCAGTATGCTATAGGCAGCCAGTACAGTGCATTTAGGGTGGGCTGGATGGGTTCCCACACAGGAAGACACAACAACAGCCTCACTGCTGCATTCTGCACCAGCTTCAGCTTCCAGATCTGGGACAAGGGCTGCCCCATGTAGAGAGCACTGCAGTAATCCAATCTCAAGGTGACCATTGCATGGATCACTGTTGCCAAGTTATTGCGTTCAAGAAAGGGAACCAACTGCCTAATCAGCCATAGATGGTAAAAGGCAGACTTTGCAGTGGCTGCTACCTGGGCCTCCATCATTAAGGAAGCATCTAGGAGCACTCCCAAACTCCTAACCTCTGGCGCTGGCGCCAATGGTGCCCCATCGAAGGTCGGGAGAGGGATCCCTAACCTTGGCCTGCTCCAACTCAGGCACAGGACCTCCGTCTTCACTGGATTCAGTTTCAGTCTCTTGCCAGTGATTGGCAAGTTCTTTCTTGCCAGTTATTGAGGTCACTGCTGAGGCTGCCTGACTAGGTAAAGAGAAAAATCTGTCTTGATCCACAAGAGTGGTTTTTGATGTTCAGAACAACTGGAAAAAGAGAACTCCCATGCACGTGAATCCTCACTCTGCTTTACACAGAACTGGCCATCCAACAACAGATAGAGCTGGGTGTCATTGGCATATTAGTGACAACACAGTTCATGCCTCCAGGCAATCTGGGCAAGGGGGTGCATATAGATGTTGAATAACATTGGGGAAAGCACCGCTCCTTGGGGCACTCCATAAATAAGCGGGTACCTTCCAGATAGCTGTTCCCCAATGGCCACCCTTTGTCCCTGACCTTGAAGGAATGAGGAAAGCCACTGTAAGGCTAACCCCTGAATCCCGGTGTCTGTGAGGTGATGGATCAGTAGTTGATGGTTGACCATGTTGAACACCGGCAACAGGTCTAACAACAACAGGTCTAACAACAACAATACTGCCATACCATCTCTGTGAGGGCGACCAGGACCATCTCTGTCCCATGGCCTGGTTGGAAGCTGGACTGGAAGGGGGCTAATATGGAGGCATCATCCAAAATACCCTGGAGCTGAATGGTCACTGCCTTCTCAATCAATTTGCCCAGATAGAGCAAATTAGATACTGGCCAATAGTTAGCTAATTTGGTGATATCCAAGGATGTTTTTTTTAAGAGGGGGCGGACCACTGCCTCCTTTAGTGCACAAGGGAACAGTCCCTCAATGAGGGACTTGTTGATGATCTCCCTTAGTGCGCCTCGCAACCCATCATGGCCAGCTTTAATTAGCCATGATGGGCACAGATTGAGGCTATAAGTGGTCGGGTGAACAAATGAGAGTATTTTGTCAACCTCCTCTAGACTGAGTGGATCAAAATAATCCAGAAGACTAGAAGACGCACATGGGGCCTCGAATCTTGCTGAACATCAGCATTCCTTGGAATATGATCCTATTTCAGTGACATACATTATAGGTCTCACTGGGTAGCTTCGCCCATTGGGTTATTATTAAATCATGTGATAGGCTTACTATATGTCTGAAATTTCATTTTTAGAATCAATAGGTATGGCTGTATCTGCAAGGTTAGCACGATTTTCAGCAACGCGGGATATAAATGGAAAATAATAAATAAAAATAAATAAATAAGCTGAACATGAGACACAGAATAATATGACCAGGGGCAATTGATCCCTGAGAATTCAAGCCCAGACCAAACTGGATTTATAGAAAAACTAAGAGAACTACTGTTTCAAGCCTCAGATTTTTTTTAAAAAAATGACTGAATTATCATGATAGAGCAGTAATGTTATGGGGCCTCTTAAACTTGACATAGTTTTGGGCCTCAGCATGTCTCAATCCAGCCCTGTTCCCAGATGATGTTTTTAGTCTAGAAAAAAGAAAACTGCCTAAATTACAGTTGGGTGGGAGGCGGAGATTTGAGCTTTGCTTAAGTATTTTTCAGTCTCAGGGAAGTAAATATTGTTAAACGTAAGATTTTGGAACAAGCTGTTCAGAGCTTAACTTCAACATGGGAAACAACATAAAACTTTGGACTGAACAATCCTGCCATCTCTTTATTAAAATAATGACTTGCAGTATTTTAACAGGTAACATGGGGAATCAATTTTAACAACATCAAGTTACTGAAACAAAAAGGGGGGGAGGAGGGAAAGCCCCAGAAATAAATGTATAAATTAAGACATTGTTCCTTGAAACATTATACAATCTACCCCAGCTTAGTTTATCTTAGTTGGTGTTCAGGTAGTAATTAGAAACAGGCTTTCCTTTTTGATCTAGGAGTAGCTACTCATATTTGGATAAAGTCTGGTTCCTTTGCAGCTCTCATTTATTTCTGTGGAGCTTGTGCAGGAGAATTGGATTGTGTGCTTTTGGTCTATTTATGAGAGCACAGAAATATTATAGAGGGAGGCAAATAGTTTGGACTCTGAACAGCCCTTACAAGAGTATTTAATATGGTTTATTGTAGTGTATAACAAAATAAGTAGGGATCAGGTAGGATGTTCATCTGGAAGTAATAAGCATCGAGAAATATTGCAGGGAGAGGAGAATGAACAACATCACATGCTTTTGCTGTCATATTCCACACTCAATGAAAACTCTAGAGAGGAGAGAGATGACTAGAGTGGAGCTATGCTATTTAACAGGAATATTTAATAGGACAAGTACTTTACAGAAACATTTTTGGTCATACACAATAACGTGGTGAAACTGAAACATTGGAACTGAGAATATAAGGAATCAGAGATGTTTTCAAAGAACTCATCTCTATCAAAAGCAACATCTGACTTTTCATGAAATGTAAATATTTGAATTAAAAATTGAAATGTTAAACTTCCTATTTGGATGGAGTGTTGCCCAGTTCTTACAGTTTTTAAAATACTTTTGTTTATATACTATGAAAAGTTGGCTGAACAAACAAAGCAGAAGTCCAATGGCACCTTAAAGACTAATAACCTTTATTCCAGTATGAGCTTTCATGAGTCAGTGTTCATTTCTTCAGATGAAAAGGACAAAAATCAATTACCATACATTTATCCATTAAAATTGCAGAAGGGGAAGAGTTAGGGTCGCCAACCTCCAGGTTGCAGCTGGACATCTCCAGCTGTTACAGTTGGTGACACAGATCAGTTCACCTGGAGAAAATGGCCACTATGGAAGGTGAACTGTCTGGTTATATGCCCCGTTGAAGTCCCTCCCCTTCCAACTCCCATCTTCCTCAGGCTCCACCCCCAAAATCTCCAGATATTTCCCTAGGAAGAGTTGAGCAAATACATGTATCATAAATCAAGTGTGATTTTTGTCATCAGGGACTTGAACAGCTTATAGATCCAGGCTTGTTACATAATGGATGGTGAGAGAGGTCAGAGGTTCTGGCCTTTCTCTGAGATGGAGGAGATAAACAAAGGTGCAATAAAGCATGGTAAATAAACTAATTAAGGAAGAAGCAGTCTGAAGCATGAGAGAATTAGCAGATGTCAGTAAAGGGTTATGGGATGATACGTGTTAAGAACAGTCTATTAAGGTTTCTTAAAAAATGGTCCTGTTTAGTCAGTTAAAGCAAATTTAGTTTACTAAAGACATGACAAATGTCATGGGGGAAGGTCAAGTCTCATTCCAGTCTGGCACACCATTAATTCAGAAGCAGGCTTTTGTGTGTGCCTGTGCAGCAGATTGGGCGTGAAATGCAGAACGAGTCCTTCACTCATGGTTTCCTTCTGGATTCAGTCCTTCAGTTCTCACTTCCCCACCAAACATAGAGTTGGTGTGACTGACTCACATGCAGCCTCAATTGTACCATGCAAAGAAGTTTGTGGATTGGGGCAATGCTAGAAGTTACGTCGTGTGTTGCCTAGTTGCATGAGAGGAAGACAGTGCACTTTGCAGCTGGATTTTACTGTGTGAAACATCAAAGTCCACTTGCAAATGATTGCTAAAGTATCCTGAAAGTGCATTATTCAGCATGTGTGAAAATTTCAGGATTATGATGTTGCCAGGGAGGAGAAACCAGTCTCTGTGGTTTAGAACTGCAACCTTTTGAAAGTGCCAGAAGCTCCTGCAATATAGTATTCCTCTGTGCAGAGAGGTATTTTCTTTGCAGCTGTATTCCTTATGACTCACTTGTGAATGGGTAGCATGGCAGCATTACCTTGCCAGTCTTCTGTATAATGTCTTGATGCTGGTGGGGTGGGCCATTCTACAGTTAAGTGCAAGGTCACCTACAGGATGTTCCTTGAGGCAATTTCTCCAGCTTTACCTCAATAATTCTTTTTTTAAAAATCCCTCTGTGTCCAGGAGGTAGACTTTGCTGGTTCTCAGTGCAGCTAAAAGTGCTTCTAGTTCAACGAGAAAGTTGGTTTTTTTTTAACTTCCGTGTGGAAAGAGAAAAGTACTTAATGGACGGACAAAAGCTCACCTGTGATCTCTCTTGCCAGTGATTGGGGTCACTGCTGAGGCTGCCTGACTAGGTAAAGAGGAAAATCTGTCTTGATCCACAAGAGTGATTTTTGATGTTCAGAACAACTGGAAAAAGAGAACTCTCGTGCACGTGAATCCTCACCCTGCTTCACACAGAACTGTGATTTCCTGTATGGGTCTAACAGAATGAGGCCAGTGATCCTGTTTGAAGGTGTAAGGAAGAAATCTGTCCCACAAAACTTATCCTTACCATTGGTAAAATCTGTAAAGATATGAAAGGTTAGAGTTGCTGCCTGGTTGCAAAAAAAAGGTCATGTCCCTTTAATAGAGACTTAATGGGATGTTATTTACCAAGTAATGTTATTTACCTCCCTGCCATGAAAAGCTTCATTTGCCCTTTCCCACACATTAAGCTTCTATTATTCCTGGCTTCTTGGCAACCCTGTGTAACTAAACCTGTGGAATGGAACTTTACTACCTTCCCTGTCCCACTGTGGCCTGCTATGTTCCCCCAAGTCCTACTCCTGGGGGTTGGTGGACCCTCAGAAGGAGAATGGGGGAACTGAAATTGGAGGGGAGTAGGAAATCAGCAGAAATCTCACATGAGGAAATTCCACTTGCATGAGCAAAATGAACTATACAATCTAACCCCAAGTTTCTTGTTATACTACTGAAATACATGTAAATACAATTGTGTGTGTGTGTGTACATAGGAAGTTCTATCGCAAGGGTTCCTGAGCATAGTGCCTCTTGTGGTTCTCCCGTGGGATTTTGGCAGTGAGGACTGGCCAATGAGTGTTCAGACATGGAAGGCAGGGTTTGCCATCATCATAAAAGTGGTCTTGAAGGAAAGCACATTGCAGAGATTTTTGTAGGTAGGCTGCCAAATGGTGCTTTTCAGGTGCTTTTAAGGTGACTCTGACCACAGACTAGCCAAATTCAAACATGAAGAATAAACACATGAATTCAGAGCAACAGTGTTTAATATGTAGCAGGGGATATAACTAGAGCTCAAGCCTAGAGTCAGTCATTCGGATCCCAGAGCCCTTCTTCAGCCCCAGGGTCGAGGGGACTGGGAGCAACTATCAACCCTAGAAAACAAATCCTGGTTAATGAATGTACTGAGAACAGCCTTGCTTCTCAAACAGACACATAGCTGTGATACAGAATGTACATTATATAGGAGAAGGATGGTAAGCTGAGATAAGAGAAAAACTGCAGGTACTAGAGACAATGGTGGGTTGTCACATTTGGCTGACAGTCTGCTCTGTGGAAAGTTCCTTCTATGTCCTTCCATAGCAGATCAGGTGACACTCAGGTATGATCAACACAGAAAAAGAAGAAAAGATTGGATTTATACCCTGCACTTCACTACCCAAAGGAGTCTCAGAGCAGTTTACCATCTCCTTTCCCTTCCCCTCCCCTCCCCTGTGAGGTAGGTGGGGCTGAGAGAGCTCTGAGAGAACTGCTTGTGAGAGAACAAGTCTGAGAGAACTTGTAACTGACCCTACGTCATACCAGCAGCTGCGTGTGGAGGGGCGGGAATCAAACCCAGTTCTCCCAGATTAGAATTCATGCTTCTAACCGCTGCACCAAACTGATTCTCTCACAAATGAAGGGGTAAAATGCTGAGATGGTAGAATGGGCTTCAGCCCACTTTAAAAAGCAGGTGAAAGACCACCTATTCTGAATAATCCATAAATAAAAAATGCCTTGATAATGGCAAACCAGAATAGCAGGCTAAGGATGGGCCAGAACCTTTCTCCCTGAGGTGCTAATTTTCTGTTTGCAAGGAGCTGTTTGCATGAGGGAACATTCAGAAGTAGTAGAAGTAATCTGTCAATTTTCCACCTCTGCTTCCTTCCGCCTCATTTGGTTTCATGCTTCAACCCAACCTTAGGCCTCATTTAAATGTGGTGTTGGCAAGACAACAAGTGACACAAGTGTGCAAACAGGCATTAGCCCACTGTAATGCCTTCCATATACAAAAAGATTTCTGGGAAAGAGATGGGACTGGATGTTGCCTTTAGATAACAAAACACACCCAGGAATGGGATCACACCTGTGCATTCCTACCACCTGGTTGAACATTTATAGGGACACATGAAGCTGTTAGCTGGGCATATGCCAGACCACAGATCCCTCTAACTTGTCTCCTTTGACCAGCAGCAACTTTACAGGATCTCAGAAAGACAGAGCTTTTCCATCTTGGCTCCATGAGATCCCTTACATGGCGATGCTGATGATTTTATGTATGCAAAGTGTGCATACAAAGCCACAGTTCCTTCCCCACAAGTAATCTCCTGTTGGTGGGTGCTACAGCTGAATCCAGGTTGCTGTCTTTCCTATCCAACAGGTGATTCGAGCTGTCAAAGGTGACAGTGCTGATGTGAGCTTTGCATGCACACAGCTCCTTGGAGGCAGCTGTCTACAGTGCTGCAGACCAAGGCCAGGGTTTTGACACCTGCATGCACTGGTAGAAATGAATGACTTCTGTTCTTTGGCTTTTGTTACTATAAATGAGCAGAAGGATGTTTGATGCTGCCCTGGAGGATGGCTAGAATTAATCTGATATTCCAGCAATTCCCTGTCAAATGGGGCATGTCCACACAGGAGCTTCCAATGCATCTAGTCTGACTCATCAGCACACAGTGTGAAGTACAGAGAACTGTATTAGGAACCGAAAGTGGCAGTTCTGCACAGGGGTCACTTCCATCTTTTCACGGTGTGGGTTTTCCCACTAACTTAATCATTTTACAGCTTTCCATGGTGCTGGGGAAATCCTTGTGGGATATAAGGCAGAATAAGCACAGACCAGATTTAAGGGTTAAATCATGCTCAATTCGACGTTTGCATTTCCTGGATATGGAAAGTGACTACAACACCTACATTGGCCGAAACTTAAAAATGAGACTGTCTTCTGCTTTCTGTCCAGCATAACTGTTCCCACAAACAGTGTGCAAAAGCCTCCCACATTTATCGTATGCTCCAACACCCTTAAATTCAGTGTTCCAAACTAATAAAAAGTGTGAGAGCATGCTACATGGGGATTTGCACTTGGGTATGTTGCCGTCCAGGGCTCTTTTTTGTAGAAAAAGCCCAGCAGGAATTCATTAGCATAATAGGCCACACCCAACAGCACAAACTCATTAGCATATTAGGCCACACCCGGCAGTACATCTCATTAGCTTATTAGGCTACACCCCCATGTTGCTAGAAGTGTGGTCATCCAGCCACAACTACCTTTTGCTTCTTATTGTCACACACTGGACAACTAGGTGTTATTTCCTCTTGAGTACTTAGGAGTGAACCAGGCCCAAAGCAAAGCTTGAAATAGTGTCTTTATTGTATCTTTGCATATTTTAAGTTTCTCTCTGGATTCTCCAGATAGGTTTTAAAAAGAGATAAAAATGGTCCCTGAATTAGGTACATTACAGTCTATTGTCTGTTCTGCCCTCACAGCACACTACCTCCAATAAACACACTAC
Organism: Gekko gecko; assembly: GCA_029375565.1. Classification (NCBI taxonomy): domain Eukaryota; kingdom Metazoa; phylum Chordata; class Lepidosauria; order Squamata; family Gekkonidae; genus Gekko; species Gekko gecko. Next base: position 114,764,600 of record JAPDNY010000008.1, read on the forward strand.
CTCCAATATTTTCTTGGCCCATGAGACAGAACAGGCCTGCTCTAACTTACAGACCCAGTTCTGCCTTCCCCCTCCTTGGCTGGTGCCAATTCCTGAAGGGTGCTATTCCACCTCCTTCCACTAGGGTACCACTACCACCACTGTCCTTGGCGGCCTTCCTGCCAGGAGGGACAGACCCCCGAGGCCCCACCTCTGGTCTCCTGGTACCCAGTGCCTGGTTACCACAGGGAGCAACTTGATTCTTTGGGGTTTCCTGGAGGGTTGGCACCGGGTGCCTTTACTGCTTCCCTCCTTCCTGGATATCCCCCATGCACAATACTAGTGTGTCCTAGTGGTTGGGGGACTATATGGCCCTGAGAACACAACCAGCATCAAAGGTTAACAGATTTATTAATAATAAAAACCAAAAAAAGAGAAAAATTCACAAGCATACTTTAGCACCACACCAGATCAGCACATGGAGACAAAAGAAATTGGAAATAAACACATTTCTTTTTGCCCCTGGTTGCTACACATGTCCTGGCTAGATGTTGAGAGGGCTAGAACAGGCACTTAAAGCTTAAAGGATACCAGATTGTTTAGCTGTTCCAATCTGTGGCCACCTCAGACCGCTGTCTGGAAACCCACATGGCCAGCCTAAGATGGCAGCCATGGAGTCAAGCTCGGCACTGAGATCTCCTTCAGTGGAAGCAGCCCCCAGACAAAAGACCATGCTTCTTCCTGGCAGGGCAATTTAAAAACCCCACTCCCAGGCACAATGTCACCCTCCACCCCAGTGTGTTGCTGGGACTTCCTCATTCCTGCCTGCCTTTCCAGCAAGTTGCTGGTTTCTGCTGGGAGGGGGGGAAGCAGGAGAGGGAAGAGCCATTCCCTTTCAAAGCAGGAAGTTCATTGGTTCGTTTTCTCTCCTCCCTCCTTTGCCTCTCAAGTGGGAACTGAGCCATTCTGAAAATGTGAGTTCCAGCACCAATGGGGGGGTAGGGAGGAGCATTTCTCCACAGAGGCCAACACGGTGTTCCATTGCAGCTCAAACACCTGTTTCCACGTGCCAGAGATGTCATGTGGTCACATGTTTTCCCTTATTCATTCTTTCTTTACTCCCTTCTCCTCAGACTCGGGATGCCAACCACATGGTGAACGTCACCGTGGCTCAGCAGAACTCCAGGAGGGTGTGGAACTTAGCCTGCTGTGCGCTCGGTGTGGGGATTGTGTTGATTAAATTTTTGTGTATATATTTTTTAATTTTGAAAAAAAGCTGGTGATATATCAGGAATACAAAAGGAAAGAAGAGTTATATAACAAATTATATATATCAAAGGTTATCATTACAGGGTATATAAAACAGAAAATATTTTTCTCCCCAACATCCCCTTCGTTATAATTTTTAAGGCATTTCAGACACTTTATTTATTTATTTATAAATTACGTTTATGGATCACCCAATCCCTGAGCTCACAGGGCGATGTACAACAGCAAATAAATGCAACATACAAATCACTAAGTCACAATAATAAATCATTCAATACAATCTTAAAAAAACAGTTCTCAGATGGTGTCCATGAATCAAATTTTAAGCCAGTTCTGGTTTGTGTTGCCACCTCACAGGCAGGGTAGGGAGGAGGCAGAAAGAAAAGAAAAGATGGAATATAGGAAGGGTGCACCAGCCATGATAGAGCCCATCGCTGTCCTCAACCAAAAGCCTTCCAGGCCCTGCGAAATTGCATTAAATCTTGCAAAGCCCTGGTGGTATTTGGCAGAGAGTTCTCCCAGGTCAGAGTCAAGGCCAAAAAAGCCCTGGCTCTAGTTGAGGACAGCTGGATATCTTTGGGGCCAGGAGATTATTCTTAGCAGAGCTTAATGTTCTTCAGGGGATATACCAGAGGAGGTGGTCCCAAAGATATGTGGGTCCCTGACTGTTCACAACCTTAAAGTTCAATACCAAAACCTTGAACTTGACTCAGTACTCCACTGGAAGCCAGTGTAGCTGGCACAAAACAGGTCGAATGTGTGCCCTCCATGATGTTCCCATCAGGACTTGTGCTGCTGTGTTCTGGATCAGTTGAAGTTTCCAGGTCAGTCTCAAGGGCAGGCCAGCATGGTCTGATTTACAGTAGTCTAGCCTGGAGGTGACTGTTGCATGGATTACTGTGGCTACGTCAGGGTGTGACAGGAAAGGGGCTAGCTGCCATGCTTGGCATAGATGGAAGAATGGCAGCCTGGTAACATTCATGACCTGGGCCTCCATGGATAAGGCGGTGTCCAGGACCACACCCACATTCTTGACAGCTTGTGCCAGTGTCAGTGGCACCCTGTCAAGAGTGGGGAGTTGTGCCTCAACCCTGAAGTGGGGAGTTGTGCCTCAACCCATTCACAGAACCTCCACTGTAGGATTCAGTCTCAGCTGGCACTCTTTTAACTATCCCACCACAGCCTCCAAACCCATGGCCAAGTCTTTCAGGGCAGTGCCTGAGCAGCCATCCATTAACAGGTATAGCTGGGTGTCATCAGCATACTGATGATACCCCAGTCTGAAATTCTGCACTAGCCAGGCAAAGGGGTACATATAGATGTTAAGTGACATTGGGGAGAGGATTGCCCCAAGGGACCCCACATATTAAGGGATACCTAGTCAACACCCTCTCCCCCCAGTGCCACCCTGTGTCCCTGACCAAGGAGAAATGAGGGAAGCCATTTCAAGACTACCCCATGAACTCCCATGTCAGCGAGGCGGTGAGTCAGTAGGTCAGCAGGTCAGAGTCGACCATGTCAAACACTGCTGTAGATTGAGTAGCAGCAGCAGCGCCGACTTGCCTCAGTCCAGCTGTCTGCAGAGATCATCTGTCAGGGCAACCAAAACCATCACTGTCCCATGCCCAGGATGAAAGCTGGTTTGGAATGGATTCAATGCTGATGGAAACTCTGGAGCTGCTTGGCTACCACTCTCTCAATTACCTTACCCAGAAACAATAAGTTTGAGACTGGGTGGTAATTGGAAGGATTGGTAGAATCCAAGGATGGTTTTTTCAAGAGCAGTAGCACCACAGCCTCTTTCAGACCCTCCAGAAAGACCCCTGTTTCCAGGATCAGATTGAAAATGTCCATCAGTGGGTCCCATATCCTCTCATCACCAGCTTTCAGAAGCCATGAGGGAAACAGCTCTAAGAGGCATATGTTTGGCCTAACAGCACCCAGAATCCTGTCAACATCAACGAGGGAGAGACGGCTGAAGTTGTCAAAAACCAAATCCAAAGGTGGCCAAGGGGCCCTCAGTTCATATACTGTATCAACATTGGCAGGTAAGTTGCAGCAGATCAACAAGACTTTGTCCACGAAAAAGCTCACAAATGCCTCACAGCTAATGGCCTAATCACTAGTTATTTTATTCCTCTTTATGAGGGATGTCAAGGTTCTAATTACCCTAAACAGTTGTGCTGGGTGAGAGCTAGTGGATGCAATGGAGGCTGAGTAGAATGCTCTCTGGCACGAGCCGAAGGGCGAGAGCAAAAGGGCGAGGCTCTTTGCCTGTGGCTCTTTGCCTAGGGGCTCTGTAAGAAGCCCAGGAAGAGCCAGAAAGCCAGGACCTTGGCTCCTTGGTAAGGTAAGTAGACTCCTACAACAGGAGCCATATAAATACAAAGGGTTTTAAAAGGGGGGTTATAGAAAAGTATTTGTTTAAAAACAATTATGAAGCCAGAATGCCAGCAGGGGGTTGGGGGCTATCCAGTGTTTTGCATGGAGTGTCACATGTATGACTATCTGCCCACTGGTCAGAAGTCTTGGGTGTGTGCTCGGTGCAAGGAGCTCCTGTTCTCAGGGAGCGAGTTTGCTCCCTTGAGGCCAAGGTGGCTGACCTGGAGAAGCAGGGACAGTCAGTTAGGTGCACGGGGAAGACTCTCGGGGACTTGTTAGATATGTCCCACTCTGGATCTGGCAGCCCGGCTGCTGCCAGGGAGCATGAGGGCCAAGGGGAAAAGGGGCACCATGCTGAGGATAAGGGGAATGTGCCCTCAGAAGGGACCTCTTCTTCAGCTGGTGAACGGGTATCCTTTCGTACCAAGGAACCGTCCCTGGGAAGGGTGGGAGGGGGGCTCTTGGTAGTTGGTGATTCGATCCTTAGGCAGGTAGACAGCTGGGTGGCGAACCCGCGTACTGACCGTATGGTGACTTGCCTGCCTGGTGCGAAGGTAGTGGACATTACGCGTGTTTTAGATAGGCTGGTAGATAGTGCTGGGGAGGAGCCAGTGGTCGTGGTGCACGTCGGCACCAACGATGTGGGGAAATGCAGTCGTGAGGTCCTGGAGGAGAAATTTAGGCTGCTGGGCAGGAAACTCAAGGCCAGGACCTCCAAGGTAGCCTTCTCGGAAGTGCTACCTGTTCCACGCGCAGGGCCGGAGAGACAGGCACAGATCAGGAGTCTCAATGCGTGGATGAGACGGTGGTGTAGGGGGAAGGGTTCAAGTTTGTTAGGCACTGGGATGCTTTTTGGGACAAGAGGGAGCTGTACAAAAGGGACGGTCTCCACTTGTCCCGAGAAGGAACCAGGCTGCTGGCGCTCAAAATCAAAAAGGTGGCAGAGCAGTTTTTAAACTGAATAATGGGGGAAAGCCGACAGGAGATGAAAAGTCTCTGGTTCGGGATGGCTCATCTCAAAGAGATGAAGGGGTAGCTATTACTTTTGTACAAGGAAATGGATTACAATTGTCCACTGAGACTGTGGCTAATGATAGGAACTGCCTGGCAAGGTCTCGAGGCAGCAAGAGGAAGGCTGTGGGCTTAACAAACATGGGAAACTATAAGTGTTTATACACAAATGCTAGAAGTCTCCGAAGTAAAATCAGGGAGTTGGAATGCTTGGTGTTGGGGGGGGAAATAGACTTTGTGGGTATTTCAGAAACTTGGTGGGATGAGGAAAATCAGTGGGATACGGTGATTCCTGGTTATAAATTATATCGGAAGGATAGGGGGGAAAGGGTTGGAGGTGGGGTGGCTCTGTATGTCAGAGAGGGTATACCGTCCAGTAAGATTGAGAGGGTAAGAGAATTGGATTCACTTCTGGAAATGCTATGGGTTGAAATAGTGGGTCCAAAAGGAGGCTTAACAGTGGGAGTTTGTTATCGCCCACCAGATCAAAAGATAGAGGAGGATTATAAAATGATGAATGAATTAAAGATAGCGGCTAGACGAAATAACTGTGTTGTAATAGGCGACTTTAACTACCCACACATTGATTGGGTCAATATGAGTTCTAGTCGGGAAAAAGAGATTGCGTTCTTAGACACTCTCAATGACTGTGCTGTGGAACAGATGGTCACAGATCCTACCAGGGGAGAGGCGATCCTGGATTTGGTCCTAAGTAACACCCAAGACCTGGTGAGAGATGTAAAAGTGATTGCACCACTTGGGAACAGTGACCATAATGTCATTGAGTTTAACATTTGTACAGATAGGGAGTTGCCCAAAAAGACTGACGCAACCACTTTTAACTTTAAAAGGGGTAACTTCTCTGGTATGAGGGGACATGTGAGGAAGAAATTGAAAGGAAGAGTGGAGAAGGTCAAAACCATTGGGGAAGCTTGGAGACTATTTAAAAAGACAATCCTAGAAGCTCAGAAAAAATATATACCGCAAGTTAGGAAAGGTACAAATAGGTATAGAAAAAAGCCTGCATGGTTAACAAATAAAGTAATGGAAGCTGTAAAAGGTAAGAAGGATTCCTTTAAGCGGTGGAAAGCTAGTCTTAGTGAGGTTGATAAAAGGGAACACAGACTATGGCAAATAAAATGCAACTCTGTGATCAGGCAAGCAAAAAGGGAATATGAGGAGCATATCGCAAAAAACATAAAGACCAACAATAAAACTTTCTTCAAATACATTAGAAGTAGGAAGCCAGCCAGGGAGGCAGTGGGGCCCTTGGATGACCAAGGGGTAAAAGGAGTAGTGAAGGATGATAGGGAAATGGCTGAGAAGCTGAATGCATTTTTTGCCTCTGTCTTCACTGTGGAAGAGGAGAAGTGTTTGCCCACTCCAGAAGCACCGATTTCGGGAGGGGGTTTGAAAGACCTGAATCAGATTGCGGTAACAAGAGAGGAAGTCCTCCGACTGATGGACAATTTAAAAACTAATAAATCACCAGGCCCGGATGGCATTCATCCGAGAGTTCTGAAAGAACTCAAATGTGAACTTGTGGATCTCCTGACAAAAATATGTAATCTTTCTTTAAAATCTGCCTCAATTCCTGAGGACTGGAAGGTAGCTAATGTCACTCCCATCTTTAAAAAGGGCTCCAGGGGAGATCCAGGAAATTACAGGCCAGTCAGTCTGACATCGATACCGGGTAAGTTGGTGGAAACTGTTATTAAGGAAAGAATTAGTAGGCACATTGATGAACAAAAACTATTGAGGCAGACTCAGCATGGGTTCTGTAAGGGAAGATCTTGTCTCACTAACCTGTTAGTGTTTTTTGAGGGAGTGAACAAACATGTGGACAAGGGGGACCCAATAGATATTATTTACCTTGACTTCCGGAAAGCTTTTGATACAGTTCCTCATCAAAGGCTCCTAAGTAAGCTCAATAGTCATGGGATAAAAGGACAAGTCCTCTTGTGGATCAAAAACTGGCTTATAAATAGGAAACAGAGAGTGAGTATAAATGGGAAACTTTCTCAGTGGAGGGTCGTAAGCAGTGGGGTACCACAGGGATCAGTACTCGGTCCCATGCTTTTTAACTTGTTTATTAACGATTTGGAATTGGGAGTAAGCAGTGATGTGGCTAAATTTGCAGATGACACAAAGTTGTTCAGGGTGGTGAAAACCAGGGAGGATTGTGAGGCACTCCAAAGGGATCTGTTGAGGATGGGTGAGTGGGCGTCAACGTGGCAAATGGGGTTCAATGTGGCCAAGTGCAAAGTGATGCACATTGGAGCCAAAAATCCTAAATATAAATACACGTTGATGGGGTCTGATCTGGCAGAGACGGACCAAGAGAGAGATCTTGGAGTCGTAGTGGATAACTCGCTGAAAATGTCTACACAATGTGTAGCTGCAATAAAGAAGGCCAACGCTATGCTGGGGATTATTAGGAAGGGAATTGATAACAAATCAGCCAGTATCATCATGCCCCTGTATAAATCATTGGTGCGACCTCATTTGGAATACTGTGTACAGTTCTGGTCACCACATCTCAAAAAGGATATTATAGCATTGGAAAAAGTGCAGAGAAGGGCAACTAGAATGATAAAAGGGTTGGAACACCTTCCCTATGAAGAAAGGTTAAAATGCTTGGGGCTCTTTAGCTTGGAGAAACGACGGCTGAGAGGTGACATGATCGAGGTTTATAAGATTATGAATGGGATTGAGCAGGTTGAGAAAGAAGTACTTTTCTCCCTTTCTCACAATACAAGAACTCGTGGGCACTCTATGAAATTGCTGAGCAGTCGGGTTAGAACAGATAAAAGGAAATACTTCTTCACCCAAAGAGTGATTAACATATGGAATTCACTGCCACAGGAGGTGGTGGCAGCTGCAAGCATGGACAGTTTCAAGAGGAAATTAGATAAACATATGGAGCAGAAGTCCACCAGTGGCTATTAGCCACAGGGTATAGATGGGAACTCTCAGTCTGGGGCAGGTGATGCACTCTATTCTTGGTGCTGGAGGGGGCAGCAGTGGGAGGGCTTCTGGTGCCCTGGCCCCACTGCTGGACCTCCTGATGGCACCTGGTATATTTTGGCCGCTGTGTGACAGAGTGTTGGACTAGATGGGCCATTGGCCTGATTCAACATTGGCTTCTCTTATGTTCTTATGTTCTCTCTTAAGTGTCTTATAAGATGTTCTTGCAGCTTCATCGTGGGCACACCATCAAACTCACTCAAGTTGTCTTAAGTTCCACTTCATCCCCCTGAGTTCCTTAGTGTGCCTTTGGTGGGAACGTAGAGTATGTCAGAGAGTGACTTCCTCCCTCCCCCAAAAAATGTATTTTATTGTTTTTATTATAAAACAGAACAACAAGAAATTATAAAATAAATTAAAATAAGTCAGAACGTTAACAATTAGTAAGAAATGTCTAAAATAACTCATAACAGTTGCTTACATTGAATAATAACAATATTTTCTTTACTCTAACTATATACACAAGTCCATGTTTATAACATTTTCTGGAATTTCCCCTTGCTGTTGCATATACTCAAGAATAGGTGACCAAGTTGAATACAGTATTTTGCTTTTTTCAAAACATTGAAACCTGATGGAGCATGAAATTTTTTCCATTAAATATATGTGCCATAATTTATTACACCATGCTTGCATAGAGGGAGTGTGTTCAGATTTCCAGTGAGTAGCAATTACATGTCTTGCAGCATATAATAAAAAAATTATTCTTATTTTGTTTAGAGGATATGTCTTAATCTCCTCTCTATCATTTAACAATATAGCTTCAGGTGTAAACAGATTAGAAATTTGTGTAATATGACTGATGCTTTCTAATTTCCCTCCCAAAAAAACGTAAATCTTAGAACAATACATCTAGCAATGTAGATAGGTTCCTTTCTCAGAACAGCCTCTCCAAGAATTTGGATTTAGGTTATTAATATGTACTATTTGTACAGGAGTTAAGTTCCAAAATGATAAAAATTTTGAATGTTTGTATTCTAATTGAAATAAAAGAAGATGAGTATTCATAGGAATTCTATGTACGCTCCTATGTCTTTTCATCTAGAAATGTATTTGTTAATTTATTCCATCTCTTTGATAGGTCAAAGGCAGGTTTTCTTTAATCTGTGCTAAAATTTGAATTATTTTAGATATGATTCCTTTCCTAATGTGCTCTGACTTATTAATCAGAATTTCAAAGTCTGATAATGGTGTTTTATATATTTTTTCAAGTTGTATTTTCTTGCACATATATTTTATTTGAAAATATTGAAACCATAACACTGATGTTCCCAATTTAATTTCAAGATCTTCTCTTTTAATAATTTTGTTATTCTTTAGTAGGTCCTTTAATCTAGTGATTTTTGCAGATTTCCATATCTTATAATCATTTCCTGTCCATCCTGGTATAAACCAACGTTGTCCCAAAAAGGTGGTGAACCTTGAATATTCTGATACCAGTTTTCCCCTTAAGTTTTCCCAGGTTTCTAAGATTGCTCCCAAAAATTCATCTTGATAAACTCTGTTATGTCTGGTTTTTTTTGTTTTGTCAATTATTTCGAGGAGAGTGTATGGTAGGACATTTTCTGAATGTATCAAAGCCCAATCTGGTGTGGATTCTTCTTGTAACATTCTTATTATTCTATTTAAATTAATTGCATTATAATAATCCTGAAGATTGGGTAGTTGAAGACCACCTGTTTTTCTACGCTGAAATATTGTATGTGCACTGATTCTAGGCTTTTTATTATTCCACATAAATTTTAATAATCTATCTTGCCATTGTTTGATTAAATCTAGTGCTAATCTTACAGGGATTGCTCTAAAAAGAAATATGAATTTCGGGAGTAAGAAGGATTTTATCAGGTTATATCTATCCACTAACACTGGTGAGTATCTTTCCAATTTTTTTATTTTTAGGTTAACTTCTTTTAAGGTTTCTTCATGATTATGTCTAACTATTTGTTTCAGATCAGCTGGTAGCTGAATACCTAAGTAGTTTAGTTTAATATGAGACCATTGATATTGATGTAAAGGTTGTAGAATTTCTTGTTCAGGTTTTGGGATATTAATCAGCATTATTTTTTATTTTGAAGTGTTTATTTTTAGACCTGAGATGAATTTGTATTCCTGTAGAACATAGTGTAAATTTCGTAGGGATTATTTTGGTTTTATCAAAAATAATATATCATCAGCAAAAAACATAATTTTAAATTCTATATTTTTAACTAAGACTCCTGTTATAGTTGGGGAGTTTCTAATTTTTTGGCTAGTGGGTCTACAGCCAGGGCAAACAAAAGTGGGGAGAGGGGACATCCCTGCCTCATCCCCCTTTCTAAATTAAATCTTTAAAATAGCATATTGTTTATTTTTATTGATATTTGTGGAGTTTCATATATTGCATGGATAGCTTGGAGAAATGTATGGCCAAATTTCATTTTTTCTAATAAGGTATTTAAAAATGGAATTTCAATAGAGTCAAAAGCTTTCTCCACATTGAGAGAAAGCATAATCATGTCTTTGTTTAATTTTTGGGCATGAAGCATCAAACTAAAAGCTTTATGAGTGTTATCAGTCAAATCCCTTCCTGGTATGAACCCAGCTTGGTCAGGCTTTATGTAAGATAAAATTTGGTTTAAACGGTGGGCTAAAATAGAGGTGAAAATGTTAAAGTCTGTATTTAGTAGAGAGAGAGATGGGTCTGTAAGAGGCCGGAACTGTGATATCTTTTTGTGGTTTCAGAATGGCTACTGTTGTTGCAAGGGACCAGGATGGGGGAAGATGGCCTGTTTTCAAAATGTAATTGCTGGTTTCCCTTAGAGGGTCTACAAGTATTTCAGAAAAGCATTTTTTTCGCCTCCCATAGGGGATTTTTTATTGCATTTATAATAACTACAAACTAAAAACTACAACAGGAAAAATAGGAAAGGGAAACTACAATCTACAGGAGAAAGAAAAGAAAACCCTCTAAAAACCCAAGAGACGGTGATCATACAAACATTTTACAAGGTTGCTTTCCCTCTTAAATGCAAATTAACTCTCACCAAAAATGATCATCTATCTGGTAAAACATTTCAATATTTCACCAACAATTTCAACTTCATAAAAAAGCTGTGGATTTCGATATAAATTGCATAAATTTTAGATACTCCAGAGTACATTAACAATCTACTTTCCCCCTTTTTTATATCTCAAATGATAGCCTGGTTTGGGGCCCACTGCCCCCTATTTAGAGTCTGTGTCCTCATCAGAAGATCCAGTCTCTCCTTCTTCCTTGCTCTCTTTGGAGCCATCGGTAACTCCTTCTCCTGGTGGACAACTGTGTTGATGCAGAAACTCACAGGCCTTTTCAACAGAGTCTATCCTTTCTTTGCCATTTGCATATCTGAAGATTAATCCCTCAGGTATTAACCATCTGTAGGAAACGTTGTGACTTTGTAGAAATAACACCAAGTCTCTATATTTCCTTCTCTTCCTTCTTAACTCAAATGGGACGTCTTTCAATACTTTTATGTCCTTGTCTTTTATCTTCAAGGCAGCTCCATTGGTTGCTTTTAGTAGTTGGTCTCCCACTTTTCTTCGGGAGAATCTTATTGTGACTTCTCCAGGCAGATTATTCTTTCTGATAAATTCTGAATACGATCTGAAGACCATATCTATTTCGCTTTGAAGTTGCTCTGATGTCCTCTCTGCCAAGAGAGCCAGCAAATCACCCACAATCTGTCTCAAATTCTCCCCTTTCTCCTCCTTGATACCTTGAAATCTCAAGACATAGCTTGCCCTTTCCATTTGCAGCTGTAGTACACGAGACTCTTCAATTTGACACTTTTTTTCCAACACCTGCAGTTTTTTATCCATCTTTTTTGAGTTGGAATCAATCTCTTTAAGCTCCTGCTCCATTTTTTCGATTTTCTTTGTATTCAGAGCTGTTTGTGCTTGTTGTGCGTCAAGCTTGTTATCGATAGCCGTAATTTTCTCCAGCAGGGGCGAAGCGCTTCCGACAGTTTCTCAGTTGAGTCCTGTCTAGGAACAGAGCTCGTAGGGCTGGAACTTCCGGAAGGAAGCTTAACTTTTGCTAGTTTATCCTTAGAATCCTACTGTGGCACCATGTTTGAGAATTGTTTACTTTTATTAAAAGTTTGTCAAAGTCTCTGGAAGCTCTTATACAACGCGGTAAGTTCTCACAGTCTATTTCAGTTCAATTACTTTTTGCTGCAAGCCCCCCGCCCTTTTCTGGCTTTGGAATCACTTGTAAACAATTCTTAGTGGGGGAAGTCCCCTCCCCCCTTGTTTTCTTTTAGGGGAGCACATTATTTTTGGGTGATTTTTGCTTATACTTAGACTCACATTTTCAGCGATTGTCCTTTTTTTCATTCAAAAACGCTTGATCACCATATGCTTGCTCTGATGTGCTGATCTTGTTCCCATTCGGGGCACTCCATGATGGGCCTGTTGGGGCTTGGAGGCCCCCCTCAACTGGACATGCCAGGGGAGGGCTCTCTAGCACCCAATGGCTGGGAGTCCAATCTAAGGACCCTTGGGATGGCGCAGACGATTGCACCCCCATCCAGCCATAGGTGCTGGCAGGTTTCTCCCAGAGCCCCGGGAGAAAGCAACTGCCATGGTGATCACCGAAACCAGAAGAAGAAAAGAATTTATAAAATGATGCAGAAAAACTGTCTGGGCCAGGGGCTTTATGTATTTTAAATCTTTTAACTGCGTCAATACTTTCTTGTTTTGAATAATCCCTATCCAGGAATGATTTATGTTCTTCCTTCAATTCAGATGCTATATTTGTTTAAAAAAAATAATTTATATCAGATTGGGAAACCTTCTGGGAGGTATATAGTGTTTTATAGTATTCCACAAACACTTTTAGAATATTTTCCGTTTTAGATTGTAATTTCCCTGTGCCATCTTTTATTACATGAATTTGGCTATCTAATTTTTTCCTATTTACCCTTTTATTTAACATTTTAAGATTTTTAGCATTGTACTGCCAGGATTCCTGCTTTAAATATAACAAATTGTTTTGTATTTTAGTAGCATCATAGTTCCCCCTCATGGATCACTGCCTTGTCGTGGCGAGGGGGCTTGCGTGGTTCAATGAGGCTGTGAGCTATGCCGTGGAGACAGCCACAGCAGAGAACTCAGACCAAGCGTGATCCCCTGGAGAAGGAAATGGCAACCCACTCCAGTATCTTTGCCAAGAAAACCCCATGGACAGTAACAAAAGGCTAAAAGATATGACGCCGGAAGATGAGCCCCTCAGGTCGGAAGGTGTCCAATATGCTACTGAGGAAGAGCAGAGGGCAAGTACGAGTAACCCCAGAAAGAGTGAAGCGGCTGGGCCAAAGCCGAAAGGACGCTCAGTTGTGGATGTGTCTGACGGTGAAAGGAAAGTCCGATGCTGCAAAGAACAATACTGCATAGGAACCTGGAATGTAAGATCTATGAATCAAGGTAAGCTTGACGTGGTCAAAAATGAGATGGCAAGAATGAACATCGACATCTTGGGAATCAGTGAACTAAAGTGGACAGGAATGGGCGAATTTAACTCAGAAGACCATTATATCTACTACTGTGGCCAGGAATCCCGTAGAAAAAATGGTGTGGCCTTTATAGTCAACAAGAGAGTGAGAAAGGCAGTATTGGGATACAATCTCAAAAATGACAGAATGATCTCGGTCCGAATCCAAGGCAAACCATTCAATATCACAGTAATCCAAGTCTATGCCCCAACCATTGCTGCAGAAGAGGCTGAAGTGGACCAGTTCTATGAAGACCTACAACAGCTCATAGAACTAACACCAAAAAATGATGTCCTCATCATCATAGGGGACTGGAATGCTAAAGTAGGAAATCAAAAGGTAACCGGAATAACAGACAAGTTTGGCCTTGGAGAACAAAATGAAGCAGGGCAAAGGCTAACAGAGTTTTGTCAAGAGAACACGCTGGTCATAGCGAACACCCTTTTCCAACAACCTAAGAGGCGTCTCTACACATGGACATCACCAGATGGGCAACGCCGAAATCAGATTGACTATATAATTTGCAGTCAAAGATGGAGAAGCTCTATCCAGTCAGTAAAAACAAGACCTGGAGCTGACTGTGGCTCAGATCATGAGCTACTCATTGCAAAATTCAGACTTAAATTGAAGAAAGTTGGGAAAACCACAAGGCCATTCAGATTTGACCTAGATCGCATCCCCGATGAATATACAGTAGAGGTGAAGAATAGGTTTAAGGGACTAGATTTGATAGACAGAGTGCCTGAAGAACTATGGACAGAGGTCCGTGACACTGTAAAGGAGGCAGCACTCACCGCCATCCCAAAGAAAAAGAAATGCAAAAAAGAAAAGTGGCTGTCTGATGAGGCTTTACACATAGCAGAGGAAAGAAGGAAAGCTAAAGGCAATGGAGAAAAGGAAAGATTTGCCCAACTGAATGCAGATTTCCAGAGAACAGCAAGGAGAGATAAGGAGGCTTTCCTGAATGAACAATGCAAAGTAATAGAGGAAAACAATAGATTGGGAAGGACTAGAGATCTCTTCAAGAAAATTGGAGAAATCAAGGGAACGTTCTATGCAAAGCTGGCCATGATAAAGGACAAAAACGGTAGGGACCTAACAGAAGCAGAAGAGATTAGGAAAAGATGGCAAGAATACACAGAAGAACTATACAAGAAGGACCTCGATGTCCTTGACAACCACGATGGTATAATCACTGACCTTGAGCCAGACATCCTGGAAAGCGAAGTTAAATGGGCCTTAGAAAGCATTACTAACAACAAAGCTAGTGGAGGTGATGGTATCCCAGCTGAGTTATTCAAAGTCTTAGAAGAAGATGCTGTTAAAGTGCTGCACTCAATTTGCCAACAAATTTGGAAAACACAACAGTGGCCACAGGATTGGAAAAGGTCAGTTTACATTCCAATCCCAAAGAAGGGCAACGTCAAGGAATGTTCAAACTATCGCACAATTGCACTCATTTCACACGCTAGCAAGGTCATGCTCAAAATCCTACAAGCTAGGCTCCAACAGTACGTGGATAGAGAACTGCCAGAAGTACAAGCTGGGTTTCGAAGAGGTAGAGGAACTAGAGATCAAATTGCCAACATTCGCTGGATTATGGAGAAAGCAAGAGAGTACCAGAAAAACATCTACTTCTGCTTCATTGACTATGCTAAAGCCTTTGATAGTGTGGATCACAATAAATTATGGCAGGTTCTTAAAGAGATGGGAGTACCGGACCACCTCACATGTCTCCTGAGAAACCTGTATAAGGGTCAAGAAGCAACAGTTAGAACCGGATATGGAACAACTGATTGGTTTAGCATAGGAAAAGAAGTACGACAAGGATGTATATTGTCACCTTGCTTATTTAATTTATATGCAGAGTACATCATGCGAAATGCTGGCCTGGATGAATCACAAGCTGGAGTTAAGATTGCTGGGGAAAAGATCAATAACCTCAGATATGCAGACGATACCACTCTGATGGCAGAAAGTGAAGAGGACCTAAAGAGCCTCTTGCTCAGGGTCAAAGAGGAGAGCGCAAAAGTGGGCTTGAAGCTCAACATCAAAAAAACTAAGATCATGGCATCTGGGCCCATCACTCCTTGGCAAATAGAAGGGGAAGTCGTAGAAGTAGTGACAGACTTCACATTCCTAGGATCCCAGATCACTGCAGATGGTGATTGCAGCCATGAAATTAAAAGACGCCTGCTCCTTGGGAGGAAAGCAATGGCAAACCTAAACAGCATGATAAAAAGCAGAGACATCAGCTTCCCAACAAAAGTCCGCATGGTCAAAGCAATGGTATTCCCTGTAGTAATGTATGGCTGTGAGAGTTGGACTATAAGGAAGGCCGAGCGCCGAAGAATAGATTCTTTTGAACTGTGGTGCTGGAGAAGACTCTTGAGAGTCCCTTGGACTGCAAGGAGATCGAATCAGTCAATCCTAAAAGAAATCAACCCTGACTGTTCCCTGGAAGGCCAGATCCTGAAGCTGAAGCTCAAATACTTTGGCCACCAAACGAGAAGGGAGCGTTCACTGGAGAAGACCCCCTGATGCTGGGAAACATTGAAGGTCAAAGAAGAAGGGGACGGCAAAGGATGAGATGGTTAGACAGTGTCATCGATGCAACGAACATGAAATTGAGCAAACTTCAGCGGACAGCGGAAGACAGGAGGGCCTGGCGTGATCTGGTCCATGGGGTCGCGAAGAGTCGGACTCGACTGTGCGACTGAACAACAAAAGCATCAAGATCTTCTAATTTTTTTCTCTCAGCTAGCAAATTTTTATAGATTGTTTTGCTACAGGTAAGTTTATGTTGTTTTTCTAAAGTAGCTATTTTGTCTAAAATTAATTGTCTGTTCTCTTTTTCCTTTTCCCATTTATAGGCTGACTTCACTATCATCTCGCCTCTCAAGACAGGCTTCATCGCATCCCACAATATCAATGGCGAGGATACCTCTACAGAATTTTCTTGAAAATAATTTTTTAAATTCTTTTTTCTAACTGTTCCTTAATAATTTGGTCTTCCAATAAAGTATTATCCATTTTCCAGTTCTTGTTGGTATCTTTTTGTTCTGACCATAACCAAATACACTCAACCCATGCATGGTCTGTCCATAATTTTTCTCCTATTTGTGATGATATTGTCTGTTTTTGCATTGCTTGTGATACTAGTAGATAGTCAAGTCTAGTGTAAATATTATATTGTGCTGAAAAATCTACATTCAGTAAAGTGATAGGTCTATATCGGGGTGGCCAAACTTGCTTAACATAACAGTCACATAGAATTAATGTCAGATGTTTTGAGAACTGCAAGTCACACATGTTCTTATTGGAAAATATGCAAATTTACTTTTTATTAACATTAAATTAGACTGTGTGAAAGAGCCACATGCGGCTCCAGAGCTGCAGTTTGGCCATATGAATGTGGTAGCATTGCATCACTGCCTTCTTTGTATATTAACATTATATACACCTCTTTCCATGTTGGAGGTATTGCCTTTCCTTCTTTTATCTCATTCATAACTTTTTGTAATGATACCATTAGAACTTATTCAAAACGTTTATCATACATTGCTGTCAGCCCATCTGAGCCTGGTGCTTTGTCCTTTGTCCTATTTTTTTATTGCCAAGGAAATTCCTTGAATTGTTATTGTTTGATTTAATTTTTTTTCTGTGTTTGATGAAAAACTTTGTAATCAGGATGTCTTTTAAATATTCTTTTTTTCCATTTTCTGAAATCAGCTTTTTTTATATAGTCCTGAAAGCTCATTGATGAATCGTTCTTGTATTTCTTTTTCTGCATATGTGATTTGATCTCCTTTCTTTATACATATCATTACTCTTTCATCTTTCTTCTTCCTTAGACAGTACTCCAAATATCTGCCAGGTTTATTTGCATGGCAAGAACAAGACAAAACCATTGTGAATATTGGCTGATAAATAAAAGAATGAAATATACCTATAACAATGTTTCCTGACCTCTTTATTCAATAACTAATTCCATTAATTGTATAAAGCATTTATAAGTCAGAAGAACTGCAAAATTAATTCAAATTATGAACATAATTATCACAAAATACCACAATGTGGACAGAAAAATGAATAAATCACGATGTAGGTACAATCAACACAGAACATACGAACAGTTCCGAATAGAAAATGCATCAAAAATCAATGGAAGTTCCAGCTGACAAGCACTCAGGTTTCAGCTTGTTTCACTGGTCATCTTCCTCAAAGTCGAATCAACTCCATAGATGCTATCTTATTGTTAGTCTGGAACTTATCACAGAAAAAACCAATCACAGAAAAAACTATCTCACAATAGAGCACGTAGATGCAAGAACCTAACGTGCAACTGGAGGCTCTTACATAAAAGAATCACCTCCTATAGAAGAATCTTAGATATTAAAACTTACCCAAAACCTGAAAGTAAATTCAAACAAGAGAAGCCAATCTCACACTTAAAGAGCAGCAAAGCCTTCCGGATTAAACAGCATTGGAAAAATGTTCTCTTCTGAATCACCCAATTCCCTATCTTGAAAGGACAACAGGTCCATTAATTTCTTGCAGCTGTGTGATCCCAATTAGGGTATTTAAATTTACAACCATTGTTACTAAATGAAGGTCAACATTGTAGATTACACATACAAATCAAGAAGTTTGTTTTTCAGTGTGCTATTCATAGACTCCTAAAAGCTCATACAATGCTGAATGGCACAATTACACAAAGCAAGACAAATCAAGGTTCTAGTTTAAACCATATCACATAAAAGATCGTCATTTAAAAATCCATGATGCTTCCTGGCATAACAGTATTTTACGTGCATTATTTAAATTATACATATGTGGACTGTATTTAAATACTACAAAGAACCTTAAGTCTCCTGCTACATGTCCTTTTTCCATGAAATGTAAGAATAATGGAGCCTCTATACCCTTATTCCATATTCTTTGCTTGTGCTCCATAATGTGTAATTGGATTGGTCTGGGGCAAATGATGCTCTGTATCCCTGGTTCTTGTGGGGGGTAATAGCAGGAGGACTTCTAGTGTCCTGGCCCCACTGGTGGGCCTCTTGAGAGCACCTGGTATTTTTGACACTGTGTGACACATAGTGTTGGACAGGATGGGCCATTGGTCTGATCCAACATTGGCTTGTCTTATGTTCTCTTATTGCAACTGACTATATATATGAGTGTATATGAAACTCAGGCATGTTTATAAAAAATGGGATGGGTCCACTTTAAGAAACTGTATTATAATTTATTTGCATATGGTTAAATGCTGCATGGCAAGTTGCCTTGCAAAGAACCCTAGGATTCCAGTGAAGCTATTGAGCTGTGCCTATGTTATTTTGGAAATCGGGGTGCGATATATTTTTCCTATGTGTTTGAACTGATATATGTGTTATGCAGTCAATCTTGTCTTTCTATGTATATTTATGATTGCTTCACACTTCCATTTTACCAGCTGCTGTTGCAGATCATTGAAACATCTTGATTTATACCTGGGAGAGGCATCCAACTGTTATTCTTTCCACAGTGGGAGTCTTCTACTGCAGTTACTTTTTATTTGGAGGTCTATGGACACTACCTATGTATTGAATTACAGAGGAGTCTACTGTTGGTTTTGAATATGTTCTTTTTGTAAACTATGCTTAATTGTTATGAGCAATCTGTTTGATAAGTGTCTGTACACTCTATTGGGTTATGACTACTAACCCTTCTTTGCATTTCAATGAATGTAACATACAATTTTGAGTATATAGAGTTGTGAATTGTAGATGGTCTTCCCTTAGTGGGTGTTGTTTGTGACTATACTTGTACACTAAGGGGTCCCTGTTGTCTTTGACAACCGTAGGTGGCACACAACATGAGTAAGAAGATGTTGTGCATGCATTTTGACATCATCAACAGTCCTTAGTTATAGATTTCCTATTAGGGACAGCAAAAAAAAAAAATGGCAAAAATAAAAAGGAATTTGATGCAAAACCAGAAAACAGGAGAAATCATATTGGAGTGAAATGAACAGGTAACATTCTCCTATCCCTAGTTTTGGTTGATGCCATTCCAGAACAGTTGAGGTTCACTTCCCTTTCTACTTTCTAGATATATAAAGGCTGCTTTTCAAAGTTCTGAGCAGTCAAGAAACATACTCAAACATAGGGTTATGCAGATGAAGAGGAGGGGCTATGCAAATATGTGCCTGCTTGGTTCTCAGTGGCTCACAATGAAACCTTTGGAATACATTGAATTAGTTGCAATCTGGAATAAAGTTGGCATGCAGCAGATACAAGGTTCAAGTAGAGGCAGGGAGGACCCCACTCAGTGAAGGTCACAGCTAACCCCCTTATTCCCTATGATTTTTATGGAGTTAACTAAGCTGCTGCATTGGAAGATCACATTCTTGGGGGAGCCAAATGTATCCACCTACCCCTCACAGTGGGCTTCTGTCTCCTGTTGACAAGATCATTAATTGAGGGTGGTCAATGTGTCCTTGCACACACTGAGAAACACAACAAATTCCCACCACTAAAGATCCTGAAATACTGATTTCTTTGAAATATTTATGTCTCACTTTTCTCTCTGGAGAACATCCAAGGTGGGAAACTGATAGTATAGGTGAACAAGTAATAATAAGATCACTCCAATGGACAACAAAGGCATAAAAAGTAACTGAGCTTTTAAACGCTTGTGCTAAGTGTACCAAAGCTGTAATGGGTACCTAAAGATCAGTGGAGGAAGAGTCAGGAAAAGAGTTCCATCTTCAAGGTGCTGCTCTGGAGAAGATGCTACCAAGGAAGGAGCTGTAGCTCAGTGGTAATGAATCTGCTTTGCATGTAGAAGGTTCCAGGTTATGCAGAAAGTTCCAGGTTCAATTCCTGGCATCTCCACTCTAAAGGGCTTCCAACAACAAATTGTGGGACGGGCTTTTCTTGCCCCGAGGCCCTGGAGAGTCACTGCCAATGAGAATGGTCAATATTGAGCTAGTCGGACCGATGGTTGGGTTTAAGGCAACCCACCGTGTTTCTGAAGACGGGGCACCTGGTGAAGGTGTGCAGGAGAGAAAGTGATCCTTCTGCACTCCCACCCTATCCCAATGGCAGACATTTCTTTCGTTAAAATGAATAGGGCAGCATTTAATCTCAGATGGCATTTCAGAGATGTTTAATGATAATGATGGCTTCTTTTGAATCAGTTATATCACAAAATGATCTTCCTAGCTTGTATAAAGTGATTTACCATATTAATTCAAAGTACAAAATGCAGCAAAGGGTTCAAGTGACCCTCTTTCAGGGTCAACCAGTTTGTTTCTCTTACTTTTATTATTCCTTTGTTCCTTTCACATTACAAATTTTATTGTGGTTTGATTACAAGCAATTAAGAAAATTGTTTTCTTCTTTGGTAACAATCAGTGGACACGTGCTAATAAACGGTACTGCATCATATAAACTGGGTACCACAAAGGCTACGTAGCATCCTAGTAAAAACATCTAAGTTAGTACTTTAACATTACTAATTCATTGTGTATTGATATATCAGCCCCAGTGTTTCTAATTGTGTGCAATCTCTTCATTTATTTTATTTTATTTTATTTATATCCCAACATCCCCACATGGCAGGCTCAGGGTGAGTTCCATTGTACCAAGTCAACAATCACATAATATGCAAATAACAGTTAAAACCAATTAAAATACATCAAAATTAAAATACAAATTTGTATTTAACATCAGCGTAGGCTCAGGCTTGGAGTAACTTTTTATTAAAACTGTCACAATTAAAAACAAACCTTTAATAAAACAAACAAAAAACAAAAAAAATCACTGATTTACATATGGATGCACTCAAGAATTACCTGGTGGCAGGGGGATCATTGCCAATGATTGGCTGAACAGCCTCAAAGATCAGAGAAGGACAGGGCAGGCAAAAGAGCCTTGAAGAGCCATTGGCTGGATTTCTCTGATGCAAGAGAAGGGTAGGATAGACAAAAAGGATCTAGTGGAGAGAAGGCAGCAAGCCAAGGGCATGAGGCCATTTTAGGGCAGGAAGGTCCAGAGTTCTTGGACAAGACAAAGAGAAGCTGGGCAAAAGAATGAGCAGAGATTCACCTGGCCAGATGTGTAAATATAAAGGCTGAAAGGTAATCTAAATTCTAAACCCATTATCATTCCACAACGAGCAATTAAAATGTGGAATTCACTGCCAGAGGATGCAGTAAGGGCCACAAGCATAAACAGCTTTTAAAGGGGATTAGACAGATTCATGGAGGAGAGGTGTAACAGCAGCTACTAGCCATGGGGACTAAAGAGAACATCCATATTCAGAAGCAGTAAACCTCTGAATCCCAATGCCAGGAGGCAACATCAGGGGATGGCCTCAGCATCTATGCCTGGCTGGTCCTCCACAGGAACTGGTTGGCCACTATGTGAGACAGGATGTTGGGCTAGATGGAGCACTGGTCTGATTCAGCAGGGCTCTCTTTGTGTTATTATTTTAAGGGAATGGATCATATGGTTTTGTTTGTTTGTTTGTTTGTTTGTTTTAGCATTAGCAATACTGGAGTTGGTCCCTCAACCCATCTAGCCTGGAAACACAAAGACTGTCAAGCCACCAAATGGTGCCACGGGAAGCGTCTTCCCATGTCCTTGATCGGTTCCCCTGACCTTATTCTATTGTTTCAGTGTTGGGTGTTTGTGTGTTGTCAAACTGGTTCACACATGACATTGTGCACCTGATGTCTATGTGAATGGGCCACCGCAGATCTACCCCTGGAAAAAGATCTTCAGACCATCTCGGATGTGATGTTTGTCCATGGAATCAGTTCATGCACTCAGCCATAAGCAGAGAATTCAAGCAGTGTGCTTGCACATGTGAACCATCTCCAGGTACATCCCTTTGTGAAACGACTGAAAGGAAAATGATTTCCAACCAGGACTCCTCTGACTGTTGCATCAGGGGAGTTCTTGGAACATGGTGACCAGCCCCATTAAAGCCCAACCACTGTTAAGACAATGTATACAATCAAGAGCAGGAGCCCCACGGCAAGGGCGGTATGGGCAAAAATCCACGCCATCCTGGAGCTCTGCTGAGCAGCAATGCCGTCCCCAATGCGGTTGGCATCTCGGGTCTGAAAACAAAGACAGATGTCATGAATAAGCAGGTATGTAGAAACTAAAAGCATCTCTGGAATGCAGAAGTGGCTGTTTCAGTGCCATGGTAGAGCTTACCCCACCCCCCACTAACAATGAATCGTTTTGTCTCGACCTGTGAAAGACTCAAAGAAAGCCAGTTTGGTGTAGTGGTTAAGTGCGTGGACTCTAATCTGGGAGAACTGAGTTTGATTCCCCATTCCTCCACTTGGAGCTGCTGGATGACCTTGGGAAAGTCATAGTTCTCTCAGAGCTGTTCTTGAAAAGAGCAGTTTCTGTCAGAGCTCTCTCAGCTCCATCTATCCCACAGGGTGTCTGTTGTGGGGAAGGGGAGGGAAAGGAGTTTGTAAACTGCTCTGAGACTCCGAGTGAATGGCGGGGTATAAATCCAATCTCCTCCTCCTCCTCTTCTTCTTTTTCTTCTTCTTCGTTCAAGAAAAAAACATATGAACATCGATTTATTAACACATAAGCTTTTACTGCTCTTCTGCACCATTGAAACTTCTGGTCAGAGAAGGGAGCTACAGGCGATTCTAAATGGTAGATGACCAAAATATTTATTGATTAAAAGATTTAAATCCCACTGTTAAAAAGGGGACCCATCCACAGGGAGGAACATAAGCCAACAATAATTCCAAAAACACCAGAAGATGGGAAAAAATATTTGCCTTACCCACCCTGGGCAGGTACCATCACCTCTGTGACCAAGGGAGGGCTCCTTCGTCCTTCCAGGTTCCAAAGATCCCAGCTGCCAAGCTTGACTGGCAGTTTATGCTTTGCATTTGGCAGATTTTTACTCTGGATAAGTGCATGCTTTTCCTCTCACAAGGGCTATTTTGGGGCAGGAACTCACAGGAACGGAGTTCCGGCTGGCTTCCACATTGGCCATGCCCAGCAGGAACTCATTAGCATAACAAGCCACACCCAACAGCAGAAACTCATTAGGATTGGCTACATTAGGGGTACATGGCCTAACATGCAAAGGAGTTCCTGCTCCAAAAAAAGCCTTGGGTTTTGACAACAAACAAGGTAAATAGAATAAGAAGCAAAAGGTGGGTGTGGCTGGATGACCATACTTCTGGTAACATTGAGCTGTGGCCTAATATGCTAATGAGCTGTGCTGTCAGGGTGTGGCCTAATATGCTAATGAGTTTCTGCTGTTGGGTGTGGCCTATTATGCTAATGAGTTCCTGCTGGGCTTTTTCTACAAAAAAAATGCCCTGCCTCTGGAGCATAAGAACAGAAGAACATAAGAGAAGCCAATGTTGAATCAGGCCAATGGCCCATCAAGTCCAACTCTCTGTCACACAGCGGCCAAAATATACCAGGTGCCATCAGGAGGTCCAGCAGTGGGGCCAGGACGCTAGAAGGCCTCCCACTGCTGCCCCCTCCAGCACCAAGAATAGAGTGCATCACCTGCCCCAGACTGAGAATTCCCATCTATACCTTGTGACTAATAACCACCGATGGACCTCTGCTCCCTATGTTTATCTAATTCCCTCTTGAAACTGTCCATGCTTGTAGCTGCCACCACCTCCTGTGGGCACGCAAGGGAAGGTTTGGCCAAACACAGGGCATCAGAGTGGCTCTAGGCTCCAGCATGGTTTTGGGGTTGTGGCCAAATGCAGTGCAACTCTAAAGAAGCAAAACACACAAAAGTTGGGGGCAGAGAATGGGAAAAGCTGAGGCACCCGTGACTAGGAGTTTACTGATGGTCCCTGCCTGGTGAGAATGTGCTTTAAAGGAAGGCTGCGTGTTTGCAATTCAGCTGAGCCCTCAATGTCGCACACACATGCAACGCCGCCCAAGCCACCCAATCTAGCGTGGCCTTTCTTTTCCTGCGCTGGGGCAAGGCTCTCTGCACTCCCGAAGGGGGAGAAGGCACCAACCATCGACCCCTTTCTCAGTGGTAGGTAAACAGGATGTTCAGGGATGCCCTGATAAGGGGAGGAGGAGACATCACTTGCAACAAGGATGTACCCTGCAGAGGTGGACTTTGGTCATTTCTCTTTCTCTCTCTCTCTACACACACACAAAACCACCCACTCAGGAGAAAAAACAAAGATGCCTCATTCTGCCCCCTGACTCCAGAGAAGGGGAGTCACCATCGTCTGTTTAATTAAACCTGGTTTTGCAGATAGATTCAGGTGGAGAGCCATGTGGATCTGAAGCAGCAGAACAACATTTCAAAGTTCAGTGGTACCTTTAAAGACCCACAAAGTTTAATTCTGGTATAAACCTTCATGTGTACATGCCCAAAAGCTTATACCCAGAATAAAACTTTTTTGGTCTTAAAGGTGCCACTGGACTCACACTTTGTTCTCATGGGTTTTGCATTTTGTCTGTACTGAGTCCATGTGTAACAGATTTGTGGCTGAATGGACCTGCTCTGGCCTGCAGGCCCTATACTGCCCTGAACTCCAAAATTTTCACAACACCTGGAGGGGCTTTTCTTTCTTGGGTAGCCCGCCACCACCACCTGACCTTTGTAGGAATTGCCTGTTGGGTGGGTCAGGACTCCCAGCTTCCCTTCCAAGTTCTGAGGCCTTGCCTCTGTGCCTCCCGCTGCCCAGCACCTGGTCATGATGGGGACAGTCTACTGTCTTGTGTGCCCCTGGAGGAATAGCTACTTACCAACTGCCTGCCTTCCTCCTGGAGCTCCCTTTTAAAATAGTGTGTCCAAAATGGTGGAGGTCTATGTGGTACAGAGAACCACTTCCAGCATCCAAAGTTATAATGTCTTTATTAAAAAGAAAATGTTCACAAGCATACTTTTAGCATAGCATTAGATTGACCAAGGGATTCTAAAGAAAAGGGTAAAACACAATTCCTCTGTCCCTCTCTCTATCCATGCCCTATCCATTTCAGTTGTCAAATTATAGGACAGGTGCCTTTAGTTTAGGAAGTTACCAATCTCAACAGAGTTTCCATTACCTTGAAGCTTCCTTCAGCTCCTCAGGACAGCACATGGTTAAAATGGCTGCCTCCTTCAGACCTCAGTTAAGAGTTCTGCCTGCTCTGATGGTCCCAGTGCAAAAGAGACCTCCTCCTTGCTGCAAGGAGTTTTTATCAGATCTGTTTTGTCTGATCAGGTCAGGCCAGGTCAAGGAAGCTTTTCAAGCCTCCAGAACTTTCCATCCTGAACATCTCTTGCCTTGAAAACCCTACAGAGTTGCCATAAATCCACTGTGACTTGACAGAAAAAAATAGAGGAGGGAAAAAATTATCCACCCCATGCACCTAATTGGCTAGGTATGTCACTGGCCTGGTGAAGAATCTCCTGAAAAACTGAGGTTCTCCTAGAACTAGAAAGAGGATTCTGTGACATCACATCCCTGCTGAACTTCCTTTATTCTACAAACTCCACCCTCCACCCACACATTATTCCTAACCCAGAGCTGGCAACAATATAATGGCTCTCTAGGCCAAACATGTATATATGTAAATAAAACCTGTTCACAAGTGGCTGGAATAGGGTTGCCAGGTCCTCCATGGGACCAGGGGGGTAGGGTTGCCAGATCCAGGTCATGAAACTCCTGGAGATTTGGGGGCAGAGCCTGGGGAGGACAGGGACCTTAGTGGGGGACAATGCTATGGAGCCCACCCTCCAAAGCATCCATTTCCTCCAGGGGAACTGATCTCTGGAGTCTGGAGATGAGCTGTAATTCCAGGAGATCGCCAGGTCCCACCTGGAGGTTGGCATCCCTAAGCTGGGATCTGTTCTTTATGGAACCTGGAAAGATCTTTTTAAGTTACCCTCATAACATGGGGCAGGCAGAACTGGAAGGCTCCTGCTTTTCATGGCAACTGTGCTTTCTCCATCGTGTATCAGTCTGGCCTTCACATTGGTGCCAAGTTACACAGTAAGTAGAAGAGCCAATATTGGATTTCTTGACACTCTGTAACCTGAAAGAATGGTCGAAGGGTCATTTGCACTGAGATCCCACTTCTCCAGCAGAAATCACACACCCAGTTGTTTAGCCATGGCAGGGGGGAAAGACAGGCATCATATAGGTACCTGTCTTTTTCTAGGGTTGCCAGCCTCCAGCTTGTACCTGGAGACCTCTCATGATTGTAATTAATCTCCAGATGGCCAAGATCAGTTTCTCTGCAGGAAATGAGTGCTTTGGAGAGTGGACTCTATAGCATTACATACCAGTGAGGTCCCTCCCATCCCTAAACCCACCTACCCTGGCTCCAAAATCTCCAGGTATTTCTCAATCCAGAGCTGGCAACCCTTTCTTTCCCCTGCTGGGTGGAATAGCGGTTCAGCCAAGCAAATTTCTGTCAGAAAAATGGTAAGGGAAGTGCAGGGGTGTTAAGATCCCTGATCCAGAAAGTCACCATCCAAACCACTCATGCTCACACTGATTTTTAAAGCTACCCATCAGGAGACCTGAGCGTGGATCCTCAGAATAACATGCAGTTTGGACTTTATCGGAACATTGCTCGTCTGAGTTCTTGCAGACAGAGATCAGTTATGAAATCCCTCTGCTAGCCCAGGGATTCCTGGGAGAAAGGATTGCTTCAGAAGATTTCAGGCTTTCAAAAGGGTGCTTGTAAAAACAGGAAGTCGTATGCAGAAGGGAGGTTGAAAGCAAAGGGAGAACTGTCCTGGGGTGCTAATTCCCCCCTGAAGTGTCATTTGTTGCATTCTCCTGCATAACTGCATTGCAGCCTGACCGAAACTGGGCTCACTGCTGGCTGTGTTGTAGGGAGAGCCTGGAGATCTCCCAGAATTACAACTTGATTTGAGTCCAGTAGGATCTTCGACTCCAACAAGATTTTCAGAGTATGACCTTTCAAGAGTTAAAAGCTCCCTTCATCAGATATGTCGTGCTCATAACCCAAAAAGCATTTTGGTCTCCAAGGTCCTACTGAATGCAAATCTAGCTGTTCTACTGCTGACTAGCACAGCTAACCCCTGAAACTTCTCTCCAGACTACAGATATTAGTTCCCCTGGAGGAAATAACTTCAGAGGGTAGACTCTATGGCATTATACTTCGATGAGGTTCCTTCCCTTCCCTTCCCTTCCCTTCCCTTCCCTTCCCTTCCCTTCCCTTCCCTTCCCTTCCCTTCCCTTCCCTTCCCTTCCCTTCCCAAACCCTGCCCTGCCCAGGCTTCATCCCCAAATTTCCAGGGATTTCCCAAACTGGACTTGGCAACTCTACTTGGTAGCCATTTTCTACTTTCTTCCTCATTTGGGCTGCAGTCACACACTTATCCACTTTCAGTCCACTTACAATGCACTTTCCAAATGGATGCTGCCAGTTCATACAGTAAAATCCAGTTGGAAAGTGCACTGAAAATGGATTACTTAGTGTGTGCGACCGCAGCCTTGGTTGGTTTTTCTGTCGCTCTAATTTTAAAGGGAGAAAGGGAGAGGGAGAAAGAGGGGGGGAGCGGGCAGAGGAAGTGATAAAATCGTATGGAATGGGGGGAGGGGAATGGACCCCAAGAGAGAGAAGGAGAAAGGAGGTAGATATATACACATTGCTCCTGCTTGTAGCAGAGAGTCATGCGAAGACTCACCTGTATGGAGTAAACCAGGGCTGCAATTCCCAGAGGCAGGCAACAACAGAGCATGGTGAAGATGGAATAGGCCAGGTAATCCGGTTCGTGGGTGGACTGCACAGGAACAATGTAGGTGGTGTGTGGTGAAGATTGAATGATGGTTCCTTGGCTGGCGGCTACCCCATATGGGGTATAATAAGGCTGGTACTGCTGAGGCATGGCAGGTCCTGGCCCATCAACAGGAGGTTGTTGCTCTTTTTCAGAGTAGGGTGGAGGGTTCTGTGTGGAAGGTGCTCCACCTTGGTTCTCCTTGTAGTTGAGGTTCTCCATGGTTCTGGTATCTTCTCAGCTCTGCAAGGGAGTATCTGTTCTCGATCCCTTCTCTCTTTCCTTCTGCACTGTTGAGTATTCTTCTCTTGCCTCCTGTTGCCACGTCAGTACATTTTCCCCATTTACCTTCCTCCTGTTATATCCAGCTGAATGCTCGGTGGTCTTCTTCTGGCTGGAGGTTTGTCTCTGATCTGCCCAGCTCCTCTGAGAACTGCTCTCTTATGAAACCCTCTTGGAACTGGACAGAGCAACTTTTCTGCCCCTGCAGTGTGGAACAATGAGCAGGTGGGTGGGTGAGGAATTGTGCAATGAGTAACCCAGATCGACAGACAGGGAGAGAGTGAATTCTGAGAAGGAGGAAAATATTGTCCTGCCAGCAGAGAGTGGAGAGCAGAGACCTGAGGCCATGCCTGGGGAGAAGAAGGGAACTTGCTTTGGATCATAGCCTTTGTTACAAGGAGCCAAAACCTCACTGAGAGCAGGTCTACATGAGAGAACTGGTTTGTGGACTTCCCAACCAGCCTTCGCTGGAGCTTCCAGTCCCATCGTCCAGGTCGCTACTTCCTGCTACTCCTAACTGGCGGTGGAAGAAAACAAGAGCTTTCCTGTTCCCCGCCATTTTTTGCATCCTTCCCTAAGAGTCACCTCTCTCAAGTGGGTTGTTATGGAACTCTGTGTGTGTATGTAGAAGTGCCATCAAGTCGCAGGTGACATATGGCATCCCCAGCAAAGGGCTTTCAAGGGAAGTGAGAAGCAGAGGAGGCCAGTTTGGTGTAGTGGTTAGGAGCGTGGACTCTAATCCGGGTTTGGCTCCCCACTCTTCCACATTCAGCTGTTGGTGTGACCTTGGAACAGTCACAAGCTCTTTCAGAGCTGTTCTCTCAGGGCATCTACTGTGGGGAGGGGAAGGGAAAGGAGATTGTAAGCCACTCTGAGACACCGTTGGATCATGAAGGGTGGGGTATAAACCCAATATCTTCTTCTTCTCTTCCTCTGCACAGTCTTCCTTGGTGGTCTCCAGTGTTCCCTCTAAGCTGAGTTAGTGTGAGTTAGCCCACAGTTTTTTAGCCTCTGGCTCACACATTTTTGTCTTCGCTCAGGAAAGATGGCTCCAGAGCAAACTAATTTATGCAGTAGCCAAACTGCTCGCTCACAACTTTAATGCCAGAAGCTCACAAAGTAGAATTTTTGCTCACAACACTCCACAGCTTAGAGGGAACATTGGTGGTCTCCCTTCCAAGTACTGAACCTGCTTAGTTTCCAAAATCTGACAAAATCAGGTAATACCATGCCACCTTCCTTTCCATTATGGAATTTGAAAAGTACTGGGTTAGCAGCATGAAGACTCAGACTACGAGATGCTGAACAACACACGTTTATTGTACTTCACACAAAAGACACACAGGGCCCGGCAAGGGCCAACTATATACACCCATCCCAGACACACCCACAGTTCCACTGGGGGGTTTGAATTCCCGCCAAAGGTCCTATTGGAGGACTAAGGTTGGCCTAGGATCCTTGTCCCCTATTGTATTTGGAACCAAAGTTAAGGACTGAGGCCACAGACCCCTGTTGGCAGTCCGCTGACACAAGAGAATTCTAACATAGTGAAATACAGATGGGTAGCCATGTTGGTCTGAATGCCAGCAAAGGCTCATATGTCTTCTCGTGGTAAAGATACTCATTTTGCACTGAGGCCAAATGAGGTCAAATTCTGGAACAGGAAAAGCTCTGGGCACTAGTGTTCACAGATGTTTCTTCACTCTACCATTACAAACTGCTTTTGTTGTTGTTCAGTCGCACAGTCGAATCCGACTCTTCGCGACCCCATGGACCAGATTACGCCAGGCCCTCCTGTCTTCCGCTGTCCTCTGAAGTTTGCTCAATTTCATGTTCGTTGCATCGATGACACTGTCTAACCATCTCATTCTTTGCCGTCCCCTTCTTCTTTGACCTTCAATATTTCCCAGCATCAGGGTCTTCTCCAGTGAATGCTCCCTTCTCATTTGGTGGCCAAAGTATTTGAGCTTCAGCTTCCTTCAGGATCTGGCCTTCCAGGGAACAGTCAGGGTTGATTTCTTTTAGGATTGACTGATTTGATCTCCTTGCAGTCCAAGGGACTCTCAAGAGTCTTCTCCAGCACCATAGTTCAAAAGAATCTATTCTTCGGCGCTTGGCCTTCCTTATAGTCCAACTCTCACAGCCATACATTACTACGGGGAATACCATTGCTTTGACCATGCGGACTTTTGTTGGCAAGGTGATGTCTCTGCTTTTTATCATGCTGTTTAGGTTTGCCATCGCTTTCCTCCCAAGGAGCAGGCGTCTTTTAATTTCATGGCTGCAGTCACCATCTGCAGTGATCTGGGATCCTAGGAACGTGAAGTCTGTCACTACTTCTACGACTTCCCCTTCTATTTGCCAAGGAGTGATGGGGCCAGATGCCATGATCTTAGTTTTTTTGATGTTGAGCTTCAAGCCCACTTTTGCACTCTCCTCTTTCATCCTGAGCAAGAGGCTCTTTAGATCCTCTTCACTTTCTGCCATCAGAGTGGTATCGTCTGCATATCTGAGCTGAGGTTATTGATCTTTTCCCCAGCAATCTTAACTCCAGCTTGTGATTCATCCAGGCCAGCATTTCGCATGATGTACTCTGCATATAAATTAAATAAGCAAGGTGACAGTATACATCCTTGTCGTACTCCTTTTCCTATGCTAAACCAATCAGTTGTTCCATATCCGGTTCTAACTGTTGCTTCTTGACCCTTATACAGGTTTCTCAGGAGACATATGAGGTGGTCTGGTACTCCCATCTCTTTAAGAACCTGCCATAATTTATTGTGATCCACACAATCAAAGGCTTTAGCATAGTCAATGAAGCAGAAGTAGATGTTTTTCTGGTATTCTCTTGCTTTCTCCATAATCCAGCGAATGTTGGCAATTTGATCTCTAGTTCCTCTACCTCTTCTAAACCCAGCTTGTACTTCTGGCAGTTCTCTATCCACGTACTGTTGGAGCCTAGCTTGTAGGATTTTGAGCATGACCTTGCTAGCGTGTGAAATGAGTGCAATTGTGCGATAGTTTGAACATTCCTTGACGTTGCCTTCTTTGTCTTTGGGATTGGAATGTAAACTGACCTTTTCCAATCCTGTGGCCACTGTTGTGTTTTCCAAATTTGTTGGCAAATTGAGTGCAGCACTTTAACAGCATCTTCTTTTAAGACTTTGAATAACTCAGCTGGGATACCATCACCTCCACTAGCTTTGTTGTTAGTAATGCTTTCTAAGGCCCATTTAACTTCGCTTTCCAGGATGTCTGGCTCAAGGTCAGTGATTATACCATCGTGGTTGTCAAGGACATCGAGGTCCTTCTTGTATAGTTCTTCTGTGTATTCTTGCCATCTTTTCCTAATCTCTTCTGCTTCTGTTAGATCCCTACCATTTTTGTCCTTTATCATGGCCAGCTTTGCATGGAACGTTCCCTTGATTTCTCCAATTTTCTTGAAGAGATCTCTAGTCCTTCCCAATCTATTGTTTTCCTCTATTACTTTGCATTGTTCATTCAGGAAAGCCTCCTTATCTCTCCTTGCTGTTCTCTGGAAATCTGCATTCAGTTGGGCAAATCTTTCCTTTTCCCCATTGCCTTTTAGCTTTCCTTCTTTCCTCTGCTATGTGTAAAGCCTCATCAGACAGCCACTTTTCTTTTTTGCATTTCTTTTTCTTTGGGATGGCGGTGAGTGCTGCCTCCTTTACAATGTCACGGACCTCTGTCCATAGTTCTTCAGGCACTCTGTCTATCAAATCTAGTCCCTTAAACCTATTCTTCACCTCTACTGTATATTCATCGGGGATGCGATCTAGGTCAAATCTGAATGGCCTTGTGGTTTTCCCAACTTTCTTCAATTTAAGTCTGAATTTTGCAATGAGTAGCTCATGATCTGAGCCACAGTCAGCTCCAGGTCTTGTTTTTACTGACTGGATAGAGCTTCTCCATCTTTGACTGCAAATTATATAGTCAATCTGATTTCGGTGTTGCCCATCTGGTGATGTCCATGTGTAGAGACGCCTCTTAGGTTGTTGGAAAAGGGTGTTTGCTATGACCAGCGTGTTCTCTTGACAAAACTCTGTTAGCCTTTGCCCTGCTTCATTTTGTTCTCCAAGGCCAAACTTGTCTGTTATTCCTCCGGTTACCTTTTGATTTCCTACTTTAGCATTCCAGTCCCCTATGATGATGAGGACATCATTTTTTGGTGTTAGTTCTACGAGCTGTTGTAGGTCTTCGTAGAACTGGTCCACTTCAGCCTCTTCTGCAGCAGTGGTTGGGGCATAGACTTGGATTACTGTGATGTTGAATGGTTTGCCTTGGATTCGGACCGAGATCATTCTGTCATTTTTGAGATTGTATCCCAATACTGCCTTTCTCACTCTCTTGTTGACTATAAAGGCCACACCATTTTTTCTACGGGATTCCTGGCCACAGTAGTAGATATAATGGTCTTCTGAGTTAAATTCGCCCATTCCTGTCCACTTTAGTTCACTGATTCCCAAGATGTCGATGTTCATTCTTGCCATCTCATTTTTGACCACGTCAAGCTTACCTTGATTCATAGACCTTACATTCCAGGTTCCTATGCAGTATTGTTCTTTGCAGCATCGAACTTTCCTTTCACCGTCAGACACATCCACAACTGAGCGTCCTTTCGGCTTTGGCCCAGCCGCTTCACTCTTTCTGGGGTTACTCGTACTTGCCCTCTGCTCTTCCTCAGTAGCATATTGGACACCTTCCGACCTGAGGGGCTCATCTTCCGGCGTCATATCTTTTAGCCTTTTGTTACTGTCCATGGGGTTTTCTTGGCAAAGATACTGGAGTGGGTTGCCATTTCCTTCTCCAGGGGATCACACTTGGTCTGAGTTCTCTGCTGTGGCCTGTCCGTCCTGGGTGGCCCTCCACGGCATAGCCCACAGCCTCATCGAACCACGCAAGCCCCCTCGCCACGACAAGGCAGTGATCCATGAGGGAGTACAAACTGCTGGGGGGCACTTAATGTGACTGAATGGTCCTCCTTTGAAGAAACAATCCGTGCACAAAGAAAACTACATAAGCTTTTCCCCCTGACCCAATAGTTTCCTGCATGTAGGGATTAAAATATATATGGAGGAGCATTTTTAATTATTTGACCCTTCACTTGCAGGCTCAATTGGTACAGTTCAGAGACAAGTTTACAATCTCCTGTCATGTGTGGGAGAACAAGACCTAGCTGAAAGGCAGCCCTGCAGACAATTCTGGAGGTCTGATAACCTAAAATAAGCCACATGATGGTCTAGACTAAGGCTTGTCTTTTCTAATAAGAGATGCCACTTGAAACGAGGAGCATCTGTCAACCTACAGTGAATTGTCAGTGTACAGTGAATTTTAAGTAGATTCCTAAAGTACTGCAAACACTCCTAGGTTAGATTCTGTGCCGTAACCTTCAGATTTCTCTTCACCGTCTAAAACTGATGACGATGATAACAATAATAATACTCCACAGAGACAACTCCATTGAAAGCGATCTTGCAAGTGTCATATTTACACTATAATCCAGACCGCTCCCCCTCCCTTCCTTTTCTCTCATATTTTACATATAAACCTGGGAGATACCAAGATCCGCTTCTAGGGGATCCTGTATATTTTTCCGAGACAGCTTTAAAACTCTGTAAGCCGTTGCAGTCTGACAGCCAACCAGCGCTGGCGTCCTTGTCCAGAATCGAATCGGCCCCCTTCTCAGCAGCCGGCGAAGGGGCAAACCAGCGTGGAAGGGACGATTAAACCCAAATAAAACGGTTACCCCCCCCCCTTCCCTTTCTTCCCCTCCCCGCGCATTTCTTGCAGGGCTCCACAAAGTACGCCCGGAGCTTCCTGGTAGGTTTTGCTGAATGGGGGAGGGGCAGTGCAGGCAGCGGCGGAAACCAGACATTACAGATAAGCGTGTGCACAGCCCTCGGCAAGAGTCTTTTGCACTGCAGCTGCATGAGGTTTGGGGCGCCGAGAATGCCGCTGTGACAAGGCGATCGACAAGTTTCTCCCCCCTTCCCCCTCCTTCAATCTTGGTCATCATCTCCTGAATCCCCCACAATGCCTTGGTCGGTCTGTCTACAATCTGATGGTTGCCTCTGAACAGAAATGTGAGAGGTAAGAGGTCTTTCCACCTCCCCGCTCCTTCTTTTTGATCTCCCCCCCTCACCTTAACACTTTGTAGATCTGGGGTTTTGGCGGTTATACCTTTCCCCTTCATGTTTACGAGCTTTGCACTAAAGTCTTGGCTATCTGAAGGAAGGAGGAAGTGAGCTAGTTGGGGTTTTGCCTTGCCTGGAGAAGTGTGCAGGGCTCTTGCCGTCCACCATAGTTTTAGGATTCCCCTATCGCCACACCATCGACGCTCTCCAAAAAGAAAGCAGAAGGTCGCCGCTGCAGCTTTCTGCTCGAAGCGTCCGCTTCTTCTCTGCGTGTGGACGTGTTCGCTCTGCAGGCTCCGTCCGGGTGCAGTTTTGCAGTCTGTCCACACACACGCACGCAGACTGTGTGGAGAACACCCGCCAAAGCAGGTGCACGAAAAGCAACCCCCCCCCCGTCACTCCCTGACCTTTTCTTTCAAGCTTAAATTACCCCTGAACTTGGCTTGTGGCATGCCCCCTTATTATAGCCCGGCGCAGCTCCAGGGAAGAGAATGGATGCGCTTTACTTTAGAGACCCTCTTTCAGAGCACTCGTCACAGAGCGCCTACCGCAGCCGGCTCCACAAGGTCCGGTGGCGAGATGTGTCAGCCTAACCTTCTCTGCAAGGATCAGAACACCATTTTTCTTTTCTGGGGAAAATGGGATGTCATCCCTTTAGTCAGTCTGCTGTCTCACTTAAATTTAAAAAAGAAAGAAAAGGGGGGGAAAAAGTGGGCCTGATCTGTTAGAGGAGAGGGTTATTCCTTGCCCACTGCCCATAAATTATGTGTGACATGTTTAGTTGTGCTTCCTTATATGGATAGCACTGTATTTTGGTACTGTGGCTTTGGCCCAACTTTACAGGGGGAAGGATCCCCCTGCCAAAAAATAAAATAAAATTAAAAAAAAATGAAAGAAAGAAAAAGAAAAAAAGGAGGTGGGTTAGTTTTAAAACAGAAAAAAAATCCCTCTGGTTTGATGTACATTTATTTGTGCACGCACACACAATTTGTACCTACGGCATTTAGCAATTGGAGTTTGATTGGTATGATGTGCTTTTATAAGAACTATTTTACAGTTTTATTCCAGAAGTGGGAGATATCAGATCTGTGTTTCCTTTAATGGGCAGGAATTTGTTAATGGCACTGCATCATAAGAAAAATATTATGATTCAGGTTTCTCTAGGGGACTGTTAACTGTGCTGCAGTGTACAGGGCTGCCTTCAAAGTAGTGCTCTGGCACAGGTAAGTTTTTTAAAAAGCCAGTCCCTAGACCCGCATTCTAAATGTTAAAGTGCTTGTAGACGTTGGTCTTGTTTCGTTTGGTTAAAACTAGCAGGGAAGAAAAGTTTACCAAGGAACTGTATAGGAGTATCAATGACATCTTATATCTTACAAAAAGGATGGTTTTTGGGATCTTTGGTCCTTTTAGTGGAAAGAGAGAGCTTTCCACATTTGACCTCATTGGGTAGGTGCACGTATGTGTGTTGAAGAATTGTGGAAGAACTAGACTGCTTGAATATGTCTTGAACTAAGATTTCCCTAAGTCATATCGTACTGTGTCACTTTTCTGCATGTTGTCAGACTTCAGGATGGGCAGAAGAGTTAAGATTTCCAGAGCTGATGAAGGTCTTTTGACAGATAGGAGAAACCATGTGGCCAGTATGGAGAACAAGAGGGAGGAAAAGAGAGGAACTAGTTATTTTTTTTTTGCCATAAGAAAGATAAGATTCAGAGTTGCACATGCGGAGAGAAAATGGTATTGCTTAATGAGTTTTCAGTGGCCTGTCAAGGAGACGGTGCAATCGCATTGCAAAATCTGCAGTTGACCCACCATAACTAAAGAAGGCTAGAGAAAGACGCTCCAGAGAGACAGGGCAAAGCGGCATTAGCAAGCATCAGGGCATAGACATTATGTTGGGAAGTACAGTTTCTTTTGCTTGCACGGGATATTTTAAAATAATTGTCAACTCTTTGCAAGGGAGTCTGATTTTTGAGGCATGTTAATTACTTCCTCTGCTCACAGTAAATTGAGGGTCAAGGAGCAAAGAAACTCTGTAATTTTTTTTTATAAATAACGAAATAGTTGTTTTAATGCTGCTGTCAAAATTAGAGGAAGCACTAACTGGCTGGCCAAATAGCTTATGTGGACTTCTACAGAATGACAGGAAATTTCAAAGACAGACGATAAGAGAGGCTTGTCTATGAAATGATCTGGGGTTGGAGAGAGAGAGAGACTACAGGCCATATATAAAATATTTATGGAAGATAAACTTAGTGCGCTTTTACTCTATGGTATTGATACAGACAGCACACATATGGTGCTCTCATTGAATTGGCTGGTCAAAATATATTCCTTTAAAACACTTTTTTCCTCACAACGTTAACAGTACAACCATGGAACTTGTTGACCTGATTTAGACACCAACCCTTTTGACTGTCAAACCATATTTTAGTGATCTAGAGTGCCTTATGTTCCCCTCTCCCCCTTTCTCCTCAGACTTGTGTACTTTCTCCCCTCCCTTTCCTGGTTAGCAGTAACTGGTATAGTATGACATCTGAACTACAGTAACCATAGTTACCAATAGCTGTAGTTTTCTCTCATGCAATATAGTTTGAGCTTGGGGTCTAATCCTGGTTTCAGTCTCTGATTTGAGAGTATTGTGATTAGTGGTAACTGTAGTTGGTTCAAATATCATGGTAAAAACTTGTCTTTCTCTGTGGATAGGACACTTGCGTAGTGTAATGGTTAGTGTGTCTGACTTAGGATCTGGAGGACCCAGGTTCAAATCCTCATTCTTCCCTGAGGCTCTCTGGGTAAACTTTGGCCAGGCACTCTCAGTCTAACCTGCCTCACAGGGTTGCTGTGAGGATGAGGAGAATGGTGTTCATTATCCTTGTGGGAAGAGCGCTAAAAATATACCAAATAAACGAATTAACATATATAAATAACCAGAGAAGGGAGACAGGATTTTTATGTGCAGCAAAGAAGCCTATGGGATGTTTCCGATTGTCAGGCTGTTAAGAGGAACAATTTAACAAAACTACAAAACAAAATGTGGAAGATGGAAGTTCTGTCTTTGCAATTTAGATTTCTTTTATATTCTCTGGCAAGGGCGCAGTTCAGGCTATTTTTTTATTCTAGCAAAAAGTAATGTGAGGGGAAGCTTAGGCTAAGAGACAGGGACTTGGGCAAGGCCACTCAGTTAACTTAATGACAGAGTGGAAATGTGAACCTGCATATCCCATGCACATGTTCAAAACTTCTATCCCTGCATCACCTTGAAATTTCTAGGAGAACAGTGAGCTGTCTTATATACTGAACTGCTGGCTCATTATTGCTGTATCTTCAGAGGCCTCCTTTGGACAGCTTTGGGGCCGTATGAATTTTTGCCAGCTAGAAGGGAAAAAAATCTGAGATGAAAAAGAGGGGAATATTAGAGGTCAATCATAGTCACCTTCTTTACTGTGTAACTGAGGAAAATGGAAGAATGGAATATTCTATAACTATTGCAGATACCGTAATTGGATCCCATTCTTAGACTAATCATTTCTGGTTATCACTTTTTAAATTATTCACAGATTAATCATTTCTTCTTCAGCCATTATAGCCAGGGTCCTTTGCAGTAGAGGGTTCCAAATGCCAGATCATTCTGTTGAGGTCAATAATAACTTGAAATATTCCTATGCAGGATGTTTGAGGAGCAAATCAGTAGATTTTTGTGCAGGCTTCAAAGAAGCCATTACTTTTCATGTTGCTGGTAATTATGTGGCAGTTAATTTCCTTTGGCTTGGTTTAACTGCATCAACAGTGGCTGAAGCTTGATCAGCGCATCATGGGCCTGAAACAGTTCCCTGTGATCCAGTTGTGAATTGTGTTTACACAGTTGAAGGGATGATGAAATCCCCAAACACAGATGAGCAAACTTGATAAAAGACATCTGATATTTAAGTTGGAGAGGTGGTTCTTGGCATTTATAGGGTACAGAGTTTATGGCCAAGGTCCATAGAGCTGTTTTAGGACTTGGAGCATATACTCTCTGAGAATTTTACTTTTCCCCTCCTTTAACCAGTAGACAGTTACGCCATATCACAAACTGCTTTTGAAACACCCTTAGTTTCCAGAGTAGTTTGCCACATGGTATGTTAAGGGGGTTCCCTTTTTAGAAGCACAAGGTCAAAGATCTCCTGTGATGGAGGACCGGTTGTGTAGCACTTTGGATCTCTGCCTGGTCATTTATAGGATATTTTAGTTCTATGCTACATTATCACTAAACTTGGGAAGTATGTACAGATCAGATGAAAAATTATTGTGAAGAAACTCATCTGCCTTTCCCAAAGTCTATACTATACTTATGCATTGCATATCATTCAAACCTGGTATGAATTAAAAATCATAAAATACCATCTAGTGCTTACTGAAGACTGTCTGAGTTTTCCTAGAGTTCAAATACTTCTCAGGAACATATTCCAAATAAATACAGTGGTCTCTATATCATGGTGCTTAAAAAAATAGAAATTTGGAATTAGGTAATAGCTTTTAAAACCCTGCTTTCACATGGATGGCTCTCTTAACTGACTCATTCCAAGGGTTATCAGTTTGGTAAACGTAATTTCTGTGATTCTGATGGATTCCCATGTTTTCAAGTGAGGGAGGATTTGACCTGGCACATTGCAGATGGAGTATGCAGCAAAATTGTTAGAACTACATGTGTTGTGGCACAGGCTATAGAAAGAGAGCCTCAGCCTGGGAGGGAATGATGGACAGGATTGAGGGGAGGAGGAGGAGAATGAACCTGTGGTAGAGGAACCCATGGACATCCTCCACTCAGGAGTCCTTAAAAATTGCAGGCAGCTCTGTTACAGCCATAGCACTTTAGGCCAGCCATGACCCAATAGGATGTTGTGTACACAGAGATGGAACAAGATACACATGATTGTGACCTTAGCTGTAGTTGGCTCTTGCTGGCTTCTCTACTTCCCCTTCTCTTAGCCTTCCACTGGGCAGTATTTTCCCAGTGGAAAAGCCCTGCTATATAATTACACAAGTTGTTGAAGTCAGTGGCAGAACTCCCATTGACGTGAACAGAACTGGATTGTGGCCCAAAACTATCTTTATTAAAAAACTAGGTTATTATTATTAATCATACTAACCCGTGACTATACTACCACATGATAACTAGGTTTTGATGCCAAGATTGTCAGTATGGGTATAGAAGGCATATGCTGGTTCATGTAGTATTTTTAGTGAATGGTAGCCAAATGTGTGTGAATCCATTGAGTAGCATTGCAGTTGATGTGATTTGCAAGTTCTGTCTTTGGTATTTGTGATTTACACTTGCCAGTAATTTCTTGATGTTGCAGTCAACAATGGAAGAATATATGTCCAGCCCAAAGATAATATGTAGGAAGGGGAGATAGTGGCACAAGAAACCCAGTTGCCACATAAGTATCTTCTTGTCTTGAGATGTGGAGATATAGCTCAACCTAGTCAGATCTCAGAAGCTAAGCAGGTTTGATACTAGGATGGGAGACTGGCAAGGAAGACTTTGCAGAGAAAACCAATGGTAAACCTCCTCTACTTAATCACATGCCTTTAAAACCCTTTGGGGTTGCCATAAGTCGGCTGCAGCTTGATAGCACTTTACAGGCAGACATACATGTCTTCATATCTTGGTAGGCCTTGTTGCATTTTCAGTTATGGTCTGGAGCATCTCCTTGGATGTGAATAAAATACCTTAACAGACATACCAAGTGCTGCACATCTGATGACATTTATTAGCTCTTATTTAATTTTTTCCAGTGCTCCAGTGACCATATACAAATACAAATTTTGTCTTTGAGTCCATGTGAACGTGCATTTAAACTGGTAATAGCATTTTTGGGTGGCTACTATTTTGAGTTGCTGAGAGGAGACTTACTTTATAGATTGAAATTCTAGATTCCCAGAAGGGATGGATTATTGCACAGAACATACTGTGGCTGGAATAGGGAAGCTTAAAAAAAAGCCATGTTGCTTTCTTTTTGGGATGCAGCATTAGCAGCCATTACATAGACTGAAAACTTACCTCTGGCCTAATGTTTATATCTACTTCCAAATATAGCAGCATTTTTGAATTTCAATAGAGAGATGGAAGGAAAATGCAGGGAAAAGCCCTATGATTAGGTGGACAGGTATTAACGTCTTTTGGCCTATATGGTCAGAATGGCATGTTTTTGTGAATTACAGTGCAATCCTAAACAGAATTATACCCTTCATGGGCTTAGTTCCATTTAGGAATTGCACTGTTAGGTAGGCCTTTAAGTTGTCTTAACTTCCCCTGAAAAGAGTTAAGAGGGGAAAAATACAAAAATCACAGTAGACAACATGAAATGTCCCCCAAAATCTGAGGTGGAAGGGACCCCCAGGAACAGGATTGGGGGGCATTTTGGGCTGCTGCAGGAGGGGGGAGGTGGAAAAATCTTGTTTTGTGGGCATAAGAGCATGTGCCTGTGGAAACATTAGTGTAGATCCAAACCTTATTTTCATGTGCATTATTTAAAATTACAATGTGATGGCATTTGTAATAAATTAAAAATGGTTATTTCTGAGAAAAATTACAAGCAGACCTCAGCATAGGAAGTGAGCATTGTTGTTGTTGCTAGTGTGCTTAATGGAGGTTGCCCACTAAAATCTGGGCAACATACTTTTTTCAAGATCTCACAGACAGCAACGAAACTGTTAACTGTCCAACAGGATTGATTTATATTGCACTACTTTAATCTCTTCTCCTTTCTTCCCTGTAACTGAAATGAAGAAATTCAGTCAACTTTTCACCTTTACCTGCTAGGTTAGGAAAAAATAATAATTTGGCAAAGTAGATGCTATTTTCTTATAGAGAGCTGTGATGATCTGGAAACTGGCTGCTCTTTTAGTGCTCTTAAAGACACAGGGATTCTGTTCCACCAACAGCTTGGAACAATATTTCTTCCTCAAATCACTGAAAGCTACATGCGGGAGAACAAAGCTTGTACAAATATATTGGGATAACATATATTTGTGTGCTGTAGAATTACACAGTTAAAAGGAGAGACGCTTAAGAGCCCACTCATTCATTATATGACTTTCAATCTGATATAAGTCATGTGTGTATACCTTTCTTTCTTATCATAGGGAAAATATCACAGGTGATGTATTAAACTTATTTGGATATGATATAGCCCTAACCACCCGATCATGGCAATATGGAATGCAGACTAACATGGTACAACTCCATTCACTCTTTAATTATTTCACAAGGCTGCAGAGGGAGAAAATTAAGCTTTTTAAATTATATTTTTGATATTGTCCTCATCAGCGTGTGGAGGGTATCTTTGCATTTGGTACAGGCAGTGCCTCAGATTTATCTGATGAATGCTGGCAATCCCAGACAATCATTGTGAATTTTGGGAAATGCAAAGATATGCTGGCAGATGATGACACGTACCTCAGTGTGATTGTTAGTGGTATATGTCCAAAAATGAAGGGAATCTGTTTTTGGAGATTCATATAATTCACTTGGGTTTTTTAGTGCTCCTGTGAGAATTTCACATTCACCATGTTTTGGAAACCCATTGTGACATATATATTACTCAGAACCTATATTATCATGCTAGAAATAAGTTTCCAAACCAGACCTTTATTTTTCAAATGAGGCTAAGGATCAGGCTGTAAAAGGAATGAGGTCTGATATTAAAAGATATGAGCCATGAAATATGCAGTTGCAGTCACAATTTCCCACTGGCAAGAATGGTGCTGTGTTATGGAGTACCCAGTTCTGCAACCCATTGTCCAGGCGAATGGTCCCTGGAGACAGCTGGAACAGAATAGTAGGGAGCTGTTCTGCAATATGTCCCTAAACCATCTTAATTATTAGTTTGTGGGTTAGGTTAGAGTCTCAATACTTTAATTGACATTGATGAAAAACAGCCAACCTTTAACATTTATTCTTGTTCATTTTCACTTCTGGTATTTTAAATATTTTGACTGACAGCATATAAATTGCCTGCAGGACAAAGGAGACTATTTAATTTTTTAGAATGTAATCACTACTAGCTCATTTAAAGTTATGTTACAATAATAAAACAAAATTGTAGAGTGTGCTTTTTTTGGTGTTTTACAACATATATATCCCATACTGTGTGTGAAGAGACTTTGTTTCTAGTGTTTCCAACTTCATATGCCAGAAGATCAAACAGATTTAAGGTCCATTTGTTTCATTTCTAGACCTAACACACTGTTAAGTCACATGACAATAGTGGATCAGGCCAAGTAATACCAACTTTTGGACTGTAATATAATCACTTTTAAAAGACAAAATATTGTAAGCAACATATACAGAATCCTTTGTTATTCTTATATTGAGATGCCACTAAAGAATTTGGATGAGAGATTGTATGTATGTTCAGTGCTTATCCTAGCAAAGGTGAAAAGCAAAATTATATATTCATTTAGGTATAGTCTTCAAGAACTTAGATTCAGTCCCTTTTAATGGAATGGACTTCCAGAGAAATTAGTATAGCTAAAACTACCTAGGATTTAGTTCAATAAATTCATTTGGTTTATGTTCTCCATTGGGCTAAGTTCTGAAGACTGTGAGACAAATTAAGGCTTTGTCCATACATGGATCAGAATCAGGTAGAGGTGAGATGATAGATTTCTGAGATGGTGGAATGGACTGAACCATTCAGACTGGAAGATTAGAGTCACTGTTTTGCATTCTCCCATATGCTAAAAAGATCCTTTATGCAAAGAATAGTATAGTAAGGAATAGGCTTGGCTAGGTTTTGTACCTGCTATGTTAGTTTACAGGAAAATTGTTTGGAGGTTGATGGGGACATATTTAAAATATCATGCTTAACATTCTACCTGAGGAGGTATAGCCTACAGTACCTTAGGCCTGTGGCAGAGGGTAGTACATGCCAGGGGAGTGATGTGGGAAAGAGGTGGAGGAATGAAGAGGTGGTGGAATGGTCTGTACCATTTCCAAGGATCACATTTATGTAATCTGCCTTGAGTCTAAGTGA
Source organism: Gekko gecko (assembly GCA_029375565.1). Classification (NCBI taxonomy): domain Eukaryota; kingdom Metazoa; phylum Chordata; class Lepidosauria; order Squamata; family Gekkonidae; genus Gekko; species Gekko gecko. The sequence goes on from JAPDNY010000008.1 coordinate 114,807,998, forward strand.
GAATGACGGACTATAAATAATGTATATATATCAATAAATAATTTTCGGAAGATTCCTCTATGTCAAAAAGGACCTGCAAATAGAAAATCAGCTAAGAAAGAAAAGAAAGGGGATAACATTTTTCTTCTTGCTGTAGCACTAGTCTTCTGTTTGTATAGAGGTTTTTTTGCACAAAGCTTTATTCAAAACCACAATTTGCCAGCTGCAATCTGAAGTGGTAGAGTCCATTCCATCACCTCAGGCACTCTCATTGCCACCTTGTTCTATTGCAGGCATGAACCAGACCTTAGGTAAAGGTAAAGGTTCCCTTGCTCGAAAGCCAGTCGAATCCGACTCTAGGGTTGCGGTGCTCATCTCCGTTCCAAAGCCGAAGAGCCAGCGCTGTCCGAAGACGTTTCCGTGGTCATGTGGCCGGCATGACTAAACACCAAGGTGCACGGAACGCTGTTACCTTCCCACCAGTGGTACCTATTTATCTACTTGCAATTTCTTGCTTTCGAACTGCTAGGTTGGCAGGAGCTGGGACTAGAGACAGGAGCTCACCCTGTCATGCGGCACCCGGGTCTCGAACTGCTGAACTACTGACCTTCCACAGTCTGCAGTTCAGCGTCTTAACCACTTGAGCCACCGCAGCTCCCCTGAACCAGACCTTAGTCCTGAAGTATTTAGAGAATACACTCAATAACTGTAGATATTTAGACAGGACAACTGATTTTTGGGGAACTGTCCTTGTTTTATAAAATTAAATACGACTTACTTTCAGCATACAGCTTCACCTCTTAAAAATGAACAGCAGTTCTGTTGAAGTCCTGATGAGGTTTCCTGGTCCTGCTGATAATGAAAATGTCATCAGTGAATCTGAAGTTGAGGTGGGGTTGCCAGTCTTTAGGTGGAGTCTGTAGATCTCCTGGAATTCCTGACTTCCAAACCACAGAGATCAGTTCCCCTAGAGATAATGGCTGCTTTGGAGGGTAGACTTTATGTCATCACATATCCCACTGAAGTTTCTTCCCTCCCCAGGCCCCATTCTCCCCAGTACCCACCACCAAATCTTTAGGAATTTCTCAGCTTGGATTTGGCAACCTTAAGTAGAGAGTTGCTTGGAAAGGAAGTGTTAATTTATGTTGGCCAGCAATAAGTTGGCATGTTGTGGAGCCATTCATGTAGACTTTTTAGAGCAATTAATCCAAAGATATAACTTCTTACCAAAGCTGCAGTAATTGTACATGAGTATTAAGTGGCCAAGCTTGCCAACCAGATTTGCTGTAATATGGTAAGCAATAGTATTTCTGTTGACTTGTTGTCCACCGTTGTGGGATATGATTGGTCAATAACACTTTTCATCCATGGCAGCCAAGATGGTGTTCTTGGGAGATTGTCAATAGATTGCATTGCAGTTTCCTCAGGAAATCAGTAGTGTCCCACAAATAACTTTGAGTAGTGGAGGTACAGAGCCTGAGTAGATCCAGATGCCCCAGCTGTGATAGTTCTGGAAACAATGGGGAGTCCAGGGTTTGCTGAAAATGTGATTGTTGTCTGTCTTCTCATTGGTATGGTGAGAATGATGCATGTATGTGTGTACTAAATTCAAGATTTCTACATGTTGTGGAAGTATTTTGATTGCCTTGTAAGTGGATATGTATCACTTTAGCACCTCTCTGTGTTTGTATGCTACTTTCCTGTTAAATCCATTCCTTGGCTTAGAACTAAAACTCTTTTTGCTGCACATGTTCTCAAACTGATGTCTCATTCATGGACTCTTAACAAAAAGATACATAGCTGCCAACATGTTGAAATTACTTCTGGATGCTTCTTTCCTAGAGCCATGGCTAGGAAATAATAATCTCAGCCAGTCTCTGGGGGGTGGGGAATATAGCCACATCACTAGTAGCTTCAGTTTAACATGCTCTAAAATCCTGTTCTGACCGCAGTGGCAGAAGAGTTGGAAATATGAATGTGAACTCCTTAAAAAGCTCTGATCCCAAACTATTTTTTTTTAAACTATGAGCATTCAATGTGGACAGGGTCTTCTCCAACCTATCATGGGATGCCTCTGTTCATTTTACAGAGAATAATCTTTTCAGGTCTAGAGAGCAGAATGGAAACGAATTTTTGGGAGAAGGTATTCATCAATCTTTGCCCAAGTAAAAACTTTCCATTTCAATTAGGAAAAAAGAAACCTCAGACTAATTAATACTAAACATTTCTTTCAAGAACTACTAAATGCACTAAGTAGGTTTAGGGAAAATTGGAAAGAGGGCACTTGTAAAAGTATGGACACAGTATATCTGTTTGGAAGGATAGGGTGGAGGAAATTGAGGCTAATTGATAAGAGAAGATTTGAGAGACCATAGGAATCTATTAGGAAAGGACTGACCCAAGAACTTAGGTTTACACAGTACAGCTGAGTTGAATGCTGTCTTGTAGAGCTCAAATGACCAGTTGAGGATATCAGGGCATTTCTTCTGTGGACAGCACAAAAGCACTTTTGTAAGGAATGATCCTTTGTAGTCAAGTTGCTGCTATATTTCTGCTGCTGCTGCTGCTGAACAGTTAGCTGCTGTAATCTCTTAATGCTTAGATCCTAAATTTAAATATGTAAAAAAAATATGTTAATGTGTGGGCCACTTTACTAATACATGCTGGTATACTATACTTGAGACTTTTGGTCAGGGTTAATCCTTCCCATATTCATGTATTAGGGATACCTACATGTGCGAGTACCAAGTAAGAAAATTGGGTAGTCTCATCGTTCTATAGGCTTGACCGACACAGGGAAGCATTTTGCTGTATTTTCTTGTAAAGGTGGGGGACATGATAGAAATGTGTGCAATATTTCATGGGTGGAGAAAGTAGACTGGGAGAACTTTTATGCCCTCTCCTGTAATAGTAGAAGTCAGGGACACCAAATGAAATTGGTTTCAGCTGGGAAGCCATGTTGGCCTGCAGTAGAAGAGCAAGATTTGAGTCCAGTAGCACCCTAAAGACCAAAAGATTTCCAAGGTATAAGTTTGCAAAAGTCAAGGCTTCCTTCATCAGCTATCTAATGAAGGGAGCTTTGGTTCTCTAAAGTTTCTATCTTGGATATCTTGTTGGTTCAGTATATAGAATGGAGTTGTCCAGGAGGGCTTTTCTATAACCATAATAGAACTATACTATAACAGAATGATTCAGGAATGCATTTGATAAAGGGAAAGACACTGCAGACTATACCACTGTATATTATCTGTTTTGAGGCATGTACTGTTGTCGCTGCATTGTTTTCTACTGATATAACACCTTTTTCTTTGTCATTATACCTTCACTTCTTTATCACGTATAATATGCTGTGCTTATTCAGGTTTATGTAATTCTAGGCTGAGTACACTGCTTATGTCCCTTCATATTGACCATATTGACCTACAATGTGTAATCTGCTTTGAGTCTCAGTGAGAAAGGTGGACTATAAATATAGTAAATAAATAAGTTAGCAAATTGGCTACTTTCTCTTTAACAGCAGCCAAAGCTTAGTATTACAGCTGAATATTCATACCAAAGTACAGTCTTATGTAATGGCAAATTGTAGTTTGCCAGAAAACTTACTGGGTGACTTCAAGTTTTTCGTTTTTTCTCAGATTAACCTACAGCACTGGTTGTTGTGAAAACAAATTAGAGGATGGTAAAATCATCACCCTGAAAGTTTTACGAGAAGGGCAAGACAAAAAACACTTTAAAATTTAATTTACATTTATTTATTTATACATTAGATTTATGGATCACCCAATCCCTGATTACTCAGGGCTCTGGGTTATGAACAACAAAACACTAAAACATCTCTCCTTATATATAATTGAGTAGTGGGGTGGTACTTTCCAGCTCTCCCATTGGCTGTACAATGCGCTCCATAAGCCATTGGCCCGTCAGTTGCCACTCAATAGTACTCACATGCCATTGGCCGGGTGCTGGGTCTGCTCCTCTTTCCTGCCCACTCCCACCTCAGTCACTGTTCCTTGTCAGAATTACTGGCAAATGGCTGTCTCTCTCGATTAAGACACTTCTCCTGCTTGGCTCCTCTGTGGAACTAACTCTTGGTTAGTGCTTAAGTGCACGGACTCTAATCTGGGTGAACCGGGTTTGATTCCCCACTCCTCCACTTGCACCTGCTGGATGACTTTAGGCAACCCATAGTTCTGGCACAGCTTGAACTTGAAAAACAGTAGTTTCTGTCAGAGCTGTCTCAGCCCCACCTACCTCACAGGGTGTCTGTTGTGGGGAGGGGAAGGGAAAGGAGTTTTTAAGCTGCTCTGAGACTCCTTTGGGTAGTGAAGGGCAGGGTATAAATCCAATCTCCTCTTCTTCCCTCAGTGGCTGCTGGTAGAAGGAAACCCTTTCCAGGCCTTTGTGAGGAACTCATTGGGGCCCATCCTGACTAGGGTTGCCAGCTCCAGGTTGTGAAATTCCTGGATATCCTGTGTATGGGGAAGCCAGTCTAAGGAAGCCAGAGTTTGAGGAGGGGAGAGGCCTCAGCTGAACAGAATGCCATAGAGCCCACTGTCCAAAGCAGTTATTTTCTCGGGGGGGGGAAATCTGTTGTCTGAAGTTCAGTTGTGATACCCAGCAATCTTCAGGCTCCACCTGGAGGTTGGCTACCCAAGATGTAGCAGTTAGTGATTCACAGCAGGGTCTTCCAGGCATAGATTAGTTTCCCTATGGCATTATACCCTGCTGAGTCCTTTCCCTCCCCAAACTCTGCCCTCCACAGGATCCACCCCTCAACTCTTCAGGAGTTTCCATATCTGGAGGTGGCAATCCTATTTTCCCCTCAGTGCCTGTTGCTAGGCAACCAAGCTTGGTTCTGTCAGTAAAAGGCCCTTTCCACACCTATTTTGGCCATTGGGAGAAAACCCATTGGGGCCAGTCCTTACTAGGGTTGCCAGCTCCAGGTAGGGAGATTCATGGAAATTTTATGGTAGAATCTATGATACTTGGTGATCTTCAGGCTCCACCTGGAGGTTGGCTACCCTAGGCATAGCAGTCAGCACTTCAGAGCATGGTCTACTAGACCTAGGTTCTTGCTGTGGAAGCTGAATGGGTGATTTTGGACCAGTCACAGTCTTTCAACCTAACCTATCTCACAGGGTTGTTGTGCAAGTCAAAAGGGGGAGAAGAGAATGATGTAAGCTGCTTTGGCCCACATTGCAGAGAAAAACTGTATTTTTCCTCCTGGGAAACCACTGTTGCCAATCTCCAGTTGAGGGCTGGAGATAATTCAGAATTACAACTGCTCTCCAGATGGCAGAGATCAGTTCCCCTGGAGAAAATGGTGGACTCTGTCCTTATACTCTGCTGAGATAGCTCCCCTATGACAGCCAATGTGCCATAGCAGTCAGGGCTTCAGAGCTTGGTAGAGGCTGCCAGGTGTATGTGGGAGAGACAGAAAGCTGAAGAGTGAGGGACAGATAATGGCAGGTTGATGCTTGGCTGGGAAGTAGATAGAGTTGCCAACTCCAGTTTGGAAAATTCCTGGAGACTTGAGGGGTGGAGCTTGAAGAGGGTGGGGTTTGAGGAGGGTTGGGACCTCAGACATGTACAATGCCATAGACTCCACCCTCCAAGCCAGCCGTTTCCTCCTGGGGAATCATTGTCGCCAATCTCCAGGTGAGGGGTGGAGATCACTCAAAATTACAACTATTTTTCAGGTAGCAGAGATCAGTTCCTCTGGAGAAAATGGTGGACTCTGTGTCATTATACACTGCTGAGGTTGCCACAGCAAATTGACACTGCGTGCCCAAGGCTGGGGCACTCTCCTAGAGCCTCTTTCTAGAGCTTGTTGTATTTATTTCCACAACAGGCCTTATTCCTAGTCAACAATAAAACATAATAACAATTCATTTTAGATTAGAACAATTCTTAGATGGTGTTAATGTAAGCCGATTGACATGTCAGTTTTTAGGCCACCCACCACTTTGTGGGAGGGGTGGGGGGTATTAGAAAAGATGGAAAAGGAATTGGGAAAAGGATAGGGAGTGCCAGCAAGGATGGTGCCCGTCACAGTTCTCAACCAAAAACCTGGCAGAACTTCTCTGCCTTGCAGGCCCTGTGGAATTGCATCAAGTCCTGCAGGGCCCAAGTATCTCTTGGCAGAGAGTTTCACCAGGACAGCCAGATGTCTTTTGTGCCAAGGATCACCAGTCTGTTTTTCTCATGGGGACATACTGGACATTCGGGGGACATAAGAGAGAGTGAGCCGAGGCATCATTCATACTGTGCTGAACCAAGCTGTTATATCTTTATTTCAAATAAAGCAACCAGTTCTTTTGAATTTATTAGTTGTACATATATGCGTGTACACAGGGAGTTATTTTTCAATTTGCTACTGGCTGCAGAACTCATTTTGGCACACCATTGGAAGGCATCCATTTGTGAAGATATGTAAATTGTTGGTTATTACTGATTATGTAAAAATTAACTTGTAAGTCAGAGCATTTTGAGACCAAGACAAATAAAAAAATAGATCTCTTGTTTTTCAGCATTGTTATTTCTGTATAATGGTTTCCTCTGTGGCAAGTATTTATTTAACAAAGACTATTGTATTTCATTCTTCTTCCTTTGTGGCAAGCAATCAAACACTTATTGTCTGTATTTGTTTATTATTGTTTTTTTTTATATTGCTTGATTCATTATGGCTTAATTGTTTTAGGACATAATGAAAGATGGTCTTTTTTAAATTTTAAAAGTAAGATTTTTTAAAAAAATAAACAGCCTCAGCAAAGAAACTAAGGTAACTGAATCTATGGCGTTGATTACAATTCACATGATCATATTTTTATATTTTTTTTTACTCTGACAAAAAAATTGCTTTCTTTGCTGTGTGCCCACCCTGTGGAGTGGTCACCCTGAGGAGGTTAGGAAGGCTCCCATGCTTCTGTCATGAAACACGCCATGTCGAATAGAGACACTGGGAATTGAACCCAGGACCTTCTACATGCCAAGCAGGTGCTGTACTACATTTTGATTGAGAACTGCCACACTTAGGTTTGATTTTCCATCGAGTGTGAGAATACTTTGTAAAGATGGAAGAACAAGAATAAAGCAGCGTACTCAATAACATACATATAAATAGCTCTGATTTTAAGTATAACAATAGATAAGCCTTTGCTTGCGATATAAAGTGATGAGGCAAGTCACGCCTACATACATGGAGGGTTTTTTAAAAAGATATTTCTTTCTAAGTTTAAGAAATTGCTCCAGGAGAGGGAAAAAGCTTTTGTTAATGAATTGATTCCAGATACTGCACAATTTTGATTTAAAAAAAATAATAATTTAGTTATTTCCTTATGGGTATCACACAGAGTTATTTAAGCATCAGGTACTTCATGAGCCAGGCAAAGTTCACCTGCGTTTACTCTAAAATACATACTTCTGTATCCCCCAGTTTATTTTCATTTTTTACAATTGGGGTTCAATAAACTGTATGCTGATAAACTGTATGAACAGTGCCAGTTTGGTGATGAACCTGCATTTATATGTCACGGTGAAGTGAAACATGATCAAATCAGGAAGTCTTTAATTGTGATTGGCATGAAGAGGGACAAAGGAGTGGGGAGGAGCAAGACATCAGAGAGGCATGAGCGTGCAATTACATTGGTTTCATGGCCACCGGAGGCAAACAGAGAGTTGTTATGACTCCTGCATGCCACCATCCTACCTGGTGTTCCATGCAAAGTTGAACGTACCGCATTAGGTTCAAAGTGTGAACTGGCCCTGAAAGAAACAGATGGATTTAGCATGGTCCTCTCGAAGCAGTTCCTGTCAGAGTCCATCCAGCTAGGCATATTGGGTTGGATCCAGGCTAACTTCCACTGATAACTCCTTCTCACTGAAGACTTCCCCATGTCATTCCATGTGGTCGGTCCTCCAGGATCAGCATTCTGATGAAATCAGTAGACTGCAGTGGGTTGGGGAAGCAGGAAAGTTCCATTTTGTCACTGAAAAATTCACTCTGGATCCAACCCATTGTAGGATTGTTCAGTGAAGTCACATGGAGTTGTGTCAGTACTGGGGAAAGAGATTTCTAATCTGCTCCTTCATGCTGGATTCCTATCTAACCCCCCTCCCCCTCACTGAGAAAAATGCCAAAATTCTAGGTAATAAAATTTAACATAAATAATTTCCATGATAAATCTTTCTAAAATAGATTGATATTATTCACTATTAAACTTTTAGGTGGGAAGGAGGTAAAGTTGGAGGTTTAGACTTGTTTAATGCTTACCTCGTGGCTTCCTGGAAGAGATGAGATATGAACTGGGGGTTTCCTGAGTTACAGTTTATTTACTTAACCATGCTGTTGGAGGAATTATTACAATGGAAAGCTGTCTAAATATATGCCAAATAGTCAAGTACTAATTTTTGTAGCGTTTGAATGTTCGAAGTACTTCACTTTCATTCCTAGATTAATAAACTATTCAACTAGATAAACTAGGTAAATAAAGAGGGGTTTCTCACCTGGGTCTTCCAGATCCTAGTCAGACCCTCCAACCACTTATTCATTGTAACCACAACTATTAGATGTTTATTCTTTAAAACAGCAAACTCTCCAGAAGTGGATGTGTGTTTAACATTTTTTTGCAAATACCAAAACTGCTTTTCACCTCTGTAGACGCATAATGTAGACACAACAACAATGCAATATAATAAATGGTGAGGCATGGCTTTTACTTGTGGCAAACAGAGTAGCTTACTTTCATATTTCTCTTTTTAAAAGATCAGGATCCATAGAACTATTTTTGGCATTCTCATGAGCTTGTGGACAGCTGTGTAATTCTCCCCTTTTTTCTTTGAAGAGCCAAATGATACACCCCAGAAAGTTTTTGGTACTCTACTGAATTCTGCAAGAGGTCTGCTGTGCAGCATTGAGGGACCTTGATTGAGAAAGGTTCCAAACTCCCAGTGGACATGTAGAATTAGAGTTTCACAGTTCTTTTGATTTGGGATTTAATATGTGAATTTCTCATAAAGTATATATGCAGTTTTAGAGAATGAGACAATTAAAGGAAAACAGTTTCTAAACCCTGGTGTAGGTGTCCATCACAGCTAATGGGAGTTGGTAATTGTTGTGTGTAATTATAAAAAAATAAAAAGCCCTCAAAGAATATTATTCCTTGTTAGTGTTTCCATAGTAATATTATAGCTAGAGACATGTTTGCAGTTTTTGAAACTATTACAATTATATCAAATGACTGTGAAAAACTGGAAGTAGTACAATATTATTTTAATGATTAATTTGAGCCACCTTTGCAAACAAATTCCTTGAAGTACTTGAGCACTGCAGAACATGGAGGCTTTGATCTGACCTTTTTTAGCTCTTGAGAGACTAAAGCATGAAAAGTGATCTGAATGGTGTGATCATTTATATGCGTTGAATCACATTTGACTGCATATTTAGTACATTATTTATCCAAAATAATTTGTCCACCATTCAGACTCTTTGGGTTACCCAGATATTCTGCTACTAGGAGTTTTCTGGAGTAAATTTTAACAATCAGTATTATCTAATGATAAAGTTTTCATTCTAGATGGTACCAATTCAAGGCTACAGGATTTGTGTTTGTTTATATTGGGGGCAGGGTGTTTTATATGTGTGAATGTTTCACCATGGGAACAAACACATTCCCTGCATGTAGCAAAAACGCATGTTAGGAAGCAGGGAATTCTTGGTCCTTTCTCCTGACATAGTAGATTTTTATGTGCAGGCCCTCTATTTTCTATGGAAAAACATTCAGACATGTTAGCCCATTGGTGCTATCCAGGAACAGTTTTATCATTTGATTTGGCTGCTTGTATAAATTGGTTTTAGCAACACGGCTGTGGGAACAAGACAACAGACACACAGCAGATGCTATTTTGCACAGTTTGTTCTGGAAATTTTACAAATGGAGGTCTGTTTCCATCTATTGGTCATGGGAGTCTGAAATGTGAAGCAATGAATTGGGGAAGATCACTGAAGCAACACAAAGTTAAGAGTGTTTCATTTTATGGTCAGGGACACAAGAAAAAAGTTTTAAGGAACTCTTAAACCCAGGCTATACAAATCAAGCCTTCTTTAATCCCAAATTAGTTTAGGAGGAGGGCTGTATATAGGGTTACCAGCACTACCTAGGAGAGTTTGAGGGCAGTGTCTGGGGAGGGTGGCATTTAGGGAGGATGTGATGTCACTTCCAGGTAACTCTTGGCATTTCTCCATTTGTCTGTGGTCTTTAGTAGGCCATAGCGGGTCACTGTGGAGGCCATTTTCTGGTCACTTTTTCTCCCACTCCTCAATTTCTTGAGGGTGGGAGAATGAGTGCTCATGCGCACATACACCCATACACCCACATACACCGAATTAATGGGGAAACACTGTGCCTCTGGGGCAGCAGTCTGAATGCTCTGGCGTGCCTCCTCCTGGTATGCTCCCGCAACAGTCCGGGCTGTGTGAACGGGAAACCCCGGAACAGTTTGTTCCAGGGCTTTTTTGCCGCGACTGGCTCCTGCAGCAAATTGTCAGTTTGTCCTCAGCCATTGAGTATCTTTTGTTAAAATTGATGGGTAATCTTGGAACAACTATCTGGTTTGAAAATATCAGATGCTATAGGTTCACATAACTTCTGTGGATATTGTGTACTTCTGACTGAGTAACTTACGAGCTCTGCCATAGGTTCACATAGCTTTTGCTAGTGTGTCCTTTGTGTTTGGAAGGCCTACAGAACAAATGTTTGTAAGAAAGACCCCAGGGAACACAAAGCATTCTTAAAATAGTTGCCTGATTCTTAAGAGTCTTTTCTTGTCTTTCAAAGCTGACTTGCCACAATGCAACAGCCTAGTCTTGTGATGCTGAAAAGCTGTGCTGATGCTTTCACCTACTGTACTGCCTGATCTCATGCCACTCCGCCCACTGCAAATTCAAATGTTGTCATTCTAACAAATTACAGTAATGTTACACAATTATAAAATTCTGTAAACCAGCTGCAAAAATGAAAAAACAACAGCAATCTAGGGAAGGAAGCCTCCTCACTCTTAAATGCACTAATTCTGTCAGTTTGGACAGCTTAACTGTTTGCCTTCAAGGATTTTACATTCAGATGCTTTTTCAGGTTTTTGCTATATTCATTTTAGCAACTATAAGAAGATCTGTGACCGTAGCTGTATGAACGGGTAGTAGATGATCTATTAAACATTTTAGGGTTATCTGGCATGTTAAAACCCATCATAAGCTTTGATTAGCTTCATTTTTGATTTCAAGACTTGGCAACTGTAATTTCATAAAACCTAACAAATAAATGGTAAACATTTTTATGTATATTCTCAGCCAAATCAAACTAAAGATCTGTGAAGCTTCTGAAGGGTGGCTAAGTCGTACAAACTGTATCTACAGTTGGATCTCTACTTCTGATCTCTGCATTGTTTCCTTCCTCTTGTGTTTGTGTCCCTTTCTCTTTCCCAATGGTATTGTGTTTTTTTGTAGCACAAATGCAGGTAATTAAAACTTATGATAGGTTTTAAGGTTCCAGATTACCCTAAAATGTGTAATAGATCATTGGCTGCCCATTCATAGAGCAATGGTCTCAGATCATCTTATGGATGCTAAAATGGATATAGTAAACATGTAAAACTGAACTATTCAAGCGGGCTTTTCTGCACAGGTATATAAGGCTGCACAGTACAAAATGGTATCACAGGCTTACTTGGATAAATCATTGGGACTTGGGGTCTTTACTGCTGTATATAGCATATTGTAAATAGGATCCTATTATGTAATTTCTGTACCACCTAACGTGTCACATTAATACTTATGCTAAGCTCCTGTTCTCTCTGGTGGTTCCAGTCTTCTAATATCCTAGTGCATTAGTTATTGAATATCCCGTTTTGTTGATTATACTGACTTACTGTGTGTAATACTCCTTGAGTCTATGTGAGAAAGAGCCAGTATGGTTTAGTGGTTAAGAGCAGTGGGCTCTAATCCAGAGAACTGGGTTTGATTCCCCAGTCCTCCACATGAAGTCAGCTGGGTGACCTTGGGTTAGTCACAGTTCTCTCAGAGCGCTCTCAGCCCCAGCTATCTCCCAGGGTGTCTGTTGTGGGGAGAGGAAGGGAAGGCAATTGTAAGCTGCTTTGAGACTCCTTCAGGTAGTGAAAGGCGGGGTATAAAAACCAACTTCTCCTCCTTCTTCCATAAATAATGTAAATAAACATGAGTAGAACTTCTTTTCATTTAAAACAGCTCCCGGTGTCTGAGGCACTTTAGAAATAAGAAACATTATTGATATTGATAAATGTTCTGCATGAAGTAATTTTTACAACTGAGTGGCAGCTGCTGTCCTACTACACATGGAGACAGGATGTTGTTAGATCCTAGTTTATCAACATACGACTGTCTCCATTATTTGTGGTTTGGCATTCCAGTTACTGGGAAACATAGAAACTCCATATTGTTTAGGCATGTGTATTTGGACACCACAGTACTTTGTGAGTAAGACCTAGAGCAGAGGTTCCCAAACTTATTTGACCTACCGCCCCCTTTTCCGAAAAAAAAAAATTACTCAATGCCCCCTTGAAAATCTACCTTCAGGGACAAAAAGATGCAGTTTGTGGATCTGCACTTGGATCATTCCAGCACCCCGGAGGGGGTGGTATTGCCCACTTTGGGAACCAGTGGCCTAGAAACTTCCTAAACCTCTGTTCTTTAGTCATTATGGTTTGGATGAGAGAAGGACAGGAGAGTGTGAGTCCAAAGAATAGAGCTTTGCATGTCAAGTTTGTCTGTGAAGTCTGAATAGAATCTTAGATCCAGGACTTTATGGGACAGCAGGACTTACTTTCAGTTGTGCCAGTAAAGCAAAAAAGATAATCCTACTACAAATGGTGAAGGAGCAGTTTTAATCTTCTGTTGGTAAACCAGCTCTTTTTACATTTTTGGACCTCATACTACTGCATGTAGCTAAACACACACAACTAACATGCCCCCTTCTTTCACACAAGCAATCACAGAGTACCATAGGAGCCACTTCTTTATATTGCAGTCCTGTGTGGCTGGGAAATGTGGAGCCAATCATGCAAACGTCTTCCACTGATTGGTAACCTTACTTCCTCTTGTGTGTCACCTGATTAGTCCTAACTTCTCCCCAGTGGTGCAGCGTTGCATCATGGTGAAGCAGTTATGTGTGTCAAGTTCATTACTGGATCATTCCACTGTGGGAGTAGATACCAAGTACTATTCAACTGATAATTACATTGAATGCATGGGTGGAGCTGGAATGCACTATGACTTTAACAAGAAACTGGTGAAACAGTGACTTGTAAAAAACCTTGGCATTTCATATTCTCTTCTGATTGATTAGAACAGTTCATAAGGTTTTTTGAGTGCAGAATTGATCTCCACCTGTTGCAGAATTGTTTGGTTTAGGTTCTTTCATTTAAACACTTTTAGTGGGTGAAACAACACATAGGGCAAAACAATCAAAATCCTGCTCATCTAATTACAGAACAGCCCAGACATTAATACAAAGTGTACACAGAACAGTCCTATTTGAATGCATTATCTGTTTGACAAAAATTGTAAGAAGAATAAAAATACAACAGTTTAATCAACTAATGATTGTTATATTTTCAGCTGGATGAATTCTATTTTTTTGCTGCTACTTTCCACCTTACTAAGGGTGCGGTCTGATACTAGCTAGTTACACCCTGTGCCCATTGGTGCCTTCTACCCTGCTGGGGTAGATTCCTTAGCACTATGGCCAGAAAGATGGGTTGTCTGTTCCTCCATCTCTTAACATCCAGCCTGGAGAAATCAAAAGGCTGCACAATTTGTTATGTTGTTTTGATTGGCCTTAATAAAAAGTATTACATGGATTTTGGTCCAGTATGCCTACCAGCTTTTAAAATGAACAGAACACTGAGCCAATTTCAAACAATAATGGAAAGTAATGTAATTTGAAATCCTGAAAATGCAGATTTGTAATTATGCATTTTTTGGTTTTAAAAAAATCTAAATAGTGGCTTCATTTGTGAAAGATAATAGTTTTATTCATTGATTTCTATTTGCTGAAAATCTGGAAGTCATTTTCAGTTGTAGGTTTTTTTTGTTTTTATAAGCTTGGAGTCCCTGAGAAGGAATGCAAGGTACTTTCCTGGTATTGATTTAGAACACATGTTAATTCTGAGATATCCTATCATGCTTGTACCAACTGTGACCCACGAGGCCAAGTACAACATGCTAGACATATAAAGCAGCTTATAAGGGAGTTGGTATGACTCCAATTTTTGTGGTGTGCATCCAATTGCTAAAACAGTAGGTCTAGTTATGGGCCTCATTTGTCAGTTCTACATGGTGTGTCAGGCTGGCCCAATCTCATCAGATCTCAGAAGCTAAGCAGGGTCGGCCCTGGTGTGGGAGACCACCAAGGAAGTCCAGGGTTATTATGCAGAGGCAGGCAATGGCAAACCACCTCTGTTCATCTCTTGCCTTGAAAACCCTATGGGGTCGCTATAAGTTGGCTGCGACTTGATGGCACTATACACACACATACCTTATGTGTCCTTTTTCTTCTTGGATGTCTTTGTGGTATTTTATGACTATATATAGATGTTCTGGAATCTGAAATTAAAAACATCTGTTGGTTCCTTTCACCGTTTTACTTATTTATTTAAATATTTATACTCCACCTTTGCTCTTGATTCAGGGCAGCTCACAGTAATAACTAAAGCATTACAAGTTAAAACCAAAATAAAATAGCAAACTCAACATACTCCCCCCCCAAAGATGCCTATTAGTCATAGCCCGTCAAAAACCATAGCAAATAGCAAGCCTTATAGTACCTCCTAAAAACCTCCAGCTTGGGGGCCTCACTCATCCCCTTCAGGGAGACTATTATACACAGATTGGGAGCCATGATGGGGAAGGCCTGGGTTCTGGTTGATGTCAAGGGTGTATGCAAAGGTGGGCCTCAGACTGTATTTTATTTTGTATTTATTTACTTGGCTTATTTATAGCTCTCCTTTCTCACTGAGACTCAATACAGATTACAGAGTACAGAAATTGGTGTTCACTGTATGGTTGCCAGCCTCCAGGTGGGGACTGGAAACCTTCTGGAATTACAACTGATCTTCAGACTACAGAGATCAGTTCCTCTGAGAAAATGCCTGCTTTGGGGAGTGGACTGGATGGCTTTGTGCCCTGCTGAAATCCCTCCCATCCCTGCCTGCCTTCCCTAGGCTCTTCCCCAAGTCTCCAGGAATTTCCCAGCCTGGAGCTGGCAACCAGACATGCACAGAAAAAGCAGGTATACATATTTTTTCTTCTCTGCTATCTACATTCATGCAGCTTCTTAGTATATGAATCCATGGCCTTAAACATGAGTGAAGGTTACCTGAAAGTTAGAATATAGCAGTAATCCGATTTTGTGGTTTCTGGAATAAAAATTAAATAAATGGGAAATACCGTGCATTAAACAGCTTTGGTAACAAAGGCATGACATTTTTATAAGATGTTAATGTTTTCCAATAGATTATATTTGAATCACTTTTGGATTTTGCCTTCTGTGTTTTAGAATAATATTGTACAGCATTATTCCATGTAATTTCAAAAGCTAGACAATGTTTGCTTTTTCAGAGCAGGTTAAGAGTTTGGGCGGTCATGGATCCAGCCTTGCTCTTTTAAAAGCAAGTGGCCAAGATCCCCTTCTATCAGCTGTGTCTGGTTTACCAACTCTCTCCTTTCTTAGAGTCAGCCAGTCTGGCCCTGCACATCCCTCCTCCTCCTCCTCCTCCTCCTCCTCCTCCTCCTCCTCCTCCTCCCCTTCTCCTTTACATTATGACAATCCTGTTTAAACAGTTTATTGGTTTCTTCAGTGCACTGCCCCATATAAACAGAATATTGCTTTCTTATACTATATAAAGCAGGCAAAGGCATATACATGAAGTACATGATTTTTCTCCCCAATAACAAAGCAAACTTTTAAAATATAAAAACTGTTCTCTGCCCAGTTACCAGGAAGCCTGTGTGCTAAAGACCAGCCATTGTGTTCATGCTCTCTGATATTTCCTGTTCAGGCTAGCATAAAAAGCATTAGGAAAATGGGTTCTACCTTAATTATTTAGTGGCTTCCACCATTTAACAATTGTTCCCCATATCATTTAGGACATTTATAGCAGGAAAGACCAGAACATAGCTCTCCTGCTTCCTGTTCCTACTCTTTATCCTGTTATTTTTCCATAAAACCACTCCCATCCATCTCTTTTCTTTCTGTCAGCAAAAGAGCATATCAGAATGTGGGCCTACATATTGATGTAATGGATATTTAACTCCTCAGGTTGTACAAATACCCATTTGTACATATCTTCCCCTTTTATAATAGAGCAATACAGCATCTATTTTGTGTGAAAGTGACTTCAAATACAGCAGTACGGCTCAGGCACTGAAATTGAAGGAACAGCTATGTTCAAGTCTAATAGAACTTTAAAGACATCTTTTTTCAGGGTATAAGCTTTTGAAAGTCAACTCTCCCTTCATTAGATACCTTTGATTCCCACCATCTTATACCCTGAACATTTTGTTGGTTTCTGTGGTTCTACTGGACTTAAACCTGTCCATTCATCCCATTTCAGAGGACTCAAATTTAGCTCTTCTACTGCAGACCAATATAGGTAATGGTAAAGGTTTCCCTTGCTTGAAAGCCAGTCAAATCCGACTCTAGGGCTGCAGTGCTCATCTCCGTTTCCAAGCCGAAGAGCCAGCGCTGTCTGAAGACGTTTCTGTGGTCATGTGGCCGGCATGACTAAACACCAAGGCGCACGGAACGCTGTTACCTTCCCACCGAAGTGGTACCTATTTATCTACTTGCAATTTCTTGCTTTCAAACTGCTAGGTTGGCAGGAGCTGGAACTAGAGATGGAAGCTCACTCCATCTTGCGGCACTCTCGGGTCTCGAACTGCTGAACTACTGACCTTCCACAGCCTACAGTTCAGTGTCTTAACCACTTGAGCCACCGCAGACCAATATAGGTACCCTCTGAAATTGACATCCGAGGGTATTTTATACTCCAGGCTTTTCCCATGTAACTTATAGTAAGACCTGTCAGGTTCGACCCGTAACCATTCCAGCTTAAGCATTTTAGTATCACTCCTACCTATTACGATGGGAGAAAAATGGTTGTGATGACACATACTGCCCATAAGGTGTTGTGCTATGAGATTTAGGGAACTGATACAGACCTCAGTCAAGGTAGCCAACAGAATAATGCAATGCCTGTGACATTACGCTGGCTAAATTTCAACTGGAATTGCAGTATATTGCCTTGGAAAAAAATACAGGTTCAGTTGTAAAATTTGCATTGTGTAACAGTTTCATGCCCTCTCCATGTGACCCTCTTTAATTGTGCTCTGCCCTCAACCCATCTTCTCTGTCTCTGCTGGCAACCTCAGTATCTCTGTGTAAGTGAAAATGGAGAGCAATCCACATAGGACATAGTAAGAGAAATCAAGATATTGAATCAGTTTGAGCACGAAAAGAGAAGATGCTGCTTCTGGCAGACTAAAGAAACCCTGGGTATTAAACCTAACCTGCTAACTTAGTTATTTTGCATGCAGTCCCTCTTCAAGTGTAGTAAATGCTCACAAGTCTTTCTGTTACTTCTTGCCCAGGTTGCTAACATTAGATCAGAATAGGCCTGTTAGCAGATCTTCATGATGGTAGAACCTTCACTTCCCAGTTATGTTATTTTTATAAGAACATAAGAGAAGCCAATGTTGAATCCGGCCAATGGCCCATCTAGTCCAACACTCTGCCAAAAATACCACGTGTTATCAGGAGGTCCAGCAGTGGGGCCAGGACACTAGCAGCCCTCCCACTGCTGCCCCTTCCAGCACCAAGAATAGAGTGCATCACCTGCCCCAGACTGAGAATTCCCATCTATACCCTGTGGCTAATAGCCACTGATAGACTTCTGCTCCATATGTTTATCTAATTCCCTCTTGAAACTGTCCATGCTTGTAGCTGCCACCACATCCTGTGGCAGTGAATTCCATATGTTAATCACTCTTTGGGTGAAGAAGTATTTCCTTTTATCTGTTCTAACCTGACTGCTCAGCAATTTCATGGACTGCCCACGAGTTCTTGTATTGTGAGAAAGGGAGAAAAGTACTTCTTTCTCAGCTTGCTCAATCCCATTCATAATAGCTATGGGGTTTTCAGATTTTGTCCCAGTGAGAATGAGTTGGGGAAAACCATGTATCAACCACCACAATAGTAAAAGTAAGAATAGAGCCAGTCCTCATTTTTATCCCAGGTCTGGAAATGGACAGACATGCATGATGAAATGACCAAAGCTTAAAAAAAGGTGTGTGTGTGCTCCTGAGCTTTTACAGTTTTGGAGGCAAAAAGCTGATATGCTTTAAATGGGATGATGAGGGAGTACGGCCAGGGAGGAATTTATGGGAGTTTTATCATACTTTGAGAACTAGAGTGGCTGATTTTTCTAGCGTTTTAATTAATTAATATCTGTGTAAATTAAATAGAACTGAACATGAATCAAATGATATAGTAAGGTATTTTAAATATACTGAAACTAAATTCTTGGACCGTTTCACCTCTGAGCCAAACTGGACATATGGTGGCCACAGATTTGACCTGTGGCTGCCAACACCATTTTAGAGAAGAATTTGGTTTGCCCCCCAGCAGCTGTTTTGGCACTTGAAAAGGCATGTATATGAGGGAGCAAGATTACCTGGTCCCACTGTGCTGCCGGTCCAATCACATTTGAGCCGTCACAACACTTTTAAATGGCTAAATTCTTCTCTAAAATGGCAAACGTCTAGTTTGGCCCTCTATAAACTAATTCTGGATCTGGCTCGATGTGATAACCTTCTTAAGATAGTTGTAGATTTTGTAGCTATGTAGTTATTTTTGAGCTTCAGTCAGTCCAGTTTGAGCTGGCTTATTTATCTGTTTATTTAATTTTAGTATTTATAGCCCACCGATCCTGCAAGCAGGCTCAGGTCTGGTAACATCATATCAACAATTCAATAAATACAGTTAAAAATTTAAAACACAATAATAAACATTAAAATTGATGATTACAGCTCAAAACAAAAATCACCTGGCTGTGAGAGGTTCCCTGGCCCTGTAAGTGGGTGGGTGACAACAACCTCAGGGAGGCCATACATGGACGTCTGCTGCCTCAGCCAAAGGCCTGGTGGAACAGCTCCATCTTGCAGGCCCTGTGGAATTGAAGAAGATCCCTCAGGGCTCTGGCAGGGGCCAGGACAGAGAAAGCCCTGGCCCTGGTCAAGGCAAGACAGATGTCCTTCAGACCAGGGACCACCAAGAAATGTTGATCCATGGAGTGCAATGCTCTTCCATTCATATACAGGAAGAGGTGGTCCCTCAGATATGTTGGTCCCAGGCTGTGTAAGGCTTTGAAGGTTATTACCAAAACCTTGAAGTGAATCTGGAACTCAACTGGTAACCAATGCAGTTGGCGGAGCACATGCTGAATGTGAGCCTGCACAGGCAGTGATTTTTGGCCAACTCTTGATTTTGGCAGGAAGAAACTCCAGTTAGGCTGCTGGTTAAAGTGTTGAGTGCCTGTTGATGGTGGGCAAATGGTGGGGGGCTTGTTGCCCTTACATTCTACTTGTTGGCTTTCTAGGGGCATCTGTCTGACTGTTGTTGGAAATGATATGCTGTGCATGAAAGAATCTCAGTCAACCAGCAGTGCTCTTACATTGCTTTGTATATTTAGGTGGTCTTCATGCCACTATCCTTATTGCTGTTACCATCTTATCATTGCCAGGAATATATTGTCTTGTTTAGAGTGCATATTTTCAGAAAATCAGTGTTGCAGTACATGGAGTTGGTTTTTTCATCATTCATTCTCTTCTGACACAATATATAGACATAACTATTATTTGTTGTACCTAATGACTGATGGCGGAGAAACTCAGAATTTGAAACAGTGTTTCTTCTGGTTTATTTTAGAGTTCTATTATATGCTGTAGAATATTGAGGATTCTTTTAAAATTAACAATACCATATTCATTTTATTGTAGGCATTTATGGTTCTCCAGTGGCAATAAATACAGCCCCCCCCCGTCATTGTTTTAGTGGACCTATCATCTTGAAGAATCATGGGCTGAATTCAGACTGGCAATTTGCCCTTCTATAACCACGTTTCAGCCACATTCCCCAAGCGGATTAAAGGGGGCGTTCACACAGGCACATCTCCCTGGCGTCCCCCCCCCTGCGTAGGCAACCCGTGCTGTTCCGCTTCGCTCCTGGGATTAAAAGATACCTGTTGAAAGTGGTAGCAAATCCTGGAGAGTGCCTTTATCCTGCTGCATTCCGCTTCCCGGAAGTGTGAACGCTCAGCTGAAAAGCCAGGAGCAACCCAGAGGCTATGTCCCCTCACTGGCAGTGAGCTCCCCCTCACTGGCAGTCTTTCAGCAGCAGCTGGACAAACACTTGTCAGGGATGCTCTAGGCTGATCCTGCATTGAGCAGGGGATTGGACTAGATGGCCTGTATGGCCCCTTCCAACTTTATGATTCTATGATTATACAGGGATATCAACTAAAAAAAGAAACAGGCAAAAAGGTACCAGCTTGGTGTAGTGGTTAAGTGCGCAAACTCTAATCCAGGAGAACCGGGTTTGATTCCCCACACCTCCACTTGCAAGGATGACATTGGGCAAGCCGTAGTTCTGGCACAGCTGTCCTTGAAAAAGAGCAGTTTCTGTCAGAACCCTCTCAGCCCCACCCACCTCACAGGGTGTCTGTTGTGGGGAGGGGAAGAGAAAGGAATTTGTAAGCCACTCTGAGACTCCTTTGGGTAGTGAATGGCGGGGTATAAATCCAATCTCTTCTTCTTCTTTTATGTTCAGAGGGTAGCCATGTTGATCTGCGGCAGAAGAGCTAGATTTAAGTCTTGTACCACCTAGAGACATAAGTTATCAGGTATTTGATGACGGGACCTTTGACTCTTGAAAGCTTATACCCTGAAAATCTTGTTGGTATTTAAGGCACTACTGGACTGGAATTTAGCACTTCAGCTTTTATTTTGTCAGCCTACACTAGCACAATTTGTTGGAATAAATATGCTGGAAACAATGGTCTTCAAAGCCATCCATCTTCTAATTGTTTCATAGTTTTTGTTTCTTGGCTTTCATGAATGCTAATCTGAAGTGCATTTAATGAAGCATTTTCATAAATAAATATCAAATATGTAAAAATATCCACACATCCCAAACAAACCCCATTCTTTTTCCTGAATTAGTCATCTCAGTTGTCAAGGGTTGAGGATGCTAAGAGCTGACTGAGCACACCCTAAATGATGAACTCAGGGAGTCGTGATTATGCAGTGTAAACTGAAGGAGAATAAAAGAATTCCAGCTTGTGAACCTGTCTCAAATTAATTTGGTTTATAAAATTTACAATAGCTCTTCTGTTTCCCAAGGGCCAAGAAATACCGCAGTTGTTTGCTTCTCTGAATAATAATCATTACCATCTTCATCCTTTTTTTTTCTGGCAAAGACTATTCTGACTAGTTTAATGCAAAGCAAACTGCTCACATAAAGAAGCCATTTTGAAGATGTAAGCTGCTCAGGAGAACAGCTTTTGCATGTGTCTGAGGCTCAGAATTGGTAGGCATTTGCTGATACTATTGCTTGAATTCAGAAGCATTGATCAGAACCACATCATATCTAAATTTGATTGCAGGCTCAGTTTTTAAGGTCACTGAGAAAGAATCATGTTGCAATCTGAGGATCACTTGTGTAATGTTAGGTTCCCTGACAGCAGGACAAATCCTACTTCCCCTCCTGAGACCTAGGTTTTGCTTTGAGGAAGAGTGGGGGAAGGTGTTTTTCTCCATACCTAACCTGCCTAGGCTATGCTGGCAGCGTCTGTGCTGACAGAACGGAATAGTTTTCCTAGTTCTAAAAAAAGTGCTGCTTTCTGTTGAGGAGGAGGCAGGACTTACAGACTAGAAGGAAGTGAATTGGATAGGTCAGGAGACTGTACCATTTGTGAACACCCCTTTTCCTTTTATATTCATCTGTCAGATACAGTAGGCGTGCTCTGTGCTTGCTGTGCGCAATGCAAAGCTGGAAGAAAGCAGTCTAGAAAATGATTTGCAGATGGGAAGCTTTGCTGCTTTTCTTTCTGTCTGTCTTGATTTCCCCCCCCTCCTCCCTTCGTCTGGAGTCCACAGGCACTTGTGCTCGAGTTGGAAGCTGTTTGAAAACTAACATGGTTTAATCCACTAACTGCATGTTGGGTAAATTCAAAACCCACATGGTCGTCCCCTTGCAGTCGAATAAGTCGCATCTGATGGACATTTTCTCTGCTTATAGCATAGTAATGAATGTCTGACAGGCGCGACCTTTCGTACGACAGCCCCCGTTATTGGCTCGGTGCCCAGAATATTGCTGCAATACTGTCTTGTGATTGGTTATCTCCTCTATCATGAATTGCTTCAGAAGGGGAAAACAGACCCCTTTTTAATAAATCTGCGATGGCTGGCTGCAATATGCTCCACCGTAAGTATTTTTTTTTTTGCTTGAGACCGAAAAGTATCGTTTCTGTGTGGTAGTAGACTGAGGGAGCACATGGCAACATAATTATGTGGTGAGACATCAGTGAAATGCTGCCTGGTAAATTTTAACGTATCTGTTTTCTCTACAGGTTGGTACTAAAGAAGTGCCTTTCCTGACGTCTCTGCTGCTTGGAACCGCTTCTAGAGCAGTCTCTGCTTTTTGCCTTGCTTGCTGCCAGCTAGACTGCGACGACAGCACAACCAGCCTTCCACCTCTAGCCCAGCCACCCCCCCTCCTCATTTCTACTTATATGCCGAGAGAGAAAGCTCTAAGCATCAGGCATTTGCACCTAGGCTGCTTTAGTTTATTCTCATAGAAATAAAAAAAGTTTGCTGGAAAAGTGAGATATATCTTCTGCCAGAAAAAAAAATCAAAGAGAGGAGAAATCATTTCTCGATTTGTTGCTCTAAACTGCTACATCTGTCTGTGCCAAACTAATCAATACTGATTGCACCACACCAAAAAAATTGCAAATTCAGCTGTGTGGAGATTACTTTTCAGACAACTTTTCCTGAGAGCAGCTTGGAAAATCGGTGTTGAAGGGGTCCGCCACATTTTGCAGCTTGCATTTTGGCACTCAGAATGGGTTACTGAGAGCACAAGGCTAGTTCTAGGCCACAATTTTAAATGCTCATTTTATCTGTGATCTTAGCATTTCTTTAAGTACAACCCTCCCTCTCTTTTGATTGACAGTTTCATGCTGTGACTTAATAGTGGGAAATCTTTCCTTGCTGTCGTGAGAACACGATTTTACATCTTCTTTTAAACGCTGGGCTTGGGGCTTGGGGAAGTATTTTGGAGGTGACATTTTTCATCATTTCCCGTCTTATCAGTTTGGCCTCTCTTTTTTTTGTCGTTGTTCGTTTCATTGACAATTTTAACTACCTGTAAAATCTAAAAACATGGCTGTAAGTGTCACACCAATCCGGGACACAAAATGGCTAACACTGGAAGTGTGTCGAGAGTTCCAAAGAGGGACTTGCTCAAGACCAGATACGGAATGTAAATTTGCACATCCATCGAAAAGCTGCCAAGTTGAAAATGGACGAGTAATCGCCTGCTTTGATTCATTGAAAGTGAGTAAATATTAACATTATTTCCCAAGGCTAAGCAAAATTGATGCTTGAAACAGTTGTAATCCGTAAAGCTATTGAGTTTAGGTAGTGTCCATTTATGTTGCTGTTAATGGGTTTGTAAATTATGTACTTGTATTTTGAAGGCAAGGGTAGAGCAGGGTATTTTCAGAAAGATCAGGGTATATCTTATTGGAGGGATTATCTGTCCCGCATCCTTTTTTAAGAATTAAAATTGTATGTAGTTAGAAGGTTTAGAAGCACCATTTATAAATTCTGTAGTGGTAGCCAGGGTAGTATGTAGTAGCACAGACAAAGAAGAATCATGTGATCTCAATGATCAACAGTTTGACTCTGTGAGCCCTGATAGGCTAAGCAAATGCATCTGGCATAAGAGTCTGTAGTCTGTATCAGCATCATTGTCACATGTTATAGAAAGGGGTAGAAAATGGGTGCAAGGGTCATGGATTCATTTCCCTTTTCCACTTTTGGTATATCCCAAGAAGGGATATCTTACATAGGATGCTACCCTCAGATAAATTGCAAGTTAAGGATTATATGTTATTGTCATGAAGTTATATTTTTATATATGATTGCTGCTTTTGGGATCTCCTTAGCTGACATGTGGACTTTGTAGGACTTGGAAGTCATAGGTGCCTAAACTCGTGAGCCAAGGTGTTGTCATTGAATTATGCTACTAGGAAACGTTCTTTATTTTAAAAGTCTAGGGATGCTGTCCTCCGACCATTGTCCTCTCACTTTCTTGGGATTTGTAAAATACTGCGATGCCCTCTGGGGGCATGGGAACTTCTTACCTGGGGTCCATAGGGTCTTGAAAGCACCAGCCCAGTCACTGCTTCTTTGCATGTAACTTGCCACACCTACTCAATTACCACTGCAAAGAATAAAGAACATAAAGACAGTAATATGGGATGTCTCTGAGTTGCCCAACTTTGTATCAACAGCAGATAAATATCGTAATTATCATAATAATTTGTTGGTTTTTGAAATGACAACAAATTGAAATAGTTTTAAACCCAAACTTTTCCAAAAAGATAAGTCTTTCTATGAAAGTATCTATGATAGTCTCTCATGGTCGTGTCTTGTCCATTCTAGGCTAGAGTTGAAACTCCTTTGTGTCCAGCGACAATAGCTGGCAACTTGGTGCTTGTTCATATCAAGCTTGAATACATAGTCTCTGTCAAGGATGCATATGGTGAAGGAAGAATCGCTCCCAAGAATGAAACCTTTTGTAAACTAGAAGAGAGATAGTTTTGTTTTTCTCTTTCATACCACCCACATCCCACACATCACTTAAGTGGGTATGTGTCAGAAAATAAGCTAGTAATAATTTTTGTGGGCTCATAACTTTTGTAGGCTTATTAAGTGAAGTTGGTTTATATGATCAGTCCACTTAAACAAGGGATGTCAGCTTCCAGGTGGGACTTGGGGATCCCTTGGAATTACAGCTCATATCCAGACTACAGAGATCAGTTCCCCTGGAAACAGTGGATGTTTTGGAGGTGGACTCCATGACATTGTACCCCACTGAGCTCCCTGTCCTCCCCAGGCTCCATTCCCAAATCTCTAGGCATTTCTCAACCTCGATCTGGCAACCCTACCCCCATGCTCCACTTGTGGCTGGCGGCGGGGGGACACACCTGGCAACCCTACTTTACTCCCTTTCTGTTTTAGTTGTATTGTCCAATGCTGTCATGAGCCCTTTGTGAAGAATAGATCTTCTAGATATTTACGGACTTGACAGACTTTCGTCTTGGGATAAGTGCTGGTCAATGCTGGTCCATGTGTTATCTCAGGTGGCTCTCTTGTACATTGAATTCTGGCTTGTAAATAGCCTGTTCTCTGGTAGCAAGTAGGAATCATGTCTGGGTGATCAAGCATGGCAGCTTTGAAATGTTGGTTTTTAAAATTTATTTTAGGCTCCAAATTGTCAAAATGTGTGTATGTGTTCAGTCAGGCTAGTAAATGCTTTGCAGGTAGATAACTTGTCATACTATTTGCAAGACTTGCAGTGCCATCCTAAGCAGTATAAGTCAATTGAAATCAAGGAAGAATCTTTAGGATGGTATTGTAAGTTATCTACTAATGTGAACAGTGAAGTGTTGGCAAATAAAATGCACTAGCCTCTGCAAGCACAAGTTTACATTGTGCAGTCCTCCTTGAATCTCAGTAAGAAAGGCAGTGTATAAATAACACAAATTCAATAAATAAGTAAGAGGGATGGTTTGGAGCACCTGATCCTCATAGAAACTGCTCTGGTCCATGAGTTCCTTCCTTTGATCTTAAACAAATTTTGCAGGTAGATAGGAACTGCAGCATTACATTTACAGGAGTTCAGTAGCCATTATATTTAATGAACACACAGGTTGGTGGGGTTAGGAATCCATAGGAAGTAAATGGGGACTGTAAAATGGTCAAGGACAATTAGCCCGGTTATATGACTAAATCACCTTCTGCTCCTATATAGGCATTATTGATTATCCTTAGTCAAAACATGCTCTGAGATAACATTTGGTGTCCCTGGTAATTCATGAACACAAATCCTTGGAGAACAATCGCTGCTTGGGAATCCTGAAACACTTAAGTCAGATGCAGCTCTCAGGCATTTCCTTTGCTAACATCCTAGCAAATTACTTTCTTTCATTCCCTTATTCAGAGCATCATGCATATGCCACATCTGGCTTTTTTTTCCTTAGTAAAGAAAATGTCATAAACATATCAGGTTGTGCAGAAAAATGGGAAGACTGGGCATATCAAGTATAAACACTCTCTAAAAGTTAACATGGGGAATAATAGAATATTTCCCTCCCTTTTAGTCTGTTATGAATCAAGCTACAAGCCATTTTGGAATAATCAGCATTCAATGGGGCATTCAATGGGGAATCTGTCACAGGAGGAATTGTGCTGATTCACATGGGCATCTAAACTTGTGATCATTGCCGGAGACAGCAGAGTATGTCATCTTACTCCCTCTGCCCAGTCAGTCATATGCAGCTATCACTGTACATTGGATTAAGCTCCATTATTTGTCATGAGTAATAATAACTGGTTAGTTGTGAAGTCAACATGTATAGGGATCAGAGGTTGCTGGAAGTCTGAATTGTGTGAACATATTATCACTACATACACATTAAAGTAAATGCACATATCTGCTGCAAGTATGTACATCTATTTGTATGCATGTACATCTATTTGTAAGAAAACTGCAATAAGTGTTCAGTTTAAAAAGAAAACTGGGGACGAGTGTGTGGATAAATGGTCATGGTTAAAAAAGGTTAAACGTTTGACAAATTAAATCATGCATTCCACTGTACATGCCTTGTCTGTAATATTAGGATTATATTATAGTGTTTTTTTTCAGCAACAAGATCCTAATATCCTAATGGTTGCCAAGAAGTTTGGGATTTTTGTGAAAATTTTATTAGTATTACAATAATTGCTTTGCTTTAATGTGTTGCTAAAGTCCAAGTCAGCACTGCATCACAGTAGAATTTAATGGTACCTGTGATGAACATTCTTCCATTCTGTTTTGGGTTAGCTTGCCCCTGTTTTTGTTCCAAATTATCTGGTGTAATTTCAGGCATCTGCTGAGTGTTACTTTACCAATATCCAGATTGTCTTGTAAAGATTAATGGTTAGGATACATTTAAAAAATTACGAAATTAAATTGTCAGGATGAGCACATCTTGTGTTAGTAAACATCCTTTCCTGATTGAAAATGATGAAGAACTTAATCTTGTGTTCATAGAATATATAAGAAAAATAGCCCAATGCCACATTGCTTTCCTCCTTCCCTACCATCACCCCAAAGAGAGTGAACCTACCAATAATTCTCAACAGACAGAAATCTGTATGTGTCATTATTTCTGAACAGAATGCTAGAGATGTTGAATGATTTATTGATTAATATACTACTTTTGTATCCTTTGGAGGTTTGCCAGCCAGTAGCTGGCACCTGGCAGGAGACCGGGGCGCACGTGCGACGACATGGGGACGCATCACAGCAATAGCGTGACATCATTTCTGGGCCAAACCCAGAAAAGATGTAACACTACTCTAGGATTTATGGTATTGCTGTGATGGCTTCCCCCCCCTTCCTTTTTCTCCTGCTGGCCTACTGAGTGCCACTGAGGGTCTGGGGTTGCTGGTGGGAGGTTGTTAAAGCAGGAGAACTGGCAACCCAAATCTTATGCAAGGTATAGATAGTCCAGAAATCAGTGGTACAGCATATGCTTTGTGCAGAGAAAGTCACATGTTCAGTCCCTGGCCTCTCAGGTATCGGGGCTAGGCCAGACCACTTCCTGTTGCTTTGGAGAACTGCTTCCAGTCAAAGTCAACTGCTTTGGGCTAAATAGGCCCTTAGCTTGAATAGTGCTCATATGCATTTGTTGGGGTGGGCAGCTTTGAAACAGTTAGTTAAAAGGGTCTATGTCTGGCTTTCTTCTCTGATCTTATTACTGTTCAGGAACGTTTATCAAGTTCTCATGCTACATTTGAATATACTAAAACACAGTGTGTGCAGTGAGATCATTTGTATATGCAAGGGAAATCACTGATGCCAAGTAAAAGGTTTCAACTTTTCCTGAAATATTTTTAAATGTATCATTTCGTCCAACTGTCTAAGAAGCTTTTTGAAAGGCTATTTATGTCAGATTTGTTACTGAAATTCAGTGCTGCATTGGATAGCAAAATAAATCATCCTTGCCTTTCCCAATCTCATTTTATAATGAGCAGAAAGGCATTTTAGAAGGAGTAAGGTTTTCTTTTTAAAATTACATGTTATGTTATACAGACTTCCAGGCAATTGAAGGGAAATATGAGGTTATGTTTTGAGGTAATTTAATGTAAATGTTAAAAATATAGACTTAAAATGTTAAAAACAAAATATAAACAAAACTGTTTGAGGGATTTTCTGTAAAAATTAGATCTTCTTTGTAAGAAAAGACAAAGACTGAAGATTACATTTATGGGAGTTAGACTGATTCTGTTAATATTCCATTTGGAAAAAAACTGCCTTGAAATTATGAATCTGTAAATTGTTATAAAACATTCAAATAGCCTGACAATACACATACAGTTATGAAGATGACAAGAATAAATGAATCCTAAAGACTAACTTTTCACACTGGAAAGCATTTTGATTATCTGTACCTGTGATATGAAGGTTTTAGTAGCAAGTGATGTTTGCAGGCTAATACACGCATGCACATATGCAAGCAAACCTGCACAAGTAAACATTTAGCAAGTTTGTCTGTCTGATAAAAGAAGAGCTTGGTATGGTTGAATGTTTGTAGCTGTTGGGCAAGGCAGCATTTGAATTTGAGACGGAAATGGCCCAGTGTGTTTTTCCTATTTTTAGGTTATTGTTCAGGCACAGCAAATACCTTTGAGGGGACCCCATGAAATGGCAGAGCCCTCAGCTGTGCTGTTTCAGACTTTGGCCCTGCTCCCAGGTGCCCTTGCATGTAATATATTATAGCAGTCATCTGGCAGAGATAAATACAGTTTATTGCCAGGTAAAATACTGAAGCTTAAAGAATATAAAAGACAGATTATATTAGGGGTGTGCATTTGGCTCTATCCAAGTTGAAAAAAATAGCCAGAAAATACCTTATCGGTATTTATCAGCTATTCTTTTAGCTGGATATAGAGGGGGGTGTATTTTCGGCTATCAAGCATAGCCAATCCCAGATAATCCTGAAAAAATTCTTTAAATACCTTCACTTCCATTATAGCCTAGGGGACCATTATAGTCAATGATCCCCATAAGCTTTAATGGGGAATCTATCGGGGGTGTGCAGGCATCTGGAGGAGGCTTTTTTGAGGTAGAGGCACCAGATTTTCAGTGTAGCTTCTGGTGTCTCTACTCAAAAGTCCCCTTCCCCCCAAGTTTCAAAAAGATTGGACCAGAGGGTCCAATTCTGTGGGACCCCAAAGAAGGTGCCCCCATTATCCGTTATCTCAAATGGAGGGAAAAAACAGCAAAAGAGCAGGCTCTGATGTCAAACCAGAGACTCTCTGCAGTAGTTAATTGAAGGTGTCGGGGGGATATTTTTCAAAACCAGTGCCACTGTGTCCATGCCAGCTCAACAAATCCAAGCAGGAGGGTTGCAAGCCTAGCACAGCCAGCGCATGTACAGAGTGACCAGCAGAACCAGTGCTTGTACAGAGTGCTCAGTAGTATCAATACCACTGTGGCAATGCCAGCTCAACAAATCCAAGCAAGGGGGGATTCCAAGTCCAGCATAGCCAGTCCATGAACAGAGTGCCGAGCAGTACCAGGGTATAATGGAGCCAAAAAAGTCAGGATTTCAACCCCCTCCCCCCAAATCTGAATACCATACCATTATAGGAATTTTTTTTTTTTTTTAAATCTTGAAGTTTTTTGGGTCCAATATATCTGAATTTGAAAAATCCAATTTTTATGTGTGCACACCCTTAGATTACATATTGTCAGACTCATTCATGAAGAACATTTTTTTTTTGTCTCTTCAAAGCCATCCCTTCTGTTTGCCAAAAATGTAGTAAAAATACAAAATATTTTCTTGGCACAGAAAGGCCTAGTCTTTCAGGAATTTCAGGGGGTGGAGGTTTATGTTGCAGAATTGTGTTCTTCATCCACCTAAAAAACAAACAAAAATGAGAAACTTCTTTAAAATTAATGCTTTCTCCTACAAAAATGTTTGCAGTTTTGGCACACAAGGAGTTAGTGTTTAAAGAGCTTTGTTTTGTTTTGTTTTGTTTCTGTGTTGCACAGAATTGGTGTTCTTCTGTGGAACTTTTTAGAGAGGCAACACGAAGTAAATATTTTCCTTTCAATTGAATTTGTTAACTATATTTACAATTAAAGGTTTTCACAACATTTTTTGGTTTCCTGAAATTCTCCTTTTTTGCTGGAAGACAACCAGAATGGAACCTCACTTACAACTGAGAGAAACCACCCACCTCTGCTAAAAATCTGTAGTTCCCCCCCCCAACAACTGAAAATCATAAAATGTGTGTACTTTTCAAAGGAGGCAGTTGTCCGAGATATTTATATGTGCCTTATAATTTACTTGTTTATAACTGAATTGTTTTAGATATATTTAGAAGATTAGGTGTTAGCAAAATGCAGGGAATAAAGGAAAGATAGGAAACAATGATTGTATGCAATCCTAAATTTGATTAATGTCATTGGGTTGAATCCAGTCAGCTTTTTCACTGAATCTCACTCTGTTCCACTATTTATTACAGCCCTTGTCCCAAATGGTTTTTGTCCATGCAGGACCCATTATCCTTAGCATAATGTAAGCTGCCCTGAGGCTGCCTTGGCGGGGAGGGCGGGGTATAAATTGAATTAAAAAAATAAAACAAACAAATAAATAAACGTTTGGGTAATCAAACAAGCCCCTCTTTTTTGACCAGCAGAAAAGCTGGTTTACATCTAACCCAAACATTCTAGCAATCTATCAAAACTGTGTAGCTTGAGTCAGACATCATACAAAACCATGGTTTAATTCACCTAACTTTGTTTAATTTGATTGCCTGAATTTGGCCGCTCTATTAACTTGATAAATTGGGCTATGACAGATTAGGATTTCAAGTAATTTTCGCATATTAACCACTGTTTTAAGATTTTACAGACTAGTCCTGCCTTATTCCCTTGGGCCACTGTTGCCACAATGCTGGTCAGGATACCATTTGGATTTCTTCAGGATGGGAAAGAGCAGAGCAATGAAACCAGAAATGGTTGAGAAAACTGGGATTTAAGTGCTCACCTATGAGCCCAATCTTGGTTTTGAAAATTAATCATGGTTGGGTTTCGGTTTCGGCGTTGCGAATGGCGGCCGCGTCTCGGGACGCTCCCGGAGGCGGCTAGCCCACGCGCAGATAGGGGGGGTCTTCGCATGTGCGAAAGACCCTAGTGAGCCTTAGGTTAAGGCTCCGAACCGGGGGCGCTTGGAGAGTGGCCTCTTTACCGGCAGACAGCCGGGAAATTGAGGCTTTCTCCCTGCCCCAATCGGCCCCGCTGCGTCGTGCCCCGTCATGGGACTTAGCAGCGCCACCGATTTCCAGGAGTGAAGACAGCGATATGATTTAATATAAAAAGAAGAAGTGGCATCGAATCGTGAGTGGAAGGTCTATTTTGAAGCGTGAATTTGAATACCCCCGCAAGCGTTTAAGCGTATGGGAGGAGGGAGGAGTCCCCACCCCTTTTGAGAAGCAAGATTTACAAAGGGAGCGCGGAGGGGGAAGAGAGAAAGAACTGTTGGTGAAAGTACCGTTGGGGTTGCATAGAAGACTACGACCTTATCAGCTTCCTGGGGGTGGCGGCACGAACTTTTTAAAAGTAAACAATAAAACAAAATGTCGACAACGGGGGAAGTCCTGCAGAAACCGGAAGAGAAGGGAGGAGGGACTTCCGGTCCGAGTAGCCCCCCCCAGAGCTTGCTGTCAATCAACAGGAAAATGAGATTCTGCGCCCTCTGCTGGAGCAAATGTTGAAAATCAATGAAACCCTGCTTAAAGTGGAAAGTGTTCTCATCAGTCGACAGGAACTGATATTGGAAACAACAAGGAAGATGACGGAAATTGAACAGAAAGCGTGGATTCTAAGTTCTCAGGGCGTAAAAGAAGAAGAGAAAGAGGATCTCGGATTTACCTTGGCGAATGTATTGGTACCCCTAACTGGCAGTGAAGCGAAAGAATTAAAAGAAGAGGTGGATATGGCTCCCAAAGCCAATTCCGCTTTTATAAAAGAAATTACTCTGCCAGTAGAAGGGGGGTCGAGCATAGCAAGCAAGACATCGGAGATCTAATTTTTTGCGAAGTGGTTATGGCGCCCTGGAAATCTGAAAGCTACAAAAGAAAGAAGAAAGATTACATCCTTGAAATGCAAAAACTTCTGAAGAGACACGCCGGCGTGAGGGAAGACGCAGCACTCAAAATTATGATAAGCAGTGAAGAAGACAGCAGCCCAGGGGTAAGAGGTGAAGGAAAGGAAGCCATCAAGGTTAAAAAGGACTTAGCCCATAATTGGAAGAGACTTAAAAAGAAGACATCTTAAGGATTGTTTGTGCTGCATCTGTAAGGAGCTGTTTAATTACTAACCCCAATGGACTTTACTAACTGTATTAACAGAATGTCTTTGGACTTTGCAAAGTTAAAAAGAAGATCTTCTAACCATGATTGATGCCGAAAAACGGTACTAAACACTAACTAAAACTAACCCATTTTAACAGAGAAAACTTCACTCCATCCTTTCTCTTTCTCCATCTGTCTACCCCTTCCTTTTCTTATAAAAAGAATAAAATTCTCTCCTCTTTAGGAGAGTTTTGCCAAAAAAAAGAAAATTAATCATGGTTAAACTATGATTTTGTGTTATGTCTGAGCTGACAGAAGAAACAGATTACTCAAATGTCATTTTGTTCTTTTGAGGCTGCAGTCTGAATTAAATGTCTCATTAAACCCCTTTTTACTTCATTTTAGGCCTTTATGTTTTGTTCACTGAAACAAAATCCAACCTTGTTAGTTTATAGAAAACTCCCTTCAGTTATCTGCTTTTAGGTATAGTTTTATGTTCACTCATATTCTTCAGAGGCATATGTGCCTCATATTGCTCTCTGATAGGCATACGGTTCAGAGCCTGGCTGCCCTTCCACAGACTCTGTTGATGCTAGTAGGATTTATCACAAAGGACTGATGACCATCTAAATGTGTCATCAATAGTAGAGGAATTCAGTGTGGCTTCATTCCAGACGGGTAGTACCGTTATGTCTGCTGCAGCCAATATTTTTGTATTGTGGCACCTTAAAGACTAGCAAATTTATTATGGTAGAAGTTTGTCAAGCCAGAGCACACTTCATCAGATGCATAAAATACATTTGCAGCCAACGAAAAGACACTTGGGCACCTGTAAGCGTTTTCATAGACATTTGTCTAGCTTCCTGTCACTCAAATACAGCTAGTGACACCACTGCATCTAGTGACTGCAGCTAGTGACACCACTATATCTCTGGGTTTTCAAAAGAGTGTAAAACGATAGAACTGATGGTATGAAAAAGTATTGTAAGGGGGAACTGATTACTGCCTTCCTATGCAGCGACAGGTACCACAGCAAGATTTTTAGTGTCTTCTGACCATGAACCCCACCTTGATTCTTAATTTCTATATTAATGTTAGATCATTCCAGCTAGTGCTTATTCTGTTAGCTTTCATGGAGGCAAATAAACAGGCAATGGTTTCATCCTGGGGAAGGGTCACCAAAATTTGGGTTTGTATGTCAACAAATCTTTCTATATATTTTGCATAAAAGAGTTATGGAAAGTAAAAAACTCCATGCCTATTATCCTCTTCTTCCTCCTGTCTCCATTAGCATGTATGCCACCCACTATATGTTAAATGAAGTATCCCAATTACACATTATTTAAAATTACATATATCCTACTGCCCTTCTGTTACCCAATTAGAAAGTAGGTAAATATTGCAGGAACAGTAATATGTCATGGGATATTTGTGGATTGGTAAGCATGAAAAGGTCATTTACTGTGCTGACAATTAGGGTACTTTTACACCCACTAAAGAATGCACTTTCATTCCACTTTGCAACTGGATTTTACTGTGTGAAAAGGCAAAATCAACTTGCAAATGGTCACTGAAGTTGATTGAAACTGCATTATTTAGCATGGGTGAAAGAGCTCTTAGATTCCATGATTCACAATTGTGAATAAGCAGCATGTTGGTACCCTTGCTTTTTACTTTCTTATTGACAGTTTCCAAGCTTCTTCAGTGTGCTGATGAGTAAAGTAAGGGAAACTACAATGGGCAGAGTTTCATGAGGGTATCCTTGAGAGTATACACAACTTTTTTCATCTTTCATGATGACTGAATTTTAGGATAGAAGTGTGAACTTCTGTTTTCTTGGGGTTATAAAGAATAAGGCATTCATTGAAATTACTCACAAAAATAACTGAGATTTCCATTATATTAGTTTTGCAAATATCACTTAAAGCAAAACTGCTTAATGTCAAAAAGAAAATAAACGGCAAAAATTTTGCTAAACAGTACAGCTTTTTTGTTCGTTTGGCGAACTGAAAATTTTAATTAACAGTGAGTACAGCTAATAGCAAAGTCAGGATATCTTTGGATATTTAAATCCAGTGGCTGAAGCTGTGAACGGACAAGATAGAACTTTCTACAAGCCTGAACAGGGCCCTAGGTTTGCAGATAAATGCGAAATCTAAAAAAAAAAAGAAGTACTGGGCAGCTTAAAAGTGCCAAAAATGATAAAAGGAGTGCCTGTAGCTTAAAAAAAAAAGAAAAAAAAAGGATTCTTTCACTGGCTGTTGCTTGGCTGTTCCAAGCTTGTTCTGTCAGTTAAAGGCAAGGGGAAGGAGCAGGCTGTTTTGGCCTTTGAGGGAGGGGTCCTTGGGACCCCTGACAAGAGTGGCAAGGTCCAGCTTGGGAAATTCCTAGAGGTTTTGTAGCGGAGTCTAAGGAGGGCAAGATTTGAGGAGGGGAGACGCCTCAGCTGGATATAATGCCATAGAGTCCACCCTCCAAAGCAGCCATTTCCTCCATGATAACTACCATTGCCAGCCTCCAGGTGAGGGCTGGAGATCACCTGGAATTACAGCTGCTCCCCAGATGACAGAGATCAGTTCCTTTGGAGAAAATGGCTGCTTTGGAGGGTGGACTCTATGGCATTATGCCCTGCAGAGGTTTCTTCTCTCCCTCACTGTCCTGAGGCTCTACCCCCAAATCTCAAGGAATTTCCCAACCTGAAGTTGGTAACCCAAAGGGGAATTGATCTCTGTACCCGGAAGATCCAATGTGATTCCTGAAGAGCTGTTGTTGCAGTTGGGAGGAAGCAGGTGGGCAGTTGGGAGCACTGCCGCCACTGCTGCAGTACGGCGTGAGAGGCTGGGAGAGTGATGGGCAGAAAGAGAGAGAAAGAATAATGTGGTGGGGCAGAAAGAGAAAGAGTAATGAAGTGGGGAAGCAGAAAAGCAAAGAGAATGAGGGGGGCAGAAAGAGAGAAAGTGACATGCATGAATGAGAGAGTAAGAAAATGGGTGGCAGAAGGGAGAAAGGGTGTGAGAGAGGTAGGGGGAGAGGGGAGGAAGCAATGGTGGGGGAATGAGATAGGAAACGGCAAGTTTCTTGTGGGTCCCCACTTGTAGTTAAACAATATGAAGCATATGTGTAAGATTAACTGTAGATGGTTTTTTAACAATATATCTATTTTCACTTTAAAATCCATTTCGCATGAACTGTTGTGTTATTCTAAGCTGAACAAATAAAGGCAGGGAAAAATCTGATTAACATCCCAGTCCTGACCATCTTCAAATGAGTATGTTCCATTGATTTCAGTGGGACTTGCTTCCAAATAAGTTTAATTTCACTGGGTGTCACCTGAGATATGATGTGAATATAAATTTCAATACCGTCCATGAATATAACTATTTTTAGGGGAGTGCATCGCTGCTACTGAACTACATGGTCCTTGTGCATGCATCTGTTAGCATCTGCTAAATGTGTGTTGTTACATCATTGTGTTTATTATTTTCCCTTCTTCTTTCAGTTCATTGGCTGACTCTTTCAGAGGGTCAGGAAGGTGCTGAATGTGATAATATTGTTACTTGTTTCTTTTGGTAGCAGTGGACAGTGCTGTTAAATCACAGCCAACATGGTGACACTGTGGGGTTTTGAATGGCAAGAGACGTTCAGAGGTGGTTTACCGTTGTCTGCCCCTGTGTAGCGACCCTGAACTTCCTTGATGCAAATCCAAATACTAACTGGGGCCAACCTTGCTTAGCTTCTGAGATTTGATAAAATCACGCTAGCCTGGGCTGTCCAAGTTGGGACATATTTCTTTTACCATATGTTAATAAGCCTGTACAAGGGGGAAATGTTTGCTTGCAGAATCCTCACATTCCTAATATTTCCAGTTTGGGACTGGAGCTTTGAGGTTTTTAAAAAAGCAAGCAAGTCCGACTGAATCCAACGAAACCGTTCCATTGCAATTTACCATGAACTGATCCTCTTGGCTGTAACCTACAATCCTTTATGTAAAGGATATTTACATTCTGGGGACTGAGTATGATTGGCAGCAATGGGCCTAAATTGGTTTAATCTCAAATGCTGCAGTTTATGTGGGTTTTTGAACACAGAGTTGGTGTTCTATTTTAGTTTAATAATTGATTTGGGTTTGTTATCCTGTAGGCTATGTGTGGGTGACAGCACTCTGGAAACTAAAAATACAAAAAATAAGCCCTTTCGAAGCCGGGATAAATTAAAAAATTATGTTTCTGAGAAAAAGAGGGTGGTTTTTTAAGTTGAATTATGATGGTTAAACCAGTTTAATCAATTATATGCATTTGGAATCCAAGATGCAACCTTTGGCATCATTGTTCCGTAAGGTAAAAGGGCAGGAATGTGAAAATTCTCCTTCCAAAGGTGAACATTTTAGTCTTTGCTGCAGCCTGGGAAGAATATCCATACCCCTCCTCCCCCAATTTCTCTTTTCTCCATTACCCCCAAATGTGTCAATGCATTTATTCCAGTAATTTATCTCAGATATCACTCTATAAAAGAAGGTATTTTGGGATATATATTTTCTACTTGTAAAATGTAGAGACCGTGTCTGCCTTTTTTTAAAAAAAACCCAGAAAGTGTGAAGTCCTATTTCAGGAAATTTACTGGGCTCTTGAATTTCCACTAGTGAAACATGTAGGCTGCATTTGGACCTCACAATCTCACAGTTAGTACCCAACAGCCTATAAATCCCAGTTAGTCTGCTGCCTTTCTCCTTTACTGCCTCCAGGCACAAACCACGGGCTACCAAGCTATTAGTGAAATCTTCTATATCTGTATAATTCAGTTGCACTTGGGAAAAGTGCCCACTAATGACAGGTAGTTTGGCTGCATAAGCTTTGCCCTATGAGACCCATATCTTTGGCTTTCCTATGTGTGTTGGGAGCAGGAACTTCCCAGTCTTATTCAGCTGTGGCAGTGCTCATTTGTGCTGAAATGGGAACTCCAAGCTTGCCATTGCCAGGGAGCAAAGTTGATACCTGTAACTTGACCCTGCAGAAATAGATCTATTTTTAATTTGTGCTGACTCTCAAAGACAAAACGCTTAACCGCAATCAATTAGTTAAAATAGTGGAGAAATGCCAAATATGGAGCACAGATTTGCCTTTAAAAAGAAAATCTAAAGTCACAATAAAATCTGGCAAACACTAATTATTGAGAAAAGTGAAAGTTAAGTCACATTGATTTCATTGGTGTTAATGCCAGTTGAACTGATTTGCAGATTGGTGTGTGTGTGTGATAAGTGAATTACAATAATAAAAGTTCGAGTTATATATTTTTAAAACAATCATGAAGGCTGAAATCCTAAATACATAGTGCAGGCTAAGCCCCATTTAACTTGAGGATAGTGCTGCAGTTAACTGATCATGCTGCTAAATCAGTTAGCTGCAGTCCTGGACATAATGAACCATACTCAAATGTATGTAGCATTCTTGCTGTGTGCAGGATTGAATCAATCTTGTAAATGGTGTGGGTATTATGTAGTGGCTAAGTGCACGAAATCTGTTCCAGGTTTGTGGAAGCAATATAGACAAATCTGATTAACTGTGTGTGTTATTGGCAAATATTGCTGTTTATGAGGTCAACACAACTCTTGATAAGACTCATGGGTCTTCTTAGGTCTTTAAATCCAAGATAAAATGGATTTTCTAGAACACAAAATGCAGAAAATGTATTTGACAGATTAAGCTATGATCTAAACGCTTGGTTTCTGCCAAGTTTGAATTAGCATAGGTTTTCCAAAGAACAAGTGTTCCCATTATCTCTTTATACTTGATAAACCTATGTTCAAGGGAACTAAAAAAGAAAAAGAGGAAGGAAGGAAGGAAGGAAGGAAGGAAGGAAGGAAGGAAGGAAGGAAGGAAGGAAGGAAGGAAGGAAGGAAGGAAGGAAGAGGATGTATTCCTGACTTTAAGAGAGATATTTGAGATAAAATGTAACATTTTTTCTACAAATAACACCATCATGTTTATCTTCTTTTTCACCTTCCACAAAGAAATGAAACTGAACCTCCAAAGTAAAACAATTTTTGTAAATTATACGCATGTGTAAAGTAGAACTAGGGCAACACAGTACAGAACAATTTGTGATTGACACTTATGAGACTGAATTGTTAAGCAATTATCATATTATTCAGAAATTCAGTCATTCAGACACCTTTAATGGAATAGTGGTACATAATAGATGTGGTCATATTATTAAACTATGAGTATTGTGGAACAATTATAGTAGATATAACAGGTGTGTTTTCCTCTGCCTTATTTATTTAAAACACAGGGAGTTACAGAATAGATCTATATCAGATCTTCTAAAAGCATGAAATATTACACCTAAAAGTATGCATATATATTTTAGACCAATAAGAGTAAATATAACTCCCTGTTGTGAGGTGTGAGGACAGGCTCTATAAGAAGAAGAGGAGGAGGAGGAGGAGATTGGATTTATACCCTGCCCTTTTTTTGGAGTCTCAGAGCAGCTTACAATCTCCTTTCCCTTCCCCTCCCGACAACAGACACCTGTGAGATAGGTGGGGCTGAGACAGCTCTTGAGAGAACTGCTCTTGAGAGAACAGCTCTGAAAGAGCTTGTGACTCACCCAAGGTCACACCAGCAGCTGCATGTGGAGGAATCAGATCTAGTTCTCCCAGATTAAAGTCTGCACTCTTAACCATTATACCAAACTGTATACGTAGACCATGAGCTCTAAAAGAAAGTTCTGAATCCTGCACTTGGGCATCCCAATAAGTTTATTAGAAAGGGAGACCATGGACTGCTGCCCCCACCCAAGCTTGTTATGCAGACCTCTGCACACCTGGTGAGCTCACATACACACTGGATGTCTAGTTCCTTGGGTAGAATTGCTGGAGTCCATACTTGTTGGGTGGATTTGAACCAGTAAGAGACAGCTTGGAGGTTTGTGGCAGGGTTTGGATGTTCAAATTGTGTGAAACTCAAAGTAACTCATGCTCTTGCTTTCTGGATTCATTTGGGAAACCCACTGATTTCTGCCTGATCTGATTGCTTGGTAGGCCCGCTCCCAGCAGCAAGGGAGAAGAAAAATGGTGCACAAGATGGTAGATGAGGCTGGCCATGGCTGGTGATGTACACTCAGGCACACTCAGGGAGTATTGAGCTAAGTTTCTGGAACTTATCAGTGCACCCCTAAGCAGAAGACAGTATAAGTCAACAAATTTGCACTGTGCAAGCATATATGCCTTAGAATCATAGAATGTTAGAGCTGGAAGGGACCTTGCAGGTCATCTAGTCCAACACCTCTGCAAGAGCATAGCCAAAGATAGCCCTACATACCTACAACATACCCAAAAGATGATAATCCAGCCTCCGCTTGAAAACATCCAGGGAAGGAGCACCCACCACCTCTCGAGGCAGTCTGTTCCACTGCTCAACCACTCTTACGGTTAGGAAGTTTCTCCTGATACCTAGCCGGTAACGACTCCCTCGTAATTTCCACCCATTAGATCTAGTCTTGGCTGCTGGTGGAAATCTTCTCCCCCCCCTTCCCCTGAAGATAGTTGAACTTATTATAGATTGTGAGCATTGTTAAAGTCATATACTTGTGGGGTTGTTCTGTTTTTGGAATTACTTTTCCTGTTTTCCACTGCAAATCTCCCACTCCAGCTAATCAGCATGATTTATTATATGCATGTTGCTATTTTGCATAATTTATTCTGCATGTGCTAGTTAGAGGGAAGGCGAGGAGCCTCTGCATGCCATAGAAGCTCTGATTTCTACCCACTGGAAATCTTATTCAGCAAGCTCCCTGGATTCTAATATTCCACCAGGATTTACACAAATACTTCAAAGCATTCCCCCCCCCCATTATAAGGACTAAGTACTCAAAAGAAGAAGAAGAAGAAGGAGTTGGAGATTCCTAGGACTAGCTGGCCCCTGGCACTTTTTGTGGCTTTTCTGGGCTCCCACAGAATCACAGCATGCACAAGCTCCTGGGTATAATCAGAGAAAAACCATTTACTTTCTTTGTGGCTGTATAGCAGCCTCTTCTGTTTGAAAACACTAACATGGTTTGATTGGAAACAGTAGGTGCTGTTATTCTAAATTAAACTTCTAAATACAGTGGCATTGTAAAATCCACAAAGTTAAAAATAGAAGAAAGATTCAGAAAGGACACTTTAAAAGAGGGAGGATTGAGCAGAACAAGGCGGTTTGTCCTGAGCAGCGCAGTTTGATGATTTGTCAGGAAGAAACAGCTGAAGGACACTGTAACAAAACAGGGAGACAGAAACTCAGGTTGTAAATTTATAGGGGACATAATTGTGTTCTCAATGAAGGAGTTTTTAAAAATAAAAATTAAAAAAAAAGATCTTGTCTGTAATTGCTTGCTTCTCACAGTTTGTCAGTGAATTTGACAAATCAAACCAAGGCAGTAATAAACACTGTATGTTCACTGGATGTTGCTTGTCAAGCATTCTGCCTTTGTTTAGAAACAAAATGAAGTGCTTGTTTAGTGAGTTATTCCAAAGCAGCATTTTTAGGTATCATTTCTGAAGTGCTAACATTGTCTGCCCAAAGACAGACTGGCTGGCTGAATGTTTGGGATGAAATTCTGTAAAGGACCAACAGGGTCAGAGATCTTGAAGTGATGCCCGGCTCTTTTGCAATACTTTTATCTATCCGTCAAGTACAAAACTAATCCTTTGCAGACAAGTTTTTAAAGATAAGTCCGGGATTGTATTCTGCCAGTAAGAGCTGCTGATAATGGCATGGGGATTGTAATCCTTTGGTCTCTTGTCAGAAGCTGACAGCTCTATTAACTTATGGCCCGTGTTACTGATAGAATGTTAAGAAAGAAACGATTACAGGTAATTAAGCCACTTGTGCTGAATGTATTTCATGGTGTAGGCACCCAGATAATTTTATTTAGCCTTCCGTGTCATAGAATTATTCAAATGAGGACTTCAAAAATTAGAAGAGACCAGAGAGTACAGGGAAATCAGACCTTTTCCTTGTTATTCTTTAAGCCTAGTTTACTTAATTATCCATCAGAGACTGAATGTCAAGAGCTCGGGGTCATTTCACACATTATAGGACTGAATTGTGATTTTTGAAGCCAGAGGCTTGTATATCGCAGTGGGTGTTCTTTGACACATAATGATTCATGTGCATTGTTGTTC
Source organism: Gekko gecko (assembly GCA_029375565.1). Lineage (NCBI taxonomy): Eukaryota > Metazoa > Chordata > Lepidosauria > Squamata > Gekkonidae > Gekko > Gekko gecko. Next base: position 114,849,925 of record JAPDNY010000008.1, read on the forward strand.
TTTCACAATAAGAGTGGGTCCATGGGCTCATGCTGTTGTGTACCTTTCTGTACTTACTTGTGCAACACAAAAGGGGCTGAACAGGTTGTGTAAGTCAGGGCTAAGTGATATAGACCCATGCAGTCCATTTAAGGGTTGCACTGTGTTTTGACTTACCTGTTTGTTGTTCTTTGCTGAGGGAAAATGTGGGTGAAGTCTACAAGCATTAGGTCACTTATCTCTAGTCTAAATATTTTAATCAAGGATGTTCATCAGGATTAGGAATGCTACCACAAATCATACAAAGGGAAGGCTGTTGCATGCGATGTTGTGCTCAGGATGTACTTTTTTTTGTACAATTATTCTTGATGTGCAACACTTTGTTAAAAAACCCTGTCCAACAATGCATATAGCAGTAATAAGATGGGCTCCATGTTCAAGTGATTTTTCTTAAATCTGGAATTCTGAATTTCTTTGTGGGTAGCTCAAATGGAGAAACAAAATCATGAGATGATGATCATCATCTATGCTTGACCATGGCATAGTCTACTAATTTTGTACCAAGCTCATTGATTTTAGATCACTGTTGTAAATGGAATGGAGTCCTTTGTGAGAGCAGCAAGACCAGGGATGGACAAACTTGCTTAACGTAAGAGCCACGTAGAATTAACATCAAATGTTTGAGAGCTGCAAGACATGAACAGATATTACATTTTTACTTAAAAATATGCAAATTTGCTTTTTATTAACATTAAATGAGACTGACAAAAATAAAAGCAAAAGGAGTAAAAACAAATATTTATAATGATATTTATTTGTCCAGTGGTATTTCCTTGTTTGCTAACGGTATTTATTTTTCAGGAGAGAGAGAGATGTGGAAAGAAAGAAGGAAAGAGGTGGAAAGAAAGAGAGAAAGAGAGAGAAACAAAGAAAGCAAGGAAGGAAGGAAGGAAGGAAGGAAGGAAGGAAGGAAGGAAGGAAGGAAGGCAGGAAGGAAGGAAAAATCATGGCTTCCCTTCGCTTCCCAAGCCACCCTGCCAGGAGGCGCACAATATGTGTGAAGGAGGAGGAGGAGATTGGATTTATACTCTGCCCTTCATTTGGAGTCCCAGAGTGGCTTACAAACTCCTTTCCCTTCCCCTCCCCACAACAGACACCCTGTGAGGTAGACGGGGCTGTGAGAACTCTGACAGAAACTGCCCTTTTTAAAGAACAGCTGTGCCAGAGCTTGTGACTGACCTAAGGTCACATCAGCAGGTGCAAGTGAAGGAGTGGGGAATCAAACCCGGTTCTCCCAGATTAGAGTCCGCACACTTAACCACTGAGAGCTGCGTGTGGGTCCCGAGCCACAGTTTGGCAAGACGATAGCTTTATAGCTTTGTACCTAGAGAGACAGCCATGTTTGATGTTCACATATACTCCATTCAGGGTTAAAGACAAATTTTTCTTTTGGGAAGGAGATGAGATTTAAGGTATATAACAAACAATGAGCTTTCCTGGTGGCCAAAGGAGGTTAGTGATTTCTGCTGATTCCCCTCTTCTACTGCAGTCCACTGAGATATCTCAACATTTTGTTCCTGAGCAGGCTCTCAGGAGCAACATGGGGTGAAATGGTAGTCTGCAGTGTTTAGTAAAAACCACAGCGATTATCCCCCCCTCTCAAGAAAACTTAAGGGCCCTTTAATCTGTTGAAACAGCATAGCTGCATAGCCTGTGAGTAAAGCTGAAAATTGCTCTTTCTCTTGCCTCTCCCCAGAGTAATATGGAGGCACTTTACTCCCAGCCTGTCTCTGATACCAAAAACGATATAGGCTGAGGGGGGAAAACAGCTTGTGTAACTATACAGAACACAGGGGTAAGGGGGGTGGGAGGGTTCAGCTCTTCTCAACGTACTTTTCAAAGTAAAAATCACTACATGCCAGTGTGTGTGTATGTGTGTGTGTGACTGAACAGATCAGACGCAAAACTTATGTGCTCCTTCCACATCTCAGTTGGCCTTTTGCTACAAAAGAATGGCAGAACACATGTTGCAGTCGTTCTGTTCCATGTATTTGTTCCAGAAGGCTTTTGCAACATGTGGTAGACTAACAGGGTCTGTACTGTATGAAAGACCAGGGAAGATTTGAACAAAGAGCCAGTGTGGCAGAGTTGTGAGGGTGTTGGTCTAGGATGCAAACAACATACAAAGCTCACTGGGTTACTTTGGGCCAATCCTTCTACTTCAGCTTACCCTAGTCACAGCAGAGTTGTGAGGATCAATGAGGTTTGCCAGCTCAGGGTTTGGGAAATCCTGGAGATTTGAGGGGTGGAGCCTGGGGAGGGCAGGGTTTGGGGAGGGGATGGACCTCAGCAGAGTATAATGCCATACAATCTACTCCCCGCCTCCCACAAACATTTTCTCCAGGGGAACTGATCTCTGCAGTCTGGAGATCAGTTGAAATTTTGGGAGATCTCCAGGCCCCACCTGAAGTTTGGCAACTCTAGGGTGAAATGAAGAGGGTGCAACCCATCCACTTCAATTAAGGCTGGGATAAAATGGATAAGAGAGACAGAGAATGAGCAGTTGAAGAGGATATTCTAGAAAACAAACAAAAAAGGTCAAAACCTGGTCCAAGACTTAGACCAAATATTCCTATTCACAACTAATTGAGGATATATATTTTGCTGCATTCCTTGGAGGAGGAGAAATCAAAGACAAAACTGCACATAAGCATTAAAAAGATCTTATTATTTTAAGTGTAGCCTCTTAAATTTACACTAGGGAGGACATTTCTGTACTAGGGAGTCCAGTTTTTTCCACTATCACTTGGCCGGTGGTTTTAAATCAAGAGAGGTTCAAGGCTACCTGCATTTTGCAATTTTGTGTTCCCCCTATTAAGACCTCTTTTATGCTGCATAATTTACAGTCAGTAGAGACAGGAGTATAACATCAACACTCCTTTGGTTCAGGGTCAAGCTATGGGCCTCTTCTTAAAGAGTGTAGCCTTGCAGGTAAAAATAGCTGTACAGTCATTTAACCAATGCTGAGCTGGCTTGAGACTGTATTTGCAACACTGGAATACAGCTTAGTTTTCCCCCTATGTGCTTCGATAGCTAATAACACATTTTATAAAACAGAAACTGTGGAAGAGCTTAAAATAGAGATTATTGTCTGGATTGTCTATAAAGCACAGAATTATGGCACCTAATTGCATTGTTATGTAGGATGGATTCTTTTTTATTCCAATGAATTGTTGAATTATTACCTAGACTGGCTATTGGGAACCATGATAATGCTGATGGTCTTCATCATATAGTAAAGTTCTCTTATCACAGCAGTTCTCTGAGGTAGATCACAGCTGTTGTCCTTTTACAGTTGGTTGAAATAATTGTCATTATTTTATTGAAAAGATGTTTCAAGCGCTTCTCATCACACTGCTGTCAGCATGCAAAAAAAGGATCAAACAATAAACAGCAACCCCTTTCCAAGTTGCCAGCCATGGGTTATTTCTACATATTTTTATTTTAGAAAAGTTTAAAGGGGGGATTATATAACATAATTATGTATCTCAGACAATTATTTACAGAATGTATAAAACAAAATATTTCTCCCTGACACCCCCTTCATTATAATTTTCAAGATACTGTCTATAAAAGGCAGGGACTGGACTCACCCAGGGTCCTCTTTATGGCACAGCGGGGAGGGAGGAGAGCGAGGGGCAGCCATGGATATGCTTGCCGGGCAGAGGGGACAGGCCAGTGGTGAGCATGAGAAACTGGGGCCTGCCCAACCCAACGCTGGGCCTATCATTGAGTTGGGAGGTGGGGTGCCCTGGCCACCATTTAGGGCGCCACACTGCCCTTCCTCACCATCTCTCCAGTGGTGGCTGGCTTGGCTCACCCTCCCACCCATTAATTAGGCATAGTTTGAGGGTGTTGCATGTGGATTTTGTTTCATTTAATTTCTTTCTTGTCACAACTTGGTGGTATCATCATGGAAATATCATCATTATCAGGAAAGCCAGCCTGCGTGGCCATTTCCTGAGTGTGGGTATCCCCATGAGGAATCTTGGTGTGAGGGTCAAGTGGTACACCCAACCTGGGGGTTACCTTCATGCTCAGGTGGCAGGGGAGACCACTTTGTGGTGACTGCCCTTGTGGGATCCAGAGACCTGTCATCCCAAGGTTTCCAGAGGACCATTGACTGGCAGTCAAGGAATAGGATCCGATAACCCATGCTGTGCCAAAGGATACTATAGCTGTAACCAATAAAATTGTGGCCAATTTTATTCCACTTTTTCTGACAAACTGTGTGTGTGTTATTTCAACTGGAGCTGTAAGTGGGGTTAGTAGTTAGATGGGTATAGAGGAACCTGTGGTGCCTGCCTCTGCCCTCCCCATGGCACTGGGGCTGTAATACAATATTTACTTCTGTTGGGGTACATTTATATTCAACATTTTAAATTTCAAATTTCATAACTAATCTGTTTTGCAACTATATTATTGGTTTCATCATTACTACACATTTGATATTAACATATTTTTCCCAATTCTGCCTACTGGCTGTTAATTTTAACAAATAGGTAACATATCAAAGTACAAAAGGAAAGTCTATTATATATCTCATACTAAGAAAATAAAAGAAGTTTCTTCTCTGGATCTACTTCCTTATAAAATTATTTTCAAGATGTTACATCCAGGCATGGATTATTAATACAGATGACCATCCAGCTATGTGGGAAAGGTGGGGAAAATTTACCTTTTGATAAAGACCCAGAAGAAGATTGACCATATTTGGAGAAAGACTCATAACAAGTTGTCATGTGTTATTCATCCAAAGTCAAGGCCCATTTTATCTTCCCAGGATGCATGGGCAGTGAAAAAAATATTGTGTGGGCAATTATCACATTTATTTACTGATCAATATCCTGCCCTTCTACAGAATACCCAAGATAACTTACCATATTCTAAGCATTAAATATGAAATGAATTTATACATAAAGGACACACTGCAACAGCAACCAAAAAACGATGACTCAAATAGAATCAGAGAACAGCAGTAAAAACCCAATGGCTAAAAGCTCTCCTTAAAGCCACCATGGGTTTGAAGATTAGAATAAACAACAGGAATCAGTAAAAGCCACATATATTTTTTTAATAAAGGGGGGGATGAATTTAGTCCCCTTCAAAGGCTTTTGAAAAATATACGGTCTTCACTGCATCCTGGAAGACATAAAGAGGGGGTGATGGGCTCTTCAGACAAAGAATTCCAGATCTCAAGATGCCACACTAGAAAAGGTCCTTTACCTGTGTGGCCTCCAGCTTAACATCACTTAAACATCAGCAAACAGAGAAGGCCAGCTTTAATAGATTTAAAGGTATAGATAGGTTCCTTTAAATGTAGGTGGTCCCCCATATGATTATCAATGGGTTTCATACCCTTCGAGCATGGAAGTGCCTTCTGTGTTGTGAGAGTGGTCCTTTATTGTAGGTTATTTAGCCAGATAACAAAAAGCATCTGTGAATAAGTACAAGATAAGCATGGACTTTTCCAAACATCTGTGGACTTTACAGTTCTAATATTTATCCAGGCTAATTAATTTATATCTGTAGCTTGGCACATACTGCTTTTGGCTACTAGGAAATGTTTCTTTCTTCCAGTTTTTATGATTATCTGTAATTAGGACGGTTGCAAGAGGAAGGATGAAATTGCCTTGAGTGTTTTGTATGTATACCTTAAGGGCTGCTTGCTCACAAATGAACCTACCTGTCCACCAGTGTTCCCTCTAAGATGAGTTAGTGTGAGTTAGCTCACAGTTTTTTAGCCTCCGGCTCATACATTTTTGTCTTAGCTCAGGAAGGATGGCTCCAGAGCAAACTAACTGATGCAGTAGCCAAATTGCTCGCTCACAACTTTAATGCCAGTAGCTGACAAAGTAGAATTTTTGCTCACAAGAGCTTACAGCTTAGAGGGAGCATTGGTGGCAACCTGAGAAACAGCTTTCCCAGTAGTGATGGCAGAAATTTTGGCACTCCCTCCCCAGGGGAATTTCTCTCTCTCTCTCTCTCTCTCTCTCTCTCTCTCTCTCTCATCATTGCCTTCCACCAGTGGGTGAAGCCTTTTTTGTTTTGTTTGGCATCCCCCCAATAACTGTTATTGGCCCTTGAAATGTTTTTTGATGTTCTTTATATTTACTGCTTTAAGGACCCTATTTTGGTGGAAAGGCAGCAAAGAAATGTTTTAAATAAAAAATAAAAAAGTATTGAGAACTGGGGGGAAATAGTTGGGGAAGTCCCAGAGAGAAAGCTAAACAGAGATTATAAAAGGTAACAAAATTCTAGTCTTTTTTAGTTGCAAAATTCAAGTGGTTTTCCTTGGCATATGATGAAATTAAAAATGAAAAGGGATTCTTTGCAAAAAGTGCCATTGCAAGGTTATATCAGTGGATAAAAGACAAACTGCCCTCTGTCTGAAGGGACAGTCCATTAACATCTGGTCTTGAACAGTTGTGTTTGATTGTATATTCCAGTTGTACATGCCTTCTCTAATGATTTTTTTTTTTTTGCTCAACAGTAAATTGGGTAGAATTGCACAGAAGGTGGGTTCAGGATAATTGTCAGCATTTGTGGATGTATAATATCTGCTTTGGAAATTGAATGTGCCAGATTACTGCAGCATCCCTAATCTAGAGCAATTTTACTCTGAATTAGCTTGGCCACTATCCAGGCAGACACCTTGTTCTGCTCAAAGTTCCTTGTCTGCATTGTATCCCATTTAATTAAAATGGCTCCTAATAAAATGTTTGAAAAATTATCGAGACCTGTTCTGAAATTCGAGTATGGCTCTAATATTTTATGTTCTGTCAGTTTAATTTTTTTTAAATGCTGAAATGCAGGTTTAGCAAGAAATTTGCCTAAAAGTGCAGTGATTGATTTTTACAAGCAATGCAGTATTGGACATCCATAAAAGCCCTTTAAAGTAAGCTCCATTTAAACAGGGAAATACCATGATAGAGCTTTCGTGAATTTTCACAGGCAAGTATATGCTTTAAAAATTACTGAAATCAAGAAAAATTAAAAACATAGCACAGATTCTGGTGCATAAATTAATAGTAAGGAAAGCCAAATATGTTGGTTAAAAATCCTTGGAATACATCAGATGCAGGGATTCAGACAATAAACAATAAGATTGTTATGTGAAAGTAGCTTGTGAAATGGAACATGAAAGTTAGACAAGGAGATTATGGAGAAATTGATTTCATTTTACTCCACGGAGTTTTGAAATGTCTACTTTCAAGAGTAGCAAATGGTTCCACACACAAGACTTCCATTAACTTTGAGAAGATCTTTAAATGTGTCTGCCACTGAGGTCTGATTCAGGTTTGATTCCTATATAGCAGTCAGCACTACTGAAGCTGTTGGAGGAGGAGTATTCACACTTAACTGTGTTTTTAGGTAGTAAATATACAATATGGTCAGAAAAGAATAGACTTAGGTTGAAGATCTATCTAGTACCTTTTTATCCCACCCTTCCTCCACAGGGCACAGGATGGTGTGTATGATTCTCTGTCCCACATTTTATGCTCCCAACAACCTTTGAGGTAAATTAGGCTAAGAGGGTATGGCTGGCACAAGGCCATGCATCAGACTTCATAGCACTGAGGGAAGTAGAACGCAGGTGTCCCAGGTCCTAGGTCATCACTCTGACCACTATACTGTAGAAATGATACATGGAAAGTCCAAAGCTGCCCAGCTAGAGAAACAAGTTGCAATACTAGAAGTTGATTCAATAGAGACTTTGCAGCTCTTAGCTTTCTGCCAGCACTTTACAAAGTGCACCCATACGTCATATCATGTTTCCCCTTGTGGAAATTCAGTATCTGCTTTATAAATGTTAGAATCATAGAGTTGGAAGGGACCTCCAGGGTCATCTATTCCAACCCCTTGCAGAATGCAGGAAATTCACAACTCACTCCCCCCAGTGACCCCCTGCTCCATGCCCATTGCATGTTCTATCATGTGGGAAGGGAGTAGAGACTTCAGGTTGGATCCCATGGAAGATATCTGAAACACTAAATTATTCTTCATCCACTTGAGCTAAGTGAAAGCCTAACGTTGTCTAATCCATTAAGTGAGAGTGATTGTATAGTATCTTCTTCTGTATACACAAGGGACATAACACAAGGTATTTCTTCTGATACGATTTCAAACCCAAATCTTTCAAACCCAATTGAAGTGCTGTGTGTTACTGTGGTCCTTGCATTACTGCTTGCACAAGAGGAACTGTGCTAAGTACATTTTGCTTTCCATTCATATGGTGCTGGACCCAAGCCACAGCTATTCCATGTGGTCATGGCAGGAAGAGAATCAAAATTTGAAGCAAGAGTGGGAAAGCACATCTGCAGTGGTTCTCTCCCCCCCTCCCCCATGCTGTTCTAAATGTCACATTAAAGGCATGGTAGCCTTGTCCTGTATCATGCCTTATCAAGTTTCTCTAAGGTTTTTTTTTTTTTGTATGGGAGCAGGTGTGCTCACCTGGTTTGTATCCTACCTAATGCAGTTGCTGTAGTAATTCACCTGCAATTGAGCTGAAGCATTTGGATTTAGACATGTGAATGTTGGGCCAAGTTGCTTGTGTCCTCCTTGACACTATCCTTACCACTTCTAAATTTTCTTTAAAAGAATGGGCTTTCCTTTTATATATCTGAGAGGGCTGTGATTCCCGTGTGACAGACAGGGATGATAACCTGTCCAATTTCCTAGCAATTTAAAGGTGCCGCCTTTTCTCAGTGGCATTGTGCTAATCTGTCTGCAGAGTCTCAGGAGACAAGATAAGAGTGGGGAGAGCTTCTAGAGGAAAGCGGGCAACGTGACTTAACCTCCTCCCCAAGTGCAAATAGATGATAGGAAGGAGTCGTGACAGCTGCTGCTCTCTGGGGCTGCAGCTGCCGAGGAGCAAACAATACCTCAGGGTTATGAAACAGATGACAGATGTGCCCATTAGACAGGAACACGGGCCTAGTTTCCTGTCATGTCCTCTGGCTCTTTCTCCCAATGCGTATTATCTCATTTTTGTCAGGCTAACTAGCCTTTATCTCTGCCCTATTATCTGTTTGACACCCGTTAAGGTGCAGGCTGGGAAACTAGAGGATGTGTACAGGCTGAAAATCAGAATTGCTGATATCTTCATTCCTGCTTTGGGGGGCTCATGTTATTAAATACATTATTACTGTTTATAGATAGGCAGTTTGTACAAGTTAATGGCTTTTATTTCCAACTGCATAATGCGTTGAAAAACACAAAAGGTCTTGATCCAGATTTGAGTTCAGTAGAGACCCACAAGATCTGGGGTGTGTATGTGTTAAGCTTTTGAGCGTCAAAGCTCCCTTCAGCAGACAGGATTTCAATCTAGTTCTTCTTCAAATCATCATGGCTACCTTTTGAAACAAAATGGCTTGGGTTTTGAGGGGGGTTGTGGGTTTTTTTGTCAGTAAGCATAATGAGTGAAGAAATAACTAAGTGAAAGAAGAAAAGAAAGGCAAAATCAAATTTGGAAAACATTGAGTTAATGTAGGAGCTGCTTATTAAGAACATAAGAACATAAGAGAAGCCAATGTTGGATCAGGCCAATGGCCCATCCAGTCCAACACTCTGTCACACAGCGGCCAAAATATACCAGGTGCCATCAGGAGGTCCAGCAGTGGGGCCAGGGCACCAGAAGCCCTCCCACTGCTGCCCCCTCCAGCACCAAGAATAGAGTGCATCACCTGCCCCAGACTGAGAGTTCTCATTCTATACCCTGTGGCTAATAGCCACTGGTGGACTTCTGCTCCATATGTTTATCTAATTTCCTCTTGAAACTGTCCATGCTTGCAGCTGCCACGACCTCCTGTGGCAGTGAATTCCATATGTTAATCACTCTTTGGGTGAAGAAGTATTTCCTTTTATCTGTTCTAACCCGACTGCTCAGCAATTTCATAGAGTGCCCACGAGTTCTTGTATTGTGAGAAAGGGAGAAAAGTACTTCTTTCTCAACCTGCTCAATCCCATTCATAATCTTATAAACCTCGATCATGTCACCCCTCAGCCGTCGTTTCTCCAAGCTAAAGAGCCCCAAGCATTTTAACCTTTCTTCATAGGGAAGGTGTTCCAACCCTTTTATCATTCTAGTTGCCCTTCTCTGCACTTTTTCCAATGCTATAATATCCTTTTTGAGATGTGGTGACCAGAACTGTACACAGTATTCCAAATGAGGTCGCACCAATGATTTATACAGGGGCATGATGATACTGGCTGATTTGTTATCAATTCCCTTCCTAATAATCCCCAGCATAGCGTTGGCCTTCTTTATTGCAGCTACACATTGTGTAGACATTTTCAGCGAGTTATCCACTACGACTCCAAGATCTCTCTCTTGGTCAGTCTCTGCCAGATCAGACCCCATCAACGTGTATTTATATTTAGGATTTTTGGCTCCAATGTGCATCACTTTGCACTTGGCCACATTGAACCCCATTTGCCACGTTGACGCCCACTCACCCATCCTCAACAGATCCCTTTGGAGTGCCTCACAATCCTCCCTGGTTTTCACCACCCTGAACAACTTCGTGTCATCTGCAAATTTAGCCACATCACTGCTTACTCCCAATTCCAAATCGTTAATAAACAAGTTAAAAAGCATGGGACCGAGTACTGATCCCTGTGGTACCCCACTGCTTACCACCCTCCACTGAGAGAGTTTCCCATTTATACTCACTCTCTGTTTCCTATTTATAAGCCAGTTTTTGATCCACAAGAGGACTTGTCCTTTTATCCCATGACTATTGAGCTTACTTAGGAGCCTTTGATGAGGAACTGTATCAAAAGCTTTCCGGAAGTCAAGGTAAATAATATCTATTGGGTCCCCCTTGTCCACATGTTTGTTCACTCCCTCAAAAACACTAACAGGTTAGTCAAGAGTTTGTCATTGCACTGGGGGAATCTGTCATGTTAACCTTTTGGAATGGGGAAAGAGAAGTCCTGTGTCTTGCTCTCCCTTCCTCAGCCTTGCCAAACTGTGACGCTGAGGTATGTATGAATGCACAGGAAATGAAGGAGCACCTCACAAAGCCCAGCATGATCTGGAAACACCCCTGAACCAGCATTCTCTATGTGTGTTTTGAGTGTGTGCTTATACCAAAGATTTAGTGCCTTGTTTGTACTATGATTAACTCCTGGTTTGTTCCAGTAATGTACACTGACATGTATCCACTGAGTGATTACCCTCTGGGCTATATAGTGCAAACTAAAGACAATTACGTATTTTCTGGTTAGCAATTAGTTTTGCTAGAGGGCCATTTTAAAGAGGCTCAGAGAGGAGTTCTGGGGAAATTTTATCCCCATGTGGCTAGCTGCTAGAGCTAGGTGCCCCCAGGTACCTCTGTTCTCCTGTTTGTTTGTAGGAACTGTTGATTTATTGAGTGAACATGGAAAGGTCATAAATGTAGGATAAATTAGACTGTTTCTCTAGTATGTTGAAGCTTCATTTGGTTATCTGAGGTGGATAAACTGACTGCAATTTAGAAAGTTCATTTTGTCCCTAATAAATTGAGATTCTTTCCCTAGCTATTTTTCCTTTCTTGCAATGTCCTTGTTAGACATGAGAAGGCTGAGAAGTGAAATTGGGCTTGCAGACTTGGTGGAATATTTCAGAGTCAACAGAAGTGCTGTGCCAGTGCAATTGGGCTTGCAACAATTGGTTCTCACAAATGGAAACTATCAAAAGACTATGGGTTGAAATTAATGGCCTTTTAAATTTGGGGTTTGCCTCATAATGGTTTTATGAATTATTTAAGTGGGGCATAGCCATTGTTTTGTACTAGGGCAGAATTTTCCCCTTGAGAAAGAGAGAAAAGAATTTCCATAATGCAGTGTTTCCATTCTGATTGGGAACAGGAAGCTTCGTAAACCTTACAAGGAAACCTGGTCCTTGTGATTTCTAGATCTAATCAAGGGTGATAAATGTCAGATAAACATCCGTAAGGTTGTATGCTTATCTGAAGCCAACCCAGCATTTCTGGCTGCTTGAATTAATCTTGCCGAGTCTAGTGTTGGTTATAAAAGGAGCTTTCTCTTACACAAATATCCTAACATGAATTCCTAGAAGTTGAAAAAAAGTGGTAATTAGAAAAGACAAAAATAGCACTAAATGTTGTTAAGCAGAACTGTGTATGTTTAAATTTTTATTTCCAAATCTCCTGGATTAATTAGAATGGAATTAACTTTTGCCTCATATGTGGAATAACATTCATTCTAGATGTATAGTGTCCAGGAAAACAACAGACACTGTAAGGCTTAATGTGTTCTCATCCTGCACCTGAGTTCTTTCTATAAATGTCATTGATTAGTTTGTGGAGGTAAATACACATGAAGCTACCTTATACTGAATCAGCCCATTGGTCCATCAAGGTCAGTTTTTCTAATCACACAGGCAGTGGCTCTTCAAGGTGTCACGCAGAGGTCTTTCGTGTCACCTACCATTTGATCCTTTTAGCTGGAGATGCCAGGGATTGAATTTGAGACCTTTTGCATGCCAAGCAGATGCTCTGCCACTGAGCCATGGAAGAAGAATCTTTCATTTCCTTTTCTCTTGTTTCTTCTTCTGTCTCCAAATCAAGAGCTCCTTGCAAAGATGCAGATTCTCCTCTCTGATAATACTGTTACCTGGCTGATAACCTATCAAGGGGACTGAAAGCAGGCATCCTATTACCCTTCTCTCTACCAACAGGTGATCAGCACAGTCCATGATGAGGATCAAAATAGAATACTAATTATTAGTAGTAATTATCTATATTAGAGGGAGTACAATTTGGAACAAAGTTATTAGCTATAGTAGCCAAATGAACCTTCAGAAAGTACCTGGTAGCACAGAGGGGAAAAGCTCTGCAGTTGGATACAGGAGGCGGTAGTATGAGTGTTACATACTGCAAGTATTGAAGTGATGTCACCAAGGAACATTTTTAAATTTTGAAAAATTATTTGCAGTATTTATAGTCTGCCTTTCTCATTGAGATTTAAGGTAGATTACACAATGTATGTTAGTGCAAACAGTAGAATAAGACATCTGATAAATGGACTTGGATTACAGGACTTGGATTACAGAAACCTGAAAACCAAGTATAAGTATTAGACATGATCTGTGAACAAGGCCCAAAGGTAGAATTACAGAGGTAAATAACAACGTATTGAAAGCAAGATAATATACAACAGCAAACATAATATATGCACTACAAAGTAAGGAACCCCCAGTCCCTTTCCCTTTATTAAATCACCTTCTTGAACCACTATGTTGTAATAGAGTCCTATTGCCTTTATCAAAATAACCTGATGTACAACTGAGCGGGTGGAAGGTCCCAAGTTTTGTCACTGGCTCTCCAGGAAAAAGGATCTCAGGTAGCATGATTAGGAGACATCTCCGCTGGAGAAATTAGAAAGTCAGACTAGGCATACAAATGATCTGGCTGTAAGGAGCTGTTTGTATGAACTTTGGGGTATACAGATTACCTTTATTTCTTATATTTTTACTATGTTTGGTATTACAAACAGAACACTTAGACTGGTGGACACCTTGGCCTGATCCACCAAGGCCCCCTCTTCTCTTCTTCTTTGCTCTTGCTCAGCAGAATGAATAAAACCTGGTGTATACAGATCTTCAGAATGGAGATGAATGCATTAAGGGCTTAAAGTAAACAATCCCACTTCTGCAGCCTCAGTGTAGTGCCCACAAAGCACATTTTCACATGTTCACAGAGTTGTACATTTTCATTTCCACACTATTTCTTTCTCAGGTACTATAATGTTACAGAATGTCAGAGTCCAGCCCTAGCAAATTGGTTAGATTTAGTTCTGAAGTAAAATTGATACTTTGGGCTTTTTTCAAATAGGTATTCTTGTAATGATGGCTGAAGTATCAGTAGAAGGGAATTCAGGAGAAGAAACAGCTGGATAGTATGCCTTAGAAACCCTTGGCATATAATGTTATACAATTTCTTTCCCCACCAAACTTATTCTGGGTGTTTGGCAGAAAGCCAGTGCTGTAGGTTGAATGCAGACAATGTCTTTGCTTCTGTCAGAGGCATTCAGAGCAGAATGGAGGTCATTGACATAGCAGCTTGTGAATCGTAATGCAGAGGCAGATGGAGACAGACCTAAAAGGATTGTTGCATTTCTTTTTGAGAGGTTTGTCAGGTTGTACAGGATCTAATTGATTTAAGAGGAGATTGTTATGTTAAATTAGGGGAAATGACGGTTATGTGATAAATAGGAAATTAGTTCATGTTTTGAACAATATGCCTTTACTATGCATATACTTCCTTTATTTGAATATTCCAGATCAGCATAACAGTTTAATCATATGTAGATTTTTCCATGTGTTAGTTCCATCAACCTGTTAATTTGTTTCACATGTTCTGTGCACTGAAAAATATTGCTCCAGACATCTGTAAGAAATTATTATTTTTTTTTGCTTTGACCACCATACACTTTTTCTGCATCGGATTTTTTAAGGTCAACACACTTATGCATCACATGTCAGGATTTTAAAAAATACAATGTGTTCCTTCCTCTCTTCTTTGCAGAAAAGTTGATATACAATGGAGCACTTTTTCTTAAATCTTTTAGAAACTCCCCTCCTTTTCATAACTGAATTCAATAATTCCTTGGCATTCAGTAGTATATTCATATTTTGATACTGCTTTTATGTAGTCTGGATTTTATGTAGCCAGGGATCACCTTTCTTTGGGTTCACAAGGTTTATGTATATCCAAGTCTGGCTAACTTGGGCAACAATTCTGATATTACATAGTATAATGTTTCCTAAAGGTAGTTTTCTAGCTATAATTGGTAAGCCACAAGATTATGATGGTGGCGATGATGAGGTAAAGCTTTTAAAATCGAGGTCCAAGCTCCAGACATTTTAAATTCTGATTAAATTATAATACTGGGGTGGGGAAGGTGCTTTAACATTTCACCCCATGCTATTATCTTGTTTATCATTGTAGTCCTAAACAAAGACCAAGTTCAGACTGGCAGTTTGGACTGAGACAGGCACATTTCAGAAATGGTTCACAAATGGATTAGAGGGCCAGTTCACATGGACACATCTGTCAGGCATTCCCCAGCCATACTCAACCTGTCTTTGTAATGCTTCCCTCCTGAGTTTAAAAGATACCAGTTGAAAGTGGTAGCAAACCCTGGAAAGCACGTTCCTCCCACTTCCCAGAAGTGTGGAAGCAAACAAGCTGATCCGGTAGGGATGCTCTTATGCAAATGATCGCTTATGCTCATGATCGCATAAGCGCATATTGTCAGATTCCATTACAAAAAGCCGCTTACAGCCATGCCTCTGCCAGGGGTGAGCCAACAGTGTGAACACTCCCTTGGGCCTCCTCCCCGGAATGCTCCCGCATCAGTCGGGGCAGTGTGACTGGGAAAACCCAGAACACGTTGTTCCGGGTCTTTTTTGCCACGACTCCTTCGTGCTTCAAACTGCCAGTCTGATCTCGGCCAATGTTCCACACTTCCAAGTCTATTGAAGTAAATGAGTTTAGAAGGATGCAGCTGTCTAGGATTCCACTGTAAAGGGTTCGGCTTCCCCAAGATGTTCTCAGTCCTCAGTTAGCATAAGGGAGCAAAATGGAGGTATGTAAGCTTGTGAGGGGAAGCCGAGTGGCAGAGGATCTGCCTGCAGAAGGACCCAGGTTCAATCCCTGACATCTCTAGTTAAAAGAATCTGGTAGTGGATGGTGTGAAAGACCTGTACCTGAGACCCTGGAGAAAAAGTTGTTGCTAGTCAGAGTAGACAATCCTGAGCTTGATAGACCAATGGTCTGACTCTGTATAACTGCGAGCCAAAAGGGGCTGAGCTAACACTGTATATTATAAAAGTACAAATATTTATTAAGGTGTACACATGTTAAAACATATTATGATTAAAAGAAAGAGTCTAAATATCAGACTTATAAAAACTTTTCAAGTACAAATACATATGATGGGTAAACAATTTCAAACTTTAGGACCAAACGCGTTTCGGCCCCTTTGGGCCTTCCTCAGTGGTCACTATTCTCTATATTGCACTGACACACATCCAAATACATGTATAAAATATATCTAACCAGATGTTGTTTCCTTGTATGTTTATAATTATGCTACTGGTATATATGTTGGGCCATAAATATAGCCATGCCAATTCTTCAAATTATTCTGGTATCAGAGATTTCATTGGTCTGGATGTGTGTCATCTCCATCAATGTAAAAGATCAACATGTACATTTGGATATGTGTCAGTGCAATATAGAGAATAGTGACCACGGAGGAAGTCCAAAGGGGCCGAAACGCATTTGGTCCTAAAGTTTGAAATTGTTTACCCATCATATGTATTTGTACTTGAAAAGTTTTTATAAGTCTGATATTTAGACTCTTTCTTTTAATCATAATCTGTTTTAACATGTGTACACCTTAATAGATATTTGTACTTTTATAATATACAGTGTTAGCTCAGCCCCTTTTGGCTTGCAGTTATATCTTGGGTTGAGTTCCCCCCCCCTTTTGTCATTTTTGTCTGACTCTGTATAAGGCAGCTTCATGTGTTTTATACAAATGGGAATTTTGATGGAGGGGCTGGGGAACTGAGATCAGGAAAACTATGTGGGGAGCGAGTATTAATCCTGCCCCCCAGCATTGTTGCTCAGATCCAATATGGATCTTGCAGCAGCTGCTTTTAAATAACACTTAAAAGGACTCAGTGGTCTCTTAATTTGGCCTTTAGTGATTGTATAGTGATTTCCTTAAGCAATCAAAGCACTGTATACACATTTTTCAGCATTCAAGTCTTATGGGCCTGTTGTGTTAACACCTGTTATGCCAGGATTATTTATCATAATAGGATCCTTTCCAAAGTCAAAACTAGAGTAAGGTCAGCATCTGTGTTTGGATTCAAATGATCAACTCCATAATTAAACCTGACGCTATAGAGAGCGGGTCTACTCCAAATGCTCCTCTAGTCTATTTAGTGGAGATTTCTGCCAGGCCAGTGCTTTTAGGATTGTAGTGTTAATATACTAAAACTTGGTTAGTTGGGGTGGCAATCCTAATTATCATCCCCATATTTAAATATTTCTACCCATTTTTGTTTTTGGTTCAAGGCAGGGCTGAGGCTGGGCAGAGCTTTGCACTAGAAACACTGTAGCTTATGCACTACATCAGACTAGTGTGTGCGAAGTATTTCTGTGTTGAACTAACATTGTGGCATAAAAACTGTTTCATGTTTCAGGGCAGCTTCCCATATTTAGTCAGTTTTGTTATGCTTAATCTTCCTCTGTTAAGAGAGAGGACTTCATGTTCAGAGGTGTCTTTGTTTCTCCATTCTGCATGCTTTGTAAGAATAAATGGTAGCTTGATCTTTACAGTTATTTTACATTTGCAGAAGTGTAATTGAAAATGCTGCTTAAAGTGCTGTAGAGCTGTGGTTTGCATCTGTGCTTATGTTTGTTCTGTGTTTATCTGTGCTTCCTCTTGTACAGTGAGGGACTTTTGTTAACTTATGTAATGCAGCTATATGCCATGCTCTAAATTTAAAATAAAACAATACAGATCTTAAGAAATGTAACAGTAGAAAATACATGTCCTTAACATTTCCATATGCGTACAACTCTACAGTCCTAGAAGTGTCATGAAACTGTGACATTTGAATGTATGAAGACTATTCTATGGCTATTAAGAATAATGTTTTGTATGGTGCTTCAGCGCTAGTCCAAAAATTATGGCAGCCACAGGAGGGTCTCTTTAAATCACTCTGCCCAATGGCTGTCACCACATTCTATCAAGCTATTCTTGTGCAGCAGTGAATCATGCTGTTTTCTCTAGGCCATTGCAGACCATTTTTCCTATTGAAGAATGGTAAACAGGGTAAATGATGACGAATGTATGCCAAGCTCTTGCTTGGCTCTGTTAAAAGCATTGGCTCAGTGGTGATGGCTTTAGGAAATCTGATGGCTGGACAATGGTG
Organism: Gekko gecko; assembly: GCA_029375565.1. Lineage (NCBI taxonomy): Eukaryota > Metazoa > Chordata > Lepidosauria > Squamata > Gekkonidae > Gekko > Gekko gecko. Next base: position 114,867,926 of record JAPDNY010000008.1, read on the forward strand.
ATGCCGTTAAGTCTGAGAAATGCAGGTTATGCTCCCTAAAGCTGCATGTAAACAAACGAGAACTCTCTTGGAAGAAAATTACCTTAAAAATCAGTGAAGTAAAAAAAAATTCAGACCTGAAGAAATAGGCACAAATGGGCACTTAGGCAATCTGGAAAAAGAAAAGAGCCCTTTCATGAGACACAGGTATTAGCTGTCACCAGGATAAAAAGTTTGCATTTGGTTTGGGAATCATATTGTAAGCATAACCATAGGGACTGACTCCCCCTGTTCCCCACACTGCCTTGGCAAATGCTGGGAGACTGGGGGGCAGTGCCTGTGGAGGGCAGAGTTTGGGTAAAATGTGATGATACTTCTGGGTCATGATGCTCAACTAGGCCTTTGGTTGAGGCAGAGGGTGTCCAATAAAGTTGGCCTCCCCCACTGAAGTCTGTCATCATTATTTGGCCCAGATTAAGAAGACCTCTGTAATCAACCACTCTAGCTGAAACTGTGTTTGTGTTTATATGCAGCTGCTTTAAATTTTATTAAATATTGTTTTAAATATTATTATATTTAAACATTGTTTAAAATTGTTATACTAGTATATATTTTTATCTGTTTATGATGTGATCCTCTCTGAGCCCACTTGCATGAAGGATGGAATACATATCCAAATAAAGAAAAATAAAAATGGCCTAGGCTGCCTCCCCTAGTCCATATAGCCTTTGCCATAGAGACTAGGGGATATTCCTATTTGGAGGTAGAAATCAGGGGTGGAGGTGGGTAATTTTCCACCTTAGGTGGGAAAGTGAGAGGCCTTCTTCTTATATGAACCTTGCACCAGCTATGCTCCTAAGATCTTCTCTTTGCCCCATCCCCATGGCATTTAAAATAGTTTCATCCCATTTACAGGATTTTCCAGTAATGGCCCAATTGTTTGAATGGGCTCCCATTGCTTCTCAGAAGTACATCTGCTTTGTCAGCCTTTAGGAGGCATGTATGGAAGCTTTATTTAAGTAGGCCTTTATTTCATGGCAGCTGGAGAGTCCACTTTGCCAATCTGATGATCGTTAGGCTATGATGATTTTTAACTATTTCTAGTAGTACTGTTGTATTTATTGATTATTTAACTGTTGATATTGTTGTGAGATATATTGTATCCCTTGGAGTGGACAGGGTAAGTTGAGATAAAAGTTCTCCTATGTATTAATGTGTGGGTCCTTCCTATTTCACATTTTTTTTGTCAGATGCATTCAGTACAAAATGAACAAATAATACTACCTCACTCTTTAAACCTAAGGAATGGTATGATTGTAAGAATAGTGACCTAACATTTGTACTTGTAATGTTAACTTGTTTTATACATTTTTAATTACCAGCATGTTTTCCTGTTAAAATTTCCTATTTTACTGTTCTGTTTCTTTGCTATTTTGAAGTGCTATAAAAGCAGGGCCCCTAACCAAGCTCTGTTTGCTAGTTTGCACCAGAGTTTTACATTTATAAAGCTGTTGCTGTCTTTTGTGGGGGAAATTAATGCTTTGACACTCAGCTGCAACTTTAGTTTCAACATCTCCTGACTGTACTGGGAATGAAGTCTGGAGATCTTAATAATCCTTGGACTCTTGTTCTGAAAGACATTTTTGATTTCAACACAAAGGAAAGTTTTTATTTCTCAACCTTAGAAGTGGTGAAATATCTCCCTCTAAATCTATGAAAATAACAGCAATTCAGTATTTCTTTTTCAGAAATACTCCTCTTCTGCCTTTGTGTTGTATCAGCTATGTTAGTTTGTTTTATTGTTTTATAAACAGGAACAACATAATACATGCAAAGTATAGGCTAGTGACTCCTTCCGGTTCTGGTACTGTATAAGCTTGAATAGTGCCAGGGCTGGAATCCACCCTCCACCCACTTTTTTCCAATCCTGAACTGGGCATATTTATCCTATAAATAGTTACCTTAGAGGGCCTCATGTTCTTTCTGAATCGTTATACTTAGCCTGAGCCAGTATATTTAAAAGGAGGGAGACAGAGAGAGAGGGAGGGAGAGAGGGAGAGGGAGAGAGAGAGATTAACTTGCAGCTGAGAGGTGTTTTCGGTGAATTCCTACTGGCTCAACCAGAGGGAGGTTCCCAGTTGGCTAATATGACTACATCACCGCATGCAGACCAGAAAAGTACCAGGCTGTAAACTGGCTATGGCAGTACTCTTCTGGGGTGTAGAAGATGCTCAGCTACAGCCGTGTATTAACAATTGTAATGGTCTCTCATTTTCAGACATGCTGTCATCAGGCTTAACTTTCAGCCAGCAGAGAACATTGGGCCTGATCCAGCCAAAGTTAACTGCTAATTGTTCAGCTTAAAAGTTTTTTTAAATTGAAGTTGTAACTCCTGAAAACAAAACAAAAAAATATAGAGACAACATTTTCCAAGAGACTGAACAATGCGCTCAATATTTTAACTAGATATTTCTCTGTTCTGATAAAATGAGGCTATACTCATTGTGCATTCTGCCAGCAAGTACTTTGTGTGGAGCAGACCAAAATTTGACTTAACCTAATATCAGGGCCAATTATTTTGCTCTTACGTCCTTGTGAATGGAACATCAAACCACTAATTAGGTGAAATGACTTACAGCCAGTGACTTCAGATGGAGGAGATTTTAAAGCATGTATGTTTAATTCTCCCATTTAAACAAATGAGACTTAAAATGATTAACTTTGGCCTGATTGTGAGGTAAGTAAAAAAAATAATAATCTCATGGGTCATATTTATTGCCATTATGGTATTTTTAATATATTTTGTGGATGATAGTAGCACATAATTACTAATATTGAATAGGGAATAGTCTTAACTAGCTTTCTGTCCATCTTGGTTAAGTGAGGTGCACCATTAAAAATGAAACTTGCTTTAATGCTTCAGCAATATATGAGCCCAAGTGATTCAAATAGGTTGTGGTGTCAGTCTCTTCTGTCCCATCATGCTCATTAAAGGAGTTAGAATCTCAGTGTGCTTTCCCCAAGTACCTTAAGTAGCATTTTGTGAAAAGAAGCGGGAGTGAAAATACAACAGAGCTGAACTTCCATCTTTGAAGAAATGTATAACTCCCAAGATGAACTCTACACTTGGAAGTTAGAGGGCAGCTATGCAAAGTGCAGCTGCTATGTATGTCTGATTCAAGTATATTGAACTGATCTCTTTTCAAGTTGACTATTCCCCCTTCTTCTCATTGTCCTTTAATGGACTAGATTTTAGATTACAACTACTTAATCCTATTTGGCAAACGGATTCACAAAACTAGATTCTGGTTTCTAGATTCTAGATTAAGCCATTCATCTAGATTCTGCCAAGGTGTGGGTTCTGGATTCCTTGTTAGAGTAATGAGTCCAACTGAATCCTATGGTTCATATTCCTTGGAACATTTCATCGTAGGATGCACTGTCCATGCAATGCTATATGCAGCACTGGGAAGCCTTCTAGCAGCAGAACTTGACTGAATTCTGGGAAGCCCTCTCCTATTTTCCCTGTTCTGATCTGCTAGTCTCTTACCAGATTCTATGACACAAGGAAATTTGGCAGCATATCTAATCTAGCAAGATCATGCTCAAGATCCTACAAGCTAGGCTCCAACAGTACGTGGATAGAGAACTGCCAGAAGTACAAGCTGGGTTTCGAAGAGGTAGAGGAACTAGAGATCAAATTGCCAACATTCGCTGGATTATGGAGAAAGCAAGAGAGTACCAGAAAAACATCTACTTCTGCTTCATTGACTATGCTAAAGCCTTTGATTGTGTGGATCACAATAAACTATGGCAGGTTCTTAAAGAGATGGGAGTACCAGACCACCTCACCTGTCTCCTGAGAAACCTATATAAGGGTCAAGAAGCAACAGTTAGAACCGGATATGGAACAACTGATTGGTTTAGCATAGGAAAAGGAGTACGACAAGAATGTATATTGTCCCCTTGCTTATTTAATTTATATGCAGAGTACATCATGCAAAATGCTGGCCTGGATGAATCACAAGCTGGAGTTAAGATTGTTCGGGAAAAGATCAATAACCTCAGATATGCCGACAATACCACTCTGATGGCAGAAAGTGAAGAGGACCTAAAGAGCCTCTTGCTCAGTGTGAAAGAGGAGAGCGCAAAAGTAGGCTTGAAGCTCAACATCAAAAAAACTAAGATCATGGCATCTGGCACCATCACTCCTTGGCAAATAGAAGGGGAAGTCATAGAAGTAGTGATAGACTTCACATTCCTGGGATCCCAGATCACGGCAGATGGTGACTGCAGCCATGAAATTAAAAGACGCCTGCTTCTTGGGAGGAAAGCGATGGCAAACCTAAACAGCATGATAAAAAGCAGAGACATCACCCTGCCAACAAAAGTCCGCATGGTCAAAGCAATGGTATTCCCCGTAGTAATGTATGGCTGCGAGAGTTGGACTATAAGGAAGGCCAAGTGCCGAAGAATAGATTCTTTTGAACTATGGTGCTGGAGAAGACTCTTGAGAGTCCCTTGGACTGCAAGGAGATCAAATCATTCAATCCTAAAAGAAATCAACCCTGACTGTTCCCTGGAAGTCCAGATCCTGAAGTTGAAGCTCAAATACTTTGGCCACTAAATGAGAAGGGAGCACTCACTGGAGAAGACCCTGATGCTGGGAAAGATTGACGGTCAAAGAAGAAGGGGACAGCAAAGGATGAGATGGTTAGACAGTGTCATCGATGCAACGAACATGAAATTGAGCAAACTTCAGCGGACAGCGGAAGACAGGAGGGCCTGGCATAATCTGGTCCATGGGGTCGCGAAGAGTCGGACTTGACTGTGCGACTGAACAACAACAACTAATTTGTATACTCCTGCACAGTACAACCTCCATCTAAGGAGCTACCTAGAATACAATTGCTCATAGGACTGGGTTCTAAGCTCCCAGTGTCTGTGCAAAGGAGCAACTTGTTCTGTTGTACTGGCATGGGGCTCTCCCCCCCCCATATGCTTACCAATGGCTTTTAGATTGGTAGTGAGCAAGACTGCCTTTAACCTATTGGGTTGGATCCAGAGAACTGTTAAAGGGGCCATAAAATCTTTGCGTTGGTGGACTTCTAGGTTTGGAGATTTTAGAGTGTTTGATTATCATACTGGCTAGTAGAAAAATATTCCATTGAGGATGCCATTTTAGATCAGTGAGCTCACCCTTTACTGATGACGCATCATTTTTAGAGACCATAAAGGGTTTATTCTGCAAGGACTTTTAAAAGAAGTGTTGATGTTGTCTGCATTGGGATGATAGCTATAGAATCTGAGCATCTTATACAATGCCTTTATATCATAATATTGAGGAAGGTACATTTTCAGAGTTACGGGAAGAATCACACAGGATGTAGGACCTTCCTACGCCCAGAAAGAGACGAAATTGGTCATTCACAGTCTCTGCAGACTATTCTTTTTCTATGCTATTTTTCAAGGCATAATGGAAAACAGGATTCCCAAACAGATGGAACTGTGGTCTGATCCTGAAGTATCTCATGTTATATTCTTATGACTGAGAGAATTAAGTTATTAAAATCCTTATTAACAAAGGACCATGCTGCTAATGTTTTAGGGTCCCCCCCCCGGTGATTTTACATCATCCAGTCCCATGATCATGCTCACCCCACTATAAATCTCTCTCAGTTTTCCCCCAAGAGGTTCTGATGGCTTTGAAATAGAGCCTTGCTTAGCCAAATTTCATGCCTGTATCTTTCCCTATAAGGATGTCTCTGTCAAGAAAATTCTGCATGTTACAGCTTTACATAACCCTCTTTGTTCTCTGGCTAGCCACTGCAGAAAGTGTTGCAAACACGATATTTGCAGATAAACAGCCTTCTTACTAAGAATTCAAGTATTTATTCCCGTACACAGAGAGGCTCCACCCTTTTCAGACTCCCTTGATAGAAGATAATAGTATATGTAATTTAAGGAGTTGCCAGTTGGGTTTTCTTTCTTTCTCAAAGTGCACAAATAACTAATCTGATATTCAGGCTTTACTCCAGTGTTTTGTGATCCAGCCATGAACTCATCTAGCAGTTTACCCTGTATGCAACGAGCTGGTGGTTATGAGACTAAACTGGGAGTTCCAATGTCACTATTCCATTCTCAATATTTATTTATTAATTATATTTATATTTTCCCATTATTCTACCATGAAAATTAAAGTGGTATGTTTAGGGTTCCCAGGAGATTTTACACCTAAGCACTGAAGGAGTTGTTTTGCTACTCAGTGTTGCTGTATTATGTGCTTGCGAACCATACCACTGATCCTATCCACTAAATGTGGGGTTAGTAATATTGGCATACCTTATAGCTCTGTTAGAGGGATTACTGACATAATGGATCCAAGGTACTGAGTAACATTATTATTGTATGTATATAAATGAGCATCTATCACCTCATCCAGATATTCTCCTCCTAAGCCAGTGGTGACCATTTTTTTTCTTTTTGGCAGGTGAGCAACTACTGTTCAGGTCTGGGGTATGAGATAGCATTGCACACCATGTTTATATCCCATGATTAATTGTCTTCGGAACCTGCCTTCAAATGTGCAGTTTCCTGTTTGCCACAGGAAACAGAGTGTGCACTCTACTAAATACAATGGAAGCAAATGGGTAATTAGGTTGTATAAATGCACTAGGAGACTTCCCTTATCAGGAAAGTGAGATGCACAGGGCTACTATATACATGCTTGTGTGTCCCATGGTTTCTTTAGACACTTGATGAACAGTAGCAGAATGTGTCAGTTGCCTCCAATGCACTTAAGATGATTTCGTTCTGGAGTTAGGTCTACCAGTCTGTAAGGGAAAGCCATCACTTTCTGTTGTACTCCTCAAATGATGAACATACACGTGTCAACCAGATCATTTTGATTTATTTCATTTGAGAGCTAAACTAGATATGACAAGGGCAGCCATGTTGATTTTCATCTGTCCGCCTTGCCCACATATTAAGTTGTCAGGTTCCTCTGGAGTGTGGCCAGAGTCTGGAGCTGCCCTCTGCTTTGGCTATGAAAGTGAAGACATGCCATCAGCAATCATGGATGCTGTCTAGCATAGCTGATTTGCCTTGAGTTGAGTGCTGAAATATGTCTGTGGTTGTTTCTTGGAATTTTCAGGCACTGGAATTGAGGCTGGACCTGCAGTCGTGAGTTATCATAGCTACTTTACCAATTTGACAGGGTATTAAGAATGAGCATGAATGTCCCTCTTATCTCTTTTTCTGCTACAGACCCAGGTTGTATTTTATGCATTTATATATTTTCAACTTTTTAGATCGGATGGGGTTGGCCACATAGTTTAAAGTAGCATGATTGACTTATGTGTGGCTGCTCTAGATTTATAAATATGTGATTGAAACCTTAAGATCTTGTTTAAATCTTAGCTTTATTTTAATTGTTTATCCCATCCTCTTGCAAATCTTTCAGTTACTACTGTATTATCTTTCAGCTTTATGTGATAAGCAGCTCCAGCCCTTTTTAAGTGAAGCTGAAAGGCATGCTTACTCATTAGATAACAGTTTGATTAGACAGTTCAGATACCAGTAATGTATGGCTGTCTTGTGAAATATTGATCTACAGATGGTCAATGAGGCCTTGAAAGCGTGCAATGTTGAAAGCAGTTCTAACTCGGGTAGGAAGTTACAGTGCTTGTGGGTCAATCGATCAATTGATTGAGAGCATAATGCAATTCTCTAATTTTCACTCCAGCTCACAGAGTAGAATTGGCACTGAACATTGTGGAGCACCGGGTGTGGTGGTATTTATTTCTGGATGTGTGTTGTTTTACAATAGTAATATTGACCACTAAGGAAGGCCCTAAGGGGCTGAAATGCATATGGTCTACTGGTCATAAGATATGCCCATTAATTGTATATGTAAAACTTTCAGCTCTGTGTGTAAAAAGTTTTAAGAATCTGATATTTGGATCATTTCTTTTAACCTATTTTATCTTTTACTAATGTGTACACCATAATAAATATTTGTATTTTTATAATAACTTATTTTGTTAGCTTGACCCTCACATATCACTGCCATATCTTGGGTTGAGCTCTCCCCCCCCTTTTTTTTCTCAGTATACTTTTGGCCACAGTCTCTTCTACCTGATGATATATAGCAGCTACATGAATAACCTTATGAACAAGGGCTCTGACTCTGCTCCTTTTCTGAAGACAAAGGGAAAGGGTTTTGATTGATGCCACCATGGATTTTGAAGACATTTGGAAGCGAGGCCCAGTGTACCTGTAGGGAGGAACTATGTGGAACCTTGTCATTGTTCTGAGCACCTCTGACACCCAGTGTGACTTCAGAGATAGTCTCTGCCTGTCTCCCACCCTAGCCATGTCTTGAAGATTCCTATTTACTCACTTGAAATGTTAACTGACAGAGGGCACCTCAGTAGCAAGACTCAGGATGAATCACTTGTGTACCAGTTCCACAAGCACCTAGAAAACAAGGGAAGTCAAAATAGCATTTCTTCGGTCAATGCTAAACAATATAAAATGGCTCTGCAAAGGGAAGGCACAAGTGAACCCTAAGTTATTGCTAGGTCAGTTACTGGTTCACATTAGTGATCCAGACCTATGGTAATCAGGGCCTGAAATGGATCCCATGGCAGTATGGCTTAGTGATGGAGTTTGCACCATTGTTGGCTATATTTAACTATTGTTAGGTCTGGTTAGCCCTGACTTGGGTAGCCCAGGCAAGTCCGATCTCATCAGATCTTGGAAGCTAAGCAGGGTCAGTCTTGGGCTAGTATTTGGATGGGAGACCTCCAAGGAATATCAGGATCATAACGTGGAGGGAGGCAATGGCAAACCACCTCTGAACATCTCTTGCCTTGAAAACCCTACGGGTTGCCATAAGTCATCTGTGACTTGATGGCATGTTCTGCCACCTGGTCTGCTTAAAATATGATTTACATAGATAGACTTTTTAAAACTACATTTGATTATTGCCAATTTGCTGAGTCTGAACTGCCTCCATTAAAAATATTGCAATTGAGATAATATGAGGTCGCATGAAAATTCTTGTTGGCAGTTAGACCAGGAATGGCCTGTTCTCACAGGAAAACTGTTATGGCTCATTCATAGTTAGAGGCAGCACTTCGTGTTATCAGGTAACTAATCATCATGCATTGCATGAATGTTCTCCATGCAGAGTAGAGGACATATACATCACCACTTGTGACATGCTCGGGAACTGTTTCAAAGTTTTAAATATAATTTTCCTTTCCTTTCCTTTTGGCTAGCTTTCTTCTAAATTGCTTAAAAAATTAGCTAAGTTGCATTTCTTAGCTGCACTTTGATTTAACAGTACTAGGAAGTAAAAAGTCACTGACTGGATCTTTGACATGTTTTGTAAATCCTCTTTACCAGATATGCTGTCACTCTTTTGTGTGAAATCATTATAATGAAAACACCAATAGGCACAGCTAATAATGGGAGCATTGGCTGAGAATGAGCACATAGCACTGTAGCCAGTTTTGAAATGTGAGTGACTTGGCTGCTGCTGTTGAATTTAGACCAGTAATTGTAATTGCATGGTATCTGATGCCATCTATATCAATGGCTCGTGAGTTACAAGTTGATAATGAAAAAGCTAATTTATGTTTTAAACCAAACAGTAATATATATTTATCATGCGACTGCATATATTCTAATGAGTGCAGACATTCTGAATTTTCATTCTAGATAGGATGTTAACTTTGTTCCAAACAAAATATTGTGCTGTGATACTTAATGATTTCTTGGACTGAAGACTGTATCTTTAGTGGCTATCTTTACAAGTCTAAGTGAATGTTTCCAGCATAGAGCTTTTTAATGGTGTCTTGAAAGCTACTACTTTTGCTGTCTGTGCCTTATGGCAAGAAAGAAATATTTTTGATGAGGAAGTATGGATTCCGCTTTATGCATTTCCCCCAGTTCCTTAATACGACCATTCTCAGTACATACTGCCTTTTGGAAGTGATCATATTCTGAGTCTCTGTATTGTGTGTGCATGTGATCACAAGTGCCATATATAGGCAAAACAGTAGACAGTTGCTCCTATCAGACTGTATCAATTGAAAAGCACAGGAGGCCTAGTAGTAAATGTCAACTTATAAACTGTTTAAATTAGTTCAATGTTGGCATTAAATGTGTAGCACTTCCATTATTTTTAGGTGCACTGGATACAGTAATTAAACAGTTAACTAACAAAAGTGCTAATAAGTTCTGTGGTGATGCAAACATCAATTTCTATTTTTTGTGCAGTTGCCAGAAAATTTAGCAAGTATGCTTTATATATTCCCTCACTTTTTCTCCAAGGAGCTTAGGATGGCATGCATGGTTCTTTCTTCATTTTATTTTCACAACAACTCTATGACGCTGAGAATGACTGTCCCATGGTCACCCAGGGAGTCTTGTGGCAAGCAGGAATCTGGGTCTCCCAGTCCTAATTCAGTTATCTAATCAGTATACCACACTAGATACACATTGTTCAGAACAACTGTGCTGTTGGAGAGAACAAATGAAAGGATGAGATGGAGGATTTTGAGACCATCCATTTTCTGTAAATGGTTTTAAGGGTTTATTGACAAGGCTTTGTCTTAAAAAAAGACAAACCTTTGTCTTAAAAAAAAGATCAAGGTGGTTGACCAAAAATAACAAATTAATCAGTAAAAAAGAGAAGAAAATAAATTAGAATGTAAAATTTAAATTTGTAGCAATATAATCATATTAGAGCCCCCAAAGCCATCCCTTGTACAGGAAGATATCAATCTTTGACTAGTTTCTTCTATTGGGTTTGAAGAGGAATAGTATACGCATAATGTGCTCTGAATAAAAATAATTCTTGGGGGGCGTGGCGTCGACGCGAACGGCAATGGACGCCTGAGTATCTTGCTCCCTGAAACCTTCCACCTACTTTGCATCCAAACCAACCTTTAACACTCTTCTTGATCCCCAAAAACGATTGCCTGTTATGGGGAAAAACTACGGGCCAAAAACTAGAAACGCCACGACTGTAAGTAACGGAGTTTCCTCCTTTTTTCGTCCTCCCGATAAACCTGGGCCCGCGGGGAAAACCGATCCTACTTCTCCTAAAATGGCGGAGGGTCGCGACAATCCACAACAAGAAGGCCTCATGGTCTCTAAACAAGAGTTCCACGACTCCCTACATTCACTGGAAAAAAGCATGTCCGTCACCCTCACTGAACTTCTGAAACCTTTAACAACACAGCTAAATGATCTTAAACAAACTGTGGAACAAATAGCGCAAACCGCTGATCTTGCTATGGATCACAGTTTGGTGCTTCAAGATGATGCATGCTTCTTCTATAAAAAAGACGAATGGGCCACAGACAAAATTATCTCCCTTGAAAATCAACTGAAAGCGAATAATCTTAAATTCAGAGGGATTCCGGAGGACGCGGAAAAAACAACTGAATTAAAAATTTTTATTGCGTCTTGGTTGGCGGGAATCTTACAACTTGAAGCGGGTGTAGCTCCCTTGATTGACTTTGCTTACAGGGCAGGCTCCCAACGTTCCCGCCAGAATAATGTTCCCAGGGATATCATTGTTAAGTTTATGGACTCTCGAACCAAAACCAAGGTGTTAACTATGGCTAGACCAGCAGGCTATCTGCGATTTGAGGACTCTAAAATTCAAATCCTACAAGATTTGTCTGCAGAAACGTTGCAACGGCGTAAATCCCTGAAACCTATTACTACAGTTCTTATCAACGCTAAAATTCGATATAAATGGTTTGCTTACTACAAACTTCAAGTCCTGCATAATGGCTCCATTCTTCAAGCGTCGGATCAAGAATCGGGAACCAAACTCCTTCAAGACCTAGGGCTCCAGATTCCACCAGATCTCCCTCAGGACGACGTACCCCAGCAGCATGACTCTACAACCACCCGATGGCAGACGGCTCGTTCAAAGCGGGAACGCAAAATTAAATTCTTTTGAATCGGAGAATTTAAGTCACTGAGTTGAAAATCTTTATGACTTTGTTTTCGTAGAAAAGTTCATCTGAGTGAACACTTAACCGGACTCTTCAGACCTGACCGTTTGGGACACGGAATACTCTGCTAACTCATCTTGGCTATCCATCACCACTTGAAGTCCCGTATTATATGGAGATACAACTGCTTATGCACTTGCTTTCACTAATATCATTTTCTATCTCCTGTTACAGGTTTGGTTCATTCCTATTCTACAAATTAATCAGAATTGCATTATATGACACTATAGATCCATAGGTTGGTTTAGGAATTTTACATATAAGAAAGTATCTTAAATAATTTTTAATTTTGTCTTTCTATTTACCTTGCAAGGAGGAAGGAAGTAAGAGGGGGCAATAGCCTAGCTCTCCTTAGTGCTAATGTCTTTTTTTATTTGTCTTCTAATGATACTGTCCTTACAGGAAAAGGACCTCAGAGCCCATGAGCCGGCTCTGGCTTGTTTGTGTTCTTTGTTGCTAGTTAATGTTAGTACTGTTATAAAGAATTCTTTCATACACCTAATTCTATTATTGATATTTAACTATCACCATGTTTATTGGACACTTCTGGAATCTAGCATAGCAGTCCAGGTTTTATTCATAACACCACTAATCTTTAAAATGTATATTTTTGAATTTAATAAGCATTTGAATTTTGTTTCACCATGTCTTTCAATGACCGGTTAAGATTCCTTTCATTTAATTGTAGAGGCTTGAATTCGCCTATTAAAAGACGCAGAGTCATGACAGCTATTTTAAAGCAAAATCCTGCAGTAGTTTTCTTGCAAGAAACCCATCTTAAAAGCAACAACAATTTAGTTTTACCTACTCATAGGCTCTCCCAACAATTCCAGGCCCCAGGAACCTCTAAATCACGTGGAGTAGCAGTTTTGGTCAACAGGAATGTGAGATTTTATTCTGATAAAACTGAAATTGACCCCAACGGCAGATATATTTTTGTGAGTGGCTCTCTTAATGGCTCTCCTATCACTTTTGCTTCCATCTATGCGCCTAATAATGACCAGATCAACTTTATTAAAACCACCTTTTGCAAGTTAGAAGCTTTCAGCACAAACCCATATGTAATAGGCGGTGATTTCAATTATGTTGTCAATTACAATCTGGATAAAACTAATTTGAAGCCAATGAACAAACGTTATAATGCCATAGGAAATACTTCCTCAGCCCAATCTGAATTGGCACCAATTTTAAAACATTTCGACCTTGTTGATATTTGGCGCTTAAGAAACCCTTCTGTAAAAGATTTCACTTATTTTTCGCCCAGATTCCAGTCTCACTCGAGAATTGACTTTATTTTGGCATCCTCAGCCCTTTCTAATTCCTTTTCTGAAGCCTCAATTGGAGCTAGAATATGGTCCGACCACTCCTGGATTGACTCCATTCTGGAACTTGGCGAAAACACAAAAAACTCTTACACTTGGAGACTTGACCCAAAACTTTTATTTTTAAAATCCGTCACAGACTCTATGGAATCTGAAATTAAAGAATATTTGCAATTCAATGCATCTTGTGGGGTGTCTCAACACCTCGTGTGGGATGCTCTGAAGGCAGTTGTACGCGGCAAACTTATCGCAATATCCTCAACCTATAGGAAAGAGAAAAACAAATTAATTCAGGAACTGACAACGAACATCAAAACGCTAGAAGACGAATTTAAACTTTATGGCAGAAAACGCACGTACAAGAAATTATTATTGGAAAGGAAAAAACTTGAATCCATAGAAGTCTCCCAAATTCAAAAAAGAATAGCTTATATTAAACAAAAGTACTGGTTTAAAACTCCTCACTCACTAAAACTTTTATCTTGGAAATTCAAGAAAAAACAAGCTGTAAATGCAATCCATACCATCAGAACCAAGTCTGGCTTATTGAAACACAGCAATAAAGATATCTCTGAAGTCTTCCTACAATATTATAAATCTCTATATACTTCTGACCTGCCACCACAATCTAAAATTGATGATTTTTTATCCCAATTTCCTCTCCCCACAAATCTATCGCCCGAACACAAACAATGGCTGGAAGAACCAATCTCACCACAAGAGATACAAGCAGTTATCAAGTCGCTCAAGCCTAATAAGTCTCCAGGGAGAGATGGCTTTACAGCCGAATTTTATAAAAAATTTAGCAACATTTTGGCCGATCCTTTAGCACTCACATGTAATCAGGTCCTAGAAGAAGGAATTATGCCTCCGTCTTGGAACCAAGCTAAAATTATACTCTTACCTAAACCTGACAAAGACCTGACTTTGACAAGTTCTTATAGACCTATCTCCTTATTGAACCAGGATTACAAGATTTGTACGGCAGCAATGACGTTTCGTCTTAACCACATCATTGAGCACTACATTAATATCGACCAGTCTGGCTTTATTCCACACAGGGAAATCACAGACAATACGCGTAAAGTGTTAAATGTAATCCAATACTGCAGGAAACATAATATTCAACCTTCCTTTATTTTATCAGTCGATTTTGAAAAAGCCTTTGACAGGGTAGAAACTCAATACTTAAACTCTTTATTGCAGAACATGAATTTCGGACCAAAATTTTTATCATTAATTAATACAATTTATCAGTCTCCTTCAGCGTGCATTCAAATTAATGGATCTTGTTCTGAAGACTTCACTTTGTCCAGAGGCACCCGTCAAGGTTGCCCTATTTCCCCTTATTGTTTGCAATCGCCATTGAGCCGCTAGCGCATGCAATCCGTTCCAACCAAGATATTCATGGTTTATTGTTGGATAACCACCAATTTAAATTGAGCCTTTTTGCTGATGATTTAACTCTTTTTTTGTCAAACCCAAAGTGTTCCTTGCCTGCCTTAAATAAACTATTGGATTTGTTTGGATTAGTGGCAGGTTTACAAATAAATCATTCTAAAACCATTCTTTATCCTATTTTGTTGAATGACTTACACAGAGACTTCATCAAAAAGAATTATAACTTCAGTTGGGTTAAGGACTATTGGAAATATCTAGGTATTTCCATCCCTCTTCAATTTTCTGATCTTTTAAATTGCAACTATACTACGTTAACCAAATCATTGGAATCACTACCCAACTCAACATCTTCACCATTGTTGACCTGGATTGAAAAAATACAAACCGTCAAGTCTTTTGTATTTCCTAAATTTCTTTATTTATTTAGAGCTCTTCCGATCTTAATTCCTCAGCATATATTAAAGAAATGGCAGGCGGCCATGCTGAAATACATATGGAACAAATCCCTGCATAGAACCAGCTTTTCGACGCTACGCAGACTCCCGAAGAATGGTGGCTTATCCTTACCTGATCTATCCTTGTATTATGAAGCTTCAACACTAACAGGCATTATAAAACAATATAGCAAGAATTACCAAGCTCAATGGAAGATATTGGAGCTTTCATTTTTGAATTCAAAATCGTTTCAGGAGATCCTCTGGGACAAACCAACTCGCCGTCCTTCAACTCTACATGAAAATCTATTCTTACACAACTCTATGAAAGTTTGGGACAAATGGAAAACCATTTTGGTTTCTTCCCCCTCTTTACTTACCTTTTTTGTTGGTCAATCCTGGTTTCCTCCCGGATATGCAAACACATCATATAAAACCTGGAGAAACAACAACATTTTAAGGTTTAAAGACATCTGCAACAACTCTACTATCTTATCTAAATCTGCTCTAGAACTGCACTACGATTGCAAGATCCAATGGTTTGAATACCTTCAAGTTAGTGATCTTTGGAAATCTATTTTTAAAAATACAACACTCCAACCACTTACAACATTCGAAAAAATCCTTTCACAAGATGTTACTTCCTGCAATGGTATGATTGCTATTCTCTATAAAATACTACTTTTATATTCCTCTAGGGAACCAACATCATACCAGACCGCATGGTATAATGACTGTTCAATTCCTTTAGACGATTCTGTGTGGCACAAAATCTGGTCATCCCCTAGTATGTCCTCCAAATCTTTAAATGTTAGAGCTCAAGCCCTTAAACTGATGACACGATGGTATCTTACCCCAGCTAAACTTCATCACATTAATACCTTATACCCTTCTTCTTGCTGGAGACAGTGTGGCGAAACTGCAACATATTTCCACTGTTGGTGGTCCTGCAATAAAATTAGTTCTTTTTGGTTCTCTATTTTACAAGCCATCAAAACAATTACCAGAGTTAACTTACCTTTTTCACCTCCTCTTGTGCTCCTTGACCTCTGGGATGACATAGACATAACTAGAGCGAACAAAGAATTAATTTCTGTGTTATTAATGGCAGCCAAATCTGTTATAGCCAGAAATTGGAAGAGTACCAACTCACTAACATTACACCAATGGTATGTAAACATATGGGAATACTTTACAATGGAGAAAATAGCTTACTCCTTATCTTCCTCTAGCACCTACAAGGCACAGTCTCTATTTTATTCTAAATGGTCACCCTTTTTAGAAGCGGTTCATTTTAGCAATACTGTACCTACAGATACTATTCCTAAAAGGTATATGGAGATTATTTTAACCTTATAATGTCTACTCCTAAGCTGTAATATCTTTTTCAAACAAGTTTTGTTGTTGGCTTCTTGTAATTTAAATGTAATAATATGTGGTGCACATTCTTATTTTTACTGTTACTATTTTCATTGCTGATGTATTACTTACCTGTTTTTATATATTGTCTTACTTAGTTGTTTCTGTTTTCACTTGATGTTTTGTATTTGTTGAAGTTCTAAATAAAAAGTTAAAACCCAAAAAAAAAAAAAAAAAAAAAATAATTCTTGGAAAGGAAGGCAATATTTATTTCATCATAAATCTTCATAGCATAGGAGTAATAATAGCTTGTATGTGAATGTCAACATTTCAGCATACTTCACTTTTTCAGAAAGTTGGTTGCCACGAAACCAAAAAGACTGGTCTATCATTTTCATATATACACCCTTTATTCCATAGTGGCAATTTTAGTACAGTGCTTAAACTTGGCTACTGACTCCTCAGGTTCCTACAATTTATTGGTTGGCTTGGAACCTCTGATTGGGAATCAATAGCTTTTATATTAGATGGGGACAGACTTTTTTCCTTTTGCTCAGGAAACGATTTGTGAATTTTAAAAGTAAACAAGGGCTGCTCCAGAAAATGGGTTGGATCCTAAAGAAAATGCCTGATAATGGAAGGAGTGATCAATTTCTTCTGATTCCCCTTTCCCACTGCTGACTTCTCACTCCTCTTTCATACTGATAGATCAAGGTGGGCAGCCATGTTGGTCTGAAGCAATAGAACAAAGTTAGATTCCAGTGGCACTTTTAAGACCAGCAAAGTTTTATTCATGGTGTGAGTTTTCGTGTGCATGCACACTTTGTCGAATGATGAAATGGAGTACACCTGTGATATGTAATTCCATTCCATTGTCTGATGAAATATGTGTGCACACGAAAGCTCATGCTTTGAATAAAACTTTGTTGGTCTTAAAAGGTGCCATTGGACTCTAACTTTGTCCTCTTTCATACTGTTACTGGTAGTCCCCTGTTCACTGGAAGCATAATTTCAGGGACCATTGTGGACTGCAGGAGAAAGAAGGTAGTGAGAAAGTCTTTTTTAATTGACAGAAATAATTTCCATCAGTGGAGATTTACCATGAGGATCCATTCTCATGTTGGATTACACACACTCCTGGTTACCCTGTTACCTTGTGGATCTCCTGACAAAAATATGTAATCTTTCTTTAAAATCTGCCTCCATTCCTGAGGACTGGAAGGTAGCTAATGTCATTCCCATCTTTAAAAAGGGCTCCAGGGGAGATCCAGGAAATTACAGGCCAATCAGTCTGACATCGATACCGGGTAATTTGGTGGAAACTGTTATTAAGGAAAGAATTAGTAGGCACATTGATGAACAAAAACTATTGAGGCAGACTCAGCATGGGTTCTGTGAAGGAAGATCTTCCTTCACTAATCTGTTAGTGTTTTTTGAGGGAGTGAACAAACATGTGGACATGGGGGACCAAATAGATATTATTTACCTTGACTTCCGGAAAGCTTTTGATACAGTTCCTCATCAAAGGCTCCTAAGTAAGCTCAATAGTCATGGGATAAAAGGACAAGTCCTCTTGTGGATCAAAAACTGGCTTATAAATAGGAAACAGAGAGTGAGTATAAATGGGAAACTTTCTCAGTGGAGGGTGGTAAGCAGTGGGGTATCATAGGGATCAGTACTCGGTCCGATGCTTTTTAACTTGTTTATTAATGATTTGGAATTGGGAGTAAGCAGTGAAGTGGCTAAATTTGCAGATGACACGAAGTTGTTCAGGGTGGTGAAAACCAGGGAGGATTGTGAGGCACTCCAAAGGGATCTGTCAAGGATGGGTGAGTGGGCGTCAACGTGGCAAATGGGGTTCAGTGTGGCCAAGTGCAAAGTGATGCGCATTGGAGCCAAAAATCCTAAATACAAATACATGTTGATGGTGTCTGAACTGGCAGAGACAGACCAAGAGAGAGATCTTGGAGTCGTAGTGGATAACTCAATGAAAATGTCTAGACAGTGTGTAGCTGCAATAAAGAAGGCCAACGCTATGCTGGGGATTATTAGGAAGGGAATTGAAAACAATCAGCCAGTATCATAATGACCCTGTATATGTCATTGGTACGACCTCATTTGGAATACTGTGTACAATTCTGGTCGCCACACCTCAGAAAGGATATCATAGCATTGGAAAAAGTGCAGAAAAGGGTAACTAGAATGATAAAAGGGTTGGAACACCTTCCCTATGAAGAAAGGTTAAAACGCTTGGGGCTCTTTAGCTTGCAGAAACGATGGCTGAGGGGTGACATGATCGAGGTTTATAAGATTATGAATGGGATTGAGCAGATTGAGAAAGAAGTACTTTTCTCCCTTTCTCACAATACAAGAACTCGTGGGCACTCCATGAAATTGCTGAGCAGGCGGGTTAGAACAGATAAAAGGAAATACTTCTTCACCCAAAGAGTGTTTAACATATGGAATTCACTGCCACAGGAGGTGGTGGCAGCTACAAGCATGGACAGTTTCAAGAGGGAATTAGATAAACATATGGAGCAGAAGTCCATCAATGGCTATTAGCCACAGGGTATAGATGGGAATTCTCAGTCTGGGGCAGGTGATGCACTCTATTCTTGGTGCTGGAGCGGGCAGCAGTGGGAGGGCTTCTGGTGTCCTGGCCCCACTGCTGGACCTCCTGATGGCATGTGGTATATTTTGGCTGCTGTGTGACAGAGTGTTGGACTAGATGGGCCCTTGGCCTGATTCAACATTGGCTTCTCTTACGTTCTTATGTTCTTATGTACCCATGCCTGTCTAAAGAAACATTTTTATCCATTCAAATCCATGTCAGTTTGTTCATAATCACATTTAGGAGTGTAGTTAAAAAGCACCACTACATATACTTTCACAAGCATGTGTATATACAAAATATCTTTCCCTCAACATATTGTTTTGGTTTTTTTAAATAAAAGCTAAAAGCAGCTGTCGAAGATTAAGATTTGGTCCATGTTGTTGGGTGGCAATGTTTTTCTTTTTAAAAACATTTATTCCCACATAATTTTCTTGATCATCTGTTCCCTAGGGTGTTATTTACCCTATGTGCATGGGAAAATACGTTAATTGTATGTGTACCTCTTTTTCTTTGAGACAAATAGGAGTGCCTGAAGACAGTGGGAAACAATGTAAAGAAAATGATTAACCTCCATTTTCCCCAACACAGTGGCCCTGAGTCAAATTATGCCCTTCCGCCATGACTGCTTTTAGGATAAACACACACAGAGAGATCCTAGTCATAGATCTGGGTCACGTTTGTGGTTTGGTCCTGAAATATTCTTCATTCATATTTTCTGAGTTTCAAAGGACAGAAATCAATGCTGTGTGAAAAATTATTATTGTGTAAATGTTGTATTGTGTGCACAAAATGTGTATGTCATCATGTGGAGAACATGCGCGGTTATTACTCATAAGTGCACATCTGAGATGTGTATATTGCAAAATCAAAGTTCTTGTATGCATGATGGAGTGTACATATGGTACATGGTTTCCCAGTGCAAATGTCATGAAGTGTCTCTCTGTATTAAGAATGAGCACACAAATTTGTCATTATTATACTTGCCCATCCAGAGGTGGGTTGTGTCCAGACCAGCAGGTTGTCGCAGCAGTATCCTGCGGAGAAAAAAGCTGCTGGAGTTAGGTGCGCTTCACAGCATTCATACTGGTCCTGCAACACCGACTGCATTGGGTAGCCGGCCTGTGAGGGCTGGTTCACATGGCTACAATGCCACCAGCATGGAGCCATGGCCGATGCGCCCCTCTGATTGGTTGGGTTGCTGAAAACGGTGTACTGCTGCATCAGGAATGGGAGGGGTGATCACACGGCTCCCACACTTCCATGGCGCGCCTGCACATTCAGACGCCAGAAAAGCCGGCATGGAAGCGCCTCATCTGGAAAGCCACCAGATTTCCCCAGTGGCTGTTTAAGGCGTATGGGAGTCATTTTGCAACGGGGTAGGGATGGATGGCTGCCGAGTGCCAGATGTGCGTGTCTGATCATGCTGCTTTGATCTGGGGGGGTGGGGTGGCTATGCTGGACCAAATTGCCTATGTGATCACAACCAAGGGCTGGTCATTCCAAATATGCACTTCTGATGCCTTTTTGAGGGATAGATCTGAACCATAAAAGACTGGCAAGTAGAAATCTCTTTTCATTTCTCAACACTGTAGTGAAATGTTTACTAAAGGAGAGTTTTATGAGAAAATATTTGAAAAATAATGTCTGAAGTGGCATTTTTTAGTGAGCACACAAAGCCAAGGGAAGAACAAATCTATAACAAGATATATATGGTATAATGATTATATAAAAAATATAGCTTTAAAATATATATCACATAGTAACTTAAAATAGTAGTATAATGACCTATTGGATATATTCTACCATTTTCACATACTATATTATCATTTTATCTTATTGATCTCATCTACTATATGGTATAACATAAATAATCTCATAGAAATTTTTATAAAATTTTCACACAACAGTTTGTTATACCAAACAACACATATAAATAATTCTTTATATTTCATACTAAACTCTCATATAGTATTATCATATAATATTAGACCATCACCCCCCCATTCTTTCTGAAATGTTATCCCGCATTTCCAAATGAATAGAAACTTGCATGATTAAGCTTTTCTTTCACTTTATATTTTGGCTTGTTTGAGAACATCCTAGCAACTTTTGTCTGGGCTTCCTTGTGCTTCATAGTTTTTTAAACAAATTTGATATTTTTGAATAATTATTGTATATGGTTTTTTTTTTATCAAGAATTTTCTTTTAAACCAAAAACATTATGCTAGATTGCCTTTCATCTTGTACAGCCCGCATCAAATAAGTTCAGCATATTTTTAATGTGCCAGAAAATATTCAGTCCTCAAGAACACACTTTGTCCAATTTTGTTTTCTTGTTTAGATTAAGCATGCACTTTAGATTATAATATTTTATATCATAAGCTAGCCAGATAACCATTTTGGCTGAACTTTACTTGTCATCCCATTGAATTTATGTTTGTTTTTAAGTTCACAGTCATCTAATCATCCATTCACATTTAAAGTATAGTGGTCTCCCCTCCTTCTTCACAAAAACATACTTTTTTCATTTCTTCCATGTCTTGACTAAGCTTCCTGTTATTCTACTCTGTCAGTTTTTCCCTCAGTATTCTTTTCGTGTTGAGTTTTATTTGTTTGCCAGCAGTTCCCTTCAGAGTTTCCCTGCTCTTTTTTTCTTTTGTATTTCTGCAAGCTCCTTTTGCCAGTTAATTTTTATTAGTAGCAGGCTTTGCTTCCACCCCTGTGTGATTTAGCTGAAGTAATTTCTCCGTGTTCTCAGCTGAAACCATTTTTTCCTATAAATTCAGTCTGCCAGAGGAGTATTGAGGAAAACTCAAATGTCCAGTCTTCTGTAGAGATTATTAAACTTTGAAAGTTAATGCCTCATATATATCATTTTCATAGCATGTTATACACTCTTTCTGTTTGTCTATCGTGTTGAAAGTCTCCAGTGAAACATCCGGATATAAAATCAGAACTGCTGAAAACCTATCTGGAAAATGTCTGGATTGCATTCTCCCATCTTAATAGAGCAAGAGCATGTGTTGTAAACGTGAATAAATATACTATTATTGATATGAAGTGGACTATCATAGCTGAAGTGTGAAACCTGCATTGGGGGCTTTTAAAACTTGGAAGCACAGAGAATCAGAACCATTCATGCTTCAAGCACTGAGGCCAAAATGTGGCTGTAATGTAACGCTTGCTCCCTACAACCTCTGTTTTCAAAAGTGGGAGCCAGTTTGAGATGGGCCCCCTTGTCCTCTTCTTTCCGGGATAAATTCTTCTTCCCTTTGTCAGCCTTAACCAGTGCCGATGTAACCTTAGTGTAACATCTGCACTGTGATTAACCATGGCTAATGCTAACTGAGGTTCCCATTCTGACTAGAATGGGGTTGCAAACAGAAAGGTAAGAGATTTGAGAGGGTGTTCCTTCATCTGTTTCCTGATTTGTCGCCCAAGGTTTATGGGGGGAATCCAGCATAATATCAGTATCAATAGTGATAATAGCATATAATAGTATCAATAGCAATAGTTGCACTGGTATGCCTTTTGCAATTTTTTGAAAGATGGAATTGTGTGTCTATACTATTTAAAAACAGAAGAAAGCTTGAGGAAAGCAACAACAGAGTGGTCAGATTTCTAGAACTGCATGTACTGCTGCCTCCCTGCCCTGAACTCTTGCATACATATAGAAGCCTTTTTCCATACATGGGACTCCTGTCTTTGGAGTGAGATGGATGTTGGATTGGAACTCTGCTGCTTCAAAACATATGGGAGACACATATTAGTTAATATATGTTTATTTCTAATAATTTAAACCTAATTTCCCATGTAAAAAACGCAGGACTCCAAGTAGTATATTTTCTTAAAATGTAAGGCTGGCTGCCTTATACGGCACTTGATAGCATAAGCACCATTTGTCTGCCTCTTTGAGCCTGGCATCTGTAATAATTTTTTCGTCATGTTTTAGCTCAAACGATCTCTGTGTCAGGCAATAAGATCGGTTTCCCATCTGTACTTGCAGCCTAACGATTTGTATTTCCTCTTAGTACATCAGATAATTGGTATCAACAAGTGCTCCATTTCTTCATTAATATACATTCCCTCTCAACTAAATGTTAGTTAAATACCTTCATGTAGGAGCTCTACCAGGAGTATAGTATAACATACGAGTAAACAAGCTATTTTGGCGTATTAAGCATGACCATGCATAAATGACTCATGGCCTGCTTTGATACTTGTGACTTAAGCAGACCTTCCCAGGGCTTAAAAATAACTTAGGTTTTAAAAGCAGCCTGTGCTGAGTACTATGTATATATTACAAGATAGTGTTCACTGCCCTTTGACTTGTTTATATCTTGCTAACTAGGTTAACATATTTAGCATGGTTGGTCAAAATGTTAAAAGTGTGCTGTTCCGAAGCTGATAGCTATCTAATTACAAGTCCCGCTGGGACCCTTAACTGTCACAATGGCATCATTCAGATGTCATGACAAACAATTAAGCATTATCCTGTGGTGATTTTACTTAATGGAGGAGCTAACAAGAGTTTACTGTGCTCAGCTTGCTAATTCTGCTAGCACAAGGCATTGTGGGAGATGTTGTGCAAAGGTTTGCACAAAGTCTTGCCCTGGCTCTTGAACACATGGAGCGTACTGACTCAGACCATTTGCTCTATCAAGGTCAGTATTGTCTCCTGGTTCCATGGTCTCAGGCAGAGGTCTTTCACTGGAGATGCCAGGGATGAAACCTGGGACCCTTCTGCATGGAAAGTAGAGGCTCCGCCAAAGAGTCACAGCTCTTCCCAAGAGTTTACTTAAGAGTTTGCATTATGCCAGTGGTTTATACAATATGGCCTATAGTTTATTTGCTGCTTGAATGTGCCATCATTGGTGGTGGAAAGTGCTTTCAAATTGTAGCTGAATTATGGTGACTTTGTAGGGTTTTCAAGGCAAGAGACATTTAGAGGTGACTTGCTGTTGCCTGCTTCTGTGTCGGCAACTGGGACTTCTCTGGTGGTCTCCCATCCAAGTACTAAAAAGAGCCTTAGCTTTTGAGATTTGACCATCCAGGTCAGTGCCATCATTAGCTTGTTGTTTATCAGGAAAAGAGGAATGTGATGGGAGAAGGATGGGGTTTTTGAGGTTGTGGATCGATCCCCCATGTAACAGCATTCATGTAACAATTTTATAAGAACATATAAATGGTTTGTTAAATGAAATTTCAAGTATAACATATAACATCTATGCTTAAATACACATATGTGTAGGATACATGAAATATATAATTTCATACTCTTTGGACATTATTTATAAAAATTCTGTTTATTTCCTTGAACTGAACTGTTTTAAATCAAATAGCATTAAAATATTTGAGCTTCATCAAACAGACAGGATTTAGCATAAATTGGGTATCAATACTGTTTCCTTGTGATTAGATTTAAAAAAAAATCCCAAAGTCCAGCTTTCTCCTAAAGTTTTAAGTCATTCATTCTTCTTTGCAGGATTAGGTAGACTATTTTCTGCAGTGTAAAGGATTCAGGCAGATATTCACAGGCAGCGCATGTTGTCGCCGTCATCTGTTGTGTGTAAACAGACAAATAGCTTCATGTGCTTAGCAACCAAAAGTGCTTTGGCTAGCAATCTGCACAGAACCCCCTCTAAAGGGTCTGCCATCACTGCTGCTGTTGCCACTGTTGCCGCTTCCCCCTTTGGCTGGCCAAGGAGAACCTGCTGACTGGGCATCCTTTGCAGCTGGCTGCACCAGAAACAGTGAAGACATGAGCTATGGCTCTTTTTTTGGATTTTTACCAAGGCAAGAAGCCTGTGTTAAAGGTAAGGGGCTAAGATGGCCAAGAATATTGCTGATTGATAAGATTTCAATAAGCCCATTGGTTAAGGGAAGGGCTTTTTCGTAGTCATTGTTAGATGCTAAATTCAAGTCACACTCAACCACCTCAGCAAGATCTCTATATTTTATATGTATATTGTTTAATACTTTTTTGTTTAATTGCAGTTGGGGGTTAAGGTTAGTGGTTCTTTCTGTGGAAAGGTTCAGTACCTATAACACGTGTAAATACAGTTAATAAGCTTGCCTTCCTTCTAAATCATGAGTTAGCTGTTGGTACTGGCCAGTGGAAGCATCTGCAGTTTTTCTTAATTGGCTTTGGATGCTTTTCAGCACTTATTTGCTCCTCCAAGAGGCATTTACAACAACTCCTCATTCTGGGTTTCAGTGTTGTTTCTTAAAGCTTCACATTTGGTGACACTAGGCCAGATACGTAATGAAGACTACTATCAATGCTTCCAGGAATATATTATTCCCCTTCCCCATAATGTCATTTTCATTGGATTTCTTGAGAAAAGGCAGGAAGATGTAAACTGAGCCCTGCAGGATTTGTTACCTTTCTGCAGGCCTTGAAAGGCAGCGATGTTCCGCCAGGCTTTCAGTTGAGGACAGCAGTGGTGTAATTAGGTGATCTGACACCCTCATACTCCTCTTAGCTCCTATGTCCCCCTCCTCTCATCTTTTACAAGTCTCTTCTGGGAGGTCTGCGATGTACCAGCTCAGGAATTTTGACATATATTTTTAACTTATATATTTATTGTATATCCCTATCGTAAGCTGCTCTGAGCTGTGCTCACAGGGGAGGGTGACGTAGAAATTTAATAAATCAATAAATAACTCTCTGGCTCACTCTGACACTATGGCAAGTGCTTCCACACACTCCATATTTTCCTTGTTGGAAGAGAGCCCCGGGATCAGATCTAATGCAAGGTATTATGTTATCTTCTTATGCTGATGCATGAGCTGGTATTTTTGTTGTAATTTTATACACACACACACACACTTTGCATTTATATATCCTTTAGCCCCCAGAGTTTAGACTGGAGAGGGACTATGATTTGGACTGGGTACCCACAGGTACAAGAATTCAGGGTGCGTTTGGGAATGCTTTGGGGGAGGGGAGGGGGGAAATCATGGCCTACAAGCAGAAATCCTTGCACTCATCAAAACACTTGTGGAGATCCTGTCCAATAGTTAAAAAAAAAGTTAGAGGTGATATAGTGGAAACATAATCTTCACGCATGTGCACACATTCATTTGTTTTGTTGACTCTCATCTGATCAAACAGTCTTTGCTAGTTGCAGAAGTCCTATGAAACCTGTAAATAGGAACGATGGAGAGGACGTTGTTTGATGCATGGTCTAGGTACAAGGATACAATCTCGGACGAGAGGCCTTTGTGGATTGTACCAGCTGCTGTTATACATCGGTTTTCTGAACATAAAGGTCATGACTGGTTGAAATATCAGGAATTATTGCAAAAAGAAGGGAAAAAAAATATGTTTTAAAGCCAAACAATGATCTAGAATTCGAATACGGTTGGTTACAATATTGTCAAATAAGGGATATTTATAAAAAAGATTGTAAAGAATTTGACTTTAGAGCCATATATGATGAATTTGAAAATTTATGGTTGAACAGAGAGCGGAAAATGATTTCAAAGATGTATAAAATTTTGTTGTTTGTATATACACTGGACGAGACTGTAAAAGAGCAAATGATAAAGTGGGCCATAAATATGAACAAAGAAATCTCTATGGAATCATGGGAATTTTTGTGGAAAAGATCTTTTAAAATGTCTACTTGTACCAATGTAAAAGAGAACTGTTATAAGATGATGTATAGATGGTACATGACACCAAAAAAGATTGCTAATATTAGTATGGATAAGAACTCGAGTAACAAATGCTGGAAATGTAAAAAAATAGAGGGTTCTTTTTACCATATGTGGTGGTCATGTGCTAAAGCGAAAACATATTGGTCTAATATACATTGTGTGATGCAGAAAATATTAAAAATCCCAATTGAGAGAAAGCCAGAACTTCTCTCCTCAGTTTGACAATGGAAAAAATTCCACAAGAAAAAAGGACACTGTTATGGTACATGATTACGTCGGCGAGAATGGCCTTTGCTCAGCAATGGAAAATGGAGAAGGTGCCAGATATACATGACTGGTTGAGAAAACTGCTATTCTTAGCGGAAATGGACAAAATGACTAAGAAGTTAAATGGACAAATGGCAGAACAGTATACAAAAGATTGGGAAGAACTGAAACTGTATCTAAAAACTGAATATAGAATGAAGGGGAAAATATATAACTTGGATACATATGGTTATTGAACGAGAAGTGAAATGAATTTGGAATTGTATTATACTGTTATTTGAGAATATGTGGCAATGGTTGAGGTTTTATATAGTGTGTTACCTGGTTTGTCAATGCATATAAGTTTAAATTTGATTACCGTCTAACATATATTTTTGTTTGTTATTAGCAGTGTTGGAAGCCTATTAGGGGGTGTGGGGGGGAAGGGTTGGGAACTTTCTTTTTCTGAAATTGTATTGGTACCGTTATTGAAAATGTTGATTGTTTTTTCCAATAAAATTTTTGTTTTAAATAGGAACGATGGAGGGATTCATTCAATAGGAAATGAAATCTCTGCCATGCCATCTTCAGCGCTTTCTCAAAGAAAGGGGTGTGGGGACAGTTGCTTTGCAGCCTTATTTCATTAAAGGTTTTGGAGTCATATTTCAGGCTTCTGTTGACATTGCTGTGGTGAAGCATGACTTTGCAAACCCAGCTGCTGGGACGCATTCCTTTAAACCATTTACTTCTGTGACCATTTTTTTTTTGTTCTTGTTTGCTCACTGACTGTATTACACTTATCACTTACAAGTTGCATTGCAGGGCAGATTCACACTGCAATACCATGCAGAGTTACCCAGGTTTAAAGCCACTGATGTAATAACTCTGTAGAGGATTGCACAGTTACTTCTTAGTAGTTGGGCAGGTGCAAATGACCATCTGGTATTCTAGTGTTCATCTGTAGTACATTTACATGAATCTTCTGTTGGTAACATGTTTTCTATTGGCTCTAAGTATGTTTCTGTTCTGTGATGGTAATCAAGGGCCCATAGATAGAAGTGGTTGCATCTTTTGAACTAATATCAATAGCTTGGAGTACTGGAAGAGGGAAGCAGGGTTAAATATATTTGGAGAAGAATATGCTGCTCTTGAAATGGAATAAAACATAAGAAAGGGTGTGGTCACACACACCAGATAAAATAGGGGGGGGAGTGAAGCTATTTCCTCCAGAGGAATTTGATCCACAGTTGCAAGATCACACCTCCCTTTGAAGCTGTGGGCACAGCCCATCACTATGTGATCAGACGCAACTGCAGGTGAGTTGGATTTTTTTGTGCTGTTTCCCATGCTCTTAAACAAGGAATTGATGAACCACACCTCCACACTAAGAGCTCCCGATGGAGTTTGCAATGATGTGCATACTGCGAAGGGGGGAAAAACAATAGCATGGATTCGGGATGGCCTGATCAGACCATCCCGATGGCATGAGAGTGTGCTGGAACGATCGGACAGAGGAAAGTCTGTCCATGGCCTGTCGCAACCCATTTACTATCGTATTTTCCTTGATGTCTTTTAACTTTTAACTCGACTTCTGTGGCAGAGCAGAATGGGCTGCCGATGGTTGCGGGGCGCTTCCCAGATGTTGTTATCTGATTGTGCCCTTTAAATCTGGCATTCACGCCTGTGTCAGGTCTAGTTGTGCATACGATTGCAGCCAAAGATTACTTTTTAGGCTAGTTTCAGCCTGCTGATTTTTTAATGAATTGTAACTATCAAATAAGTAGCATACGGAATGTATTTTGATGGACTTCAGCAATGAAATAGACATGGGTGTATTGTAGTTCAAATTAAGACTACAGTCTTCATGGTAGTTTTATTTTCAGTTTAGTTACTTTCTGCATTAGGCTTCAGTGGGATAGTACAATAAAAAGTGTTATGAGCATTATCAGTCAAATGGACTGAAACGTTTTATCTGTAGGTTTAAATCTTTCTCTGTGCACAACACAATTACATGGGAAAACCTGAGAAAATGTTTAAATTAGAATGTGAAACAGGTACTTTCCATAGACTGAAATAGGAGATGTTCAGGGTCAGAGTCCATGGCTTTTCTTGAGCTTGTGAATTTTTATCTATTACTAGTCATTTGTTGCATTGGGGATTTTTTGTTTTTAGAGAAGTGGTTCATAAAACAAGTCATAATGAACGGATCTCAGTAAAGCAAAACTGAGCTTGACTATCTTGAAATGCTAAGAAGTCAAATTAGAGATAACCCATTCAGAAAGTCTAACTTTAATTCCAGGACCCAAGCCGAGGAAGGTAAAATTGGTTTTTAAAAAGAGGAAGAGGATTTCTAAAAAGAGGAAGGCTGATTCTCAAATAATAATTATTTTTCCTTCCATGTAGCCTAAAGGTGTATATAGGGGCAGCTGGAAAATTTGTATCTTTCTAAGCTGTGAACAGGTTGCAAATGAATAGTACATATGGCACTACATTACTTTTTGATTGTCTTCTGACTTTCAAAAAAAAAGGCAGTCATCTGAAGAATATATGTAGGCAAAAGAAACAAATGAAGCATCCACACAATGCAGTCCTAAGCAGTCAATGTGTTTAGAATGGGTTTATCACTGTAAATATGCCTTTTCTTCTCTGCAGCTCCCACTTTTTTGCCAACCCCACAGTTTCCACTGGGCAAGAAAGGCTAGCATGTGAAAAAGTGAACACTGACTCATGAAAGCTCATGCTGGAATAAATCTGAGCTGGCTTGCTCCCTCCCTCCCCTTCACAACTGCTGATGTGCTCGTTTCCACTGCTCCATGCATGCTTTGCTGCCAGATAGCTCTGAATGCCCAGCCTGCCTCTAATGCCCCTTTTAAAGTTTGCAGTGTGGACCAAATTGAACCACTGGATCTGTGGGCATTGTCCCCCCATGCTGTGTAGCTGGCCAAATGGGGGTGGGCCAAGAAAATCAGCGTGTGAGCCACTTAACTGAGCCAATGCTGGGCATAATTTCCCAAGGTCTCTTGTCCCCTCCCCCAATACCTGTTCACAATCAGAGCCAAAGTAGACAGTCATGTCTTTAGACCCATCTTGGGTTTCCTGGAGCACCACAGCAGCTGTGGGAAACAACTGTTAACTAAAACAGAGCCTGTTTGGGCTTGGAACACCAGAATAACTCTGCACAGCATGATACAATGGTACTGCACAGTCCTAAATACCTTTCTAAGTGCATTGAAGTCAGTGAGTTTAGTAGGGTGTTACTGTTTAGGTTTATACTGCCAGTCTCCTAATGAAACCAATGGGACATTAAAAAATCCCTAATTTTGATTGAAATATCTCCCTAATGGTTAATGTGGAAAAAGAGAATACAAAAATACTCATGTATTTATTTATTATACTTACTTTCATGAGTGAACATTCAAGGCAAGGTACAAATAATGACTATATTGTGTCACTCGTTATTTTGTGTTTGCTTGCAAAATTGTCTGAAATTGTCAGAATTCAGTACTGTGGCCAAATTGACTTGCACCAGCAAGGTATTTGCTTCTCCAAATGTTCCATGGACTTCTGCTGTTTGGACATATGGCTATGTAATGTGAAGAATAAATCTTGTGTCATTTTTACTGGCTGAACGGAAATGGCTTTAATGGAACTAAGCAAGCTACCATAAAAGTTAAAGATGCTGTTGGTGTAGCTGAAAACTACAGAGCTCAAATATGCTTTACCGCATGTTCAATATAACAACATATTTTCCATTCCTGTGCATCTGTGAGTGTTATTTGGCTTTTCCTATAAACCCAGAAGCAACTTATTTTTATTTATTTTTTTTACAAAAAGCCCCCACAACTCTTAATGCTTGGGTCTATGTCTCTTGGTCTCCTGATGTTCTGTTTCCTAAGGAGCTGCTGCTTTCAATTTACTTTGGTAGCATGGTGTGTGTGTGACTTACAGGTAGGCAGTAACCTTTGGTTGTTATTGAAGCAATATGTTTTTTCAGTTCAGAAAGTTGGCTTGATTGTAAAATTCCTAACACATGTGCATTTGTAGACATCTGGGTGGACTTTGCTTTGCAAGAAAAAAAAGAAAAAGGGAGTGTACAACTCCCCCCTCATACTTTGACCGACATTCTTAAGTCTTTGTTTGCAGCAAGACAAAGCCCTAGGGACCATTCCCAAACATACATCTGCAGTTTAATGCCACCCACGTTATGGTAGTGTCAAAAACTCAGAATTATTAATAACTGTGTATGTTCTACTGATGCATGGAGAAAAGCTAGCATAAAATGCATTCAGGTGGGTAGCCATGTTGGTCTGAAGCAGCAGAATAAAGTTTGAGTCCAGTGTGGCACCTTTAAGACCAACAAAGTTTTATTCATTGTATAAGCTTGTGTGTGCATACCAGGAATAAAACTTCATTGGACTTAAAGGTGCCACTGAACTCAAACTTTGTTCTACCATGAAATATGTTCCTTTTCAAGATTATCTTGATTCCCCCTCCCCCTTTTAGTCCTAAACCCCTCAATATTAAATGCAAATAGATGCTTTTACTATTGGCTACTTCCTTCTTACAGTGCAACTTGAGGAGGGGACATGGCTTAGTGGTGGAGAAGGGTAGCATACAAAAAGGTCCCAGGTCCAGTCCTCGGCATCTCCAGTTAAAAGGACCAGGCAGTAGGTGATGTGAAAGATCTCTGTCTGAGAGCTGCTGCCAGTATGAGTGGACAATAATGCCTTTGATGGACCGAGGATCTGATTCAGTATAAGGCAGCTTCGTATGTTCATGCGTTTATGGATCTACAGTGGAAGCTTTTAAGAATGGAGGTAGAAGGCAGGAGGTGTTTGGGCAAAGAAGAGTTTTTTTTAACTTCCCAGATATATACACCCACAGCTTAATTTATTGATAAACACAGCTTTTTAAAGATAGATCTTATTTTGTAAAGCAGCTGCTGAGATGACAGGAGGTATGGGAGGAACAGATTTTTTTGTGGATGGACACAATTGTGGGGTTTTTCACTGGTTGTGGTCATTGCTTAGAAAAGTGTAGATACTTTGAACCATGTGGAAGATACGCCATCATTCTGTAAGCGTTGCTCCTTGCTTCTAAGAGTTGAGGACAGGGGAGGTATTTGCCCAATACTGAAGCAAAAGCATTCCACAAATACTTGGAAGTAGAGATGCTGGTGATGCTTGCACATTTGGCACGGAATGTGTGTGAGCTTCCTCAGCTTGGAAAGACTGGATTTAAGTGGAGTTTCCAGAACATCTGACATTAACTTTCAGGTGGTCTGAGCACAGCCATTTCCAGAATGCATGGGGGGTGGGTGGGAGGAAGAGGAAGAAAGGGAAATAACTTGAAGGAGATGGTACAAATATTTTTCTTTCTGTGAGCTACCTGCTCTTGACACCCTGCTGCTCCCCAACAACTTTAAGCTAGGATGAGATGGATGAGAAGAGGGGAAGTCAGGTATGCTAAGGTGATGCAAGCTCAGATTTCAGCTTCAATGAAACAAGCTTTTGATGGCTAATTGTCAAAAAGCTCAGTTTGTTTGAGCTAGACTCTGAGGTGCATGGGTAGAGACCCCATCTCTGTTGGGAAATACTTTTTGATTATTATTGAATTCCTCCTAAAATTTCTTTGTCATGGAGTGATAAGATTGATCTGAATGCTGTGGCTCAGTGTTCTTTAAATAGTTTAAGTATATAGTACAAGGGTCCCCAACTTTTTTTAGCCTGTGGGAAAATTTAGAATTCTGACAGTGATGTGCGTAGCCACAAAACAGCTGCCACAAAATGGTTGCTCTAGAAGGCAAAGCCAGCCACAGAATGCCTGCTGCAGTTACTTGCAGCTACACAGTGATGATCATCACACTAAGGGGGGGACCTAGTTTAGTGCAAGTGTATGTATGTATGAATTAAGTATACAGTATTGCACCCAGTACTGCAAGTTGAGAAAATAGTACTTCTGTTAAATTTTCACACAGTGCTGGTGAGAGTTGATCTAACATAATGGCTAAATGACTGAGAGTCAATATCTGTATTTCAGTTTTCACTGCAACCAGAAGCTGATTAGATGGCCGTAGAAAAAAGTATATTCTTTCAGCTTCAGGTGTCCCCACCATATCTTGTATAAAGAACAAGCATATTGATGTAACTGATGGAGAATGGGAAGGAATACTGATATAATATATGTGAAGTCCTTTGAATGCTTGAAATTTATTAGATAAATGCAAGTATTATTATTTTCCCCTTTCTGCTGGTGACAGCTCAGGTGTAGATCTGATCTCCCTCTTTCTTTAAGATACTTTTGTTAAGGAGAGTCATTCACTGTTTAAGGATTATTATGACAAGTCTAAAGAATGACTGGTTTTTGCATTATATCTAATAGGGACAATGGTGCCTGTATTCTGTCTAAATTTTGCTACAAGGTTCACTGAATGACTCCGGTTTCAGAGGGTAGATGTGCTGGTCTGCTGCTGAAGAGTTAGATTTGAGTCCAGTAGCACCTTAGAGACCAACAGAATTTTTGGGCTACAAGTTTTGGACATTCAAAGGGAGCTTTGACTCTTGAAGGTTTATATGCTAAAAATCTTGCTGGCCTCTAATCTAATCTAATCTAATCTAATCTAATCTAATCTAATCTAATCTAATCTAATCTAATCTAATCTAATCTAATCTAATCTAATCTAATCTAATCTAATCTAATCTAATCATTCAATATGTAGACTTGATTCTGTAGTGGAATGGCTCCCATAACTGATATTAAAAGGTACTATGAATTTCCAGCTATGTTTTATTTCTAAGTGTAACTTTTGGTATTATTATTTTTAATTGTTGTTTCTGTGATAGTTGTTGTTGTTATTTTTATGAGCAAGCGTGGAAATGGCTAATTGACTGATAGCCCTTGGTGCTTAGGAGCATAAGAGGTTGACCTCTGCCGTATTTAAGTTTGCAAATGATCCAAAGCATGTACTATGTGTAACCTGGTCATATGTTCATGTATTCAGAAGACATCCCAAGTGTGTGAGCATTCTTCTTGGCATCCATGATGACAGAAATAAGTGCACCTGATGGAAATTTGTCTTTAGGTAACCCAAAGAATGGTGGAACTTTATGACAGGAAGGAGTCTCTGTTTGACAAGTTCTGTGGGGCATTTGTGGCTTACCCTCCTGTATTTGAAAAGGGCAAGAGAAGAGAGGTCGAGGGAGGCAGGGTTGGTAGAGACAGAGGGCACAGCACCAGAAGACGGAAGACGGTGGTAGGTAGGCAGGATAGGAGGTTGCCAGCCGTTCTTGTTAATCACTGGAGGAAGCCACCCCAGTTAGCCTCATGAGCTGAAGGCTAAGACAGAGAGTTGCCATCAGTTTGTCCATGACTGGAATTGTCTTGTATGTCATGAGAAAACAGCAGTGATAACGATCATATTTGAAGCAATAGAAAGTTCCATCGAATTAAAAGCATTAAACTGTGGAAAGCCAGGGTTGGCACCGTTGTTACACAGCTGATAAAAGTGATTATTTTAGCCATTCCCTGTTGATGCATGTTAAATTGTACACTTTTTCCTCTCTGCGAGAGCCAGACTTTGCACAAAGAACAGTTGAGCCTTCCAGCTGAGAAATGCCATCTGTATCGAGCAATGTTGTGGTGTAACTGCCTAAGTGAGAGGAATTTGTTGCAAATTGTAAAGGAGGATGTAATGTATCCTTCTCTAATACACTCAACAACTTAACGGTTTTAGTGGTGATTTCTGTGATATTTTTTTTAATTGTTTAAAACTTTTAAATAAATAAATTAGAAAACTAGCATAAAGGAAAAAGATATAAATACCATGCAATATTATACAACATTAATCCAGGATGCCCAGTAATTCCAGTAAACCTAGCTCACTGATGTTACTACAATTGAAATAACAATCCTCTGAAGCACACAATGTACTGATACATATTTTCCTAGACAATATTCAGTCATTGCACTAAGATTC
Source organism: Gekko gecko (assembly GCA_029375565.1). Classification (NCBI taxonomy): domain Eukaryota; kingdom Metazoa; phylum Chordata; class Lepidosauria; order Squamata; family Gekkonidae; genus Gekko; species Gekko gecko. The sequence goes on from JAPDNY010000008.1 coordinate 114,902,962, forward strand.
CTGCTTAAATACTAGTGCACCGATTAAATCATCACATCAGAATGTCCGTAGTATATTATTATAAATATTATTAAAAAGCTAAACTATGAATTTATACTTCTAGCTCCCAAGAAGATTCTAATACAACATGCCAACACACCAAGTTTTTCAAAGTGTGCAGTATCAATAATGCTGTGAAGCATTCATATATCTGGTTATTACTATATATCATTGAACATTTTTTGCTTTACCCAATAAACTTTCCATACCATTAAGGTTTTTTTCAGTATAGTCAGGGGTCTTTTCATAGAAAAAGAGCTGCAGGAGCTCATTAGCATATGGTATGCTAATGAGCTACTAGGCTATTAGCATATGCCATGCCCCCTGACATCACCAGAAGTGATGTCAGAAGGGGAAGCAAAAGGGGGGGGAGGCATCTTCAAAAGCCTCCCCTTCCCTTCCCCAGATGGCCGGGGGGAGGAAGAGAGAAGGGGTTTAAAGTTTAAACCCCTTTTCACTAGAGTTGGGCCACAGAAGGAGGAAAGAGGGAAGGAAAGAGAGAGCAGAGAGAAGAAAAGAAGGAAGGAAATAGGGAAAGAAAGAGAAGGAAAGAAGGAGGGAAAGAAAGAGAGAAGGGAAGAAGAAGGGAAACATGGAAAGGAAGGAAAAAGAGAAAAGAAGAAGGTGGGAAAGAAAGAAAGAGAGAAGGGAAGAAGGCGGGAAAGAGGAAAAGAAGAGAAGGAAAGGAGGGAATGAAACAAAGAGAGAAGGAAAGGAGGAAAAGAGAGGAAGGAAGGAAGGAAGAGAAGGGAAAGAGAGAAAGAAAAGGAGGGAAAGAAAAGGAAAGGAGGGAAAGATGGCAAAGAGAGGGAGGGAGGGAGGCTCTCCCACCACCCCCCATCAAGTCCTTGCCACCCCCACGGATCCCTCACTTACTGCTTTGGCGGGGGCTGGGGAAGCCAGTGGCGGGGTTCTCCTGCCGTCCCCCGAGCCGCAGCACTCCTGCGTGGGCTGGGGGGATGCAGTGGTGGGGCTCTCCGGCCTCCCCTGAGCTGCAGCACTCCTGTGCAGGCCCGGGGGACGTGGCAACAGTGCTCTCCTGGCGTTCCCAAGCTGCAGCACTTCTGTGGAGCCCAGGAATGCTGGCGGGGGGCTCTTCACATGTCCCCCAATGCAGAAAAGGGCAACTGCAGATGAAGTACTTCTTTTCCTTATTTTTCCTTGTTTCAGAATTTTTCCTGTAATATTGAGTTGAAGGCTTTTATACACTGTGAGTGCTATACTAAGGATTTTTCCTTCTAAGAGTCTTCTGTACACTATCAGTACTATAGGAAGGTAAAAAATTTTTTTGTTAGTATTCAGAACATGGGTTTGGCTGTAATATATGATAATAATTATTCAGTTTTATTTGCAATTGTAGTAGTGTGAACTTATTGAAGAAGAATTATCGAAATGAAGATCAAAATCCGGAGTCTTTGTCCATTTTGTCTGTGTACCATTTATGGACTTATATTACTCATTTTGTTTGTATACCATTTATGGACTTGTACTATTTTTGGACCTGCACACTATATGACATAATTTTGATTTCACTGGTATATGTGGTCCTCTTATATAAATTGATTTTTGTGCATAACTTTTTGAGCACTTGTGGTCTGCGTTATTTGTGCAGTGCTTGTTTATTTGCTGCATGCTTGCACTGCCACAGTGCCACTTGTTCTGGAGTGTGCCACTTGTTCTCAAGGCAAACAAGCACCTCCCAAGACAGTTCACATTTTCTGAGATTCTCTGGGAGAGTCTGACTGCTGGTGCTGCCTGCTTGCCTGCCTTAAGTGCTACTGGCTGGGTTTCCCCATTGGAAACAATGGAGGTAATCTGTTTGGGTTGCCCATAGAATTAGGCCCATTGGTCCAATTGCTTTGAGACGTGGGGGTGTATGTGGGGAGAGGCTCCCAAAGCTACCCTGAAAATTTGGAGCCTCTCCCTCAAACCCCTTCCCCCCAGAGCTACTAACAGCACCGTGGGAAAAAAGTAACTTTTCCCCCCACCATAGAGAACAATGTAGAGAATGGGGGCAACCTGTTTGGGGGCCCATAGAATTGGACCCCCTGGTCCAATGTTCATGAAACATGGTGGGTATCTTGGGGAGAGGCTCCATCAGCTACCCTGTGAGTTTGAAGCCTCTCCCTCAAACCCCTTCCCCTCCCAGAATATACCCTATGTTTTCACCATTGACTTCAATGGCCCATAGGATATAATGGAGCTGAAATTGACATTGGGCTGGCGGAAAGACTCCGGAATGGGCTGTACTGCCGAAACTGACATGCGGGAGTCTTTCTGCCCTCAGAAACTGATGGTGCCCAATTTGGCCGAACCAAATTGAGCTGAATTATTTTTTTTGCACACCCCTACTGGGGACGCCGGCTGGGGGCGGGGCTTGCCACTACCATCATTTAAGAACATAAGAGAAGCCAATGTTGAATCAGGCCAATGGCCCATCTAGTCCAACACTCTGTCACACAGCGGCCAAAATATACCATGTGCCATCATTTGTTGTGGCTCCTGAGCTGCCGGAGCGCGCTTCCCCCGCAAAAGACCCCTGAGTATAGTACAAGGTAAATGGTAGCCAACTTTATCCATCAAGTATCTCAATGGCTGTGGAACTGTTAACTTTACTATTTTCATGACATCCCACATTTTTAGTAATTACTCTTGTTGATTAGGCAAGGATTGAGCCTTCCAATATTGTACAAATGCAATTCTAGCTGTAGTTAAGAGCCATTTCTTTGACATCTATTTTTGTACTTATATATTTTCAGCTACTTTCTTTGGGAAATCATACATAGGTTGAATCTCTGTTTTTTTTAAATTTTTTATGCACATTACATTCAAACACTTCTGTATTCCCATACATATTGTAACATATCTCTGTATATTAGAAATAAGTTGTGAGTGTCCATTTGCCAAAAGGCCAAATCATGAACTCCAGTATATGAGTCTCTCTGCCAGGACAAACTTGTGCAACCAATCTCTGCATTGCTCCACAGAGTTGTTTGAATCTCTTCATAAGTGTGTGCATAAGTTTTAAAAAAGGTCCTTGTAAGTGTTGCACAGAGACTAGAGCCATGCATTATAGTTACTATATACCCAAACATTAACACTGTATGTTATATCCTGGCTGAGTTCAGACTGGCAGTTTGCCTCACTATAGCCACGTTCTAGCCACATTTTACAAGCGGATTAAAGGGGGCGTTCACATGGGTACATCTGCCTGGTGTTCCCCACCCGTAGTCAACCCATGCTGTTCCGCTTCGCTCCTGCATTTAAAAGATACCTGGTAAAAGTGGTAGCAAATCCCTGAGAGCCCATTTATCCTGCTTCATTCCGCTTCTGGGAAGTGTGAATGCCAACCCAAAAAGCCAGGAGCAACCTGTGTTGCGCATGACAGCATCAATATGATTGGCTGTGCTCTGCTCTACCGCCCAGTGCGGCACTGGCACAATGGGATCCAAATTGGCTATATGTGTATGAGCGCATGAGCGCATATGCGCTCATGCACACATAGCCGATTTGCCAGGAAAAAGCTGTTTATAGCCGCGCCTCTGGGCCAGCAGTCTGAACGCTACCGCACACCTCCTTCCGGTATGCTCCCACATCAGTTGGCGCAGTGTGACCGGGAAAACCCAGAACAAATTGTCTTTTTTTGCCATGACTGGCTCCCGCTTCAAACTGCCAGTCTGAACTCAGCCCCTATTGATGCTCATAGCAGAGAGCCAACCCAGAACATAATGTCATAGTAGCAAGCCAGATGCCTGCAAAGATCTAGTCTTCCATTCTTCTGCTTCCACTTGGAAGGACTTCCCAAGAAAAAAGGGTATTTTCCCAGAGCACAAAGAAATTACCTTCAGTATTACTACCAGGAACACAGTAGTTTTGAGAGCAGTGAACTCCCTTGTGCATATGGGTGGATGCTGATTGATAGGTGAAATTCTGGGAAAGAGAGGCCACAGGTCTTGCATTCTGCCTAGTGTCTGTGTCTCTTTAGAGAATCAGTTGGCCTCTGTTGACTGTGTGTGTATGTAGTGTGGCAAAGCAGCCATTGCCTCACATTGGTGAGTTATTCCTAGAATAAGCAACTTTTATAGGTCAGGATGGCGTTTGAATATGGCACATTGATGCATGTCAGTTAAAATTTTACTGCATGAATAACAACTTAAAGGCAAGCGTATAAACTGCCTGGAGGACATTTAAATGTTCCATAAAAGCTAGTGAGAGAACTTATGAATAATCCGTTGCCATACTTGAATTGCTGCATTGCTCTGTACAATGAACTGAGGATGTCAAATGCCCAGCGAGTTTTACAAACTCTAGCTGCAAGGTAGCAAAGAGAGAACATTACTAATGTGGATGGATACTTTGGTGGTGGCATTTTGAAGGCTTTTTAATAGTCAGCATACTTTTGTTGTCTGTGCAGTGAGAGTTAATATGAATTTATGATTTGGCCATTCTTTTCTTCTTTGAGTTACTAACTGTGCCATCCTGAGTGAAGTCACACCCTCCGGTGCCAACTGACTTCAGTGGGCTTACAATGTGTAACTTTGCTTAATGTTGCACTGTACGGAATTTAAATGCAATCTAACCAGGGATCTCCTGCCATATTAGCACAATATCTGAGAAAGCATATGTTAAGGAGAAGGAGAGGACATTAAAGATTGTGTTATATGTTACCATATTCCAGCAGGGAATTGTATGATTCTTCGATGTATATCCTTACTTGTAGGTTTAGAACTAGGGCCAATCCACGATTCAGCACTACATGAATGAGCCTTGTGTTCATGTGCTCCCTCCACCCCTCCCTCTTTACCTCATGAGCTGCAGTTCAGTTGCTGTCTTCCTCTTTAGCACATACTTTAGATTTCCTGTTAACACCTGAATGAGCAAATTTACCCATTTGCAAGCCACTTTTAAATAACTGCAGCACACAAACACAAAGCTTGTTCACTGCTGGCAAACCATAGTTTTTTTGCATTATGTCTGAACCATGTATGTAAAAATCCTTCCCAGGATTTGTGCATTGCTTGTATTAGTAGTGATTTACAAGTGTGTGGAATATTATTCAGTACAATGAATTGTTTCCAATGGTCAGTAAATGTAAGGATTGTGGATCTTTCCTGACCTTTTAGACCCTGGGACCCATGTGGACCTGTACCCACATGGGTGGGGAAAGGGCAAAATTGTCCTCCTTTCCCCATTCCATCAGCTGAGCTGAGCTGAGCTACACCAGTTTGGGGTAGTGTTTAAGAGTGGCCAACTCTAATCTGGAAAACCAGTTTTGATGATTCTCCACATGCAGCGAGCTGGTGACCTTGGGTCAGTCACAGTTTTCTCAGACCTGTTCTCTTAAGAGCAGTTCTGTCAGAGCTCTGTCAACCCCACCTACCTCATAGGGTGTCTGTTGTGGGGAGAGGAAGAGAAGGTGATTGTAAGCTGCTCTGAGACTCCAAGTGAAGGGCAGGATATAAATCCAATCTCCTCCTCCAGAAAGGGCAATTTGACCCCCTTTCTCCTCCCTACTGTAGTAGTAGTAGAAGAGGAGGAGGAGGAGATTGGATTTATACCCCGCCCTTCACTCGGAGTCTCAGAGCAGCTAACAAACTTCTTTCCCTTCCCCTCCCCACAACAGACACCCTGTGAGGTAGGTGGGGCTGAGAGAGCTCTCTGAGAACTGCCCTTTCAAGGACAGCTTTTGTCAGAACTATGACTTGCCCAAGGTCATCCAGCACCTGCAAGTGGAGGAATGGGGAATCAAACCTGGTTCTCCCAGATTAGAGTCCACACACTTAACCATTACACCATACTGGCTCACTTTAGCCTCCTGACCTGCAGGACTATTAAGCCATGTAGGTCATACAGCTCCTGGAATAAACTTTGCTGGGTTTTGAAAGGACTCCTGGGGGAAGGGGAACATGGGAAAGATCTGCAGTCAGCGGTATCTTCTGTTGGTGGATCACTGGATCTAACCCACCTGGATACACTGCCGGCTCGCCCCACTAGGCGAGCTAGGCGCTCGCCTAGGGCGCTGGGGTCCACAGGGGCGCCAAAGCCGCCCCACCCCGCCCCCGTGAGCCGGCGCTGGGAGGGAAGGGCGCCCCTTCAAACGGGCGCCCCTTTCCTGGCTTTCCTGAGCACGCCGCTACTGCGGCGTGCTCAGGAAAGCCGGCGTCCCCCCCCCGTCTTCAGCTGGGGCTGGGAGGGAAGGGGCACCCGTTCAAACGGGCGCTCCTTCCCTGGCTTCCCCCCGTCTCCAGCCGGCGGAAGGGGCGCCCGTTCAAACGGGCGCCCCTTTCCTGGCTTTCCTGAGCACGCCGCTACTGCGGCGTGCTCAGGAAAGCCGGCGCTCCCCCCCCATCTTCAGCCGGCGCTGGGGCTGGGAGGGAAGGAGCGCCCGTTCAAACGAGCGCCCCTTCCCTGGCTCCCCCCGTCTCCAGCCGGCGGAAGGGGCGCCCGTTCGAACGGGCGCCCTTTCCTGAGCACGCCGCTACTGCGGCCTGCTCAGGAAAGCCGGCGCTCCCCCCCGTCTTCAGCCGGTGCTGGGGCTGGGAGGGAAGGGGCGCCTGTTCAAAGCCGGCGCTCCACCCCCCCCCCGTTTCCAGCCGGCCCTGGGGCTGGGAAGGGCGGCCGTTCAAACGGCCGCCCCTTCCCTAGCTTTCCTGAGCACGCCGCTAGTGCGGCCTGCTCAGGAAAGCCGGCGCTCCACCCCCCCGGTCTCCAGGCCCCACCGGGAGATTGGCATCCCCGTGGAGTGGGCGCCCCAGGCTGTCTTGCCTAGGGCGCCCAGACACCTGGGGCCGGCCCTGCCTGGATAGTATCCCATGCAAAATGTCTGCTGATGGAAAGGATTTTCATCAGTACAGCTGGACTTCTTCACCTCCCCTTTCCCTTTGCAGTGCAAAGTGCTCCCCCTGAAATGCTGCTCATGTGGAACAGGGGACCCTCAGGAAGAGAGTTCTGAGTGGGAGAGAGAGGTCTGGTGCCAGAGAGGGGAATCAGCAAAATTCTCTTTCCCCTTCTACCAGCAGAAATTTCTATTGGATCCAACCTGTGTGGATTGCATGACTTTCAAATAGGCATGTAGTAGGGTGTAAAGTGAGCCTAGTTTGAATCATGCTTGAATGTACAGCAAGCAGCAAATTACCAATCTGTTAGTAAACAGCCTTAAGGAAGGAACTCAACTTTCAGATGTGCTTCATTGCACGGAGTAATATAGCTTGCTAAAACTAGAGCATGTTTGTATGGCCTATGATATTGCTTAAAATTCTAACTGAGAGTATATATGCCCAAGTTTTTGTTGTGGTAGATTAATATATTCATGTAGATTTAATTCATCTTTTTATTATGAACTCTTAAACTGCTTTTACTATTATTTAATACTGGCAACATTTGCTGAGTTTCATTAGAAGACGTTCCGGTTCATAAATACTTTTGTTAATGGAGGAACAATTGAAAAGGAATATCCGCTGAAACAGTTTTTTGTTCAGCACATTCTGAGCCCTGGGATCCAACATAGAGCTGATTACAGAGCATTATCCCAAGAGCTGTCGTCAAATTATTCTTTTTACGAAAAGGCATTTCATAGCTTTACTAGAAATGCAGACAAACACAGCTGTGAGTTTAGTTATGTCACAGAAAATTGTTTGTTGAAACAACATATAGTTCAAAAGATGCAAACAGTCAAGAAGGAGATTAATTCTCTGTGTCATTAAAAAGTCAAATGATGTCTTTAAAAGTCTGTCTGGCATATTAGAGTGATTTTTTTTCTTTTTGGTTTTTTGGCAGACTGGTCGCTCTATCAATCACTTCCCATCAAAATAAAGTGATGAATTTTGTACTAATGTTTTTAGATTATCTTTTCAGGTTTGTGAACATAGTTATTCCGACGTCTAAGATCAGAAGCATGCATGTCAGGTTAGAATAATGATCGCTACCTTCATAGCTAATTTATTTTGAAAAGTCAGATTGATGTGAACTCTTTTTTGGGCTGCAACATGAAGCCAGTCCTGTTCATAGAACTTGCCTCTGTGCACTTGTAAACTTTGTAGATGGATGTGGGTTTGGATCCCGTGGAGGATTTCTGCTGAGAGAAGGGATTGGTGGTGATCATTTCTGATTCCACCCCTCCTATGGCAGACTTCTGATTCCCCCCTCATGCTGTTCCTGTTCTTTCGGGGCAGCATTTTTAGGGGTGGGGGATTTGGGGCTTCTGTCAGTGGAAATGTTTGCTAGGATCTGAACCTGTTTTTGCATTGTTATATTAGTATTATTATTAAGCTTGAAACATTACAGCTGTGCTGCAGAGACGGGGAACAATTCCAGACTAAATGTAAATGCATCGTGAGTTCTAAGTTAGTTAAAAATTGGAAATAGTTTCTTACTTATAGGTGAGTATCTCAACATAATCCAAAGTGGTAGAGACCTATTCATGTATTAATTGCCTAGTTGCCCCCCCCCCCAAAAAAACAACCATCATGGCCATGAGCTAGCAGCCATAATAGTACATTTTAAATTATTAAGGTACCTTTAAAAGATATGGTTTGGGAATACATGTAATGCACTGTAGTATAGACTCTGGCAACTGGAATCATGAATGAAAAACTTTCCCATTGTCTGCTGCTTTGCATGCACTGATCATCTTTACCTTTTACAATGGTTACAGTCTGGTTGTGTGCACAGATCAGGAATTGTACCTGAAGAACAAACCATGCATGAAGTTAACAACCAGCCAAGTACAGCTGTGTAGGGCCATTGTGCATGCACATTTACTTGTGTCTATCTGAAGGACCTTGTAGCATGCAGACAGAAGGACAGTTAGGTAACCGAAGTGTCCTATTCTTAGGAAATTTATTACATGGCCAGGAGATCTGACATCCCCCCCACTAAATTTAATCAGTTGTTGTAGGGGTGCCAAATAGAACTATATTTGTTGTCTTACTGTGCAGTCTAAACAGAGTTATACTATTCTAAGGCTGCGATCACATGTGCCAGTAGATCCAACATAGGCGCGAATGCCTGATGGATCTAAAGGGCGCAATCAGATAGCAACATCTGGGAAGTGTCCCACAGTCATTGGAAATCCATGCTGCTGGTAGTAAATGGGTTCCAATGGGCCATGGATGGTCTTTCCCCAGTCTGATTGCACAAACACGCATGCATGCCGTCGGGATGGTCTGATCAGGCTATCCCGGCTCGGTGCTGTTCCCCCGCCTTCACAGTATGTGCATCATTGCATACCCATAGGGGGCCCTTGGTGTGGAGGTGCAATTCCTCATTTATGCGCATGGGAAACAAATGGCAACCCTCCTGACTCATCCACAGTTGCGTCTGATCACATAGTGATAGGCTGAACCCACAGCTACAAAGGGCTGTGTTATCTCGCAGCCGCGGGTCAAATTCCTCTGGAGGGAATAGCCTCGCTTCCCTTTCGCTTCAGCTGGCATGTGTGACTGCAGCCTAAGTCCACTGAAGTGAACAGGCTTAAAAAGAGTATTGCTTTGCTCTTAGTAAGTAATGTTCTTTAATCTTCTCCCTAATGGTCTTCTCCTCTGTTGTCTAAATTATTAAGTCCACCACTGTATGATGCTGCATTCAGATGCTCAGATGGATGCTACACTGCTAGATACCCTGAGAATAGCTCCCTTTTATAAGCAACTCGTACCTTCTCCTCTAACCCTCCCATCTTACTTTACCGATCTATCAAATTTTGAGTATAGGAAAGCATTCACTAGAGCGGATATCTTACAACTGGAAGTACTAAGAGGCCATCACAACAGGATTCCATATAACGAATGTGTCTGCCCGTGATCAAAAATCTATCATGGATTTAGGCCATGCAGTTTTCTGCTGCCCAAGATTTGCACTAGAATGCGACAATATCTTGGGAATATTTTATCACAATATCCAGGGAGAATGGACAACAATAGACCAATTGTACTGCTTGCTGGTAAAAGTAAATGGGTAATGTCACAGACAGCAACATTTACCACAAGGGTGATAAAGCTTTCATCAAAACCATGTACTGTTAGTGTGGCCCGATGGATAACATTATGTATTATGTTTACTGATGATCAATTGATTCGTTCTTCAGTTTTAAATGGTTAACTTGATTTTAACAGTCGCTATAAATTTTAATGGATGCTAAGAATTTTTAATTGGTATTGTGATTACTGTATTGTATTTTTTCTTGATGCTGTTCTTGGTGCTGTTTGCTAAGGCCATGAGCGAATGCAATAAAGTTTATGATGCTGCTGCTACTGCATTATCCTTATGCAACTTCAATTGACAAGGAAGGAAATGGATATACGAAATGTGTAACAATGATATTCTGGTGACATATTGCTGCTGTAGGAGATGTCCTTGTGGATCTATGGTTGGGAATACAGTGTGTATAATGCATGGCAGGGGCCATTGTGATCAAATCAAAATTCAGCCTGTCAGAGTTTGCAGATACAAAGTCTTTGGCATTCAAAGTGACTGTCAAAGTAATGAGAGGGAACTAATGGATATGCTGCTTTGCTATCACAGAACAGAATACTTGCCAGGTTGTCGACCTGTCAAATAGAAATTGTTTCTTTCTTTACTGAAGTTCTGAGGAACCGCACAGACTAAATCTGCATAGACTCAGGGAACATCAGTTACTTTTTCAGTGTTCAATTACCTGTTTGTTTTCCACAGCCCAGTTAACAGAGGTAAAAATGCGGTTTCAAAGAAGGAGGAAAAAGATTGGTAAATTAAAAGCATCAACAACAGCATGAACAAAAACAGCTGGCTACTGGATCATTAAATGGGTTGGATAATTTATAGCTAAACTAAAGACAGTGCTTAGAATCGTTGGTAATAGAGCTCCCGGCCTCCCGGCAAAGCTGCTGGAGGTCTGGAGGCTGTTTTGCTGCCCTGGAGGAAGCCAGGGCAGCAACAGAGCCATGACGCCATGCATCATGATGTGGGCAGTGGGGGCGGAGCTGGCTCTGCTGAAAGACCGGGCTCCGCTCCTGCCTGATGTCAGTTGCTTTGCGTGCTCGCCTATCTACCCGCCCTGTTCTTAGTGTAGGCTACAGCTGGTCGCCTATTGGGGCCAGGTAGGAATTTTTCACTTTTGCCCAATATTGGCTTAATGGGTAGAGGTGTTTTTGCCTAACTTGCACTGAGAGCAGTGGATTGGATAGTTGAATGTGGTAATCGACACCTAAATAGGCTGGTCACTTGGCAGGTTGGTGCAGGCAAGAAACCGGAACCGGTGAGCACTTTATGGCATTTTCCCCATTAGGGAACAGGGGGTCATCAGGAACTGCCTCCGGATTTTCAAGGTTCAGGGTGGGGAATGGTGATCACCTCCTCTGGGAACCTCTTAGGGTATGCTCCTCTCTGCAAGTTGGAAGGCTTCAGGGGTAGGCACTCCTAGGTGGAGACCAGTTTGCGGGGCTGCTGGTCACGAGCTAGACTGATGGCTCAAGACCAGAGCTGGGTGACTCACCTGAGAAAAGGGCAAGGAGGTTGGTCAGGGGAATGACATCTGCCTTGCCTGTTCCGTGCTCGCTTAGCTGGTCCCTTGCCACAATGTTATGTTAAATAGTTAATAAAGTGGCCCTTGTTTACTTCCAAACTGTTGTCTGTCTCGTTATTCTGACTGGTGGGGCATTACCTTTTACCCATTACCTTTTACAGTTTTTCTTTGTTCATTGTCTCCTACAGGCCTCTGCTGTATGATACTTTAATGACAAATGTTCATCAATTTTACCATGTGCTTTTAGCTAATCAGCCCAGTCACTGTTTTTATTATTGAAAATGTTAACTAGTTATATGCTTTGAGTTAGGTTCAGATAAATGAATGGAGATAGCTACTTCTTGATGTCATGGTTTCATCCCCCCTCCCCTTAACTGATAAATACAGAAGTTTGAATAATCTCTCAGGGTTTTTATTAATGCTTAACAGTCAGCTGTTGTTATCAAACTGTTCGACAGTATGCAAGACTGCTGGCAAATTGGCCAAACTGTAACTAGATAATATTTCTTAAATGCAGGGGGATGTTTTTGCTGATCAATATATTGTTGATTAATTGATAGAGTTGCCTGTGATGTTTGTAAAAGGGGGACATTTTCCATATAAACTCAGAAGTGATGCAATAAAAATCTTGTATACAATTGGTGTAAAGTAAGCTCAGCAAATAGAAAACAATAACTGCAATCCTAAGAACACTTTCTTGGGATGAAGCCCCATTGAATGAAACTGGACTTCTGAGTTAGGGTTGCCAGACAATGCCTGCATAAACTTTGCATAAACTCCTGCGGTGCCTGGCAACATGTGGGAGGGTTGTGGGCGGGGAATGGGGAGGGTGATGACAGCTGCGGTGCTATGTCATTTCCTGTAAAAACTTAGAAGTGACATAGGGTAGCTCTATGAATCACCAGAAACTCTGTGGTAAAACCATGGATCCTTCCTCATGATGTACAATGGATCTTACGTGTATTTGCCTGTTCTAAACACAAAGAGAGAGGGAGGGAGGGAGGGAGGGAGGAGGGAGCTTTATGAAAGCATGGGTTGCCCTATTCACATAAATGTCAAAGAAAGTTCTATACAGTTTTTGTTTGAATATAGAGAGCATTCACAAGCATGAAACTGAATAGGATAACATGCTTGTGCGGAACACTCTATGCTCTTCAGAGACTCCATGGCTATACCAGAATAGCAAGGTTAGGAGTGAATATCATTGTACTATTAAAAACCATCAAATTCTCCAAACAGTTGGCCTTTGTGCTTTTCAGCAATCAGACATGCTTAGCCTAGAAAAAGCTGCAGCAGTAAAAAAAAAAGTAGGAGTTCTATTTGTAGGATATTATAACAAGTTGAGATTTCTTTAAGGAGTCACTTTAGTGTACTTTATGGCTGTAGTAGATATGAACAAATGCACAAAAATGATTAGAAAATATAAAACTCACAGCTAAATCAGATTAATAATTACTGCAGAGAAAATGCTATGCCTGAGCAGACTCTCTGATGAATTGGTTTGACTAATTTGCCATTTTTTTTAAAAAAAATACTCTTCTCATTAGTTAAAAAAGATATCAAGTTCATTATTTGATGAAGCAATGATAGATCGATGACCAGATGATGAGATATTGCTATCTTCTACCGTATGAAATGAAATGAGGTTTTGCTTTTCCTAGGAAGTCCACATATCCTGCTGTTTTATCTGATTTTTTGCATGATTGCAATGGGCAATGTTCAATTATTTATGCTGTAAAAAATATAACTCTAATGCTGCCGATACTTGCGCTAAATGAGGGCATAAATCAGGAAGCACCTCCCCCCCAAAACGAAACTTAAAGTGGTGGTGTAAAATAACACTAAGGCTGCTCTGACCTGGATAGCCCAAGCTAGCCTGATCTTGTCAGATCTCGGAAGCTAAGCAGCCTTGGTCCTGGCTAGTATTTGGGTAGGAGACCTCCAAGAAATACCAGGGTTGTGACATGGAGGCAGGCGATAGCAAACCACCTTTGAAATATCTCTTGCCTTAAAAACAAGTCTAGCTCACCACCTAGTGGTACATAACACTAAAAGAGCTAGAACGTCTGACTGCCAGACAATCTTAGGATCTTCTGGCTATCCTACACATACTGCCATATGTTAATTAATTAATGAACACTAAGACTACTATCCTGAGCAAATATAAGTCAGTCTTACTCACTGAAGCATAAACATCTAAATGAGCGGTGTGTAAACTAAAGGTTTTGACTTCTAGAATACAAACACTTCTAGGGAGGAGGCAAAAATCCTAGAAGATGCAACCCTCCTGGGCAATTCAACAAAATTTGCCTTATTGTGACATGCTGTATAGTATGGCATGTGTCATTCAGGGGTGGAAATGGAAAGCCTCAACATTTTATCAAAAGCATCTGGATTTATATGAAAGGTATGCTTTAATTTTGTTGCTCTTCTGCTGCCATCTGTTTACTCCTATTTTTCTCTATTATATCCACATATTCAGCAAAGAGGTGATTCATTATTTCTGGACTAAAATTAAAGCTGTGGCCCTGTAAAAACAATATAATTGTGGGGCTGAACAGAAGAGACATGTCTTCTGGGTCAAGTTGATCCAGGGCTTCATGGAGGATCTTCCATGTATCCAGAACAGCATTGTGTTGTATTTCTGATTAATTACTCAAGCAGGTTCAAATGGGGGGCATTTCTGTCTGTGATGATTGATTTGTGATGGTTTGCTCATATACACAAATTACCATTTGATAAAGACAACACATGTGCATGGGTGGACTGTCCTGACATGCTGAAATCCAGAAGTAGGGAAGGGACACACTTCTTCCTACAAGAGATTAAGTGGGAGTTGTCAGAACTGAAGTTTGGCATTAGCCTGTAGTCGTAGAAAATTTGAAGATAGACGTTCCAGCTAAAATCTTTATAACTATCCCTTCCAACTTGGTGGTGGGGGAAAGTGCCGTCAAACTGCAGCCAACTTAATGGCAACCCCGTAGGGTTTTCAGGACAAGAGATGTTCAGAGGTGGTGGGCCATTGCCTAACTCTGCGTAGCAGCTCTCGATTTCCTTGGTGGTCTCCTATCCAAACACTAACCAGCGCCGCTTCTGAGATCTGACTAGATTAGGCTAGCCTGGGCTATCCAGGTCGAGGCCCCTTCCAATTTATGCACATATAAAACAGTATACATATGGGTAGTCATACAGTTCAGGAAAAAAATTACAAGGGTAATGCTGTGTTCAGAAAGCTTAGCTTGCATTTTCTTGTGAATGTCAGGCCAATTCCACACTAGCCAGTTTATCACAAATTGCTATTGTTTCTTCATATGGTTACTGCAGAAAATTCAGGTGTTGCTGCCAAATTGTTGTCATCTAGAGCTTTCCAGATCATTATGCCGTCTTTTCAAACCATCTTTTCAAGCCATCATGGTATAGCGGTCAGAGGGTTGGAGTATGAACGGGGAGACCCAGGTTGGAATCTGTACTATGCCTTGGAAGCTTGCTAAGCGAGGAAGTAAGATTAAGAAATATTTAATTAAATGGTTATACTAAGAGAGCAAGGGAAGTATGAGCTTCTGAATCTGAGTGTTTGGCTATTATGTTCAGTTCCACTGATGTACACCAATGTGGAAATAGCAGGAAATAGCGCAAGTAACTGCTCTTTTTTTCTTCCATGATGAAATGGTATTGCAAAGAGAAAGCAATATCAAGGAAATGGTTAAAGGAGCAATTGTACCAAGTGGGAGTTTGGTAACCAAACTGAAGATCTTGTTTATTTATTATCGTATTACTTTGTATTGCAAGGGGGAATCAAAGCAGCTTACAGCACCATTTTCCCCTCCTCTGCCTTATTCTTATAAGAACCCTGTGAGGTATGTTATGCTGAAAGAGAATGACCTGCCCAAGCTTGCCCAGCGAGTTTCCATCATGGCCTGATGGAGATTCATACCTGACAGTGCAGTCCTAGTCAGAATTAACCCTTCAAAGTGCATAAAAGGTAATGCATTTGACTATTATGTTCAATTCCATTGAAGCACACCAATGTGGAAATGCACTTAGAAGTATAACGATTGCACTGTGGATCTCCTAGGTCCTAATCTGACGCTCTTGTAGCAGGGAAGAGAGCATTGGTGGATTTTAGTGGGGATACAACACTGTATTAATGTCAGAATGGAATTTCACTTCAATCCCCTTTCAAGCCAGTTTTCCTGTTAATTAGTGACCCTAGCCTACTCTTTACCTTTTTCTTCTTAATAAAAGCTGAGTTTTCAAAGCTGAATATGTTATGGAAGGAGGGAACCATATGCAGTTCATCTTTGTTCACATTACTGGGAAGCACAAATTATGGATTTAGGTGGCACATTTTACACACAACAAAGTGTGAATATGCCTCTGGCCCATGTTTTCGGTCGGCAAACAAAGTGCTACTTGCTGCGTCCTGAGTCCTCATTATGAAGCCAGAAGGAGAAAAATAGTGTTAAATGGATAGGTGTTCAGTTCTGAAGAATATGGTTCAGGAATACACTGAGGAACTCATACTGACAAAAGGACTGGTAGTTTTACAACTAAGTGATTTATTAAACAAGGACTCTGAGGAATATGCAGGGGGGAAGAGGTAGGTCCCTGTTTCTCCTGCAATTGGAAAACACTTTCCTGAGAGAAAACCCCATTGAATAAAACACTAGACCTCTTTAGGATTCTTCCTTTGTGGTGTAATCACTGGCAGTGTTACACCCATCCATGGATTTAGAAGGGGGTAATTTGTTTAGGATTGCAGTGTTGATCTTCTTACCAAAGGGTACTGGCAGTAAATGTGGAACTGGATTTTGGACCAGTTTTTAACCACTTTTAAACCGGTGCCCTTTATTATCCATTTGATCAGGAGGTGATATTATTTAGCTCAGTGTGATGAAAAACTTCGTGCCCTCTTTTTTCATACTAAACCTGTATTAAAAGGACTGGACTTTTTCCTGGCAACTTTATCTTCATGCCCTAAGCTGCCTTGAACTTGGGCCCTTGGAAAGGCTGGCAACATGTCCAAAGATCTCTGAAGAGAGACAACACAATGGCTGTAGGAGGCTCCATGACGTAGCAGGCAGGAGGACCCTGAAGAAATTTTTAT
Source organism: Gekko gecko (assembly GCA_029375565.1). Classification (NCBI taxonomy): domain Eukaryota; kingdom Metazoa; phylum Chordata; class Lepidosauria; order Squamata; family Gekkonidae; genus Gekko; species Gekko gecko. The sequence goes on from JAPDNY010000008.1 coordinate 114,919,605, forward strand.
CCTGCCCTCCCAGGCCCAGGAATACTGTCTGTATGCTGCTGTTTTATGCTGCCAGGAATATTTTCTCAGCAGCATAAATGAAATGCACATGTACTACCCAAGAGGTTGTTCTGATTATCGCTGGGGAACTGGTTGTCTGTCCAATAGAACCAAAGTAGTGTAAGCATGGTCCAGGGAAAGCAATAATCAAGCTCCAGAAGCAAGAGGCCAATGCAGATAGACCGTAGCAGGTACTGTAGTCCAAGGTCAAATTCCAAAAAGGCAAGTAGTGCGTGGAAAGTGCCCAGGTTACTTAGCAAGGCAGGATGAGACCCAGGAACCTTCTCCAACTCCAGAAGAATTGGGCCTTTAGGTCAGCTGACTGAGTCAGTTGAGGAGGCTGTTACTGCTTCCTTGGTGGTGTTTTTGAAGCCAGGTTTGTGCTTGAAACCTTTGATGCTGGCAGAGTATGGCTGCTGGGAGCCCCAGATCAAGATTGTTTAGGCACATGTATGCCTGTTAGGTTCTGCTGTTGTTACTGTTTGTGGAAGAGATCAAGCAGCCCAAACATCAGCATGAAAATGTGTTCTGATGCATGGAAACAAAGGAATCTTTTTGATCAAGGCACCTTCAGTGAGCAAAGCCAAAGGGACGGTTGGGAAGCTGCATCAAAATTCCATCTAATTTGCAGGCCAGTCTGACGTAAACTGATTTTATAAATGAGAAACATTACATGAATCTTCAAATCACCACCACGATTTGTCATTTTTCCACTGATTTGTTAATTCACATTTGGTTTAGAGAATGTCAGGTTTGTACCAAAGAGTGCCTTTAACATATTGGTCACTGGCTGGGAACAATGAGTTTCTAATTATAGTAACATTTTTAATGAAGACACTTGCTGTAACAGCAGTGTATGACTAGACTGTCTTGTGTTCCTGCAACTCCATATGCTTTTTTAGCACAACAGGTATTGGTTTCAGAGAATAAATTAAATAAGGGCTATTGATTTCCTTCCTTCCCTGCATGCATTTCTCAATTTTACTAGGTGTCTAATATTAGCCAGTATTTTAAGCAAGTTCTACCTGCTGAATAACAAATGCTGTGCTCCTAAGAGCACTTCCTGGGAATATATTACTTCAAAGTAGACCTGCTTAGGCTTGCTCCCTTTGAGAACAGTCTACGTAGTCAGAGAGTCAGGTGTACACAGAATCTTACTCAGGTCTATCCAGTGGTTAGGGTTGCTAACAGGCTTGGAGAAAAATGTCTTGTAACTGTAATAGAGGCTTAATGGGATGTTATTTATCCCCAAGTCATGAAAATTTTCATCTCCCCATTAAGCCTCTATTAAAGGGACAGAACATCTTCCCTAAGCCTGCCAGCAACTCTCCCAATGGGGCTTGCTCCCACAGAAGTGTTGTTAGGATTGCACTGTAAGGCCAAAACTTAGTACTCATAGTTGTGGTGGTTTAACACAGGTAGAATTGACTTTAATTGAACAAAACAGTTAATAACCTAAGGACTTCTGAAGTACTGATTTCAGATTTCAGCCACAGGATTTTTAGGGCAAAGATATGCTGCTGTTTTACAAAGATTATTGCAGAATCCAGTTTCCTTGCAAAGATCAACTTAATCAAAATTAGAACTAGTCCCTAGGAAGACCGAGATGTTCCACTGGGCGGATGGTTAGAGAGATCAGCTGGCCTCCCTCCCTTCTTTATTCTCCATTTCCCCTCCTTCCACACTGTTCGCCTTATTTCTCTTTATCCTGTTCCTTCCTTTCCTGATCTTACCCTCCTCTTCCTTCCTTCCTTCCTTCCTTCCTTCCTTCCTTCCTTCCTTCCTTCCTTCCTTCCTTCCTTCCTTCCTTCCTTCCTTCCTTCCTTCCTTCCTTCCTTCCTTCCTTCCTTCCTTCTCCTTCTTCTTGCCCTTTTTCTCTAAGGGCTGTTTGGCCGTGAGTCTCTCTGTGCTGGCTGTCTCCCCAGTTGTCCACCTGTAATGGATTGTTGAGGCTTCATCTGACATAGTCGACTGATTGTTATGTTTCTGATTTGTAATATGTGGATCTTAAAATTATAATATGCTGATTTTATTGTCTATTTAGCTGTTGGAAGCTGCCCTGAGCCCTGCTTGGTGGGGGAAGGAGCGGGATATAAGCTGAATACATAAATAGTAATTTATAAAATAGGCAGTCTCTGTCAGTGAATAAGATGCATTTGCAATGCTTGGAATGACTAATAATTGTGTTAATATAAATGCCTGCTTAGGTTTGTTTTTTTGGATAGCCTTGTGACAGTTAAAGTGAGATTGAAATCTATTGCTTACCAAATGGAGGGTGCCCTTGGCCTGCGTACCACTTCTAGGCAATCCTCTATAGTGCCTTGCTTCAGTTTCAAATATGCAAAATCACTGCTGTTTCAAAACAAAGTTCAGTCGAGGAACAATGGTTGTGTTGAGAGCTTTGGGTTGCATCATTTGGACTGGCATCTTTTTGCTGTCAATAAAGTGTACAATGCACGAAGACTTCACTAAGGAGCTGTAAGGAGCAGAGTTGCCAGCAGGCCTGGAGAACAGCGCCCTGTCAATAGAGGCTTAATGTGTGGAAAGGGACAGCTGAAGCTTTTTGTTGCCTGTAGCTAAAAACATCCCATTTAAGCTCTGTTAAAAGAACAGAACGCCTCCCCCTCCCTTCAAGCAGTTGGCAGTCCTAGTTAGTAGGTCAGGCTAGTTCATGCCACCAGGGAAGAGTCATCAGTAATGTCTGTCGAGGACCAAGAATCTATTGTGTCAAGCACACAATGTTTGACCTGCATTTGTGGCAAACAGTGTAAAATTTGAAAGGGAAGACATATGGGGAATATGTGGATACAAGCTGGGTAATTGCAAAGCCGCAAGCTGAAGAACTACATATTCTCATCATGTGTTTGTAGACACATGGTGTACCATCAGGAATCATATGTTACTATCTTCCTGTGGGGGAAATATATCCATGGTAGAAAATTATTTCATTTAGATATTGGTACTCCATTGTGTCCCTAATTGGGACCTCCATAGCAGCTTTCAACATTTCTCTCCCCTCTTCCATTTTATCTTCCCAGCAACAACCAGATGCGGTGGGTTAGGCTGAGAGAACATGAATGGTCCCAAGGTCACCTGACCAGCTTCCCTAGCAAAGTGGAGACTCAGTTTTAAAATCTCCCAGATCCTAGCCCAACACTCTAACTACTACCCCATACTTTCTCTCAATACAATTAGACAGAGTTGGGTAACAATAGAGTACAAAAATATATCATTTTTAAAAGTCATTATAATAGATACACCATAGCCAACAGGAGGTGCTTCATAAATAGTTCTATTTTGATAGCTTCACCAGAAGGCCCTAAAGGTAGATGCCTAGATCACCCTTTCAGGGAAGCTGCTCCATAGCACCAGAACAGCAAGTGGACTCTAGCAGAAGGACCTATCATATGCTGGGATAAAGTGCAGACAGTGGCAGGGGTGTAGATTAGTTAAAGCAAGAAAAAGTAGCAAAAATACAGCAAGGTACACCACTAAGCGGGAAAATCCATTACGAGTTGCTTCATGTGTTACAATTTTCATGTTACGGTATGTTTATGTGTGGCATGGCTGGTTGTTGTTTTTTCCCCATAGTTACATGTGGTTGACAGCCCACATTGACTGACTGTTGCCAGTGTACTTGTCATAGTAGAAAACACTTGTGCCATATTGCAAAGACTGCAAACATCAAACTGATCCCTGGCACGCTAGCACAGGCCAGGGAAATGATTGATCTTTTTTCCTCATCCACTCAGGAGGCCCTAATATTACTGCCCCACTTAATTCTTTAAGTCCAGTGCCATCGGGGAGAATATGGTGTTTCTCCTCATTATTAAAGCAATTTCCCAGCCAGTATGCAACATATGCCCATCAACAGCTGCTATGGGAAAGTAAAAGATGGGAATAGAAATGTTCCCTTAATATTGAACAAAATGCTTCCAACAGCACTGTAAACTATACCACAATAACCTGATTTGTCTTTAAGACACACCAAAGCTCTCTGTGTTGTTGTTTTTTAATTAAAGCTGTCTGCATCCAGCTCTTGACATACACTATAATGCCCTTATTAAAGAATTTCAGTAACATGTTGTGGGCTCTGTTGCACTAAGAAAAGATAATCTAGTCTCCATGGCTGACCTGTGCATTGTATAGTTTTGCTACAAAGGCTGCCAAAGTGGGCCCCAATTAATAGCAATTGTGAGCTGCATTTTTCCCCCAGTGGACACCTGTCCCACTCATTTCATGCCAGCCATCCGACAGCTATTAGAAGCAAATGACTGTTAGTAGAGAGAAGTGGTTGATCGTGGGCGGCTAACAAGCCCAAGCCAAGACTCACATTCAGATATTGCAGCTGCCTCCTCAAGTACTTCTGCTCTGATACCATTCATGTTCCCATACAGTCAAAAAAAAAGGTTTCACTCTTAATGAGTTTGCTACACAAATGATTTATTTTCAGTAAGGTAGTTTCCTTCATACTTTTGAGGTTGTTCAGTTTTTCTCACTAAAAGCTAAACTAGATGTGACTGGGATGAAAGAAAGTATTTATTCACAATCTTCCCCTCTTGTATAAAACAAAGCAAGAGGCTGTGGCTCAGTGGCAGAGAATATGCTTGGCATGAAGAAGATCCCTCTTTCAGTCCTCTGTGTGTCCAGTAAAAAAGATCAGGTAGTCAGTGATAAGAAAGGCCTCTGCCTGAGACCCTGGAGAGCCACTGCCAGTCTGAGTAGAAAATACTGACCTTAAATAGATCAATGGTGTAACTCAGCATAAGATAGCTAAAGTTGTCCAAGGGGTGGGGTGTGATCTGTTTTTATTTTTTCACCAGTGTAGGGAGTTCACCAGTACTCATTCCAAAAGTGAGTTGGGCTGAAATAAAAATAATCCAAAAATAATGCAAACAGTGAGGAAAGGTAGTGTCAGCCACGTGCTGAGTTTTCAGTGTATAGGGAAAAAAACCTTCTGTGCTTCACATATAGACCTGTGGATAACTACAGGCGATTCCTCCTATAATGTTTCGTTTGGTCTTTGAATCTGTATGTTTTTGAACATATGCAAAGTATATTCAGGAATAACACGTGCGTGAAGCACTTTTACAAATTGTGATTTCCCAGCTTGTTATGACTGCATCTCTCAGGACAGAACCTAAACATTATCTCAGGAAACAGGTGTTCCCAGGTCCACATTTGCTGAAGCCATCAGAATGTACTGTGTAGGGCATTTGCAAAAGAGATCAGCGTAGAGGGGTTAGTGTTTACCCCTGTCATGCTTACTTTTTTTTTTTTTTTACCTGTAAATGCCCTGCCAAGGCAAAAGGAACATGCAAGGTATAAGTCACCAGGTGGGGAAAGGGTTAAGTTCTTCTCTCTGCCCATTGAGTCTGTCCTGTGAGCACCCTTTATTTATGTTACAAAAGGAAAACATGGAGCTTGTGTTTTCCTCATAACATGTAATGTTGCTCTCAGATTAGGCTCAAACTATGCTGATTAATTGACTCATTATTCACACGCACATGCACACAAAGCTGGTTTATTCTAACCACTGATCATCTAGCTCTGTATTGTCTACTCTGATTAGCTGTGGTTCTTCCATAGAAAAAAGTCTTTCCCCAGAGTTCGCTTCTTGAGATCCCTTAACTGGGTGATGAATCTGTGATTGAACAAGAATTGAACTGGGACCTTCTGCATGGAAAACATGTGCCCTACTAATGAGTCATGGCAATTCTACAAATAACTTCATCCAATTTTTTTTAAAGTTGTGCTTGAGCATCCAGAATGTTGTTTTCACCCTCCCCTTCCTTATGGACAACTCTGTCAATTGGCAGGTATTGTGTGGTTCACCATGATCACCAAGTGTTATCCCCCCCTTTTACAAAATAGATGAATGTTTATTTTTTGATTTAGGAATCTGAATGGAAAGTGGGAGACCAAAGTTTTGTTTACCCTCTGAGTACATGCAAACAACCCTCTCAAACATTCTGTTCTTTCATCTGTGTATGTATTTTAAAACGAAAGAATAGTGTTTCGGAGCTGTTTGGGACCTTTTCAAGCAATGCTGAGTCAAAGGCTTTTTCTGGTGATTGCACTTACCACAGTAGCAGTGAGTAAGTTGGTAGTTTCCTGTTGCATACATGGCACTAATTTGTAATGTGTTTAGATTTCCATGTGCCTAATTTTCTTTTTCTGCTTAGCTTTCATTTATAAATGGAGGAAGGGTTGTCAAATTGCAAAGGGATTCAGTGTAGCTGCATTGTTGCCGTTCAAGTCTTTAGTATGTGGTAGGAGCAAGATTCAGATCTCGTCTGGTGCAGCTCTGCATGTCCTACAAAATTATCAGTGGGCATGTTATATAACATAAATGGGTCACATGCATGCATGAATGGATCAGACTAGTTGAGTGATGCTGGCCAAAGAAGCTGCTGCCATGGGGTTTGATAATTGGCATGCCCCACTGCCTTGTTGAAGAAACTTTAATTTTAGAGGCTGTAACTGTTGTTGTTTTTTGCCATCAAGTCACAGATGACTTGGTGACCCTGTATCAAGAGACGTTCAAAGGTGGTTTGCCATTGCCTACCTCTGCGTCATGACCCTGATGTTCCTTGGTGGTTGCGCATCCTAATACTAGCAAGGGCCTGACACTGTTGAGCTTCTGAGACCTTGACAGGATCTAGCTAACCTGGGCTATCCAACTAAGGGCAGAGCCTGTAATACCAATCACCAAAAGGATAGGGGATTCCTCCAGCTGTAGTAGAATGTGAAAGATTCCTCTCTGGAAATTAATGAAAAACCATGTCTGGCCCTGTAGCCATGGGGGCCTGGTCGGTGATGCCTCCTTCTGAATGTGCCCTTGCCCCCTCCTCTCAGGGTCCCCGTCCCCTGGGAGGCAGAGGGAACCTGGGCCTGCTGGTCAGGAGGGGAGCAGTGAGAGTGGGTGGGGAAGAAGGATGCACCTGGCATAGGCACAGCCAGCTCTTTTCCCAGCCCCTGGCGGCGGGAGCCAGCTGGCCAGCCTCTGTACACATGCAAAGGGCCTGGCTTGCCTTTGCCTGCATTTGCCCAAAGACACATGCCTCACAGCCACTGCAGCAGCACCTGAGACAGGGCTGGTCTCTCTCCTCTTTCCCCGGGGCTGGTTGTCCCGCCACCCTCGGCCCTTTCTATCACTGGATGAGGCAGGCAAGGCTGCTGAGTCCTTCCCTGTCTTCTTGGAGCTTTGCCTGCAAGTGGAGGGCTCCTCCCTGCCCGAATGGCTATTGGCATGGAAACTGTCCACTTTAGTCACCCACTTTCTTCCCCAGCAGCCCCCTTTGCCTGGAACCCCTCTGCAGGACTTGAACCTGGGACCAGCAGAGTGGGAGGATGACAGGTGCGCTTAGAAATGCTTCACAACTGTGCTGCCAAATCTCCATTCCCTTTCATCCAGGACCGGCTGGAGCAGGCAAGGGCTGTGATGGAGCGACTGTAACATCCAGTAATCAAATCAGCATAGTAATTGAATTAGCTCTGTTAATTAAGTTAGCTCCATTGACTGAATTAGCCACTGTGCTCCCAATTGGCTCCTGTCCTCCCCCCAGTTTTGGGCTACGAGGCTCATTGTCTCTGGCATTGTGGTCAAAATGTAAGGGTGTTTCCAGTGGAAAATTTCCTCTGATGGATGGGGGAGGTGATTTATACCAATTCCCTCTTCTCACTGCAGTCTCTGACTCCTCATTCATGATGTTCAAGGGAAGTTCCCTATCCTGGAGGAGCAGCATTTTTGGGATCATTTTGGGTTCTGGCTGAAGGAGGAAAAAAAAGTCATACTCTATTTATTTATTATTTCAATTTATACCTCGCCCTCCCCGTGAGCAGGCTCAGGGCGGCTTACAATAGTTGATGGGAGTCTGTCAGCAGAAATCTTCTGCTGAGTCCAATCAGTGTTTTTGTGAGCCGGTCTTCAGGAGACCGGGTTATAAATGTGATAATGATGATGATGATAACTTAGAAAACATATTTTTAAAACCTTTTTATGGTTTGAAAGGCTGTCTGTTAGCATTCCTGTAAATCCAAAAGTTCAGTGCATCCTAGGATAGTTGTTTAATTCCATTACCAATGGAATTATCAATTCCATTACTAATTACCAGTTCCATTATTACTGTTCTCTCAACAGTGTTGAATGTTATTATGGTATAATGCACCCTTTATTTTTAAAGGGGGGGCAAGTATCAAGTTATTTTTGTAGCCTTTGTTGATTATTGGCAAATGCTAAAGTTGATGGTTAGTAGAAATGACATTGCTGGTGCAAAATGAAATTAAACATTATGTAAAAAATAATATCCAAGGAATATTGTAATCCATTAGGAAAGTGAATAATTGCTTTAATGACTTCTACTAGTGGTGGTTTTGTAGCTTCTCTGCTACTTGATTAAAGTTAACAAAAGGATTCATTATTTTTAATGTCAATTATTTTTACAGTGAGAATTTTTTTAAAAAATATATACAATTTATCTTCAGGTAGGGGTTCTTCTTTCTGCCGTAAATTAAAAGAAATAATACCTTGTGTCCTGTTTATAGAGACTGCAACTGTGTCAGAGCAGGCTTTCTGGAATTGTATACACAGGAGTAGAATATTAAAATGTGATTTATGTACATTACACTTTAATGAGGAGGAGGAAAATCTTTTTCTATTTTTACTAATACCCAGTTCATATATAAGAAGATGAGAGTTAATGGCTCTTTAACCATTATGAGTAATTATAAAAAGGCACTTCATCTGCATCGTACCCTTTGGGTATATCAATTCCTTTAAAAATCATGATGGGATATAAACTTCAAATCATAATCTGCTTTAACTTTAATAGAAATATTCTGAATTCAGTGCATTGAGGATTAGTGATACTATTTTTATCTTAATTTTATTTTAATATGTGCACCTACCTTGCCTATTTCCTTTTGTGTTGCAAATTTAGTATGTATTTATTAAAGTTGGGATCACAGGCAGCTTTCTCTGATGCCTGTGAATAAAATCTTTAAATCTATTAAGTTTCCATCAACTAAATCTAATTAAGGGAATGGGTGTCCTGAAAGAAATTGGATGCTTTCGCTCTCTCTTTCTCTCTCTGATTATGAAATGCTGGTCTTGGTTAATAAACAGCTTTGTGCTTCATAGAATGAGACCCAGCCTAATTACATGGAGGAAACTTCCCTAGCACAGTTGCTACAGTAAATGTTATCGCCTAGAATGTCGTGTTCCTCTCTCTGTCCCCGTCTGACTACTGGCAAGGCATGAGCTGCACGTCTGCACTCTGCACTCCAATTGGTAGAAAAGAAAGCTGCTCTGGGGGCACTTTTCAGCTGGGAAACATCTGGGCGGCTTTCTGCAAGCCGTGTCAGACACTTGCCCAAAATCATTTTGTCCTGCTCTATTCTTCGTTATTAGGCAGCACCTCTGCAGTCAGTCTGAACTGCCCAGCTGACATACCCGTGCTGGCAGTTCCCACATTGGCTGGGGCAGGCAAGCCAGACCATAGTGTCAGCTGGTGGTCAGAGGAAATAGGCCGAAAATGTGCAGGATGTGATTGTCAGGGCAGTGAAATTGATCTGTCACTCACTGCGTAATTTAGATACAATGTACCAAGCGAGAACAGTGTGTATGGGGGGTGGTGACAGTAATCAGACGGAGGAAGAAAGGGGGGGAATATCTAGAAGGGCAGCTTCAGCCGCTAACAAGACAGATAAGGCATAAATTGCTACACCCACCTTCATTGACTTTTTGCCACTTGCATGCTCCCTTCCCCTCCATCACAGAGCAGTTAGTTTAAGTCCGAAGCAAACAGGGTTATCGTTTTCAGAGAGAGGAAGAGGCTGGTTCTTTGGAGGACTCCCGATGGATTTGGAGAGTGACCAAGAGGGACAGCTCTGTGTACAATTGTAAACTCAAGATGACCTCCTGGATCCTGATTAATCCCTGGGCAATAATTATATCTGGGCTGATTTAATTGATGTAAACAATACTGATTACAAGAAGTAAGCAATCCTTACTGACTTTCTTCCTGCACGTTCCACTTCAGAAAAAGGACCTTCAAGGCCTTCTGTGTTTGTATTAGTGGATGACAGACTTCATTGTGAGTTGACATGTTGGGGGTCATTGCCACAATTTGATATACAGACCTTTACATACCCTGAAATGCAGATGAAGGGCTAGTATCAGGTAGAGTGCAGTGTCTGTGTGGAAAGGGGAAGAGTCTGCAAGGCTGTGCTTTCTGCTTTATTATAACAGACATAAATAAATGGAGGTTCACCATTCCTATAATAGTGATATTTTCTTTCAGATAAATTACAGCAGAACTGAGTTTTCTAGGTGTACATGTGGAAAGCTACCAAACCCCCAGGGTTTTTAAATAAACTCTCATGCCTCATTAACTTCTTTCTTACTGCCCACCTAGTCTCCTTCTTCCTACCTTCCCTTCTCTCCCTCCTCCTCCTCCCTTTTCCATAAATGCCCTCACCTTCCTTCATTTCTTCATTGATATACATCACTCACCATATACACAATTGTCATTACCATGCATGGATCAGTCCATTAACTGGTTTGACTCAGAGAATTCTCCAAGGAAGTAAGGGATTGGTCCAGAGTTTTGAGGGTATAAAGTCACTGTTAGCAGTCCCATTACTGCTCAGGTTACAGAGGTGGCAGGCTAGGACAGTAGGAGAGAAGTGCCCTTTGGCTACAAGTGTAAGTGAGGGAAGGGGTCTTTATTCTGATAGCTTGCATGATCCCTTTGGTTTAGAGGACTGGAGTGAGGAGAACAAGGAAGTCTCCTGGTTTATCAGAACCACTTCATGGAATGCAAAGAATTAGGAGTCACAATTTCTGTTCATTCTCCCTTCTCATTGATGATCTCCTTCTACTGACTAGGGAGCAAAGGAGGGGGTCGTCAATGGGAAGGGGGAATGAGCAGAAATTGTGGCTCCTGCTTCTTCAAACGGAAATGCTGTCAGAGGAACTGTATGGATGGATATGCCCCATTTTAGAATCATAGAATCATAGAGTTGGAAGGGATCTCTAGGGTCATCTATTCCAATGCCCCCCACAATGCACAAAATTCAGAACTACCACCCCCTCACACACATCCAGTGACCCCAGTGCTCCATGCTCAGAAGATGGCAAAAACCCTCCAGGATCCCTGGCCCAATGGGCCTGGAGAAAATTGCTTCCTGATCTCAAAGTGGTGATTGGCATTTCCCTGGGTGTGTAAGAAAGGGCCATGAGAACTGTTTGTTTGTTTATTGCACGTTACCTTGAACAGTACTTGCAGTGGCAAGTTAATATATTTTAAATAAATGAACAGAAAATATTCAAATAATCCAATTATATATTTAAACAAAAAGCTTTATAAAAGTATCATGTACAAAGAGAGATTGAACTATGATTCTTACGTGTAAAAAAACCTATTAAATCATACTTATGGAACTGAATTTTACATTATCAGAGGTTGTAACATTAGCTATTTACCAAGATTTTTTAAAAACTGTGTAGGACTCCATATTGTAAAGCTTCTTATTTGTTTTCAAGGAGCTCTATGTTTGAGTGACAGTTTCCATGACTGAATGTTTGTTTCAGCTCTGAAACCAGGCAATAGGTCAAGTGATGGTTCTTTGGGGAAGAGTGTTGCTTTGTTTTAAAAAGTGAAGCTCAAGCACTTCACACTAGGAAAGAAAAAAAATAACTTTTTCCTTTAGCCTGAGGAATAGACAATTTTCAGACTCACTGCTATAGGGATGTCCACAGAGTATACAGTATATTAAATCTGAAGCTCAAAAATTAAAATCTTAGGCAATGTTATTTTATTTAGATAGTACAGTTGTGCCCTTTTTTGTTTATCGCCTATAAATGTACCTGTCTGAAGAAAGAAATACAAGATTTTTTCCCCCTAGTCCAGTAGCACCTTAGAGACCAACATGTTTTTTCCAGGTATAAGCACTCAGGAGTTAAAGCTTACTTATTCAGAGACAAGGAGGAGCTCTTATATCCCAGTCAGAAGATGGGAGGGGTGTTGGAAAGCAGGAAGTCCGGATGCAGTGGTACAATTATCTTGATTAAAGCAGGGGAGAAATGCTTAGGGGCAGAAAATTAGCATTTATAGTGAGATAAGATAATTATTTTTAACTCCCCCCCTCTTTTCCCTCTGTGGGTGTATAGAGTCAAGTTGCAGCTGACTTATGGCAATCACTTAGGGTTTTCCAGGCAAGTGATTGAGTAGAGGTGTGTTGCCATTGCCTTCCTCTGCAAAGTTTTTCTTGGCGGTCTCCCATCCAAGTACCAGTCTTGCTTAGCTTCCGAGACCTGACAAGGCTGGGCTATACTCTACCATTCCATATCCCCTCTTCACTCTACCCTATTTTTAAACTGGCTTTCCTTCGTGACCACTATAGATCTCACCTACACATCTTGTTTTACTTTGCTGTTGGTTGCCAGGGCAACCATCCTGAAACCCAGGAGTCAACACATATTATCTTCTTGCAAAGACTGCTTTGGCAGGTACCTTACAAGATGCTGGGTCTCATGTGCAACAGTCAATCCTAGGTGGTGTCAGAAATAGATACAGAATAACAGTTCCCCACCTGAATCTGTGTGCATTTTACTTGTAATAATAAGCAAGACATCTCCCATGTGTGTGTGCACACGCGCATATGGAGATATGTAAACCGCAAATACAAATGGAAGCTTTAAAAACTACAGAGCTTATGCAGCATGAGAGTTCATGGACCCACTGTATCCAAAGCAACAGATGCATGAACATTTTTTTGAGCTATAGAGCTTTGCTTTTTAAAGAAAGTAATGGAATGTCATGGTTTAAGCAACTAACAGTGCAATCTTGAGCAGAATTGCACCCTTCCAGGTTCATTAAAACCAATGGTCTTAGAAAGGTGTGACTTTGTTTAGAACTGCATTGTAAGACTGTTGGATCACCCAAGGGTAAGTTGATCTCCTCACAAAAAGGGCTTGGAAGATACTCAGTATTTATTTGAAAACTTTATTCCAATCTTTTACTAACCGTACTGTTTAATAAGTGCCTAAAATCACTGCAGGCTATTCAAAATGTTATTGAAAATGTAATCCTACCTGCAGGCTTACTGCCTAGCACACAGAAATGTTTCATGCATGCAGGCATATCATGTGATTACACAGAACTTCATACCTGCCAGGTGCATTGAAAGAATATAGCAAGTATTGGGTTTATTTATTGGATAAAATATGTATTAGCCCACCTAGTAAAATTGTGTGTGTGTGTGTGTTCCATCAGTACAGTTTGATTTATTTTGTGTTATTGTGAAATTCACATAATCATCTTTCCCACTCAAGGTTACCAAGGTGATTGATCTGCAGTGACTCATTCACACATGCAAATAATCTCTTGGGGATAATTTCTTGGGGATACACTCATCAAATGATGAATGTGCATCTCTGAACCAATGCCCAGTCTTGAAATAGGCTACATGGATCACAGTGCTCTTTAAAATGTGAGGAAGGTGGCCCAGGTAGGAACCAGCAAATCCACACTGTTCTACTGAGATCCCATTGGTGTGAATATACTTTATGCAAGGAAGCAGTGCCAATCCAATGGTGCAAACTGTTGTCAAGTTGCAGCTGACTTGTGGTGACCACATAGGGTTTTCAAGGCAAGAGACAAACAGAGGTGGTTTGCCATTGCCTTCCTCTGCATAGCAACCCTGGACTTGACTTGGTGGTGTCCCATCCAAGCCATAACCAGGGCCAACCTTGCTTAGCTTCCAAGATCTAACCTGATCAGGCCAATCTGGGCCATCCAGGTCTGTATCAGTGCCTTATGTTAAACACTGGGGTTCAGCTGGCTAACTATCAATGTACTTTTCCTTCACCTTCCAGTGATCCTCTGGATATAGTAAGGCATTTTATAGGCCAATATGATCCTGTTTCCTCTCCTGCCTTCTGATGGGGAAGTCTCTAAATACCAGGAGGTCTATCACATAGATTGTCTCTGTTTTGTCTTCAAGAGATTCAGAAGTTTGTTTCCATCTTGCTATGCTTACATTACTTACTGGTCTGGCCCTAAAGCTGGAGGTCCTGTCTCTTTTCCCTGTTGCAGTAACTGCGTCCAAGCAGAGAACTGACAGGAAAATGTCAGGAAGCAGGGAAAGGGTTAAGTAGTTCTTCCCTGTCTTCCAGCTCTTTCAGTCCTGAAAGCAGCTTGTCTCTCATTTCAAAGTCAAGGGTCAGAAATATGCAATTGTATGTAATATATAGTTTGAACCCATACTGAATGCCATCTAAACATTGGCCAGCCTGTCCTTTTAATCTGCCAATGGAGAAGATTCTAAGGTTTTTTAAAACAATTTTCCCTATGGCTACTTCTCTCAGTGAGCTCAGATGACTAAATGTGAAGACAGCAAGTTTGCAGAAGGCAGTGGTGTAGTGATTAGAATGATGGACTTATATGGGGGGGGGGTTACCAGGTTTAAATTCCCCTTTGCCATGGACTCCCTGGGTGACCTTGGACCAGTCATTCTCTCTCTGACTGACCTTCCTCATTAAACTGTGGGGCTAAAACGGAGGAGGGGAAAGCAGGGATATGCTTGAAGGAATGCAGGGATAAAACATGTAGTAAATAAGTAAAAACAAAGTTGCCACCTTCCCTGGCCTACTGCAGCATTCTATGCTCCCTGAAAATCCACTTCCGGTGGTTGGGGTCACTTGGAATCAGTGTGCCGATGGAGGCCACGGCTGCAGGGAGATGGGGGGAATAGGCAAACATTACCCAACCCCCTTCCCCCTTCCAGTTCTCTCTTCCCACGGAAGCCCATTGTGTACCACCTGCTCTATTTATGAGGGCACTGTGACTATATGAAGTCACAGGGAGCAGCAGTGGACAGGGACAAAAATCCCTGGTTGTTTGAATCCAACCCATAGTTGCAAATAACCCCCCATCCCGGACACTTAACCTTAGTTTTCCTTCCTGCACTTTCAGTTGTTTTCATACCTTTGCTTAGTATAAATGATGAGCAATTGATTCCCTCCACCCTCTTTTGTTTTCTTGCCCGTTTGGAAATTTTCAAAATGTTCCTACTGCCTTGTGTTTTCTTCAAGCCTAACGTATCTTGCTCCCTCCAGGGGCTTGGTTTCTAAACCTTTCCTCATCTCCATAGTCATCTTCTGAATCTTTTGGCTGTCCCCAGAACTGAACATAGTTCTATAAATAAGTTCTTACCACTCAGACCTCTACCCCCCCACCTTGTGTTTTCGGATCTTTCTTTCTGACTGTAATACTTAGATTTGCCTATGTTAAAATAAACTCTCCCCTTTCTTGAAAGCAAAGTTAATGTCTGGCTTCAGAAGCGTATTTCTAAATTTACCATGTTGTATGTTGATTTAGTAAAGCTGACCTGTTACTCATCTGTTTTCTTCGAGACACTGATTCAGAATTTAAACATAGCATCTCAGCTCAAATAGAGTATCTGGCTAGTGCAATATTGAAACATTCCAAGTGTAGACAGAACTTTATACAATATGTTGCAGCAAACACATAGTTGCTAGCCTTTGTACAGTACATTCTATCTGTATATCATGTGCACTAGTAAAAGCATTTGAAGAGGTCATTTGCTGGCTGCTTTCTGACACTTTTAGATCCAGCCAGATAGCAGGGTGAGAAAGTAGTAAATGGAGTGGATAAAATAAACTACGTTGTTCCTGGATATCTGAATTTACAGTCTGGATTTTAGAACAACTTATAAAAGTCACTATTTACTTTAGCAAATCAAAACATTTCATTTAGAGATTAATAACTCAGCCACTGGTAATGAGGCTCAGCTAAAAAACAGTCCCAAATGCAAAGTCCTCTAAATTAAATTAGACCTGTTTGTTTTTTTCTTAAATTAAACACCATTGGTAGAAATTTGCACATGATTTTATTTCTGTATGTCATCACATGATCACTGTAGTTGTGTTTAAAATGGATATATTTTTGATTTTCAAAAACTTATCAAACACTTTGTTTTAAAAAGAATTGTTTGAGGTTTTTCATGCTTTCGGAATATAGGGTTGCCAGGTCTCTTACCTATATGCGGTGGGGAGAAGCTCCTAGTCTGGAACATTCGCTCCTGCGTGTAGTGCGCGTGGTGATGATGTCACCTGGAAGTAATGTCATCACACTAGGCACATTGCCAGTGGATGCTCTAGCATAGAGTTTTCATGCTGGCCAGATTCAGGAATTTTGGGGGCGGGGTTCCCCTGCCAGCTGGATTCAGGTTGGCGGGTTGAAGGCCATTTGAGCGGGCAAACCCTTGCCCCCCTGGGGGACCTGGCAGCCCTATTAGAATATGTGGATTATACATAGACATTGCTGGCATGCACTGTTCATGATTTCTAGAGAAGCATAGTTTTCCTTGTCTTTGAATACCAGCCCTCAACATGTCTGGGGGAGCACTGAAAGAGATGAGTTGTACAGTGAGATATGCTTGTAAAAGTTCAATGTTTAATAACAATCCAACTTTTTGAACACTTTATCATAAATAAAAGGAATCACTTTAAGTTTAACCAGTTACATAAAAGTCATTTATGTATTGATCTTATTACATTTTCATGCTACCTTTCCAGGCTGGTATCTCTGCTGGAATCTCCATCTTTCATTTATAATAATCTTTTGAGTTACCTGAGGTTGAAAGATAGAGCCAGCTCATCTAAGGAACAGAATGCCTGATTTGAATTTGGGTCTTCTTGGCCAAAGTCCAGCACTTCATCTTACTACAATACATAGACTCTTTTTCTTTCATTTAGTTCAGAATCAATATAAAGGTTTTTCCAAAGGGCTTAGAGTAAGTCACTTGAATAATTGCATTTGAGTTGCAAGGGGGGGAGAATGATCATTTCCCTCATGTAATTTAATGATTAGAGGAGTAAATTTTAATGGGAACTGCCAAAAACTAACTAAAACAAAGTTGATTTTAAATCAGTTTGGCTACTTTAGAAAAAACGTAACAGAAACTTAATTGCACCAGCACAAAGTTATGATTGGTCAAAGGACTTTTTCCATTTTTTTTTTTTTGCAGCTGTCTTCGTAGAACTTAAGGCCTGAAACTCATGCATTGTTTCCTTTTCCCCCAGTGCCCTTCAACTGAAATTGATGTGAACAAATTAAATTACATGCTAACACGCCTACACAATTACTGCTAGAGCACAGTTAGAATGGTATCTTACTTAGGGAGTGATTACAATAGCATTATGCTTGGTAGAGCTGTGAATAGAACAGATGAAAAGAATGCTTAAATTTTCACTAGTGCCCATGTAATGTGATAAATTAAACAAGAAGAAGTTTTGGCAAAATTGTGAGGCGAAAAACACCAACAGAATGGCAGGGAAAGGAGATGAAAAGGGAACTGTGAACAGATGGCCAACTAGAAACATTGGATAGAAGGTTTGCCAAGGTGTGGGACAAGATCATTACACTGTGGGAAGCCTTGGAGGGTGAAATGGAAAACAACAGAATAAGCTGTCCTGTAAAAAAAAAAATGTAATTTTAGGTTCTGCTTTATCTTCAAAAATCAGAGGTAGTTACCATAATCTTCCCCCCCCTATGGTAGCCCCAGTTATTGGAATGGTCTACCAGAGTGTGTGCGGAGGGTTCCTTTGCTTTCTGCATTTGGGAAGGCAGAGGGCATTCAATGGAGAGTGAGCTGTTTTAGCTGATCTGGTTGTTGCTTTATCTGTTGTTTTTATCTTGTTGACGATTGTTTTGGGGTGTTCGCAACTTGCTGTTCCTTTATTAGCTGCCTTAAGGAGATAAGGCAGGATAAAAGTATTTAAAACATACACAAATAAAATCTAGGTGGAGACTATTAGGTTTCCTTACTCAGCAAAGTTTGGCCTGCACTTTTGGATTGTGGGTCTTTGGTACTCCTCACCAGAAGCTAATGATTGTTCAGAGTCATGTATAATGTTGTTCCAGAGACTGTCAGTCCAGCATCATTATCTTCACCTGGTACCTTGTGTGATCTGTGGGTAGTTTCAGTCAAGAGGGCCATTCACACATTACATTTGTTTGTCGTGTATTATGCTTGCGTCATCAGGACTGTTGCCATGTGGTTACTTCTACCAACTTCTGAATACTATGAGAATCTTTTGGCTCTGTGGCTCATCCCACATGGCTTAGGTCTTCTTATCTTACTCCAGCAGCATTGCAATGGCTGCCACACCACTAGCATAACGTAAAAATACCCTAAGATGCTTAAGTGTGTGTCCAAAAATAAATAAATAAATAAATAAATAAATAAATACTGAAAACAAGAAGTGGTACTTCCATTGATGGCACTCCTTCAATCCACAGAAATTTTAGGCAGGATCCAAATCTTTTCTTACCAGTTCTCAGCCTTGCGCATATCAAAGGGTTCAATGGATGATCAACTAGAGATGAAGTTATGAGCCTCCATAGTTTGGAGAGTACTGTAAGTGGAATAAAGCTATGGAAGTATGTTTTAAGAGTCACAGGAAAACTATTGCCTGAAATACATCTCAAATCTTATTGCCAGATGATCTTTGATGTGTGGGTTCCAGTAATGTCAATTGATGTTTCTTAGCCTTACCATTTAAATCAAAATTCAGAACTTAGATTGGCTTAAAACATGAGAACTACTTTCATATATTTGTAACTTTATTTTCCTTTTCATACAAAATGGGGCCCTGAGTGTTTCCATGAGAGCTAGGGTCTTATTAAAAACTAATAAACTTCCCTCATTCTATCCAGGATTAAAAGCAATACATACCATAGACATCAGACTACAGTACTGTCCTTATTTCAGAAACGTTTGGAGCAACAGCAGTGTAAATGGATAAAAACTGATTAGTATATATCACAGATATAACTCACTATGGTCTGTAAGCATATAAGTGCATTTGCAAATATACTTCATCTTTGCCCTGAAACACTATTGAAAGTAAGGCCAAACATGCCACAGTGAATCCAGTGTCTGTGCCAAGGGTAACTTTGGTACCCTTTCAACATAGTCCAGGGTGTACGGGGTGGATTACAAAATTGAACAAAACAATGCAGTAAAACAGTCCCAAGTGCATAACTGACAACTGAGACAGTTTCCATCTGCATATCTCCTTCATCTCCATATCCCTGCTTTGAATTCTGTTCATTGGTGTGATGTTCAAGTATGATCAAAATATATGAAAACAAGAGCATGACAGTGTTTAGACAGCACACAATGCCATGGTTTAATTAAAAGAACTATGGTTTGGGATCATCTGAAAGGGAATCACTCCTCTTACTGTGGCTATTTAGGTACTGGGAAATAAATATCTGAAAAGATAATTTAAACTTGCATTACTAACCCACAGATACTATGGATTCTTAAGGAGAGTTACACCTTTCTAAGCCCACTAAAGTTAATGGGTTTAGAAGGGTTTGGCTCTGCTTGGGACTGCACTGTTAGTTTTACCCAGGGTTTTTTCATAGAAAAAGAGCTGTAGGAGTTCATTAGCATATGGTATACTAAGGAGCTACTAGGCTATTAGCATATACCACACCCCCTGACATCACCAGAAAGGTATATCAGAAGGTGAAGCATCTTCAAAAGCCTCCCCTTCCCTTCCCCAGCTGGCCTGGGTGGGAGAGCGAAGAGAGAAGGGATTTAAAGTTTAAACCCCTTCTTACTAGAGTTGGGCCACAAAAGGAGGAAAGAGGGAAGGAAATAAAGAGAGTAGAGAGAAGGAAAGAAGGAAGGAAAGAGGGAAAGAAGGAGGGAAAGAAAGAGAGAGAAGGGAAGAAGGAGGGAAACAGGGAAAGGAGGAAAAAAGAGAAGAGAAGAAGGTGGGAAAGAAAGAAAGAGAGAAGGGAAGAAGGAGGGAAAGAGGAAAAGGAGAGAAGGAAAGGAGGGAATGAAAGAAATTTGGCGGCAATTCGGCCCCATTATATCCTATGGGCCTTTGAAGTCAATGGCGAAAACATAGGGTATATTCTGGGGGCTGGAGGGGAGGTGGTTTGAGGGAGAGGCTCCAAACTCACAGGGTAGCTGTTGGAGCCTCTCCCCAAGATACCCACCAAGTTTCAAGAACATTGGACCAGGGGGTCAAATTCTGTGGGCCCCCAAACAGGTTGCCCCCATCCCCTCCATTGTTCTCTATAGTTGGAAAAAAGTTACTTTTTTCCCATGGTGCTGTTAGTAGCTCTGGGGGGAGGGGGTTTGAGGGAGATGCTCCAAAGTTTCAGGGTAGCTTCAGGAGCCTCTCCCCACATGCACCCCCATGTCTCAAAGCAATTGGACCAATGGGCCTAATTCTATGGGCACCCAAACAGGTTACCCCTATTACCTCCATTGTTTCCAGGGGAAGTGAACTATCTTGGGAGGTGCTTGTTTGCCATGAGAACAAGTGGCACACTCCAGAACAAGTGGCACTGTGGCATGCTTGCACTGCCACAGTGCCACACAGAAATTCCAAAAGACCAAAAGGAACATCATTTATACATGTATAAATTGATGGTGCAACTTCATTGGACCATTCACACCACACACACCTCAAAAAGAATATTTATAGCACTGGGAAAAATGCAGAAAAGGGCAACTGCAATATGTGATATTTGCATTCATTTTCACAGATATAAATTAATAACTCCCTCTGTTGGTGTCTGAAATCTTTAAGCTATGGGAAAATCAAGTAGTAAGTGTTATTTTTTGCAACCTGAGGCAAAGGGGAAAAAATAAAAAAGCAATAGTGACGGCAACATCCTTTTGCATAATTATGTAAAAGCAAAATCATGAGTTCTGTGGCATTTATTCCCTTGTAAATGTGCATAGGACTGCAGTTTCAAATTGTCATACAGTGCATGCAAAGAAAGCAAATGTTCACAATTGAAGTTAGCATATGTGCTGTCTAGAACAAGCTGAACAGCGATACCCAGTCAATGGAAAACTGGGATAATAAAGATTTCAGAATCTCTCCCTACAGTGGATGTGGTTGGTTTTGGAGATTTACCTTATTTCAGAGTCAATAAGCATGCCACCTGACTCATTGTGAATGGAATTTATGTGTCTTAAGTTCAAGTCAACATCAGTGAAATAAATTCAAATAGTTCTGCTTGTTTAGCTCAAAACCCAGAAGCTTGATGTAATCATCAGAATAAAATAAGCAATGGTTAAAAGAAAAAAAATCACTGGTAGTGTTTGCCTTTTTTTTTTTAACCCTTGTAGGCGTACTAGAGGTTTATTTTTGCTTGATCATTCCCAGCCTCCTCCCCGTCTTTTAGAAATGGCAACATGAAAGTTGATTCATGCAGATTCTTTCATTTCTCTGTTTTTTAAAAAATAAAATCCGTTTTTTGAAAAAAAAAGATAACATATTGTAGAGTAGGTGGGTTTGTGAGATTGGCAGCATCAGCCAGTCAGTTCTGAGCACAGCAGCTTCTGTTACAAAGGGCCATAGCCGTTCTCTGAAATAAGTGGTGCATAAGAAATTCTATGTTTCTATACAGTGCAGTGACTATCCGACCGTGGCCCAGTCATTAGAAAAAGAGCATCTCACAGTACCCTGGACTACTAGGTGTCAAGCCATGAAGATTTTAAAAAATTATTGTTTTCACTAGAGATGCCAGCCTCCAGGTGGTACCTGGGGATCCCCTGGAATCACAGCTCATCTCCAGACTACAGAGATCACATCCCTGGGAGAGAATGGCTGCTCTGGAGGGTGGACTGTATGTCATTGTATCCCACTGAGGTTCCTGTCCTCCCCAGGTAAAGGTAAAGGTTCCCTTGCTCAAAAGCCAGTCGAATCCGACTCTAAAGTTGCGGTGCTCATCTCCGTTTCAAAGCCAAAGAGCCAGCGCTGTCTGAAGACATTTCCGTGGTCATGTGGCCAGCATGACTAAACACCAAGGCGCACAGAATGCTGTTACCTTCCCACCGAAGTGGTACCTATTTATCTACTTGCAATTTCTTGCTTTCGAACTGCTAGGTTGGCAGGAGCTGGAACTAGAGACGGGAGCTCACTCCGTCATGCGGCACTCTCGGGTCTCGAACTGCTGAACTACTGACCTTCCATAGCCTGCAGTTCAGCGTCTTAACCACTTGAGCCACCGCAGCTCCTTGTCCTCCCCAGGCTCCAACCCCAAATCTCCAGGAGTTTTCCAACCTAGACCTGTCAAACCTGCCCCCTCATCCCCCACCAGTGACCAGGGAGGGCCTGGCAATCCTGGTTTGCAGAAATATCTGCAGGCTTGTATACAGCCTGTTTTATCATTGTGATTTGAATTTATCTGCCCAACGAGTTCATCAGGGGTCAATGAATATGATAAATCAATTATTATCTTGGAGTGTTTTGAATTGGTATACAGATGGGAAACCTATCGAGCTAGTTAGTAAATTTAGGTATTTAGAGATAATTTTTCATGCGGCTAAGAATTGGTCATATCATCTTAGAGATGTGTACACCAAAGCTGCAATAGCAACGAAAAGGCGGGCAATTTGTCCCTGTAGCTATAACAATATTTAAGAGCAAAACTGGGTCACAGTTTCTTTATGGAGCCCTGTTTGGATGGAGGACACCCGGGAACAAATACATAAACTTTTATTGAGTCCTGTGGCACCTTTAAAACCAACACAGTTTAATTCTGGGTTTAAGCTTTCTCCAGATACATAGAAACAAATTCCTCAGGCCTTACATATAAGTGGGGAAGGGGTTGGTTGCCAGGAAAGGCTATAAATAGAGCTGAGATTGGATTAAAGCTGCTGGTAAAACCTGTGAATGGCAGCAAATTAGCATAGAAATACAAGAGATAACAAACAGATGTGAGAACTAAATTTGAGGCCAGTGGCACTTTTATTTGAATGAGCCCTGTTTATTTCAGTCAGACAGTACTGGATCTCCCCATTTATATATGATATGGCAATGTTACCTTCTTCATACAGGTTTACTAAATTATTAGCCAGAACGGAAGTTAAAATTACCCTGGCAGTAATATAGGTTTTGTCAGTCATTCATTAATAAACATAAAGATAGGAGAGTTGATATTTGGCTGATTTTAATTTATCTGGCCTATCAGTGTGAGCTGATCAATGTCATTAGGCTATAAGAATGGATTCATTAAAAAAAGAAATCAATTTGAAATAATTATCACAATATCTGATAGCATGCTTCTTGTTGTTCTCTGTACTTTTATAACAAAATCTCAGTCAAATGTTAGCACTATTTCTTCCAGGGATGTTACACTTACCCACCTTAAAAGTAAGCCTAAGTGAAACCAACAGGATCCTGAGATCTCCATGGTCTATCGAGAAAGAAAAATGACGATGGCACATCAGTGCCTGGCAAAAATGTAAGCATTGATCCTAACGCTGAGACAGGTAGATGGTGTATGTGGATATATTACACATTTGTAGAACAAGGTTAGAATCCGGTGGCACCTTTAAGACCAACAAAGCTTTATTCAAATTGTGAGCTTTCGTGTGCATTCACACTTCGTCAGACAACGAAATGCAATTACAGTGATGACACGTTTTGCATGCTGTTTTAACAAACCACTCCTGTCTATACAAATATGACATGTAATTCCATTTCATCGTCGGGCGAAGTGTGCATGCACATGAAAGTTCACACCTTGAACAAAAGTTTGTTGGTCTTAAAGGTGCCATTGCTTCAGACCAACACGGCTACCCACCTTGACACATTTGTAGAGTTTTTGTCTTTTTCACGATGCAACCACCTTGATAGGGATGGGGATAAAATAGAAATGCTTCAAGAATCCAACAAGTCCATCGAGTGTATAGCATATCTGAGGGCATTCCTCAGCAGCTGCACTGAATTTGCCTTTTCCTTGGAGAGGTCCTGGATTCTGTGGCTAGAGGCTGGTCTGTGGGCACGGTTGCCATTTTATTTATTTATTTACATGATTTTCTGTTTTTCTGTGCCACATTTTTGTTCCTTGAATGCCCAAAAGTGACTCAGAGATGATAAACCGTAATATATAGCAATAGTTAAACAAAAGCATCAGCAAAAGCACTATAAACAAAACCTGAGGTGTAACTGTGACATTTCCTCAAAAGGCTTTCTGAAACAAGCTTGCCTCCAGATGACACTAGAAGGCCCCCCTCTTGGGGGACAGAGGTCCACAGTTGAGGGGTAGCAGCCAAGGGTGCCCTCTTGTGGGGCCCCGGCAACCCAGCTAGGAAGAATGCAGGTTTTCTGGAGCAAGGTTATTTTGGAATGAGGCTGGTACATACAGGTAGAAGCTGTCCTTCCAGTACTTTGGACTCAGGTCATTTACAGCTTGAATTTCCGGCCGAACTTCAAAGGAAGACCCATGCAACATATTTCTGAGCCCTAACAATATTGTTTAGTGTATCACATGACTTGAGTTTTAGCTAGAATTTAGCTAGAAACTACTTTACTGCAGTGGGGCTAGGGGCTACTCCTGATATGATGGTTCCAAACTAAATTATAAATTGTACTAAATTGCCAGTATGTTTTGCCAGTATTACAAACAGCTATGCTAACAGGATATTCACGCATGCTGCCTGCCTGATTTGAAGCAATGCCTTATTTTACTGTAGCTGTTTAAATTTCAGCCAGAGAGTGAGACTCCGACTTTACTTGATTTAATGTAGTAAGTAATGGATGAAATCAATGAGCCATATCTTTGACTCATGTAACTCAGCATAGCTCCATTGATTTCAGCTGAAGGCAGAGTATCCAGCGTGGTATTCCCACATGTCTGTAAACAATGTGATTTTCTAGTTTTCTTATTAAGATATCAATGACACCATTATCCTAGACAGCTTGTATTACTTGCAATATACATATTAAGCTTTATTGCTGAAACAGTCGTTTTTAACTAGGGATTCCTAAAGCCAGGATACTGTTTCCTCAAAACATTGCTTAGTATGAAATCTATGAAAATTGTAAAATTTAAAATGTTGATAAAACAAATTTAGAGTCCAGTGGTACCTTTAAGACCAACAAAGGTTTATTCAAGATATGAGCTTTCATGTGTTAGGGTTGGGCATTTCACTGTGCAAAAGACAGTTGGTCAGTTAACTGGTGAAACAT
This sequence comes from Gekko gecko, assembly GCA_029375565.1. Taxonomy (NCBI): domain Eukaryota; kingdom Metazoa; phylum Chordata; class Lepidosauria; order Squamata; family Gekkonidae; genus Gekko; species Gekko gecko. Next base: position 114,944,692 of record JAPDNY010000008.1, read on the forward strand.
TTTCTGGTATGATCCAGGATTTTAAACACATTATCAGTGTAAAAAAATTACAAATTTTAATCACTGACAGATTTGATATTTATACTAATTACACAAATCAGTTAATTGGGATCGGGAAGCAATGAAATTAACTTTTTAAAAAGAGTAATAAATTACTGTAACAATAGCAGATATAGTTTCTGTAAAGGTGAATCATTCAATGAATTGATCTTCTCTTTGTCTATTATCCATAATTACCATACTCAGCCCACAGTTATAGAATTATATAGGAACAAGTATTGAAAAATGTATCTATGTTATATGAAGCAAGCCAGTTCCTTGCAACCTGAGTCCCATTCTTCAGAGGAATGTTAGTGTACAGCCATTTCGCATGGAAGGTGTCTCTTTATGATTCCTGCAGCAAGAAAAATAGATTTATTTAATTACTTTATTTCTAGTCTGTCTTTCTCATTGAGATTCAAGGTGAATTACAAAATTGAACAAAGCAATGCAGTAAAAACAGCATGCCATAATAAATACAATAAGCCGGATTACAACAATTAAGGGGGGGAGGGGTAATGCTTGGCCATGCCTTTTGATACTGATGACTGTTTGTGTTTCTGTTCATGTTCAGAAATGTTTTCAGTAAGTGGCCAGTAGTAGAAAGTTTGCTAGGCTACTAGGTTACTCCAGTTTTCTGGAAGGCTTATGGGTAAGCAGCCCTCATTCCTGCTCTTGCTAGCAAATGACACTATAATGACATTCTCAGAGATCTGTCCTTTCACCAATGCTTTGCAATAATTTATGACAGACTTTTAAGTGATTTCATCATCTCTCTTTGAACAAGCCATCAGAAGCAGCCATCTCTGTTGGACAGAATTTGGATACTATGGTCAAGTGACTAAAAGAAAAAAAACAACAACACCTGGATTCAGATAAGATAGAGGTGATGGTTAGGCCAAGGTCCTGAAGTGAGTTGTACTCCCCACTCTGAATGCAATGGCTTCAATTTGACAGTCTCTGCAAGGAGTTTAGGACTTTGTTAGATCCAGACTTGTTGCTAGAAAATAAGGTCAACATGACTGTAAAGAATTATTTCCAGTGCAAAAATAATTTCTCCTTGTTGACTCAGCTGCTCTTGCCAGCCATGTTTCTGTAATTTCAAAGCTATACAGCTGCAACGCAAATCAGGATGTATTTTTTAAAATAACGGTAAGCTGCCACCTTCACTGTGTCTTTCTTTATTGCGTGGAATATTTGAAAAGGTTTAATCACATTCAGATAATAGGTGGTCCTTTGATAGTATTTGACCAGGCAGTTAAGTAATGTCCCAGTTTGTTTTTTGTTTCACATTACACCCCTCCCTTAGATATGGAGTTTTGTTTTATAATATACTCCTCCTTTAGGAGTGCCATTTCAGACTCTCAAGATAAAAATCAAAAAAGTATGTGTATTTTTAAAAGAATCAGTTGGGGATAATTTTGCTTCCTTACAATCCATAGTAACTATACTCATATTCTTAACAGGACAACATGAGATTTATAGAGATGAATATTGTAACTGTGCGTGGTGGGGGGGTATATGTCCTGTTTGATCACCTTTTCATCACTGTTCCAGTATAGTCCCAAGACAAACAGCCAGCTGTTCTTTTGCCAGATGTATTAGAAAAACTGGTGCTCCTTCATGTTATTTATGTGGTCCAGCTATTTAGGCATCATATTGCCAGTGCAACATTGTTACTACATAACTAATAACCAGTTAGCTTTGTGAGATGAACATTACAAAGCCAATTCTGAGGGAAGGGATTAGGACACATTTTCACTAGTTCTCTGAACAATTATTAAAGTGTGGCATGTTGTGCACCTTCTTAAAGAAGATTTCATGAAAATTACTCCCCACTGTGCCCCAGCCCTACATACAGTTGGACAGTTTTTAACTTGAAGGGATTTGCGCTTTTGGTATGCATTCCTAGTATGTTGCCTGCTTCATTGTTTGTAACGAGAGTCAGTCTGCCTGTAGAACTAGTGAGCTGGCCAGAGATTTCTGAGCTCCTGAGAAACAATCACATCTAGCAGGTTACCAGAACCACCCTAGAGCCAAGATGGACGATATGCCAATCCTACATGATCAGTTCCTGGGTGTTATCTGGGATAGCAATCACATGATATGTAGTGTGGCCAGCTCCAGGTTGGGAAGTAAATGGAGATTTTGAGATGAAGCCTGAGGAGGGCAGGGTTTGGGGAGAGGAGGGACATCAGTGGGATATAATGCCACAGGTTCCACTTTACAAAGCAGCCATTTTCTCCAAGTGAACTGATCTCTGTGGCCTGGAGATCAGATGTAATCCCAGAAGCTTTCCAGCCACCACCTAGAGGTTATAAATTATAGAAAATACAAAAAACTGAGGGTCACAGTGTTAGGAAAATATGCAAAAGTATGTAACACTGTGTATAATAGATGTATGTTTAGGGCAGATCAATTTTGTGCTTTTTATTATTCTGTTTTAAAATTTTCTATTGGTATCAAATAGTAGCAAAAATAGGTTTCACCCAAACAATAAATCAGAGTGCAAGTTTACATTCTGTTCAACATTCAGACAGCATCACTAGTCCCAGGGGACTCTAGTAATTTATCCATTTGGAATACAATCTTTTCCAAGGACCATGATATATATAAAGGACATAAGGTACAATAATTTCTCTTTGTGAGCACAAGACTCTTAAGGTAGCAGCATATTTTCTAGGGTTCCATTGAAACTGAAATAAACATAACATCAATAGAATTTCATTCATCCTTATTTATAATTATTAAAATTACTAAAAGAGCTCACTTATCCCTTGCGGCAAACTTAATAACCTATCTAGGATAGCATATCTCTCAAGTTCTATCAGGTAGCTGCAAATCTGGGGTTTTGCTCAGTCTGTTTCTTTTATTCCAAGCCTCATAATCAGGAGCAGCTGTGTCAAAAGCACCTTTCCTTAAAGTGCCCATGTGTTTTATCATCCTTGTTCCAATACACAGTTCATGGAATAAACATTCTCTTGGGGCTCCATCCATATTAAAATCGTACAGTTTAGAGCAATCATAACTGCTCTAAATGTTTTAAAGTGCCCGTGCTTATTTTTCAACAATGCAGTCATAGTACCAGTATAGTTTAACCAAAAAACCCTACATGATATGGGCTGGCATGACCTATGTACCCGTTGAGGGTTCTTACATGTGTGGATGGATGGCAGTATCAGAAGTAGGGCAAGTATATTAGATGGGGTGGAAAGCTACATTCCTTGCCACATACAGACTTGTGGATGTGAGTAATGTAGTCTGTCTGATATCTGTGCCTGCAAAAGTGTATCCTAATGTGAATTTTGGTGAAATAGTTGTAAGGGAGTTGAATGGTTAGATGCTGTAATTCTATTTTTTTTCTGTGTTCAACACAGCTTTCAGAATGAAGACAGTCATTTCAGTCAGTTCCCTAAAATGGTGTGAATGGTTAATTGTGTTAGTCTATGGGACCAAAGTGGTTGAATTTGTTACACTAGGGTCAGCGGTACAGAGTTTTATTCAAATAAAGTTTCAGCTCTTAATAAATAGAATATTTGTGCTGGCAGTTCTGCTGAGTCTGTGAAAATCCATGGAGATATTTTAATGGCATGGAACTGGCTGATTTATGGGAAACAAGATGATGTCCAATTGCCTTTCTTGTATAAACACAGTCCAATATCTGTAATTCTGGTAGAGTCACTACAGTATCATAAAAAATGAATGGAGCGTGTAGGAGAGAAATAGGCACAGTATGCTAGTATGGCTTAATTTTAAGACCTCTGACACCTAATTTAGCAACAAAGTTTCTTCTAAAATACATGTTTGTTTGAACTAACTCTGTTAAAAATACAGAAATACTTCACTTTCAGATAATCAAGTTGCCTTGCTTTAAAATAAAAGAAAGAAAAGGAACAAGCGTGCCTATATTTTGAAGTTTTCAAAGTTTATGCTGTTAACCACTTGCTGGGATTGTTTATTTTAGCTATTTTTATATCAGGACAAGGAGCATAACCTTGTATGATGCTTACAATAATGTTATGTGCTCTGTGCTCCGCAGTGTTTACAAAATGACACCCAATAACTTTGATCTTTGGAATAATAACATTCCTCTTATAGAGCAGAGTTCTCTAGAACTGGGCATAGAAGTTTAAAAGACTCCATCTGTACTGTAAGATTACAGAATGAAAGGAGCTTTTCAGCCTTCTTTCCTTTTTTTAAAAAAATCTTTGCCATATAGTTGTCTTAGCTATTTGCCTTATATTGGACTCCAGTTACAAGAGACACCCAAATTACCTTTTTTAATGCCCAAAATCTATGGCGTGAGGTATTTCTGACCAGTGCCATGTATGTTCACATGTCAAATATTTTGTGTTCGTGGAAATACTGTGTGTACCATTTTGGTAATGGAAATACCCAGAACCCTTGGAAAACTGATGCAAATACCTTAGGGCAGAGACTTTTTCTGCTTATGTAAAGAAGTTTTAGGGGCACTAATAGTACTATAAAAGTTCACAATTCTTTAGTCATAGTAGTAAATTGGTTGGATCAAGCAATCCTTAGACACAAATATCACAAATATTTCCTGTATTCCTCTCCAACTCCAGGCTAGGAGATTCTTGGAGATTTCTGGGTGGAATGTGGGGAGGGCAGGGTTTAGGAAGAAACCTTTTGGAGTATGTAATGCCATACAGTCCATTCTCCAGAGAAGCCACTTTCTCCCAAAGAACTGCTTTGTAGTCTGGAGATCAGCTGTAATTCTGGGAGGTCTCCAGGCCCCACCTGGAGGTTAGCAACTATAATCCAGCAGTTTCTTACATTCTCCAGGTACACTGATCAAAGAGATATGGGAACTAATGATTAAGAAAAGAGATGATTGGGGAGGCATGATAGAGGTTTATAAGGTTATGCATGGGTTAGAGAGAGTTGACAAACATAACTTTTTCTTCATCTCCCCAAATACTAGAACTCGAAGGCATCCAATGAAGCTGATGGGCAGTAGATTCAGGACCAATAAAAGGAAATACTTCTTTAAACAGAGAAGGAATTAAAATCTGGAATTTGCTGCCAGAGGAAGTCGTGAGAGCCATATGTATAGACAGCTTTAAAATGGAATTAGTTTCATGGAGGATGTGTCTGTCAATGGTTACTAGCAATGGGAACTAAAGGGAGCCTCCACGTTCAGAGGCAGATAGCCTCTGAATCCCAGTACCTGGAGGCAGCATCAGGGAAAGGCCTCGGCCTTTATGCCCTGTTGTTGGCCCTCACTGGATGGCCACTGTGTGAGACAAGATGCTGGACTAGATGGACCACTGGTCTGATCCAGCAGGGCCTTTCTTATGTTCTTAATTGGGTGAACCAATAGTCAAGCAGATTGGGAGGCTGGACTGAGGAAGGAGAAAAGGCCAAATCAGCAGTCACCTCTTTCCTTTCTGTCAGTAAACCTCCACTGATGGAAGAGCAGGGAATGTCATTTCTGCGCCTTCTGAAGTGCAGCCACATGAGCCACATGGCTGTTTGTGGGTCCTGCAGTTTGGGGGATCAACTTCCCCAGGGTCAGACGGGGTTGCTGGGGCCAGGAGACTTATCATGGGCTTCTGTTGACAGATCACTGGATGCAAGCCAGTGTATGTCTTTGGTGAAAATTGTTGATCAGAATGTTACATTTATAAAGACTGATTTACAGAGAGAGGAAACAAATCAATAGCCATTTAAATGTTTAGAAAGCAGCTTCCTACTTTAAAAGTCATGCTTATTTATGCTCATTTAAAAATATATATCTCAATGTTCTCCTTCCCAAAGCAGATTATTTTGTCATTTGATCCTTGGTCTTATAACAAAAACCCCATGAGGTGGGTCATGTTAAGAGATTATGATGCACAAGTTTCCATGACAGAGCAGGTATTTGAACCCAGTTATGCAGGTCCAATAGGAGCTGCGGTAGCTCAGAGGTTAAGACGCTGAAGCTGCAGACCAGAGGGTCTGTAGTCAGTTCAAGACCCTAGTGCTGTGTGACGGAGTGAGATCCCGTCTCTGGCCCCATCCCCTGCCAACCTAGCAGTTTGAAAGCAAGAAAATGCAAGTAGATAAATAGGTACCATTTTGGTGAGTAGGTAACAGCGTTCCATGCGCCTTGGTGTTTAGTCATGCTGGCCACATGACCACGGAAATGTCTTCGGACAGCACTGGCTCTTCAGCTTGTAAATGAAGATGAGTACTGCCCCCTGGAGTTGGATTCGACTAGCTTTCGAGCAAGGGAAACCTTTACCTTTACCTATGCAGGTCCAATACTCTAACCATTGCACCATGCCAGCTCTCAAGTTTACATCAAGCAGATCTGTTTGAGTGTACAAAACATTAATAGTTAGGCCACATTGCCACAGAAATGTCTTTGGACAGCACTGGCTCTTCAGCTTGGAAATGGAGATGAGCACTGCCCCCTAGAGTCAGATTCGACTAGCTTTTGAGCAAGAGAAACCTTTACCTTTACCTTTGTAGGTCCAATACTCTAACCATTGCACCATGCCAGCTCTCAAGTTTGCATCAAGCAGATCTATTCAAGTGAAAAAAACATTAATAGTTAGACCAGAGATTTATCTAATTGGTCATTGTTTTTCAAACAGTAGCCAGCCAGAAGCTCCTGAGAAGCTCATGAACAGGCCAAATTAAAACAGTCTTTCTGTTTTGTTTCTCCCCCTGCTAATTGATTTAATCACAGCATTGCGGTGCGCTAAGAGTGAGAAACATGCTGGGCATAATAAAGAAAATGAAAGTGCAGTGTACATAGCGTTGCAGTGCCTAGAATGTCTCTGTAGTCTCCTGAGAGGAACAATACCTACCAGGCTGCTAGAGTGTGCAGGAGGACCAATAAAGCAGAAACAGACGGGATGTAGTTGGGAACAGGAAGAAGCAGGAGACCAGTGGATGAAAGAAAGATTGGAATGTGCAAGAGTAAAAGGAGGAAGCTCTGGAGAGGGACAGCTAGATACAAATGAGCTGGAATCCTTCCTCTCTAGTATACACATTGACTACATTTATAGGTAAATAGGTAAGTTCAGGTGGGTAGCTGTGTTGGTCTGAAGCAATAGAACAAAGTTTGATTCCAGTGGCACTTTTAAGACCATCAAAGTTTAATTCTGGTTTAATAAGTTTAATAAGAATTAAACGTTGTTGGTCTTAAAGTTGCCACTGGATTCAAACTTTGTTCTACATTTATAGGTGTTCAGCTAATGAGTGATTACATGAGATTATGAATCTGCCTTACATTGAACCAAGTCATTTACATTTAGGCCAGTATTCATTCCAACCTGAAACTGGCTTCCTTGAGGTCCCTCAATGGGACACCGTCAAAGGTTGCCTGCAAAGCACAAGATCTGCCACTTTGCTAAGGCCTCTGAAGACTTAACTATTAACCATTCACACAATCTTAGGGAACTTCCATTTCCCATCGTAATGACACTGAATCCAAAACCAAAATAAACCTGTATATGAGGGGAAACTACTGCCATAGAGGTTTGGAGGGATTACTGCAAGAAGTCAATCAAATCTCCCAGTTTTGCTAAGGCTAGACTGCAGATGCAACGATGCCTAGATTACAGGGTATACCGGCTGGTTGTTTAGCACAGAGCGGGCCTTCAGCCCAAATGTTGTTGATATGGCAGCAGGAGCAAAACATCATGTGACAGACATCTACACTTTCCCCTCTCATTTTCACATTCCTGCTTATTAAGACTTGCAAGGCTGCCATGGCTGACATTAGCAGAGCTCACTACATCTCCATATTTTTTGTGTCTTCGCAATATATATTTATGAATAGCCTGCTTAATTGCAGGATCAAACATGGCATTATCTGTGTAGGACTGTTGTAAAGCGTCAAGCACTTTCAGTGTTATGAAGTGGTCTAATAAAAAAGGGTCATTATCATCTACATAAGGGATCCAAATTGCATAATATGGAAGTACGCCTTGTTTTATTAGTGCATGACAAAATGGCATAATGTTTATTGCTGCCGAAAGGAATATTTCTGGCAGCATTTCAACAAATACATTTTGGCTTATCATGTGTGTGGGGTGTGTGTGTGGGGAGGAGCAGAGAGTCTACATGAGTGACTTATAACCATGTGAATGTGTCTCAAAGGGCCAATTCTCACTCTCAGCTTTCTTCTTAGATCTATTTCTGACAGCATTTCAACCAATACATTTTGATTTGATTTATCGGGGGGGGGGTAGACAGTCTACATGAGTGGCTTATAATCATGTAAATGTATCTTGAATGGCTACTTCTAACTCTCAGTTCTCTTCTTAGATCTTTATGTCAAACAGATGTACCCTCCCTTCAAGTGTAAAAGGCTACAGACATGTAGAATTCATATAATCATAGAGTTGGAAGGGACATCCAGGGTCATCTAGTCCAACCCTCTGCACAATACAGGAAATTCACAACTACCTTCCCCCTACACCCCCAGTGACCCCTGCTCCATGCTCAAAAGATGGCCAAACCCCCCACAACCGTCCACAATCCCTGGCCAAACAGGGCTGGAGAAAATTGCTTCCTGACCCCAAAGTGGCGATCAGCATTTCCCTGGGTGTGTAAGAAAGAGCCAGGAGAACTCAGCACTGATGCAACTCTTCCTACTCTCCCTCTCATGATCTGCCTAAGTTCACAAAAGCAGCATTGCTGTCAGATGGCCATCTAGCCTCTGTTTGAAAACCTCCAAAGAAGGAGAGCCCACCACCTCCTAAGAAAGCCTATTCCACCAAGGAACGGCTCTAACTGTCAGGAAGTTCTTCCTAATGTTTAGCTGAAAACTCTTTTGATTTAATTTCAACCCACTGGTTCTGGTCTGACCTTCTGGGGCAACAGAAAACAACTCCATGCCCTTCAAGTACTTGAAGATGGTTATCATATCACCTCTCAGTCATCTCCTCTTCAGGCTAAACTTTCAGAATTAGGCATCTTTTCTTTTAGAAAGTAAAGAAGAAGCGGATTTTAGTGAAAAAGTGGCCAGTTCTACATATTTACCAATTATACTTCACAGAACATCTGTGGCATACTTTGGTAAAGAGAGAAAATACCCCAGAGCTGGCTCTAAAAGATATCTGGGACAGCATCCTGGCTCTTCCTTCTTCTCTGTGCTTGTATATACGATCTGTTTATATGATAGTCACTGGAGGACAAAATCTCCTTGGGATGCATGACGTCCCCTCTCTACAGTACATTAGAGAAAGGCTGCCTTTTATTGCTCAGATCTTTTCCCAATTAAAACTTTTCTTGATCCTTTAAGATACTTAGAAATGAAGATATGTCTTTAAATAGTTTAGATATTTATTTATCTTGTTGGTTTGTCAAGTCTGAAAAAAATTTCGTTTTCCTGTAAAAATAGCTTTAAAGAAAGAAACAGTATTATTTTAAATCCAAGGTTAAAATGTATAGCCCATCAAGGTCAGTAGCAAAGCTTTTGTGATTTCAGCGATTCCAGATGGTGGACATCAAAACAATATCAGCTGAACTTTCTGTAATATAAGGGAAATCTGCCTACGTGATAGCCGAGGTTTGGGGCCCACTTGCTTTCTCTGCAGTGGATGCAGCCCAAACAGAAACGTTAACTCGCTAATGCACCTGCAATGTGATAGCTGCTCTGCAGGATAAAAATAGCACGCCATCCATTAGACCAGAGCAGCTTTTCCCTCCTTAACAAATTGTGCACTTCCTTCATGTTATTTTTATTGCCCAGATTCTAGATTGCTGTATATAATTCCTCTTACATTTTAGTTGAGTTAATGATAACACTAGAAATTTTTTTTTTTAAATTTACTGCTTATAAATAGGGATTGCATATGTCCCATGCTTGACAAGCTGCTCTTCTTCCATACTTCTTGCCCCCTGCCACCATCTCGTCCGTTCCTTGATGGAAACTGCCATCAAGTCACAGCTGACCCTGTAGGGTTTTCAAGGCACAAGATGAACAGAGGTGGTTTGCCATTGCCTGCCTTTGCACAGCAACCCTGAAATCGACTTCCTTGGTGGTCTCCCATCCAAGTACTAGCCAGGTGCTAGTTTCAGTGATGATCTTATTTTTAGCTAGACAACCAGTTTTACCCTGTGTTCTATGATAATTTTCACAGTTTTGTTCTGAACAACCTTAAACATTCCAACCAAAGGGAAAAGTGGGTGAGAAATTGCGGGGGGGGGGGGATAAATAAATGGATGTGTTTCTCTATCTGTCTCTTTTTCTGTGTTTGAGTACACAAGCACACATACATACAGATTGAGACAGTTTTGTCTGAGATTCAAACCAGGCCCAGAGGTTCATATTAGCTCTGTACTTTCTCTTACCATTCCTCCTAGCAATCCTGTCTGACAGCTACAGCCAAATTTATGGCCCCCGCATGCATTCATGGGCCAGGGCAAAGATGGCTGCTTTATCAACACAGCCATTTCCAGGGTCTACAAAGAATCCACTCCCTTTATCAGAATCTGTGGCTGGCTGTAGAGATCTGTGGCTCCACTTTTAGGTGCTTGCAGTCGATACATTGAAAAATTAGGATTGAGAAAGCATACTAAACCGATTGTGAATGCAGCAAATTGCCTACAATAATCTGTTGATGTAGCAAAAGAAAAAAGCCTCTTGATGACATTTTCCAGCCACAAATATCATATACTGCTACACTGGCTGATCTGGCTGTCAGAATTACAAGTTCAGGGCCCGTATGCTTAACAGATGTTTATTTGCAGCACAGTTCAGCCTCATTTTCTATTCTATTGTTTATTGCTACTGAATTTTCAAATGTGCAGTGTTTATTTATTTAAAGATTTATGTGCCCACCTTTCTCGTGAACATTTTTCCTGAGAAATCAAAAGACAAAAGTGGTATTAATCCACAAGAAGAGTTATTATTTGTTTCCGAGAGGATACAACCATCAGTTGCATGTATCTTTTTCCACTTATGTATTTAGGTTTCAATGCATATACGGCACAGTCCAGCCAGACCCCATTGATTTCAGTGGAGAGTTTAGCATGTGCTCAATTTTCTTCCATTGAAACCAATAGAAACTGAAAATGCTCAGATCTGGGTAAACAGTTTACTTCTACTGGAATTTATGTAGAGGGCAACTCAACATAGGTTAATGCATTTGGTTGGGAACAGAGGTCTTTTCCATTTAGATCCTGAAAAATATGAAATTAGAAAGCTACAGAGAAATCAGCTGCATATTCTAGGCTACTACAAACCCTCCAGAGGAAGAAACTGCATTAAAGGTGGCTTCACAGTTCTCAGGTTCCAAAGCTCCCTCCAGTGGATATTGTCACAGCAGATTTACAGCCTGAGTAACGGCCTCCCCCTTCCCATGTGTTCTGTTCAAAATTAACAAGCCAAGTGCTCAAGAACAGCTATTGATCTCATAAATGACAGTAGGCCTTGTTACATTTTGCAGAGCACACTGTAACAGCTCATGGGTACAATTTTTTAATGTAACTCTAAGAGGCCCAGCTATAAGGTGATTGTTACCTGGCATATTATAGAAATGAAAAGTAGGGTCATTGACTACAGTGCCAAAAACAAGCAAACGAACAAAAAACTCTGTCTTTCCTTGAACCAGTATAAAGCTTCTGGCTCAGCTGGGCTGTCAACGTCCAGTGGGGCCTGGAGATCTCCCAGTATTACAATTGGTCTCCAGAGTACAGAGATCATTTCCCCTGGAGAAAGTGGCTGCTTTAGAGGGTAAACTTTATGGCAGTAGGTTCATCCCCTCCCTTCGGAGGTTCATCTCCCGGAGGTTCATCCCCTCCCCAAATCCCACCTCTCCTCAGAATCTACGCCTCAAATCTCCGGGAATTTCCCAACCCAGAGCTGGCAAGCCAATGACTGAGAGAGTGTTTTAGTTTACTAGTCCAGTATATACAGCATGTTTCTGTGATGATTGTGGTCTAAATAGTTATGGTCTTATTTAAATGGGATATATAATTCCCCTTTTTGTGATTGGGGAGGTAGAGTACAAGAATTATTTAGATTTTTTGCCACAGTAGATGTTACAAAGATATGTTCTCTGCTAGAGTTCATCATTGATTTAAAGGCACATTTTTTAAAAAATAGCATGAGTAATTGTTACTAAGAATGCATGAAAATGCATTTCATATAAGTTTATGTGTGTTTGTGTGATTTGAAGTGGCAAGAAAAACTTTTTTGTTTCTAAGGACAGGTAATATCATGTATGTATGTATGTATGTATGTATGTATGTATGTATGTATACTAGAAGTAAGGCCCGTTGTGGAAAGAAATACAATGAGCTCTAGAAGGAAGCTCCAGGTGAGTGTCCCGGCTGTGGCTGGTGAGACGGAAGAGGGAAGGGGAAAATAGAGGATGACAAGCCATGTTTATTTCCTTCTGCTTAGTTATAAGGCAGGGCTGTCTCAAGTCATTTTGCTGCCCAAGTGGGTAGTATGGGAAGATGGCCTCATGGTAACAGGTATGGTTCCCTCCACCCCTGACTTATGTTGATTTGGGGTTATGCAGTGGCAGCTAAGATAGAAAAGCACTGCCTCCTATGCCATGTCTTCTGGGTTCCAAGGGTCTGGAAATTGGTTTCATAGACAGTTACAGGGTTGCCAACTCTGGGTTGGGAAATACCTGTAGATTTGAGGGGTGGAGCCTGGGGAGGGAAGGGGTGGGAAGGGACCTCATCAGGGTATAATGCCAGAGTTCACTGGCCAAAGCAGCCATTGTCTCCAGGAGAACTGATCTTGGTCATCTGGGTATCAGTTTTAATAGCTGGAGGTCTCCAGGTGCTGCCTGGAGATTGGCTTATGTTAATTTGGGGCTATGCAGCGGCCGCTAAGGTAGAAAAGCACCTCCTCCTATGCCATGTTTTCTGGGTTCCAAGGGTCTGGAAAGTAGTTCCATAGCCAGTTACACGGTTGCCAACTCTGGATTGGGAAATACCTGTACGTTTGAGGGGTAGAGCCTGGGGATGGCAGGGTTTGGGGTGGGGAGGGACTTCAGTGGGGTATAATGCCATAGAGTCCACTGCCCAAAGCAGCCATTGTATCCAGGAGAACTGATCTTGGTCATCTGGAGATCAGTTGTAATAGCTGGGAAATTTTCTATAGAGGAAATGATGTGCTGTGGCTGGGGAACACGGTGATTTCTGGGAGTTCTCCAGGCCCCACAGGGAGATTGGCAACTCCAGTGACAGTTTAAGGGAAGACTGGGATATGTATTTTACCCCAGGACACATTCAATGACTCCCAACAGCAACAGCAAACCGTTTAGAATGTTAGAGGCAAAGGCCAATCAGGCCACATATGCAAATGACCTCTGTGTTCCAACTGGCTATGGGGGGAGAGGAACAGCAAACTGTTTGGAATGTTGGAGGTGGGACTCAGGCAACGCAGCCAGTGTATAGGGACAGCTTCTGAGTTACACATCATGGAGCCAACTGATTTAGGAGCATGTGGAATGTTCAGAAAGTGCCACCCCACTTCACAATTATATATAAGGAGATACACACACACACTTTCACCACATTGATATCACCATATTCTAGTACATGAGATGGGAGTAAGCTGTAAAGTGAAGTTGTATAGTGGCTAATTTGTTAGACAAGGACTGGAGAGACTGAGTTTGAAATCCCTGTATAATGAGTAACCTTACCCAAATCTGTCTCTCTCCCCCCTCCCCCTCAGTCTAACTTATTTTACAGACTGGCTATGACAATAAAATGGAAGAGAGGAGAACTTTGTATGCCATCCTGATTTCTTTGGAGAAGCAATTGCAGGGGATTAAATATGTAATAGAAGTAACCTGGGCTTTCGGCTGCTTATTTAGGGAATCTCTGCAAGCTGTTATTTCTTCCATCATTCCCCTGCCATGATGTGATTCATCCTTCTTTTCTCCTTTCTGTCTCTGGGCGCTCTCTCTCTCTCTTTCCCACCCTCCCCCTCTCTCCTTTTGGCTGCTGTGGTTCTTGCTGAATCACTTCTCAGGACATAATTGCAGCCCACCCCCTAAAAATGCCACAAATCTCCCATGATACCACAGGACATAAGCACTTCCTTAAAAGCTTTGTATGCTCCTTGTTGACTCAGAAACTTGCACCATGTCCATGTCCACACCATTGTGTTCTGCCTGGAACTGAGAAGTGATACAGTCCAATTTACACATATGGGGGTGCTATCAAATTTCTCATGGAAGAATGCTTGTTTACCTGCAAGCCAAGTTTATTTAATTATTTATTTGCATTGATCAAAAGGGATCTGCAGTGCCCACAGGCCAAATACCATTCCAAACTCATCTGCAATGCAGGCAGTTGGTGGGATGCAGAAGAGTCAGTGCTCCTCTTGTTTGCACATCCCTGAATTTATGGGCGAGGCCACCCTGGCTCCAAGCCTTGAGTCATCACATACATACAGCTCAGGCTTCTCTTTGGCAAGCCTTCATGAAGCTTGAGGGAGATGTGTCACTTCCTGTGTCCCTAGACGCCAGGGTCTACAGGTTGAGGATAATAACCACTCAAGGGCTTTCTGTCCCAAATCCACGAAGGCACTGAGGCCCAGGCCTGGTCTGAGGGTTAACCCTTCACCAGCCAAATGATGCCCTTGGGGGCTCACCTAAGCTGCACTGCGTACCATTCAAGCAACTTGACGTGCACTGCTACCTCCAACATGGAACACCAATGCCTAGGCATTACTGAAACTGGTAGATTTCCTGTTAACATTTTCAGAGCACAGTAGGCAAAAAAACCCATCCAAGCTGGTGGCCAGTCTGCCAGAGGGGAAAAAATTCCTACTCAGCCCCAAAATGGGAGACCAGCTTGCCCCTACTCTGAAATAAAGGGAGGATGGGTAGTTGACTCCCTTGCTGATCATCAAAATTAGAAGGGAGTGGGGCTGATGCCTGCTGTTATGTAGACTTCATCCCTCGTTCCCCAAATCCATCACAGCATCATGCTATATGACTCATCCTTCCACTGCTGTGGCAAACCGTGCTCCTTCTCCATTGCCTTTCTCAGTCCAGATTCAGTAGCTGCCTTGTGTTCCTGGAGAGGAGTTAACATATGGACCAGGAGATGACACAAACAAATATATTCATGACAGCAACTGTATGACTATGGTGGCTTTGTAGAACTGAGAGCCAGTTTGGTGTAGTAGTTAGGAGCATGGACTCTAATCTGGGAGAATCTGGTTTGATTCTCCAGTCCTCAACGTGCAGCTGCTGGTGTGAGCTTGGGTCAATCATGTCTCTCTCAGAGCTGTTCTCTCAAGAGCAGTTCTTGAGAGAGCTCTCTCAGCCTCACCTACCTCACAGGGTGTCTGTTGTGGGGCGGGGAAGGAAAAGGCTATTGTAACCCAGTCTGAGACTCCTTTGGGTAGTGAAGGGTGGAGTATAAATCCAATCTCCTCCTCTTCTTCCTCTTCCTCCTCCTCCTCCTCCTCCACTAGTAGTAGTAATACCTCTTCTTCTTCTTCTTCTTGAAATTGGGTATGTAGTTCAGGAGAGGAGAAAGGATCAGGTTTTGACAATGCTCCCCTTCCACTTTAGATATTCACCCCGATGTTATTCATGCGTGTCCCCTTAGAAGCAGCATTTCAGAAGTTCTATTCCACAACCAGAACTCTAGTAACAGTATCCAACCCGCCGGATATACTTCAAGCTCACTGACTTCTGGTTCACAGGTCCACATAATCACAAGCAAGCATCAATTCAAGGAGCTTTGCATTTAGGAAATGTGGTGGTTCAATATCCCTCTAATTAGACAGCCATCCATTGGCCCTTAACCATATTTAAGGTCTATACAAATTCATATGGATTTTATACCATTTTAATTGTCATGGCTTGCCTCAAAGAATCCTTTATTATTTAGCTCTGATTCAGAACTGTGCAAATCTTAATTTTTTGATTCAGCTGATGATTCAATTACAGTGTTATTTCTACTTGTCTAAATAATAATCCCATCTATCTATATTTCTTATCAACCATCTCTGTTCTATTATGCAGTAGACACCCTTTGTTTCTTACTGTGATATGCATCTGCCCCGTTACTTCTGATTCATTTAATATCCTTATTACAAGCATGTGTTTTGAAAAGCACATCAGTTAGTGTGTTTGATTGACTGCCCCTTCATTGTGACTGAACCCAAATGAGATCTGGAGAATTATGTAAAATCCCATTATCAGACCGCCTGTGTTAGGCAAATGCCAATTGGCTAACTGCAAAAATGAGAGTCATATGTGTTTGGCTGACAAGAATGGAGACAGATGGATAGAAATAAACAGTTTACTGAGAAGCAAAAGTGCTTCAAGTTGGCTCACTGGCAGATGCTGAACAATCGTAAGGATCTAGCTTTCTTGCAAAAGTACAGTATAAGGTCAAATTGGATGGAAATGATTTATTCCTTGCACAAAAAAGCAAAGCAGCACTTGATCTAAAGCACCCCTTTGATTATTAAGGTTTTGTTTTTCACCACCGTGGCTGCTTCTCAGATTGATTATAAAGAAAAAGAGAATTAGATTTACTAATGTGTTCTGCCAAGGCAAAATTTGTGTCTCTTTATCTCTTATGTTTTTTGTATACCCCTGGGAGAATGGACTCCATTGTTGCACATTTAACTGTGATCATTGAAAACATTTATTTCATTGATTAATTACTGGTTTTCAAGATTAGGGGGCAGCTAAGTAGGGTGTGCTTCAGGGACCAGATGTGCTCATTCAACATAGCTATTCCTTACAAGTTAAAGACGGCCTGGAACTCAGCCAGTCTGCACAGGTTCCATCTGTCTGCTCTAAAGATAAGGATAATCATTTGTGCACATATTTTATCAAGATTCCCCCTGCACACACACACACACACACATATTTTGGTACTAAATACCTAAATAGAAAGCAAAGAAAGGCACTGTGCTGTATTCTAACCAGAGATCCACAGATTTTGCATGGCCTGCTTTGCTAGCCACTATTTGTAGTTGCCACTGCCCACTTCCCCTGGAATCCTCCAAATTATCTGGGACATGCCTAGAATTCATTGGTTCAGAGAGATCAGTCTTTCTCAATTTGGCCAGGCTTTGGAGCTCCTCAGAAGGAACAAGAACATCTCTCCTTTCCTCCTCTGAATTCCAGAGGATTTGGAAGGTGCAAAGAACATCGGGGATGGGAAGAGATCATCTGTGTTGTTGATTTTGTTGCTTTAACAGCAGATTTTGTTGCTTTAACAAAGGGTCTGTGACTCCCATTTGGCACACAGTGGAGAGTCATTTTCTCCCCATCTTCTTTTTGATTTCATTGAGAATTTGGGAAAGGGAAGATGTTTCTTTGTTTTATGAAAGATGGCCAAGAATAGATGGTTGCCAGGAAGGTTGGTGGAGGTTGTTGATGATCTGGCAACTAGATGTATGGACCTACAGGGAAGCAATGCAAGCTAAGAATGAAATCTGTGCATGTTATTTGGGAAAAGGCCCCTTGAGTATTATGGACTGACTTCTGAGTAAATGTCCACTGATGTATTTTATGTCTTGTGCTCAATCATATAATGTTTGTGCATGAACATTAAGACATCCTGGACCATGCAATCAAACATATTCTTATACTATATCTGCTGAATTACATTTTCCACTCTTGATAGTATAGGGTTTTTTTTTCTAATACGTATTTAACCAGAAAAACAAACACTTCGAAATCAGTGCATGACAAGGTAATACAACATAAATGGACACAGCTGGTGGATGATAAACTTCAGCAATGCAGAATGAAGAGAGGAAGCCGCCTACAGCTGTGATCCTTAGTCTGAGACTAGGGGGTCTCACAGTGGTGTCCCTGTTTTCCTGTGTGAAATGTTGGAGGAAGAGATCAGGGCCCTGCGGGACTTTATGCAGTTCCACAGGGCTTGCAAGACGGAGCTCTTCCGCCAGGCCTTCAATTACGAGGAGCCGCCTCGATAGGGAACCCTGTCCCCTGAAGCCATCAGAACAGCCCGTGCCAGCTGCATAAGGTTAGATTTGTGGGCTGACCACTAGGACGGTATACTGAAGGTTGGCCGCCATCTTTTACAAAATTTTAAAATTTCTTTATTAGTATCATCAGTGTCAGCACCTTTTAATATTAGAATGTTTTATATGGTTTTAGGATTATTTAAACTGTCTATTGGTGTGTTTTATTCTTTCTGTAAGCCACCCTGAGCCAGCTCTGGCTGGGAGGGTGGGGTATACATTTGATAATAAAAAAATAAATAAAAAATAAAATAAAAAATCATCTGAAATGGATACCTCATTTAGAATGAAGTTCTGGACTGGTGCCCTGATGAAATGTACTAGTATCAAACAAGGCTCACTGTTCCTGCTTTGCTTTGCTGTTTCCAGGGTCGATGCTCAAGGGAGAACTGCAAATATCTTCACCCACCACCGCACTTAAAAACACAGTTGGAGATCAATGGACGCAATAACCTGATTCAGCAGAAGAACATGGCCATGCTGGCCCAACAAATGCAACTAGCCAATGCCATGATGCCTGGTGCCCCATTACAACCAGTGGTGAGTGCCGGTTGACAGTCCTTCACTTGTGTCCTGGTTGCACGGCCACTTATTTTCAGTAACAATGGCACTTCTGTGTATTTGTTATAGATATATAAGTTGTTAAACAGAACAGCCAGCTGAGACTTCAACATGGTGTATCATGCTGAGTCTCATCATGCAGAATAATAATTTAGCAATACAGATGGCAGCCCCACACATTCAGTGAACATGCTGGGGGGAGAGGGAGGGAGAGCAGGTGCGCTGGCTCCACCACCACCCCTCCTTCATGTGATTGCCGGATCATCATCAGGGTGTGACCACACTGGGGAAGCGGCTGCACTTACAGCCTCTCCTTATGATCAGTGACGCTACATTCCAAATGTCACTGATCACAGGGAGGGAAAGTTTATGTGACCATTTCCTCTGTGTGGTTGCCCCTCCAGACAACTAGGTGCGGGGGGTGGGCCCAGCATCCTCATACGGCTGTTGTCTGTACTGGGGCTACTGTTTTTCCTCAAGGGGGTGAGGTTGCATTTAAAGATGTACTCTCGCCCATATCCAGCTGGAAGTCTTGCTTCTGCCAGATTATGCTTTGGAGTCCATGCAGCTGCATAGGTTGGCTGCTGTGCTAAAGAAAGAGCTGCAGCTCCCAGCTCCAACTCCAGTTAATCCCGGTACCTCACAACAAGGCAAGAGCTACATCCCCCCCCCCTTTGCCACTCAGCTTCAATTCAAAATCCTATGAAGGGAAGGGACATTGCCTCTCCTTCCTCTTACATATGCTCCCCACTCCCACCTCCACCCTCTCCACCATCATCAGTGTATTCCCATTGCCGACTTCCTAACTCCCCCACCAAATGCTTCTAGTTAGTGAAATGCAGAATTCTGATTGAGAGCATCGCAACCCTTTACCGTGAGCTGTGTTTCCCTGACTAGAAACAACTGTGGCACTTGCAGTAACAATAAGGGAAGGTCAATCAGTCCAGAAAAAGCAAAAAAGAAAAGATAGTGAGGGCAACAATAGAGGGGGAGGCACAGCCTAGTACTTTGGCTGCTTTCCAAAGAGCCATTTGTCAAGTAAGAAGTGTCACGGCTGCAATACAGGGCTTAATTAGAAGTGACCGTGTGAAGTCTGTCCATCTATCCCAATATTGTATACACTGAGAAGCTCCGAGGTCTCAGACAGAGAAGTCTAACCCCACTCTGTTACTTGGAAAACTTTGACTGGAGATGCTGGGGATTTATTAAATCTATGACCAGCAGATCATGTACTCCACCACTGATTTAAGGGCCCCTTCCTTTTCTCTTGTGGGGGAATCTTGTTTCATCTCCTGTCTTGGATAGTTCTGGTTGGGTAGCTATGTTAGTCTCTAACAGCAAAATCAAACAGGAACCCAGTGACCTCTTAAAGACTAACAAAATGTATTCAAGTATAAGCTATCATGAGTCAGTGCACTTGGACAGGACCCTTAAGGCCATCATATAATGTAATCTTAGTTGTCTGATACCTTAGAGAAGTTTGTACAGGTTTGTCTTAGCAGGCAAAGCCTAAACTTGCTTACTTGTAAGTCAGTCCTATAAGGGCTTACTGCCTGGTAAGTATATGTACGATTATAGCCCTGGTCTATTAAAAGTAGCATGCAGCAGCCCAAAACTCTCATCTTCAGGCCAGTTTAGCCCAATTATTTGAATTCATATCCACTTTTATTCTGTTGAATTGATTTGCTCTAAATTAAGTGACCTGTCTATATCTGGTTTGGGGGACAGGCTGTATCTCATTTCCCAGCAGTGAATACTGGCAGGTTGGCAGGATTGCTGTTTTTGTAGACAACTAAAGAGGCGACTTTGCAAAACCCTGTTGAAATCCCCTGAGTTTAGTTTGAATTTGACATGCAGGACCAACAGATTAGTTTTGGCAGGACCTGTAAATGAAATCATGTTTTTTCCTTAAGGGATCCTATCTGTAGAAATCTGCAGCATGGTTGCAAGACAGATTGAATGGTAATAAATTAAATAAAGCTTTGCTTTTCTGAAACTCCTTAAATTATGGACATAAGAGTACATCACATTGGCTGCTCAAAGAGAGGATTTAGATCCTTGAGTGGAATGGAAGTTATCTAGTAACTAAAGTGAAATCTCCCACATCTAAAATGTCCAGAGGTCAATCATATACAAAGTAGCCTTATACTGAGTCAAACTATTGGTCCATCTACCCTAGTTTTTTCTGCTTTGACTGACAGCAGCTCTGTGAAGTCTCAGGTGGGGTCCTTTCCCATCCTAACTACCTGTAGTCCTAGAACTGGAAGTGCCAGGGCTTAAAACTGGGGCCTTCTTCATGCAAAGCTCTGAACAATGGGCTTTCAGAGTCAATAGTAGCCATGAACAAGCAGTTTCATGTCCTGTAGGTGCCTTCAGGTTGTATATAAATTGTCATCAGCACATAATGTGAAGCAAGCTAGAAGAATAAAAGGAAGGAATTTAAGAACATGTGATCAAATGCATTCTGAAGTAATGATGCTCATTGTGAAAACACTGCCAAAATTACCCAAGGAACAACCATGGCATTGCTTTTAAGCTTACAAGTAAAATCACAGTGAGTATATTTGATGAAGTCTTGACCATAGGACAATGCTGTAAAACAGTTAAACGTACAAGTTTCCCTATACAAAATTGTATAATTTGATTCTATAAAACCTTACAGATATAAAATATTGACTGTTGGTTGGGTTGGATTCAGGCAGCCTTTTCATTGACCTGCAGAATTCTTCTCCTTACAATTCCCCAGTCCCTGTCCCACATGGCTTCTTTTAAAATAAGTCTCATGTTCCCCAGAATGCTCTTGTAGGGTCAGCAAACGGGATCTTCCCTTTATTTCTCACCACCAGAAAAGCTGTTTGTATCCAATGCATGATCTTGTGAGATTCAACTAAAAAATCCAAACATAGTTTAGAAAATGACTCACAAGCAAAGTATATGGAATATGAAAGCAGCGGTAGCAATTTACCAAGTGACATCCTTAGACTTCAGAGTATTACAATTGGATTTATTTATTTCTAAAAAGATGATGAAAAGGGAATGAAGAAAAAAGAAAAGCAGTCTAGGGGGGAAATGGACAGATTCCAAACCTGTTCAGTTTTTCTAAACTTCCACACCTTTAATGGATTTCTAGAGCAGAATTGTTCCTTGGCATGGACCTACCCTGTTCTGCTTTGACCATCTCCCCCCCCCCAATTATTTGTGGTTTATATTTGTATGACGGGAAAGGTTATATTGTTTTATTCACAGTTATGAGTTCTCATCAGTTCTTGGTCTAAAGGGTCAGCAAACTGTACTCTTTTTTTAGTTAACAAAATGTGGTTATTAATGACTTGTCTCAGTACGATCAGTTTACTATTTGAATTAGTTAACTCAATACTATTATTATTATTTTTTCATAGAACCATATGCCTCAGACATTCCAAAAAAGAGGGGGGGAGGGATCTCCATATTTCATCGACACTGATTCCATTTATCAATACCAAACAGTAAAGGTGAGAAAATATTATAATTTTGGGTTTTTCTTTTTACTTTCTAAGTTCTTTGCCAATTAGAAGCTATTGTTACTTACATTAACTGGCTGAATGTATAATCAGATCATGACAAAGCGACTGAATTTCTAGATATGATAAATGATTGGGCCTTTGGGCAGCTGGTCATGGAACCGATAGGAGTCCCTGATTGACAGCTGAATGGTGTTCATGCTCTAGGCCGAAATATGAGCAATGCTGAACCTCTTGGTAATGGTGACCACGATATGAACAAATTCAGCCAAGGGGAGGGAGGGAAGGAGAGAGAAATCACATAGAAAACTGAATGCAGTCACACAAAATGAAGAATTCCTCAAAACAGTTAGCTAAAAAGAGGAGAGGAGAACCCCTTCAAGAAGTTTAACATGTTTAAAGTCACTATGACAGTAAAATATATGTCACAAAATAAGAAAGGTATAAACAAAGAAGCCCAAGAGGATGTTAAATAAGAGGGTCAAGGAGTTTCTTTAAATAAGTCTACATCAGGAAACCAGGAGGTGATTGGATGGTTAAATTATATTAGTGTAATGAAGGAAGGGAAAGAAGAAAAACAGCCTAAAGTAACTGTTGGCATTGGTCTTCACTGTGGAAGATGTAGAGACACCCACATCTGAATCATAGTTTCCAGGGTAAGCATCTGCATAAGTGTATCCAACAGAGCTGTGATAACTTTTTACTTCTAATTGACAAATTAAAAATTAACTGGATGGCAATCACCTGAGAGTTCTTAAAGAACTCAAATATGAAATTGGTGAGTTTTTAACAAGAAATATCAACAGTATTAAAATCATCTGAAGGTTGGAGAATAGCCAATATAGCATCAATTTTCAAAAAAGATGTCCAGGTTGAATTTAGGAGACATTACTGTCTCCTAACTGTTATCCCAGGTAAATGAATAGGAAATATTACTTGATAACCAAGAGTTATCAAACACACAGACATAAAACTTGCTGATGAGACATCAACATGGCTTATCCAAAGTGAAGGCTAGTTGCACTGGAGTTTTAGTGTCAGTAACCATGTATGTAAGGGCACGATAAAAGGAAAGAAGAGAATGTTGAGAAGGAGATGGGTGTGCAAAAACCTGGGCATTAGGCCAATGAACAAGCAGTTTCATGCCCCGTATATGATCTTAAAAGGAAGGGGGTAAAGAAACAGCCAAATGGAACACTAATCAGCAGTTAAGATGTCTCAAGGAGGCAGGATATAGTAGGAAGGTGGATGAAAAACTGGTCTGCTAAGGAAATAGTAAACAAATGAGAGAAATGATGTGTGGGGGGTGTAAACTGGTGGCATAAAGGAAGAGGACACTATATGGTAGTGACCGGGGGGAAGCGACGTCAGTCTGGCTTGGGCTCTGTCTCTCTTTTTCAGTGCTGCACCCCACAGATGGGTCATAATAATGTCCCTAAACACCTCTAGTGTTTTATGCTTGTATTGGTCAGTAGCCAGCACTCTATCATTGCCACGTCCTGCCTTGACTGGAATATGGGTGAATGATTCAAACAGGAATAAGCTTGGTTGTTAATGGCCCCCATATTAAGTTCTATGGGACAAAGTCAGTGAACCTCAGGGGGTAATATTGCTGAGGAAGGGATAGAACCTGCCCCATGGAGAGGGATCTGTGAGGTAGGTGTGCGCGTAAGTGTTGGGTGTGCCCATCACACAGTACACAGGCGCTCTTCTTGCCTCGCCATCATGATGACATGCATTTTGGTAGTTTGAAAAATCAATCTCTGGATTTTTCTTTGTCTCCCTCAAAACTTAACAGTATATAAATAATAACCTGCAAACAGCTGCACAGGGAGCTGCAGAAGATTTAATTTCTTAATAGCTTATGAATCCTTTCAAAAGGTATTTCCATTTTAGCAATGAGTTTTAAGGAAAATCACTGATCTGGTGGGTGGGCAGATAGACCAGTGCTACATGTTCGAGGTTGCTTCCTATTTTAGTTGTTGAGCTGCACACTAGAACAGATTCTTGGGTATGAAACCACAATTGAGCAGCATCATTTATTAACAGCATACATGTGTTTCAGTTATGACTTTAGCTTGCAAAATTCTTGCCAAGAGTGTCCCCATCTGTTTTTGGCCTACGCAGGTGCACTGTACTGGCAAAAGCTGCATGTCTATACACGCCTGGCATTCATAAGTGAGGCTATTAATGAGCGTTTGGATTCATGCATCTCTTCTTGAGCACAAAACATAATGTCTGAAGTGGCCTTGAATTTCCAAGGGACAAATCCAGCAATCTCTCTCGTGGTCCAGAAAGCTCTCATTTGCTTTTGCTAGCACAATGCATGCCAGTTCCATTTACGCTTTTAAATTTATACTCATAGGGCCTGTACTTTGTTGTAAATGTAAATCATCTATATACAAAAGAACAGAACTGGTAAATTGTTCTTTTAAAAAGTGTGTGTTGAATAGGCAACAGAGCTATTCTTGCATTGAAAGTGTTCATTTTCTTGGAAGCAGCAGCTTGAATAAGAAAAATTAAATCAAACTTGTTTGTGAATATGGGTATCGGCTTTCCCATGTTGCCTGAAGATGATTGTTACAGAAGGACCTTGGTTCACCTTGTGTCTTCAGAACTCTGGCCTTAATTTAAGGATGAGATGGTAAATATCTTATCCCTTTCTCCCAAATTTGAAGAGGGAAGAGACTATTTAAAGTGGGAAAGGCTTTATTGTGACCCATCAGATTATTGATAGTCTAATCCTATGCAGTCTAAACCCACTTCAGTCACTCTGTGGCATGCAGGCCCTTCATCCAGACCTTGTAGTCCCAGAAGGGCAGAAAAGACCCTTGAAGGTTCACAATACTCAACTTATAGGTCATCTTTTACTTAAGGGTGTTGTGGAGAATCCGGAGGAAGATAGCAGTAGATGTTATCTCTCACTCATAACATCTGCTTGAGTACTCTGAAAGGGTGACACAGGGCCAGCAAGGCTGATCTGACAATAATCTTCTCGTATGATACTAAAATCTTCGATTCGACTTGGAAAGTTGTCTGAATTTCTAGCTGTGTTCAGGACTGGGTTCCAAACCTCAAGCTCTCATGTTAGAAATTTGGGGAGCCTAGTTTTCATTTTGTTTTAAGAAAGATGGTATATAGCTCTCGTGTTTCAACAAGGTGAATGCACTGAAAGCTACAAGGACACAGGATGTGCAAAAGCTGCACCATCTTTTCCCATTTGAGGACTGCGTGCTGGCTTATGAGAGACTTGCAGAACAAATGTAGGAGGTCTACCAAGTTGGTATCTGCCTCACTAATTGAAATAATATGCAAATTATTTTAGCTGTATGCAATTAAAATATGCTTAATTTACATTTTGCTCATGATGTATTTCCAGTGAGGCTCTCAGTGCTCCACGGCAGACAAAAATAGCTCACCAGTTTAAATTTTATTGCAGTACAAATTTAGAAGTTTAAGAATTCAAACTGGAGTAATGATGGCACCGAAGTTCATAATGACTTGTTTGGAATATAAATATGCCCATCTCATAATATCCAGAAATATTATGAACGCCATATTTCTCTTATGGTCCCTTCTAGCAGTGCATGAGCTGCAATTACTGTCCAGGGCATGGATCAAATAGATGAAATGTTGAGGGACAGTTGAAAATGATATAGCAATATTACAAGGTTTGTCAGCTGGCATATGCCAACATTTTGAGCCAAGAGCTGTCCTTTGTGTATCTTGTGGGGGGTTCTTGATTGAGGTGAGCTGCTCAGGGAGACCATTGTCTGAAAAGCTAGTAATAAATGTAATAAACAAGAGGGAAATGTCAGAAAAAAGGAAGTTTTTTTCTCCCTAAAATTTTCTGAGGAAACTCCTAAGTGCCAAGCCTGTTGTGATCTGAGGGTGGTTCACATATCACCCTGGAGCCTTTTATGGTTCCACCCACATTGGAAGTCCTTTTTTATTTAATTGATTACTTATATTTCTGCAAATTCAAATCCTATTGCATTGTCTATTGGATGTCCCATCCTGTTGATTGTATTGACCTGTTCTGTGTAATCCACCAAGGGAGAAAGACAGACCATAAGTAGCATAAATAAATACATATTCTCTGTGCAGCGCACACACCTTCCTTAGATTTGTCACTCTTTGTGGTCCATTTCATGGAATATTTTTTTATTTCAATTTCCGAATATTTTTTATTTCAATTTCCTGAAGGGGTCCAGACTTAAGCATAATTGAGCTTTCTGGATAGCAGTGCCATCCCTTTTGCTGGTCATTGTCATGATTTGGTCACTAGAACCTTTTTGGTTTTATTTTCTTCTTTTTTTAAGCAAGAACAAAAAAAACCTTTTTAGTAAGTGTGTGAAATTGAGGCCATTCACACATGTAGTTAGGCTGTTGTGAGTTAACTTTGAACTAGGATCTGGGAGACACAGGTTTAAATCACCACTCTGTCATGGAAGCTTGCTAGGCTAGTCACTCTGTCTCTCAGCCTAACTTACCTCTGAGGGTCACTGGTGTGAGGACAGAGTGAGGTAGTGGAGCATGATGTTGTAAATTACATTGGGTTCCCAGTAGGGAGAAAAGCAGGAGAGACAGTGGGTTCCCAGTGGGGAGAAAAGCAGGAGTGAAGGTATTTGGCACCATTTGGCTAATGTATTGAGCATACAATTGTGTGGATTCATTCTTTACAAAGAGCCAGTTATAAAGAGTCTGATTCTGTACAGAGCCACTGTGTTGTAGTGGTTTGAATATCTGATTAGGATTTCAGAGTCTCCAGGTTTGAATCCCCACTATGCCGTGAAAGCTTGCTGGATGACCTTGGGCCAGTCACATACTCTTAGCCTAATCTGCCTCATAGGGGTGCTGTGAGGAGAAAACAGAGGAGAATGATGTAAGCCACTTTCAATCCCCATTGGGGGGGGAAATACAAAGTATAAACAAAGTAAATAAAGAAATAAGAAATAAAGAAAGTGAAACCTGAGACCACAGTCCCAGAAGATGTAAACACATCTGCCACTGAGGGGCAAAAACATAAATGCAAAAGGACTAGATATTCCTTGATTTGCAAGAAACTCAGAGTTTGGATTCCTTGCATGTCTCCAAAATGAAACTAAAATGTGGAACTCTTATCTGTAGTCAACATTTGGATTCCACCTCTGTTTTGGTTTATGCCTTGCTATGAATGGAAGCATTTTGTGCCTCTTAGGTTTCAGACATTTAAAATAAGCATGAAAGAGATACTCAGTGGACGGTAGCTGACACTGCTGGAAACCATTCCCTCATAACTAGCATGAAGAAGCACATAGATTTTACATGGAGCAAAACTGAAGGATCGGGGTGTTATTCTGAGAGCTGAAGCAAAAGCAGTTTGTAGGAATTGCCTGCCCAATGACAGATTTCACAGTCTTCTTTAGAATTATTCCTGTAGAAGTGGCAAGGAAAAGGAGAGCTACAGGATCCCTGCCTCCACTCCCTTGCAGGTATCATCTTCACTTCTTTTGACATGAACAATGGTTCCAAATCTCAGGCATTCAAGGCAGCAAAATCTTACCTTTGGCCCTTAGCTGTGATGTGCCTCCATTCCACACTGCCATCATCATCACCCACCCCCTGAAAAGTGACAGAAGTTCTGTGCTCAGAGGCACCTAGCATTATATCCTGTGGGATTTTTTTGAGAGACATAGTTTCACTGCAGATAAAAGTTGTGTAGTTGCAATGTACTTTGTGAGTAGCTTCTTCTAAAATGTTCTCGCATTAAAATTTCCCCGCACATATGTAAAAACAGCACCATTGGGGTAGATGCCTGAAATGTAATCACCCCAGATAGGATTTTTAAGTCAAAGTGCTTTCTGAAGTTTTCAAAGGTGATCTGGTCCTTTGAAATGACTGTATTGTGTGTGTGTATCTGCACATCTGCATTCTTTGTAAATACTCTGTTTATTAAACTCAACAGTGAATCTGAAACAAGTTGGGGTATAACCTGAAGAAGACCACATCTTATACCCAAAGTCCAGTGGCACTTAAAGATAGTTTTACAAAATTGAAAAGGCCATATTCTAGAAGGGAAACATGCCTCTGAACCAAAATGAGTCACCGGGGGTGGTCTGTACTTCTCTACTGTAAAATTAATAAGCCCTAGTGTTACTTACCTCTTGCAAAACAAGGAAAAATTGCTGTTAGTAGTAGCTCCAGCAACAGTACTAGCAAAATTAGGTAAAAGATCATGGAGAGCAGGAATCAGAACTATATCATACAGGTATTTTAATGTTCTGAAAGAGTTTCACAAACTGTTGTTAGATGTGCTGCAGAGCAAACAAGGTCATCACACTTGAGATCAAAGCTCAAATGTACCTAGTCACAAAGCAGTGAGAAAGAAAATGTAGGACTAAAGTTCATTCCACAGATTTATATGACATAGAAAACCCAGTTGGATACTTCGCCATATGTGAATGGAAACATGATTGTGCATGTTATTTCTCAGTTCTTAAGTACATAAAAATGTGTCATTCATCCATTCTGCAGATATATTTATTTCCAATTCAATCAGCTGTTTTTTTTATAACAATTTTATTAGAAATATATATAACACATATTACAACAATAGCTTATTTGAGTTATGATGGTACTATAACAAGAACCGGAAAAGTTGAAATAACATATTCCAAAAATTAGAATATCAGCAATATACTTTCCAAAGTTAAACGTTTAAATTATCATAATTTTAAATGAAGCAGGAAGTCGACATAACCTTTCGTTAACTGATGCAAACTCTAAAACTGGAAACTAAATTGACTCAAAATCTGAACATGAGCCAGCTTCATTTTGTGCTATTTGAGAAGACAATTTTCCATCAAGCAGAACTCAAAACACTTTATCAAACCAACTTGAGACTGTAGGTGAGTTTGAATTTTTTCAAAACTTACCTATCACTATTCTTGCTGCAGCACATAGTATCAGTATTAATTCCTTTCTTTCTGCCATTAGCTCTAATCTCAGTGGAATTGTGTAGCCAGTAATATGAAAAATTTGTTTTTGCACCTATTCCCAAAACTGTTGAATTTCTTTACACTCCCACCAGCAGTGCTTATAAGTGCCTACAGCACCACAACTGCTCCAACAAAATTTAGAACTGTTTGGGCACATATGTAATTTTTGTGGTTTAATACCATCTTGTTAGTGTTAGAAATTGCGTTTTGAATGAAAAGCTTGTGACTGCCAAATCTTTTACCAGTCTTCCATACTGATATTTCTCTGACAGTCATTGCACCAGTAAATGGCATAAGTCAGTGGTTTGTCATTTTGTGAAGCAATTAGTGTGCTATACAGGTTGGAGATTGGACCTTTGAAATTTGATTGCTGATGTACCAAGAGTTTTGCAAAATCTGTTAGCTTTTTTATGAGGCATCGTTTAATGTCTGCGTGTTGTGAGAGATGTTTCAGTTGAAAATACTGAAACTAGTTCATTGTTTGCCCTACTATTAATTCTAAGGTAGCTTTATCGAGAACTAGACCTTTTTTTTGTTATATCATGCAATCTTATTTTGAAATGTTCTTTCCAGCTTGTAAAAGAGCTACAACAGTAGGCTGGTTCGAATCATGATTGGCCTATATATGTAGATAGTGTGGAAATAAAACGGGCCAATTTATTTCTGTTCCTGCTCCAAGATTTTAAAGTGCATAATAAAAAAGGATTATTCAGTGAGGGGTCCAATTTTTCCACAATCTTATTCCAAATTAGATCACTCAGAGATCTAGGAAGGGTTGATGCTTGCTCAATATAAATCCAGATTTGACAATTGGGATGCTTCTGAATTCAAGGACAATCTAGTATAAGCTGTTCCCCCCAACTTCAAAGGTTTGGACATAGTCCAAAAACTAACGCTTGCCTTTTTGTTATTCCAGATGAAATCATTTATCATATTTTGCCAATAATTAAATAATGTTCCCAGTATTCGAAATGGTATGGTTATAAAATAATACATGAATTTTGGTAAAATAAAAGATTTTACCAGGTCTAATTTCTCCAGCCAGGAAAAATGAAACATTAACCATTGTTCAAGTAGACATTTTACAGACTTATGTAGTTCTCCCAGGTTGTTGCCTAAAAGATTTTTTAGATCTATACTGACCCCAAAGTATTCCCATGCTTTAGTAATCCATTTATACTCCCATCTCAATTTGACATTATGTTTTAATTCATCCCCCATATTTATCAGGTATATTTCTGCTTTAGATTGGTTAATGAGTAAACCCGATACTTGGCCAAAGTTATTTAATAATTTATGTAACTCTTGTAGAGAATCAGTGGGGTTAGATATATATAGTACCACATCATCTGCGAATAAACTAATTTTAAAACTTATTTGTTAATCATTATACCCTGAATGTTCGTGTTGTCATGTATTGCCTGAGCAAACAGCTCGACTGAAAGAGCAAACAGTAATGGGGAGAGGGGGCAACCCTGTTTCATTCCCCTTGTAAGGAGAAGCTCTCTCAGCATATGTTATTAATTTTTATGTGAGCCATAGTGTTTTGTTACAGATTCTTAGAAGATGTTTCATGATCATGAACTGCATGTGATTGCCATTTCCATTGTATTTCCATTCCATAAGATATGGATTTGCATTGCAGGAATTGTATATAGCACTGTCCTTACTACTTTTATTTGGATACCATATTTTTACTATATTTGGATACTCTGTTTGGATATAATTTTATTCCTCTCTTTCTGCGAGGAATTCAGTGCTACAAACTTGATAAACTTAAATCCTCAAAACAATCATGTGATTTAGTTTAGGCTAAGCTCAAGGTTACCTGGTGGTTTTCATGAATGAATATAGATTTGAACCTAAAACTCCAAATCCAGTAACGTACATACTCTCTTTGTTAGTTCCTGTACTTTAGAGAGCCCTAGATGTTTGGCTGTCTTCTATTGAACACAGTGTTTATGATGAACTGGCTTTCCTATAGGATGAATTTCAGAGTTGTACCATTACCAGTTTTGTGGTAGTGATGGTGGGAAGGGAAACACTGAGCTCCATTAATCCATAATACACCTAGGAGTTCTACCTCTCCTTTGACATCTGCAGAAGCCTGGGCCTACTTGCTTCTCAGCAGATCAAAAGGAATGTCAAAGCTTTAGATTTCTAGATAACCACCAACTGCAGTCCCAAACTGCTTCCATGCTGACTTGGAAGTGGTTGAGGACTCTCATGCACCTGAAGAAGCCAGCCCTCAGGTTTGTGCTTCCAACTCTAGAAGAGTGGCTGAGCCCAGCATACAGAACGTCAGAAACGATGGAGGATGAAGAGAGGGTACCATGATCAAAGGGCATCAGACAAGCTGGAGGGTGCAGAGCATGTGACATTTTCATTATGAGGGGACAGTGATTATGAGAGGGCAGTAGCAATGTATGCTGAAGTTCGTAGCTTCTGCATGATGCTGGGTGGACTCATGACAAGCATAATAAGGTGGCCTTGTGCTGTGTAATGGAATGGTATACGTAAGGCTGATTAATCATACAGAGGCTTGACTGATGGAAATGAGAGTTAAAGTACTGCAGAGGAGACAGGATAGATCTATCACGCATTGATAAAGCTCCTCGGAAATTATTTTCATCCATAGATAGCAGGAATGCATTCAGTCAGGATAGAGGTCTTGGTTTGCCTGTCCATTATTATTTACTTTGTTTGTAGCCTGCCTTTCTCACTGAGACTCAAGACAGATGGGTGTTTATGGGTGTCTTGAACTTAGACTCAAGTAGGATCACCAGACCATTGACGTTTGCAAATGTAACCTCGACTCAGACAGTCTTTCCAATTTCGTCAATAAAACTGGGAAAAATGTTTCCAAGACACTGTTCCTCTGAAGCCAAATTGGCTTATATTTTGTTGTAGTCACCCAAGATGTACATCCCATGCCTGTGTGATGTTTCAAATAGCTTCACCACTGAAGAAATCATGTATTTATGTTCGTTCAGTCATTCAGAAGTGCATTCTCTCCATACCGAACAATAACACTCTTTACCGTGATTGCTAAGTAGATGCTACATTCTATACGGCCATCTGAGAGGTAATTCTAAACTGTGAGCCTGTGATCTTTGCCCTTTAGAAACCTCTTTCATCACTTAAAAAGACAGCACTCAATAGCAGGTGCCACCACTTGACCAAAAAAAAACCCCAACAACAGAGAGTAAAGAGAGCTCATTCTTGCTGGCAAAATAATAATATGCCATTGAAGACAGAAAGAGCAGCTCCCTTTGACTTGCCTTCCAAACTAAGCTTGCTCTATGGTAGACTCCAGTTTAAAAAAGAAGTCTTGGGACTGCTTTGTAATTTACAAATTGTAGGCAGAAGCGGATGTCCAATAAGGATGCTGGCCTCCTAGAGGGACCTAGGGATCCCTGGAGTTACAGCTCATCTCCAGGCTACAGAGATCAGTTTCCCGGGAGAAAATGTGTGCTTTGAAGGGTGGGCTGTATGCCTTTGTACCCCACTGAGTTCCCTGTCCTCCCCAGGCTCCATTCCCAAATCTCCACGAGTTTGGAGCTGGCCACCCTACCCGCACCCCACACCCTGCCAGCAGTCAGGAGGGACCTGGCAACCATACATTTGGCTTATATTTTTCACTTTCAACTACATTAAGCACACCCTTCAAATGTTACCTGCAGTTATGGGGAATCTGCTTTTCCTTGGCATGTTCCCATATGACTGGAAGCTATGTGTGAATTCATAAGCAAATGTGTGAGGCTAGTTGCCTGGATCATTTTTATAGAATCAGCCCGTGGTGGGAAAGACCCCACCCACATAGCTGCAGTATTCACGTGTACCTTCCAGTGGCATGGTAGCGTGTGACGAAAAAGTGACTTCCAGGGTAAAAGGTTCATAAACTGTATTTGCCCATCTTCTCTCATAGGAGGATGCACACGTTCTGGGTGAGGGAGGGCTCATGAGCTTCACGTGCAGGCTCAGGCATGTCTTTAGAGGAGAAGATACTCAGGTTCCTCCCACATGACAACTTGCAAACTTGCAATGGAGTCTGTTTGCTCATTGAGTCCTTCCCCATCCCCTTCCCAAAGCATGTGATACATGAAGTGCCTCCTAGAATCACAAAGTTATCAAAAGGCCATTGGGGGCAGTTCCCTGTTAAAAAATCCAACTCCTATAGAGGGAGCCAAATGCATAAAACTTGTGTAACCCAAAATGAGCCATAACTGTTGCTCTGAGGCTACTGAAGTGAAGGGAAGGACAGTTTGTCTGAGTCCCTGGCTAGAGGGTCATGTACATGGAAAGGCTGCGCCTGTTCCCTCCCAAGAAGAATGCACGTTTCAGCTGTGCACTAAGCCTAATGTCACTGCTGTAGTGCAGTATATCTTGGGGGGGGGGGTTTTACAGAATATTTAGTGGTAAAAATCCATTTGTTTAATGTGTGCCTCCTCACCCATCCCTGCTTAAGACATTAAGAAGAGCCATTGGAACCTTTCGGCCTGGTTCACATTGGAGGTACCAGAATAAAGAACTACAAGATATCCTTCATGCTCTTGCAGGATTAGTACAAACTGAAGCAGGATGACACTGCATTATCAGGAGTCAAGGACATGAATTTTAACCAGTGACTTGGCCACTAAATGCACAGTGACTCAGCAGTCACTGCAACCGGAATGAATGAGTTCTTATTTCCACTGCTGTGGTCTAATACCTCAGTAACTTTCTTGCTCATGCTTCATCCATCTGACTGAGGACATTGTTGCTTAAAATATTATTAAATGTTCTCCGGTACAGAGAAAGGCCTTTGTATAAGCCTTTTAGCTTATACAAACAAATTGCATCTTTTTAGGTCTGCCACCACACAGTAATTCATGCCAACAGCAGAGACGGTTTGATTTGTAGGGAGTTTTAATCTGCTGTGTTAATCTGCAGCAGAACAGTTAGATTTGACTCAAGTAGCACCTTAATAGACCAAGAAGAGATATAGGGCATAAGCTTTTGAGATTCAAAGCTCTCTATGTCAGATAGGAGTAGAGTAGAAACTGAGATCTCTGAGTCCTTTTATCCTAGTCAAAAGGTAGGAAGGGTGCTGCAAAGAATGCTCGTAAAGGATGCACTGGTACAGTAGGTTCCTACAGAGAGGCTCGCACTGGACCTGCCTCGTGGTGGCTTTAACTGTGTCAGGTGATGGCTGCCCATTGCCAGATTCAGGACTCAGATTCCTTTAGGCATCTACAAGAAATTCAGAGGAGAAAAGGGGAAGAGAAGAGCCTTGTCAGAAGCCTTACCGGGGCAGCTATGGTAATGGAGAAGAAAGGGGCAATTCAGAAGGAAGAGCATGCTTTCTGGTTCCTCCCCTCACAGTTCCTCACAAGCACCATGTCGCTTTTATTTGATGATTATGTTTTTCAGCTAACTCTTAAAAAGTACATTGTCAATCGCTTTGTCAAAGCTACATGAAAAGCTCAAAATACAGAATGAACGGAGTAGGTGTCCTTACTTAACATTTTTTCTCTCAGATTTTTGAATATAATGGATCTTGTTGGATGCTTATGCTGTTCCTGTGCGCCATTTTCCTGCCACGCATCTACCCTAACACAGGTTAATCATGAGAATTTTTCAGTAATGGCTCTTCCTGCTGTCTGTATAGTATATGCACTGGGGGGGGGGGGGGCAAAACAAGCAGTGGGAGGAAGGAGGGAGTTTAAGATTTTAAAGGATTTTGTTTGTTGGGAATTATCACAAAATCCTTCATTTCTTTTTATGGGAGTAAGTGTGCCAAGCTTTCTATTTAGCATGTAGTTACCTTCTGTTGGGATCTTTATACAAAGTAACCTGTTAGCCCCCTTCCAAGCAATTCTCAAGAGTCCAGAACTGATTACACTTGTGTGTGTGTGTGTGTATCACTGGTGACTAGATTAAACTACTTCAGGTGATAATGAGAAAGAACCATAGCTCAGTGGAAAAGCACAAGGTTTTCATGTTGAAGGTCCCTGCTTCAATCTTGGACATTTATAGCTGAAAGAATATAAGGGCTGAGGAAGATCTCTGTTAGGGTTGCCAGCCCCCAGGTGGGAATGGGGGATCCCCTATTTCTTGGGTTCCAGTCCGCCACTAGCCAGCTGTCTGGCAGGGGGAAGCACTGCCTCCAACAACCACATCCGGGTATGATGTCCCCAGCATGATGACGTCACATGGAAGTGATGTCATCACACCAGGGATGTCATGCGCGGCCATGTCACCCCACCTTCCCACTCCCAGGAATTTCCCTTCCACCGTCCACTAGCAGAAGAAGAGGATCTGGAAACCCTAATCTCTGCCTGCCTGCCTGCCTAAAGCATCTGAGAACTCCTGCCAGGCAAAACAGGGTCAGACCAATGGTCTGATTTAGTATAAGGCAACTTCGTATGTTCAACAGTTACTCAAGATTTTCCAGTATGAATCATTTCAGTACAAGTGAACGAGTTACTTTTTATTTTTACTTCTGTGTGGCGCCTAGTTGTTTTATATACTTTAGAAGTTACTATGGTTATTATTGAATAATATTGACCATTAAGGCATCTTTAAGTGTGCTGTATCAGGAACATGTGTCCAAAGTCCCTAGTATAATTAAGTTATATAATATTACTAATATAATTATTCTCCAGCAAGAGTCAAATCAGAAATTAACCTGGTGATCCATTACTGGATCTTCTGTTGTCTATACTTTTAAACAGGTTAGAAATCCTTGATAACACCCCCATAAGAAGTGTCCATAGTACTAGTAGCAGATTAAAGCAGAAAATAATTTTAGATTGGGGAAACACTATGGGGAGGGTTACGCCTGTGCTAGAGGAGGGAAAGCTTAACCCCCTTTTTTTGTACAGTGTCTAATACAGCCTTGTCCAAAATTTACTACTAGCCACACACAGAGGAAGAAAGTAAAGAGGTATGTCTTTGTCTTCTGCAGTAGATCGAAAAGCTTCAGTGAGTATACTTAGATCAGGAAAAGGGCAGTCCCAACCCAACTTCAGAATCTCCAAGACTGCTTTAAATAAAATTAAAGCTATTGGGAGATTCAGTTATAGCTCTCCCACATCTCGGGCTGCTGTAAATCTGTCATCGGAACTTTGTAGGATGAAATATCTTCTTTTTTTAAAGAACTTGCTTCAAAGCTATTCTGTTCTAATAGTGGGTTTGGGGAACAAGGCAGAGAGGTTCAGCAGCTTTTGAGATCTATCACTGTGACAATACAACAAAGATTGTCTAAGAAGTTGTCCTTATGATATAATAAGAAGTGGCAAGGCCATGTCAGCGTGATTACTTTGTTCTTACTTTTGCGACATAGACATCTTAGAGAGCACATGAATCCCTTCTAAAAACAACAATGATATGATGTGGGGTGACTTCATACCACCTGGTGCTGGCAGTGCCCACTGGATCTGCTTCTGTTGCAGACCCTGCACTATTCACAGACAATTCACTTCTCACTGTCGCCATCACAGGTTCCCTGATGAAACCTGGGGAGAAAGAGTGTCGATTGCTTCATGCTCCTCATGCATGTACTAGTGGAGGTCATTGGGCAGCAAACAAGAAGGGCAGTGGTAGGCTGCCTAAGCATGCCGATTCCTGCAATGCAGCACCTGTACGGTGGCCAATAATTTCATGGGGCGTGACTCGCCTGCCTATATCTCTTGGCAGCACATATTAGTGCAGACTATAGGTCTGTTGACCAGGAAATGATTGATGTCTACCTTTCGAATAGACACACTGTTGGTGATGAATATAGTGTCAGTTATTGCAGACACTACACAGAAGGCGATACTAGTTGGATGAACAACTAGTCATTGTTCATCCCGGATAGACTAAGAAGGATAACAGACTGCATTGTTGCAGATGGGGGAAAAAATCTATCAACTGGCATGGTATGTAAAATGTAATGAATGGAAAGTGCTGACTAATATTTGCGTGTCTTCTTCCCTATTTTTCCCACCAGCCAATGTTTTCAGTTGCACCAAGCTTAGCCACCAATGCTTCAACAGCCTTTAATCCCTACTTGGGGCCTGTCTCCCCCGGCTTAGTTCCAGCGGAGATCCTGCCATCAGCACCCATGCTAGTTGCAGGGAATCCTGGCGTGCCAGTTCCTGCTGCCGCTGCTGCAGCAGCACAAAAGCTGATGAGGACAGACAGACTCGAGGTAGGAACTACGACTTTGTCATTTTTTATTCTTCTGGCTCCCAGATTTGCATTGCTGATTTCCTAAGCAAAATGGTAACACCAGTTAAAAGTGATCCGCCTCCCCAAAGTTGCAGTTGTTATGCTGTTCAAAAACACAAAGGTAATTAATAATGTGCTCCCCCCAAGCTAATAATTGAAAAGGAACAGATTGATCTCTCTGCTCATAGATCTACGTGATTTCTACGCAAACCGAGTAATGATCTTCATGAGCAGCAGACCATGCCTAAGCTCCTTCATAAGATTGGCTTGTAGGACTGCTATTAAACCATCACGTGAATCTCTGCAATGTTTTGTGTTCTTCATGTGGCTTTCTGCCTGCCTATTGCCACATGAATGGCGAAACTGTGTTTATCCAAGGGCAGGTTGCACAGTAATGCTGGATGTCCACCGAGCTCTTTGGAGGGGAGGATATTATCCAATTCTCGTTAACATTTTAGTGTGCAAATTGCTTCATGCTCCTCACACCTCTCTGTCATTGCTCCCAAGTATTCCATCAGTCAAATGGGGACATAAAAGATCCACCATGCAAGTCAGGAGTTCCTGGCTGGACAGAAATATAGAATTCCTCTGGCAGCCATCACAGTAAGCAAAATTGCATCCTAGTGCTATGAATCGAACATCGTTAGCTCATTAACTGCCGTCAGAGCTGGATGAGAAACAATCACCACAGCCTCTCTCATTTCCCTGCCACGGTTGTTTCTAGCAGAGGTCTCGTATTTGTTATTTATCAGCTTTTGCTACATGCCTAACAAATGTTGTTTTGCTCTTGCAAAAATTCTCCTTTGCCCTGAACAGCTCCTTATCTGAGGATGTCTGACAGGGGTTTTCAGCGGCTTATCACATCAATGCTAAAATGGGCTCCAAGCCAACTTTGTGCTGCAGCGTGGTATGGAACTCAACTGAGTCACAAATGCAGCAATCTTCATGCTGGTCTTCACAGCATTGGAAGTGAACATTGTCCGTCATTAAAATGTAAAATGAAACACAGTGACATGTTAAAGCACAGACCTGGTGCCGACATAATGAACTGTGGTTAGTGCTAATTGTGGTCAGTTGCCTTAACCCTGATTAAGAAGCCTCTAGTGAGAGCAGAGCTTTCTGCCAGGAGGACACACACCAAATACCAGTCAGACCCACTTATGACCTTGCAAGCAGAATGGTGGGGGAACCCTTGCTGCATGAAACAGATGTAAGGCTGGCCTTAAACATGGTTAATGCAAACTTTAGGTAGCTCAAGCCTGCAACCAGTGGTTTCAGAACCAGTTTGGTGTAGTGGACTCTAATCTGGGAGAACCGGATTTGATTCCCCACTCCTTCACTTGCAGCTGCTGGATGACCTTGGGCAAGCCATAGTTCTGTCAGAGCTGTTCTCTCAAGGACAGTTCTGGAAAGAGCTCTCTCAGCCCCACCTTCCTCACAGGGTGTCTATTGTGGGGAAGGAAGGGGAAAAAAGTTTGTAAGCCACTCTGAGACTCCGAGTGAAGGGCAGGGTATAAATCCAATCTCCTCCTCCTCTTCTTCATCTTCGTCTTCATCTCATCCTTTACCAGAGTTTAGGTATTCAGACATTTGATTATAGAGAAGAACCATGCAAACATTAGGTTGGATCCAGCCAGCTGTTTAACACAATGTTTTCCAATTCCCCTCCTTACTTCACCCCTCGTCCTACATAACTTTTGTCTGTGACGGTCTCAGCATAGCCTTTTTGGGGGTCAAAAGGGATCCCTCTTTCCTTTTCACCAGCTGAAAATTTGGTTGGATCTGACCTCTTCCTTTTTTACATGGGGCCACCATGATGGCAACACATTGTTTTGTTCCAATTCTTTCTCTCACAAATTTACATAGACTCATTATTTCCTTCTTTAAACTTTACAATGTCTTTGTAATGCATACAGCAGTACCCTCACACTGAGCTAGTTTTTTTTTAACACAGGAAAATAAAGAGTACAAGTAGCCTTTTTAAAAAAAATAACGAAAAACAAAGCAGCCCTCAGAGAGACCAT
Source organism: Gekko gecko (assembly GCA_029375565.1). NCBI lineage: Eukaryota > Metazoa > Chordata > Lepidosauria > Squamata > Gekkonidae > Gekko > Gekko gecko. The sequence goes on from JAPDNY010000008.1 coordinate 114,983,948, forward strand.
GATTTTGCAAAAATTGCATGTGTGAAAAAGCTTTCTATTCCTTGAAATCCCCATAAGGAAGCCTCTAAAATAGCACCTTATTACTTGTAAATTGTGAAGGAGAAATTGGCTGGCTGCACAGGGAGATGGAAGGGCTGAGTCTTTTCAGGAAGTGGGGTTATTTTATCTATCTATGACCAATCCCAAAGCATGTGGAGCAGAATCACAGAATCAGAATCACATTTAATTATTTTAAATTATCATTAATTAATTATCAGCTTTCCCCCCACAATTTTAAAAGCTCTGTACAAATAAAATGAAATTGAGCCCAAAGCAGGTTCTGAAACTAAAATCCCTTACGGGTTTCTATTTACTGAGGACCCGGCTCTGGCCAAAGACAGGAGACCAGCAAGGAAGGTTCATAGCCAGAGCGGGTCAGGTGATACCTGGGGCCATGGCTCATTGGCTGAGCATCCACTCAACACGAAGAACATCCCAGATTTGATTCCCTGCATCCCCTAGTTAAAAAGATCAGGTAATAGGGGATGCGAAAGACCCTCGAAAGCCACTGCCAATCACAGTGGACAGGATTCACCTTTGAAGGATCAGCAATCTGACTTAATATAAAGCAGCTTCATGTGTTCCTAAATAATTGTCAAATCAGGTTTTCTCACAGGACTGGTCAATTTGTGGGCTCCGTTCCTGACTGCCTTCCCACATCTGCCTCTTAATTAGACAGAAAGTGGATCAGACCTGGCATGGGCTGTATTGGTTTCCTTATTTATTTATACCCCACTTTTTTTCTTCAGTAGGACCCAAAGCAGCTTATAGAATCTCTTCCTCTATTTTATCCTTGCCACCTGTGAGGCAGGTTAGGCCGAGAGTCACCCAAAAAGCTTCTAATTCAGAGCAGGGATTCAGACTGGGTCTCACAGGCACTTATTTATACCAGTCAGTCCAGCATGAATTGTATCATGTATTGGCACTCAAAGCATGACATGGACAATATGGGTATTACCTCTAATTGGGGATGAAATGGAGAAGGCATTTTTTAGAAGATGTAAATGGACTCTCCAGTATTTCTTAATATATGAGTTATTTCTTTGTTATTTCCTTCCTTCCACAAGGAAAGGAACTGTTGCATTAACCACCATTCTTCCCACTGAAATAACTTCCACTGTAGTCTTGGGTGGTAATGCGTTTTCCAGGGTGCGACTTTCAGCCAGCTTAGCCCACTTTTCCAGTTGAACGTTGCCCTTGAAAAGCTTGACCTTGGCAAGCACCCCTGATAGGATACCGAGAGAGCAGAAGCTCAGAGCAGGGCCCACGGAATGGCAGCAGTATCGATTAGAACGGAGGAAATCACAGCAAGGAGAATGCGAGGCAAGAGAAATGGCTAAAGGAGGTTTTCTTTTTCAGGACTAATTGGGCAATTTTCGATCTGCTGCTGTTTGTTTTGGCAAGTTAAGGGAATCTTTTTTTCTCTCTCTCTCTTTTTAAAGGCATTCCTGCTGGGCTGCAGGTTAAGTGGGGGAATTGGATGTAACTGGGTCTGCTGTCATTCTTGCAGCTCATGGAGACAAACTCGTCAGCCAACCAGTTAACCAAACTTTTTTTCGTTGTTGTTCTTCTAGAAGATTTGTTAGTGTAACTTGGTGCAGCTTTTTTTAAATTTTAGCCAGGTAACTTTCGAAACTTTTATTTTGATGATGAGTCAAGGGGGGGGGTGTTCTGGCAGTCCTAAAACTCTTCCCACTATAAACAGAAGCAGCTTATTCTTCTGGGATCTCATTTGTTCCCTTTCCCTCCCACACCCCATAATGCTGCTAATATTTATACCTCATTTGAAATGCACAGCCAGCTTTATAGTTTTTAATATGATCACCTTCACAAGACCCCTGTGAGGTCGGTCGCTGTCCGTCCCCCCATTCAATAGTTAGGAACTGAGGCTAAGTAACAGTGATTTCTCCCACACTTACAGCAAGTCCCTGGCAAAGATAAACCTTCCCAGTATCACTACTGGGCCAAACTCAACTGACAGGGTTTTTTTTGTTCTTAGTATTTGCCTCTTAAAATGTCTGCTGCTGACATATTCTACACAATCTTTTAACATTTTCATCTTAAGCGTGTTTACTGCACAGACGCTGCACAAATGCTATTGTCTTGGTGCAGCTTAGATCATAATTGCTTTTGTCAACATTTATTTGTCCCAACAAAATGTGGGGCACCGTAGAGAACAGAGTTGACCCTATAGTATGTAGAATATATATAAAAATGAATTAAAGACTGGCTCTGGAGCACAGAATAAGCTTCTTTTTATCCAGTAAAAATAGCAGTAAATGTGGCAGATGCCATTCTCTAAGTGCACAAACACAATACTTAAACTTTCCTAAACTTAAAGTAGGACCTCCCCCCCAAAGCCTCCTTAGAAATGGTTCCAGTCTTGCTGAAACTTATAGCATTGTTTTGAAAGCCCAGAACATCCCCTGAGGGAAGAAACATTCCACATATTCTGTATACCACATTCAGTGGGAATGAAGAGACATGAAGAACCTCTCCTGAATATTTCACAAGCTGTATCAAAGTTCTTTCAGTTTTCCTTGAAATTCCTAAGTTGGTTTGACTGAGAAGGAACCTTCGTGCCTCAGAATCACTTGGTGTTTCATTTTAAGCAAGATTTTATGGCATCTGTAGTGGAAGTGAGATAGGGTGACCAACCCCCAGGTAGTGCTTGGAGATCTCCCAGAATCACAGCTGATCTCCAGACGACAGAGGTTAGTTCCTCTGGAGAAAATGGCTGCTTTGGAGGGCAGGCTCAATGGCATTATACTGTGCTGAGATCCCTCCCCTCCCCAAACCCCACCTTCCCTAGGCTTCACCTCGAAATCTTTAGGAATTTATGAAACTGGAGTTGGTAGCCTTGAAGCAGACAGCTGCAACAGCCATGCCCAATTTCATCCTAGCTCTATGTGGAGAAGATGGCATAAAAGTAACCATGCTGCATCAGACCAATAGGCCATCTAGTCCAGCATCCTCTCTCCAACAGTGGCCACTCAAATGACACTGTGAACCCCATATGCAGGGCACAGTGGTTAATTCAATTAACTAAATTATATTAATTAACAGAGACATTCACTATTGTAGACAGACTTGTTTTTAGAGGCTTGGCAGAGTTCCTGGCAGAGGGCTGTGGTGTGTGCAAAACCCTAACCCTCACTGTGTACAGCTGTTTAACTCAACAGCGGCTCTGTGTTGGAAAGGGTGAGGGAAGCCTACAGCTGCCACCGCTCCAAGCTCTTCACTGCAGGCATGCAGAGAAAGTGAAAGAGGAGAAGGCAGGTCTAACAGAGCGAGTGCACAGCCAGGTCCACCCTCAGCCCCAGCACGTGCAAAGGGTGTGGCTGCTGGTCGGAAGGGCTTGGGGTTGGGGGTGGAGCTGGCTGTGTGCTCGCTCGGGCGAGTATGAGCCAGCCAGCCTCTCTCACCGCTGCCCTCCCTACCAGCAGCCAGGCCCTTTGCATGTGTTGGGGGCTGGGGGTGGAGCTGGCTGTGCACTCACTCGGCCCTTCCTTCTCCTCTCTCCTCTTTGTTGTAGTTTGGTTAAGTGCGCGGACTCTAATCTGGGAGAACTGGGTTTGTTTCTCCACTCCTCCACTTGCAGCTGCTGGATGACCTTGGGCAAGCCATAGTTCTGTCAGAGCTGTTCTCTCAAGGACAGTTCTGGAAAGAGGTCTCTCAGCCCCACCTACCTCACAGGGTGTCTGTTGTGGGGAAGGGAAAGGAGCTCGTAAGCCTCTCTGAGACTCCAAGTGAAGGGCAGGGTATAAATTCAATCTCCTCCTCTTCTTCTTCATCATCATCTTCTTCTCCTCCCTGGCCATGCTTTCTCTGCACACCTGCAGTGAAGGTTTCAGAGTGGCGGCAGCTGTAGGATTTATGGGGAGGATCTGGCATCCACTGGGAAGGGGGATGGGCACATCTGAGGGTGGCTTAGCCCTGTCATCTCTGGCTACCTTTGGCCCTGGCAGTGAGACCAGCACAGTCCCTTGACTACCTCAAATGGAAGGCCTGGGACCTGGCCTAGAATCATACTCCAGAGGACTCCAGGTCTCCACCCCAAGCCATGAAGGCATTTTATACAAAGTACTTTGCTATTAAAGGAGTTCCTCTTATGAGATGATTCCTTTTCAAACAACATACTGTTGCACCAGCCCATTATGGCTCAGCTCTACATCCTGAGCAGGCATTGCCCTTTAAATAAGCACAACACCCATTACTATTTTATTTAAAGAGCCGAGGGGTTAGATAGATTCATGGAAGAGAGGATCATCAGTGGCTACTAGCCATGAGGAATAAAGGGAATTTTCACATCCAGAATCAGTTTAGTGCCTTATGCAAAACAGGAGGATTTTAAATTACACAAACATTATCTTTAAATACTGAGATGAAAGTCAGGGTTAGGTTTTTAGTGTTAATATTAAAAATAAATAAATAAATGTAATGTAAAAACAGGAATTTGTTATAGCGGAGGGGGGGGGATCCAGAAGCAAACAGTGGGGTATTATATGTATTTGTCTGCCCTCTTGTGGTGAAATCATGGACGAGCTGGGCGAATGACTAATGTGTGTCACATCGCTGACCCAGCTCAGTGCAAATAAAGTAGATATTACAATATTGTTCTGTGTAGAGGTAAAAGAAATTAAGCAGCTGAATTTGAAATAGCTTAATTTTTTTTCCAGTTTGGAAAAGCCCACTTATGTCTGGGTGAGGATGAGATACATATATGTATATGTATGTATGTGTGTATCACCTTTAAAGGAAAACAAACAAAACAATCCCTGCAGTTTGACTAACTGCTCCCTAGTGGAAACTAATACGCTTCTTTGCAACAGTAAGGTCCCATTTTGTGGTTTAGCAACCTGAGTAAGACTTAAAACTCACTGCATCTAACTGCCTTTTGGACTGTCCAAAAGGCTATTGAATAACATGACATTATGGTGAGGCAAAAATAACTTTCTGAATTTTGTTTAAGGTCCCTTGCGAAAAAATAGTCCATATCGCACCCACATACAAACCCCACAATTTTTCCATTCCATTTCATTGTTCAAAAATAACATTGTTTGCATCTTAATGCTACTGCAGGTATGTCGAGAATATCAGCGCGGCAATTGTAATAGAGGAGAAAATGATTGCCGGTTCGCTCACCCTGCCGACAGTGCAATGATTGATACCAATGACAACACAGTGACCGTCTGCATGGATTACATCAAAGGGAGATGCTCCAGGGAAAAGTGCAAATATTTCCACCCCCCTGCACACCTGCAAGCTAAGATCAAAGCTGCCCAGTACCAGGTCAACCAAGCAGCAGCTGCTCAGGCAGCAGCTACTGCAGCCGCCATGGTGAGTCCAGAATCTGTACATATGGATATATTGCAAAAGTGTTAACATTGTCAGTCACAGAGAAGCATTGACCATTTTAACTCTTCTTGCTGAAGATATGTTTGTTCAGGTATCCCATTCCCAACAAGAAGCTTCCAAGCATGGAAACCAGATCTGCTCTTAAGTAGTTTCAAGTGCTGCAAAAACTCAGTCAATATCGCAGAGTCTCTTTGTGTATTCACGACTCATGCATGGCTGCACATGCGCAGATATACAGGTTGTTAGCTATGTGCCTGTAGATACACACATGCACAGAGAAAGAGAGATTTCATTTGTTGATTTGCATATAGTCTATCCATATAAATGAGGAGGGGTCATGGCTCAGTGGTAGAGCGTCTGCTTGATATGCAGAAGGTCCCAGGTTCAATCCCTGGCATCTCCAGTTAAAAGGAACAGGTGATAGGTAATGTGAAAGACCTCCACCTGAGACCCAGGAGAGCCTCTACCACTATGAGTAGAAAATACTGACCCTGATGGCTCAATGGTCTTATTCAGTAAAATATGTTCATAGTGTTTGACATGTGTCTATATGCCTGTAAGAGAAGTTCACAAATGGACAATTTTTCTTGTCGTCAGCTACATAAGGATTACAGAAGTGAGCCATTTCCTCTGTTTCACTGTCTGTTCTATGTGCAAAATGTGCTATCTAATGAAAGGCTGTAAATCTTTGTGTGGGTGGTCCGGACAGAAGTCTGACACTGTCCCACCTCCTGGCCATTTAACACCTCTTCAGCTTCACAGTCAAAATCCTTTTTTACGTCAGTGTTGAAAAATTCAGGTGGGATAGCCGTGTTGGTCTGAAGCAGCAGAACAAAGTTTGAGTCCAGCGGCACCTTTAAGACCGACAAAGTTTTATTCATGGTATAAGCTTTTGTGTGCAATGCGCACTTCTTCAGACAAATGGAACAAAATCTCCTCAAGGGCTACTTACAATAAAAAAGAGGGTGGAGGGCAGCGGCTAGGAGGGGCCACTCAGAGCCAGAATGCATATGCAGAGCTGAAGTTGGATCAAGTGGCCGTAAGATCAATGGATGGCAGCAATGCATGTGAAGAAGTGTGCACACACTGAGTCTCTGTTCTTCTGTCTACACAGGGTTTGAGCTTGGTTTGTCTTGGGGGTACTGCTGTATTCTAGCGTCATTCTCACAGCTTTGTGTTAACTCTTGCATTTGCTGCTATCCATTGATCTTTCTGGCCACCTCATCCAATTTTAGCTTGGCGTATGCATCTTGGCTCTGAGTGGCCCCTCCTAACGGCTCCCCCCTGCCCGTTTCCTGTAAATAACCCTTGAGGAGATTTTGTTCCATTTGTCTGAAGAAGTGTGCTTTGCACATGAAAGCTTACACTTTGAATAAGAGTTTGTTGGTCTTTTAAGATGCCACTGGACTCAAACTCTGTGTCATTGTCGTTTTAAGATAACAAATTTGTGCCATTCCTGCTATGCACCCATGTTGTTTGTTTACTGCTGTTTGCCAGTTTACTTTAGCAGCAGCTGAAATTGGCTACTCCATGATTCCCAAACCCAATCTCTAACTTTCAAATTGACCTTAGGGTATCTAGGTACACAAGTAGGATGGTTCATAGTCAACATTCAGTGTGACCCCACACACATATACATACAACCTAAACCAGAAGAAAACATACATCCAGGGCAGATGAGCAAAGGTTAGTACATGTGACAGCAAAGGACAAAAGAGATGGAAAAGAGCTCTTATTTAGATGCACCCTGACGAACATGTATCTGCTCGTATAAAATTATGTGTTGAAGAGCTTTGGCTCAAGTGGCAGAATGTCTGTTTAGCACGTATCTCCACTTGAAAGGCTCAGGTGACATGAAAGGTCTCTACCTGAGTCCTTGGAGAGCTGCTGCCAGTCACAGTAGACAGTACTCACCTTGATAGACCAGTGGTCTGAAATGTGCATCTATTACTATTATATCTACGTTATGACGTCTCGGGCCTTCTTTCCATGTAAGAGGCAACGCCCAAGATGTTAGTAAAATTGGTCCAAGGTAGAGAATTATATACGGAACTACTTAGGAGCAGAGACCCTCAAATTTAAATCATTCTTTGTGTTTCTCATGAATGTTATAATGGTCTAATGAATAACTGCACAACTGAGAAGTTGACGGTGGCATGGAGTAACAAAACTGGAGCATGCTGGGAAGTATCAGGGAATGAAGACGTTACTTAAAATGGGATAGTGGGGTGGCCGCAAATGGCTATTTTAATGGGTCCTGTAACAGACTGCACTTTTAAGAAACTTAGAAGTGCTGTACAAACAACTAAAGGACTGTGAAGGGTTAATTCTTCACAGAAAAAAAGAGCCTTGAGTAACAGGTTGTTCCAGGAGATATGACTGGTTAGCACCAGCTGAGCAGCAAAAGACCTCTGAACTGGATGCCAAGGAGGATTCAGTCTGATTTTAGTCCTAGATGAGAAGAGTCGAGGACTGGCAGTTTCAACCTTAGCTGAGAGCAGTTTAACACAGGCAGGAGAATTGCGGGAAAGTTGGCAAGGAAGTCTGGGCAGTAGACAAAGACTCCCATTCAGGCCAAGGAAAGGGGGTAGAGAGAGAAGAAAATTCCCTACCCAGTCAAACAGGGAGTTAGCTCTGAAGAGTGGAGAGATCCCTGGTCTGATGTGGTTAGAAACTGCCTGTAGAAACCTTATGAGTCAGTTGAAAACTCAAGAGGAGTACTGGTGTTTCAAGAGAAAGGGTTGGGTATGGGAAAGAGTGTACCAACCTTCTGGAAACCAAAAGAGTCAGAGAATACTGAAAGAGAGTGTACTGAAGTGTTTGAGGAAAACACTGGAACAAAAGCCTCTCAGCATAAAAGTTTTTGAGTAACTCTGAATAGCTTAAGAAACTCTTATTAGCCTGAAGCATAAGAACTAAAGTCTGTGCATGTACTAATTTTACCTCAGAGTTATCTATATTGTGTTACCTCAGAAATTTTTGCACCCGATTTCATCTGACCTTTCCCCACTAAGTTAAATAAAATATTTTGTTAATTTGGAATACTAAAAACTTCTTGAGTGCCATTTAAATCATATAAGTTAAAGGGGGCTTCCATTTCTTCCCTCAGGTTCCTGGGTTGAGTAAGCAGCCAAAATATTATACTGTGACAGGGTGGGACAGCCAGAATTCTTCAGGAAAGAAGAAAACAGACAACTAGGGCAGCTCAGTCACAAAAGGGAAAGAAAAACAGAGGGAAAATCTTGCCTCTGAGGGAGGGAAGAGGACAGGGGCGTCATAGCTCCCTTCCTTGTTTTTTGCTTAGCTGTTAATGTTGTCCTATTTTTTTATTTTACATAACCTACATGATTTGACCATTAAAATACTACCTCATGTGAAACATTGTTGTGTGATAGTCATAGCACACTGTACTGGACAACGCAAGAGGGGCCTTCTTCTGTGTTTGTAGATATTTGAGGAAAAACTACAGAAGGCTGACTCTCTTTTTCACTCGTTCTCCTTCTTTCACTCTTCCCACCCTCCCCCATTAGAGTATCTTGTATGTAATTAACTACATAGAGGTTTACCCTCACAATAACAACTCAGTAGTGCCTTTATTGTGCATGCTTAGTCTTGTTATTTGTTGTATATGGCATTCCGATGATTTGTTTTTTATTTGTTTTTTCTCACCTACCCAAAAATGCACTGCTGCCCCCATGATGCACCTCTGCTTGCTGTTTATGTTAATGCGCTTGAACCCCACTGGCCCATTGCCATCATGTGCTCGCTGCCTGCTAATTAAGACTCAGTCGGCTGTCAAATCACTGAAGCGACCCCTCGAGGCAACCTTTGACCTGGTACTATGACCTTTCACCTTTTAGCTTGGCATGTAGCTTTATTGTAGATAGAATTTTTAATTAAATTCTCGAAGTAAATATTCCTTATTTCCTGTTATAACATAATGTAAGTTGGATGGAAAACTGAGTGTGGTTTCTTGATCCAGTTAATGGGGAGACTGTGAAGTTAAAAAACACAGAGAGACATGTATTTCCCAGCCAGTGCCCCTAAGATGCAGGACTCCACATTCAGTTTGACAACCTTGTAGAAGTTTCTAAATGAAGTAAGTTGGGGAGTTGGTGTTTTTTATTTCCAAAAAGAAAGATTTAAAAATGTGTATAATATATATTATATATATATATTTGTATCCGTTTGGTTGGCATGGCTTAACAATAGTCTTAATGTAGATTTAACATTTGTAATGCAATGTTAAAAAGTACCAGCATGGTGTGGTACATTTTCTTTTTCTTTTTTTGCATGTGTAGTTAGACTTTGGGGGAAGTGGGAAATATAAATTTAATACGTTCTTTAACCTGTTTCGCTCACTCTGTAAGATTTGTCTTTAACATTGCTCTGACTTGTCAATCCTCATGGAGCTAGCAGTGCAGCTTTCTTAGTTGTGTTTCTTCCCCGGTATTGCTGCTTTCTTACTAAAACAAACACACCAGCCCCGAGGCTTCATAATAGCGGACTATGCTGGCACCTAGCACTCTAGCACAGTTACCCCGATGGTGCCCTATTTGAAGGCCAAAGCCATACTCTGCTATGAAGCTTCAGCCTTGCCCTCTCTTTGAATAGTGAAGCCCGCTCCGCTGCTTGCTTGCTCAAAGGATGAAAGATGGTGGTCGTTGACCATTGGACCGTCTTCTGATTTTCTGTTTCTTCTCTCTCTCTCTCTCTCTCTCTCTCTCTCTCTCTCTCTCTCTCCCCTCCTTCCCTGCCCCACCTTCCTTTTTGTTTTGTTTTGTTTTTAAACTGGGATGTCTTACACTCACCTGCTATTAGGGAATTCCTCAAGCTGTACTTCCCCCGTTACCAAAGAGGCCTGCGCTTGAAAAAACCAACGGTGCCACTGCAGTCTTTAATACTGGTATCTTCCAATACCAGCAGGCTCTTGCAAACATGCAGTTGCAACAGCATACAGCCTTCCTCCCACCAGGTAAGTGCCCTTAGAGCGTCCTCACAAGCCAGGCAGAGACAAGGTTAGAAGCATGCCGAGACCTTAGCGAGCCCCTCGGAAGGTGTCAAGGTTGGGGGATGGGAGGTCTGATGGGGTGACCCCACACAAGCCAGAAAGGACTCAGCTGCTGAACCTGCAGATTCTGCATACGTTTGTCTTGGAAGCGAGGTCTCGGGTGCTTTCTGATTGGATATGAAAACCTGCATCTCCAAAGTATGCACTCTTCCATTTCAAAAGAGCATTTGAAGTCTTTCCCACCCATGCCTCTTTTTTGCCTAATCCTTCATTTCACACCTCCTAAAACTGTTTTGTCTGGGTTTTTTTTATTTTTGGAACTGCTGTAAGACCCCTTTGCATCAAATGAGTTTATCAAAGAATTTTAGGGTAAGAAGGTGACTTTCAAAGGGGGGGGGGCTGACCCTGTTTAGAACCAAACAGTTTAAAACCTTCATTTGATAAATTTTGGAGAAAAGCATTTCAAAGTGTTGCCATTGATTTTATCACGTACAGGGGCCAGGTCTCAACTATTTCTTTCTGAGATACTAAAGGGATCATACAGCATTTATTGCTCACAGAGGCTGATCCTTGAAAATGAGAGGTTAATCTACATCTTGAGTTCTGTCTTACTGGGTTTCATTTGCACACGACTTGTGTTTGAATTTTAAAAGTCTGGCTTTTAAAGCAGTACCTGTAGAGGAGGAGAGATGGGTACTCAGCTACAGCTGTGCTTAGGTATTTCCAGTCCCCGAGTAGTTTAATTATTGGGGGGGGGGAGTTAACCTGATTCCCTTGATATAAAATATATGTACGTTGGGTCCCAAGAATTTAGACACACATCAGAGATCGTATAAGATCACACTATTGTATCCCAGGGAGGTTTTTTGCATGATTCTCATTATCAAAAAACAGTGTCACACAGGGACTTGGAAGAGGTTAGATCCCGCTTGCAAAAGCATTCACCTCTTCCTCTCTTCCTGTGTGGCAAGAACATCTAGAAGGTAAATGATTACCATAGTGCAGTATCTCATATGTTTGGATCCAGCCAGAAAAGGAAATAGAAGGGTGTAACTCTGCTTGGACTTGTACTGACAAGTGGCAAGTACATGCAATTCTAAGCACCCATATTAAAAAAAAAAATTTGCAGACTCCTACTCGTGAAGGGATTTGGGATGCCACTAGGGATGGGCACAGTCTAGAAAAATGATGGTTCATTGAGGTTCGGAGGTCTGTGGGGTTTATGGACCTCTGGACCATGAACCTCCGCATTTAATGGACTGGGTCATAGTCTATTTGGTCTGTGACACCACGCGGCTTACCAAAGCCATTTAAAGGTAATGCTTTCCCTTGGCTTTTGCAAAGCCATGTGGCACATGAGTGACAGCCAAGCGGCAACTTCACTTATAATGAACTGGAAGTGGGTGAAGTTGCTGCTTGGCCTTCACTTGGCTTTGCAAAAGCCATTTAAAGGGATCACATTCACTTAAAATGGCTTTTGTGAATCTGCGCAGTGTGCAAGTGAAAGCTGAGTAGCGACTTTACCCCCTTAAATGGCTTTTGCAAGCCCCCTGGTACAGACCTTACCAACCTCCTGGGAGGGTCATGGGAGGTCTGTGTCAGCGGGATGGCATGACCAGGATTATGGACCATGGGCCCCGTGTCTGTGGAAAAACTAGGTCTGTGGCCCAGTACATGCCCATCCCTAGATGCCACCTTCTCACTGGCTAAATGTGATGCAATTCAGAACATACATTTATTTACTTTTTATAATTTATACCCAACCTTTCTTCCCAAAGGAGATCCGAAGTGGCTGTTCTCCTCCATTTTAGCCCACAACAGCTGTGTGAGATAGATTAGGCTGAGAGTGTTTGTCTGGCCAAAGCTCACCCAGGAAGCTTTCATGGCAAAGTGGGGATTTGAAGCTGGGTCTCCAAGATCCTAGTCTGACATTCAGACCACTACATCACAAGGAGGCAAGGCAAGGAAGTCACTCCCCAACTGATGGAAACTCTTCTGGTAGAAATTGTTCTATCAGTGGATATTTTTTTTATTGGATCCAAGCCAGTGTCAGTTTCCTGTTCAAGTAAGAACGACACGGGAAGAAAAGTGAGCCTTGTAAAAGGGCTTGATTTCCTGTATTAAAATCAATGGCAAAACGTTATTAAAATCCATGGCAAAAGTGATTAGCAGCTACAGAAACAGATTTTTATCCTTCAGAAGTGAAATAGCCATAGAATATAAATTGAGATAAATAAATAAATATTGGCTTGTTTAAAAACAAAACTGACTTGAGTGACAACTTGAAGGAAATATATGGAATAATGCAGCTAGTACCATTCCACGTTACAGTGAATTTAGTATTCCAAAGAGAACATAATTTCTCCAACATACTAAATTCTAGGCAGAGATCGTTTTTATGGAATGCCCTGTCTTTTTTCCACTTCTGCCCAGTTAATTCATAGATTTTTTTCCCCTGGGCAGAAATGCAAGCTGTGGTTTGAATCCATAGATTCATGAGGTATACAGTTTCATTTAACATCCTGAAGGGTTAAACTGCAATAGTGGAATTCCTTTTTAAAAAGAACCACCAAAGGGGTCCTACACAACCATGTCTTCTTCATACCTGCAAGGTATTGCATTGTAGGTTTCCATTGCTGTCTTATGTTCATTTGCTGCAAACCCTGTGCTAAAGTGTGTGTTGGTTTAGATAATGACTGAGAATGGTAAATGACAAATTAAAAAATACATGCAGTTAAACTACAGAACATCATTGCAAAAAGAAACAAATGTAAGTGCTTATTTTCTTAAAATACTCATAGGGATTACAGAACTAATAATGTGTAGCTCAGAATAAATAGAGCATAGATGTTCTGAATAGTAGCTATTAAAACATTGGTCAGGCACATTCAGGCTTTGTTCTGGGTTTCCAGCAAACTATAGTTTGCCATTGACATCTGGACTAGCAAAGTGAGATTTTAGCCAACCCTGCAACCAGGGTTCCATAACTGGTCTGTTAGAATGTTGTAATTCAAAGCAAGGCCAGAACAGTACATAGTCTGCCCCTTTGAATGTTAAAGTGTGCCAAAAACCCCAAAATAACCAGTTTGCTCATAGTATATGAATGAAGTAGCAAAGGCAATTCCATTCTCCTTATTTATTTATTTGTTTATTATTTATTATGAGATTTATACCCTGCCCTCCCCGCAAAGCGGGCTCCTTAAACACATGTCTGTGTAATGGCAATGATTTCCCCAAGCAACAACACTGAAACAATTAGCGTTAAAAAGGTCCTGCCAAGTGAAGCTCAGACTTAAACTAACTCATAGTGCCCTCTGCCCTGACAGTGCAGCTCGGAGTCAGGCTTGAATGCTCAGGACCCTACTTTGTTATGGAGCTGTATGTACAAAGGCGTGTTGTGTGAACTGTTTCTCAGACTACTCGAACTGTCAGGGAGGCACATGCAAATCCCTTGTAAAGAGGCTAGAATTCCATTGTTCAACCGTACAAGGGGGTTGAATGGATGGAACAGAATTCCAATCTGCCCATTCTCCCATTGGCTATTAAACAGGTGATCAGTATGACTGTCATTTCCTTCAAGGGCTATATGCACACAGCCTGCTGTGCCTGGCACGCCATTGACTCAGAACTCTCATGTTTTGTTTTCATGACACATTCAAATGTCAGTTTTCTGCCCTAGAGTGGGTTCAGTGATGCTGTCAAATCAAGCCAAGCCAGTTTCTGTTTAGTCTCAGGCATAGGGCACCTCTGCAACCAGAGGAATGTTCCTTCAGATAAATCCTCCTATCCATTCCAGGAATGGATTCACATAGAGGAATATCTGGGTGGCTAGGATATACAGTAGTACAGGCTGCATTCAGACATAACATTCCTGATCTTGCAAAGCATAATGTGAATTATGAGGAAGTGCTCTACCCTCTTTCCACTACCTCCCCTTGCATGCTTCAGTTCCCTCCCTCCTGACCTTTTGTTGCTTGAACATACCCTGCAGTGCTGTGATGTACAATTACCAAACTATGAGTAGCTCAAACAAAGCTGGGAACCACAGTGCACGAGCCTGCAGCACATTTGGAAGATCAGGAAGGTGATGTCTGAGCCATGCTAGTCAGCATTGACCAGTGCAGAAGCTTCTGTAGCTGGGGAAAGAACAGGCCAAACCGGGTTGAGATTTCTCCACTTAATGCTGTATAGTCTGGAGGAATAATGTTAAGACCAAGTTAGTGGCCTCTTGCATGTATAAGCATGCCTGCACTTATGATGTTTCCATCCACATATCAAAATTAACCTTTAAACAGGAAGGTATATTTATTTAATCATATAGGAAGGGAAAACATACTGAGGAGGGAGTCACTATCATGTCAATTGTGGCTTAAGATGGGTCACAAAAATCAGACATGCTGGATATCCATGGCAATACTTCTAGGGTGGGCGGCTTGATAGTGCTGAGCTAGTGAGAAGCTGTGCATGCTGAACGTGTACTTGAAACAGTGCATTTTGCTAAAGCAAATAAAATTGCATAAATTCAAACCCCCTTAATAATGCCCCCCAACCTCATTCATATTGTAAAGGAAAATATAACCCCTCCAACACACCCCAGGTGAATAGTAGTAATAATACCTCACGATACTGACTCATTCATTTACAGTCTTTTCTCATTTAAAGCAGGGAAATCGGAACATTTATTTCAATGCAATAAACTCATTGGTAGAATGTTACCTAATGATGTCATTTAAAACTGTTACACAATAGATATAGATAACATGATAAAGGTCAGAGAATCAAAAGAGCTCATATACCCCAGTCAGATGCCATGTGGCCTTAGGAGTCTTACTTCCTACCGATTTTATTGGGTCAAAGAAGGCAAATGACTCTATAGTGTAGATTAACATGCACTGTAGATTATCCTGGCACCATAGATTATCAGACTGGAATGGCATATACAAAGAGTTAGAGAAGCACAGTTTTACCCATGACTTGATTCTTAAATTTCTTGTATGAGCCAACTAGGATTTAGGATGGTCCATGCCCCCTGTTATAACAGTATAATGTCACAAATGTTAGGTTGTAATCAGAGGTGCCATTCAGCTGTTGGAATGGCACTTCCATTGGGTGATGGGTGACCCCTCCACTTTGCCACCCTCCTCCTTGGCCCCAAGGAAAAGAATTTCAGCAGGCTCAATGGTATGCAAAAGGAGTGGGGAGGCAAGAAATCTGGCACTACCAGCTTCATTTTGCTCAAACAGCAGAGAATCATGGAAGGGAGTAAATTAAACAAAAAATGAAACCCATGCAAAAATAACGAGAAACATTCAGCAGACAATATAATGATATGAACTTATATAAGTGGTGTAGTTTATCAAAAATATAATGTATACTATGCAAATCAGTGGGTGCGTTTAGACAGCGTGCTGGAGCGGTTTAAACTGCTCCGGCACGATGCGCTTTTTTTTTAAACTGGAGAATCGCGCTCAGACTCACCTCCTCCTTCCGAGCGCCCCGCCGTCCTCCTGCAGGTGGGGGGGGTTTCCCCTCTCCTTTGAGCATGCGCACAGGCGGCCCTCTCCCGAACAGGAAGTTTGGCCGGTGCGAAGAAGAGCGAGCTCAACAGGTCCCTTTAAAGTTTAAATGAAGAGTCCTTTTAAAAATGGCCTCCCCGAGATCCCGGACTCCTCTAAATGCCTAAACTAGGCACCAGTAAACCTTTTCTTTTTTTAACCTAAGTGCGGAGCTCCGCTCAAGCGCACACCGGTAAGGGGGAAAAAAATGGAGGACTAAAACCGGAAGCTGGAGGCAGCTTCCCAGAGGGGAGGGGGGTTGAAGCACCCGGAAGTGGCTGGATGGAGCGATCAGACAGGGAAAAGTGCGGCTTGAAACGGAGAATCATGGAAAACACCACTTGGGTAAGTGGTGCCAAAATACTCCGTTTCAAAGGGGTTTGCTCCAGAAAGCGACGGCTGGGGACGGTGGGCAGATGTTGGGCGTGTGAACGCGCAGGGAAAAGCCGTTTCTGAG
Source organism: Gekko gecko (assembly GCA_029375565.1). Classification (NCBI taxonomy): domain Eukaryota; kingdom Metazoa; phylum Chordata; class Lepidosauria; order Squamata; family Gekkonidae; genus Gekko; species Gekko gecko. The sequence goes on from JAPDNY010000008.1 coordinate 115,000,368, forward strand.
CCGTGCTGAAAATGGCTCAAACGGCGCGTCTGAACGCACCCAGTAACTCATAAATACAAAATACATGGTCCAAAAACATAAATAATGTTCAAAAATAGTCCAAGTCAAATTTCTCACACAGTGAAAGGTCCAGACATCAGTATTTATAATTCCTCTTGGCAAAACTCGTCTCGCCACTTGCGTATCCGCTTGTTGTCCCTGCCAGCTTCCAGTAGCCATATCGCATTGCTTCCTCAAAAGTGGGACACCAAAACTGCCCAATTACAATATTGTAGAATCATACAAAGCATCTTTTAAATTCTTAATGTTCAGCAGACCAACTCCTGTGATGTCTCCTTTTAAATATATTATATTTTTGATAAACTACGTCACTTATATAAGTTCATATCATTATATTGTCTGTTGAATGTTTTTCATTATTTTTGCACGGGTTTTATTTTTTGCATAATTAGCTTCAATTTGCTGGCAGAAGTTTGAATCAAGCCCAGGACATTAATCCTTGTTAAATGTTTAAAATGAGGATACTAGATCGTAGTAGAGAGATGTACCATAATGCCATAGTGCTCTCTATATTAAAATAATGGAAATTTTCAATCCAGGTTTCAGGAAATAGGTTTTAAGTCTACATTTAAAATTGACTGGGGTGGGGGAATAATGAATGGAACAAATAAATCTTTGTTACTGAAAACTGAATAGCAGCTTTATCATACTGTTACAGCTCACATTTATTTAAATACCAAGTTCCTTTTAATTAAAAAAAATACCAGCACACAGCTCAATCTGCTTTTACCCTACCCTTCTCATGTGAGACTAGTTCTACTTGACCACCACTGTGCTGTTTGATTTGATTGTGCTGATGGTTACATGCCACTGTTCCCATAATAACCAATTTTATTCTTTGTGCAAATGAAATTTTTCTAATTACACGTGTGATGGGTTGTTTTAATTCTTTTCCCTTTGCGAATCCACCTTCCTGTTGCAATGCATGATGGGCAGGCTCAATATTGTGCATGACACCCGCTACAAGTGTTGGTAGGTGCCAGCTTTGTTTCTTGATTATCTTAAAACCTGTTTGGCAGCTCACGGACTTTCAAAATCCACTGCTGGGTCTCTAACGTAGCGCTACAGTGCCAATTCATCCCCCCCCCGCACTAACACTTGTCAATTAAATGCATTTGCTTTATTTAATTGACACAGACTACCTAGAAGGTCATTTATGTTTTAGCATCTCTGTGTCCCGTTCCCTGCCCCCACCACCCCGCCCCGGTCAACCTTGGTGGATTTTGACTGGACTCTGAGTTCCAGTATTTTAGAAACTATTTTGCACTTTAAGTAACATACAGTTTAGATTATACTTCATGAAAGTAATACAGAAATAGAATTTCATGCCAGTGGGTTATAAATATTATCAGAGGGTTTTTTTGTTGTGGTGGTGTTTTCTTGTTTTTTCTTAATGGGATTTCACAGTTATAAGACGTTAACCATAGGGGCTAATTTAAGTGTGTTTGTTGAATATAAATGGAAATGATTAAGCTTGATTGTATTTGAAACCTTGCACTGATGGTAATGAGCCTTTTTTCCTTCCCTTTCCTCCCCCTTCTGCCCTCGTTTTTCATCTCTCCCCCTCCCTACCCCTACCCCTGCTGTCTGGAATGTTCTCTCGCTTTGCGCTGTGATTGCATGTCACTTGCGGGTGGCGGCGTCTCGTCACACGGCTTCTCTGCTGATATAAATACCATACTCGATGATTCTACCACACGTTGCCATGGTTTTCCCATACTGCTACACTCTTCTGTATGTTTGCTTATATGATTTTCCTTCCGAAAGTTCCCATGGTGCACGGCGCTACGCCAGCCACTGTGTCTGCAGCAACAACATCTGCCACAAGCGTCCCCTTCGCTGCAACAGCCACAGCCAACCAGGTTTGCTAATTTATAGCTTTGTTTCTTAAACATAACTCAGAATCGGTGCTTCAAAGGAGCATGGGGAATCTTTTTTTTTTGGTTCGTTTGTACCTCTTGTTGGCCTACACATTCTCGTATGATCTGCAGCAATGCTAAATTGGCCTTCCTTCCATGCTTAGAAAAATGCTGCAGCTCCCTTTCCAGTGCTGAAGCATTTTACCCTCGCCCTGAGTCACTCAAACATATGACAGTCCATATTGCCTTCTCCCCCACTCTCCACCCCCCAGCTTTTTAAGAATAGGATAGGAAGGATAGTACCAAAGAGAGAGAGTCTTTTTTTAGATAGGATTTCACTGGCATTGGTTAAGAGCTGTGCAGGGAAGACTTGGAAGAGGAGGGATCTGACAGCCGAAATGTACTCAAAGCTAAATCTAATCCAGATCAGAATTCTTAAACCAGTCTAGAAGCACAATTTTTCAACCATTCAATTGCAAACAGATAAAGGGGGGGGGATCTTTATCAGACAGCATGTTCTTTGCAAACCAGATTATGTTTAGCCTTTCAATGGCTTGCCCTGCTGCTTCTTGATCTGAAAATATCATTGCACCTAACAGTAATATGGTGCTAGACAACAAGCCAATAGGCAATAAAAGACTTCCCTTTTTAAGTACCATAAAACTGATGTACATCAGAGGCCATATTTAGCTGAAGAATCTATTGTCTTTTCCTGGGATTCTGACCCCATCAAAGTATATGGTTCAAATGTTTGCAGGGTAGCACAATTGAAAGCTCCTAGGTCATAGCCTCAGCCCACCAGCAGCTTGATGGTCTTCCCATTTCCCACCCAGACAGACCAGAAACATAGGTTTGTTTCTATGTACCTGTACAGAATAGGTTAGTTTCAAGATGTCTGGATGGCCAAAATCCACTGAGTTGGTATGTTGCATCTATATCAGCTCTTGTATGGGTCTGAAATACTATGTAGAATTTGGTGGTGGTAGTAGAAAGTGCTGTCAAGTTGCAGCCACTTTATTGCAACCCTTTAAGGTTTTCAAGACAAGAGAGAAGCAGAGGTGGTTTGCTCCATTGCTTGCCTCTGCATAGCAACCCTGGACTTCCTTGGTGTTCTCCCACCCAAATACTAACCAGGGATGACCCTGCTTAGGTTCTGGAATCTGATAAGCTCAGGATAGCCTGGGCCATCCAGGTCAGAGCTAAGAGTATTCAGACCTTAGCTTAGTGATACAACAACTCTATAAGTTAGGTGAGTATTATGATCCCCGTATCACAAATGAATGGCTAAGGCAGAGCAGGGCAACTTAGCAAATCTGTGGCAGAGATGAAATTCAAACATGGGACTTTCTGGTTCATAGTTCAGTCTCTTAGCCATTATGCTATCCTATTTCTCCAGTCTAAATTCCTCCCAACTAATCATTAATTATTTAAAATTAAAATATTAAATTCATAGGCCCTACTGTGTTAAAAGTACAGTATGTAGGAAACTGATGGCTGGAGAACTAATTTATTTGGGAAAGAATATGTTCAGTATGCTTCCTACCCATCCACAAGAGCCGACAGTGCTCCAGTGGGAATACTTGCCATGACCTCAAGATGGAGAAACTCCCTTGGATCCCACAAGGTGCTGATGATGGTGGTCAGGGCTTTTTTTGTAGAAAAAGCCCAGCAGGAACTCATTAGCATAATAGACCACACCAAACAGCAGAAATTCATTAGCATATTAGGCCACACCCCTGACAGCACAGCTCATTAGCATATTAGGCCACACCACCATCTTCCCTTGGCTTGCCCAGGCATCTCCCGGCTGTGGGAAGCCTGGGCAAGCTGGCCTTTGCACCAACTGGGAAGGCATGAGGAAGCATTTAAATGCCTTCCCGATCCTTCCGTCCCCCCGCAGCCTGCCTGCCTCAGAGTCACTAGGGTGTGTGTCGCTCTCCAGGCCTTCCCTCTGAAGCCAGCCAGAACTCTGTTCCTGTGCATTCCTGCCTCAAAATAGCCCTAATGGTGGTTATTCCTACATCCTGCCCCCCCCCCCCAAGAATCCCATGTGGTTTGGGAGGCTGCAATGAAAAAGGCGAAGGGAACAAAATTGCCCTGCCACTTCCATCAGCATGGTTCCACCACCAAAAGAGAGAGGAGAGGGCAATTTCACCTCCTTCACCTCCCTGCTGCAGCTTTCCAACCCACACAACTGTTAGATCATGTGGGTCCTGCAACCTTGGGAATAAACTTTCCCATAGTTGGAGAAGACTGCTTGGGGGGAGGGGTGCAGCAAAGATCCCAGACCCTTGAGTCCACAGGTATTGGGATTCCACCCACTCCCTGTTTACATCTTAGGGAGACCTGAACCATGAGCTCAAGGAACCTGGGTCTGTCTGCTGATGTGCAGTTTTGTGTCCAGTCTTCTTGACCACACAAGCGCATGGCTGAAGTTGCAACAGCCACTGCCTGCAGTCTGCTCCCTTGGTTGAGCCTACCAGCTCCCACCAATTCCATCTGGGTGGCTGCATCTGTGAGGGCTATGCAGCTATGTCCCTCCTTGTTTTCCTTGGGTGGCTTCTTGGCTATAGCAGTGTTACACTGTGCGGGCCATAGCATTGTCCAGCAATTGGCAGGAGAGCAGGCCAGCTAGGAGCCACTTCTGCTTTTCCATTGTACCACTAGCCCTATACAGGTACTTAATTCATCAAGAGTTCAGGCAGAATGTGGAAAGATGGGTTACTTTGATGCTACTCATCTGATACGCTTCTCCCTTGAGCATATTCATCCTCTGCATTTGAACACATTCGGAGATTGAGGACTTGTCCCTTTAAGGCCTGTGGATATAAACTGTCCCTATCAATGATACATTTGCCAGAAATTTGTTCCTGGCATTCATACGTTCATTACATGGGAAGTCTAGTAGGCAAGACACTTCTAGTGCTATACTTAATAGATAGCTAACAAAACCATAATCACAGTAGCCCATAGCAATTCTGGACTCCACGTTGATTTGTAAAATGCTGACTGCCTTTGTGCCCTGCCAGCTACATGCCTGAACCTTACAAATGAGGGAAGGGCTACCTTATGCCTACCTGGGGGACCATCCACTTCCACGTTGCTGTATGTCAGCTGTTTGGCAACTGCCCTCATTGTGCAAGGGCAATCGAACAAGTTGCTGGCTGCTGCTGCACAAATGAAAGTTGGAAGCCTGGAAACTCAGCAAAGCATACCCTGGGACTGCACAAAATGAGCCGTTCTGAAATGAAAAAGGCTTGGTGGATGGTGGCAAGAAAAGGCAAGCATCTTTCCTGTTGGCAACCCATGTGTGAGTAGGTTTTCCTGCTGGGAGAGAGGGGGCATCCCAGAACTGGCCACATTGCTAAAAAGGGCAGAAAATACTGCAATAATGTTATAGTGAATCCATACGTTACGTTATGGTGAATCCAAATGAGGCGTTATCATTCCAAACATATGAACCAAAGGACATGTTTCCAGAAATAGTGGAGTTTCCAGAAATAGTGGAGCACAAGAAGGGCATACTTAGAGGTTAAATTTGCAGGTAAAAGGATGCTTTAACTTGTCTCATACCAGCTGATATCGTTGAAGCGTTCCCCTTCCAGGCTTCTTCCCCAGCAAGGATCACATTGGAGCAAACCTTCGGGAACTTCAGGGGAGAGGGACATTACCCCTCATCATGATTCTCTAGTAACATATAGGTTTGCTCTTAGTTACTGGTGTTATCAGGGATCATTGTCCCTCATATTAGGCTCTCATCTTCATGCAGGCAACAAGCTGACAACAAACCTAGACAACAAACCTTAGGCATTTGCAGACCTAAGCTCAAACCAAGTTGTGCTTAGAGAAAGACACACAGGGCATCTCAGTGTTTATGCACTCCACACCTAGTAGTAGCTGCTTTTATTTTTTCATATCAAGTTCCAGTTGCACCAGTAGGGCCACAATAAGATGCCACGTTTCCCCATTCATCTACAGTGCCAGTGAAAGAGGACTTGTGCAACCCCACATTTTACCTCTGCCTTGCTGGAGGCAAAAATATGGCTGCCAACTTCCTATGTGTACAAATGAGTAGATGCATTAAGCACATTTGTCACCACCGTGCCCCCCCCCATGTACTCATTTGGTTATTTATGCATCATAAAGGCAAGAATGGACCGTGCTGCAGAAATTTCCCATTAGATGTGGAGTGGATCACTAATTTGAAACCACAACTGACAGGTCCTCGTCCCCTCCCACAAATGACACTGTAACTTTTCTATGTTTTTTCAAGCCCCCATGCACTTGCTACCCAGATTCTGGGCATTCTTTTGTTGTACAATCTGACCATTTCATGCATATCCTCTCTGGATCTTCATAATGCGCTCCAGTCAAGTCCTGCAGCCAACCCTCAGTATATACATATATAAGCCATATATGTATATAGTACGTAAGCAATGCTGACTGTGATGTAATGCCACCAAACGCAATGTGCATGCCTGCAGAGAAGGTCTTAAGATCTGGCCCTTCATCTTCACTGACTGGTGCTGAAGGTCCTTGGTCTGTTTCGACAGCACTACTCTTGAAGCTTCCACACAGCTGGGTGCAACATCTTCTCCTGCTGCCGTAGAAAACCAATGGTATGAGAAGCTTCATTACACTTGGGCACCCTTTCTGTGCAAAAATGCTGTAGTACTGTATAAAGAGGACACCTAAAGAGCAAGTACAGGGTGGGGGTGGGGTGAAGAATCACAGAGAGTGGCTCAGTTAAGAGGACAGCTGTGTTGGTCTGCAGTAGAAGAGCTAGATTCAAATCCAGTACCTTAGAGACCAACAAGATTTTTTTTTTGGAGGGTGGGATTATAAGCTTCTGAGAGTCTGTTGAAGGGAGCTTTGACCCTCAAATGCTTATACCCCCAAAATCTCATTGGTCTCTATGGTGCTACTGGAGTTGAATATAGCTCAACTAAAAGATGGATCTCAACTCTTCTTTTATCATCACCTAGTCTTTCTGTTGTATTTTCTGATTTAATACCTGATAACAGGATGTATATAAAGGCTGACTCCACAAACAAATTTTGTTTTTGCTTGACATCCAAACCAGGGCAAGGGGTGTTTTTTTGGAGCATTCGCACAATATTACCTACTAGTTGCCCATTTTTTATGTTTTCCTTTGCTTTGCTGTGATGTTTCCCAAAACTGGTTTGATACAGTTTTTCTTCTGGAAAGATCACAGTCAATGCATATTTATATGCCATGTGGGTGGAATGGTGTGCCTTTTTTGCAGGTCCCATTCACATCAGCACCATTTTCTTTGCCTGGGTGCCCTGTTTCTCCCTGCAACACATTTTAAAAATCACTGGTTGGCAGCTATAAGTGTTATAACATTATAACAATCTGTCTACTAATTACTTTGAATTCCCAACTTTCATTTTTAAAACCCCTCGATCCCCTTTCCTTGTGGAGACAGATCTCTGTAATAAAAAGGCTATAGAGTCTTTTTTTTTAATGGATGCTGAAAATTCAGAGGACCTAGCATGTAGGTCTTATAATACTATAACAGTATGTCTTTTTTTAAAGCTAGAAAAAGCCCTCTGGAGGTTTGAGGATAGCAGCGGCTACAGGGGGCTAAGGCAAGAAAAGTGTGGGGAATACTGCCATGAGAATGCTCTGTTGCCACTGGGATTTCCTCTGCATTCCATATGGCAAAGAAAATGGAGAACATTCACCATATGGAAACAGCCAGTTTGCACTGAGGAAGTAGTTAAATAAAAACCACGTTGCAGGCCTTTATCCTATCCAATCTCAATTGAGTTTCAGGTAATGCTACCTTATTTAGACCATAAGTTAGTTTTTACTTCGATGAAGGGCCAAGCCATTTGTGGCCTATATACTCCTAACAGACATGATATAGAGCTCTGTGCTTCAGTGGATTCCCAGTGCGAGCTGTGAAACAATATAGATCCACCCATGACAAGCATGTAAGGTGTAGTGTTTACAGTGTTGGACTAGGACCTGGGAGACCCAAGTATAGCTGTTTCACTCTGCCATAAAGCTCACTGGGGGACTTTAGGCCATTCACTCCTCTCGGCCTAACCTGCCTCACAGGGTTGTTGTGGAAGAACACAATAAAATCATCAGGCTGAGCATAGCAAGTCAGAGCAGTTAGTGGTTAGAGGACTGCACTAAGACTGGGAAACCCAGAGTGATGAGGCTTGCTAGGTGACCTTAGACCGGTCAATCCTGCTCAGTCTGACGACTGTTATGAGTCTCAAATGGGGAGAGGAGATCCATGGTTGCTGCTGTGAACTCTTTGGAAGAAGAGGAAAATATGATAGATACCCCAGAGGCGCCAGCAGTCAGCTCTAAATCTTGAAGGAATGAAGCATGAAAGATGGGGACATCAGACAGAGCTTCCTCCTAGGTTTCTGTGTGTAAAGTGCTGTCAAGTCGCAGCCGGCTTATGGTGACCCCATAGAACTTTCAAGACAAGAGATGAACTGAGGGGGTTTGTCATTGCCTGCCTCTGTGTAACAACTCTGGACTTGGCTGGTGGTCTCCCATCCCAGTATTAACCAGGGCCGACCCTCCTTCACTTCTGAGATCTGAAGAGATAAGGTTAGCCTGGGTATGCAGAATAACCTCAGTATCCATATTACAATGACTGCAGGCTGGAAAAAATGTGTCAGATTTTACTGCTCAAAAGCAAACTTTTAAATGCCATTTCTATATGAAGATAGAACCAGTAGCAATATTCTTGGGAACCAGCATCAAATGTCTATGTGCATGGCCAGCCACAAATGGGAAGTTTTTATAGGTGTCTCTGCAAGATATATGGTGAGGATCGCAGTTCAGTATTCCAGCGTCACCCTCTGATATGCTTTTCATTTGAATCTCAACACAGCTTATCCAGGAGACTCAAGCACTTGCAGAAGATTTTCTTTAAAAAAAAAATCTGGCTCAGAGCAGTTTAAAATTGGGACTGCAAAGTCCACGGTCAGAATGTTTCTAAATTTATTTCTGAAGTTGAAATAACCCCAACCTCATAATTTTGTGTAGGCCAACAAAAAGGGCTTTTGGAAACTACTGCACTGCATGAACGTTTAATTGTTAACTTTCTAAATGACCAATAATATGTATTAACATTGGTTGAAAAAATAATTAACAGCAAGGGTGTTTGCTACTGTATAATCTATGTTTAACATAGTTACAATGTGAATGTCCACCATTTTCCTGAAGTACTTTGCTACTCCTTAGTAAAGCATGCATGCTTATTGAGCATTATTGTTCACAGTTTACATTTCTTGTTTTTAACAGATACCCATAATATCTGCCGAACATCTGACTAGCCACAAGTATGTTACACAGATGTAGACATTTAATCATCAAACAGTAAGTTTCTGAAGTGCTTTTGGCTCACTTTTGAACATTGAATTTGTGTAGTAGCTGCTTGCCAGGAGAGACTGTTCCATCTAAGGCTGAGTTCCTCCAGCTTCTCAACCCCTCCCCTTGACTTCTCAGGCCTGAAAAGGAGCTGCTACCTGGGGCTGTCTGTGGTTGAATTCTTCCAGCTGTTTAGCTCCACCTCCTGGCTGCTGTGTCTGTTTTATAATTGTATAGTGATTTTTAGATTGTTCCTTTTTTGTTTGTTTTTTTGTAAGCCATTTCAAGCCCTGGTTTACAGGAGGAAAGTGGGATAAAAACAGTCAGATATAAAATAACATTGGTCCCCTCGCAGGTGGACACAGAGTCAAATAATGTGTTATGGTTCCAAGATGGGATCTGCTTCTGGCAATACCTTTAAAAAAGAGCCATATAGATCAGGCAAGTGATGTGTCTCCCACCCCTCATTTTGGGATCATAGAATCATAGAATGTTAGAGTTGGAAGGGATCTTGAAGGTCATCTAGTCCAACCCCCTGCACTCCAACCCTCTGCCTTCTGAGCCCACTTCCGGGTTGCACCCATCAAGACCAAGAACTGATTCGTAAACAGGGAAAGTTCGTGCAAGTTTGTGAAATTCACAGAACTCCACAGACTTCCCTTTTTCCAGTGTGTGCCCATCTCTAGTGTTAACAGCTGCCATGGGCAATTTCAAAACACCATTACAGGCTCCCTGTGATGTGTAACCTAAGAAGCCTTTTATGTGGGACTGAGAACAGTCAGCCTAATGGTGTTTCTTCAGCACAGAGAGCTAAATGATATTAAATCATGTGTGTTTTTATGAGAAGAGATCAGACAATGGCTATGATCCAATGGAGAATTTCCACTGAAGGATGGAGGGACAATATTTGCCAATTCATCCTTCCCATGGCAGACACTCCCCCCTCTCATTCTTTTTCTGGGGATCTTTCATCCCACATGAACAATATGCAGGGACAAGTTTGTCTGTAGTGGAAACTTGCAATCCATGTATGGATGTCACTTCTGTCAGCAGAAATTACCGGTGGATTCGAGTCAAAGAATATAAACTCTGACAGCAGTATAAATTCAGCTTGAACTATACAGCTCTAATCATTGTGTGTCAAGTCTTTATAAGTTAGCCTTCTTTCCATGAGAAGGTTTTCACTTCGCTATACCAGTCAGACTGGAGGAGAGCTTTTGCTTTCCGTGCTTAATTTAACTTTCTGATTGGGATGTTCAGCACTGGTTTTGCCTGACAGCACATCTTCATCTAACAAGACAGTTTAAGTGTGCTGTAATAGATTCTCTGACATCTTCTTCCCTATTGCAGGAGCAATGTCTGCTAATCAAATTTATGGCTAATGAGAACTTCTGATCTTGTTTCATTTAACATCATGTGCATTTGAATTGTAACATCTCATTTTTATGAACAAACTCTGTATTAAAGACTCTTTTTGGCATTCAGAAAAGTTGGCCTCAGTGACGAATAGATGTTGGAGGTTGTTTTGGAGATCAAATGGAGGAAATGACAACCATGTACCCAAGCTCCCTTATAGTTAGCACAGACATATTTCACCAACATTTTAAGGAGATCACTGTTACCAGATATTTTGCGACAGAGCAGGTTATTTCTGGATCAAAATCTGCCAGTAATGGGGATATCACCCAAGGTTCCAGAGGAAGTTGGTGTTTAAACAAAATGGATAATCCAGAGGGATTACCCCTATTATATCTCTGTGTTGTGTATATTTTATTGCTGAATTCTGTCTTATTGCTTGCCATGCAATGCTTATTTCATTTATGTTGTTAATTTTGTGATCCTGTGGTTAAGCGTAAGATCTTTGGTCAAATGAGCTAATAAATAAAAGGAAAGATACCAAAGCTTCTTTGAGGGAGGAGAAAATTTTAAAAATGATAAAAGTGTGGTTGCCTCCAAAAATGTTGCTTTTGCAAGGATCACAATGTTTGTAAATACTTTCACGCATGGATTGGCCCACTTATGTGGATTATTACAGTAGTCACTCTTTCTAAGTAATAGATTTCACTGACTTGGAGACTTTCTGTGAGTTATTCACTTATATGCGTGTATCAGGGCAGGAAGTTTCTGTCCCTCTGAATTATTATTTTTATTCATTTATAAATGAGCCAGTTTGGTGTAGTGGTTAAGTACGCGGACTCTAATCTGGGAGAACCGTGTTTGATTCCCCACTCCTCCACTTGCACCTGCTGATGTGACCTTGGGTCAGTCACAAGCTCTGGCACAGCTGTTCTTGAAAAAAAGCAGTTTCTGTCAGAGTTCTCTCAGCCCCGCCTACTTCACAGGGTGTCTGTTGTGGAGAGGGGAAGGGAAAGGAGTTTGATGTAGTGGTTAAGTGCGCGGACTCTTATCTGGGAGAACCGGGTTTGATTCCCCACTCCTCCACTTCCACCTGCTGATGTGACCTTGGGTCAGTCACAATCTCTGGCACAGCTGTTCTCTCAAGGACAGTTTCTGTCAGAAGTTCTCTCAGCCCCACCTACCTCACAGGGTATCTGTTGTGGGGAGGGGAAGGGAGAGGAGTTTGTAAGCCACTCTGAGACGCCTTTGGGCAGTGAAGGGTGCAGTATAAATCCAATCTCTTCTTCTCTAAGATGCTCTGAGACTCTGAGTGAAGGGCGGGGTATCAATCCAATCTCTTCTTCTTTTTCTTCTATACTTATTGGACTTTTATCCTGCCCTCCTCTACACAGTAAGGCTCAGGGCAAGTCACAACATATAAGTCAACACATTCATTTAAAACCCAGCTAAATTAAATTTAATATACAATTCCAGATGGTGCCCTAAGCAGATCGGCATAAGTCCATAGTGGGGAGGGGGAGCCACTCATTGAAGACCATATGCCTGGTGGAACAATTCTGTCTTACAGGCTCTGTGAAATTGTTTCAAGTCTCGCAGGGCTCAGGTCACATCAGACAGAGTGTTCCACCAGGTTGGGGCCAGGACCGAAAATGTCCTGGCCCTGGTCATGGATAGCTGGACAACCTTCCGGCTGGGGATCACCAGCAAGCAAGGCTGAATGAAGTCCCCTTTGGGGGCCATACCAAGAGAGGTGGTTCTTCAGATACATTGTCTCCCTGACAGTGTAGGGCTTTAAAGGTCAATACTGTAACCTTGAACCTGATCCAGCATTCAGCTGGGAGCTACTGCAGCTGGCAGAGCACCGATTGAATATGTGATCTAATCGGCGTCCCTATAAGGAGCCGCACTGCCACGTTCTGGACCAGCTGAAGTTTCTGGGTCAAACTCAAGGCTAGCCCTACTTAAAGCGAGTTACAGTAGTCCAGTGTGGAGGTGACTGTTGCACGGATCACTGTGGCTAAGTCTTGGTGAGACAGATAAGGAACCAATTGTCTAGCCTAACATAAATGGAAAAACACCAGCCTAATTACACTGAGAATCTGTGCCTCCATTGACAGGAATTAATCCACTGTGTTTTGCTTTCCACTGTATACTTATTTTTGCCTCTTCCGTAACTGCATCTAAGAGATGGGACTTGTGTGGTTCAGATATAAAAGATACATGCATGTTAGCAGGGATCCAATAATTCTTCTCATGCATACTTTATTGGGAACAGCAGTAATTTTATGTATGTATGTGTCCTTATCCAACACATTATCAGTTGGATCCAGTAAGGTAAAGGTAAAGGTTCCCTTGCTCGAAAGCCAGTCGAATCCGACTCTAGGGTTGCGGTGCTCATCTCCGTTTCAAAGCCGAAGAGCCAGCGCTGTCCGAAGACGTTTCCGTGGTCATGTGGCCAGCATGACTAAACACCAAGGTGCACGGAACACTGTTACCTTCCCACCGAAGTGGTAGCTATTTATCTACTTGCAATTTCTTGCTTTCGAACTGCTAGGTTGGCAGGAGCTGGAACTAGAGACAGGAGCTCACCCCATCATGCGGCACCCGGGTCTCGAACTGCTGAACTACTGACCTTCCACAGCCTGCAGTTCAGCGTCTTAACCACTTGAGCCACCGCAGCTCCTCGTACAAAGTTTCTATTTGTGCTAGAGAAAAAGACTGGTAGCCACTTGTGCTAAGTCAGACTTACTGTATCCTCACTTGCTTATCTGTTTGCACAAGATCTTATGCAATGAATTTTTGGGCACTATAATATTTAGGGAGAAAAGACCTTGCAGAAGTGTAACACTGCAAGGCCCATTTATTTTTCCACTTGTACATTGTTGGATTCAAGCCTATAAGTACAAAGTTCACCTGGATTGACATCAAAGTTACTGATTATTTAGGCATGATAAAGGATGAAAATTAATGCTTACCGGTACCGTACTAGTTTTTTCCACAGGAAATTACTAATGCTACTCTATGTGTTTGGTCCAATTCACTTGTGGAACTATGAGTTGGATGCGCCAGATCACTTCCACTAATGAGTGGTGTTTTCTTCTGGCATAATTTTTTAAAGACACAGTATGTCCAAGTCAACATATCTGTGGATTCGTCATGATCCAACACTGTCCATTCCTGCTCGCTTCATTGGACAGTGTGGAAGCCCCTTCAAAATGTGACAGCTCTAGTGAGCTGTGTCATATGTTGCTTTAATAACAAGCTAAGGTTTCCCATCACAAGCACATACAATAGGGAAGCACAAGAGGGTCCCTGTCCTTTGGGTTTGTCATAAACCACACATTTTCCATCTGTTTACATTATAGTTTTATGGGTTAAAAAAGGAAGTCTCATTGAAAACAATGCAACTAACTTAAGCTGTATTAATTTCATTACTATATATTGCTGAACCTGTACCCAGGAAGATTTTTAAGTACAGAATTTACAAAGCAGCTTGGAGCTCTTCAGCATATAAGGACTTCATGTTGGGGCAGCAAATCTGTAAAATTATGGACAGTGTGGAAACATGAAGATTGTTGTATATTCTTTACTTTCCAAGAATGGCAAACTACAGCCCATTATTTCATAGAATTACAGAGCTGAAAGGGACCTCCAAGGTCATATAGTCCAACCCTAACCCCAAAGTGGGGATCAGCATTTCTCTGGGTGTGTAAGAAAGGGCCACAGAACTAAGCAATGAGGCAACCCTTCCTGCCCTCCCTCTCATGATCTGCCTAAGTTCACAGAATACACATTGCTGTCAGATGGCCATCTAGCCTCTGTTTGAAAACCTCCAAAGAAGGAGAGCCCACCCCTTCCAAGGAAGCCTGTTCCACTGGGGAACTGCTCTGTCAGGATGTTCTTCCTGATGTTTAGCCGAAAACTCCTCTGATTTAATTCAAGCCACTGGTTCTGGTCCGACCTTCTGGGGCAACAGAAAACAACTCCGTACCATACTCTATATGACAGCCCTTCAAGTACTTGAAGATGGTTATCATATCACCTCTCAGTCGTCTCCTCTCCAGGCTAAACATACCCAGCTCCTTCAAACCTTTCTTCATAGGACTTGGTCTCCAGACCCCTCACCATCTTCGTTGCCCTCCTCTGGACCTGTTCCAGCTTGTCTATATCCTTCTTAAATTGTGGTACCCAAAACTGAACACAATACTCTAGGTGAGGTCTAACCAGAGCAGAGTAAAGTGGTACCATTCTATGCAGGCTGGCCTAAAAGAACGGAGAGAAAGAAACTGGGTTCTGAGTTCCATTTACTCGGTAAATGAGTTTTGACAGGATACCTTGTGGAACTTCCTTTACTGAACTCTTTTTCTAAAGAAGTCAAACAAAAAATGTGCCAGGCAACTCTGTTTCAACCATAGACCTTCACTGTAGAAATCTTCAGGATGCCATGGGCTCAAGGGATTCAAAGTCTTCCCCATGTAACTCCTTCACGGTTTCCTTTAAAAAATTTTTTTACTGATTTTACTGCAGTTGTTTTCCATTTCTGCAGCTGCTTCAGAGCCCCCCTCCTCCTTCTTGAAATGATCCTATCCAATCAGAGGGATTGTAAAAACATGCTGACATGACAAAGACAGGAAGCCAATCAGATTGCCTACCTGATGGTGTCACAATGCCAATTCAGAAACAAGGCAAGAACCACTGTCCTTGCTTAGAATGGTGTCAGAGTAGGAGCTGCACTTCTCTTTACTGCTATAACTTTCATCTCATTTTAGCAGAGCTTTATTCAATAGCGCTTTTGCGGTCTTGCTTATTTAAAGCATTTCTGATCTGTTTAAGTGTATTTTATTCACTTAGAATGGTATCAGAATTAGATCTGCACCTCTCTTTGCTACTACCCTCCCTAAAAACTGATGGACAAAAATGTTTACATAGCTTTCATCTTATTTCAGCTGACCCCTAGTCAATAAGGATTTTGCGACCTTGCTTATATAAGGCAGTAATCATTTTCTGTAGCATCTAGACAGAGCTGATATGTTTAAGTGTACTTTATGGGGATTGGATTGTCAACTGCGATGATTGAATGACTTAGATGTGTTTTTTAAAAATCAGAAAAAGGGGTTAAAGGATTTTACATACCTAAAAGGATTATAACACCTTTATTCTTCTCTTTTTCTTCTTGATAGATCATATTAAAGAAAAGAGGACAGTGTGGTTGAGTGAAGAAACAAGACAGGTCATTAGCCATAATGTATATATCGTCAAATAACGGCACCCAAATTCCCTCAGCAGTAAGACATCCACATATTGCATGTTAACAAGATGAAATGACAACTTGGAAATCCACTGCACACTGTTGCCTATATAATTTGTACATTGAACTGATATTTGTGCTGGGGTGATCATATTGTCTAAAGACTACAGCACTGTCTATCTTTTCTAGCACACAGGTATGCAATGCATACAGAACCGAAGTATGCATTGGTAGAATCTTTCCTACATAATCATGTACGTCATCTTGAAAAGACAGACTGTGATGTAGCCATAGATCTATTATGTATTGGTACGTCCGTAGACCAAGATATAATTTTTAAGTAAGTTTATTTCTTTCAAGGTTTACAAATAACAAAAGGTGCACCTTGTATTTAAAAAATTGCCATTATAGATGACAGCGTGCATGCGCAGTATAATTTTTTTTCCTTTTTGTTCAAGAGTAATATTTTTAAATGTAATAGATTGTAAGAAGTGGTAAAAGAGTTATCTGACAGAGATGAATGTGCCAAGTTAAAAAAAAAAACCACAACTGTGTATATTTTTAAAGCACATCAATGGCTTTAAGTACCATGTTGTTAAAGATTCTCATGAAGTGCCATAGACTGTAATCAAAGTAGAGTATTATTTCTGCAGTATTACTTTAAGAGCCACACTTTTTTTTTTTTTGCTTATTTTGCTAATAGCCAATCAGTCAAAGGGCACCCTTCTGTTCCAAACCAAAGCTGTCTCAGAAATGGCCATTTTACCTTAGTTAATAGTAGACAGCACAAGGGGGGGGGATGGGACTCTAGACATACTGGTTATTCTTACACATACTGGATATATAAATCTATATAAATTATTATAATCCATTGTAGTTGTAATAGTTATGCAGACTATAATACACAATATACTTTTTTTAAAAAAAGGGAAAAGCCATTTCTGAGACACTGTTAGCAAAATCTTTGAAGAATTTATTTTGCTTCAGTTTTCTAACCTCTGTCAAAAGTCCAAGTGACTCTAAATGCATTGCAAGAGAAGGGTTTTCGCTTTCTGCTCATATGCATCACTTCAAAGTCACACTTCAAAAAAAAAGTGACTCTAATCAAAAATGAGACAGAAGCACTGACATCAGATGCACGACAAAACCAAAACATAAAATGGAATATGGTAATTAGAATAGGCATTGGGTGGGTTAAATATTGGGGTGAGTTTTATATGTGATTTCTTCTGTTCAGATTAACTGCTTATAGCCTTAGAAAGCCTTTACAAAAAAAATGAAACAAAAAAATAGATGTGCATTCAAGTTTTAAGAATGGATTCATCCAAAGGAAATCCTTTTTGTGGTTTGGATGTTGCAGCTAGTAAAGGATATATTTTGCTCTGTTCAGCAAAGCTAGAGATTGCTGAGGAGGGAGCCAGGTCACTGGTAGTATAGCATGGAATGGGAGAAGTGAGAGTTCAGTTCTAGAACTTTCCATACTTCCAAGTTTACTTGCAAGTTTTTATGCCTGAGAGATGCTTTCTAGTAAAAAAAAAAAAAGAATGATGTGTTGATTTTACTGATTGTACTGTACATCTATTAAAGCCTTAGAATATTACATTACGGGTTAAAACCCATACCAATGTAATTTCAATCGTGTTAAGAAAGTATAGGTGACTTCACATGTTATTGTAGTTTACTTACATTATAGAGTACTACTTATTTTTTCCTGGTTAAAACAGTAGTTTTTATTTCTTACATTTATTAGATTTTTTCATTTTCTATTATCAGATGAATGACATTTCAGTTTAATAGAATTTTGTTTTAATAGATTTTACGAATGAATTTTTCAAAATACAAAAAAAGTTTTAAAAGTTTTTTTCCTCATAGCATATGCAGTTTTGAATTTTACATGTAGTGTCATGAATATTCGTATTATTGTTAACTAAATGATTTATATTTTACTGATTTAATATTACAATGTAAGAATATCAGTCATTGTTAGTTCTTGTCTAGTTTTCATTAAAAGAACAAAGAATCTTTTATATGGATATCTTATATAATCATTGCTAAGTAAGAAGTTAAGTTGTTGCTATTGCAACAATCCTGGCAGACAACTGAGTAATATTTTGAGGATTTATTTTGTTTGTAATTAATTATAAAGGAAAATCTAGTTCCTAGATATTAGAATAAAATTTATTTTCTACTGTATCCATTTCAAATGTTAAAATATTGTTTAAATATTTTTTGAAATCCCTGAATATCAGGCCTTGTTATAAATAAGCTGCATAATCAATAGATCAAGGGACTTTTTTTGTTGATAATCCAAATACTCAAAAAAGTTTACGTATAACAAGAATTATAATATGTGTGAGTGAGTGTGCAAACTCTTGAGGGTTGATTATGCTGCAAGGTTAGCATGTGGGGAAAGTATAAAGAGAAGATTGACCTTTTGCACTTCTGTATATAGTCAAAAAAGAGAGAGAGAGAGAAACCTGTATAATAGTAAGATCTTATTTTGAATAAAAATGTCTATAAATACAAGGAGTTTTGTTAAGGCTAATTAAAAAAAAATGACAGGCTGAGCAAAATTGCTTGCAAAAAATGGCACAGAGTTAGCACTCCATCCCCCTTGACAAAAAAGTTGCTTTGCTTTATGTGAACAGCTTCTAGTTTGCCAGGATTCTTTCAGCTGGAAAGATTGGCCATCCTTCCCAGTTCTCATGACTGACAAAAGCTGCATTGGTCCAAATCTGCCTGAAAAACATAACTAAATAACAGGACAAAAGAATATTTTTTTAAGAAACAATTTCAAATGAACAGGTACTTCAAACCATTCAAAGGAAATCATGGATCAAATATGTCAGATATTATTCAAAACAACTACTGCATGTTTAAAAGTATCAAAAGAGCGAGAGAGAGAGAGAAAAAAACAATATATTAAAAGATATATATTCTATTCAAATCAGTTTCTGAAAATTTCAGTGGTTTTATTATTCACACACCAACACCCGCACACAAACACACAATCAAAAGAAATATTGATTTCATATACACAACACAAAAAAGAAGTTAAAAAAAAATCAACAGGCAAACCAAACCAAAACATCATAGCTATAGTTGTTGCGTAGTTCTTTTTCTTGCTGTAGTGATCCTGTTCTTTTAGCAGGTGAAAAACAAGACCCGATCAAATTTACTATTGATAATGTAAAACACTTTAGAAACCACGTGATATATGAAGCCAAAGTGAAAAGGGAAGAAGAAGCGGGGGGAGGGGAGGAACACAAATTTGATCTATATTCTACCCGGTAATTCACACCGACGAACTAATAACATTGCACTTCTTTGCAAACCTTCAACTTTCATCTGCTGAAAGGACAGATGTGCTTGGTTTTTTAACTATTATGTAATCACAGACTTAAATTTGCTTGTAGTTGCTCCAAATTATGTACTCTGTCCTGGGCTGCAACTTGTTTTCATGCTTATTTTATTATTACTGCTATAGTTGATCTAGCTGTATGGAAAAAAAATAAAGTTAAATTGCCCTAATAAAACTTCTCTTTCTTAGTGATGTTCTTTTCTGTTGTCAGCCTTAAGGTCAGAGCTTTTTGAAATTCATCTCTGTGGAGAGGAGGAACCAAGGCTGGTTCACACATTCAACAGAGCTGGGACCATAGTTTGCATGGTGGAAAGACCAAGCTTAATTTCCTCCATGATACAAGTAATGCACAATGTGGTCATTCCATACATTCCCCCCCCAGTTGTGTATAAGGCCCAATTAAAACTTATCACCCAAACCAACTTTTATAAAGGAAAGAACCATGCACATTGTAATTTCATGGAAGTTTTTGTTTTGGGTATGGAGCACGTAATTCACTGATGGGGAGGGAGTGCTCCACCTCACTGTATATGTAAATCAGGTTAATGATCTCATGGCTGTACAAGCACTGTGATGAGCATATCGAGCTTGAACCAGGATGGAAGGTGTAAACACACAAAATGGTTAACATACTGTTACCATCTGTTATGGCTGAGCTAAAATACATGCAGGAGGTAAAACAGTGTCTTTCAGATATGTGGATAGATGCAGTGGAGGTAAAATAACCCATAGAGCTTTCCTATCAATGTGATATTTTCCACTTACATCTAATAAACTCAGATCATGTCCATATAGATCCCTGGGGCCAGACACAGAGGTGAGATGGAATACCTACTGTACATGCAAAGAGACTCTATAGCCCAGATAAGTAGATGGACTAGGCCAAAATTCAACTGATATTTTATACCATGGTGCTGAGTTCCATTAGTAGATGGGGGGGGGGCCCCTTGCAGGTACCATTATTACATCTGGGGGGTATCTTCCAGGTATTTTTGTAAGCTATCATGCAGAACCATTTTACATAACCCACTAAGTTAAATAGCTGATAATGAGTCCCCGAGATGAATTTATGCACAAGCTAATAAACTACAGTTTAGGGCCTACAATTATGAGGAGCATTTAAATACAGAAAAGGTTTTACTAAAAATTAGTACATTACCATTTTGATAATATCATGGAGCCTCTTAAACTTGTCATAGTACGAGGCCTCAGCATGTCTTCAATGCGGCCCTGACAACTCCCTTGCTTTCACGCTGCCAGTCACCATGAACAAGAGATTTATCAACTGCTTCATTGGGAGTCATAAATGACGCCTCCAGCTGGCTTAGTGGTTCACAAGTCAAACAGCCTTCGTCAAAAAAGACATTACAGCTAATAGGCCTTAAACTCCCAAGGATCACCAAGGTATGTGGCTGGTTTAGCACAAATGACAGTGACTCAGTATCACTCTGAGGCAGCCTCAACAAGAGATTCCCAGAAGCTTCAGCTGGATCCCTTTGATCACCATTTCAGATCATTCACAACACACTGAAGGCATGTGGGTATTTCCATATTCCACCCTCCCTTGCACAGTAGAGAGAAAAAATGTCCCCATTCTTACCCAGACTATAAAAGAGGGAGTGTGCTGCCACCTTGCCAGCAACCAATGAGATAGCCCCTCTGTTTTGTATGTTCACTTGTACATTCTATGACATGCCTGATGGATACCGTCTCTCAAACACCAATTCATAAATGAGAAGACAGAGAGGAAAGCAGCCTAGGGCTGACAGGGTGAGAAACAAGCAGTTCTGGTAAACACAGAAAGGCAAATCACATATATGAACTGTGGTACCCCTCTCTTATTTTCTTGCAATGAAATCTAAAGTTCTCAGACATGGAGCTTTGCTTTAACAAAACACTTAGTGTTCTGATCATCTGGCACAGTTATAAACTTGACTTTGTACATTTGCATCTGCATTTGCATCATTGCTTCATGTACTTCATGTTCCTCTTCCAATTCCAGTGGAGGCTAGGGCATAGTGGCTGGGCAGACGGTGCCTTCAAGACTTGGGTTGGGCCTCTGTGCAGTCTAGAAGTCTCCTTTGCTTGGATTTCCCCAATATCAGGCCTTCTGTTCATAGAAACCTCAGTGCTGGTCAGCTTCTCCCTTGTTGTATGCTGTCTTTTCAGGATTGTGGGGAAGGAGTGCCACAAGAGCACAAGCAGATATAAAAGTTAGTTCTTTTTATTTCTTTTTAGTTTCTGTTAATATTTGTGCTGTATGCTATCCCTACATAATCCACAGTGATGCATTGTTCCCTAGGACCGTGTGCAGGTATAGGTAAAATATGTGCTCTGCCTGAAAGAAATGGGATTAAATCCACCATGCTAGTCGATGCCTGTACTTCCAATCCCAGTATGGCAGATATAAATCAGGCATAGTTCTGTGACTGCAGGTGGCTCACTGCTAGCCAAAGCAGGTTCGACAAGAATGTAAATGAGCATAAATGAAATGTGGAGCATAAAGAATTCTTCTGAAGCTGCACCTACCTTGAGAAGCCATTGCCTATAAGTGGGGCTCTTTTTGTAGCAGGAACGCCTTTGCATATTAGGTGACACACGCCTAATGTAGCCAATCCTCCAAGAGCTTACAGAGCTCTTCTTACAGGGGCTACTGTAAGCTCTTGGAGGATTGGCTACATTAGGGGTGTGTCGCCTAAAATGCAAAGGAGTTCTTGCTACAAAATGAGCCCTGCCTATAAGTAGCCTGTACCCACCTACATTTAGAGGTACAGCCTACGAGCTCAGCTAATGACAGCCATACAGTGTTTCCTACATGCAGCAATTATTGGGATGCATCTAGATTGCTGCTTTTCTACCATGCTGGTCCCTTAAAGTAAGTTAATAGTATTAATTGAGCAACAGAAAAACTTATCATCTGAATGCTGACAGGGAAAAGCAGAAATGAAGACAGATGAACATGAGGGGGCAAAATGTTATATTTAAAAAATTGAAAAAAAAGAAGAACAAGCAAAAATCAAGAGGTTTCTAAAAATAGCTCTGAACAAGTTCCTTCTTTCCTGTTATCGTAACCACTGAGGAAGTGAAGAATCCAAAACGGCCTTTGGAAAACAGAGTCGTATGGACAGGGATTGCAGCAAAACCGCTTTCAGCTAAACAGAGCTCTCCTCTCTGGCTTGATCTACCCATTATCTCTGACATGAACTTTCCAACTGGGTCAGCCTTACATGAAACAGCAGGCACACCGCAAATGGAAAAGTGCTTGTCATATGCAGCAAAAAAGTAATCACAGTCTTGATCTCTGCACCACAGACTGAGAAATTGAGTTCTAATTTGTCCAACCTTTAAAAATAGTCTATGCCATTTTGTTCTTATTTAACTTGGACAGTGACTTGTAAAACACAGGTTAGGGCTGTCTTTCACAAGACATTCCAGTTCCCTTTTGAAAACATTTATCCTTTTGAAACATAGCATTTATCAGGTCTGACACCTATTGCATACAGTTCTGAAAATTCTGAAGCTGTGTATCTGTTTTTCAGAAGTCAAATTGCCCTCCGCTATGCAAGATGGAACAGTTACTAACAAGACAAATTGATCAGGGTTTTGCTTCTCTCCAAAGGTAAATTTTCAAGGGAAGGTAATTTTTCATCCCTGGCTGTATTACTGCTTCTTCTTCTTTTTTTTTACATCGAACAGCAGTTTGATGCAACACACTCTTCCAGTAGGTGTCAGTGTTGGAATATAGTTCAATGCTTAGAGTTCTCCAATCAAGGCGCAACTCCACAAAGGAAAAGGAAACATGTGCCCTTCCTTGCCTCTTGTCAATAAAAGAGTGGATTCAGAGTATTCAGGGAATTCTGAATTGTTGATGAGGATAGGGGAACCAGACTACCTAGACCACTGGGATAAACACTGCCTGCTGTCCTTTGTCAGTGTTGACAAAAGTGTAGCTGTAAGAACATGGTCTCTTATCTAGTAAAGTTGAAATAGGAAGGGACTTTTCTGTGTGGCTTCTCTTGCTGAATTGAGGAACTGAGTGTTCAGATAGAGGCAAATACATAGCTGAAGGCTTATCATCCAAGGTAGTCCTCATCCACATTATGCGATGGAACTAAAATATCTAATCAGCCAGTACGGTAGACACCAATCCTCAGAGAGGACAAAAAAGGCTGTTGTATCAGGATTTATTTAATAGGAAGTCCCAAGTCCCAATGCATTTCAAACTACGTCTATCTTTATAAGGGAATATTAAGAACAATGGTGGAGGATCAGTTATGTATCTCTCCTCAGTTCTTAGGCTTCTGAAACTGGTAGTGCAATAAGGATTTATAGTTTAAACGAGGCTTTTTAATTTTTTAAATGCCATTATCTAATATTTAGACTTACTGTACAGCCAGCCTGCATGAGTCACACACACCCCAGCCCATGGGTGAGTTTGAGTTCTTAGGCCTGATACACACATTACCTCAATGATCCCAGGACAATCACTGCTGAATACAGGAAACTGCCTTGTACTGAATCAGATCATTGGTCTGTCAAGATTGGTTCTGAGGTCTGTCAGCAAGGTCTTTCATATTCCCTGCCACCTGAACCTTTTTTAAAAAAGACTGGAAATGCCAGGGCTTGAACCTGAGACCTTCTATGTCCAAAGCAGCAGCTCAGCCACTGAGCCACAGCCCCATCCCTACACATTTTCATTCTGCCATGGTAATATGAGAAGCCCTGAACCACCTGGAATAAGTCCATGCTGTGGCCTCTCCTTAGACCTCACTTGGGGAAAAACTAAACTCCTCCTGTGTAGTCCAGGGTTTCTTGTGCCACCTGAAAGTGATGGAATGAACAGTCCTGTGGAAGCTCTCATGCTGCCAGAGTCACGTAACAACCCAGCTCTTGCAGCAGCCTTTAGTACAGTTATCTTAATTGGAAGATGAAAGTGTTCTGCCTACTCAGATTTCCTACTGATTGTACTGAACACACTGAGGCAGGCCTCGTCGCCAGATGGAGCTCCTGCTGTGCTTCAACCTGATCTAAAGGAGGATAACTACAGGACTGCGTCCCTGGCAGGTCCCTTCAACAGCATTACAATCGGAGTCCCCACCTGGACAGCAGCCCACATAATCAATCCAGCTCTGAATAGCATTCACATTTAGATTCACGAGGCTGGACTTGACAGGTTTCTAAACCTGACAGTTTGGGGGTTTTTTTCTACAGGCTCTCTCTTATACATTTATGTATATAACATA
Source organism: Gekko gecko (assembly GCA_029375565.1). Lineage (NCBI taxonomy): Eukaryota > Metazoa > Chordata > Lepidosauria > Squamata > Gekkonidae > Gekko > Gekko gecko. The sequence continues at coordinate 115,024,860 of JAPDNY010000008.1, forward strand.
TTTGTATTCTGTCTTTCATCAACACAGCTCAGGGAGAGAGCATAAATGCAGTTATCATCATCAGTAACTGCAAAGAGCGTTAGGCTGAAAGGGAGTGACCCAGAATCACCCAATGAGTATGCTACTGGACTAGGGATGCCAGCCTCTGGGTAGGACCTGGGGATACCCTGGAATCACAGCTCATCTCTAGACTACAGAGATCAGTTCTGGAAAAAATGGATGCTGTGGAGGATGGACTATATGGCAATTTACACTCCTGGTGTCCCTATCCTCCCCAGGCTCCAGCCCCAAATTTCCAGGAGTTTCCCAACCTGGATCTGCTAACCCCACCCCCATCCCCTGTCAGTGGCCGGGGGGGTACCAGGCAACCATATACTGGAGCCTACCACTTGACACACCTACTGCTCTTTTTTGTTGTTGTTGTTCTTTCATGAATGGAAGATAAAGCAACAGGACTAACTCAGGGGCACCCAATGGGTTGGATCCAGTTCATTTTTTTCACTCAATTTTGTTCATACTATTTCATATTATAATCTCTGTCCCAAGTTTCTTTAGTCCATGCAGATCCCATGATCATCCTCATAACTTTTTTGGTGTTCCCTTCCTCACTTTTTTGCCAACAGAAAAACTAGCTGTGTCCAGCCCAGTGAAATCGATGGGCAGCAGATTCAAAACAGAGAAGAAAAAAGCACTCCTTCACACAATACTCAGTTGATCCGTGAAACTCACTGCCATGTGAATTGATGATGGGCACTAGTGGCTATTAGCCATCATTGGACATGTCCTATATACATGGCTAATAGCCACTATGGATGAATGAGAGGTCCATGTTCCAAGGCAGTATACTTCAGCTTTCTAATTGCTGGAAACAGCATATAGCTTTTATTCTCCTGTGTCAGCCCTTTCAGAACATATGTTGAACTAGAATGGTCTGATCCAGCAGGGCTCTCTGCATGTTCTTCTGACTACCTTAAAACCCTTCCTCCCTACCTTTTCACACATCCAGTTTCACTAAGGAATCTGTCCCTAGCCTGCAAGATTCTCTATGGACTTCTTGCCTGTTGCATCATTTGCTACAATGCCCACTGACATAAGGTTCTCTCATACAGAGCTGCCAGGATATGAAACCACAAGACTTGGGGGCGGGGAGTGTCCCTAGCGGCCTGTTCTAAGCATAATCCTCACACAAAATTCCAGGGGCCTAGGTTGCCCTGTGGATGGGGAGCTGGGCAGGGGGCTGCTGGGCACTAGTAGCTGCATGTCCATTCTAATTAAACATCTCATGTATGTTCTGCGCATGTGCCAACTGTCAGCAAGCTTCATGGCTGAATGGGGATTCGAACCTGGACTCCCAGGTCCAGGTAAAGATCCAGCCACTTCACCAAACTGTTATTTTGGAAGTACAGGTCCACTCCAGGATGTGAAATGTCCCTGTTCTCAGCTTAATCTTCATACAAAAACAGTTACAGTTCGGGAGGATCTGATCTGAGCACATTCTCATAGAAACTGACAGGATTTACTTCCATACTACGTGGCCTCTGATCCAGCTCTAGTTATACACACCAATAAGTGCACCCTCACCTAGACAGCATTGCAGTAGCTTACCTTGTAACGGAAGGCTTCATTTCAGGGTGGAGTGACTAAAACTACCCTTGGAAGGGTCCTTTCAGACCCTTGAATGAGCTGGAGGGGAGGAAGAGATTTTCAGCAGCACCCATACACACCTATTGAGGCTTACAGAATGGAAGTTGAATCGATAAGCAAAACTGCACACAGGAAGAACGCCAGAATCAGAATTCAAATGTGTTTTGAAAGGGATGGCTCTGGCTTCAGAGAGGATCTCTTGCAAGAAGAGAGAGAACAGGGATAATTGTTTTGAAAGCCTATCATACCTTTGCCCCCCTCCCCTTTGAACTGAAACAAAACTACACAGTGAAACAGGCTCATTAAAATACCACTTGGAAAAGCCTGGGGATTTAGCCATGATGGGCACAGTTTGCTAATCATGAAAATAGTTGTCTGCGGATGAGCAAATATTCTGTCAAAAAACTTCTCTCATGACAGCTGGGATTTCAGCCCCCATTAATTAACGGAAACCATATCAGAGAAAGTTACATAATGATTACAGCTGCTGATTGGAGTTCAATTGCTGCACAGAACAGCCTGGCCCCCTAATCCTTGACAGAATGGCTGTGATCCAGGGGAGCCCAAATCCCATTCAGCAAATCTCCATTAATCTCTTCCTGACTTGTGCCTCTCTTTCTATGCAATGGTATGTGTTTTCAGGCCGTGCAAGTAGAGGGCAGCGGTAGCAAAGTCACTTCCTTTGAAATACTTTATAAAATATCTCTATCCTGTATTTCCCCCAAAATATGAGTCTAGAAGAGTATCTGAAAAGCATACAAAACCACAGTTAGCTACCACCAAAAGCTCAAATAGCCATACTTCAAAGTACAAATAGAAAGGCTTAAAAAGGAATCTGTAGCCAACATACAAATGTATTGCCGATTAAACCCAATTTATTACAATGTCTTCTGATTAATAAGGAAGGTGGCCTCCCCACTTCCTCTGTAAACCATTCTAGAAGGTGGGAAGAAAGTTTGGGGAGTCATAGCCAATGGATAACAGGGACAGCTGCCTTGGGTCCTGTCCTGAGGGGCCTACCATGTCAAAGGGGAGAAAAGAAAAGAGCAGGCCTCTGCCAATACCACTCACATTCATCGTGTCTGGGGCTCAGGCTGCCTGCTCACTGTGACATCCACTTGGGCCTGCCCTGTTCAAGGCTTGGGTAGCCGGTTTCTGGGATGAAGGCTGCCCCTTGTTTGGCCCCAGAAGTGGAGGGGCAGTGGGAGCGGCAGTGAGTCTAGGGCCCCATCTTGGACTTTTGTCCAGGGTCCTGGAATCACTAAAACCACTTCCTGAGAAAGCCCACAATGGACTGAACAGGATTATGTTATTCTGTGAGCTCTGTTGGGAGCTGGCACACAGGTTCACACTAGGAAAGAATAGTTCATTTGGTATGTGGGTACCGGAGCGTGAATGGCTTTAGAGGTTAGAACTGGCCGTTCCTTAACTGCCCCAGGAACCCAATGACAAATGGCACTGTTTCAAAACTAGTGCAGTATGTTCAAATCAATGTGCACCAGGAACACCTTTCCCAATATACTCGTCTGTGGCAGCTCCGCTTAGCTGAACTATGCCTACTGAACATCATGTCATGGGTTCAGATTGGCATAAAATAGAGCATTTTCTGTTCTGGCGTCTACCTGATAGAATGGCCATATTGATTTTCTGGAGGTTATGTAACACTGAATTGTTTAGGTGCACATTCTCTGAAGTAGGTGGTGAAGAACCTGTTTTCCCCTCAGGATTCATATGAATTTGGGTTTATTGCATTTTATGATGGTTTACTGGATTTGTTTAATTATATTTTTGTACAGTGTTGTAACCTGTCTTGAGTCTATGTCAGAGAAAGCGGGTAAAAAGTGTTGTGATTTTTTTTTTAAGTAAGCCATCTAATTTTGCACTAATGGAAGTTTCCAAATTGTCTTTAAGCATAGCCTCATAGAATGTGGTGGGATTGCTGGGGATTTCTATGTAAATGCAGAGTTAATAATGCAGGACAACATTTGTATTAGCTTTTAAAAGGAAACTTTACTTTATAACGAGGGAGGGAGTTACTTGGAGATTAAAGAAACAATACAGGAAAATCATCCTGTCTAGCAGCTGAATCCTACATCTTTACATAGGCATTTCTAAACCTTGTGTGAGGACGAACTAGAGGAGAAGGACAAAGAGCAATAAACTGAAACCCAATGCTTACCCTCTCGTCCACACCCAAAGTATTGATTACCCAACTGGAGAATCCCAATGCTAACTAATTATGCATTTTGTCACCTTGCTCTGGAGGCAAATATGTGCAGACTTAGGCATTGGGTCTCTAACTCAACTAGCTAGGACATCAGTCAGCATGCATAAACAAACAGTTGAATCTTTCATGACTACAGAGAGAGAACTTGTAAATCCCAACACCCCTTCTCAAGTTCATGAACTGGATTCATGAAGGTTCAGCTCCTCTCACAGATACTGTAACTTCTTTTTGCAGAGCGGCCTGGTCAGGGTATCTGTGATCATCTCTTCAGAAGGACAAAACTTTATCTCGATCAGTCCTTGTTATTTCATCTCTCACTTTGTGGTATCTCACGGCAATGTGTTTGGTATTGGCTTTTCCTTGCTGGAACCCTCGCTTTTGCAGTAATCCAATTAGTTTTTCATTCCAGGCTTTCACTTCTTTCTCAGGTAAATTCTCATTGAAAACTGCTGTCCCAGCATCAAGGTGCTGAACATGCATTTCCTTGGGTTTTCCTGTAATCCAGAAGGTGAACCATTACAGTAATACAGTATCGAACAACATATGGATCTAACCTGTGTTATAGAAGCTGAACATTGAAGCTACAAGAACCAGAAAAGCCAGGTCAGCTGAGTGTAGATGGAAATGTATTTTTTCATGTAATTGATGGGATGCACTTGGCAGCTACATCAGGCTGGTTCTCTAACAGTGGATCTGAGTTCAAGAGTACCCCTTAACTCTCACACAACAGCATGAGTCAGGCTCAAGAGAGTCACCCTTAGAATCAGTTCAGTAGCACCTTAAAGACTAATAAATTTGTGGTAGAACAAATTTAGACTCCTGTGGCACCTTTAAGACCAACAAAGGTTTATTCAAGGTATGAGCTTTCATGTGCAAGGCACACTTTTTCAAATACACTGGAATGATAGATGAGGTTCTACACTTATAGACAGGGATTTAACAGCAAATTAACATGTAACATGGTGATGTTTAAGTTATGCAAAGTGAACAACTAAATAACAACTTAAGGTTATGTGGTCAACAGTTGTAAAGCAATAAATATGTCAAAATAGCAGATAAATGTCTAAAGGTGTTTTTTCTAATTGTTGGAAGTTACAGAATCTCAATTATCTCCTCTCAGGCATGGAGGGCGCTTAACAGTACATTTTGAGCTGGATGTAATCTGAAAACTCATACCCTACCACAAATTTTGTTAGTCTTTTAAGATGCCACTGGACTCTTTCTCTTTTCTTCTGCTAGAGACAGACTAACACGACTACCCATCTTGATATATCTGGAATAATTGGTATATGTCTTCCTCAGCTGTTTAGCCATGGCATCAAGACCCAGGAATTAAATACACTGCACCCCTATAATGGCCATACTCCATAGACCTCTGCATGCAGTGGTGTGGCGTTTCAATGGGTGGTGAAATAAATTTTAGCCCTTGCATCCAAAAAACAAGGAATGAGAATAAGAACATAAGAACATAAGAACATAAGAGAAGCCAATGTTGAATCAGGCCAATGGCCCATCTAGTCCAACACTCTGTCACACAGCGGCCAAAATATACCAGGTGCCATCAGGAGGTCCAGCAGTGGGGCCAGGGCACCAGAAGCCCTCCCACTGCTGCCCCCTCCAGCACCAAGAATAGAATGCGAGTTCTAGAATAGACTGAGAGTTCTCATCTATACCCTGTGGCTAATAGCCACTGGTGGACTTCTGCTCCATATGTTTATCTAATTCCCTCTTGAAACTGTCCATGCCTGTAGCTGCCACCACCTCCTGTGGCAGTGAATTCCATATGTTAATCACTCTTTGGGTGAAGAAGTATTTCCTTTTATCTGTTCTAACCCGACTGCTCAGCAATTTCATAGAGTGCCCACGAGTTCTTGTATTGTGAGAAAGGGAGAAAAGTACTTCTTTCTCAACCTGCTCAATCCCATTCATAATCTTATAAACCTCGATCATGTCACCCCTCAGCCGTCGTTTCTCCAAGCTAAAGAGCCCCAAGCATTTTAACCTTTCTTCATAGGGAAGGTGTTCCAACCCTTTTATCATTCTAGTTGCCCTTCTCTGCACTTTTTCCAATGCTATAATATCCTTTTTGAGATGTGGTGACCAGAACTGTACACAGTATTCCAAATGAGGTCGCACCAATGATTTATACAGGGGCATGATGATACTGGCTGATTTGTTATCAATTCCCTGCCTAATAATCCCCAGCATAGCGTTGGCCTTCTTTATTGCAGCTACACATTGTGTAGACATTTTCAGCGAGTTATCCACTACGACTCCAAGATCTCTCTCTTGGTCAGTCTCTGCCAGATCAGACCCCATCAATGTGTATTTATATTTAGGATTTTTGGCTCCAATGTGCATCACTTTGCACTTGGCCACATTGAACCCCATTTGCCACGTTGACGCCCACTCACCCATCCTCAACAGATCCCTTTGGAGTGCCTCACAATCCTCCCTGGTTTTCACCACCCTGAACAACTTCGTGTCATCTGCAAATTTAGCCACATCACTGCTTACTCCCAATTCCAAATCGTTAATAAACAAGTTAAAAAGCATGGGACCGAGTACTGATCCCTGTGGTACCCCACTGCTTACCACCCTCCACTGAGAAAGTTTCCCATTTATACTCACTCTCTGTTTCCTATTTATAAGCCAGTTTTTGATCCACAAGAGGACTTGTCCTTTTATCCCATGACTATTGAGAATCTCCTGCTGCTCAAGATTTGTTAATCAATGAGCTTCTAACAGAATAAAAGGGGGGGTAGGAGTGGTGTGCAATGTTCCCTCTAAGCTGTGGAGTCTTGTGAGCAAAAATCCTACTTTGTGAGCTACTGGCATTAAAGTTGTGAGCAAGCAATTTGGCTCTCGCAGAAGTTAGTTTGCTCTGGAGCCCTCCTTCCTGAGCTAAGACAAAAACGTGTGAGCCAGAGGCTAAAAAACTGTGAGCTGGCTCACAGTAACTCAACTTAGAGGGAACTCTGGTGGTGTGGTGTATGCAAGAAGGACCAGTGCCTTCACACTTGCTCAGCTCACAGTGCTGGATCCCACTGAAAAGATCCACATGCCCAAGAGGGGAGGCACCCCTCCGGCTCCCTCTCCTGCAGCATCCCTGCAGCACCCAGTTCATGATGCAACCAGGGAGGTCCACCATTTCCCAGAAGCAGCATTTCAGGGGCCCTTTTGAGCAGGTGGGGAAGCTGTACTTCCATGCAAGGGATTTACATGATGTATCTACTGCAGAATTTGGCCTGAAGAAGATCATAGAAATGGAGAGAAGCTGTGGATGTGCTATTAATAGAAGGGGAGAAATTATGTGGCTTTGCTGGCAAGAGGAGGGATGGCCACATAGAACTCTGAATGGATGAAAAAATTGACAATTAGAAGTTTAGAGGGACTATACAGAGAGTTATTTGACCTAAGCACTTTGTTCATTATTAAGGACTTATATTATTGTGAAAATCTATTAATGTTAAAAATCTTTATAGTAATATACAAAAAAAATCATAGAATAATATCATAGTAATTATATCAGGGTTGTTTGGATAGTTTGTATTTTTTTGTTCAACTTCTTCTGTGATCTCTCATAATTTGAAATTTCCAGGTAGGGCCAGGAGTTCTCATGGAATCATAACTGATTTCCAGACAACAAAGATCAATCCCCTGGGAGGAAATGGCTGCTTCTGAGGGTGGACATCGTGGCTTCACATCCCTGCTCAGCTCCCACCCCAAGTTCCATCCCCCCCAGTCTCTGTCCCAAAACCTCCTGGAATTTCTGAACCTGAAGTTGGCAGCCATAGTTGCGATCCCACCCATAGTCAGTGCTGCTAACTTTGTAGTCTCCCTTGCTGCAGAGAGAACAACTTCCTAAAACCATTTTGAGGAGTCTATTTATTTATTTAGATTTATATCCCTCCCTTCCAGCCAAGGCTGGCTCAGGGCGGCTTACAAACAGAATAAAACATACACATAAATTTAAATAGTGCTAAAATCAGATAAAACATATCAACAATCAAAGTGCTAGCATCTGGGGTGACAGACTGGCAAACCCACGCCACCATGCAGTCCCACACACCTAGCAGGAGACGGAGACATAGATCAGGTGGGAACAGGTGATTCTCCAATTCACGGTCACACAAAGGTGCCTAATATGGTATTATACCAGCTGGTTTCCCTGTTCTAGATGGCCCAGGTTAGCCTGATCTCATATTCTGGGAGTAGGGTCAGCTTTGGTTAGTACTTGGATGCAGGGCTGCCAAGAGGGGAGGGGGTAGGGTTGTCAGATCCAGGCTGGGAAACTCCTGGAGATCTGGGAATGGAGCCTGGGGAGGACAGGGACTTCAGTGGTGTACAATCCCATAGAGTCCATCCTCCGAAGTATCCATTTCCCCCCCAGGAGAACTGATCTCTATCGTCTGGCAATGAGCTGTAATTCCAGGGAATCCTCCAGGTCCCACCTGGAGGCTGGCATCCCAACTTGTAGGTCATTAATCAGCTTTTTAATGAGCCACAGGGATGGTAACTCCGCTATAAAAACATAAATTAAAACATTAAAGCTATGGATTAAGATCTGAAAAGAGGAAATATATTAAAAAATTCTTCATTTACGGGGAGGAATACAAAGAAAAAGTGTCTCCTGTACAAGGCAGCATTCCCCCGCCCACCCGCAGGAGCTCTCAAGGCAAGAGACTTCAGTGTTTGGCCTCAGCTTTGTTCAAATCTATTTTAAGAAGAATTTAGGGAGCCAAATCAGCAAGTGCCAGGAACTAACTCCCTTCTTCACAATGTGGCTACCAGTTAACAAAGCACCTGACAAAACAAGGATCATATAACTAAAAATAAGATAAAACACTCGGGGAAGCAGAGCATAGCCACAGCACTGTTCTCAGCACCTATTAAAGTAGTAAAAGGATGTCCCCTGCCCTTTACATGCACAATAATGGAATGTTAGTCTGACCTTGTGGTCACACATGTGCAACATAAGTTAGAACTCCTCCCCTCCCCTTAGATTTAATTACATTTTAAACACTGTTTCTGCAGTGGGTTGTTATTGTTGCTGCTGTAGTATTGGTGGAAAATTGAATATCCCTTTGTAAGTGCTGCTTTGCTACTGTAGCCCTCAAGCTTCATGTTATATGACAAATGACATGGTCTTTTTAGAAAATATGTCAGCAAAATCAATCCCATTGATCCCAGCACTTCTCAACCAGCACGACTACATAATAAATTTGCCCCTGCTTTTGTGCTAGGTAAAGGTCAAGGGTAAACTTAAATAGATTTCTTACTGATTTACTTACTAAAGATTTGTTGTGATATGACATTTTTTGTGAACTATGCTTATGTATGTATGAACATGCATAAAATTGCAGCATGGGACAAATGGTTCGGATCAGAGGCATATGGAAGGATGGGCAGAATCTTTGTCCCGGGGCCCATGGTTTGCTCTCAGCAGCTCTGCTCGGATGGGTAACCACCAAGGAAGTCCAGAGTTGCTACACCAAGGCAGGCAATGGCAAACCACCTCAGCTCATCCTTTGCTTTGAAAAACCCATAAGTGGCCTGCAGCTTGACAGCACTTTGCCCAACTGCTACCAATTGATGCATCTAAACTCAGTACTGTCTGAGGCTGAGTTCAGACTGGCAATTTGCTGCGGGAGCCAGTCACGGCAAAAAAAGTCCCGGAACAAACTGTTCCAGGGTTTCCCGTTCACACAGCCCGGACTGCTGCAGGAGCATACCAGGAGGAGGCGCGCCAGAGCGTTCAGACTGCTGCCCCGGAAGCACACTGTATGCGGCGTTTCCCCATTAATTTGGCTGTGGATGTATGGGTGTATGTGCGCATGAGTGCTTATGCGCTCATGCACTCATGCGCATAAGCACATTTTACCGATTGGGAGAGGACCCTGCAGTGCCGGCACTGCACTGGGCAGTAGAGCGGAGCATGGCCAATCATACCGCTGCTGCCTTCTGCCCAATGTGGGTTGCTCCTGGCTTATCGGCGGAGCATTCATACTTCCAGTAAGCGGACAAACGTGGGACACAGGCGCTCTTTGGGGATTTGCTATCACTTTTATGAGGTATCTATTAAACGCGGGAAGAAAGCAGAACAGACCGGGTTGCCTACGGGTGGGGAACACCAGACAGATGTGCCTGTGTGAACGCCCCCTTTAATGCAGTTTTAAAACGTTGCTGAAACAGGACTCTGCCGGGGCAAATTGCCAGTCTGAACACAGCCTGAGTGTTTCACAAAGGCCTTTCTTTCCCTGTTGCCTCAGGAGCCATCTCCTCTCCTAAATGTGCAAAGCGGGCGCACCAAGACTGGGACGCAGTGCTGTCTGTATCCACAACGCTGCTCTACATTTCAAGGTTTAAATGTCCACATTTAGGTAAAAATTAATAATTGAACCATCTCCCTGATACAGTATCATCCGCAGATTGAAGGAAAGCAGTGAAGCTGTTAACAAGTTAGAGGCGGTTCACCTCCAGGGACTGGCAATTGGATACAGGAACCTTCCCTTCTAGGTCATTCTCATCCAGCTCAGAAGGAGCTGCGCTAGATTTGGGCCCATCTGCTCAGCAGCCTGTGTCAGGTTAGAACTCCAGCGTGCTATTAGATTTGTCACTCCCTGGCACTTAGATCCTGAACTGAAAGGGCCAGGAAAGTACAAAACTTGCATACGGTTGTGTAAACCAGATAGCATAGCAAGTAGCCAACAGCAAAGGGAAATGTTTGGAATTGGTAGATCCCTCAGAGGCAACTGCAGTGACCAGCTGCCTCGGAAGCCCCATTAGCTGAAAATCTATAATTCAATCAATTCATAACAGCTTCCACGAGGCTTCAGTAGGTCAGAAAATGTGCAGAGAGCTCCTTGTTTTATTGCTAAGTGACCACACTCAGTTTTCAAACAGCAAGGATGGAAGGAAAGGACTTCCATGAAAGATCAGAGCACAGCAAAATTTAAGTTACAATCACCCCAGACCTCTCACAGTACCCAGCAGAAGTCTCTCTCCTCCCCAAACTCTCCCCTCCCCAGGCTCCACTCTCAGATCTTCAGACATTTCTGAACCCAGCGTTGGCAACTCTAGGTGATCACTCAAGGTTGCCAACCTCCAGGTGGAGCCTAGAGATCTGCTACAATTACAACTGATCTCCAGATGACAGAGGTCAAGTTCCCCTGGAGAAACTGACTCCTTTGGAGTGTGGACTCTGTAACATTATACCCCACTGGCATCTATCCCCTCCCCAAACCCTGCTCTCTGCAGGCCCCATCTCCTGGAATTGGCAACCCTAATGCACAGAATATTTTAACATAACTATTTCTCCCTTTCAAACCAAGGAAAGTTTCTGTTGCAGAGCCTAAGATTTTAGGAAGATCTGAACGCAGGTAGTTTGCTTTGGGATAGTGCATTGTATTATGGAAGTCTTGAGCTTTGAGGTAAGATTAAATGTGGCAGCTAATTGAAGGGAGGGTGTGAAAAGACAGAGATTCCAGAAATGAGATCAAATCTCTTTTTGGAAGTGCCAAATGTCTGCCTTTGTCTGATTTCCCATGCAAAAATCTCCCAGGGGTTCAAATGCCTCCTCAAATTTCAGGGAGATTTGATAAGCAGGTTTCTACCGGTGACAGCATCCACATGTTATAAAATACATTAACTTTTAATTCCAAGTAAAATTGGGTCTCTTTTATCAATTTGAGAGGCCAAGAAAACCACATCTCTCATCTATCCTCAGAAGGAAGTCATGCTGGGAAAATTAGAGAATCGTAAATGGCAGAAATCGTTCCCCATGGCTGGTAACCCACCTCCTTCAGAAAGGTAAAGTATATTGCTTGGAAAACATAGGCAACTGGTCAGAAGAGCAGGCCCATTTATGTGTGTGCATGCTGTGACAGAGTGTTGGACTAGATGGGCCATTGGCCTGATCCAACACTGGCTTCTCTTATGAACTTACACATTTTGTCAAAATCTTGTTGAAATGCCTGCTTAGCATTTTCTAACATTCAGCAGAATGGTTGAAAAAACTATGAGCATTTCAGGTCAATCATGTGATCAATTACCCCTTCTGTTGCACAGCTGTCCGCAATGAAATGTTAAATGTCCGTCACTGTCTGCTGTGTCCTGCTACCTTCCTTCTTTGAGATCCCAAATGCAAGGCACCTCTTGCTGTGTAACTGCACCTGTCTTTTGGGCGTTCCAAAACCTTCGTCTGCCTGCTGTGTAATGCTACCTTCCTTTCTGGTGCTGCCAAGTGCAAGCCACTGCCCACTCCACAACACTGCTAACCTTCTTTGATCACCCAGCAGCTGCCCATGTCTGCTGTAATACCACCTGCTTTCTGGGATTGCCAAGCATCTGTGTCTGCCTGCTTTCTTATGTACAAATCCCTGCAGGGTACCAGTATCTCATCTCAATTCAGGATAAATCAAAAGCAGCTTTGTAAATAATAGAATGTCATTAATTCTTGTCTCTCCGATGATGAGGCATCACCATAGTGACACAGTACCATCATCCTTTGGCTCCTCCCCTTGTGGCCTGCTAGCATGTAGTTTCTGGCTCTGAGCCCCACCCGTGTGACAGTTCAAGTAGTCTGCTGGGAAACAGGAGAGGATTGGAACTGGGATCCAATACAACATTTTTTTTCCTTTGCATTGTCTGCAATTGGCAGGATGGCATAGAGTCAGTACGTCAAAATCCACAGTTCCCCCCCTTTGGCATGTCAAAACACCTAATTCACAATTTCAGGACACAAACATCCTGCTGGATTTCTATTAAGACTTGATCTGCATGGTCAAAAGTACAGAAACAAGTTTTTGTTCCAAAGAATAGGAGTGGAGGGCTGCTGGGAGGAAGTAGGGTCCACTGGGGCTAAACTATGGCTCCTCTTGCAAGCAAGCCTGCCTTGGCATTATATTTCCTCTGCAGGGCTTCCAGGGACCAGCAAATCCAGCCCACCAAGAACTGCAGCTGCATAGCCACTGCTGAGGGCCCATTTCTACCTTACAAAGTTCTCATGTTCTTTGGGGAACAACATGCAGACTTTGCATCAGGTCTGCAATGGGAGTTTCCTGCCTCCTGCATGCACACTGGTTCTTTTCTGTTTGCAGCCAATGAAGGCAGGGAGAGGAGCTTTAGCCTCTCTCCTTTCTGATTAATTATTTAATTAATTTATAGATTGGATCAGTGAATCACCCAGTCCCTGCAAGCTCAAGGCTCCGGGTGATGTACTGCAGATAAAAACAATGTTAAAATCAATAAAATCCATATGTCAATTACCAAATCTCAGATGGTGCCAACATTTCTTCTTGATCCACTCTGGACTATGTTGCTGTTTTGTGGGTAGGGCAAGGAGGGGGGCCAAAGTGAAAAGATGGAGGAAAGGAGAAGGGTGCCAGCTATGATGGAACTGTTGCTGTCCTCAACCAAAGGCCTGGCGGAACATCTCTGCCTTACAGGCCCTGCAGAATTGCATTACGTCCCCAGGGCCCCAGGGCATTTGACAGAGAGTTCCACTAGGCTGGAGCCAAGGCCAAAAAACCCCTGGCTCTGGTCAAGGACAGCTGGATATCTTTGGGGCCAGGGATCACCAGTAGGTTGTTTTCTATAGAGTGTAACACTCTCCCAGGGACATCCCAGAGGAGGCGGTCCTGAAGATATGCAGGTCTCAGACTGCTCCAGGCCTTAAAGGTCAACACCAAAACCTTGAACCTGCTTGGTACTCCACCGGGAGCCAGTGTAGCTGATGCAGCACTGGTTGTATATGCCGTCCGTGGTGTTCCTGTCAGGACTTGCTCTGCTGCATCCTGGACCAGCTGGAGCTTCTGGGTCAGTCTCAAGGGCAGGCCAGCGTACAGCGAGTTACAGTTGCAAATCACCCCCTGGACCTGCAGTTGGCTCCATTGTTAAAATCACATTACTTAGGCAGCTACATATAAGTTTCATAGGCTTGCCAACTGTGGGGTGGGAAATTCCTGGAGATTTAGGGGTGGCATTTGTGAAGGGTAAGTGTTATGTACTGAAGCTGAATCACTCCTATCTCTGTACATGTTAAGCTTCAGACATAAAGCAGGATTGTAATCTGTCGCATTCCTATTGGTTGGTTTCTATGAAACTGTGTAAATAGCCAATCGCAACTGTACATAGCTTTCTGGAGGGAACAGACCTCATTGGTCTTTATCCTTGTTTTCCTATTGGATGTTAACTTATTAATGGGTGTGGCTTTGACAGCCCAGATCATTTAAAAAGGGAGCTGTGCTCCACAGTTCTGTGTGTGTGTTGTTGAGTTGAGTTTGCTGTTACAATAAAGCTGGAATCACTTTTGCTGAAATCAGTCATGTTGAGTTGCATACTTAACAGTAAGGAGCTCAGCAGAGATTTGTTGTCACGCGAGGACTTCTGTTTCCTCCCTCCAAAGCTGCCCTTCCCTCCAGGGGAACTGATCTCTGTAGTGTGGAGATTATTTGTAACTCCAGGTGACCTCCATGCCCCACCTGCAGGCTGGCAACCCTAACATGAGGGCTTTGCAATGTGTAGATATAAGCCCTAATTTAAATGGTTTTCCAAGGAGGAGCTCTACTTATAGCTGAATGCATTTATGTAGTCGTGCCTGGCCAATTGTGGGTACAGTGGTGTGGTTCCCCTCCCCCCAGGATGGGTATGAAGGTGGGAGAAAGAGGCAGAGAAGGGACTTCTGCTATAAGCAGCCGGGCTCCAGGGGGAATGCTTACAACACCCTTGGCTTGTGTTACTTTGTAGCCCCCAGCAATTAAACAGGCCAAGTCAGAACTAGCTGAATGATGCTATTTTGCAGGCCCATCAATGTTGGTAGCTTAACAGGGAAGGAAACCATCCTCATAATATATTTGCAAAGTGACAAAATAAGTGAATCAGAAAAGATAATAACCTGATATTAAACATAAAAACCGGGAAGGAGAAAGACAGGGAAGGTGTTGAGGGGGTGTAGCTATTCAAGCAGCCTACTTAAGGATTCTTGAGTGAGCACTGCCTTTAACAAGCCTTGGGGAACGAAGCTGGTTTCTCCGGCAATGTCTTTTTAGGCATGCTTTAACAAATTATTCTGACTGCTGGTTTGGGGGAACTCCCCGGCAGAAGTTTCTGAAGACTAAATGTCGAATCCCAGATGGATGGAATAATACAGTGCCATTAAACAGCAGATTCAACTTCTAAATGGCAAGAGAGAGCATTTGTCAAAACTTTTTTCTAAAAACGAAAACAATATACATGGGATAATTCAACAGAGAGGCTGAATTTGTATTAGAGCAGACAGAGGCCACTTTAAGGTTCCCCCACCCTTTCAGAAGGGAGACAGGAAGTAGCAGATTAGCAGTGTGGACTCCCAGTTAGGTGGCCGCACATGCTCAGAAGATACATGTACCTATCTTTGAAGTAACTGAGGTCAGCAAACACAAAGAGGTATTTGCAGTTGGGCATCTATATATATGCCTTTCCATACTGTGATTTCAGAAAACTGTTCAAAACTTTTTATCTTCTATAATACCTTTCCTATGTCTGTGAGAGGGTACTTCAGTTTCTTAACCTTCCTTAAACTCTTCGCCAGCATCGTTAGAAGTACCTTCACAAAGCTGAGCTGGACTGCAAGGCTATAGAATGATTTGGGGAACCTGTGGCATTCTGTTTGGCAGAGAGCAAGGATTGCCAACTCCAGCTTGGGAAATTCCTGGCAATGCCTGGGGAGGGTTGAGTTTGGGTAGAGGAGGGACCTCAGGTTTGTGGCTGTCAGAGCAGGCCCTCGAGGCCTGAGCAGCATCAGGAAACTTCAAACAGTCCAACTGGAAGACAAGTCGGCCAGGCTGTCAAGGGTGAGGAGATGCCAGCAGAAAGGCAGAACCTGCATGGGCAAGCCACACATTCAAAACGAGGCAGAGAGCAGAAGGGAGGGGGTGGAGATGATAGCATCCGATGCTCGAGGTCCTGCACATGGCTGGGAGAGCAGCTGGGAATGGTGAAGCAGCTCTCAGCTGTGGGACTGGAGACAGGTACAGCAGGAAAAGCCCTGGGAAAGAAAAGATGGCACTAGTCACTGAAGGTGATGGAGCTTCATCCAGAGAAGGCAAGGTAGGTGCAGGGAGCTCTGGAGTCTAAGAGACAGCATGGGTGAGAACACCTGGGAGGGGAGCACAGTGGGAAGGCTGAGGAGGACACCCTGGGGAGTAGAGCCCAGGTTTAAAGGACCAGCTCCTGGTCTGAGGCCTCAGCACATTTGTTACAATGACAATGTAAGTCCACCTTCTCAAGCTACCATATCCGGTAGGATAACTGACCTATGTAGTCTGGAGACCAGATGTAATTCCTGTAGAACTCCAAACCATTGTAGTATCAGTAGCCAGCAGATGAATTGTATTTCTCTGCCATCTGCCTGATATATATTTGACTTTCCAAGGTACAAATGGAAGTTGGACCATGAAAGGATGCAAATAGCAAAATAAATGGAATAGGGCTGGTATTTACCTAACAACTCAGTCCCTCTTCTTGGCCATATTTGCCAAAGTGTGAACCAAAACAGTTTCCCTTTGAATAAGTTCTACCTTTTCAGGATCCTGCTTCTTGTGCAAGCTGCCTCCTCAGATGGAATTCATCAGTAAATCTTAAACACTGGGTTTAAAGTTTTTGTGACAGGCACACAAACTGTATCCCCAGGGGAGGGGGAAACTAGCTTCAGAAATGCTAACTTCAAGAATTGTTCCCGGAGGTGAGTAGGGAACATTTTTAAGCCAAGGGAACACCTACTCCTATGGACCATCACTGGATTGAGACAGATGTGTTCTTGGGGAATGGAAAGTACTGAAGGAGCTACCCAGTTGTGATTTCTCTTCAGTTCTCTGTTTTTGCTGACATCCCTAGACATTTTCAGTTTCTATCATGAAAGAAGTGTATCAGGAACAGAGGCGGCCATCATAAAGGTTTTCTCTCCTGGCCCCATTTGTCTGTTTTGTGGTCTGATGCTGCATGGATATGTTCTGTTTTCCCACTCAAGCTCACGTGCCACGCTTCAGCTAGAAGACAGCTCTCCTATAAATAACATGGGTTGGATTTACTGTTCTCCTCCCTCACGCTGTGTGTTTGTTATCTAAAATTCCATCTCTCGTGTTATTTCTTTGTGCTTGGAGGCAGGTATGGTAACCACACACACATTCCTCTAAAGTGGGGGTTTGGTTCTCTCTTCTTTGAAGCCCAGTTCTGTGGTCATTTCTAACCCAGCTGCTGTTATTGGGTTTGAATTAGGTGGTTTAAAAAAACATAATCTTAAATTCTGGATCTTGATTTCTTCCTACCGTAGTTTGCTGGTAGTTTGCCACATATTTGTTTCTTGTTCAAAATAGACATCTCTTAGACAAAAAAAGAGGAAGAAGAAGCCTAACAAATGGTGCCGACACACATGCCAGCCATTGCTGATTCCCACAAACAAAATAAAGATGGAAGCTTCAGCATACACAGAGCCCACATTCAAATATCAGGGAGAAGCAGCAGCAGCCTGGATTCCATTCTGGACACACGAGATGACCTTACCGAAAGCAAAGCTCCTCCAGAATCTAGCATATACAGATCAACATGACAGGCCCCTAGCTACAGTGCGGCATTTTGGGACTTGGCCCCCTGACTTCTTGCCAAGGCCCCCTACCTTCCATCCAGCCTGCAGGCTCTCTGGCTCTCTGGGTCACCCAGAGGGCTCCCAGCTCTTTGGGCCACCTGGAGGGCTCCCCACCCCTGTCAATTCCCCAAGCATGGCTTGCTTCCCCGCGTAGGCAAGCAAAGTGCAAATGCTGCAAAAGTGAGTTTTTAAAATTTTATTTTTATTTTATTTTTTATTTTGTGATGTCAGCGCCCCCGTCTTATTTAAAGGCTCCCTGAATTACAAAATCCTGGCTACAGGCCTGTAACATGATCTGCCCGTACCGTATGTGCCATTTCCCTGTAGGCTTAGCTTATTTGGTGGGCTATGCTAAGTACTATATATCTGAACCAGGCTCTGAATAACTGCATTACAGAGTACACCACTGTGCTTCCCCAGCCCCCCTGTCTACCCTCCTCCTGTATCAATGGAAGAGGAGTAAGGGGCCATGTGAGATGTGAGTGTTCAGTCCTTTCTTACTTTGAATCGCACTTGGAACACTGGGAATCATATCATATGGAACACTAGGAAGCAGGCTGGTTTGGTGGCCTGAACTATCAGAGGGGTCCTTCAATATCCTTGGTCTCATCCACTCTGGGCTCACATTTTTAGCTGGGTCGGCTCCAATCCCCTTGATCAGCCTCAAATTTAAAATGGACAAGTTTCATATGCCATAGTTGTTCTAGGTCAAGGGTCTCTAACAAGCCAGTGGTCTTTAGCATGAGCTGCCAGGAGCTCACCAGCTGCTACAGAGTAGCTTGTGAGGCCCCTAGAAGACCCAGAAAAAGATTGTAAAAAGATCTGCTCTAGGCTTTTTTTTAAAATAAGTTTTATTTCATGGGATTTTTCTCTGTGCAGCTTAGCTGATAGCTTTATTTCTGGTGCTCTTCCTAGTCATTGTTGTTTCTAGGACAGAACAAAACTTGGTAGCATGCAGGGGGTGAGGGGAATGGGAGAATAGCTTGGAAGATTTTTCGGTACTCAGAAGTAGTTCTCATTAAAGAACGGGTCAGTGACCTCTTATTTTAGGCTGTGACCCATCTCATATAGTGATGACAGGTGTTTATGGTGCAATCCAGAATTAGCTTGCAGTGGCCCTGAGCAAGTCTCCCTGGGAATGTGTTCTGCCACCCAGGCCACAGTGTTCTGATTAGCTACCAGTTTTCTTCCCGAGCACCAGAAGGGTTAATAAATGCCCGATGCAGTAAATCATCCACATGACAAACTGCCTTTCTCTTGAAGGACAATTTATTTGGTTGCATCAGATTATAGTTGTTGAGATAATACAGTTCTGGGCAGTGGAATGAACATCGTGGCAATATGATATATTCAGCCGAATATCGAAAATCCCACTTTGACTATAACAGACTGTTCAAATAAGCATGCCCATCCATCTCATTCTTCTAGCCAGTGCATTTTCTAATATATTTACTTCCAGATAACCTTCTAGCATTTGTTAATAGGCTTTATGATATAAAAAATCCCATGCTTTTTTCTGCTGTGGCATGCAGAAAATGCTCCAAAACTGGATCTTCTTTGTGAGAAACTGCAATATGATTCTAAAGAATTTACCTGTGAAAGAATGGTTAAAAACCCATTTTTTATTAGAAAGAAATAATGAGGCAGCTTATTATGTGCTCCTTGGGTTCTAGCTGTCACCTGGGAATAAAATATCTGAAAAAGATGTATCAGAGATGAAAAGGTTTAGTCAGGAATCCAGACTCTCTATAAGGGTTCAGTGTAGATGATTTCATCTGTTTTAACCTCTGCCAGTCTCAACCTGATTATAACTCTGAGCCTGTAGTTGTAGGCTTGGTCAACCATCTCCACAGTGAGAGATACGGTGACCTCACCACCTTGTTAGCTGTAAGCCTTCAAAGCTATTGGCAAAGTCGTTTGTTACAGCAAGATATACTAGTGAATTGAATCAATGCATTCCTAGTATGGTGGTCACAGAAGGGCAGCGATGGTGGAAACACCAAGTGTCTCTCTTTACTGGGGACAGCCCTTATTTCCCCATTCTTTTCTCAGGTATATCACTGACTCTGTTTTGTACAGCAATACACCATAATGGTTTTGTGTTCAGCATATCAGACCAGGCTCTGGGAGATCCAAGATCAAATCCCCATTCTGCCATAGAAACTAGCTGGGTGACCTTGGGCCAGTCACTCTCACTTTTAGCATAACCCACCTCACAGAGTTGTTGGTGCAAGAATAAGCCACTTTGAGTCCTCATTGAGAAGCAAAGTGGGGTATAAATATGTGTATTAGCATGTGTGTGGAGGGAAAGGTTCTTTGGCAGTGGTCCTTGGTATTAATATTGTGGTGCTACATCTTTAGAAAGTGATGTGGGTCTGAGCAGGACAAGTGCTGAAATTGTTTGGGTCCCTTTTATCAAAAGGGTAGCAGTGGGAGATCCAAAATCAGAGCCTTGAGATCTGAGATGGGTGGTACCACAATGTTCTGTGTTATCTCCTATATTATTTAATATCTGTCTAAGGTCTCTCAATGAGATCATCTTAATATTTGAAGTGATATGCATCAGTGTGCTTGATGATAGACAGCTTTATATCACTTTTAAGTAAGCTGCAGTCTCTGGTCTTGGGCCAGTGTGTGGTGGTCAAGTGATGGAGAGGGGAAGTAAATTAGTCCAGATAAAATGGAGGTTTTGCTACCATGTCAAATGGAATGATTCTTCCTGCCATTGATGGAACTCAGCTTTTCCTGGAAGGCTGAGTGAAGAGCTTAGGAGTGTTTCTGGATCTTAGCCTCCTATTGGAGACTATGGCAGCAGAAGATTTTATTTCCCCACAACTACACTACACTTGATCTTAGCCAAATGACCAAGAGCGTATATTCCAAACAGATCATTAGAAATTTGGCTCTCCATTTGCAGATGCCTGATCTGGCCATGCCGATCCACGATTCAGGAACTGTGAGGCTGGTACTATAACACACTCTACATGGGGCTGCCCTTGAAGATGATCTGGAAACAATCAGCAGATGGAAGTGTTGCTGCTTGTTTGATGTTGAGGGTCAGCTGACAGGACCATTTTATACCTATTTTAAGCTTCTGTCACTGGTTGTCCAACTGAAGCTGCTTACCTTTAAAGCCCTTCATGACATGGAACCACACACCTGAAGGACAAGAGAACTGTATTTCTTTGCATGTTCTTGTGCAGCAAATTAACTCCTCTCATCAGGGTCTTCTTTTTGTGCCTCCTCTATCTAGTATTCCTTTTAAAACTGACTGGACCTCCAAGTTTTCTTAGTTGCTGTCTAATACTTATTCAGTTCTCTTTACATTTTCCTAGCTGGTGTTTAGGATACAAAGCACATTGAAGATGAAGTATAACGAAGGTAATGAACATGTAGCACGGGATGATATAATGAATCACATTATGGATAAATCCAGTCTAACCAAGTGTGATGGATTGCACTTTTTAAAAGCTTAGAAGTGCTGTACAAACAGCTGAAGGACTGTGAAGGGTTAATTCTTCACAGAAAGAGCCTCGAATAACAGGCTGCTCCAAACAATCTGATTGGTTAGCATCAGCTGAGCAGAAAAAGATTTCTGAACTGGATTCAGCCCTGACTGACAGCAGTTTTAACACAGAGAGGAGAACTGGGGAAAGCTGGCAAGGAGGTTTGGGAAGTAGGTGAAGACTCCCATTCGGGCCAAGGAAAGGGGACAGATCTTCTAGAGAGATAAGAAAATTCCCTACCCAGTCAAACAGGGAGTTAGCATTGAATAATGCAGAGATTCCTGGTCTGGTGTGGTTAGAAACTGTTCCTGGGGACCTTAAGAGTCAGTGAAAAACTCAAGATGGGGTTTGGGTACTGGAAACAGTGTATCAGTCTTCTGGAAACCAAACGAGTTAGCGAATACTTAAAGTATACTGAAGTGTTTGGGGGAAACACTGGAACAAAGCCTTTTAACATAAAGATTTGTCACTGAAAAACTTAAGAAACTTTTTAGTTTAAAACATAAGAACTAAAGTCTGTGCATGTCCTGAATATAGATTACCTCAGGTTTATCTATATTGAGTTACCACAGAAATTTTACCCCTGATTTCCCCTGACCTTTCCCCTCTATATTAAATAAAACATTCTGTCAATGGTTTATTGTACTATTTTAAATGTTTTTTGTGATTTTATGTAAACTGCCCTGAGCCGTCCTTGGCTGAGAGGGTGGGGTACAAATGTGAAGAATAAATAAATAAATAAATTTGAAATACAAAAACATCTGGAGTGCCATTTAAGTTAAAGGGGGTTCCCAATCCTTCCCTCAGGATCCTGGACTGAGCAAACAGCCAAAATATTATACTTTGACTGGGGGGCAGTCAGAGTTCTTCAGGAAAGAAGAAAACACATTACTAAGGTGGCTCCATCATACAGGGAAAGGAAAATGGAGGGAAAATCTTGCATCTGAGGGAGGGAAGTTGGGCCAGGGCGTCATACCAAGTGATGCATGGAGGGTCCCCTGAACACATTATTACACTCTACATCTTTAGGTTGCAGTGGGCATCAGGTCTGTTTTCTTCCAGTTCTATGGTGAGGAGGGTGGAGTGCATCAATTTCCTGTATGATTCAGACCTACTGACAGTTGCTTGTACCTTCAAAACTCAGTGTTGAACCACAATAATGTGTGCAATGTAGGGATACCTTGAAAGGTCACCTTGTAAGAAGATCTTCTTGACAAAGGAAAACACTTGGAGCATACTGCCTGCAGTCCTTCAGCTTCACTGGTTCCCTGCTGTTCTCTTGACCCAATTCAATGTGTAAGACTTTTAACTATGAAACAGTTTGAGCCCTGTAGTTCTCTGAAATGCACCCCCTGCTCTGTTCCAAAATATCTTACAGCACAATCCGAAATAGAGTTATGCCATTCTAAAGCCCATTGACTACAATGGACTTTAGGATGATGCTGTTAGTTCTGCCCCTTCCCCCATGATGTCAAGGACAAATGAAGTAGTATTTCCAGCAGCTATCCTGTAACTACGGAATAACCTCCCCTCCAAAGATATCAAGAGACTGAACTCAACACCAGAAATATGTGAAATATTAATAAAGATAGCTGTGAAAGATTTCACTGAGGTCAGTTTAGTTGAACTGGGTATGAATGCTCAGGGTAGAACTTTTAAAATGGAAATAGCTTTACAGGGTTGTTTGTTTGTTTTTGCTTGATGGCTAATTGACATTTTAGATAGGTTTCATATTGCTGTCTATGTTAGGGAAAGTACAAAACAGAAATCAAAATAAGTTTTGTCCTTTAGGTTTTCAAAAGGCTATTTTCATCATGAATCTGGTTTCAGAAGCTGTCACTTTTAATTAGAGGAACACCGAGGCAGGACTTTTGGGTACAGAACTGAAGATTCCTGAATGGTTTTAAGGAAACAATTGAGGGTAGATTTACACAACTGCTATCAAAAAGTAAAAGTATAGATGCTTATCACATGGTGGGAATGTGGAAAGGGATTAATCTGTATCCTCTGAATCCAGAGGAAGACTTACTTTCACCATGCTCTTACACTCAAGAAAGCATGGTTACACTGGGCTTGCCCTCATGTAATTCTCCATATGATTAGAGTCATCCTAAATGAAGCTCTTAAGGAGTTACTACATGATTAGTGGTGGTGGTACAGAGTGCTGTCGAATCACGGCTGACACGGCAACCCTGTAGGGTTTTCAAGGCAAGAGATGTTCAGAGGTGGCTTGCCCGTGCCTGCCTCTGTGTCACAACACTGAACTTCCTTGGAGGTCTCCCATCCAAATACTAGCCAGGGCCAACCCTGCTTAGCTTCTGAGACCTGATGAGATCATGCTAGCCTGAGCTGTCCAGGACATCATGATCAGTGCTCTTCTGAGTCCAACTTCCAGAACAATCCTGGAGGCTGCTGTGGCAGAAGTGGCTGGCCATTGGCACAGCTGAGGCGCTGCTGGGTCCACTCCCTATGGGCATTTTGTGGAGGGAAATGACATGCTCCCCCTCACAAAACACATATGGCAAAGCAAGCATGCTAGAGTCCATAGCAACCCTGGCAGCTACCACCAACCAGGCAGCAGCGCCTGATGACAGCCCTCTGATGTCACACACATCTCAGTAGTTTTGTCTGGGAGGTTTGCCAACACTCCCTATCAAGAAAGGCTTTGTCCATGTAAAGGACGGCACCTAGAAACAATTGCCCATGTTTTACTTCAGTGTGATTTTTATGGGGAAATGTGGGACTGTATAATTAAACCTATTGTGTCCAACTTTCACGGCCTATCTGAGGCAAAGTTAATATCTCATTTACTATCTGACCGATGTTCCCACATTACAAGTTTAGTTGCAAGGTTCCTCTTGCCTGCCATAACAATCAGAGAGCAAAAGTCCAGCTTTTCTATGTTATGCTTGATGGTGTTTATAATTGAAATTCTCCATAAATTGGCCATGTTGCACCTTTTTCTTCTTTTTATGCCAATAAAGGTATTTGGATTAGATTGGATGTCACACACAGGCACAGCCAATCAGTGCCTGCTGATCTGGTCAGTGCCCCCCCTCCACTCCCCACTCATTGGGTAGCCAGCAGACAGGGAGGAGAGATCCAGTGAAAGCACAACCCCCAAAGAGGCACATGGCCTAAATGCTCCCCCCCAGCCCATAGCTGGAAAGACATCCATCCCACTGGCAGCAAAAGTGCTGCCCACATGCAACCATTCCTCCTTGAAGCCACAAACCCTCTCTCCTTGGAAAAGCAAAACAAAAAAGAAAAGGAAGTACAGAGGCCAGGCTCAAACTCATAGCCCCACACCCAAGACTAGTGTCCTAACTGCTGGGCCAAGAGGCAGAGGCAAAAGAGGCCTGCCATCAGCATGCAGGCACTCCATTGCAGCCCTGATGTCGTCACTGGGTTAGGCAGAGAATGTTGCAATGACAGGTGTGGCTCAGTGGAAAGGCAATGGAATGGGATAAGAACATAAGAACATAAGAGAAGCCAATGTTGAATCAGGCCAATGGCCCATCTAGTCCAACACTCTGTCACACAGTGGCCAAGAATACCAGGTCCATCAGGAGGTCCAGCAGTGGGGCCAGGACACTAGAAGCCCTCCCACTGCTGCCCTCTCCAGCACCAAGTATAGAGTGCATCACCTGCTCCAGACTGAGAGTTCCCATCTATACCCTGTGGCTAATAGCCACTGATGGACTTCTGCTCCATATGTTTATCTAATTCCCTCTTGAAACTGTTTGTAGCTGCCACCACCTCCTGTGGCAGTGAATTCCACATGTTAATCATTCTTTGGGTGAAGAAGTACTTCCTTTTATCTGTTCTAACCCGACTACTCAGCAATTTCATTGAGTGTCCATGAGTTCCTCTAGATGGCTAGGGTTCCTCTTCGATTCCCACATGGCGAGAGACCAGAGGTAGGTAAAAGACTCCAAGTGCATGCCTTGCCCCCCACAAAACACTAAAGGAGAAATGGCCTAGCAGATGGTCCTCCCCCTCCAGCTCCATCATTATGACAGGGATGCCCCTTCTTGACCTCTCTGCACTGCACCCATGGTAGCAGCTTTCTTGTGCCTGTCCACCCTGGGTCCATTGCATGACCGTACCACCAAGCTGCCTGGCTCATCAGATGCCAGACCTGCTGGGGAGATGTTGGACCCGGGGACCACACCTCTGGTATCAGAGCAGGACCACCCACCAGCCTGTTCCCCATGCAAGCTACATACAGCAGCCAGCACACTGTATGTATGGGAAGTGTGTGGGGGTGGAGAACAATAGGTGTAGTCAGCCTTCAAGGTGCCACTGAAGCTCTGTTATATCATGCAGTTGAACAAAACAGGAGTCCGATGGTACCATAAAGACCAACAGTAGTGATCCCAGCATGAACATGCCAGAGCCCACCCTCTTGGACGTCTGAAGGGGAGCCTACAGATGGAGGGGAGGAAGTGAGGTAAGGAGGGGCCATAGAGCAAGTCTCATCCACTCAAAAACAAGCAGAGAGAGAGCTGTGGAACATCCTGGACAGTAAACCATGTCGATGAGTTCCAGTGAACGGGGGTCGCCAACTCCCTCTCTTTTGCCACAAAGCACAGACTTTGCTCTCCCCCTTAGGTGTTAGTTCTACCTGCTCCCTTAGTGGTGCTATGTGTCCTAGCTGTGTCTTTGTGTTTCGGCACTTACATTTGAAAATAAGGCGACTGCCTCTTTCGTATGTGGCAAAAGTCAAAGAATTCTCCCTTGTAATTTGCGGGGCAATTGGGGGACCCTCTGTTCTGCAGGTTTAAAATCACTGTACTGTACAGTTAGATTCGCGTCCAGTAGGTGTTATGTATGTGGACCACCTCCAGGGGTCTGCGGCTAAAGTAAGGAGCTTGGTCCCTGAACACAAAGGGACCTAGGATCCTAGACCACCTAGTGTCCACCAATAGCACCTCTGGTGGAAAATTCAAACTTGCCAATGGGACTGTGAGAATGCCAGGTGGGATGTATATAGTTGGCCCTTGCAGGGCCGTTTTGTCAGTTTGTGTGTGAAGTACAATAAACACGTCTGAACGCATGTCATAGTACGAATCCTCCATGTAGTGAACCCAGTATTTTACAAGCACCTTCAAGATCAACAAGATTTTTGGGGGGAATAACCTTTTGAGAATCAAAGCTCCCTTCCTCAGACATGAGCAGTATGTGTGTAAGTAGAACTGATGAGGGGAAATTTGTGTGAGCGGAAGAGCTCCATATAAGTATCCCAGGACACTCAAAGCTCCGGGACATTGTAGCTAGGTTTCAGTTAGTAGTAGATACTCAGCATGCTGTAGTAATGGTTAAGTCCTGTGTCTTGAGGACTTTGAAGGGCTTTTCCCCTTTGTCTTCCAATTTAATAGGGTTTTTCTGCCTGAGGGGTCAAAAGAGCAAAATAATCACAGTGGCCAGTGAGCAACATATAATGGAATATTCTAATGCCTTTCTAGCAAGTCACATCTTTCCTGCTGTACCATATAGACAACGATGGAAACCTACTTATGGTGCTTTAATTGACTGATAGCGAGAAGTCTAGAGGGGAAAATATCACGCTATCTTTCTCTGACAGAAGTAGGCAGTGGTTTTTTTGTCCTACATTGACAGTAAATTAGGCAAAAAATTGCAAGAGAGTTAAAATGCTTCCAGCCATGAAACATTAAGCTGGGCCACAATGGGGCAGCTATCAACCACCTGACTGTGCAGGAGGCAAAGAAACGGCTTTGTCAGCTCTTTGAAGGAAGAACCAGACCTTAGTTTTGGGGAAGGTGCATAAACACTAGCAGAGGATTTCAAAATGCCAACAATCCAATCTCCAGGTTAGCTTCCTATGGGTGACCTATGTGTACTAGTCAGGTGTGAGATCTTACACATGTATATCACTGCGTGCAACCATGATTAACCTGTCTGTACAGGTTGCAAAAAAAAAAAAAAGCATCTACAAGATACCAAAGGGAACACAACTTCAAGGCAATTTTCTGCTTTAAAATTCTCTACCTTACTAAAAAGTGGCATTATTTGGATGATGTTTTTCTACCTACCACTTCAAATAAAAATTTTCTTCCTAACTGGAGCCATATTGCCAGTGCATAAAGGCAAGGTAAGGTTGTCTGGTTGCTGTCATGCCGCTGATTGCAGCCTCCTTCTCATAAGTGAGCCCGTCTAAATTGCATTTTTTTTATTCAAGCACGTAACATCACCTAGTAATGAGCTCCCAAGTGGTTTCTCCCCCACTTTCCCCTTACTTCTCATAATCTACCCAGTATTAATTATAGAATGTATTTCTTCAGAAACAGCATTTAGTTTTTTATTGCTGAAGATCAAATTAGGCTATGTTTTCAACCACTCTGAATGTGCCTGCACATGTTTACCTGCACTGCAACCTTTTGAATGGGGGTGTGGGGGGGAAGAATCCTGCAAAGACTTGATCTATTGTTATAATGTTATAATGCAAACTGAAGCAGGATGAAGAACCAGCTGGGATAGAAAATCAAATCCTTAGGGGTAGTCACACACTGTGTGTGCAGGGGAAAAGCACACACACACACAGCACCACAAAGTGGTATCAATTGCTCAGGCCCACATAGCTGTAGAAGCTATAAAATCTGTTGGCAGTGATTAGCTGAGCTGAAGCCCAAGGTTTCCAGCTGTTAGGTGCCCATTGACAGAAACACAGAATCCAAACACAGTGGTCTCACAGGTCAGGTGGACAGGATTCTGGTGGTAGACAGCACTGCTCAGGCACCACTGAGGCAGGCCAGCTAATCAGGGGATACAGGAAAAGAAACAAGGGTATGGCCATGCTAGGAATGCACCATCAGTGGCTTCAGAGCCCAGCACGATCGGCACAAGCCTTAGAAAATGTTATGTACTAGGTCTGCACACGGCCAGGCAAAGAGCTTCAGAGTAGAGACAATAGCCTGAGCGGATCCTAGCCCACACCTATCAGAGGGCTAGGATTCGAGGAGGACCTATGGAACTCTGGTCCACTGTATATAATCCTATCACTGGGGTGGGGTGTGTGCTTGGGGTGTGGTTTGACCCTGAATATAAGCCGGCCTGCGAGCCGGTCTTCCCTTGTCTTGTTCTTCCCTGCCAATAAAGATATGAGCTGAAATTACTTCATTCTGCTTCGGGCTCGGTACTTTTCACTGGCAGTGAAGGTGAGATCTACATGAACAAAGATGATGCTGTACTGAGCACCGCGCCTCACACCGCTGACTCCGGGTCCAGCACCGCATCACACCCCGCTTCACTGATTGCTGAGCCTCACACTGCACCCCGTACTGCTGACTCCAGGTCCAGCATCGCAGTGCACCCCACGTCCAGCCTCCTCCCACCATGTGGAAACCAAAACATGGCTGGAGCAGCTGGAGAATTACCTCATACACGGAGGCAGGCAAGAAAAGATCCTTGCTGATCAGCACTGGCAACGACATGCTCAGACTCCTCAAAGATATGATCGTGCCAAAGAAGACAAAGGAGGAGACCTTTGAGGTTTTGGTAAAAGCACTTACCAACCATTTTGTGCCTAAACCGACAAAGATAGCCAAGCGCATCAACTTCTTTGCACATGTCCAGGGTCCCAATGAAACCGCCACCAACTTCCTGGTGGGGCTTTGCTGGGCAGCCACCCTTTGCGAGTTCCCCAGTCTCAATGATATCCTGATGAACCAGTTTGTCGTGGGCCTAAAGGAACCCAAGCTGCGCCACAAGCTGGCCAGCCATGATGACCTGACACTGAACATGGCTTTGAAGGAAGCAGTGGCTTATGAAAAATTGCACCAAGACTGCTGTAGCTGAGCAATCCACCTCACCACCACGGACCGGACTTCTGACATCTCGGACGAGGAGGAGGTCTTGCAGGTATGCCACCCATCGTGTCAGGCCCAATGACCACAAGCATTGGCTACCACCCTGTTGGAAAAGACCTCCACTTTCTGTGCCAGTTGCGGTGAGGCATATGAATGTCAGACCTGCCATCTGCGACATGCCGCCTGCTGGACCTGCGGCAAACAGGGACACATTGCCCATGCCTGCCGATCTCGAGGACCATGCTGGGGGGCGTCCATCTACCAGGAGTCAATGGATCTGCACACCCTCATGATCTACAATGAGCAGCACCAGGTAAGGAACTTGCCCTAGGACGGCCCTAATAAAATGCATGCCACGGTATTGATTGAGGGGTCCCCATGTAGAACGGAGCTCGACATGGGGTCATCCTTTTCTATAATTTCCATGGACACCCTACATAAGTTCTGCCCCAGGGGGGAACCCTCCTGCAAAGGCCACGGGGTTTGGCACTGAGAGATTTTCAGAAAAATCCAGTGGCAATTAAGGACTGTGGCAAGTTCTGGATGCAGTACAAAGACTTTAATGGACTGTTGGACTTGCTGTTTGTGGAGGGACGGCTCATGAGCCTGCTGGGACTCTCTTGGTTCGAGCCGTTGGGGTTTAAGGTGATTGGCATCAATCACATTGTGCCCCTCACTTTCATCTCGGTCTGTGATGAGTTTCTGGGGGTGCTTGATGGCACGCTTGGGCGGTACTCCGGGTCCCTGATCACGATGGACCTCAACCCGGCAGTGCGCTTCGCATGAAGGCCCGGCATCCCTCTTTGGCACTTAAACTGAAAATCAAGGCTGAACTGGATCGCCTCGTGGATCAGGGGGATGCTGGAACCCGTCACCCACGCTAGGTGGAAGATGCCAAAGTCACCCCGGTAAAGCCTAACAGGGATGTGAGAATTTGTGCAGATTATAAATGTACCCTTAACAGGGCGCTCCAGGACCAAACTTACCCGGTGCCGGTGGTCAGCCTGAGCGGATCCCAGCCCACACCTATCAGAGGACTAGGATCCAAGGAAGACCTATGGAACTCTGGTCCACTGTAAATAATGCTATCACTGATGTGGGGTGTGTGCTTGGGGTGCGGTTTGACCCGGAATATAAGCTGACCTGAGATCCAGTCTTCCCTTGTCTTGTTCTTCCCTGCCAATAAAGATATGAGCTGAAATCACTTCACTTTGCTTCAGGCTCGATACTTTTCAGAAAGAAAGCAGGACTCAGACAGCAGGCCGCATGCAGGACTAGATAGAAGGAGACCGCCAATAGGAGCTCAAGTCTCCTACGGCCTGCGGATGACAGCAGAGCAGTCTTTCAAAGCCTCAGGAGAGGGCAAGGCAGGACAAGGGAGTGTCCAGCCAGGGAAGCCATGGGCTCAGATTCCTTTCATTCATTATAGGCCTGCCCCCGAAGAAAGGGTATTGGAGGAGCCCAGGTCAGCAGACAGTCCTTTATTAGGGTAGCTTAAGCAGGCTATTCCTGAAAGGTAGGGAGAAGAAGCTGGCTGAGGGAAGGGGGTGAGTTTGACTCCTCAACCCCTCCTCCTTCTCCCTGTCTGAGGCTCAGCTACAGCCAGGCCAAGAAAAAGGAAACACTGGAGTGCACCATGGTCTTAGACTCTGACTCATTGCCAGGAGCATCTGGCAGTCCATTTTTGATGCTGGCCTTGGGAAACAGAAGGGAAAAGTGCTATTAAGCATGTGCAGAGCACCTTTCCATGAGCAACCCACCCATGGGACTTCTCATAAGAACTTATGAGGGAGGGAAAGACGTGACTTCTTACAGTGCAATCCTAAACTGATTTACACCCTCTTAAATCCACTGAAGTCAGTGGTCTTAGAAAGGTGTAACTCTGCTTAGGGTTGCACTGTCATGCAGGAATGATTCCCCCTAACACAGTTCCTTTTATAAATTAACCACTAATCATCCAGCTCTGCTTGCCAAATGATTCAGTTACTGGATTCACACCATGGACCCCAAAGTTCATTCTATACAGGTTTTGGTAGTGAGCTATAACCTATTTTCCTTGCAGAGTATTAGAGAATGCCAGCACAGGAAGGATGGAGAGGGAGAGAGAATGCTTCCAGATCTTTTTTAAAAAGTTCAAATCAGAGACAAGAAAGCTTTAGTCTGCCTGCTTCCATGAAAAGAAAAGGGAGAAAATCAGCGCTCAGTGGTGAACATGTGACCCAAAGAAAGCAGAAATCCATCACACAGCTCAAACGACATGAGGAAAATCCATGATCTCCTGATATATTTTTAAATAGCTTGGAGGATGATTTAGAAAGACACTGTGGTGCTGGAGGTGGGGATGTCAACCCTTCCTGTTTTGTGCCTTTTCCCAGTTGTTCCTTTCTCTTGTTCCTTTCCCTGGACTAATAAAATGCTTGGGGATAGAGACACCATTTCTATCATGAAAGCAGTGTTCCTGTGGGAAGGGTTAACCAGCCTCCCACATAATGTGGAGTTTGCATCCAGCACATGGTTGACATGACCATGCAGGAAAAGTGATTGGATGTGAAAAGACTTTACACAAGGTTAAACTTTAAACATCACCAGTGGAAATTGTCTGGGAATAAACAAATGATTATATGGATGAGACTGAATTGCAGATGCTGGCTGGTTCTGGTTGATTATTCTGCTTCCAATCTACTTTCTCCCTCATGAAAAATGAACTGTGAATCTTTGTTTTCATTATGCCTTTCATCCTGTATTGCCATTGAGGAGACCTGTCCTGCTTAGTTCATCCTCGTCCACTCTGAATGGATTGATGGCTTTTTTGGATTTTGCTTTATCTGTATCCTGTGAGAACTGGGAGCTCTGTATGTGCAGAAGAACCACATCTGTTCCAGCCCTTGACAGGGATTCATACCTGAATGACTTACAGCTAGATCTACAAAAGGTCTCTTTCTGCTACAACTCCCTCTCTCCTTGTTTGTAATGTAAAGATTTCAGCCAAATGATTCCATGCTCCCTGAATCTGATGCAGGAAACTCTTGAATGCTTATGTTGAAATAAAGTGTAATTAACCTTGAAGGTGCCAAAGGACCCCTCGTTTGTCATGGCCAACCCTTCTGGATTGCTCTCACACCTGGTTCTCTTTCCTTGTGCTGAATTTTTCTTATAAAAATTAAGGCCTTTTCTAACCTTAGATTTGAGTCAACTCCATATAAGCAACATAAAATGGCACAGATGAGGTAGAAGAAGAAGAAGAAGAAGAAGAGATTGGATTTATACCCCGCCCTTCACTACCCAAAGGTGTCTCAGAGCAGCTTACAAACTCCTTTCCCTTCCCCTCCCCACAACAGACGCCCTGTGAGGTAGGTGGGGCTGAGAGAGCTCTTGACAGAAACTGCTCTTTTTTCAAGAACAACTCTTATCAGAACTATGGCTTACCCAAGGTCATCCAGCCAGGTGCAAGTGGAGGAGTGGGGAATCAAACCCTGTTCTCCCCAATTAGAGTCCGCGCACTTAACCACTACACCAAACTGGTTCAGTGGTGTCAAAAAAACAAAAGAATTCTCAACAACAGTAGCAAAAATGAGGCGAACCAAGAAGATGACAACCTATGAATCAAAAGAAATGATCCTGGGCATAATGGTTCTTTGCTATTTGATTTTCAGCCCCCAAAAGTTAGAGAGAAGGTAGAATCCCTGAATCGCTAAAGGCTGCACCTACCTATTAATGACAGAGGTTAAAAGCCAAGGCAGATCCTACACTGCAGTGAACTGAAACAGTAGCCCTGACAATGGATTTGGGGTCCAAACATCTTCTTTGATGTCATCATTGGCTCCACCATACAGCCTACCATTCTGGAGAAACCATCAGTG
The DNA here is from genome assembly GCA_029375565.1 of Gekko gecko. NCBI lineage: Eukaryota > Metazoa > Chordata > Lepidosauria > Squamata > Gekkonidae > Gekko > Gekko gecko. The sequence goes on from JAPDNY010000008.1 coordinate 115,057,550, forward strand.
CAGTCCTAAGCTGTCCTAAGTCAATGCACTTAAAACAGTGCAATTCTGGTTAGTATTGAACTGTAATGCTCCTCTTTTTATTCCTTCAGCATCATTAAAGACAGCACAGGAAGCTCCTGGACAACATGCCCAATAGGATTCCCCAAATGCTGGTGAAATGTGAGAGTTTGGGAAGTACCATTAGGCATTCACAGCCTGCAACACTATCTTTAAAGACACCAAGGAGTGAGGCTAGAAGGTGCGTCAGTTGCTATGGCAGGAATTCATGGAAAATAGTCAAGAGGTGGTTGGGCAGTAAGAAATGGTAGAGGGGCATTGCCAAGAGGCAGGAGCTGGTGGCAGGGGGCAGCAACCTCAAGCAGGATTCCTCATTCAACTGCCACTCAACCCCCCCCCCATGTCTTTCCCATAGTTTCTCATCCAGCCTTCCAGTTCTTTGTGTATTCTGTAGTAATTCTTATGCAAAGTGATGCCTCTTATTTCTAATGAAGAGCCTTAAGATGTAAAATTATTGCAAAATCAGGAGGATATGTCTCAGAGCTAGTGACTGGAAAACTAAAATTCATTTGTCATATTAAAAACCAAGCAAAGTCAAGAGAGTCATATTTCAACAAGGAATCTGTCACTTGCCCTGAGATGACATTCAAACTCCACCTGCTTATCAAATAATTAATGAAGCGGCTGAGATGAAGCAGCTGATAACTGCTTGATGAGTTTGATAGAAAAAGAAATAGCAGCAATTCTGAGTTCCCTTTAGAATTAAGGGTTTTTTTGGGGGGGGGGGGTTAGTATCAAGTTGTAAAAACCACACTATGCTTCAGAAAAGTCAACCCCTGATTTTTAAAATGTTGGGAACTAATATGATTATTTTACAAGATTTTATCTGGGGGATTAGTCACTGAATGACACCTTACAAAGATTGAGTGCCTGAACCCCTGCACAATGCCAGGGCTCAGCCATGGGATATATATTTGTATGTATTTAACCACAGTAAGGGAAGAGCTAGAGGATACATTCCTTTCATCATTAGGAAGACAGAAAGCCGGAACATTTTTTGGGTTAGCCAGCAGAATTTGGGTTAGCCAGAAGAACCAGGGTGGAGTAGAGGGTTAGACTTGGGAAATGTCAGTTCATATTCTCACGTGGCCATGTAGTTCACAAGTCAACATCTCTTTCTAGCCTATCTTTAGGGTTTCCAACTCCAGGTTGGAAAATTCCTGAGATTTGGGAGGTGTCTGGAGAGGGCAGGTTAGGGACTTCAGCAAGGTATAATGTCATAGAGTCCATGCTCCAAAGCAGCCATTTTCTTCAGGGGTCTGATTTCTGTGGTCTAGGCTGGGAGACCTCCAGGCCTTCACCAGGAGGTTGGCAACCCTACCTATCTTTCAGAATAGTTGGGAGGTTAACATGGAATAAGCTCTCATTTAGCTTCTTGGAAAAGGGTAGGATAGGTCAGAGTGCTTTGTCTCAGGTGTAAGGCCTGCCACTTCCCCTTTAGAAATCAACCACAATGTCTCATTTTGTGCTGCTTCTTAGAGTAGGAGACAGTCTTCCTAAGGATGTACAAAGCCGTTACTCATGTTCTATTCATATTGTGTGTGCGTGCGTGTGTGTCTTGAGTGGGCTGACAAAGTACAAACCTGCCCTTTCCCAATTAGCACATCATAGCGGCTGAAAACAGGCTTGGATCAATCATGGTTCTGAACACTCTGCATAGGAGAGCCACAGCCAGATTGGAGCCTTTCTGTGCTGTATTTCCATCTTCTTCACAACGTGCATTCATCTTGGTTCCTGATCCTCCTACCAAGCAAAAAATCCTTCACAACTAGACCATGTTGTTTTCTTATCAAAGCAGAAACAACTACCATTCTTGAGGAAAACTGAGTAATAATCACTCATAGGGCTATTTTTGGGCAGGAATGCACAGGAATGGAGTTGCAGCTGGCTTCCGAGCCCAGGGGGCAGGCACATGCTGCAAGCCCCGCCCCCTGCTCCCAGCAGCCCTCAGTTGGGCCATGGGAAGCAAGAAGCAGGGAAGTAAGTTGCAGAGCCCCCCACACCTTTCCCAGCCCACAACCTTGAGTGACCAATGGTCTGATGCAGTGTAAGGCAGCTTCTTGTGTTCAAATTGCTCTCTGGGTGATTTTCTGTCCACAGCAAGAGTGCCTATATGCCTTCACTGTTTTCTGCTTGCATATTTGTAAATACAGCAAATATTACAATACAAGGATGGCATTAGTCTCCAGTGCTTTCTTATCCAGACTTTAAACCTGATACACTCTGTTGGAACTTCTCACTGTCTAGGGAAGTGGTCAGCATATAGCGATATTCTCTCAACATTTTATGTTTCTAGACTGCTGAAATCCTCCTCCATGTATTGCAGCCTAACTAACTATCTCTCCCAGGAATCCATTTACATGTGTGACCCATACTCTCCTGGGCATAGTTGCAGTTTCCTGGCAGCCATGTCTACAGTCACAACAACTCAGTTTTCAGCCACCACTATCATGGGAATCACACCTCAGTGGCTACGCTGACTATGAATGGAAGAATAAATCACAAGTTACATCCTCCTAGCAAAGGTGTCCCATGGATAGTTTTGACCCATTGAGTGGCAGAATATTTTTGATAAGACCACTTTAATTGTACAGGGAAAAGAAGTGCCTTGAACAAACCAAAGGTTGCAGCTCAGCCACATACAGAGGGTCAGAACTAGAGCTTTATAGCTGCAAATTGGCCTATAAATTTTCACTGTTGGGAAAAAGCAAATACTAGTAATCTCAGTGCAAGCCACAGTGAGAGATGTCTACAGCTTATCCAGGTCAAAATAATTACCTCTGGTTTGGTATAAAACCTTGAGTCATGTTTGACACATCTATTTTTCCCCCCAAGCAGGGTGTGGATAAGGAGCCCCAACAAAGCATAATTTAGCACAGTTGCTAGTGTTAACCTGTACCTGGATAATTGCTTGCTACATATGGCATACCAATATGCCAGAGTTTCAAAGGGTGATTTTCTTCTGCAACTGTGAAAGCAGCCCTGGTTTGAGATGATGGCAATAACATGGGGGGGGGGTAAGGTAAAGAGAAGTAACACAGACGATTTAACAGCCCTCAGGAAGACACACCCTGCATGCCTTGAGAGGAAACATGCAAACACAGCTTTAACTTGCACTCAACTTGAAATAGGCATTTGCTCCCCTTAATGTCAAGGTGAGTCATGTTGTTCAAATGTTACTAGAAGATTTACCATCTGCTTGTTAGTCTTCGTGCTTCCTTTAATTATGCAAACAAAGAGTTATGATGCCAGCCAGATCCAAGCAGTAGATTATGATCTGTTGATGCTAGGCGGAGGGTCTTCTTTTCCCCTGTCCTTTTCCAGAAGGCACAGTAAAATTGCTCCATAGGAGATGGTTATATAACATAGGCAGTGGGGCGAGATAAAAAGAGCTCATTGGGGTTTCTTGACAGATCTTTCCAGATAATTGGATGAAACTCCTAACACCTGTTATTGCTGATGTGGTAATCATGCATTCAGTCAACAGGAACATCTAGGACATCCCTCAAGTCCCAAGCCATCTCCCTCTACCAAGCTTCAGTCAAATGACTGAAAGATTTCATCTCAGACAAAATATGTAGCAGCAGCATTCCTATCTTTTGCCTGTTGCTATGCAGCCAGTTGTACAGCAACCAATTACTAGTTGAGGAAGGAAGAGTGGATCCTGACAGGTAGGCTATAGCTGCACAGACTGCACTGTGCAAAACAAGCCACTCTGGTTACATTTAACAAAAAACACACCCAGCAGTGTGTTAAATCAGATTTGTATTAATGAGGATGTAGCAAGTCTGACGCCTCTTCCCATTTATAAACATGATCAACCTCTACATTTTGCCCTTGTCCCAAATCTGACCTCAAGGGAAAAATGAGAAAATCTATCCATGATTTATTAAACTGCTTCTTTTTGTATGCTAGTAGGGGTGTTGGGGTGGTGGCTCAGTGGTTGGATTCCTGCATTGCATTCAGAAGGTTCCAGATTCAGTCCTTGGCATGTCCAGTTCAATTGTCTCAGGCAGCACTGCTGAGAAAGATCTTTCCATGAGATAAAGTAAAGAGGCTGCAACCTGGAACATGACTGAGGGAAACCAAATGTTGCCTCCTTAGTGGGAGCAACCAAATTTGCCTTAAAGGATAGTTTTGTTCCTGCTGAAGAAGCATTGGGAAGGGACTGAAACATGGGCAATTTAATGACTTACTAAAATACCAAAAATGGAAAAATTAAGCAATCCAACTATTCCTTCATATCTTTTCATTCAATGCGGAATTTCACCTTGGGTGAAATGGACCATCTTTGCTGGCTAAGTTAATACCGCAGACATTTATTTACTCTATTTTCTGCTTCACCGGTTCACTTCCTTTCAGAAATCCTTCCTTCTTTCCAAAGACAATTTCTCATCTTTATTTAAATACTCTTTCATAAACTCCAAGCCTTACAAACACTCTGCCGACACCTAGATTGACTTAAACAAATATTTGCAAGGGTGCTGAAAGTATGGCATTCAAAACATTTGGATCTCAAAGGCTGAAAAACGTTCAGTGAGTGGCATGGGTTAGAACTCAGGGCTAATTTGCACATGCATGTAGATCACTCAGTAGCATGTGACTGTTGCAAAGGACTCTGGGAAGGGAGCCAGCAACTGTCATTTTGTGAAGGCTGCCCAGAATGTTGGAAGCAGCTTCAGAGAGACTAATGCTGACATCTAACCATCTCTGCTGTCCCATGGAAAACGGAACTATAGGACTTCTGTTAGGTCATTGAGCCCTTCCATAGATCTACTGATGTCAGATGCCGACCATGTTCCTTTAATTTGCTAGGTAATCCAGCTATAAAAAGTTCAGCGTCCCCATGTTAGGACTCAGACCATGGTTGTTTGGCCTATGATCTTCAGTAGCAAACCAACCAGAGGCACCAACGGAACACAGTAGGTGTTACTGTTCCTGTTGTACAGCTGCCCTCCTTTGGGGACCGGACCATGCTGATCTGGACCAACTTCTGAGGCAGCTCACCGACCTTGCCCCAAATTGCTTGAGACCAGGGCTCATTTCCTGCAGGAGTGCACAGGAGCAAAGCTCCGGCAGTAAGGAGTCCAGCGGGCAGGCACATGCAGCAAGCCCCGCCCCCTACTCCCAGCAGCCCCCCTCACCTTTCTTGTCCCACTAGGTGACCCAGCAGAGCGCTCCTGCGAGCTGGCCCTCAAGTTGCTCCGCCACTGCCTGGGCCATGGAACCCAGTCCTCATGCTGGCCCTGGTGAGGCACCTCTGCAAAGCGGGCCCCAGCGACTCCTGCAAGGCGTGTGAGGAGCTCCGCCCCAGCCTCCTGCGCCTCCTCCGCCTCCTCCTGGGCCTCTGCCCTGCCACCGCCCTGGCCCCCTATCTGTTTGAGGCCATGCACGTCCTCCGAGCCACCCTCCTCGACCCATGAGCAGCCATGCACTTTCCTGCGCTTGCTGGCCATCCAAAAGAGTCCAGTGGCACCTTTAAGACCAAGGTTTATTCAGGTGCAAGCTGAGGGCAGATCTGTGCTTCCCCCCATAGCTAGCAATCTAAAACAGTCCAGTGGAGCCTGAATGGTGGGTGTTGCCTTCTGACACACTTCCGTTGATGTTATGGGGTGTGGCATATGCAAATAAGTTATGCTAATGAGCTCCTGCACCTCTTTTTCTATGAAATGACCCCCTGCTTAAGATCACTGAATTATGACATACTGTGCACTCAGGTACATAAGACCCAAGTTCAAAATATAGTTATCTTTATATCTAATAGCCACACAATGGCCCCTATGCAGACAAAGTATTGCAAGCCCAAGTTTCCAGAAAAACCTTTAACACAAAAAGCTAATTTGGGGTAACCCCTGCCCCTCCCAACTTACTAATGCATGCATATATGTCACAAAATCCCCTAGCAGAGTGAGCAACTCGAAATGGCATGTGAAAATTCAGCAGCCATCAGGAAGAGGAGACGCCCATGTTCTCCAGAAGGAGGAAGGGAGAGAAGGCAAGCAAGCTGGTGCTGACAAAGAGGGTGGAGGACCTAAAGCTATCCAAGGAAGATGAGGGGAAGCAGACAGTGAGGGCAGAGACAGAAACAGCTTTTCTCCTTCCCTCCATGAGTCCTCACTGGTCCCGTCTTGCATCTCATTCATTACAACCAATACAGCTGCAAAACATTATATGAGAAGCAGCCCTTAATGTGCCGTGTTCATGTGATCTGCTGATGTCCCAGCTATATGCTGACACTGAATGAAATGGAAACAAGTTCATATACAGTACAGGGAAAGCCATCGGGCACAACAACGCATCAAGCACAGCTAGACTCATCATGGACAATTCACACAGAACATTTCTGACTAAAGGTTAGTTCAATTCAACGCATATGTTACACTCCCTGTGTGGAGGTCACCAGAAACCACTTCTGTGACAGCTCTCTGTGTGGCAGCCATAGCATCTCAAAGCTGTTTGCTATGTGAGCTTTACCTGCTATTAAAAATGCTATAGAAATTAGAACACACACAGTCAGTTCTAGGGCTGCCAGCTCTGAGTTGAGAAATTGCTGGAGATTTGGGGGTGGACTCTGGGGAGGGCGGCACTTGGGAAAGAGAGTAAGCTCAGCAGGAATGAGATGCCACAGATCCCACCCTCCAAAGCAACCATTTTCTCCAGGGAACTGATCTCTGTAGCCTGCGAACAAGCAGTAATGTGTTTAATCAGCCATGGTGGTGGAAAGTGCTGTCAAGCCACAGCTGACTCATGGCGACCCCATACGGTTTTCAAGGCAAGAGAAATTCACAGGTGTTTTGCCATGGCCTGCCTCCACGTCATGACCCTGGTATTCCAAATGCTTGCCATGGCTGACCCTGCTTAGCTTCTGAGATCTGATGAGCTCAGGCTAGCCTGGGCCACCTGGGCCAGGACTACTTAATCAGCACACCACCACAAAAACCAGCCTGGGTTATGGCCTCTGGTATCCTCTGGATGTGGCTCAGCTGCTTTGTATGAGCAGCAGCCCGGTTTAGACAAGATGCTGTGCAAGCACAAAGCCTCTAAGCACACTTGCCATTACATTTAAATTAGGCCAGAAAGGAGCTGAAGGAAACCATGCAGACAAAAGATGGGACTATGAAGATTGTGGTAGGCAGTCCTGCTCTGATCTGCAGGCCCTGTTCCGCCTTGTCTACCAGGGTTTTCCCAACATTTGGAAAGGCTTTCCTCTCTCTCCAGTAACCCGCTGCCACCACCTGACCTCTGTAAGAATTGCCCACTGGGAGGGTTAGGACTCTCAGTTTCCCTTCCAAGTTCTGAGGCCTTGCCTCTGTCTCCTGCTGCCAAGTACCTGGTCACTACAGGGACTGTTTACTGCCTTGTGCACCCCTGGAGGAATAGCCACTTGCCAACTGACTGCCTTCCTCCTGGTGCTCCTCTTAAAATAATACTGTGTCAAAGCTGGTGGAAGTCTATGTGGTACAGAGGACCACTATCAGCATCAAAAGTTATAAAGTATTTATTAAAGAAAACGTTTCCAAGCATATCCTTAGCACAGCACCAGACTGAGCAAGGGATTCAAAATAAAAGGGTAAAACTCAATTCCTCTGTCCTTCCCTCTATACATGCCCTATCTGTTGTTAAATATAAGACAGGCTCTTTAGTTTAGAAAGCTGCAGGTTTCTACATCATTTCCTCTACTTTGAAGGCTCCCTCAGGTGTAGGACAGCACATGGCTATGGCCGCCTCCTCCAGACCTCAGTTAAGAGTTCTGTCTGCTGTGATGAACTCAGCACAAAAGAGACCTCCTCCTTGCTGCAAGTTTTTATTACTTCTGTTTTTCAACCTACTGACCAGGTCAGCCTGGGTCAAAGAAGCTTTTCCTGAAGTTTCCTGAAGTCTGTTCTTGAATTCCTTCTAGTCTTTAATACCTCTAAAACTCTGTTCCCTGCTTGTGAGGGGGGAGACTGGACCTATTGTCTCATAGAATCAAAATCACAGAGTTAGAATGGGCCATATAGGCCATCTAGTCCAACCCCCTGCTCAATGCAGGATCAGCCTAGAGCATCCCTGATGCTCTCTAGCTGAACCAATCCCTGATGCTCTCTAGCTGAACCAATTAGCATTTCTTAAGAGGCAGCTAAGACTGGAAAGCCATTGAACTGACTTCCTCCTCCCTGCCTGTTCTTTGCTCAGCGAGAAAAACTATTAAAACCTCCTGGTAAAGGTTTTATTCAGGTCAGATGTCTACCCCCCAAAATGCATTTCTTCACACAGATCATGATTTAACTAGAGTTGTCAGCTCTGAGCCAGCAAATCCTGGAAGATTCTTGGGGTGGTACCTAGGGAAGGTGGTATTTTGTGGGATGAGTAGGAATTCCCTCAAACCATAGAGACTGGGGAAATTTCTAAAGCATCATAGAGCATGTGATATCACATCCAAGTGAAGGTTTAGGGTATATGACATCACTTTCAGGTGATGTACTAGAAATCCTTCCAATTTCTTTGTTCTTCATCATAGAGTTTGGGGAAGTTCCTAGAGCATCACCATGAATGCTACTCCCCTCTCTTTTTCTCCTGCTTCTCAGCTCATCAAGGGAAGAGGATTGAGGATAGGTGCAGGGGGTTGTATGGTATACAAGGGCAAATGGCAAGCCTTAAACTAACTTTGTTCTCAATGCCTTCCCTTGAGTTCCATGGACACAGTAAATGGACAAATGGTCTGGAGTCAAAAACTGCCTCCTTAACCCAACACTGACTGGCCAAGCTTCTACAAAGGAAGGGAAAGTCCACTGTTTTTATAGTTTGAGTGAATTATATTTTTATATTTCATTTATAGTTTTATTATTTTACTGACTTTAAGTTTGTAAGCCACTCAGAGAATCTTTGATTGAAAGGCACTATGAAGTATCAGACTGACTGACCAACCAACCAGTGGTAAAATACACGCTTTACCTCCAGATCTCAGGTTGTGTCCCTGGGATCTCTGGCTCTATCTCAGGCAGATGATTCTTCCCAGTTAAACTGTTTCCCAGACCATGTCCTGGAGAGCCACTTCCAGTCAGAGTACGTGACACTCAGCTAGCTGGACCAATAGTATGAGATGGCTCCAAATGTCTGATAGCTTAGGGGTGAAATATAACCACCCACAAAAATAATTATTGCACTCCCTCTTCTTACCTGAGTGTCATGATTACATACGAAGTAGTGGCAGGGTATATTTTTTTAAAAAATAAAATAAATGAAATGAATTTTGCTAGTAAACAATATCAGCTGATGTTCTGCTAGGCATTCTCCTACACAGAATCCCTTTGTCAGTTCAGAAATATGACTGGCATCCATACAGAGAGCGACATTACAACTAGGCAAGCACTGAAGTGAAAATGAGTTAGGGCTACATGGCCCCAACTTGGCCTTGAAAACACATGAAACAACCTTGCTCTCAGATAGCCTGTCTGTACATGGTAAAATGCTGAAAAGCAGAAATTCTGTAGTTGGGCAATTGTCGTGTACAGAAAACGCAGATATACTCTTTTGGTACTGCTACTGTCACAATAGATGTAACAGATGGTGTCAAAGAACTTTAGGTTTTCTGCAAAACAAGGGAAGAGGATGAAGGGCGAAAGCATGTGACAGCTGAGTTCTAGGGAAAAAATAGTTACTGGAATTTCTCAGTTAAAACAGAATGAAGGCCAGATTACATGCGACATACAAAAGTAGGCAATACAGTTCCACCACCACCTTTGTTTGGTGGTGGTGGTAAAATTGGAGTAGGGAAGCAGCAGAGGTGTGCTCAGCCCTTTCCCCGTCTGCGACTCAGTGCTAAATCATCTTGAAGCTGCTGTGTGGTTATCCTCGCAAACAAACTGGGAAATAAACTGAACAGGTGTGTGTGTGTGCGCATGTGTGCACATTGGTGATTTGGAACAGAAAAATGTCTCCTCCTCCAAAGCTGTTATTCTGTTCTATTCAAAAAGTAGCACCCGAGCTCTAAGAAGTAGACATGCATATAAAGGGTTGGATCCTACCAGGTTTATTACTCCATCCTGCCTCATTCCCTTCTTCACTGCAACGCCTCCCCCATGTGGCTTTTGTTTATGTAGACACACAATCCCTGGCGCAGTCTTTTGGTCAAAAGGGCCCATTTCTCTTTTGCCAGTGGAAAAACGGGTAGGGCCTAGCCCAAAGTGCTGTTCGCCCCTATACAGGTTGGAAATTAGGACTTTTGAAATGAATGACCGAGTACAACATCTCAGTGGGTCATATAAGTAAAGGTCAGGGTTTTGGCAGATGTGAAAAGAACATGCTGTGCAACGGATGGTTATACAACTGCATGAGACTCTGGCAGTAGGATTGTTTTTCCTCAGTCTTCTTACCTTTTAGCTTGCCCAGAATGCACTTAGGACTGTGACTGTAATGTCAAAACCCCCAGGAAACATGAGAAATGTCCATAAGGTAGCAAACTGGTTCTGCCCCATCCAGAAATCCAGACAGTGCTGTCATGGGAAGGAATGCTCTCATGGCTTCTGATATTCTAATCCTCTAGAAGCTTATAATGTTACATTTGTAGTGCAGTGATCAGCAGCATTGCAGAGAATCCCACATCATGTACACAACTTCAGAACAAGCCCTTAAGGCCTGTTCTGCTCATTAAACAGAGCAAGGTGGTAGAATTCTGGACTTCCACAGCAGGTGGGCATTTGATTGGCTCACCCCATATGAAAAGTTTCCTGCAAGTAGCAAAAAAGCACATCACAACAAGGGTTATACTAAATCTTTCTCTGTCATAGACTGATTTACTGCATATTAGAAGCACAAGTGGATCGGGAATAGATCTCCAGGTGGCCCACAATCAAAGTTAAAACAATTCATGGCAATAAGACTCAAGCATGACCGGCGGAACTAGCAGCCGACATCATTTATTATTGATTTAGTACATTTTATCCTACTCTTCCTCCATGGGATCCTTACAACTACACTTTGAAGTAGGCTGAGAGAGAATAAGTGGCACAACATCCCTCTGCACATTTCATGGGGAATGGGGATTTGAAACTGGGTCTCTCACACAATGTGCCATAGGCGTAAACTACAGGGGGGCCTCGGGAGCCCGGGCCTTCCCCAAATTTTCCGGGGGAGTGCCCCCCTCGGGCAACCAGTGCCTGACAATAGTTTAAAACTCCCCCCACCCCCCAGGGCTAGAAAGAAGGAAGTCAGGCTCACCTTCTTACAAATGCTAATTGAGCTAGCAGGATAGACAATGAGATAGTTAAACATCCCCCTCCCCCTCCCTTCTTCAAGCCGATATGTGGAGGTACCAAATGCTGGAGTCTTTAGGAAGACATCTCTGGAGACAGGAAAAGCTGAGCGGGGAAAGAGGTTTGATAACATTTCTTGCAACAGGAAGAGAAGGTCTCTTGAGGCTGGATCCATCAGGTTTTTGGTTGTATCTTTGCATGCTCTAGGTTAATAATGAAGGTTTTTGATATCCAGAACATATCAGTCCTTGAATATGTTTAGTGTCTGTTGGAAAAGATAGTTCTTAATCCTGGCTGGTTCTACCCATTTTCAATGTAGCAACAGTCAGACTGTGAAGCATCTGTTGGGCCCAACATACTTGCTGGGCTCCAATTTACTTTTTGGGGAAAGTGTGTCTCTATTTTATTTTACTTGGGTCTATATATCCTTGATTGAGAACAATTGTGTTTTTCATAGTAGTGGCAGGGGGGCTGCTTCAACCACTCCTAAGCTCTTCTTTCAATTTCCATTTCATTTTTAAATGGTAAACAAACAAGATTGGTGGGGGGGCCTGCAGATCAGAGGCCTTTTAAAATTTCCTTTTGCCCTATGTGCAGCCCAGAGAGAACATTGGCAAGAAATGTGCACTCTGTATATGTCTGTGCTCTTCATTTTGTTGTTACTTAAAATCGTGTGGTACAGTTTCAAAAGGGATGTATAACTGGGATGTATAAAAGGAATGACAGGATTGCCCACTGGAAACAATGGGAGAGGCTTGAAGGCCTATTGGAGATAACGGAAGCCAGGAATGCCAGTTGACTTGCATGGGCTCCACTGAAATACATTGTAGCACAAAAAAAGTTGCAAAGAAAATGTGGAATGGTTTTTCCATTAAGGTCTTTGGGCCCAGTTAGGCTACTTTGGGACTGGAATGACAGCCCCCAGAGTGGAATTACAGTCCCTAGGAAGAGAATCTGTGCTCTGGTACTGGAATAACAGCCCCCAGAGTGGAATGATGATCCCTAGTAATAGAATCTGTGCTTTGGGAATGGAATGACAGGTCACAGAGTGGAATGGCAGGACAGCCCCTGGGAATAGGCTCAGTGCTCTGGGACTAGAATGACAGATTGTAAAGTAGAATGACAGCCCCTGGGAATAGGTTCAGTGCTCTGGGACTGGAATGACAGCCTCCAGAGTGGAATGATGGCCCCTGGGAGCAGTAGAGGTGTTTTGGGATTGGGATGACAGCCCTCAGAGTGGAGTGATAGTCCCAGAACACTTCTGCAACTCCCAGGGGTTGCCACTCCACTCCCAGAATACTTTTGCTAATCCCAGGGACTGTCATTCCACTCTGCAGATTTAGAAGCTGCAGGGATTACATGATTAACATGACTCCTCCTCCTATTTTTTATACATAATTTCTCTTCCTTCAGAATCCTGATATTTTCCTTTGAATTGTTTTCAGCCCACCATTCCATTCAATTTCTGCCATGGATAGATTTGTAATTAGAAAGAGGAAAGTCCTTTCTGGTGCAGTTAAAGTTGTATTTCACCAGTCTGAAGATCATTTGTTGAAGCCAAATGTGTTTTTGCAAGTTGAACCTGAAGAGCAGAAATTAACCATGCACAGGAATGCAGTAATTTCCCATTTAATTATGTGGTTTATTTTATTAATAGTTTGTTCTGAATGTCTGTGTTTTTAAGGTGGAGTTTCTAAGAAGTGTGCTAAGAAGGCAAGGTATATAAAATCCTAGGTGGCATAATGGTGAGTTTCCTTTGAGGTCATGGCTATGGGCACTGTTCTGAATAGTCTCAAAATGTGCTTGTACTCACTTATAGGATATGAGTTTGAAGTGAGAAGACAGCTGCTGCTCTGAACTCTGTACATTGCTCAGAAATTAAGTGCACAGCAACTGTTTTGTATTCTGCCCTGGCTCAGAGGCTTCAGCCATGTATTTACCAAACGAAGGCATCTGTGATGCCATAATTCAGTAAATTTCAGTACAAAGTCATCCTTATGAATAAGGCAGAAAAAAGACCCCTGTAAATGAACATCCAGGAAAACTTTAAAAATGTTCCCCTACAGGCTTTTCTGTGTTGCCTTCCTTACCATCAAATTTGTGACCATTTGTTTGTCTTATGCACATGGAATGTATATTTGCAGATCTTAAAGTGACTATTCTAAAAGTGAATTTTTAAAAAAGACACAGCAGGAGACCGTTGAGCTACTACTATAACCAATGGTCATTTCCCACCTTTTTCTGGGTTTAGCCCAGCCCAGGGGTTCCCAAGCCCCTTTCTAAATCCCACATGGTTCTGCCTCCATAGATAGTGACAATGACCCGTGATGTCACTGGCTCCTCCCTATGATGTCACTGGCCCTTGGTTCTTTTAAGGACCTAGCATAGTAATGCTTCTGGGCCAGCCTTAGCCCCCTCCCCCCGAAATTGAACAGTCTATGCCCCTGCAAAGTGCTCCTAATGAAACAGCATTCCAGGCATGGATGAACAAAAACATTGCAATTAGACCTAAAGAAGAACCATTAGCTGGCACCACAGTGGTGCCTGATGAATATCCCTCAGAGGGATACTCTAAAATCTGGATGCTACCACAGAAAAGGCCGTTTCTCCATCAGTCACCCGCTTTACCAAAAGAAGGGCCTCAGTAGGAAATTTTAACATGCAGGTGAGTTCATACAGGATCGGGCAATCCTTAAGGTACTTTGGGGTCCTAATCTGTTTAGTGCTTCAAGTGCAAGAACAGCTCTTAGAACTCTGCTCAGAACTGCTGAATCCTTGAGCACTGGCAAAAGATAATCAAATCTATATCTCCCATTGGTAGCCTGGTCACTGGGTTTTGAACCAACTGAAGTTTCCAGCCATGCCCCAAAGGCCATCCTTTGTGCAAAACACTGCAAGAATCTAATTTGGAAGGTATAATTATAATCTATAAGTATGATAGATTGCAGTATCCAGGACACACTATAAGAGGGACAACATTTTTAGTATGCGCAGCTATCTTAGGAAAAATTAATAGTGAAAGATGTAACTTTTTTTAGCCTGGACAGGGTCACTGGACTAAATTTGAGTTGGATTTTCCCATTACTTTGTGGCAAGATTTCTCCATCCCTTTTGCTGCAAACCAGTTCCTCTTTCAACATCCCTGTAGCCCAAAATAAGTCATTCTTCCTCAAGTGACTTGGGCAATGACAAATGAGACATGACAAATTAACATGACATTCCAGTTGCGGAGACTAAAGCACAGTTGGGGAAAGTCAAAGTAGGGCTTTTAAATCACAGGGGTAACCAGACCCCAAGGAATCTATGTCCCTTTTCTGAAAGAAAAAAATTCAAATAAAAAAAACCCAGCTCGTAACAAATATTCCACCTCTTCTATAAATATGCACAAGCCTGCATATTCTGTACATTTGTAGCAGCCAAATGAGCATTCCTCCCCCCCCACCCCCGGGCATAGTCTCTTAGAGCTTTAGTTGGCTAACTATCACTGTCAAAGGTGTGGATTGGCATAGATGTGCTTACAGAAATCTCCTGTGTCTAGGTCCGAATCTGTGAGGTCATGTTTTCTTCTCAGTCACCTTCTGTGCCTACTAGACAGAGTGGTTTAGAAATCTTTTAAAGATAATATTGGCAGCAACTAGTGAGTCCCTTAGGAAGAGTGCTTTCACTCTGTTTTTCTTCCTTCTCCTTGAAGGGAAGATGCTGCTGTCAGAAAGGAGGGTGCCAATTCTGGATCCCTAGATGCTTCAATTACCTTTCAGGACTGTGATCTGACAGCATAATAAACACATCCCATTGTAAAATATGTATGAGGGGGGACTGCATGTCCTCTTTGAAGTCAATGTGATCAGAAGTATTTATGCATATTAAGGATGAGCTGAAGGTATCTTCCATAGCTTCGCCGTAGGTTGTAAAGTACACAAGCCTTTCTGTGATTGGTAGGTGGCAATATTTTCACCCCATTACTCAGCAGGGTTGCCAACTGTGGGTTGGGAAATTCCTGGATATTTCAGGACTGGAATCTGGGGAAGCTGGGGTTTGGGGAAGGGAGGGACTTTGTTGATACATTTACCAAAGCAACCATTTTATCCAGGAGAACTGTCATTTGGAGATCAATTGTATCAGGGCTCTTTCTGTAGCAGGAACTCCTTTGCATATTAGGCGAGACATCCCTAATGTAGCCAATCCCTCAAGAGCTTACAGTAGCCTCTGTAAGAAGAGCTTTGTAAGCTCTTGGAGGATTGGCTACATTAGGGGTGTGTCGCCTAATATGCAAAGGAGTTCCTGCTACAGAAAGAGCCTTGATTGTAATACTGGGATATCTCCAGGCAGCACCTGGGGGTTGAAAAAATTGCTAACTACTGTGTGTTCCTCACTTCTGTGGGGGAGGGGACATTTATTTTTCTGCAGAAGATGCCAGAAATGACAAATGTCTGTCCTTGGAAACTTTCACTGGCAGACATTTCTGTAACAAAAGAACACTTTACACATGATTCCAGTTTTGTCCAGCAAGGCCTTAGTGTAAATTCCCCCATCACATATAAACTATAATATGAAATCCAAGGCCCATGTGAATATATCCATAATCCATCCACCCCCTTTTTAATGGTGATTTATTAGATGGGGATTTCAGCCTCCAGGTGGGACCTGGTGGTCCCCTGGAATTATAGCTCATATCCAGACTACAGAGATCAGTTCCCCTGGAGAAAATTGATACTTTGGAGTATGGACTGTATGGCGTTGCACCCCACTGAGGTCTCTGTCCTCCCCACACTCCATCCCCAAATCTCCAGGAGTTTTCCATTCTGAATCTGGAAACCCTACGCCCTCCCCCATCCCTAGTTGGTGGCCATGGGGGACCTGGCAATCCTACCTTACAATATGTAGAATTTTGATGTCAGCCAAATGTTGAGATTGTCCAGGGCTGAAAAGCTTTCGGAGTGTGCATGTAAATCCCCAGAACCATCTTTAGGAACCTAGTTCCCTCAAGAATATTCATGTTTGAACTGCTCAGCGCTGTATGTTACCTCACCTGTAACATTGGTAACCATAATACATGCCACTGGGCCAAGGAAACCACGCAATGAATGGGCAACTCATGGGCAAAAACAGGGCTATTTGGAGGCAGGAATGCACAGGAATGGAGTTCTGGCTGGCTCCCAAGTAGGCCACACCCAACAGCAGAAACTCATCAGGACTGGCTACATTAGGGGTGTGTGGCCTAACATGCAAAGGAGTTCCTGCTCCAAAAAAAAAAGCCCTGGGTTTTGACACAAACAAGGTAAACAGAATAAGAAGCAAAAGGTGGGTGTGGCTGGATGACCATACTTCTGGTAACATGGGGGTGTGACCTAATATGCTAATGAGCTTCTGCTGTTGGGTGTGGCCTATTATGCTAATGAATTCCTGCTGGGCTTTTTCTACAAAAAAAGCCCTGGGCAAAAAGATTCACTGAGTAAGGTGTAGGCGGCATGATGTGAAGCTGGTTAATTGCTCTGTACTTCTTTGTCAGCAATGTGACAGGAGAAACAAATTTGCTAATGCTGAATTTTTTTCTGATGCAACATGTTAAGAAAAGATTTCTCTATGTTGGCACCCAGTTTGCCTCACCCTGAACATTATGTGTATTCTCTACAATTTTCTTTTTGCACAAGGAAGAGTAAATATTAATGCAAGCACTTTAACAAGTGTCTTAAGCTAATTGCTATTTACCAGGGAGAGGGCAAACAAAGGTTAGAGTGGTGGAAGAAGCATGCTGCAGCTTCGTCTGATCTGAAAGCCCACTAGCATATCAAGGAATAGGTAATTAGCACAGGGATGTCCCAAAATAAAATTCTCCTTAGAGCTCCCAGCTATTCCAAACATCTGTGTGTATGTGTGTGTTTTTAATACTCATGTGAACATAAGCTTTATTTCTAGACAGGATATTTCACAACTGCAATAGAAATCACCTTTTTACTGACAACTCTTATCGTCATATTATGGACCTTATTGTAATATTGTGGATCATGTCAATTTTCTTTCATTAAGGAATAGAACGAGAGATGGGCATGGACCAGCTCATGAACTAAAGTTTGTGATAAACTTTCACAAAGTCAAGTTTGTGACAGGTCAACTGGCATGAACTTTTGATGAATTTTCAAGCTCTTTGTCGAGGTTCATGCCAGTTCATGAGCCGATACATTTCCAGACAAACTGTCTTCTGTTCAATCAAGATGTTTGAAAAATTTCAAAGCAACAACTTGGAGGGCATGTAGAGGAGCATCAGGGGGAGGTCCCCTGCAACTTCAATGTCTCTAGCTTGCACAGGATCCATTCTATACACTCCTGGACCTCCTGAGCCTGCGCCTGTCAAAATGACCACCTGCAGTCATTTTGACAGGTGCAGGTTCAGGTGGTTCACAAGTGTATAAAATGGATCCTGTGCAAGCTATAGACATCAAACTCACAGGAGACCTCCAGCTGACTGTCCTCTGTCTGCACTCCAGGTTTGGTGTGGATTGGATTTACAAGGTCCGAGCTACACCCCAACCAAAGAAGTGCTTTCTGGAGAAATGATAGATGGGGGCACCAGAGGTCCCCTGTGGGTCTGGTGTCTCTAGAATGTGGTGGGAGGGCATTCTACCATCACATGAACATCACAAACTTAACTGGTTCATGAAGCAGCTAACAGTTTATGGCAGCCTGTGGTTCACGAACAGGGCATGTCACAAACCATGAACTGAACTGAATCACATTTTTCTGGTTCGTGCCCATTCCTAAACAGTACCCAGCCAGCAAACAGTTTCTCTTTGAGCTACTGAAACCTGCTGTTATGTAGGAACCAAACTATTCAAAGAGTCTATATATTATCTTGATGTTTAAAGTATCAGGAAAGAGTGTTGATTAGAAGTCATGATTCTGTAGAAATAGTTTCCTTCTGAAGTAAAACCATGCTGTTATTAAACAGCAGCTTTCACACCGATCTGGAAGTAAGCCCCATAGATTGCAATGAGGTTTCTATCTATGAAGTTAGAGCTTTAGGCCTTGAACCAAAGGGAATATACATGGCTGCAGGGCCACCTACATCTACATAGGTTTATGAGGCAGCTCTTGTCCTTAGACCTGGGATTATTAAGAATGCATCTATCCAAGTTAGTGAGGACTATATCTGCTCATGCTTGGGTCTTCTCAGCACCTGTTTTATTGAACAGGGCAGGCTTCCATAGGATATAAGGTTCCAACCTTGCAGAAATTTTGGATGCTCTGTAAGACAGAACTTCTTTGATGAGAATTGGGGGGGGGGCATGTGAGTAGAAGTCAGTTATTATGGTAAAGTAAATAGATTTTTTGCCAAGGCTTTCTATTCTACTAATCTACCAGTGTCAAAGAGGCAAGTTCCTGATCAGTGAAGCAAATGACTTCCTTTTTCAGCAGTGGAAACTACTGTGTTTGAGGGAGTGGTCCAATTATGTGTTCAAACTACCTGTCAGTCATTGTCATTGAGCACTACTGCTTCAAGTGGCTGCAGGAGAAAAAAACACCACTGGCCTCTGTGCTGGTACATCACTTCCAGATTGTAACCAGGTACAACCTGGATGTGGCAATAGGTAGCTCTAGGAATCACTGGACACTCTATGGTAAAACCATAGGCTCACCCTGGCAACTCTAGTTCAAATCTCCTTTCCAATGTTTTAGGCTGAAAGGGACAAGTTCCATTTCAAAGTGTTTAAATGAATTAACTGCAAACATGCTATGAAATGTTGCAGTTAACTGTCTAAAATAAAATATAATTAATTATGATCTGCTTTGACAGCTCTAATTTGAAATTGATGCAAAATTTTGAAGAAACTTTTAAAAACAATTCAGACTATCAGAAGATATTTTTAAAAACAGACATGGTAAAGCTGCCAGCAATTTAATTTTGTAATGTATTCAGAACTTCATTCCAAGAGTGAGTTTTGACAAAATCAAGACAAAATTTCCACCCAAAAAAGTCTCACAGTGTTGATGTTATGTAAATTAAAAACTCAATGTACATTGTCAAGTCTGGTCTTACTTATTCAGATACTGGCAGTTACTGCTCAATGATATTTTGATTTTTTCTATGCAAAAAAATACAAAGTAACTCTTTCAAATAAGTGTTGGCTTGAATGATAAATTTTAGTTGGAAAGCCAGGCAAGAATAATATTTTCTTAACCCATAGAGTTAATTATTAAGAGGGTCTACAGCAGTTATTAGCACTGGCAATATGAAAAGGAAGCTACAATCCCAAGAACACTTTCCAGGGGGTAAGTCCCATTGAATGACAGTGGATTTACTTCTGAGTAGACTTGCTTAGGGTCATTCCCACAATGTTGCTACTTCTTGCTCTCTCCTGTACCCAGACACGCCAAATATTCTTCCACACACAACAGTTATGCTGTTGAGCTGGACTCACCATTCTGCACACACACAATGGAGGCCCACCTCTGAAATTAACACAGAAGAGCTCCATATGTCCAGGAGTGTCATATACTGCAACTCAATGTGGAAATTTCATATTAGTGGCTAGGCTCTGGAAACTCTGAGATGCTCATATGCTGCTAAAAAAAGAACGGTCCCAGGTCAAAGTAAAAGTAGAGTTGGTGGTAGAATGTGTGAATCAGCATACACCCATTCTTTCCTTGGTAGCTTGAAGAGTATATTGTCATCATTGCTAGCCCTTGCTCTGGCCTTTCCAGCATGAGATTCATGCAGTGAGTCAGCATCCTCCCACCACATGTTCAGCATCACCATTTCCTTGATGGAATGCTGTGACTTGAAAGGTGGCTGTGTTTGCATGCAAGAGCTCTTTGGAATAATCTGCAAGTAGCAAATGGAGCTTCTGCAAGTAGCAAATGCTGCCTTCTCCTTAGGAAGCTGGGTTCTAAAACATTTTGTTCACGTGTATTAAAGGATGCTGACCAAACTGAACCTATGGGTTATTTGCACAAATGTGGAAGAGCCAAAGTACCAATTAGCCAGTACAGGAATTCTCCTCTATATACTACGCTGTTGTGGGATATGGGAATGATTCCATTATATAATGAATGCTGCTTACATGCACATTGCCTTCTGAAGATGCAGAATCATTTAATGTGCTCTTACTCAGAAGGGATGGCACAATGCATAGTTCGACTGCCATCTTTGTGCTCACAGATGTCTAATGGGACTGTGTTGTAATGCCTAATGAGGTCATATCAATGGTTATTTGCTGCTTTCAAATTAAGAACTACCCTAAAAGCTACATGAATATTCAGTTTCGTAAGCATTCCACAAGGTGAATCAACACTATTAGATAGTGACTCTTGAGTGTCTGCACAGAGGAACGTGTGCAGTGTTCTTCTTTCTACCCTTGGTATGGCCTTGCCTCCAATCTAGTGAACATAGCATGAGTGTCCTTAGACCTTCTTGTCCAGGAACATCTTAGAGTTCTCTTCCCTGTACTACTAATCTAGATCTGAATGTGTATTTAACACAGAGACTATTTTTAAAAAAGCAACAGTAGGGTTGATCAATGTATATGACTTCTTTGGTGAAAGCAAAAACACTTTTCAAATACAATCTGACCTAGCATTACAGCAAAGCCTTTGTTTAGATCTATGGAGTGTCTTAGCACCAACATTTTCAATTGGAATAAATTAGATGGTCATCAGACTAGAGGGTCCAGTGGGGGATAAGGAAAAATTATCCGTGTAGAAGAAGTTATGTCCTTGTGCTTGAGTATCTCACCTTGGTCACCTGAATATGTCCCCCCCCTATTTTTCTTCTGAGGCTGTATCTACAAGTTGCTGGGTATTGCACTATTACACCACTGTAGCAATAATTTGCACCTGGATTGTCTACCCCACAAAACAAATTCTAGTAGAAAATTATTGTTTTAGCATAACTATAACACCATATTCAAAGCTATATTGATGCAGCTGAGTTTCTTCATAAGATACTGTCCATATATTTCCAAACTCCCCCCCATCATAAGGACTAGAAGCATGGTTATAAGACCAAAAAAAAAAAAAAAGATTCTCATGATGTTATATCCTTCACCAGATTCAATATTCTGCCACCACAAGGTGAACCCTTGGAACATACAGCGTCCTGACCTTACTGTGTATGTGCTATCAATTTGCCATGACTTATGGTAAACCCAACAAGGGGCTTTCAAGGCAAATGAGAAGCTGAGGTGGGTTGCTATTGCCCCCCTCTGCAGTCTCTCGTGGTGGTCCCCCCCTCCAAGTACCAGCACTACTGACCTCCTGAGATCTGATGAGATTGGACTATACCGTACCATTCCACAACCATGATTTTACTAGATATCACAAAATAAGGTTCAGTGCATAGAAGCCATTATGTCATGCGACCAGAGGATGGTATCTTAAGAGGAATCTAGAAGAACTGAAAGCTTGTTTTGTTCTTATTGTTCCATTCTGCCAGGTTTACTTGTGCAACGTGCCAATTTAGACTCAAACGAACCTCCTCTGCAAAAGCCCCAGCAGATCAGCACAGCCTGTTCCAAGGCCACAGTCTTTTGAAAGAGATCAAAACAATTTTAAGTGCTTGGTAGGCATTCAGAGGAGCTAATTATAACAGTGAACATAACTGCATATAGACCATATGGATACAGATAATGGAAGCATTCTTGACGGCTGTTCAAGATACCACTCATCAGAGATGCATAATCATCACCCTGGCATAAGAAACCTCATCCCACAAAGCTCTACCATTGCACTTCCATTATTGTTATTTTTCCTGATTAATCTACATTCAGGAGGGATGCAGGAGTTTGTTGCGTACTAAAACAAGGTGCTCTGGATTTTTCTTTTCCAATCTTGATGGGCATTGGATAGTCAATCTTGCTTGCAACAAGAATATTCAAATACTTTTAAACAGATGTCATCAACCTGAAACCAAAGGGCCGTCTCTTTCCGCTTTCCCACGAGAGTATCTCTTTATTGCTGACTGCGGCTTTCAAATCGGGTTCCCTCCAGGCTGTGCGGGTGAGCAGCCTTCTCATTAGCACAGGGAGCCCCGCTCAGCAGCGATCTGGAGCCACGCAGGGGTCTTGCACTGCCCATTGCCCATTTTAAGATTACAGCAGTTCTCTTCTGCTCAGCAGGGGAAGAAAATAGAGGGAACATTGACTGCCATCCCACTGCAAAGGTGCCGTAAGGTGAAAGACCAGTGGTCCACTCTGATGGCTCAGTAGCCCCCCCCCCATAGTCAGCTGCATATCTCCTGCCTTGGGCTCTCTCCCACTCCTCTTACCATTGTATCTACTCCTGAACCATGCCACAGAGGATATGGTTAATAGGCCACAAAATGGAACTAGGAAAAGACAGTGAATTTCTTTACAAACCCGATGAAAGTCTCAGGTTTGCAGAAAAATCTGAAATCTAAACAAAGAAAAGAAACGTTTAGAAAATCAGGGGATTCAACCCCTCTCCCCAAATAACAGAAACAAGGCCAGCAGCTTTAATAAAACAATGTCCACAAACCGGTCAGTGGCCATTTTAGAGGTTGCTGAGCATTCTAAGCCTTGATTTCTGCACAGCCGAGCCCTGGGGGTGAGGGAGAAGTACTGGAAGGCCAAAACAGCCCTGCAAAGGCAATGTACCCTGTCATGTCACTTGATGGAGGGGTACTCACTGGGGACAGGCCCTGTGTTGAAAACTGGAGACTTGCTACCTACAAACTTGGTCTGGCCCCTCCTGGCTGACATCAGACAACTGGGCCAGACTCTTCCCAGAAAGAAGTTATTGGGCGGGCGGGGGGGAAGCTGAAGGGTTGGGGGCCAAAAAGGTGGGTGGGAAGGTGAGAATGAAGGAAAGAGGATGTTCAAAGAAGGAAAAGAGAAAATAATGGGGAAGGGAAAATGAGATGATCCCCATAAGACCTTGTGACTTCTCCACTTGTGTGTGTGTGTGTGTGTGTGTGCATTTAAAAAATTATGGCCCTTGGTGCTATTATTAGAGAGGAACAGAGGAAGAAAAGGCAGCAAAAATGGGGCATGGTAGCAGGAGCGAGACAAATAATAGTTTATTCTGAGCATATTTATTTGAGAGAAAATTCCATTAAATAAAATTGAACTTCTGAGTAGGCACATATAGCATTGCATGGAGAGAGAGAGAGAGGAAGCAAAGCAAGTTCTGCTGCCAGGAACCCAGACATCCCCACATTCAGCAACACCATCAAACTAGCTGCTATGGTCATGTTCAGAGGCCCTGCTTCAGGTGCCCCCAACCTCTGAGGTTAGGTGGGTGGCAACCTGGGAGGGGCCTTCTCAGTCACGGCACCAAAACTCTGGAACTCTCTCCGCAGGGAGATTCTTCTGTCCTCTTCTGTTGCCATCTTCCACCAGCAGGTGAAGGCTTTTTTGTTTCCGTTGGTATTCCCTCAGTGAACCCTCCTTCCCAACCAATGTTTTTTATGTTTTGTATGTATTCTAATTCTGTTTTCTATGGATTTTTTATGGATTTTAGTCTGTTTAGTGTGAGTTTTAACTGTTTTTTAATTGTTTAATGAAATGTTTGGGAGAGGGTTGGTTTTCATGGTTTTAAAATATATTTTTATCATGTGTCTTTTAAATCGTTAGCCACTTTGGTGGCTCTTGTAAGGGTGGAAAGGTGGGATACCAATTCTGTAAATAAATATGTAAGAATAAATACTGAACAACAACAACCAGCCAGGGGACAATAAGAACTGGAAAGGTAGCAGGATTTGTTTTGGGTGCCTTGATTTCCTTCCTCACCCAGCTCCGTTTTTAAAATAATCTCTTCCAACATACATTTTCATTTTTAGTTTTAAGTTCTCTTCTTCCAGCGTGAGCTTTCTATTTAAAACTTTGGGTGGCCACACGGTTTCCCCATCTCTCATTTCCCAAATGCAATGTTTCCAGGTTAGTGAGGAAGGAGAAGTCCGCCGTGTCACCCTTTCAAGAATGAGAAGTGAGGACAATACTCTCCTGCAACTTTGCTTGGGGAGGCCAAATTGCAATTTGCTATTGGTTAAAATAGCCCTGACCAGAATAGCCCAGGCAGGCCTGATCTTGTCAGATCTTAGAAGCTAAGCAGGGTTTTCAAACAGAGGCTAGATGGCCATCGGACAGCAATGCTGCGAACTTAGACAGATCATGAGAGGGAGGGCAGGAAGGGTTGCCTCAGTGCTTAGTTCTTCGAGGCTTTCTTACACACCTAGGGAAATACTTGCTGATCGCCACTTTGGGATCAGGAAGCAATTTTTCTCCTGGCCAGTTTGGCTGGAGATCCTGGAGGTTTTTTGTCATCTTCTGGGTGTGGAACAGTGGTCACTGGGTGTGTGTGGAGGAGGTATTTGTGAATTTCCTGCATTGAGCGGGTGGTTGGATTAGATGACCCTGGAGATCCTTTCCAATTCTACGATTCTACAGTCAGCACTGGATAATATTTGGGTGAGAGACCTCCAAGGAATACCAGGGTCAGGGTCGAGATGCAGAGGCAGGCAATGGCAAACCACCTCTGAACGTCTCTTGCCTTCCTACAGGGTCTCCATAAGTGAACTGTGACTTGACAGCATTTTCCACCACCATTAGTTAAAGGAGTACCCAAGTTTCCACCACCGATCCAGGTTTGGAGTTGGGTTATTTTCATTTGGAGCAAGGTGTATGCACCCTGCTATGCCACTGATGGAGCCCTTGCATGATCCGCTTGCCATTAGACTGGACTAGAGGTTGCCAGGACCCAGTACAGTTCAGTAGCTAAGGCAGAAATGGCAAGGATCACTTTGCTTATTTAGAAAAATGTATCTGCTGTGTCTTCAGAGACCTGCTCGATACGCCTTCCAGCTAAGATAATAAAGCAAAACCATTACAACAAAGCCATTAAAAATCCACTAACCATGTAATGCAAAGCATCTTAATCACCACTCAAGAATCTTCCTCTGCTTCAGGTAATGAGCATTTCCACCATTCTCTTGTGAATTCTTTGCCCATTTCAAATATCAGTGCACCTTTCTATCTAGCGTAGGGGAAGACTCTCCTCCAGCGGTTTGCCCTAGATATAAGCCCATAATGCACAGTGTATAGGAGTGATTAACTTGTTTTTAAAAGCCTCTCCCAAATGTGTTCCACTGTATGGAAAGAGAGTGGGTGGCAAACTTCCTGCTTGCCTCCCCCACCCCGCATCGTTCGCTTAATCAGTTCTGTAATTCATCATTAAATAAAGTGATTAGGAAATGACTAATCTCGTTTCCGCTTTGCAATACCAACATTTGCTCATTTTTCTTCGAGAGATCTTTCAGTCCCTCCTAGTTGTGTGATTCCGCTACCCACAGACCTGAAATAAGAGAAAAGGAACAGGCTTCCATTCCCCCATCCAAGGCACACCACCACTGGGACTCCGCAAAGGAGCCGCTCTTCCTCCCAAGCAGCTGCTTAGCCTGTCCCCCCCCACCCCCGCTCTCTCTTCCTTGTTTAAGGACAAGCAAGAGGAAGGTGCTATATGTGAATCACTGACAATCCTGTCATGCCTCTGGGTGAAAAGGATTTTTGGGGGGGGGATATACCTGATGAAGGATGAGCAGACCCCGTGAGGATAGGAAGACCGGCAGGTGGAGAGAGGCTCCAGTGACCAGAGTCCAGCTGCTGGATTAGAAGGGAGGGAGTGACAAGTGTTATGTATTGAACTGTGAATCAAGCCTATTCTTTCCTATGTTAAACTTGATTCTGGAATGTGGATTCTAAGCTGTCGCATTTGTATTGGTTGATTTCTGCAAAACCAGTGTAAATAGCCGATCACTGTGTGATAATGTATCAAAGTGGGAACAGTTGTGATTGGACCTTGTCTCTGTATTGCTATTGGTCCCTAACTATTTCTGGGTGTGGCTTTGACAGCCCGGGAGAGTTTAAAAGGAGCTGTGCTCCACTGTTTGTGTTGTGTGTTCCTGAGTTGGTGTTTGTCGTTAATAAAGCTGAAATCACTTGTTGAGCTTACTTCATTGTTGAGTCTCATACTTAACAATTGGCAACGAGGATGGGATACTAGAGTGGGTAGGCAGCCCCGCTGAACCGAGATCGCAACGGCAGACGAGGACACACACCCAGCCAAGCCGGCTGAGGCTCCACAAGTAGAAGTGGCAGCACCGACAGCCCCGATTGCTGTCAACCCGGCATTCGAAGCGTTTGACCCGGCGACGGAGGACTGGGACTCTTACCTGGCATGGTTCGAGTTCCACCTCCAGGCGAACCAGATAACAGATGAGGTGAGAAAGAAGGCGACGCTCCTGAGCTCGTGCGGCAAGGCTGCCTTCGACATCGCCCAGTCCCTGGTCACACCGACTGAACTGAGTGCAGCAACATGGGCTGAGATTACGGCCAAGCTCAAAGGCCATTTCTCGCCACAACCGTCTCGGATCACATGCCGGCACGCCTTTTACAAGCGGTGCCAAGGGCCTTCCGAGTCGATAGCCGAGTTCGTCACCGCCTTACGGAAGGTGGCAAGGCCATGTGAGTTCACAGATTTAGAGGAAGCCCTCCTCGACCGTTTGGTGTGCGGCCTTCGGGACGAGCGCCTTCAACAGCATCTCTTTGCCCGCACCCAACTGACGTATGTGGTTGCCTATGCCGAGGCCATCGCAGCAGAGGCCGCGGACAAGTCGACGTGAGAGGTTCGACAGTGGCAGACCCAGATCAGCAAGAAGCCTGCAGTTCACCGGCAGTCCGCCAGCGAGTCTGACAGCGACGCCGACGGCGTGTGTCAAACTCGAGAGACACGCCCACCGTGGACCAGACTGAGAACTTCGATGACCCGTCCCTGCACAGGCTGCGGCGGTAAGCACAACAGAGACCTCTGTTGGGCTAAAGAGCTCATCTGCCACTCCTGCGGGAAGCGAGGTCATCTGGCTCGGGTTTGCCAGGCTGCGAGGAAATCGCCACCGTCTTCGCGATGAGCAGACCCCAAGGTTTGGCCTCCAGATGACAGCAGAACATCCGACTGCCAAGAGACTGACACCTGCCCTTCGACCGTTCTGGCGACCGGTGACAAGGCTTTGGCTGGACGGCGTTCCATGTACGATGGAGGTGGACTCCGGCTCATTCGTCACCGTCATCTCCACCGAAACGTGGCAGCGCTTATTTCCGAGGAGGAGCCGACGTCGCCTGTCTCCAGTAACAACGCGTCTCACCGACTTCCAGGGACGATGTCAGGTATTCCTGCCATAAAGGATGGAGAAGGGAGGGAGGATAGGACTGTATGGAGAAGGGAGGGCGGATGGGACTGTAGGGTGTTGATTGATGCTTTGAAACTGGTGGGATGGAATGTGGGGAGCTGCCGATGTTGCCCGGGCAACCGGGTCATATCTCATCTCCCAGGCCAAGAGTGGCCTTGAATGCCAGGCTGAATGTCTCCTATCGCTTTCTAAAAGACAACAGCTAGGCTGGGAAAGGTGGGATGGAGGGTGAACTATTATTGACTGCTTCTGGGGTTCCCGCGCGCACGCGGTTCATTCATTGGTAGAATGGTGGGGGCCCTTTCCCCCTTTAGGGTATATCTCAATGCTTCATGTATCCAAAGTATTCTTAACAATGCTTCTGTTCTAGTGACCTAGTCTTGCAGCTTAATAAATACTATTCTTGTTTCAATGAACAAGGCCTGGTGTTTGGCTGACTAACTAAGGACCCTGACAGTCGACGCATTCCGTTGGCGGGACGAGCTACCTTCCAGGTGGAATTCAAGGAACGGAAGGCTGAGCTGTCCCTCCTGGTTGCAGAGGGTGAGAGGGTCAGTTTGTTGGGCCTTGATTGGTTCGAGGCTCTAGGTATTGCCATCTCTGGTATTAACAGCATTTGTGACAATAAAAGGGACTCATTGTATAGAGAGTTTCCTGAAGTCTTTGGGGAAGGGCTTGGATTGTATACTGGGCCCCCGGTTTCTTTTGATTTAGACCCTTCAGTGCGTCCCATACGGCTGAAGTACAGGAAGGTACCCCTCGCTCTTAAAGCGAAGATCGAGGCAGAGCTGGAGAAGCTAGTTAATCAGGGTGTCCTCGAGCCGGTGCCCTATGGTCGGTGGGAGACCCCTATAGTAACGCCCGTAAAGGCAGACGGGTCTATATGCATATGCGCTTATTATAAGTGCACCGTGAACAAAGCACTCCAGCAGCACTCCTACCCAGTGCCGATCATCAGCCATGTGTTGGCTTCAATGGGAGGAGGAAGGATTTTTGCTAAACTTGACTTAGCCCAAGCCTATCAGCAGTTGCCCGTAGATGACGCAACTGCTGATGCCCAGACCATTGTGACCCACAAAGGGGCATTTCGGGTCAAAAGACTGCAATTTGGGGTTAATGTAGCCCCAGGCATTTTCCAGGGTTTGATGGAGGGGCTCCCGCATGGGCTACCCGGAGTGGTGCACTATTTTGATGACGTTTTGGTGGCGGGCTCTGATGAGTGCGAACTCATGGCTTGGCTCAGAGCAGTACTAAGCCGGTTTAAAGAAGCTGGACTATGGGTCAAACGCTCCAAATGTGTGGTTGGAGCAGACAGGGTAGAGTTCTTGGGATTCCTGATTGACGCAGATGGAGTCCATCCTACACCAGACAAGGTATCCGCCATCAAGAACGCGCCTCCGCCACGGTCAAAAAAGGATCTCCAGTCGTTCCTGGGGATCCTAAATTTCTATCATGCCTTCCTGCCCCACAAGGCATCAGTTGCAGAACCCCTGCATGCTCTGCTCCACAAAAACGCGAAGTGGGAGTGGGGAGAGCAGCAGGAACAAGCTTTCATGGCCGTGAAAGAACTCCTCTCGTGAAGTGTGGTGCTGACCCACTTTGATGAGAAAAAACTGTTGGTGCTTGCGGCTGACGCGTCCCCTTACGGGGTGGGCGTCGTTCTCAGCCACCTAATGCCGGACGGGTCAGAAGCACCAATCGCCTTCTACTCGTGATCACTCACAGTGGTGGAGAAGAATTATGCCCAGATCGACAAGGAGGGCCTCACCTTAATCGCCAGATTAAAAAAATGTCATGACTTTGTTTATGGGCGGAGGTTCCTCCTTGTAACAGATCACAAACTGCTTCTGGGCATCTTCTCCCCGGACCAGCAGACGCCAAACATACTGTCCCCCAGGATGCTGAGGTGGGCAGTCTTCATGTCGGCGTATGACTTTGAACTAGAGCACCGCCTGGGGAAGGCTATGGGGCATGCCGATGCCCTGAGCCGTTGCCCCGCACCACTGGACACCAGAGAACTCGAGCCGGAGCTGGACATTCTGGCACTTGAGGAGCTCCCGGAGGCACCGGTTACCTCCTCAGACATTGCTGCTGCGACGGCTAAGGACCCTGTGCTTGCCCGTGTCCTTAATTGGGCATGGAGGGGGTGGCCGGCAGGGAAAATGGCGCCTGAGTTCAAACCGTTCGTTTCGTGCCAGAACGAGTTATCGGTGACGAAGGGCTGTTTGCTTTGAGGGAGTCGGGTGGTGATTCCCGCCAAACTGAGGGAGAGTGGTTTGGAGGCATTACATGAGGGCCACCCTGGCATGGTCCACATGAAAGCCCTCACCAGAGGGTACATGTGGTGGCCGAAGCTGGACGAGGACATTGAGGCCTGGGTAAGGCAGTGTATGGAGTGTCAACGGTCCCGTCCAGAACTACCACAGGCTCCCATTCAGCCCTGGGAGAAAACGAGGAGGCCCTGGTCCCGCCTCCATATTGATTTTGTGGGCCCATACCATGGGCAAATGTTTTTTATTTGTGTAGATAGTTACTCTAAATGGTTAGAGGTGGTGCCCATGAGGTCAACAGGGTCTGGGGCAGTAGTCAATGCCCTCAGGAGGTTGTTCTCCACCCACAGGCTGCCGGACTGTTTGGTCTCGGACAACGGGCCACAGATCATGTCAGCGGAGTTTGAAAAATTACTAAAAGACAACCTCATCCGCCATGTGACTTCTGCACCATTCCATCCGGCCTCCAACGGTCAGGCCGAGTGGATGGTACGGATGGCGAAGGAGTCACTTGGGCGCCTGACGTGTGGGGACTGGAGCCAGAAAATTGCCTCTTTCCTACTGAGGCAACATATCACCCCGTGTTCAATGACGGGGAGGAGCCCAGCTGAACTGTTAATGGGCCGAAAGCTGGCTTCGTTGTTAGACTGACTGCACCCTGACCTCGACCAGTCAAAGCAGCGGTCAGAAAACCCAGAGCCGGGGAGAGTTTTCTTAGTTGGGGACAAAGTGTTTGCCCGCAATTATGCGGAAGGTCATCGGTGGCTACCAGCCATGGTCACCAAGGTAGCAGGGTCCAGGCTGTACGTGGTCCGGCTTCCCAGTGGACGGGAGATACGCCGCCACGTAGACCAGCTCAGGGAGTGCTGGGCAGACTCAAGCGCCGAGTTGGTGCCCAAGCCTGAGCTGGTCCCCGAGCAGGAGGGGCCTCCCGCCGAGGAGGTGAGTGCTGTGGAGCGGGATTCGGTGTCTGGGCAGTCCCCAGCTCCAGTGCCTGAGATGCCTGTTCGTGTTCCTCCTTCTCCTGAGAGAGAAGTCAAAGGAGTCCCCGAAGTGTGTGCCGCTCCACCGCCATTGGAGCAGAGACCGCTGCGCCGGTCAAGCCGAAGCCGAGGTCCCCCCCCCACCTGAAAGATTATATTTGGAAGGGTAATGCTCCATCTTAGGGGGAGGAATTTGTTATGTATTGAACTGTGAATCAAGCCTATTCTTTCCTATGTTAAACTTGATTCTGGAATGTGGATTCTAAGCTGTCGCATTCGTATTGGTTGGTTTCTGCGAAACCAGTGTAAATAGCCAATCACTGTGTGATAATGTATCAAAGCGGGAACAGTTGTGATTGGACCTTGTCTCTGTATTGCTATTGCTCCCTAACTATTTCTGGGTGTGGCTTTGACAGCCCGGGAGAGTTTAAAAGGAGCTGTGCTCCACTGTTTGTGTGTGTGTGTTCCTGAGTTGGTGTTTGTCGTTAATAAAGCTGAAATCACTTGTTGAGCTTACTTCATTGTTGAGTCTCATACTTAACAACAAGCATTCTGCATGCCTTGGTCCTCAAGGTGTTTCAGGACACCTTTGCAATACAGAGGGACAAAGAGCTGTTCCCATCTGGTTACTTTCACACTGAAAGTAATGAGGGGATCTATTGCAATCTCTCTTTGGTACAGGAACAAGAGGTTAAAATTATTTTTTTTAAAAAAATCCCCAAGTGTTTTTTTTTGGGGGGGGGGGGCAGAGGATAGTGAATGCAAGATCACAAATGCTTATCTAATTAACACTCTCCTTCACAGACGACCAGTTAACCTCAGGACAGTCAGAATGAGATGGGAAATGAGCCTTCCTGCAGGTCTATCAATTCGTTTTTTAAAATGGATACAAACACATTTAGGACTGCATTCCTGTCATTTATACATGCCCCAGTATGAGTGGAAGAGAAGCTCAAAAGCCACGTTGAATAGCAAGCAACCAGGAATTCAGTCTAACATTGTGAGCTGACAAATCCCCACTTCAGGTCTAATTCTTTCCACACATTCACTGGATAGCCTCAGGCTAGTCACTCCCCCCCCCCATCAGAATATGGGAATAATAATACTTGCCTGTTTCACATGCCTCTTGTAAAATGCTGCAATGGTTTGTACTTGAACTGTTGCTATTTTTGCCCTTGAATTCTTATTAAAGCTATTACACATGGGTCTAAATGTTAAGCATTAACCACACGACTCCCAATTCAAGGTATGCCTGTAACAGGCAGAATAAAAGTGGAGGGGCATTTTCAGGAATGAAGTGATGAATGGCAGGAAGCAGCTTAACCTTTTTCCCGCCCCACAGTTTACTCTGAACCCCTTTCCTCCCCAGTCACTTTCCCCCACCTAGTGTCTGAGACCACCTTTGGCACCAAGCAGGGAAAAGCTGTGGAGAAAATGTGCGTGTGTGTGTGCACATGCAAGGCTGCAAAAATGTGGTAGGCAGGTTGCCTGTAACTGTGGATGTTTCCTTGGTCCCACAGTGTCTCTCAGAGGCAAACTCAGGCCCAAAATGCATAAGAAATCATTGTCTTTTTCAAGAGTCTCAGATGTCTGAATGTTCTAGACGTGGTGAGGCCACATCAGTGCAAACAATAGAGTTGGCAATAGTTGAAGCAGATTCCAGCTCTCTGTCCTGACCATACAAGAATAACAATCTCATATATTTTTGTACTAACTTCTGAGGTTTCTGCAGATGCAGAAGACTGCCCCATCCCATAACCCTTTAGCTCAGCAATATAACTGCCTTTGCTGAGGATGTACTTTGCTTCAGGCCAGTTGGTGGCTACTACTTTGCTGGTGGTAAGCCAAAGGGTTGGGTCCAGTGCCAGGGCAAAACTTGGATACAGTTCCAGAAGGGATACACATTCACAGCAGTTACAAGGCTGCTGTGTTGAATCCTGCAGGATGCACTTGGTGTGGGAAGGTCACAGAACTGGACCAAAAATACATATCCTTTTTGTTCATGGTCATTTCTTAGCGCCCCCCCAATTTTTGCATTAAAGGCTGGAATCCACAGTGTACATCTAGTAAGGTCAATGGCATGAAACTTGCATGTATCTATAAGTGGGTTTGTGGACTGCAGCCAGAGGAAGCCCTGGAGTTTGATTTTATCTATTTAACAAATCAGGGCCAATTTATTTTTCTGTTACCCAATGCAAAGAGAAGAACAGGCTGTAAAATGATGGCTTTGCTTGGCTGCTTTCTGAACCACCTTTAATTGTTTCCTGGCACATCTGTGATGCATTCATAAGAAAAGAAGATGCGGATGGTGTTAACATAATCCCCAATGGACAGCAGCAAAGTAATGCTGGGATTTTCTGCCAGTTCAGTTCAAGAAGCTATTTTTTTTTTTGCTAGTTTGTTAAGACTTAGGTGTAAAACGCAATGAAAGGATATCTCATGCATTAGGGATACAAGGTTTTAATAATGCGTGAATGTGTCTTTCCTTTTTAATTTAAGTCGACATGGAGTGTTTTTCACCTGATGGAAAATTAGCCAAGGGAATTCCTGTTTTCTTCTGATCACTAATACTGGACAACCAAAATCAGGAGTACAAGCCAAGGATACCGTCTTCATCCCATGGAGACTCCTGTGTGCTCTAAATTCTCGCAGTACCCAGTCCAG
Source organism: Gekko gecko (assembly GCA_029375565.1). Classification (NCBI taxonomy): domain Eukaryota; kingdom Metazoa; phylum Chordata; class Lepidosauria; order Squamata; family Gekkonidae; genus Gekko; species Gekko gecko. The sequence continues at coordinate 115,090,953 of JAPDNY010000008.1, forward strand.
AAGCACTGGATGCAGATGCCCAGCAATGCGAACTCCAAACATCTTACAGATAAGCTGCTCAGTGGATCAAGGCTAAACAATGTTGTGAGCTTCCCTGGAAAAATTTGGCCAGCTGCTGTTTGTTAAAAAAGTTATATTCCACCTTTCCCCTTAAAAGGGGCCCGTCGAAATCACAATGAAAAACATAGATCTGTTTAAAAATAATTATGAAAAATTGTGGGGTTCGATAAAGAGTGATTTAGAAAAATGGGAAAGGTTAAGACTATCTCTTCTTGGAAAAATTGCCGTTGTTAAAATGAATGTATTGCCCAGGTTAATGTTTTTGTTTCAGACAATACCAATTGTGAAGGATGGGAAAGTCTTGGTCAAATGGCAAAGAGAAATCTTTAAGTTCATCTGGGCAGGAAAGAAGCCAAGAATTAAAATGAAGATAATGTATGACACTAAAGACAGAGGTGGCTTCCAAGTTCCGAATTTGCGTTTGTATCATGAAGCTGTATGTATGTCTTGGTTATCCGATTGGATTCATTTGGAAAATAGAAAGCTGTTAGCTCTTGAGGGACACGATTGCAGATTTGGCTGGCATGCCTATCTTTGGTATGGGAAAAATAAAGTTGATTTTATGTTTAAGCATCATTATGTAAGGAGGACATTGTTTGATGCATGGTCTAGGTACAAGGATACAATCTCGGACGAGAGGCCTTTGTGGATTGTACCAGCTGCTGTTATACATCGGTTTTCTGAACATAAAGGTCATGACTGGTTGAAATATCAGGAATTATTGCAAAAAGAAGGGAAAAAATATGTTTTAAAGCCAAACAATGATTTAGAATTCGAATACGGTTGGTTACAATATTGTCAAATAAGGGATATTTATAAAAAAGAATTTGGCTTTAGAGTCATATATGATGAATTTGAAAATTTATGGTTGAATAGAGAGCGGAAAATGATTTCAAAGATGTATAAAATTTTGTTGTTTGTATATACATTGGACGAGACTGTAAAAGAGCAAATGATAAAATGGGCTATAAATATGAACAAAGAAATTTCTATGGAATCATGGGAATTTTTGTGGAAAAGATCTTTTAAAATGTCTACTTGTACCAATGTAAAAGAGAATTGTTATAAGATGATGTATAGATGGTACATGACACCAAAAAAGATTGCTAATATTAGTATGGATAAGAACTTGAGTAACAAATGCTGGAAATGTAAAAAAATAGAGGGTTCTTTTTACCATATGTGGTGGTCATGTGCTAAAGCGAAAACATATTGGTCTAATATACATTGTGTGATGCAGAAAATATTAAAAATCCCAATTGAGAGAAAGCCAGAACTTCTTCTCCTCGGTTTGACAATGGAAAAAATTCCACAAGAAAAAAGGACACTGTTATGGTACATGATTACGTCGGCGAGAATGGCCTTTGCTCAGCAATGGAAAATGGAGAAGGTGCCAGATATACATGAATGGTTGAGAAAATTGTTATTTTTAGCGGAAATGGACAAAATGACAAAGAAATTAAATGGACAAATGGCAGAACAGTACTTAAAAGACACTGGGAAGGATTGAAACTGTATCTAGAAACTGAATATAGAATGAAGGGGAAAATATATAACTTGGATACGTATGGATATTGAACGAGAAGTGAAATGAATTTTGAACTGTATGTACTGTTATATATAATATGTTGAAATTGTAGAGGTTATATATAATTGAAATGTGTTACCTGGTTTGTCGATGCATTTAAATCTAAGCTTGATTACCTTATAATTTTTCTGTTTGTTATTAGCAGTGTTGGAAGCCTATTAGGGGGGTGGGGGGTTGGGACGGGGATCTTCTTTTTCAAAATTGTATTGGTAATGAGATTGGAAATGTTGAGTGTATCCCAATAAAAATTTTGTTTTAAAAAAAAAAAAAAAAAGGGGGGCCCAAGCTAGCTTACAAACACATACAGACACACGCACCAGCAAATAAGACACCTCAAAATCAATTAATAACCATAACCCTAAAATGCCGTCATCTACAACTCTTTGCTATGCAGCAAAGCTAAGTCTCAAGATAAAGCGTCCCATGCAGAATTAAATAAAATTCATCAGGAATTCAACACCTGATTCAACTCAGAGTCCTCTGAATCAAAAGAGGATCACAGCCATTAAAGCAGGCACGCCCCCTGACCTCATCTGACAAACCACTCCAGAGGGTGGCTGCCATGACTGAAAAGGCTCATCGTCAGGTAGAGGCCTGCGGAGCCAGGCACAGCCAGTAAACACTGATTGGAGGAGCACAGAATGGCACACAGAGTCATACTACGAAAGAAGAGGCTGTGCTTGGTGGTCCCTTGCTTTGGCCCAGTGGAGCTCTTCCTATGTTCCTCTCACTCATAGAGCTGGAAGGGGCCATACAGGCCATCTAGTCCAACCCCCTGCTCAATGCAGGGTCAGCCTAGAGCATCCCTGACAAGTGTTTGTCCAGCCATTGCTTGAAAACTGCCCGTGAGCGGGGGCTCACTGCTTTCCTTGGCAGCCAATTTCACTGCAGAACTACTCTTGCTGTAAATCTCCCCCACCCCCCAATACCCAGCCTGTAGTAATTTTCCCCCATGAACCAACCCTGGTGCTTATGCTGCACCAGACTGTATCGCCCCTCCTTTTTTGAGTGTTTACATCTTCTTTTTGAAGAAGATACTCTGAATTTTCTCTTGCCCATTCTCATTTATTAGAAACCCTTGGCATATGACCTCCATCAGGAACCTGTCCAAAGCAGCTCACTAAAACATAATAAAGACATAAAAGACCATAAAAAGTTGTCAGCAATGACTATTGAGCCCTGGCATTAAAATTAAAAGCCCAGCGAGAGTATAAAAGTAGCATGCAACATGACCACAGAGCTCTTTTTACACATGAACCCTGCTGTTCAGTACAAATAGTAGCACGGTTCTGTACAATAACACACCAGACTTCAGTATCAGTTAGAGGGTGGAGGTAGATGCCTTCAATCTGAATGACAGCTTCTGTATTTCTGAGTAAGAAGAAGAGGAAGAGACAGCCTGGCATGAATGCTGCATAGTAGGATATGGTTCCATAGGGCAAAAACATTCTGTAAGCTTGTTTGGAGACAGGGTTATGGACAAAGCGCTGGAGGTGTCTCACAGGCAGGCATTCACAGCAACTCAATTAGAAGAGAATTGTTGGACGTAAATCTTCTCTGCACAATAGTCCAGATGGTAAATGTGGCACCAAAACATTTGCACAAACAACAGCTACAAATCTCTTAAACAAGCACTACTGGCAACAGCATTGCTGCAACTGGCACAAACTCTTAATTATGAATTGAGAGCTTAAAAAAAAATAGGCCTACATTCCATGGGACGGTTTTCCAATAATGTTAATTTCTTGAATTGCACAGTTTCTCTTTAATTTCTCCCCCCCCAAAAGTGGCATGAATGTAACAAAGTACATGGAATGTGTATTCAAGCTCAATTATGAATTCGAGCATGAAAAGCATAGCATTCATTCTATTATATGGTGGGGAAATTAATACCAAGAGAAGGCAATTGGGTACCGTGACCTCTAATCTTTATTCAAAGTACTGAGCAAAGATTAGTGGAAACTGAAATTGTCAAAATATTTACATAAGAACCAGCAAACTAGGTCTGCTCAATGAATCACTTGGTCACAGAGCATACCATCAGTAATTTATACCTGGTTTATAAATAGGGTGAAATTACCTTAAATTTCTTACTGGTATTTTGTCTCTTGGGGGACTTGAAGCAGAAGTAATGTAAGCCATGTTGAGCTTTGGAGAAAGGCAGGATATTATATATATAAAGGAGAAAAAGAAAGAAGAAGAAGAAGAAGAAGAAGAAGAAGCAGTCTGCTGTTCTTAACCACTACATCAAAATAAAGATGGGTACCAGCCACTTTTTTACCAGTACTCTGTTTTGCCTCACTTTCACCTCAGTTTATAAAGGAAATGTTCATTATGAGATATAATAACGGAGAACTTCATTCCATTTGCAGCATTTGCAGCATTGCATTCCATTTGCAGCATTGCATAAGCTGAAGATAATGGAGTACTCTGGGCCATGAAGGAGGTACATGGCTTGAGAAGATGTCTCAGGAAGCACAGAACAATATCAAAAAGTGAATCACTTCTCATCGCAGGTGGGTGAGGTTCAAAGGACTATTTCCTGTACTATGCCTGTACCCTCTCCTGCTACACATTTCCATTTCTCCCACAATCTTCTTCTAGCATTTTACATGTCAATGCATCCTTACTAGTTTCTTGAAATTAGTACTGTAGCACCCATATCTGATACTTTCCAGCTGCCTATATTTATCAAGCAAAGTCTTTACTGTGTACTATTTGCACAGCGAAGTCTGGTGTCCATCCCTTATGAATCAGGGTCCCTATTGGGGGAGGGGAGTGTCGGGGAAATGCCTTGTAGAAACTTTTCTTAAGGTGAGCTGTCATTCTTTAGGATTGAGCCCCTCTTCCTGGTCTGTGGCATTTACATCTCAGAGTGCAGAGACCCTTTGCCTCTAGTGCACATTCGTGTTCGTGCATGACCACTGAAGCACCATTCAGTGCTCAGCCTGCCACTGAGCTGCAGTTACTGAGGTTACTGTGTCAACTGTTGATAATGTGTTGTACCATATTGGGATTTTTTAAATAGCCCTTGAACCAAAAGAACATCCTTAGTTTTAAATTAGTGGAGCACACATTCTTGCAGAATTAAGACATCTAGGATATTCAACGTGGATTATAGTTTTTAGAAATGTGTGATAATGGAGGTGGTAGTGGAGAACTAGAAAGTTGCCATGAGATTCAGGATGTTACATTCATGTCCTGTTTTCATCTGTGAAAGGTCAGTGCCTGATTTCCTTACTTGGGCCCTGCATACAACAGAGGGCATCTTTCTCACTATAGACTCCCCATTACATTCCGGGAAATGAAATCCCCTTTCATGTCACTTTCTCAGTGATGTACACTCTGCTGGACATAGGGCAGGGCTCTTTCTGTGGTGACATCTACCCTTTGGAATTCTGTTTAAGGATATCCACTTATTATTCTCATTACTGGAATTCTGGGAGCAGATTAGAAATGCTTTCCCTACAAAACCTCTCATACTACTTGCATTCTTGAAATGGAAAAACAAAGTAGCCAACTGGAATGAAGAAGGTTAAATTGACTTATAACTGTGCCTTTTAGTGTGTTTGCATTTTTGCTGTGCTCAGCTTACTGTTTTTAAAACATTTGCTTGCATTATTATATTGTTCAATTAAATTACACTGCTTCAGTTGCTTCTCTTATTGTATGCTAGTTACATGCTAGCTGCACTGACCTGGATAGTCCAATCTTGTCAGATCTTGGAAGCTAAGCAGGGTCAGCCCTGGTTAATATTTGGATGGGAGACCACCAAGAAAGTCCAGGGTTGTGACGCAGAGGAAGCCAATGGCAAACCACCTCTGAACATCTCTGGCCTTGAAAACCATTGCCATAAGTCAGCTGTGACTTGGCAGCAAAAGAAAAGTTACATGAACTGCTGCAAACTGAAAAGGAGCTTGAAAATGTATTATTAAAATAATAACATTTCTATTGTTTATAAGTAATAATCATCTATAACTCACCTTATTATTGCCATGGCAAAATTAATTTTCAGTAGGTTTCTCTTAAGTTTATATTCATTGAAAAAGTCTGTGTGGAACTGAAAATATATCCTCACTCTTCCCATGGGATAACTGTTCTTAGTCAGTCAAAACCTTTATTGGCATAGATTGAAAAAGAAAACAACAACAACATTGCAGGGAGAGGGAGTCCAAGATGGCGTCAACGTGATGGCTGCCTAATCAGCAGGGGTGAGGACTGTGGGATGTCCCATATACCCATTTTTCTTTTTCAATGATCTTGCTTACCACTCCCACCTAACAATAATTGATAGCATCCAGATAATAGGCCATATTACTGCAAACCAAATACCATTTAACTCTGATGAAGAATGGGCTTCCTCATGGAACCTTACCCTTTTTATACCTGATACAATTCCATTATATTGAATTAAATATCCCTACACAATCACTCTTCATTGTTTCCCTCCTGGCCAAGGATCTCCTAGTTCATGGTTCACATTCATGACTTCATCTCTGATTATGGAAAATTCCAGGGGGGGAAACCAAAAAACCTCTGTAGGATGAATTTATATCTGTTTATTCCAAAAGAGCAGTGCATATTTTGCTGTGTCACTATTCCATGCCAGATTTGTTTGCTGTACATTACTGCAGCATTGCAGAGGATAACAAGTACTGAGAGAAAAAGTATGAGTGACCTGTGTTTTCTTGTACACCTTTCACCCAAAGTCAGCACTTGTACATCTCTGTTAACAGGTACTGAAACAAGCATTTGGTTTGGCTTCAGGTGATGTGTGGCTCTGGGCATCTGCCTTGCAACAGACATTGAAATAATCATGACATCCCTTGTGTTCAAGAAAATGTTCCCATGCACTTTTATGCAGGTGGAGAGCAATTGCTCTATTTTCCGGACCCACTGCCCTGGGCAAGGCTAATAGGAGTGCAGCAGAAATGGGAGATAGCTATGGATGGGCATAAACTGGTTCACAAACTAAAGTTTGTGATGAATTTTGGCCGGTTCGTGGTTCTCAAACTGAAGTTGGTGTCAGGTCAACCAGCATGAACTTTCCACAAACTTTCAAGCAGTTCATGGAGATTCGTGCCAGTTCATGAATGGATATATTTCCAGACAGACTGTCTCCACTCAAACAAAATGTTTACCAAATTTCAAAGCAACAGGGGGTGGAATTCTCCAGCCTTGAAACACTCTTGTCAGTTTCAAGAGCCCCCCCCTTTGCCAGTGTTCCTTTGTGTTCACTTCCCATTTTCTTGCACAAAGTTTGCAAAATACTGCCATGCTTCCTTGGATTTGTGACTCTGTGCTTTGAGATCAGTCCTTTTAAACTTGCAGTGTCACTGGCACTGGGTTCTGCTGGGCATTCTACACATTGTAACTAGTTGTGCTGGGCTTGCAAAAGCCCCCCTTGCTTGGTTTTCTTGTGACTCTGCTTCGAGATCAGTCTTTTTAAGCTTGCAGTGCCAGTGGCACTGGGTTCTGCTGGGCATTCTGTACACTGAACTGCTTGTGCTGGGCTTGAAAAATGCTCCTCCTTCAGTTTGTATTGCAGGGATTCTCTAGTTTGACATTAGTCCTCTTTTGCTTGCATTGCTATAGTGGCACTGGGTTCTACTGGGCATTCTGTACACTGAACTGGTTGTGTTGGGCTTGCAACCCCCCCCACTTGGAAGGTGATTCTGTACTTCACATCAGTCCTATTGAGCTGGCATTGCCACAATGGCATTGGATTCTACTGGGCACTAGTACATTGCACTGATTCTGCTGGGCTTTCACTCCTCTTGCTTGGAGGGTGATTCTGTGCTCTACATCGGTCTTGTTGAGCTGGCATTACCACAATGGCACTGGGTTCTACTGGGCACTCTTTGATTGCATGGTACTGCTGAACACTGTACATTGCACTGGTTCTGCAAAAATGCCCCCCCACATCTTCAAGTTCTGCTACAGACATTCTCTGGCTTGATCTTAATCCTGTTGGGTTGGCACTGATTCTGCTGGTCTTGCAAAAATGCTCCCACCTTCAGTTTCTATGGCAGGGATTCTTTGGGACTTTGATTATGTTCTCCTGGGCGTCTACTGCACTTGCTTTCTTTGCTATATTTTCCCGTCCATTGGAAACCATGGGGGATGGGGCAATTTCTTTAGGAGGGGGCATAACTCAGACCCTGTAAATCTAATCCTCCCCAAACTTGGAGGGCAGGTAGAGGAGAGTCAGCCAGAGATCCTCTGTGAGTTTGGTGTCTCTAGTAGGCTGAGGGGCCATTCTAATACATCATGAACCTTATAAACTGAACCAATTTGTTTAACTCTTAAAAGTTCATGACAGTTTGTGGTTCATGAACTGGGCATGCCACGAACCATCATGAACTGCATTTTCCCAGTTTGTGCCCATCCCTAGAAATCTAGGGATCATCTCTAAGATTGATCTTGGGCAATCTTGGGTGACCTCCCATTCCTGGAGGAAACAAATAGGTCTAGTGTCTCTGGTTATAAGAATCACTGCACTTGGGGGAACACATTGCAGTGGGGGCAAAGCCCACCAGCACCCCTGGTTTTGGATAGCCCAGGATCCACAGACAGCAACTCCAATGGGAGAAAATGCACCATATCTCTCCACATACACTACAAAGGGCCCCCATTCCAGCTCTGCCTCCACAAACACCTTATCCATCACAGTGACAGGAATTTCATTAGAAGCATAATAGCATGCCTCAGTGGCCCTCCTCCTTTGGACTCACCTGTCAAGGATCAGTGTTAACTCTGACAGCAGTTCCATTTTCTTTTTCACTAAGCTATCAATTGGCACTTTTGTCTGACATGTTTTTTTCCCCTGGTGAGCCACGGCAAGGTTTTTATCAATGAATCCCAGCCATTCCTTTTCTTACACTCTTAAAGCTTAGTTCTTAGCTATTTCCAATTTGCTTTCAGTTTCTGAAAACCATCCTGCCATAACACTGACAGCTAAGCTTGGTCATCTTCTTGTTTCCCATGACAGGCAGAGGAAGTGACAACTCTTCATTATTTACCCCCTGCGCATGCATGCGCACATACACAGAATCTTGGAAGCAACTTTAATGCAGCTGCTAAAGAATCAGGGAATAGATTTACTTGTTTGCTCAAGTATTTACATTGAGTGTGGAATAATTTACCTTGTGCTTTGAATTCTTCACTGTTTGTTCAGTCTTATCATTAGAAGGAAATGGGTTCCTTTAAAATGAGGTACAATGATTGTCTAAAAACCAAGCTGCATTTTTGTTCTGAGTGGGACCTGAAGTATTTCAGAATATCACCAGTTTAATGTCTGATGTGTAAAAAGTGATGTACAAATGTGTTTCTGTAGCCCATTACATCTGCCAAACACATCTTTATGCTGCAGTTACATATTTTATACTGTACACTGGGAGTGTGAGCTGAGGAAAAAAATTCATAATTTCAGCTCTGGGATTTTTTTTTGGGGGGGGGACTATAGGTGCCAGAGCCCCTGGTCCAGGCAGGGGTCTCCCACTTTTGGGTGTTCCTGTTCCCACCCCCAATTACCCCCCTTACCTCTGAGAAGCTGGGAATAACCCCAACATGCATACGTAACCCAAAAGTGAGGTAGGCACACTGGGGACATTGGGCAGTGATGCTCTGGTTTGAGGGCAAAACTCTATTATTTGTAGCTAATTCTAAGTTTCAAGGAGAATGGACATAGGGGTTTCATTTTACAGACCCCCCCGCAAGCAGGTCCCTTTCGGCAATGGCACACTTCTCTCCACTGATTCAAATAGAAGGTGTGTGGAAGGAGGAGGAGGAGGAGGAGATTGAATTTATACCCCGCCCTTCACTCGGAGTCTCAGAACAGCTTACAATCACCTTTCCCTTCTCCTCCCCACAACAGACACCCTGTGAGGTAGGTAGGGCTGAGAGAGCTCTTTCAAGAACTGTCCTTGAGAGAACAGCTCTGACAGAATTATGGCTTGCCCAAGGTCATCCAGGAGCTGCAAGTGGAGGAGTGGAGAATCAAACCCGGTTCTCCCAGATTAGAATCCACGCACTTAAACACTACACCAACCTGGCAGCCACATTCATTTTAAAAATAAAATTCCTGTATGCATTTTTTTTAACCATAATCTTATAGTGACTAGCTGACAATGAAACAGAAAAAAACTGATAACCTTCAGGGAGTTTATCAGGAAGGGTAATTACAACCTGGCTTGTGTGACCAAGACCTGGCTGAGTGAGACAGATGTGGTTCCCCTCATGTAGTTCACACCACCAGCTTCCTCAGTCTTCCAATCAGTCTTGAACAGAGGAATAGGAGGGTAGCGATTCTTCTTCATTATGTTTTTCTTTCCAAAGGGTCCCTACGCTTAAGATCTCTGGCACTGAATGCATAGGCCTGATGTGGGAAGCCAGGGAGAGAGTGGGTGTCCTCCTGGTGTACTGTCCACCGGTTGATACCCTGCTGAGGCTGTCAGAGGCTGTTGCTGACTGGATGCTGTGTTTCCCCAGGCCAGTGGTCCTGGGGAACTGCAACATCCATATGGAGACTGCCTTGTCAGGAGTAGCCTCAGATTTCATGGCTGCCATGGCAACATTGGGTCTCTCCCAGGTTGTGTCAGCTCCCATGCACAAAGCTGGCCATGCGCTAGATTTAATCTTTTGTGTGGGGTCGATCTGGATTCTGTGGTCACTTGTGAACTGGTGCCATGGTCAGATCACTTCCTCAATAGAATTGGATTGACGATAGCTGCCCCCTCCCACTTGGGCAGTGAGCTGATTTACACTTATCTGCAAAGAATTATGGATCCTATTGGATTCCAGAATCCTCTGTGGGATATCACTGGCCCTGCTGGCAGTTCACTCAATGAGCTCACCGAATCCTGAAACAAGAACTTTCAGGAGGCCATCAATAGCTTCCTGACACCCTCTTCGCCCTCAGTGAGAAGCTAAGAGAGACTAAGAGGTTGTTAAGACAGCTAGAGCATATGTGGTGCCAGACTTGTGACAAAGCTTTGCAAACATGTTATAGAGCACGACTGAAGGCCTATGATGTGGCAATGAAGGCAGCAAAGAGGAATTATTTTCTGCCTTCATTGCATCCACTAGTTTGCGTCCAGCCCAACTGTTTAGATTAATTCGACAGCTAACTACTCCTTTGAGGGAGTCTAAGATGTTAGATGAGTCAACCATCAGCTGTGACTTATCTGCAAATTATTTAGCAGATAAAGTCTCTACATTCTGTTCCAACCTGGCTGCCAAGGTTGTTGCCATATGAGTGGCTCCATCAGCACTGTTGGGTTCATTTTTGAACTCCTTCAGTCCACTTACCTCCGAAGATATTAACAGGGCCCAGATGGTTGTAAGGTCTATCACCTGCTCATTGAATTCCTTCCCCTCTTGCCTAGTTAAATCATGCCATGATGTGGTAGGAAGCCCTCTGTGAGCATTCATTAATTGTTCTCTCGTGGGGGTTCGATTCCCTAGCCCACTCAAAGAGGCTGTAATAACACCATGTGTATGTGTGTAGGCATGTGATGAATCAGTCATCCAATGGCTTTGAGCCACATCTTCATGCTGGGCATCCCTTGTAGGGGTACCTTAATTAGTCATTAGTACTACAACTGTTTAAGGAATTCCTGGAGGAGACAGAGGTGGGTTAGGGCATGGGAGTCTGAAGGCTAAGCTACATGCTATGTTTGTTTATGAGTTGCCTCTGTAGACTTCAGGTTCATCACTTAGATCATAGTCACACATCAAGAATGTCACTTAAAAAGCCATAGAGGCTGATTTTGCTGATGGGGGCAGCAAGGGTGAAGGACAGGGGTCTAGCTTCCTCCCAGCCTTTTCTCTGATCCTAAAGAACCCCTAGTCGGAAGTTACTCCCATAAATTTGGAGCTGTATGCGGAGTAGTCACACTCACAGGTCAGCACAGAGTCCTCCACAGAAATTCCTTCTCTGCAGATTGTCTACAAAGGTGATTGGCAGGGAGGATGGCTCCAGAGCAAACCAATTTATGCAGGATTATGCAGATCACTTGCTCACGACTTTAATGCCAGTGGCTCACAAAGTAGAATTTTTGCTCACAAGACTCCACAGCTTAGAAGGAGCATTGGATCCGACTGCATATCCTGTATGCCAGTCAATGCTAGTTATTTTAGAACACAGGGAATGGAACACTTCCTCCTACCTGAATAAAAGAAGTTGTATTTTCCCCTTCCCCCCAAAAAAAACCCCTGTGCATATTTTCCTCTTGTAATAGGTAAAGTAAAATTATATGCATAATTTCTCATCAGCAGTCAGTAAGCTGGATTCCAATCAGCTTTTGCAAAAGAAATCAGCCTTGAACCTCAAGAAAAGACATGGTGGGGATCATGGGATTTGCACAGACAAAATTCATGTGGAATAGAAGCTACAGAAAGGAAGGGAAACAGGAAAAACTGTGTTTAAAAATTGCTGCTCCAAACACCAGTGAATTTCATACTGGTGACAAAGAATGTGGACTCCATGATGTAAAATTTTCTGTCTGCTATCTGAAAGATAGAAAGAAAGTCACAGAACTGTGATAACAAGGCTTCAAAACTTTTTTTTCCTATCTTTAAATAACACCAAATACAATAACAATAAACACTTTCACATCAGTTACATAGGTTGAAGATGACAGAAGGTGACAGGAACGGTAGTCTCCGGAATGAAGATTCCGTCTCAACTCTGAAGGAGTCTTCTTCCAACCCGAAGTTCTACAATTCATATGATAATTGCCATCAATATCATTATACATGTGCAAATGTACCCAATGTTAATTAATAAATTTTAAATAAATATCTTACAAGTTGTGTGGATGAGTCAAATCATTTCAAACCTCAGTCCTTTAAGGCCATTCTGAGTAGTTTCTAAAATACACAATGTACAGGCATAACTACAATCTATGAAAAAGATATAAGGATCCTTAGAATGCATCACAATTTTTCTATTAAAATGCAACTTACCAATGTTCCATTTAACTAGTTATAACAGGGAAGAAACTTCCTAACATCAATGAATCAGTCTTTCAAAAGAACCAGCATATGGTTTTGTTTTTTTTGCAGAATTTAGAAACAGTGTTCTCCCTCTGAGGTGGAGGACATCTCCATGGGTTATTCCCATCATTCCTTTAGGGAGGCAGGAAACACTTTTTTCCCCTTCCTGTTGGCGCCTTGGGAATAGCCCAGCCCCTCAGTTCTATTCCTGCCTCTTAGGGAGTAGCAGCTAAGGTCAAGGCTCTGCCTTTCTGACTTGCACTTTTGCTTATTTCTACCCGTGATTACTTCTATTTCTCCTTCCTATTCTCCTGCTATTTTCCTTTCTGACTTTTCTTTCTCCTGGACTGATCTTGTCGTGAGTCAAGATCCTAGAGTTTGAACGCTCACAACTGCCACTGGAAATGGCAGACGCGGCTGCGAGCCAGGACATTTTCTCCTCCAGTGAGGACGAGACGAATGCCGCAATAGCGGCCGGCAGTGGGGCCTACCTGCCTTCGAGGCTTGCTTGTGCCACCCCAACGGTCTCAGCAGAGACGGCGGCTGCAGCGCGCCGCCCGCAGAAGCGCCACCGGGGGCGAGACGATGAGGAACCCGCCAAAATCGGGCGGGCGAAGAATGACGGCGGCCATCTTGGAGCGGCGGCGCTAGGTTCCGAGGATGGCCCAATGCTTCTGCTGCCTAGTCTTCAGTCGGATGATGTTTGTAAGACCCCCAATGCGCGTCCCCCGGGCCGAATCCTTCCCAAGGGGGAGTTTACCTGACAATCCCGGGGTTCCAGCCGAATCCGTAAACCTTATGCAGGTATTCCGGCAGGCTATGCAGCTGGAGATGTTGTCCTTTTGTTCCAAAATGGGGCTTATCGGTCAAGAGGGTTTCCAGCCTTCCCCATTACTAGGCCCATCGTCCTGGCCCATGAAGGCGGCACAGAAAGCCCCTCTAAACCCTCACCAGGGTCACAGGGGAAATCGATGGGAGGGGGAGGAAGGATCCTCGGTTTCCCTTTCAGATGATAGAGAAGAGGGCGAGTTCCTTTCTGAGGAAGAAGAGGAAGATATGGTAATGCCTGAACAGTCTAGCAGATTTTTCAAGGCAGAGGACTATCAGTCCTTCCTCAATAAGGCAATGAAAGCCTTACAGATTCATGATGTGCCCTCTACCGATGAGCAGGCGCCTGTCAGACCCAGATTTAAATCCCGTTCCAGGGGACTCTCTGAGTTCTTTCCTCCAGAGGAAATGGTGGAAAATGGCGTATTCCCTTTCCCTGAGTATTTTGAGAGACAAATCAGAATGACATGGGACAGACCTTCTGCCAACAGGCAGTTTCCTGCCTTTGTTAAGAAACTTTACGCTCTGCCTTCTTATGCCAACGACCTCTTGCAGGTGCCACCAGTGGATGGCCCTATAGCAGCCATTCAGTCCACAGGTCTTGTGTCCGAGGACAGCCATGGTTCCATACGTGATCCTATTGACAAAAAGGTGGACGCTACACTCAAGAGGGTTTACGAAGCCGTAACTATGATGGTGAGGGCGGCAGCTACTACTTCTATAGCTTCCAGAGCAGCGATTGTTTGGCTTCGCAAGCTAATCCAGATGTTACCCGAAAACAACAAGGGTCTTCTTGAAGGAACATCTCGCATTTTAAAGGCTGCTTCTTTCTCCGCTGACGGCACTCTTGACATTTTAACCTTCGCGTCCAGAGCAATGGCATCCACGGTGGTTTCTAGACGCCTCCTTTGGCTAAGAGCATGGCAAGCTGATTTCCAATCCAAGCTTATGGTGTCAGCATATCCCTTTCAGGGGGATCAGCTATTTGGAGATGCATTGGATCGCATCTTAGTTGAAACAAGAGACAAAAAGAAGGCCATGCCTAAGAATTTTCGTCAATCAGAGCGACGGAACATGCAATCCTTTCGTTCACAACATACCTTGCCCAGGTTTCGACAGGACCACAAGAAGACCAATTGGAGTTCCTTTCGGTCCTCCAATAGAGGAGGAACGTTCCACAATAACAGATTCCAGAGAGCTGGCTTCAACAAAAATAACCGTGGGGACCGTGACCCCAAGACCAAGCAGGCATGACTACGACTCCATTCCAGTGGGAGCCCGTCTTCTATTCTTCTCGGCAGCCTGGAAAGAGTCAAAAGCAGACCTCTGGGCACAAGAAGTGGTATCCCACGGCTACACAATAGAGTTCCATTGCCCTCCTCCAGAACGATTTTTGGTATCTCCAATCAGCAAGTCTCGGGCAAAAAGGTCCTTGGTCAACACGGCTATACAACACCTGTTAGACATTCGAGCCATAGAACCAGTTCCCAGGCAGAGCAGGGATCGGGTGTTTATTCCATCCTGTTTCTTGTTCCCAAACGGAACGGAGCCTGGCGAGCCATCTTGGATTTAAAATTTCTCAACAGGTTCATCAGGCTACGACATTTCAGGATGGAGACTCTCCGATCTATCACAGAGACTCTGGCTCCAGACGATTTTTTGACGTCCATAGACCTCACGGAGGCCTACCTCCACGTTCCCATACATCAGGCGCACAAGAGGTTTCTTCGGTTCTGTTTAGGGAAACATCACTTCCAGTATCGGGCCCTGCCCTTTGGCCTATCAACAGCACCCAGATTGTTCTCCAAGCTCCTCATCAATCCGATTGTCCATCTCCGGGCACAGGGTGTGCACGTTCATCTGTACTTAGACGATCTGATGGTGAGAGGCAAGAACTTGCAGTCTGCTACCCAGAACACTGCAAAAACACTGCAGTGCTTGCAGGAACATGGATTTGTGATAAACTTTTCCAAGAGTTGTCTCATTCCGACTCGTCAAATCGAACATCTGGGGGCTATCATAGACACGGCACGCAATTCTCTATTCCTGCTGATGGACAAAGCTGCCAAGATTCGGGACATGGCCAACTCGGTGATCCGTGGTTCGTCCACCGCCCTGATGTCTCTGGCGAAACTGCTAGGTCTGATGATCTCTTGCATAGACTTGACCCAATGGGCTCGCTTACACTCCAGGGAGTTGCAGCGTTTCCTAAGGCCTTATCAGAGCCAAATCATGGAGCGCCAATCGATCAACCTCCGGGTCCCAGCGAAGGTCAAAGCCAGTCTCTTATGGTGGACAAGGCTGCTGAATCTGAGACAGGGCAAGATTTATTACTCCCAGGTCTCCAAAGAGATTTTCACAGATGCCAGTCTCACAGGCTGGGGGGCCGTCCTAGAGGGTACCCCGGTTCAGGGACGGTGGTCCATCAAGGAACGAAGTCTTCCTATCAACCTCTTGGAGGTCAGAGCAATTTGGCACGCGTTGAATCACTTCAATCAGTGGATTCACAAACAGCACGTCTTGGTCCGAACGGACAACATCTCGGCCAAGGCGTATATCAACAATCAGGGAGGCTCAAGGTCTACCCGTCTGCATCAAGAGGCTATCCGGATCCTTTCCTGGGCCGAGAGGAATGTGGCATCGCTCAGGGCCGAGCACATCAAGGGAACTTCCAACACTCAGGTGGACTGGCTCAGCCGAGAAACGATCCTCGAGGGAGAATGGGCTCTTCATCCAAGGTTGTTCCAGTTGGTGGTGAGCCATTTCGGTCGACCAGTGGTGGATCTTTTCGCCTCGGCGGAGAATCATCAGGTACCATAGTTCTTCACGAGATACCACCATCTGAGGGCAGAGGCGACGGATGCACTGTCTACGCAGTGGCCTCACGGTCTATTGTACGCATTCCCCCCATTTCCTCTGATTCCAAGAGTCATTCGGCGCATTCGGGAGGAGAGTGCGCAAATCATCTTGGTGGCTCCGCTGTGGGCGAGACGCCCGTGGTACTCAGCCCTCTTGGAGCTGGCTGTTCTTCCTCCTCTTCACCTCCCGAACTCGCCGGACATGCTGCGGCAGGGTCCAATCTGGCATCCTCATCCAGAGTGGCTCTGTCTAACCGCTTGGAAATTGAGCGGCGGCAACTCTCACAACTAGGATATTCCTCTAAGGTACTTGACACTATTTTGTCTTCACGTCGTCAATCCACCATTCGCATCTACAATACAACATGGAAGGCCTTCGTGTGCTGGTGCAGGAGGAAGAAGGTTGACGCCATGTCTCCCACAGTAGCTGTAGTCTTGGCTTTCTTGCAAGAGGGCCTGGATTCTGGACTAAAGGCTTCCACTCTTCGCAGACAGACAGCGGCATTAACGACCGTTCTACCTTCATTGGGAGGCTATAGGCTGTCAAAGCACCCCCACGTTCAACTATTCTTGCAGGGAGCTTCTGTCAAATCGCCCCCACAGATACATCGGTTTCCGACGTGGAAATTGAGCATTGTCCTTTCAGCTCTCACTAAACCTCCCTTTGAGCCACTTAAGGAGGTGGCCCTTAAATGGCTTAGGATGAAAACCTTATTCCTGGTGGCCATAACATCTGCTCGGCAGGTCTCAGAAATCAACGCCTTCTCGGTGAAACCAACTCTGTGCATCTTTCACAAAGATAAGGTTGTCCTTCGGACGGATCCTACGTTTCTACCCAAAGTCTCCTCTTATTTTCATAGGTCGCAGGAGGTTTATCTCCCTACGTTTTGTCCTAGCCCTAAACATCCTAGAGAGGTTGTCTGGCATACCCTGGATGTCAGGCGTGCCCTAAAGATCTATATGGTAAGGACGGAGCCGATCAGGAAGACAGACTTTATGTTCATTAACATCGCCTCACCTAGAGCGGGGGACAGGATGTCCAGGACGTCTATCAGCAACGTGCTCAGATCTTGCATTTCTGAAGCGTACAAGACATCTGGAATAGAAGTCCCGCAGGGCATTACGGCTCATTCTCTGCGAAGTGCGTCTACTAATGCAGCCTTGGACAACCGGGCGTCGGTCGATGAAGTATGCAGGGCAGCGACTTGGACCTCTATTTCCACATTCATCCGACATTACAGATTGAACACGCTTGCTTCGGCCGATGCGGCCTTTGGAAGAAGGGTTCTCCAGCACGTACTGAATTCGACGGACGATGATGACCCACCCGTATAGGGACACTGCTCTGGGAGGTCCCATGGAGATGTCCTCCACCTCAGAGGGAGAACGGCCATTGGACACTTACCGTGAAGGGTCCTTCTCCTCTGAGGTCAGGAGGACATCTCGGCCCTCCCTTCTATCATCGTCATAGTGCTTCTTTTTCTGGTGCTGGTCTCTTCCTTCTTCCTTTCTGTTCCTCCTGTCAGATTGCCTATCTTTTATAGCGTGCTTACCTGACAGTAGTATTATAGTTCATTCTTACTGTTGGCATGTTTGCCTGAGTTTTTCTTTTATAGGAGAATTAGTTCAGTTAGCATCTTACTGCTGGCGGAATCCCAGAACTGAGGGGCTGGGCTATTCCCAAGGCGCCAACAGGAAGGGGAAAAAAGTGTTTCCTGCCTCCCTAAAGGAATGATGGGAATAACCCATGGAGATGTCCTCCTGACCTCAGAGGAGAAGGACCCTTCACAGTAAGTGTCCAATGGCCGTTTTCTAGAACTTGCTTGAACATACATGGATAATAATTGCATAATACAATGAAGAAGACAGTTGCATAGGATGAATTGACATGCACACGGGTAGATAATTTTTGTGGCCTGAAATATTTACAGTTAAATTACATTCATCGTAGTTGCTTAACACAATGGTTGCCCCTCCTCCAAAGTGTTAGAAATAATGAAGAATTTAATAGTTAGGTTTCATTGCACATTTTTGAAAGGCTGGTTTGGGGCTAATTGGCAAACAAGATCCTACAGGTCATATCTAACACTGCAGAACATTACGTGACCAGCTGCAAAAATTCAGGAATATCTGTTATCAGCTGCCCTTCATATTGAACCTAAAATCTAACATTATGTTTTCAGGAAGCAGAAAGGGCCCGGGTAGGCTGGGCCTGCCATTTGCGGGGACGGGCTGGGACAGAGAGGACGGCTGGCCAGAAGGGGGGGGCTGGTGCGCAGCGGGAAAATACGCACCTCCCCCCCCCTTCAGCCAATGGAGGGCAGTGGGGGCGGTCGGGGAGGGGGAGGCATAAAAGGCCGAAGGGAGGTTGCTCCCCCTCCCCACTTGACCACAAGGCGAGCCCGGCCACTAACAGGTGGCCCGTGTCCGGTGCAGACCACTCGTGCCTTTTTAGCAATCCGACCTAAGGGAGTCGGTCCGCTGCTTATCCATAGAGACGGGGCCCCATTGACGAGGTACCAGTTCACCGGGGTTTTCAGGTCGGCATTGAGGGCTTTGGGTTTACCAGGTGAGGAATTCGGGCCCCACTCCTTCAGGATTGGGGCAGCCACCACAGCTGCAGGTATCGGCCTGCCAGAGGCACGAATACGGGCCATAGGCCGATGGCGCTCTACGGCTTTCAGGGCCTACATCAGGCCGCAGCTGGAGTCCAGCCAGTGACTGTCTCTCTGACTCCTCAGTTCCAGGACAAGCGTACAGGACAGTCTGGATTTTTGGGCACAGCATCGTCCATCGGGCAAGTTTGTACGCATCCTCATCAGGGTGGGGCAAAGATTTGGGCTTGGAAGGTGCAGCGCGCATTACGTGGATGGCGCAGCGAGGCATGTGGTGGAGGTCCATGTTGCCTTGGTTGGGGCGCGTTGGGGTGAGGCGCCACCTGCCTGACGCCCTGCTGCTGCAGCTGGGGGGAAATGATCTGACGGAGTGCCCTGGGGTGTCCCTCGAGCACCAGGTGCTGGCCGACCTGGCCTTAGTGCGCGAGATCCTGCCCGGCACTGTCATCTTCTGGTCGGATTGGTTGGAGCGGAGGTCGTGGCGAGGTGCAACTCAACCCAAGAAAGTGGAAGTGTCAAGGCGGAAGGTGTCCGGCAGGCTGGGCCGGGCAGTCGAGTCGGCAGGCGGTATTTGGATTCGCCACCTGGACATCTCTCACAAGATGGAGGCCCTGTTTCAAGCGGATGGCGTACATCTATCGGCCTGGGGTATGGATATCTGGTTGCACGGAGTTCGTCATTACCTGCTTTCTTGGCTACAGCTGTAAGGGCGTTGGCGGGAACAGGACTAATGGGGGTCCTTTTCTTGTGGCGGTAACAGCATGGGGCCGGATCTGTTTGGCGGAATTCGGCCTGCGTGCCAATTCCGAAGTGGGGGGACCCCTTTAAGGGTTTTGGCGTGAGGGCTAAACGGAGCTGGCTAGCTCAAGGAATAACAGTGCTTGCCCTCACAGCCAGAGGGCAGGGGAGCTCACAAAGGGGCAAGCGTCCGCGTGAACTCCGATAACCTGCCCTCCCGCCTTCTCTACCCATGCCGGCTGGCTGGGGAACGGTTAACTCGGCTGACACACGGGCCAGCCGATAGGTATGATCCGGTGGACCCATGCTGTGCCAATGCTCTACAGCTGTAACCAATAAAAGTTGTGGCCAAATTTTATCCACCTTATTTTCCAAAGAAACCGGTCGTGTGAGTTCATTTCGGGGGGGGGGGCGGGCAGGTGCACAAGGCGAGACGACCTCGGTGTCCCAAGTAAGACATGGAACCGCAACTTGTTTGCTGATATAGAACACATATCTCTGAAGTTCCACAAGACTTGGTCTCCCTTGTACTATAGGACATAGGTAAAGTATAAAGTAGGGGCACAAAGAAGGTGAAAGTGCACAGGTCAGTGGCAGGACACACAAGGATAAAGCTGCCAGCATCTAATACCCTGAGAGTTACAAGGCCAAACCTGGAGATGCCATACTGAATAGAAATATTAATGGTAGAAGTTCCACATACCAGTAGGAATGGTAACATATGGTACGTCTGAATGTGTGTAATTGCAGCTATGTACCTCTGAAGAAAGAGGCTATTCATTGCACTTGAAAAATTATAAAAAATGTTAGAAAAACATTGAAATGAACTATGCACTACCATAAAATGTAGTCAAAATTAGGGATGGGCAAGAACCAAAAAACAAACTGCTGTTTGAGCATGAGCCATGTTGGTTTGTGGTTCGTTTTGAACTGGTTTGTTTGGTCATGTTGTTCCTGGATCCAAAAATGAACTGCCTGTTTCATGGAGGTTCATTTAGTTCATTAGAGCGGTTCATTCTCCAGACAGCCTGGCACTGATTCAATCAATTCCTAGGCAACGCTGGGGATAGACTTGTGGAGAGCCCTAGAAACACCCATAACAGTTGTCCATAGCTTGATCAGCAGCTCTGGAAGCCAACCACGAAGTGCCCATTCTGTACACCCCCCCCCCCACAACCTTAGTCAGCGGTTTTCACTTTGCAGCAGCAGGAGTTAGCCATCATGTGAGAATGAGTTAGGAAGAAAAGCTTGCTGTGTGGCTGATTTAAGGGGAGCCTAGAGCTGAGCTTTCCTTGGGATACCTGCTTTGGGGGGCTATAACCCAGACATCCCAAATTCAATCTTTGCCAAACTTGGAGGGCAGATGGAGACAAGCCTCCTGAAGACTGTCTGTGAGTTTGGCATCTCTTACTCATGAGGTGACTGTTCTACCACCTCCCAAACTCACAAACCAAATGAACCACAAACCAGTTTGGGAAACGGGAAAAGTTCATGAAAGTCCATGGTTCATGTAATCAAATGAACCACAAACCACCATTTTCCCAGTTCGTGCTCATTCCTCGTCAAGATGCTTATACCAGAATGTCTCCCATCTCCTGTTTCCATGAGGTAGGACTCACAATCAGGCATTCACTGAAATCTTAGAAATATCTATCAATTATTTGGGTTAGATGATGGCCCTAAGATTACAGCCTGACATTGGAGTCAGGGCCAAAGGCTAAGACAGACCTGGAAACACCAGGCACACAGTTGCTGGTAAAAGTTAAAATACAGCCTGCACTGAACGTAGTCCTCAGAATAATCACTGGGGGGTGGTTGTGGTATCAAGCCTGGAAAGAGCCTATACATATTACTACAAAGTAACAATAATACTTGGCATTTACATGGCATGTTTTCCATCTTAGGTTCTTATGCACTGGTGGTTTCTCTCGCTTTCACCACACCTCTCTGTTGTGTTTTCTTTTTTGTTTTGCATTTCTCCACTCTTTCACTTTGCATATCCATTGGGTTATCGCCTTCATTGAATTTCATCCCTTCAGCTCTCAGTTCACTCTCTGTTTGCTGTTTCCACAGCTTTTCTGAAAGTGGTTTTGTTGCAGTTTTCTGCTTTGCCTCACTTCCAAGCCAAAGGTAGTCCAAAAGCATACAGATTCCCTTGGGTTTTCCCTCCCTACCCTTTCCCCAGCCTCTCATAGGCCACTCCCATGCCCACATACTTCTGCCCACTCTGTACCATCTGCCATTCCCTCATTTTTTTTCTTTTTTACAGGTGATCTGAGTCTAGCAAAGAAATGCTAGTATGGCTGGAAAAAAATTACTCCTGGGTAGCACAGCAATACCAGCTGGGCTGTCCTGTGTAGGAGAAAGAGCAGCAGCAGGCAGGTGGGCAAGTGGCGGTCAGAGCCGGTGCCCTGCTGCTGGAAGGACCATGGAGGGTGTTCCTTCAGAGCCGGTTGCATAGGCAGGACTCTGGGCATGCTCAAATCCCTCTGGTGGCCCTGAACTGTCCTTTTTCTCCTGCTGCCTCCCCCATTGGTGGTATCTTGTGTGCTTAGCCTCACTACCACTGCTACCTCCTCCGGTCACTCCCAAGTTGCCTCCCAGGGTGGGTGGGCAGGCACCCACTCTCCTTGCCACTGCTTGGACTGGTCAGGGTAGTGGAGGGGACCATCTGAGGGAGGGGAGCTGTTTGTTCTGTAATGGATTTCCTCCTTGATATAGAGCCATGGAAGTTCTTATACACATCTGAGATGATTCAACATGTCCTGTTTGAGAATCAGTTTGGGAAATGTAAAGAGAGGCAAAACAGCAGGCCCAGACTTTGGGTTCCTACATCATGTCCTACTAAACATCTTTTTCTCCTCCCCCCCTCCACTTGGTCTCTTGTATTTAATATCCAGTCTGATGAAGAGTTCTAGAGACCTCTAAAGCTTGTCGTCTTGGCTTAACCGTCTCACCACATGCAAGAGCCTGCTGCTGTTTGTTTACAATTCAGAAAAGTGAATGACCACAGTGGTTGGAGGGGAGGGGGAATGGAGAGGCAAAGACCCACCACCTCCCATGACAAACCCATCCAGAAGCAGCGAGAAGACCAGAGAGCTCTTCCCCCCACCCCAAAATCTCTCCCAGAGCTTGGTGAAGAGAAAGCAATCTGATGGGGAGAAAAGGATGGCAGTGTTGGGAGTGGGGGGGGGGCTTAGATGTCCACACCCTTCCAGATGCACAGCTGCTTCCAGATGAGCCCAGCTAAGCTGCCCTCTCACAGCTTGCAATGCCAGGGTCAGCAGGTTCTACCGTGCATTCTGTACACTCATGTTCCCCCATATTAGGAGAGCCTGTGACTCTTTCATCTTTCCATTTTTCAGAGTGGCTGATAACAGAGCAGAGAATCCCTTAGTGCACAGGGCCGGCCTGAGGTGTTTCTGAGCCCTAGGCGAGGTCAGCTTGTGGCGCCCCCAGGTGATGCCAACCTCCCGGTGGGGCCTGGAGACCTCCCAGAAACATGCCCGGGACGGGGGTGCTGGCCACTACAAGCTACTGGTTGTATCCGAAAACATGACCTGTGCCTATCTGCATGCAAGAGTGCTGGATGCCTGGGATGAAACGGCGGCTGTTTTTGTGGCCTTTTCTCTTCCCGAGACTGGCCCTTACAACCTTATGTCAAACTCCAGGAGGGTCATTCTTCCTGCAGAGCGGTTTTTTTTTTAAAAAAGAAGTCCTGTCTTCCAGCTAGCCAAAATGGGGGCAGAGAGAGAGAGAGATCCGTGGGTTACCTTCGGAGTCTGGTGCTGCTGGGCAGGCTGGCAACTGTCTGAAGGGCCCTTTGCGTGTGCAGGGGAATGGCAGCCAGGCAGCCCTCCAGACTGGAGGCAGGAGTGGACACGGGCCAGCTCTCCCCCCCACCCCGCCCTCCTCCCTCCGCCGCTCTCTTGGGCAGGCTCAGCTGGGGAAGGAGGGGGAAGGGGAGGGGGGAGTTCCTCCGGCTGGCGACAGATTGAGGTGCCCACAGGTCCTGCTTGGCTGAGCCGCCTTTACGCAAACGCGGCGAGAAGGGGGGAGGTTTTGTCTGTGTGTGGATTTCCTCTTCTCTAAAGGCTGGGGGATGGCCACCAGGTGGGGGGCAGAGAGAGCGGAGGCAGAGAGCTAAGGAGAGGGGGGCCAGCAGGGGAGGAGGAGAGGGGAAGAGAGAGCGCAGGCAGCTTGTGCAAACCCGCTCGCCATGGCTTCCCTTGGCCATGCGCCAGCAAGCCAGGGAAGGGGTGTGTTTACTCATGAGTGTGTTTACTCATGAGAAGGGCTGCGCTTCTCAGGATTTAATGCTGAATGACGCTGAACTCCCTACGTGAACCGAAAGCAACTCGGCTCCCCCCCCCGCCTGGTTTGGAGAGCCGCAGATCACTTACCGAAGAGTAGACCCTGTAGCTACAGAGAAACTGGCGCTTTGGGGCTGGCCGCCTTCAGCTGCGTTTCTCCTTGCATTTCCCAAGGAGTAAATCCCCGTTGAATTCAGTGGGGCTTATTCTGGCTAAACGCACTGCTTCTGTTCCCTTTTTAGCTGATTTCTGGGTTTTGTCCCCGATCCTGGGGGGTCCGACTCCTGGGTCATAACGCTGGGCCCAGCGCCCTTCCCATGTTCCCTGTTATTGAAGTGTCTCTGCTGTTCCAACTCTGTCGTGCAAAAAAGCCTGGGGTGTGTGTTTTAAAATGTCTCAGAATGAGTACTGGGCCCAATTTAGGTCCGCTGGGAGTTTTGCAAGCTTCCCAATCTAGGCTCTTCTCTGGCCCCAGGAAAGCGAGAATGCAAAAATGGCATGGGTTATATCAGTTGTTATATGAATCTAAAGGTGCTGGTTCTCCAGGTAAGTCCTCTCCCCCTTCTTCAACATCCTGGGCTGAAGAAAAGTCAGGCGTTTTGATTTCTGATTCAGGATGGTACAGGCGGCGGAGGAGGAGGTGGCTCCATGAGCTCCGAGGTTGGCCCCCGCCTGCCCGCCCTCAGCTGCATACCAGGAAGCCAGGGAAGGGGCGGAGTTTAAACCCTTGCCTCTTCCCTTTCAGCTCCGGCTTGTCTGTGCGCGCCCCGCAGCTGCAGGGCATGCCAGCAAGCCAGGGAAGGGGTGGGGTTTAAACCCCTGCCTGGTGGCGCTGGCTGCCGCCCCCATCTCCTCCCCCCCGCAAGCTCCGCCGCCGCCCCTGAGTCCCGCTGGGGCGCTCGTTGCTGGCAGCGGTGGTGGGAAGGCAGCGGCAGCGTGGTGGGCTTTTTTGGGGGGGGGCAGAGCGCAGTTTGGTGCCCCTGTGGGCCGGCGCCCTAGGCGAGCGCCTAGCTCGCCTAGTGGGCGAGCCGGCCCTGTTAGTGCATGGCAATACGGAAAACGGGGCTTCACAGCTGCTTGTCAGCTGCAGAAACGGTCTGGTCAGTTTCAACAGTGAGCTTTTCCCATTTGTCTGCATTCCTTTCTGTTCAGTTTCTTGCAAGGAACTAATGTTAAAATGTGTGCACAAAACCTGAAACATGAGGGTTTAAATAGAAGGTGATTGCTGGACACTACTGCGCAGCTGCAAGAGGACAGCTGCGTAATTTTTAAACATTGGATGCCACCCCCCACATCTCACAAGTGATATTCCCAACCCAATTAACACAAACTGTGGGGTTTAGGTTGCGGCTGAAGAATAAATAAACAAAAATATACTGGAGAAAAAAGAATGGTGCCCATGGCAAGAACACAAATCTGAAGTCAAGCCTAAAGGCTTGGATTCTATGGAGTAAGCTGTGCGTGCATACAGAGCCTTAGAGAGAATTCAGTGCAGTCCCCAAACATTGGTCAGCAGGAACAGCACTTGCTGCATCAGAATGGCAAAGAAAAAAGGGTTAACACTTTAATGTGGTGAGCATCTCAAGAATGATAAAACAGACCTATATCACTCTTTACTCAAAAACTGAGGATGAGTTAATGTTAAAAATATTCCAACCTACAGATACACACCCTTTAGCCCTGCCAAAACATCATAAATTCACTAGAACAAAAACCACCACCCCAAACACACAATAAACTTGTTGTGTAAACAGAGAAAGGCCAGGCAGTCAAGCAAGGATGGAGGTTCCAGAGGAAACCACGGCTTTAGCAGTGAATAGGCTTTCTCTAATTACACTAAATTAAAGGCCTTTTTTTTACCTACACTAAATTACACTAAATTAAAGCGAGATACATAAATTTCACTGTGTGGGGAAATTCCCCGTACTTTGCAGTAGTTGTGCCTGTATTCAAAGTTCTGTGCTTTTATCAGGGCCACTGGTTTGTTCTGACTGGAGGAGAGAAGAATTTAAAAAATTCAGTGCTGAGGATTGGTCAATATTCCCAAGTCAAGTTTTTAAATGTGCTTTTTTTGGTGCCAAAACAATCAAACATCTCCCCTGGATAACTTAAGAACATAGTGCTGTTATTTTTTTATATTGCATGATATCTAGAGCAAAGTTATCAACACATGTCAAGAAGACATGCGGGGACATTGGGTCTGAAGGGGGGGCATTGAGTTTCCTCCATTCCTTAAATGGCATCCTGAGCTAATTTTCATTAAAGCACGTTTTTCTTTTAAAGACAAAGAGGCTGGCTTATTACCATGTGAGCTTTCAGAGGTAAATGCCCTCTCCCTGAGCTGCTGAGCTCCCTGCTGAGCCAAACTGGTGAGTTAATCTTCATGAGCTGGAGGCCACTTGTGTTTATTACCATGGGAATTAACTCCATCTTTGCTAGAAGGTTAGCTGGGGAATGGAACAGATGGGAATTCTACAGAACAGCTACCAATTCTATAGCCATGTAATACCATTTCTTATGGCTGACCAAAATTGAATGAGATGGACCTGCATGAGAAGTTGGAGGCCCAGTGGAAGAGCGCAAAGGCTGCATGTGCTTACTCCTAAATGCACACATTTGGTTTGGCTACAGAGAGTGCCTGCCTCTTGCTCATTGGGCTTCTTAGTGTGTAGGGTTGCTAACTTTTAAAGTGGTCCTTGTCCCTTTAATAGCTGCTCATATAGCCCAGGCTCATCAGAGCTTGGGAGCGAAGTAGGGCTGGCCACAGTCAGTACTTGGAAGGAAGACTGAGGCTGATATGCTGCTCATCCCTTGCCTGGAATGCCCTATGGACAGTCCTGCTGAAAGCCTTTCTCCCCAAGGGGATCTGAAGCAGCTGGACAAAAAATCCACCTGCCCTCCCCAAATCAAATATTTAACAAAACAAATCATTTGTCTGTCTGAACATAGTGGCTGAATATAGCCCAATACAAACAGGACACAGTATCGTATTCCAAGACACTGAAAGGCTGGACAACACACCCAATTATCATGTCAGATTACACAGGGAAGCCACTTAAATTCATAAACATAAACACAATTTCAACAGGGAAGAAGAAAGTTTAAAAATAAATAGGCCATGGTTTCTTGTCCTGAAAAACACAAAATGCTCTACATCTTACAACAGCACTACAGATAAGATTAGAATTTCAACAGCCAATCCGTATGCAAAAGAACCTCCTCTGGAAAGCTCCTCCATTAGCATGTCACAGCTTGGGAAACTCCTACAAAATAATGACTCAGCCCTATGCTACCTTCCTGAGTAGATATAAATTACCTGCCTACCATTTTTCTTCTCATCTTGACACAGAGAGTACTCCATCTTTCTGTGTTATACCTCTGAGGATGCCAGTCACAGCTGCTGGTGAAATGTCAGGCACTACAATGCCAAGATGACGGCCATACAGCCTGGAAAATCTACAACAACTAACATTTGTCTGTCTGTTGCTGCCATGCATCTATAATAATAAATGAATCCACCTGTGGCAGGTGTAACTCTTCAGAAAATAAAACTAGGAATCTCAAAATTGTCCACCAGCTTCAAGATGATTGTGGGGCTTCCATGGCCAAAAATGAAAGGAAACAGAATATTCTGTCCCATGTTATTTCCAGACAGACATGCACACCCTGTGCTATTTGCAACAGAAGCTAAATTCTAACTTCTGTTCCTGATTAATAAACACTGAGACAGATTAACATAAATGTAAAGAGGGGGGAAGCATCCTTTTACTACTGTGATAGATTGTGGGGAAATAACTCCCTCCAACAAAGGTTGCTGTTATGCTCCTGTGCTCCTGTGAAATACATTGTAATTTGTCAACCAGGATGGATGAAAAAGAGTTGAGACCAAGACTGGAAAATAAGGGGGAGAATTAGAAATGGGGAGAGAGGAATGAAGGCAGAAGATGAAAGGAAGATAGCAAAATGAAGGAGCAGGAAAATGTGGAAAAGAGGAAGAGAAATTAAGAAAAAGACAACAAAAGGTTTGTATTAGGATGTCTATCAGACTGAAATCCTGTCCTATCCATTCCACAGTTATTTACCTATCACAAATAGGGTTGACAGCTGTACAGGGGGAAAAAACCTGTTCCCTTTAAATAAAGGTTTAATGGGCAGTTAAAGCCTTTCATGGCATGCTGCTAAATAACATTACTGCATAATTGCGGCAGATCAAATTGATATTAAAGGGACAGTGAAAAGTTGGCAACTCTCCTAAAAAAATATTCTCGAAGGCAATGGGCCTGAAAGCAATCGCCCGTGTACTGTACTCCTTTAGAAGGTAAAATAGAGTGTGAAGTGCAATTAAAACCTGTATATAATTGCCACCAAATGGCTGATTCATTCATTCTTACCTAACATGTAGCAACAAGATCTTCAGTATAGGACTCGAGAGACAGCAGTTTACTGGCAAAATTCCTCTTCCACAAGAGGCTTGGTGTTCAAAACAGGACAACTAATCACACTCCCCATAGACTGCTGCTCATTGACAGCTCCAGTAAATAGGAGTTTGCCTTGGATTGGATTAGACAAGCAGGGGAGTAGCAGAACGCTCAGTCTTTGCAGAAGTAACCACTGCTGCTAGTCTGCTCTTGTTGTATTAACAACAAAGCAATTGTTCATTGAAATAAGGACATCTGTGTTGTGTTATATACATGCTGTGCTGAGATGACATCTTCCCGACTTTCTCCAGTTATATGAGAAAAGGCACTCCATGAATCATTAAATATACTTCAGACAAAGTTGCAAATGAATGTTTCTGGTGTGGTGGTTACAGTGTTGGACTAGGTTCTGGGAGACCCAGGTTCGAATCCCCACTCTTCCAGGGAAGCCCGCTGGGTGACCTTGGGCCAGACACACACTCTCAGCCTTGCCTACCTCTCAAGGCTGTTGTGAGGATAAAATAGAGGAGAGGAGGACAGTGTAAGCTGCTTTAGGTCCCCCTTGGGGAGAAATGAAGGAAGGAAATAAATAAATAAATAGTCCAGACTATCAAAGGCATTGCTCAGCTGGGGAGCTAGGTAGCTATGGCTGGCAATTTTGTTTGTCTACAGTAGAGTAAATGTAAAGTCCTGTGCATAAATAGGAGAAGGGGGGATGAAAGGTGGATCAGGTAGGAGTAGCTCATCTCTGGCTTGAATGGTGGTAACTGGCGTTTTTGCCTTCCAGTAAGAAGAAAAGAGAATAATGATCGATCAATACAAGCTCTATCAATGTCCAGCTTAACATTCCTTGTTCCTTTCTACTACCCCAGACTTTGAGCTTCCCAGAAGCCTGACCCGTTCTGAGCCTGTAGCCACTCCTACCACTCTGTCTCTTTTCTAAGTTCACTTTACTTCGTGTTTTCATAATAGAAGAAGCTTTCATTTTCTTTCCAACTCCCTTTTCTGAACACTGTACGTGAAATGGACATAACAGAGATCTACCTCACAGGACTGCTGTGAGGCTGATCATGCTAAAGAAGCAAAAAACTGCAAATTGGATGGGCTGTGTAAAGAACAAACATAGCCACATGATCCCTAATGTGCTGCCAATAGAGCTATCAACTTCCTTTTGAAATAACAGCTTAATATGGTATAATTTAAAGAACGGTTAATCATCACCATAGGAATATTTTTTAACATTAATCTGTGAGGGCGAGGCTGGAGTGGCTGTTTGATACGTTAAAGATGATTAAAGGAATGTGTGGCAGTTTGTAAGGAATGATATTACTAAGGAAATAACAGCAAATCTAGACATCGTAGAAAACTCACTAAAAAACTGGAGCTGTGTGCCTACTTCTCCCCCTTTCCCCCATAATGACTAATGAAAATCACCACATGAATTACGTGGTCACAGTGTGAGTTTCCTCATTTTTGCTCCACATATTTGACTGACGCCGTAGGGAACCACACAGTGTGATCATATCATGTCACATCACACAGTGAGTGTCACTAAATATTACGGGTGAATAAAATAAGAGGGAGGAAAATTAGACACTACTACTCACTGTGTCGTCCATTCTACACCAGTTCTATGCTAAATTCCCGTTATTAAGAGCAAGCAGGATTGCAATGCCATTCTGCCTTCCATTGCCCTTTAAATTCATGGGGTGCAAACAACAGTGCTCATCAGATATGAGAGACCAAAGGTTAAGGATTTGGGAATCGTTGATTTATGAAGGGAAGTGAGGCCAATGCATTGGAATCCCAGCCTTGCCCCCCAAAAGGTTGGATCATCAGGTTATAAGGGAGAATTCTTGTCAGGCAGAGATTTAAAACAAAGACAAAAACACTTCATTCAGAAATAAACATCAAACACAATCAGCCTGCCCATCTAAGCAAAGTAGTCTTGTTACCAGGCACATTTACAACAGCAACAGCTGTTACATGCTTGCTGTAATTTATGTCCTTTCACCAGCTATCAGTCTGATAGTTAGAATGCCTATATCAAATTATGCAATGTGTGCTGTAGCCTTTCACTTCTAATTCACAGTACAGGGTGAACAAATGTACCAGCATTCCTTTCAAAAGTGTCCAGCAGCTTAGGGGAAGCGGGGGGTGGGGGGACATAGAATGCATAGAAGCTGGTCTGAAATCTTTAGCATGTGGATTGATTTTGAGCTTGCTTTTATGGGTCTAACAGCCCCGTGTCTGCATGTGCATTTGTCCTGGGGATGCCCCCCCCCCTTTGGAGTAATTGGCATAAGAACTGGGCTTTGGACCTTGGAGAGCAGAGTCTTCTGAATGTGAGGGTGTACGACCTGTGATGGTCCAAACCTTATTTTGGGGTTCAAAGCTTTTACATTATTTAAATTATTTGGGATTGGATTCACAAATAAGGAAATAGGAAATGAGAATAAAGAACTGGGAACCAACTTCATCCTCATGGCTTGGGCAGTGCTATGCATGTCTCCTAAGAAATGTCTCATATTACTCAGTGTGCTTTATGCCCTGGGAAGTGTGCATAGGATTTAGGGTCGCCAATAGGCAAGGGAGATGTCCTGTCCCTTTAACAGAGGCTTAATGTGTAGAAAGCAGTAGTTGAAGCTTTTCACAGCATGGAGATAAATGACACCATCTGGTAAATATTCCATTATTTGCCTCCTTGCCTTGAAAAACTTCAGCTGCCCCCTTCCGCACATTAAGCCTCTATAAAGGGGCAAGACATTTTCCTCCAGGCCTATTGGCAACCCTAAAGGATTGCCATATCTGTCATGACATGGTTTCATTGCATTATTCTCCTGCCAAACAGAATGGCTTCAGACACCTCTTCTTGCTACTTACGGCTTCACATCTGAATTGAGGCATGCATGTAACAATTGCCTGGGTAAATCCATTTATTTATTTATTTATTTCAATTTATATCCCGCCCTCCCTGAAGGCTCAGGGCGGCTAATAAATCCATGTAGCCTAGTGTTCAGTTTTCAGCTGATGACGGAATCATAGCGTTGGAAGGGACTTCCATGGTCATCTAGTCCAACCCCCCTACACAATGCAGGAAATTCACAAATACCTCGCCGCCACCCCCAGTGACCACCGTTCCACACCCACAAGATGACAAAAAAAAACTCTCAAGGATCTCCAGCCAAACTGCCCTGGAGAAAAATTGCTTCCTGAACCCAAAGTGGTGATCAGCATTTCCTTGGGCACGTAAGAAAGGACCACAAGAACTAAGCACTGATGCAACCCTTCCTCTCATGATCTGCTTAAGTTCACAGAATCAGCATTGCTGTCAGATGGCCATCTAGCCTATTTGAAAATCTCCAAAGGAGAACCCACCACCTCCCAAGGAAGCCTGTTCCATTGCAGAACCACTCTAACTGTCAGGAAGTTCTTCCTAATGTTTATCTAAAAGCTCTTCTGATTTAATTTCAAGCCATTGCGCCTGGTCCAAACTTCTGGGGCAACAGAAAACAACTCCACACCATCCTCTACATGACAGCCCTTCAAGTACTTGAAGATGGTTATCATACCACCTCTCAGTCATCTCCTCTCCAGGCTAAACATACCCACCTCCTTCAACCTTTCCTCATATGACTTGGTCTCCAGACCCTCACCATCTTCATTGCCCTCCTCTGGACATGCTCCAGCTTGTCTATATCCTTCTCCAATGGTGGTGCCCAAATCTGAACACAATACTCTAGGTGAGGTCTAGCCAGTGCAGAGTACAGTGATACGATCATTTCCTTTGATCGGGACACTTTATTTCTGTTGATACAGCCCAAAATTGCATTTGCCTTTTTAGCTACAGCATCACACTGCTGCCTCATGTTCAGTGTATGATCTACTAAGACCCCTAGACCCTTTTCACACCTACTACTGCCAAGACAAATCTCCTCCATCCTATAATTATGCATTTGATTTTTCCTACCTAAATTTAGAACTTTACATCCCCATTTAAATTCATTTTGTTTTAGCCCAGTTTTCCAGCCTGTCAAAATCATCCTGTATCTTAGCTCTGTCTTCTACTGTATTTTCTACCCCTCCCAATTTAGTATCATCTGGAAATTTAATAAGCATTCCCTTTTTCTTCACTTTGCCTTTTTGGTTCTGTAGTCTACAGCTGTTTCCCATGTTTTAGGGATTAGAACTGTCTCTCAGCTTTAATTCCCCATCTATGCTTTCCACACACTAAATAATGCAGTTTCAGTCCACTTCAGTGACCCTTTGCAAGTGGATTTTGCCATTTCACACAGTAAAATCCAGTTTCAAAGTGCATTGAAAGTGGATTGAAAGCGTGTTATTTAGTATGTATGGAAGTGCTTGGCTAATGCAGTCTGTTTCTCTTAAAAAAAAATAACAACACACTTTCATGATGCCTCTCCAGATCAGAACTTGCTGGCGGAGAGACATAAAAACCAGGGTTAGCAATTGCCAGGAGAAAAAGAGTTCTGTCCCTTTAATAGAGTCTTAATGGGATGTTATTTAGCCATGAAAAGTTTCAGTTGCCCATTTGCACACATTAAACCACTATTAAAGGAACGGGACATTTTTCTTCAGCCCTGTTAGCAACCCTAATTCAAAACTGAACATATACACAATTGAGCATACTTGTGGTTAATTACTAAAAGGGGATGGAGCTACCTGAATGGGTCTTTTTGGAAACTTCTATGAGGCATCTGGCTGGCTGCTATCTGTTACAGAATAGAATCGTAGAATCTGGCTTGTATGGACTGCTGGCCTGATCCAGGTCTAAAGGTTTATTTTGTTTTTGTTTTTTTCACAGAAGGGCACAAAGCATCGCTGCTCATGATAGATCTCTGGCTTTCAAAACACAATCTTCGAATTTCTCAGAGTTCCTGGAAAGCACGGGCTGATGTTTCACTGACTTATTTGCTATAAATCAGCTTAATTTAGATGAATGACACCACAGCATTTCTGGTGCTAATTGTGCATTAGTGTTACATTGCCAGGACTGATAGTGGTAAAGACAAATGAGGCACACATCCCAGGACTAGGGGGGGGGTGTTGATATGTGTGAGAATAGAGACTAAATAAGTCACTGCTTGGGTTTCACAGCTAGCCAATTTAGTTGGGGTTCATGAATTGTATTTCAAATGCTGGCAAGGGGGAAAAGAATATATAGATGACCAATTTGTAAAACAACCTGTTAATGCTGTTAGGAAGCTTGGCCTGAAAATAGTCTCATTAAATTAGCATTATATTAGATATGTCATTACATGCTGCTGGCCTTAATTTCCACTGTGAATATTGTACTTTCACTGGTGCAGATCAACTCTCAGATCTTCCTTCTTTCCAACCTACCAATTCCACATGGATTTTAGCCCTGGGTTCAATGATGTTGGGAAAAGGTTTTCTTTCCTGAATCTCCAGAGCACTGTGGTGCATTCATACAACTCTGGGGACTTCCCTATCTTTTCTCTGATCCTTCTCAAGCCTGCTTTGCTCCAGAGTTTTGGGGAGGGTTGCAGTAAAGCTGTGACGGCTGCTGTGTGAGTGGGAAAGTCTGGATTCCCCCACCCACATGGCTGCCATGTGCCCTGACCCTGTCCCTGCAGCAGCCATTTCTTCCCTCACCATCAGGGGCTTTTTTTTGCTTTGTTTGTTAAGTATAACATGTTTTGTGAATTTTCTCCCTTTTTTTTAATTCTTACCCTTTCCATTGTGGAGATACAAAGGGTAAAATATATCTCTGCAACAGAATGGGTGGAGACTATTTTTTCTTAAACTGGGAATTTTCAACTGTGAATGCTTATTATTATAATGGTATAGTGATATAACAAAATGAACCTGATTTTTTTTAACATGAAAAAGCTGCAGTGTCCCAGAGGAGGGGGATGGCCATTCATGGGGGAGTGGGAAAGAAAATCTGCAGCAAAGACTGCTATGTGAAAGCTTCATTGCTGCAGTCCTGTACTGGCAGATGCACTGGCAACGGAGAAACCACACAAGCCCCTTCACATGTGGAAACCACCTCTTTTTCTGCGCTGGAAATTTTCATTGGTTGGATGAGCAGACTCTTGTGCATACAAGAAAGAGCAGGACAGATAGATCATGCAGCTGAATGCACAATATAATGTGCAAGCTTAGAGAATGGTGCTCCCAAGTTTGCAAGGGAGCACTTGTGAAACTAACAAGAATTTTACCTCTCTACTTCTGCAGTGAAGAAATTGACATGGGTTTTCAGGTCTCTCGCCAGTTTCACCTCTCAGCCAAGAGGCTTCTGTTGATTCCAGCAAATGTGGGCAGAAGAAGAGTTATCTGTACCCATGAGTGCAAACTAGATAGAGACTGTATCACTCCAGTCTTGGTCATCTACACTGGCTCACAATTTGTTTCCAGGCCCAATTCAAGATGTATTTAAAAGGCCTATACAGCTTGGGACCAGCATATCTGTAGAACTACAAACCTATCCAATCACTGTGGCCATCTTCCAAGGCTCTGCTTCAGGTGCCCCAGCCTTCTGAGAAAAGGCAGGTGGAAACCAAAGAAAGAGGGCCTTCTTAGCCATGACAACAAACCTGTGGAACTCCCCAGAGATACAAGTCTGTTTTCTTCTGTTACTTCCCCCTACCAGCAGGTAAAACCCTTTCTTTTTGCTCTGTTTCGATAATCCCTCCTTCCTGCTTTTTGTTGTAATTACTGTTTTTTGTGCTTTTACATACGTATTTTGATTTTAACAGTTTTTATTATTTGTTTTATAAATGCTTGTTCTAACTATTAGCTGCATGACAGGCCAGAAAGGGGGGGGTAAACAAAATTCTAGATTGGTAATTGTGATGGAAAGTGCCATCAAGTTACAGCTGACTGATGGCAACCCCACAGGGGTTTCAAGGCAAGAGACATGCAGGCATTGGTTTGCCATTGCCTGATTCTGCGTAGCGACCCTGGACTTCCCTGGTGACCTCCCATCCAGGTACTAATCAGGTTAACCCTACTTAGCTTCTGAGATCTGATGTGATCAGGCTAGCCTAATACACAATTATTTTTCAGAATGTTAATTGTGGCACAAGCAAATGTGCACTGCACATGCCTTCCTGCATACAAAAGGCACATGCTTTCCTGCAGATATATATATATATATATGGGGGGGGGACATATATATATATATATATAGGCACTGCACATGCTTCCCTGCATATAAAATGTCAATGCATATGTATCATCTCTGCAACAACAATGTGCATCTATTTGAGAGATATTTAAAAATATTAAATGAGCACATCTCAGAAAAGTAAGGCTATCTGCGACTCTCTGCAGGCATTCCATGGATATGCAGGATGACAGAGTGGAAATGCAGTGAACTCTGCACAGAAAGGCTCCCCCCCCAAATGCCTACATTAAATGATAAGCTTAAATGCTACTGAACGTTGTGAGTGAGCATGGGGAGTGAAAAACTGTACAGATTAGCTGTCAGTAAATATGCACTATTTGTCAACATGAATACCAACTTAAGACTGAACAAACATGTTACATTATTTATATGTTAACCGTAATTATCATTTACAGATCTCAGCGTCACCTCATTAGCAGTCATCATGGATCAAAGATAACATTAACAAGCACAATAAAAACCAGCGGGATGGCAATCATGATGTGAAACATGAAAAAAAAAAATGCCTCTCAAACATAGGAAGCTGCCAGCTGTGATAGAATCACAACAGGGCAGGGAGACAGTCACTTTTTTAAAAAAGGAATTCTCCTGACATGATGAGAAACCTCTGCAAAGCTTCCATGTTTACTTGCTCTTCTTCATCCCTAACACAGAGAAACAGCCAAGCTATTGCTAATTTCATAGCTTTATCTCTGTTTATTTCTGTTTTACCATATGGTGTATGTGAGTGTATATATGTTATAAGAACAAGTCACCATGAAAGATTATTCATTTGTCCTGCTGTATCTTAGAGGCTTAAGTATGGGTAACCAGTTTATGGACAGCAATAAAAACTGAATGCACGATGAAAATATGATATCTAGAAATGTCCCAGTAATGCCTAATTCTGTCTATAAATTTACAGACTGACCATATGCCAAAACTAGATTTAAAGTATACCTAACCTGACTTAGGTGTATCCAGATGATCAGCTATATTGGTCTGAAGCAGCAGAACAAATTTAGAGTCCAGTGGCACTTTTAAGACCAACAAAGGTTTATTCAAGGTATGAGCTTTCATGTGCAAGGCTTAGGTATGGGTTGTCAGTTATGGAAGGACCTTTTGCTAAGAGTTGTTGTTGGGGTTACAGTAAGACATGGTGAGGCCCTGAATCAGGGACCCCCAATACTGAGTCTGTAGGAACTTTTGGAATTTTGAGGGAAGAAGTGAAGCTTCCAAAAGAGATGAAGCCAATTACAAAAGAGCTGGCACAGGAAGTGGAGCCAAGTCTACATACAAGCCTACAACAATGAGAGGGAGGGGGAATTTGGGAATATAAACACACACAAGCACATATAGAAGCAGCACAAGGAGGAGACACAAACACATAGAAGAGTACCAAGGGAAAGTGGGGGGGAATAAAACACAGAAAGAAGAAGGCCAGGTAATAAAACACACACACACACACACACACACCAAGGTTGTGATCAGACAAGCTGCTTGAACTGATGTTGTTGCTGTTACCTTCCGGATTTAAAATGCACGATCAGACAGCATCATCCCTATCCTATTCCGTAGTCGTCCCCCGTCCCCCCCATTGTCACTCCTCCCTGATTGTGTGTTTTCTCACACCAGGAAAAGTCTGAGGTTTATGGATGTCAGTGGTTTTATCTCACATTTCTGGATGTCTGATCTCTCCATCACAGTCTCAAGCTGTAAGGGAAGTCTGAACCCTCCCTTCTGTTTTGATGTTCTTTTTAAAAATCAGTTAGCAATGTGCGCATGAACAGATCATCGCTCCGTGGTTGTTAATTAGCACTTGTGCATTTCTGTGCTGCTGTGATTGGGAGCCTGGGGGGCAGGTTGTCTTCTAGAAAAAAGTTCCAAAAAATAACTCTCTCTCCTGGTTCTCGGGGTGGGACAGGGGTTTAAATAGTCCCCAATTAGGCTCCCATATTGGTGTCCATGATTTTGCCCCCAGAAATTTTTACTTAAAGCCACATGACAGTTTTCTTCTGGCAAGAAAATTTGCATGGAAGCCCTAAATGAGGGGATAAGGGTTAATCTCTGGTGATGAGGCTGCAGAATCATCAAAGATATTTGCAGGACAAACATTATAAGTCCAACAGGATACTCCTGAGGAGCCATTTCTTTGATGTTGACCAATCTGACAGACAAGATTCAAATATGAGCGGGAATGCAAGTTAGATTGAGTGGGAAAGGGAGTAATTTCTGGCAAAGAGCTACAAAAAGGAGTGGTGCTTCAAATAAGCACTTCTGCATATTCCCAGAAAACAAATTTTTAA
This sequence comes from Gekko gecko, assembly GCA_029375565.1. NCBI lineage: Eukaryota > Metazoa > Chordata > Lepidosauria > Squamata > Gekkonidae > Gekko > Gekko gecko. Next base: position 115,128,828 of record JAPDNY010000008.1, read on the forward strand.
AAAGGATGCTGCTTGACTGACTGCTCTGTGGTTACCACGCAGCAGTAATCTGAATAGTCAACCAAAGGGTGAGTGAACGGTGAGGTGGGATAAAGGTGGCATGTTTGGACAAAACTCTATGGAACAAATAACACCAGATAAATTAGAGGCACGTCCAGACTGTGCTAAGCCTGGCGTCTAACCACAGCCCAAGAGGGGATAAAACATACATAAGATGATGTAGTAGAGGGGAATGGAGGATAATACACATACAATAAGACCAAGGAGGGGATAAATCATTACACAAGCAACCCAAGGGGTGAGAGAATATCACATCACAGTTTTTTTTTTACCTGTCCCTGGCATCTGCCCCACCACCCCATAGCAATCTGAGAGAAACAGAACTGAAACACTTCTCTGTTTTACTCCCTGCTGCAGCTTTAAGGAGAAGTGGTTAGATTATTCCCACTACACTGGGGTGGCTGGTTGCTTCTGTTGCACTGTGCTCCCTCCTCCTTCCCTCACTGGACAGCTGGGCACTGCTACTCCCTGGTGTGCCCTCCTCCCCTGCTGGATAGTGGATTGGGCCATCAGTGGTGTCCCATTCTCCCACCTCCTCATACCCCACCAGATGGCTGTTCCTTGTCACCACTGCTGATGCCCTGGTACTCTCTCCTTCCCCTGCCAGACAGTGGATCAGGGTGCTGTCTGCACTCTCCTTGTATTCTGTCACCCCCAACATCTCATAGCTGATCTGGGGGTCTTGTTTGCAGCAGGACCCTGTCCCCTTCTCCAGTGAGCAATAGGGAGCATCAAGGTGAAAAGTCCCTTTCTCTCTATGAAAGCAGCCAGTTCCTGGTCCTGTATTCACAAGGGCCCATGCCTACTTTCCTGAAACACATGGCAGGCACTTGGGGAACTGCCTGCCGGCATTATGGGGCCTTCAGGCAACGTGTTTGGGAACACTGTCCAAAGCTATATCAAGTTTAAAAGGCCCCATAACATTACCCCTCCCCCTCCCAAAATGGCAATTTAGTAATGGGCAATTTAGTAATGGGGCCCCACTGGTGGCCCTCCTGATGGTACCTGGTATTTTTTGACTTCTGTGTGACAGAGTGTTGGACTAGATGGGCCATTGGCCTGATCCAACATTGGCTTCTCTTAAGAACATAAGAACATAAGAACATAAGAGAAGCCAATGTTGAATCAGGCCAATGGCCCATCTAGTCCAACACTCTGTCACACAGCGGCCAAAATATACCAGGTGCCATCAGGAGGTCCAGCAGTGGGGCCAGGGCACCAGAAGCCCTCCCACTGCTGCCCCCTCCAGCACCAAGAATAGAGTGCATCACCTGCCCCAGACTGAGAGTTCTCATTCTATACCCTGTGGCTAATAGCCACTGGTGGACTTCTGCTCCATATGTTTATCTAATTTCCTCTTGAAACTGTCCATGCTTGCAGCTGCCACGACCTCCTGTGGCAGTGAATTCCATATGTTAATCACTCTTTGGGTGAAGAAGTATTTCCTTTTATCTGTTCTAACCCGACTGCTCAGCAATTTCATAGAGTGCCCACGAGTTCTTGTATTGTGAGAAAGGGAGAAAAGTACTTCTTTCTCAACCTGCTCAATCCCATTCATAATCTTATAAACCTCGATCATGTCACCCCTCAGCCGTCGTTTCTCCAAGCTAAAGAGCCCCAAGCATTTTAACCTTTCTTCATAGGGAAGGTGTTCCAACCCTTTTATCATTCTAGTTGCCCTTCTCTGCACTTTTTCCAATGCTATAATATCCTTTTTGAGATGTGGTGACCAGAACTGTACACAGTATTCCAAATGAATACTTATGTTCTTATGTGTGTATTTAGACAACCCAGGGGTCTTTTTTGGGGGGGAGCGCACTGGAGCACAGCTCTGGGAGCTCAGGAGCCAAGCCCCGCCGCCAGCCGTCATCTCGGGGAGTCTTTCAGGCAGCCGAATGTCAATTTCAGCTCCATTATATCCTATGGGCCATTGAAGTCAATGGTGAAAACATAGGGTATATTCTGGGGGCTGGAGGAGAGGGGATTTGAGGGAGAGGCTCCAAACTCACAGGGTAGCTGATGGAGCCTCTCTTCAAGATACCCACCAAGTTTCAAGAACATTGGATCAGGGGGTCCAATTCTATGGGCCCCTAAACAGGTTGCCCCTATTCCCTCCATTGTTCTCTATGGTGGGGAAAAATTGCTTTTGGCTCCTCCCACTCCATTGTTCCAGTCTGTCATTCAAGAAAGAAGGATGACTATAATTTAAGAAGCAGTGTCAATGCCTGGCCACATTCTCCTCTTTCTGCTGATCAAGCTGGGGGGTGGTGGGGGGAGAAGTCTAGCTCAGTAAGGTGGCCCAAATCCTCACTGCTCCCCAGGGGCAAGAGGTGCAGCTAGGGTTGCCACTTCCAAGCTGTAAAACAGCAGGAGATTTGGGGCCACCCAAATGCCAACCACCTGAACCAGTGCTACCTAAATGGAAGCACAGACTGACAGTATTCCAACAGGCAGCCAGATTTGTCAAGGACAGTTACTTCTTTAGAGAGGAAAAATGGGTTTCAGAATGGAAATCATCATATGGTATTAGTAGGGCTATTTTTGGGCAGGAACACACAGGAACGGTGTTCCGGCTGGCTCCCGAGTTGGCCATGCCCAGCAAGAATTCATTATCATAATAGGCCACACCCAATAGCAGAAACTCATTAGGATTGGACACATTAGGGGTGTGTGGCCTAACATGCAAAGGAGTTCCTGCGACAAAAAAAGCCCTGGGTTTTGACAACAAACAAGGTAAACAGAATAAGAAGCAAAAGGTGGTTGTGGCTGGATGACCACGCTTCTGGTAATATGAGGTGTGGCCTAATATGCTAATGAGCTGTGTTGTCAGGGGTGTGGCCTAATATGCTAATGAATTTCTGCTGATGGATGTGGCCTATTATGCTAATGAGTTCCTGCTGGGCTTTTTCTACAAAAGAAGCCCTGGGTATTAGCATTACCCTAACAAACTGACCCCTTCCTCTTGCATAACCCAATTGTTTAATCCCAGATGAAAAATTCTGTAGCAAAGGGAGGGCGGGAAAAGAATGCTTGTAAGATTATATATATAGATATAGATATAGATATAGATATAGATATAAATATATAAATCTATTCAGAATCTACATTTGAAATTAATTTAAATAATGGATTTTTTGGTATTTTTTTGCATCTGTCTCTGCGCATGTATGCTTGTGTGTACCCATGTCTGGAAGCCATGGCAACCTCTTGGCGACTCCTACTGGAGCATGGAGGATATCCAGAGAAGTGGCTTGATAGCCTGCCCCTGCATCTCCTGGCTCTGGTACTCCAAGGAGGTCTCCCATCCAATTACTTGCCAGGGTCGGCCCTGCTTAGCTTCTGAAGTCTAACGAAACTGGGCTTGCCTGGGCGATCCAGGTCAGGGCTAAATAATGGATTCATGATATGTTTGTATTCCATTCTTTCTAAACATCTTAAATTGTGCAGCAGAGTGTAAATAGTTTCCAACAGACCATTTTACGTTGGCCTCATGTTGAGTCTCCCCTTAGTATGAATCAACTTGTTGTCTACATTAGACATTATCACACTGTTCAGGGGGAACCCTGGGGTTCCTTGGAAGCTTATCAGAGATTTGTGAATGAGAAAATCAGTAGTGGTAGACAAAACTCCAGGAAGACGTTGCTACCAATTTTCCTGAGGAACGTGCAGCCAAAGAAGACAAGAGGGAACACTGTAGATACAATTTATTTGGAGCAATTGTCTTTGATGCTGGCCACAAACTGTCTACCCTGGAATATGGTACAAAACCTAACTAGAGTAAATCATACTCTGATTGCAACCAGACATGATTACTGCAATTAATTCTATATGAGGCTGCCTTTGTTTAGAATCTTCATTTAATATGGAGTGATGTGACAAGACTGTAGTCTGATAAGCCTGCACAAGAACATGTTTGAATGGATCTGAAGGAGCTGCATCAGCCATATTTCCCACCAGGCCCGTAACTACAGTGGGGCATCTCGGGGCTAGCCCCCACGAATTACTGGCAAGGCCCCACAACTTCCCATCCAGCACAGGGCCCCCAAGCAGTGGCAGATGCAGGGAAGAAGCTGGGTATTCCTTTAATTCAATTAGCCAGTGCCCCCTAAGAAATTTAAATGCCCCCAACTAAAAAATCCTGGCTATGGGCCTGTTTCCCACCTGATCATAATTTGAGGAGCTGGTGCTTATGTTTAAACTCTTGGAAGGAATGAAACTGGACCGGCTGTTCCCATGTGAATCTGCCTGAGCATAGGGAACAGCGCCTGAAGCTCTGTTGAATGATCTTTGGTTTACACATGTGAGTTTGATGGCCATGAGGAACAGGGCCCTTTATGTGGTGACTCCTCTCAGTGAAGTACTATTCCTGTTACCATATGTTTAGTGCCATTTCTGCTAAGTTTTAGGCATGAGGTTAGAAACATTTTTATCTTCCCAGCCTTTTTTTTTGGTTGCTCATTCAAGTTTGCTTGCTTTTCTTTTTTGGTTCAATTTTACTGCTTGATTATTTGATCTTCCCACTGCTGAATGTTATGGCTACTAAATTCCTAAGTGGTCCCATTAGTTTCATTATTATTTAAATGATGGTTTTATGCTGCTAAATGGTAAACTGCTGCTGAATTTGAATTATTTGATACAGCAATTTAATGGTTGATGTTTATTATGTTTAATGTTTTGCAGCAGGTTTAATTGGCTTTTCACTGATTTTAAGTGCTACTGTTGTTCTATGCTTCAAGAACATTTAAGAGGAAGTACAGAAATGACTTAATTAAATAAATTTGTCTTCTGATTCACTCAGAGCAGTTAATAAAGAAAGATTCTGGCCCTAACATGGGTAGCCCAGGCAAGCCCGACTTCATCAGATCTTGGAAGTTAAACAGTACTTGGAAAGGAGTACTTGGAAGGGAGACCTCCAAGGAATAGCAGGGCCAGGATGCAGAGGTTGCCAGAAGTCACTTCCAGGTGTGCAAGCACACATGCACACACTCAAAATACTCACAAAAAATAAAAGAAAGGTTCTTCAGAGGAATAATGTTTGAAAAGCTTTGAACTTCCTCTGTGACTAAGCTGGCCAACTGGAAGAGGTACCAGAAAAGCATGAGTCAAGACCACCCCCACACCGGCTGCCATTTTCCTTATCTATCACATTTTTATGTTGCCCTTCCTCCAAGGTACTCAAGACAGAGATTGCAGCTCTTTCCCTCCCATTTTTTTGTAAAATAATTTTGGATTGATATTATATCAGAGGAAACAACACACAGTCACACAGTTTAGTGTTCCAGTGATCTCTAATCAAAATTCAGTTTCTAACAAATCACTCCCATGTTACACTCACAAGTACCATATGACATAGGATGGACAGAGAGTAATAATAAAAGATTGGATTTATACCTCGCCTTTCACTACTCAAAGGCATCTCAGAGTGGCTTACAATCTCCTTCCCCTTCCCCTGCCCACAACAGACACCCTGTGAGGAAGGTGGGGCTGAGGGAGATCTGAGAGAACTGCTCTTTCAAGAACAGCTCTGAAAGAACTATGGCTTGCCCAAGGTCATCCAGCAGCTGCAAGTGGAGGAGTGGGGAATCAAACCCGGTTCTCCCAGATTAGAGTCTGCACACTTAACCACTACACCAAACTGACATAAACAGACAGAATCTGCTGAAGTAAGCTTTGACACAAATAGAAATGCTGCAGATTTGGCTGTGAACACGTTCAGCGGTCGAATTTACTCTGTTTAAAGGTGGTGGTCAGATGTCAGCTGATCATTTGATCTACTCAGTTCGTGCTGAGCTGCCACAAACACCTGCTGAATTGATTTGCATCAGGTTTCCCCCAAACTGTGCATGTATAAAGATGTTACTGATTGGTAGCCTTTAGCATCCCTGAGGACTACTTAGCTGAACACCAAAGAGTAAGATTCAATCGAAACACAGCATTTATCAATGAGTGATTTATAAGATTAGTGAATAATCTAAATGTTTACCTAAACACACTCTCAACTAACTAATTGCGCTGTACTGCACGGTTAGTAAGGAATGCAATCGAACAACCTGTCGAACACTCACAAGTAGACTGATGAAATACCAAACCAACAGACAAAAATCAGATCCCTTTTTGCAACTGCTGAACGGAGCACAAGCTAAACTTGCAGGTGTCCCTGCATCCATAGTCACAAAAGCTTATACCTTGAAAAATTTTGTTGGTTTTGAAGGGGTTACCAGACTCAAATTTATTCTATTACTGTAGACTAAAAAAGCTTCCGTGTGAAACAGACAAACGCATGCTGAGTTCAGACTGGCAGTTTGCCCCGAGATAGGCACGTTTCAGCAATGTTTCACAACTGGATTAAAGAGGGCGTTCACACAGGCACATCTGTCTGGTGTTCCCCATCCATACTCAACCCATCGTGTACTGCTTTGCTCCCGTGTTTAAAAGATACCTGGTGAAAGTGGTAGCAAATCCCGGAAAGCACATTTAAGCTGCTTCATTCTGCTTCTGGGAAGTGTGCGCACAGAGCTGAATTACCAGGGAAAAAGTCATTTACAGTGCACCTCTGGGCCAGCAGTCTGAATGCTCCCTCGTGCCTCCTCCCGGTATGCTCCTGCATCAGTCAGCGCAGTGTGACCAGGAAAACTCGGAACAGTTTGTTCCGGGGCTTTTTTGTCATGACTTGCTCCCGCTTCAAACTGCCAGTCTGAACTCAGCCACAATGATGATCATGAAACACTGTTTCTCTGAAGAGTATGCGAGCCCCAACTCCCGCCGAGCCTGCGCTGGCGGGAGGGGGCTGATTTGCCTCCTCGTGAGGCAGGAAGATGAAAGGACGCCTGGCAGGGGGCGGAGCCAGCCTATTCAGGCTCGGCTCCTGCCCTCTGCCCCACACAGTTCCTTGGCGTGCTCAGAGCCAGCAGGAGCTCTGAGCACGATTTGTTGCTGGGGAGCTGGGGCCTTTTAGACTTCTGGCCGCGTTTGCAGCGGCCAGAAGGGTCGGGCTGCGGCAGCGGCCGGGAGGCACGGGCTGCGGCGGCTGCCGAGACAGGCGGGCCGAGTCGCCTGCGGCCTAGGAAGGCGGGCCGAGCCGCCGGCAGCCTGGAGAGGTGCGCCGAGCCGTCGCCGGCATGAAGGCGCGGGCCGCGGCGGCGGCGTGAAGGCGCGGGCGGCGGTGGCGGCGTGAAGGCGCAGGCCGCGGGCGGCGGCTTGGAAGCGCGGGCCGTGGGCGGCGGTGTGGAAGCGCGGGCCGCGGGCGGCGGCGTGGATGCGCGGGCCGCGGGCGGCGGCGGTTTGGAGGCGCAGGCCGCGGAGGCGGCCACAGGAAGATCTGGTGGGGAGTATATTCAGGCGGTACTAGGAGCACGGCGGCGGCTTCTTGATGGAGGCGCTGCTCTGCTCGGCCTGAATGAGCACTTCTGTTAAGGGGGGAGCTTAATCCTAGCTTAGGGGCCTAGTTCTCTGGGGGAAGCCTCAGGTTCTCCCCCCCCCGCTTTGGGTAGTGTGTGATAGCATGGTTAGGCTGCCTCACCCCTGCAGTTTTTATCACCCGCCCTATTTTCTGGCCTTTTCTCTCTTAGGTGCCTATGTTAAGCAGTGGAGGCCGGGGGTACAGTAGCCATTTTAGATTGAGAAGCTGCAGCCATAGTAGGGTGTTAACATTGGTGGCCATTTTAAGGCACAGTACGCAGGGGCCATTTTAGGCTTCTCCTCTTGTAGCCTTTTTGGGGCAGTGAGGAGCGGCGGCCATCTTAAGCTACATAAAAGCATGGGAGGGGCCAGAGTTGGATCAGGCCTGGGGCTCATCTAGTTCAGCACTCCATCACATGTGGTCAAGGAGGCCGGGTGCCATCAGGAGGTTCACCAGTGGTGCTGGGATAATAGAAGCCCTTCTACTTTTGCCCTCCCAAGCACTAAGAATATAGCGCATCACTTGCCCAGACTGAGAGTTCCTAGCTGTGCCTTGTGGCTGGTAGCCACTGATGGACTTCTGCTCCATATGCTTATCTAATTCCCTCTTGAAGTTCTCCATGCTTGGGGCTGCACCACCTCCAGTGCCAGTGAATTCCATGTGTTAATCATTCTTTGGGTGAAGAAGTACTTCCTTTTATATGTTCTAATACGATTGCTCAGCAAGTCAGGGTGTGTCCATGAGTTTTAGTATTGATAGAAAGGGAGAAATTACTTCTTTTTCAACTTGCTGTCCCATTCATGATCTTATAAACTTTAATTAAGAAAGGGGATGCAAGCATTTTAGGCATCTGCCTCTGGAGACCAGTTCCATTAAGAACAGCTGGCTTCAAATAAAAGCTTGGGTGCCTTAAATGGTAAGTGGTCTGCTCCTAAGCGGCTGGCCAGGTTTTTGCAGCAGGTCAGCAGCCCCTACCAAAGGGTAGTGGGTGGTATGAAAGAGCTCCGCCTGGGACCTGCTGAGCTTTTTGCCATTCTGAGTAGGCTATACTCCTTTTAGCAAGCTCGAATAGATACAGTGCTATCGAAGGGGTTATTCCTTCCAAAATATCAAAATGGTTTAACTACTTATTGCAGATGGGCTTATTTATTTTTGAGACTGTAGATCAGGATCTTTATTCAAAATAGCATTTTGCATCGTGTTATTCAGCGAAAGACAGTATTAATTGCCATCTTCCAATCACAATATTGGGCCCTAAGGCAATATAGAGGTATTTCTGGTGCAGCAGTTTTAGAGTGAGACACGTACAATCTGGACGGAAAACGGCGGAACCTTAAAGGTTTCCTTCTGCGAAGGAATCTTTGTCAGCAGCACGTGCGTGCATTCTGAGTTTGTGGATTAGCTTAGTTTTTGTCATGTGTTAGGATTTGACATGACCATTGCAATATGTCATTTGTGTTTCTGTTTTTTGTTCTGGCAGGAATACAGTGTAACTTACAATTTGATGCTGTGATTTGGGATTTGACAGCCAGCATGTCGTTGCATGTCATCGGTCGGTCCTCATGAACTTACTTCACATTTTTTAATAGCGCATTTGTCTGTAAGGGGAGGTCCAGTGAGTAGCCACAGCCTGCCAGAGTGGTTTTGGTCTTGGTGGGTTGTGGATGGTGCTGGCTGGGATACAGTGGCGCTGCCACAGCAACAGTAATGAGGCATGTGGCTTCCGGTGGTTCTGTGGGGGCTGTTCTGCCCAAGCACTTGGCCAGGATTGAACTATTTTCTGGCCTGGCAATCCAGTTTACTCATGTATATATGGTAGCAGGGTTCCCTGAACATAGGTTCCCATTACGGTGAATGAACATATAGCCTGCAGGTAGGTATACACCTGTTTGTACAGGGGCCAGTGCACTTTATTGTGCGCTCGTCCTTGGTTTTTAGGATAGGAACACAGTTTTTATAGGAAATTATAGGCACTGTGCAATCATCAGGATAGGTTGTTTTTTCAAAACAGACACACAAACAAATTAATTAATATAACAATTTTACAGTGACAATACTGATGATTGGCACTTATGTTTCAAAAGCCACTAACTTCTTGTTATGATGGATCTCAGTGGTTAGTAGAACCAGGAAAGATTATATACCAAGAAGTGTTCCAGAATGCCTTATAGGGGCAGTCTTTTGAGTTATAAATATTGTATGCCTGCATAAAGTCCTTCAGGGAACTCCATGGCTGAGAGAATGTTTCCACTGTCTGCCAATCCAGTGGATTTGGAATTGAATCTGAGACGCTCTCTTCTGGTATAGACCTTGGACATGATAATTCCTGGCCTCAAGTTTCTATCCTTCAGGGTGCAGGATTGCCAAACAATCCACAGACTTAAGTCTTGTCTGTCTTTTAGAGACTGAATATGTGGAGTTGCATAGCTGTGGTTTTTTCATGGCATGGAGGTAAACAATGGCACTGGACAATTAACCCCCCTTTAAAAGGGGTGGGTTTCATGTGCACCCAGGAATATCATAAGTCAATTCAATTGATCAGTGTTGACAACAGCCCTTTGATGTTGGGCAGTGCCTTGCAAATCGCAATGACTGAGCAAAATTAAGCATTGCTATGTAAATGCCTTTGCTACCCAGGAATATCATTATGTAATTCCTTGATTAGGGTGAACATGAGCCTTATGATTATTGGGCAGTGCCTTGCAAAGCAATGACTGTGCAATGCAAACATAGTCTACTGCATTCTATGTTGGCTTGCGAAACGGAAGCCCTAAAGGTCTGGAGGCAACCCATTTCCCTGGCTGTGGGAAACGGGTCATTTGGCAAACTGGGTGTTACTGCACTTCCCGTTATGAAGATGGTTACTGCTTTGGCATGCAGATGGATGTCTGATGACCAGGCACCAGGTTGCGGCAGTAGGCCTGGGCTTTGGGCAAGTTTGACATTTCTTGGGCGTGAAGTTTGGAACTCATTCTCTTGGCTCAGTGCTGCTTCCACTACAGTTGCCCGGGGCTACGTATTCCCTTGCCCGAGTGGTAGTGTCAGTGGGCCCTTGTTAGGTCAGGACATTTTCCAGTCACTGCACTCCTTTTGTGGGGAGGTGCTGTGGATTATGAGCTATGGTGGGTTTTTGCCTAGCATTCTGAGACTGGAATTGCAATGTTTTAAGTTATTAATGAAGTTTGTCCTTCAGGTGCTGCTGGCTGCAGGGCAAGATGAGGAATCAACGTCTATGGCCACAGCATGGTCCTTTGGGCCTCCCACTGGGCCAAGAGGACTCCCTGGCCAGGAAGGCCCTTATGTTACAGGCTGCAGCAGACCTTTGGAAGATAAGAGCACGATGGCCCAGAGTGCGGATAGTCTGGCCAGCTATTTTGCTTCGCCGTGAAGGACAAGGCCCTTGTGATTAAGCGGAAGCTGGCCTTGTGATGATAGGAGCAAGGTGGCCTGGCGTGCACGTGGTCTGGTGGCCATGCTGCATCATCATGAAGGGCGAGGCCCTTGTGATAAAGTGGAGACTGGCCTTGCGATGATAAGAGCAAGGTGGCCTGGCATGCACATGGTCTGGTGGCCATGCTGCATCATCATGAAGGGCGAGGCCTTGGTACCACAATTGGACCAGTTGCCTGGGGTGCAACCTCATCGGAGGGGCCTGTGGCCTGGCGTGCACGTGGTCTGGCGGCCATGCTGCATCAACATGAAGGGCAAGGCCCTTGTATAATTGGAGGCTTGCCTTGTGATGATAGGAGCAAGGTGGCCTGGCGTGCACGTGGTCTGGTGGCCATGCTGCATCAACATGAAGGGCAAGGCCCTTGTATAATTGGAGGCTTGCCTTGTGATGATAGGAGCAAGGTGGCCTGGCGTGCACGTGGTCTGGTGGCCATACTGCATCGACATGAAGGGCAAGGCCCTTGTGTTAAGTGGAGGCTTGCCTTGTGATGATAGGAGCAAGGTGGCCTGGAAGGCACATGGTCTGGTGGCTATGGTGCATCAGCATGAAGGGCAAGGCCCTTGTGATAAAGTGGAGGCTTGCCTTGTGATGACAGGAGCAAGGTGGCCTGGCGTGCACGTGGTCTGGTGGCCATGCTGCATCGACATGAAGGGCAAGGCCCTTGTGTTAAGTGGAGGCTTGCCTTGTGATGATAGGAGCAAGGTGGCCTGGAAGGCACATGGTCTGGTGGCTATGGTGCATCATCATGAAGGGCGAGGCCCTTGGATAAAGTGGAAGCTTGCCTTGTGATGATAGGAGCAAGGTGGCCAGGAGTGCACATGGTCTGGTGGCTATGCTGCATTGCCATGCAGGGCGAGGCCCTGGTTTCACAAGTGAACTGGTTGCCTGGGGTGCAGCCTCATCGTGATGGGCTGGTGGCCCAGAGTGCACATGGTCTGGTGGCTATGCTGCATCGTTATGAAGGGCGAGGCCCTGGTGCTACAAGCGGACCGGCTGCCTGGGGGGCAACCTCACCATGGCATTGATGGCCTGGAGTGCACATGGTCTGGTGGCTGTGCTGCATCATCAGTAAGGGTATTGGCCCTGGCTTACAGGCAGAGGCTGACCTTGCAATGATAAGAGTAAGGTGGCCCAGAGTGTGGATAGTCTTGTGGCTATTCTGCACTGCCAATTGGCACAATTTTGGGGTCTCTGCTAGATGTTAAGGCAGCCAGTTGCCTAGGGTGCAGCTGGTCTTGTCTGCATTAGCGCTGTGCCAGGTGTGGCATAGCCTGGGGGTTTCTAGGTCCTTGTGCTGGATGAGATTAGGCGCCACTTGGCAGCGTTAAATTGCCATGGAAGGAGGTTTGGACCTCTTCTTGTTGCACCCTGATATACGGGTCGGGTTAATGGACCTGTATAGGGAAGACAAGGTGCACCTCCTTAACAAGGGCAACGCTATATTTCTGGCAGATTTGAGGCGAGGGGTGCTGTTGGCACTGGATCGCTTGGTGGGGGCGAAGGCCTAAGCAGAGGCTTGGCCTTTGCTATGGCGGGGTAGCGCGATCAGGAAGTTGAAATCGGTGAGCACCTGGGCATTGTTATAAAGGAATTAAAGGGTCCTCCATGAACGGCTTTCGGGCCTTTGCGGCTCAAGGCCGGGAAGGGGTGATCTTCCTTAGAACAATCTGGCCCAGCCTATCTTAGCAGGCCTTTGCGGCTTCTGGGGTGGTGGGCCAGGGGGTTCTCTGAAACATGCCAAACCGCTGGTCGAGAGCCACATTGGGTGGCTCAAGATTGGGGAAGGTGCATCGCCCAGAAGGTGATGAAGGTGGTCAGGAGTTTGACACCTGTCATATTCCTCAGTACATTTTAGCAGCCCCTCGCCAGTTGTTTGATTATAAATAATTAATAAAGTGGCCCTTGTTAAATCCATATTGGTGTCCGTCTCTTCATTCCGATTGTGGGGGCAATGCGAGCCCCAACTCCCGCCGAGCCTGCGCTGGCGGGAGGGGGCTGATTTGCCTCCTCGTGAGGCAGGAAGATGAAAGGACGCCTGGCAGGGGGCGGAGCCAGCCTATTCAGGCTCGGCTCCTGCCCTCTGCCCCACACAGTTCCTTGGCGTGCTCAGCCCACCCTCCCACCCTGTTTTAGTGCAGGTTTCAACCGGTTGCCTTTTTTAATGGGGCCAGGTAGGAATTTTTCACCCTTTTCAATTTGGCTTCAGAAGTAAGGGTGTTTTTGCCTACCTTGCACTGAAGATGGTGGTGTTTGGAAATTGGCTTTGGGGGGCCGCCTTTTTGCTAAATAGAATGGTCACTTTGTGGTTAGGCGGGGTAGCGCGATCAGGAAGTTGAAATCGGTGAGCACCTGGGCATTGTTATAAAGGAATTAAAGGGTCCTCCATGAACGGCTTTCGGGCCTTTGCGGCTCAAGGCCGGGAAGGGGTGATCTTCCTTAGAACAATCTGGCCCAGCCTATCTTAGCAGGCCTTTGCGGCTTCTGGGGTGGTGGGCCAGGGGGTTCTCTGAAACATGCCAAACCGCTGGTCGAGAGCCACATTGGGTGGCTCAAGATTGGGGAAGGTGCATCGCCCAGAAGGTGATGAAGGTGGTCAGGAGTTTGACACCTGTCATATTCCTCAGTACATTTTAGCAGCCCCTCGCCAGTTGTTTGATTATAAATAATTAATAAAGTGGCCCTTGTTAAATCCATATTGGTGTCCGTCTCTTCATTCCGATTGTGGGGGCAAACTTGTTTGCATACAGAGCCTCCATTCAGATAGAAGTCATGTGAGGAAATCTCAGGGAATTTAATACTTCAGCCCTCCTCAGTTTTGCTAAATGAAACTGGGCTCTTGTCATGATTAGCAGCATTTTAGAGGGGAAAGTGTACCCTTTAAATGGCTAATAAACAGTCCAAGGAATCTGGTTTTGACAGAATCAGTTTGGCATGAAAGGGTTAAGTCCTCTGTGTGGTCTTTTACATGTCCGTAAGCTTCAGTTTGCCTGTGTTCCCTCTAGGAATGTGACCTATGCTTCCTGGCTGCACCATGACTGGACCCATGCTGTGTAATGATCCTGACCTTGCAGAGGTGTATTCTTTATTTCACAAGCTGGTAATTCCACCTGTGGCTCAAGGCCAGTTGTCACAACCATCTTGACAAATGATAACCACCAGGGAAAACCTTACTGGGCCCACTTCCAGCTACATACACAAGATTTCAGCTTTCAGTTTCCCGCTGCTAACCCTTTTAAGGTAGTTTGTGACAGAATGCCAGGATCCTGCATGCAATTCTGTCATCCTCCCCCCCCCCAGTGTACTTTTTGTACAAAATGCAGCTGCCGTGCCTGAGATTTCAAGAGACCAGCATGGTTGTATCAGGGTTTTCTTTTCTTTTTTTAACACTTTCCCTCGCTGCCTTTTTCTGCCAAGAATTGCCACTTCCAAGTTGCTTTTTTCTCTAACTGGGGAAAACGTACAAGTAGCTATAAGTTTTCATTAGCAGTGGAAAGTGCTGTCAAGTTGCATCAGCTTATGGTGACCCTGGGGGGTTTTCAAGGCAGGAGACATTTGGAGGTGGATTGCCATTGCCTGGCTCTGCATAACAACCCCGAACTTCCTTAGGGGTTCCTTAGGGATCCAAGTACTAACCACCAGGGCTGACCTTGCTCAGGTTTGGATGCTGACAGGATCAGACTAACCTGGGCCATCCAGGTCAGGGCAAGGTTTAATTAACAGGGATGAAAATATTTTGGGCTATGAAGTTTTTTAGCTGGAAAATTGGGCAAGGGGGGAGGATTAAACAGGCTCTGTTGCCAGTTTCTCTTTATAGTTTTTTTTTTTTTTTAAAATAGAAACAGGATCACATAACTTCATTTAATGAGTTGTTCAGCCTTTAGTCAAAGTAGGAACCAAGATGTTCTCTCAGTGATTGAACGGAGGGAAGCAGTTCTGGGGAACACCAAGCAAGGAACAGAAAGCCAGAGCAACAGTCATTTTGCATAATGTTATTAGAGTTGCGGAGTCCAAGTACAGTTCCTTTATTTCACACTCTAGTCCCCTGTATCTTCAAAGCTTATAGAAATATGTTCTCTGTTTTACAGACTGTCATAGTTGGAAGTTCACACAAGCTGGCTTCTTCTCACTGCTGCCTCCAGCCAAAATGGTGTGGAAATGGCCTTATCAACCTTTCAACTTGAATTTGTCAAACCCTTCACCTCAGGTGCCACATTTCCAAAATACGAATGCAAAGTTAACACAATCATTAAAAAAAATAACCCAAAGGAGTAAAGAGGGAAGAAAGAGGTTTCTAGAGGGTCTGAATGTTTTAAGTGAGGAAAAGCTACTTGCTGTGTTCTGCAGTTGTAACCAAGGCTGATGTTAAAAATGCTGCTTAAGTTGAAATGCCTTTTCCAATTGCCCTCTCTTTTCCACTCCAACCCAGCCCAACCTGAAAATGGCAATACAAATCAATTATTTAAAACAGATGTTACTTCTCAACCAAGACATCATGATCTCCTTGCAGCCTTTTAAATTATATAGAAGTTAATGGTGGCTTTTAAAGATCCAGCGAAAAAACTTCGGCCTTGCAGTTTTTACAAAAGGCAGCAGCAGATTGAAATGGAGTGCCAGTTAATTCTCTTAGGGGTGTGGCATGTACACATTGAAAAACTCACCTTGTAGCAATTTCAGTACTCTGTTCCTTTCCGAGGGACGACAGGTCAGGAGTTGTTTCCAAAGCCAGTTTCAGGGATCTTGTCCTGAATCAATAACCCATGTTTACTGATGCACAGAGCGTCCCTGGTTGCTTAAATAACATTCCTTGGCTCACTCTCTCGGACTGCTTTCAGCTCATCAGTGCACTTGAACTGAATTGAGAATGAGGCCCCAATTCATGTGTTAAAGCAATTTGCTACCCTAGCCTTCAGAATGAGGTGTTCTAAACAACTAATAACCAGTGAAAAACAATCCGTGCAGATGACCTACTAGCCCTTCTTTTTGCGGTTATCGGACAGTATCTATATTATGGGCTTCATTTCGTAAACAACCTTTCCATCCCAGCTGTGCTTTTTTTTTGGGGGGGGGGGGGAGAATGCACACAGAAGTGGCTCTGCAACCTTGTGCATTGTCACCTGCACATTACTAAACTATATTTGGTAATGGTTTTGACCTTTAAAGCCCTATGTGGCCTGGGACCATCATGCCTGTGGGACTGCCATTCCCCATATGAGCCCTGGAGAGTTTTATGCTCTTCCAATCAGTGCCTTCTGGTGATCCCCGACCCGAGGGATGTCCGCTTAGCCTCATCCAGGGTGAGGACTTTTATGGCCCCAACCTGGTGGATCATGCTCCCACCCGAGATCAGGGCCCTTTGGGATCTATTACAGTTCCACAGGGCCTGTAAAATGGAGCTGTTCCACCAGGCTTTTGGTTGAGGGGGCGGATGTTCAACCATTCTGGCCTCCCCTGTTCATGGCCCCCTCCCCAGTGCCATGCTGCTTAGACAACATTACTTGGGCACTGGAGCTTTTATTCACCTGACATGAGGCAAGGGTCCTTTCTGTTATTGTTTATTGTGTCATCTGTTGTTTTATTGGTTTTATCACTTTTATTGTTTTATGAATCTTGTCTTGTAAGCCGCCGTGAGCCCACTCATGGGATAGGGCGGGGAATCATCTTCATCATCCTCATCCTCATCCCGAAGTACACTTACATTTTAACTTCTGCAACAGAAGGGTACCTGGAGTATAAAACAACCCCTAAAATTATTTATTTTGCCTTTGAGGTACTTTCTTCCCCAGGTTATACTGCATATCATGGTACAAAAACAACCCATGAGGTTTTTTTAAAGAGAAAATAGGGATCCAGGAAGCATTTTAAGTGTTCTGGAGAGATAACAGTCTTCCTGATAACCCTTCCTGGTAACCTCAAGACTGTTTGGCTGACTACAGATCCAACAGAGCTCTTCTTATGTTCCTGTTTCTCTGCCAGAGGATGTAGTGATGGCCATAGAAATGCATTGCTTTAAAAGGGGATTGGATAGATTCATGGAGGATAGGTTTGTCAGTGGCTACTAGCCATGGTGACTGAGGGGAACCTCCACATTCACTGGCACTAATCCTCTGAATCTCAGAGGTAGGAGGCAACATCAGGGGAAGGTCTCAGCCTCTATGCCCTATTTTTGGCCCTTCAAAGGAACTGGTTGGCCACTTTGTGAGGCAGGATGCTGGACTAGATAGACTGCTGGTCTGATCCATCAGGGCACTTCTTATTTTGCTGCCAGAGGATGTAGATGTATTCTTGTGTTAGAAGAATGCCCCAAGATGCAGTGTAAGAAATTATTGTTTTAGATATTTTCCTTTTGAATTTGTGAAAGTTTGCATTACTTTTCTAATACCTTAGTTCTGACACATAGTTGTTTGAAATCGAATATATATGGTTCCTCTCCCCCATTTTCTCCTCACAATAACTTTGTGAGGTAGATTAGACTCTGCACCAAGGTCACCCAGTGAACTCAGTGGCAGTGTGTGGGTATGAATTTAGGTCTCCCCAGTCCTAGTTCCAAACCCAACACCACAGTGACTCATATATCCCCGGGGAGTGAAGAATTACACTGGATTCCAAACCCAAGAAAGAAGCAAGATACAGCAGCCAATTCGTTTTCTTGCCTCAAAGCTGTTTAAACTGACTCATCTTATAGGGAAGGCTGTATTAATGGAGATACTTATAACCCTTCTAGGATAATTCACTCAGAAAAGAGCCACTGAAACACTTGGAAAGCCCCAGCTAGGAAGATTCACAGAGGAGAGATTGTCCAGAGTTATCTTCTGGATCAATATGTGAGTCATGGTTGTAATGTGTGTGTTGGAGACTATTAAGTTTCTCCGCCTATGTAATGCACAGCATTTCCCTGCACAGTTATTTATTAGCTCCCTAATGTATCAGGGGAAGGTTGGGGGGCTAATAGTTTTAATGAGCTTGCCACGTTTCTAAGGTTCCTCAGTGTATTGCAAAACAAATGAAAATAAGGATGGTGTGTGTGGGGGGAGAGACCTTCTCCTGAAAGAAACATTACATTATGGGAAATGTTTACAATCTTGGTAAGACGGCTACATGAAACAGAGGCAACGTACCTCAGAACATCAGTTCTGGAGACCAACAGTACTGGGAGATGGCTGGTTTTATGCCTTGTGTACAGTCTTCCTGGAGGCATTTATAGCCAGGGTGGTATAGTGGTTAGAGTATCGGACTTGGATCTGGGAGAACCAGGTTTGAATCCCCATTCATGCCATAGAAATTTGCTGGGTGACCTTGGGCCAATTACATGCTCTCAGTCTAACCTACCTGACAGAGTTATTGTGAAGATAAAATGGAGAAGAGGAGAATTATGTAAACCAGCTTGGGTGTCTGTTGGAGACAAAGATGGGGTATAAATGAACTAAATAAATAAACAATTAATTTAGGCATTGTGAAAAACAGAATGCTGGACTAGATGATCTTTTATTTGTTCTAGCAGGACCAAAAATTACAGAAATGAGCTTTCTTATGTTCCTAAAACTTCTAGAAAGATGGCAGATCTATTAATCTGTTAAGCTATTTTTTACCGAAAAAACCCTGCCTCTAAAAAACCTCTCAAGCTGCTTTTTAAATCACATTGTATATTATGTTACAGTGACCCTCTCCAAGGAGCTTAGGTTATCCTACATAATTTTCTCCTTCATTTTATCCCCACAAAAATCCTAAGAGGTATGTTAGGCTGAGAGATCCTGACCACCTGAAATCACCTGATATTCTTATTGGCTGAGGGGATTTGAGCCCAGTTCCCTCCAGTCCTAGTCTGATACGTTAATCATTGTGCAAAAATGGCCCTCAGTTTAAAACTCTGAAAACTGCTTCAAGACTACAGAGATCATTACTTGAGTGTCTCACTGAAACCAGTGCAATTTACTTTTGAGTGAAAATAGACAGGATCATGCTCCAGGACCATTAAAACAAAAGCCAACTGTGTCAAAGTGAGCTACGACATTACCCAACGCAGCAACCCTTTTATCCTTCAAAACAAAACATAAATCTTAACCACATCTTGTGTTTGCGAGTTAAGGAGGGAGGTTTTGTAGAGGGAACTTTGACTCCCAGTACAACTGAAACATAACAACAGGAGAATGAATGAAGTGTCATGGGACCATAGACTCACAATGATGCCATTTCCAAACTGCTGTCAGGAAAATTTAACCTTACCATGGAATCACAGAATTGGAAGGGGCCATACAGGCCATCTAGTCTAAACCCCTGCTCAATGCAGGATCAGCCTAGAGCATCCCTGACAAGTGTTTGTCCAGCTGCTGCTTCAAGACTGCCAGTGAGGGGGGCCTCATCACCTCCCTAGGCAGCTGATTCCACTGTTGTGCAGCTCTTACTGTAATAAAGTTTTCCCTAATATCCAGCCAGTACCTTCCCACCCTTAATTTAAACCCATTCTTGCAAGTCCTATCCTCAGCTGCCAACAGGAACCACTCCCCGTCCTCCTCTAAGTGACAGCTCTTCAAATACTTAAAGAGAGCAATCATGTTCCCCCTCAGCCTCCTCTTCTCCAGACTGAACATTCCCAAGTTCTTCAGCCTTTCCTCAAAGGGCTTGATCTCCAGGCCCCTGATCATCCTCGTCACTTTCCTCTGTCCACATCCTTTATGAAGTGAGGCCTCCAGAACTGCATACAATACCCCAGGTGCGACCTGACCAATGCAGTGTACAGCAGAACTATCACATCTTGCAATTTGGATGTTATGCCTCTATTGATACACCCCAAGATCGCATTAACCTTTTTTGTTACTGCATCACACTGGCTGCTCATATTTCATTTACAGTCCACCCATACCCCAAGATCTTCTTCACACACGCTACTACCCAGAAGTATATCCCCCACCCAGTATGTGTGGTCCTCATTTTTGTTACCTAGATGTAGAACTCGGCACTTATCCTTGTTAAATTGCATTTTGTTCACATCTGCTCACTTTTCCAGCATGTTCTCACTGATTTCTCTATCTTTGGTGTGTGAGCTGCTTCTCCCATGTGGTGCAAATTTGATGAGTAGCCCCTCCCTACCCTCTTTCAGGTCATTGATTAAAATATTGAAAAGTACCAGGCCCAGAAACAAGCCCTGTGGCTCTCCACTGTACACCTCCCTCCATTTAGATGAGATGCCATTGACAACTACTCTCTGAGTGCAGTTCTCCAACTAGTTCCCTATCTACCTAACTATCCTAGAGTCTTTTCCACAGTCCTCTAGTTTACCCATCAGAACATCATGGGGAACCCTGTCGAAAGCTTTACTGAAATCCAGGTTACTGAAATCCAGGATAGGCAAACTAGATTTCATGGGGCATAAAATTCAGGACAGTGGAGTCACCTTCCTAGTTACTTTATGTCCAAGCAGGTGTCCATTTCTACAAAACAATTAGCTCATTCTGTGCACATCTCTTTATTTATTAGACTTGGTGTTACAAAGTACTGTCTTGTCCTGTATTTTAAAAGAAGGAATATGTTGCCAAGTAGTCTGAATCTTATGTGAAATGTTCAAGTCTCAGGGGTGGGGGGAGGAAGAACTGTTCATGTAAACAGAAATGTGTCTAGGAGAGGAGGCTATAAATGCAGACATATAAAAATAAACAAAATCCATATGGCACATGAGAAATGCCCTGCTGGATCAGCTAGTCAAGTATCCTGTTTTACACACTGGCTAACCAGCTGCCCTGAGAGGTCCACCAAACGGCACAGAGAGGTAAGGGCTCTTCCCTGGTGTTGGCTTCTTGTACTGGTTTCCAGAAGTTCACTGCATCTGAATATGGAGGTTTAGTCATCTTGACATCTGTCATTATTGTAGTAAGTACACTGACCTCCTGGTGGCTTTACTTTACCTTAAAACACATACAGAAAGTCATTCATTGGCTCAGATGATTTCTTCCCATGGTTCTATATTTAATATAAATGAGAATATGTCAATCCCTCTGTGCCACAGAAGACTTGGAACTGAGTCAAAGGTCCTTGCAGGTCATACCTTTTGTTTACCTGCTTCCGGGGGTGGGGGGACCTGCACACAAAACATTAAGCCAGCTCAAATACTTAAATTAGAAATATTTCATTTTTCAAAAAGAAAAAAATCTAATCATGCTAGAAATCTAATCCTTCTGAGACGTGGTTAGGGAGTTTAGACGGTATACACTGTGGCTCAGGAATGGTGATTCAGCCAATACTCAAAATGATCTCCACCCCCTAATCAGTGAATGCTGCTTCCTAAGTAGATAAGCAGGTTCTTTAATCTAGTTTGATGTCATAGCCTCACATAAGACAGGATCAATCATTGGAGCACTTCTTTAAACTGCTCCAATTAAGTGTAAGCTACCAAACATACATGTTAAGCAGAAAGAAAGATGCAAAAAAAAGATGTTTAGTTAAAACCTGTTTAGCATAATTAACCTAAATCTTGCTTCTCAGTGGTTTAGGATACTGACTAAGCCCCTATGCTGGAATAGTACCAAAGCATATATGCATTTGTATATACATACGTATAATGCCATGCTGGCACTGTGCCCGTGTAACCGTGGCATCACTATATAACTGGGCAGCATGAAGGTTGTGTCAGGAAAGAAGTGTGCTTAATTGGTATCCTAACCATCTCTAGCTTGTTCCTGGTTCCTGGGGCCAGTGTAACATTACAACAATAACTACCTTGTTATAGACAGCAAAAATGTAACAGAATTCCCTGGCCTCACATTATGCTTCCAAGGTACAGTGCAGCTTAAGATACTGACTAAGTCTGCAGTCTTATCACAGCTCTCTCAAGCATAAATCCCAGCTAGCACACCTGTATCTCAGGTGATAGGATAGGTACATGGAGCTACATCACTCTGGCTTTGTATCAGATGCACTAAGAACACACACACATATGGGAATCCCACAGCAAGGTCATAAGAACAAGAGAAGCCAATGTTTAATCAGGCCAATGGCCCATCTAGTCCAGCACTCTGTCACACAGCAGCCAAAATATACCAGGTGCCATCAGGAGGTCCAGCAGGGGGGCCAGGACACTAGAAGCCCTCTCACTGCTGCCCCCCCAGCACCAAGAATGGAGTGCATCACCTGCCCCAGACTGAGAGTGCCTATCTATACCTTCTGGCTAATAGCCACTGATGGACTTCTGCTCCATATGTTTATCTAATTCCCTCTTGAAACTGTCCATGCTTGTAGCTGCCACCACCTCCTGTCAACTCACACAAAGAAAAGGGCATTGTGCAGAAACAGGCAAGGTTGAGAACAAACCTATGTCTAATGCTGCTTGGCTCAGAAACCTTACAGGACCCAAATACCAAATAGTTTCTACTCTTCATACTAGGGATGCACTGAACCCCATATAGGTAAACAAAGGATGGAGATCCCTTGCCTCAAACTTTAACTGCTATAAATGGCTTTCTATGCCCTGTTGTACCTACTGTTTGTATAAGCCCAGGGAAATTTTTAGGAGTGCTTGCTGTGAATGTGTAATTGTAAGATCGCTTGTAACTACACTACTGCTTTCATCCTCCTGGCCTGGTGTTCCCCCACCCACCCCTACTGAGTATTGTGGAAGGCATCTTCAGCACTTTGTCAGAGTTCCCTTTCCCAAGTGAGTTGCTGAAGCATGTGGCTAATGTAGTTGGGGTAGCCGTGGTCTATTCCCTGCATGTCTATGCGGCAAAAGGAAACACAATCGCAGGGTGGCACATGTGCTTCCATCTGTAGAGCTTTGTGGAGTATTTGTCCCAGGGGATTTGCCAGGGGTGGTTTTAACCATGGGTCAATTGGGTAACTACTGGGGGGGCATGCTGAGGAGTCCCATCCACCCATCTGCTGTTAATGCTACAGAGCACAGTACTGTGGGAGGTATACATTCTCTTTGTTTCCTCCCTTGATATGTTTTCCTTGTATGGATAGCAATGGGATGTGTTCCAATAATTCCTCAAGAATAGCTGTGGTAGCCTACTGTAGCAAAACTAAGCCGAAGTCCAGTGGCACTCTAAAGAACAACATTTATTCCAGCATCTGCTTTTGTGAGTCAGAACTCACTTCTTCAGAAGTGCCAGGATTGGTGTGTACTGGTTGGCTGTTTCCAGACCTGACCATCATGGGAGTATCGGCATGCCACTCTGTGATTGGTAGGTCATGGCGGAATGCTATGGACTCTGGTGCAAATGCAATTGATACACACTTTGCAACTTGGAGTTGGGTCTTTTTTGGTATATTTAGTATTCTCTGCTGAGAGAGTTTAGGATTCTGACTGGAAGCACCAGCACTGTGGTGGGATAGGCAGTGATGCAGGGCTTAGGTCTGGGCTGCCCATTTCCAAGACAGGATATATGGCAAAAGAATCCGGAATTATATACAAAGGGCAATTGTTTCAAATACAATATCTAAAACAACGGCATACTGGATCTGGAAGATAAAAACTTTTTTTTAACATAATAAATGTTTTATACTCAATTGGCTATCATTTTATTATTTCATTTAACATACAGTGGAGAGATATTGTAAAATCTTCATTGTATAAACTCTCTTAGACATTGATTTGGCTGTGGAAGATACGTAAATTTTCATGGTTCCTGTTCCCTAGGGTGAATGAACATGACCAAAATAAATTGATTCCTGCCAACTGCATCTTTTCTTTTTTAATTAGAGAGGAAATAAACCATTGCAAAAGAAGATGGAAAGAAATGGTCAAATGCATAAATCTTAGCCAGCTGCTTTGATTCTGATTTTGGGTACCCTGAATGTGCGTACAAATGAATATAAACATGAGCAGTACTCAATGATGTGAGAGAGATTTCAACATCTTCTTGAGACCTTTTTTTAAAACGTAATCATCATAAAACTCATCCATTTCCAGACGGATGTCATCCATCATTTTAGCAGTAGCAGGTGATTTAGCAATCTGTTATTAGAATATGGTGTTTGGGAGGTAGATTTTGGAGACTCATTAACAACAAAAATATGAGTTTGTCCCCTCCCCCCCCAATAATACAGCTAGCAAGCAAAGTTTTGAAAATGGAAGCTACTATCAAGCTGTATTACAGTCTATATATCTAATTTTCTTTTTTTAAAAAAAACCAAGATATTTTATTAGTTGCTGTAGATTTTCTGGGTTGTGTGGCCGTGGTTTTGGTATTGTAGGACCTGACATTTTGCAAGTAGCTGTGACTGGCATCCTCAGAGGTATAACACAGAAAGATATAGTATTCTCTCTTCCAAGGTGAACAGAAAAATGGTAGGCAGGTAATTTATATGGAAGTCATTATCTTGTAGTAGTTCTCCAGGCTATGAACATGCTAATATAGGAGCTTTCTTGAGGAGGTTCTTTTGTCTATGGATTGTTTCCTGAGGAGGTCCATAGACAATCCATAGACAAAAGAACCTCCTCAGGAAAGAAGGAGAAACAAGGAGGATTGGCTTGGGGGGGGGAGGGGGATAGAGACAAAAAAGAAAGGATTGGCTGGAAAGAAAAAGAAGGGGGGATTGGCTTGGGGAGAGAAAGAAAGGGGAAGGTGAGGGGAGAGGGAAGGAAGCAGAGGTAGGGGAATGCCACCTCCCCACAATTTTCTTGTGGATCTCCACATACCTTAGAATGATCTACAGTGCCATTCCAAGCAGGTCTGCTCCCACTGAGGTCTATTCAATGGGACTTACCCCCAGAAAGGGTACTTAGGCTAGCACTGTTACTCCCAATCATAACATGAAAAGGCTGGGCTTTGGTCCCCAACATTCACCAAACAGTTGGAAAATGCAATGGGGACAAAGGAAAAAAAAATCTCTGCTCTTCAGATCCCTTCCCTTTGTATTCATAAACAATGAACTGGACCACTTACATTATTAGACTCAAAAACAGGGATGGGCACAAACCAGGAAAATGCAGTTCAATTCAATTCATGGTTCATGGAGTGTTTGGTTTGAAAGGAATTTCAAAGGGAGATTAGAAAGAGAGACTGCTGAATTGCAACTGATAATGAAGCTCAAGACAATAAACCCACCTGGACTGAACCAAGACCTAAGTTTTCTGTCTCATTACCAATGCTGATTCTCCATGCCTACTGCCACTCTAATGGCAGAAAGTGAAGAGGACCTAAAGAGCCTCTTGCTAAGAATAAAAGAGGAGAGTGCAAAGGTTGGCTTGAAACTCAACATCAAAAAAACGAAGATTATGGCATCCGGCCCCATCACTTCTTGGCAAATAGAAGGCGAAGTCGTGGAAGCAGTGACAGACTTCACATTTCTGGTATCCAAGATCATTGCAGACGGTGACTGCAGCCATGAAATTAAAAGATGCCTGCTCCTTGGGAGGAAAGCGATGGCAAACCTAGACAGCATAATAAAAAGTAGAGACATCACCTTGCCAACAAAAGTCTGTATGTCAAAGCAATGGTATTCCCAGTAGTAATGTATGGCTGCGAGAGTTGGACTATAAGGAAGGCTGAGCACCGAAGAATAGATTCTTTTGAGTTATGGTGCTGGAGAAGACTCTTGAGAGTCCCCTGGACTGCAAGGAGATCAAATCAGTCAATCCTAAAAGAAATCAACCCTGACTGTTCCTTGGAAGTCAGATACTGAAGGTGAAGCTCAAATACTTTGGCCACCAAATGAGAAGGGAGCACTCACTGGAAAAGACCCTGATGCTAGGAAAGATTGAAGGTCAAAGAAGAAGGGGATGGCAAAGGATGAGATGGTTAGACAGTGTTAACGAGGCAATGAACATGAAATTAAGCAGACTCTGGAGCACGACAGAGGACAGGAGGGCTTGGCATGATGTGGTCCATGGGGCTGCAAAGAGTCGGACTCGACTGTGCAACTGAACAACAACTGCCACTCTGCATATCACACTTAATTCAATCATGCCTGCTATTGTCATACACCTGCTATTGCCATTTGCCTGCTAATGTAATTCGGCATTTGAAATCATTCTACTTTCCAAGATATAGCACAAAAGGACTCACATTCTGGCTGTATCTGAAAGAAGTAAGCAGTGACTCACAAAAGTTCATACCATGCCACATTTTTTTTATTCTTTATGGTGCTACTGGACTCTTACTCTTTTATCCAGGGATCACGGATACAGGCCAGCTTGTAGTCCCCTTCCTTGCAGAGAGGATGCAACCTGGTGGTGATGGCCACCTGCAACCTCTCTGACCTCAGGGCGCGGCTCTAGTGCAGAGGCCAGTGGCTAGTCCAGCCCTTGAATTAGTGCAGAGGCTGGCTGTATGGGCACAGAGCACATTGGTGGTATCCTGGAAAGGCTTGAGGACACACACCATTTGGGAGAGGGTCAGCCAGTAATTGGAGCTGAAGCTGAGCTCCTCTTTCACCTTGCAGGATGGTCATGGAGGAGATGATATCCTGCACAGTGCTCCAAAGTGCAATCATGGTGTAGGTGGAATTCCAGCAGGCAGGTAAGTCCAGGATGAGCTGATGTTCAGGCTCATCCCCCTCTTCTACCTCTCGTGTAGCCTATGGGCAAACTTGATTCTGCATGAGAAGTGAATAGTCAAGCATTGGCAGGTCTCTACCAAGGACCGCATCTTGAGGGTGGCAGCATCCCAGGTGGCCTTGACAGTGCTCTCCAGCCCCAGAGCATTCTCACCACCAGGTGAATCCTCTGTGCCAGGCAGACGATGCCCTTGAGGCTCACAGCCTTTGCTGCTGCCAGCATGTTGGCGCTGGTGTCTGTGACTATGCAACCACAGATGATGTTTCTGCCATCCACCCACTACCTTAGGCTACTTGGTATCATGGTGGTGACATTTTGTGCTGTGTGGTGTATATCCATCCTCAGTGCATGGAGCAAAACCACTTTGCATCTGGAATGCTGAGCCTTGGCCATTACCACTGTGGAGCAGTGCATGGTGGGCAAGACTCCTGAGCTCATGGTCCTCCATGAGGGGACAGAGTATCAGGGAGCCAGGTGCTGCAGCAGCTGGCAAAAGGCTATGTCCTCCATGAGGGAGAAGGGTTGGCCATCCACAGTAATGATCTCACTGACAGGGTATGTGACTGCTTCCTGGGCTCTCAATGTAGGCCTTCTGGCTGGCACAGCCGGCGTCCCCAAGGGAATGACCTCTTGGAGAGTGGTTTGCCTTGATGTCCCACCCACAGTACCCCGAGTTCAGCGAGCCCTTCTTCTTCTTCTCCCTGCTGAGAGGGAGTGGGCCTCTTCCTCCTCCTGCTGGCTGCCACTCTTTTCTCCAGTGGCAGCATACTGGGGTGCACCCTTTGCAGGTGCCTGCGAAGGATGGGAGAGAACAAATGTTGGGGGGTTGCACCCCTCCAGACATGGGCATGGCATGCTTGGCCCTCTGCCACACAGGAGTCACTGGGGAGGGTGCAGAAATGTTTCCAAAGTATGGCTGGAAACAGGCCCCCGGGATTGGAGAAACTGTGAGAGACGGCTGCTTTCTGGCACTGGGCTGGGAGGGGCCACAGAGGGGTGTACTGAGGCAGGTGCAGCAACAGGGAGTTGGGATGTGGAAATGGAGGATGCTCCCCCCTGCCTTTGAATCACTGCTGTGAGTCAAAGAGGGTCCTCTTTTCCAAAGCGTGCTAGCAACTGCTGGTGTCTGGGCAGTGATGACAACTGTGTTGCCTCCGTAGATAGCCCCAGGAACAGATCGGGAAAAGGAGGCTCTGAGACCCCTGGTGATTCCCTGCTAGGGCCGGGCTCCAGGATGGCTGGCAGGATGGATTTGGTGCCCAGGGACACGGGCCTGTGGTATGGGTGGAGGTCTTCTTCCCCCCATGATGAGCACCCTTGGAACCCACTTTCATCCTCATAGCACAGAGGTGCCAGTAGCTAAGCCCCTCTGTTTGGCATGAGAGAGATAGCATGGCTCACAATCAGGTATGAAAGAATATGCTCTGCTTTCAACAAGTTCCCTGCTTCTCTATCTAACAGCCAACAGAGGAGAGGATGTGGAGCTGAGCTGACAGTATATATAGCATTCTGATCCCATAGAGCAGAATGGGAACTCTGTTAATGACAGCCAGCAGTGCCTGTTAAGCTTTGGAGGGCCCCTATCTGTGTTTCCAAGGTTGGAAAAGTCCACCCCCTGTTGCTTTGAAGTTTTTAAACAGTTTAATTGAACAGAGATTGCCTGAAAATGTATCCATTCATGAGCACCATGAACTGCCATGAACAGCATGAAAGTTCATGGAATGTTCATGCCAGTTGCCCTTTCATGAACATTACTCCGTGAACCATGACCCAGCCACAATTTGTGATGAACTTTAGTTCATGAGCCAGCTTGTGCCCATCTCTACTCAAAAATTCTGAGCTATCGCAGGTAACTTAGCTATTATGACACTTATCTATTTTTAAGTCAGTTCATTTATTATGCAAAAGTCAAGTCATGGCCTTAGTTATCATTTCATGTTTGCTTCATATGGACACCAACCTGTCAGCATTTGACAAAGTGTCATGCTAAGACCATTTTAAGGTCCTAGAAGGGTGTCAGTCTGTTTAGGGTTGTGCTACTGGTGAGTTAATTACATTTTATTATTATTTTTTTAATTAATTTCAAAATCTTACAAGTTGTTTACAAGTTATTCTACAACAAAAGTGAATTTAACATTCTTTGACAGTAGACTTCCACAAATTGCCAATCCTATTCTGCTTCTACTTCATTGATAAATTATAATCTTTAATTAATCCAGTAGAATAGGCACAGCTAAGTTAATATTTCTGCCTCTCAAAATTACTCCAGTACAAATGCACTTATAAACTCTATCTCCCATAACTTCCCTTTGGATCTCCTTATATTATAACCATGTGTTCTATATATATTCCATTTCTAAATCATTGTGATAAAATGGGTTACAACCAGTGTTCCCTCTACGCTGAGTTAGTGTGAGCTAGCTCACAGTTTTTTAGCCTCCGGCTCACACATTTTTGTCTTAGCTCAGGAAGGACAGCTCCAGAGCAAACTAATTTATGCAGTATCCAAATCGCAGGCTCACAACTTTAATGCCAGTAGCTCACAATATAGAATTTTTGCTCACAAGACTCCACAACTTAGAGGGATCATTGGTTACAATAAAGTAAGATAGAAAGTTAGATACAAAAAAGAAATATATCTCTCCATTTCTTAGCTCTGCTCTCTTAGATCTTTTACTAAATTCTGTTCTTCCTCTTTAAACTGGAGCTCTTCTAATTGGTGTTCCCTCACCCAGGACTCCGGAACAGTTCCAGAGAAGACTCTCACTGAGCGTCTTGCCCATTGGGGAGGTGTGGGGTATGTCTCAATATCCCTACCCGCGTGTTCCCCTACACTTTATATTCCAGGCTGCTTTACTTGGAGGGAAATATATAAGGCAAAAGGGAAAAGAGAGAGAAGAGGAAAAAAACTCTCTATAACTGCAATCTCCTCCGATGTAGGTCTTTACAGTCTTCTGGTGCGTTTATCTTCTTTTGCTTGTCAGTTCTTGGACTCCCAGCCTGAGTCCGATTCCAACGCCTTCAGAAGCTCTTCACCGGATGTTAAGTCATGGGCTGTGAGTGTTTTTCCTTGGTGCGTGACTGATATATGTCCAAGCGGAAGCCAACGATATCTGAAGTTCTTCTCTGCAAGCTTTTGTGCAATTGAGTGCATATTTTTCCTAGCATTTAGTATTTCATAAGGAACATCTGGGTACAGCTGGACCAAAGTGTCTTCAAGCTTCAGACCTCTGTTCTTCCTAGCAATTTCCAAGAGGTTCCTCTTAGTCTTTGTGTCTTTAAGATCTGCCATGATATCAGGTATCTATGCTGGCGAGCCTGTTCGGGGAGGGTTTACACGGAAAGCATTGTTTACCATTGGCCCGGAAGCTGTATAATTCCTTCTAACCACTCATTTAAAGCAATAGTAAGGTCCTTATTTAATTCAAAGTTCAAAGAAATTCAATGGAATTTCACTTTAGTTTCTCGTAATTTAGTTTCTGATGGCATTAGCTTGCTTTTCACCCATCCTTCAAAAGTTTTTAGTTCGGCTATTTCTTTAGAGTTCTTTTGCATACCAGCAGCTGCTGACTCCGCCTTCTCCTGTGTCTCCTGCAGCTTTTTGTTGACTTCATCCAGCTTATTCATAATAGGAGTCATGCTGTTTCTTATCTCTTCTTTTAAGTCTTGTTTTAAGTCTGTCAGCATCTCCTGTAAATGCTTTTTGGTTAAAGAGTCTTCCCTTTTCCTTTTGCTTGAATGAGCTTCTACTTCCTCCATTTCCAACGAGGGGAAGAAATTTTCATCCGAAGAATTTTGGTTTTCTTGCATTGCTCTAGGCATCATTTTAGAGAGATTCTTGCCACCTTTTGCTCCCCTATTCCTCCCCATTGTTTTGGTAAAGCTGTGTTATTTAAATTGCAGCCCATTTTTTTAAATCTTAATTCTTTTGTAGGAGCCTGACACAGAGGCTGAGTTGGATGCGACTGCACAGCTCTGCTGTCGCTCCGCCCCACTTCTTATAGTCTGACCTCATAAGCTACTTCCTGGTAGGGATACCAGCCTCCAGGTGGGGCCCCCAGAATTACAGCTTATCTCTAAACTTCAGAGATCAGTTCCCTGGAGAAAATGGATACTTTGGAAGGTGGATTCTATGGCATTGTACCCCGCTCAGTTCCCTGTCCTCCCCTGGCTGTACCCCCAAATTACCAGGAATTTTCCAACCTGGAGCTGACAACCCTATCCTCTCATGGTGGCCAAGGGGGACCTGACAATCCTACTTCCTGGTATTTTAAGAATTCACCAAAATATATGAATTTCAAGTTTAAAAAACAGAATGATTTATTTCTAGTTGCAATTTCTGTATTGGGTTAGGGGATTCTGTGACCATGATTAGGTTGTATCGGGCATCGCTGAGTTCAGCTCAGACTGAATGATGTAATTAGGGTTGGCAGGTCTTACCTTTCCTGTGGTGGGGGACTCCTGGCTCCTTGTCGGGATGCCTCTGCCAGCTGGGGATCCAATGCCCCTACTGGGGGGATGGCAACCCTATATGTAATCTTGGGTGGAAAGGCACCTGTAGTTTAGTTTGCTTGTATTGGTACCTTTCTGCCTAGTTCAGGCACCCAAATTACTTTGCAAAAAGATAAAATTAATGTAACCCCAGTTTCTCACACTAGCCCCTGTTGAGGGTCATGGTGTGCATTGATCAATGGAAAGGGAAATAAAGGGGAGAAAATAACAGCACTTCCTGCCCACTGGCTTCCATGTCTCTTGACAGAGTTGGGAGGGGGGAGGAATTGCTGGTAGGCAAAAGAAAGATATAATACAATTTTTAAAAAACCCACAGATCCTTTACTGAACTTTTCCACTTCACAAATATAATGTAAAATATAAACAGGTGGGAAATCGAAAGTAGGAAAACAGGCGTATAAATACTCAGGCAACATAATAGAACTAGAGAAGTGATACTCCCCCCCCCACACCCTTTATCTCTCTCTTGTGTGGTAGAAAGTGCCATCAAGTCATAGCCAAGCCCTCTGAAAGTCTCTCACAATCTTTGTCCAGATCCGCGGGCTTTCTGTGGTGCTATTTCAGCTTTCCAGAGGCTACATCTCTCTTTTGCACTGATCTTAACACCACCCTGCTCTCAGCATTAAAAATATCACCTCCTCAGATAGCTTTCTTTTCCCCTTTCTCCTCAGAACTTCTCAGAACTCAGAAATTCCCCTTCTCCTCATTTCCTCAAAAATTTATCTCCTTCTTCTTTCCCACAGTTCCTCTTCCTCAACAGATTAAAAACTAACAGCCCCCCTTCAAAAATAAAATAAAACAAACAAAACAAACCCACCAACCAACAGCCAGTTGTTAAAACTGGGAAACAGTAAAAATAAATATAATGTTCTCAAAGCCATTCCAGAATAAAAACATCTGTACTCCACTATATATGGCAGGCCTGAAGTGGTCTTACCTAGTGTTGCCAACTCTGGATTGGGAAATTCTAGGAGATTTGGGGGTAGATCCTGGAAAGGGCAAAACTTATATGTTCCATAACCTGTGAGGGCTGCAGAAAAAGCACTTCTGTGGGTCTCTGCAAACCTCAGAAGTGGTATGAAGGCCCCATTTGTCAATATTAAGACTTGAGCAGCCTTGGAAATGGTCCCATAGGTACATTGTATGGCAAAATGATGGGAAGGACAGTGACTAACCTGCAATCAACTCTTCTCCCTCCCACCATTTTCGCTCAGTTCAGTTGGTTTATCAGTTTGAAGTTCATCTGGGAGAAAATGAGTAAATAATGACCAGGGGATGGACAGGGGGAGCAAGTACTCTGTTCCTTCTTATAAGTATGCCCTGCAAATGCCCCACAAGTAAACATGCTATTTATTTATATACTATGTCCGTTGTCTGCCTTCCCATTAAAAATGCTTGAGGCTACTCTCAACATCAAAATTATCGACAGTAGAACTATCTATACAACCTCATTTGGAATACTGTGTACAGTTCTGGTCCCCATATTTCAAAAAGAGCATCACAGAACTGGGGAAAGTACAGAAGAGATCAAACAAGGTGATTAGGGGGTTGAGAACCTTCCCTACAAGGAAAGGTTAAAGAGTCTGGGACTTTTCAGTTTAGAAAACAGATTAGGGGGCAGCATAGTAGAGGTTTATAATATTATGCAAGGGGATGGAGAGAGGTGACAAAAGGAACTTTTTCTCCTTCTCCCAAAATGCTAGAGCTTGAGAGCATCCAATGAAGCTGATAGGCAGTAGATTCAGGACAGACAAACGGAAATATTTCTTTACATGACAAGTTATTAAAATGTGGAATTTGCTGCCAGAGGATGCAGTAATGGCCACAGGCATAGATGGCTTTGAAAAGGAATTAGACAGATTATGGAAGGTAGGTCTATTTACTGGCCATGGTGACTAAAGGGAATCTCTACATTCAGAGGCAATCAACCTCTGAATACCAGTGCCCAGGAGGCAACATCAGGGGCTTATCTTATCTAAGCTCTTTAAAAATAACAGCTGAAAACAATAAGAACAATGATATTGCATGTATGTATAAAAAGCCTAGGCCACCTTTCTGTCAAAAATACTCAAGGCAGCTTACAGGTGAAACATGAAATGCAACACATTTATTGATTTAATTAGATTTAAACCCAAAACACTTAATCACTAAAATCAACCATTACCATTTAAGTGGTATTAAACTCCCTGTTAGAAATAATCAGATGCCCTTAAGAACCTTCTGGAACAGATGGGTTTTCAGGTGATTCCAGGAGGCTTGTAACAATGGTGCTAGTCTCATCTCATGAGGGAGAGTTCCATAGTTTAAGGTGTGAAGAAAGACATTGTATGGGACCCCAGCAGGGAAAAAAGAAGCAGCAGCAAAGGGGCAGGATTATACGGAACACATGAATTAATCAAATGCCTGGGCAAAGAGAAAAGTAACCCCTTGGCATTTCAAGCTGTGGCAAGTGGCCCGCTGTCATAATTGAGGCACCACCAGAGAAAAAGTCCTTGTCTTTGCTTGTCACTGTCCTTACCATAAGTTATGGTAAGACAGGCTTTTTGTACCTGCGTTGCTGCTGTTCCCTGATGGATTTAAAATGCTTGATCAGACAATAACGTCTGTATCCTGTCCTGAACTCGCAATCACCACACTCTGGTTGCAGTTTTCTTGACACCAGGAAAGTCAGATACCTTACAGTAGTTTACAGCTTCACCCCACATTTCCACCTGTCTGGCCCACCTCCTAGCGATTTGAAGCCATTTAGGATGTCTGAATGTTTCCTTTGCACTTTCACCATTAAAAAAACCCCCAGCTTGTGATGTGTGCATGACTGGATCACCGCTCCATGTGTTTCAGCTCTCTTCTGCCTACAGCTTTGCAGTACGCAGAGGAGGGAAGGAATTAATTGACAAGATGAGTTTGTTTCAGAGAGGGGGGAGGGAATCTGAGAACAAAGCCGGTTACTCCAGCTTCACCCCAAGTTTTTAAATAAAAACACCAGCAGCACACAGGACACAGGATGAGGCCTCTCAATTCTCTCCCCTCACCACTTCTAAACATTTGAAATGTGGAATTTCTCAGAAGCACATTTCAAAAACATTACTTTCACACTGGACTCCATTTCCCAGCAGCCTCATCCAGCAATCCCACTGGCCACCAGCTGCGCCATTCTGCCAGGAGTTTGAAGCGCTGATTCCCATGAGTGCTTATGTGCGTGCTCAGAAGACTAATGATTTTAAAAAGCTGCCTGACTGCCCAACTCTGATCGATCAAGGATGGGGTGAATGTGTGTTGAGGAGGGTTAACAGGGTGAGTCTGATCAAAACTCTCCATTGCCAAAAAAAATCTGGATCAATTAGAACCAGAGCCACACTGGATCAAACTGCCCATCTGACCACAGCCATAGAGGCCAATCGTAATTGATACATGAAGTCAGGATCTTTAGCTTGTAGCCAAACTAAGATTGCTAGTAACAGAAGGCAGTTCTACAAGCAAAATGGAAAAGGCAATTTTAACTGGTTCATCTTTCCTGCTGCAGTCTGCCATGCACCTCCCCAATCCTGTCCCTGGGGAGTGAGATGTCTCACGAAGCAGAATGGGGGAAGGTGAAGTGGGCATCTGCAATGAGGGAATTTTTAAAAAAACTCCTCCTCCTACAAGTGGAAAACTTTGACAGGATCCAAATGTCCATATTTGCCTTGTAATTTGTAGTTCATAAAGAGAAGATCAGAGAGAAGGTATCAGGTGATTTCAAACTATAAGCAACTGCACAGAAAATTTGTTTTTTGTCTGAAAATATCGTCAGAAGGTTTTTAGTATTGGTAGAAGCTACGTTTTGTAGGGACATAAGTATACTAAGCAAGCAATTTATTTTAATACAATACTGAAAAATGTATTTCTTTACTGAAGTCTTTTTTTGTTGGCATAATTTCCTTTTAAATTGTGGTGCCAAATGGTTAAAATAATTTCCTTCTGCACAGGAAGTAGTTTTTCTAATATGTTTTTTGACGCCAAGAATTCGGAGGCTAAAAAAGAAAAAGGCAGATGGAGAAAGGAGGTATGGGAGGATTTTTTTAAAAAAATAAATAAATAAATAAACCAGCAATTTAAGGACCGACCCTCTGAAGAAAGATGTACAGAAAAGGCAACAGAGCAAGAGACGGAGGACAGTGAAGAAAAAGGTTGAAGAAGAACAGAGAGCTGGAAGAAAGAATCTGGGAATGGTTGTCTGCAGAAGGCCAGACTGCAGAAACCTGAATGATTGCTGAAGTTGTCTGAGTGCCTAGAGCTCAGCACAGGTGACATTTTCAGCTGATTCACACATGCATGTGTTGAATTATCACTTGGTGGTGATTCAAGGGATGATTCTGAATTGGTCATCAGCAAACCAAACTTAGGTTGACGTACATGTCCTCAAGTACCATGCCGTACAACTGAGTCAGTAAACATATTCTGTATTCAGTCATCGAGTGTACATAATCAAATGTAAAAGAGTTATTTTCTGTAAGGTGTTCAGGCTTGGACTCTGGAATTCCCTATTTGGAGAACAGCAGCCAAGAACGCTGCCTGAGCCGATGGAGCAATTGTTATCATTAAGAATGAGCTTTATTGTATTGAGGCACAAGGGAGAAGGTGGTCTCTAAGACAGACTGGATGGCTTTATAGGCTATATACTTTAGAAGCTTTACTACTTATGTATTAATTCAAAAAATGTGAAGCTATTTGTAGATCTTTAAGCTTCACACCTAACAAACACTCAGTGAGGCTCACTGTAATG
The DNA here is from genome assembly GCA_029375565.1 of Gekko gecko. Classification (NCBI taxonomy): domain Eukaryota; kingdom Metazoa; phylum Chordata; class Lepidosauria; order Squamata; family Gekkonidae; genus Gekko; species Gekko gecko. Next base: position 115,164,499 of record JAPDNY010000008.1, read on the forward strand.
AAGATTTAAGATACCTGGTACAACTTCAGTAACTGCCTTGTTACTTTGGGGGACTAACAGTGCAATCCCAAGAAGAGTTACTTCAGTCTAAATTGTTTGACATGGATAGGCTTAGTTCAGAGGAAATCTGCATAGGGTTGCACTGTAAAACATATACAAATTTTATTGAGTTTTTGCTAGGTTTTGAGTTGCACAGGACCATTTGTCTCCATTTTGCTCATAGGGTAGAAATTCTGCAAGAGAGCCAGCAGTATATCACAGACATGCAGTGATTATGAGTGGTAACGTTAGTTGAACGTACGTGAACATACATGAAGCTGCCTTATACTGAATCAGACTCTAAGAGAACAATCCTAAGCAGGTCTACTCTGAATTCTACTCAGGTCTATTCAATGGGGCTTGCTCCCAGGAAAGTGTTCTTAGGATTGCATTGCTGATGTCGTACTGTATGATTTTATTTTGTTTTATACTGTCTTACTCTGTTTTAAACCTGGCATTTATGCCCTATTGTCAGCCGCCCTGAGCCTTCGGGGAGGGCGGGATATAAATCCAAATAAATAAATAATAATAAATAAAATACTACTCAGACTGGCAGCAGCTCTCCATCACCTACTGCCTGGTCCTTGTTTTTAAACTGGAGATGCTGGGGATTGAACCTGGGACCTTCTGCATACAAAGCTGAGGTGCTTCCATTGAGCCACAGTTCCTTCCCTATTAAAGTTTTTGTGCAGATGATAAGAAATGAGCCTTCCTTCTCAATCCAAGTTTTTTTTTGGTTGCATAGATGCAATGACCAGAAAGTACCTCTGAAGTAGCTACTCACTGTTAATATTTACAGTTCTACTGAAAAATACTGTGTAGTGAAAAGCACAAACAAATGGGTGCCCATCATTTCTCACAGATGCTGGCTCTTTATGCATTTCACTGTGGTTTTATTAAATTAGGATAATGAACCACAAGACGGACAAAAAATAACAAGAGCTTTGAAACGGCTTTTTACAAAAACACACAGAACACAGACCCATCAGGAAAAAGACTGTGGTTAAACTGAATACAACTGAACTCTTCGAATTGTGTTATTCTAATACCACTGCTGAGGATAGCACATGCCTTTTAAAACCCTAAATCAAGATAATTGTTAACAGAAAATGGTATCGCAAATGAAATACAAAAAATAGTACTTCTGATTTCATTTACTTTGGAAAGGACTGTAATTTTTTAGTGCTCCAGTTTAACTTGACTTAACCGATGTTCTTTTTATCTGTTCTCTATGGTGATGGATTTTCTCCCAGATCAAACAGAAATATCTTCTTCTAAATTAATCACTGCTTTTAAAAGTCTTTTTAAGAAAAGGAGAAAAGAATAGGCTCTGGTTTTTAGAAGGGGGGAAAACCCTCTAGTGACCACAGGCCAGCAGGGAGTTCAGTACACAGGCCTGTTGAAATCAATGGTCTTAAGTGAGTTTGATCCCCCAGTGGATTATGGCTGCCAAGATGAAGTGATGAGAAGCAAAGAGTAAAACAGCAAAGGCAGAAAACTTGTACAAGATGAGTAACATAAACCAGGAAATAGTAAAGTATTTTGTAAAGCAAACCTGTCATTAAGATAAGCTCCCTCAATAGACAACTATTATCTCTGCACTATGTATGATGTGAATGTAAGCCTCATCATCTGGAAGATTTTTTTTTCAAAAAACAGCAACAATGGTCTGCATAACCTACCATCCGTTGTGCTCAGATTCTGCCTTCACCTGTGTCTTCTATTATGGAGTTAATGTACACTTAAAAATGATAAAAATCTGCCTTGAAGAGATGCCAACGAGCTCATTTGATCTAAGGTTATTGATTTAATTACTCCACCCACCTTGCAGAATTTCTTGAACAGCCAACAATATGAGAGGGAGAGTCATGTGGGTCTGCGTATAATGAGGTTGAGAGTACACCAGCTGTGAGCATGATACATACTGAATACAAGTACATGTCTCTGTGCCAAAATTAATTATGCAAGGAAACATGAGGGAGGAAAGATGGAAGATTTTCTTAGTCTCTGCTTTGAAAACCAGTTTCTTTGAATAGTCCCACCGATCTCTGTAGGGCTGCTCTGAAGGTTACTCAGAGAGAAGGACATTTTTTTATCACTGTCCAGTAAGGTACTTCATGGGCCCAGAAAGGGGCTGAAAGTTTCTCACAGCAAACAAGAAGTGGTTTTATGAAAGCAGCTCTGTTTCTTTGTTTCTTTGTTGTTTGTTTATTTCTTTGAGGCTTCCAGGCCAGGTCAACCTATAGAAAATGCAAACCACAAGTGGTTTGAATGAAACTAATGATGGTACTACAAAATCTGATGAAGTTTGTAGTTACCTGCTTTGGTCAATAGAAAACTTCCAAAACAAAAGTCACATGACACCTTTTACTAGAACCAGGCAACATATTACAAAATGATGACCAAGTTTTCAGGTTCCCTGGAACTCTTCATCAGACTGAAGGAAATTATGGTCTGCATAATGCTCTCTCTCTCTCTCTCTCTCCCCCCCCCCCATACATGAAAGGTATCAGGGAGAAGATGTTCAGAGCATAATGACAAAGCCCCAATCTGTAGCTTCCAGAATCTAAAACGTGTTACAAAATATGGAATTGGAACAAATGATGTAGATTTCTGAACATTACAGCAGCTTCAGGAAGGATGTGATAAATTCCAGAGGGCCAGTCTCTTGCAAACAAAACAGCACCTTCATAACTAACTAATTTATTGCGGCATAAGCTTTCATGATCCAAAATTCATCTAATCAAAAGCGGGCTCCAGTTGATAAATACTGAGTGGGAGCTGGTAGGCACACAGGTTGATAGAATAAGCTAAGATCCAGGAAGCTGCTGGTTGAAATTTAATGTCAGATACAAACTCACAAGCAGAGCAAATCTAAACCAATTTATACCCTTCTTAGACCATCGACTCTGTTTTACTTAGAAGGGCGTAGCTCTAATTAAGTCTGCACTAAGCAGGTATATAGAAGGCACACTCTGCTGGTCACTCTGCCGGCATAGTTTACAGGAATTTTGCTAAGTTTACATATGTAATCCTACCACCGAGCCCCAGCCCAAAACTGTGTAAATATCCAGAATTACTGTGTGTGCTTGGGGGGACATGTTATTACACATGTGTCCATATGAAAGGGTCTCACTTTCCAATTTGGTCCCAAATTCACACAATGAAAGCCTGAGTGTACATGATGCAACTTCTCCACACACCTTGATAAGCATATTGAGAATCAGGAGAGAATGGAATCTCTCTATAATATAATTCTGTTTTGGTCATGGACTCTCCTGAACATTCCACACGCTGCCAAAATCAGTTGGCTCAATGATCTGTCACTCAGAATGTGTCCCTAGCCACTGCCTGCATTGCCTGAGTCCCACCCAGCTGCCACTCAAGGATACTCGCATGCCATTGGCTGGGTGCTGGGTTTGCTCCTCTTCTCCGCCCACTCCTTCAGCCTCTGTGCCCTGTCAGAGTTTCTGGCAGAAGGCTTTCTCTCTTGATGAAGATGGTTGCCTCCAGTGTGAGACTAACTTTTTCCCTCAGTAGCTTTTGGTAGGTGTAATGAAATGGCAGTCACCTGTGTCTGTAAGATGGCTGCTGTCTCTGTGTTTAAAATGTTTCCCCAGAAGGCTTAATTGAGCTGTAGTTCCAGAGAGAGGCCTGCAGGGGTATCACTCACTGGGTTGAATGGGGCTTCCTCATCTGCCAGCCTACAATTCCCAGCTGCCCCAAGACCAAAAAGTGTGGGAAAAGAGGGACCATCCCAAGGGGCGGGCCAGCATCAATATAGACTCCAGCTAGGCCATAAGCCAGAGATGTGGGGGAACCCTGGTCCCCATTGCAGAGAAAGACTGTTTTTCCTCCTGGGAAATCATTGTTGCCAGTCTCCAGGTGAGAGCTGGAGGTCACTCAGAATTACAACTGCTCTCGACTGTTCCAGACAGCGGCAATGCGCTGCAGGCGTTTGTTTGGGATGCTCCCGATCAACCCCCAACCTTCCTTGCCCCCCCAGGGGCTCAGCGGGTTCACCTGCAACCTTGTTGGGCTCCACCGGACCTCTTGGAGGGAGGTCTGGCAGCAGGAGACTTGTCCGGTCCCCCCGCAAGTGGCAGCTAGCGGGGTGCAACCAAGAGTGTCTCGAAGCAGTAGTAGGGAATGGTGCAAACATGGCTGCCATGTTTTGCAGAAGCCATGACTGCCCGTTTTAGAGACTATCACAACATAACATAATGTACAGCAGAGTAAAGCAGATGACACTGTGAATACGCATATGTGCAACTTTTTAAATCTGATGACCCTCTTTAAAAGATCCTCTTTGAATGCTTTCCAGTATTTGAAGAGCGGCTAGGAAGAGAAACAGGAGTAAAACTTATCCGAACGTTAATTGGGGGGAATGAAAATGGCTTTAGAAATGGATGCAGAGGAAACGGAGGAATTGCTAAACACAGAGATTATGCAACTTACTTGTGAACAATTTTAAAAACTTTTATTTGACAAGATTCAACAAGCAGTTAAAGTAGCTTGTGAGAGCCTCTTGGAGAAACCACAGAGTTTGTGTTCAAGCTTGGAAAATAAGAAGGAGCTCCTGCAGTTTCACCAAGAACACACGCTACATAACATAGTACCTCTACCTAGGACAGGATTTGAAAGCAAAAATAACTAAATGATTAGTCTAAAGGAAACGACAAGGAACTTTACGGTGTTAGAAAATGAAAAAGAAGATTGCTATGATGCATCTTACAATGAGCCGATTAAACCTGTTAAAGGAAGAACAGGGAGCCACACAAGGAAACATAGAAAGCATTCCAGAAACAGTAAAAGACTGGAAACTATTGGAAAGACATATTTCTCACACATTTTGAAATTTAGAGGGGAAGATTTGGAAATGGAATTTCATATTTATAAAGAATTAAGACATTTAACAGGAGGGCCTGGCGTGATCTGGTCCATGGGGTCGCGAAGAGCCGGACTCGACTTTGCGACTGAACAACAACAAAAACAAGACATTTAAACATGGTTCTAGAAAAAAAGAAGTTACAGAAAATTAAGAAAAGAATAATGCAATATGACTTCTGCTTTAGATTAATTTTTTATTGTTTATGAGCAAAGGAAGAGATTCCTAGAAAAAAAGAAGTTACAAGAATTACAGAAAATTAAGAAAAGACTAATGCAGTATGACTAGTGCTTTAGACTCATCTTTTATTATTTATGAGTAAAGGAGGAGAATTTGTGAAGAGGAAGACGGGAAGATGAATGATAACGTTAATTTGGAAATTCTCTGCCTTTCCCTTTTTCTAATGTTTACCTCAGTCATTTTTGTTTGCTTGTTTGTTTGTTGTTGTTTTTTCAAATGGATGATTCTAAACATTGAATGCAACTAATTACTGAGTTGGATAGTAATAACCATATTAGTACAAAAATGTGTAAGACTATAAAATAAGAAATAAGGTAGGATATAGGAAGCTATTTGAAAAAAGAAATGAGATAGCTATATTCTAAGTTGTGATTAAAAAGACATGCAAGAAAATAATTACTATGTTGGTGAATTAACAAACATGGTTTTCAGTGGAGGTAATTAAGAATTTAAATGGTAAATAGGTGAACTGCTGTTGGTTACCTTATTAGAATTCAGAAATTAGCAACATAAATAACTAGCAAGTTTATAACATAAGAAAGATGTGAGTAGAAATTATGTGGTGACCCGAATAAAATGCTATGAATACCTATTAGGTGATTGTTAAAAGAGAATAGGTATTGTTTGGAGCAAATTAATAAATATAGTTTCTAGTAGGGTTAAAAATGAATTTACCTGTTAAATGTTTTTCATTAATGTTTTATTTAGTAGGTAGAGGGAATAGAAATAGTAGAATGCAATTCCCACGTGTTAAATGGAAAAGGCATAATTTAAAAAACTAATTAATTAGAAATTAGACTATTTGAAAGATGAAATTGTCTCTTTTTGTGTATGTTTTCTTTGTGTTTAAAAACACAACCGCTCTCCAGATGGCAGAGATCAGTTCCACCTTATACCCTGCTGAGATGCCCCCCCCCCCCATGACAGCCAATGTCACATGGCAGTCAGGATTTCAGAGCATGGTAGAGGCTGCAGGTGGGGAGGGAGATGGAAAGCTGAAGAGTGAGGGGGAAATAAAGGTAGGTTAATCATTGGCTGGGAAGGAGATGGTGTTCCCAACTCCAGGTGGGAAATTCCTGGCAATTTGAGGGATGGAACCTGGAGAGGGTGAGGTTTGAGGAGAGGTAGGACCTCAGACAGGTACAATGTCATAGACTCCATCCTCCCAACCAGCCATTCCCTCCTGGGGAACCACTGTTGCCAATCTCCAACTGATCTGGGACGGCAGAAGTCAGCTGCAGTCAGAGGGGCAGATAACGGTAGGCTGATGGTTAGCTGGGAAGGAGATGGGGTTGCCAACTCCAGGTTGGGAAATTCCTGGGGATTTAAGAGGTGGAGCCTGGAGAAGTTGGGGTTTGAGGAGAGGTTGGACCTCAGACAGGTACAGTGCCATAGATTCCACCCTCCAAACCAGCCATTTCCTCCTGAGTAACAATTGTTGCCGATCTCCATGTGAGGGCTGGAGATCACTCAAAATTACAACTGCTCTTCAGGTAGCAGAGATCAGTTCCCCTGGAGAAAATAGTGAACTCTGTGTCATTATACCCTGCTGAGGTCGCCACAGCAAATTGATGCTGAGTGTCCAAGGCCTTGGCACTCTCCCAGAGCTCATTGTATTTATTTCCACAACAGGCCTTATTCCTAGTCAAATATAATTTCATTGAGGGGAATAATTAGCAAAACTGAAGCAGCCATGACAATATCAAATTAAGATACAAATATTCCACATGCCTGCACACACTGCGACATGCACCATTGAAGATGGGTATCCAGGAGGCCAAAGGAGTTTATTGAGAGGGTAAAACAGAGGTGCAGGCTCCAGGCATGGATCTGAGCCCTGAAGCAAAGGCAAAGGCATAACTGAGAATGGGAGGAGCACTGCTGCAGAGAATACACAGTAAAAGCAGAGTTATAGGGCCACAAGCTTAAAGGAAAACAAGATTTTTCTTTCTCTCGTTTTAAGAGTGGGGAAGGGGCATACATATGAGCTAACAAGAATACTCCTTGATTGATCAGAGGGGAGAAGGATGCAGTTTCCAGGTCGTGGGAATATTTCCAAACATGAAAAGAGAGGGGACATCTCTGGGACAGTGGAGAAGAGATTTGTTAGAGGCAGCCTTAGTTCCATCACTGAGCTGGAGTTAGTGGTTGGAAATTCTACAGTCCAAATCAGAACTATCTGAACTTAGAATCTCTTAGTGGGAACTACTAATGTGGACTTAGATCTTTGTTGGCAGGATCAATAATGCTATAATATTCCTTGTGTGTAAATGTACCTTGCTTAACAACCTGAGAGGTTTTGATTAATGACCTGAGGACTAGGAGAAATGAGAGGCTTGATTGTTGTCTGTGCTGTGATTGTTGCTAGTCAGCATAAGGAGATCAAGGTGAGGTGATACCCAGTTCTGCTTTCTTTCTACTGGCTCTAAAAAATTTTTCTTGGAGATGGTCCAAAATTCGTTTAGGCAGAGAAGAGATTATCTCAGCTGTAAAGATGGAGGGGAAGAGAAAAAAGACCAATAAAATGAAGGCTTGATGTCAACTCTAGTGATAATGCATCCAGTCAATGATCCTACCTATTTGCCAGAGTACAGTGAGTAGCTTTTTTCCATCCCAGCTTCTATAGTGGATAGGGAGTATTCTGGGAAGGGAACAGGGAAAAGAATGCTTGCAATTCCTAAGTGAATATAAATGTCTCAGTATGCTATGCAAGTCCCCTTGCCCATTTGTGCCACACAGCTGTAACCATGAGAGAGCCCATTGTGTTGTCATGTACTTCTTGCCTTCCCTGTAGACCCTGATATATTTTGAGAGTTATGTCCAGACTCCTATATCTCAAGATGTTTATCCTTATAAGGCAAATCCTAGCTTGAAGGATGAGGGACTCGCATTTATTGCCTCCTCTCTTAGTTGTTCTTGCATGGTCCTTCAACCCATGTTGGTTGTTGAGGATGCAGATATATCATACAGTTACATGCATTAGTTGAAGTGAGGTCTAACTCATAAAAGTTTCTGCTAAAATAAAATGTAGTCTTTAAGATGTCATGATACTCCCATTGATTTTTATAGCAACTTGGCTGTCCCTTTGGAATTGCTGTAACGGAAGGCATTTTTAATAAAACACACTCTTTTTCAGTTTTTACTCTTGCTGATACAGCACAGGTAACACAGTAGCTATGAGGCTCTTCAGGCTGACAGTGGCTGTGAATGTGGCTTTCTGAGAGCTCCAAAGAGAGTACGGCTATGTTAGTGGGGTTCCTGATCCATAAAGTTAGGATACATCTCAAGTGGTGAGAGAATAACGGGGGTGAACAGTATGAACACTCAGGACATTGCAAAGTCAACATCTGAAGTAATAAACTAGGACCCATGAGACAGTGTGCTGTCATTCACAATCACAGCTGTGTGAAAAGGCACAGGCAGAAGGACTTACAAATAAGATATTATGCAGAGACACTTATCTTCAATGAAGGATCACAAGCTTTCCTGCTATAACAATTAAAGCATGGAGAAATGATGGGGGGTAACATTCTGTGCCATCAGAAGCAGTGGACAACTAGTCCTCTGTGCTGCAGCAGTTGCTAAGGTAACTGTTTCTTTGGAAAACTGGGAGTAAACCACGGCTTCAATTCCTCAGGGCGGATTCAGTCTTGAACAAATTTATACTAAGTTCATGTTTATGTTTTCCCACAGTAATAGTGAGAATTCACTAGGATTCTGCACTAGGTCATAGTGACAAGGATTTCCCAATTAAAGGGGGTAAAAGATGATGTACCACATGATATAAAAATCTTTTTTGGGGGAAACTGGTTTTGTAGAAATAAAATAGACAAGACTGAGATATGATCACTGTAAACCCTTCTCCTGTCATTGAAGTCATATTTTCTCAACACACAGTCATGTCCATTAAAGTCTGTTTTCTTTGCACATATGAGAGAAATTTATTAATTGACACATGTACATCCTGCCATTCTCTAAATATTGAAAGCAACTTACAAAATTCTGATAGGCAAAGAATACAATGAAACATATCATATGCCATCAAATTTACCTGCAAATCACTACCATTGCAGCCCTCCTATACAATTCCACAAAACCTAATTGACACCCATTTCGACCCTCTGAAATAGCCCTAATCTGTAGGCTCTCTTAAAAAGGAAAGAGAAAGTATCCTTTGAATTTTCTTTTCCAACCTCTCCCATAAAATCAGTACAATGACCTAGAATGCCATAGGACAAGAGTTGAATGAACTGGTCTGTGTGGGGTTGCCAGGTGAGGCTGACAAGTGGGCAGAGGACTTACCAGGAGGCTACCAGTTGTTAAGCCTCACTTTGTGTCAGTACAAGGCAGGGGCCAGGAAATGACTCTTTCCAAGGCTGTTTTGGACTTTGGACAGGAATTCATTGGGGCCAAGCCTAGCAGCAACAGCAGCCATAGGCAAGTTGCTACCATGTAACTTCCTTCACTAGCCCAGACCCTGCTGCTCACCTAGTATTCAATAGCAGCCACAACACAAAAGTCAGTGTTGTATAGTGCTTAAGAGTTTCAGAAAAGGATCTTGGAGACTCTGCCATGGAAGCTTACAGGCTCTCCATGCTAATCTGCCTCACAAGTTGCTGTGAACATAAAATGGAGGAAGAGAGATTGATGAACACTTCCTTGGATCCCCACTTTGGAGAAAGGATGGATATAAATGAAGTAAATAAATAATAAAATAGCTGAAGATAGGGGGCAGATAAGAAGTAGGTTAGTTGGTGGATGGGAAGGAAAGAAGGAAGCAGGATGGGTACTTTCAGGGAAGAGGGAAAAGGTGTAGTTTGGGAGGGGAAAATGAGATACCTCTGCAAGTCCTTGCAGGTCTCCCCTAGGATTTATGTAACACTATTTCAGTATTCTGCACAGCAGCCCTGCCTAGTAGAACAGTATTATTATCTCCATATTATAAAAGTTGGACTGAGGGCAAAGGAGAGAAGAGTGGCTTGCCAAAGGCCAGCAGGTGAGTTCATAGCAGATGCAAGAGCTGAACTAGGCTCTTTCTCTTGGATTCAACACTATTCTAGCAGCAAATGTTTTAATTTTTTCCCCAAAATACACTCTAAATACAAACGCTTTTAGTTTCAAATGCAGAATAGCTTTACTGGCAGCTTAGGTCTGTTCCTGCATAGCATGTTGACAGCAAAATTATATGTCTGTAGGCTTTTCATAGAAGGCGATTAGGGGAAGTAAAAGGCTGATTTGATTCAGAATAAAATGTCACTTTTAGTTACATGTGGTAGAATAAAGTTCTCCATAAGTGACGATATGGGTGTTGGATTACGAAGGCAGGAAATATTTATGAAAACAAAGGATATTCTACAGCTTAAGCATCTGTGACATGTATCAAGGCCAGGTCCAAGGCCCATGGACCAAGAAAGTCATGGAGATGAAACAAGCCAAGCACCAGAAAGTCTACCATACTGAGGAAAAACCCAAGAGTCAGAATCATGATGGAATCCTCTCCAGTCTCTGGGTGACCTCATACCATCATCCTGTGATCTTTTCTATGAAGGTGCAGTATGGTTGCCAGACCCCCTCTGGTCACCATAGGGGGGGAGGGAGGCTGCCAGCTCCAGGTTGGGAAATTCCTGGAGATTTGATGGTGAAGCCTGGGGAGTACAGGACCTCAGTGGGATGCAATGTCATAAAATCCACCCTTCAGAACCACCCATTTTCTCAATGGAAATGGACTTCTGAAGTCTGGAGATGAGCTGTAATTCCTGGGGATCCCCAGGTCCCACCTGGAGGCTGGTATCCCTAATGTGCAGAGTGAGGAAGGGAGCATGGATTGCTCTCTGTGCACATGTAAGAGTAGCAGGGCCTTCCAGAAGACAGGGAGGGGTGGATTTATAAGGACTTGCAAAAGAGTAAGTAGGCCACCTTCATGATCCACCTGAGGGTCCCAAAGAACCAGGCAGCCTGTTTCTGTTATACTTAGATCTGCTTCACATTTTATGGATTTCTGACACAGAAGTCTCTTCTGTGCAGTAAATTAAAAGTAATCCACATTTATTTATTTGTTTATTATATTTATAACCAGCTTTTCCCTACGAAAGCAATGTCCGACATTTATCTACGTTATGCATTGTATACTGCCATGTGGGAATGTCATAAATGACTGCAGTACTCTGACATGACTGCGTGAAATAAAGGATCCATGGGTGATTGTTATAGTTGATCAAACTGCACACAGATTTCATGCTGTTTCCTGTACTAGTAAAATTTGCAGGGCTTTTTTTTTTGGAAAAGAGGTGCCAGAACTCTCTTTATACTGAGAACTCATGAACTTTTAAAGATTTTTAAAAGAATTTTGTTGAAGAGGTTCTGGAACTCCATTCCAGCATGTTCCCGCAGAAAAAAAAGCCCTGAGAATTAGTAATTTTTCCAGGTCTTCTCCCTGCCATTCATTAAATCTTTGGAAACAGTGAGTGGATGATATCTGCATCCCCAGTCCTTCAGTATTTTTTTGACATTTCTCTGAACATATTGGATTTTCCAACTTCTCCTTACTATCCATCTTCTAAACCTCTTGCTGATTTCCTCTGACTCCACAGCAGTTTGTCAGTGTGATTCTACAGGACTCTGAAATCAATGTCATGCAGTTTGTGCAAAGGATTTTTAACTTGCTTGGGCTTACCCTAACATCAAGTCACACTCTCCATGTTATCCACATGCTATATGGGTGGTACAAGCTGGAAGCATGGGTGAGGCTAAGGCAAGTTTGGAACTGGATGCCCCAAGCCACCCCTTTGCCCACCATGCTCAAATGATGCCCCAAGCAATGATTAAGAACACCAATATAGCCACAAAAAGGCAACGAAACTGGCAAGACATGCTGCAGCTAGCCACTTGGCACCCAAACACATTGCCATGATGCATGCTACAAATGTTTACCACTACCAGGAATCCATAGCAATTTCAAAACAATGTCAGAAACACATACAGTCAATGTATTACAACGTATAATTGCTTTTGCCAAGAAATGTAAAAAAGCCAGCTACGCAATGTGTCCTTACCTTGCTTGTCTCCACTGCACTTCAGTAGTTCCTTGCCAAAGTCAACCTGCTCTGGAATAAATGTGCTCTTGAGGAAGAGGAGCTGATAAAAGTGATGTTTTCATGAATGAAAGAGCTCACATTATTGCAAGCTTTTCCTTTGAGGAGCTGAAGGTCGAGTGCCGAAGAATAGGTTCTTTTGAACTAAAGTGCTGGAGAAGACTCTTGAGAGTCCCTTGGACTGCAAGGAGATCAAATAATTCAATCCTAAAAAAAATCAACCCTGACTGTTCCCTGGAAGGCCAGATCCTGAAGTTGAAGCTCAAATACTTTGGCCACCAAATGAGAAGAGAGCACTCACTGGAGAAGACCCTGATGCTGGGAAAGATTGAAGGTCAAAGAAGAAGGGGACGGCAAAGGATGAGATGGTTAGACAGTGTCATTGATGCAACGAACATGAAATTGAGCAAACTTCAGAGGACAGCGAAAGACAGGAGGGCCTGGCGTGATCTGGTCCATGAGGTCGCAAAGAGTCGGAATCGACTGTGTGACTGAACAACAACAAAAACATCATAGACAAGGCCTCCATGCTAGTTCCATAGCAGTGAAGGTTGTGCACCACACCCACCACCCAATTCATTCTAGGTGCAAGAACCTTAATCAGTGTGCTCAAATTACCCAGGTGCTCTACTTGGGAGGATCAGAAATATATTTTCAGAGCTCTGTCATTCCCCATACAATTCACATACTCTACCATTGGTCTAGGGTGTAGTAATTGTAATCCTTGCCACAAGGGCTATGCATAGATTTTTTTTTAATCTAGGTTGCTTTCACTTCGTTAATTTTATTCATTTTGTTTGTGCAACTTATCATGAGCTTCTGGTCCTTTAATGTTCATTAGTTCTCATTTGTATTCTGTGATCATTGAAATGATTTACATGAGGGAAACTGATGCAGAAGGTCCTGGACAAGCTCTTTTTTCAAAATTATTTTTGCTGGCAAAGATTTGGATTTGCAAGCGTAGGAGCACTCCAGCTGGAGTAGGACAGCAAGGAAAGGAAAAGGGATCTGAAGAAAGGACACCCCAATTCCACCCCTTGGCCCTGAAATGCCATTTACAGCCCTTCCTCTGACCCCTTTGGGATCTACTGACGTATTTTCCAAACTTTGAAAACTTGCTTTTTTCACATCAGAACCATGTTGCCCGAGATGTTGACAATATACAGAGTTCCAAGAACAAGCCTAGCACTTACATGTAGCAAAACCAAAACAGAACAGAAATCTGTTCCAGTATTAAAATAATCAAGTCTTGAATAGGGTGATTTTACTGTCATTATTCTGGCTGACAGGGCTTTCAGTCATCTCTATTTATAGATAAGCTGCATGTTAAGATTTGGCTAGTTTGGTTAAGTGCAGGGACTCAGGCTTCCTTGTTCCTAGTTGAATTCTCTGACCACTGCACCACACCGGCTTTATAGATCTCCCCTCTAGTAAAATCAACTAAGCTTGTATATTTTTAAGTGTTTTAGAATATATTTTCTTGTTTTGTCTCTGTGGACCTTACATTATCTGTTTACAATTAATAGTATTTCTTCACTAGCTACTTATTTCATGGGGAGCTTTTTCCTGTCTGATAAGTTTTCTACATTTTCCTTGTGCATGCATTATATTGCATCTAAGCCATTCAAGTTTTTGTATTAATACTGACTAACATTGCCTTTCATCATGCACCAGCAAAGCAAGAAAACCATGTCCTTGTAGCATGATCCAGGTGTTTTGTAAATGAATGGTGGCTAGAGCCAATTTGTTAGATGCCTCCCTTGCAATTATTGCTCTCTTTCACTGGGTAATAATTGAAGGGGAAAAAATATGCAAATTGACTGTCTACTTGGATTCAGTATTATCATAGGAACCAGAATCACTATATGGAAGTTAATGTTAATGGAATTTCTCTCCAGATCTTTGGTGAAAAGACTGAGAAGAGTTAGTGTAACTCAGGCTGTGGTTAGACGTCAGGCTTAGTGCAGTCTGGCCATGCCTCTAGTTTATCCAGTGTGATTTGTTCTGGAGAGTTTAATCCAAACACACCATCCTTATCTGGCCACACCGTGCACTCATCCCATGGTCAATCTTCATATTACTGCTGTGCGGTAATTAGGGAGCAGGTGCTCAGCCAGCATCCTTAAAAAAAATGTTTTCTGGGCATGCACAGAAGTGCTTATTTGAAGCACTGCTCCTTTTTGATAGCTCTGTGAACCTTCTGCCAAGCACTGTGATCACTGGTTCCTATACAACTGTATTTGTCTGCCAGAAATCACTCCCTTTCCCACCTGATCTTCCTCCCTTTCCCACTCATTTCATAGGGAAGTTTTCCCTTTTTCTCTCCCCATAGAGCTTTCCCACCAGAGCAATATTACGAAGTGGCTTGGAGTAACGTTCTGGAGGCAGAATCCTGGCTGTCAATATAGGGACTATTTCCACCACTGTCCCACCCCAAGAAACAGCAGAAAGGGGCTTTTTTCTTGAATTTGTCATTCAAAAACAACCCCCTGGGGGCTCCCAATCTCAAGAAAACATTGCAGCACATAAATGCACAAGTGGTGCCTCACCACCCTTCAGTGGAGATCTGCTTATGTACATATTGCTAACTGATTTTTTTTTAAAGGAGCAGAAGTGGAAGGGAAGTTTCAGACTTCCTTTCTGGCTTGAGACTGCAATGGAGAGTTCAGACATCTGGAAATGCAGGGTGAAACCAGATGATCCATAAACCTCAGACTTTGTCTGGTTTCAGAAAACATCAATTCCAGAATGGGTGAGAACAGGAGGCCAATTACTGGGGAATGGGATATGGACAATGCTGTCTGATCATGCATTTTAAATCTAGAAGGGAACAGCAATTACATCAGATCAAACAGCTTGTCTGATTGCAGCCTCACAAGAAACTCAAAGGGTAGGGGGAGTTGGTTGTCACAGGAGGGCTTCATCTAAACAGTTAAAATTTCATAATTTCACTGTGTGGACAAGCCACTTGCCTACGGGCACATTGCATACCTGGAATTCATCACCCATTTTCACAGATGATTTCTTTAGTGCAAAATGATGCAAAGAAATCAAATGGTAGTGTGAGTGCCAATGTGGTACTCCTCAGGTTCCTACTGTGCCATGGTAGCCTTGTGAATATTAAAAAAAAAAGTTGGAACAACAAATGCAGGTGATCTCTGAATGTCAGCTATGATTACTAATATCTGGCCTATCCGACATGCCTAACTGCCATTTTAGAAGTACTGGACGCCATTTGGGAGGGCAACAAAGCTTGCAAAGTTAATAAATTCTGTGTTTCATTTCTTACATTTGTGTTATCAAAACAGGCATGAGCAGACACTTAGTTACTGACACAGAGGTAGAGAGACTGGAGAAAGAGACTGGGAAGTTTGAAGCACACATTGCAGATAGGCTGGCTTCAGATCCCAATACTACACCTACACCAGATAACTAGGAGTCCATGGAGCTAGGTGTTCTCAAATCAGAACCTTCTGAGAGAGCCCCCAGCTTTGAGAGAGCCCCCAGAAAGAACTATCTGGAAGGAGACAATGTGCTAGGCTGAATATGCACAGTCTGGGAAAGAGAGCCAAGCAGGGAAGGATATAAGCATTATCTCAGTCTTGGAATATGTCTTATTTATTTAATAAATTTATACACATCTTTCTCCTCAGTGGGGACCCTGAATAACAGCCAAACCAGATAAGAAGCTAGAAGATCCACATTCCCCTGTGCTATAGCCCTCACTGGAACTTGTCACCCCATCTCTTATTTACTATCAGCATTTTGTGAAGCTTGGCATAGTCATCTGTCCCTTCTGACCTGTCCAAGGTGCTGGACATGGCATATCTCACCATTTTGTTGTCCTTATGTTCCCGACCTAGGGCTGGATAAGGTTTCCTTCCTACTTAGCAATTGACTGTGGTAGCATCCCTAGATCTTTTGCTGAGTCCATTTCATCTGCCCACCCTTTCTCATGTACTCAGTCATGCCAGGACTGGGCAGTCTGCTTAAGCAAAATAATTCATTGTAACATAGCAAGCAAAACTTCCCTCCTTTGCGGGAGCCAGTTTGGTGTAGTGGTTAAGTGCGTGGACTCTAATCTGGGAGAACCGGTTTGGTTCTCCACTCCTCCACTTGCACCTGCTGGATGACCTTGGGCAAACCATAGTTCTGGCACAGCTGTTCTTGAAAAAGAGCAGTTTCTGTCAGAGCTCTCTCAGCTCCACCTACTTCACAGGGTGTCTGTTATGGGGAGGGGAAGGGGAAGGAGTTTGTAAGCCACTCTGAGACTCCTTTGGGTAGTGAAGGGCGGGGTATAATCCAATCTCTTCTCTTCTCCTTTTCCTTCCATCCTGATTACAGCAAATAGCTAAATATTGCCCATTTGCACTCTATTTCCACTGACAAAAATGTATAGTGTTCTTTTTAGTTTTGCTTAGTATTCAGGCAACACTTCAAACTGCCCAAGCTTACAACAGAAGCTTCTGGTCCAAGATAAACATTCAGATACTTTAGCTTTCCCAAACATTAAACATTTATCTTTACCAAAACTTTCATCTGCCATTCCTGCTGCTCCAGTTAAACATTTTTTTGTTTACTTTGGAATAACCAGACAACCTCATTATCATCAGTTTAATAACAGAATGCTGTAAGTAAAACAGGCAACATCATGAAGTTGTTTCCGGGATGATATGGGGGAAAGCTATTAGGGGGGAATGCATCTAAGGCTCTAGTCCTATGCACAGGTTGGAAATGAGACCCATTAAGTACTTCTGAGTAAACATGCATAAGATCAGGCTGTATGTCCCTACTCTTCAAAGTAATTAGGAATGCTTATTCGCTCAAACCCTAAATAGTCCCTTTGACTTCAAGAGATTGCTATTTGTGTGTCTCAAGTGATTCATGGTTGTTCTGGCAACAGCAAAGTTTTTTAAAAATTCTTTAACAATTGTAAGTCTAGATTAAGTAATGTTCTTGCTAAACCATATCACATACATATCCTGACATAAAACACAAACCCAGCTACCCTTCTGTGCTAATGATCTGTAAAATAAACAGTTTACATTGAAGCACTGACAACATGGGGATTATTTCCATTCTAAAACAGTATTCTTTTCCCACACTTCAAAAAGGTCAACATCGATCCATCTCTTCCCATCCATACCTCAGTAGTCACATCATTAAGTTACATGTTATCATTATTCTGGATTTTTTCAATGTGAATTTTAAACTGATTACTTTATTGCACTGTTTATTGTGTGCATTATACTGGTCTCTGTTGCACCATAATCCACCTTGAGTCTCAGTGAAAAAGGCAATAAATGATGAAAATAAATAAATAGATAGATAAAAACTTTTTGCAATATTCAGTTAGATCTAGTGGTCCCTTTCCAATAAGAACTCCTTCCCCAACAAAATTTTTCTTAATTAGTAGAAGGAATCACGTGATCCAACATTTTATAGCAGCAAGTTAATAAGCAATTACCTTTGCTTCCTTTATCCACAGTTCTTTAAATCATTAAGCAAGTATACTTGGGCTATAAATATGTGCATTGTTATTTCATGTGAGATCTCTACAATAAATTTAACCCCAGCCCTCCACACTGGAAAGCCAGCATGGTGTGGCAGTTAAGAGCAGCGAACTCTAATCTGGAGGACCTGGTTTGATTCTGCACTCCTCCACATGAAGCCTGCTGGGTGACCTTGGGTCAGTCACAGTTCTCTTAGAGCTCTCTTAGCCCCACCTACCTCACAGGGTGTCTGTTGTGGGGAAAGGAAGAGAAGGCAATTGTAAGTTGCTCCAAGACTCCTTGTAGTGAAGAGCGGGGTATAAAACCATCTCTTCTTCTTCTTCTCCCCCCCAACTCTCTTGTTTTGCTTTGGTTGTTATACCTGCAGTGAGACAATACATTTGAAATGTCTTACCCAGGCATATTACTGCTGCACCAGTCTTTGCCGCTACTTAGCACTCACATTCCCAGACAACTGCTGCCCTGAGAAATAACAAAACTCTGTTTCTTATGAGCTTGTTTGCCTTGCCTGTACAACCTGTCCCACTTCCTTCTCCCTCCTCCTGTCATGCCCCAAGTATGATTGAAAGCTTCCTGGTTTTGGAAAAGTTCAGGTTAAATTTCGAATGCAAACAGCCAAGTAAACTGGATTTTGGTTTTCTCCACAAACCATGATTCTAAACCACACTTTAATCCCGCTATAGAAACCCAGTTTATGTGGAAATCCCAGCCTGCTTGCATCATCTGGATATCCTACCAAACCGGCATTTGATTGAGGCTTCCCAAACCAAAGTTTTCAGTTGTGCTCTGCACTTGATGAGAGGAAGGAACAGGACAAGGAAGAGGAACATGGATTCAAGGCAAACAAAATACATTAATCCCCTTCACAAATTTGTTTGTCATAGTATCTGAATGCAGTCTGTGCCAATGAGACAGTGCAATGGTTAACAGAAACCAGAAACACCAATTGCGACAAGTCTGTTTGGTGATGATGGGTTAGTTATTCTGACTGAATGATGTCCCTTTCAAGTATATACATGCTAAGATCATCTCTCCCCTTGCTATCCTTCCAACTGCCTGGAAAATTGAAACCAGCATAACACTTGTCAGATCTGAAATGTCAAGCTGCACCCTAATGTTTTAATTCCTCTCCTTTGTACAGGAAGGGTGTTCGAAGGACCTGGAGCCATCACCTTTGCACCAACTGTTTCCAAATGGACGTTCCTTCCAGTCTTCATCAGAGGATGGTACTCGGTGGTGGGATTGGGCCTGACAATTCCTTATCAGAGGATAAGGACACCATGGCGGTAGATCCCATGGAGGACAAAACCCTCAACACACACCCCCCCCGGGGCTGTCAGGGAACTTGCAGCCATCTGTGGATATTGGGCCAGAAGTCCAGGAGGCTCAGGAGCAGGAACTACCACCAGAACCTGAGACTGCTGAAGGACCTGTGAAGAAGAGTGGTTCACCCCACTAACAGCATATATCCAACTGGTGCTTCACCAGCTGCACTGACTTCAAGTTGAGTACCAGATCAGGTTCAAGGTTCTGGTGTTAACTTTTAAGGCCCTA
Source organism: Gekko gecko (assembly GCA_029375565.1). Taxonomy (NCBI): domain Eukaryota; kingdom Metazoa; phylum Chordata; class Lepidosauria; order Squamata; family Gekkonidae; genus Gekko; species Gekko gecko. Next base: position 115,183,824 of record JAPDNY010000008.1, read on the forward strand.
AATGGTCTGGGACCAATGTATCTATGGGACCACCTTTCCTGGTATACCACCAGAAGAGCATAGTGCTCTGGAGAGAAGAATCTTCTGGTGATCCCTGGTCTGAAAGATATCTGGCTGTCCTCAACCAGAGCCAAGGCCTTTTCAGCTCTGATATTGGCCTGGCAGAATGATGCCCAAATGACATCTGTGCCCTGCGGGATTTTATGCAGTTCTGCAAGACAGAGATGTTCCACCAGGCCTATGGTTGAGAACAGCAATGGTTGGTATCCGTCAATCCTGGCCTCCTCATTTAGGACACAAATTAGTCCTAAATGCTGGGGGCATTAGTTGTTGTAATTAATTATTGTATCTATTACTGTTTTAACTGTTTTTAATTTTGACTATAGATGTGTTTATTGATATGTTGTTTTTCACCCTGATCCCTGTGCACAGGGGAGGGCAGTCTGTAAGTCCAGATAATAAATAAATAAATAAATAAATAAATAAATAAATAAATAAATAATTGCCAAGGGTTGTGCAGTCACCCCCAAGACCCCGAGAGCAGAGAAGAATGAAAATCCAAGCAGAAGCAGAGCTCAAAGGGCAGAGTATACAACTATTTTAAAATTTTAATTTAATTTTTTAAATTGGATTTACATCCCACCCTCCCCACATAGCAGGTTCAGGGTGGGTTCCATCAGATATAATAAACAATATACAGTATACAAAAATTAAAAGTTAAAGCATCAATAAAATACAGCAACGTTCATCTGGTATAAGTTATAGCTAAAGCCTCACAGATGTCATCTCTTTCAAGTTTTGGCCCTTAGATGGTAATACAGTTCTGACCCACTGAGGGGAGGCCCAGTAGAGAGGGAGGGAGGTCCGTTACCCTAATTAAAAGCCTGGTGGAAAGGCTCCATCTTGCAGGCCCTGTGGAATTGTAAAAGGTCCCACAGGGCCGTGATCTCATATGGGAGCTCATTCCACCAAGTAGGGCGCAGGGCTGAAAAAGCCCTGGCCCTAGTCGAGGTGAGACGGATGTCCCTTGGGCCGAGGACCACCAGAAGACATTGGTTGGCAGATTGTAAAACCCCTTTGGGGCTCATAGTTGCCTGAGGCCTCTCAGCTGACCACGAGGTATCTGGAATGCTACATCAATTACAAGGTTTTGCAGGATGCTGGACAAGGAGGATGCTGGATCACTGCTACAGCTGCAGGCACTCACTCCCACAAATAGTCTCAGTTCACCTCTGGCTATTGTTGGACCAACAGCTCTGACAGTGCTTGTTAACCTCAACTTGACTGCTGCCTGCTTTTGAGTCCCTGGGTGTGAACAGGACACCTGGCCTAGAACCTCCCAACATTCTGTGATTGCCCTGGCCTACTAGAAGGTACTTAGTGATAGTGCCCACTACCCTTTCTCCAAGTTTCCAAAATGCTTCCAGGCATAACAAGGCTGGGGGTCCCATTATATGCCATCCACTTCTTGATGAAATGCTTTATTTTACCTCCAATGTCACTGAAATCTATAACCTCTGCTTCACCTGATTGTATTGTCTAGCTTTCTGTGCTGATCTAATTTTGACAATTTTCTTCTGCTACTCACCCTCACAAACTTGCTTAAAAGAAAATCTGTTTGTTTAATCTGTGTGATAAGAAATGTATCCCTCTTCTTTTTAAGAAGAGTGATTCAGGACAGATTTGACAAACAGAGACTGTCATTCCAATACTAATGTAGGACTTAACTTATATGGGAATCAGTGTGCCGCAAGTAACATAACCCACCTAAAATTAATCTCCAGTTTTGCTAATCTAAGGTCTCGATCAGACAGGTCCTTAGATCTGCCCCAGGCACAAGTGCCTGGTGGATATAAAGGGAATGATCAGACAGCAACATCTGGGAAAGGTGCCACTTCTGTGTTCAGCCTGTTCAGCCCGCCAGGAAGCCATACTTTAAAGATACCGGTGAAAGTCCAGAGCTAACGCTTGCCAATGGGCCAATGGTGGACTTTCCCCTGTCTGATCATTCCAGCACACAATCCTCCTGTTGGGATGGTCTGACTCCAGCCCATCCCTAATGGCCACCGTTTTATAAAATTCTCAGTGATATGTGCATAAGCGAGTAAACTCGTGACAGCTGCAAAGCTCTGCTCAAATGTTCCGGACAATTCATGTTTCTGAATGGCCCGTGAAATTTATGAACTGTGTTAAATGAAATGGTACCTAGAGGGAGGTATCACTGGCGGTGCTTTAACCATTCAATTCCGCGCATGTGCAGAAAAACAAGTACACGATGAGGCGCAGATGCACATGTGCAGACAGTATTTTTTAAAAAACAAAAACAAAAGACAAAACCTGAATGCGTAGCTACTTCAGGTGGACGCCGTCTAGGCAATCCACCACGGAGTCTGTGTGTGGTAAGGGGATTTACGGGGGAGCTGCCCAGTTGTGCAACACTGGATTAAAAAGATCAAGATCAAATTAGAGCTGGGCCAATAGTGGGATTAGCTGCCCATCTGAATGCAGCCCAAGTATTATCTCTCCCCTTATTGTTAATTAATAACATTCATTTATATTAATTAATATTATTAAGTATCATCATCTTCTGCCCTCTGCCTCACAAGTGATCCCTGTGTTCTGATTAGGGGTGGCCCTTCATTTACAACTAATGGAGAAAAACCCAGAACACCAGAACCTCTCTCTCTTTCCTCCCCACCTGCTCTCCTGCCCCTCCCCCATTTATTTACTCAGCGAATGGGCAGGTGAAAAATGAAAATTCTCTAATGCATCTGAAGCACCATACTAGGAAACTCCCTGGGAAGTGTGGTCCATTGGGTGTGCCTGGCATAATATACAGTTGTGCTTGACACCATAATATAAGTGTAGTTCAGCACAACCGCTAGTACAGGTAAGGATGCATCTGAGGTACCAGGTAGGTATGGGGGAAGAGGAAGAAGGCCATTTGTTTGGGCAAAGTTAATAAATGGAAATAAATACAAAGATACCAGAAATGAATGAAGTCTAAGGAAAATGAAAAAAATGTGCATCCTTATGTGCTAAAGGCAGATTTTAATAACCATGGTATTTTATATTTTCAAAGAAAGAACAGAAATGCTCCTCTGTTTCTCTAGCTTTCAGAGAAACCAGCAATATTTTCACCTAGCATGGGCTCATTTTATTGCGTCTGCACAATGCCTCCCACATTCTACTTTAAGACCATTTGAATTTTCAGACAGACACATTTCCATTTTCTCCATCTCCCATCCTCCTTTTTTTGTATTGTTCCCCAATGTCTGTTGAAGAGTTTTGATAAACTTACTGACCTTTTAGTTGTTCCTTTGAAGAGTATTCTTGTTAATTTAGGTGATCCCCATAGCTGGCTCGCCCACTAGGCGAGCTAGGCGCTCGCTTAGAGTGCGGTGGCCGCAGGGGTGCCAAAAAGTGCCCCCCCACGTCTTCCCAGGCTTGCTTGGGTGCCCCACAGAGTGCCCAAGCAAGCTGGCGCTGGGAGGGAGGGGGTGGCGGTTTAAACCTCTGCCCCCTTCCCAGTTTCCCTGGGGGTTGGCGGGGCCAGTGGGGAGTGAGGAGGCACCTTCCGGGCTGACTCCTCCCCCCTGGGACTCCCAGTGCAAAGGCCGGGGAGGAGGTGGGGGAGAAAAGGCACCGAGGGAGGAGGGGAGGGAGTGACTGAGTAAGGGGGGACCGCTGGGGGCGAGCGGGGGCTCGGCCAAAGGAAGGAAGGAAGGGGACCCCCGAGCCATGCTGCCCCCTCCCCCCTCCTTCGGGACCGCAGCCACCCCACCCACCACCCTGGAGGGTGGGGGTTGTATGTGTGTGCCTTGGTCAGGCGCCGTTCCCTGGGCCTGGGGAGGCGGTGAGGCACTGTGGGGGGGCTCCTTCCCAGGCTGGGGGGCAGGCCAGGAGGCTCCCCTCCTCCTCCCTCTCCCCGCCCATTTGAACCGCGGGCAGGGTGGGGTGGGGCGACCGTGCTGTCAGGACCACCGGGGGAGTGAGGCCGGCCAGTTGGTTCCCCTCCTCTGCCCACCCACCCGCCCGCGCCCACCCATGCCTTGGGTGGGGGTGGCTCCACCCCCTTCCCAGCTTCCCTGGGGGTCCCACAGCCACGGAGCCCCCAGGAAAGCCAGCGCTGGGAGGGAGGGGGCGGCTAGACCCCCCACCCCCTTCCCTGGCTTTCCTGGGGCCCTGCAGTGGCGGAGCCCCCAGGAAAGCCAGTGCTCTGCCGCTGCCCCCGGTCTTCAGGCCCCACCGGGAGGTTGGCATCCCTGGTGGGGGCGCCCCAAGCTGTCCTGCCTAGGGCACCCAGACACCTGGAGCCGGCCCTGGTGATCCCAGTCCCTTTACAGTTAATAAGGAAAGCTGAGTCTATTTTAATAGCTATATTTGGATTTGATCCTACTCGACTTGCAAATAGTTCTTCCCGATATATAATGTATAATTAGATCTTCCAGAGTCTCATTGAGTGCTTTTATGCAAATATTGCTAAATCTATATGCCGAACAACTAAAAGAGTAAGGTAAATGAGTGCCAAACATACCAGTTGCTCTTGATCCACATTTTCAGAAGAAGAACAGTAGGTTTCTATACCCCATTTTTCTCTACCCTAAGGAGTCTCAAAGTGGCTTGCAGTTGCCTTCCCTTCCTTTCTCCACAACAGGCCCCTTGTGAGGTAGGTGGGGCTAAGAGAGTTCTGAGAGAACTGTGACTGGCCCAGGGTCATCCATCAGGCTTCATGTGGAGGAGTGGGAAATCAAACCAATTAGATGCCACCATTCTTAACCACCGCACCATGTTGGCTCTCAGGATGCATTCAGACTGGCATTTTTGCCCAACACAGTTGCTCTTCCCAAACGGATTAAATGGGCTTGGTCACACATCCACATTTGTCAGCCCATTGTACAATGGCAGTCATACACATCCCATTGTACAATGAGTCGGAAACAGAGTAAATAGCCACCACATAACATGTGGTGCTTTCGTTTCCCTGTGCATTAATCATGTGTGGGTGGATGTTCAGGACATGGCGAAGCACATGCAGAATGGATTGGTGATCTGAACCTGCCAATCCATTACAGGTGGGTGTTTTGTTCTCCCCCCACCCCGTGCACTTAAGTGTCTAGGTGCCCCCAGCCATCCAGCATTGCAAGTGCTTGAGGCAAGTGCAGCCATCCACAGTGACAGGGACTTCCTCATACCACCAACCCCACAAAATGATGTGCAGTCCCCATGTGGGGGGTCCATATAGCTGACGCCACTGCCGATTAGGGCTCACAACGTTTGCCTGGCTTCTGGCCGCAGATATTCAACTTCCACCAAGCAAGCATTCTTGGAGCCACAGCCAAAATGGCAGCTGTCAGAGGAGTGTGTGAACAATCCATCATGGCCTCCATGTGATATGAAGTCACCTCGAGGTGCGGTGTCTGACCAGGATTCTCCATCCCTGATTGAAGCAGAGATATTTAACCCACCCCCAAACAGCCCCAAGCTGCCAGTCTGACTGCAGCCTCAGTCTCCACAATATCTAGAGCAAGTTCCACAGAGTGATTTCAACCAAAGGTTATCTAAAATAAAAGGAGGTTTTCATGCCTTCCAGACTTCCTCTGACAAAACATTTCACAGGGTTAGTACAATGGCCAAAACTCCATGGATCAAACAGAAGAGGTATATACCCAACTATGGGCGGATACTCCAAGTAATAACTGTGCAGAAGACTGCAACTGGCACACAGACTCATGGAGGACAGGTCCACCATTGGTTTCGAGCTATGCTGACTAATGAGAACTTCCAGATTCAGAAACAGCAAGCCTCTAGATATCAGTACTAGGAAGCAACACTGGGAAAGGCCTTGGCCTCAGTGCCCTGCTTGATGGGTTTCTATGGAGACTGATTGACTACTGAGTGAAACAGGATGCTGAATTAGGTGAACCACTGGTCTGAGCCTGCAGAGCTTATGTTCTTATCTTCACAGGTTCATACAATCTAAATATGCACTTCTCCCTCTTCTGTCCCTCTTTTTAAGTGAACATCATATTAAAATTGTATTCTGCATAAACAAAATGAAATTATTATTTCATTATCACAGTGATTTCAAGCTGGGGTGTAACATAGGGGTTGCTGTTCTTTGAAATATTCATGACATAGTTCAGAATATTTTAATGAATGTAGATATCTTGGACTTCACACATCACTAGTCCAGCCCTAACATGATTATATCATACATAATTGGCCCACTCCATGTATTCAGTCATTCAGACATTCAGTTCTAAACTTCCAGCCCATCTCTTTTTGTCCCCACTTTCAGAGGTGAGGCAAGTGGTAACCAGAGACAGGGCTTTTTTCTTGGTGACACCACACCTTTGGAATATTGTTCCTCTTGAGGCTTGCCTGGTAGGCTTGGCTCTACTCTCTTTTAGCTACCAGGTCCCTCCTGGCAACCAGCAGGGGATGGGGGACTTACCAGGAACAGCAGGGGGCCCATCTGACATACTGCAATGTGTCCACATCACTGCCCATGTGACCTGGAAGTGACATCATTTCCGGGATGTTGAGGTAATTATCTGGTATTTGGACAAAAAGATCCATGGTAAATCTGGTTTCTACCATAGAGTTTTTGCCCAAATACCAGAGTGTTGCCCTGACATTCCAGATGTGATGATGTCACTTCCAGGTCGTGAGGGCTGTGATGCAGACACACTGCCGCACATTGGCTGGAACTCCCTCTTTTTCAGAGTAAGTTTCCTTTGCTGGCCAACTGATCCCACATTCACTGGGAGGTCTGGCAACCTTACTGCCTGGCCAAAATGTTTCTTTCTAACTAAGCTTTAAATTGAGGAGTATTATACTTCAAAGCTGGTTTTTATTATATTTTACTTGTTCTCAGTCTGCATCTTGCCTGATAACTGTTTTATCCATTTTAAGCTGTTCAAAGTTTTAGACTGGGTTTTAAACGTGTTTTTTTTTTAAATGCTGTTTTTTAAAAATGTTATCATGTTCGTAAGCCACCTTAAGTACATTGTCTGGAGAAGAGGCACATATATTTCAGAAATAAGTTTTAAAAAGAAAAATTAGAACACAATGCCAATCAAACCCATAATGTTTTTAGTTATGTCCACATTAATATATCTCTATGATAAATAATTCGGGATGTATTCCTTCTATCTAGAAGAAAGCTCTGGTGGTACCGATTTTTAAGAATAAAGGAAAAAGGCAGGACTCACTGACCTATCACCCAAATACCCTCCTCTCAGTTATTGGGAAATTATATGAAGCTTTTTTAAAGCATAAGATTGAAAGAATGGATGGAGGAGTCAGTAATTCTGAGTGAGGAACAAGGTGGCTTCTTGCCAAGAATGCTCTGCAGTTGATCACTGCCTGGTTTTAGCCCATTTGATTGAGAAGTATACTTCCTCAGTAAATGGGTGTGTTCAGACGCACCGTTTGAGCCATTTTCGGCACGGCTCAGAAACGGCTTTTACCTGCGCGTTCACACGCACAACATCTGCCCACCATCCCCAGCCGTCGCTTTCTGGAGCAAACCCTCTGTAAACTGGAGTATTTTGACACCACTTACCCAAGTGGTGTTTTCCTGATTCTCCGTTTCAAGCCGCACTTTTCGCTGTCTAATCGCTCCATCCAGCCACTTCTGGGTGCTTCAACCCCCCTCCCCTCTGGGAAGCTGCCTCCGGCTTCCGGTTTTAGTCCGCCATTTTTTTCCCCCTTAGCGGTGTGCGCTTGAGCGGAGCTCCGCACTTAAGTTAAATAAAGAAAAGCTTCACTGGTGCCTAGTTTAGGCATTTAGACGAGTCCGGGATCTCGGGGAGGCCATTTTCGGGGAGAAAATGTAAAAAGGAGTCTTCATTTAAACTTTAAAGGGACCGGTTGAGATCGCTCTTCTGCGCATGCGCCAAATTTTCTGTTCGGGAGAGGGCTGCCTGTGCGCATGCTCAAAGGAGAGGGGAAACCCCCCCCCACCTGCAGGAGGACGGCGGGGAGCTCCGAAGGAGGAGGTGTGTGATCACGATTCTCCAGTTTAAAAAAAAACACGCATCATGCCGGAGCAGTTTAAACCGCTCCAGCACGCTGTCTAAACGCACCCAGTAATCATCTATATGTGGCCTTCATGGACTTACACTCAGCATTTGATAGCATCTCTAGAACCAGACTATGGCAGAAGCTAAAGGAAACCACAATCAGTAGACATTTGCTGTGGCTACTGACTAGATGATATTAAGGCTCAGAAGAGAAAATCAGATGTAGCCCTGAAGGCCAGACTACAGATTCTATCCCAGCCTTTAAAGGTGTTCAACAAGGTTCTCTTTTATCCCCTTACTTATTTAATCTATATATCAATGATATTGTCAAAGCAGTTTCAGAATCTATTCACCAAGCATCTACCCTTAATAATCAAGATCTTTCAATTCTAATTTATGCTGATGACACTGCATTATTATCTCGCACACCAATAGGGTTGAAATGTAAATTGACCAGCTTTAGCTCCTTCTGTGCAGATGAAAGTTTAACTATAAATGCTGAGAAATCAATATAATGAAGCAAAATATTGATTATGAACAGAGGCAGATCTACTGTGAAACTAATGAAGCTTAAGCTTCAGGGCCCCCAATCCCAGGGGGCCCTTGAAGCAACCTTTTTTTAATGAGTGTTTTTTTCAACAAAAATTTTAAAGTGTTGGTTATTAAAATATATTTTAGTGTCAGAATTATGACCCAATGGGTTGAAGTACTTACTGACCTTAAAATGCAGCATGCTGAGTGTTGTAGCTTCCCCTAAAGTGGGCTGGCTGTTCCCAGCAGCCTACCAGTTCAGCCTGGCCCAGGAAGAAGCAACAGCACCATAAGGGTGGGGAAAGGCCTGCAGAGATCTCGTTGTTTCAAGGCCTGTTTTGGATTACTGCAAGTAAATGTTGGTAATCTGTTCAAGGATTAGAGATCTTTTAAAACAAAGGTGAAGTGGGATTCAAGATCCAAGTGAGAAGAACTGCTGCCTCCCAGATAGAGCCTGGAAATCTTATCTGATGTTCCAATATTGTGAGGTTAACCTGGATTTACAATATATGTATTACTTATGTGTTTAGACTTTTTGTACTGTGCATCTTTGTGGATGCTGGAGATATTTGTAGCCAATAATATCCTAAAAAGCCTTGCTATGAAGTAATTGCAACTGGACTCGGATGAACAAGGACTCCTATAAAAACTTCCATGCTTGTGTTTATATAGTTTATTGTAATGTTGAATCGCATCTGTTGCATTGCCTCCTTTATGTTTGTGTTTAAGTGTGTTATTCATAAATACATGTAGTTGCAGTAGAATTAATAACAACTTTATGGTTGTAATGTAGAGATCAAGACCCCAAGAAGAATAGCAATGAGTTCAAGAAAGTACTTAAGTGGATACCAAAAATGCAAACTCAAGAATCTGATGAAATTTCTAAATATCAAAAATTATCAAACTATTTTACACTGTCAAGTCAAACTTTGTCAACACCTACGGCTGAAACAAGTCAAGCAAGCACCAGTGAAACCAGTGATGGTGCACAAACCATAGGAGCTCTTTCTAGCAATCATCAACCCACTGTTGACACTTTGGATACAGATGACAATCACAGTGGTCAACATGAAAGTACCATGGAACAAGAAGAGACAGAGCAGAAACAGGAAACAGGAAGCAAATTGTGATTTCAATGAATACAGTGACCTTGCAAACTGGCCCATAAGAGTTGGTAATGATTTTATATAGAATTGTTCAATGCAAGACATCAGTTTTTGTTCAAAAAAACCCAGATGATGTGTATACTGAATCCAGGAAGGTTTACCAGGAGCAAAACAGAAGTTTCTCAAACAAATACTTTTTAAAAAGATTGAAAAATGGTCAGACTGTGATGAGATTCTGGTTAATTTACTCATAGAGCAAAGGCTGTATATACTGTTTTGCTTGCAAACTCTTTTCTAAATTCCAGACATTACTTACAACAGGTGGGTTTTCTGACTGGATGAATGTACTCAGAACTCTGGAGAATCGTGAAGACAGCATGGAACATAAGAGGGCAATGTTGTGTTGGATAACAAGAAAGTCAAATAAAAACACTGTGGATCAGCAACTTGAGGAACAGATGAGAAAAAACATACAGTACTATTTTGAAGTACTGAAAAGAGTTGTAGCTGCTATAAAGTTTTTAAGTGAAAGAGGTTTAGTATTTAGAGGTCATGAGAAGTGGGATCACCAAATAATGGAAACTTCATATGGGGCCATTGAACTTATTGCAGAGTTTGACCCATTTTTACATGAACATCTTGAGAAATGTAAAAATGAAAAAGTAAATATTACCTATCCAAAACTGTGTATGAAGAACTGATAGAAATCATCGGGAAACATGTGCAAGATGAAATTATGACTCAAATCAATGATCTAGACACCAAATACTACTCTATTATTGTTGATGCTACACCTGACCTGACACATTTTGACCAGTTGGTAATTGTGGTTCAATACTGCTATAATGGAAAACCCTGTGAGAGATTTTTTTAAACATTTATACCAATAGAAAACCATTCACCCATTACTTTGTTCAACAAAATACAAGAAGTTCTGGACAAACATAAGCTGTCAGTTGAAAATATCCATGGTCATGCCTACAATAATGCATCTAACATGAAGGTTTCAGAGAAAGGGCTGCAAGCACTCTTTAAAAACATTAACAGGTATGCAGACTATGTACCATGTGCAGCCCATTCACTCAATCTTGTTGGAGTAAATGCAGCGTCTACTGTGCCTGAAGCTGTTGACTATTTTGGTATTTTTCAGGAGCTCTATGTTTTCTTTTCAGGATCTCTACAAAGATGGGGAATTTTAAATACACATGGCAATCTAGATTTCCCCCCCTAAAGAGCTTAAGTGTAACTAGATGGTCTGCACAATATGAAGCAGTCCAGGCAATTAAAAATGGATATACAGGTATTTTACATACTCTTAAGCATATTTTTGAAGACTCAGAAGAGAAGCCTGAATGTAAACAAGATGCAAAGAATTTATATCACAAGCTGGTAAAGTTGGAATATGCTATTTTAACAGTTGTTTCGGAAGAAGTTATTGAGTGTTTCAACAAAACAAGCAAGAAACTCCAAACTCCTAGTTTTGATGTATTTGAAGGTTATCTTCTGCTGTTATCTTTACTTTCATTTGTTAAAGAACACTGAGAAAATTCAGCTGATTGGATTGTACACTATGAATCAGAAACAAAAGATTTGTGTGAAGATATTATCTCAAGTTATTCTGATGCTTCCAAACACATGGTTACAAAGAAATTTTCAGATGGAACAACTGGAAGGGCTTCTTTGAACGGAGCTGAAAAATTTAAGATAGAAGTTCTAAATCAACTCTATGACTGCTTGGTAATGTCAGGTTCAAAAGCAAGTAGATCCAAGCATTCTTAGGAGTAAGAAGGGCTTTATTGGAAAACAGTGCTAAAACCCACAGTGTAGAGGTTATTGTCAGGAATGGCCGGACAAGCTGCTCAAGCATGGTTATAGTGTGATGCAAAAAGGCGACTAGCAAATGACCTGCAAGCGCGCACGCGGGAAACTCCCGGTGGGAGAATTACTTAATGGGCGGGAGACGACTCCCTCCTCCCCTCATCTTCACAGGAATGGAAAATTCTCATACAAAAAATAATAGCCCAAAGCCTGCACTCAAGGCCACCGTGATAAGACCGAGCGGCAGAGAAGAAGCTCCCACATTACAGCTAGCATACCTATGCAAGCGCAGAAGCCGGGACAAGATAGGGAACACAGCACAATGGATACAGTGTGAAACAATAAAGAACCATTACCGACACTCTGCCTTCCCCAAAAGAACTCCCGCCCACTTAAGAAGGGGAAAACATAGGGCCTCCCGGTTTCCCCGGGAATCGGGTGTGAAAGTCTTGGATCTGTTCAGGCGCCCGCATATCAGTGACTTTCACCCATTCACGATGTTGGGGCCCGAAGTGGACCTATTCAACCAGGTAGTACAGTTGGCCTCTTAGTATTTTAGAGTCCAGAATGTGAGCCAGTTCATAGTGTTCCTCACCATCCACTATCAAGGGGGGGGTAACGGTGGGCTCCGGGCACCATTTATTCGGAGGATGCACCGGTTTGAGAAGGCTGAAATGGAAGATGGGATTAATGTTTTTAAGCGTCTTAGACAAGTCAAGATGTACAGTTACATTGTTTATACGATGCAGGATTTTGACGGGGCCAATGTATTCCCATGTCAGTTTTTTTGAAGTTTGGGGAAGGTGCAAATTTTTTGTAGACAGGTACACATAGTCACTAGGCTGAAGGTCCCAACCCACCACCCTTTTCCTATCAGCCTGTTTCTTGTATTGATCCTTGGCGGCATCCAAGGCTGCAGAAATCAGTGGCTGCTCATATTTAACTTATGGTTTACCCATACCCCAAGATCTTGTTCACACACACTGCTACCCAGAAGTATATCCTCCATCCAATATGCATGTTCCTCATTTTTGTTACCCAGATGTAGAACTCAGCACTTATACTTGTTAAATTGCATCTTGTTCACATCCGCCCACTTTTCCAGTGTGTTCAGATCTCGTTGAATTCTATCTCTACTTCTGGTGTGTTCGCTGCTCCACCCAATTTGGTGTTATCTCCCTCTACACCTTCATCCAGATCATTTATAAAAAATACTGAAAAGTACTGGGCCCAGAACCCAGCCCCATAGCACCCCACTGGACACCTCCTTCCATTCATTCTCTGAGTGCAGTTCTCCAACCAATTCCCTATCCACCTAACTATCCTAGAGTCCAGCCCACAGTCCTCTAGTTTCCCAATCAGAACATCATGAGGATCCCTGTTAAGAGCTTTACTGAAATCCGGGTAAACAACATCAACAGTACTTCTTCCCCCAAAGAGTGATTAACATATGGAATTCACTGCCATGGGAGGTGGTGGCAGCTACAAGCATGGACAGTTTCAAGAGGGAATTAGATAAACATATGGAGCAGAAGTCCGTAAGTGGCTATTAGCCACAGGGTATAGATGGGAACTCTCAGTCTGGGGCAGGTGATGCACTCTGTTCTTGGTGCTGGAGGGGGCAGCAGTGGGAGGGCTTCTAGTGTCTTGGCCCCACTGCTGGACCTCCTGATGGCACCTGGTTTTGGCCGCTGTGTGACAGAGTGTTGGACTAGATGGGCCATTGGCCTGATTCAACATTGGCTTCTCTTATGTTCTTATGTAACAGCATTCCCTTTATACAAGTAAGTGCATCACTCAATCAAAGAAGGAAATGAGATTGGTCTGGCAGGACATGTTGGCGACAAATCCATGCAGACTTCCCTGGATCACCAAGTTGTCCTTTAGATGCTCGCAGACTGATCCCTTTAAAATCTACTCCAGTATCTTCCCTGGGACAGAGGTCAGAGTGACTGGCCTGTAGTTTCCTAGGTCATCCCTCCTCCCTTTTTTGAAAATTGGGATAACGTCTGCCCTCCTCCAGTCTTGTGGCAAGTCTCTTGTCCTCCAAGACGTCTGGAAGAGGATGGACAAAAGCTCTACAAGCTCTCTAGAAAGCACTCTTGGGTGCATATCATCTGGCCTGGGGGATTTGTACTCATTTAGTGCAGCCAGGTGCTTCTCAACTACCTCTCTGTCCATGTCAACCAGCAGCCCAGATGCTGTGCCTTGCCTACTACCATCTCTAGATGACCCTGTTCTCTTCTTTAGGGAAAAAACTTTAGGGAAAAATAGTAATTGAGCCTTTATGCTTTCTCTCTGTCTTCTGTTAGAATTTCTCTATTTTCACCTAATAGTGGGCCCATAGCCTCTTTTATCTTGTGTTGCTCCTCACATATCTGAAGAAGAGTTTCTTGTTGTAGCGAGCCTCTCTGACCATCTTTAACTCACCGTGAGCTTTGGCCTCTCGGATAGCTGACCTACAGTGCATAGCAACCTGCAGATACTCTTGAGGTATGTCCTCCCTCCATTTCTTGAACATTTCCTTATTTCCCCTTAGCACATCACACAGTTCTCTGTCCATCCACATTGGCTTCTTTGATCCCCTACCATGTTTCCTTCTTGTTGAAATAGATATGGTTTGAGCTTTCAAGAGCTCTTGTTTTAGGAGAGCCCACCCTTTACTTTCTCCTTTATGTTCCAGCAGTCTTGCCCATGGAATGATTCTCATCATGCCTCTGAGTTTATTAAAGTCTGCCCTACTGAAATCTAACATACACGTCTGGCTATGAAGTTTCTTGATCCCCCCAGCAAAAGGAATTCTAGCAGGACATGGTCACCGCCTCCTAAGGTCCCCACCACCTTCACCTCATCTACCATCTCTTGCCTCTTGATCAATATTTGCCCCTCCCAGTTGGAATAACGAGACAGACAACAGTTTGGAAGTAAACAAGGGACACTTTATTAACTATTTAAGAACATAACGGTGTGGCAAGGGATAAACTAAGCGAGCACAGAACAGGCAAGGCAGGTGTCACTCCCTGACCAACATCCTTGCCCTTCATAGGCAAGTCACCAGTTCCAGTCTTGAGCCAACAGTCTGGCTCACAACTGGCAGCCCAGCAAACTGCTTGCCACTCAGGAGCACCTACCTCTGAAGCCATACAACTTGCAGGGAGAAGCCTGCCCCAAGAGGTTCCCAGAGGAGTTGATCACTATTCCTCACCCTGGACCCTAAAATCCAAAGGCAGTTCCTGATGACCCCCTGTTCCCCAATGGGAAAATGCCATAAGGTGCTCACCAATTCTGCTTTCTTACCCATGCAAACCTGCCACCGTTAAGGTCAAGCCTCTGCTTTGGCCTTTGCAGCCACCCCACAGCCGAAGGCTAATCTAATCCTTTGCTGCAGGTCTTGCAAAAATATACCCTTGTCTGACAAATGTACCCTTCAACCCTATACAAGTTCTGGAACTCGACCCATATGTCAGGGTGCAGCAAAATTGCCCCAATCCAGCCTCCATGGCCTCCCTCATTTGTTGGTTGGCTTTATGCCTTGCATGGTCGATACACCAGGGGTCTCCTAAGTTACACCACACCTGACAGGGCAGAATAGCCGACCAGACTATCTGCACACCGGGCCACCTTGCTCTTATCATCACAAGGTCAGCCTCAGCTTGTAACACAATGGCCTTGTCCTTCATTAAATCTAGGTTGTTACCCCCTAGATGTACCACCAAAGTGTGTGGAGGAGGCTCCCACCTCTCTTCAAATAACAGGGGAAGAAGCGCAGGCCATCTCATGCCCCCCCTTCCCATCCATTCAACAATGGCCCACTCACTAAGGCTCAGTTGAGAACTGATGGGTGTCCTCCTGGAACAGTAGGCAGCCCAGAAAACCATGCTGTGGCTGCAGACAGTGACTCTTCATCTTGCCCCACAGCTGTAGCACCTGAAAAAAGAATCCCATTAATAACTTAAACATAACAATCCAGTGACCTATCTGCTGAGTCTCCTTATTGGAATACCCCATGGCTGCCACTGTTGAAGCCACCCCAACCTGGAAGGAGTGGGTTCTGAAGTGGAACTCACCTAGTCCCAACCGGACCAGCACTTTCTGTGTTGGGGCCCAAAATTGAAATTTAGTGAGGGGGTGCTGTCCCTATGTCGAAACAGATTGCCTTCATCCTCACCCCGCATGGCTAAATATTGGTGTAATGCCACACGGGGCATAACTCTGCCTGGGAACAACATCCCAACTCAATAACAGTTCCCTTGCCAAGTTGGTTGGTCACCTTCACCTCATCTACCATCTCTTGCCTCTTGGTCAATATTAAGTCAAGTATTGCTGAGCCCCTGGTAGCTTCCTCCACCATTTGATGAAGGAAGTTGTCAGCCAGACAGTTCAGGAAGTTGTGTGACTGTGGACACTTTGCAGAGTTTGTCTCCCAGCACACATCAGGGAAGCTGAAGTCACTCATAACTACCAGGTCATGTTTTTTGCATACCCTGTCAAGCTGTTCAAAGAGGGCAGCATCTCATCCTGGTGAGGAGGTCTGTAGCAGACTCCAAACACAATACGGTTTGTCCTTCCTTCCCTTATCTTCACCCAGATACTTTCCACTGGGCTGTCACCCTCCTCCTCCAGTATTTCCTGGCAAACAAACCCTCTTCTTAAATACAGTGCCATTCCACCTCCTCTTCAACCTTTTTGTTTTTCTTGAACAACTCATATCCATTCACTACTACATTCCAGTTATGGGAATTATCCCACCAAGTCTCTGCAATCACTACTAAATCATATCTGCATTAGAAGCTCAAGCTCTTCCTTCTTATTGCCCAAGATTTGGGCACTGGTACCTAGACACCTGAAGACACATTGGACCCAGCCCTCCCAGGTGGGCCTCTGTTGTTTGCTCTCCTTCATTTGAATCCCTATATTGGTCATCTCCTTCCCCTTGTGGTGTCAGTTGAAAGCACTCTTGACGAATCACCCCATTCTTCCTGACCTTGACAGGTGAAGTCCGTCATGTGCTAGTAGGTTGTCATCCAGAAAACCTAACCTGTGGTTCCAGAATCCAATTTGCTCCTGCCAGCACCACTAACACATCCAGTGGTTCACCTCCATTATCATCTGTTCCCATCATATTCCCCTTCCTATGAAAGGAAGGAGTGAAGAGACCACCACCTGTGCCCCCATGCCCTTTAGCTTCCTCCCAAGAGCTTCATAGTCAGCCTTAATGCTTTTGATAGTGTTCATGGCCATGTCATTAGTTCCCACAAGGACCATCACGAATAGGTAATACTCTGTAGGTTTGATGAGTTTTGGGAGCCTGTCTATAATATTTTTAATTTTCACCTCTGGCAAGCAACACACCTCTCAGGCCAGAGGGTCAGGCCTGGACACATGATGTTCTATACCCCTCAACAGGGAGTAACCTATGACTAGCACCTTCCTTTTCCTTGCAGTGCCATTTTTTCGTATCTCCCTGCCCTCTTCCCTCTGTCTTCCTTGTGTTTGTGATACTTCTGTTGGCAGTATTTCCATCTCTGCCTCCATCACAAGGGCCTGGAATTGATTCCTTAGTTCTAATGGCACAAAGGCTTGATGCCTTTGGGGTTGTGCTGTAGTGCTCTGAGGCGTTTTCCCAGCATTAAAAAAGACATATAACAGCTGTTCAGGGCCCCCATTTGGATCAGGGCCACTGAGTGAAGGGAAAGGTATTTGATCTTCTAGCTGCATTGTTTTTTCCACTTAAACCATTACCACCCCCACCCCCATATGTACCTGTCTAAGGAAAAGAAAAGAAAACAAAAAGCAAGTGCACTCTCTTTATCTTTTTCTCCAATCCAACAACTGTCAATGTTGACTGATGAGACCAGGCAGAAGAGAGAATAAAACACCCTCCCTTTCATACCATGTCCCTGATATGAAGTGAGGCTCTACATGATTTTTATTTTTCTTTAAAAATGCAAGAAAGATTCAATCAGGAATCCTCCAGTGTCCAATCCAGTTAGGCTTCCTGGAGGGCAAGCTCCCTCCCCTGGAGCTCCAAGCCCCTCTGGACCTCTTCACTTGAGTAGGAGCAAGAGACAAGGGACTTTGCCCAGTGACATGTGACACTGCAATGTCACTTCCAGTTTGTATCCAGAAATGACATTGTGATGCTCTAGGAATCACTCTTCCCTATGGAAGGAATATATCAATGTAACGTTTCACCACGTGACATCACTCCCCGCCCACCAAAGGCTCCCACAGGTTGCATTCACCTGGCCACCTTATGATCTAGTTCAGGCTTCAGATGCAAGAAATCACACAGGCAGTATTTCAACCATTTTTGTTGTTTTTGTTTTCAAGGAGAAACTTCATGGAAAGACTACAAGGAGAGAATTGACTACAAGAAGAGAATAGAATTATCAGTGAGAATTATAGTGGGGCAGCAATATTCTAGTAAAAGCTTCCTGAGTTGAGAGATGATAGAGTTGTAGATGGTTTGGAAGAGACTCTGCTGTTTGTTGTGTGTATGTGTATTTGTGTATGTGTATGTGTGGGAAGTAGGCTTTGCAGATTTTGCTTCTGGGAAACAGGCTTTGCAGATTTTCTGCTATTCCAGGAAAAGCCTACAAAACCTTTTTGACTAGAAGGAACAGTGGGACAGGGGAAAGATGTGTACATTATTGAAACAATGCCTCTTCCAAGCCGCTTTCAACTCTCTTAAAAACTGTTATATGTCTCCTGCCTTTTCTATCTTTAAGGAGACTAAAGAAACAGGATAGCATGCATTCTCAGAAATATTAACACTGCTTCTTAAAATTCTCTTTTGCCTGCCAGTCTACCAGAATCCAGTGGCCCTGAGAATCATCTAAGATAGCCCGCAAGACATATTCCTTCTGGACATTTTAATGGTGCTTCATTTCGATAAAGTGCATAGGAGGAATCCCTGGGCGCAAAATAAGGAGCCACCTATAATGGCTCATTAGCAGTGTTAGTTCACCAGTCCATTCATCTCTCTTGTTAAGCATTTAATCCACACATCAATCAGTTCCTCTGCATCAGGTACTTAATTTGTGGTAGAAAATGAGTGAATTTAATTCCTTTATACACCATTTCTTCACAGAGATGGACTCATTATTTTCTCTCTTTGAGTATGCATGTTACTAACAGTGGCTAATTTTTTCCTTTCCTCAAACCGCTGATGAATTCTTTTCTGCAACAATTTTAACAGTATAAGGAGGAAATGTGAGGACCTGGTAATAGCAAAACTGTGCCAGTCCAGAAGACCCAATCCTGAAGAGGTTTTAACAACAACAACAACAACAACAACAAAAAACCCAAGTGGAAACTAAAGAAAGCTTTTAGGTTGAATTTTAGCAACATGCTAGCTACTAAGATGATACCACTCCATGAGTCCTCCAAGGAGACACAGAGTAGTGTTACAGCTTGGCTCATAAAAAT
Organism: Gekko gecko; assembly: GCA_029375565.1. Classification (NCBI taxonomy): domain Eukaryota; kingdom Metazoa; phylum Chordata; class Lepidosauria; order Squamata; family Gekkonidae; genus Gekko; species Gekko gecko. The sequence continues at coordinate 115,202,740 of JAPDNY010000008.1, forward strand.
GGCCCAGGTGGGAAAGACACAAGCCCCTCATTTTCCCAAGCAGCAATCCCCAGCAGGATCAGGCCTCTGCAGCATTTTGAAAAATTGAAAATCAAGCTATAAAATGGTGCTACTTCCCTGTGCTGGCCTTGGGAATGAGCTATTATTTACTTTGGCGGTAAGTCACAGTGCTGAGTGGTGAGTGAACTCTCTGTTCAGACATTTCCACTTTCCAGGACCCACTCCTAACTTTACAGAAAAGTTTATTTGTTCCAAATCCCATTTGAAAACCTTATTTATCCCCCGCAATAATCACACCTTGTTTTAATTAACAATTGTATTTAAAATTAATCTAACTGTAAGAAAATTAGATTCAGGTGGGTAGCCATGCTGGGCACCTTTAAGACCAACAAAGATTAATTCTGGGTATATGAAGTGTGCATGCACACTTCATTAGATAATGATAATGATGAATTGTGCATGATCACAAAAGCTTAGACTTATTTATTTATTAAATTAGATTTACTGACCATCCTTCGCTATGAGTAGGGCTCAGGGTGGCTTACAACAGAATAATATACAATCTCAATATAAAACTAAATTAAAACAATCCAATAAATACCAGTAAGTAAAAACAGTATATACACAATGTATGAGATGGCGGAGAAATCCTAACTCCCCAGCCTCCCTGGGGGGAGGGGTTACGAGGGATGGGGAATTATATGAGCATGCCAGAAAAAGCCCCATCGCTGTCCTCAACCAAAGGCCTGGTGGAACATCTCTATCTTGCATACCCTGCAGAAAGGTAACAGCTCCCGCAGGGCATGGATGTCTTCCGGCACAGCGTCCACCAGGCAGGGGTCAGGGCTCAGAAAGCCCTGGCCCTGGTCGAGGACACCGGACTTCTCTCAGCTGGGGACTACCAGAAAGTTCTTATTTTCTGAGCATAATGGTCTTCCAGGGGCATAGTGGGAGAGGCAGTCCTGAAGGTTTGTAGGGCCTTAAAGGTCAAAATCAAATTTACCCAGAATTAAACTTTGTTGGTCTTAAAGGTTCCACTGGACTCAAACTTTGCTCTGTAAGAAAATTAGACGTATAAGAATCAAAGATGCACAAATCATATTTGCATAAGTAAAAGCTATTAAAAATAAATGAACATATGTGGCATTCCTTCCTAAATTAAATCAAATTATTTAAAGTCTTTGTACCCAAGAATTTGTGGGGAAAGGAGCACCCTCACTGAATCCATATCTGAGAAGTTCATACTTCGTAGGATTCATTTGTCCTTTTCTCACCATACTAAAAGATGATGAACCTCTGAGCATACAAATGATGCTTTAGACTTAGTACAAGTTACCATTTGTCTTGTTCTCCTTCCGGGGGTTTATGCTGGCAGATGACTTGCTATTCTTCAGTCACTTTAACAAACAACAGAACTGCTTCAGGCTGTCTAAATGACTCTCCCTCCTTCACTTCCTCTCTCCCAAAAAATGACTGATTACAACTTTTACAGCAAGTCTCACAGCCAGAATTCCGACCTACTGATGCTAACTAAATAACCTTATATATAAAGTATTACATACCATCTTTATAAAAGAGTGACAAATGACAAAACTGTATCAGAAAAGAGTGTCAAATCCAGTAAGCTTTCAGAATGAAATTTTCGTTTTGCTTCTGTGCTAAAATTGGATCATGTTTTGAAGTTTAACATCTTTTTCTCATGATTTTCAGGACCATCAGTGTCACAAGTAAATATTGCATGTGATATTACTGTTAACCACAATGGGTACTTGGAGAATCCCATATTATTGATGTTTTAAATGTTTCGATTGTTATATGAATTTTGGCACTTTGGGGTCAAGTAATGTGAGCCGCCCTGAGCCTGCCTGTGGGGAGAGTGCGAGCTATAAATGCAAATAAAATAAAATAAAATAATATTCAGTTTCAGAAGAAGCTCAACTATCACTCAACTTAGCTGTTCAGTTCAGGTAAGGAAGAAATTATCTCCCAAAGCAGAAAATGAAGGTATATCTTTAAAAGATTTATTTAGGTATTCCAATATGGGGTGGGAGGGAAGGCAGCACGGTATGGCCCAATCTCACCAGATCTTGGAAGCCAGAAAGAAGACTGCCAAGGAAGACTCTGCAGAAGAAGGCAATGGCAAATCACCTCTGCTTCTCACTTGCTTTAAAAACCCCTTCTTGAGGTCACTATAAGTTGGCTGCAACTTAGGGGCACTTTACATACACACACACACAAAGTGAAGTGCTACTGATAAAACCATACAGGGGACAAACATTTGAAACTGAATGGATTAAGGAGCTGTAGTCTTAGAACTGTCAATCTTGACAGAAGAAGAAGAAGAAGAAGAAGAAGAAGAAGAAGAAGAAGAAGAAGAAGAAGAAGAAGAAGAAGAAGAAGAAGAAGAAGAAGAAGAAGAAGAAGAAGAAGAAGAAGAAGAAGAAGAAGAAGAAGAAGAAGAAGAAGAAGAAGAAGAAGAAGAAGAAGAAGAAGAAGAAGAAGAAGAAGTAGTAGTAGTAGTAGTAGTAGTAGTGGAGGAGAAAGAGAAGGAGGAGGAGATTGGATTTATACTCTGCCCTTCACTCAGAGTGGCTTACAGACTCCTTTCTCTTCCCCATCCCACAACAGACACCCTGTGAGGTAGGTGGGGCTGAGAGAGCTCTGAGAGAACTGCCCTTTCAAGGACAGCTCTTGTCAGAACTATGGCTCACCCAAGGTCATCTAGCAGCTGCATGTGGAGGAGTGGGGAATCAAACTCAGTTCTCCCAGATTAGAGTCCGTGCACTTAACCACTACACCAAACTGGCTCTCACTGGTAGGGTATTTGTGATATGATTAAGTGATAATCGTATGAATAGTATAAAGGGTAACTATCCATTGTACAAGATGCCTAACTGTGAAGACTATGTAAGTGCATAACTAGTGCACAACATAACCAGCCCCTAAAACCTTCCAAACTAGATGCTACATTTGACATGTGGACAACATGGGAGACTTGCAGCCAGACATCAGTTTCAAGTTCCCCATGGGAACTCAGTTCTGAAACATGCAGAGCCCTGATTGGGATCATAGATCTACCTGCACCAATTTCCCAATTTGAAACAGCCCCGGGGTTGCTATTTGCTCCACTGGGGGTCTTCATGTGTGTGTATTCATCTAGTGCTCTCAGGACCATTTTAGGTCAGGAAAACAGCACAAAGGTGAAGCTGAAGCCCCTCCCCTTTCCCCCCGTGGTCCCGATCCAGATCAAGGCTCTGCACACTTTTGAAGCAAGATCCTACATGGAACTCGCAGTTACCCTTTGGCTGCAAGTCCCCTGCAGCACTCACATGTCAAATGTTGGACCCCAAACTACGAATAGGATTTTCTGGCCACATTACCCTACTCCACTTGCTCTGCAACCTGTCTGCACTATGGTAGCAATCTTAAGTAGGTCTGCTGAGAAGGCAGTCTCATTTTAGTCAATGGGCTGTACTCCTAGGAAAGGGTTCTTAGGACTGCTGCTTATGCATTCATGGAACAAGAATGGAATAAAAATGTATCAAGGTGTGAAAATGGGTCTGGGCAGGAGGGGAGCCAATGCCTTCCCAAACATACTAGACTGTAAGCATGTGCCAGTCTTCTTCTCCACTGCTAATACTGTGCTATTACTACTGTTCCAGTACAGAATTTTTGTGACAGGTGGAAAGGATTTGCCAGGCAGATGCAGGTCTCCTATTAAATGAGAGCCCCACTGAGTACTCAATGTATCCTCACTTCTATGGGTTTCATTCTTCCTGTGCTACATGTGATCTAACTTCAAGTCAGAGTTTTAGAGCTGCTTTAGGAAAACAACAACCAGGTATAGCATAAATTCTATACACAGCAAACAGTAGAGAAAGTGCCAAGAAGAATATTCCCTCTATGGCATGCCAGTGTTAAACCTTTGATTATTGAATGCTGAACTTTATCGAACCACATTGCAATGACCTCCCTTTCAACTCCTCTTTCCTGGCAATAACAGCCTTGGCATAGCCCAGTAAACAGCCCTTGCACATTCGCCAGTCAAGGTTGCATTCCCCCAGACCACTCTGATACAATTGGTCTGTTTTTTGAATCTCTTACGCCTTTACAACCCACCGTCTCCCAGAATTCAGAGAAGCACGAGAAAGGAAATAATCTTTTACTTTACTGCTATTCAGAAATAGTAACAAAACCACTTTTTCTTTGGCTTTTGAAACCACCCACACTTGACTGTCTCTAAACGCTGAGAGAAATGAAAATTTTGTTTCTTTTCATTTGTGCAGAAATCAGTGCTATCACTTGACCGTAAAACAACATACCACACAGTAGATCTTAAATGAAGCCATACCAAGAGCTAAGGAGGTCTCGGTTCTTTGAGTATTTAATGTCATGTATTTGGCTGAGTTCAGACTGGCAATTTGCCCCGGTAGGGACCTGGGCCAGCAATGAGTCAATCCCGCAGTAAACTGGGCAGTCACACAGGCACATCTGCCTGGCGTCCCCCACCTGTAGCCAACCCATGCTGTTGCGCTTCACTGCCAGATTAAAAAGATACCTCATGTAACCAGTAGCAAATCCCAAAAGCGTGCATGTGTCACGCGTTTCTCCACTTCCAGGAAGTCTGAACGCTCCACCAATAAGCCGGGAGCAACCCGCGTTGGGCAGAAGGCAACAGCGGTATGATTGGCCATGCTCTGCCCTACTGCCCAATGTGGTGCCGGTGCTGCGGGGTCCTCCCCCAATCAGCAAAATGCGCTCATGTGCACATACACCCATACACCCACAGCCGAATCAATGGGGAAACGCCAAATACAGCGAGCCTCCAGGGCAGCAGTCTGAATGCTCCCGCCCACCTCCGCCCCATATCTTCCAGTAGCAGCCCAGGCTGTCTGAATGGGAAAACCCGGAACAGTTTGTTCCGGGGCTTTTTTGCCGCGACTGGCTATTGGAGAAACTTCCAGTCTGTCCTCAGCCTTTGTGTATTATAGTGTGTAAGAAACTCAGGGCAACAATAGGTTTTTGTTATCTCCTGTTTGTTCTCTCATGACATCCAGAGACAGAGAGACGGACAGACTGACTCTGTGGCTCAGCAGTACAGCATCTGCTTGGTATGCAGAAGGTCCTAGGTTCAATTCCTGGCATCTCCAGTTAAAAGAATCAGTTAAAAGGTGATGTGAAAGACCCTGGAGAGCCACTTCCAGTATGAGGAGACAATATTGACTTTGATGGACTAATGGTATATTCAATATGAGGCAGTTTCATGTGTTCAGGGCAAAGGGGAATGGAGCCAAAGTCAGCCAATAAAAATTTTGCAGCAAAGCAGAGGTTTGAATCTGAGCCTTCTCAGCTCTGTTATGACAAGTTAACCACTATACCACACTGCCCTAGAAATGTGTCGTATTTATTCATTTTATTTTTAATTCTATAAAAGTTGGCACCAGAAAAATCATGATTTGTGGGCACAGAAATCAAGAGAATTGAAAACTGAAAAAAAGCCCCCAAAACTGTGGTTTCCTAAGATGTCAGTTTCCAGTCCTTTAACATTCTCTGTTTTCTCATTTAAAAAAAAATATATCTCAAACCAGAGAGCCAGACATATGTTTTGGAAGTTTTTCAGCATACATATAACAAAAGCAAAAGGCTGAGTGGATGAGTGTGATGCAAATTAAAGAGAAAGTGAAGCTTTTGCCAAAGTACTGAAAACAGGGAGAGAAGCCAAAAGGCAAGTAGAAGAGATGCACATTATCCTTAGGCAATGCATTACGCACCCCCTTCCCCCCAGCCCCGAACGTCTTCATTTAGCCCAAGAGCCCGCATAGCCATCCAGTACGGTTGCAAGGTTAGACATTTAATCAACAGGATTCCAAAATGAGACTACACAAAAAAACAGCAAAGGAATATAAGGAGGCATATGTTTTGTCACAGAACCAAGACCCCGCCTCTGTATGAATGAAAGAGGCTGCCTGATAAGATTGAGGGCTCCAACTCTATTGCCTCTCAATAAGCCCTGTAAGAACAAGATCAACATCTGATCAGCCCACGGTTCGATTCATAGGGTTGCCAGCAGCTGGTTGGGAAATTCCTGGAGATTTTGGGGATGAAGCCTGGGGAGGGACCTCAACATGGTACATTGCCATAGAGTCCACCCTCCAAAGTAGCAATTTTCTCTGAGATCAATTGTAATTCCAGGAAATCTCCAGGCACCACCTGGAGGTTGGCAACCAAACTGCTTAGAATATTCTTTGGGGCGTCCACATCATGGAAGCAGGAGCTCTTCCTTGACTCCTCTTTGTCAGTTTAGTTGTGTATTGCTTTGGCAGCAAAGCACAGTTGAACAATGGCAACACAGGCAGATCTGTGGCCAGCGTGTGTCCCATTGTTACTTTGTGGAGGGAGATAATCCTGCTGTATTAAATTCCCATTGTAACAGTGTGAAAAGGTGCTCTCAGAAGCAGAAGGTGGTGTGCTTCCTGGGAGGAAACAGAAACCAGTAAAGAATAACAACCACTTCCTCTGGGTCTGTAGGAGACAGAGGTCACAGGCTGAGGAACCCATGTAAAGCCCATCCTTTAAAATAAAGTTTAAGTCGCTCTGGCTAATACAGAGTCTTCTGCTGTAGTTACTCTCTGAGTTATAAAACCCCTGACTTCTTTGCTTCCTACATGGGTCTTAAAGCACACTCTTCTGGTTTCTGTTTACCATGAGTCCGTAGCCATATCCACTGGCTACTTATGCTTGGGATTGAACCTAGGACCTTCTGCATGCAATGCAGTTGTTCTTCCACTAAGCCACAGCCCCTTCCAGTCTGCCCTCCACTGAAGCCAGGTCTGCACAAGAGGTTAGCAGCGTGCCTGACCCAGCAGGGCTGAGAGAGGCAGGAACAGCCACTGCATGGGGCAGCCCTGAGCCTTAATGTGCTGCTGGCTGGCTGGCATCAGCTGGCTGGAAGGGAAACAGGGCAGCCATTTAAGGGAAGCAGAGGGTGAGGCTGGAGGCCAACCCAATTGGCAGCCAATCCTGCCAATCAACTCAGGAGGGTGTAGCAACCCTCACAGAGGCAGTAAGAGGAAGGGGAGAGCAAACTCCTGAGAGTCTCCCTCATAAGGACCAACCAGGGACTCAAGCCTGGGAGGACATGCTTGCCAGTTTGGTGTAGTGGTTAGGAGTGCAGACTCTAATCTTGGAGAACCAGGTTCGATTCCTCACTCCTCCACATGCAGCTGCTAGTATGACTGTGGGTCAGTCACAAGTTATTTCAGAGCTGTTCTCTCAAGAGCAGTTCTCAAAGAGCTCTCTCATCCTCACCTACCTCACAGGTTGTCTGTTGTGTGGAGGGGAAGGGAAAGCAGATTGTGAACTGCTCTGAGACTCCTTTGGGTAGTGAAGGGTGGGGTCTTCTCCTGTCAGCTAACCAGCCACAGGGAGTGTTCCCTCTAAGCTGAGTTAGTGTGAGCTAGCTCACAGTTTTTTTAGCCTCCAACTCACACATTTTTGTCTTAGCCCAGGAAGGATGGCTCCAGAGCAAACTAATTTATGCAGTAGCCAAATTGCTTGCTCACAACTTTAATGCCAGTAGCTTACAAAGTAGAATTTTTGCTCACAAGACTCCACAGTTTAGGGGGACCATTGGTTACAGGGGAAGGCTATAGAAAGAGAGGAGGAAGACAGAGGGTGCTGTTAACCTCTTCCCCTCTCTGGTCTAAGGCCCCCACTAAGAGGTGGCATGGAAGACACTGACATGGAGGTAATTCAGACAACATGAGGGAGAGGCTTGTCCATACGCTTTCCCTGCATGTGGGAAGCAAATGCATAAGTGGGAAGTTAAGACAGAATCCTCCTTTTCCACTTGCTGATTTTTGGCTTGTAAAGGCACCTCCAAATGTGTCTGGTTTTGGAGTCCCCTTGAAGACTAAGCACCATCACTGAATGCTTTCATCAGCTTTTTTCTGACATAAGACCAAGAATCGCTGTCTATGAGTCCAAGAGTCTTCTATGCCTCTAAGAGAGGGGAAAAAAATGTCTCAGCATCATTACCTTTTTTAAAGGGACTTGGCTAGGACAAGGAAGGCATTTTGACAAATGTGGAAGAATCCGTGACATATGCAGTGAGAACAGTGTGATTGTCGGTAACCTTTCCAAAAGCATCGGCACAGTTGGAGCTCAGTGCCCCAGTTTCATGCACATTGTATTCAGCTAGCTATTTGGTTGCTGTCATCATTATTGACGGGGCCATACCGGATAATTGGGCAAGAGATGGCTTGAAGCAACGGAAGGGGAGCACTGCTAATGCTTGATTGTGCAACAGTGACGAGGCAGAGCCAAAGAAGAAGTCCAAATTGCCCATATTAAGAGCAGATCGAAAGCTGCATTGTAGCAAAAGAAGTAATAGAGAAATTGGGGGAATTAATCTTTGCGGCCTTGGAACCTAAAATGAAATGTCAGATTACTAATAGAAAAAAAAATGTACACACATACAAAAAAAATACTGGGAAGCTAAAAGGAGAGAGAGAGAGAGAGAGAGAGAGAGAGAGAGAGAGAGAGAGAGAGAGAGAGAGAGAGAAATGATGAGATTATATACTGTATGCTTTCACAGCAAGTACAGTTTGGGGTTTTTGTTTGTTCATGATCTAACACTGGAGGCACCAAGCAGCCAGGATATACCGTCAGGAGATGTGATGTCAGTGCTTGAGCAGAGACACTTGCCACTGACTTCTCTGTTGTTGTCAGCCTGAGATAAACCTTGCTTGTGTTCACAAGGAGGAGAGATAAGGGACTGAAGGATCCTTCTGTTTGTGTCCTCATTGAAAGGCGAATGGCTGCCTCATAATGATAAAACAAAGCAGGGAGGGAGAACACCACTTGGCGAAGAGGCTTATATTAAGTGCATTTGCTGGAAATATTTCTCCTTTTGTTCTGGATGCCGATACAGAGAACATTGATGGTATTGCATGGCAGCCCAGCTTTTGTCATTGGAAGATAACCCTGGAAGAATACAGGAATCTGTTTCCCACTCATTTTTTTTTCCAGTTTGGCAGGGGGTCTAAGGAAAGTTGCAGTTTTTCTTTTTCATGGAAAAACAGCCATGATCTCATGTGACTTTTCAAAGCCAATGTTATACAGAAGACAACCCAAGTGGACAGCTTGTTTGTTTTAATCACAAACTGGCGGCTCTGTGTAACTGCAGAGCTAACTCGGAGCAAGTCACAGAGCAATTTCCATTCCTGCTAAACCGCCTCATAGCCCCTGTACTTAGTGTGCTGATTTTGGGGAGGGGGCGGGGGGAGGAAGTCTTCTGAGAAACTGGAATATCTGTAAATGAGGTTCTTCTTGACGTGCCCCTTCTGAGGAGAAGTGAATGTCTGCAAATGAGGTTCTTCTTGACGTGCCCCTTCTGAGGAGAAGTGGTTGGTAGCCAGAGATGGGAACTTTTCTGTGATGGCATCTAAACTCCGGAATTCCTCCCCACAAACATCCACCTGGTGCCTACCTTGTCATATTTTAAGATTAAATATTTGTGTTCACCCAGGCTTTCAGTTGATTAGCAGGGCAGTACATGCTTTAATAGGTCAAACTATGTTCTTTACTGTATCTGGCTAAATTTTAGGAGGCTACTGCTCATTGTTTTTATCGACTGCTGTTTAGATGCATTACTTGTTATAATTGTGTATCTCACCTGTTGTTAGCTGCCTTGAAACCTACTGCTCTGAAGGGAAATATAATTTTAAACAAATAATAAATGTAACAACTCCATTTCTGAGGTGATGCTAGGGAAGTTTGATTCAATATACTGAAGAAAAACTTCCCGTAGACAGGTATAAATTATCTAAGCTGATTTTTTTGGGCTAGTGTATATATTTTATGCTTTAAATTCAGTACATTAATTGGCTTTCTAAAACTGTAGTAAGCTCCACCTCCCGAAAAAGTCATCCACGTTGATTTTCACTTTGCAAGTAGATATATAGATTCATTAGCCTTTCCTCACTTCTGTGTTGTCATGCAAACCCTGTTTCATTTTCTCTCAGAAGGCAAACCCATCTGTTTCCATATTTATGTAATAATTAAAAGCCTGGCCTGCATTTGTTTTCACCCCTTCCGCAAAAAGGTCAATTTAGAAAGAGCTATTTTAAAGTTTATCATAAAGGATGATAATGAACATGCCTTGATATTAACATTGCCTTTTGCAAGGCAAAAGTGATTTTAAATAAGTTGATATTTAAGATGGTATAATGATTTAATCTATTTACAATGAATGGCACAAATTTCAATTTCATAGCCAAATCTGCTTTCAGCTTTCTATGTCTATAATTAGTAATTATTTAACAGCAAGAGCAAAACTTCATATGCTATTGGGGCTTTGTGTTCAGAAGCCCCAGTGTCCTTTGTAGCTAAGCAGTCTGTCCAGTGCCAAAACCCACCTCAGATTTGTCCAACTCACCTGGGCTGCAGCAAAACTGTATGTAGCTGGCAGCCACATATGAATCGCCAGGATATGCCTGAAACAGGCAGGATAAAGCTGCAGACTCTGGGTTAAGTAACTGAGTCTGGCAGCCAGATGAAGCCTGTCATGTCTTCAAGCCCCACCAGATGGAGTGGACAACCTAAGAGGCAGCTGCAGTTGAGATGGGGCTCCAGGATACTTCCTGGTTGGGTGAAAGGGTGGAGGGGAGGAGCCAGACTCGAAGGGGTGGCCTATGTAAAGAGGATCTGCAGCAGGCCAGGAAGGATGAAGTACCCCTCCTCACGCAGTGTGTGAGGGTGGAGGAGTCCTGTACACTGCATTGGTCAGACTGCACATGGAGTATTGATACCAAATTGGAAGAAGCAGCGAATGCACCAGAAGATAGAGATAGAATTCAATGAGATCTGAACACACTGGAAAAGTGGGTGGATAAGTGCCGAGTTCTACATCTGGGTAAAAAACCATGAGGAACATGCATACTACACGGGGGATACACTTCTGGGTAGCAGTGTGTGTGAAAAAGATCTTGGGGTATGGGTTGGCTGTACGTTACATATGAGTAGCCAGTGTGATGCAGCGCAAAAAAGGCTAATGCAGTCTTGGGGTGTATCAACAGAGACATAACATCTAAATCACTAGATGTGATAGTTCCTCTGTACACTGCATTGGCCAGGCTGCATCTAGAGTATTGTGTGCAGTTCTGAAGGCCTCACTTCAAAAAGGATGTGGACAGAATGGAGTGGGTGCAGAGAAGAGTGACAAGGATGATCGGGGGGTCTAGAGACCAAGCCCTATGATGAAAGGCTGAGGGACTTGGGAATGTTCAGTCTGGAGAAGAGGAGATTGAGGAGGAACATGATTGCTCTCTTTAAGTACTTGAAGGACTGTCACTTAGAGGAGGATGGGGAGCTGTTCCTGCTGGCAGCATAGGACTCGCAATAATGAGTTTAAATCAAGGGCGGGAGGGTATCAGCTGGATATTAGGAAGAACTTGTTTACAGTAAGAGTTGTGCAAGAGTGGAGTCAGCTACCTATGGATGCGGTGAGCTCCCCCTCACTGGCAGTCTTAAGCAGCGGCTGGACAAACACTTCTCAGGGATGCTCTAGGCTGATCCTGCATTGAGCAGGGGGTTGAACTAGGTGACCTGTTGGACTAGATGGCCTTCCAACTCTGTGATTCTGTGATTCTATGATTATATCATCATCATCATCATCATCATCATCATCACCATCATTCCGATGCAAGGGAAAAGGAAGTGTTAAACCCACCCTTTCACAATGTTACGTCTTTAGTATTTCTCAAGGGCACTTTCGGTTGCTTTTTAGAGGCCAAGTTCACAGCAAACCACCTTCTGCTGAATCAGACTGTTAGTCTATCCAGGTCAGTATTGTCTCATTGGCAGTAGAATTTCCAGTCATGGAAGTACAGTGTCATATATAGTTTGGCTCTCAGAATTCAATAGGGCTTACTTCTGAATAAATATAATTAGGATGGAAGTTGTTATAAATGTTGCTAATAGATAAAATCATTCATTGAGGAATTTGCCAAAATTAAAATAATGACCACACGGAGATTCGAATTTCAGGTGGTGATCTGCTTGGAAAAGAAAGGCTAAGTGCAATATCAGAAGATCCAAAGCTTGCTTTCTGCTGGTGGAAGGGAATTTAAAGTGGCAGTTTTTGACAATTCCACCTCCTATTACAGCCACCTTCCACATCACATCCAGTGCTGTTCCTGGGGGTTCCTTGACACCCCCCAAGGGCAGCATTTGGGGGTGCAGTGGCTGCAGTGAGTGGAAGTGGTGGGAAATTTCTCATAGCAGATAGTCCTTTATATCCAGCCCACATAATTACATCTGACCCGCCACAATCACATAGAAGGAGGGAATCCAGATTAAAGGAACAAAAATTAGGAGTACAAAAATATTCCACTACCCACCATATGCCTACTTTTCTCTCATTTGAGATTATTTCCAGCATTGAAATCCAAGTGAAGGAAAGGGACATCAAGGAACAGATAATGCAGAGGTAAGCCATAGGAACAGGAAAGGTCCACATTCTTCATCACAAAGTTCAATTTACTCTTAAGATCCACCTGCCCTGCTGCTGTGATTTCAGCAGATCTGGGTTTAAATATTTATTTGCCACTATACCCTCTTGTCTATTTCTGAGGAAAAAACACAAAAGCACCTCTGTGGAATACGAGGCGCATAAGTATGACTAATATTAGATAACCACACCATGCAGGAAATGAGACACTGAAAAGAAGGCAGGCCAAGCAATTATGGGACCTCACATGTCTGCAGCATAACTTCTTAGTTAAGGCCCCTTCCTGCTCTACATTTTTACCAGACACATCCTGCAGACCTCTGATTTCACCTGTGAAAAACTGTAACATTTGGAGTAGATACACACATTTCTGTTGCTGCTTTCTCGCCACAAAAACATGCTCCAGGGATCTGTGGTTGGCAACAGCTCCCTACAGTGTGATTTCATGGTGAAACAAAGATGTGTATCTGCTTCAAGCACAGTTGTTTTATGGAGTTTGTAACACACAGCCACTAAAAATGGCCCAGGTCTGGTTGGCAAATGGTATTCTCAAAACAGTGTATACCTATCTGGAAATATTTTTGATGTGTATCTCTTAGGGTTGCCAGACCCCTGGTCCCAGGGGGGGTTTCCCCAATTTGAGGGGCTCCTTCCTGCTGCCAGTCAGCTGGCCAACAGGAAAAGCCCCGACCCCCAGAGCGACTACCTGGCCATCCCTACTGCAAGATTGAAAGGTCCCTCCAGCTGGGCCTTTAAATATTGCAGGAGAAAGGAAGGAAGAAGGGTGGTCGTGCGTGCCTGCACTCCAAGCCACAAATTTGCAGCTTGGAGTGCCATGTGCAGCCTCCCCCCTGCTTCTTCCCAACAGCATTTAAAGGGGCTGTGTGCCTACACTTCAGGCTATGAATTTGCGGCTTGGAGTGCAGGTGCACATGGGGGGGGGCATACCCCTTGCCAAAAGCATTTAAAGAGACACTTTAAATGCTTTTGGCAAGAAACAGGGGGTGCCAGTCCCCGGAAGGACTTGGCAACCCTAGTATCTCTTTAAAACAATGTGCAATCCAGTATTCTGCATTACATTACTAAACTGCTCAAGGCACAGCAAGGCACCCCAGGAGCCACAGCAGCAGCAGCAGGAACCCCGGGAGCCACGGATGCAGAAATTCCAAGAGCCACTGCAGCAGTGGCAGAACATACAGGAGCAACAGCACCTAAAGTGGCCTGGCCATCAAGAGCCACAACCACGGTGAATATTTAAAAGGCTTACGTGGAGACTGGTGTCCTCTGGTAAGGAATCTCTGTGTGTGCAGATGTTATGGTTTGGGTGGGGTTTAACCCCCTTGATGCATTTTTGAGTTTTCAAATTCTTCTGCAAACTAGGGAGTTTGCAGAACCATCTGTTTTTAGTCAAGGTGACCCCGATCCACAGATTTAGATATCTGCAGATGGGGCCACGCTTAACTATTCGAATACAGACCCGCAATACTTGTGGGGGATCTTTTCCCCTCCAACCTTTAATTCCTCCCCCATTTCTGCCACTGGGCCTGACACAGCTCCCAGCCTCTGCCACTGGACCTCCCAAGGCTTCCTTCTGTCACTGCATGGAGATCACTAGGTGGCTCCTGACCACTGGAGCTTCCTCCCGCCAGCACCAGCGTTAGAGTCCAAGAGATGTGCAGTTCCTGATCTCCAGGGCTTCTGCCTTCCAGTGCCAACAGGGAAGGCCCAGAGCTGCATGGCTCCAGACCTCTAAGGCTTCTTCCCTCCACCAGTGCTGGCAGTGGAGGCCAAGAGCTGTACAACTCCTGACTTCCACCACTCGGCTCGCTGGGGCTTCCTACACACCCACCATTGTCTTCATCATTGTCACCCCCACTGCCTGACAGAGGAGGAGGGGATACATGCATTGTCTGCACATATGCAGACAACAGTGAGATTTAAACACCCCCAATGTAATTTTTTTTTAAGTTTTCAGATTTTTCTGCAATCTTGACAGGCAAGTTTCCAGGAAAATCTCTTTTGTGTCAATGTGGTCCCAATCTGCAGATTTAAATATCCACAGATTGGGCTACCCTTGACTATCAGAATATACATATATAAGATATCAGTCATGTGACTAAAAGGTGTCATGACCAAAGGCCATCTGCTTAAAAGGCCCATAGAAATATTCCATATCTGTTGGAAGCAAAGCAAAATCCTTTCTGAATTACTAAGAGCCAGTTTAATATCCATACATGGAAATGAGAAACAAAGATTTTTATCTAAGCTAACATTAGCAATAAAATAAAAAAGTTATGCATTTTTAGTACATACTGTTTACTGAATTTGCTTCAACAAACTGTCATCTGTGCTTCTGAACTGCCACTGCAAATTTAGCATCTCTGTGATATGGTTCTTTTGATTGGACAAGAGATAAACCTATTTTAGATGCCAGTATTTGGCATCTTGCATATCAATTTTCTTGATACATTTCTTTCTAGGAATAGTATCTATAACAAAGATCAATGCAAATTACCTGTGTGAACTCATCAAATACGCAGAATTTTATAGTAGCGCCCACTCAAGATACAGAAAGGGCATTCTGGAAATGTAGAAGATCATATGGAGAGAGGAAGATGTCAAATAATAAAAATAGCTCTCTTGTACATGTGATATAGCAGAGAGATGCAGAGACCAGCGAAGTCTGAATAGCTCTGTATTCCAGAGAGCATAAAAACATTATGAACACACTGGTTTCAGTCTCCAGTTTCTTCCATTTGAAAAATCAGCACCCAGTTCCTGCATTTTGGTTTCAAACCGAGCATCCGGTTTTCTGGTGTGTGTCTGTATCTCTCTCTGTGTGTAAGCTTCTCCAATAAACATTTGTGGATGTCTGCATTTCTGCATTCTAGCAATCTGAAATAATAGTGTTTACCATGAACATGAGTGATGTGACAGGCCCGTCCCACATCTGTTATCCTCCAGAGATATACATAGTCCCAAGGAACTAAGACATGCCCCTGTTCCTTGTCCTCCCTTACTGGCAACTCTGAGTCCTGATGGATGCATTTGGGGCAAACAACAGGCAACCTAAATAGAAACAGTGCAATCCAGACCTTTGTCAGGGATAGCAAACTTCCCTCGAGGCTTAACTGTATTGTTTATGAACAACCAGTGCCTTCACTAAGAAACTATGGTAATAAATACTGTGTCTCAGCAGCCATCACGTGACGTGATTGACAGAGAGATGGCCACAGGGCGCAACTGTACCAAGACCTATCAGGGAACTACTGTAGGTGTTACAAGTCGAGTCAACCTTCTAGAAATACTAACCAGGAAGGACATTCTTGCTGCTAAAGAAAGACACACAAGCTACTGTAAACGATTTTATAACTCAAAACGGCAATTTTGACTTGCTCATACATGCCTCAGTAGTGTGCCAAGAGAAAGTGTGAAAGATCTTAAAACAATTCAGCTGGGGGCTAAAATTAGGTTAGGTTTTTTTTTCCCCAGTAGGAAAATCACTACATAGGTTTTCAAACAGGAGGATGGATGCTTCCATATTCCTGCTTTTCCAGTGATCCCTATGCAAACTGACAACTTTTTGGATATGTGGCTTCTGGCCTATGTAGGAAAAAAATGAATATTCAGTGGATAAATTAGAATCACCTATATATATCACTACATTCTAAGAAGGTAAAGAAAAATGAAACAACAGATAGATTTTAAAAGTAAAATTAATTTATTTATGCTTTCCATTGACTGTAAAGATCCAGGTGAGGTTGGGATCTTTGAGATCAGAAATTTCCATCCATTTGCAAAACAGAAGGAAGGGCCATGTTAGTTAATTAATATATCTAATTCTCAGCATGGCCAAATCTGTGGATACTTAAATCCAGAGATTAGAGCTATGAAAAGAGAAGACATGTCTTTCTATAAACCTGAGGTTGGTAGAGGCCCTGGTTTTCAGAAAAAACTGAAATCTAGTCATCATCAACAACAAAAACATTGGGGTGGGGTGTTAAATAGCCCAAATAATAGAAGCAGCATCTGTAGCTTGAAGAAAGAATGCCATATTTGGGGTGTTGAAGGTGTTGCTAAGAAACCACAACAGTATTGCCAGCCTCCAAGCTTGGTTTCTGTCAGTAAACAGCAGCTGAAGAAAAGGAGCAGATAAAATTTAAGTTGGTTGGTGATCATGCAGGAGAGAAGGAATGAGGGAAAGGTGAGAATATGTGGGTCATCAGGAGGACAAAAAGAGGAAATAGTATAGTCTCTCCTCAAAAATAAGGTTTCTGCCATGGCCATTTATTTCTGCCATGGCTATACTGAACTGAGATGGCCCTTCCAAATACATATAAGAAAATCAAGCATTTGAGAAAACACGGTGGGTATTGATAGTTATAGCTTTGCTTTAAGACATCATTTATCAGAACACTTTGCCTTCCCTTTTCCTCCCAGTCAGCCTTTTGCAGAACCAGTTGCTTTCTGAGGAGAGTAGAATAGAGCCTTGGAGCTATTTTGTGAAATCTGTTTATTTATGAAGCAACAGTGAGAGCAGGCAAGGTCTCCAAGACTCAGCACTAGTCTCGAGAGCAGCAGCAGCAGTTCTCCCCAAAGCAGCAAGCAGCCGCTGCAACACTGTCAGGCGGCTTCTTCAAAACATTATGATTGGGGGGACAATAATTCAGTCAGTTAATTTCTCGAAGTCCAAATGCATTCACTTGGAGTTATGTATGAGCAACAGAGAGCAGGCTTTGCAGTCTCCATTGGGACAAAGGTGCTTTGCAGATTGTATATATTGAGAAGCCAGTGTTGGTATAGCCTGTGGTCATCTGCTGAGCACTTAGATTAAAGATAGAGCCAGTTAAGTTGTAGAACTGAGATGAAATATGATTCTTGTATGCTTACCAAAGGGGGTGGGGAAGGTCAGCTTCTGATCTTTTGCAAGTCAGCTGTTCAAAGAGGCAGAAGGCTTCTAGGCTGATCAAATAAAAGTTTCTTCTGTTTTCTCGGCTGGAATGAGACTCTGAAGGCTTGACCCCTTCCTCAGAATGAAAGATATTCTACATTTTATATGTATTAAAAACCCATTTGCCAGTATTTCATAAAGGTAAACCTTGTTAAGATACCTGATGATTTATATCCTGCCTTTCTTCTATCACACAACTCAAAGTGGCATACAGGTGGTTCCAAAGAGGACTCCCATGGTTGCACTGACCATACCCAGGACCAACTTAGCTCCACTAGGGTTACATAAGAACATAAGAGAAGCCAATGTTGAATCAGGCCAATGGCCCATCTAGTCCAACACTCTGTCACACAGCGGCCAAAATATACCAGGTGCCATCAGGAGGTCCAGCAGTGGGGCCAGGGCACCAGAAGCCCTCCCACTGCTGCCCCCTCCAGCACCAAGAATAGAGTGCATCACCTGCCCCAGACTGAGAGTTCTCATTCTATACCCTGTGGCTAACAGCCACTGGTGGACTTCTGCTCCATATGTTTATCTAATTTCCTCTTGAAACTGTCCATGCTTGCAGCTGCCACGACCTCCTGTGGCAGTGAATTCCATATGTTAATCACTCTTTGGGTGAAGAAGTATTTCCTTTTATCTGTTCTAACCCGACTGCTCAGCAATTTCATAGAGTGCCCACGAGTTCTTGTATTGTGAGAAAGGGAGAAAAGTACTTCTTTCTCAACCTGTTCAATCCCATTCATAATCTTATAAACCTCGATCATGTCACCCCTCAGCCGTCGCTTCTCCAAGCTAAAGAGCCCCAAGCATTTTAACCTTTCTTCATAGGGAAGGTGTTCCAACCCTTTTATCATTCTAGTTGCCCTTCTCTGCACTTTTTCCAATGCTATAATATCCTTTTTGAGATGTGGTGACCAGAACTGTACACAGTATTCCAAATGAGGTCGCACCAATGATTTATACAGGGGCATGATGATACTGGCTGATTTGTTATCAATTCCCTTCCTAATAATCCCCAGCATAGCGTTGGCCTTCTTTATTGCAGCTACACATTGTGTAGACATTTTCAGCGAGTTATCCACTACGACTCCAAGATCTCTCTCATGGTCAGTCTCTGCCAGATCAGACCCCATCAACGTGTATTTATATTTAGGATTTTTGGCTCCAATGTGCATCACTTTGCACTTGGCCACATTGAACCCCATTTGCCACGTTGACACCCACTCACCCATCCTCAACAGATCCCTTTGGAGTGCCTCACAATCCTCCCTGGTTTTCACCACCCTGAACAACTTCGTGTCATCTGCAAATTTAGCCACATCACTGCTTACTCCCAATTCCAAATCGTTAATAAACAAGTTAAAAAGCATGGGACCGAGTACTGATCCCTGTGGTACCCACTGCTTACCACCCTCCACTGAGAAAGTTTCCCATTTATACTCACTCTCTGTTTCCTATTTATAAGCCAGTTTCTGATCCACAAGAGGACCTGTCCTTTTATCCCATGACTATTGAGCTTACTTAGGAGCCTTTGATGAGGAACTGTATCAAAAGCCTTCCGGAAGTCAAGGTAAATAATATCTGTTGGGTCCCCCTTGTCCACATGTTTGTTCACTCCCTCAAAAAACACTAACAGGTTAGTGAGACAAGATCTTCCCTTACAGAACCCATGCTGAGTCTGCCTCAATAGTTTTTGTTCATCAATGTGCCTACTAATTCTTTCCTTAATAACAGTTTCCACCAACTTACCCGGTATCGATGTCAGACTGACTGGCCTGTAATTTCCCGGATCTCCCCTGGAACCCTTTTTAAAGATGGGAGTGACATTAGCTACCTTCCAGTCCTCAGGAATGGAGGCAGATTTTAAAGAAAGATTACATATTTTTGTCAGGATATCCACAAGTTCACATTTGAGTTCTTTCAGAACTCTCGGATGAATGCCATCCGGGCCTGGTGATTTATTAGTTTTTAAATTGTCCATCAGTCGGAGGACTTCCTCTCTTGTCACCGCAATCTGATTCAGGTCTTTCAAACCCCCTCCCGAAATCAGTGCTTCTGGAGTGGGCAAACACTTCTCCTCTTTCACAGTGAAGACAGAGGCAAAAAATGCATTCAGCTTCTCAGCCATTTCCCTATCATCCTTCACTACTCCTTTTACCCCTTGGTCATCCAAGGGCCCCACTGCCTCCCTGTCTGGTTTCCTACTTCTAATGTATTTGAAGAAAGTTTTATTGTTGGTCTTTATGTTTTTTGCGATATGCTCCTCATATTCCCTTTTTGCTTGCCTGATCACAGACTTGCATTTTATTTGCCATAGTCTGTGTTCCCTTTTATCAAGCTCACTAAGACTAGCTTTCCACCGCTTAAAGGAATCCTTCTTGCCTTTTACAGCTTCCATTACTTTATTTGTTAACCATGCAGGCTTTTTTCTATACCTATTTGTACCTTTCCTAACCTGCGGTATATATTTTTTCTGAGCTTCTAGGATTGTCTTTTTAAATAGTCTCCAAGCTTCCCCAATGGTTTTGACCTTCTCCACTCTTCCTTTCAATTTCTTCCTCACATGTCCCCTCATACCAGAGAAGTTACCCCTTTTAAAGTTAAAAGTGGTTGCGTCAGTCTTTTTGGGCAACTCCCTATCTGTACAAATGTTAAACTCAATGACATTATGGTCACTGTTTCCAAGTGGTGCAATCACTTTTACATCTCTCACCAGGTCTTGGGTGTTACTTAGGACCAAATCCAGGATCGCCTCTCCCCTGGTAGGATCTGTGACCATCTGTTCCACAGCACAGTCATTGAGAGTGTCTAAGAACGCAATCTCTTTCTCCCGACTAGAACTCATATTGACCCAATCAATGTGTGGGTAGTTAAGTCGCCTATTACAACACAGTTATTTCGTCTAGCCGCTATCTTTAATTCATTCATCATTTTATAATCCTCCTCTATCTTTTGATCTGGTGGGCGATAACAAACTCCCACTGTTAAGCCTCCTTTTGGACCCACTATTTCAACCCATAGCATTTCCAGAAGGGAATCCAATTCTCTTACCCTCTCAATCTTACTGGACGGTATACCCTCTCTGACATACAGAGCCACCCCACCTCCAACCCTTTCCCCCTATCCTTCCGATATAATTTATAACCAGGAATCACCGTATCCCACTGATTTTCCTCATCCCACCAAGTTTCTGAAATACCCACAATGTCTATTTCCCCCCCAACACCAAGCATTCCAACTCCCCGATTTTACCTCGGAGACTTCTAGCATTTGTGTATAAACACTTATAGTTTCCCATGTTTGTTAAGCCCACAGCCTTCCTCTTGCTGCCTCGAGACCTTGCCAGGCAGTTCCTATCATTAGCCACAGTCTCAGTGGACAATTGTAATCCATTTCCTTGTACAAAAGTAATAGCTACCCCTTCATCTCTTTGAGATGAGCCATCCCGAACCAGAGACTTTTCATCTCCTGTCGGCTTTCCCCCATTATTCAGTTTAAAAACTGCTCTGCCACCTTTTTGATTTTGAGCGCCAGCAGCCTGGTTCCTTCTCGGGACAAGTGGAGACCGTCCCATTTGTACAGCTCCCTCTTGTCCCAAAAAGCATCCCAGTGCCTAACAAACTTGAACCCTTCCCCCCTACACCACCGTCTCATCCACGCATTGAGACTCCTGATCTGTGCCTGTCTCTCCGGCCCTGCGCGTGGAACAGGTAGCACTTCCGAGAAGGCTACCTTGGAGGTCCTGGCCTTGAGTTTCCTGCCCAGCAGCCTAAATTTCTCCTCCAGGACCTCACGACTGCATTTTCCCACATCGTTGGTGCCGACGTGCACCACGACCACTGGCTCCTCCCCAGCACTATCTACCAGCCTATCTAAAACACGCGTAATGTCCGCTACCTTCGCACCAGGCAGGCAAGTCACCATACGGTCAGTACGCGGGTTCGCCACCCAGCTGTCTACCTGCCTAAGGATCGAATCACCAACTACCAAGAGCCCCCCTCCCACCCTTCCCAGGGACGGTTCCTTGGTACGAAAGGATACCCGTTCACCAGCTGAAGAAGAGGTCCCTTCTGAGGGCACATTCCCCTTATCCTCAGCATGGTGCCCCTTTTCCCCTTGACCCTCATGCTCCCTGGCAGCAACCGGGCTGCCAGATCCAGAGTGGGACATATCTAACAAGTCCCTGAGAGTCTTCCCCGTGCACCTAACTGACTGTCCCTGCTTCTCCAGGTCAGCCACCTTGGCCTCAAGGGAGCAAACTCGCTCCCTGAGAACTAGGAGCTCCTTGCACCGAGCACACAACCAAGACTTCTGACCAGTGGGCAGATAGTCATACATGTGACACTCCATGCAAAACACTGGATAGCCCCCAACCCCCTGCTGGCATTCTGGCTTCATAATTGTTTTTAAACAAATACTTTTCTATAACCCCCTTTTAAAACCCTTTGTATTTATATGGCTCCTGTTGTAGGAGTCTACTTACCTTACCAAGGAGCCAAGGTCCTGGCTTTCTGGCTCTTCCTGGGCTTCTTACAGAGCCCCTAGGCCAAGAGCTACAGGCAAAGAGCCTCACCCTTCGGCTCGTGCCAGAGGCTCGTGCCTCTTGCAAACTTCCTGCCTTAAATGGAAATGTCTCCCAGGAGAGGGTGTGGCCAGCAGCTACTCAAAATCACCCAAGGCACTTAATGACGGTCAAACAAAGCCCCTTTCACACCCCAACTCCAGCAGCCAGGAGTCTGCTATTCAATCTCACCCAAGCACTTAATTACAGGCAAACAATGACCCTTTCACACCCTAACTCCAGCAGTCAGGAGTCTGTTACAACTCACCCACACACTCCCAAATACAGTCCCTGACACAGTACCTTCTCAGCTAAAGCACCTCAACTGAAAGTAAATAAATAAAAATACCACTCACCCCTCTGGCAGCTCAAACACCTTGCTCCTTCTCAGAGCTCAACTGGGTCAGCTCTGCTTCTGGCAAACTTCCTGCCTTAAATGGAATTGTCTCCCAGGAGAGGGCGTGGCCAGTTGCTGCTTTGTGTGCCCTCTCACCAGACCAGGCCTGCTATTCCCAGATTCCTCTGTTGGGGTCTGTAGCCAGCTTTCCTCATATGCGGGGGTGGGGGACTGCCATATTGTTAAATGGGATGAAAAAGAAATGAATAAAAATGGCATTGCAGGGGTCAGGAATGAATGTGGAATAAGAACTGATGTTTAAGTTCACAACGTTTCTACTTGCTTTTAATTCATTTCCTTGTACCCCAAGATACACTATGCCATCTCCCATTTAATTCTGGTTAACAAAAACTACCTCAAATATAAACATTATAGCAATGTGCATTGTTAAAGCACATGTACAGTCAGCCACATATGCATTGTGAAGCCCAGGAAAGTTGGCTGTGGAACAACTCAATTCAAATGCGTTTAAAACAGCCATCCCTTTTTCCCACAAAGTGCACATCAACAGTGGGAAGAGTTTAAGTGGCATGTGTGAATTCACTTTGAAGCATGTTTCTGTGTCTTTAACAGCCAAGGTTATTCTATAAAAATAGGACAGAATGGTTCTCTCTAACTAGGCAGGATGTGTGTGTGTAAAAAGTGCCATCAAGTCACAGCTGACTGATAGCAACCCCATTAGGTATTCAAGGCAAGAGACTAACAGAGGTGGTTTGCCACTACCTGCCTCTGCTTAGCAAGCCTGGACTCCCATCTGTGGTCTCCAATCCAGGTACTGACCAGGGCCAACCCAGCTTAGTTTCTGAGATCTGATGAGATCTGGCTAGCCTGAGCCATTAGCCTGGGCCATCGATAAAAACAAAATGGAACAAAATGAGCCATTAGCCGGGGCCATCTATAAAAACAAAATGGAACAAAATGAGCCATTAGCCTGGGCCATCCATAAAAACAAAATGGAACAAAGGTGTGCATAACATAAAGGTCAACAGGTAGGCAACAGAGGCAGAAGATCTACTTTAATGTAGTGGTAAAGAGCAGTGGACTCTAATCTGGAGAGCCAGGTTTGTTTCCCCATGCCTCCACATGCAGCTTCTGGTGTGACCTTGGGTCAGTCACATGTTCTCTCAGAGCTGTTCTCTCAAGAGCCATCCTCAATAGAGCTCTCTCAGCCCCACCTACCTCACAGGGTGTCTGTTGTGGGGAGAGGAAGGGAAGGAGATTGTAAGCCATTCTGAGACTCCGAGTGAGGGGTGGGGTATAAATCCAATCTCTTCTTCATCACCCAGTCATGTGCATAAAGTACCACAAGACTCTGTGCCGTTGTATGAAACGCATATGATAGCCAGAACCGGGCATGGTGCAGCACTCTCAGTACAGTGTAGGTGCCTGAGTAAGCCCAAAGCAAGAGGTTGGTGTCATCGTTCTGGCTCTCTAATCCAGTTTTTAGAACTGTTTGTACTTTTAAGCCTTTGTGGAATGAAAGGTTCTCTTCTGTTGGGAAAGAAGTGCAGTTCTACTTTTCACTCACATAGACTAAGCAAGGAGAGGCTGGATGTGGACCATCATTTACCAAGTAAGTTACCACAGTATTTATTGCACCTCTGATAAACCAGTTGACGGCAATGTACTGGTAAATGGTGAGATTTTTACCACACATCATGCTCCATCAGAAACCTAGAAAATCAGGGAATGGGTGAAATATTGTATCATTCTTTTGTAAGCCATTGCAGACAGCTTGCTTATCAAATAGATCAAACTGTAGTAAATTATCCCTCGGTAAACACTTGTGTTTATTTATTTACTTCATGGTGGCTTATATAACTTTTACCTCCTCCATTTTGTCCTCACAACAACAACCCTGTGAGTAGGTTAGGCTAAGAGTGTGTGACTGGCCCAAGCAATCTTCCATGGCAGAGTGGGGTTCAAGCCTGGGTCTCCCAGATCCATGTCTGTAACTCTAACCACTACAAGCACACTGCCTCTCTTGTATGGCTGCCCAGGGAAGGACTATTATAGATCATGGTCTTCTAACCTGAAGAAAGTCTATTATTTATATTGAGAACTATATTTATAACCTTTCTTTCTGCTTTATTATATACAAGACAGCTAACAAAATATAAACAAAAAACACGAACATTCCTACAACATCAGCATAATGAAATTAAGTCATGATTGAAAGCAGAATAGTAGAATGAACATTGTACACCCAAAAATTAATTATCAAAAATATGAACTGAATCCATTCCCTAATTTCTTGAATGTATTTACTTTTCACCATTTGATAGCTAAATATTACATCAGTTGTTAATCTGGAAGTATCTGTAAATTTAATGTGTAACTTCTGGTACCTACACTGTTTGTTTTTCATGATGGAAGAGGCAGTAGGAGAAGCAGCAAGGGGAGAGTGACCAAGAGATAATACAAGTGAAAGGATGGTCTTCCAGCTAGAAGACTTAGCAGAGGTTCCAGACAAATAGGATTGTTGGTTAGGCTGTTCTGTGCATAGCATTTCCATTTTTCAGCAGTCACTGCACTATTCCCAGTGGTTTATGGATGGCTATCTTCAGGGCTATTTTTGGGCAGGAACGCACAGGAATGGCGTTCCGGCTGGCTCCCAAGTTGGCCACGCCCAGCAGGAACTCATTAGCATAATAGGCCACACCGAACAGCAGAAACTCATTAGGATTGGCTACATTAAGGGTGTGCGGCCAAACATGCAAAGGAGTTCCTGCTCCAAAAAAAGCCCTGGGTTTTGACAACAAACATGGTAAACAGAATAAGAAGCAAAAGGTGGGTGTGGCTGGATGACCACACTTCTGGTAACATGGGGATGTGGCCTAATAGGCTAATGAGCTGTGCTGTCAGGGATGTGGGCTAATATGCTAATGAGTTTCTGCTGTTGGATGTGGCCTGTTATGCTAATGAGTTCCTGCTGAGCTTTTTCTACCAAAAAAACCCTGGCTATCTTCAGTATCAGAACTAGTGCCTCCTGTTTGCTTGCTATTCCATTATTGACTCTAGTGCTGTGCCTCCTTATCTGCACAGGAGCAACCATTTTGCATTGTTAGCCGAAATGCTTATGTACGCATTGATCAGTTCACAGTTATATTGAGTTCTGGTCTATGTATACAGAGAAAGTAGTTTCGCCCAGAGAATCTGTTTCCCAAAGAGAACACGTGACAAGGTTTCTTAAGTAAAATCAAATATTCTCTTTACTGAATAATATCTTTTGAATCACAGGCAAACAAAACAGATGCATACACACATACATACAAGTTCCTTTAGATACAGTAGTAATGGAAAACAATATTGGGGTTTTAAAACTAGAAGATATTTAGGAGGGGAATACACATGATACTTATCTGTTTCCTGAAGCTCGACCTTCACAGTGAAGAATACAAGAGTAAAGATTCTAACTAAGGTTACTTTTACTACACACAGTTGGAACCTGCCAACATGTGTGAGGAATAAATGTCTTGCTAGCGAGGTAGGTGTACACCAAAAGGATGTTAGGAGAGAGGCAGGAGGCGCCTAACAAAAGGTGAACCTTACTTTTATTAGCTACTTTTGGGGGCTGGCTTTAGGGTCTTCCAGTCCATCCCATCCATATATCATTGGCTATAGGATGTGGGGTACCCTCCTACTAAGGTGGGGCAATATTGAAAATCTACACCTTTCACTAAAGGGAACTTTTGGTCCAAGGTGTGAAGATGAGTTGTCATGGAAACCTTAAGAATGCAGATGACTCTGGCTTGGTCCAAGTCATAAACAGGAAACAGTCTTAACACTTGCAAAAACCAAGCATCCTGTGGGTTACGTGTGGAATTCAAATTCCTCAATGGAGGTTGTTGTTTATATCATCCTTCTGGCAGACCATAATGGAGATGCTTTCTTGTTCCCAGTGTCTGATGGGTAGAGGTATGTGCATATATGTGTGTGTGTGACTTTATTAGCATGAAAGTGCAGACAGAAGGGCAACTTCCTAGTGCAGGTGGTCACATCAAACAAAGCACACAGGTCTCCCAAACCAAAGACACTTGCAAACACCATTCAGGTATGTGTGCAGGTCAGCAAAGAACAAATAAAAGCATTTTAAAAGTACATCTCCTAACAGCATGTACTCCCTGAGTACAGGCAGACATGCAGACTGGAAGAGGGACTAGTGAAAGGGGCTATACTCCTATCCCCATGTTAGGCAGTGAACTTGCATAGCAACAAGGCAGGCATTTTGTTTGGACTCTCTGAAACTACGAAGCAGACAGCAACAGACTGAGGCATGGGGGGGAAAGAAACCAGGGTTAGGTCATACTACCTAGACTGGACATCACAGTAGGCATGGAGATGAGACAAGCCAACAGTTGCTTGCGCTTGCTGAAAGGCAGGCAGAGAAGGTGGGGCAGGAACAGAAGCAAATGCATTTTCTCCCAATGAAAGGCAGGTCTATAACTAATGAGACATGTAAGATCTATGATAAGGAAGGATCTGAGTCCTCTATATTTCAGAGATCAATATGCATAAAAATTCTGAGGTTCTGCAACATCTTTAACTGCTATACCTAACAGTAAACTGGCTCAATCTTGTGTATATAACAAAAGCAGCAAAACCAGACCACCCATAGAAAGAGTACATACTTTGGGGACTTCTCGAGTATGTATGAGAAAGGCAACTGTCAATTAATCAAAAGAAAAACGAAGTACAAAAAGGCTCGAGTAGGCCTAAATGTGCTCCAGAAGGTATAGAATGTAGATGATATCTATGTATGAGCTAAAGCAAAAAAGTGATCACAAGAATTAACTTGCTCATGCCCTTGAGGGCATAGAGAATACGTGAGGATTTGAGAAGGTGAGGTGGGATTTCCACACTGCTCTCCTCTTGTGGATTCTCATGGGCCCTAAGCTGTGCCTTTTTCCTGATGCAAATTGCTCTCTGCCTGTTCAGCTGTTATCAGCCCGGGGGGGGGGGGAGACTATACCTTCATGAGTTTAAAAAAAAAGTGTGGAGAATTTATTTGTAATTAAAAAATGGAGTCATGGCCTAGTAGAGCACATTTGTATTATACAGTTTTTATCACATTTTTTTTTTTTAAATATAATCTGCCTTGAAAAGCAGCCTATAAATAAATCAAGATGGGTAGCCATGCTATTCTGTCTGTAGCAGTAGAAAAGAGCAAGAGTCCAGTAGCACCTTAAATACTAACAAAATATGTGGCAGGCAGTGTTCCCTCTAAGCTGAGTTAGTGTGAGCTACCTTACTGTTTTTTTAGCCTCTGGCTCAGACATTTTTGTCTTAGCTCAGAAAGGATGGCTCCAGAGCAAACTAATTGATGCAGAAGCCAAATTGCTCACTCACAACTTTAATGCCAATAGCTAACAAAGTAGAATTTTTGCTCACAAGACCCCACAGCTTAGAGGGAGCATTGGTGGCAGGGTATGAGCTTTCGTGAGCCACTGATCACTTCTTCATATACAGCTAGAATGGGAGTCCATCTGTCCTATTTATTGGAAAGTGGAGTGATTTCAGATGAGGAATGACATTAGATTAGAAAGAGAGACTGCTGAATTGCAACTGCTAATGAGGCTCAAGACAATGCATCCACCTGAACTGAATCAAGACCTAGGTTTCCTGTCTCATTACCAATGCTGATTTTTTCATGCCTATTACCCCTCTGCATATCTCATCTAAATTCAATCATGCCTGCTGTTGTCATTCACCTGCTAATGTTATTTAGCATCTGAAATCACTCCACTTTGCAATAAATAGGACAGATGGACTTTCATTCTAGCTGTATCTGAAGAAGTGAGCAGTGATTCACAAAAGCTCATACCCTGCCACTTATTTTGTCAGTCTTTAAGGTGTTACTGGACTCTTGTTCTTTTCTACAGCCTATAAATAAAGTAATTAAAGTGGTGTCTCTCCTATATCCTATTCTGTTTCTTACAGCACTTTTCTCCCTGGCAAGCTGCATATTAGAAATTTAAAAGGACCTTAAGACTTCCCACCACATGGCAGGAATCCAGCAGACAAATCACAATGCAACATGTCAGTAAGTGAGATTCGGCAAGATTTTGGTCAGTGTTGCTGCATTATAATGGACTTGCACGTGCATAAAAATTTAAAATGGAGAGGTGGCATGTGTGACACCAAGAAGAAGAAGAAGAAGAAGAAGAAGAAGAAGAAGAAGAAGAAGAAGAGATTTATGCCCTGCCCTTCACTTGGAGTTTCAGAGCAGCTTTCAAACTCCTTTCTCTTCCCCTGTGAGGTAGGACTCAAGAGAGCTCTTTCAAGAACTGCCCTTTCAAGAACAGCTCTGATAGAACTATGGCTTGCCCAAGGTTATCCAGCAACTGCAAGTGGAGGAGTGGGAAATCAAACCCAGTTCTCCCAGATTAGAGTCTGCACACTTAACCACTACATCAAATGGAAAGCATGCACCACAGAAAATCCTCGTCCAATTTCCCACAAGCAGCTGTGCTGCTCTTGCTCTTCCCTTCCCCCAATTGTATTAGTCAGTTCCCCACTACTTGCTGCATTTTGGCCTGCAGCATCCCCCAATTTCCCCTGCATCTTCTCAATCTCAAGAAACCAGGATCGAGAAGATGCAGGGGAAATCGGGGGATGGTGCGGGTCAAAATGCAGCCTCGCAGCAAGTAGTGGGAAATTGATGAATACAATTGGGGGAAAGGGAAGAGTGAGGGTGGTGCAGCTGCTTGTGGGAAATCAGTCCTCCTTTTTCTATGGAAGGGCAGCAGAAATACAGTGGGTCCACTCTGACTGCACCATACACAAGCTTCAGAGGAAAGGTTCTTATGAGGAAGGAAATGCTTCAAAATTAAAACAAATCAGAAAATTTAGACAGGGCTTTTGAGGCCATGACTGGGTGGTTACAGCAGGGTAGGCTGAAACTTAATCCAGTGAAGATGGAGGTCCTGTACCTGAGTTGGGGGGGGGCATGTTGGTTCAGGAATCAGACTCCCAGACCTGGATGGGGTACCATTGGTGCTGTTGCTGTGGGAGCTTAGGGGTGACTCTGGATTCCTCACTTACTATGGAGGCTCAGATCACCGCTGTTGCCAGGTCTGCCTTTTATCATCTGCTATACAGCAGATTTTGAACAAGGTGGCTCAGAGGTTAAGATGCTGAGTTGCAGACTGGAAGGTCTGTAGTTCAGCAGTTTGAGACCCTAGTG
The DNA here is from genome assembly GCA_029375565.1 of Gekko gecko. Classification (NCBI taxonomy): domain Eukaryota; kingdom Metazoa; phylum Chordata; class Lepidosauria; order Squamata; family Gekkonidae; genus Gekko; species Gekko gecko. The sequence goes on from JAPDNY010000008.1 coordinate 115,232,349, forward strand.
CCATGTGTCAGAGTAAGCTCCCGTCTCTGGCCCCAGCTCCTGCCAACCTAGCAGTTTGAAAGCAAGAAATTGCAAATAGATAAATAGGTACCACTTCAGCGGGAAGGTAACAGCGTTCCGTGCACCTCTGCATTTAGTCGTGCTGGCCACATGACCATGGAAATGCCTTTGGACAGCACTGGCTCTTTGGCTTGGAAACGGAGATGAGCACCGCCCCCTAGAGTCAGATATGACTGGCTTTTAAGCAAGGGAAACCTTACTTATACAGCAAAATCAGGATGCTCAGTGTGTGTAACTGTCAAATGAAGAGAATGCCAAGACCACTTATTCAATAACTCTAAGAACTATCTGTCCCTGGCCCAAAGGACGTTCACTTAGCCTCGATCAGGGCTTTTTCTGCCCTGGCCTCTGCCTGGTGGAACATGCTCCTGTTTGAGATCAGGGCCCTGCAAGACTTATTACAGTTTTGCAGGGCCTTTAAAAGGAGCTGTTCCATCAGGCCTTTGGCTGAGGCAGTGGACACCCAACCATCTGGCCTTCCTTGCTGAAAACTGCTTCTAGTGTCCTGGCCCCACTGCTGGACCTCCTGATGGCACTTGGTAGTTTTGGCCACTGTGTGACAGAGTGTTGAAGTAGATGGGCCATTGGCCTGATCCAGCGTTGGCTTCTCTTATGTTCTTATGTCGTATTATATATGCCCATTCCATCTTTGTTCTGTCATCCAGTTAGTATTGCTGGAACTATATGAATGAATGTATTGGTTTAATGTTTTAAATAATTTAAATAATTTATTATACTGTTATGATTGGTTTTAATGGTTTTGTTACTTCTTTGTTGTTAGCTGCTCTGAACCCGAGGGGAGGGCAGGATATAAATTGAACAAAATAAATAAATAAGATAGGGAAAAAACCCACAAATCTGAGTACAAGTTGAAACAGCGGCTTGTAAGTTCTACATGGGGGGAATCAGATGTAAGCCCAGGGTGCGGAAAAGGCCCCTCTCTGCTCAGATCTAATTCTGGAAACCAACCCAGAGAGGGAGATGAATGCTGAAATCAACAGAGCAGCATGAGATGGAGCAGGCTTTGCTCCTATTGCCAGCATGTTACCTTTTTGTTTAACAGGTGATACTGCCTCTCTTATATGCCATCTGTGGCCCTGGAGACAGAGGAAAAACTGACAACAATGTTCTCATTACTCTTATTCAGCAAGAGAGAATTTTACTTGCCAATGAAATGGTAATAAGGAGGATCTCTTGGGTAAGGGCTAAAATCTCTGAGAATGCCCTGTCAAGTGAGTGGGGGTGGAAGACAAAAGAACAAAAATGTTGGTAATAGGTTGGATCCATCCATTCTCCAAGGAGCCTTCCTGCAGCCTAAGGGGCCTTCCTCCAACAAAAGTCTTTTCCATTGGAAGAGCTTCAAATGTGGCTTCAGTGGAGTGATAGGATAGGAGTGACATCCACCCTAATAGTGTGAGTCAGCTAGGGCTCAGCAATAGTGAGAACTCCCCAGGAGAAGAGGACTCCTCAGGAGAAGGGGAGCCCCATGTAGCCAGCCGTGAGAAGCTGACCAGCAGGAAAAGAAGCTGCAGACTTGTCAGGATTCACAGCCAACAGCTGGTGCAGAGCCACCAATACACTCCAGCCCTGATTCAGAAGGTGAACCTCAGCTGGCCATTCCCAGCCCACCAGTATCACCTACACCACCCTTACAACACCACAGATGGAGGCTGAGAACAGATCTACAGACAAGACGGCAAAGTGTATGTCTCCTGGCCTGATGCCAGCTGCTTGCTGATAACAAAGATGAGTAGTTTCAGGATTGCTTCTGAGAAACTGGTTGCAAGCATGACTCTTAGGCACAGGGCTATAAAACCAGCCAAGAAAGGCTGTTAGGACGCAATGCATATGATTGATGCTAAGCCACCAACTCTGCCCTGCTTGACTACTGGACCTCTGCCCTTGGACTGAATTACTCTGCTTTGCCTGATTACTGAACCTCTGACCTTGGACTGAACAAATATGCCTTGCCTGACTTGGACTGTACCTGACTTCTGGCACCTGATACTTGGAGCCTGAAAGCCAGTACAACAGTTTCCACTGAACCCAACGGCAACATTAACCCCAAAGTAGTAATTAAAAGAATAATAATGATGGTAATCATGATTCCAAATAGAATGCTTTGAAATTAAAACAAATCAAATAGGGGAAAACCCCAAATCTTAGTACAAACAGCACACCCCTAAGAAGTACAAGATTTATAATCCAGCTCTGTTAATTTACACCCCCCCAAAAAAAAAATGCTTTCTTTTTAAATTTTTCATTGTCAGGAAATAAGCTAAGCTACAACTCTTCTCCCTGCCATCCAGTTTTTAGTGGGTGGGACACAGGTGATGAATTTGGTAAACTTGTTCCAGCAGGTGTAACTGTTTTGTGTGTTTTTTGTGTGGAGGTGGTGGCCATGCCACTCTAGTGGATGGTGAATATGGCATTGGTGTGAGGTGTGTCACAAGACCAGCCCCTACCTTCATGTACCCCACCACTTTTGACTTTCGTGCTCCCCTTCTCTAGGGCCTGAGCTCACATCTCTCCCCACCCCCCAACATAGGTATAAATTGGCCATCCTAATTTATCAAGGCCAGCTCTGCTCCCTCAATGGATGGTTATGACCAGGGCTAGTAAAGTGTGAAAATAAGGAAGTATTAACCCCAAGCGGGGGGTGGGGGTGTTGATTGTTAATATCCAGCAGCTAGATCAGCATGATCTAACTGACAGCTGGCAAGCTGCTTGGAACAAGTCCTGACCTGTTCAGACCGGCCCAGGTATGAGGTCAGTGGGCAATGACTCAGCATGATGCTGATTGGTTGTCATATGTATAAATGTAAATGTCTTGTACTGTACTTTCTTCTTCTCTCAAAGTGTGTGTCTGGCGGAGCAGTTTGTTGGAGTATATTGTGAATAAACACTGTATATAGTTTTCCACAGCTCTGACTCTGTGTGGTGCTATATAGCAGTTACTTTGCTAAAGTGCTGGAGTTGTTGCACAATCCTGGTGGCTCTAGGTGGCTACACCTTGCTTACGCAGTCTGCGCGTCGGGGGGGGGGTTCGTCATCTGCAAAGGCTCAAAGATTAGTCAAATCTTCTAAGATGACTGACAGCCCACAGTCCACTGCACAACAACTACTGGTGTATGCTGTAGCTAAGTGAGTCTTTTATACTCTTTCCTATTCACCAAAGGCCTGTCAATTGACTTGTGTGATTGTTTGCTCATTCCTTCCTGAGTTCCCCACATAAACCAGTGCATTAAAATTCAGCATTATCCATAGCCACAGAGGTTTAGAAATCCCATAGGAAGTCTCTTATTTCTCCTGGGATGTTTTGTTCAGCTAGCATTTATCATAAATTTTTGGATAAATTAAAGCAATACCTTTTAAACTGGAAAAAAACCCTTGAGTTATCTTAATACATTCCACCCTAATGCACATAAGGCCAAGCCTATAGAGTTTTTGTCAGCTAATTACTAGGTCTGGGGGAACATCTCCAAATCCATTAGCATCAGTCTGAGTACTATTATGTGTCAATCTGAGGGGAAATTCCAGAATAACATTAATATTAATATTGCTATAAATACAGAAACTCTAAAAAATAACCTTTGCTTACAGAGCAAGCATCAACTATTCTACACATTTTTAGATTTTATTTATACCTATGGGAGAAGGTTCTTTTCTCAAGGAAACTTTCAATTTCTGCTTTAGGGGTATAACACCTATGAATCAGGGAGTGCATCTTTTGAGTGGTTTTTAGGAACATTTCAACTTGTGGACAACATAGCTTAGAACTCCTTTGTATGTCCCAGCAACTGATTATTCAGTTTAAAGGGTTTTATCTGTTGGGTACATTTTCATCCTGACCTTCTTCCAAGGACCTCCGAGCAGTATATATAAGTCTCACTTCCCCCATTTTACTGTCATCAAAACCTTGTGAGGAAGAACATAAGAGCCCTTCTGGGTTAGACCAGTGGTCTACCTAGTCCAGCATCCTGTTTCACACCATAGCCAACCAGTTACTCTGGAGGGGCAAAAACATGTCATAGAGGCTGAGGCCTTCTCCTGATTTTGCTTCCTGGCACTGGTATTCAGAGGTTTATTGTCTCTGAATGTGGAAGTTCCCTTTAGTCTTAGTGGCTACTGCCTCTGAAAGACCGACCCCCTATGAACCTTTCTAATCTCCCTTTAAAGCTATGCTTCTGGGCATGTGTCTGGCAGGGCATTCAATATTGAGGAGATGAGGGGGGACAGGTACTTACTGCGGGGGAGGAGCAATCTTCATTGCCGCACAATGACATTACTTCTAGCACAACCTGGAAGTACTGGCATTGCACTGGGGTGATGCTGTAGCACTCACCCAAAGACTCAATGGAAACCATTGTGCTAGAGCATTATCCCAATATGATGCCAGTACTTAAGAACATAAGAACATAAGAGAAGCCAATGCTGAATCAGGCCAATGGCCCATCTAGTCCAATACTCTGTCACACAGTGGCCAAAAATTCCAGGTGCCATCAGGAGGTCCAGCAGTGGGGCCAGGACACTAGAAGCCCTCCCACTGCTGCCCACCCCCAGCACCAAGAATAAAGTGCATCACCTGCCCCAGACTGAGAGTCCCTATCTAAACCTTGTGGCTAATAGCCACTGATGGACTTCTGCTCCATATGTTTATCTAATTCCCTCTTGAAACTGTCCATGCTTGTAGCTGCCACCACCTCCTGTGGCAGTTAATTCCATGTGTTAATCACTCTTTGGGTGAAGAAGTACTTCCTTTTATCTGTTCTAACCCGACTGCTCAGCAATTTCATTGAGTGCCCTCAAGTTCTTGTATTGTGAGAAAGGGAGAAAAGTACTTCTTTCTCAACCTGCTCTATCCCATGCATAATCTTATAAACCTTGATCATGTTACCCCTCAGCTGTTGTTTCTCCAAGCTAAAAAGCCCCAAGCATTTTAACCTTTCTTCATAGGGAAAGTGTTCCAACCCTTTTATCATACTAGTTGCCCTTCTCTGCACTTTTTCCAATGCTATAATATCCTTTTTGAGGTGTGGTGACCAGAACTGTACACAGTATTCCAAATGAGGTCGCACCAATGATTTATACAGGGGCATTATGATACTGGCTAATTTGTTTTCAATTTCCTTCCTAATAATCCCCAGCATAGCGTTGGCCTTCTTTATTGCACTGTCTAGACATTTTCATTGAGATCTACTATGACTCCAAGATCTCTCTCTTGGTCAGTCTCTGCCAGTTCAGACCCCATCAACATGTATTTATATTTAGGATTTTTGGCTCCAATGTGCATCACTTTGCACTTGGCCACATTGAACCCCATTTGCCACGTTGACGCCCACTCACCCATCCTCGACAGATCCCTTCGGAGTGCCTCACAATCCTCCCTGGTTTTCACCACCCTCTTAAAACACAGACTCATTCATTCATTCTTCCTGTGTCCCTCCAGTCTCATGCACACACTGTCCTTAATTTTGCTTTTTCCCCTCCATCTTTCTTTTATGCATACAAGCATACAAAGATTGAGTCCAGTGGCATCTTTAATACCAAAAAGTTTTATTCAAGGTATAATCTTTCATGTGCAAGGACACTTCTTCACACTTGCACCCAAAAGTTTATACCTTGAATAAAACTGAGCTGGTCTTAAAGGTGCCACTGAACTCAAACTTTGTTCTGCTGCTTCAGACCAACATGGCTCCCCACCTGAAACTGCTGTCAATTTCTCTCTCTTTCCTGTTTTCATTTTTTTCTCGCATCCTTCTTGTCTCTCACACAGTCTCTCGCTACCTTCTTTCTTTTTGCCCACCTCACGGGGCCACCCACTTGCTGGCTTTTGTTGTTCCTGCTTCTGCAGCTCTGGGAGGGGGGAGATGGACAGTTTCCACTTCTCCTTTTCTGCCAACTTGTTTATCCACAGGGAGTGCACCTGTTGTAAAATAACCTCCAACAAGACTCTACTAAGTATAGCAGCATCAACAGGGATGCATGTTGAACATCTGGACATTAAAACAGCATTCCTCAATGGAAATTTGTCTGAGGAAATCTACATGGAACAACCAGAAAGTTTTCAAGAAAAGGAAAAGAGTATCTTGTATGCAAACTTCAAAGGAGCATCTATGGACTTAAACAAGCTGCAAGTGCCTGGAATGAAAAGTTAACTTTGCTGCTACAAAGTCAAGGTGTTCAAAAAGGAAAAGCAGAACCCTGTCTATTCTCAAGGCTTAAAGATGGACAATATCAGTATGTGCTCACTTACATAGATGTCCTGATTTTATGCTGCCAGAATGAGAAGGATTCTCAAACTTGGGCCACATTTGCCATGGGTTTCTTAAGTGTCAGTCTGAGTTTGGCTCTGTATGCTTATCATCCTGTTTCATTCTGGCTGGAGGGGGGAACATGTGAGTGTGTGTGTATGGAACTGCTTTGCTGGGAGTAGTGCTCACTTGTAACTGTGGATATGCAGGGCCTCCCTTTCATGGGAAGAATGTGTGCTTCTCCTTGAGTATCAGACACTGCTAGATAATGTAACCCTTGCAGCTGTTGGAGAAGGGCTAACTGTTCACAGTAGATTTTGGTGGGCTGGATGTATTGGTGTGATTGGGCTGGTCATGGGGGGGACTGTTTGAATTATGCATAACTAGTAATAAGGCCCGTTGTGGAAATAAATGCAATGAACTCTAGATAGGGTGTGGGGAAGTGCCCTCACCTGCAGCCATGGCCTGCATCGTCCCCCACAGATAGCCATATCAAAGGCAGGTGGGGGGGCGAAAATAGGCCAATGGCAGGTGGCATGCCTCTGAAGGAGAGGGCCCATACCACCTGTCCCTCCCAGAGGGCTCCCAGCTTCTTCAGAAGGTGTGTGTGTGTGACAGACATATATAGGGGCTATTGTCACCTGGGGGTGGGTAGGAGGAAGAAGGTGTTGTTTCTTTTACAATTTGGTTTTTGTGACCTCAGTCCTTTAGCCATCCCATCTGCGCCAGAGGAAAAACATCAAGTGCTGTTTGTTTGTCTGTATGTGCAAAGTTAGACGCTGCACGCCACCAAAGGAGAGGCCCCGTGCCACCCAGCCATCCCAGCATCTTCAGAAGGGGGGGTGAAGATGGGCTGGTGGTGGGTGGCATGCCTCCAAAGGTAGCTGTGCTCGTTCTGGATGTAGGCCCCGGCTGGGGAGGGAGGCATAGCATGTAGAGGGAGAGGGAAATGGGGTGGGAGGGATCCCCCACTATCTCCGGGAGGGCCGGAGAGGGAGAGGCTTCCTCCTGGCCTGTGGCAGCCGGTGACTGGTCCGGGGGAATGTCTGAGAGGGGGGCAGGCTTCAGGGCCCCCGCTGGTGGGAGTGGCCATGGGGCTCAGGAGCTCTTGCACGGGGAAGCACGAGATGTCCATGGACGACACGGTTGCCTCCTCCTCTGGGCAAGGGCTGCAGCTCTGCTTCTGCTGGCACCTTGCAAGTCCGGTAGCATCAGAAAGTGGGGGGGGGGCACCAAGGGAGTCAGTTCTGACACAGATTGTCTATGCTTGAGACCTCTCTATCTCTCAAGAAACAAGTCATTGCCAAGAGAGTGTTGTTGGGAATGAGTTTCTTCAAGACTTGACAAGGATGTGCAAGAAACAGCCTGATTAGTTAGATTAGTCAAAAGCAAACTCTAGTTGCAAAATCAACAACTGAAGCTGAATATATATCTGCCCCCTGGCTCTTCCTTTCTCTCCCCCCCCACCTCCCGCATACAGCCTCCACCTGCCTAGCTCAGTTGGTGGCAACAGCCCCTGCTCCAGCTTCTGCTGCAGCTGCTATCTCTGCCGCAAGGAGGCCTATGAGAAGAGCTGACAGAGTTGTGTACTGTGTGCAAGGGCAGACAGCCTTACTGTGTTTTTGGCAAATTTAACAAGTCTGTTGAAAAATCTTTCTGTGTAAATGGTCCAGATCTGCAGATTTAAGTATCCACAGATTATCATTATTGCTGTTACTTATACTGCACCATGGCTGTTCTTGATGTGGCACTTAAAATATTACAATCCATCTGTGAAGAACAAGAAACTATTCTGATATAGTAGTAGAAAAGAGCAAGAGTCCAGTAGCACCTTAAAGACTAAAAATTTGTAGCTGGGTATACTATGAACTTTCGTGAGCCACTGCTCACTGAGCCCTGCAACAAATCCTGTTAGTCTTGAAGGTACTACTAGACTCTTGCTCTTTTCTTCTGCTACAGACAGACTAACATGGCTACCCATCTTGATCTATTCTGATATAGCGTTATTCTGCTACAATGCTATTTGTGATATAGCCTGCTGTAGTGATTAGAGTGCTGAACTAGGATCAGGGAGACCCAGGTTCAAATCTCCACTCTGTCATGGAAGCTCACTGGGTGACCTTGGGCCAGTCACTCTCTGCCAATCCAACATACCTCACAGGGTTGTTGTGAGAATAGAAAGAAGGGAAGAACAATATTGGAAGCTGCTTTGAATCCCCATTAGGAGGGAAAGTGGAGACTAACTATGTAAATACTACAGTCCCTTTCTCTTGTTTGTCCTAGATACTCAGTTTCTTCTTCTGTGGTTGCAGGCATTTTGGATTATATTCAGCATAGCCATTTGTTCCAGTAAAATCTTTCCTTCAGAAGTAAATGGGATATATGGCTTTTCTATCATCATAGTCATAAATAATGTTTTGGAGGATGGCATCTCAGTGGTTATGTGAAAACAGAGTGAAAGTTCCTTGCTGGAACTATGCAAATGTTTATGCAAACAAATCATCTCAGCCAGTGCTCAGTGGCAGTTTCTTTACAAGGCCAAATTAATCTATTATAAATATAAGCTTCCTTATGGAGATTAACACTAGCGGTTTAAATTTTAGCAGCTCAGCCTGCTGCAATGAACTCACTATCTGACTTGGCAGTTTAAATGTGGAGTTTAAAGTATCAGATTCTCTGTTGTGTATTTCTTTGGCTGTCTTCCATAAAGATCCCTCCGTCAGTGCTGTAATAGCCTTGAGTCTGCTGTCATTTAGACTCCTCTTTCTTTTTTCTTAAGAAATCTCTTGACACTTATTCTTCAGCCAATTATTTCCCTCTCTCTTACCTTCCTCTTTTGGAAAAAAAATAAGGCTGTTGAAAAATGATAGTTGATCTTATAGCCTCAGGTACTCTTTGGTTAGATTGTGAAAGCATCTATCTATTGAATTCCTTTTCTAGAATTCCCACTGAAATTCAGTGTAAACAGTGTAAACAGGGCTTCTTATCACCAGAGACCCCTCGGAGGTTCTCAGCACTGATGGTTAATACTGTTCAGCTAAAGAGTAGAAAATACCCAGTTTCCCTCCCTTTTTATTTATTTATTTATTTGTTGAACTTTTATCCCGCCCTCCCACCAAGGCGGCTCAGGGCGGCTTACAACAGTTAAAACCAATATACAATGTAAACACAGCGTTATTCCATCTAGCAGCAATACAGTCCAGTCCAGTGGAATAATGCTAAACTACATTCAAATACATTAAAATATATTAAAATATGGCGGCGTTCTATATAATGTGCTGCATAAAGTGCTGGTGCCGGTGTGGCAAGCATATCAAAATGCTTGTGCTAATGCTGTTGCGGCAGTGCCGGTGTGGCAGCATCTTAAAATGCTTGGCGGAAGAGCTCGGTCTTTGTAAATCCCGTAGTGCTCGGATCTCAGCTGGGAGCTCATTCCATAGCTTCGGTGCGGCTAAAGAGAATGCCCTGGTTCTTGTTGTTGTTAGCCTGGCATCTCGTAGGCCAGGGGGGACCAGACAGTTTTGAGTCCCTGAATGCAGTGCTCTCGGGGGAACGTGCAGGGAAAGGCAGTCTCTCATGCCCTTGTATGTGCTTTTAGATTTATTAAGGGCTGGATCCTATGCTCCCAGTCCCATCCACTAAGATGGATCCTATGACTCTCTTCTGCTAAGTGTCCCCCCCCCATCAACATTAATGGCAGCCAGATGACATCAAGCCTTTCTTCAAATGAAAAATGCTTCCTCCAAAGAAGAATTTTTGATGTAGAAAGGCTTCCTCTGATGGAGAAAAGTAATTCTTTGTTGAAGAAAGTGTATCTCAATTGGAGGAATACTTGGTGAAGGGAGTCATAAGATCCCAGTAAGGTACAAAATACTCACATGGTGGGTCCTACCAATATAGTTGCAGTATAACATAGCTGCAGGTGGGATAGCAATATAAGAACATGAACACTCACCCCAATGGCTCAGTATACACATAGAGGAAGTCATGGGTTGCAAACCTTTTACAGCGACTGCAGTGCCCTTCTCTGAGGTCAGGGACTGTCTTAACCAAAAGGACCACTTGGCAGGGACCTCTGCCTCTGGGCCTCACTGTCCAATGGAGGAGGGTAATCAGCAGTAGCCGCTGCTCATGCTCACTCTCTCTGGGGCTCAGGCAGCTGGCTTGACAGCAGAGGCCTCTGGCGCCTGCCGCGTCCGAGGCTTGGGCAGCAGCAGCTCCTGGAGTGGAGGCCTCCCTTGCTTGGGCCCAGTAGCAGGGTCTAGGTGCAGCAGGGAGTTTGGCAGGAAGTTGTGGCAGGGATTCTGGGGCCCCATCCTGAATTTTTCCTAGCGCCCACAGAAACACTAAGACTGCCCCTGACTGGGGCCATTACCTGTAAAGTTGTACATGTCTTTATTGAAGTGGCATCAATTCACAATGCTAGATAAGTGAAGTATTCTCAGGGTTTCTTGGATAAATCTTTTCTATCAGCACTTTTGAGGGTATTTGCCATTCACCCCCCCCCCCCCCCACACACACAAAAATTATTTGGAGAACGTGAGCATCCATTGTGTAAAAGAATAAAATTTTAATCTCAAATAAGATGTTTTGTAATCATGAATGCAATCCCAGGGGGAACGCTGCATCTTGATGAAAACTAATTGTCTTTTAAGTGAATCAAGAGAGGCCTCCATTTCTTTGTCAGAAGATCAAACAGATACACACAAAACTGAGATATGAACATTCCATTGTTTTTATCCAAGTCATTAAGAAAGGTGTCTAGTAACACCCACCACTAATCCATTTTGCACCACTGTGTCCAGTTTTCTAATCTGATATTGATATTATAGGCTGACATTTTATTCCTCTGTTACTGAACCTGGAGTTTCTTTTTTATCAACTACATTTCAGATGCACATTTCTTGTGACATTTTACAGGGATGCATAGCTAAGCCCAGAGATCTGAAGGTCCAAAGCTCTGTAAATCCCACACTTGCTAAGCTAATTTACAGTGCAGTCCTAAACAGAGTAACACCTTTGTAAGCCCACTGACTTCAATAGAATTGGAAAGGTATAACTCCACTTAGGATGGCACTGTTAGTGTAGTGACAAGTGTCTCAAGCTGTGAACTGGTAAATATTTGCCTTGAAGTCTGTTCTTTAACATCTACCCTGGAACTGGCCTTAAGCAAGCCATTGTGTGTGTGTCTGTAGTTTTTGAACGTCTTTACAGGATTTTTGTAAAGATGATAAAGATAACACACATGAAGAGCTTTGAACACTCAAAACACTACCCAACATTAGTCAGTTCAGCTAGATCTTCTACGTTCTGCTTGTTGTCAGTGTAACAAGTTACCCATCAAAAGGAAATGAAGTGACTTTGTATTACTCCAGTTTTGCTTTGTGTACTCAGTCATGCGATGTATCTGATGCCAGGCCCATAGCCAGGATTTTTTTAGTTGGGGGGCATTTAAATTTCTTAGGGGGCACTGGCTAATCAAATTAAAGGAATACTCGGCTCCTTCTCTGCATCCACCACCACTTGGGGGCCCTGGGCTGGATGGGAAGTCATGGGGCCTTGCCAGTAAGTTGGGGGGGGGGGCTGGCCCTGAGATGCCCCACGGTAGCTACAGGCCTGTCGGATGCTAAAAATGATAAAATGTATTCTGTACATTCTTAACTGCATTTGCTGAAGGCACCTCCAGTCTTATGAACAATAAAGGTCTCTGTTTTCTTCTGAGTATTGAAAAATGTAATCGTTGTTATTGCTCCTTTAGATATTGACCTAGGCTGGGATCCACAACAGCTCTTTTCTGTACCTTCCTGTCCTTTCATGTCGTACCAATGCAGGCAATTAAAAGAGTACTTGCATGAGGTCTGTATAGGAAAAATACTTTCCTGGTTCAGTGACTAAGCCCAAATGGTTCAGCAGAGAACATGTCCCTGTGACTTTTGACACCTGACCAAATGGCATGCACAGATGCCAAGCCTAGATATACATTTCAAAAGCCACTTTGGCACCTCTGAGGGAAAAGCCAGACATTGAGGCTCTTCCCAAACTTCAAAGCCCAGCGTACGTGCCTTCCTCAGCATAGGCATGGCGGGTAACCACACCTCTTAAGTCCCTTGAGATTGGATAAATGGCCATATCCAGTTGTGACGGAAGAGGGAGGGAGCGGGGATCACCTATGAGAACTGAGACAGAGTTTTCCTGAAAAGTTAGCTTCTTTCTAAGAGTTAGTCTCTGTTTGGATTACAAACCTGCAACATGGAATTTGACTAGTGAGCAGTGAAGCTGGACTTAACTGCTCACTGCAAATATGGTTTTCCTCTTGAGGATTCCCTGGAGAATGAACTTTATTCTACCTGGTCTATGGACCCCCAAGGATTGGTAATTATGATATATTCTTATGTTTAGTAAGAGCTGTACAAAGTTATAGGCTGGTTCTTTGTTTTCTAATCCTTGCAAGTCTCTTGTCATATAACTGCTTTGCTTAATAAAGTCCTTATATAGATTAAACTGATCTGATTTGGATTGATGTGCTGTACCTGGATCTCTAGGGCTAAATCTAGAGCCTAAGCTGCTTGTCTAGAAAGCTAATACTGTGTGTTAATTATCTGCAGCTCTAGCCCAGAGCTGATAAGTTGTTAATTCCCACAAACCTGGCAGGAGGTGGGACCTATTCTCCTGTCTGAGTTGGGAACATCCTTAAATAGGTTCTGGTGGCAGAATACTGATTTCAGTGTACCTGAAGCATGTGGATCTTTGGGTGTCTCTCACTCCTGGAGGGGCATGGGATAGACGTGAGATTCTCCACGTGCTGGCATAGTAGCAAGGGCTTGCCCCCTTTCTCATCTCCTGGACTGGAGGTGAGAGGGTGCAAGTAGAGAGAACCTTGTACAAGGTCTATATAGTGTCTCTTTCCTAAATAGGTCTGCAATTTATTCAGTTTTTGCTAGGGATGAGCCAAATTTCAAAAGCTGCCTGATTTGTTTTAAAACACTCCCATTTGTGGAAAACCCAAGATTCTTTATTTTATTATTTTATCTTGGGGCAGCATCACAGCTCTGTAAAGCACTATGGCCACTTAAGAAACAAATGAGTACATTATATCCCAGATTCAACAGGTATTCAGTCTTGCTTTATGTACTCACTCCTGTGACGTATCTGATGCTAACAATGATAAATGTATGTTGTACATTCTTAACTGTACTTGCTGAAGGCATTCCCCTGTCTTCCTGGTAACTGCGTATCAAAGCACTCAACAGATTAACATCTGACTTTTAAAACTGGTGCTAGAGGAGCTTATTTCAGGAAATAACTCACTCCAAAAACAGCAGCTTTATAATCGCTTTATAATTCCTGGAACTTTATCTACTAGAAGTTGGGGCAACTGAATAATGGGATGTTTTTGTTAGATAGAAAAATGAGTTTTCTTTTTTCAGAGAGTTCCTCATTTTGCATTTTAGAATGGATATGGTATATTATAGTATGAGAGCAATATTGTATCTTGTTTGGAATCTGTGTACTATGGCTCACATCCAGTCAAGATCCAGAAGGCAAGTTGAATTTTGCTCACAGCAGAGGGCTGCCCTACTGTTTCTTGATAAAGCCCTTGGAATCAGCAGAGATCCGTGTCTTTTGTTTATGCTAAGGGCTCTTGGATCCAAGCCATTGTCATGAATATAAAATGAACATAAATATGAAGGGTTCCATTCATTTAAATAAGGATATGTATATATAATATGTATGTATGTAAGTGGTTGAGGCTGAATGCATACTTTGCATGCAGAAGCTCCCAGGTTCAATCAATGGCATCTTCAGTGAAAGGATCTAAGCAGGAGATGTCAGGAATGCCTTTCTTCACTTGAGACCCTGGAAAGCCTGAAGCATGTGCACACAGACACTTCACATTTACTTGTGGCTATGTGCACAAAGAGTTGTGGAAACCTCCTAGTCTACCTTTAGTAGTGGCTGGAGGTGATTGCAAGAGTATGCAAATCTAACAAACTAGTTCTTTATTATTGGCTGGAGGTAATTGCTAGAAGTATGCAAATCTACCAAAATAGCTGTTTATTACTGGCTGGTGGTAATTGCTGGAAGTATGCAAATCTACCAGAATAGCTGTTTATTACTGGCTGGAGGTAATTGCTGGAAGTAATCAAATCTCTACCAAAATAGCTCTTGGGTGGGCAGGGCAGGTTCAATTATCTAGAGAGCAAAACAGTCTTTCATATAAAAATAAAATGAGGCCCAGGCATTTTTCTTCCTCTCTCATAATAAAAGAACTCGGGGTCACCTAATGAAGTTGTTGGGATATAGATTCAAGACAGGCAAAAGGAAATCCTTTACCCAATGTGTAATTGAACTGCAAGGTTCACTGGCTGTGCCAGTAGTGGTGACTATGGGCACAGATGCCTTTAAAAGGGGGTTAGACAGATTCATGGAGGTTAATCAGTGGCTACTAGCCAAGCCATGGTAACTGAAGGGATCCTCCATACAGAAGCAGCAAAACTCTGAATACCAGTGCTGGGTGGGGGGTTGGCCTCCATGCCATGCTTGTTTGGCATTCCAGGGCAACTGACTGACAGCTGTGTGAAGCAGGATGCTGGATTAGATAAGACCACTGGTCTTATCCAGCAGGCTGTTCTGATATAGTTTTTATGTTCTTATGAGTTTACTTCTGTACGCTCTGTAGTACATTCAATCAAAAGATTATATATATATAATTTCACAGGGTTGTCAGAGTGAAGGGGGGGGAGTTTGATTATGGATGGATGTACCGTAGGGTTGCCAGCTCTGGGTTGGGAAATACCTGGAGATTTTGGGGGTGGAGCCTGAGGAGGACAGGGTTTGGGGCATAATGCCATAGAGTCCAACTTCCAAAGAAGCCATTTTCTCCAGGTGAACTGATCTCTGTCACCTGGAGATCAGTTGTAATATCAGGAGATCTCCAGCCACCACCTGGAGGTTGGCAACCTAACCTACTGTGTTTGATGGCGGCTTCTTTCTCTTGCACATATATTCCTTTGCCATCCACAGCTCTATAATAAATGTCAGTATATTTGTCTGCTGTCCTAAACTAGAATAAAAAAAACCCTTGCAAATTTCTTTGTGGATGCAATATTAAGCCAGGAATGAGAAGAGTTTCCACCAGGATACATTAAGCTGTGTATAAACAGTTCCATTGATCCATAAAGGGAGGTGCCTGTACCCCTCCAACCTCTCAGAGAAGGCTGGGGAAGTTCCAGGAAGCTTAAAAGGCATGTGCTGGCTGTCCTAGCAATCAATGAAGCTTCTAGACAACCAGTTTTGGAGTGCTGCATGGGAAAAGCAATCAAAGGGAGAAAAACTGCCTATCATTCTTTTCCCAAGGTTTCACTTGTGTTATACAATGATCACTCAGGAAGGGAAGGTCAGAGATGGCCTTGCTCAGTCAAGCAACTAGTTGTATTTCCCCAGAGAGCCTCACCTCCATTCTGAGATGCTTTAAGAATACACGGAATACTGTCCTTTACTGCTTTAAAAGGAAAAACAAGTCAGAGACTTTATATTTCGTAGAGCAATGGGCAGCCCTTCAGTAATCCTTCGTGCAAATTGCTTAGAGACTTTCCTGGGAGTAAAATAGAGTTTCCATAGTGTCAATTGATTCTGTGACATCACATCCAGGTTTTCACCCAGACATGACGTTAACACGTAGCACAATATCATATCTACCTCTTGCCCCTTACCACAGAGTTTTCAGAGCATCCGCTAACTCACTGATGTCACATTTGGGTCTCTCCCCAGACATGACATCAACCATCATTTCTGGCCTGCACTCTTCTCGCACCACTCCAGAGGCAAGGATGGGTGGGAGGACCCAGCAGATAATGTTTGCCCAAGCTGGCAATTGGCATTCCTAGACTGAAATGAGTTAAGACGACTTCCTTGTGATTCTGATTAGGCAGGTTTAGGATTGCACGGTAAAACCCTAATATGTTTTTCGAGAGCCAGTTTGGTGTGGTGGTTAAGTGTGTGGACTCTAATCTGGAAGAACCGGGTTTGATTCCCCACTCCTCTACTTGCACCTGCTGATGTGACCTTGGGTCAGTCACAAGCTCTGGCATAGCTGTTCTTGAAAAAGAGCAGTTTGTGTTAGAGTTCTCTCAGCCCCACCTACCTCACAGGGTGTCTGTTGTGGGGAGGGGAAGGGAAAGGAGTTTGTAAGCCGCTCTGAGACTCCTTTGGGTAGTGAAGGGTGGGGTATAAATCCAATCTTCTTCTTCAGTGGTCTTTGACATCAATTAGTCTTAAATGTGCCCAGTAATTAATTTTGTGTTCTGAGAGCTTCACCTCAAATTAGTAAGTTTCAATAAATCGGTTTAAAATATCTCTTGTACTGTTTAATTAGAGAGAGGATGCTAAATACCTACATCGTGCCTCCTTCCATATGGGATTTGGAATTGACAACGAATGTACTGTATGTTCTTCAGTTAATCCACCTCATACTTTATCACTGCTTTTTCTTGGTTATTTTTTAATTGTTTCTCAGCTCCCTTCCTACAAGATCATTACTCACAGCAAAAATGAGTAAGGCCATTACTCACTGCTCGAAATATGGACACATTGGCTTTGCCAGAAAGATTATAGAGGAAGAACGCATCTTGGGCAAAATTGCTCCTGGAAGCGTTCCTTTGTTTTCTGAGCCACAATGTTTTGCTTATTGACTTTACATCTTATTTTATGTAGTTAGAATAGCTATTCAAAGGTATACTACATTTTCTGCTGTACAATTGTTTTGCTCCTGTATGAATATTTATTTATTTATCTCAAGGAAAAATGTAACGTCACCAAACAGATTTATGGGAATGACACTGGAGACCCGATATTTATATGATTGAAATAGTTCCCTTCCAGTTGGGGGCTGGCATTTAAGATGCCATTTAATAATTGCTCTGGTGACTGCAACGGGAGCTAATTTTTCCAAAGGTTCATTGATAATCATGGACGATTTCTGACCTTTTGTTTTCTCTCAGTATTCCTTTTCCACCTGCAGTTCCCCTCCTTCTCCGCCTACACCAGAGAGAACTGAAGTGAAAGTTAGCACTAGAGATGCGGGCATCTTTGTTAAGAGAGCTGGCTGAGGTGTTGCTACTGTGTATCCTTCCTCTTCTCTCCCAGTGAAAGAAGACAAGGTGGTATAGGTTTAAAATCACTAGACTGCTTTCCTGGGGAAGACAGGGGAGAATAAAAAAAGGAAATTACAAGGAAGACCTTTTGAAGTATGATTTATTATTCATTTACTCAAAAAATGGAAGTGTCATGTGGACACTCTAGCATTTACAAAAACTCTACAGTAAAACCATAGAGGTTTGTGAATGTCTTGCTCCCCTAGAGGAATTCAATCATTCTCCCATCCCCCATTTTATCCCCACAATAACCCTGTGAGGTAGGTTAGGCTAAGGGGGTCACCCAGCAAGCTTCCAAGCTTCTAGTTCCTGCATCCAACACTCTAGTCTAGATTCTAATCCAACACTAATCACATTGGCTCTCTATTATGAACATGTGTTTATATTGCTATTATATCCAGCAAGCAGCTGAGAGGCTGACTTCCGTGCTCTCTATTTGGCAAAAACAGATTCTGACACACTTACAGATTGTCAGCTAGGAAATCTTCCTTCGTGTCCCCCCCATTAATGATTTCAGAGGTTAAAAGATTAATAACCTGACCGAAACTCCTGTAAGTGACATGATCTTTCCAGAAGTGATTAAATCAAATATCGTCTGCTGGGTCCCAATGCTGGCTGCGCTTTTTACATATATTAACCAGTCAGCCCAGATTCCTAGTAACGAGGGCCTGGTTATTATTGTCCCAGTATACAAAAAAGGAGAAAGGACAAATCCTTCAAACTACCACCCAATTAGTCTTCTAAATATGGTTAGCAAGCTTGATGTTGGAAACTCTGGGACTGGCTGGACCAAGAAAATATACCAATGAAGGAACAGGTGGGTTTTAGAGCCGGTTGATCAGCCATAGATCACTGCTTGATATTGCACCATTTAGCAGAGAAATACAGTTCTAAGCTGCATGGGGCATTATACACTGCATTTGTTAAAGCTGCTTTTGACAGTATTCCCAGACACAGGCTATGGGCAAAGCTTGAGAACTCCACAATGGACAGAAGACTTTATATACTCATTTGCACACTTCATGAAAGTAATTTCCTGAGGGTAAGATACAGTACATAGGGCCATTTATCTAGTAGGTAGGGATGGGCACAAACTGAACCACAAAGCTAATTTCATCATGAATTTTGCCCTGTTTGTGGTTTATGAACGGAAGTTCATAATAGGTCTACTGTCATGAACTTCTACAAACTTTTAAAGCAGTTAGTGGCAGTTCATGGCAGTTTATGGATAGAGCAGAGAGCAGGGGCTTAAGGGAACTCCAAGTCCCTTTAAACCCCTGCTTTCTGTTCCCCACAAAAGCTGCAAAAATAGCTGAGTGGCAGGGACCAGCCTGTTTTGGGCTGTCTTGTGCAGTCCCTTTAAAGCTTAATGGACTATCTCTGCAGGCAGTTGGATTGAGGTGGGTTGGTGCTGCTGTTATTGCTTGACTTGGCAGGAGCATTTGACACAGTGGATCATGATCTGCTGGTTCACTGTCTCACCAATGTTGGAGTACGTGGGACAGCCCTGAAGTGGAGAATCATTTCTCCATGGTTGGAGACAGAGGGTGCTGCTGGGTGAGAGGGCTTCCTCTCGATACCTCGTGGCATGTGGGGTCCATCAGTGGGCTATCCTCTCCCAATGTTGTTCAACATTGACATGCGCCACCTTGCCCAACTGGCACAGTGTTTTGGGCTGGGCTGCCATCAGCATGCTGATGACATCCAACTGTATCTGCTGATGGATGGACGGATACTGCCACAGGAAATTTGGCTGAGGGTTTGGAGGCCATGGTGAGGTGGCTGAAGCAGAGTTGGCTGAGGCTGAATCCATCAAAGATGAAGGTTCTGTGGCTAGGTGGAGGAGATTCAAATTTAGGGTGCCAACTCTTGACCCTTGATCACACACCTTTAACACTGGTGCAGATGGTCAAGAGTCTGCGTGTGGTCCTGGATACCTCCTTGTCAATGGAGGCCCAGGTCACAAATGTTGCCAGGCTGGCTTTTTTCCAACTATGGCAGGTCAGGCAACTGGCTCCCTACCTATCTAGCCCCAACCTAGCCACATTAATCCATACAACAGTTACCTCTAGGCTTGATTACTGTAACTCACTCTATGTGGAGCTGCCCTTGAGGCTGATCTGGAAGTTACAGCTTGTCCAGAATGCAGCGGCTTGGGTCCTTATGGGGACACTGATATAACTGCACATATAAAACCTGTGCTTTGCCAACTGCACTGGCTCCAAGTTGAGTACCGGGCCAAGTTCAAGGTTTTGGTCTTGACTTTTAAGCCCCTAAATGGTCAGGGACTAATGTACCTATGGGAACGCCTCTCCTGTTATGTCCCCCAGAGAGCATTACACTCAGGAGACCAAGACCTACTGGAAGTCCCTGAACCAAAGAGTATCCAGCTTTCCTCAACTTGATGAAATTCTCTTCCTACTAACATCAGGACCCTGCAGGCCTTGTTACAATTCCACAGGGCCTGCAAGGCAGAAATGTTCCACCAAGCATATGGTTGAGGACAGCAATGGTTTTTAATGGTTTTAATGGTTTTAACAACTATCTGACTTCTTGCCTGTTTTTCACCCCCTCTCCCCCCATGCTAATATAAATTGGGGGGGGGGGTGTTATCAGAAAATTGTATTATGACACCATGTAGATGTTAGGTTTTATGGATCAGGATTTTAGATTGTTAAAAGTATTTTATATGTATTTTATATGAATTTGTTGTGCACCACCCTGAGCCTGCTTGTGGAGAAGGTGATATAGAAGCTTAATGAAATGAATAAATAAATAAACAACATGCTCAGTAAGGCAGGCTATGGACACAAATACTGGGAATGATGCAGCACAACAGAACAAGTAGGGAAGAGGTTCAGGCTCAGTTGTTCAACTTCCCCTTTTCTTGTAAAAATGAACACCTCACATTCCCCACTTTATGAAATGTGAAATGGGCAGAATGTGGCTGAACAACGTGGCTGCCCCTGTAACATCAAGTTTGGCCCTCACAGACCAGCTTATGGGCACAAAAACTCTTTTTTTGGAAAATATGTTTTTAGGCACATGTCTGTAGGCCAGCACTGAATGATCAAACTCCTAACAAGTAGGAATATCAGCCTCTCACTATGAGGGGACATCTCCCACTGATATTCCCTATTGAAAGAAAAAAATCACTGCCAACTGGTAGTCACTTCTGGGTACAGCCTGGAAGTGACCATGGGTAGTTCTAGGAATCACCAGAAACTCTATGGCAAAACCACAGATTTTCCAGTGATTCCTAGATCTACCCACTGTCACTTCCAGGTTGTACCTGGAAGTGATGTATTGACATCACCAACATCACACAGAGACCTCTTTATATCCCCATCCTCCAGCCAGTGTTCCCTCTAAGATGAGTTAGTGTGAGCTGGCTCACAGTTTTTTAGCCGCCAGCTCACGCATTTTCATCTTAGCTCAGGAAGGAGGGCTCAAAAGCAAACTAATTTATGCAGTAGCCGAATCACTTGCTTACCACTTTAATGCCAGTAGCTCACAAAGTAGAATTTTTGCTCACAAGACTGCACAGCTTAGAGGGAGCATTACCTCCAACCCTCCCACCAATTGTTGCAATTCCTTAGGAATGCAGAAGAACTGCAAAATATAGTATTTGGAGAAGAATTCATGCTTTCTAACAATCTTAGCTTCTGATTTTTTACAAATGAAGTTTCTAGACCTTTTGACAGTAAAAAAAAAATCTTCAAAGTGTGTGCCTAATGAAAGTTGGTTGGATAGAATTTCCAGTGATTGGAGACTGGGCCTTAGTGCAGAACAATTAATCATCCCTCTCCACAATTAGCAAACCCACAATAAGTTATGCAAAACATTTAAAGACTGCAGAATAAATTATGTAAAATAACATTCTGGATTTACATAATTATACCATTCATACAATTTTGATTTTCTTGGCATAGCATGTTAATATTTCTGCCATAAAGTTTTTAGCGGTTCCCATGCTACAGTGAAACTCAAGCTGTTCTTTTCATTAAAATGGTGATTTCATTATCAAAAGTATAGCTTATCCTAGGACCAGCATAAGGGTAGCCAGTTACTGATGACCTAGTTCCTTGGAGGGGCTACCAACACCCATAGTTCCTGAAAGTCTGGGTCTTGCCCCCATAGGCCAACTCTGAACAGTGAGATACACACATACAGAAACTAATCTGTTTACCAAAATAATCGGAAATAATTTATTCAGCATAATGTAAAACACAGCAAATCAGGTTGCACCAAAACACTAAACCCTTCAAATCAAGAGACAATAAAAATACATAAAACATGGGTAGTAGTCAAATGTGATGCATTTCAGGGGACAGTGGAAAGAAATTATGCTGACCAGTGCATAAGAATAAAAGTATGCAATAGCCTAACCTTCCAATCACTTCCAGCCATCTAGATGAAGGTTAAACTAGGCCCTCCAAGAAAGTAATCGTAAACAAGTTCAACTGGAAGCAAGTTCTATGTTATCCAAACAGAGCTTTCTCCCAAGAGAAGTGCCCCAAAGATTGTAAGCTAAGTTACCCTATGTTTCTTCCTTACTCTAAAGTAGTTTGCATAGTTACTGTTTCTTCTTCTGAAGTTCCCAGATGAAATCCTTAAGAAGATAATAAAATAAAATATAAAAAGTTTAGCAATATGTGAGGCCAGACAACAAAGACAGAAGGAACAAAGCATGACGAGGTCTAAGCAGCATGAAGCGGGGGGAGCGTAGGTTTGATTTACAGAGACATGTTAGAACTTTGTGTGTTCTCATGTAGAACTTTATACACTTTTTCATTGATCAGAGGCAGCCACTGTCATACTTAGAAGTGACAATTTTTTCCTGCTCATCTCATTATTCAAATTCATTATCCAATTATTTTCTTTTGGGGTTCAGCCTGACTGGGTATCTTCCAAGGAAGCTTCATTTCTTGGCCATCATCCTCATCAAAGTAACCATTCTAAGAGTTTATCCCAGGTTGTTGGATCATATAAGCAATTTTGTGGTTCTTCAGCTCTATGTAATTAATTCAACGGCCAATACCTGGTATCTTTGCCTTCTTATTAAGCAAATTGTTGAATTAACACCATCGCCTGGCCTTTGTGCATCTTTGAGCACCTGCAATCATATGATTAGGCTGCTTCCATATACCAAAGATTCTTTTTTGTCCTATAACAGACCAACTGCAGAGCTGTTCAGAGTAATCAGACTGGACTTCTTTAGGCTTCAACAATGGGGTTTGGGGACAAGGTTAACAGTTCCCTCTTTCCATCTCCACTTCCCGTCCACCTGCTTGACTGAACAAAGAGTAGCACACACCACTTGCCTGTCCTCACCATTCCCAGAATAAGCTACCATCTGCTCTCTTGATGGTGAGGAGAGACCACTAAGTGAGTGAGAGAAGAACATTCAGTTAGAACATCTTTTACTTGGGCCCAGAGTCTCCAAAACTCGGAACTGGCACTAGTTCATGCTGGGAAACTATACTGATGCAAGTTCCATACTTGAGGTTCCAGGACTAGTAGGTTGTTTCCTGTGGCCCAATGAACACTTGAGATTCAGTTTGGGAAGTCTACAAAACTGTGCTTCAACTCCCTCCCCCTAATTGCAGGGCTGTCATTTTCTCCGAATTCTGGTGGGTAGTATCTCATTCCAAAACACCATTCACTCCAGTTGATGAAATAACAACTGAACCATCTTGAATTGCTAGCTATCACTGGGCTAACAAAGAACCACATCTCAACAGCTGTAACATTATGTACAACTGATGAAAAATTACATTTACTAAACATCTGAAAAAACAGAAGGACAGGGACTGTGAAGATGAAAAAGTTGCCTTCCAGTTTTGTTTGGTTGTTTGTTTACATTGTGTGACTGGTTTAGCGTCGCCTGAAGGTCTAGATCCAGACCTCAAGTCTAAGTATGAATCATCATTGCCAACTGTGTGGAAACTTTGTTCCATAATGTGCTATCAGTATGGCCATAGATGTGGCAAAATTTTGTCCTACCTAGCTAAAGAACACAAGCTTTCAGACAAAACAAGGGTGCCCTGTAGTATGGTATTCCTTTTTAAATCCTCCAGCTGGAGATTAATTCTGAATTTGTGTGTGTACTTGAGACACTATCCAGATTTTTACTATAGATATCTAGGACATGGTAGTCACATTAATTTTGGCAGTTTTCTAGGAGTTGCCAGAATGGCTTTGTAGTGCAGAGAAGAAACAACAGTGCAGTTTCGAGTTGCTTGAAAATTAAGAGCATGTCAGCTTTCACAGAGAAACCACAGTCTTAGGACCACAAGTGACAAAATCAAGCGGCATTAATATATTTTGCATTGCAGTGAAGCGTATTCGTTTTGAAATAAACACTGTGAATAAACACTTTTTAGATGTTTACAATCAGTAGCTTCTAAAGTGCAGCCAGCATAATGAGCATGAATGCATAATGTTTATGCATATTATAGAGTCCCATATACCCTAAATCCTATTTGTCTTTCCTTAGCTGGAACACATGTGAAAACTGCAAACATACACACCTACTTCAGTGAGCACAATAAAAGATAAACGACTATGACAGCCCTGTTCACTTCTCTCCCTCAGAGGTAAGATTTTCCCTCCCTTCTTTCCTGAAGAAAGCTGGCTGTCCCACCATCACAGCATAATATTTTGTCTGTTTGCTCAGCCCAGGAACCTGAGGGAAGAAGAGCCCCCTTTAACTAATGGCACTCATGACGTTTTTATATTCCAAATTAACAAAATATTTTATTCGACATAGAGAGGAAAGGTCAGGTAAAATCAGGGGTTGAAATTTCCAAGGTAAAACCAGTACATGCACAGACTTTAGTTCTTATGTTTCAGGCTAATGAGAGTTCCTTAAGCTTTTCACAGTGATTTAAATCTTTCTGTTGAGTGGTTTTTGTTCTAGTGTTTTCCCCAAACACTTCAGTACACTTTCTTTGAGTATTCTCTGAATCTTTTGGTTTCCAGAAGGCTGGTACAGTCTTTCCAGTACCCAAACCCCTCCTCTCAAAACACCGCTCTCTCAAGGCTTTCTCTGCTCAGCTGATGCTAACCAATCAGATCTCTTGGAGCAGCCTGTCACTCAAGGCTCTCTGGCTCTGTGAAGAATTAATCCTTCACAGTCCTTCAGTGGTTTGTATAGCACTTGTACACTTTTTAAAAGTGCAATCCCTCACAACTACGTTGCAGAGAAGATCATCCTGAGATAAGCTGAGATAGTGTCCCATGTAATAATGGTGCCATCCTAAGCATCAGAGTTCAGCCTTCTTAGGATCATTGGTATGAGAATAAAATGGCGGAGAGAAGAATGATGTGCGCCACTTTGGGTCCTCATTGGGGAGAAAGGTGAGATGAAAATGAATTACATACATAAACATAAATATTAAGCATGGCCTTTTAAAAGTAAAGGGTAATTTAGTTGCTAAATATGCAAATAAGTCTGATGCGAGTAGGCACTGGAGCTGATGTCACAAAGGCAGCCTGGAGACAATTAATATCTCTCCAAAGAGCAGACATGAGGCTTGTGGTGAATGTATTTGGGGGCGGGGGGAGAATAGCATCTAGTGAGCTAACTTTTCCCAATTCTGTCAACAGGTGTTGTGAATTCTTCCTGTAACTCAAACACATGGAAAAAACCCTTGCTTGACTAGCTGAGATAAGGTGCAAATGTATATATGTGCGGGCCATAGCAAGTGATACTTTTTTCAAAACACTTAAAAACTATTGGCCCTTCCCAGTGAAAGGCACCAATGTCTTCCAAAAATTCCCTAAACCCTGAAGTTGTGATAGTGCAGTGTGCATTTCATAGGATAGGAGGGATTTGCGTGTGGCTCTCTTCCTGCAAGAAGGGCACCAGGTTTCTTCAAGCGCAATCTGTTTCTTCCCACCAGGTTTCTTTCCTCTTCCTCCTGCACTGGTAAAGCTGTTTAAGGTGGAGAGACTCAATGAGATGAGGGATAGTGGAATATGCCCTACCTTAGGCCAACTTCAGTGGCTCTTTTGCTCTTTGGAGTGGTAGGATAAATGCCATATTATAGATCTACGTACTATTAATTAATTACACTTGTATCCCGCCTTTCTTCCATCATGGAATGGGATTCGGTATACACTGGGTTTCCCAGAGGTATCCTCCTCAATCCAGGCAATGCTTTGATCATACTCAAGCTACCATTTGTAACATTTACAATTATCTCAGAACACCATGAATGAAGTTCTCAGGCAGTCTCTTATCCAGATATTGGGTAGGTTTAAAGCTTCAGAATCAGGATCTCCACAAAGGACTTAGAGGCTATATCAAGAGCCTGACAAATCCTGACCCATACAAACAAGTCCTTACCTTTAGGAAATTCAGAAAAATGAGAGTTTCCATCTTACCTAGGCTTGCACATGAGCCCAGCCCACTTACCGAAATTCAATCAGAGCCATTCTGCGGACATGCCAATACCTCAGGGAGATGCCACGGCTCAATAGTAGAGTCTCTTCTCTGCATGCAGGTCCCTGTTCTAATCCCTAGCATCACTAGTCAAAAGGATCAGGTAGTAGGTGATGTGAAAGACCTCTGTTTGGCATCCTGGAAAGCTGCCATCTGTCAACATAGACCATACTGTCTTTCATAGACCAATTGCCTGACAGTGGCCCACGACACGTCACTTGTCTGTGTGTTCAGTTGGGGGAGTGAGGATGAGCATGCTGGCCCCACCATCCATCCCTGTTTGATCACAGAAAGCACACGGTGCCATACATGGATGAAGTGTTTGTAATTATGCTCCTTCCCCATGATCAGCAGTGTTTGGGAAGCAGCATCCCTGATTACAGGGATAGAGCATATGCATGTAGATTTCCTCTGCATGTGGGTGCCACACTAATGAGATGATGTTTGCACAGTGGTAGGGAACAGGTCCAGCACAAGCATGTATGTTCCCCCTCTCCATGCATTGACTATCCATGCAGAAGGGATGTGTGTACAGCACTAGCAGAAGGGGGACTCTTGTGTACTCTTAGCAGCAGCTCTTTATTTGTGTAGCAGAAATGGTAGTGATCTATCTCTTAGGACCCTCATTACAGTGAATGAGGTAAAGATTATAAGCCAATGGGTCATAAGCAGTCATTTTTTTTCCTTATCAGAAGACAGATATTGCAAGATGCACTACTTGAAAATGATGAGGACCCCAATACAGATGCACAGTATTTTCTTTGCACAGCATTGATTTTCAACTCTCTCTTTTTGGTTCCATGACCCTAGAAACCCAGAAAAATATTGCAGCAGGTGTGTGCAGCATTAACAAGACACACCAGAACAATCCAAATCCATTAAAATGATGAGAGTTTCCTAGCTAGCTGGAACAAAATGCACATTGCCCCAAAGAGTGATATGTATGACCCTTCAGCTCTGTTGTATAAGCTTTTTTCCTAGGAAGATAATATAGATACAGTTTGCTTAGGATATACAGGCCTCTGTCAGATCATCGGAGATGTATCCCTAAAGAACAAAAATAGCTCCTGAATTGCCGCATGTGTATTTACAAATCTTCTGTAATCTCTAGATATGTTTACACAGGGAGGGACCTGGGGTATTGCCCGACTTGGCAGCAGATACAGAATGGCGCTGATAGATTTGCCAGGCTACTGTTAGTATTTTGAAGCTTTTGAAGCTGGCCAAATGAATACATGAACTTCCAGAATTCTGAATGGTGGCATATATCCTGTTGTCAGTATCTGCACATGTTCTGTTTCTGCCCTATTGTGCAGGGAGCAGAGAAATCTCCTTGCCAAAATGGCCAGCCTTCCTGTCAACACCTCAGCTGAAGTTCAGCAAGTATACGAAGCATGAATGGCAAGCAAGTGCCTGCCGACACATAAGGGGTTTCTAAATGCTTTAATCTACAACCTTATTTGCAGAGGCAGCAAAACAAAACAAAAAAGTGATCTAGAGATTTCAGTGGAGAAAGGAAATCTGTGTGGTTCCAGTAATTAGAAATTCAGAGAAACAGAACTCTTCCTCCCCGCCCCCGCCCCCTCCGATCCTACAACAAAAATAGTTCAGCCAGAGCCAGGTTTTGGTCTCTAAGAAACCTTGACAAAAATCAGCTGTTTTGGGGTACTATGGAGGATGAGCAAGACATATTGCTTTGTGGTATGCAAGCCATTGCAGGGTGAAAGTAACGTCAGCTCTTTCTGGCTTGTCCCTACACCAGAATTGTACAAGTTTCCAGGAGCAAAAAGTAATAAGGACATGGACGAATCTGTAGGTGGTAGCTTTGTCTCATTTTTATCCCATTCTTCTTCCAAGGAACTGTGGGTGGCATACCTGAGTCTCCCTTTTTCTGTTTTATTTTCTCAGCTAAGCTAAGAGGTAATTTAGTCTGAGAGACAATGACTGGGCAAAGGTAACCCAGTGAACTTTATAGTTCAGTAGGGATTTGAACCTAGGTCTCACCAGTTTGTGGGCTGTGGTGGCTCAAGTGGTTAAGAAACTGAACTGCAGACCAGAAGGTCGGTAGTTCAGCAGTTTGAGACCCAAGTGCCTCATGACAGAGTGAGCTCCTGTATCTGGACCCAGCTCCTGCCAACCTAGGAGTTCGAAAGCAAGAAATTGCAAGTAGATAAATAGGTACCGCTTCCGTGGGAAGGTAACCATGTTCTGTGTGCCTCAGCATCTAGTCATGCTGGCCACATGACCATGGAAACATCTTTGGACAGCGTTGGCTCTTCAGCTTGGAAATGGAGATGAGCACCGCATCCCTAGAGTCGAATTCAACTGGCTTTCAAGAAAGGGAAACCTTTACCTTCACCTCACCAGTTCTAGCCTGACCCTCTATCCACAGCACCACACTGGGTTTTTATACTCCTTTCACTGGTGTAGGTCATGTGAGGCATTTAGATTCTGCAACGAAGTTTAACAGTGGTTTCTAGGGATGGACACAAACTGGAAAACGGAGGTTCAGTTCATGGTTCGTGGCCAAACCACAAATGAAACCACAAACTGAACCAGGAGGCCTGTTTGTGAACTGCACTGGTTTGTGGTTTGTGCCCCCCCCGAACCCTGTTGAAAGAGACCACAGTCCCTTAAAATGGGGTTTGCCGAAAGTCTGAAAAACAGCTGAGTGAGGGGGAACAGCTTCCTTCCTGCTGCTCAGCTGTTTTGGGCTGACTTGTACAGTCCCTTTAAATGGACTGCAGATGATAGCCCAAAAAACAGCTGAGCCGGTTGGGAGCAGTCTCCCCACCAGTCAGCTGTTTTGGGGTCTCTTATGCAGTTCCTTTAGACAGGCTCATTTAAAAGAGCTGCGCAAAGAAGCCCAATACAGCTGAGCCTGTGAAGTCTTCCTGCCAGACCAGCTTTGGGCTCTCTTGTGCAGCCCCTTTAAGTGGGGCTGTGCAATGGAGCCGAATGGAGCTGAGCCCTCCGGGAGAAGTCTACCCAACAGCCAGGTTCGGGATCTCCTGTGCCAGGGGCTGCACAAGAGAGCCCAAGGCTGGGCCAGCAGGGAGACTTCTCCCTACAGGCTCAGCTGTATTGGGCTTCCTTGTGCAGCCCCTTTAAAGATGCCCATCTTAAAATGACTGCACAAAGCCCTGACCTGGATAGCTCAGGCAAGCCTGGTCTCATCAGATCTCAAAAGCTAAGCAGGGCCAACCCTGGCAGGTATTTGGATGGGAGACCTCCGAAGAATACCAGGGCCAGGAAGCAGAGGGCAGGCTATCAAGACACTTCTCTGAACATCCTCCATGCCCCAGTAGGAGTTGCCAGAGGTTGCCATGAGTTCCAGGCATGGGCACACACAGACGCATGTACACACACATAAAATGTAAAAAATAAAGAAAGGGACAGCACAAGAGAGTCCAAAACAGCAGACTGGTGGGGAGACTGCTCTCTGCCAGCTCAGCTGCTTTTTGGGTTGTCATCTGCAGTCCCTTCAAAGTTTAAAGAGACTGCACAAGACATTCTGAAATAGCTGAGCAGTGGGGGACATCTCCCTACAGCTCAGCTGTTTTTGCGACTTTCTTCTCCATCCACAAACCACAGTGAACTGCTTTAAAGGCTTGTGGAAGTTTGTGATGGCAGACCCGTCACAAACTTTTGTTTGTGAATCACAAACAGGGCAAAAATTTGTGACAGGTTTTACTTCGTGATTCAATTTGTGCCCATTCGTAGTGGTTCCTGAATTGCATTAATGGGTTGATGAAATGAAGGTAGAGAAAATTGAGACAGTAGCACATGTACATTTAGAAGCTTGTGCAGTCCCTTTAAGTGGGGCTGTGCAATGGAGTCCAATGGAGCTGAAATATCTGTATGGTTGAATAAAGGGTGAAAAATAAGTGATATTTACCCTTTTCAGATGTTACATCCATGCATACAGGGAACCTGGCAATCACACATAGATCCTGCTGATATGCATGGATGGCATGTTGTCTAATCAGAGTGCTACATTTTTTGCACGCACATGCAACTTTGGTATTCTGAACTGACCACTGGATTCTGGTTCACAAATACCAAATATGCAAAATATGTGTGTCATCCCCATTCAAACAACATGGCAACTGTGCAATGGGGATCATTTACGGTACTGCAAACTCACAGTATGCATGATTGCTGGGTTCCCAGTCCACATGGTTGTAACATCTGAATAGGGCTTATGAAACAAAAGATCTGAATAGGGCTTATGAAACAAAAGATACTTGCTTAGGCAGGCTCTCAATCATTCCCTTTCATTGGGCAGGATGATCGACCTTGTTCAGAGGCCATTGTTTTATATTATTACTCCTCAGTTATGGAACAGCACCTACAAAGAAACAGAGTTAAAATAGTCTTTGTGTGAGTTCCGTCCTCACCCTAGAATTCCCAAGAATCCATCAGAACATTCTTCAGTGGATTTCTTAAGTGATCAATGTCTTTTAATCAGCCAATAGTTTGAAAAGTTTGTATGTGTATGTGAGAAAGGGAGAGATCTGAAATAAACATTTTTTTGTTAAGGCTTAGCCAATGTATCCTCATTGCAGCCCCAGCTCAAGAATAAAATTGGGGTAAAGACTGAGACATCAATGTGGACCATGATGCTTTAAGCATATTACTTAATGGGTTGAAATGTTTCTTCAGGACAATTCAGATTTGAAGATTCAGTTAGCTGATACTCTTTTAAGTAGTAAGTTAGACCAGGGTTCTCCAACATGGTGCCCATGGGTACCATGGCTCCCCCCAGTACTCCCCCTGGTGCCCACTGACCTTTTCAGGAAGTGGGTGGGGCCTTTGTAAGGCAAGGCTTATTATTGGCTGACCTAATTTAAATGAAAAGGGTTTCCACCAGGGGTCTTTTCGTAGAAAAAGAGCTGCAGGAGCTCATTAGCATATGGTATGCTAATGAGCTATTAGGTTATTAGCATATGCCACGCCCCCTGACATCACCGGAAGTGACATCAGAAGGGGAAGCAAAAGGGGGGAGGCATCTTCAAAAGCCTCCCCTTCCCTTCCCCATCTGGCCTGGGTGGGGGAGCTAAGAGAGAAGGGGTTTAAAGTTTAAACTCCTTCTCACTAGAGTTGGGCCACAGAAGGAGGAAAGAGGGAAAGAAAGAGAGAGAGTAGAGAGAAGGAAAGAAGGAAGGAAAGAGGGAAAGAAAGAGAAGGAAAGAAGGAGGGAAAGAAAGAGAGAGAAGGAGGAAAAAAGAGAAGAGAAGAACGTGGGAAAGAAAGAAAGAGAGAAGGGAAGGAGGAGGGAAAGAGAAAAAGGAGAGAAGGAAAGGAGGGAATGAAAGAAATTTGGCGGCAATTCGGTCCCATTATATCCTATGGGCCATTGAAGTCAATGGTGAAAACATAGGGTATATTCTGAGGCTGGAGAGGAGGAGGTTTGAGGGAGAGGCTCCAAACTCACAGGGTAGCTGATGGAGCCTCTCCCCAAGATACCCACCAAGTTTCAAGAACATTGGATCAGGGGGTCCAATTCTATGGGCCCCCAAACAGGTTGCCCCCATTCCCTCCATTGTTCTCTATGGTGGGAAGAAAAGTTACTTTTTTCCCATGGTGCTGTTAGTAGCTCTGGGGGGGAGGGGGTTTGAGGGAGAGGCTCCAAACTTTCAGGAGGTAATGGGGGTAACCTGTTTGGGTGTCCACAGAATTAGGCCCATTGGTCCAATTGCTTTGAGATGTGGGGGTGTATGTGGGGAGAGGCTCCCGAAGCTACCCTGAAAGTTTGGAGCCTCTCCCTCAAACCCCCTCCCCCCCAGAGCTACTAACAGCACCGTGGGGAAAAAGTAACTTTTCTTCCCACCATAGAGAACAATGGAGGGAATGGGGGCAACCTGTTTGGGGGCCCATAGAATTGGACCCCCTGGTCCAATGTTCTTGAAACATAAGAACATAAGAGAAGCCAATGTTGAATCAGGCCAATGGCCCATCTAGTCCAACACTCTGTCACACAGCGGCCAAAATATACCAGGTGCCATCAGGAGGTCCAGCAGTGGGACCAGGACACTAGAAGCCCTCCCACTGCTGCCCCCTCCAGCAACAAGAATAGAGGGCATCACCTGCCCCAGACTGAGAGTTCCCATCTATACCCTGTGGCTAATAGCCACTGATGGACTTCTGCTCCATATGTTTATCTAATTCCCTCTTGAAACTGTCCATGCTTGCAGCTGCCACGACCTCCTGTGGCAGTGAATTCCATATGTTAATCACTCTTTGGGTGAAGAAATATTTCCTTTTATCTGTTCTAACCCGACTGCTCAGCAATTTCATAGAGTGCCCACGAGTTCTTGTATTGTGAGAAAGGGAGAAAAGTACTTCTTTCTCAACCTGCTCAATCCCATTCATAATCTTATAAACCTCGATCATGTCACCTCTCAGCCGTCGTTTCTCCAAGCTAAAGAGCCCCAAGCATTTTAACCTTTCTTCATAGGGAAGGTGTTCCAACCCTTTTATCATTCTAGTTGCCCTTCTCTGCACTTTTTCCAATGCTATAATATCCTTTTTGAGATGTGGTGACCAGAACTGTACACAGTATTCCAAATGAGGTCGCACCAATGATTTATACAGGGGCATGATGATACTGGCTGATTTGTTATCAATTCCCTTCCTAATAATCCCCAGCATAGCGTTGGCCTTCTTTATTGCAGCTACACATTGTGTAGACATTTTCAGCGAGTTATCCACTACGACTCCAAGATCTCTCTCTTGGTCCGTCTCTGCCAGATCAGACCCCATCAACGTGTATTTATATTTAGGATTTTTGGCTCCAATGTGCATCACTTTGCACTTGGCCACATTGAACCCCATTTGCCACGTTGACGCCCACTCACCCATCCTCAACAGATCCCTTTGGAGTGCCTCACAATCCTCCCTGGTTTTCACCACCCTGAACAACTTTGTGTCATCTGCAAATTTAGCCACATCACTGCTTACTCCCAATTCCAAATCGTTAATAAACAAGTTAAAAAGCATTGGACCGAGTACTGATCCCTGTGGTACCCCACTGCTTACCACCCTCCACTGAGAAAGTTTCCCATTTATACTCACTCTCTGTTTCCTATTTATAAGCCAGTTTTTGATCCACAAGAGAACTTGTCCTTTTATCCCATGACTATTGAGCTTACTTAGGAGCCTTTGATGAGGAGCTGATTACTTAGGAGCCTTTGATGAGGAACTGGTGGGTATCTTGGGGAGAGGCTCCCTCAGCTACCCTGTGAGTTTGGAACCTCTCCCTCAAACCTCCTCCCTTCAGCCCCCAGAATATACCCTATGTTTTCACCATTGACTTCAATGGCCCATAGGATATTATGGAGCTGAAATTGACATTCAGCTGCCTGAAAGACTCCCAGGACGCAGGCTGGGGCGGGGCTTGGCTCCTGAGCTGCTGGAGCTGAGCTCAGGTATGCTCCCCCCCAAAAGACCCCTGGTTTCCACTGATGCAATAGCAGTAGCTGCCACTGGGAGATCAGGAAAACTATTAAGTATCCAGACGTTTGGTTCCATTCCACCTTCGGGGTTTCCTTCTTCTTATTTCCCCTCCTCTTCCTTCCTTCCTCCCCCTAGGCTTTCCTTTGCTTCTTTTTATTCCCCTCCAGCAATTCTTTTGCAAAGCAAGGGGTGGGGTATTGTGTTTTCCTTTGCCTTTTGTGGCAGTAATTTTGGGTTTGGCTCCACTTCTGCAACAGCCATTTTGGGGTAGTGCTCACCATCCTCTCTCAAAATTCCAAAGGTGCCTGCAGGCTTTAAGAGTTTGGGAACCTTTGAGTTAGAGACTCTTCCTGTTCCAAGTGGGGGTCCATCATCCCCAAGAGGAGAGGCTTTGGGCAGAAAGAAATGTGCCCTCTGAACCTATTAAGAGCACCTTTAACAGGTGACCTGTCACTGTCTTCATCAACAAATTCTAGAACAATGGCAGATGTTTCTGATAGAAGGACTAAACGTAATCCCAGACATTTCCTAAAATTGTGCTTCATATTGTCCTTCATATTGTCATATTGACCGTGAGGAACCAGGAACCAAATTATAACCAAAAGTTGTAAGGACTCTTCTCTGAGTCTTCAGATTTTTCTGAGGTCTAGTTTTTGTTACCTAAACAAAATCAGCTAAAAAGCATATGCATTTGACATTGTGGCTTATTTGACACAGATTTTGTCCAATTAATTGCTCTTCCTTGTTAGTGGAGATCATCTTGTCTGGCCGTGTAATAAGTGTGTAAACATTTATCTCTTCCTTTTTTAATGTTCAATACATTATTTCTTTTTATGCAGCTTTTCTTTTGCATTGTCATTTCTTTTGTATTGTAATTTATATTCTAATGACCTATAATTATAAATAATACATCTAAAAGCTGTATAGCTGGAAGTGTGGGGAAGGAGAGGTTTCCTTTTTAATACCAGAAATTCTCATATCACAGCCTGTGATAATTCCTGAATTAATCAGTTTTTCACTGAAGAAGTTCATGCTATTGCTGAAGAACTGGAAAAAAAAGAGATACTAATTACAATTCTGTAACAAACTTATTCCACTAAATTGCATTTTGAATATGAGATTTCACATGGCCCAGTCCGAAAGAACACAGGCAAAGAAAAATGTAGTATTATTAATAACCCAACAAATGAAGTAATAAAAGCTCAACAGCAGAATATTAGCTTACATGAGCAACTATGTTACAATAGTAATAGACAGAATTTAAACCTCCAAAGCTTTTCAAGTGTTTGCAATACACCAATCCAGTTCTAGTCACAGGGAATTAGATATGTGCACCAACTAACCATTCTGAATAGGAGTACACATCCCACATACATAACAAAAAAATAATAAAATCTTGTCAGGTTTATTTGTGCCCGGCTCATGATGGCGCGATGACTGGACTAGAATCTGGGAGACCCAGGTTCGAATGTACACTCTGTCAAGGAAGCTCACTGGGTGAGTCATACTGCCTCAGCCTAATCTACCTCATAGAGATATTCCTGTGAGGATAAAATGGAGGAGAGGAAAATAATGGTGTAAGCCACTTGGGGTTCTCAGTGGGGAAAAAGCAGGATATAAATAAAATGAATGAATGAATAAAGAAAGAAAGAAACATAAACCACTCCAAATAAAATGCATGTGCAGAAGCTTTTCCCCATACACTGGATCCAAGTTGGATGCCTACATGCCAAGATTTCTCTGTTCATGATTTCCTTTCATTCCACTCCTCACCCTGCATCAGAGGCTTGCCGGAGTATCCCTGAGTTTTGCAGGGTATATTATCTGACAGGTCTGCTTCTTGAAAAGTAGTGTTCAGGACTCTGATAGTTGATTGATAGATTCATACCAATCCTTAATACGAATGAAGGCAGGGAACAAGAAAACCAGTTTTAAATCCAGGCAGATCCACAAATGACAAATCAATATAATTAAAATCTCCCTTAAGAAACACAGAACTAGCTAGCCATTGAAGCCAGCCACTAAAATCAGCCGCTCTGGAGTTCCTGCCCAAGCAGGAGTCCTGCAAGATCTCCTAGACACAAGAAAAGAGGAGCTTGGACTTATGGTCTGTGTGCCTTGAATTCATAACACAACCCTTTGGATTGGAGCCATGACCCCAAAGCTAATTAACGTTGGCTTGGTACTAATCCAAAACTACAGCAGTCACCCATCATCTTCAATTAAAAATATTTCTGGAGTGTCATTGCAGATTAGCCAACAAAAGAAGTACAGTGAGAGAACGTGTTCCAAATGCTTTTTTCTCCCAGCCAAGTACTGCTATCATCCATTTAGACACACAAAGTTTGAACCACAATCTTTTTCACTATTTGAAGATACTTCCAAGATGTTCTGTGAAGAATAATAAGGATTGCGCTTTCTAAAATCTTTTTTAAAATAATAATAATAATAACATTTGCAGGAACAAAGCCTGACCCTAAGGACAAAGACGGACAGATGTTCTGTGACAAAATCCATTCACGGTTAGATCTGGCTCTATCATTCACCTTCTGGATTTTCTTGTGGGAAGTGGAAAACGCAGGAAGTGCATTATTATGCAATAGCCAGTCATGACTAATCCAGATCCAATCAGCAGAGCCTTCTCCAGGCTAAATTGTTGTACAATGTATTTAGCACAAGTCTCAAAGATTTTCACTCTTCCCCTCAGAATCAGCAAAAAATGTACTTTATAATTGCTCAATACACCTTTTCAACCCAAGTCCCAACACACCCTTTCAAATCCACTGGATAGTCTCTCATAGAATCACAGAGTTGGAAAGGACCTCCAGGGTCATCTAGTCCAACCCCCTGCACAATGCAGGAAATCACAAGTACTTCCCCGCCCCACACACCCAGTGACTGCTGTTTCATGCCCAGATGATGACAAAAAAACCTCCAGGATCTCCAGCCATCTTTAGTCATTTCCTATCCTTTCTATCAGACCGGGGCAAACTGTACAATCAGCCAATAAGTTCAAGGAGCACTGATCAGCTGTTGGGAGAGCAGCCTGATTTACCTTGCCAGCCCAGATTCTTTCATCTATCACTTTCCATATTGAAGAAATTTGAGTGAGCTGCAGCAAATTGAAATGAAGATGAGTCTTTCATTTGCATAAGGAAAGTACACTACAGCCATTTGATGGCCCTTTCTTTATTTGGGAAAGAGATATCTGTTCAGAGACAAACCTGATTTTAATCACTAGTCCTCCATAGCAAAACATGCACATTATACAGAGCAAGCCAAAGTCCATACATTACTCAGTGTATGTGCAAGCTTAATTGCACTCAGTTTGATCATTGACAACGGACTCATTTATAGTTAGCATGTTTCCCCCCGTTTTTTAGAAAATGATTGCTTTTTGGTATATTCTAGAATCATAATATCTTCATCTCAGACATTTGGTAATAGTCTAGCCCTGTGTTACAATAAACACACACATCTCCTGCGGCTATGGATGTGCCTCTCTGCCTGTAAGAAAGAGCCAATGTCTGTGTTCACTTTACAGATGGAACTGGGAACCAGGAACTGGGGACCAATACCTGGATCAATGTGTAGTTTCAGTCACACATTAAGCTGTACATGTGTTGAATACAACATGAGAATTACCCAATGCACGTATAAAGAAAAATCCAGTGATTGTATGTGTGTTCACTGTAACCTGTAAACAGAATTTCTGTCTCTAAGTATTTGTGTCATCTTCCCTGTTCACATGAATGCTTCTTTCTCAGCTTTGGCTTTTAGGCTGAGGTTATTTAAAGACCGCTGTTTGATCAAAATTCTCCAAACTCCAATCCCATGTTACCTTCATTACCTATTTCCAGGGTAAATGAAGCCCAGTTCTTACAGAAACCCCATGTGAAGCAATTTATCACATATTGGCTTGTACAAGGAGCTGCACTCTTCTGCTGAATCTAAACTGCATGTTCTAACTAGTACTTATATAAACATTTTAAAATCTCCTTTGCATTTACATTTCAAAGATCTGGCAAGGTGGTCCATGCTCTGGGAATGAATATGCATGGGGGGGGGGAACCAAGCTCGGGGCCCATCAAGAGTCACAAGATGGGTGGGACAATTTGGACATCCCCATTCCCCAAATCTCCACTTCTAGGGTTTTATAAGCTCTCAGGGACTTGACCAGGCTAATCTTGCCCTTGCCCTTTAACTGACTCAGTATTCTGTGCCAGATGGATTCATCTTCATCAGGCCATTTTGGATTTTTTGTCTTTTTTCCACTTTTGGTTCATTTACAGAAGTCAGTTTCTTATTCATATACAGGGATCCTCATGAGTATGCAAAAGTCCCCTACTTTATACACAGGTGGCCTGATTATATTATATTATATATTTATTTATTATTTCGATTTCTATACTGCTCAATCCCGGAGGCTCTGAGTGGTTTACATAGTAATTTTATTACTTAACTAGGGCCACACTTGAATGGGGAGGTGAGTGCCTACCAGGTGCCCTACCGGCTTGTTGTTTCTTTCTGGCTTGGCGTGGCTCCGCAGTGGCTCCTGCTGGGCTGGTTCCATAGTCCGCGGCTGTGCGACGACTGCTGCACCAGCCTCCGTCCTGATTGGCTCCGGCTGTGCTGCGTCGTCGCGTTGCCTCGTCTCTGGCCAGTCCCGTCCAGAATGCTCACTCGGCTGCTGTCGATTCGCCGCCATGTTGTTTCTGCTGGAACGTCTCGCCGCCCGTTGCCGCCATCGGCACCATTGCCTCTCCTTGTCTCTCCTCACTGCCGGAAGGTGGGTGCCCCCCTGCACCTAGGCAGGTACCCATTTATCTACTTGCTAGGCTTTCGAACCGCTGGGTAGACGGAAGCTAAGACAAGGGCCGGGAGCTCACCCTGGCTGCGGTGGGACTTGAACAGGCTTATGGCTGTTCGTTGATAAATTATTGCAGGCGTATGTTGAAGGAGCCAGAAATTTTACTACTAAATACTGTAGTTTAAAATACACAATAATGTATATGTATCAGCAGGGACCTGTGAAACTTGCAGGCAGGAATCATAAGAACATAAGAAGAACCCTGCTGGATCAGACCAATGGTCCATCTAGTCCAGCATCCTGTCTCGCACAGTGGCCAACCAGTTCCTCTGGATGGCCAACAACAGGATATATAAGCCTTCCCCTGATGTTGCCTCCTGGCCCTGGGGTTCAGAGAATGAGTGACTGGATCATGTGTGGCAGGGGTGGTAGTGGCAGTGGTGAATCCATGTAGGGCTGTAAACAATCTGGAGGGAAAAAATGCCCTGCCCTTTTCATAGAAGCTTACTGTGTAAAAATAGGCAGTTGAAACCTTTTGTGGCATAGATGTAAATAACGTCATCTGGGAAATAACACCCCATTAATCCTCTATGGGGGGGGTGGGCAGGACCTTTCTTCTCCAGATTGGCGCCAGTTCCTCCTCCTCACCTGCCTTCAAGAGTCCTCCTCCCTTCCCATCCACCCAGTCAGCTTGTACAGGGGTAGGGGATAATTCCCATTAATGAAGAAGAAGAAGAGATTGGATTTATACCTCGCCCTTCACTACCTAAAGGTGTCTCAGAGCAGCTTACAAACTCCCTCCCCTTCCCCTCCCCACAACAGACACCCTGTGAGGTAGGTGGGGCTGAGAGAGCTCTTGACAGAAACTGCTCTTTTTTCAAGAACAGCTCTTATGGCTATGCCCAACTATGCAAGAACTATGGCTTGCCCAAGGTCATCCAGCCAGGTGCAAGTGGAGAAGTGGGGAATCAAACCTGGTTCTCCCAGATTAGAGTCCACACACTTAACCACTACACCAAACTGGCTCTCTCCCCCACTTTCTGTTTGTGGGTTGCCAGCTCCATAAATGGGGCACTACCACCCAGAAGACTCTCTTCTGCAGACACTTCCTAATTTCCAAAGGTGGGGACCATCACAGAAGGGTTCTAATCAGTATGCCAACAGGTGGGCAGATTCACATGGGATAAGGTGGTACTTCAGATATCACAATCATCCCACATGCTGTTACACAAATAGCACCTGTCCATTTAGAGCTTCTAAGTACCACCACACAATTCTTAATTATATTGCAGATCTCATTGCCATGAGATATGGCAATGACCACTAGGTCAAATATCTCAAAGGGGAACTTGACCGATTCATAGATGAGAGATCCCTCAATGGCTTAGCTATGATGAGTGACTGGGATATCCATGTTCAGAAAAAAAATATCTCTGAATGTCAATGGCCAGAGATTTGTGCCCTTGCTGTGGACTCAAACTACTTTGGAATCTAGGATGTTAAACTACATGGACCATTGTTCTGATCCAACAGGACTCTTAT
Source organism: Gekko gecko (assembly GCA_029375565.1). Lineage (NCBI taxonomy): Eukaryota > Metazoa > Chordata > Lepidosauria > Squamata > Gekkonidae > Gekko > Gekko gecko. Next base: position 115,272,075 of record JAPDNY010000008.1, read on the forward strand.
GTTCTTGCATACCATAACTTTGATTTGTGCCTTGAAACATATAAGGATGGACCCAACCAGTGTTTTTACTGGGAGATATGAGAGAAGGGGGATCATGGGACCTCCATGACAAAAGCTATATGATACAGGGGCTATAATAAGGAGAACTGGCCAAGACTGAGTGAAAAAGCAGGTTGGATCTATCTCATTGTGTATAATACACATGAATATATGTATGTTCTATAAGGTTACAGTATTGCTATTAACTCACACATGAGAATGGCTGACATTTGGCATGTCAGGAAGACCACAATTGAACTGTGATCTGTACTTCAGCCTCTGTGAACAAACCACTTCCTACCAGACCTCTGGAATATGGGAAGATTTTACCCTGACAGCTACTTATACTTTAAAAATAGCAGCATTAAACCTATCGTTCAAAGCCTGTTGCTTCTGCTAGGTGGGGAAGGCAGCTTGCAAAAGGTCACTGTTGCAGGGAGCACTGGCAAGATAAAATGCCTTTGTGTCTCTTTAATAATATGCACCACTGTGGCATTTACTGAATGACGGCTGTTCCTGATCCACAGTTTCAAAGAATTTGGACCTTTGCAGATAATTATTTGATTGTGCAATATTATCTTCTGGTGCCCTTTGAGCATACAGACTGCCTCATACCAAGCCAGAGCATGGGCCCACCTGTTCAGCAGAGTCTGTGCTAATAGAAATAGCTCTGAGGCAGCGGCTGTTCTTTCCCAGCCCTTGACAGCCGAGTGAGATCCTTTTAAACTGAAGATTCCATGGAACAAGCCTGGGATTTTCCACCTGCAAAGCCGATACTCCAGCACTTAGACACAGCCAATCCACAGCCCGTTCTCAACCGAGTGTTTATTAGAAGCAAATCACATCTTCCTGTCATTTGAGGTGCACCACTGTGTTGCTGACAAAATGCAATTTCCTCTGCTTTCAGCTGAAGGATCAATCAATTGTAGCAGGAAAGACACTGAAACATATAATTCCTACCGGTTGGCAATGCAAGCAGTTAACACAAGGTGTTAACCAGTTGGTTTTTTCACTCAGTCTTGCCTGCCCAACTCCATAAATCTATCCATGCAGGTTCCATCATCTCCAGGACAGCTTTTATTTTGATGGTCAAAGAGGACCTGCCCTCCCCCCCTCCCATCAAGTTGCAGTCTATTTACAGTGACCCTATAGGATTTTCAAGGCAAGAGATGTACAGATGAGGTTTGCCATTGCCTATAGCAACCCTGGACTTCCTTGGTAGTCTACCATCCAAATATTAACCAAGGTCTACCCTCCTTAGCTAGGTAGGATTATCCAGGTCACCAGCTGAACAGTTGATTGGGTCTAAACTGTGCATGAGTATGCAAGAATATCCATACAGATGTGCTGAATTAGAATCTAGGTCTTTTCTACCATCCTTTCATCTCTAGAAATGTCTGGTTGTAGTTTAGGATGCCTGAATGAGCCATCTGCAACCCATGCCACCAATAATCACAGTACCACAGAACAGCTGGTTTTGATGACTAGAAGCTTCTATGGCTAGGAAAAGAGTAATGTGTATCATTTGGGGGCAGGGCTGTCAAAGTGATCTCCCTAAAAGAACAGATAACACTGTCAGTCTTGCAATGGAGTATTGCTCTAGCAGACTGTGCAAGTGACTACGCTGGACCTTCAGCTGATTCCATTTACTTCATGGGATAAGGTCTCATTTAAATGCGATGCCAGCACCTTAGTCAAAAGCACGCCTCTGTGGGCCTTTCCACCTGCACCACATCTCTTTTAAATTGGGCTGTTCCCCATGGAGATTTTATTTATTTCATTTTCTGCTCTGTCTTTCTCCCCACAAGTGATACATTTACTATCAAGCAGCGTTGGTTTGGATAAGGGAATGGCTAAACCTGGAAAATGAAAGAATATTAACTCTTGAAGGTCACGATCTACATATGGGTTGGCATGCGTACATATGGTACGGGAAAGACAAAATTTATAATAATTTTGGAAGGCACCTGTTGAGAGGAGTGTTAAATAAAATATGGAGTTCCGTAAGAGATAAATTTTATAAAAAAAACCCAAGATGGGTATCACCATTGGAGGCCTTTATAATAACACCGCAGAAAAAAGAGAGTTACCAAAAGTTGCTAAACCAGTTAGGTAAGTTAAAAGCAGAAGACAAACTAAGACAAGAAAATAAATTATCTTGGTGGGAACATATAATGTTAAAGGACAGATTTGGCAAGGATATGCTAAGAGGTTTTGAGGATCAAAACAACCAAATAGACAAAATCTGGCTCTCGTCAGGTGATAAGCTTATTCAAAAACTATACAAATTTTTGTTAGAGGACTACCAAAGGGACGAGATAGTCAAAAATACAATGATTAATTGGATGAAAGATATAGGAACAAATATAGAGTTAGATCAATGGGATTTGATGTGGAAGTCTGTGAAAAATATGAGATCAATCGCATATAAAGAGAACATCTATAAGATGTTTTATCGGTGGCACTGGTCACCAGACAAGATATCGAAATGTGTTAAAAACTATTCAAACCAATGTTGGAAGTGTAAAGCCAATGCGGGAACATTCTACCATATGTGGTGGAAATGCACTAAAACACAAAAATATTGGAAGATGGTATTGGTGATCTTGCGAGAAATCATAGACAAAGAACTTGTATTGAAACCAGAGACTTTTTTATTAAATATAATACCGAAGGCATACAAATCCAATGATAGATATTTGTTATCTTATATAATTTCAGCTGCGCGTATTCTGTGGGCAAGAAATTGGAAATCCGATACTATACCCTCTAAGGAGGAATTAATTTGTAAAATTTTAGATCTCTCCCAAATGGACGATTTAAGTTTAAGACTGCAAAAATCAAGATTTGAAAGTACATGTAAATAGATGGTCTAAACTTTATAGTTGGCTAGAAAAATGTACTGAGACCTAAAGACTCTGTAAATATATGGAAATGATTTTGTAAAGAATACATGTTTGTTGGTATTGAAAAACCCTAAAATAAATTAAAAAAGAGGGATCCAAAGCAGCTCACACTGTTCCCCTCTCATCCATTTTATCATCACAACAACAATGTGAGGTAGGTTAGGCCAAGAATGTGACTAGCCCAAGCAAGCTAGATTTCCCAGATCCTAATCTGACACTCAAACCACTATACACCCTGTCTTTCTCCCCAGTGGGGACCCAGCTATTGGAAATGTATGTGCTTACAAGGTCTGACAATCCAGTCATTATAGGGTTAATATGTTTACCCAGCATTGCTATTGTCTAGACTGACCTGGAAGGGATAACTGAGACAGAGCCAATGAAATATTAGCCTGGGAAAAGTAACTTCTATTGTGATACAGATTGGTTGTTTGTTTCAGGTGACTTCCTTTCCAGGGGTCAAGAAGAAGCACAGCCAGTTTGGTGTAGTGGTTAAGTGTGCGGACTCTTATCTGGGAGAACCGGGTTTGATTCCCCACTCCTCCACTTGCACCTGCTGATGTGACCTTGGGTCAGTCACAAGCTCTAGCACAGCTGTTCTCTCAAGGACAGTTTCTGTCAGAAGTTCTCTCAGCCCCACCTACATCACAGGGTGTCTGTTGTGGGGAGGGGAAGGGAAAGGAATTTGTAAGCCGCTCTGAGACGCCTTTGGGCAGTGAAGGGCGGGGTATAAATCCAAACTCTTCTTCTCTTCTTCTTCTTTGTCTCTGTGTAGTGAGTAGCCATGACTTGAACTGTAAGCAGCTTAGAAATGTAGCTCTTAGATGTTTGGTTTATTTGTAGGTTTCCTGTATACCTTTTACCCTTAGAAATAAAGGTTTTTAAAACACAAAGAAATCTCTTCTTTCCAATACAGCAAGATCCATCGATACTCAGAGTAATTAAATACTTTTGAATATTTTACAACACCAACAGCATTCTCCTCTCCTCCATTCTTATGCTCACAATAACCCTGTGAGGTCAGTTGGGCAGAGAGACAGTGCCTGGCCCAAGGTCGCCCAGAAAGTTTCCATGGCAACATGGGGCTTGCCTAGATGGTAATGCAGATAGAGTGGTGCTCTGAACGCATCTTTCTCAGATCCTAGTTTACACCCTAATCACTATACCACTATGGCTCTCAAAACAAAGCAGCTATGCATGCCAGAGAGCTACTCTTCAAAAATAACAGCTCAGATTAAACGTGGTGCCACATGGTACCTTTCAATCACTAACCTCAAGTTCAAATCAGGTCCCAGTGTAGACAAATTACAGGGAACTATAACTTCCCATTAACATCAACAAAGCCGTTAAAGTCAATAAAACAGAGTAAACCATAAAACACTATGTTAAGAACCCATGTTTTAAAAAATACCCAGGCAATAACATCAAATGATTTAAAACCATCAATAAAACCATTCACAATATAGCAGCCGTAGCTAAGATGGACTACTTGTTTCTTAAGCAAATAACTGTGCCACCCTAGGCAGAGTTACACCCTTCTAAGTCCATTGAAGTCTATGGGCTTAGAAGGGTGTGTGACTTGGCTTAGGATGGCGCTGTAAATAAACTTGCAAACACCTGGTGGAATCAGGCGGCATTTGCACGCCTTCAAAAAACTTTGATAGAACCAGCTTGTTTGGAGGGAGGGGATGGCTCTCAAAGTACAGCATGCCAGAGAAGGTGAGCTCTTTCATGTAACTGGGTATGCTGCAAAAAGCACAAAGTGTTGTGAACATGCAAGCATTGGAGTGTTTGTGGGCAGAGGCTCGCTGCAGCTGCTCAGCCGAATGTGCATACATGGAGGTTGGGGCCAATGGAAACAAGTGGAAACAATCACAGAAGCATAGAGCTGGAAAGGACCCAAGTGTTATCCAGTCCAACCCCCTGCACCATGCAGGAAATTCACTGCTACTCCCCCCTCCCACAGTGACCCCTGCTCTATGCCCACAGGGAGGCAAAAAAACACACCCTCTGGGATCTCTGGACCAGTCCGGCCTGGGGGAAAACTTCTTACTGACCCCAAAGTGGCAATCAGGATTACCCTAGGCATATAAAAAAGGGGCCTCTCATGATCTGCCTAAATTCACAGAATCAGCATTGCTGTCAGATGGCCTCTACTTTAAAAATCTCCAAAGAAAGGGAGCCCACCACCTCCTAAGGAAACCCGTTCCACTGAGGAACCGCTCAGGCACGAAGTGCTTCCTAATGTCTCACCGAAAACATATCCCCTATTACTTTCATCCAGTGAACATACAGACAAATCCCAACAGAATAGGAGTCTGATAGAAAATAGTGAAAATTCCTGGTTCCTGTTTTGGAAAGTGATTGTGTCTCATGACTCATATTTCACCATTCAAAAAAGAGATGGATTTCATTTTCTAATTATTCCCCACAACAAAAGAACACGTTCTTTCATGTATGTATTGTTTGTACTAGTTTTTGGCAGAAAAAGAAAAGAAAAAAAGGAAGAGTACCTTAAGACACCCAATGCACGTCTGCTTCCTGAAGCCTGCCATAAAGGGATCCGGCTCATAATCAACAAATTCCTGCATGAGTCACAATTCTGTTTGTTTTACATATAATAAAATGTCATAGATTGGAATAAGATCCCTGTAAGAAGAACACCCCTCCCCCCATATTTGTTTCTTCTTCTCTGCAATTTATTTGTGCATTGGAAGAGGCTTGCTGTGTCTCTTTATAGCATCCCTTTTCTTACATATCACGAAAATTTGCTACCCACACGATATATGTCATGTGACGCTTTTGAGTCATAAAGAGCCATAAAGGTAAAAAGTCCATAAAACGAGGATGTGGCTCAGTGGTAGAACACATGCTTTTGAATGCAGAAAGTCCCAGAAATCCTGGGCATTTCCAACTAAAAGGGTTTCACATAGCAGTTGTTGGAAATCAGGAGAGCAACTTCTTGATATCTAAGAGGGCCAGTGTGGTGTACTGGTTAAGAGCAGTGAACGCTAATCTGAAAAAACGGGTCTGTTTCCACACTCCTCCACATGAAGCCTGCTGGGTGACCTTTGGCCAGTCACAGTTCTCTCAGAACTTGCTCAACCCCATCTACCTCTCGGGTTGTCGGGTCCCTCTTGGCAACTGGTGGGGGATGGGGGGACTTACTGGAAGCAGCAGGGAGGCCCATCCAACATGCAGCAACATGTCTATGTCACTGACCAGATGACCCATCACTTCCAGGATACTGAGGCAATGCTCTGGTATTTGGGCAAAAACTCTATGGTAAATTTAGTTTCTACCAGACAGTTTTTGCCCAAATACTAGAGCATTGCCTTGACAACCTGTATGTGGTGATGTCACTTGTGGGTCCTATGGGCAGTGACATAGACACATTGCTGCACATCGGATGGATCTCCCTCTGTTTTAGGGTAATTTCCTCCCACCTGCCAGCTGATCGCCGGTGGGACAGTGGAGCCTGGCAGTGGGGGACCCCCACCTACACTGGGGGGTCTGGCAACCCTACTTACTTCACAAGGTGCATGTTGTGGGGGGAAAGAAGGGAAGGCAATTGTAAGCCACTTTGAGACTCCTTAAGTTAGAGAAATGTGGGATATAAAAGCCAACTTTTCTTCGTCATCATTAAGAGTTCCCAATGTTGTTGAGGCTGTTGGCAGTTTTGAATTTTTAAGACGGGTAGTGGGTGCCACCACAAAATGGCTGACATGAGATGGTAGGGCTATCCATCTTCTTATGATGGAGACAGTTGTATCTGAATGGGTACTCCCTGCAAACCCATAGTTGATTATGCCTCCTGGGTTCTCTTGAAGAGTCTCCTGTTCCAGTGTGGTGGAGAAAGCCGGAACTAGATCTTTTGCTTTGGGGAAGAAATGCTTTGCCAGTGAAGAAAATAGGCACCAGGAAACCCATTGTTGGGTGCCATAGTGACCCACAGGCACTGTATTACAGATCCCTTTCATATAAAGTCACTGCCAGTCAGAGTTTAAAAAAAAAAGGACTTGATGTTTCTGGCTCACTAAAAGGTGCCTTCTTATGGTCTTAAGAGGCACAATTTAAAGAATAGGGACAGTGAGATACAAAAAAGAAAAGTATGTAGAAACTGGGGCCACTGTAAAACCACAGCCTGCTAACTCATGAGGACGGGATTCTTTTCCCAATGTGCTTAGCAAAGAGTGTTAAATAAAGCTGGTGGGTTTGTTACCCGCAGGCATGCTTTTCAAGGCTCTCTGGACAATTTCAGTAACATGTCATCAAGGAATTCAAGCAACAGCAACAAAAACGTTTTAAAAGCAAGGAATTACAAGGAAAGTAGATGCTGTTCTAATGTTGCACCAAACATTTTTTTTGTCTATGGGAACTAGAATTGCCAACCTCCGGGTGGAGGCTGGAGATCACCTGGAATTAAAACTGCTTGCCAGATGACAGAGATCAGTTCCCCTGGAAAAAATGGCTGCCTTGCAGGGTGGATTCTGTTGCATTATACCCTGCTGAGGTCGCTTCCCTCCCCAAACCTCACCCTCCCAAGGCTCCACCCCTAAGTCTCAAGAAATTTCCCAACGTGGAGCTGGCAGCCCTAATAGGGGAACAGATCTCCGTAGCTGGAAGATCTGTTGTCATTCCAGGACATTTCCAGGCCCTACCTGGAGGTTCATAATATATATATACACAGGGACCACGGTCTGAATGAGAACTAGGAAAAATAGAGCAAGACTTTCACGGTCTTGCTCTATTTTTCCTACCTGGAGGTTGGCAACCCTAGATAAGGAAGCAAGAAAAGGGGAGAGGCTATGGGGCTTTCAGGAGAGGAAAAGAGAAAATAGTGGGAGAGGGGGAAATGGGAGGCCTCCTACAGGTCCTTGCGGGTTCCCACTTGTGTTAACTATAAAGCATACCTGGATCCAGAATGCGCATTTTTGAACCCTCTGAGGACTTTAAGCAAGGAATAAATTTTGAATGCACACCCACATATACAAAGCATTACATTTATGGGGTATGGCACAGACCTTTACCACATGTATATATTTAATGAACGCAACAATGGCAGTAAATGGGGAGCTATGCCTTGCTGATATATTACATAAATAAATTAGCATGGATTAAGCCAAGAGTTTGTGCACAGTTGCTGTTGGAAAGCAAAATCTAACTAAAGCCTAGCAATCCACAAAGCACTTAAGCCACATTACTTTGATCAATGTAGGTGTACAGAAGTCAGGAATGGCACTTAATCCATTCAAACCAGTGCACTCAGGTTAAATTGCTTTGTGGCTCATGCTGTCAGTGATATGTCAACCCTTCAGTATCCCTTTAATTAAAAAAAAATAGCATCACCCCCAACAACGCTTTTTAAAATGCCAAATGACATCAGGGCCCTGCGGGACTTGTTACAGTTCTACAGGGCCCGTAAGGCAGAGATGTTCCACCAAGCATATGGCTGAAGACAGCAACGGTTTGGCCAATTAGCTGCCTCCCCCCTTTCCCCTGCCATCAGGGGTTAAAACTGCATTGTGACGCCATATAAGTTCTATGCTTCTGTATATATTATTTATTGTTTTTAAGATTGGTATTTTATGGGCATATTTAGACTGATTGTTTTCATGTAAAATGTACACTACTCTGAGCCGCTCATCAGGGAGAGTGGAATAAAGGTGGTAATAATAATAAAATAATAATAATAAACAACCAGGAAAAACTACTTGCAGGGGAGAGATATGGACAGGGAAAGGGAAGGAGCTGTTTAACCCTTTTTCCACCAGTCATTCCCACAATTCATATCATTCCCATCCACCCTGCCTCCCTCCCCCCGGCAGTTTCTAATAGTGTAGTCTTAGGCAGAGGACTCCAAAGGACTCAGAAACTCTGCTTCAGATTGCACTGCAGATGACCTAAAAAGCATTTTCTTGTTCCTCCCCGTGTGGTCCAATATCAAGACTATAGTTTTCCCCCTTGCTTAGGCAGCAGTCAACTGAAACTCCACAGATAATGACAACATCATTATTTTCTAGTGTGGATCATTATATTTTGTTTTACAATGACAACCCCCCCCCCAATTAACAAGTAGCATAGCACGGAGTCCATTCACACAGTGTAATTTGGGTTCCTTTTTAGTAAGCAATGGTTGGTCCACAGCTCAAAGTATTTGCATGCATAACATTCTGAGTTCATTCTCAGGCATCTGCAGTTAAAAGACCTTACGAGGGACTGTGAATAACCTCTGTTATGATGCAAGAAATCCCTAGACATATAATTTAGGTTCAAGAAGCAGCTGTGAGAATTAACTCTTCCCAAAAGCTCCCTATACTTTTTCCTCAATCAGAAATGGTCACCCTGGGAAAAACTATAAGCACAAAAGAAACACGGAGCTAAAAGGAGCCTCAGGGGTCATCTAGTTCAGCCCCCTGCACAATGCAGGAAATCCACAACTACCTTCCTCCCGACTCCCCAAGTGATCCCTGCTCTATGCCCAGATTCCAGGACCCCTGAGCCAATCCGGCCTGGAGAAAAAGTCCTTCCTGACCCCAAAGTGGCAATCGGCATTACCCTGGCATATGAGAAAGGACCACGAGAGCTGAGCACACTCTCTTTCCTTCCTGCTCTCCCTCTCATGAACTGGCTAAATTCACAGAATCAGCATTGCTAGCAGATGGCCATGTAGCCTCTGCTTTAAAATGTCCGAAGAAAGAAAGCCTACTACCTCCAGAGGTGGTTCAATGATAGAACCTCTGTTTTGCATGCAGAAGGTCCCAGGTTCAATCCCCAGCACGTCTACTTAAAAGGGTTCAAGCAGTAGGTGATGTGAAAGACCTCCGTCTGAGACCCTGGAGAGCTACTCCTGGTCTGAGTAGACAATACTGACCTTCATGGGCCAAGGGTCTGAGTCATTATAAAGCAGCCTCATATGTTCATATGTCAAGAAGTTCTTCCTAATGCTTATCTGAAAATTCTTTTGATTTCATTTCAAGCTGTTGGTTCTGGTCTAACCTTCTGGAGCAACAGGAAACAACTCCACTCCATCCTCCATATGACAGGCCTTCAAATACTTGAAGATGGCTATCATATCACCTCTCAGTGACCTCCTCTCCAGGCTAAACATACCCTGTTCCTTCAATATGGGTACTTCTTTTCTCTTAAAGCAAGGGAAAGCTTGAAGCTCCGACTGAGTCCAATTAAAGGAAGAATTAAACTCCCCTTTCCCCAGCCTTACTGCTCCAGTACAAATCAGATCTCTTTGCAATTGCTTTTTGCATGCAGTATTTCATGTGTGGACGGAAGCAAGAGGACATTTGACAGTCCTCTTTTCTGTCATTCCAGTGAGCAGTCCTCTTTCAAAGGGCATTGGGTGAAAGTATGAAGAGCAAGTTGTGGTTTCTTTGAGGGGATTACCCTTGTTTCCTCTCTGTGTGACTTTCAAGTGATTGTTGATCTTTTATTGCAGTTGCTTGCTAGCCATGTCAAACAAATTTAGAAAGACAGGATTTTTTTTAAAAAAATAGTAAATTAATAAATGAATTAATTCATTGGAAGGAATTCCTAATTCTTGTAAACAGCCACATTAGTGCTTTGTAATCAACTGCTGGTCATTACTTTTTTTCAAATGGACATGGCTTCTTCCTTTTCAGAAGGCCTTCACTGCAAGCTGATGCTAAAGCACCATTTAAAAACTGTGTACCTGCTCAGCATTTCATACAGGATGCCTACAAGATGGAGTTAGGGAAGGGGCTTGGGCTCAGTGGCAGGGCATGCCAAAGGTCCCAGGTTCAATCCCTGGCATCTCCAGTTAAAACGATCAGGGAGTAGGCGATGTGAAAGATCTCTGCCTGGGATTCTGGAGAGCTGCTGCCAGTCTGAGTAGACAATACTCAGACCTTGATGGATCAGTGGTCTAACTTAGCGTAAGGCAGCTTCATGTGTGTTCAAGTCCTGAGCTCACAGCCTGAGATATCTTGCCCCCTCCCCATTTTTTAAACATCCAGTCTGATGAAGAATTCTGGAGAACTCAAAAGCTTGCACTCTATTTCGTGTTTTTCTGGTTGACCCTTATGAAAGGTATGACATGGCTTTTGTTTGGGGATTCTGCTTTGGACCAGTGTGGCTCCCTGCAACTGCTGGTGGTTAGTGGATGTTGTTTCCCATTTCAATGCGCATATATATGAACTGAAGCATGTTTAACACCTTTCAGTAATGTTCATTATTTATATTTTTAGATAATCTTCTGTATGTTTTTGAGGGACATATTGCTGGAAATGGGCCATTTGTGCTTTTCATAAGAGCTTGTGTTAGTTTACATCATCATCAGATTCTGATTATAGCTTTATAGGTGAATGACAGATTTTTGTAACTTGTTTGCTTATTTAGTGATTTAATCATAATCATTATCGTGTGCCTATTTTCCCCCCTCAGATTGTTGAATGTCGATGCTTTTAAATTTTGTATTTTTGTACATGCTGTACCATCCATTTTAAGAGAACTGCAACCTACAAACGATACTTTAGAATATCCCACCCTTTTAATTCCATTTTTGCCGCGAACATCTATCGTGAGGAAGAGTTCCAGGGAACTTTGTGTGCTCGTTGGGGAGAAAGGCAGGGTACAAAGAAAGCAGCCCTTGACCTGGATGGTTCAGGCTAGCCCAATCCCATCAGATCTCAGAAGCTAAACAGGATCGCCCCTGGCTAGTATTTGGATGGGAGACCACCAAGGAATACCAGGACTGTGACATGGCAAATCACTTCTGAACATCTCTTGCCTTGAAAATCCTACAGGGTCACCGTAAGTCCGCTGTGACTTGACGGCACTTTCCACCTCCACCACCACCAAAGAAAGAAAACAAATAAATAAACTTGAAGGTTTGTTTGCTATTTTCTGGTGTTTAAATTATGTCTAATAAAAGGTATGGCAAAGTTGGAGTCCTGTGGCACCTTTAAGACTAATGAAATTTAATTCTGGGTATATGTTTCCATGTGGATGCACACTTCTTCAGATATATATCCGAAGAAGTATGCATGCACAGGGAAGCTGATACCCAGAATTAAACTTTGTTGGTCTTAAAAGTTGCCACTGGATGCAAACTTTGTTCTGTTGCTTCACAGCAACACGGCTCCCCATCAAAAGGTATGGCAATAGAACTGCCTTTGGATTTTTTCCCTAATGCATCAGGGCATGAAGCTTTACAAGAATCTGGGAGAAGCATATGTGACTCTATATAAGCATGCTTTTACAGTTGCCTTTAAACAAGAGTCTCTTCTTAACCCCCACTACGCTTTAGCAATTTTTTGAAAATCTCACTTCCAATAAATCGTTTCTTAGCATCTGTGAAGACTCGCTCCTTTTAAAAAGTATAAACAACTATTTCAGATTATCTCTTAGATAAAAGAAGCTTTGTAACATGACAGATTGCTGTTCAGATCTGCCCTTTTGAAATAAAATGCAAAATCTATCCTGGGAGGGGAGGGGGAGGGCTAATTCAGCCTGTCAGTGAAGCTTTCTTCGAGATTTGCCAAGCCTTCTGCCTTCTTCTGCATCATTCCACTCTGTTCTTATTCGCCATCCCACCACCACCTCTTAAAAACAAAACAAAGAAAATCTGCACAGGGACAACTCCGTTTCCGCACCCAGGCAAAATTGTGCAAGCCAGTTTCTGTAGGTCTGCTTGATGGGATGAATATGGGATACTGTGCAAGGACAAGTCTGAATTAAAGAGGGAAAGATGAGAGCAGGCTTAGAGGCAAAACAATAACAACACTATCTACAATCTGCATCTACAGTCACTTGCACACATGTCTGGAGTTGACATTATCCAGCTGCTGTCATTGGGGGTAGATCCAACCACCCTCCAAGCAGGAGCCGTCCTCTGACTTAAGGGGCTCTACCTCTAACAACTCCTTAGAGGAAGGCTCCAGACTTTTGCTAAAAGGCAAGGTGGGGAATGAATGAACACTGTTCAGTGGAGTGGTATGATAGGGGTAGGATCTACCCACTGCTTAGTCATTGCATTTTTCATCTTTTTTTCAGACTGAGTTTATGGCATTTTTTTAACTTGAAGAAGAAAGAAGAGTTAATTTTTATACCCCACTTTTCTCTACCCTAAGGAGTCTTTAAGTGGCTTACAATCTCCTTCCCTGCCTCTCCCCACAGCAGGCACCTTGTGAGGTAGGTGCGGCTGAGAGAGTTCTGAGAGAACTGTGACTGGCCCAAGGCCACCCAGCAGGCTTCATGCGGAGGAGGAGTGGGGAATCAAACCGGCTTCTCCAGATTAGAGTCCGTCACTCTTAACCACTACGCCATGCTGGCTCTCTTGAATGCCACAGCAGCACCAGTCTGCCCAGTGTGGTCTGTGTATGTGACATGAGACTGCCCATTTCTTCAGTTCGCTGACTGCCAAAAAGGGACGACAGAATGCTGCAAACGCATCCTCCTGTAGAAGCAGCCTGTCAAAAGTACAGGAGCACTGTTCCCGAAACACTGTGTGTGCCCCTGCTATGTTCCTAATATAAATCTTCAGTACTTGAGAGGGAAATGGGGGGGGGGAGAGAGAGAGAGAGAGAGAGAGAGAGAGAGAATTGCATCAGATGTCCATGCATTCACAAACACAGAGTACATCACGGAATTATATTATTCCTGAATTTAAGCACCGGGGGATGTATTTGCGAAGGATTTAAGAGATACTATGATTAAAGATTCTTGGGTTTTTTCCCCGTAGAGATTAGATAAAATGATTCTTAATCCACAGTCATCCTTGGTGCATTTCCTAATTGTCCCTGAAACCACATTGAAACTAACCAAGGAAACGGATGTAAGGTTTTGTTTCTCCCCAGCACAAACAGTGTTGAATACCGAGAGTACCTGTTTTAAAAACCTGAGTATGTGGTGTACAGGGAAAGGTGTCCCTTTGCTAGGGAGAAGGCAGGTGTTACAAGCATAATGGAAATCATGCACATCGCTGAGGACCACACTAGAGATTATATGTTTATAACCTTGCACATTTTCTTAAAGCAGCCATGTGAAGCTGTGACAGAGAGCAGAAAAGGAGTGAGAGAACATGCTTACCCTCACCTTGCCGACCATTCTTCTGCTCAAAGTTGTCCGACTCAGCTTTTTCCTTAGTAGGAGGAATGGCAACAGAGTACTGACTCCAAGCAGAAAAGCTGCTGAAGGGGAAACAGCTATGGACTCCTCCTTTCCTAACAAGTTTGCAATCTCCACAGCAGTCTTTCAAGGCTGCTTTTCATTAATACAATAATTTCAGGGTAGGGACCAGGCCAGCCCTGACCTGAATAGCCCAGCAGGGGACTTTGGGGGGGACAGAAGTGACGTCATCACATTGGGGAGGGGAGGTCTCTGCCTCTCCCCAGCAGCATTTAAAGACATCCTTTAAATACTGCTGGGGAGAGGTGGGGGGGGGGAGCCTTGCACGCCTGCCCCCCTGAGCCTTGAATTTGGGACTCAGAGTGCAGGCGTGTGGCCTCTGCCTCTTCCCAGCAGTGTTTAAAGACTTCCTTTAAATGTTGGTGGGGAGGAGGCCAGGTGGTAGCTCTTGGGGGCAGGCCTTCCCCCCACCCACTAGCTGGCGGGTGGGTGGGAAGGAACCCCTCCAAAGCAGGAACCCCCCACCAAACTGGGGGGTCTGGCATCCCTGCCCTGGGTAACATGATTTTGTCAGCTCTTGGAAGCCAAGCAGGGTCAGCCCTGGTTAGTACTCAGATTGGTACTCACCAGGAAAGATGAGGGCTACTACTCAGAGGCAAGCAATGGCAAACCACCTCTGTTTGTCTCTTGTCTTGAAAACCCTTCAGCCTCACCATAAGTCGGCTGAGACTCAACTACAATTTCCACCCCCCAGGGAAGGTTATGTGTAACCTACTTTAGCCATCAAACATTTGTCAGCCAGGACACTGCTATCCAAAGGCAATTCTGAACCCATATGTTTAGGACACAAATGTAGAAGGAATTAATTTGATCAAAAATCGTAGGCCATATGTTTAAGGCAGCTTATCAAACATTTTAAAAATCCAATCCATCATCAACAACAAATTCAACATTAAAAATAGAAAATCAAGACCATAGGAGCCACCAGCTCAGAATATGAACCAGAGAGGTGGTAAACCTCCTGAAATATTTCGGGTGAGACCTATCCTGGGCTAGACACAGCGTAAGAATACACTGTAATAAATGACAAGCACAATAAACCAGAACAGTGGGCTTCAACAAAGTACAGTTGAAGAATTTTTAGATATTTTTTCTATATTAGAAGACTTGTGGGTAAATTTGGTGTAATGGTCAAGAGTGGCAGACTTTAATCCAGAGAAATGGATTTGATTCCCCACTCCTCCAGATGAAGCCAGCTGGGTGACCTTCGGTCAGTCACAGTTCCCTCAGAGCTGTTCTCTCAGAACTCTCTCAGTCCCACCGACCTCACAGGGTGTCTGTTGTGGGGAGAGGAAGGGAAGGTGGTTGTAAGCCACTCTGAGACTCTGAGTGAAGGGCGGGGTATAAATCCAACTCTTCTCTTCTTCTTCTCTTTTCAGCCTTCCTCCCTGCATTTTCACAACCCAAAACAGTCCTGGGGTGTATTATATGCCCTATTAGGGGGCTGCACATGTACTAATGAGCTACACATACAGAGCCCAACAGAACAAGTAACTTGAGGGCCATTTTGTGTCATGAAAACGGTGTGGGGGGGAGGCTGAAGTTCCCCCTCCCCATACACACACCACAATCCCAATCCAAATCAAGGCCCTATGTTCTTGGGAAATTAGTTTGCTTGCATCTGACATCACGCTGTCTCAATAAAGTGAGGTCAGGGGAATCCAGATACTATGTTACAAAAACAGCATTTAATGCATATATCCAAAGGCCGCTGCAATCAAACACAAAGAGCATAAAACATACATTGTAAATAACATTGCTAAAATAACCAGCTCTCCAAACATTCATCAAGTTAAAACATTTTACCCTCTGGATACAGCTTTTGCTCATATTTTCTTAGCTGCCAAAGCAAATGACAACACTCTGTATGTAAGACTGTACGAACCATAATGTGTCATTTGACACTAAGCATCTGCAACCTGGTAGCATAAAAAAGGGTATAAGGGTATTCTGTTTAATCATTTGATGCCTTATCCCAAATGCATAGCAGGGCAACTAAAATTCAGCCTTCTCTTACTTTAATTTTTATTCACAAAACAGGTACGCTGAGGGGCAATGTTCCCTCTAAGCTCCACAGTGTTGTGAGTGAAAAAAGCTAGTAGCGGTACAGTTGAGAGCAAGTCTACATTTGACTATTGTGGGAATTATTTTTAGGAAGATTATGTCCATAATCTTGTAAAAATCTCAGAATGAACTTTTAAACTATATTTTAAGAATAATTTAAACACAAGAGAAACCAGAATCAAATCAAATTTCATTACACAAAATATCCTCTATAGGGGTAGACCAGGCCTCTGGAGAACAGATCTACCAGCCCCAGTCCACTATATTGGTAGGCCTGGCCTTGGACCATCGCCCAGTGCTGACCCTTAGAAAACATACCAGCACTTGTGGGGAGGGAACTCTTGCAATCTAGTTTGTTTGTTTGTTTTTTTTGTAGTGAAATACGACTACCACCATTACAGGCCACATATAACAGAGGTGATAACAATCACTGTTAGAACACTGCCTAACTTAACAAACAACAAGTTGCTTAAATGTTATCAATCTGCCCAAACTATTTATTTATTAAAATATTTATATCCCACTTTTCCCTGTGACTCAAGGCAGTCTACAAACTGTACTAAAAAGCATAATAGGGGTGTGGAAAAAATCATTTTTTTTCTGACTCAATGGGCCCCATAGGTTATAATGGAGAATCGATCTAGGGGTATCTGGGGCTCTGGAGGGGCTGCTTTTGAGGTAGAGTCACCAAATTTGCAGCATAGCTGCTAGTACCTCTCCTCACCCCCCCCCCAAGTTTCAAAAACATTGGACCAGGGTCCAATTTTATGGGCCTCAGAAGGAGGTGCCCCCATCCTCCATGGTTCCTATGGAAGCTTGGTTGTGAGCACAGCAGAAATCCTCTGAGCTGACCTCTGAAATGTTGTATGCTAGTGCCCCCTTGCACAGCTTAGGGAGCTGTGCTGATGGGCTTGTCAGAAATCGAGTGAACTTCTTGAAGAAGGTGATGAGGAATTTGAACCTGATCCTTCTGTATTCAGACAGACTACTATCCCCGGCTCATGAGACGATCCTAAGCAGCTACTCAGACTCCTACTCAAGTCTACTCAATGGGCCTTACTCCCAGGAAATTGTTCTTATGATGGCACTGCCAGGGAGCTTCTCAGCAGACTGGGGATTTGAAACCAAATCTCCCCAGTCTTTCCACTGAATCACACTGGCAGTGTACCACATGGCTTTGCAGTGTAGTTGAATCATCTGAAGGGTTTTTCAAAGTTGAAAATTTCGTATCAAAGCAATTCAAGACATTATTTTTGTAAGGCATGGTTACATTCTAGAGATGAGTGATGAGGCTATGGTATGCAACCCATATTATACAGCTTAGAACCTGAGATCAAAGCATGCACGCAGAGGCCACAACAGAGCCAAAGACAGGATTCAAAAAGCACTGTTAAAGCATATAGGTCTACATTTCCCCCCCCTTTTCTCCGAATGTTTTTTTCTTTTAGCCTGCAACCCCAAAAGTAATCATTTTCCCAATACATTAATGTAGCAAAAGTAATATTTCAAAATGTTAAGTTATGGCAAAAGCACAGTGGTTTTATCAAGGTACTTTGAGGGATGACTTAATGGGGAAAAACAGTTTTTCAGGAGCACTCTGAAGTCAGTCAAAATGATTTAAAAGCACAGGAAGCTAAAACACTACTTACTCCACAGTCACCCTAGGCAAATCCATGGCAATGTTCAAAAAAGAGAGCTTTAGAGCCAGTTTGGGTGTGATTTTTCCCAACTCACTTGTGTAAATAAATGCTTACACAAATGTGTAAACAGCATAACATCGAAGGAAAGGGTAGGATTATCACCCTAGAAATCTGGCACCACAAAAAGCAGTCCTTTTACTCACATATCGTGTCTTTATCTTCAAGTTGATCCTGTTGACATACTCACACTCTTTAATTCCCATTTTGTCTCCACGTGAGCCACTCATGGCAGCCTATCCCTTGAGGACGGAAGCCTTGGGTGTGGAGCTACGTATCTTGAAAAAAACATGTTCGCAAATCTGTGGTTGAAAAATCCCATGTTCTCAGATAAACCAAAAGGGGGGGGGCTTGCAGTGGAAAACCAGAAACTGAAAGGGCAGTGGTGGTTAATCCCTTCCTTGCTCATTAATTTATCCCTATTGATATCGTCATGAGGCTATTTCCACCCAATCAGGCTTACTTCCAATTTTAGAACCTAGCTGGGGTGAGGGAGGCATTTTCAGGGCAGAATCAGTCGAGCAGGAAAGGGTTGTGCACCCTCTAGGGATGAATGATGCCCTCACCTGGATGGTTCAGGCTAGCCCGTCCTTGTTAGATCTTGTAAACTTAGCAGGGTTGGACCTCGTTAGTGCTTAGATGAGAGAACATCATCATCATCATCTCTTGCCTTGAAAAATCTACAGGTGTGCCATAAGTCTGCTGTGACTGAAGGCCCTTTCTACCACCACCAGGGATGCCTGATAACTTGCTGCTTTGGCTCACATCCTTTTCACCAGTTATGAAGAGGAAGTCATTTTTTCAGTGGATTGCCTACTTATCAACCTGTCGACTCTAGCCTCGTTTCATTGCAGGTGTAAAAGGAAAGGTAGCCTTGCTGAATCGGACCAGTAGTCCACCTAGTGCAGCATCCTGTCTCACACAGTGGCCAACCGGTTCCTCTGGAGGCCCAACAACAGGACATAGAGGTCAAGGCCTGCCCGATATCATCTCCTGATTCTGGTATTCAGAAGTTTCCTGCCTCTGAATACAGAGGTTCCCTTTAGTCATAATGGCTAATAGCCCCTGATAGACTTATCCTACCCTTCCAATTTTGGAACTCCCCATTTGTTTTTGTTTTGTTTTTTTGGCCCTAAAATGGGCAGTGAGGGTCAGGACGACATTGACTGGGTTTGGAGCACCAGAGGTGGGAGAGTTTAATTCTCCTGCCTCCATACACAGTTTCTCCAACTGAAAACCTGGCTTACATGACCGAGACCTGGGTGCGGGATGGGAAGACAGTAGGACTCTCCCAGCTTGCCCCTCCCAGGTTCTTGGTCTATCCCGCCAATCACAGACTAGGGGCCGGGGGGAGGACTGGCTATGTTAATTCAGGAAGCTTACTCCTTCAGGGCGCTCCTGTCGCTGGAGATCACGGACCTTGAGTGTGTCGGTCTGGTACTAGAGGCTGGGGAGAGTGTGGCGATTTAGCTGGTATACTGACTCCCTAACGCACCGGCTGATAGCTTACCGGCCCTGATGGAGGCCATATCAGGCTGGGCGCTGGAACACCCTAGGCTGATTGCCTTGGGTGATTTCAACGTCCATGCCGATGATGTGACTTCCATCCAGGCAGCAGACCTGGTGTTGTCCATGGCGGTGCTGGGACTCTACCAACTTGTAATGACTCCCACTCACCAAGCTGAGCACACGCTTGATTTGATTTTCATGGCTGGGGTAACAGTGGACCGGATTACTGCTTTGGCAGTACCATGGTTGGACCACCATGCTCTGAGGGCCTGTCTGAATGTTCCACCCTAACCCTGTTTAGGTGACGAGCAGATTTTCGCTTGCCCACGGAACCAAATGGACCCAATAAGGCTTCAAATGGCTCTGCGGGATCTGATGCCCCCTGGCAGCTCGTTGGATGAGCTTGTGGAGGACTGGCATAGCCGACTCTCCACAGCCATTGATGAGATCGCTCCCTGGCGCCCTCTGCGCCCTCGCTTTAGGCTTGCTCCCTGGTATACCCAGGAGTTGCTGCTTATGAAGCAAGAGCTTAGACAGAGAGATGGTGGAGTCGGGCTCGAGACGAAGCAACAAGAACATTTTACAGGACGTTTATGGGATCCTATGAGATGGCAGTCAAAGCCGCTAAGAAGGAATTCTATGCTGTCATGATTGCGTCCACTAGCTCACATCCAGCTGAATTATTTAGAACGATTCGGGCTATAACAGTTCTGCCACAGGTCAGACCAAACCTTAGGGAATTGAACATTGGCTGCGAGGCATTTGCGAGCTATTTTGCGGATAAAGTCTTGGTGCTCCGCCACGACCTCCCCGCCACAGTTGACACAATGAGTGAACTTGAGGCCCCGTGTATGTCTTCGACTCCAGCTTTGGATTCTTTTGGCCTGCTCGGCCTGGAGGAAGTCGACAGATTGCTCAAGACTGTACACCTAACCACATGCAACCTTGATCTGTGCCCTTCCTGGCTAATTAAAGCCGGCCACAAGGGGTTGTGTGGTGCCCTTAGGAAGATTATCAACAAGTCCCTTGCGGAGAGACAGTTCCCAGGGGCACTCAAGGAAGCGATGTTCCGCCCTCTCCTGAAAAAGCCATCCCTGGATCCAACTGAATTGGCCAACTATCGGCCAGTTTCCAATTTGCCCTATTTGGGCAAATTAATTGAGAGGGTGGTGGTGATACAGTTGCAGAGCTTTCTGGATGATGCTTCCATATTAGATCCCTTTCAATCTGGCTTCCATCCAGGACACAGGACGGAGACAGCGCTGGTTGCCCTTACTGACGACCTCCGGAGGCATCTGGATCAGGGCAGCTCGGCAGTGTTGCTGTTGCTCGATCTGTCGGCCACATTTGATACGGTCGACCATCAGCTACTAACCCACCGCCTTGCTGATGTGGGGATACAAGGGCTTGCCTTGCAGTGGCTTGTCTCCTTTCTACAAGGTTGAGGACAAAGGGTGACACTAGGGGAACAGCAGTCCTGGAGGCACCTGCTTGAATGTGGAGTGGACTTAGAGGGGTATAACTTTGCTTAAGATAATAGTCACATGTACATCCCACATGCAGTAAGATAATGACACTGGCCCTACAGAGGTGATCTAATGGTCATTAAAACAGTATGTTTGCACTAGATTCACATTTAGGAAAAAAACTGCTTTTGATTATTTCATGTGTCTATATGTTGAGGGTGAATAAAGTATGGTGATGTAGGAAAGCACTTCCCAGATCTTACGAAATCTTTCAGAGGAATAAAAAGCGTGGCAAATCATCTGTCATCCAAGAGATACTCGGGGCCGCGCCCACGGGTTTTTTTGCACCCTAAGCGGGGCTAGCTTGTGGTGCCCCCCAGGACTTCTGCAGCCCCCCCCCCTTCTTTGCCTCTTGCTGACTTTGCCCTTCCTGGCCCAGGGAGGGGCAAAGGATGTGCTCAAGACTCCTCCCCCCACACACACACACATGGAGGAAAAACGGCTTTTAGAGCTGCAAGATAGCCCCTTCCCCCCCCACAGGAAATTCCGAAGTGGCTTCAGATGGTGTGCAAGATAGTTGAGACCCCCCTCCCCCCAAAAGTGGCTGTCTGCACCAGCTGCTCCTTCCCCGTCGCACCCCCTGCCATGGCCTGGGCTGACCCCAGAGCGCTGGAGGCTCCCTGGATGGGGCTCCAAGTCCCTCCCTGGCCGGCCAGGTGGTGTTTGCGCAGGGGAGGAGGGATGGCACGCACAAAGGGGGGCTTGTTCCCCCATAAATGAGGCCTTGTCCAGCCCCCTCACTGGCCACCCACTGCCTCTGGCCATGTGCAGAGTGCTCCTGAGGCTCAAGCCAGCCACCCCGGGACTGCCTGCTGCAAGCCCAGCCTGGCTGCAGCTGGTGTGCTTGGCCACCCTCTTGGGGCCAGGCATGAGTCCTCTGATTATATGCAAAGTGCTGCAGTTCATCCCCCCCCAAGTGGGGCTGCTGTCCCGGCACCCTCTTCCACCAAGCTTCTGGGCAGGGCTTCCCTAGATGCCAACTCAGCCCTGACCCCCCAGAGGATTCCTTCCTCCCCCTCCTTCCCCTCAGATGCTCTGGGACGCCTACAAGCAGGGTGCTGGGCAGCGCCTGACATCGTCCATAGGGCACTGTGCAACTTGCCTGGGGATTGGCGAGGAGGAGGGCAGAGCCATGCCAGGGACCCAGAATGGGGAGGCAGTCGGAGGAGGGCTCGACGTGGGGATCCCTGGGGCGGCAGAGCTCCTTGACGGTGGCGCTCCTCACGGGTAAGGGTGGCATCCACGATGGGCAGCAAATCCCCTCCCCTCCCCCCTCTGCAACGAAAGCTCATCAGCACTTACCATCCCTGTGGGCTGGCTAGAGGCCTTGGGCGGGGGGGGGGCTTTTGGCACGGGGGGAGGGCAGCAGGGCAGTTCAGCGCCCCCCTTGCAGGCCCACCCTAGGCAAAACTCTAGTTTGCCTAGTGGGTGAGCCGGCTCTGGAGGTACTCTACTACTCCAATATTGTCAAGTTTTACATTACAGTCCAAAACAGAATTAACCCTTTATAAGCCCATTGTTCTTTAATGGACTTGACACATGGTAGAAAGTTGCCAACTTGTAAGTGTTGTCCAGATGCTGTCAACTTATGCTGACCCCACAGGGTTCCAAGGCAAGAGATGTTCAGAGGTGGTTTGCCATTGCCTGCCTCTGCGTAGCAGCCCTGGGCTTCTCTGGTGGCCTCCCATCCAAGTACTAATTGGGGCTGACCCTAGGCCAGGAAGGAGGTGCTAAGCCTAGGCCAGGAAGGAGGTGACTCTGGATCAATAATGCAGGATACAGAAGTTACATGGTGGGGAAGGAATTAATGTCAGGGATGTGTTCAGGAGTAGCGCTACAGAAACTAATGGGATTTCTCTCACATAAATTGCCTAGACAGGTTGTTAGCTAGGACACTTGAGGGATCCTACAGAACTCAGAAGACAAGAAGAAAAGATTGGATTTATACCCCACCCTTCACTACTCGAAGGAGTCTCAGAACAGCTTACAATCTCCTTTCCCTTCCCCTCCCCACAACAGACACCCTGTGAGGTACGTGGGGCTGAGAGAGCTCTTTTCAGAACTGTCCTTGAGAGAACTTATGACTGACCCAAGGTCACACCAGCAGCTACATGTGGAGGAGTGGGGAATCAAACCCGGTTCTCCCAGATCAGAGACCGTACTCCTAACCACTACACCAAACTGCCTTCTACCATTTATGTAATTTGAGTTTTAAAAGGAACTTTTGAGTTTTTTGTAGGAGAAGCATTATGGGATGCTGAGTAAGTTTAACAAATCTTTGGCCGCTCAAAAAATGTGAAGTTTTAAGATATAGAATTAATCATCACCATATTAGTTTACATGGGCCACGGTGGCTTAGAGGTTAAGACGCTGAACTACGGAGCAGAAGGTCTGCAGTTTGGTAGTTTGAGACCCTAGCGCCACGTGATGGAGTGAGTTCCCGTCTCTGGCTCCAGCTCCTGTCAACCCAGCAGTTCAAAAGCAAGAAGTTGCAAGTAGATAAATAAGTCCTGCTTCAGTGGGAAGATAATAGTGTTCCGTGTGCCTCGGCATTTAGTCATGCCGGCCACATGACTACGGAAACGTCTTCGAACAGCGCTGGCTCTTCAGTTTGGACATGGAGATGAGCACCGCCCCCTAGAGTCAGATTTGACTAGCTTTCGAGAAAAGAAAACCTTTACTTTATATTAGTTTACAGTCTTATAGGTAGGAACAAGCACCCGGCAAACTCAGTGGGATTTGTGGGGAAGCTCTGTATACAGACTGGAATGGTCCTTTCTTATGAGGGAAAGGGGAAAAGCACAAGGTGGGAAGAATGCTGTTCCATCTTCAGTTAAATGTGGGAGCTTAATTTTAATTAGGCCATAGACAATTTTAAAATGCCAATACTCATTCCTGAAATATTCAGTTATAAAGAGTATCCTGGAGCATGTACAGAGTGCCTCACCAACTCCCACTAAGAAATCAGAGACTGTAATCAGGGGGAGGGAAGAGGCGGAGGCTTCCAGATAGATCTCTAGCTTTTTGAGCCAAAGGGCTTCTGCCAGCTCCGGTTAAAAGAACCGGGGGGGGGGATGACAGCGTTTCCATTTTGAACCAAGATTCGTTGTTCTCACAGATGACACTTGGAGACTTTCTCCTGATCTTCCTACCCACGTGAGAAGGTGGTGGTTTAGTGCCTGAGGGGCAGAATGAGGGAGTTGTTCCTAAACCGTGCGTATGCTCTCTAGGCTAATGTTGGTTTAACGTTAACAATTACAGAAATGGAAAACGAAACAAAAAAATAACCGTTTTCTAGGGACACGGGAGAACCAACGCCCCCCCCCTTCCCGTCGGCGACGGTGCATTTCGCCAGCCCTCGTGGCGTTAACAACCTTCTGCCTTTCTAGTTCGACTCTCATCGGAGCGATGCGGGAGCGGGCCAGAAGCCAGCGGGGGCCGCCTTTCGCACGTGCTCCGAGGCCCCGCCGCCTTCACGTCTTAACTTTGAGGCTGCCTCCGCTTCGGAAAGGTCCCCCGCAGGGGGGAGGAAGTTCTTGACCCTTCCGACACCCCCGGCAACAACTTTGCTGTCCGGAGGGATCGAGAGGAAGACGCCTCGGCAGCCGCGTGAGAAAACAGCATCGCCTTCCGCCGCTCCCAGCGCGGAGCGTGCGGTGGAGCCAAGGGAGGAAGGCGGCATTGGGCAGGGCGAAGGAGGCGGGAGCCGGGGAGCCGCTCCCGTCTGCGCCGCTTCCTAAGGGAGGCTGCTGCTGCTGCTGCTGCTGCTCCCGCCTCCTTTGCTCCCTCCCTTGGCTCACTTGCACTCACTCGCCCGCCTGCGTGCAGCCGCGCAAGCCAGCGCGCACGCACTTTGTCCGCCCGCCCGCTCGCTGCCAGTGTGGGAATGTGGCCGTCGCCGAGCGGAGCTCCGGACTCGGAGGGGCTTTGACAGGGGCACATGCGCCGCACCGCCGGCCGCGTCCCCACATCTCCCACCTCGTCGGGAGGAGCCGCCGGGAAAACACGGCGGCATGGAGGAGCCGCCGGCAACAGCGCGCTGCCTTGCCAGCCATCCCCGGGCGGGCTGAGGCGCCCCAGAAGGTAAGCCTTGCCCGGGAAAGTTGCTCGCTCGCCAGGGGGAAAGACAGGCGGCACTCGAGCTTGCGGAGCCAACCGGGCCGGGTAAAGGGCGATCGCGTTGTCCTTTTCTATGAGGTCCCTCTCGATAGCTCGCCTTGCTTTGCACGGACGGCGGTTGAGCTGGGCGCTGACCTCTCCCCCGAGTGGGGCATTCCTTACGGAGGAAAGTCAGCCCCCGTCCCAAGGGGGCCAAGGAGAAATGCAGGAGCACGTGACATAATAACAATAACAAAAAATAATAATATGGTTTCTGCTTGAAAAACCCAAACACGGAAGCAAACATTCCTGTTGCTCACAAGGTGAGCAATGAGGTTCTTCTTGGGCCTCGATGCTGAATATATATATTTACACGGAAGTAAAACCTCATTGGCTTAAGTGGAATTGCACGTCCAAGTAAGCGTGCAAAAGGATTGGCGTCAAGCGGTGGCTTGAAAGAAGCTGACAGAAGAATTAAAAGAAAGAGGCTAATTATTCATTGAGAAAGGAAAGACATTCTGCACATGCCCAGGGGCAACCCGGGCTGGATGATTACTGCACTTGTTCCACGGTTGAGCTGTTCCCGCGGATGAACTTTAATTAAGACCTGCATGTAGCATGTGAGGATGTGTGTTTGAGGGAGGGGGCGCGCATGCAAGCTCTACTAACCTTGTAGACCCTTAGTAATAAGCCTCAATATGCAAAGCTGTTGCAGGTTTTAAAAACATTATTCTTATATGGGATGGAGCCAGTAGGACTGGTGAAGGAGGGTGCTGTTGGAGGGAGACTGTGATGTTCTGCATGGGCAGATCAGACTCTACCAAGGACATGTACAAGGAAACAACCCTGAAGTGTTGCTGCTTGTGTCGACAGCTCGATGCATTCCTTGTCTCATTCATTTTCTCCCTTTACATTCCCTTCACCCACCCTCCCTTAAGCTCTTCTCTCTCCTCCCACTCAAGTTGTCCTTTATCCACTTTCTAAATATGGCCACTTTCTCTCAGCCTCTGCTTTTCAGCTTTAGAATGTAATCCAGACCCCATATGGAAGTTTTTGTACCCCCCCCCACTTGTGAGGTAAGGACTGTAACCTCAATTTTTGGTTTTTAAAAAGAAATTCTCTTTCCCAATTTTCTCTTCCTTCCATTGCTTCTGTTTCAGCTGCCCACATTCTGATCCCTGCTCTCCTTTCTTTATTTTGGGTCTTGGTTGATGGCAGGGAGGTATCAAGCCCTTTGAGGAGCATATGGGGCTCCCTCCCTCCTTATGACTGGCAGCATCTCCAGGCAGAGGTGACTGTTTCCCAGCTGCCTACCTGATATGTAAGATTCCAGCTGGGGATGCAGGTTGTTGCCTTGGTAAATCAGGGAAATCATAACACTAGACTGCTTTGAAGCTGGGTGAGGCAGGGGGATTTCCCATGCATAAAGCTGGGCAAAGATGCATATACTGAACCTGGCATGTTATCCTACCAGTCCGCTCTTCGAAGTTTGGAGCCTTCCTTCAATTTGAGTAGCTCTTCCCCTGGCTGATAAAGTTGGAAGACTGCTCCTTAGGCTGGAATAAGGCTTCAAACTATGCTGGATACAGGCCAGTATTTGGTCAGTACAAGTGCATAAGGGCCTGTTTTCAGAATCATTGACATGTGGGCAGTGGGCAGCTCTATCTGGGAACGTTGCCATCATACCAAACAAGTGACAGTGGTTTCACCAATGAATGACCATGTGGCAGGGGAAAGAGCCCATGTATGTGGTTCTTCTTTAAAGGCAAATGTTGTACAAAAGTGGGTTATTCTTTGCTTTTTAAATTTTTTGCAGCTTAGATTTTTTTTTTTCCCTCATCAGAGACAGTTGCGGATACCAGACCTCTAGATCTATGTGACTTGGTTGGAGAAACCATGACTGAAGTCCTCTGGTCAGCTGTTCTGAATGTGACTGAGACTCACTTGCTGACTAGCAGCGGATGGACCTCAGGCAATGCCACCAGCAGATGCACGCTGACCAAAACTGGTTTTCAGTTCTATTACCTTCCTGCCGTCTACATAGTAGTCTTCATTACAGGATTCTTGGGCAACAGTGTGGCGATTTGGATGTTTATCTTCCACATGAGGCCTTGGAGCGGCATCTCAGTTTACATGTTCAACCTGGCACTGGCTGACTTCTTGTACGTCTTGACTCTTCCCGCACTGATCTTCTATTATTTCAATGAAACGGACTGGATCTTGGGAGACTTCATGTGCAAGCTGCAGAGGTTCATCTTCCATGTCAACCTCTACGGAAGCATCTTGTTCCTCACCTGCATCAGTGTCCACAGGTACACAGGTGTGGTATATCCTTTAAAATCACTAGGGAAACTGAAAAAGAAGAATGCCGTTTATATCAGCACCTTGGTCTGGGTTGTTGTGGTGGCTGGTATTTCTCCTATCTTGTTCTACTCCGGGACCGGTCAAAGGAAAAACAAGACCATGACTTGTTACGACACGACGCAAGATGACTACCTGCGAAGTTACTTCATTTATAGCATGTGTACCACTGTCTTTTTGTTCTGTATCCCATTCATCCTGATCCTGGGTTGCTATGGATTAATAGTGAAAGCACTGATTTACAAAGACTTAGACAATTCTCCACTGAGGAGGAAATCAATCTATCTGGTAATTATAGTGTTGGCCGTTTTTGCTGTGTCTTACCTTCCTTTTCATGTGATGAAGAACTTGAATCTACGAGCCAGGCTAGATTTTCAAACTCCCGAAATGTGTGCCTTCAACAACAGGGTTTACGCCACTTACCAAGTAACTCGGGGGCTCGCTAGCCTCAACAGCTGTGTGGATCCTATTCTGTATTTCTTGGCAGGAGACACCTTCCGAAGAAGGCTCTCCAGGGCAACCAGGAAGGCCTCGAGACGCAGTGAGCTCAACGTGCAGTCCAAAAGCGAGGATATGACTCTCAATATTTTAGCTGAGTATAAACAGAATGGAGACACCAGCTTGTGAATTTAAAAAAAGGAAACGGAAACATAGATTTGCAAGCAACGGTGCTCTCCCTCCCCAGCCATACACACTCACCTTCATTTTTAATTCCTTGTCAAACTTTTAATTTCATGCATTTTCAAGGAACATGTAACAGGCAGACAACGCTTGTTTTTTTGGTTGGTTGTTTTTAAAAGACATGCTCTGTGACCCTAGGAAGAGCTTGAGCAAAAGTAAGTGTAAAATTTAAAAAAATAAAACCCAAAAACAGTATGGAGATATTCAGTTTGTACCCCTTACAGCTTTTAAAGGTTGGAAAGACTGGCAGTACAAACAATAAAATAAGGCAACCCCCCCTTCCCCCCACACCATTCAGCAGGGATATGGGCAGTCTACCCTTACATTAAAATACGTTTTGACTTCGAGTATCAGGAGTGTCTTTGGAAGACCAATTTTTTCTGTAGGGTCCTAGTCCATGCTGCTGTTGCCAGATATCTCTTTCTGTATGGCCCCAAGAAGTAGGAGAATATTGCAGGCCCTTTCTCTAAATTTTGACCTTTCATTTGGAAAAAAACCCAGCAAGAACATAAGACAAAAAATCCTCTAGCCTTCACCGTTGCAGAGGAACCAGGAGAGAAAGGTGAGCCATATCCCACCCATCTGCTCAGTAAGAAGTAAGCCTGCTCTGAATTGTTCTGTCCTTTATAAAATCTGATCTAATAATTAAGCAACTTAACCTCTGTTAGGCAACTTGAATTTATTGTTTTGTATCGACTTAAGCTGGCCTCCGCCCTTCTCCACTGTACCCGTATGCTCCCTTCTGACAAAATTTCTGGCTGTGGATTTGTGTCTCTCCGTCTCTCTCAAACACTGTGGAAAGAATATTAAGGGGAAGCCCTATGAATTACTTGTCTGTCTGTGATTCTTTTATGGGATTTTTAAAAACATGAGGCAGCTACTCAAGCTGCAGTTTTACGTGGAAGGTCAGAATGGGCTGAAGAAGGGCTTTTTAAACCTTGCATTTGTAGAAACCCCAGCAGGGGTAAAAGCTGCCAAGAAAGGGCATTTTCAGTAGAGAAGCAATTAGCACAAAAGGAAAGTTAAGAAGCCCCAGTCGTCCTGTGCTGATCTCCCATTTAAAACTGCATCTGAGGGGGACACATCCCCCCCCCAAAGAATCACACAACCACACAGCAGGCAGTTTCCCCCCTAAGATGAAGGCTATGAATTATTAAATTCTGTTGACAGGGTTTCTTTGAGATTCCAGCAGCTCACCCTGTTTGAGCAGATAACATTTCCCCTCTACCTCTTGAGTTTATGCGCAAAGCCATCTGGCCATGTGGTGTTCTTGAGAAAAGCCTGGGGCACTGTGGTCCCTAGCCTGTGATGATATGGTGGTGGTGTGCACTTTGTACTAGAATTCAGTTTTCAGCAGTTGTTGGGAAGCATCAGAAAAGCAGTACCTTCTTGACATGCACAGAAAACAGCCATACTACATGTGTTGGCAGATGCAGCAACCAGCTTCTAACAGACTGTGGCCATTTTGTTTGGGCTTTTTATGGACGTTTTCCATGGCCACCATTTTTGTGTTTGGCCTTTGAATAGCCCTTCATTGCTAACCATCTCTAGATTGTTCTTCACTGAAGATATTAAGTTACAAAAAAAAGAATGAATTTAACAAAAAAAAAAGTTGGCAGTACATGTTTTTATTTTCCAAACCCTGCTGGACCATGCTACTCTTACAATATCTTTTTAAAATTGTTTAATTAATTTAGGGAGCGTTCCTAAGTACATCTATCCAGACTAAGCCCCGTTTTAGTCAGTGAAACTTACTTCCAAAAAAGTAGATTTAGGATTTCAGCCTTATTCAACTGTGTCATTACCTCTGCAGCTTATTGTTTAACTTTGGAATGGTAAACACATCTCATCGGCAGTATCTGCATTTTTGTTGACATAAAATATGTATTTGATTTACTCATTTTAATGCATGAATAATCTTTTTTTTTCAGATTTGTAACTGTTGCTAGTTTCCAGGCAAGCCATTACCATCATTAACAGTCTAGAGTATTTTCAAAATAGAGATAATAAATCGCCGTTTATTTTTAGTTTGGGGGGGAAATACCCTATCGAAACATTGAAAAAAAGATTCACATCAGATTAAGAAAGCTCAGTGGACAAAATTCTCCCATGTTTTCTTTATAAGAGGATTTTTGCTTTCTGACCCACCTGTGGGGTATGCCTGCCCCAACCTAACATTCCTGGATGGCCATGTTCAATTGGACAGAGTGTGTGTACATATGTACCACAAAATACCTTGATTGATTTTGTTGCACCTCCCCACTCCCCCAAGTCTGATTAATCAGCTGCATGTTTTGACCATATATACTTTGCTCTTTGCACTTGAGTAAATCTTATTTGTACCTTTCACTCACACATGGATGTCTAGGAATATTGAGTTGGTATGCTGTTGGGATGGACAAGAAGTCACATTTTACTCTTCTCCCCTTCCCCAATTGTAAAGAAAAATTAGGAGAGATTATCATCTGAATACTGCCTAAAATAATGTAAACTGCCAGTCCATGAACTAGCAAGTATATATTCACAGTAAGGACTCAACCACAGTTTGAGGGACTAAAGAATATCTAACTTAAATTTTACTTATGGAACAATCTCGTCCTGAGTTATTCCAGTCTAAACTCACTGAAAGCAGCGGGTTTAAACTGGAGTGACTCCAAGGCATGGCATTCCACTGCAAATAAACCCAAATCTATCTGGGAAATCTTCTGCTCTAGAAAATTGTACTTTGAATTATTATAAATTCTTTGTCTACAAAATGAGAAAGATTTGTAATCCTATAAATGGCTTTGACAAATCCTTACGAAAGCCCCTGCTTTTACAGGAGGGATAAAAATGAAACTATTTACATCTTGCTTATTAATTTCCAAAGGCTGAATATAACTGGAAAGAGAATTGCTCCAAATCGCTCTTGACAAAACTACAAATCAGCTTAAACTCATAAGTGCATATCTACTGAACCTGCACAATCTATTTATTTAACTTATTTACTGGAGAAGACAGTGTCAATTCTGTAAGTGCTGCCATAGGTATTCACATAGATTCTTGAGTCTACAGTTGCTGTTATTGAGCTCAGGTATCATGGCATGCTTCATTTAAAAACTCTCGTTCTCTAACAACTAATTTTTAAGAGAAACTCTAAATTACGGCAGTAGAAAGTTACTGTTCAGTGGTGACCTGCATGTAGATGAAACTATTAACAAGTAATTTCAAGGACATTTGAAAATGCCAAGGAAATTTAGAGCCAAGGTGAAGGATCGACAGTTTCACTTTTAATTAACCCCTTGTGACAAGAAGTTCATATTAGCACTCGGTGGCAGTGCCAGAGGAATGTGAAGAAGCCTTCCATGTAAATGAGAACCATGTAACACTAGACAGTTCTCTTGAACCAAATTTAACTGAGACATGCACTGCTGAGCATGGCAATTGAATTAAGGGCAGAATGGTATAGTGGATTCCCCCTTCCCCCACCTCTAAAACAATTTAGATTTCACATCATTCTTACCTTTTTTTGCTTCTTCCAATTAATTGAAGGCAGGGAGAGAGGTAAACATTTCTGAAATCATGATGATTTGCTTATTTCTCCATACACATGTGTTTTGTGCATCAGTGGTGTTCGGTAGTATAAGCAGCCTTTTATTTATCCAGTTGCGTTGTAATTCCACAAGAGTGATCCTTGTATGGAAACATGTTCTGGATTATATCCTGCATGCATCACTGGGGTTGTTTAGTGTTTTGGGGTTTTTTTCATGCTAGATTTCCATATCTTAGAGTCCTGTGCAAGCAAGCAATCGAGGGAATTAGATAAGCATGTGGAGCAGAGGTCATCAGTGGCTGTTAGCCACAAGGTATAGATGGGAACTCTCAGGCTGGGGCAAGTGATGCACTGTATTCTTGGTGCTTGGGGAGGGGGCAGCAGTGGGAGGGCTTCTAATGTCCTGGCCCCACTGCTGGACCTCCTGATGGCACCTGATATTTTTGGCCACTGTGTAACAAGTTGGACTAGGTGGGCCATTGGCCTGATCCAACATTGGCTTCTCTTATGTTCTTAAGCATAATACACTATTCAACTTGAAATTGCTCAATCACTTATTCGGAATGAGGGGAGTGAATTGAGGTTTCCCCTGTCCTCAGATAAAGATCTGTAAAATTGACAGCACTGTTTGGCTGCAGATAAATAATGGGAGACGTTCCTGCCCAGTACCATAGGTGCATAAGAGGGCTCCACTCAAAGGTCTACTGACTGGGGGCACTGTTTTTAAATCCCACAGAGATTACGACATCTGTGGCTGTGTTGAACCATGATGGCCTAGCTCACTCTGCTGATCAATTATGGTATGGAAAGTACAGAATGGAATTTATCTTTCATAGGACTGCTGCTGGTTTTCCTAGGAACATGCTATCTTTCACCTGAGCACCTCTCCCTGTGCGATGTTAGAAATAGTTTCTGAAATCACAATAAGTTTTGGAAGCAAGTTCTGATTACGTGGAGGAGGAGAGTAAGAAAAACAATATCTGGTTATCTCCCCCCACCCTGAATAAAACCAGAGCATGATTGGCTGGGTGCTTAAGTCCTTCATTGAAATCGCGCAAAGATGGTCTGAACAAAGACCTTATTCTCCCATTTAATATTTTTCACAGTTGCAAATCCATTTCACGTATCAAGGTGCCAGCACCAGGTGTCTGAGATTTTGGGGGATTATTTATTAATAATTTTTGTAGTTCTGGGTGCAGAAAATGCCTTATGGTTCTTACCTCACTTCTCTTCACAAGTGTAAGGGGGGGGAGGGTCAGTTAGGTAGTTTTCCTCAGTGCTTTAGGGAAATGTCTAGCTCAGCAAGGATGAAAAGTAAGCAGCCTCATTTCAAACCTCACATGGTTCTTATAGAGCAAGATATCCCCATGTTTCTTAAAGCAAGGGAATCACATTACCCCATGCCAGTGCCATCTATCTGATGTGCCCAGCTTTAAAGGCTGTCCTGACAGCCAGTCTCTTCTGGTCAAATGGCAATTGAATGAAGTCATTTTTCATGACATATCAAAGTCTGTCCGACTCACTTACATTAACAACAGGATTCCCTAGTCTTAAACCTTCCCTGACAGATGCTTATTCTGTCTCTCCCTGGCCCTTCTAGAAAGTAAAATTCCAGTACTACTTTGGACAATATTTTGCAGCATTCAGCCAAATTTATAGTCTGGAATGTTTTCCTGTCTCCAATCTTGAAGTTTCCACCCTGAGCAGAAGTTGAAAAGAAGCTGTGCTAAAATTAAGGCCACTTTTATGCTTTGATATCAATCCTACATGTCTGTAACCTTATGCTATACAATGTGTATTCATGAGTGGATCACACTATTAAGGGAACTTTTCTTCTGTGCTTGGATTTCAGTCTTACGTGCCTCAGATGGGCTTCTGTGATGAGAGCATGATGCTGAAATGCAGTTCATGAGAGCATCATGCTGAAATGCAAAACCCAAAGATAGCAAAAGTGATCGAATTGACCAAAAGCTTCCTCATACACAAATGTTTGATCATAAGTGCTATCCAAATGGTGCTGGTAAAAGTTTGCAAGACTTAAAGTGCAATCCTAAACAGACTTACACCCCGCTAAGCCACTGAGGGATGTAACTGCTTAGGATTGTATGGTAAGGCTTGGATCCTGTGGTAAATCTTTGTTGACAGACAAATTTCTGTCAGTGGAACAGGACTCTCCCCCCCGCCCCCCACTGCAGTCCCAAATGATCCCTAAACTGCTGCTCTTGGTGGGGAGAGGGGACTCCCCTCCCAAGAACAGATGAGGGGAGAGTCAAAGGTGTGTTATGGGAAGGAGGAATTGATGAAAATCACCTGCCCCCCCTTCCATTCGTGGAAATTTTCTGCAAGATTCAAGCCTTAATTCTCAGAACTATCAAGCCTCTTGCCTTTACTTACAAAAACTGTTGCAGCAGGTTAATGAGGGATGCAGCCTCTTACATGTCCTAAAGCATCCCTCAGAGATTAAGACGGCATTTTAATTTTCCTGATATTTATTGGCATATATAGCCAACTGACTTAAAGCTGATTTAATAGTTAACCATAGTCCTGTGAAGAGGAGTTGAGAATCCCTAACAGAATTCTGGATCCTGCCTTGGATCCAGTTTGTGCAAGAACATGTGCAACATCTAATGCTTTCCTTTCTATATTATACTGCCCAGAAATCGCTCCCACAAAATATTGTGCCAGAGGAAACTTGAGTAGGGTTACGGCGAGTTTGTCTTGGAGCAAGTAGCCTTGGTGGTCTTTTTCTTCCATTTCTTGTGCATGACCCCTAGTGCAAGAGAAAATTTTGTGCTGTATCTAATCCATCATCACTAAACTACAGTTCCCAGCATTCTTGAGCCAGCCATTAGAGGCCAGGAGATTATAATATTCTTAAGAGCAAAGTGGATTTGCAGTGATGTGCGCAGAAGCAAATCCCATGGAGACATTTTAACAATTTGTTATATTTCCATTCTGTCTGGAAATACATATTCATTTATCTAATGTGCATTAAGTAGGAGCTATTTGAGAGAAAGTTCAATAGCTGCATATCCTGCTTTTTGCATTTAAAAATGTAATTAACTGGAGTGCAAACCCAGAATAAAAGTATACAGTAAACTTCAAAGTTTGCAGATTTCCTGGATTTGCATGGTTTCCAACGGGTAGAGGAAATGAACTCAGAAATCTGATCTGTGAATTTGATGAAGTGAAACTGGTTGCTGCTGTAAGAACCAGCATCGAAGTTCTCTAATTTCACAGATTTGTTTAACTGTTTGAACATAGTCCATGAATGCAACAGTGCTTCATAAAACTAAGAAGTCCAGTTCTGCTGTAGGATTTTTCTAAGTAATACCCATTGAATCTTCATTCATGTAACCATCTTTAACAAAACCTGATTCCCCACCCATTACAGGGTGTGCAACAGCTTAGCATAACTGATTACTTTTCACTAATTAGATTTAACTTGGACATAACTGCACTTCACTCTTCGTTTCCTGCATTTCATGGCCCCTTCCTCCTGCTGTTTGTTTGTTTTCATACCTCCACATAAAAGGACTGCCAAGTGAGAAT
This sequence comes from Gekko gecko, assembly GCA_029375565.1. NCBI lineage: Eukaryota > Metazoa > Chordata > Lepidosauria > Squamata > Gekkonidae > Gekko > Gekko gecko. Next base: position 115,307,203 of record JAPDNY010000008.1, read on the forward strand.
CCAGTTATAGCATTTGGAGGTGATTTAGCCCATGAAAGGTTATGATGGAAGAAAATTTTGTTAGTCTTTAAGGTTCCACAAGAGCCTTGTTATAAGTTTAGGATGTTTGCATGCTCTGGCTCTCTCTGACCAAATTATGAATAAAAACATAAAGAATTTTGAACCAAAAAAGCTCTCAATCAAAATGAATGAATGATCAAATCAGGCCAGGTGTGCATTTTTATTAAGACGTATTTCCCTATCACTGTGTGATTTCTTAAATAATTTCTGGATTTGTTGAAGAGGGAAACAATAATTTTGGTGATAAAACTCAAATTTTGGTATTCAAGTTTGTGAATTGGAACCAATTTTGAATTTTACAAAATTTTGTATTAGCTTAAATTGCATAATGCCTGTAAGGCCTTCCAATAGTGTAAATTTTAAGAAGTGTGAGGGAAAGCCTATATATATATATATATATATTTGTAGTACACCAAAGAGATTAAGCATTGTTTCTGGGAATCTTCAGGGTTCAATCCCGCAAAAAGACTGCCTTTTTTCAAAATCGTTAGGTTTCTTCACAACAATACATACATTCCTTAGCATGGTCCTATTAGATAAACTTGTACCATTTCTGCATCTTTGAGAAAACTGTGTTATCCTCCCCTTTGGGGGAATTAGACCACCCTAACCTGGCATTTCCAAGCAAAACCAAGACCTGTAGTCTTAATTCTTTTGCAGCCCCACTAAGTGAAGGTGTGCGTATAGGAGCAGGGCCAGTCTCTTTAGGAGGGCTGAAGCTGGTTAAGAACCAGGGAACCTGTTTAATCTTAATTGTAGTTAATAATGGTGCTGGTGGTTAAGGCAGGAGGAGGGAATTGATTATGGGATGGGGAGAGTTTATGGGGCAGGACATCTATCCCCATTACATGTGCTTTTGCCCTAAAGAAAAAATGGCACATTTGTAAGAGAAGAAGTAATATATCCAAATAATACTTACAGTATCTTCAACTGACACAAACAAAACAATGATGTGGTAAAGTCCTGATGTGGTGGAATGGGCTGTACCACTTCAGCTTGTGTGTGTGGAGGGTCACATTCTTACCTCCTCCATTTTCTTAAAAAAACCCACCTTTCTCCAAGGTGAGATATATATGGAGGTTGTGTGTGGGGAGATAATTTAAAAGTGTGACACAAATTGAAGTAGAAAGTCTCCTACACGGAAGAGTCCACTTGTTTCTTCTGTCAGTTGAACTAATGGGTAAAGAAAGGAGGTCTATAATATTGCCCTGACTGTGCTGCAATATGTAAGACTTAAATTCGAATCCCAAAAAATCAGTGGATGGCCCAGTAGAAGTTGCTGTTTCTCAACCTATTCTAATTTGCAGTCCTGTTGTGAGGCTAAAAGGATATTATAATTGCAAAGCACTTCATATATGGGGTGGGGGGACAATAACAACTGCACAACTCATACAAAAGCAATTGAGGACAGATTTGTGCTGTTCTCATATATTCTGCGTCCAGTGAGTGCCTTGAGTGGAGTTTTTGTAGGACAGCTGTACCCTACCTACGGGCTAAATACTGCCTTCCAGTATCTCAGTATCCAGGCATTTTATTCCACAGCAGTGAGCAAAGTGTTTGAGACCTCGCATGCGTGACCTATCCTCAGAGATACGGGGGGGGGTGGAGAGAGCTGTAGCAATATGATTCCTAACGCTCATAGAACAGTTTACACATCCATGTCCTGGAGAGCCAGCAGTATCGTCTTGTCTACTGTAGGGACAGAAAAGCAAAGAGGTGAAGTTAAATTGCCCAGGGACATTCAGTTAGGCAGCAATAAAGCTGGAATACTGAGCTGCTCATTTCTCTAGAGCATGCCGCCTCATGTGCAGAAACATTTGGTGAGGGTTTCGCCATGCATCAGTGAAGAGCACAATTTAACTCTCCCGACAAAGGAGTGCGGAAGGCATGAACAAGCCCTAAACTGCGGCAAAGCTGCTTGTGGTCGTACTGCTCTTATCTCTTTTGTGTTCAGTTTTAATTTCTGGCTATAGTCTTGGAGACAGGGTGTTCCACGTAAGTGGTTTCTTTAGCATCGGTACACACAAGTAGCTGGGTCCAGGAAAGTTGCCTGGAATGTTTTAATCACCAATGACAATTTAACGTCTGTGTAAAAAGAAAAACAACAATATCTGGGATGTAATCTTTTTTATTGGCATCATTTCAAACTAGTATGAAGGAAAAGTGTGATTTATGTGCTCAATGTTTTGCAAATTCGGACTTTATAGTGTGTTTCCAGTGCATATGTGAAAATGTTTTATTTTTCTATCATTCTGTAATATCGTTGAGTAACTCAGATTTATTTGTGGTTAACGGTGCCATTTGATTTGCCTAAAGAGACAGTGTTACTTGATATTTAAGCTTCTCAGGTTCTGTTGTGGATTGAAAGTCGTCATAGTTTAGAGGAAAAAAACAACAACAAGAGCAACTAACTGCATAACTCTCATGAATAAAAAGATTGTCCACTTTTGTATAAGCACTGTGTTGTTTGCATGCAGTTTTTGTATAAGGCATGGCAATAGCATCGTGTAACTTTTTTTAGTGACAGTAGAACCGCTCTGCTTCCACAAGAGTTACTAGCATTGTACCGAGCTACTTGAGAGTAAACAAGATCCAATAAAGTGATAGAACACTGATTTGCTGGCTGCTATATTATTACAGCAAATTGAAATCCGCTGGTTGCCTTAAGAAGACAGAGAAACACATTTTGCTAATTCCATTAGAGGGTAGGGCTGCCAGAGATAGAAGGTTCAGAGCTGTTGAACAGTATTGATTTGATATACCTCTGCTTGAGACAAGTGAATCAATCATGAGTCAGGACCATCAGTTATGTCATTTAACTCATCTATAGCACAATGGCCGCCACTGATCTGACTGCTGTTTTTTTTTTTAAGTGCTGTCTATAGAAGTCAAAATTCTACACTTTCAGTGTTAGTGGTGCTTAGATAACTAAGAAACATAAGGCTGTTTCACACAACCTCTTCACCCCAAGGCGATTTTTGATGGTGATTACCATTCACATGAATGGAACTTTGGGGAGGCATTACCAATCAGAGCAGACAATACTGAGCTAGATCGGTCAATAATCTGTGTACATATATGACAGCATTATTAATTATGTAGTGCAAGATGCAAATATATATATCAGAATCTTGAGTTTTCTTCATTGATTCTTGCCCTGGGTGAATGTGTTTTTCAACAGTTACTTCACTGCATCAGCAGATTTCCATCCTGATGTTCAGATAGTTTGAGATTATACAACAGACCAACATGTCTGAGTTCATCTGAAGGGCTGTTGCTGGTGTGATGCCATTTGTGGCAACATCCAGATTTCTTCCAGGCAAGCACTGACACAGCAGCTCAATGGTTGCTACTGATTTCATGTCACAATGCCAGTTCTTGTGCAATCTTTTGAGCTGCTATATCCGCATGGTGGCTCATAAGATCCTGTTGCAAATTGGCTCTTGACGTTTTGAGAGCAAGCATAACCACCCACCCACCATCTGATCGCAGCCTTGTTCTATATTCAGTGATTCACACATCACTGACTAGGCTTAACAACACACACGCACACATAGCCATGTAATGCTGGTGAAAAGGAATTGTACATTGAATACATTGATGGAAGCTTGGAGCTCATGCATTTCTTGGTTAAATTTGTCACTGATTTCTCACATAGGAACCATCTGTGAAGGGTTATGAAATCTCCCTTTTAGTATATATGGCAATGTACAAAGGTGATATGGGCGATATAATATAGGTATGGGTGGGGAGATCAGTGACACATACAGGCTTCTTGGAATAGACAGTGGTTCAAAATACCAGTTTTTACAACTACTAAGGCTTGGATGAGAAGGCAGACAGCACGGTATAACTGGGAAGCTTAGGAGGATCAGTACTTGGATGGCGAACCACCAAAGAAGTCTCTGCAGAAGATGGCAATGGCAAACCATCCTCTGCTTCTCTCTTGCCTTGAAAGCCCTTGCTGGGGTTGCTGTAAGTTGGTTGTGACTTGATGGCACTTTCGTAGATACATAAGGCTTGAATCCTATACCACATGTAGCATTCAGGGAATGGAACTTTCCAACCTTTCTCAAACACTGCAGGCTGCCATGTCCTTGAAATCTTGCCTTTGGGGACTGGTAGATCCCCAGAAACTCTGTGGGTATCTGCACTGGTAGAAGGGAACTGGTAAAAATGGCTTTCCTGACTATCACAGCTCCTCTTTCTTGTCAGCTTTGATTTACTCATTTTATTGTAAACCTTGTGAACCACTGAGGAAAAGTGGTATGGAAATATAGTAAAGAAATAAATTGTGAGGCAGTGTAAGGTAGTGATTAGGAGCCTGGGCCTTGAAGTGGAAAGACCCACATTCAGATTTTATTTATCTGTTTACATAATTACACAGTAACCTTTAAGGCCATATGCAGCCAGGGACCAGCATATCTGTGGGACCATCTCTCCCCATATGTGCTCCATAGAGCTTTACGCTCAGCAGTCCCCAGCCCAGAAGACACCCGGTTGGCCTTGACTAGGGCCTTCTCTCCCCTGGCTCCAACCTGGTGGAACATGCTCCCAACTGAGAACAGGGCCCTGCGGGTCTTATTTCAGTTCCTCGGGGCCTGTAAAATGGAGCTGTTCTGCCAGGCTTTTGGCTAACTTGCAAGCATCCATTCATTCTTGCCCCTCCTGCCCAAACTACCCTTAAATCGTCCTATGGTGCAGACAGCAGTTGTCACCATCAGTTGTTACTGAACTGCTATTATATCTCCACTCGCCTGATCTTCAATACAAGTGGCACAATGGATTATTATTGGCTCGCTATCTGTCTTTTAATCTGGACTCTTACAACTATGGTTTTAGAATGTTGTTTTATTGTTATATTTATGTTGTGACCTGCTCTGAGCCTGCTTGAAGGGGAGGGTGGGATATAAATAAATAAATGATTGATTGATTGATTTCCCACCTTTCTGATCTCACAAGGGACACCAAGGTGGCTAACAAATTAAAATATGTGTTAAAATTATCTCTACTATGAAGTCATCAGGTGATCTTGGACATTCAACATAGCCCCTTCACAGGTTGCTCCTACATGAGGATTATAGTGCTGGTATGCAGGGTTGTTTGAAAGGTTCTTAATGCACAATCCCTTCATAATCCCAGGGGTGTCAAACATAAGGCCTGGGGGCCAGAACTGGTCTGCTCAAGGCTCATATGTGGCCTGCAAGCAACTTGTGCAAGGGAGGGAACAGGGGACGGCTCGAGGGGGAATGGGCAGAGCCTCTCCAATTGTAGCTTCAGCACAGTGGAACAACCTCATCTGCAGCAGTCAAGCAGCATGGAAGCGCCTGCCCAGTGCTGCACCGCTGGGTCTCTAGTCTGCCCATATGGGTTTTCATTTGTACCACCCTCCCAGCTCATGAGACCTTGCATCAAAGATACACCAACTCGGAGCTTACCATTTGCTGTCCTTTATACAGTTTATGTCTCCAGCGGTGTTCCCTCTAAGCTGAGTTAGTATGAGCTGGCTCACAGTTTTCTAGCCTCTGACTCACACATTTTTGTTTTAGCTCAGAAAGGATGGCTCCAGAGCAAACTAATGCATGCAGTAGCAAATCGCTTGCTCACAAGTTTAATGCCAGTAGCTCACAAAGTAGAATTTTTGCTCACAAGACTCCACAGTTTACAGGGAGCACTGGTCTCCGATACCTGGCATTACATTGTATGGCAAACATGGCCCAGCCTGACAAAGTGACATTTATGTCAGATCCAGCCCTTATGACAAATGAGTTTGACACCTCTGCCTTGATCTATGGAATACATGTTTAATTCTCTTTAATTTAGAAGTCACTTCACCAGCCCATTAAATTGGAACTTTGTGATTTCTGACCACAAGACAACAAAAATATTACTAGTCACTGTTATCCCATATTGATATCTTACCAGAGAACTCCCCAGAAGTCTGTCATCTGGTCCTAGGGTTGCGAGCCTTCAGGTGGGGCCTGGAGATCTCCCAATTTTACAACTGATGTCCAGCTGGCAGAGATCCCCTGGAGAAAATGGCTGCTTTGAAGGGTGGATTCAATGGAATTGTACCATGCTGAGGTACCTCCCCCTCCTCCCCAACCCCCACCCTTTCCTAGATCTACCTGCAAAGTCTCCTGGTATTTTCCAACCCAGACCTGGCAACCCTATGGGCCCAGAACTTCTTAGCTTCAGTAGTGTTGCTGTATCATGGTCTAATCTTGTTTCTAATTGATTCAAAAACCAACTGCACAGTGAAATATGATAAGTATGACACTGGTATGCACCGCCCTTGGAAATCTGAAAGATGCACCCCACTGGGTGCTAACCTGTGGTGGCTCCTGTGAGGAAGCAAACGATGGAACATCTCTGTGGATGTGATGGTCAACACCGATCCCGAGTCGACCTCCATCTCACATGGCACTCCATCCAGCAGCACGGTGATATAGATCTTCCTCCTGGTGCGATTTTGGGTGCTCAGGACAGTTGTAGAGCTGGAACGGCTAGCCTCCGTGCTCTGACGTCTCACTCCTTTCTCGACATCGCTGGGGATGACTGAGGTGACTTCCTTGGACCTGTTGCCTTGCAGACTCTGGCCAAATGGCCACTTGTTGCAGTTTCGGCACCCTAGGTCACGTGCCTAGCACTGGTCCCACTCATAATTGCTGCCACAACCAGCACATGACTGCCGATGTGTTGCTTTCCTTGTGGTCCGCTGCGACTTCGCTCTCCGCATCTGATGGATGTCATCACCCTCGGCCTCGGAATCACTGGTCGACTCATGATGAACCGCCTTCTCGACCCATGGTTGCGATGGCCTGGTGGCTTGCCGGACCTCCCAAGTGGACTGTTTGGCGGCTTCAGCAGCTATAGCGTAGGTGAGTTCAGCTTTGGCGAACAGCCGGTGCTGCAGACGCTTGTCTCTTAGGCCACACATCAACCGGTCCTGCAAGGCCGTCTCCAGGTCAGAGAAACCACACATGCAGGCAGCTTTCCTCAGCGCGGTGACAAATTCCGCGATTGATTCTCTGACCTTCTGGTCCCATTTATAGAACGTGTGGCGGCACACAATTTCTGACGAACTAGGTGCATAGTGATTTTTCAGCTTTGCTTTCAGGTCCACCAATGACACCATCAGGATGTCGGTCGGCACGACCAGGGACCTTGCCACCTCAAATATGGCTTGGCCGCAGGAACTCAGCAGGACCGCCAATTTCGTGGCCTCATCCTCAATTCGGTGTGCCCTTAGATGACACTCAAACCGTGTTATGTACAATTCCCAGTCTTCCAGGCCTGGTTCAAATGCCTCGAACTTGGCACTGGCTGCCATCCCTCTCACCGGTTCTGCCGGTGCGTTGGCAGGGTGCTGTTCTGTTGGTGGCAGAGCCGCAACTGGTTCCACTTCATCTGCCATTATGTCAGTATTCAGCAGGGCTGCCTACCCACTATATCCCATCCTCGTCACCACTGATAAGTATGACACTAAAAGGCAGTGTTCCAACAAGTGATCAGTTTTTAATGATAGTGATTCAACAGCTCAGAACAGCTCAGAACAGACAACACAACATAGAGCAACAGGCTCTTATTTAAACAGTGTGGGCTAGCATAGCCACGCCCATATTCATGGTAACAACCAATAGCATTGCAGAGATAATGTCCAATCAGTTTGCTTTCCTCCGACACAATCCTTGTATCCTGATTGGCCTGCTATGCAGAGTAGCCAATCAGGTATTGCCATTCTGGATACCAGCCTATCAATGTAGGGTTTTCAAGGCAAGAGACGTTCAGGGGTGGTTGGCCATTGCCTGCCGCTAGTATTCCTTGGTGGTCTCCCATTCAAATACTGACCAGGGCTGGCCCTACTTAGCTTCTGCGATCTGACTAGTCTGGTCTATGCTTACAAAGTAATTAATCACCATGCAAATAATCAGTAATGTTGAGTTGTATATTTTCAATAAGGCTTTTTTTATACTGACTCTTTGTCAATCACTTGGTCTGAATTTCAAGGTTGTTTGGCTCTTTTAATTGTGCAAGTAAAAGTAGCTATTTAATTAATTGTTAAAGGTTGCTGACTACAGACCTAAACAGACAATATAGGGAACTAGATACATGATCATCTCACTAGTTTGTCTTTGAGTACTAATCTTAAAATGAAACCAAAGACCGTGGATTGCAATATCTGCCCTTAAGAATGCGCATACGCACACACACACACAAACCAGTTTCTGAACTTTCCCATGACACACAACCTAGACAGTGACAGCTCCTCAGTGACACTGCTCCAAGTTCAGCACAGATGCCATCAGAAACTGCTTTGGCCTGGAGTTCTTATCAGGAGAGGAGATTTTTGAACCAGGGACCTGCTGATTCACAGCTCAGTCTTTTTGAGAAGCACCAGTGCTGGTTCATCAGCATGACTGGGCTTTTCCCCTGTGTTTGTCACAGGCTTCAAGGCAGCTGAATGAGTCCTTACTCTGGTCAACCGGAAACACAAGTGGTTTTTTTTTTTCCCAGGGTTTTGATCCACAAACAGTGAACACACACAAAGCTACAGACAGTTTGTCCTTGGTCAGCTACCCAGACAGCAGATCTGTTATATTTTATTTAATGAATACGTGAAAATGTGATGTGAGGAATTTATGTTTAACTTTTTTTAAAAAAAAATCATACTGAGTACTTTGAGATACTGTTGCTGAACAAAAACAGTGTTTCGAGCTTTCTTTTGAAAACTATGCTGATCTTTAAAACTCTGGGCACTGTGTTGAACAGATGTTTATCTACTGACACCAAACTTCCTGTCAACTTACAGCTTTGGGAAAATACCCCTAGAATAGTGTGACACTAAGTGTACAGACATTAATCCTCTTTATCTATACGGCCTAGTTATGAACAGCTATTTCCTTTGAGCCCCTTGGAAAGTCGCAGCACCCTAGATAGTGTTGTGTGGGAGAAAAATCTAAAGCTGCTTCAAAATTACATTCATATTCCATGTTGTAAATATTAAATTGGTTTTACCTACCCCATGTTTGGCTTGGGGGAGGCTGTAGTCATTTCTTACCCCTGAATAAATGGTAGCCATCCCACAGAGGTAGAATTAATGGGGTAGGAGAGGTTAGAATGGAATAGAAATACAGTGCTATACTAATACCATACTATATTAAAATGATTTATGAAAAGTATACTATTTACATGTTGGCTATGAGACTTCACAGAAATCTTCAGACAGAATGGGAATAACAAAAAAGGGAGGCAAAATGGAATTAACTGCCCTGAGTGAACTGTTATCCAGATACGTCACTGTGCCAATAAAAGGATTTTTCCCCCAAATTTTCATATCCATCATTCATATCTGTCATTTGAGCCAGAATTTTCACAGAGCTTAGTTCTCATGTTTATTTATATAAAATTAATCCACAGGGCATTCAAGTGACACTGATGGACATCTAGCATTGTAAAAAATAGGTCAGTTCAGTGCCTGACTCTCTGGTAGCATGAAGCACATTTAGGTTTTGTTTCTGCTCCAGCCAAAGGATTGACTAGAAGGTGGCTTCCATATGGGGAAAGGATTCTGTGGTGTCCCCATTGCTGGTGCAGCTGCAGATAAAGCGCGGTGGCAACAAGGCTTTCACATGGCAGGTTTCCTCCCAGTTTCCCTGCCCTAATTCCCCCAAAGTAGCCACACCCCTTCCCTGGAGCCACCAGGCTTTTCCAATGTTTTAAAAATCAGAACTAGAATATTGTTCTGTTGATATACCATTGTGAACTATAGGTGTAGCAGAATAGTAAATAGCCCAGTAGTACCTTAAGACTAACAAACTTTATGTTAGCATAAGCTTTCAAGAAACACAGGTCTCTTCATCAGATGCAAGGAGGGTATGAATGTAGTTATCTAAATTCCCAGGTTTCAGTTTGGTGTAGTGGTTAAGTGTGCAGACTCTGATCTGGGAGAACTCGGTTTGATTCCCCACTCCTCCACTTGCAGCTGCTGGATGACCTTGGGCAAGCCATAGTTCTGTCAGAGCTGTTCTCTAAAGGACAGTTCTCTCAGAGCTCTCTCAGCCTCACAGGGTGTCTGTTGTGGGTAGGGGAAGGGAAAGGAGCTTGTAAGCCACTCTGAGACTCTGAATGAAGGGCAGGGTATAAATCCAATCTCTTCATCTAAAGAAGTTACTAGCCCCCCTCCCTTGTGAAGATATGCAAAGGAAGGGATAGAGACTTTTTAAAAAAGAGAGAACCTGCTGTACCTATTGTTATTATGGTAAATCAATATAATGATATTCCAGTGCTGATTTTTATATATATATATATAAAGATATTTAGGCCTCGGATGGGGCCAGAGTGCGGAGGAGTGGCGCTCCAGGAGTCAGGCACCCAGAGGGCGGGCACATGACCAAGCCCTGCCCCCTGCTCCCAGCAGAATAAGGAAGGAGGCAGAAGAAGGAAGGTAAGTTCCCCAGTTCTTCGGGTGTGCCGAGGCATGGCACACCAAGAAGGCCTCCAGCCCGGTCACCAGCTTCCTCCGGAGTGCCCCCACACCCGCCGCCTTTTTCTGCCTGTGTGCTGAGGTGCGCAAGCAGAGAAAGCTCTCCAGAGCACCCACACACACACACGCTGCCTTTCTCTGATCATATGCCAAGGCGCGTGAGCAGAGAAAGCTCTCTGGAGTGCCCCCCCACCCGCCGCCTTTCTCTGGCCGTACGCCAAGGCACGCAAGCAGAGAAAGATCTCCAAAGCGCCCCCCACCTGCCACCTTTCCTTGCCTGCTCTCTTTCCCTCCCTCTCTCCCTCTCTCCCTTCCTTCCTCCCCATCTCTTTCCCACTTTTTTCTTTCCTTCTTTCCCAAAGTTCTTTGCCCCCTTTCCTTCCCTCCGTCTTTCCTTTCCTTCCTTCCTCCCCGTCTCTCTCCCCGTCTCTCCCTCTCCCTCTCCCTCTCCCTCTCCCTCTCCCTCTCTTTCTTTCTTTCTTTCTTTCTTTCTTTCTTTCTTTCTTTCTTTCTTTCTTTCTTTCTTTCTTTCTTTCTTTCTTTCTTTCTTTCTTTCTTTCTTTCTTTCTTTCTTTCTTTCTTTCCCCTCTTTCCCTCTTTCCCTTCCTCCCCATCTCTTTCCCTCTTCCCCCCCCTCTTTCTTCCTTCCTTCCTCCCCATCTCTCTCTGACTTTCTTTCTCTCTCTCTCTCTTTCTTGCCATACTTCCGGTGATGTCAGGGGGTGTGTGGTATATGCTAATGAGTTATGCTAATGAGCTCCTGCACCTCTTTTTCTAGGAAATGACCCCTGTGTGTGTGTGTGTGTGTGTGTGTGTATCTTCCTGGTGGCCGGGGTGGGAAATGGGGATGGGTCAGGGGAGAACGCCTGCCGTGGGCCAAAAAATCTGAAATTATCCACCCAGTAGCCATCTAGGCTTTACTGTGAGCTTTCCAAAAATTTCAAAGCAAAGATCAGATAAAAGCTAGGGAAACTCTGGAGGTACATGGATGTAGCACTATGATGTGGGGAAGAAGCGGGGGGGGGGACAACTCAAATCTCCTGGGATTACAACTGATTTCCAGGCAGCAGAGATCAGTTCCCATGGAGAAAATGGCTGCTTTGGAAGGTAGACTCTATAGCAGGGGTGTCAAACATGCAGCCCGGGGGCTGGATTAGGCCCCCGGAGGGCTTCTATCAGGCCCGCAGTGGAACTGGCTGTCTTCTGCTTCTGCTTCCAATTCTGCTGCTGCTGCTGCATCTTTGTAGGGTTGCAGCTTACAGATACACACCTGAACAGCATACTCAAGATTGCAACAGCACAGACATTTTGATGCAATAATTGAGAGCAAGAGGTGTCAGTTATCAGACAAATAAAGAAAATATTGCAAGAGTACTAATGTTTTAAGCATGTTTTTTTTAAGTTAAAAAAAACCCCCTTTGTGTTTGTATCCTTTATAAAATTTATATCTCCACTACCTGGCATTATGTTTTATGACACACATGGCCCGGCCCAACAAGGTCTCATTTATGTCAGATCTGGCCCTCATAACAAATGAGTTCGACACCCCTGGTCTATGAAGTCCCTCCCCTCCCCAAACCTCTCGGTTTCTCAGACTCCACCCCCCAAATCTCTAAAAATTTCTAAACCTGGAGCTGGCAGCCCTAGGGGAAGGTAACCCATGCAGAAATGTCCAAAGTTGAAAGACGCACATATGTGAGAAATAGGGTTGCCAGCTCTGGGTTGGGGAATACCTGAAGGTCTTGGGTTTGGGTGTGGAGCCTGGGGAGGGGAGGGTTTAGGGAGGGGAGGAACCTCAGCAGGTATAACGTCATAGAGTCCACCCCTTAAAGTAGCCATTTTCTCCAGGGGAACTGATCGTGGTCATCTGGACATCAATTGTAATAGTGTGAGATCTCCAGATGCTACCTAATGACAAAGGATATATTCCTGTGCACATTAATGCAGGACTAAATCCTATTGAATGTAGTTGGGGGCTGGGCTGCATTTGTGCCCATTGGGATATCCTCAGTCCCAGTCTTAAGACACTCACTAGCTAGCCATAGGGAAGCAGATTGTCCTTTCAACATTTCATCTTTCTCTCCATAAGCATACTGGCCTACCTCACAAAAGGAAGTTCTGCTGAAGCCAGCATTTTCTTTACTTTTGCCTAAATATTATTAGGCATAGGCAACACATTTGTTCTCTCCTTTCCAGGAAAGGCACCACGTAAACAGGAGGTAGTGTTAGCTAAAAGCACAGACAGCTTCAAGAGGGGACGGGATCAGTGTTCCCTCTAAGCTGAGTTAGTGTGAGTTAGCTCGCAGTTTTTTAGCCTCTAGCTCATAGATTTTTGTCTTCGCTCAGGAAGGATGGCTCCAGAGCAAACTAATTTATGCAGCAGCCGAATCGCTCACTCACAACTTTAATGCCAGGAGCTCACAAAGTAGAATTTTTGTTCACAAGACTCCACAGCTTAGAGGGAACATTGGACGGGATAAACATATGCAACAGAGGTCCATGAGTGGCTATTAGCCATAATGTATAGAAGGAACCAGGGGTCATTTGGAGCAGGAGTGCGCAGGAGCAGAGCTCTGGCAGTTAGAAGCACAGGTGGCGGCAAGCCCTGCCCCCAGCTCCTAGCAGGAGTGCAAAGCAGCACCTGTAGCATTCCTCCTAGGCCCAGATAGGCTACTCTGGGACTGGAATGATAGCCCTCGGAGTGGAAAGACAGTCCCTAGGGGTGGAGCCTGAGTGGTGGGTGTTGTCTTCTGACACACTTTTGGTGATGTCAGGGGGTGTGACATATGCAAATAAGTTATGCTAATGAGTTAAGCTAATGAGCTCCTGCACCTCTCTTTCTATGAAATGACCCCTGGATGGAACACTATGTCTGGGGCAGTATTGGTGGACTTCCTGATGGTGCCTGGTTTTGGGTCACTGTGTGACGCAGAGTGTTGGACTGGATGGGCCATTGGCCTGATCCAACATGGCTTTTCTTATGTACTTATGTTCAGACATTGTACACTTCTCTAACAAAGTAATGAGGCTTTTCAGTGGTCACAAACAACAGCACTGCCTTCTGTTCGTGAATGTGAATCACTCACTTATGAAATTAGGCCGGAAATAGGTAAAAGAGATCGGCACTTGTTGCTGAAGAAATATATAGCCCAGCATGGGGTTTTGAGGAAGCAGAAAGCCTTTGGAAAGGCTTTCACTTTTACACACAGCCCTTGCAACATGCGATATTTTTAGCTTGAGTTTAAGGGAAGATGTTCTTGTCAATTAAATCACACAGCCACTCTTCACCTGTACTGAACCCTCAGCTTGCGTTACTTGGTGGAACATAAACAACAACAGAAGGAAAGAAAGAAGATGAGGAGAAAGTGGAGCGACAACCAGCGACGGAGGTGGGGAAGATAAAACGGATTTTTCCATCAAGTCTAAAAATGAACTGCAATCAAACAGTACAAAACTCAGGCTGGTTTATTTGGCGACAGGTCTGATCCTAACCATTTGGTGATCTTTGTCTACTCTTTTCAGCAGGCAGCAATTACATTTGCCTCATTCCTCGCACTATGGCATGTGTGATAGGAGAGCCTTGCAGAGCTGGTGCTAAGTACTCCAGGTCTTGAAACCTTTTACTTGCCGTTAATCTGCTTGAGCTAGTGGCTGTGAAAGGGCATTGGCTAAAAGTTCTGCCCCCCCCCCCCAAAAAAAAGAACTTTCCACCAAGAATTAAAATCTACATTGCTATTTAGGGAGGAGCCTTGCACTTTGTTGTTTCCTACCCCTTCATTTTCACAGGAAGGATAATGGATAATGAGTATTTTAGATGTGCTGCTTTCAGCTAGATGGTAATTAGCTTCAAAGAACCTTTCACCACCATTCACAGACACTTTCTTTTCAGTGTACAGGGCTCCTTCTCTGGAGTCAGGAGGTCTCCATCTTAGGGTTGCTGGCTTCTAGGTGGGACCTTGAGATCCCGTGGAATTACAACTGATCTCCAAGCTACAGATATCAATTTGCGTGGGGGTGGGGGGAGATGGCGGCTCAGAAGGGGGAACTCTGCGGCATTATAACCTGCTGTGGTTCCCTCCCCTCCCCAAAACCACTAGGCTCCACCCAAAATTTCCAGGACTTTCCCAACCCAGAGTTTGCAGCCCTATCTCCAGGTTGTCATGGATACAGAATAATGTTACCAGTAAAGTAATTTCTGTGCGTTTGCAGGGAAATGTCTTAAACATTTATTTCAATGGTATTTAATTCCTCATATATTAGCATAGATTAGCAGATACAAAAACAATCAAGATAATTGCTGGAGATGTAATCAGTTAAATGTTGATTTGCTGCATATTTTTTCTGGACGTGCCTCCAAATTCAGTTTTTGCACAATACAGTTTACCTATTAGATGGATTGGGTGTGTGGCTGTTCTAAGAAGTTATTTTATAGAGTATGTTACCCCTCAGACATGGAGCTGGGTCTGAGCTTACTTATGACTACAAAGATGACAATATACCAGAAAAGGACAGAACTTCCTTTAGAAACAACTGGTCTAATCGCATTTGACATATTGCACTGCTGGCAAAATTGGTGGATTATCAAAGATATCAAAGAAAGAACTTTATAGCTCTTAAAAATTCTATGAATGTTGTATATTATTTATTTCATCTTGGAACAATAAAGGACAAGATAGAGTTTTTCCATTTGCTTCTTGCAAGCTAGAATGGTCTGTTTTTCTTTCTGCTTTGCCTTTGTTTATACTACTTGTACACAATTTGGGGGGATGAATATCTGTGTGTATGTGTGTCTGGAAGTCCTTATTGACTTCTGGTGACCCCTAGCAGGGCTTGGACGTTTCAGAGGGATGGCTTGCTATTGCCTGCCTCTGCGTCCCAGCCCTGATATTCCTTGGAGGCCTTCCTTCCATGT
Organism: Gekko gecko; assembly: GCA_029375565.1. NCBI lineage: Eukaryota > Metazoa > Chordata > Lepidosauria > Squamata > Gekkonidae > Gekko > Gekko gecko. The sequence goes on from JAPDNY010000008.1 coordinate 115,322,661, forward strand.
ACTTGCCAGGGTCAGCCCTTGCCTAGCTTCTGAGATCTGATGAGATCAGGCTTACCTGGGCTATCCAGGTCAGGACAATTAAAAAAAACTGGAGGATTGGTTTCCTTTGGGTATTTTTGGCATAAGACACATTGTAGTTACTGGTGAGGCTGGAATTCTGTGATCGGAATTCCGGAAGTAGTGTTTGTCTCTAAAGGGCAGCCATGCAGGACACTTCCAGAATCAGTTCAAAAAGTGCAATCAGTTTAGAAGTGGGTACTAAAAGGCACAGTATATATGCTACAAATACAGCTGCTATATATAAATAGATTAAACTTATTCTCAAAATTTTGAAGTCAGACCCATTTCAACAAATTTGAGAATCACTGTCTAGTGTATCTCTTCTACTACTGCTGTCTTACATTCTTTTTTTAAGAGAGAGAGAGAGAGAGAGAGAGAGAGAGAGAGAGAGAGAGAGAGAGAGAAATGCCTATCCTGTATAAAAAGCCTCTACTGGGTAGTTTCTGAGATGGCTTATGAGAATAAAACAAGCAGTTAAAAACAAAATAATAATCATCAATAACTCAATGATAGCTAACTGCAAAATGAGAAAGAACATATCTCTCCATATATATAACTCTGTTTTTGAGTGGCAACGTTCCATGCACTCCCAAATCAGTTGACTGCCTGATCTGTCACTCAGAAGGTCTGCTAATCCTCCAATCCCCTGCTTGCGTTGGCTGGCTGCGTTGCCTGAATCATGCTCATAGAAGTGGTGGCTAGCATCTTGGGCTCAGTCTGGAGGGAGCCAATGGACGGGATGGATGCTCCCTGTCACCCAGCGACAGGTTCCCAGCCTCCGGCCATGACCCGCCTCCTCAGCAGCTGAGTTGCTTCGGGGACATGATGCCACCCCCGCCTGCCTGCTTCCTCAGCTCTTCTTCAGCGCTCCCTCGCGGCTTCTGTTTCCTGAGCGAAGACCTGGCAGGACAGGTTGCCTGCCCTGGAGGGTGAGCAAGGGAACTCCACCTGTCCCGCTTTCCCCCCTCTGCCCGAGTGCGGCATCCCAATCCCCGTCAGCTGGGCAGAGGAGGCGACAGGGTGGGTAGGTGGGTGGTCACTTCAAAGCTAAGTTGCCACCACAAAAAAAGGGGACCTTTTCCTAGACATGACTTTTGAAGGTTGGACCACAAAGAGCATAGTCTCTCCGGAAGATCTTCGCTGTCAATCTGCAGGTTTGTATCATTAATTATTATAGATTCCCTAGCAATGGGTTTTATGGCAGTTGACTGGTACATGATCACTGAGTAGTGAAAAAGAGCACAATGACCATACCAGCAGCTGGGGTTGGTTCTTCAGCATGATAGGGAAGATAGTGAGAAGGCAGTAGTGGCCAGCATAGGTGATTGGACTAGATACTGCTATTCATTCAGTAGCTGCAAACCTGTATGTTGCTGAAGTATCTTATCTCATATCTGCCTGTAACAACTTCCAGGAAGGGTATCATGATTTCTTTACCCATTCTGCAGTTCTCAGTGGCAGAAACTATGAACCACAGCACCAGATACTGCTCGGTTTCCTTTAAATATTCTTAGTAATTGTAGTACATTGACACTTAACAGATGATTAGCCTTCCTATGCTTAACCGTACTTCCCAAAAATCCCTAGTAGAGTGGAATGAGATTCCATCTATAGCATAGATGAGGGGTACTCAACCTTTTTGAGCCTGTGAGCACCTTTGGAATTCGGACATGTACACAGTGAAGATCCTTGTGGTGTGGTGGCAGCTGCTGCCAAAACAATGTTTGTGTGTTTGTTTTCTAAATCAGCATACACTATCAAGCTGCCAATCAGAAGCTCTGAAGAGAGTTGGTGGGTCCCATGAAAGGTGTCAGTGGGCACTCTGGCACCCACGGGCATCACGCTGGGGACCCTGGCATAGAAACACTATTAAACCAGGCTGTTGAATACAGCAGTTTGTAACAGCTACTTGCAGTTACTACAGGATGAGCTTTCATGAGTCACTGCTCACTTCTTCAGATACAGCTAAATGGTCTCACATTCTAGCTGTATCTGAAGAGTTTACCAGTGACTCAGAATTATAGAATGTTAGAGTTGGAAGGGACCTTACAGGTCATCTAGTCCAACCCCCTGCACTCTGCAGGAGCGTAGCCAAAAGATAGCCCTACATACCTACAACATACTGAAAAGATGGTCGTCCAGCTTTTGCTTGAAAACGTCCAAGGAAGGAGCATCCACCACCTCCCAAGGCACACTGTTCCACTGCTCAACCACTCTTACTGTTAGGAAGTTTCTCCTGATATTTAGCCGGTATCGACTCCCTTGTAATTTCCACCCATTAGATCTAGTCTTGCAACCCAGAGCAAGAGAGAATAGCTCTGCTCCATCTTTTACTTGACAGCCCTTCAAATACTTGAAGACGGCAATCATGTCCTCTCTAAGTCTTCTCTTTCCCAGGCTAAACATACCCAACTCTTTCAGCCTTTCCTCATAAGACTTGGATTCAAACCCTTTCGCCATCCTGGTCGCCCTCTTCTGGACACGCTCAAGCTTGTCAACATCCTTCCTAAAGTGTGGTGCCCAAAACTGGACACAGTACTCCAGGTGAGGCCTGACCATAGCAGAATAGTGCGGAACTACCACCTCCCCTGATCTGGACACAATGCTTCTTTTAATGCATCCTAAGATTGAATTAGCTTTCTTCATAGCCACATCACACTGCAGGCTCATGTTGAGCTTGTGATCAACCAGGACACCTAGATCCCTTTTACATGTGCTGCTGTCAAGCCAAGTCCCTCCCATTCTATATTTGTGCCTTTGATTTTTTGTGCCTAGGTGTAGGACTTTGCACTTATCTCTATTGAATTTCATTTTATTTGTCTCAGCCCACTGTTCCAGCCTATCTAGATCATTTTGAATCCTGACTCTGTCTTCTTCAGAATTAGCAATCCCACCCAGCTTTGTGTCATCTGCACATCTGATAAGCATCCCCTCTATGTCTTCCTCCAGGTCATTTATAAAAACATTGAACAACACTGGGCCCAGGGCCGAGCCCTGTGGCACGCCACTCAAGACTTCCCTCCACATAGACGCAGAGCCATTTACAAGCACTTGTTGGGTATGATTTTTCAACCAACCATGAATCCATCCAATGGTTGCTTCATCCAGCCCACCATTAACCAGCTTATCCTCAAGGATATCATGAGAAACTTCGTCAAATGCTTTACTGAAATCTAGATACACTATATCCACAGCATTGCCAGAGTCAGCCATTTTAGTAACTCTATCAAAAAAGGAGATAAAGCTGGTCTGGCATGACTTATTCTTGATAAACCTATGCTGGTTACTACCAATTAACTCATTCTGTTCAAGGTGCTTACAGACAGAGCGTTTGATAATCTGCTCTATAATTTTTCCAGGTATTGATGTCAAGTTGACAGACCTGTAATTTCCCGGGTCCATCTTTTTCCCCTTCTCGAAGATCAGGACAACATTCTCTCTTCTCCAGGACATCTCAAAGATTAGAGCCAGAGGCTCTGAAATAACATCTGCAATTTCTTTTAGCACCCTGGGATGCAAGCCATCCAGCCCTGGAGATTTGAAAGTATTTAAGGCAGCTAGATGCTCTCTAACCATTTCCTTACTTACTCTGGACTGGCAGTTCCTCCTTCCTTTATATGCCCTGCATTCTTCAGTTTGTATACAGCTTGCCTTATGGTTAAAGACTGATGCAAAGTGAGAGTTGAGTAATTCCGCTTTGTCTTCATCCTTTGTTAAGACTTGACCATCGTCCCCCAGCAATGAGCTTACCCCATCCCTGTTTCTCTTTTTGCTCCAAATATAGGCATAGAAATTTTTCTTGTTATTTTCAGCATACCTCGCAAGCCTCAGCTCACAAATGCTCATACTCTGCCACAAATACTGCTAATCTTTTAAGGGGCTACTGGACTTTTATGCTTTGCTACTGCTACAGACAGACTAACATGGCTATCCAGCTTCATCAATATGCAATGGTAAAGAATGGTTCCTTCTTTAGGTACTTTAAAGAATGCTGTACTTCAGTCCTTAATGCAATATTATTCTTCCCCACTTCTTAATACATCATTTCCCAGCAGCTGTGATGGAATTCAAGGGGAACTTGGCTCAAGAGAGAAAACAAACATGGCTGGTTTCTCATATACCATTCTTTATTATTGAGAATCAATGTCATGTAGTGGTTACAGTGTCAGATTAGGAGGAGAGAGATTCAGGTTCAAATCGCCACTCTACCATGGGGGATCATGGGGCATGGGACATTCATTCTTAACCTACCTCACAGGTCTGTTGGATAAAATGGAGGGGAGAGAGCTATGTATGCCACCTGGATTTCTTTGAGAAGGAGCTGGATAACAGTGAAATTGCTAGATTTGGTTCTTTGTCATCTTTCTGTCTGACCTGCCATGAGCTAAAATTCAAGACAGTTTTTTCTGAGGAGAGTTAAGCATGAAGGGAAATAAGGACAATCACCCTCCCTCCCATTTACCAAACTTATGTTCAAAAGAGGCTCTTCTGTTTGAGAAAGTTTTCCTATGCTGGATGAAAGCTTCAGATTTCGCTGAACAGAGTTGTATGATTAACCTTGCCAGGTTGTCTGCCACAGCAGGCAACTTCCAGCCCCCGCTGCCCATGCTCTTGCCCAATGGAACAATGGAAACAAAACAAGAGCGGGGATGGCATTGCATGATGCTCTACAAATTCCTTAGACCTCTGTGGCTTCACCACAGAGTTTTGGAGAATTCCTAGAACATTGTTTTTAATGTCATGGTGCTGCACAACATCATTTTTCTCACTCCCTACTCCCAAATGCTCCCTCTTCTCATACTTTCCTTGCTGACAATCTTTGGTAGGATACAAAGCCAGGATGAAGGGATACTCCATGAAAGAGAGAATGTGCACATTTCAACAAACAGGAGCATACACAAATGTGACAGAAGGTGTCTTTCCACAATTAGGTGTGGAGTTCAGTATCACCCCACAAGTGTGCATATTTGTGTGAGCATTGCAGAGGTGGTAAAGGCATTTCAGTGTCCCCATGATGAATAACTGAATAACTGAAAATTTGTTTCCCTGTAGTGGCATCTGAAGTCTGCTATCTTAGGTGATTTAATTTCCCTAATAGTAGGTTCTGCTGCCCTTTGCTAGAACAGAGATGGTATTAGGTAGGGTTCTGCAGTGAGCTATGAATAGGATAATAGGATGCCTGGTTTGATGTCTGTTTACTTGATTTCATATTCTACCTTTCATTTCCATTTCCATATATCAAGAAAAACTTCCCTCTTATAAACACTGCCAGCATGCTGTGAAATGACTGCTTGCTTAACATGCCCCGCTCCCCAAAAAAACTATGTAGTTCTCCTTGAAATTTACATTTCGTCTAGAAATAGTGAGTCACTGGACTTGTTGATTTGAATAATTAATATAGTTTATATCTTTCAATTTTTCATCATAATAGCTTTATGCAAAATAAAAATGGCAAAAAACACCCCTCCACTTTCTGTTTTTTAAAAAGGTAAAATGAAAGAGGCATTTCACAGAGACCTCAATAGTAAGGAAATTGGAAAACAGGCACAATCCTTCATCATTTAACAGTTAATAAAGACCAATATAGTGCATTGATTTCTAAGAAACACGATATGGATATTGCCCACTTTTGTTTTTTTTGCCCCTTAGTGCAATGTGCATTTTTTGTGGGATTACAGAAGGATGCTACATGTGTTTCTAGAACTCTGTGTCATCAGTCGACGTGGTTGGGTGTCACTGGGGTCTTAGTTCCGGCAGAAAGCCTGCTACTGACTGGAGCTCATGAATCATTTGGTTGATCTCATATGCGTGGAGGGTTGCCAACCTTCTGGTGAGGCTTGGGAGTTCAGAGATCAGTTCTCCTGGAGAAAGTGGGAGCTCCAGAGGATGGGCTCTGTGGCATCACAACCTCACTGAGCTCCCTCCTTAGGCTCTGCCCCCAAACTGCCAGAAGTTTCCCCGTCTGAAGTTGGGAACCCTAACTGTGCATGGAATGTTCCAGTATGTGTTTAAGGCATTACTCATATGAATGTCCTCAAAGCACAAGGCCTGTGCCTGCTAATGTTGATCCACACTATTGTAAGCAGGGCCTAGTTTATAAGGAGTATTTAAAACAACCAGAAAAAACCTACCTTCTGATAGGAATGCACAGTAACAAGCCAGATGTCAAAACTTCCTAGATTGATAAGGGGCCTGCAAGATCATTTCACTGTGGCTACAACCCAGTGGTAGCTATTGTTATAATTCTGGCTTCCCCCATTTGTATCTTTCCTGAAAGAAAAAAAGAGGATTTCCCCCCCTTTGTTGTCTTATAATATAAATTTAGGGCTGCCAGGTCTCCAGCTATGATGGGATGCCTCCTGCTAGCAGCTCCAGTGGCCAGCCATTACTCCAAAATGATGGTGTTGGCTGTATTACTGTCACTGCTGGGGAAAACCCAGAAGTAATGGAAGGGTAGCTATAGAAATCTCAAGAAACTCTATGATTTTATCATAGAATAAAACCATAGAGTTTCTAGTGATTTCTAGAGCTACCGTATGTCACATCCAGGGAAAACCCAGAAGTGACAAAGCAATGCAACCAATATCATGCCCCCATTCCCTATCCCCAAGCCATAGAGTTTCCAGTGATTCCTAGAGCTAACTTGTCACTTCCAGGGGAAACCCAGAAGTGACATAGCAACACAGCTAGGGTGACCAGATTTTGTGGGTGAAAAAAGAGGATACTGTTCACCAACAAGAATTTTTTTCTCAGACAAGTATAAATGCCCAGACAAGTATGAATTTCTTGTTGGCATATGGAACAGAAATCACCCAGCCATTGTAGATGAGGTAGGCTTACACACACACACACACACACACACACACACACACACACACACAGAACTGTTTATTATAAATTTATATGCATAACTGCTGGTTTTTACTGAAATGGCAAGTTTGCACTGAACTGGGAAAGAAATAACACAGTAAACAAATAACAAAATAAATGCCCCCCCCTCATACAAATACTAATTTACCTATCACTAAGCACTTCTACACTTACAACACCAGTACATGGATACTTATGATGCAGTGGCACCTGAATACTTGTTGGAAGATTTTATCTCCCTAGGTAGAGTTGGTTGTTCAAGTAGGGATTTGCAGAACTGAAGGCATGAATAGTCACATAGGTTATATTGCAGTAACAAAACATCCTTTATAGTTTCAGTGGTAAATCTATTCCTTTCACCTTTCCGCTGGGCATTCATTAAAGAAAATATTCTCTCAACATTTGTATTATGTCCAGGAATGCAGAAGAAAAATTGTGCTAGTTTAAGCAACTCAGAATGGTAGTCTGCGTTGCAGCACTTTTGAAAGTATTTATCCCACTTGTCACCACCTGGCACACTTTTGAAGTCTTAAATCTATTTCAGCACTTTCAACAAAGGTCTTCAGGTTACAAAACTGGTCAAAACATTTGAAATCATCCACCATTATGTTTCAGTCTCTCAAGTATTTTATGGTATGCTGAACATAATCAAATGAAGCAGTATGAGGTCTTCAGGGTCTTAGGTTCAGCTGTAACAATTTTGATTTAATACTGTGAACTTTATGAAAATATTGGATCACAATAGGAAATAGTTTTTGTGACCCATGATTGCTGCCATCTATGGAAACATCTACGAAAAATATTTAATTTAAATCCTGAATCTCCATAGCAATAGTGTGGAGCAAATACTCTTATTGACAATGACCTCAGCTTTTGTTCTTGCACAGGAAACCTTTTTTGCTGTGTCTGAATCAGAATATATTCCATGCTTTAATTTTGAAGAGCAATCCATAGACCTATATGGTAGGTAATGTTTTACAACATGCAATGACAATGTTCCTTCAGTTGCAATAATTCGGTCTTCTGTTTTTGAATTTTGTTTGATAAAGAAGTCACTGACCTTTAGGGAATTAAGACAACTCTTGACGTTTTGCTTGTGCTTGTCTCTGTTGCAATGTGCTTCTGAATCACGACTTTGTCAAAGAAACAAAACTCTTGCATGTGGTGTTTTCTGCTTCATTTTAATTTACACCAGCATTTTATTTCAAGCTTATGACTAAATTTTACACTTTCTTTTTGGCATATTCCTGATCATGAAGAAAAAAATACAAACTGCTTCACTATCCATCTTGCTGTTCTGGATATTTCAAAGGGCTTCTTTCTAGCACATGAGGTTGCTCACCAGCAGCAGAAGGCAGCAAATGCAATGAAAATCCTCCTGTGCAAACTTACACTCCATAGGAGAGAGCTGTTGGCCAGAACCCAAGCCCCAAGCCCTGCCACCAATCAGCTGGCCAGTGGGGGGACTTACCTGGAGAAAGAGGAAGGACCAGACAACGCTGCCAGTATTGCACAGGAAGTGACATCGTCACACCAGCAACATCCAGATGATGCTCTGGAATTTGGGCAAAAACTCTACAGTAGAAGCCATTTTTACCATAGAGTTTTTGCCCAAATACCAGAGCATTGCAGTGATACTGCAGCATGATGACATCACTTCCTGTGTGATGCTGGCAACATGGCATGGGCCTTCCTCTTTTTCCAAGTAAGTCTCCCCAACCCCTCGCCAGTTGCCAGGAGGGACCTAGCAACCTTATGAACCACTGCTATTGCACAGCTAACAAAAGCAACACCAGGGCTGCGTTCACATGGGTAGTTTAATCCACTGTTGCCCCAGCTCAAATTAAGCCAGGTTATTTTGTGGCAGAGAATCCTGACCACACTCACCCATTTTACCACGCTTCAATGCCGTTTTATCCCTCATTGCATGACCAGACGGCAGAAACCAGGGAGTCAGCCCGTCAGCCATTTTTTTTTAGAAGTTTGCCCTTAGAAGCATGCCCAGAAGCACTCAGCATGCTGGGATATGGAGTTCATGGGGCTGTCGGCCATTTTCTTTTTAATTAAGTCCACAGAGCAATCATACAAGTGGTGAAGAGACTGCTGGGAAATGGAGTCCACTGCCATCCTCCCTCTAATCTTTTTTCGTTTACCTCTTCCCCAAACAATATTAAAAAGCTGCATAAAAAGGGGTGTCTTTCTTTAAGAGTTTTTCAAAAGAAAATGAGGTTTTGAGCAGCCTCCCCCCCGGGGGGGGGAACAGTCATGCGATCCTCACTAACTGGGGGTGGGGGGGATGGCAGCTGGAAAGCAAGAGCTCAGTGAGACCTGCCTCACTGCTTGACTGTGCAACAGAGTGACTAGACAACAGAAAATCCATTTTTGAAGCAGCTCAGACCAACAGGACCGGGCTTTATCAGGTATCAAAAAAACACGGGGCAAGGGGAGGCGGAAATGGAACTCAGATGACTCAGGCACAGCAGGCAGATGTTGCTGTCTGATCATGCACTTTAAATCCATAAGGGAACAGCAAGGGGAACAGATCAATTGCCCGTGTGAAAGCAGCCCAGGAATGTCCAGAATTCCTGCAATTCCTGGCAGTGGGCAGGGACCCTGTGCTATTGCTATGGGGAGGGAAGAAGTCAAGGACATGGAGCAAAGCAGTGCACAGACCTAAGACAATCCTGACAAACAATGAAGCAGGAATTCCTATCCAAAATACAAAGTAGAAACCAGTGCTGCTGGCAAAACTGAAGTTTCTTTCCACTGGGGGACTCTAGGACAAAATAGGCTCAGCCTCCCAACAAAAAAAGAGGACATTTTAATCATTTGTTTTTTTAAAAAAGCCCAAAAGAGGACAGACATCAAAAAGAGAGACATCCTCTAAAGAGAGGACATCTGGTCACCCTAAATGCAGCTGATGCCCCCCCCCCGCAAGTCCCCACCAGCAAATCCTCCCACCAGTTTCACAGCATGCCCACCCTATATAAATTAGGCCTAGTTTACAAGGGCTAAATTGGAGCAGAGACCAGACACAGCTGCCACCTAGGAGCCAATTTTAACAGTATTTGAACTCCACCGGTCTTAAATACTTTCTGCAGCACAGGAGAATAATCCTTCAGTTAACACACACGGGGGGGGGTGGCGGGGGAGGCGAGGACCAGACCCTCCATTCCTCATCACTGCTTGACAGGGCAGAAGAAGAAAAATGAGGCATGGGGCTGGAAGCTCTACCACAGAAACACTCCCTCTGACTAGACAAATTCACCACCTATGTATCTATCCTATACCTCTTTTCTCCAAATGTCATTTACTACCCATACTTGCACTAAAGTCACAGAAAATATTTTCTGTAAATAATACCCAACCTATTTCTAGTTCCCCGAGCCCCGCCTGCAGAATAAACCACCTTCACATGCTGTATGAGTCCTCTGCATCCTTTCATTTCCCAGAAATCATTAAGATTTGACTCTGGCTTTGGCCTTCTTACGGATCCTGGTTCAGTATGCTCTGACCTTCCAGCGCTGCTGTCTCTGTTGTCTCACTGGTTTTGTTTCACTAGATCTCATCAGTCCGTTCCTACAGGATCATTAAAAAGCACCAATTAAGCTTAAAATCAAATACCATGAAAGCTATTTTTGTGTATGAAAGAAACATCTTCTCTTAAAAGTCCACAATCACACTAAACAGTTTCTGTAACCTGTTTTCTTCTAAGGATCAAAGCCAGCCTTTTCTCCCCTATAAGACCTCATTAAGACAAACACATGCTTCTCCTTCATATTTGGTTCCCATATTAAAAGCAAACACTCACGGTCCTAACATTGGGGTTTTAGAATTGTATGAGGTTTATACCACATTGAAAATAACTAATGGCATCTCCAATGACTGTGTCCTTTGATAAATAGGGTAATGGGGGAACACGACCCAAAGAAGAGGTACCAACTATACAGTAGGGCTGCCAACTCTGGGTCGAGAAATTTGTGAAGATTTGGGGGTGTAGCCTGGGCAGAGTAGGATGGGGGAGGGCAAGGACCTCGATGGCATAGAGTCCACCCTCCAAAGTAGCCATTTTCTCCAAATGAACTGACATCTGTTGTCTGGAGATCAGTCGTAATTCCAGGGAAACTCCAGGCCCCTACCACTGCCTCAGTTACAGTGTAGGTGCAAAGCTGTTTGACAGCTTTAGGAAGCAGTAAATGGAAAGGCAAACAAACTGGGCATTTGGCTGACATGTGATCATGGCTGCCGAAAAAAATATGTTCAACTTTCAAATGTATTTGCCACGAACTTTATAGCATCTCTAGGTAAAATAAGAAACTTCTGCCTGCCAATTTTTAAATGATTGATGGACAAGTTTTCCAACCCCTGGATTTTTTTGTGTGTGATTGTTTTGATATTTCTAAGAATTCTTGGAGAGTTTCTGAATAAAATTCCCTCCCCCAACAAATCTCCTTGTGGCCAAGTTTATGAAACAAACTTGAGGGAGCTCCCTGCAACCCCCACATCCCCCTCTTTCCCAACATGCATACAAAAAAGGCAAGACTAATGGAAATGGCAGTCTCCACAGCTTCGATGCCTGAACATCCCATTGCTGCCTCATACTGAAGACAAAAAATTATCCTTAGCATGTCCAGCATTTCCATTTTAATCAGTAAAGTGGTTTCAAATGATGCCCCCTTCCCAATACTTCTGGGGCACTACTAGGGTTGCCAGCTCTGGGTTGGGAAATACCTGTTGCAGGAGAGACTGTTAGAAAATTATATTGATAAACACCACATTATTCCTCTTGCAAACAGAACAGAAAGTGCCACAGTTTTATCTATTACTTAAGATACATAAAGGTATTCTCCTGCAGGAAGATTTATAGTTTTAGAGTGTGGATCTATTTTGGAAACCCTGGTCTGGTATTTAGACCTTTTCCTGAAACTTTTGATTACTACAATTGGATCCTATCTACACGATACAGTAGACTTTTTGAATCATATCAGGAATGTACAGTTACACAATGAGGAGCTGCTGTTTGTGACAATGGATGTACTTTCACCGTATACCAACATTCCACAAGATGAGACCCTTGAAGTATTACATGAGGTGTTGGATAGGGGAGAGGATTTAAATCCACCCACATCATTTTTGTGTCATATTGCAGAGTTGTGCTTAAAAAAGAACTTCTTCCAATTCCATAACACTTTCCTTTGGCAAGTCTCTGGTACTGCTATGGGCTGAACAAAGTTTGAATTCAGTGGCTGTGGGCTGTAAGTTTACCCCTGAACTGGCCGATTTGTTTATGGACAAATTAGAGAATGACTTTATTCTTCAGAATGGCAATATCTATAAGATCTCTAGATGTTGTATTTATTATCTGGACAGGATCTGAAGAATTACTGGTTCAATTTGGCCACTACATTAATACTATACATGAAACTATCAACTCTGAAATGAGATTTGACAAATCTAGTCTTAACTTTTTGGATGTTGTGGTTAGAAAAGAGAACACTGCAATACAGGTAGATCTGTATAAGAAGCCTTCTGATGTCAGCTCCTCCTCGGCTGGGGACAATTTCCACCCTTAGCATCTGAAAAAGAACATGCCATATCCCCAGCTTCTGAGATTAAGAAGGAATTGCAGTTTAGAATCAGAATCAGATTTTCAGAAACAGGCTCAGATAGTAATGCTGCAACTGTCTGATAGGGGTTACTCAGCAAAGATTTTTAAACAAGCTTTCTACAGGGCTAAAAACACTAGCAGATTATCTTTTTTAACCCCAACGGGGAAGAAACAGAACACTGACAGAATGGTGATTTAACATACAATAGAACATACACTCTAGTAAGAGATATAATTCAGAAGCGCTGGCATTTCTTATCTGGTATCCCTATGTGTAGATCCCCCCCCCCGCCCCCGATTACCGTCATTCCAGAAACCTCCAGGACATGCTGGTTAGGAGCAAAAATAAGGGAACCCATCACAGATAACACCACAATTGGTGGCAGAGGGATTCCTAAAGAGAATTTCCCATGTGGGCATTGTTCAGTGTGTACTTTTTCTGTTTAAAGGCTTACATTTCATAACTCGTCAAATGACTTTTTGTATCAATTCCTTTGTTAATTGTAATTCCAAAGCCATTATTTATATTGTACAATGTCCATGTAATCTCCTGTGTTAGGCTTTTCCACAAGATCCGTCAAGACATGTATCTGCAAACACAGGAGCTGTATCAGAACGAAAAAAACCTTTCAGCTGCTCTTGTCCAGCACTTCATATCTTTTGCCCGTACTGATAAGGAGCTGTGCTTCGAGGTAGCAGAACAAGCCTTGGCTCCTCCACACCAACTGCAGAAACAGCTGAGAAAAAGAGAAACCTTCTGGATTTTTACCACATGGACTGAATGAAGAGATTGACTGGTCGTGTATGTACTAATACCTGCTCTGTTTATTTCACTGTTCACAATTAGGGGTGTGAAAAACAAACAATAACCCTGGCCTAGTGGTTATTTTGCATGACCAACATTTTGCTCTTAGTTACTGTACTTACATGTGTTGCTGTGTGCTATGTGGATGTAATGTGATACCCACTTCCCTGTGGTTTTTGTCTGTGTTTTAATCTATATTTACTGTGCCCTTTTAATTAATAGATGTATCTTATTATTTTGTTTAGCTGCTCCACCTTCTAGGTTCCTGACTTGCTTCTCAGGTTGTTGTTTTTTTCTTTTGCTGTTTCATGCTACTAGGGTTGCCAGCCCAGGTTTGGGAAATACCGGGAGATTGGGGGGGGGGGGCTGTTTGAAGCCTGAGGAGGGCAGGGTCTGAGGAGGGGAGGGACTTCAATGGGGTATAATGGCATTGGTGTCCACCTTTCAAAGCAGCCATTTTCTCCAGCTGAACTTATTTTTGTTGCCTGGAGATCAGTTGTAATCCCAAGAGATCTCCAGCTACCATCTGGAGGTTGGCAGCCTTGATTCCAGATGTCTATGTCATGGTGCCTGCTTGTCTTTCAGTTTCCAGGACAGGTGGAGCAGCACAGCACAGCCCTCTCTTGCTCCATACCTGTTCTTGTGAGAGGTAGGTTTCATTCTCAGTTTTGCTTCTCTGTCTCCTGTCTACGCTCTGTTGTTGGCACTGGAATTTAATACCACGGTATATAGAGGGAAACTTGAATTAATTGTTTATTATTAGTATTTTTGGAAAAAAAATATTAGTTTATACAGAAAGGGGGGAAGGGGAAAGGAGGAAGAAAGAAGAATACAGAGATATTTAAAAAATCCAGTTTAGCATTCTGCATGCATGTCTTCTCATTACAATTTCACAACTACTTCATCTATCATCCTTATTCTTCACTTGATCTTATTTTCTTAATACTTAAGTTTTAACCAATCATAGAACGCCCTCCATGGTCCCATGAATTCTTCTTCCACTTTTCCTTTTAATATATTTGTCAACTTGTCCATTTCAGCACATTCCATAATCTTCAATACGAACTCATGTAGCACTGGAATCTTCAATGTCCTCCATGCCATTGCAAATAAAATTCTGGCAGCTGTTATAACATGTAAACTAAAGTATCTGTAATTCTTATCTAACTCATCTGGTAGACAATTTAACAAAAATATCTCTGGCTCCAATCTAGAATGTATGAACCTTTTTACATGTCCACCACATATGGTAGTATGACCCAATATGGTTATTATATTTCCAACACGTTAATCACGTTTTTATACATTTTAGCCAATCTTTCTGGGGTTAGATGCCATCTATAGAACATTTTATATAAGTTTTCTTTGAATGAAACCGATTTAGTCAACTTAATATTCATTTTCCATATTTTACTACACTGTGACAGATCAATGTTATAAACCAAATTTTGTATCCATCTAAACATACATTCTTTAACTATTTTGTCCTGCATTTTCAATTGCATCAACATACCATACATTTTCTTAATGAGTTTCTCTCTTGAAGCACATAATAATTTTTCAAATACACATTGTTCTGAATAGAATCCCTCCATCTGTTTATCCTTACTATATCTAGAATACTAGATTCCACTTGCATTGTAGTCCAGCAATCTAAGTTTATTTCATTTCTCTTTAATACTTCCTGAGATTTTAAATTATTTTCATTCTCTAACAATTCTGCGTATCTAATAATTGATTGTTTTGAACTCAAAGTTGGTTTCATTCTCAGTTTTGCTGCTCTGTCTCCTGTCTACACTCTGTTGTTGGAACTGGAATTTAATACCAAGGTACAGAGAGGGAAACTTGAAGCAACTGTTTATTATTATTGAAGGGTGTGTGGCTCAGTTGCATCTCCTGGGATCAGAGAGTAGGTGATGTGATAGATCCAAGACCTACTGCTATCGGGTTGCCAAGTCTTACTGTTCCTGCGTCAAGAGGCTCCTGGCTCCTTGATTGGATGTCTCTGCTGTGTGTGCGATGATATCACCAGTAGTGATATCATCACACTGTGGCCATCGCATAGCAATGCTTTAGGATTTCGGGGCAAAAACTCTGTAGCAACCATAGAGTTTGCACCCCAAATGCTACAGCATTGCCGTGTGATGGCCCTGGCATGATGACATCACTACTAGTGATGTCATCATGTTGGCAGCATCCCCGTGGGACTCTGCAGTTCAAGGGTGGGCCCCCCTGAAATTGGGGGATCTCCTGCCCTGCCTGGGGGGATGGCAACCCTATGCTGCTAGGGCTGCCAGGCTTCCTGCCTCCACCAGCCTCTGCTGCTTGTTATGTCGTTTCTGGCTGCAACCCAGAAGTGACAGTGGGTAGCTGTAGGAATCACCAGAAATGCTATGCTTTTGACCATTCCTAGAGCTACGCATATTCACTTCTGGGTTATATGGGTTATACCAGGAAGTGATGTAGTCATATCACCAGCATTGCCACCACCACCCCATGTCCCTGACTCCAGCCCTCCAGCTGGTTGCCAAGCTCAGCCTGGCAACCTTACTGCTGCTGCCAGGCTGAGTAAACAATATTGACCTTGATGGCCCAACAGTGTGATTCAGGATAAGGCACCCTCATGCGTGATGTTATTATTGCTATTGCTATACATAACACTTATATAGCACATACTTTATGTAATGTGTTTGTAACTTGTTCACATTGGAGTTAATTTTATAAAATCTGAAGTAAGTGGAATTGCAGTATGCTTTTAAGCATGTCACATTCTCTAATTTAGTATTCTATTCCACTATAGTGCTTTTTTTCCAGAACTGTATGAATTGGTTACCTGCCCCAAGCCTCTGGAATATGCTGGGATATAGAAATGGAAACAACTCTTCTGGAACTTGTTGCAATCCCAATTCCACAAGTAGCTAGGTGAAAAGGTGCCAGAAGCACTCCAAAACACTTTGTACTGCCAATTCAGTAGGCATTATCTTAAGAGTGATTTAGCAGCGGTGTATACCCAGCTTAATAATAGGCTCTTGCTGTAAAAGAGATGAGACCCATCCTCATTTTTTCTTCCTGGCTTGCCATTCAAAGGCCACGTATGTCAAATGCACTTTCAAGATGAGCAAAGATGGACTGTGTGGTTAGTGGTCATTTTTGGAACTACACTTCACTCACATTTGTGGTACAGAGATCTATTGGGTAATAAACCTTCAAGCTAAACACTTTAAGACAGAGTTGCTTTCTTTTGTTTTATTTATGTGCTCAGTGGAGCCTGTTTGTGAGTAATTTCTGTGAGACTACTAACCTGATTAAATATTATTTAGCTGGAGGGTTGCCATCCTCCGGGCGGGGGCTGGAGATCTCCTGGAATTAAAACTGATCTCCGGACTATATAGATCACTTATTTATCTATTTGAAACATTTCTTCCACTTCTTCTGGAGAAAATGGCCACTTTGGAAGGTGGACTGTATGGCATTATACCTCTTGAAATCCCTCCCCTCCTTCAGCCCCACCCTCCCAGGCTCCACCCTCAAATCTCCAGGTATTTCGAGCCCCAGACTTGGCAACCCTATTTAGCCATTGCGACAATGAGCACCAGAGGCTAGACATGGCATCTGTATTTAATTCAGGGAGGGGGAAATCCGAGTTCTTGATGCTCTGTAGAATAATCCATAGCCAAATACGAGGGACAATGGGTGTAGAAACTTGATGATCAGCTTTGTAAGGGTCAGACACTGTGCATGGTGTAGATTTTAAGTTACAGATGTCACATTTTCATTAGGAATACATTGTTTGAATCCCAGGCATGCTGAACACAGCCTTGTTTGTAATACTCGTTTTGAGTCAAGTTGAACTTTTCATATGCTTTGTTGAGATAATTTGCTTATAATTCAAAATGAACAACATGTTGAGTAGTTTTGTGTTTGCATTCTAGTGGCATTCAGCTTGGTGCTTTGGCCTGGCAGCTAATGCTGACACAAGTTCACAAATGGGCTGCTGGGGTTATGTGTGCCCCAAGGTTCACCGGTTGGAACCAACTACACAGAAAGTATATGCTGCTGTGGAGTCGGTGGCTTTCCCTGGGCCGGTGCATGATCAGAGCTGACTGGATTGAACTAAAGCTTCCAGCAGTGAGAGAAAGTGCAGATGCATGCAAATGAACAGCTCAGCTTTAAGAGTCAGGCAGAGAGACAGAAATGGACAAGTCTAGAACATAATGCAGCTTTCTCAAATCTTCTGTCTTTGGCAGAATTGAGGCTACCAAAGAAACCTTCTTTCTTTATTTAGCTGTATTGTTTTCCTGATGGGTCATTGGGTGAAACTTAGGTTTGGCTGGCAACTGGCAAGAGGCTGGGGGAGGGGAACAGAATAACCAGACGTGCCGTCTCCGCATCGTGCAGTGCTCTATGAATCTCCCCCCAAAACCCATAGAAAACAACGGAATTTCCAGAGCATTGTGTGATGCAGTGATGTCACATCTGGATTTGGGGCTGGAGGTGACATTATGGCAGCATGTGATGCTGTTCCCAAATCCCAGCTTCCCTGTTCCCTTCCCTGAAGGGCAGGAGGTTTCCTGCCAAAAGTGGGCAATCTGGCAGCCCTAGTGAAACTTGAAGGATGAGGGGAGGAGCACAGCCATGGCAAAGTATTTGCAATTCAGACATAATGAACACCGGTGTTGGATTCAGAATAAATTAGCAGTTTTAGCCAATTCCCCTTCCGTCTGGAACCCTGCCCCCCATGTTGTTTCTTGGGGTCCCCTATCCCCCAGGAGCAGCATTTCATGATCAGTGAGTTGCAGTGGGAGGGGGAAGACAGAGAAATTCCTTTCTGCAAATGGAAAATTTAGTCTCTCTCCAACCCATTGAGTTAGCCAGGAAAAATGCACAAAGCTAAGGCAGATCCATGCTAGCTCTACTCAAGCTGGTAGCACATAATGATATGCTGACATTCGGGTTCCCAATGCCAGGTTTGGAAATACCTGGAGATTTGAGGGTGGAGCCTGGGGGGGGTGGCATTTAGGGAGAGGAGGGACCTCAGTAGGGTAGAACGCCAGGCAGTCCCCCTTCCAAAGCAGCTATTTTCTCCAGAAGCAGAATAAATGTATTAATTAAATAAACAATAAATAAGCAAACATATGTTGTCGGGATATCAGCTGTAGTTCCAGTTGATCTCCAGCCCCCAGCTGGAGGTTGGCAACCCTCACTGACATAGATACCTCTGTGCCAGTTTAATACCAAACCAGAGGGGGGAAATGGGTGGAGCTTGGGCCACCGCAGAGGAGAAGCAGGACTTAGTGGAGCTCCTACACTCACAGGGATTGGGGTTTGGTGTAGTGTCAAGGGCTGCTTTTCCTTGGCTGCCTGGTTATGCATTGTGTGTGCCGAAAGGGCTTGTGCTAGGTAGGATAACATCTTGAGGGTGTTGTGCGTTTGCTGCGTGTTGCACTGCTCTTGTGGGGGTGTTACCAGTGCACACTGTTGAGATCGTGGGTGGTGGCTTAGTTACCATGGATTCTGTGGAACAGGCTATTCATGTTGCTGTGTTCATGACTGTTTCAGTTCCTGTTCTTGTGCTTCTGACTTAGCTCTTGGGAACGCATTGGGCTGCTGCTACCGTATGCCAGCCGAGCAATGGCATAGCAGCTGTCAGGATGGCAGGATCACAAGGGCAAGGCTATATGGGATACCTTTTTAATGTATATAAAGGAAATGCGAAGAAGAAGTTTAAAAATTCTGTTTCGATGCTCTTTAAAGGAGTCCACGTAATACTAAATTAGGGAAACATCTTCTGCTGCAAGATGGCTGTGAATAAAGCAAGAGAGGAGACGGCTGTAGTGTAGAGAACTGTGCCTCCTCACAAATCACTTGGGTTCCCTGTGGCTTTGGCAAACACAAGCTCAGTGCTTCCTTGCATATATGGAATTAGGTGCAGGTCTTCAGCTACCAACCACCGAGGCAGCCACTTGTAAAGCTTAGTTTAAAAGCAGCCACTGTAGACCTAAAGGTGTACGTGTAAGTACTAAAGAGCAAGGCGATTCCAAGTGCAATAACACTGGTCTACAGTGGCCATCACAGTAACTCCCCATTGTGTCTTGGTAGCACATGGGGTTACCAACCACAAGGTAGTTCTCCTGGAATTACCAACCCCAAGGTAGTTCTCCTGGAATTATAGCTGACCTCCAGACGACTGAGATCAGTTCCCCCAGACAAAATGGCAGCTTCGGAGGCAGAATCTATGGTATACCATAGAATCTAGGCAAAATCTAGAGAGACATCACATCCCTGCTGAGCTCCCTCCCCAGTTGCTGCCCCTAAATCTCCAGGAAATTTCCAAGCCAATATTGGCAATCCTAGCAGCTAGGTCCTTTCTGCACTTGCCTGCCACTCCAGATTTTCTCTGTGTTCGAGTTGAGGCAGTTTAAGTCCACAGCGAAACAGCATCCAAATAACTCGGGGCAACAGCAAGCGGAAACTGACCTGGCCACTGAAGGGAGATAAAGTAATGCAGAATTGCAGGGGGTGGGGGGATGGAATAAAAAGAAGGCTGAACTCAATTTTAGTGCAGAATGGGGGGAAAAACCCTGGATTAAAAAGAAGGTTGAATTCGATATCAGTGCAGAATTGCTTGGAGGACACCGCAGTGAACATGGATTAAAAGGAGAGTTGCTGAGTCCAAGAGAAAGGCCTTAGATGACAGGATACTATTTATGGATTGCCTGTTTGGATTCTAGCAGATGTTCCAGTAACGGAAGGGAATCTACATGGGTTGTTGTTTGGCTGAAGCAGGGATTTTGCAAAAGTCAGAGATTTTCACAAGTTCTGTGCCATTGTTCCCCCAGAGCTGTTGTCTTCTGTTCGCAGTCGAATGAACGAGAACAGATGAATCTCTGCGCTATTTTCAGAACTTCGAACCTAGTGGGAGCTGATTTGGATATGCCAAGATGTTGTGGGGAAATACATGACTGAAGTTAGGTAGAGGATGAGAACTTTGTTAGGTTTCCGGGGCGGGGATGGGGGGGGGGGAATCCACAGTGTGCATGTCTGCAGGTTTCAAATCATCACATCGAATCATTGCCCCCTTGCTATTTCAGTTGTGGAAATAATTCTGATCTGCAGGACTCAGCCCTGTGTCCACATGGCCCTTCACAGTCCAATGGGACAGGTAAGACCATTTCCCTAGAAAATCCAAAATGGAAAGCATTCGTTTCCTTTTATAGTCCGTATCTGCCAGCACAGATGAATAAAGCACAAAAAGTTGAGATGGAAACTGCCAGTGGAACTGTTATAAAAATACACATACATTTGAAATGTACATTATGCATATATGTGTTGTACACAAATGCGTGATATGGGCATTTTACAGATGGGGGGAAATCATGATGAATCATGAGAGGGGGAGCAGTTTGAAATTCCTGCCCCTCAAATATTTCCTAGCAGCTCAAGCAGGCTAACTTTTCCTCTTCTTTCCTCCACCCTAGCTGACTTTCAGTTGTTCTCTACCTTCTGTATTTCCTAAAATATGCTCAGTGCTATCTTTTGCTTAGTTTGCACAGCCATTGCACGATGGATGAAGTATGGGACTGTTTGCATCTATTGTCATAACTTATTACTGAACTCTGGAACCTGTAGCCATCTTTTACTAAATCTACCATTTGGCTTTCTTTTTTGGGAGGGGACAGACTGATATGATATAAAGGCAACCAACAGCACATTCTGCGGTCCAGCATCATAGCAGGCAATCAAATAAGGGGTCAAGACCTCTCTCTCTTTTTTTGCATCCCTATCTGCTTTCCAGAAAAGGTAGCAAATTAAATATTTTAAATGTTTCTTTTTTCTTTATTTTTGGCAGGAGTACATTGTCCTTTCAGATTAACCAGCTTTAAATAATATATATTTATAATCCTTCTCTCTCTGTGTCTGTCTCTCACTGGTATTTTTAATTTTTAATTTTGCTCCAAAAGGTTTTTCTTGGCTGGCGGTCTGAGAACGTGGCAAATGCATGTGGAGAATGCCTCATTTAACTTGGAAACGGTTCTGGTCTGAGGCATTGCCACCCGTTCTGGGGCATGGGAAGGAATGGAATGTTGCATTAAAAGTCCTTAAAGGAGAAGAACAGTAATAGGGTAGCAAAGTGCCCCCCTCCCGTAGGGTGACTTGTAAAATACCTATCAGTTCAACAAGGCTCTGCCAATTCTGCTTCTTTGGAAGACAGAGTACCACTATTAGCAGAACTGTGTAGCCAATATGGTGTAGGGGGAAGTGTTGTACTAAGATCTGGGAGAACCAGGACAGATGCAGAGTAGACATTTTGTGGGCACAAGGATTTCCACCCATGGAGCATGATATTCCCATCTTCCCACTCCCACAGAAGTGCCAAATACCCCCCTCCCCAATTATGTTCATGGGGGTCCACTCATCTCCAGGAACAGGATTGGGGGTGGGAAATGTGGGGTGCTGTGGCTAAGAAGAGGTGGAGCAATTGCTTTCTGTGGGTGAAAAATTCTTGCATTGTGGAAACATTAGTTTGGATCCAGTCCCTGATTTTAATGCCCACTCTGCCATGACAGCTCACCCAGTGAGCTTGGGTCAGTCACTCTCTCTTAGCTTAAACTCCCTTACTGGGCTTTGTTGTGAAGATAAAATCAAGGCGGGTAGAGTAAGCAATGCTCCCTCTAAGCTGCGGAGTCTTGTGTGCAAAAATTCAACTTTGGGAGCTACTGGCATTAAAGTCGTGAGCGAGCGATTTGGCTGCTGCATAAATTAGTTTGCTCTGGAGCCATCCTTCCTGAGCTAAGACAAAAGTGGGTGAGCCGGAGGCTAAAAAACCGTGAGCTAGCTCACACTAACTCAGCTTAGAGGGAATACTGGTTGTAAGCTGCTTTGGGTTCCCATGGGAGATAAATAAATAAATGAAAGTACTCTGCAGATAAAATGTCCACATTGTTTGCAAGGTACCCCAGATATTACAGTCTGATAATTGGTCAACTGATTAGGGGACATTTCACATATTATGCAACGAGAAGCCTAACTGGGTGTCTAATACCAGGAAGCTATAGCCAATGATGGGTCCAAGATGAGTGTGACTGCATGATACACATTTGCAAACCACAAGTCTGGTACATTCACATTTTATGTTTTTAGTTGTACACATCTCGCATCTTAGGTATAAACTGTAACATGGAGGGACTTTGGTGATATTGGTCCACTCATTCTCTCTTAGGCTAACCTATCTCACAGGCTGTGTTCCCTCTAAGCTGAGTTAGTGTGAGCTAGCTCACAGTTTTTTAGTCTCCAGCTCACATATTTTTGTCTTCTCTCAGGAAGGATGGCTCCAGAGCAAACTAATGTATGCAGTAGCCAAATCGCTCGCTCATAACTTTAGTGCCAGTAGCTTACAGAGTAGAATTTTTGCTCACAAGACTCCACAGCTTAGGGGGAGCATTGCTCAGAGGGTTTTATCATGCTGACATGAGGTAATAATGAGAACACTGCTCTGACCTACTACAAGACAAAAAGTGATTTTTAAAAAGCTGTGTTCTAGCCACCTTAGAGAGGTTTTTTGAAGGCAGTTTCTGCACATGACATATTGCTGCCTACGGCTGCCAGCCTCTAGATGGGGCCTGGGGATCTCCCGCTTTTACAACTGATCTCAAGCTGACAGAGACCAGCCCCCCTGGAGAAAATGGCTGCTCTGAAGGGTGGACTCCATGGTATTGTACTGTGCTCAGATCCCTCCCCTCCCCAAACTCCACTTTCTCCTGGCTCCACCCCGAAACTCTCCAGGTATTTTCCAACCCAGACCTAGCAACCCTATTGCTGCCTGGAACAATTTGTCTAAAACACTCTATTGTTGAGCCTACTAATATACTCGTTTGATGAAGGTGTTAATATAATGGGCCAGGATCAGATATTCCTGAACAGGGCAATTTTCTAGGCCTGGTGAGGAGTAGGGATGCTAGTGGGCCTTACGACTCCAGTCATCACACACATGAAACTGCCTTATACTGAATCAGACCATTGGTCCATCAAGGTTACCGTTGTCTACTCAGGCTGGCAGCAGGTCTCCAGGGCCTCAGGCAGAGGTCTTTTACATCACCTACTGCCTGATGTTTGTTTGTTTCACTGGAGATGCCAGGGATTTAACCCAGGGCCTTCTGCATCCCAAGCAGATGCACTACCACTGAGCCACTCTCTCCGTCACTATCTGGAGTCTATGCAAAGATGTTCCATTCAAATAGGGCCTTTGCATATATAACTCAATGCATAGCTAGAGGTGCCAACCCGGTGTTGGCACCTGGTGGAAGATTGTGAGGAAACAGGGACAAACAATTTGATGCTGCACTGAGTGACATCACTTCTGGGTTCACACCAGAAGTGGCATTGTGCATCAGTATGGCACCAATTTCACCCCCCATTTCCCTCAGCCACCCTGTCAAGCTGCAGCAGGGAGCCCAGGGGTCCAGGGCAGGACATCTCCCACCATAGCAGGAGACCATAGCAGGAGACCATAGCAGGAGACCATAGCAGGAGAGCCAGTTTGGTGTAATGGTTAAGTGCGGACTCTAATCTGGGAGAACCGGGTTTGATTCCCCACTCCTCCACTTGCACCTGGCTGGATGACCTTGGGCAAGCTGTAGTTCTGATAAGAGCTGTTCTTGAAAAAAGAGCAGTTTCTGTCAAGAGCTCTCTCAGCCCCACTACCTCACAGGGTGTCTGTTGTGGGGAGGTGAAGGGAAAGGAGTTTGTAAGCCGCTCTGAGACACCTTTGGGTAGTGAAGGGCAGGGTATAAATCCAATCTCCTCTCCTCCTCCTCCTAATGTAGGCTTATTTAGCACAGTTGATATGCCAGATAAAGCCAGGGAATTGATTGCAGGGTCTGATCCTATGTGAATTTAACTATATGTGTTTTGACCCTATTTGAAAGTTACATTATCTGCGTGAATACCAGAGAGCATTGGAAATGGGACAGATGCTCTTACTTTCATGCTAACTCCCCACTACATGTGTGGGAATAGGGTTGCTATCCCCCTGATGGGAGTGGGGGTTTCTCCTGATTTCAAGGCCCCCAATCCGCTGCCAGCCAGCTGGTCGGCAGGGGCAACCCTGCCCACGAAGACCTCCATTGCGCCCAATGTGCCTGGCACAGTGACATCACCAAACACAACGTGCCCAGCATCCCCTACACAACGTGCCCAACATGATGATGGCAGAAGGCCCTGGGCAGCAGCCAGGAGCCCCCCGCTGGCAGATGGTGGGCACCTGGCAACCCTATATGGGGATGATGTCCAGTCTGGCTTTATGCAATATTCTGGCAAACCATTATATTTTATTGGAAGCCCATCAGCTACTTTCATGCTTTATTTATTTATGTAGGACACGATCCAAACAAAGTTAAGTACTTTTAAGTACCATTGATTTTGAGAGAGATTTAAGTGCATGCTCTCCCACTGCAGTCAATAAGAATTAAGAGCTAGATTCGAGTCCAGTAGCACCTTACAGACTAACAAGGTTTTCGGGGTATAAGCTTTCGAGAATCAAAGCTCCCTTCATCAGATATCAATCCTGAAATAAGAACAAAGTGTCCTTCACATTGGCTGGGTCGTGCCCACATTATATTTCCCCCCCCACATTTGCCCCACCTCTCCACAAGGTGGTTCACAGGATGAACTATTAGTATGAATAATAGTTCTCGGGGGTTTTCAGCCTTAAAAAGAATGATGAAAAGAGGTAAACAGCTTCAAAGTTACTTTGAAAAAGTGATAAAACCAACAACAACACGCAAAAGTACATGTGGGAAAACAGCATGCAGAATTAATTTTAAGATGCATTTCAGAAGACCCAGTAAGAGCATATTGTAACATGATAAAGAAATCCAGTTGCCACTGCGGTTCCGGGTGTGTTGACTTCATAGGGTGTGGAGTGCCCAGAATGGGATTTCCATGTTCACAGTCCATAACTGATTTTTTTAAAAAAAATTTGATGTGGACTGTAAGACACGGCAAGCAGAAGTATCACAGCCCTTCAAGAGGATTCCATTGGCTTATTTTCTCTGATGTAACAGAGGAGATGGGCCTAACAACAATCTGGAGTTAAAACAAATAAATACTAAAGGTAACTGGGAAGACCTTGAAACTCCAGATGGCACTTTTTAGAGCAAATTGACTGAATACTTTCAAGGCCTCATCTCTCAAACACACGTTTTCTTTTCTCTGAAGCATTAAGGACTATTACTCATGGAGAAAGGATGTTAGAGGAACAACATTACGTCCCACTAATTGTTCCTTCTGAGAAACTCTCTCATTGGCTTTTGTCTCATGTGGATGCATTTACTGATTATTATACTCTTGGTCAGGAAGAAACTTGCTTCCAAATTTAGAATGGGCGGCAAAGTGTGACACATTTTCAACGTGGCTCAGTTGTTGGAACCATCTGGAGCAATATGGTCCAGAGAAGTATACTGCAGTAGCCCTGGTTGCTTTGTATCTCTCCTTGTGGCAAATTATTCTCTGAGCTGTGTAGGTCAGTCAGATGGGGAGGGCCTGTGGCTCAATAGCAAAGCACATGCCTCGCATGTAGGAAGTCTCCGGTTTCATCCCTGACGTCTTGAGTGTCAACTCAACATCTGACAGCTGAGCTTCATATGTTCTTGTGGCATATGGAAGGGTATTGGATAGCTCTTTAGCCTCTGCCAGTCTTAATGGAGCTACAATGACATTAAAAGATCTTTTCTGTGGTTGTTTCTTTATACTTCACTAGCTGCCATCTTAAATGAAATTGTCAGCACTCGTGTTTGTGGCCAGAAAACAATTCCCTTCAGGCCCAGCTGATCTGTGAAAAGCTAGACAATGTTCAGTGTTTCCTGCTCTCAGTTTTCTATACAATAATTCCTACTGTCAGGAAAAGTCGTGACATAACTGTCTGAGTATCTGAACTTTTAAATTTATTTATTTTTAAATTACATCTCAATAGTTTGCAGTTTGACCTAGCAATGAAGAGGAACTTGTTTTCTTGGAATTAGCATTCCAAATAAGAAAAAAAGGAAGAAGGAAGAAGGAAAGGAAGTTGCAACTCGAAAAAAAGTTGACCATGCAAGGGCCGGGTGGTCAGCGGTCAGTTTGATGAAGGGCTGCTTTGTAAGCTCACTGGGTGCACTCGGCTTAAGCATAATAAAAAGGATGTGGCTCAGGATATTTTGTTCGGTACAGCACAGTGTGTACTGAAAATTCCTCCGAATTTGCAACCAACAAATGAAAGGGAAAGTGTTCTCAGCAAAGACAATGCGTTTCACACAGATTCAAATAAGCATGACCCTGAGACCACCCCAGAAGTGCTTCCATTCTTGTCTTCCTTCAAGCCCTGCCAAGGAACCAGCCTCTGCCAAATACCCTGGAGATAATCATTCTTTTGTTTGGGTCTTTACTTGGCACAAGCGCCAGCCCTCTCCAACATGTGAATCTGGATGCTGGCTGTTAACATCCATTGCCCAAGGCAAGGGTGGGCAACTTGTTCATGCTTATCTGCATGTTTTAACTGCACACAGTTAACTTTGTTAGCAGCTCATTTTCATCAGGGTCGTAGATGCCAAATCTAGACTCTGTGGGCAGATTTGTCTTCATCTGCCAAGGCACCCGCCAGCTCAGCTCACATCTTGCTTGCCCATCACAATCAGGGAGCTGATCATTCAGGGAGCAGTTTGGTTGCTCAGTGAGTGGCTCAGGTTTCTTTCCACACATGCAGGCAGTTATGCACAGTGCACATTATTCCTCCGCAGCAGTTGCCACCACCTTGCTGGCGCTCTATCACTTTTTTTTTTTAATGAAGAGTAAACAAAAGCAGTAATATAGAAAGAAACACTGCATTTTTTGTTAAAGTCACTATTTGGTGTTCATTTGTGCCTGTTTGAGCAATATTAATTGCGGCTGCTCTGCCTGAATCTTCAGCCGTTCGCACATGTGCATTTTTGTACAGCTCCCTGGGATTTGTCATTTGCCACACATACATCCTGGTGTCATTTACAGCACAGTCCTTAGCAGAGTTACACCTGCTTAAGTCCATTAAGAAAGGAGTATCTCTGCTTAGGATTGCACTGTTAATTACCTTGATCCTGGAAGAAAACTGATTTGGTCTACTGTGCAGGTGCAAAAGCAGCCACGGGTCAGACAGAAATGATCAAATACAGCCGAGACTAGCCTGCTGTCATCAGAACATGGGACCTAAGCAGGACTGATACTTGGATGGGAGACTACCAAGAAACTTGGGGCTGCAGTGCAGGGGAAGGCCATGGCAAACCAACTTTGCTCATCTCTTGACTTGGAAAAAAGAATCATGAAGTTCCACCTCAGGGGTTGCCATGAGTCAGATGAGATTCCATGGCTCACTTTACCTTTCAAGGGAGCCAATATGGCGCAGTGGCTAGAGTGTGGGGTTTGAGACCTCCCTCTACTGTGGAGGAGAAAATGGAGAAAAGAATGCTGTAAGCCATTTTGGGTTCCCATTGGGGAGAAAGCTGGAGTATTGTCAGAAGTCCTAACTTAGTCAGCAAAAAGTATAAAGAAAGCAAATAAACACTGCCAGCTGCAAAGCCACTTAGCGAGGCAATCTACTCAGGAGCTGAACAACAAAGGTGAGATGAGATAGTCCAAGGCTCAGCTGACAAGTGATCATGGCTGACAAAAGGTATGTTCTTTATGAAGTTTTCATCATCCTGACTACTACTACTATTTGGTGTAGTGCACTATTTGGTATAGTGGTTAAGTGCATGGACCAGGTTTGATTCCCCACTCCTCCACATGCAGCTGCTGGTGTGACCTCGGGTCAGTCATAAATTCTTTCAGAGCTGTTCTGTTAAAGACAGTTCTCAAGAGAGTTCTCTGAGTCCCACCTACCTCAGAGGGTGTCTGCTGTGGGAAGGGGAAGGGAAAGAAGTTCGTAAACTGCGGGGTATAAATCCAATCTCTT
Source organism: Gekko gecko (assembly GCA_029375565.1). Lineage (NCBI taxonomy): Eukaryota > Metazoa > Chordata > Lepidosauria > Squamata > Gekkonidae > Gekko > Gekko gecko. The sequence goes on from JAPDNY010000008.1 coordinate 115,350,963, forward strand.
CTCTTCCTCCTCCTCCTCCTGAAGATCTACCCAAGAGAGAGCCTGCACAGGCTTTACTATCCATTACACCAAGTGTAACAGGACAGTTTGTTAGATGCTATCCTGGTTAAAGTAAATGTAGTGAAGGCACATGCTCTCACCTCCCTTGCAATGACTATGTGTTACCTGTGAGCAAGGGTCACCTTACACCCTAAGAGAAGCATTCACACCCACACAGCCTGAATCAGTAGATTGTTCCTCAGCAAACTCTTTCTTCTACTGATCCACCATGTGCTATAGTGCTCCTGGTAAGAACATGATCCTCCACACCTGCAGTGCATTGACTTCCAACCACTGTTTACATATCTTACCCTCGACAGCTAGTTGTGACACTGCGATGAGTTCTGCTGCCTTTCCCCAAATTACCCCGTTCTTGCCTCTGTTTCTTGCTTTTTTATTGATCATCTGGGGCTCTATAGGTTTAACATTCTTGCTTACAAATAAGCTGGGTCATGGGATTCCTGCCTAGTTTCTATTTTAATCAGTAAAGTAGCTTCAAATGATGCCCCCTTCCCAGTACGTCTGGGAGACTGATAGAGTTACAAGATCTGGTTGGGGAAACATCTGGAAATTTTTGGGGTGGAGCCTGAAATGGATGGGGTTTGTGGAGGGGAGGGACTTCAATGGAGTATGGTGCCATAGAGTCCACCTTCCAAAGCAGCCATTTTCTTCAGGTGAACAGATCTCTGTCACCTGGAGATCAGTTGTAATTCCAGGTGATCTCTGGCCACCGCCTGGAGGTTGGTGGCCCTAGATGCCACTTATAATCCATATAATATCATGTCAGTGCATGTCATTTATGAGATCTCAAGTGCGCCTGTACATAGGGTTGCCAGCTCTTGGTTGGGAAATATCTGGAGATTTTTTTGGGTGGAGGGTGGGGTTAGGGGAGCAGACAGATCTCAGCAGGGTATAATGCCATAGAATCCACCTTTCAAAACAGCCATTTTCTCCAGGGGAATTGACCTTGGTCATCAGGAGATGAATTGTGATTGCAGGAAATCTCCAGGTGCCACCTGGAGGTTGGCAACCCTATTTGTACAGCACAATGGATTCCTATAAATCATCAAGCACTGCTGTGGGTTTTGTACCAATCCCCCAGTGGTCTGCATGATGAAGTCTGGAAGGTGGAAAGATTACGGAATGAAATGAGGTTCATGATAGGACCTGTCCCCCATGGCCATACTTATGGCTGTGTGCAAAGGCAGCACTGTAAGAGCATAAACTAAGCTTTAATGGGCATGTGTGTGTATATACACTATATATGGGTTTATCTATCTCACCTCTAGAAGGAGTTGTCAGGGCTAGTCTGTAAGAACATAAGAAGAGCCCTGCTGGATCAGACCAGTGTTCCATTTAGTCCAGCATCTTGTCTCACAAAGTGGCCAACCAGTTACTATAGAGGGCCAACAGCAAGCACAAAGGCCAAGGCCTTTCCCTGATGTTGCCTCCTGGCACTGGTTTTCAGAGGTTTACTGCCTCCGAATGTGGTGGCCACAGCCAGGGCCATACCTGACTCAGGTCCAGGTCCAAAAGCCTGAATGTTTATATTGTAATGGAGCAAGCAGAAGGCACTGATCTTTGATCCATTCAAAAGGGTATCAGATGATCTGCCCAATCCATAGGTTAATGTTACACAGCTCTGTTCTCTACTACATTGGAAGCAGCCCCACCTTCAGACCCCTAAGCCTCCAGTTCATGCCCTCAAGTCCTGGCCAAGCTTATAACTAATGAAAAGAGTAATCTGTCTTTGCATTCTGCAAGCACAGGAAGCTCAGTGATGGGCAGCATAATCATGACTTCCCGTCAGAAGTACTTTCCCTCGAAGCTTGGGCCATGCACAGCCGAGCAATCTGAAGACAAGCCTTTGTTCATTGCTGACACGTGCTGCCCAACTTTCCGCAAACCAGGGAAGATTTGTTTATCTCAGCAGTCACACTGACAGCAAGGCCTCTCAGCTTGATGCTGGATAGACCAGGAAGACAAAATTGAAATGATGTTCCTTTCCATTCTGTAGTATCTGCCTATAATGAGGGCATTGGTTTTCTCATCAAGACAGCTCTTCTGGGCACCAGAGAGGCAAAAGGGGAAATCAACCTGTTCTGGGGAACTCCTTTAGGAAAAAAATATGTCAAAAAGATCCCTAAGAACCCTCATGTGTCCAATCCATTTTCATTAGCACAATACTCCCTTACAGCTGAATTCCCTGTGATTAAAATGAACTGGAACTTTATGGAGACCAAGCATGACAGGTTGTGCTATGTTAAAGTAAATAATATTTATTTTGCAAGATTCATCAGTGACTCTTTAATCACAGTCACTTCTTGCTTGTATTTTCGAAAGAGCTTTAGCTTTTGTCTTCTTCCAAGATGTATAACATGTGCCAGAAAATAGTGTTTTAATACTCCACTGTTTATTGGTTGGCCAACATTGCCATTTCCTTGTTTATTCTATTAATATGGCATTGATTTCAAATTATATTAAGGAGACATCATCTTTAAAGAATGTAATCACACACGAGTGTAAAATATGTTCTTCTCTAGTGAATAATACTAATACTAGGGTTGCCAGGCTCTACCTTCAATCCAGCGGGGTGGGGTGGGGGGCTCCCGGATCCTTTCTGGGATCTTCTGCTATGCGCACTTCATGCAGTGACATTATTGTGTCGGGGACGTTGAGGAGTGTCACATAGTTTTGGGGCAAAACTCTATGATTCTTTTGCCTTCAAAACCATAGAGGTTGCCCAAAAACTAGAGTGGCACACCCGACGTCCCCATCGCAATGATGTCACTTCTAGGTGATGTAATCACATCTGGGACATTGCCCAGCAATGTCCCTGTTTGTGGGTGGGGCTTCCCCTGCCAGTCAGCTGGCTGGTGGTGGATCCAAGCCCCCAAAAGTAGGGGAACCCCTGCTGGGAACTGGGGGCTGGCAACCCTAACTACTACTAAATACTCACTCAAACTTGCTCTCTTACATAAACTGATTTCATTCTAAAGGTAAAATAACTGCCTACAATTATCAAGAGAGAATGGAAACTTCCTTAATTGCCTTGGCACGATAACAACCAAGCAGATACTTCCTTTCTTGTCATGTATGGCTGATGATCATTGCATATGTATGCAAGTGGACCATCTTTTAACAGCCAAAATATGAACAGAATAAATTGTCTTTAGTTGTTGTAATGACAGAAGTTTTCCTTTATTTCAATATTTATGCCCCATTTTTCTTGCCTCTGGGGAACCAAAGCTGTTTACAAAGATACCATTCAACAAACAATCAAACCACAACAAAATACACAGTCCAGTTCCATTCTTCTGGGCTGGTCCACTGAAAGGTATTGGGCCAGCTCCTTCAGGGTTACAGCCATGGGATAAGAAGCAGAAGGGCTAAGACCCCTTTGGCTTTGCCCTTTGCCTCATGGCAAAAGGCTTGGTGCTCTGGCCACACCTGGGAAGTTTAATCAAGTCTTTCTTGTTCCTTCTGTTGTTCCTCAGCTGGGCTGTCCAGTTTTTATGTGTCATGTGTCTATTTTGTTTTAGACCTGCATCCTTCCTGTTATTATGTTTGAAGTTGTACCAGACTGCTCACAGGATTGGGGAAGGAGGTATATTGCTGTTCTCAATAGCATGTACTTCAGATGTGAAGATCTGGTTTTTGTCTAGAAGAAAAAGAGAAGGTATATTTGTACAGAATTTGACACACATTCTTCCAAACCAGCTCTATTGTTACAAAACATTATGTTTCCCTTCACCCTTCATTTCCAACAGGGTCTCCAAAAAAAGCCTCTGCATTTTCTGGCCATTTCCTCCTTACCCTATATAGTTTTTCACTGAGGCAAATACTTTTGTTAAAGCTTCTGATTAATAATGGCCAGAAAAAGAGGACAGACTTCAGATAGGTGATGATTTATCACCATTCCTGAAAAAAATAATTAGGAGAAGTGAGTTAAATTACAGTTGAAGTAAAAAACAAACAAACAACCAAGAAGACTAACAACACTGAGGAAAAGAGGATTTGCTTTCAATCTCAGTAACTCTGAGCTATTTTGGATTCGATTCTGTAAAAATGTTCCCTCCCTCTGTGAGAAACAGCTACTAAACGCTCTTTCAAAGGCTGATGCTTTTGTTTCATTTCTTCATTCCAGCCTGCAATCCAACTAACAATGTTAGGCTTTACACAAATCCTTGAATATGGCCATAGTCCAGAGTGTGCCAACGGTGGACTGGGAAATTGCTGGAGATCTGAGGGTGGAGGCTGGGGAGGGCAGAGTTTGGGAAGGGGAAGGAGCTCAGCAGCGATGTGATGTCATAGAGTCTCCCCTCCCAAGCTGCCATCTTCTCCAGGAGAATCAATCTCTGTAGTCGGGAGATCAGGTATAATTCTTGGAAATCTCCAGGCCCCACCTGGGAGGTTGGCAATATCCTCCAACATTTCATAGATGGAAACAGTTACATACTGCAATCCCATACCAGTTCATTGAAATCAATGGCTGACATTAGACTAAGGTCCAATCTGCATTGGTCTTTCCCGCCACTGTGCCAATGATCTCACATCGTCTCACAAATTTCTGTCTGCATTTCATGCTGCATCCGCTCTCCTGCTGTTTCATCTCAGCATCGGCTATCTGCATCATTTTATTGCCATTTAGTGGTGACTCCAAGGTCACTACGGTGTCCCACCATGTTATTTGGATTTGGTTTTAAGGTGGTTTAATTGCTTCTCTGTGCCCTGCCTGGCAACCACTGGGTGTTTTGTGTTTTTTACCCAGCTCGTTCCATCTTTCCTGCCCCCACCTCCCCCTCCAACCCCTTTACTTTCTGAGGGGGTTGCAGGTGCCATTTCCTCCCCACAGCGCAGCACCCTGCCAGTGCCCCCGGAAGGCTGCTCCTCCCCCCTCTCACTCGCACTCTCCCTCTGTCCTGATGCAGATGGTGAGCTTTTTATACTGAGCCAAATGGAAAGCAAAGGAAGCTGGTGCCACAGCAGAATGAAACAGCTTTACATAGCAAATGAAGATCGGACCTACATCTTCACAGTATTGCACCATAAGAGTGCCATTCTCAGCCCTGCGTCCGAATGGCTTAGGATAGAGGCTGAACCCTATGCCGGCGTAACCCAGAGATACCAGTGCCCCACCAGGTCCATATAACTCCAGCACAGGCAAAGAAATAGGCAGCATCACGAGAGTGTCAAGGAAGGAAGAGCACTTAATAGGAATCTTACACATCCCCTGCTTCAGTCGTTGCGCCAGCATAAGGTTGCCGTGACAGAGAGATGACAGAGGTTTGTAAAATTATGCATGGGTGGAGAAAACAGGTCTAGAAAGAACTTTTCTCCCTTTTCAAAAAGATTAGAACTTGTTGATGCCCAGCAAAGCTGATGGACAGTAGATAAAGGACAAACAAAAGCAATGATTTCTTCAAATAAAATGTACTTAATTTGTGAAAGGGATTGTCACAGATGCAGGGACAGCTAATAGCAAAAGTGGCTTTTAAAAGGTATTAGACGAGTTCATAGAGAATAAATAAATCCTTGTCTATTAGCCATGATGACTGAATGGGACCTTCAAGTATCTCAGACTATCAGTTCCTGGGGATAACACTGTCCTCCTGCTGATGGCCTTCCTGGGCATTTGGATGCTGTGTGACAGGATGCTGGCCTGGATGAGCCATTGGTGATCTTAACACCCAAGGGGCATAATTTGCTCATTCTTGGAGCTGTGTGGGAAATATTCTGGACATGTGCATCTCCAAAATGGGGCAAACAATGCCCCTGGTTTAGGAGAATTCTGCAGGGAGGAATGGAGAACCCCTCCCCCTTCAAGATCCCAAGCTGAATTGGGCTGCTGTGGTGCTTTAAAAGTAGTATGCACTTATTGTGTGGCTGCAGGGAAAGCAACTCATTAAAAAACTGGGTAGGGCTGGGATCACATGCACTAAATAATCTACTCTCAATCCACTTTCAATGCACTTTCTAACTGGATTTTTACTGTGCGAACAGGCAAAATCCAATTCAAAAGTGCATTGAAAGTGGATTGAGAGTGGATTACTTAGTACGTGTGATTACAGCCATAGCAGTGTAGTTTGGCCCTGAGTAAACATACATAGAATTGTGCTGGAAGCCCTGAGCTACACTGAGAAGTGGTGTACAAAGGCAGTGGGGTCACTTGGATTTTTTCCCCTCCAGGGCAGCTCCCCAATCCATCCCTGGTGTGAAGGCAGGAGACCTATATTTAAACAGTCCCAGTCATGTACAAAGCCTAGTGATTAACAGATGCTGACCAATGCTAAACTGTGGGGTTTTGTGAGCAAAAAATTCTACTTTGTGAGCCACTGGCATTAAAGTTGTGAGCAAGCAGTTTGGCTACTGCATAAATTGGTTTGCTCTGGAGCCATCCTTCCTGAGTTAAGACAAAAATGTGTGAGCCGGAGGCTAAAAAACGGTGAGCTAGCTCTCACTGACTCAGCTTAGAGGGAACACTGATGTGGACTCCTTTCTCCTTGACTGATATATCTTGTGATGAGAACAGGCCCAACAGCTGCCTGACATACTTAGAAACATCTAAAGCAGGAGATTTCTCAACCTGCCTGGCTTACTTCTTGCAACACTCAGTTGTCGTAAGGACAGATTGGCTGTTCATAAGGAGCAGAAGTTTGAGAAGTGTGACTTCCTGGTGTTCAGAATGTTAGCTTCAAAATGCAGGATTCACAGATGCCATCAAACTCTGTGTGGTTCACAAGGGCATAAACCTCACAGTGGGGCAGCTAGTAGGCCAGATTTTCTGACAGTGGGAAGGCCCTTTGGGATGGGTACATACTTCACTCTTGGATTACTCTGTTTTAGCAGAAGCTGAAATCCAGCTCGTAACTTGCTCGCTGGCACTTTGCAGAATGCTTAATCAAGCCTTGTACAGAACCTGTTACACTAGTGAAGCCTCAAGGCTATAAAGCATAAGTGACTACTTACAAATTCAGGAACTTAAATACAAACTTTAAATTGGAATAGTGATACTTTCTGAGGCCCCAGGAGTCTCACCCTAAGTCTGTTCATTTAATTACTGATTGCAGGCCTTTGGTAGCAAGGCTACTCCTGTCTCTTCACAATGTGTCTTCTCTGGGAGGAGTTGCAAACAAAGAATTGGCACTGTAAATTGTGCTTGCATACCAGTCAATGTTGTTAGAGAGTGGGGTTGCCAGCTCCCAGCTGGGGCCTAGAGATCTCCCACTTTTACAACTGAACTCCAACTGACAGAGTTCAGCTCCCCTGGAGAAAATGGCTGCTTTGAAGGGTGGACTCTACGGCATTGTACTATGCTGAGGTCCCTCCCCTCCCCAAACCCCGCCCTCTCCCGGATCCACCCCCCAAATCTCCAGGGGGCTGGGAGGGCGGGGTAGAAATCTGACTAATAAAATAAAATAATAAACCCAGACCTGGCTACCCTATTAGAGAGAAACAATACTTTCTAACACCTTCTGCTTTGCTATAATGGCTCATTCGGAGACTGTAGTTCCCTCCATGGACAGCTTTCCTCTGGATGCAGTCATATAGACAAAGTACCATCCAACCCATCAGGATCGTGTTTATGACCCCCCGCCCCCTTTTACTGCACTCATGCTATTTCAGATGTGTTTATCTGTGGGGTTGTGTTGGGTCAGGTGTAGCTTCTTCCATGAGACTGCATCTGTAGGGGCACAAAGCAATGAAAGCTTTTAGGGTGCTCGATTAGACCGTTGCTTTGCTTCTGAAACTACTCACAAAGGCCTCAATGTATCTGCACAGAAAAGTATTTACTGTCCTGGAAGGCAGCAGTGCTGGGAACGAGGAAGGGAATATTCTTTAAATCCTTGGCATTTGGATCCAGTCCTATATACTTGCCAACCAGTTTCATGGCAAATTGTGCTTTCTTGACTTCTTTCAAAAGCATATCCAAGGAAGCGACAGAACTCTGAGTGTTGTAGTTTGTATTCAGATCAGATACCTGCTGCATTCAAAGACTGGAATGTTCTGAATTTATTTTGGAAACAAGGTATAGCATAGTGAAGCGACTACAAACACCCAATTTCCTTTAGCTTAATGGTTGATTATTTAACACTGAACTTCAGGGCAGATAACCTGACTTGAAAAAAAGAAATACGACAATGCTTAACTAAAGTTGTTTCTTGTCCATTAGGCCCAGGATTGTCTTGTCCTGTTCTTGAACAATTTGTGCAGGTGCAGCAGTCCTGCAGCTTACTAGCAGAGAAGTGAATCTGCGTCCCTCTTGCCTGCACTGAGGCTTTCTGGGTTAGCCTCTTAAAAAGGCAACACAAAACAACCCTTCCCCCTAGATAGAATAGTCAGCCATCCAGAGTGGATGTCTTCACTGCTACTGTGGTCTTCCCTTGAGGCAGAAGACGAAACCTTTTCCACAGGTACCTCGGTGACACAGACATCAATGCCCAGTAGAGCGGGGGTTTACCCGGACTGGGAAGCAATGTTCCCTCTAAGCTCCACAGTGTCACAAGTAGAAATTCTACCTCATGAGCAAAAAAGCTAGTAGCATTAAACTTGTGAGCGAGTATACATTTTAGTATCAAGTAAATTAGGTTTTTTTAGAAGATTACCTTCATAACCTTGTAAAAATCTCAGAATAAATTATTTTAAATTATATTTAAACTATATTTTAAGAATAATGTCAACATTAGAGAAAATAGAATCAAGTCAAATTTCACCCACCCCTTTCCACTATATTGGTAGACCTGTCCTCTGGAAAAGAGGTCTACCCACTCCTTACAACTATATTGGTAGACCTGGTCTTGGATCATCGCGTTGAGCTGAGCCTTTGAAAGCATACCAGCACTTGGGGGAGGGGAAATAATCATTTTCCCCAGCTCCATTTTAGCCTATGGGGATCATTATAGTCAATAAGCCCCATAGGCCATAGTGGAGAATCAATTTGGGGGTATCTGGGGCTCGGGGGGGGCTTTTTTTCAGGTAGAGGCACCAAATTTGCAGCATAGCTGCTGGTGCCTCTCCTCAACCCCCCCTCAAGTTTCAAAAAGATTGGACCAGGGGGTGGTGGGAGGTGCCCCCATCCTCCATTGTTTTCAATGGAGGAAAAAAATGTCTTGTGAGCTGCCTCCCTGAGCTGCCTGTTAAAATTTTGTGTGTCAGCGCCCCCAGTGCAGCTTAGAGGGAACTGTGGTGGGAGGGTAACAGAAGTGATGACATCATTCCGTGACACTGTGATGATACTCTGGTGTTTGGGCCAAAACTCTATGGTAAAAATGGCATCTACCATAAAGTTTTTGCCCAAATACCAGAACATCACATGGATTTCATCGGTGTGATGATGTCACTTCTGGGGCATGCCAGAAATGATGTCACCACATCGTTGACAATAGAGCCTGCACATCCCTCCCTCTCCTGATAAATCCCTCTGCCAGCCAGCTGATTGGTGAGGAGGGTCAGGGCCTGGTGGCAAGGGATCCCTTGCCTCTACTGGGGGAAGGGGCTGGCAACTCTACTGCCCAGTGATGGAAAGGAATCCCTAGTGTGTCATCTTTCCACTGATCAGTGTATCATCTTTCCCCTGACTCAGAGTCCGGTGTTAGTGGAGTGAATTTGTTAGACATTTCTGCTAAAGATTTAGAAGTGTCAGTGTGGCCACTAGGCAGCTGGTCCACATGACATCCCCATAACTGTCCATCTGCAGTCTGCACTTTATAAGAAACAGGCCCTGTAACTTCTACAATTTTAGCTGGAGCCCACCGTGGACCAGTTCCATAGTTCCAAGCTGACACTGATTCCTGAGGACAGAAGGCACATAGATTCCTAGCAGCCAAAGCCTGTTCTTTCTCTGACTGCAAGTCTCTTGCAGTGTCAGGGTGGACATGATCTAGGCATGACATCCCATAAGCAGTTGCTTATGGACCCAGTTGTAATGCAGGGTAGCATTTTATTTGTTTGTTTGTTTAATTTATACCCCACCCTACCCCAAGAATGGGCTCAGGGCAGCTCACAGCATAAAATCAGCAAACAACAAAACAATAAATAGCAATAGCAGGTTAAATCAAACCCATGCTCCATAACATAATTACTCCCACCCCCCAAAAAAGAGGACCAACATAGTATCCAGAACAGCAAGGGGATTGGAAAAGGGAAGAGGGGGCAGAATAGTAGAATGCCCACCTCCTCAACCAAAGGCCTGGCGGAACAGATCTGTCTTGCAAACCCTGTGGAACTGGAACTTTACAAGGGAATGCAGGAGCCTTTGGTGGATTGTGGTGGGTAGCTTGACATGAGTTGCATTCACTTGCATGTTGTGCAAACATGTGTAATGTGTTGCTCAAACAAAAATCTTGCCAATCTTGTTGCCCAGTCCCCAGAAATTATCCTTTTCAGTGTATCTGTTGTGCTCTGTACCATCCACTCTGCTTGTCCATTTGCCTGGGGGTCTTTGTGACACCACCGTGATGGTCCTTATGTGGCTATTACTAGCAAAGTTCTGGAAAACTGCAGAGGTGAAAGTTTCGGACCGTTGTCCAAAACTATTGTGTCTGGCACTCTGTGAGTTGCAAAAAGCTGATTGGAAACTGATGACAGCATTTGAGGTTAGGGCTGGGACAATGGCTACTTCAAACCACTTTGAAAATAAATCCATGATAATTGGAAAAGGTTCGCCCTGGAGTGGGCCAGCAAAGTCTATGTAGAAACATGACCAAGATTTCTTTGTCACTTTGCAGAGGAACGCAGGAGCCTTTGGTGGACTGTGGTGGGTAGCTTGACATGAGCTGCATTCACTTGCAATCTTTTTTACGTCAGTGTCCAGTCCAGGCCACCACTCATAACTTCTGGCCAATGCTTTCATCTGCATAGTACCTGAGTGTGCTGCATGGAGAGTTCTCAGTATGGTTTGGCATCCCGCTTCTGGAAGTACAACTCCATTTCCTCATAATAAAAAACCCTGGCGAACTGAGAATTCATGATGAAAATTGCCTGAATTCTTCAGCCAGTTTTTCTGTGGGCCAGCCCCTCCATACCCAGTTGAGAACATGTGCCAAGATAGATCTTTTGATGTCAGCCTTGCAATCTGTGCAGCCTGCAGAGAGGGATTCTGGCTTTGATTCCAGCATAAGGGACTTCCATTGGTGGAGGAATGGCACGGTCAGGTATCGACAGAGGTAGACAGCTTAATGCACCCGCTTTTGCAACTGCTTTCCCTGGCCTGTATGTGAGCTTGTCATTGTATGCATTCAGCATAATAATCCAGTGTTGCATACAAAGGAGACAAAATGAGAGGCGTTGGCTTGTCTTTAGTGAAAATTTCAAGAAGTGGCTTGTGGTTTGTTTGGGTTTCAAAAGAATAACTACACATGTAGTCGTGAATCTTTTTAAACTCCTTTCACAATAGCCAAAGCATCTTTATTAATCTGGGTGTAGCTCCTTTCAGTTGAGGTCATTGTTCTAGAATAAAAGCAATTGCTGTCTCTGTACCATCTGTGACTGCGGATAGCTCCAGCTTCACATGGCATGACATCTAATGGACAAAGGTGTCTGCTGATCACAGTGAACAAGACGAGAGTTAGAAATCAGTAACTTCTTTACACTTGGGAAATGCTTCTTCATGTGTGTGAGTCCACTTCCATGGAGCACCTTTATCTAACAAACGATGAAGGGATTCTGCTATAGTGGGTCTGTTTTTTAAGAAAGCATGATAAAAAATCCAGAATCTCAGAAATGCTTGAAGATCTTGCTTAAATCTGAGTACAGACGCATTGTGTATTTCCTTTCCCTTCTCCTGTGTTGGGTGGATAACAGCTGTGTCAATCTGGTATCCCAGGAAAGTGACACTGGGAACTCCCGGCTGGCATTTCTCTTTCTTAACTGTAAAAGAAAAAAACTTCTGCAGAACTTTTTGGAGATGATCCATGAGTTGCTCTTTTGAGGGGGCCATGATTAACAACCCCAGGAATACCTGCTAGCAGAGTTTCCATGAAGTGCTGAAAATTTCCTGATGCCACTGAGATTCCAAAACTGAAGATGATTCCCATGGAAAGCCCCTCTATGTGTAGCAATGGTTTGGGTTTCTGCAGCTCTGTCATCCACTATTAGTTTGGATAAGTTTGAGCAAAGTCAAGTTTAGGAAAAATCTGTTTGCCTGCAAGGACAGACAATAACTGGTGTATGGCAGGCACTGAATTTAGGTCTTGCTTGAGTGCCTTATTTACAGTACATTTGTAATCCTCACAAATGTGCATGTTACTATTAAGTTTCAAGGCAGGAGCAACAGGGGTGGCCCAGGTTGTCTGGCTCAGTAACTCTTTGTGCAATGAGCCAATCAAGTTCTGGATCAGTCTTTGGCTTCAGGATAAAAAGAACATTCTGAGCCAGTGTGGTGTAGTGGTTAAGAGAGGTGGACTCTAATATGAAGAACCAGGTTTGATTCCCCACTCTTCCTCCACCTGAAGCTTGCTGGGTGACCTTGGACCAGTCACAGTTCTCTCAGAACTCTCTCCACCCCACCTACCTCACAAGGTGACTGTTATGGGGAGAGGAAAGGAAGGTGATTGTAAGCTGCTACGGTGATTGTAAACCACTAAGAGACTCCTTGGGGTAGAGAAAAGCAGGGTATAAAAACCACCTCTTTTTCTTCTTCTAAAACAAATAGGCATGGCAAGATCCATTTGAAAAGTAACTGGTAGCCCTTTGTGAGCTCCTAAAACCTCTGTGAATATGTGTGGAACCTCAGATGCTTCCTCTTCCAGTATCACTGGACATACAATATGCACTCCTTGAACACTGATTCCTAAGGGTGTGAACCAGTTTCTTCCCAACAGACTTTTATGATCCTTTTTTGTGACCAACAAAGGTAAGGTCTGCCTGACAGCAAACAGCTTCATCACAGCTTCCAGGGATCTAAACCATCTGTCCACTGTAGTCACAAAAGTTGACATTTTGATCCCTGTAATTTGGAAGAATGGTCTTGGAATAGCTGTAAAAGTATGTTGTTGTCTATGGCGGAGAATCCAGCCCCAGAGTTGACTTCCATTTCACACTTCTGACCATGTTTATTTGTACAGTTGCAATTATTTCTGGCCATTTACACTCCACAGCATAAACGTGTTTGAATTGAGTACAACATTCACACCTCTTCTTCAAGAAAAATTTCCAAATTATGAGCAGTTTGAGGCAGGACCCCTTTCCCACAGACTTTTTGTTTTTGGAATTAGCCTGGACTGACAAATTCTTACTATGTGTTTCAAAGTGTGTTATTTCTATCTTTATATTAAAATCCTCCCAGTCTTTGAACTAACTTTGAACTTTACGTTAATAACTATTTTATGGAGTTCTCTCGGTCTTGGCCTTCTCTCGTTCTTCTCAGGCCCCAGTTGAGGAGAAACAGTTGCCTAATTACTGGCTCCTCCCAGGAACTACAATATAATCAGTCCCCTCCCCACCCCTGTATTTCTACATCTCTTTCCTTTTAAAAGAACAAAAGGCTAAATACTTTATATAAAATTGTTAAGGTGTGCTGGTCTTTTGATAACATGCCCACTTTGAGGGTATTTACATTCTGGGGTGACCTTTGTCAGATGTCTGCTTCTTTCCCCTCCCCCTCCCTCTCAAAGTATGTCTTTGGTGCAGTCTCTTGTACCCTGTGCCTCTCAGCTGGACTGTTTTCCAGTACTTCTCCATCTCTGTCCACAAGTGGCTGAGTGGATGGGAATTGCAGTGGCCTGCAGGGGCAGTTCCAGGAGGCCCTTGAGCAGGAGGAGCCCAGGAGCGGGAGCAGGGTCAATGTCCATGGATGGAAGCGGCAGCCAGCTCAGGGCGTCGGCATGCCCCATTGCCTTCCCCTGGTGATGTTCCAGGCAGTAGTTGTAACCTGCCAGGAAGAGGGACCAGCAGAGGACCTACGGTGAGAGCACCTGGGGGGTGGTCTGCTTGTCAGCCACAAAAAGGCCAAGGAGTGGCTTGTGGTCTGTAAGAATAGTGAAGGGGCGCCCATACACAAAGTTATGAAACTTTTTCACCACCGCCACTATTGCCAAGCCCTCCGAATCGATCTGGGCGTAATTTCTCTCAGCGGCCAACAAGGTCTGGGAGTAGTAAGCCACTGGGACCTCGCAGCTGTTGGGGAGAAGGAGGCCCAAAACTGCACCCACACTGTAAGGGGAGGCGTTGCAGGTGAGAATCACTGGCAGGGACTCATCAAAATGAGCCAGCACCTCATTTGAGATCAGGAGCGCAGTTGCACCTGGTATGATCATTGGTTTACTAGCTGTATTGGTGCTGTCTCAGTTCATCAAGAGACATCCCAATAAACCCTGGCTGTAGTAATCTCCCACTTGTGGGTAAAAGGGTCTTGGTTCTTCTGCTCATTAGCCATTGTGCTGGACTTGAGCTTAGGCCTTGAGATGAATGATGTAGGAATGCTAGGTATGGGTCTTCCCCTGAAGCTTTTGCTTTTTGTAAGCATTTCTTCACTGTTTTTATGGCTGATTCAGCTTTGGCATTACTTTGAGAATTTCCCAGTAACATGATGTGATCAAAATCCCATTCCTTACTGAATTTCTGGAATTCCTTCCCTGCAAACTGGGATGCATTGTCAGAGCAGACTCTGTGTGCAAAATGTGCTTTTATCTTGTATGTAACTGTTCTGACTAAAATATCTGGTTAATAGTCCACTTCCCCAAAATTTGAAAAAATAATCTACAATAATCAAATATTCCTTGTCAGTGTAACTGAACAAATCCATTCCTACTTTTGGCAAGGGTTTCTCTGGAATGTCATGCTGTATTGTTTCTTTAGGTTGACGGTCTTCTCAAGACCTACACATATCACATTTCTCCATGAAAGCCTTTGACAGCTCATTCATTCCTGGCCAATAAATGGCATCCCCAGCCCATCACAGATGTCTGTCAATTCTCCAGTGGGATGAGTGCGCTCTGTGCATGATTTCTGTCCTAACAGCTTCTGGCATTGCTGCCCTGTCTCCTCTGAAGATGATGTTAATCTGTACACTAAGCTTGTTTTGTTTCTGGAAGAAAGGTGTTATCTCTTTTGGAACATGGTCTTCTGTTTCTGGCCAACCTTGTAGCATTGTAAATTTTAGTCTCTGGATTATGTTATCATACTCTGTTCATGGTTGGATTTCTCTCAGCCTTTCCTGTGAAATGGGCAGGTGCTGTACCATATTAATGGTTCTACTTCTGCTTCAGCTGAGCCCTTCTTGGCTGCTTCTGGTAAATATGCTCGGCTCAGAGTACCTGCCAGCACTAGGTCTCTGCCAGGGCAGTGGTTAATCTGTATCTTGTCCTTCTGCTGATGCATCATTATGTGCTGCAGACATTTTGGTGCACTGAGTAAGGGCTTTCCCATATATTTTCTAGGGGTTTGTGGTAAGTCTGTCTACCTTGCACCCATAAGTAAACTGGTGAAATTTTTCCATTCCAAAAAGTATGGCAATTTTTTTCAATTTGGGTTTAGCCCTTTTGTCTCTGATATGGCTTTGCTTGCAAAAGCAACCGGCTGACCTTCTTGTAATATGGAAGAACCTAGACCTCCCTCTGATGGTTCACACTGCAACAACAGTGGTTCTGGTAGGTTATAGTACTTCAAAATAGGGGCAGTTATAATAATCTCCTTTACCTTTTGGAAAGTTTCATGTTGATCAGATTGGCAGTTGGTCAGAAACCTTTGGACTCCCTTGACATCTTGATGTCTTTGTCTATCTTGGATAGCTCTCACTTTTTCTGGGTCTACTTCTAGACCTGTTGAGGTCAATAAATGTCTAACTTATGGGACTTCAGTGACCCTCAGTTGCTGTTTGCCCCAATTCAATTTTATGCTCTTTTCCCTGCATCTATTAAAAATGCTTCGTTTATATTCATAACCCTGCCTTGCCTGCTGTAGGCTGTTACCTTTTCCCACTATCAGCACATCAGCACCAATTGCTTTAATTCCTGTCAGACCCTCCAAGGCATGTGTCAGTCTGTTCTGAAACACTTCAGGAGCCGGACAGGAGCCCATCAGCATTCTCAGCCAACTTCATCCAGCTGAATATGCCAGAACCCTTTTTTTTTTTCAATGTCTCAAACCAAAAAGAGTTGTACCTTGACAAATCTGGCAAGAAGTCATCACTAGTGGGTAGCAGAAAATGGCTTCTTTTAAAGGCCGTGTTCAAGGGTTTTGGATCTATGCATATCCTTAATTTACCAGATGGCTTCCTCATCACTACCATACTGCATATCTAATCTGTGCTTTACTGTACTGGTTGTATCATTCCCTGACTCTGTAAACTTTGCAGTTCATATTTCAGAGGCTGTACCAGAACTAGTACTTTTCTATTTGATAACTTAATGGGCTTCTCTCTTCTGTCAATCTCTATTTTATAAACACTGTCAAGTTGTCCATCTCCCTTGAACACCTTACTGAATTCCTTCTGTATCCTTTCTAGATTCTATGTTTCTTGTTGTCCTAAAGATGCTGTCACTCCACTGCCCACTTTTAATGTGTTGTGGTATTGTTGTATCTTTATCAGATTCATAACTTGTGCTGCTGTATTGTCTAACAGTGGAACTGCTGTCTGATCCTGTACAACTGCAAACTTCTGCCTGTATTTGCCTGTTCTTGGGTTAGTAATTTTTATACATTTTCCCACTGGCTTCAATGTAGTATGATGATGCATAGTTAACATCTGGTTGGTTTCTTACAGGGGAAAGCTGGGATTCACTAAATGCCTCAGGATAATGTTACAACTATCTCCATAATCTAATTGGAACTGCATTATTTTACCACCACCCCTGTACCAAGGCTGCATACAAGTGTTTCTGGTGCCTTGCTGGATTTTCCTGTATTGCATTTATCATCTGATCTGTTGCCCAAAACCTATCTTCACGTTCACTATCACTCTTCATATTCACCATGTGTGTGTTAAGTGCTGTCAAGTCACTTCTGATTTATGGCGACCCTATGAATCAATGTCCTCCAAAATGTCCATCGTTAACAGCCATGTTCAGGTTTTGCAATCTGAGGGCCGTGGCTTCCTTTATTGACTCAATCCTCCTCAGGTTGGGTCTTCCTCTTTTCTGACTGCTTCACCTTTTCCTAGCATTATTTTCTTTTCCAGTAAGTCTTGTCTTCTCATAATGTGCCCAAAGTACAATAGATTCAGTTTAGTCATTTTAGCATCTAGGGAGATTTCAGGCTTGAGTTAGTCTAGAACCCACTTATTTGTCTTTTTGGCAGTCCATGGTATCCATAAAACTCTCCTCCAACACCACATTTCAAAGGAATCTACTTCGTGTCAGCTTTCTTCATTGTCCAGCTTTCACACTCATACATAGTAATGGGGAATACTATGGCATGAAATAACTTGATCTTCATCACATGACATATCATTACACTTAAGGATCTTTTCTAGCTTCTTCATGGCTGCCCTTCCCAGTCTCAATCGCCCTCTGATTTCTTTGGTGTAGTCTCCTTTTTGGTTGATGATGGAACCAAGGAACAGAAAATCTTGAACAATTTCAGTTTCTTCATCATCATTCTTAAGTCATGTAATGTTCAACTGTAGTCCTGATTTGGCACCTTCTGCTTCAACCTTCAACTCTTTATTTGGGCTTGTTCTGTTTGGAGAGACCGTAGTTCAATTTGTCACATTTATGGCATTTCCCCCATAAACTGGGCATCTGTCTTTTTGTCTGGGTGTTCACCCCCACAGTGTTTACATTGTTCAGTAGTATTCATTGCATTCATGTTTGATTTCTTCCTCTCTGTGTGCTGGACTTTATGTACTGGCTCCATGAGCTGTTCCTCCAGGGTTCTAGTCCTGTCTTTAGAGAACTCAGCAGTCCTGCATATTTCCAAACTTTTCTCTAAGGACAAGTCAGCGCCCTTCAGCAACCTCTGTCATACTCATGTGTCCTCAGCTCCACACACTGTCTTATCTCTTATCAGTGAGTCTTTAATATCTACAAACTTGCAGCTGGCAATTCGTGCAATACTCATCAATGCCCCCTCCCCATTGCTTGATTACATGTTTTTTAAAAATGTACCTGTTTCACTTTTTCTGGGATTGCAGTTGGCATCAAAACAGGCCAATAATGTAGTCAGATTATGCTGTGCTTGGGGAATATTTGCATACCATGTCTCACTTATTTCCCTCCCTTTTTCTCGAATCTGGTATGAAAACAGTTTCACTTTCACAGCCTCCTTTTCATCTGCCATTGTAACATCCACACAAATTGAACTCTTCTTTCCAGGTCTTCCATGCCTGGAATAAGTTCAGGGCTTTGAGGTTCGATGTCTCTGACCCTCCACTATTCCTCTCTGTCTTTTCCTGTGGTTCCTCCACCACACTTGATTTTCAGTTCTGCTCACTGATTGTGGCTAGTCTTCTGTCTTGGATTCATTTATCACTGTCACCGTGTATCAAAGTGTATTATTTCTATCTTTGTATTAAAACACTTTCAGTCTTTGAACAAACAGTAAACTTGATAAATATTTTACAGAGATCTCTTGGCGTAGGTCTTCTCTTATTCTGCTCAGGCCCTGAGGAGAAACAGAAAGTGGGTGTTACACTTGCCTGATTCCTGGCTGTTTTCAAGAACTACAACATAGTAAGTTTTTCTGTATTGCTATACTACGGCTGTGGTCAGACAAGTTTTTTGATCTGATGTTATTGCTTCTCTCCTCCAGATTAAAAAGGCTTGTTCAGACAATGACATCTGTTTCCCATTCCCCAGTCGTTGGCACCCTGTTCTCACCCTCAACTTTCCTGACACCAGAGAAAGTCCAATCTTTATGGATTGAACTGGTCTCACTGCACATTTCCTGATGTCTAAACTCTCTCTTGCAAAATCAAACTGTTTGTGAAGGCACGAGCCGAAGGGCGAGAGCAAAAGGGCGAGGCTCTTTGCCTGTGGCTCTGAGCCTAGGGGCTCTGTAAGAAGCCCAGGAAGAGCCAGAAAGCCAGGACCTTGGCTCCTTGGTAAGGTAAGGTAAGTAGACTCCTACAACAGGAGCCATATAAATACAAAGTGTTTTAAAAGGGGGTTATAGAAAAGTATTTGTTTAAAAACAATTATGAAGCCAGAATGCCAGCAGGGGGTTGGGGGCTATCCAGTGTTTTGCATGGAGTGTCACATGTATGACTATCTGCCCACTGGTCAGAAGTCTTGGGTGTGTGCTCGGTGCAAGGAGCTCCTGGTTCTCAGGGAGCGAGTTTGCTCCCTTGAGGCCAAGGTGGCTGACCTGGAGAAGCAGGGACAGTCAGTTAGGTGCACGGGGAAGACTCTCGGGGACTTGTTAGATATGTCCCACTCTGGATCTGGCAGCCCGGCTGCTGCCAGGGAGCATGAGGGTCAAGGGGAAAAGGGGCACCATGCTGAGGATAAGGGGAATGTGCCCTCAGAAGGGACCTCTTCTTCAGCTGGTGAACGGGTATCCTTTCGTACCAAGGAACCGTCCCTGGGAAGGGTGGGAGGGGGCTCTTGGTAGTTGGTGATTCGATCCTTAGGCAGGTAGACAGCTGGGTGGCGAACCCGCGTACTGACCGTATGGTGACTTGCCTGCCTGGTGCGAAGGTAGCGGACATTACGCGTGTTTTAGATAGGCTGGTAGATAGTGCTGGGGAGGAGCCGGTGGTCGTGGTGCACGTCGGCACCAACGATGTGGGGAAATGCAGTCGTGAGGTCCTGGAGGAGAAATTTAGGCTGCTGGGCAGGAAACTCAAGGCCAGGACCTCCAAGGTAGCCTTCTCGGAAGTGCTACCTGTTCCACGCGCAGGGCCGGAGAGACAGGCACAGATCAGGAGTCTCAATGCGTGGATGAGACGGTGGTGTAGGGGGAAGGGTTCAAGTTTGTTAGGCACTGGGATGCTTTTTGGGACAAGAGGGAGCTGTACAAAAGGGACGGTCTCCACTTGTCCCGAGAAGGAACCAGGCTGCTGGCGCTCAAAATCAAAAAGGTGGCAGAGCAGTTTTTAAACTGAATAATGGGGGAAAGCCGACAGGAGATGAAAAGTCTCTGGTTCGGGATGGCTCATCTCAAAGAGATGAAGGGGTAGCTATTACTTTTGTACAAGGAAATGGATTACAATTGTCCACTGAGATTGTGGCTAATGATAGGAACTGCCTGGCAAGGTCTCGAGGCAGCAAGAGGAAGGCTGTGGGCTTAACAAACATGGGAAACTATAAGTGTTTATACACAAATGCTAGAAGTCTCCGAGGTAAAATCGGGGAGTTGGAATGCTTGGTGTTGGGGGGGAAATAGACATTGTGGGTATTTCAGAAACTTGGTGGGATGAGGAAAATCAGTGGGATACGGTGATTCCTGGTTATAAATTATATCGGAAGGATAGGGGGAAAGGGTTGGAGGTGGGGTGGCTCTGTATGTCAGAGAGGGTGTACCATCCAGTAAGATTGAGAGGGTAAGAGAATTGGATTCGCTTCTGGAAATGCTATGGGTTGAAATAGTGGGTCCAAAAGGAGGCTTAACAGTGGGAGTTTGTTATCGCCCACCAGATCAAAAGATAGAGGAGGATTATAAAATGATGAATGAATTAAAGATAGCGGCTAGACGAAATAACTGTGTTGTAATAGGCGACTTTAACTACCCACACATTGATTGGGTCAATATGAGTTCTAGTCGGGAAAAAGAGATTGCGTTCTTAGACACTCTCAATGACTGTGCTGTGGAACAGATGGTCACAGATCCTACCAGGGGAGAGGCGATCCTGGATTTGGTCCTAAGTAACACCCAAGACCTGGTGAGAGATGTAAAAGTGATTGCACCACTTGGGAACAGTGACCATAATGTCATTGAGTTTAACATTTGTACAGATAGGGAGTTGCCCAAAAAGACGGACGCAACCACTTTTAACTTTAAAAGGGGTAACTTCTCTGGTATGAGGGGACATGTGAGGAAGAAATTGAAAGGAAGAGTGGAGAAGGTCAAAACCATTGGGGAAGCTTGGAGACTATTTAAAAAGACAATCCTAGAAGCTCAGAAAAAATATATACCGCAGGTTAGGAAAGGTACAAATAGGTATAGAAAAAAGCCTGCATGGTTAACAAATAAAGTAATGGAAGCTGTAAAAGGTAAGAAGGATTCCTTTAAGCGGTGGAAAGCTAGTCTTAGTGAGGTTGATAAAAGGGAACACAGACTATGGCAAATAAAATGCAAGTCTGTGATCAGGCAAGCAAAAAGGGAATATGAGGAGCATATCGCAAAAAACATAAAGACCAACAATAAAACTTTCTTCAAATACATTAGAAGTAGGAAGCCAGCCAGGGAGGCAGTGGGGCCCTTGGATGACCAAGGGGTAAAAGGAGTAGTGAAGGATGATAGGGAAATGGCTGAGAAGCTGAATGCATTTTTTGCCTCTGTCTTCACTGTGGAAGAGGAGAAGTGTTTGCCCACTCCAGAAGCACCGATTTCGGGAGGGGGTTTGAAAGACCTGAATCAGATTGCGGTGACAAGAGAGGAAGTCCTCCGACTGATGGACAATTTAAAAACTAATAAATCACCAGGCCCGGATGGCATTCATCCGAGAGTTCTGAAAGAACTCAAATGTGAACTTGTGGATATCCTGACAAAAATATGTAATCTTTCTTTAAAATCTGCCTCCATTCCTGAGGACTGGAAGGTAGCTAATGTCACTCCCATCTTTAAAAAGGGCTCCAGGGGAGATCCAGGAAATTACAGGCCAGTCAGTCTGACATCGATACCGGGTAAATTGGTGGAAACTGTTATTAAGGAAAGAATTAGTAGGCACATTGATGAACAAAAACTATTGAGGCAGACTCAGCATGGGTTCTGTAAAGGAAGATCTTGTCTCACTAACCTGTTAGTGTTTTTTGAGGGAGTGAACAAACATGTGGACAAGGGGGACCCAATAGATATTATTTACCTTGACTTCCGGAAAGCTTTTGATACAGTTCCTCATCAAAGGCTCCTAAGTAAGCTCAATAGTCATGGGATAAAAGGACAAGTCCTCTTGTGGATCAAAAACTGGCTTATAAATAGGAAACAGAGAGTGAGTATAAATGGGAAACTTTCTCAGTGGAGGGTGGTAAGCAGTGGGGTACCACAGGGATCAGTACTCGGTCCGATGCTTTTTAACTTGTTTATTAACGATTTGGAATTGGGAGTAAGCAGTGATGTGGCTAAATTTGCAGATGACACGAAGTTGTTCAGGGTGGTGAAAACCAGGGAGGATTGTGAGGCACTCCAAAGGGATCTGTTGAGGATGGGTGAGTGGGCGTCAACGTGGCAAATGGGGTTCAATGTGGCCAAGTGCAAAGTGATGCACATTGGAGCCAAAAATCCTAAATATAAATACACATTGATGGGGTCTGATCTGGCAGAGACTGACCAAGAGAGAGATCTTGGAGTCGTAGTGGATAACTCGCTGAAAATGTCTACACAATGTGTAGCTGCAATAAAGAAGGCCAACGCTATGCTGGGGATTATTAGGAAGGGAATTGATAACAAATCAGCCAGTATCATCATGCCCCTGTATAAATCATTGGTGCGACCTCATTTGGAATACTGTGTACAGTTCTGGTCACCACATCTCAAAAAGGATATTATAGCATTGGAAAAAGTGCAGAGAAGGGCAACTAGAATGATAAAAGGGTTGGAACACCTTCCCTATGAAGAAAGGTTAAAATGCTTGGGGCTCTTTAGCTTGGAGAAACGACGGCTGAAGGGTGACATGATCGAGGTTTATAAGATTATGAATGGGATTGAGCAGGTTGAGAAAGAAGTACTTTTCTCCCTTTCTCACAATACAAGAACTCGTGGGCACTCTATGAAATTGCTGAGCAGTCGGGTTAAAACAGATAAAAGGAAATACTTCTTCACCCAAAGAGTGATTAACATATGGAATTCACTGCCACAGGAGGTTGTGGCAGCTGCAAGCATGGACAGTTTCAAGAGGAAATTAGATAAACATATGGAGCAGAAGTCCACCAGTGGCTATTAGCCACAGGGTATGGATGGGAACTCTCAGTCTGGGGCAGGTGATGCACTCTATTCATGGTGCTGGAGGGGGCAGCAGTGGGAGGGCTTCTGGTGCCCTGGCCCCACTGCTGGACCTCCAGATGGCACCTGGTATATTTTGGCCGCTGTGTGACAGAGTGTTGGACTAGATGGGCCATTGGCCTGATTCAACATTGGCTTCTCTTATGTTCTTATGTTCTTATGTTCAGATCACACACTTCCATCTGTGCACCATTTTAAAAATTCAGTTAGTGATATGTGCATAAGCGGATCTTTGGCCCTCTGCACCTAAACATTCTGTCAGAATCAGAAGCCTCCAGGGGAGTTGTTTTTGAGCAACAACCCCCCCCCCAAAAAAAAACCCACACACTCTCCTATTTCTTGGGGTTGGAAAGCCATGGAAAGCCACCCTGAGCCTGCCTCAGTAGGGAGGGCAGGGTATAAAGCTAATAAAATAAATAATAAATAAATGGAAATAGGTCCGACTCCTAGCTAGGCTCCCATATCAGCAGGGAGCCTGCGGAGGCTGGCATCCCTAATTCAGGGAGACTTGGATGAAGCTGAGAAAAAATGGGTAAAGCTGTTTGAGCACATCCCATGATTGACACAAGAGTAAATGTACTGAAGTCAATGGGGTTACTCTCATGTGCGATGCTTACACTTCCTCCCCTCATGTATTCCAAGGAAGAGAGGCAAAGTGAAGGAGGCTGAGAAGGGCCATGGTACCTGGCGGAGGGATTGCAGAGCTCTCAAAATGGAGTGTGCAAGCAATGGGAACTATACCCTGCCTCTCCCCTACCACATTTCTCCCAGTCCAGCACATTTTTGTATTGGAATCTGGCTGGGAGAAAATAGGCTTCCTGACTTGTGCATTGTGATTTTGTTCAATAATGGGTTCGCATTCCCTTCTTTCTTTATATATGAATGGGAAGGTTGCCTGTCTCTCCCCACCCCCGGCTAAAGTAGACTGGGGGGAGAAACAATCTGTATTTGGTGCAAAGGAAATGCCATCACTTAGTGCTTATATGTGAAAAGATAGGCAGAGGGTGATTGCAGATCCTGAAAGATCAGTTCTTTGTCACACAGATAGATGGTCTGATCATCAGTGAGCTTTTGCACCATATTTTGTTTGACGTGTTCACATGATGGGGAAGGGTGAGCCATAGCACCTGCTTGAATCTACCTGGTAGATGAATAGATTAAATAATTTTAAAAGCCCTCTTGTGCCCTGTGGTAGATGCACTGTTTGTTACTGGGAAGGGACAAATCCAGGATGTCTGCCTCTGTGCCCCTTTAGCATCTCTACCTGCCTGACAGCTATTACAAGGGAAGTGAATCTCTCAGTGCCTGCATGGACACAGCTAATAGTATGGCCAGTGACTGCATGTTTTAAAGGGGACAAACAGGGACCACTTCCTGTGACCCCCCCCACACACACATAAACAGACACACATCTGCCTTGTCTGTCACTGTCAGTCAAGTTAGGTGTATTCTTCTGTGGTCTGCAGGGTTAGTGGAATTGGCTGCCCTTGCCAGCATTTACTGAGAATAGGAGCGAAAGCCTCTGTACCTCTGGTTTTCCCATCGGTCCTGCCTTACAGAAGATGCAAGCAAAGAGTTTCCTCTGCTTGCATTCTTTGGCAAGTACTCAAATTAAATAATGGAGCAAATCAGGCAATTTATGCGGGTTTCTAGAATCAGAAGCCCATCCCCAAGCCAATTACAATGGGGCAATCATCTGCAGAAACTGGAAACAACACAAAAGAATCAATGGAGACCATGTGTTTGATGAGATCTGTCCTGACTGGATGTAGCCTTTGTGGCTCCAGTTTTTAGGTGGGGTGGGAGAGGAGGAGGAGGAGGAGGAGGAGAGTTGGATTTATATTCTGTCCTTCACTCAGAATCTCAGAGAGGCTTATCATTTCCTTCCCTTCCTCTCCTCACAATAGACCATGTGAGGCAGGTGGGACTGAGAGAGCTCTGAAAGAACTGCTCTTTCCAGAACAGCTCTGAGAGAACTGTGACTGACTCAAGGTCACCCAGCTGGCTGCATGTGGAGGAGTGGGGAAATCAAACTCAGTTCTCCAAATTAGAGTCTACCACTCTTAACCACTACGCCAAACTGGCTTGAATCACTCTTCCTTTGATGCCCCAATCCATTCAACTTCCTGAGAAAATGAAATCAGACCTCAAGGAACCAAAATAACTCTCAGAGGCTTAAGACCTCTGGTCTATGAGGCTAATAAATGAAAGGAAAGGAATAACTCTCAGATTGGAAGACTTCCAACAGCTCTCCAATGTCAGAAATAATATCAATTTGATTAGGAACTTTTCTGATATTTCTGAATGGGATGCAGTTCAAGTCAGATCTGCACTGTGACATTTCTGGCTGCGTATCAATTCTACATGTGGAAGCATCATAAAGAGAAGACAGACCTAATGTTTGTAGGGCAGCAGCAGTAGCTGGAAATGCACTTAGCACATTCAGTCAATTGCTTATTTCCTGGGACAATCTCTGGGGGGTTCCCCCCCCCAGAACAGTTCAGTTTGAATGGGGAAGAACCTTTCATACTGCCTCCTCCCACAGTTCCCAGAATAGTTTTGTAATGGTTGCAATAAATTTGTGCTTCCTTAAATAAGGTGAAGGATAAATATATAAGTGTACTTTGCTGTTCTTTTTAAACATACAGTTCTTGTCTAGGGTTGCCATCCCCCCAATGGGGGCAGAGTTCCCCCACTTTCAGGGGGCCCAATCTGCCGCTGCCCCACTGGCCAGTGAGGGGAGCCCCACCCCCAAAGAGCCCCATCATGCCCGACGTGCCTGGCACAATGACATCACCAGGGCACGTTGTGCAGGGGATGTTCTAGCATTTGGCTAAAAACTCTATGGTGCATGTGCGCCGGAAGATCCAGGAACCCAGGCTGGAGCCCCCTCCAACAGCCAGGTAAGACCTGACAACCCTATTCTTGCCTGAAGATCGGGACACACACACACACACACACACACACACAACACCAATGGTTGATCCAGCATTCGTCATGTATGTATGTGTAAGGCAGGGAGGGAAGGTGGCATGGTATAGCCTAATCTTGTTAGATTGCAGAAGCTCAGCAGGGTTGGTACTTTGAAAGGAGACCTTCAAGGAAGGCTCTGCGGGCGGAGGCAATAGCAAACCACCTCTGCTTCTCACTTGCCTTGAAAGCCCCTTGCTATTGTTACCATAAGTTGGTTGTGACAATGGCACTTAAGTACATATGTGCAAGGGAAGTTGTAAAGCCAAGACCATCCCATGGTTGAAGGCCCTACTGTGGTCTCTGTTGCCATGTCTGTCTTCAACCCAGGCTAATTCCTGTAATTAGCAGCATGAACAAGAACAGAATGAATCTTGGAAGTAAATGGACCTGCAAGGGTCAACTAGCTTCTACACCAGAAGAATTCCATCACCTACTGAATGGTTTTGAGTTTTGATAATGAGCTCGCTGTCATGCTAATTATGTTGAGCAAGCTAACATAAACAAAACAGGGCAGCTGTTCATTCACAACATTAAGGTATTGACAGTAAATCTCTTGACTGTCCTAGTAGCCTAAGGAACATGCGCAAAGAGCACAGGTAATGCTTCTCAGTACATAGGCTCTAAAACACTTTGGAAGCCAGTCACATACTCATGTTTCCGAAAAGGAACAGCTACACAGGATTCTAAAACTTAGTCCTTGTATGTAGATATTTGTAGGGCTACAGTATACTATTCATCTTCTTAAATGTGTTTCTCTCTCTTTTCTATCTAAATACATATCTCAAGCTTGCATTCAAGATCATAATGGAAACATTCTAAGTAATAGGAAAAGCATGGTAGATGGTACATGGCACATTTTTCACCTGACTTGAAGAGTACTTTTGAACCTCCATTGGTCTCAGCATCTTGGTAGCTTTATTAGTTTTTAAAATCATTTTATGAAATGTATTGAGTTCATTGTACTCATTTTTTCCTTCTTTTTATATGATCTCTTAAGTACTCAGGGGGAAGCAACAAATACATTCCTTAATCAATAATCTATTTCTTAAAAGTATGACAGTACCTAAGACTAGGATGAGTCACTTGACTCAATACACCAGGTGGAGCTACAATTCAGACTACCTAGATCAGTTTTCCCCTGGAGAAAATGGTAACTTTTGAGGGTGGCATTCTCCCCAAACTCCATTCTTCCCAACCTCTATTCCCAAACCTCTGGGAATTTTCAAACCCATAGTTGGCAATCCTACCATATGCCCATGTGGCATGGGAGAAATAAAGGCATTGCATACTAAGGAGAGTCTTTTGTGATCCTGAATGGTATTTGAAGTTTTTAATTCCCCAAATGGACATGGTTTTTCTTGGCTATGGAGGGCTTTTGTAAAATATATACAGCTTATTTGTAATATAATTCAGTATTTTCTCCAGTCTACCCTCTCCATGCTGGGACTGACAAAAAAACTCTAGACAGGGAAAAGCCAAGTAAACGGGCCTGGCCTGAAGTAGACCTCAGTGCAACTTAAAATGTTCGTTTGGCATTCTACAAACTAACTATATAGTCCTAAGTAGAATTGCACCCTTCTAAATCTGTTGAAGTTGGTGGGTGTAGAATTGTGCTATTGCACCATTATTCACTGCAATAAGTGGTCCTGTAAAGGAAGGTAACCTACAAAGGTGACACAGCTGGCCGCTTTAGTTCGCTGGTAAACACTATCCTGGCTAGAGATGCCACAAATTGCACCACAAACATGCTTGACAGTTGAATTTATCATGCTTGACTACAATGATCAGACATGAGTTGATCACCCGGTCTGTTCTGTTCACACCAAATGACTTGAATGCCTACAGAACACTTTTGCTTTGGTTATTTTTGAAACAGTATACGTATGAAAGCACTACAGATCCAAACATATTGATAGCCATTAGTGTCACCAAGGACTATGCAGACAAACACTGAATGGTAGGATTTTTAAACACAGCTTTTGATTATGATTGATTCATATGTCTGGTGACCGATTTAACTGTCTGTTTAAATAATTGTCTGCTGAGTGGGGCAGGAAGGCAGCAAGGGGGATGAGGGAATACAAATCCATCAGGCTACATGAGAATGTATGTGTGCAAAAAGCCAGTTGCACTGAACTGCATTGTTGGGAAGAAATACAGTGAAGCAACCTGTTGAACAGCCATGAACTGGTCAACACACAGACAGTCTCTTGAAAAACTGGCTGCCTGTTTGCCACTTACAAACGGGATGCAAATCTTTGCCTATTCCAAGTCCTGACTAGAGGTTGTTTTTTTAAAACTTTTCTAGGCCAGTCACCAATTGGTGTGCGTGTAAAAGGTAGAAAGATGGTCCAATTACCAGAATTTTTATTTTATTAAAACTGGATTAAAAAAAAAAAGTTTTCTCATTGTATGCATACTTAAACAGTGTAGCTGTTCCTTGAAAAGCACAATCTGTTCACAGTGATCCATGCTCTGATTACATCCAGGTTAGATTACTGTAATGGACTTTACATGGGGCTGTCTTGGAAAATGGTAAAAAACAAACAAACACCACCTTCAGCTCATCCAAAATGCAGAAGCCAGCCTACTGTCAGGAGCCAGATACAGGGATTGTATCACTCTGGTGCTAAAAGGCTTGCGTTGGCTGCTCATTTATCATCTGGGCTCAATTCAAAGTGCTAGTGCTTACCTTTAAAGCCCTAAGTGGCTTGGATTCAGGGTTCTTGAAGGGCTGTCTCCTTCTGTATTGTCTAGCCCACCAATTAAGAGCTTCCTTGAACACCTTGCTCTCAGTGTCCCCGCCTTCTGAGGCACAGCAGGTGGCAATCAGGGGCAGGGCTTTATCAGCAGTGGCACCTTGGCTGTGGGATGTCCTTCCCCTTGAGGCATGCCTGGAGCCTATATTTGTTTCAGGGGCCAGGCCAAAAACGTCTGGTTACCCAGTCTTTTAATTAATATTTTAACAGTCTGAGGATAGTTTCCAAGGGGAGCCATCTTGGTCTGCAGTAGAAGAGCCAGATTTGGGTCCAGCAGCACAAGATTTTCTGGCTATAAGCTTTTGAGAGTTGAAGCTCCCTTTGTCAGATTTTAGTCTGGCAACTGTTATTTAAAGCTGTCTGTGACCTATTTATATTATCTATGTTTTTATCCTGGTCTGTTGTTGTTTTTTTAATGCTGGATTTTAATTAATTACTTTAAAAAAATTGGGTTAGTATTTTGTGTGTGTGTGCCTGGAAGTCATGGTTGGCTTCTGGTGACCCCTAGTGGGGCCTGGACATTTCAGAGAGGTGGCTTACTATTGCCTGCCTCTGCGTCTTGGCCCTGGTATTCCTTGGAGGTCTCCCATCCAAGTACTTGCCAGGGTCGGCCCTACTTAGCTTCCAAGAGCTGATGAGATCGGGCTTGCCTGGGCTATCCAGGTCAGGGCTTAATTAATATTTTTTAATGTTTTGTTTTTATTATTTCTATTTTGAAAGCTGCCTTGGGCCAGTTCCTGGAGATGCAGCATAATAATGTTCTAAATAAATAGCTTTTATGTGCCCTGGAATGCTAGGCTGTTTAGCATAAAACCCACAGTATATAATTTCACACATGGGCATATACAGGGTTCTTTTTGTAGCAGGAACTCCTTTGCATATTAGGCAACACACCCCTAATGTAGCCAATCCTCCAAGCACTTACAGAGCTCTTCTTACAGGAGCTAGTGTAAGCTCTTGGAGGACTGGCTACATTAGGGGTGTGTCGCCTAATATGCAAAGGAGTTCCTGCTACAAAAAGAGCCCTGGGCATATGTCTGTCTGTGTTTCAGAAATGCTGGTTCCCGGATGATTCACAGTGAGGAGCCAAATAGGCAGGGCGTATGTGAATCTACAAGATGCACGTGCCTTCTCTCTAAGTCTTCCCTCTAGGTTCCAAGGAACATAGGAAGGCAGGGTAGTTGGATGAAGAATAACATGGTGGTATGGCAGCACCATAGGGTTGCCAGCCTCCAGGTGGTGACTGGAGATCTCTAGGGATTACAACCAGTGTTCCCTCTAAGCTGAGTTAGTGTGAGCTAGCTCAGTTTTTTAGCCTCCGGCTCACACATTTGTGCTTTAGCTCAGGAAGGATGGCTCCAGAGCAAACTAATTTATGCTGTAGCCGAATCGCTCACTCACAACTTTGATGCCAGTACCTCACAAAGTAGAATTTTTGCTCACACAGGACTCCACAGCTTAGAGAGGCTGCATTGATTACAACTGATTTCCAGGTGACACAGATCAGTTCACCTGGGGAGAATGGCCACTTTGAAAGATGGACTCCATGGCATTGTACCCCACTGAAGTCTCTCCTCTCCCCAAACCCCACTCTTCTCAAGTTACAGTCCCCAAATCTCCAGGTATTTTCCAACCCAGAGCTGGCAACCCTGCAGCACCAGTGGTGGAAATGGCTCTCACCCTTCTCCAAATAGGGCCCCTCCCCGTGAATCACCCAGGTGACAGCATTTCAGAAACAAATGTTGTGAACAGTGTGGCTCGACAACCCCCACTTTTTTAGCATTTCTGGGCAGGCAGCAAGAAAGGTAAAAATTGAAGAATTATTTTGCCCCCTGATGGGCTGCAGCACATGTGTTTAGCTTTGTGAGACACATGGGGCTGGATCCCATCAAAAAGATTCATGCATTCAAGGGGCTGGTTTTCAACAATTCCACTGTCATGCTACTCCTGGGCTTGTGGTTGGGATGGATGGAAACCCTGCACAACTTATCAAAGCAGGCCTTTCCCCCCCGAAATGTCACACTCATTGTCATAGGCTCCAAACTTTTCGGTAGCTAAAACCTTTCCTTCCCTGGAGGGGTGAAATGCAGATGCACTTGTAAGGCTGACTTTTGAGCTAAAGTATAAAACAAAATGCTTTTTGCAGGTGTCTTTCTTACCTGTAAATTGCCTCAACTGCCTTTGATGCTCCTCCTCACACATTCAGGAAATGATGGCAACGGCAACAGCTTTCCTGCAATACTGTTTAATTTTATTCAGAATTTACTCATTGAGGTTGGCACGAGATCTGTTCCAGGATCTCATGTGCTACGTTGAGTCTGTCAAATTGCAAACCAGAAGCTAATGCTAAAGACGGCTCCTTTCCCTGCAGGCTGCATTTTGTCATTTAACACAATCTCGAAAGATCTCCTCTGGATACGAAACAAAGGGACGTCTATGACTAGTTGCACTTATGCAGGGGTCTAAGGTCACAACCCTGTAGGCTCATCTGTTTCAAGTGATTTGCATTAAATGAAACAACTTGGAAGAACCAATCTAAAATCTCTCTGGCATTATTAACCTGCCCTTCATCCAAGGAATTTAGGACAATTTACATGGTTCTTTCCTCTTCTCTTCTCTTAATGTTCACAACAACTCTATAAGGTGGGTGAGACTGAGAGAGAGTGGCCCAAGGTCACTCAGTGAACTTCAGGGCTGGTTTTGAACTCAGAGCCAACCCCCTGCCCAAAGTCCTAATCTCTGCACCACTCTGGCTCTCTCAGTGACAATGTGTAAAGGACACAGGATCACCCTCCTATGACCTACTGTCATCACTTTCCTGTGGACACAAATCCACCCTTGAGGCACAACACATGATGAAGCTAAAATGGCCACCTCTGCTTCTCCATGAGTATTCGAAACCCTCCCCCAATGCAAATTGGTCGTACTTTCTGTTCATTTTGTGGAAGCCTGATATTAAATACCTCAAGAATCTGAAAAAAAGTAATTTAGCATTATAACTCGTTTCATGAAATATGTACAGGCTACTAGATAATGTTAATTTAAAAAGTTATTCTTATCACCCACCTCTGTAAAACCCCTTAAGCTTTTGCAGTTAATCACAAAAACATTAAGACTATCCTAGCCACTCACTAAAACCTCAAGGTAAAGGCCCTGTGATTTAGCTCTGTTGGTAGTTATTTAGCAGCAATATTTATATTTTCACTTTGTCCTGTTAAAAACAGGTTGCAATCCGAATGTCACGTTCCAGGGAGTAAACCCCACTGGATAACATAAGTCTTTGGAGTAGACCTGTTTAGGATTCCTTCCATAAAATTGTTCAGCACCCTAGAGGCTAAGAAATGCTTTGGGGCTTAAGCTTTCCTTGCCCCAATGGGCCCGTCGTAGAGCATCCCAAATGGGAACAAGATCAGCACACCAGAGCAAGCGCATGGTGATCCAGCGAGTATGAATGTGGAGAGACAACCACTGAAAGTGTGAGTCAAGTTTAAATGAGAAGCACCCACGCAGTTGCGTCCCCCCTAGTGAAAATGAGGGGGGGAGAACTTCCCCCGATAAGGACTGCTTGCAAGTGATCTTAAAAAAAACTGGGAAAGGGGGGGACAGCAAGGAAAGAGCGGTGGAAGTGAAGTAAAGAGTTTGCATGAGCTTACCGGCGTGATTAAGAACTTCCAGAGACTTTGATGAACTTTTGCTAACTGTAAACAATCCCCAAACATGGCGCCGCCGAAAGATGTGAGAGACAAAATACTGAAGGTTAAAGCTTCTTCTGGAAGCTCTAGCCCTCTATGTTCGGTGCCTAGACAGGACCAAACTGCGGAACACCAAAGGTTGCTGGCAGAGGTGCTTTGCCCTCTACTGGAGAAAATCACAGTTATAGATAATAAGCTTGACACTCAACAAGCACAGACGGCAGCCAATGCAAAGAAAATCGAAAAAGCAGAGCAAGAACTTAAAGAGATTGGTTCCAATTCGAAAAAAATGGATAAAAAGCTAAAGGCGCTTGATAAAAAGTGCCAAATTGAAGAGCCTCGTGTACTACAGCTGCAAATGGAAAAGGCAAGCTACCTCTTGAGACTTCAAGGGATTAAAGAGGAGAAAGGGGAGAATCTATATCAAATCATTGGTGACTTGTTGGCCCCTTTGGCAGATATGACATTGGACCAATTTCAAAGCGAAATAGATACGGTTTTTTTTATTGTATTCAGAATATATTCGAAAGAATAATCTGCCAGGGGAAATTACTATTAGATTCTCCCGAAGAAGAACAAGAGATCAACTCTTGAAAGCGACTAATGGGATTACCTTGAAGTGGAGAGACAAGGAAATTAAAGTTATGAAGGATATTCCATTTGAGATAAGATGAAAGAGGAGGAAATAGAGAGACTTGGTGATATTTCTACAAACCCAGGAAGTTGCGTACAGATGGTTGGTTCCTGAGGGACTAATCTTTCGGTATGCAAACAGGAAAGAAAGGATTGATTCAACAGATAAGGCTTGTGAATTTTTGCGTCAACATGGTACTCCGGATGGCACCAAGGAGGGCGAAGAAGGAGAGACTGGATCTTCCTCAGAGGACTCAGAATCTGAATTGGGGGCTGTAGCCCCTAAATCAAGCTATCACTTAAGGGGAAAAGGGGGGGGGAGTAGTTTGTTAATGCTCTCTGGAAGATGTTAGCAAGAAGTATATTAACAGGGGGCAGCTCTTTATGAAACTATATCTGTATTAGCGAGTGAAAAATGAATAATATTTTAGTGAGATGATTATTTTCAGTGGAAGTCAATTCACATTTATGAGGCAGATTTCTATTTAAATCGATTGTATGATCACTGACTCTTGGGTTTTTAGAGGTTATCTTTCCTTTCTCCTGTAGATTTGTAGTTCCCCACCCTGGAATTTTCTGTTGTAGTTTTGTAGTAAATAGAAAAAGCAATAAAAAATCCCTTTCGGGGGGCCAACCCCCCCCCAAAAAAAACAGGTTGCAATACAAAAGTCACGTTCCAGGGAGTAAACCCCACTGGATAACATAAGTCGTAACTTTGGAGTAGACCTGTTTAGGATTCCTCCCATAAAATCGTTCAGCACCCTAGAGGCTAAGAAATGCTTTGGGGCTTAAGCTTTCATGAGCCAGTGCCTGCTTCATCAGATGCTTCACGGTGTCTTAATGTTTCTGTCTTTCTATTGTTTGATGAAGTCATGATTTAGAAAATGTTCAGAGCTGGCTCCATGGGATCAATCCTTTATGAGATTTCCCCCCACTTCAGCTCAGAAGATTTTAAAGGTTTGCATTACATCAATCGTATCAACTCACAGCATCTCTTTCATGGTAGTTATGTGTTTGCACTGGATAGGAAATGAATGTTTTCCACTTTGGAAGGGCTTCAAATTTTGCCTTATGTCACATCTCTTTAGTACGAGCTTTAGTTGAATTTATCAGCAGTGAAGTTTTATGAAACACACAAGTTCATTCAGTTTGCATGGCATTGATTTTATTCCAACTGTGGTTTGGTAGATTAGATGTGGAGATTCTATTTCCCTTATAAATTAGCGAATCCTATCCTTTTAGGGCCCTGACCTGCAAGCTAGCCTGATCTCAACAGATTCTCAGCTGCTAAGTGGGACAGGCCCTGGTCAGTACTTGGATGGGAGACCACCAAGGAATTCCAGGGTTGCTTCACAGTGCCGGGCAATGGCAAATCACTTCTAAACGTCTTTTGTCTTGAAACCCCGGTGGAGTCAGCCTAAGTGGGTGGTGACTTAATGGCAAAAAAAAATAAAAAATCCTTTAAGGATTTCATTCACGGAATGACAGTAACTGTTAATTGCATCTCTGTTCTTTTTATGTCAGTACAGTAAAATATAACAAAAGATAGTCAGCATAGAGCCGCATCATACACTGAGGAGTGTCCCTGTGCCCTGGCTTTACCACCTTCGCCAGCCTGTGTCCTATAGTTTTAATATAAAGCTTCATATAAATATTTTACATTTGGTGTTTCATTGTTTTGTTTGATACTTTTGGAGGTGGATTTCTCTGTACAAAATTTGGTCTTTCTATCCCCCCGCCCTTCTAAAGGTGCATTAGTGGAACTTAATCAGTATCTTTTACTCAACAAACAGCATAATTTCAGCTTGGGGGCAAACCAGATCAGAAACTGGAGTTGCAAATGGACTTTCCCAGAATCATTGGGGAGGGTTCCTGATTCAGATTGGGATGGCAGGGCAAAAGCAAAAGGGTTTAGACCTCTCTCATGCTGTTTTGCCAGTCAAAACCATCACTGAAGGAAAAGGACAGGCAGATTTAAGCTTGCCCTCAGTATCAGCATTACATTGTGTGAAAATGGCCTAACCATTAGGGAAACCATAACCATTTTACAATGCCTCTGCCAACAGTGGTGCAATCCAGATCCCCCACACAAGCAATCGCATGGGGTAATGCTAATACTTCTTGAATTATTGGCAACTTTTCCATCCCTTATGGTTTGCAGAATTCTCAAATATGGAGCAAAACATTCTTTCCTTCATATGGTTAGCCTGGATATGGTAGACCCACCTTCTGCCTGCATATTGGATTCGCTTCAAGGTGCTGGTTTTGACCTTTAAGGCCCTATATGGGCCTGCCTACCTGTGGTACTGCCTTTCCCCATATGTCCCCAGAGAGCACTGAGGTCAGGGTCAAGAAATCACCTGACTCTCCCTGGTCTGAAAGATGCCAGATTGGCCAGATTTAACTTGTTGTACGCCACCTTGAGCCAGCTTGTGCTGGCAAGGCAGGATATAAATCGACAGTAATAAATAAATAAATAATCTAATGCTGGTATCACTTCTCTTTTAAGCTTTGCTGAGTAATGGTAGCACTCTTGTCCCACTAAGTTGCTCAAGATTCCACTTCTGCTGCATTGTATTCTTGTACAGGACAGCTGTCCTCACACGGAAAGCAGAAAAGATCTCACTAAAAGAGAAAGGGGCATTGGTTACAAACTCCCAGAGAGGAATCCTTTGTCTTTAAACAAGAGATGTCTTGTCTGCTTCTTCCCTTGTAACACCTAGTCTAAAGTTATTATCCAATTTAAAAAGGGGATGTTCTTGGTAAATACAGGATACAAAGATGTATAATTATCACAAACCATGCAATCATGTGGTTTCTGCATCGTAACTCCGAGTCAGACCCCAGGAAACTAGTACCTGAATTTGAAAGCAAATAGATGGTATCTCATTGTGGAATAAGTGAGGGCAGGTACCTCAATTTGTCTAGATACAAATTAAATGCCTGGCTTCCTTTTATGATATTCAACTTTAAGAAATTATATTATAGAAAGGTGCAAGGTAACAGAAGAAGGAAAGCCCTATCTCATATCCATTACCTGATCCAGGCAGAGTGGTCCTAGATAGAAAAGAAGGGATAAGCTAACAACAATTTGTAGCTTTCTGTAAGGTATTTATTTCCCTCCAGCTAATGAATCCTGCATTTCACACCAAGTATGGTAGATAACTTACAGCTTTGCTGGATCAAAACCAGCCAGATATTTCTCTTCTAAAGGAAAAAAAACCCTCAATTTATTACACTCTCATAGTAGAAGTGCTATTTTCAGAAACCACTGCATCAACCAAATAAATCCTCCATCTGCCCAAACAAAGCGCTGCTGTTCATTTCCACCCTCCTTCCCATCTGCCCAGTTCCTTCTTTTTATAGAGCTCAGGCTTCTCACTCCAGCTGCATCTTCCAGAGAGGAAGTAGAACCACACCTACTTCCTGATTACATAAAATATTTCAGTAGCCAGCCTGTCTAGTAACAAGCTTTGCTCACAAGTAGACCTCAAGTTAACTCTTCTATGACCAAGTTGAGAAAGAAAGCATTCCACAGCCAAACCAAGCAAAGAATAATGGGAGGGGGCTTTGTTCCCCCAACATGAGGAGGAAGAGGATGGAGGAAAGCAGAAAAATAATGCAGTATTAAGCCTCCATGTCCACCCAATGAAGTTATTGTCATTGTATTTGCAAATTATGTATTAGTTTTCTTTATATAGCTATTGCATTATGACACTCATAGACTCAAATTAGGATAAAATATGGACTGGGTATAATATGCTATTAGAGTCTCCGGCTGCTGCAAACAGATTTAGTAGGAGTTAGAGTAACAACTATAGAAAAGAAATTAAACACTATCACATTATCATTTTAACAAGCTAAAAATGACAACTGATTCAGTAGAAATGGAGATGCTTGGTTTGATCCACTGACTCCATTCTACTACGTTGGGTCCAAGGTCTGTCTTCCTCTAAGTCTTCCTTTGATAGAACAAGATTTCTTTTAATGGAGAAAGACGGTCCTATTCAGTGAAAGAGGTCACTGAATCCATTCCAATGGGTGTGAAATGTTACACAGAAAGAACGAAGCTTTATAATTTGATTAGTGGATGGTGTCTGGATTGGAACTAGATAGTGTATTTAACTAAACGATCAAGATTGTCTAAACATTATTCAAGTCTATAACATAAAGAGGTACTTAGCAAAAAATTTAGATTTAGCCTAATAGAATTTAACTTCTAATAGAATGAGAAGGCCGAGTAGATTGTGTTAGTTTAGTCTGCAGAAGTAGATGTCACAAAACTCTTTGTAAGTAAAAATCTATAACATCATGGAGGAAAGTTCTGGCACAACCCCAATCTGTGTTCTTGTTTCTATTTGCAGGGAGCACTGTACATAGGGGAGAAGTAAAAAATGTGCTCCCCACCTGCAGGCTAAAGTGGTACAGTCCATTCTATTTCTTCTATTATATCACAGACTCCCATTTTGTTCCATAGGTAGACTGGACCTTAGGATTCTCTCCTGACAAATTTCTCTGGACAAACTGACAGTCTTTTTTCAATTCATACTTTGTGAAACAGTTTAATTCGATTTCAAACAGGAACAGTGCTTCTGAGTTGTGTCCCCCCCCACACACACAAATGGCTTCCCATGTAATAAAACTACTTTGTGGATTTAATCACTTCAGAGGTCAACAGGCAATCCTGGACCTCCATGGCTAGCGATGGGAACAGTTTAATTCACTGACATTTCTCAAGTTTGTCTTGTCATTGCCTGAATTCTCTTACAGCATAAAATTGGCACTTAATGTTTACTGACATGGATAATCATAGATGTGTTTGTGTTTGGAGTTTTTAATATTTGCTGCAAACATCTGGGAATAGGTGGGGTGGAAAATAGTGACAGTTGTGGCTGAGCTCACTAATTATCTAGTATGGTTAGATTCTCCGGGAGCTCCCAGAAGCCTTTCCAACCTTGACCTTCTTGTGAATCTCAGGACTGCTTCAGTATGATCTCTTTTTCACTGTTAATCTTCATTTGCAGCTCAAGCTGGCACAGATTTGTTCTGGACAATCAATAAGGACTTAAATGCCAGAGATAAAATGCATTCAAACTCAATTAAACACCATTGTAGTCCTAATTGGCACCGGGAGAGGGCAACCGTATCATTGTGGACTTTCCCCTGATGCATTCTTAGCTTCAGGCATGAAAACAGACAGCCACTAACTATATCCATTACTGTTTTCAGTTGTACAGATTCTGTCTCATGATGCCCACCATGATGATCCAAGGTCATTTGCTGCTTCCTGGCACCCAGGGATCTTTCATCGCTTGGGCTAAAGAGTGCTGTATCAAAATGTCAGATATGTGACCATTCACAGTACTTTTTGAAATCATTTGGTACCCTTGAATACCATGCCATATGGAGATGAGTTGCAATCTTATTAAGCAAAACTAAAACATCCATGCCCCAAATCTGTCCAAACTAGAACATGTTGTATATATACACAACACTGGGAATCCATTCAGTAAATGTGAAATATTGGTGAAGCACACTTAATATAGAGATCATTTTTCTCGTGGTAATCTGAAAGCTTCACTCCTTTCCCTTTATGGGGTAGGGCGAAATTAGTAGGTTATTTTTTAAAAAGAACAAGCAAACAGGAATTCCATTAAAAATGAATTATTTTCCTTTGGCTTTAACTGTGCAGATGGTCCTTTATCACTAATGAGATACAGAAATAGCCTGGCATTAAGCACTGCTATATCACAAAAGTAAACCAGGTTAATGCTCATGGATTCTGGGATGTGTAGTCCTGTGAGAGAGGGAGGGAATCTCTCAAACTCTTTTTTTCACAGGGCATTAAAATCCTTTTGTACCTATCTCATGCTGTTTGGTAGACTGGCATATATGTTTCCACGGGCAGTTTAGAGAGGATAGTTTTTAAAATCTAACTTTTTTTTCATGTAGCCCATAATAAACTGGGGGGGGATTCACCGGAGCAAAGTGCGGAGGTGTCTGATAAACTCGGGTTTTTAAAAAAAGGATCCAGAAACGGTGGCGGGACAACAGCCGGGTGGGGGTGGGGTACCGGCGGCAGGCCACTTCCCATCTGACAGGCTTCAGGTCTCCGCCCCAGCTCATACTTTTTGCTGGGAAGGGTTCCTGGCAGGAGAAGGCGGAGAAGGGAGAGAGAGAGAGCGTGTGAACATGCTCTCTTTCCAGGTGCCGCGCTCTGGGGGCCCAGAAGAAAGGCGGGCAGGAGTGGAGCCTCCTCTCTCTCTCTTCTCCCACCCCTGCCCCGTGGTTTACACCCCCATCTCTTCCC
This sequence comes from Gekko gecko, assembly GCA_029375565.1. Lineage (NCBI taxonomy): Eukaryota > Metazoa > Chordata > Lepidosauria > Squamata > Gekkonidae > Gekko > Gekko gecko. Next base: position 115,390,406 of record JAPDNY010000008.1, read on the forward strand.
TCCTCGTCTCTTCTCTGAGCTTGAGGGGGAGAGGGAGGGCGGGCAAGCTCCGCTGCTGCCTCCTGCGCCCCACTGGGGCACTCTTCACTGATGGCGGCAGTGGGGAGGTGGCGGGGGGCTCTTTGCGGGGGGGGTGCAGTTTGGCGCCCCTCCAGCCAGTGCATTCTAGGTGAGCGCCTAGCTCGTCTAGTGGGCGAGCCGGCCCTGGTTGTAAATGAGACCTAAGTCAGACCCTTGTGGCAACATATCCTGGTTTGTGGAGTTGCCAACTCCTAGTTAGATTCAAGTTCAATAGTATCTTAGAGACTAATTAGAATTTCAGAATATAAGCTTTTGAGAGCCAAAGCCTTCTTCTGTAGATCTGAGTGGAAATGGAGATCTCAGAGTGCTTATATCTCAGACAGATGGTGGGAGGGATGTTGTAAAGGATGTTTGTAAAGGATGCAGAGGTATCATTCTTATCATAATCAGCTTGATTGGAGCAGAGGGGAAATACTTGTGGATTAGAGCTTGATTAGAGCAGAAGGCAGAAAATCAGAGATTTCCATTGTTAAGGTGCAACTGGACACAAGTCTAACAGTTTAGAACTAGAGATGTACACATTCCCACTCAGCCATAAGGTTCATTGGATGAACTTGGGCCAGTGATTCTCGCTTACACTGTAACCCACCTCACAGGGCTGTTGTAAACATAAATAGAACAATGTATGACATCCTGGGTATAAACTTCCTGGGAGGAAGTATAGGATAAACGATGGATGGATGGATGGATGGATGGATGGATGGATGGATGGATGGATGGATGTCTCCCACAGTGAGATCTATGAATGCTAGAATTCATTTTGGGGCCATGTATATCACTGCACGGTTGACTGTAGAAACCAGGGGAAAGGAGTGTATGTCTCATGCACTTCATTCACTGCTTCTTAGCAGCATACAGTCCTTCCCCAAGAGAGCATCCTTATTAGAGAACACCTCATTAGTGAGACCATGGTATAAAAAAAAGTGGTTCCAAATCTGTTTTAGAAAAACTAGACATCCTTGGGGTGTTGCTTTAAGCCACATGTGCTCTGTTATGACTGCACAGCACACTGATTTGTACCATGGAGTAAACAGGTTTTGCTGACTTATTAATATATGCACTGCTTGCACAATAGCCCACAATAAAACTAACTTAGGTTGAGACCTGTCCTGAGCTCCTTGGAGGAAGGATGAGATAAAAATGTTCTATATAGATAGGCAATAAAAGCATAAATATTATAACTGTGTACAGATATTCTCCCTTTTTTAACCCTCTTTGGTGCTGTTTAGAGCCAGTGTGGTGTACTGAGGAGACCGTCAGGCTGGAACCAAGGAGACCCGGGTTTAGGTCCCTGTTTTGCCACGGAAGTTTGCTGGGTGACCGTGGGCCTCTCAGTCTCGCCTGCCTCACATGGCTGCTGTGATGATAAAATGGAGGAACAATGTAAGGAACAATGTCCCCGCTGGGGGGGGGAGGCCGGGTCTAAATGATGCACATAAACAGTTTCTCCTAGCCATTGCAGGGTGGGTTGGAGATGGAGCTGCCTCCCCCTCACCACTGATCTCATCTCCAAGCAAGATTTCCCCACTTGCTCAATGACTGGAAAAAGCTCACGTAGATACTCCTTCAGATCATCTGGGCAGGGATTATATAGAGTTTTATTCATGAAAGCCGGAACCTAAAATAGGCATTAGTGGATTAGTTCTACTGATGCTCCCATTCCTTTTATTCAAAAATAGCTTTATAAATCTGAAAGGGAGAAAAAGGGGGCAGCTCCTGTTATTTCATGCTTATAAATACTGAAAGTGGGTAATCTTCACAAACACTGTATTCAAAAACTGAATCACGGTGCTCACAGTGCTATTCATATGTCATCCCTATGCTCGCACTGATGTTTTGTTCACAATTTTACGTAAGCAGCTTTTCAAGCCTTTTTGCATCTGTACAGTTGGTGGCATTCAGCCTGGAAGAAGAAGAGATTGGATTTATACCCTGCCCTTCACTACCCGAAGCAGTCTCAGAGTGGTTTACAATCTCTTTTCCTTCCCCTCCCCACAACAGACACCTTGTGAGGAAGGTGGGGCCGAGAGAGCTCTCTTGAGAACTGCCCTTGAGAGAACAGCTCTGAAAGAACTTATAGTAAAGACAAAGGAAACACGGGGATACTAGACTCAGTTAAACAACACAACACTACTTATCCCGTGAATAGACTCAATTCAAAGGTGTTTTTTTTTTACCATTCAAGGCTTTTATGAATTTTCTGGCGTATGTTTTAACACAAATCAAAAACAATACATAAATTCACTGTAAATATTACAATAGCTCCTTGGCTTCTAACATTTAGCAATTGGCTTTGAAATTTAACACAGACGAAGCCTTCCCAGAACAGCTCTGAAAGAACTTATGACTGACCCAAGGTCACACCAGCAGCTGCATGTGGGGGAGAGGGGAATCAAATCTGCTTCTCCTGGATTAGAATCCGTGCTCTTAACCACTACACCAAACAGAGTAACCTCTGCTGGTGCATGTTTACAGTTTGCTATATAGCTTGGATTATGTTCAGTGTATGCACCATTTGAAATATGCCACCTTTTGAGGATATGCCACTTTTGCACCAGTGCAGTTGGTGGCATGACATGTCATTGGTCAGCGGCATTCGTCATATTGTCAAGTGACGAGAAGTCACTGGATCAAACTCAGTTCCTAATGGCAATGCAAGAATGCACAACACATTTGGAATCCAGTTTAGAACACTAACATGTTCAGATTTAGTCATCAGACAGGCAAATGGGCAAGGCTTGAATGCCAGGAAGATAAAGCTATATACCTGTCTCACCACCACACTAGACAGAACAAAACAATCTAGAAAATCACCTCCTGGGATGGGTGCTGTCCATGAATATCTTTCCTATAAAATACATTGCAGCTGCTTGAACATATTGTAGTCAAATCATATAAGCACATGACACATTCCTAATAGTTAATCTTGCTGTGATTAATTTGGATTTGCAATCCAGTTGTTTCTAAGAGCTGGGGAGAAAAGAAGGTGAGAAGAACGTGGTCTTCAAGCCTGGCTAATCTTTGTGTCTTTTTTCCTCTGTAATAGATTACAGAATCCAATTTACGCTGCACAAACCAATTTGCTACTTTTCATATCTTCAGAGACTTGAAATGAAAATCCGCCTATTTGGCAAGTTCAGAACTTTCTCTCTTTCTACACCACTTCCAACACAATTATTGTTTTTCATTGCTATCACATCAGCTGTACAACACAACTTTTGCAAAATCTCTACAGTGGCTGTGTTGCACGAGTTACCATCTGCTGACAAAGCAAGGAGGTCAACACTTAAGGTCTCCAGAGAGATGCATTTAATGACAACTAACAGGGGCCCTTGTCCTGATCCCATAGTATCTTTCCCTGTACCAAAATGTCCACAAAGCTAGAAGATATAGATCAGGGGAATACAGAAGCAATGGATTACATGTATCTGGGGGAAAGAATCTTATTTGAAGGCTTGGAAGTTGTTTTCATTGGTAGGTGGAACTTTGGGTGAGCGGTATAGCGCTGTGTGTCTATTCCTAGAGTGTCAACATCTGGAGCTTCCTTCAGGTGTCAGTTGAAAGCCATTCTGGAGACAATCCTTTCTACCAGTCTTTCCACCCTGGTCCTCCTTTCAATTCACTCTTCATGACCCCTTCCAGAGAACACTACGTCAGCCAAAAACATATTCCTTGAACACAGAGAACTAAAAACCCCCCAAGGACATGGTTTCTAGTCTAGTTTCGACCTGGCATGTTTATTTTCTGTGTAGAAGAATGTTTGCAGTTTGTTCTTTCCATCATGTGATTTCCCCACCTGCATTATGAAGTGGCACAGTCCAGGCACAGGCTCACCTACCACATCTGCTGTTTGTGAGCACTTGGCTTTGAAAGGGTCCGGAGGACAGATGGTGACTTGCTCAAGGACATTGTTGAGATTTGACCCAGTGGCCATTGTATTTATACTGTACTCAACCCATGAGGCCCCAGTGGTATTGCAAAAGAAGCCATCTCTTTGCTGCTAGTCTAAGGTGAACATCTAAGTATGTCCATGGACCTGTCCATCACATCTCCCTTACCTTCCCCACTGCTAACACCTTTGCCCTATCATTTGTTTCTCTCTCCTCCTCTACACACACTTTGGCAGAGCACAACTCTCTTGATTTCTTTTGAACCCCAAAATGCCAGCAATTTGAAGAGAAGCACAAAGGGGTTGTGCTCTGTTCCTTCCTACTAGGAAAGGAGAGATAGCTCCAGAAATGCTTGTGACATTAAAGTCTTTAGGGCAACTCCCCATTTCCTTTCTGAGAAAAGCACCCCAGGAACATGGAAATGTCACGTTCTTCACTTTCATGTTCCTTTTAGACTCAATGCAATTCCTTTGTGCTGTGTTTTCCCCCTCACTGCCATCAAAAGATAGATCAGCCTGAAACTCCAGTCAGTGGTGGACCCTGTGCAGACCCAGTGTCCAACCATACTGACCCGTGACCCCTAACACCAGTCCTAGAGAATATCCTATGGGCAGTGTTCCCTCTAAACTGAGTTAGTGTGAGTTAGCTCACAGTTTTTTAGCCTCTAGTTTACACATTTTTGTCTTAGCTCAGGAAGGAAGGCTCCAGAGCCAACTAATGTATGCAGCAGCCAAATCGCTCACTCATAACTTTAATGCCAGTAGTTCACAAAGTAGAATTTTTGCTCACAAGACTCCACAACTTAGAGGGAACATTGCCTGTGGGTATACCTTCATTGTTAGGTATTCATACATTGAAAGCATGGAGCTTTCCCTTAGGAGATTCACTGTGGTATAAGGAAGAGAATGTCACACAAGATACTGGGAACCCTGGAGTTGAATGCTCCACCCCTTTCACAGATTTACTGGATGACTTTCTTCCTGAAGCCAGCTCTGATATCCTATCCCATAGGATTTTTTGTGATGATCAGTATGTTCTAAAACATCAGTATGTTTTAGAAATTGCTGGTCAGGTTAGAACAGATAAAAGGAAGTACTGCTTCACCCAAAGAGTGATTAACACTTGGAATTCACTGGCACAGGAGGTGGTGGTGGCTACAAGCATGGACAGTTTCAAGAGGGAATTAGATAAATATAAGGAGCAGAGATCCATCAGTGGCTATTAGCTACAAGGTATAGATAGGGACTCAGGGGCAAGTGATGCTCTGTATTCTTGGTGCTTGGGGGGGGATCAACAGTGGGAAGGCTTCTAGTGTCCTGGCCCCACTGGTGGACTTCCTAATGGCACCTGGTATCTTTGGTTGCTGTGTGACAGAGTGTTGGACTGGATGGGCCATTGGCCTGATCCAACATTGGCTTCTCTTATGTTCTTATGACTGTAAAATGTAACGATTTTTCTCTTTGGTCTCTCAGGAAGTCTCACATTTCAGTAGTGCTAATTAATTACATATGGGACAATTTCATACAGTCACAGAAGACAAGAGAGGTTGATTGGCAGTAGATTTGGGACAAACAGTCTTTTTCACAGAATACATAATTTACAGAATCCCCTAGTGGGTGGTGATGGCCACTGGCTGGGTTCCAAAAGTATTAAATACAGTCCTGGTGGATAAGCCTATCAAAATTATTACATGCAGTCGCTAAATGCATCCCCTGAATAGACAGCAAAGGAGAGCTATTACTTTCATGCTCTGCTTGTGGATGTCTGAAAAGTATCTAGCTAGCCTCTCTGGGAAGTTGGGTACTGGAAGAGATAGACCCTTAGTGAACAATCCTAAGCAGTCTACTCAAAATCCTACTTAAGGCTGAGGACAGACTGGCAATTTGCTGCCGGAGCGAGTCGCGGTAAAAAAGCCCCAGAACAAACTGTTCTGGGGTTTCCTGTTCACACAGCCCGGACTGCTGTGGGAGCATACCGGGAGGAGGCATGCCGGAGTGTTCAGACTACTGTCTTGGAGGTGCAGCGTTTCCCCATTAATTTGGCTGTGGGTGTACGGGTGTATGTGCACATGAGCGCTCATGCGCATAAGCACATTTTGCCGATTGGGGGAGGACCCTGCAGCGCCAGCACTGCATTGGGCAGTAGAACGGAGCACGGCCAATCATACTGCTGCTGTCTTCTGCCCAACGTGGGTTTCTCCCAGCTTTTCAGCTGCGTGTTCAGACTTCCCGGAAGCGGAGAAATGCGCGATGCACGCACACTTTAGGGATTTGCTGCCGGTTTCTTCAGGTATCTTTTTAATGTGGCAGTGAAGTGAAACAGCGCAGGTTGGCTATGGGTGGGGGACACCAGGCAGATGTGCCTGTGTGAACGCCCTGTTTACTGCGGGTTTGAAGTGTCGCTGAAACGGATCCCTACCAGGGCAAATTGCCAGTCTGAACTCAGCCTAAGTCTAATCAGTGGGCTAAATTCCAGGAAAGCATTCTTAGGATGACTTTCTGGTTTAAAGGGCTTTTCATGTTTCTGTTATTGGAATATGTTCTGCCATACTGCATGGATATATATGCTAAGGTTAAGGTGAGGGATAACTTGTTTCATTACTGTTAACTAGAAAATGCTTGTCTTCTGTACTAAAAGGCAAGTCAGTTGGTGGGAGAAAAGAGAGAAGGAAGCAAGGAGAGGAAAGGATATGGGGGCTTCCAGAAGAAGGGAATGAGAGGGGATATGGGGAAAAGTGAGGTGCTTCTTCCAAATCTTTGCGGGTTCCTGTAAAGCCCCCCTGGCCAGGGACCCCATCCCCCAGGGATGTACAATGGTGTATTTGTGTGGTCAAAGATGAGTCACCCCTCAAGAGATGCTGAAGTTGCCTGTTGTATTGATTAGCGCCATTCTAGTCATCAGTTCCAAGGTTAATAACTTAATAGTCATCTTGCAGCCTAACTGGTTTGTCCCTGATTAGCTCTACCTGCTTTCAGGTTCTTAGGTCTGCTTCCCTGGCTAAGGTCCTTCAGCTGGTCTTGGTAGCCCCAGCTCTGGCCATCTCATCTTCTGATAGAGTTAGTGCTGGCAGTAGCAAGGTCACCAAGGCCTATCCCAGTGGTAGTTGTTGCCTCTTGGCCAGGAATGCTGCTTTCCTCATACAGGGAAGTCTTGTGTCCCTGCCCATTTTAGAGATCTCAGGCCTGGCTGGCTACACTCTTTCCCAGTTTCTGGCAGGTCCCACCTAGGTACTCGGCCTCTAACTTCTTCAGCTGGCCCTTTTTATTCTCCTGCTCCTGGACCAATGCAGTTCCTGCTGCCCTGTGCCTACTCCTGAGTAGGTCTTTCCCCCCAAGGATGCCTTTGCCTTCAAAAGTAGGTCTTTCGTGAACTGGCCCTGGTTGTCCTTCCTTCTATCTATTCCTGCCATGCTCTCACTGACCCCAGGGTGCCTCTTTCTGCCCCATTACAGTGCTGCCAACATGCCCATGTTCCACCCCTTCTCCCCCAGGACTGAGGTGCCCAGGAATATGACAGATACCTACTGTGTTACTGGGCATGGCGGCTGGCATCAAGTTACTCAAGCCATGGTTTTCCTGGGTAGAACCTGCCAGGGGGAGGAAAGGAATGGAAACTGGAGATGGGGGGGCAGATAAAGGCTGCGGGTGAGGAGGATAGAAGGACCTGCTGGATCAGACCAATGGTCCAGCATCCTGCTTAGCACAGTGGTCAACCAGTTGTCCTGGAAAGCAGGAAAAGGGGAGAGGCTATGGGGTTTGTTTTCTGAAAAAGCAGCTTCTTGAGGGTGCAGGGTGAAGCCGACAAAGAATGGACAGGAGCTGGTGAATCATGACCCTTTCCCTGTCTAGCACTTATGAAGTCTAAATTACCCAGCCCAGTGATACTCTAAATCAGGGGTCTTCAAACTACGGCCCGCGGGCCACATGCGGCCCGCGGAGGACACTTATGCGGCCCGCCGAGTGTTTTGCCGCCCCCCAAAGGCCCCCCCCGCCTCTTTCTTCCTCCAGCAGCCCTGGGCTGCAAGAGCGCCCAGGAGCTGAGGAGGAGGAAGGGCGAGCAGGCTGGTCGTGGGGGAGGGGGCGAACGCGGCGGCGGGGCAGCAGGCTGGTGGGGGGGGGAGCAGGGGTCTTTTTGGGGGGGAGCGCACCAGAGCGCAGCTCCGGGAGCTCAGGAGCCAGGCCCCGCCCCCAGCCGGCGTCCCGGGGAGTCTTTCAGGCAGCCGAATGTCAATTTCAGCTCCATTATATCCTATGGGCCATTGAAGTCAATGGTGAAAACATAGGGTATATTCTGGGGGCTGGAGGGGAGGGGTTTTGAGGGAGAGGCTCCAAACTCACGGGGTAGCTGATGGAGCCTCTCCCCAAGATACCCACCAAGTTTCAAGAACATTGGACCAGGGGGTCCAATTCTATGGGCCCCCAAACAGGTTGCCCCTATTCCCTCCATTGTTCTCTATAGTGGGAAAAAGTTATTTTTCCCCACCATAGAGAACAATGGAGGGAATAGGGGCAACCTGTTTAGGGACCCATAGAATTGGACCCCTTGATACAATGTTCTTGAAACTTGGTGGGTATCTTGGGGAGAGGTTCCACCAGCTACCCTGTGAGTTTGGTGCCTCTCCCTCAAACCCCTCCCTTCCAGCCCCCAGAATATATCCTATGTTTTCACCATTGACATCAATGGCCCATAGGATATAATGGGGCCGAATTGCCGCCAAATTTCTTTCATTCCCTCCTTTCCTTCTCTCTTTTTCCTCTTTCCCTCCTTCTTCTCTTCTCTCTTTCTTTCTTTCCCACATTCTTCTCTTCTCTTTTTTCCTCCTTTCCATGTTTCCCTCCTTCTTCCCTCTCTTTCTTTCCCTCCCCTTTCCTTCTCTTCCTTTCCCTCTTTCCTTCTTTCTACTCTCTCTCTTTCCTTCCCTCTTTCCTCCTTCTGTGGCCCAACTCTAGTGAGAAGGAGTTTAAACTTTAAACCCCTTCTTTCTTAGCTCCCCCACCCAGACCAGCTGGGGAAGGGAAGGAGAGGCTTTTGAAGATGCCTCCCCCCTTTTGCTTCCCCTTCTGACATCACTTCCGGTGATGTCAGGAGGCGTGGCATATGCTAATAGCCTAATAGCTCATTAGCATACCATATGCTAATGAGCTCCTGCAGCTGTTTTTCTACGAAAAGACCCCTGGGAGGGAGCGAACGTGGCAGCGGGGCGAGCAGGCTGGTGGGGGGAGGGGCGAATGCGGCGGCCCTCCAACGGTCTTAGGGACAGTGAACTGGCCCCCTGTTTAAAAAGTTTGAGGACCCCTGCTCTAAATGAAAGTGGTGAGAAAGGGCAATCTCAAATAGAAAGGGCTGAAACATTGCTCTGCACTCCTTCATTTTACACTGGCCCCTTCAGAAGCAGTGTTTTGGGAAAGAAAGTGGGTTACAACCCTTGCCAGAACAAAAATAGTAATTCTTTAACCTCTTTTAAGGACAGTCTTGCCTTTAAACAGCATGTATGCAAGTAGAAAGAGTTCTGATTTTCAACAGCATATTTCTTACACCAACTCTTAAAAACTGGAGGGGGGTTTCCTATGACATACTTTTTTAAAAAGCTGTGCATCTTAAAGGGTGATATGTCCTTCCTTGCACTGACATCAAGCTACTCATGTTTGATCACGTCTGTGGCCAGGGTAGCGGTAAGCTGGTAAACTGCTCCCATTGCTTCAGACTAATAATGGTATATCGTCAAAGATGAACAAAATGAAAAGATACTGTATGGACATTTGCTGTCGCCCTGCCCAAGAAAGCTAGTGCCGACCTCTGCCTTGCTTTCTATTTGGAGTATGATTCACACTTAAAGCTTTACTGCCCTTTGATTTCTTTCCAGTTCAAATCATTTTCTCATTCCCCTGGTGTTACAACTCGGTCTTCACTTTGTTTGTTCACAATGAGTCACACCCTTAACTCGCTTTATAATACTGGCTCTGAAAATGGGTACATGGCGTGTGCATTTTCACATCCATTATGATTGCTTCAGTGCCAACTGAAGGGCTGCTGCTGGGTACAGATGTAGCTCTTGAGCAAACATCTTTCTAAAGGATTCAAAACACTGTCTACTCCCCGCCCCCTTCACACATTCTGCAAACCCAGGTTTGCTGGTCAGATAATTCTGGCTCCCTGACAAGTGTACATGCATTGTAAGTATGTATTTGTCCCATTCATACTTCCTGGGTTTATGTCATGGGTGTACATATGCTTAAATATATTGTAGGTGAAAATTCCTTTGGGACATGCTGGGCTTCTCTTTTTTATTATTTAAAATGTATTGACTGTGTTGTGACTAAAAATGTCCAAGGCAATGTACAAGACCAGAGAGATAACATAAAAGCCTATAGCATAAAAACAACAAAATGGCAAAAAAATCAGAAACATCTGAAAATAATTGGAGATTTTGCTATTGAGTGTGCTCTCAGATTTAAATGCATTTGCAACAGAGAAAAAAATGAAGATCTACATTTTGAAATCAAGAAGACTAAGAATGCTGGGGAATTGTTCTGTGAGAATCAGACTGAATGCAAAATGCACATCATCATCATCATCATCATCATCATCATCATCATCATCATCATCAATGCCTTCAGTGTTTAAAGGGTTTTATGTATAGCAGCAAACTTTATAATAGCAAGAATGGAAAGCAGGACAGTATTATTATCCCCTGTTGCACATGAAATGATGGTGGTGCTGAGAGTGTCTCACACTACCTATTTATTTAGTTACTTTATTTGGCAGATTACAAAATATTTTTTTAAAAATGCAATTAGACAGCAGTGAACAATGTGATAGGACTAGTGGTGTAAAGTGCCACCGAGTTGCAGTGGATTTATGGCGACCCCATAGGGTTTTCAAGCCAAAAGATGTTCAGAGGTGGGACACCATTGTCCGTCTCTGCATCACAACCCTGGAGTTCCTTGATGATCTCCCATCCAAATACTAACGAGCTTAGCTCCCACGATCTGATGGATTGGGCTAGCCTGGGCCATCCAGGTCATGGCTATGATAGGCTTAGAATTAGAGAAGTAGAAAATCATGCAAACAAGACACTGTCTAAGGAAAGGTATATTGAGCATAAACAACAAAGAAAGTGGAAGAAGAAGAAGAAGAAGAGGAGGAGGAAGAGATTGGATTTATACCCCATCCTTCACACAGAGTCTCAGAGTGGCTTACAAACTCCTTTCCCTTCCCCTCTCCACAACAGACACCCTGTGAGGTAGGTGGGGCTGGGAGAGCTCTTTCCAGAATTGTCCTTGAGAGAACAGCTCTGACAGAACTATAGCTTGCCCGTGGCCATCCAGCAGCTGCAAGTGGAGGAGTGGGGAATCAAACCCGGTTCTCCCAGATTAGAGTCCATGCACTTAACCACTACACCAAACTGGCAATGCAGTAAAAGCAGGATGATATCTGTAATAAACCTAGTTTATTAGCTGAACTGGGGCTCTCCCAGTTTACAGGTTATTTTCTTAGCCATAAATGCTACACCTGTTCATGAAACCAAGTGAAACCAATGCACAGAAGGTGAGGGAAACTAAAGTACAACAGCAAGTCCTACCACAGGTTTCCTATGATCATTGGCTCTTCTGTAAACAGCTTGCACACATACCCCTTGCATAGATGGAGGCTCACTGGGCCCAGCTGAGGACCTGCAAGAAGGGGGCTTCCAACTAGCAAGGCACAGATTAAAATGTACAATGACAAATTTAAAAGGGCTCTAGATTTTTTTAAAATGCATTTTTTTTTAAAAAAATACTCCAAACTATTCATTCATTGATTTAAAATATTTGTATGCCTGCCTTTTTCCTGAGGATCTCAGGACCCAAGAATCTCAGAGGAACAACAATGTTTTTTTAAAAAACCCTATTTTATAAAAAAAAATGACAGATTTTTTTAAAAATTAAGACAAGTCTAAAATCACCTGCTGCCATCCACCAGTGAGTATGCCCTCCCTGTTCAGGCTCTGGTGTCTCAAAAGTGCTCCAGCACAGCTCTATTCAGGGAGATCTCCTGTCACTGCTGTATCTTGCTTGGAAATTTTAAGCTGCAGTTGGCCATGTCATTGGCCATTTTGCCCTGGGTGCGTGCTCCATGTGCACTGCACCCACTGCTCCTTACACTTTGGGAGAGATGCCTCGCTTGGATTCTGCTAGACCCCAGTTGGCCAGATCCTGTCTGGATGGTGCTTCTCAACAGACTAGTCTGATTTACTACTACCACTAGCTAGCCTTTCCTCTGTCCTCTTCCCCCAAGGGAAAGTTAGTAAGAGTGGCATTTGGTCGCTGGGGAGAAGTATCAAGACGTTTGGGAGAGGATTGGGAAAGGTATTATTTTCATTATTGTTTTGGGTTCTATGCAATTTAATATTTGGATTTGTTTTGATCTTTCAACTTCTGTGCTTTTGAGGAGTTTGTTTCTTTTTTCAACTTCGTTTCATTTTTCTTAGTTTGTTGGCTTTTCTGGTTGCTATCAGTTACTGACTTACCTGTTTTCCACCTTTTTGTAGATTAGCGATTTGGTGTAACATCACATTTTTCATTATTCAGGTTTGGATAGGTAAGCTCCCTTTCCTTTTCTTAGGTTACTCTGCCAAGAAAGATGGCATGCTTTCCCCTCCACCCAGCTAACCGATTGCAGTGTGAGACATGACCTTGCCTCAATTTAAAAAAAACACCCATAGTTCTCCACAACATAATTGGTAGGGTGGCTCTTAGTTCTCAGTCTGAAATGTCCTTGTCCTACACTTCTGCAATCTCAAGACAATTTTCTTTGAAAACTCATTGTAACAAATACATGTGGATTGCTGGTGTTCAAGTCATCATGTTGAATAGTTCTAGAGAAGTTTCTCTGAAAGACTACAATTATCTGAGAATATGTAGGAATCCTAAGCAGACACCAGTGTTTGCATGTGTTCCCTGCCCATTACAAAGAAGTCCTTCCTCTTTCCTCTGCAACTTATGACATGGAGGAAATCTGTGGCTCATGAACTCAAGTTCATGACAAATTTTTGTCAGTTCATGGTTTGTCAACTGGCACGAACTTTCCACGAACTTTCAAGCTGTTCATGGTGGTTCATGAACAGATACATTTCCAGACTGTCTCCACTCAATCTAAATATTTGCCAAACTTCAAAGCAACAGGGGGGCAGAACTTGGACAGCATATAGAGGAGCATCCAGGGAGGTCCCCTGCAACTTTGATGTCTCTAGCGTGCACAGGATCTGTTCTATACACTCCTGAACCTGCACCTGTCATTTCCCCAGAAAGCATTTTACTGAGGACAGCTTCTGGGGGGGGGGGGCATAACTTAGACCCTGTAAATTCAATTCTCACCAAGTGTGGAAAGCAGGTAAAGAAGAGTCAGCTAGAGATATCTGGTGGGTTTGGTGTCTCTAGCACACCGGGGGGCATTCTACTCATGAACCAAACCAGTTTTTTTGGCAGTTAAAAGTTTGTGACAGTTCATGGTTTGCGAACTGGGCACACCATGAACCATGAATCAAACCACATTTTCCCAGTTTGTGCCCATCCCTATCTCTCAATGTTTTCTTTTTCAATTAAATGCAGCCATTTAATCACACTCCAGTCAGCTTCAAAGGCCCCTGCTAACTGATGCTAAACTAGTGTCAAGCCAAGAATGGGCCTTCTCATTTGTAGCACTCAGCTCTCTGAAATGCCTTTCCCAGGGACATTCATCCGTTTCCCTCTATCACTGTCTTCTACCACTGGATGAAGATATTTTGTTTGGTTTGGTGTTCTCTCACTAACTTTTATTAGCCCCCTTTCTTGTTAGTGTGTTTATTTTATTTGCTTTAAATGGTTTACATATATTTATCTGTGTTTTAACATTGTTTTGATTCCTTGCTGCCCTAAGTTTGGTGGAAAGGCAGCGTACAAATATTTTAAATAAATAAGATTCTGGGAGTTACCAGTTTGATGGAAACAATGGTGCCAGATGAAAAGGTGTCTAAGCTCCGCGTGAGCCCTGTTCACACCTTCTCATGGCTGCTGCTTGTCCCTCAGGCAATAACTCCTCTCTGCTATAATGCCTCCTCTGGTGTTCTCCTACAAAACAAACATCAGCTGGTAGGGAGTTAACTTTAATCAGAAAAATGTTCAAAATGAAAGGTTAAACGCTTCGTCCTCCAGTGCCACTGCATCAATGAAACTGTGAAAATCAAAATAAAATATTGGGAGATTCAGTCATGAATCTTCTGTGTATCAAGGAGAAAGGCTACTTTGCCTCTGTCTCATCCATTGTAGTCCCCTGCCAATAGTCAAGCAGCTATGGGGAGATTAACCAGTAGGGCTCTTCAGTGAGCAGTAATTAGGTCACATTTTCTGTTTGTTCTTCGGTCAACCCAGCCTTGATAAGAGGCAGGATGGGAATCATAAAAAGCTGGCTACCCTGAAATTTACAATTTACAAATTTATTTGCTTGTCACATAACAGCATCTGGGGGGCATGTTGCTTTATGACTGGCCTGACCATGAGAATAAACTATTATAGGCACGGATTGCAATGCAGTTTCAAATGTAAAATAAGTTGCTGGGATGCATTTAAGTAATCTAAGGAGTACAGCTGATGGCACTTGGGTTACGTCAAAGCTCAGGAAATGTCACTTTGGAAGTCGGCCAGGTAGACAACCATGGTTAGTGTGTTTGGGAGAAGAAGTATGTCATTTCCCATTGAAATGAAGTAGTCCACCAAAAGCTACCATTTTACTTGCAATTGTCATAAAGATACTTTTTTTGGCTCAAAAACATGTATATCTGAATATTTAAATCACAGAATTAGGATTAAATGGTCAGAAGGGAAAAAGGGCTACTGAATTGATCTCCCCCCCTATAATATCTAAGATATTAAAGTTATGGCTTCCAATAATATGTTGAATCTGACCAGAAAAGGCTTACAAAGTTTTGAGTGATGGTGGTCATTTAACTTCAGTGAGACCATCCAGTTGTGTCTGAGGAGAACTAAGGCCTTGATCCAAAGAGTCCCATTTGGTGTTACAAGGGATTTGTCAATTCTGAGAAAGCCACAAGAGTACTTGGGAGCTGGCATGCTGTGTGGTCCAGAAGACTTGAAACTGGAAAAAAATGACTTTATTACAATAGGGCAGCTGAGTCACAACAGCTCCTCCCCATTTCTTCCATGAGTCTCTCTCTAGCTATGACAGCTATACTGCTGGCCACTGGAGGGGATAGGGGAGTAGGGTTTCCAGATATAGGTTGAGAAACTCCTGGAGATTTGGGGATGAAGTGTGGGGAAGACTGAGACCTCAGTAGGGTACAATGACATAAATTCCACACACCAAAGCGTCCATTTTCTCCAGAGGAATTGCTCTCTTTAGTCTGGAGATAAGCTTTAAATCCAGGGGATCCTCAGGTCCCACCTGGAGGCTGGCATCCCTAATTGCAGGTCACATTGTGGTATTCCCTCTCCCAAGACCACCTTTTGTTTTACAGGCCCTGGCTACCTGTGCTGGTGTGGGCCAATCAGTACAGAGCAACAGATTTTTTTAAAAAAATTATGCAGTAACCTTGCATTTTCAGATTTGTTTGTGTACTGAGCCTGGTATTCGGAAACCATTGGTATAAATCATATCTACAGATGGCAGGACACTTAATGGACTCTTTAAATAAATGCAGCACTCTTAACAACAACAGCTTCTCTTTAAAGTTGCCAAATTATCTATGGCACCGTGCTTTCTGAAAAGTGACCACTGGATCTATACACTACTAATTCTTCGAATAAATTCTTAACAGGATTGTAAATTGTTCCAATGGATCTAACAACCTCTGGGATATAAACGTCCATTATATAGAATATAAAACATGCAACCATGGGCATCAAAAAGCTTTGAAAGAATCATTACACACTCTCACAAAGCAAAATCAGAAATATGGTTGTGTTTCTTTTTTCTTTGATAGGTTAGTGGTTTTAATCTTGTTGGTGAAACATTGCTGAATAATAGGTTTTAGAAACATTAAACATAAGTCTTTGTTGTTGTTGTTGTTCAGTCACACAGTCGAGTCTGACTCTTCGCGACCCCATGGACCAGATCATGCCAGGCCTTCCTGTCTTCTGCTGTCCTCTGAAGTTTGCTCAATTTCATGTTCGTTACATTGATGACATTGTCTAACCATCTCATCCTTTGCTGTCCCCTTCTTCTTTGACCTTCAGTCTTTCCCAGCATCAAGGTCTTCTCCAGTGAGTGCTCCCTTCTCATTTGGTGGCCAAAGTATTTGAGCTTCAACTTCAGGATCTGGCCTTTCAGGGAACAGTCAGGGTTGATTTCTTTTAGGATTTAATGATTTGATCTCCTTGCAGTCCAAGGGACTCTCAAGAGTCTTCTCCAGCACCATAGTCCAAAAGAATCTATTCTTTGGTGCTCGGCCTACCTTATAGTCTAACTCTCGCAGCCATACATTACTACAGGGAATACCATTGCTTTGACCATGTGGACTTTTGTTGGCAGGGTGATGTCTCTGCTTTTTATCATGCTGTTTAGGTTTGCCATCGCTTTCCTCCCAAGAAGCAGGCATCTTTTAATTTCATGGCTGCAGTCATGATCTGCAGTGATCTGGGATCCCAGGAACGTGAAGTCTTTCACTACTTCTACGACTTCCCCTTCTGTTTGCCAAGGAGTGATGGGGCCGGACGCCATGATCTTAGGGTTTTTTTGATGTTGAGCTTCAAGCCTACTTTTGCGCTCTTATCCGTTTCCAGCAATACTTTCTTGTGAGTTGATGCATTTGCACAGATATAAAATAGAGAACAAGAATGCCATTTGGGAAGGGCAGGTCAGAGTCTTTGCTTTTCCTTGTGTTGTAGACCTAATTATATTATTACTTCCCGGGAGCACCATTATTTCTAGTCAGCTCACTAGTTTTATATACTAAATGATAATGCTAAAAGCAATCCACTGAGTCTAGTTTGGTGTAGTGGTTAAGTGCCTGGACTCTAATCTGGGAGAACTGGGTTCCCCACTCCTCCATGTGCACATGCTGGATGACCCTGTGCAAGCCATAGTTCTGGCACAGCTGTTCTTGAAAAAGGGCAGTTTCTGTCAGAGCTCTCTCAGCCCCACCTACCTCACAGGGTGTCTATGTGGGGGGGAGGGAAAGGAGTTTATAAGCCACTCTGAGACTCCTTTGGGTAGTGAAGGGCAAGGTATAAATCCAATATCTTCTTCTTCTACTAACCAGAGGATTTGGCCCAAATCAGTGACTTTTAAATCCTCTTGATTTGACATCAAAGTAAAGAATGTCCTTATGTTCTTCTTAAGATGTACTGCTATTTTGTGATTTGATCTGGAATATGCCCAAGAGTATGCCTTTAAACATCACTGGGAAATCTACTCAGAGCTATATTTAATACACAAGCTAAGTACACTACAGTTTGAAGCCTTAGATCATGAAGAACCTCTAAACTGAAAAAAAACCACTAAAATTTATTAAATTACCATTTTTTTGGTAATGCTATAAGGCTTCTTAAACTTGACATAGCTTGGGGCTTCAGCATGTCTTAACCCTGTCCTGATTCTTCTTCAGTCCCACTGAAATCCTCTCCTGAAATCTGAACCGACACCCTTGCACTGGCGCTTTCATCCAGAGCTATAACTAAAAGGGACATGCCAGGCTCCAGCACTGGAATTCCAGCTGGCTCATCATGTCTTTGGCTATAGGCTGTGACAACCCTTGCCCTTCCTCTAACATAGAGACACTATCACAGGGAGCAGTTCCACCACTGTAAGAGACAACTGTCATCTGCAAGAGTAGCAGCCCTGAAATATAAGCTTTCCCCTCATTTTGGCTTTAGTTAACAAGAGGACGCAGAGAAAAGAAAAGATTAACTATGCCATCTCTTTCCTTTTCTACACATGAAGAATCTGACATTCATTTAGATCTCAGGGATCTATTGTACTAGACGAGGAGCTTTCTTCCAAGAGTGGAGCCTTCTGCTGACAGAAGACATTTGGAATGTCTTGCATCAGGCATTGACTCCTTCTGCTAGAGTAAAGTGCCCCTGCTAACAAAACAAATCCCATACTATGTGCTGTACATCTAAAACCTGCATATACTGTCACAAGAAAAAGTAATTTAGGAACTGTGTTGCTGTGTTTTAGCTTGTTTGTTTGTTTGTTTGCAGTGGAAAACATCTTTTCATTGGCTCACTCATTTTTTATATGCTAGGATAGATTGAATAAATGATGTTATGTTATCTGTACTCCATATATTTTTTTAATTCCATCCAAATCGTCAGGCCAGAAAATGCATTTTTGTGTGACCTGGAAACACTTTGAGCTTATCATCAAAGACCCATTTGGGTTCCAGTGTCTTTTCAGCTGCATTGCTCTACCCTGCCTCTTGGGGGTGAGCCTTGCACAGAGAGTTAGCGAAGATTTAAGGGGTCTGCTGTTTTTTTTGGTTTTGGTTTTTTTTTTTAAGAAAAACTCCTTTCCAAACCCCCCCTTCCCCAAGAACAAGGGACTTCTTCCCCTCCCTGTCTGGGACTGTCACCAGCAAGATAATTTTTTAATTGCCTGTGGTTCTGGCTCTCTTGTAAACCAGAGATCTGTGTTTGTGTGTGCATTTATGTGAGAGTGAGAAAAGGGCTTTTGGGCTACTCCCTCCCCCGCATCTCTATGGCTGAGTTCAGACTGGCAATTTGCCCCACTATAGCAACATTTCAGCCACGTTTGAAAAGCAGATTAAAGGGGGCATTCACACAGGCACATCTGCCTGGCGTTCTGCACCCGTTGGCAACCCGCGCTGTTCTGCTTTGCTCCCGGGATGAAAACATATCTCTTTAAAGTGGTAGCAAATTCCGGAGAATGCGTTTATCCCACGGTATTCTGCTTCCTGGCCATGTGAACGCTCGGCGGATAAGCTGGGAGCAAGCCGCATTGGGGCAGACGGCAGCAGCGGTTTGATTGGCCGTGTTCCGCTCTACTGCCCAATGTGGTGCTGGCGCAATGGGATCCACCCCCAATCGGCCGGATGCACTTGCTCCCGCGCACCCCATCCCGGTATTCTCCCACAGCAGATGGCCCCGTGTGACCGGGAAACCCCAGAACAGTTTGTTCCAGGGCTTTTTTGCTGCGACTGGCTCCCACTGCAGATTGCCAGTCTGAACTCGGCCTATGTATCTGTCAGCCAGAACTGTCCATTAGCACTGGCCCACTGTAGTTAGCATAACAGAGCAGCATTGGTGAAACCTGCGCTGGATTCTTCCAAGCAGTTTTCAGTAACCAACCCAAAGATCAAGGGTATAAAACAACTTTAACAATTACATATATGCCCTGGAAAGCACAGGTCCTTGGGGGCAACCTATCACCATGCAGACTTTATTTTATTATTTATGTATTTAAAACATTTCTGTTCTGCCTTTTCACCCAAATAAGTCCCCAGGGTGGCAAGCGTCAAAACATCAAATCATTTAAAATATTAAAGTAACATTTAGAATAAGACATATATAAAATATTTAAACAATTCAGTAAAAACATATAGACATACTAACCCACATAACAACACAAGCAGGGAGGAGGGCCTTTAAGGGTTACTGGAGAACACCAAACCAAACAAGGCTGAACACTGAAAAGCAACAAAAACAGTGTTTGCTAGCTTGCCTTTACTTACAGCCCTACATTTCTTTTTCTAGAAATGGGTCCAAGATGGACACACAGATTGTCAGACTTTGTTCCACTGGTTCCAAAGTCTTGACATACTACTCCAATCCTGGCTAATATATTTATGAACGTTTATGTAGCCTGGGAGCTCCTTCCTGGAACCCATCAGGATTTAGGGTTTCAAAGTTTCCCTCCAAGCCAACCGAGCAATCCCTCTGAACAGTCATTTCACATGTCTGGAGTTTAAAGTAATGGGAAAACCAGTGATAATCCATCAGAGCCACTTGACAGTTTAGCCAAATAGTGGAAATTGAGTCTAGGATCCAATTTTTTTTCTCAGCTCATTGATCACCATATACCTGCTTCTCCCTTCCTCGAATCTAATTGCCCCATTCCACTGGATAGTCCTGTGTTATTCCAAAAGCACATTTATCCTTTTCTAACAGTATCAATGGACTGCGTCCTAAACAATGTTCCCTCTAAGCACCACAGCGTTTTGAGCAGAAATTCTACCTTGTGAGTTAAAAAAGCCAGTAGCATTAAAGCTGTGAACGAGTCTACATTTGACTATTGTATAAATTAGTTTTTTAGAAGATTATATCCATAATGTTGTAAAAAAAATTAGAATAAATTGTTTTAAATTATATTTAAACTATATTTTAAGAATAATATAAACATTATAAGAGAAAACAATCAAGTCAAATTTCATCCCCCACTTTCCACTATATTGGTAGACCTGTCCTCCAGAGAGCAGGTCTACCCACCCCAGTCTGATATATTGGTAGTCCTGTCCTCTGGAGAACAGATTTACCTACCCCTTTCCACTATATTTCCACTTGGCCTTGGACCATTGCCCTGAGCTGAGCCTTAGAAAACATACCAACACTTGGGGAGGATGGACGCTTGCAGTCTACTTTGCTTTTTTTAGTGAAATATGACAACCAGCATTACAGGTCAAGTTTAACAGAGGTGGAACAATCACTGTCAGAACCCTACCTAACGTAACAAACAGGAAGTCACTTAAATGTTATCAACCTGCCCGAACTACTTATTTATTCAAATATTTATATCTCACTTTTCCCTGTGACTCAAAGCAGCTTACAAATCATAGTGAAAAGCATAATAGGGGTGTGGGGGGGAAATAATTTTTTCTGGCTCCATTATCGCCTATGGGGACCTTTATAGTTAATGGGCCCCATGGGCTATAATAGAGAATTGATCCAGGGGTATCTGGGGCTCTGAGGGGGGCTGTTTTTTGAGGTTGAGGTGCCAAATTTGCAGTATAGCTGCTGATGCCACTTCTCAACCCCCTCCCAAGTTTGAAAAAGATTGGACTGGGGGTCCAATTCTGAGCCCCAGAAGGAGGTGCCCCCATCCCCCATTGTTTCCAATGGAGGGGGGAAATGCCTTCTCAGTTCACTTGTAGGTTGTGCTGCCAGCTAAGTTCCCTGCACTGCCAGCTAAAATGTTGTGTGCCAGTGCCCCCTAGCACAGTGTAGAGGGAACTTTGGTCCTGACCTCAGCAGTTAGGCCGAATCAGGTCCCCTGCAGTTCATTTGAAGCATAAGAATTGTGCCTGGTGGATTGAGCCAGCAAGGCAAGTACTCCAAGACATCAGCTGGAAGATGATTGGGCCCAGCTGCACTATTTTGCATTCTGGCCTGGGCAAGGAAGTACTGCTCTTAGTGCACTGCTCTATTTTGCACTGCTCTATTTTGTGTACAGCCAGCCTGGCAATTCTCTTCCTTTGTGCCACTTTCTGCCATTGCCATTCCTATAGACTGGGAGCAGATCTGGGGGGGGGAGCTGTGGGTCCGGGTTTGAATCCTGTCCAGTGGAATGCTGATGGCAATATTGGGGCAGGTGGTGCAGTTTCCCTTGCAGGCTCTGGAAGGGTGGCCTCTGGCACTGCTGGCATATTGTGAGCAGACACCTCTGCAGGGCTGGGCTCCCAAGTCCCTCTGATCCTCTTCAGACACTGGCCTTGGCTCTTCAGGCTCTTCACCTATGGACTCTGAGTCAGAATTGCTGAGCCAGTCAGATGGGGTCATGACAGACTGGATCCTGTGAACACTGAAAATAACAAGTCAGTGGGAAAGATCCCCTACCTCACCCCCCCCACTGTGTTAGTTTACTGGCCAAACCCAGATAGGTATTTCCACTGCTATGTCTACCATCTACCAGAAAATCTCCAAAAGTTTCCCAACCTGGAGCTAACAACCCTAGTCAGGCCTGGCTCTAATGAGTCCTCCCTCCCCAAAACAGGCCTCTAAAGGGCCCTGCCTCCTCCCCCTGCCTTTTCACTCACAACAACCCAGCCAGGAATACTGTGGTTGCTTAGCAACAGCCATTGAGGGAATATTTTTTAAAGCTAAATGTGCTTCTTTTATTGTTTTAAGATTTCACATTTTTCTGCAAACCTGGGGCCGTGTTCAGGTTTGTAGAAAGATCTGTCTTGCCCATTCACTGGTGCAGTCATTGGATTTCAGTATCCAAAGATTTGGCCAACTTTGCTGTTAGAACAGAAGATTATTTACTTCCATTTCATTTGTAATCACATTATATATGCTTAGGAGAGTCAATACTTTGGCATTTCGGAAGGGGTCACCATTTTCTGTCTTTGAGGCAATTATACTAATTTAGAATGAATGTAACACTGATTTGTACAGAAAGAAATTTAGTATAGTATGTATAATCGCTTGTGGCTGTGCAAATACAGAACCCGTCATTACAAACTAGTAGCTCTTCTTGATATCTCCCCATTACAAGTCTATTGTCTCATTTAGTCATCAAGCTAACATTTAAAAACCTTGTGATTCTGGCATCATGGCTCAACATTTCCACAGCTGAAAGAGTTTTTATGTGTGTCACTCAACATTTATGGGAGGAAGGTAAAATGGCTTTATCCTTTATATGAAAGTATAGTTACTCATAATAGAGTTAAGTAGTCACAAGAGCAAATCATTTCTATATGGGCTAGAATCTGATACAATCCATAAAGTACACTTAGGAAACTTAGTCTTAAAATGACATTGATCTGCTAGCCATCTTCTATTTCCCTTTGGTGCCTTAAGCCTAGACTACTGCAAAGAAGTCTGCATGGGGCTGACCTTGGAAACTGTGTGGAAGCTTCAGTCAGTGCACAGTAATAACATTGATGATGACAATATTAGGATGATGCTCATGCAAGGATTGTAGATTCCAATCATATCATCCCAGCTCACTGCTGAACAAGAAATGCTGGGGAATGAAAACAAGGAGCAAGCAAGGGCTACAATTTGAGAGTGTCTTCTATCATCTCTAACTTCTTGATCTTTAAGACGAAGTACTCAGAACGCTCAGGTTGTCCTCATATTCATTAGGCTGATGAACAGTTTTAGATGAACAAAGGTCTTTTTAATGATTCCCAAGCTGTGGAATCAGGTACCTCCTGAAGTTCCCTGAATTTGTGCCAATGTGGTATAGTAGGTAAGTGTGCTGGATGAGGATCTAGGAGACCCAGATTTAAATCATCACTCTGCCATGGAATCCTGGTGAGGGGGTCTTGTACCTATCCTGTCGCACAAGACTGCTGCTGTGAGGATAAAATGGAGGAAAGGAGGTAGGCTGTTTGGGGTCCCTGTTCGGGAAAAGAAGGGGTATAAATTATGTAAATAAATTATTTCAAATGGTCTTTGAAGTATCTCAATAAATCAGGGTCTTGAAGTTTTATTAAAAGCCTGGAGAATAAAATCATCGTATTCTGCTGTTATTGTTGCAGATGCAATGTAGGGTCAGGATTTGTTCAAGGTTGGAAAGGGAGCTAAAATTCTCCTCATTGCTCTCCTTTCGTGTTTGTTGTCTAGGAATGACACTTGTCAGCCCTTTAAAAATGCTTTATGAGAAATGTCATTAAAAAAAAAAGAACATTGATGTTTCTCTAAGTAACCGGGATGGAAAGCAGAATAGGTAAAGAAATCCGGGCAGTTGCCTCACATGCCCTGCAGGGTTTAGACTGACTCATTTCATTCTGCAGACTTCCCTTGAGGGCTTTTTTTGGATTCAGATTCATTGACTGGAATCATGACAGCAGAATATTATGCACTGAGTCTTTAACGTTTTTGGAGACAGATGCTTAAAAAGTCTCATGTATATATTTGACATCAGGCTTCTGAGTGGGAACATCTATCCGTTACATTTTTTATTCCACTGTTCCTTGGAGGGAGCCAAGGTGGCATACGTGGTTCTCCCTTCCTCCACTTTACCTTCACAACAACTAACCTAAGTGAATGACTGCAGGTAGGCGGCTCTGACCCAATATATTCAGTGATAGTCAAGGTTTGAATGAGATCCAAGCCTTGGTTTCCCTCGTCTATACCCAAGGCCTCCAGGAGATATGTCATTTTATTTTCTTTCTTTTTTTTTAAATCTATATCTGATGGTTTATATTTTTTTTTCCTGAAGAAACTGGGATGAAAAGCAGAATAGGAGAAAAAATTCAGGAGGTTGGCTCACACCCTCCTTATTAATGGGCTATATTGGTTGCTAGCTAGATATACTGGCAAACTAGAGTTTTAATTTTCCTTGTACAGAAGCAGCATTTTGTTTTCATAACCTCCGCTGGCCCAGCACATCCACTGGACAACAAGACATATGACATGGATGCTAGACTTGTTTTTTTATTCACATGAATACCTTCTTTACTTGCTGAATAGACAAACAGACTGAGAAAATGTAGGCTTACATTGCTAAGATGCAAAACACTCTGTAAAGGATTTGGATCCCTTAGAAAATCTCTGCTGACTGAAAGCTTTCCGTCTGCAGAGCATGACTTCTTGTACTCCCCCCTCCCACAGCGGCCCCAAATGCCCCCCAAAATCTACTCCTGGGGGACCGGGAGGAGTCAGAGGGCCAGAGGTCTGCTATGAAAGGGGTGAGTCAGCAAAACTCACCTCTTGTTCTGCCAGTAGAAATGGTCAATGGGGTCCAAACCTAAGTTAGAATGATATAGTGCAAGACACATGTTAGGTTATAGGAGTTGCATAGACTTCTGTCAGTCTGTATTTGAATAAGACAGCTTGTGATTTATTTTTTTTTAACTTGGGACTTGTTAGTCTCCAGAGGGTGAGAAAGCTAACACCAATAAAGACCTTCAGTGTGATAGCTCTTAATGGGACAAATCTACCACTCAGGGTACCCTCCTGCCCTTACACCCATATGATGCAACACAGATGTCTCACTAGGCATGTCCTCAGACCCCAAGGCCTGCTGTTCAAGCCCCAGAGTTCCTGACCCTAGCAATCATAATAGCTATCAATCGGAAGGTGATTTCTCATGCACCGGGTTTCTCGCTTCTTTCAAGAGTAGTGAAATTCAGCTCTAGATGTCCATTCCTAGTCATCTGATGGACTAAATCCTCAAGTCTGGTTTCAATAACCAAAGTCTCATTTCCACGGCTTTCTAACTCAGCTGTTATATGAAGACTTGAGAACATAATAAAGGCCTAGTACGCCGTAGAGCATTATCAAGAAAAGCCCCGATAAGCAGAAAGGAATTCACATTCAAGCTGCACTCTTAATGGGCTTGATGGCAGTTCAGATAATAGCTTCATGCATCTACTTCTTTCTTAGTGGCTACATTTCTTGTCTGAGTTGAAGGCACGTGTATGAGATCATCAGTGACAACTTATTTTTACAGGTGTTTAGTCTACAACTATATATCTCAACTGGATCTTATTTTCTAATCAAAGAGCAAGAATACTCAAGTATGTTGTGACTCCAGTTGTCTTGACTAGTATGAATGGGCTTGTCCCTGTAGAGTTTTGTTTGTCAGATATGATTGGTGATTAGTGACTTAACAAAATGATGAGCATTCCTTGATGGGTCTATCCATTTATAGTATCATACCAATCAGAGTTGGAGGGAAGGTCAAAGACAGACCACTGGTAGGAGTCGGACAGCCTGAACTGAAGTAGTTAACAAAGAGAGTTGGGGGAAGGTGAAAGCTGGCTGATGAAGAAGCAACTAGTGTTGTAGTTTTCTTGTCTGGGAATCTGATAATGAATTTGCTGCTTGCTCTAAGAGTACCAGGTTTCTCGTTTTACAATTGTATACTTATACTTTTATCTTAATTTGTGGCAATTTAATATGCTCATAGATTTGTCAGTTTTAGATTGCAAACTCCGTGAAACAGGAACCAGTCTTCTGTACTGTTACATTGTAAAGTGCCGAGCAAATGGACAGTGCAATAGTATACATATTTGTAAGCCTGTCTTTTGGCTGAGCAAGTCTGGACTTAACGTTATGTGTGTACTCTCACCGAAAGGCCTGTATCCCATCTAGAGTGGGGGCAAAGAGGGGTATGACAACTTTTGCTGATGCCCACTTTCTGTGGCAGCCCCAAACACCTTTCAGGGACAGCTTGGAGGGAATCAGAAGTCTCCTGGGGGGATTAATGAAAATCACCCACATGCCTCCATAGCATTTCTAGTGGAATCCAACTCATTTAGTTTGTATTTGTAAACACACACACACACACACATACACAGAGAGATGAAACCCTACATTTCTGGAGCACTCACTCATAAGCTCTGTGAAATAAATTCATAACGATAGTTATACTGAAAAAAAAGTCCAAAATTGTTCTGTACTGTGTTCTACTGTGATGACAACAGAATTATTATACAGGAGGAGGAGGAGGAGGAGAAGGAGGATTGGTTTTATACCCCACCCTTCACTACCTGAAAGAGTCTTGGAGCAGCTTACAATCACCTTCCCTTCCTCTCCCTACAAGAGACACCCTGTGAGGTAGGTGGAGCTGAGAGAGGCCTGAGAGAGCTGTGACTGACCCAAGGTCACCCAGCAGGCTTCATGTGGAGGAGTGGGGAATCAAACCCGATCTTCCAGATTAGAGTCTTGCTGCTCTTAACCACTACACCAAAATGAGTGATTTATGAGAAGCTAGAATGTCATCCGTAGCAGCCTCTTCCCAGCCCATCAAGAATGCCAATTCATGTTTATTCTCTAAATTCAGGTACTAAAGGGGCTCAACACTCCACTGCACATTTATGTCTGATCACTTTCAAGACAGCTGGTTTTTCCTCCTGCACTTTTGAAAGAAGCGTCTGGCTGCTTTTCACTGTCTCCACACGTAATGCCAAAGTTTCCCAAGAATGTTGGGTGAAAGTCTTCAATTTCATTTAAAAGAACCTGCAGATAAAATGAGCTTATCACAGCCCCATAGCAGACTAAGCCTTCCAGATATCAGTGGTGTTTTATCTTTGCGAAATCTGCTGAAAAACAGGTACTTTGTAGTAAGTACTTGGACTCACACAAACAAAACTCCATGACTTCATAGTGGACAGATGGTTTGCTGCTGCTTTTTCACAGAAAATGCTCACAGTACATTTATTCAGGGTCCACCAACTCAAAACAGTTTTCTGTCGTAAACAGTTCTACTGGACAATCCAAGAGGTGTGCCCCAGTGAATCTGGTCTGCAACGTACTGTAAGCCTGAACTGCTAGGTAATAGATTCAACACAGACAAAAGAAAGTGCTTCTTCCCTCAAAGAGTATTGAAATTGTAGAATTCACTGCTAGTAGATTTAGTGAAGGTCGTGGGCACCAATGACTTTAAAGAGGAATTAGATTCATGGAGGATAGGTCCATCAGTGGCTACTATTCATGGTAACTAAAGAGACCCTCCACAACCAGAGCTAGTAAACCTTTGAATACCAGTGCCAGTAGGCGACATCAGGGGAAGACTTCGGACTCCATGTCCTGTTGTTGGCCCACCAGA
Organism: Gekko gecko; assembly: GCA_029375565.1. Lineage (NCBI taxonomy): Eukaryota > Metazoa > Chordata > Lepidosauria > Squamata > Gekkonidae > Gekko > Gekko gecko. The sequence goes on from JAPDNY010000008.1 coordinate 115,417,810, forward strand.
GTGACTGGTTGGAACAAAGCACTAGACCAGATGGGCCACTGGTGTGAACTAGCAGGGCATCTTTTATGTTCTTTTGTTCATATATTCATGCAGTGTTCCCTCTAAGCTGAGTTAGTGTGAGCTAGCCCACCATTTTTTAGCCTCCAGCTCACACATTTTTGTCTTAGCTCAGGAAGGATGGCTCCAGAACAAACTAATTTATGCAGCAGCCAAATCGCTTGCTCACAACTTTAATGCCAGTAGCTCACAAAGTAGAATTTTTGCTCACAAGACTCCACAGTTTAGAAGGAATATTGTATGTGCAGTTGCATAAAATTAGATGCTGCACTCCAGGATCCTATGTAGCACTGCAAAGAAACAAGGGGCAACACTCCAAGGAAAGGCAGAAAAGACTGATGCACAATCTCATTTTACTGATGGTTGGCTCTAAGCCACATTTCCTCTATATTTCTCTCATCTGAAAGATTTGCAGCATTTATCTAGCTGTTTAAGTCTGCATCAGAAGTGACTTGTTAAATAGCTGCTACTCCTCCCTGGCTTTGTTTCTTTACAAAGTATTAAAAACCATCATGAATGAGTTGTCAAAGGCTTTCACGGCCAGAGTTCATTAGTTGCTGTAGATTTTCTGGGTTGTGTGGCCGTGGTCTTGGTATTGTAGGGCCTGATGTCTTTCTGTGTTACACCTTTCTGTGTTATACCTCTGAGGATGCCAGTCACACACAAAACGTCAGGCCCTACGATGCCAAGACCATGGCCACATAACCCAGAAAATCTACAGCAACTAACATCATGAATGAATCTGAAAAATCTTCATTGCACACCAAGATGATACAAGGGTGTTGGGTTGTTGTTTTTTTGCTGAAAATATACCCATGGATCCAGCGGCACAATGCTTCTGTGGGTGAATGGATTTCCAGTCTCTCCCTTCCTGCTTCAAAATACTTCCTACAACTGCAGCATTGTAAGCTGCAGCAGGAGAGGGAAGGTGAGAAAGTCACAATCCAAGGGGATGTAACCCTTCTGCCCATGGATACACTGTGCTGGGTCCAAGTCTAAGGGACATACATTAGGCTGAAATGGTGTGTGTGGGGGGGAGTGATAAATGCAGAAATTGTAAATGTTTGCAAACAAACAGTTTTTTCCCCCAGAACACCACAGTGTCTTGTGCAGTAAGAAAATGCATTATAAAATGTGTTCCTTATGGTACCTTATTCAATTTGCATTAAATAGGACAGGTAGTTTGAAAAACCTTACAATTAAGCCAATTTGGCTGGATCTCTCCTGCACATGGGGTTGCCAACTGACCAGAAAAAGGCAGAAGTCAAGGGCAGGTCACAGCACAGAGATAAGCAGGTTCAATATTGAGCTCTTATAAAAGTCACAGAACTTGGCAATCCAAGTTCTAATTAGCTTAGCAAGAGCACTCAGGAAAAGTTTGTGTATTGCAGTAAACATGCCTACTTTAGACATATGAGGTAGGCATGAGACTCCCCTGTCCTCAGGATGGGTGCTTCACCTTACACGTTCTTCCAGTCAAAAGGGGAGTGAGGAGGAGGCCCTCACCCCGACTTCAGAATGGGGAAGGAGAGGGCATTCTAGCACCCTGGTCCTCTTACTTCCCTGGACTGGCTCACTCTGGCCATCTCTCCTTCTGGGAGCTCAGTCTCTTCCTTCCTCCCTAACAGAGTGTGGCTCCTTCCCTTTCATGGGATTCCCTGCCCTCCCCCACCTGGATCCAATCCTCTTCCACCTGCTACAAAAAGGAAAAGGAAGCCTTCACTGCCTCTTCCCCCTGCTTTGTGACTCCCTACCCTGTTCCCTCACCTTGCTGCTCAGGATGCTATGATGGACCCCGTCCACTTCCCTCCCTCAGAGGCAAGATTTTCCCTCCATTTCTATTTCCTTTGGTAACATGTTTATTCTTCCCTTGAAGAAACTTTTTCTGTCCCATCCCATCAGTAAGGTGTATTTTGGCTATTTGCTCAACCCAGGAACCTGGGGGAAGGGATAGATAGGATTGTCCTTTAACTTAAACCCTTGAAAATGGCATTTGAGATGCTTTTAAAATTGAAAAATAACAAAAAGGTTTTATTTTAACATCAAAAGGAAAGGTCAGGTGAAATCGGGGGTTGAAATTACTGAGGTAAAGCTATTATAAGCACAGACTTTTGTTCTTATATATCAGGCTAATGAGGGGTTCTTAAATTATTCACAGTTACTTAGATCTTTATGTTGAGAGACTTTTGTTCCAGTGTTTTCCCAAACCTCTAATACACTTTGTTTGTATTATCGCTTATCTTTTTGGTGCCCAGGAAGCTGGTATCCTCTTCCTAGTATCCCAACCCCTTCTCTTCAGAACACCAGTACTTGTCTTGAGTGTTTGATTGACCTCTAAGGTCTCTAAAGACAGTTTCTAATCACACCAGACCAGGGATCTCTCTACTTCTCAGAGATAACTCTCCTTGTTTGACTGAGTAGGGAATCTTCTTTCTCTAGAAGATCTATCCCCTTTTCTTTGGCCTGAATGGGAGTCTTCTCCACTACCCACTTCCTTGCCAAACTCTCCCCAAGTACTCCTGTCTGTGTTCAAACTGCTCTCAGCTAAATGCTGAATTCAGACTGCACTCAGTCAAGGTAGAAAACTGACTCTGTCAGCACTAAACCCTTTTTTGACAGGGATATTCGTAGACGGTCTCAGTACGTGTCTCTTCACAGTAAAGGCAGGAATCTGACTTTTTCTCAGCATTCTGCTCTCTCCAGACTTTTTTTTTTTTGCTCAGTTGATGCCAACCAATAAAGGCTCTCTGGCTCTGTGAAGAATTAACCCTTCACGATCCTTTAGTTATTGGTACAGCATTTCTAAATCTTTTAAGTTCAGTCCATCACAGATACCTCTTACCCTCCTCCATATAGGCCTCCCCCAAGTCCAGGCTCAGCCTTTCCTTCTGGCCACACCTCTCCCCACAACTTAGGGCTGCCAGCTCTTGGTTGGGAAATACCTGAAGAATTTGGGGGTGGAGCCTGGGGAGGGTCAATTTTGGGGAGGGACCTCAGCAATAGTGCAATAAAGTCCATCCTCCAAAGCAACCATGTTCTCCAGGGCAACTGATCTTGGTCATCTGGAGATCACTTGTAATAGCAGGAGATCTCCAGGTGTTACCCAGAGGTTGGCAACCCTGCTACCGCTGCTTGGCTCCTGGCCTTGTTTTCATCTAGGTTGGAGTGAACTGCCCAGGTCCCAGCCTTCCTTGTGAACTGCCCGGGTCCCAGCCTCCAGCTGTCTGTGGCTCAGGCGTCTGGGGCAGGGTCAAGTCAGGGCCAGGCATCAGCTCGTGACTGAAGGTTTGTCCTAGATAGGAAACGTGCCATATGAATGAACTGATGACCCAGGATGAAATTTCAGTCAATGTTATGTATATGTTCCTGAGATATTTTAGTAACTTCATGAAGTTCACTGGTCTTTGTACCCTCCAGGTAGTGTTGCCAATGAATGTGTGACATGAACATAGGAAGTTGCAGATGTGTCAATGGTCTGTGTCAGAGAAGGGGGAGGGAGAAGAGAACAAACTTAGTATTAAGCATCTTCTATTAACTTCTGTAAATGTTATGATCTTGATGCTTTGTTACAATTTCACAGAACTGTGAAAGTACTTTTATTTGTGTGCTTATTGAAAAATAAATACACAGAAATGCTCCCCGTGTTCTAAATATCAAACAGTATATTTTCTTTTCCCCTTAAAACAATAAAAGATACAGATTGAAAAATATGTTTTACTCTGGCACTTGATTAAATCAGTTTCTTTCTCATCTTTAAAATGAAATATCAAGATAACTTAAATGATACAAATTACAGATGCTGGAAGAAATGCACCCTAATGTGACATGCAAATTTGTACAAACCACTGAATACATATAGATTCTAGCAGTAATTTCTAATTACATTTAACCTTTAGCAAAATAACATCTAATGACACTATTATTCTAATGAGGCTGTAGTAAATCTTATATTTTATGACAGTGATCCTTAGTGTATATATTTCCCAATTGTCTCATTTAAGTCTAGACGTTTCTCCAAGCAAAGACCACGTCCCACACAATGAGTATCTACTACATAAAGATAATGCAGAGATTGTCAGTCTCTCAAGCCTCACGGCTAAGTAACTGTAGTATGCAGGCTGTTGATCAGGGATTCTGGCAGCAGCAAGGATAGTCTGGTAATCTTGATCAGCATGTTGTCCAGCTGAACAGAGTATAGCAGATCTTTGGAGCATCACAATACTCTGCAATGTGGAACTGGCTTTCTGGTAACTGATTCCTAGAACCTTGAGTATTCTGAGCTGTAGTGGTATTACGGGGAGAGGAGGATTGAGTCAGAGATGCTTGGTGTGAATCCCACCATGACTCTTTCAAGTGTAAATTCTCAATGTTAAGGAAAAAGGGAGGAGTTGAGGTAGAAAGGTTAGTTGTGAATTCTGTCATAAATCAATAAAATTAGCTATTACACATACTGAATTATTATGTCTATTGAACCATACACATCCCAAATAGAGACTATCAGTCAGCTCCAAGAAGGCCTTTCTTAGCTTAGCCATAATGTTTAAAGATGATAGGGCTTGGATTTAGAAGAAGAGTTGAAGGAGAGTTGGTTTTTATACCCGGTTTTCTCTGCCACACACTGGACTTGATCTTTGGTATGGGGTTGGAAGTTGATCTGACGTCAAAGGAGGAAGTGCTATGGTCAGATATTCTGGCTTTGAAGGTCCGACTGGATGTTTTGACACCCCCCCATCTAGGTGGTGAGCTAATTTATGCTCACCTGTGGAGACTAATGGACCCAACTGGGTTCCAGAATGCCCTGCAGGATCTGATGCTTTCCAGTGACTCACTGGATGAGCTGACAGAAGATTGGAATTCCCATCTTTCTGAAGCCATCAATGTAGTTGCTCCCCAGTGTCCTCTCTGTTTCCATCAAAATTCATCCTTCTGATATACTATGGACCTCCGGGGGATGTAATGGGAACTCAGATGACTCGAGCAAGTTTGGTGGCGTGCTCATGATGAAGCTTCAAGAACATCTTATAGGATGCTTATGAAATCCTACGAGGTGGCAATGAAGGCTGCAAAAAGAGAATTCTATTCAGCCTCCATCACATCTGCTAGCTCACGCCCAGCACAATTGTTTAGGGTAATTAGGTCTTTGACCTCCCTCGCAGACAGGAATTTTTAACTAGTAATTCAGCCATTAGCTATGAGGTATTTACAAGCTTTTTTGCAGACAGTCTTGTCGCTCCAACATGCCTTACCTGCCAGTGTTGATACAGTAAGTGAACTGGAGGCCCCTTGGCTGCCTTTAGATTCAGTTTTTGAAAACTTCAGCCTGCTCTCCCCTGCTGATGTTGACAGGATCCTGGGTGCTGTGAAGCCAACCACATGCCTCTTAGATCTGTCCCTAATGGCTGGTGAAAGCCAGTGGTGAGAGGATACGGCCCCTACTGATAGACATTATCAATCTGTCCCTGGAGACAGGGGTCTATCCAGAGGGTCTAAAAGAGGCTGTGGTGGTTCTGCTCTTGAAGAAGCCATCTTTTATCCTAGTGATCCTGCCAATTACCTCCCAGTTTTGAATCTATCATTTCTGGGTAAGGTGATTGAGAGAGCAGTAGCTGAGCAGCTCCAGAGTTTCCTGGATGATGCATCGGCATTGGACCCATTCCAGTCCAGCTTTTATCCCGGCCATGGAATGGAGACAGTGTTGGTCGCCCTGACAGACTATCTCCACAGACAGCTGGATTGAGGCAGGTCATTGCTGCTGCTGTTACTAGATCTCACAGCAGCATTCAGCACAGTCGATTATGATCTTCTGACTCAATATCTCACCGATGTGGGAATTTGTGGAGTGGCTTTACAATGGCTTGCCTCATTTCTCCATGCTCAGGGACAGAGGGTGGCACTTGGGGAAAGGGTGTCAACAAGGTACCCACTCATGTGTGGAGTTTCTCAGGGGGCAGTCCTGTTCCTGATGTTATTCAACAACTACATGCACCGGCCCAGCTGGTGCAGAGTTTGGGGCTGGGGTGCTACCTGTATGCCGATGACACCCAGCTCTATCTCCTACTGGACGGCTGCCCGGATACTGCCCTGCATAATCTGGCCGAGGGTTTGGAGGCCATGGTGGGATGGCTAAAAAAGAGCAGGATGAGACTGACTCTGATAAAGACAGAGGTTTGTGGCTGTGGGGGAGCTTCAGGATTGGGGCATAGACTTCCCACTCTTGATGGGGTGCCACTAATGCCAGTACAATCCATCAAGATTTTGGACATGATCCTGGAACCTCCTTAACCATGGAGGCCCAGTTCACAAAAATTGCCAGGATGGCATTTTTCCATCTATGCCAGGTTCAGCAATTCGCCCCTATCCTGTTGCACCCTGATCTAGCCACTGTAATCTATGCAACAGTCACCTCCAGGCTGGACTACTGTAATTCGCTGTATGCTGGCCTGCCCCTGAGACTGACCCAAAAGCTCTAGTTGGTCCAAATTGCAGCAGTGCAAGTCTTGACAGGAACACCACAGATGGCACATATACAACTAGTGCTGCACCAGCTACACTGGCTTGCAGTGGAGTACCAACACAGGTTCAAGACTTTGGTATTGACCTTTAAGGCCTTGAGTGGTCTGGGACCTGTGTATCTTTGGGACCACCTCCTCTGGTATGTCCCCGACCAGATCCAGGGCTTTTTCGGCCCTGGCTCCAACCTGGTGGAACTCTCTGCCAAATACCACCAGGGCCCTGGAGGACCTAATGCAATTCTGCAGGGCCTGAAAGGTAGAGAGGTTCCTCCAGGCCTTTGGCTGAGGACAGCAACAGTTCCATCACAGCTGGCACCCTTCTCCTTTTCTCCATCTTTTCATTCTAGCCTCCCCCTCCTCCCCCTCCTCACAAAATGGCAACATAGTCTGGAGTGGATCAAGAAGAAATATTGATGCCATGTGAGATTCTGTAACATGTATTGAATTTATTGATTTTACCATTGTTTTTAACTGCTGTACATCGCCCAGAGCCTTATGCTCACAGGGATTGGGCAATTCATAAATCAAACCAATAAACCTCCTGTCCCCACAACAGGCACCTTGTGAGGTAGGTGGGGCTGAGAGAGTTGTACAAGAACTGTGACTGGCCCAAGGCCACCCAGCTGGCTTCATGTGGAGAAGTGGGGAATCACACCCAGTTCCCCAGATTAGAGTCTGCCTCTCTTAACCACTACATCATGCTGGCTCTTGAACTGAATGTAGTAGCCTATCACATGATCAATAGATGAATACATAAAGCTCCTTTATTATACCAAGTCAAACAATGGGTCTCTCAATATCAGCATTGGCTACTCTGATTCTTAGGAGTTCTCCAGGGTCTTAGGCAGAGAAAAGTCTTCCCTTCCCCAACAGATGCCACCTGTGATCCATCAGCTAGAGAGGCCAGGAAATGAACCTTCTACATACAAAGTATTAGGGATGCTCAAACCTGACAGCATTAACCCCGGGGGAGAATAGATTTCACCAACTGTTCAGAAGCTAAAGCAGCTTGGTAGGCAGAAGGAAATGAAAACCCACCACCACTGGGCTCTGGTGCAATGCAAAGTTATAAAGCAGCGAGGAAAACCTGAGAACCGGTTCACAGCTGTTGAAAATGGTATAGCCACCAGCTGAAAAAGTTTGTTGCATGCCTTCAAATTAGGTGACCTGCCACTGAGCGATGGCCCTTCTTTAGCCTTGCAAAGGATTATGCAAGAGCAAAACTTCTCTCCCAGGCAAATAAGCCTGGAATAGAATGCAGGTGGTGCACTCTATTCTTGGTGCTGGGGGGGGCAGCAGTGGGAGGGCTTCTAGTGTCCTGGCCCCACTGCTGGACCTCTTGATGGCACCTGGTATTTTTGGCCACTGTGTGACACACAGTGTTGGACTAGATGGACCATTGGCCTGATTCAACATTGGCTTCTCTTATGTTCTTAAGCCAAGCCAGATGTAGCCGTCCTGAAGTGTTCTTGTCTGCAATTCTGCCCCAGATTTTGTCTTCTGCTGTCTAAAGGCTTCCAAAGTCTAATATCCCACGAGGATGAGGATCGTGATACTTAAGCATTCCAAAGTCGCTTACTTCTGAGAACGGCTGCCACGTAATCAAGTGGATTATCACAGGCTTACATCCTTCCCCAGAGGTAATTGTTTGAATATGATTATGCAGCAGACTATTTTAATTATCCCTAAATTGAATGTGGCGAGACCAGAGATACAACAGAGAACAAATTATGCATCATTTAATCAAAAACTCTTTAAATATGGCCCATTCTCTCTCTCTCTCTGAAATGTAACTGGTCTGTGCCTAGCAAACACAAAAAGAAAAACACAAAAACTCAGCTGGAATAATTATGCAGACAGTATTCACTCTTCATAGTTGCAATTGCTTTGCTTTTACGGTAATGATAAAGACTTTCAGGCAAAAAGCCGCAGAATTCAGCAGCCTCAGTCTGTTGTTAAGTGTCCTGCTCGGTCTCTCTGTGGTTGTGCATTTAATAAAATAATTAAATAGCTCTGTGGGCTAATTAGCACTTATCAGCAGAGTTATGGATGGTGCTTCAAGAAGGAATTCCTCCGTTGCGAATGGCAGTCGTGCCCTTAATTGGGCTGTTGATAAAGGGGCCAAACACCACGTTGCCCAATAGTGGTGACAAGCAGATGCCTTTGTTTTGAATGGAAATGTAGTCCTGTTTGTTTTACAGTATAAAAGAGTGGGAAGTACTGAATTTACCCCAAAAAAGAAGATAACCCTGAATGCAAGATAATACCCACAAAGTTTGAGTCCAGTTGTATCTTTAAGACCAACAAAGTTTAATTCTGGGTATAAGTTTTTGTGTGCACACACACTTCATCAGATACAACCGGCAAGACTACCCACCTGAATCAGTACCCACAAAGGTGATACACAAGAGGTTCTTTACTGTAGATAACTGTAGATCTCCTGGGATTACAACTGATCTCCAGACAACAGAAATCAGTTTTCCTTGAGAAAAGGGCAGCTTTGGGTGGTGGACTGTGGCATTATACCCTGCTGAGGCCTCCCTCCCCAAAGGAGGTGGTGGCAGCTACAAGCATGGACAGTTTCAAGAGGGAATCGGATAAGCATATGGAGCAGAAGTCCATCAGTGGCTATTAGCCACAGGGTATAGATGGGAATTCTCAGTCTGGGGCAGGTGACGCACTCTATTCTTGGTGCTGGAGGGGGCAGCAGTGGGACGGCTTCTAGTGTCCTGGCCCCACTGCTGGACCTCCTGATGGCACCTGGTATATTTTGGCCGCTGTGTGACAGAGTGTTGGACTAGATGGGCCAGTGGCCTGATTCAACATTGGCTTCTCTTATGTCCTTATGTTCTTATGTTCTTATGTAAATCCCACAGTCCCCTGACTCCACCCCCAAGTCTCCAGGTTTTTCCCAACCCAGAGTTGGCAACCCTGCCTACATTAAAAGTATGAACTGTGCCAAAAAGCATGGCATTCACTGGGATGCCCTCTCTCCAACCACTGCTAAAAACAGGAGAAGGACCATCACAGGTGGATGCCGCACGATGACGCCTGACCTCTCAATCACTTTTACTACTGAACGGCAAAAGTTAATTTCAAAGAGAATGGTGGTGTCCTAGGTTTATTGAAACTGAAAAAACAGGTTTTGCAAGATCTGTGGTGCACACAAAACACGTGTGAAAGAGGCAATGTTTATATCCTTTCTACACCAAAGTCAGGAGTCATGCCATTCAAACAGCAGTGCAGTCACCAAGACAGTCACCCCAAGCAAAGGTATTCATTTACACCACATCCATTTAAATTACCACTTAGAAATGATCTGTCTGATTGACATAAGGTTTTCTTCTTCATCAGGAAGGCAATTCTACGCTGACACTTGCACCTAGAGACCTCTGGAAATGCAAGATCTGAATATTTTATGCATGCTGATTATTTCCTTATAACTTGAAATGCATCTCTCGCCTGCAGCCCATGCATAGGATGCTCAGGAATTTCTCATTCCATTCATTATTTACACTAGCTATAGTTATTCAGAGATCTGCAGATGCTTAAGTTAATGAGATATGGAAAGGTGGATTGGAAATGTGACAGGCACAGGAGTGAGAGCTCTTTATTTATTAAAGCCTACCCACACAGTAAGTGTTCCATAAAATGGGGTTTAGCCACAAATAACTGTTTGGAAGATTACAGACTTAGAGAAGAGGAGAAAAAACATGAATGTACTTTTTGTGATTAGGAATACTTATCTCCTTGTCTTCATTCAGGATCTCAGAGCTGCCTACATGAGATTGACCCCCATTATTTTCACAACAGCTCTGTGGAGTAGATGGGACCAATAAGCTAAATAGCTAAGACGCCATTTCAACCCAAATTTTCATGGTCCATTTCCAATATTTTGTCACTGTACCACTCTGTCTCACTTGCTGATGGGACTTCCACTGTAAAACACTTTTCTCACCAAGGGAGGCTAAAAACATACACAATGAGATCTTCTGGCGATTAGGAACCATTTAAAAACAAAATGGGACATCTAGACAGGGCCTTGATTCCTATGGGCTAAACCAAATATTTGGGAGGCTACATGTAGTAAATGTGACTGAGCTATGCATTTTTCGATATGCCTGACAGAACAAAATACTTGCTGCAAACTTGCTTGTTAGACATGCTGATTGCTTTTTTAAAAAGACATTTAAAAGTCTGTTTTGACAAATATGTATGTCAAACAACCCTCATTATTTATCCTTTGTTGGAGATGTAGCCCTCAGTGACATCCACCGCTCTCAGCCAGATTTGTTTTAAAAATTGTAATTAAATTCTTAATGGCTATATGCAATTGCAATTGCACTTACCTGCCACTAGATGCCGTATCTCACCATCTTTCTACTGTTTCTTAGTTTAGCACCCCGTTTTACTGAATTTGGAGCGCTCGTTTCTGTTGTTTATTTTCAATGCTTAGATTATTCGTTTGTGCCTAAAATTCCACTAACTTTCCTCATTTTTGGTGTGCTAATTCAGAAGTTATTAAAACGTTCGGAAAAGCTTTTAGAGTACCTGTTTCATCTCGCCTGTAGGGGTTTGTCATGTGCAGCTTCCGTGGTTCTGTGTCGCTTCCACCTGGCTACCCAATATGGACGGTCTTTTCTCTTTTGCCGTTCTTTCTTCTGATTTATGAAGCCTGACAGAAAATTTTACATGTTTACCATTCCATCCTAAGCAGAGTTGCTCTCTTTAAAACCCCTTGGCTTCAATGGTGTTAGAAAAGGGTAACTCTGCTTAGGATCACACTGTGAGTTTTGTTGGGTCATTGGATTAGGTGCCAAAGTTTCATGGCATGTCACTGTGCAATTCAGGAGCACATGATGGCCAGGATCAAAAAGGCCATGGACACAGGGTAGAGTTGCTAACTTTGGGTTGGGAAATTCTTGGAGATTTGGGGGTGGAGCCTGGGGAGGGCAGGGTTTGGGGAGGCAAGGGACCTCAACAGCATGTAATGCCATACAGCTCACCCTCCAAAGCAGTGATTTTCTTCAGGGGAACTGATCTATGTTGCCAAGAGATCAGTTATAATTCTGGGAGAGCTCCAGGCCCCACCTGGAGGTTGGCAACCCTAGCACAGGGGCTACAGACCATAAGACTGTATACAAGGAGCCATGTTGGATCAGGCCAGTGGCCCATCAAGTCCAACACTCTGTGTCACACAGTGGCCAAACCCAAGTTTTCAGCCATCTCTCTTCAGCCCCCTCTGCACCCCCTGAAAATTCTGCAGGTCAGACTTATGGGACCAGTATTCCATTAGGTATACTGTTGCCAACTGTGGGTTGGGAAATTCCTGGAGATTTAGGAGGCACAGCATGGCAATGGTCGGGTTAGGGGACGAAATAGACTTCAGTATAGTATAAAGCCATATAACCCACCCTCCAGAGCAGCCTTCTTCTCCTGATGAAATGATCGCTGTCATCTGGAGATTGGTTTGTAATTCTGGAAGCTCTCCAGGCCCTTCCTGGAGGCTGGCAGCCCTGGGGTACAAGGGAAAATGGGCACATGCATATCTGCACAAATGCCTTCCCACAGGCTTCTTTGGGTTGCAGCAAAAAAATTAGTACAGCTCCCCCCAAAAGGACATGAGGTGAGATACCCATGCCCCATTTAGCATTTTATTTCACTTTGCCCCTCTGTCCTACAACTAAGCATCACGTGTTTCCTTCCCACAGGTGCTTCCTTCTTCACAAATGGGCTTCCTCCTCACCAGAATGCATATTTACATTCTTCATTTAGAACAAACACACATACAGGTTTTGTGAGAGTTGACTCTCTCTTCCAGACCCACCAGATTGCTACTTTCCCTAAGAAATCAATAAGGCATGGTGAGCGCCGCCCATTCAAGCATGGGCGACAGAAACAGGCCACAGAGATCTGAAAGCCTCGCTTGAATGCAAACCCATGACCATGATATTGTCTAGATATATTATTTCACAAATAAAACAGAAACATTTCTGTCAGACTCCTAAGATCCCACATATGGCATTGGAGGTGTGTGCATGTGAAGCAAGGCATTTATATAATGAGGGAAATCTATATAGGACTGAGAGAAATCCTGCTTGAGCCATTTTGAATGGGTGTGTGCTATTCATACGCAGCTAAGAAAATGTCTCCAGTAATGGTGGATAGGTTGGAACAACTGAGAGGGCTCAAAAGATAGTCATTCGATTTAATCAACAGAAGTTACCTCATGCTCTTACCAATAGTAGAATGTGTGCTAATCCATTATTGTGAATATGCATTTACACAGGAAAAAAATTATTTTCATCCACTGTCTCTACCCCATGCAGAATTTTCTAATGCTGTTATCTACCCCCTTAGCCATCTTTCCTCTGGTCTGAAAAGCTCAGATCTCATGCACCTCTCCTCATAGGAAAAGTGCTCCAGACCCTTAATCATTTTGGTTGCTACCTTGTCCTTTTTTTTTTTTTTTTTTTTTTTGAGATATGGTGACCAGAACTGTACATAGCATTCCAGTGGGCCATGCCATAGCTCTGTACAAAGGTATTATAATATTGGCTATTTTAACATAAGAACATAAGAGAAGCCAATGTTGAATCAGGCCACTGGCCCATCTAGTCCAACACTCTGTCACACAGTGGCCAAAAATACCAGGTGCCACCAGGAGGTCCAGCAGTGGGGCCAGGGCACCAGAAGCCCTCCCACTGCTGCCCCCCCCCAGCACCAAGAAGAGAGTGCATCACCTGCCCCAGACTGAGAGTTCCTATCTATACCTTGTGGCTAATAGCCACTGATGGACTTCTGCTCCATATGCTTATCTAATTCCCTCTTGAAACTGTCCATGCTTGTAGCTGCCACCACCTCCTGTGCCAGTGAATTCCATGTGTTAATCACTCTTTGGGTGAAGAAGGACTTCCTTTTATCTGTTCTAACCCGACTGATCAGCAATTTCATTGAACGACCATGAGTTCTTGTATTGTGAGAAAGGGAGAAAAGTACTTCTTTCTGAACCTGCTCAATCCCATGCATAATCTTATAAACCTTGATCATGTCACCCCTCAGCTGATGTTTCTCCAAGCTAAAGAGCCCCAAGCTTTATTTTATTTTCAGTCCCTTTCCTAAGAACCCCTAGGATGGAGTTTCCTGCAATATGAACTTACTGTGGATTACCTCTCTTCATGTAGGTTCTCCTCTAAGAACAAAAGAATATGTTTAATCACCAGGCCCATGATCAAATAAGAATATGCAATGACTAGGCTACACAAAGACAAAAAAGGCCACTAGATGGCAGCATTCCAATGGCCAAAAGTACTTTGAAACGGTATTCAATATCTCAATCACAATGTCCTGAACCAAAGAGCAGTGGAGAAATCTGAGTAGGCAACTAAAACTATATCACTGGGGATCAGTTTGTTATCAAAGAGGCAATACCTGCGCTGATGGAACTGAAGTGACAGCTTTTTAAATATGAAACCCTGATACAGAGGACAGCTGAACACATGTACACTGAACATGTGAGGAGGGAGTGCAGGCAGGAGCACAGGGCCCTGATCCTTGCCTCCACATGATCAGCTGGTCATCTGCACAGGTGACCACATCAGGGAAGTGGACCGCACCAGCTCTCCCTCAACATGATCAGCAATTTTTGAAAGCAGGTTCACTGATCATGAGGAGGATGTGTATGCCTGGACGCTTCCTCTGTGTGGCTGCACCCTGCAGATGACCAGGGGATCGCACAAAGGCAGAGGGCAGGCCCAGCAAGCTCACACAGGGATTCCCTCCCTGCACATTCAGTCAATGTGTGGTGCTTTCATGGGAGCACCCCTCACTGTAACTAAGGGGCACCCTCTAGTTTTGTTATAAAATCTTGGGGGAAACGTTTTTTAAAAAACTTTAAACAAACATTAAAAAAGTATTTTATAAATAGAAAAACTAGAAGTTAGATGGGCAGCTGAGGGAGGGATGTCCCTATGATGACCTAGCCCTCTTCTCTCCAACAGAGGCAGAATTTTCCCTCCTTTTCCCCCTTCCTTTCTGGCTGAGCAGCTCCTTTATTTTCTTCTTATCTGAAGATATATGGCTGTCCCACCCTTTGACTTTATAGTATTTTGATGCTGGCTCAGCCCAGGAAATTAAAGACAAGATCACCCTGTTTAACTTAAACTTCTGAAAATGGCACACAAGAAGCTTTTTTAAAGTTCAAAGATAAACAAGATATTTTATTCAACATCGAGGGGAAAAGGTGAAATCAGGGATTAAATGTCTGAAATAAATCAATAATGAACTCAGGTAACTTAGTAATTTCACATTCATGTTTCTAGCAAGTGAGAGTTCAAAATTTTTCACAAAGTCTTAGAATCTTAGAGATGAAAGGCTTTGGTTTCAGTGTCTCCTAAACACTCCAGTTCACTTTCTTGAGCTTATCTGACTCTTCAGGTTTCAAAAGGCAGGGATACACTACCAAGTACCCAAATTCCTTCTCTAAACATACCAGGGATCACTCCACTCTTTAGCGCTATCTCCCTTTCAACTGGGCAGGGAATCTATCCCTTTTTCTGGCCCAAATGGGGTTCCTCACAATCCTCCTTGCCAACCTTCCTAGTCTTCAGTCAGTGTTAAACTGTTCTCAGTCAGTGCTAAGCTCTTCTCAGTCAAGGCCAAACTTTTCCAGTTCTCAGTCAGAACTAAACTGAGTTCTCTTCAGCAGTCAGTTCCCAAGTCTTTCTGCTCAACTGATGCTAACCAATCAAACCCCTTTGAGCAGCCTGTCACTCAAGGCTTTCTGGCTCTGTGAGGCATTAACCCTTCACAGTCCTTCACATGTTTACACAGCACTTATGAGCATTTACAGCACAGTCCATCACAGTCCCAACCAAGGAAGTGCAGTAAAACTGCACTTTTTATAGATTGGGAGTAAACCAGCATAGCATAGTGGTTAGAGTGTCAGACTTGGATCTGGGAGACTCAGGTTCAAATCCCTACCCTGCCTAACCTCAGCCTAAACTACCTCACAGGGTTATTGTTGTGAGGAGGGGAGGGGAGAATGTTATACACCTCTTTGGGATCTCTGTTGGGAAGAAAAGTGTAGTTTAAATAAAAACATATTCAGAGCTACATCACAACGTATCAGGGAGTCACCTGACCTTGATCTAGCATATCTGTGGGATTAAATCATTCTTGTCTGAATATTGATAATGATTTTTTTAAAAAAGAAGTGAAATGTGTCTGTGTACACACTTGGACACATTTGGATTGAATTGCCAGTTATGTTGGGTCTGTTCAGAGGCACCTGAGCCTTTAAAAAGTTATCATTTGTGCAAGCTTAGAAGGCTCCGAGAACTGTCAGCAATCAGTTCCCAACAGCTTTCATTCAAAGAAGTAAAGTTTATTGAGACATACAGAGTATGCAGATATCTTGGCACTTCCGGTGTTAGAACTGGCCTAAAGCACACAAAGCAAGCAGATATACATTATTTAAGAGGGTCTCCTGATGGCTCAGGTCCAGTCAGAGGCCAGGTAGAAACCCGCCAAAGTAACGGGCAATGATTCTCAGGAAAAAAGTACACCAGACACTCAAGGTCAAAGGCTTCAGTTACATAGATAAAGTAAGACTGGGAATACAGCAGGAATGAAAATTAACATCCCAGAGTCCCCCCTCGCACCCATGGCAGCTAGAACAGCCAGAGGCCCAGCTGATAACAAGCACATCAGAGGACATGATGCTCTTGTAAGCACTGCTGGAGCCCATGATTGGAACACAATATTTATCCCCTAAGTCCATTATATGATGATCCATAGTACAAATCTTTCCATGGCATTCTCTTCGGTGGTCTCATGCATCTTTTATTTATGGACGCGGTTGGCTACAGAACATGCCTGGTGGTACTTTGAGCAGATGAAACGGTCCAGGGTCACCAGCTTTGTCCAGAATTCAGGGGTTGTCTGAAGGGTTCCTGCATCCTACTGGCAAATATTCTTATCTTAGTTTCAGCAGATTGTGATTGTAGATACCACCCCGCCCCCCACAGCCCTATTTGAGTTGCTCAGAGTGAAGATGATGCTCCGGGCATGATGCCTGCTTGACGATGTTAGAGGTAGCACAGTTTGTCCTTTCCAGTTTCTTGGTTTGCTTAGATTAAAACTATTTGCAGTAATAAGCATCACCATAGTAATGGCAGCTCAGTCTTTCTAGGCACTGCATCACTACTAATAAAAGGCAGAGGAGACTGGCAAGTGCAGTCCTGTGCAGAGTTAACTCCAGGCTAAGCGTGTTAATTTCAATGGGCTTAAACAGGAGTTGGTCTGCATAAGATTGCGCTGTTAACTGTCATAGCCAAGCAGTGGAAATAAAAGTCTGATTTGATTAAGGAAGGCTTCCTTTACTATTTTCTTTTAACATGAAACACTAAAGGCCTAAGCCCCAGGTCTAGCTGAGAAATGGCTAGCTCAGACCAGAAGTAAATGTTTATAAAAGAGCACGCACATGCATGTGGAAACCGCCTGCATCTAAGAGCCATTCATTGCCACAGATCCAAAGAGGAACCAGTCATTGGCAAATCACTGGGGGGGAGGGGGGTTGGCAGGAAAAGAATGCTCAGCAATGCCAGGAACGACAAAATCCAAAGGACCTTCAATAGGGAATAATATAGTTGTAATACTAACATTTATCTAAATGCATTAGAAAGTCTGATGTTATAGCAAAAGCAATAGCAAATAAGTCACATAATAAGTGTTCTCTCTAGGACCAAAATCAAATACAAAGTAACAAAGCTAATCTGCAAAGTACTATCAGACAAATTAAAAGGGTATTATCTGCAAACTACTTTGACTTCATACTTACTTTTAATGTGTTTATTGCATTTAATACTACTGCTTCAGTTACATGTCAGCCTTTCTAACATGATTTATGTACTAGGGCTGCCATTATTACAACTGATACCCAGAACAGAGAGATCAGTTAGCCTGGAGAAAATTGGAAGGTGGACTCTGTGGCATTGTACCGTGCTGAGGTCCCTCTTCTACCCAAACCCTTGCTAAGGTAGGTCCCTCCTCTACCCAAATCCATGATGAGGTCCTTCCTCAGGCTGTACCCCCATAATCTCCAGGTATTCCCCAAGCCAAAGTTGGCAACCCTATTTATGTATCCATCCAAGAACTGGACCAATCACAAATCATTAGCATTTAAATCGCCAGGTGCTAAATACTAAGCTCTTGAACGATTTGACTGTGCAGCTCTGGGATAGCCATGGAGGGCAATAAAGTAGGTGGACAGGGAAAGGAGCCTTGCAGCTCGGGTGGACTGTGAGTTGTGTCCCTAGAGGGACTCTTGCTCAGACTGAAAGGGCAGGCTGGGATTCTGTAGGGAGGACGTGAAAGATGGTTGGGGACTCTTGATCACCTGACTTTCTGACTGGAAGGCTTCTCTCTGTTAGCTTTAAGGATCTACAGTCCTTTGACCAACTATCCCAGTGACCTTGTACATAGGTAAGCAGAAGATGCCTTGTTCCTACTCTAGTAGGTGCCTAGAATATCTGTGCCTCTAAGCCACAAAACCAACTGATTCCAGTTGTAAAACAAAACCCTGCCCCAGTTCCCATTTTAGGCACATAATCTCATGTGCCATTTTAATCCTGAAACTATATGTAGGATGTATCCTGGTCATGGCATTGCAACTAGGGTTGCCACCCTCCAGGTGCCACCTGGAGATCTCCCACTATTACAACTGATCTCCATACGACAGAGATCAGCTCCCCTGGAGAACATGGCCGCTTTGGAGGGTGGACTCTGTGGCATTGTGCCCTGCTGAGATCCCTCTCCTCCCTAAACCCTGCCCTCCCTGGGTTTAACCCCCCCCCCAAAAAAAAACCTCCAGATATTTCCCAACCCAGAGCTGGCAACCCTACCTGCAACAGAGTTGTAAAGTACTGGGTTCGCAGCATGGAGACTCGGATTACGAGATGCTGAACAACACGCGTTTATTGTACTTCACACAAAAGACACACAGGGCCCGGCAAGGGCCAACTATCTACACCCATCCCAGACACACCCACAGTTCCATTGGAGGGTTTGAATTTCCCGCCAAAGGTCCTATTGGAGAACTAAGGTTGGCCTAGGATCCTTGTCCCCTATTGTGTTTGGAACCAAAGTTAAGGACTGAAGCTGTGGACCCCTGGTGGCAGTCCACGGACACAACACCCCTCTGCCCATAGTTCAAAACCAATCTAAGTCACATAGTCCTGTAGGCAGGCTGGCAGCTGGTGCTCTTGCAGGGAACGCTGGGGTGCCGGGACAGGGTCGCTCGCGACTGGCTCCGGGCTGTCAGCCTGGATGCTCTGCGGTGGCAGCGGCACCTCTTCTGGCCTCAGCAGCTCGGGTGGCGCCACAGCCGTTGGGGCCTTGATCGGGGCAGGCGGATTTTCGCTTGCTTCTGGAGTGTAGCTCTCAGGTCCCACGGGCCACGGTGGGGCCTCTTCCTCTGCTGGAAGCTGTTGCCACCATAGCTGGACCGCTTGGTGGCACAAGGGGTCCTGGAACTGGTCTCCCATGCGGCATGGGAGCTCCCATAGTCACCCCCGTGAAGCCCAACAGCAACATCCGCATCTGCGCAGACTATAAACGCACCTTGAACAAGGCTCTGCAGGAACATGCGTACTCAGTCCCAGTAGTTAAGTCACTTGTTAGCCACTTTAGCAGGGGCCAAAATCTTCAGCAAGTTGGACCTCACCCAGGCATACCAACAACTGCCAGTTGATGATGCTGTGGCTGTGCCCAGACCATAGTCACACACCGGGGGACGTTCAAGGGATCTCTAGTCTACTCAGACTGGCAGTAGCTCTCCGAGGTCTCAGGCAGTGTTCTTTCACATCCCCTCATACCTGATGCTTTTAACTGGAGGTGCTGGGGATTGAACCTGAGACCTTTTGCAAGGCAAGCAGATGCTCTGCTGCTGAGCCACAGTCCTTTCCCCAAAAACACAACTTTCCATTTGACACACGCACACCTATGCTTGTGCTCTGATCAACTAGGATCTTCATCGTTGGGGACAAAATGTATTTAAGTTTGAAAATTTATTCATAACACATCCATGGTCTCCTAGTAATAAAGTTGAGCTTAATGCTATTGAACTTCTGCAGAAAATGCATTGTGCTTTTAAAGGTCACTGCTGTTGGTATCTTATTCAGCTGGAATACTAACATTTCTGTTTCAGTTCACAATGCAAGACTGTTTAAAATTCATTATCTTTTAAAATGTATTTATTTTAGAAAAACGAGACTACAGAAAAGAAAAGGGAAAAAGGAAAAATTGGGTTATACAATATAATTACGTTTGTCAAAGACAATCATGTAGTACATAATGTATAGGAAAGAGAATAATCTCTCTTTCATCCCCTTCATAATGTCTATGGTATGATCTATAAAATACATTAATTCTTATTTCTGTTTAGGTACAATTGTATTCATTATTTAAGTTTTAAGTTTCAAACTTCATAACAAATCTATTTTGACTACACTGGTAACATCATTACTATGTATTCAACATAATGTATTTTCACGACTTCTACATATTCATTATAACCTTAAATAGATAAGTAGTATATCAAGGTGTAAAAGAAAGTCTCTTATATATCTCATACAGAGAAGCCATTTATATTTGGGATATTGCATTTGGAACATAATACACCCTCCATCTTTCCTCAGTTTCCATTTTGCTGTGTAAATAGTTCTAGCTGTTGTCACCATGTATTTGAATAGCTCTTCTAAAATTTTTGGTAATGTGTTAGGTC
Source organism: Gekko gecko (assembly GCA_029375565.1). Classification (NCBI taxonomy): domain Eukaryota; kingdom Metazoa; phylum Chordata; class Lepidosauria; order Squamata; family Gekkonidae; genus Gekko; species Gekko gecko. Next base: position 115,438,162 of record JAPDNY010000008.1, read on the forward strand.
TATAAGACTGTGGTAGTGATGTATTGCTACCCTCTTTATGTATTAGTGTTACATATGCCTCTTGCCACATTGGTTTTTTTTTTCCTTTTATCTCATTCATAACTTATTGTAATGGCATTATTAATACCTCTGGAAGATGTTTATAATATGTTGCTGTTCAACCCATCTGGTCCTGGCGCTTTATCCTTCTTCTTGAACCTGGTATATATGGCCCAGTCTCCTCAAGGATATTGGTGTGGAAGCAGGCTTGTCCCATGGGGCTTTGGCCACCTGGAGCATGACGCTGGTCACAGGCAGGGCAACAGCCATTGAAGTGTCAAGTTGGATGATGTCAGAGACTGAGTCAGTGACAGTCAGCTGTGGTTGTATGACAGAGAGGCCCAAAGTATGAGCCATATCCTTGATCAGTTCCCCGTAGGATTTCAAGTACTCAGATGAAGAGATGTACAGGAGGTGAATGGTTAGTCTGGGAAGGCTGGTGTGTTGAGTCTTCTCTGTTGGAGTCGCTATCAGAGGGATTGTCTGAGTTATCAGTGTCAGATCCCAAGAATTCAGGCACATGTGGTTGTTGGTCGACAGTAATTGGAGGTGCTAATGGTGGTGGCGTCTCGGGTCTTGGAATTGTGGCCAACGCAGTCTCCTTCTGTGGGGCTCTGTGTCCCCTGTGCTTGTGAGGGCGGCTCTTCAGCATTGGGGCCCTCGAAGTGGATGCTTGTGAGAACAGTGCTGGTGGTCTATGTGGGGATTGGAAGCAATGGGAGTATAGAGAGCATTGGTCCCAGTCTTGGGGGGCCCAGATGGGTAGCCAAGGCATGGCGGAGTATAGTGGATATGCCCCATACAGGTGTTATAACTGGTGCTTATCCCATGGGATCATTGAAGGTGCCATTGGACCCTGGAAAGCAGGTGACCCATCGTATTTTGATAGCTGTTGACACTGAGGGGATCAATGCCAAGAATGGGATCTGAATCAGTGGTTGTCCTTCATATCAATGGGAAGTTGGTGTTAATGTTCATTGGCACCCATCAGCCTTGACTGGACGCTGTTCTTGCTAGATGATCCTGCAGAAGAGGATCAGTGTGAAGATCTTTGGGTTAGATCGATCTCTTCTTTGTCCAATGTCAAAGGGTGGAGGGGGGTGGGAGTGCCGTTGGTGATGTCTGCACCGGGGAGCTCAACCAATGAATAGAGGAGTCTAGTAGGTGAAGTGGTGGTGCCACTGGGGCCTTCGTTGGTACCAGTGATGATGATCTCACCACAGTGGCATGCTTAAGGCTTGAGGAGCCGTGGCGGGGACTCTTGGACTCGTGTCCAAAGTCTGGTTTGGTTTTCATGGCCTTGCCCACCTTCTTGCCCTTGTCCTCCCTGCATTTCTTTGCAGGGGTTGAGGACTCTGACTTTGATGCCAAACCAGACCTCTTCAATGTCGAGCAGCCAGTGTCAGAAGGGGCTTGAGCTGGGGTGATTGAAGTCTGGCTCAAAGATTGTGGGTGTGTCATCAGCCCCAGGTTCAATTTGGTGTGCCCTTGTTGAGAAGAAGTGGTCAATGCCATTGGGACAGGAGTCAGCCAAGAGTGCTGCATGAAGCCTTGCCACCCTGTTTTTCCTGGTCTGTTTGGAAAACTTGGGGCAGTGGATGCAGGAATCCATTCAGTGGCTTTTTCCCAAGCAAAGAGAGTGGCCATCTGTAGGGGCAAGCTGCACCTCTTAAAAAATCCCCACAACTTTTCCATAGGCAGGGACAATCGGAAGGGATGTGGGGGGAGAGGATTGGTAGAAGAAAATTTATCTTCTCTCTCTCTCTCTCTCTCTCTCTCTCTCTCTCTCTCTCTCTCTCTCTCTCTCTGTCTCTCTCTCTCTCTCTCTCTCTCTCTCTCAGAAGATGGAAATATGAAAAGGCTGGAGAAAATGAAGAAGCTGAGAGAAAGAGAAAAACCGTGAAGTACATAAAATCATCAGTCGAACTACCAGAGATCAACTGATCAATGTGGTGGTCAGAAGTGAACTGGCAGGATGCCCGAGCCCTGCCCCAGTGGGCATGCATGGTGGAGCTCCTGCACATGCCCCAGGGTTGGAGCACAGGAAAAAGTCTTGCTGAGCTTTGTAAGTTTACTGATCGGATCCAGCACATGTGCCATAATACCACAGGTGTGATGCACAGAGACCATGGCAAAGATCTTTGGGAGTATTTGTTTCCTGATCCTTCAGCAATTTCTGACATTACATTTTCAAGATGATCCTTGGATCTAGGAAGGTTATGAAGGCACTTTACAAGAAACTGAAGCTGGAACTTTCACAGTTTTAAAAGAAACACAATATGTTCACACTGCTATGCTAAAGTATACTGCTATTGGAAAATGTGCTTCCTGGGTTCTTTGGAACACAGTGTTTGATATGCTGACATGTCAAACAAAATACACTATTCTAAGAGAACTAAGAGAGACAGTGTGGTATCATGGTTACAGGGCCGGTGTTGTTGTTTTCTGCAGACTAGGCGAGGCTACCTTCTGGCGCCCCCCATCCCCCGTGCGCCCACCAATTTTCAAACATAAATGCATTTTAGGAAGAATGAAAAATACAAAATTTGAAATTGCTAATTTCTTTTTTCTTTTTGATTGTGAGAACAAGCTATCTGTTGCAGTATCTTTATCCTGACAAAGCAAAAGGCTTGGACTAGATTCACTGCAGGTGAATAGCTTTGGGACAGAAGATACTGCTGGCATTAGCTCCTTTCTCTGTAGTTTAAAGGCAGTCGTATGCTAGAGAAAACAAGCACAATGATCTACCTCCAAGGGCTGTTGTTAGGGCTGTAAAATTAACAAGAGTCTGAAAGATTTATGAACTTTTATCCTAGCTTAAGCTTTCATGTCCTAAAGCCCACTTCTGCATGTGCAATGCCGCCAATACATGAAGCCACCTTGTACTGAGACAGAAGGCTGGTCTATCAAAGTCAGTATTGTCTACTCTGAGGGACAGTGGCTTTCCAGGGTCTCAGGTAGACATCTTTCACATCACCTAATGCCTGATTCTTTTTTTATGGGTGGAAGATGTTTGGTATTGAACCTCAGACCTTCTGCATGCAGAGCAGATGCTCTACCACTGAGCTATGGCTCTTCTCCCCCCCCTCCCACTGCTAGGTCTGGTAGCCATGCAGACACTAGAAAAATCTAAAATTTTGCCTATGTTTAGTGTGCTGCAGGGTTTTGTCCTCTCTGCACAGTTTGTGCACTTTGCAGTATGTTTTCAAAGGTCCAAGATTATTACCATTTTGAAGGAAGTCCTGGTTGAAGCTTCTTTGAGGGTCTCAGTTACAGTGGTTTTCTTTCACATCACCAGCTACCTTACTGATTGATTGATTGACTGATTGGTTGATTGATTGATTGATTGGATTTGTTAATCGCCCTATTCAAGCTCATGCTGGGCTCTGGGTGATGTACGAGACCCAAAATCATAAAATACAAAACATTAAAATTCATATATACCTTTCATCAGGAGATGAACCGAACCTCAGACTTTCTGCATGCCGAGCAGGTACTCTGCCATTGACCCACAGTCCCTAAGGTAGGGTCAAGAGAAGCTTGAGCAATCCTGGAGCCGAGATCTATATGCACTGCTTGCTGTTACCGACCCCTGGATGCAGGCGTTGCTCTGCCCAGAGGGACCTCTGGTGACACTGGAAGCAGCACCCTACTTGCGGGGGGATCCCTGAGCAGCCCGGCTGTCCCGTAGTTGGGAGGAGAGGTCTCGTGGACTTCCCATTTGCACGGGAGCTTGCCTGCCCAGGGGCAGGGGGGAGATTGTGTTCTGGCCTCATCTCTGGGCTGGCCACACAGAGCAATGCAGAGCCCAGGGATGGTGCAGGAGAGGGCCCAGTGTGGCGTTGCTGCTGACCTCCACCATAAGCCCTTGGTCCACCGTGTCCACGCCTAAGTGCGGATTGGAATCTGGCCATCTTGGGGGGCAGGCTCGCTCCTCCTCGGCTGCTCACAGAGCTCCTTGACAGGACCTCCCACTGTCATGGCTGCCTTGGAGAGGTAGAGAAGAACAATGTTCGTTTCTTTAGTTGCTGTAGATTTTTCGAGTTGTGTGGCCGTGGTCTTGACATTGTAGGGCCTGACGTTTTGCCAGTAGCTGTGACTGGCATCCTCAGAGGTATAACACAGAAAGATGGAGTACTCTCTATGTCAAGGGTCTGACATAGAGTACTCCATAAAGAGTACTCCATCTTTCTGTGTTATACCTCTGAGGATGCCAGTCACAGCTACTGGCGAAATGTCAGGTCCTACAATGCCAAGACCACAGCCATACAACCTGGAAAATCTATAGCAACTAATGAACTCCGGTCATGAAAGCCTTTGACAACATAATGTTAGTTTCGTTTTCTCTCTTTCCTGAAGCAGCAAGGGGGCGTCTCCCTTCCTGCAACTCTCAGCCGGTGCCCAATCACTAGCCAGGTGGGCAAAAGCAGAGTCGCCCGAAAAAGGTCCGGGGAGGAAAACAGACCTTGATAGGGAAACGGCTCTTTTGCACTCCTTTGGGCAGCATTTGGAGGGGCCTCGGAGGGGAGACCCTTCCTGTTGCACTCCAGCTGACTGGCCTGTGGGATGTCCCTGGCTGGGACTAAGAAGAGGCGTCGCTGCTGGGCTGGGGTCCTCTAACAGATCTTTACCTCCTTGACTTCGCACTGAGAAGAAAAATGCAGCTTCTGAAAATGGGAAAGCTGCAGAGTTGGTGGGTGGGGGGGTGAGCCAGGAAGGCGCCTCGCCTCTCAGTACTTCCCCTCTCTGCCTGCTTGGCTTCTGCAGAAGAAGGTTAAGGGGGTGATGAATCTGTACTCCTAGAGAGAAGGGAGAGGGTAGCAGCGTGCCAACTTCCCACCGGATCCTCTCTCTCACTCCCCCCCCAATCCTCTCAGAGTAGGGAGCCAGCAGTGACTGGTGGCGTGAGTGTGTGTGACTCTTTTGGCGAGGGGGCAGTGGAGCAGGGAGGGGGAGGGGTGGTAGGCCAGTGGGGTGCCCTTCTCCCCTGGTGCCCCTAGGCCAGTGCCTAGCCTCACCTTTATGGAAGCGCCGGCCCTGCATGGTTACAGTGTTGGACCAAAGAGTTCAAATTCATACACAGTTTTGAAACTTTCTTTTAATTACCAGTGGGGAAATCTAACTTTAATTGTTAAAATTATAGAATAATCTACTGGTTTCCAGCACCGTGACCCTGCAAGAAACCAGCTGTCTTTTGGAAAGTGAAACTCAACCTTGGAATCAATCTCTGAAAGAAGGTATTAATGATAAAACTCATCATTTTGAACGAATTGCTCTTCATGCTGTAGATGAGCAATTTCTAATTGAAAGGCCTACATAGCCAATAAATTCTGTGAAAGGAAAATGTATTCTGTGGAAGAGATTTTACAGTGGGGGGTTTTATTCCCTGAAAGGTTATTGGTTTGGGGTTTTTTTAAGCCTTTATATAGGGGAAATGTATTTGCGAGGTACAAGGATCTGTGGCTGGTCCTTTGGAATACTGAATAGAGGCCTCAGCTGCACTGCTCAGCATGCATCAATTAATATGCCTCTTTCAGACAGCTTGCCAGACAATTAAAATATTCCCTCAGTTCTAATTACAAAGGGTTTGATACTCACTGCAGAGACTGGGAAAAAGCTAAGGTTGAAACTACACGTGATGCTGGCATATCTGAATGTTCATACCCAGATATTCCCAAATTATGGGGGCGGGAGAAACAAACAAGACACAAAAATGAGGAATGTGGAACATACTAAGGTCCTGCAGGCCCTCTGAAATCAGTTCCAGTGTCAGAGCTCAGGAGAAGTAAGAATGATCTCAGGAAATAGATTGAGGGGAGGTGAACCTGTGGGGAAAGGAGAGATTTAGCACTTTGCACTACCAAGCTCCCTTTCCTCCCCTCCTTCCCCAGTCCCTGCTTTCTATATGATGGGGAACAATCTGGATTTAAACCCACAGATCTGGTGCCCTCACATCCCCTGAATTTAAAATCTTATTTTAGAGGCTTGCTTCTAACCTATCAGCTTTTTTACCTTGTGGTACCCTATTCTTTTCAAATATCTCTGCTACTTCAAGTAGCCTTCATTCTCTTGATTGCTTTATTTAGGTTTTTTGAGTGATCTTTTTCTCAAGACTTGGGGAGATAGCATAACCCCCCCCATAACGTAATAAATAGTTTATGTCAAAATGCGAGGGTCTCAAAGCAGCCAAACCTCTGTATTTTCTAAATAAAGTTACATTATTTCTGAGATTTTTCAAACTGCATACATTTCAGCCATTCACAGATGAAAACAGGGGTACTCTTTGTGTACTTCAAGACATTTGTTTTTGTACCAAGGAAACTGGTTCACCACCATCACAGCGGTTCGAGTCCAGTGGCACCTTTAAGACCAACAAAGTTTTATTCAAGGTATAATTCAGTAGTTCTTCAGGGAGCTGGAGTGAATTGAATGTGTTAGATGTTTAATGTCACAATGAATCTTGTTTTACTTAACTCTTGATAGCATTATAGTAGCTGATAGAATTTAAAAGGAGTTCCCAAAACTCCACACAACAGAATAGGGACTATGTTTAACCAGAAACAGACCAGAAGACAAGTTATATTCCTGGTAACAGTTGTAATATATGAAAGTGTGTTCTGAGCAGGGGTCTTTCCGTAGAAAAAGAGCTGCAGGAGCTCATTAGCATATGGTATGCTAATGAGCTATTGGGCTATTAGCATATGCCACGCCCCCTGACATCATCGGAAGTGATGTCAGAAGGGGAAGCAAAAGGGGGGGAGGCATCTTCAAAAGCCTCCCCTTCCCTTCCCCAGCTGGTCTGGGTGGGGGAGCTAAGAGAGAAGGGGTTTAAAGTTTAAACTCTTTCTCATGAGAGTTGAGCCACAGGAGGAGAAGGAGGAGAAGGAGGAAAGAGGGAAGGAAAGAGAGAGAGTAGAGAGAAGGAAAGAAGGAAGGAAAGAGGGAAAGAGGGAAAGAAAGAGAAGGAAAGGGGAGGGAAAGAAAGAGAGGGAAGAAGGAGGGAAATAGGGAAAGGAGGAAAAAGAGAAGAAAAGAAGGTGGGAAAGAAGGTGGGAAAGAAAGAAAGAGAGAAGAGAAGAAGGAGGGAAAGAGGAAAAAGAGAGAAGGAAAGGAGGGAATGAAAGAAATTTGACGGCAATTCGGCCCCATTATATCCTACGGGCCATTGAAGTCAATGGTGAAAACATAGGGTATATTCTGGGGGCTGGAGGGGAGGGGGTTTGAGGGAGAGGCTCCAAACTCACAGGATAGCTGATGGAGTCTCTTCCCAAGATACCCACCAAGGTTCAAGAACATTGGACCAGGGGGTCCAATTCTATGGGCCCCTAAACAGGTTGCCCCTATTCCCTCCATTGTTCTCTATGCTGGGGAAAAAATAACTTTTTTCCCACCATATAGAACAATGGAGGGAATGGGGGCAACCTGTTTGGGGGTCCAATTCTATGGGCTCTTGAATCCAATGCTCTTGAAACTTGGTGGGTATCTTGGGGAGAGGCTACAGCAGCTACCCTGTGAGTTTGGAGCCTCTCCCTCAAACCCCTCCCCTCCAGCCCCCAGAATATACCCTATGTTTTCACCATTGACTTCAATGGCCCATATAATGGGGCTGAAATTGACATTCAGCTGCCTGAAAGACTCCCTGGGACTCCGGCTGAGGGCGGGGCTTGGTTCCTGAGCTCTGGGAGCTGGGCTCCGGTGCACTCCCCCCCAAAAGACCCCTGGTTCTGAGGAAAGCAGACACTTATCAGGACTTCCTCGGTGATAGCAATCTACCTCAGCCACAGTGATGTGAAGGCCTGGGGGGGAAATGGGAAAATTCAGATATTTTTCAAGGACTTTTCTTCCATTTTCTCAACAGAAAAAAATGGAAAGTTTGGGAAGCACTGAAAACAGTTCCTATGAAATATCTTCTCTTTTGTAACGAGTGAAAGATTTTTAAATATAAAATTTACTCACAACCAGGCTTCCCATTTGCCTGCTTCTTGCAGGAAACCTCCAGAAGACTGGGGCCAATGCTTGCTGGTCACCAATGCTCAGCTGGTTAGCAGGCAGAAACAGGCCAGCCAAATGGGGTGTGGCATGCAATCATCCTCCCCACACTATGATGCAACTTCTGGCATGACCCCGAAGCAATGGCATCTTGCTGGGACTGATGCTCTAGCACTCAGCCCAAAACTCTATGGAAACCACAGAGTTTTTGTGTGGGAGTACGAGAGCATCTTCCCAGCACAATCCCATCACTTCCACGTTGTGGCAGAAGTTGTGTCATTGTGCAGGGACGATGAATCCCCCCCGGTAAGTTCCTACCTACCCCTTCTACTGCCAGTTGCTAGGCCATTCAGATATGAAACTATCTACAGCATTAGACAGTCTGTATGTAGATATATGCTACTTATTTTCATAAACACACCTATTGTTTAAATGTAACTGCTTTTGACCACAATTAATATGCTACAGTGTGTTTTGATAATTCACTATTAAAGAGTCCACTGTTTTCATTGTTAATAGCTTGGTATCCAAATATGCCTCTAGTTCTATTGTGACTGCATGAGATTTCCTGTTTAAATAATTCTTAAATGCTTGAGATAATCTTACGTAAAAATCTTCCTACTACACTTTGTTTTGTTCACTGCAAAAACTGTTATCTCTGTTTTCAGAGTGTGTGTGTTGTTTTTTGTTTTCTCCCTAGCTCTCAGATGACTAAGATCAGGTACTATAAGATGCAGCACACTTTGCAGCCCTTTCTCTGGTACTGGGAATACTTGCAGTTTTGTTTATAGAAAAAGAAAGCATTTGTATTCTTGAATTTCATAAACAGGACAATTGTATATGCATTTTAGGTTTCGTAAGAAGGAATTTCATATAAATGCAATTTCCCCAAAAATATCACTTTAGGGCGGGGGGGGGGGGCAATTTTTTATGGCTTGAACATTTCCAGAAATGTTCCATCTCTATTCAGCAGTACACAGCTACAGTATAGAGATCATGTTTGTTCTAATTTGTTTGACTATCTGCTAAGGTCCAATAGATCTGGTCCAGCATTGCAAATATGATTTTGGAAATGGAGAGAATGTAAAAAAGCATTAAGGCAGTGAAGGAATTTTGGACCAAAGGTTGCTGGGTTGTTATGAGATCAGGCTAGGATTTGAGAGATTTGGGTTTAATCCCCACACTCTCATGAGGTGCATTAGGTGATCAGCAGGGCTTTTTTTGTAGAAAAAGCCCAGCAGGAACTCATTAGCATAATAGGTCATGCCCAACAGTAGAAACTCATTAGCATATTAGGCCACACCCCCGTGTTACTAGAAATGTGGTCATCCAGCCACACCTACCTTTTGCTTCTTATTCTGTTTACTTTGTTGTCAAAACAGTTTTTTGTAGCATGTTTGCATGTTAGGCCTTTGCATGTTAGGCCACATACCCCTAATGTAGCCAATCCTAATAAGTTTCTGCTGTTGGCTGTGGTCTGTTATGCTAATGAGTTCCTGCTGGGCGTGGCCAACTCAGGAGCCAGCCGGAACTCCGTTCCTGTGCGTTCCTGCCCAAAAATAGCCCTGGTGATCAGTCATACTCTCAGACGTCTCAGTCTGAACTACTTCTCAGGATTGTTGTAAGGATAAAATAAGGAAAGGAGAACCATGCATACTCCTCTGAACTCCTTGGAGTAAGGGATGGATAAAAAATGAGAAAGGGGGATGCAATTGTCTATGGAAAAACTAGAAATGGCCATTGGTTGGCATAAGGTTGGTTATTACCTAGCTAATTACCTGGTTATTTTGGTTAGCATAAGGTTGCTTGTTACCTAGCTAGTTGCCTAATTATTTTGCGAGTCTTGAGGCTAAATCAATAGATTTGAGTCCCAATAAGGAGGGGAAATGAACTTGGTACATTTTGATATGATCCATAAGAGTAAGTTGTAGGGCAGATTCTTTTCCAGCTCTTTATATATTTTTAATTTATAGAGTTGGTGTTCTAACAATTGCTTAATTCACAGAGCAGGTTTTCTATCACAGAAAGAGGTGATAGCTCTTTCAGATGATTTAATTCAGATAACAGAGTTGTAAATTACGGAAGGATCCTGTGCAGGCATTTACCCTCCATCTTCTTCATTACAACAGTAGATATTTATCTCATCTGGTGACCCTGATATTAAGGCCGTTTTTGTCCGCAGGTGTTTGCAGAAAATAGTTGATGTCTAAATTTCCCTCAGATATCACTAGATGGCGCCAGAGTTATCTATTTATGTTCACTGAGAGGTCTAGGAACAGTCTGAAAAAATGGTAAAAGAATGGGAGACAATGGGCAACTATAGAAGGAAATGGTATCTGTATGCCCTTGAAGAGCTGTGTGGAAGGGATGTTCAGCCAGGTGTTATTTCATCCGTCAGTTCACTACTGTGTGTAGAGAAAGGGAAAAAATCTCATTCTTCATATTAAAGATGAATCAATAGGTATTACAAGACTGCGACAAACTGAATGCTTAGCAAATGGCCTTCAAGCTTCGTATGATGTTAGTATTATCTTCTGTTGGGCCATCAGTCCCTAAACCATCACCACCACCAAATATATTGACTTTTTTAAAAGAAAGCCTAAAATATGTCCACTTTAAAATTCTACTTTGAACCAGGCCATTTTCTCAAGTCAAGTATACATGAAGCTGCTTTATATTGAGTCAAACTCTTGCTTTGTGGTCAGTATTTTCTACCCTTGTCTAGCAGCAGCTCTCCAGAGTCTCAGGTCTTTCATGTCACCTGGTAACTAAGCCTTGTAACTGGAGATGGCAGGGCTTGATGGGGGGGGGTTAGGGCAGAAAACCTCTGGGCCTGGTCCCCTGTTCCCTGCTCCTGCTTGACAGGCTGACAATGGAAAAAGGGGGGCAGGGCTTGATGGGACATCACATCACTTCTGGCACATCAGCAAGTCACCCCAAACTCCATGGTTTAACCATAGAGTCTGATGCAAATCCTAGAGCATCACCACAATGTGATGACACTACTTCTGATCTTATGCTGGAAGTGACTCAGTACATTTTCATTGCACCAAAGTCATTGTGCTCATCCTCCAAAATCTCCCACTGGTAGCTGGCAACCCTATTTGAACCTGGAACCTTCTGCACGCAGAGCGGCTGCTCTCCCCATAGAGCTATGGCCAGGCCCATAGCCATGGTGGGGCTCCCTGGGGCTAAACCCCACCCCAAATCTGCCCAGCCCTACCAGCCTCACCCATCTTGGGAGGGGGAGGGAGCCTCTTGAAGATACAGGGCTTGAAGATGCGGAGGGAGAGCCGAGGCAGGCTGACTCATGTGGCAGTGGAGGTGAGCTAGTGGCTCCGCTTTTCTTACTCCTCGAGATTAAGAGGGGCACGGCACCACTAGCTCTCCTTGCTGCCACCTTGGCTGTCCCTCAGCAGCAGTGTGGCATCTGGGCTGGCTGATACAGGCTGCTGTTGGGAGAGCCGAGGAGGCAGGGCTGTGGGCAGTGGGTGGCTCGCAGAAAGAGGTGTCATGAGCATTGCAGCAGTAAGTGGGGTGGGGGGTGGAGGAGGAGGAATCCATCTGCTGGGTCCCTGCGACTGCCAATCAGCAGTGACCAAGACCTGTTGGCATATCCAAGGCTGCCATGCAGGAAAGAAGGCTGCCTCCTGGCCCCACAGGGCTTGAAGAGGGCTAGGATGCTTGTTGTGCCCTGTGCTGCTGTGCCCCTTCCCTCCCAGCTCCGAAGAGTGAAGGGGGGGTGGCAGGCACCAATGCTCCCTCTAAGCTGTGGAGTCTTGTGAGGGAAAATTCTACTTTGTGAGCTACTGGCACTAAAGTTGTGAGTGAGCGACTTGGCTACTGCATAAATTAGTCTGCTCTGGAGCCATCCTTCCTGAGCTAAGACAAAAATGTGTGAGTCGGAGGCTAAAAACCTGTGAGCTAGCTCACACTAACTCAGCTTAGAGGGAACACTGCCAGGCACCCCTTTTCATTCCTTTTCTCGTTTCTTACCACATCAGGTGCAACGCTCCTCTGCCCCTGCCCCTCAGCCGAAGAGTTCCTGGCTATGGGGCTGGCTATGGCCCCAGCGTAAGTCAGTTTTCAGATTTCCTGGGTATGCAGGCTGAATTAGAGGAAGGCTACAGGGACTAGAGTGAGAACCAATTTGTTATAGACATCCGTATGCTGGGCTGCAGAGACCCCAGTTCAAACTGCCACTCAGACATCGAGCTCCCTGGGTGACGGGAGGACAGTCACTGTCTCTCAGTCTAACCATTGTACAGGGGGGATTGTTGTGAAGTTATAATGGAAGGGTTGGGCACTATATATGGCTTTTTTCCCTTGAAGGAAGGGTGGAGTAAAAATATAATTTAGAGATCTGACACTGGATATCTATACTGAAATAACCATTAGCGGCAGCATTCCAGACTTAAAGGTTCACTTAACACAACTTCGTTTTTTTTTAAGTTCAAATGTCCAGCTTTGTCTTTGAGCAGCTTTCATTGGACATCCAGCAACCTCCCTTCCAGGCATCAATTGGGTTTAACTAATTACAAATCAAGCCTATGCATGTATACGGAAAAATAAGTTCTATGGTATTCAGTGCAATTTCCTCCCAAGGAACTATGCATAGGATTGCAGCCTTAGCTTCAGTAAAGCCTCAGCATTCGATTTCTCAAGCCACTAACATCGCAATGTTATTGTGCAGTCAGGCCCAGGCAAGCCTGACCTCGTCAGATCTCAGAAGCTAAGCAGGGCCAACCCTGGCAAGTATTTGGGTGGGAGGCCTCCAAAGAATACCAGGGCTGGGAAGCAGAGGCAGGCTATCAAGCCACTTCTCTGAATGTCCTCCATGCCCCAGTAGGAGTCAACAGAGGTTGCCATGAGTTCCAGGCATGGGCACACACACACATAGAGACACGCATACACACATGCACACACATGAAAAAATACCACCCCCCAAAAAAAGAGTTGCTAGGTCTCTCCTGGCAAATGGTGGGCAATGGGTTAGGGTTGGAGGGAGGCACAGCTGACATTGCAGTGATGTGTCTACATCATTTCCAACATGACCCAGATGTGACATCATCACACAGCAACGTCAGGTCAATGCTCTAGTATTTGGGCAAAAACTCTATGGTAAATTTGGCTTCTACCATAGAGCTTTTGCCCAAATACCAGAGCATTGCCCTGACATTGCTGATGTGATGATGTCACTTCCAGGTCATGTTGGAAGTGACACAGACATGTTGCTGCAATGTCAACTGGGCCTTGCTCTTTCTGGGTAAGTCCTCTCCACTGGCCAGCTGATCAGCAGTGGGGCAGTCAGGTCTGACAGCAAGGGACCCCGCCTCTACTGGGGGGTGCCTGGCAACCCTGACTGTAATAACAGGCCTAATAGTTTCAGTGACAAACCTAAGTAGGGTTGCCAACCTCCAAGTTAGGCCTGGCGATCTCCTGGAATTACAACTGATCTCCAGACTGCAGAGATAGTTCCCCAGAAAACATGACTGCTTTGGATGGTGGACTGTATGGCATTATACCCCATGAAGGTCTCTCTCCTCCCCAATTCCCAAATGACTCACACAATTTGTCAACATGTATAAAAGTCAAAGAATACAGTTGGGTAGACCAGGCACATGACATGTGTTTGACAAAGAAACGTTATTCTGGTTTTTGCTTCTGTTCCACCTTCTCTCAATCACCGAAGAGTAACTTGTACACTTGCATATTGAGTGGTCAAATAATGAGGATTCAGATGACTTGCTTGGCATCTACAAGAGCCTGTTCCTTCTCTATAGAGGCTCCTACCTTGTGGAACAGGCTCCTGGAGGAGGTGAGTGGGGGCACTGCCTTTAAGAGCTTTCAGAAGATGCTGTAAGGCCGTTTTATTTGCACAGGCTTTTAACAGGATTTAAGCTGCAGGTATTTTTGTGGGGAGGGGGATTAATAGGGTTTTATTGTAAGCTGCCTGGAGCCACTAGGGAAAAGCAGACTATAAATATTTAAACAAATAAATCCCTCCTTCCTGTGAAGGAACCCAGAGGCGTCTTCTGTGAGTCATTCAATTTCTCCCCCTCAGCAACTGCTACACCTGGAAGGACTGACAGAATACTGAGGTCCATCTTTCTCCACTTTTTTCTCCATACCAAAATGAAACCCCAAAGCTGTAAACAACACAAAATAATCCAGCAATGAAACCCCAAAAACATCATTGTTGAAAACATATCAAAACACCACCGTCTCTTACAGGTCCTGGGCAGGGTGTAGCCAGAATTTTTTTTTTTGGGGGGGGCACTAATTTAATTAATGGAAGTTTGCAGCCACACACTTACAAACACAAGGAACCAAAGCAGGCTCCCACGGCCCAAGTGGAAAGGGGGGAGCTACTGCACCTGTAACACCAGGACAGCTGCTGAAATGTCACTAGTAAAGGGCGGGATTGTTGTGTGGCAAGTTTTGATTACTGGAGAAGGAGAAGGCTGAGGAGAAAGCTGCAGCAGCAAAAAGGGATGTGGGAAGAGTGGTGGAAAGGAGAGCCATGCATTCAGGGGCTGTCTGCACAAGGCAGTGTATTGTTGGGGGGGCAGAAGGCACCAGTGATCCTGTGCTCCCTCTCCATATGAGTGTAGTTGGGGGCCCCTCTCCCAGCGCCATCCCTTCCTGCAGGGTCAGCCATCTGCCTCCCCAGCCAGGTCTTTCCCTTGCTGCGCCCTCCGTCTGAGGAGGGAGGGAGGGAGGGGGTGCGAGGACCATCACCGGCTGATAGACCTCTCCTCCACAAATCTACCTAATCCCCTTTTAAAGCTGTTTATTTCTGTGGCCATCACTACATCCTCTGGCAGCAAATTCCACATTTTAATTACCTTCTGTGTAAATAAATATTTCCTTTCGTCTGTCCTGAATCTACTGGCCATCGGCTCCACTGGATGCCTTCCAGTTTTAGTATGTTGGGAGAGAGCAAAATATTTTCCTTTGTCAACTCTCTCCACCCTATGTATAATTTTATAAACCTCCATCATGTCCCCTCTTTGTCTTTAGAACATTCTTCTGTGTTGAACTTCACTGTAATATAACAACCAGGCCCGTAGCCAGTATTTTTTTCTCTGTGGGGGGCATTTGAATTTTTAAGGGGACAGTTGATTAAATTAAAGTGTGTTAAGTAGGCAACTCAACAAGAGGCAGTGATTTCAGCAAAAGTGATTCAGCTTTATTCGGAAGAGCAGACAAGTTGATCAGCCAACACAACCACACAAACCCTAAGTGGAGCACAGCTCCTTCTTTTAAACAGTCTGGGCTGTCAAGGCCATGCCCACATATAAGTTAAGAACCAATAGAATTACAGAGATAAAGACCAATGAGGTCTGTTCCCTCCACAAACATATATACACTTTTGATTGGTCTATTTACAGAGTTTCATTGAAACCACCAATAGGAATGTATCAGCTTATGATCCTTGGCTAGAATCAAGCTTAACATAGGAAAGAATAGGCATGGTTTACAGTAAGATGTAACAAAATGAATTAAATTACCTCAGACAGCAGCTTGGGGTAGCATCCCATGGCAGCAACAGCAGCGCTAGTGCTGCGGTGCTGAAGTAGAGGCCTGGCCAGGATGGGCTGAAGCTGATGAAGTGAGGCAAGCCAGCCAGGAGGCCGGTGGCAGGTGAAGCAGAGGAGGAGGCAGTGGGTGTTGTTAATGCTGTGTGGGGTGGCAGGCAAGAGCTGCTGTGGGGTGGGTGGGGGAGCCCAGTGCAGCTGCCCAATTGTGGGAGATTTCCAACTTCTAAGCAGTCACCGCAGCACACCTCCACTAGCTTTCCCCTCCCATTGCCCTGCCTCATCTCCCAGCCGCCTTCCAGATGTCTCAACTAGGTCAACTTCCCAACTTGCATCTTGAGGCGGTGAGGTCTGTCTCGAAGACTTGCCCAGCTCTTTCCCTTTCAGGCCAACAAAGAGAAGGAGGCATCCCTGCCTGTGGACTCCATGGAGAAGTGGCAGCCCCTGGTGAAGGCAGTAGCAGCAGCCGTCACCCCACATCATTTGAAGGGCTGTCATGTAAAAGATGGAGCAGATCTATTCTCTCTTGCTCTGGATTGCAAGACTAGATCTAATGGGTGGAAATTACAAGGGAGTCGTTACCGGCTAGATATCAGGAGAAACTTCCTAACTATAAGAGTGGTAGAGCAGTGGAACAGTCTGCCTCGGGAGGTGGTCGATGCTCCTTCACTGGACGTTTTCAAGTGGAGGCTGAACGACCATCTTTTGGGTATGTTGTAGGTATGTAGGGCTATCTTTTGGCTGTGCTCCTGCAGAGTGCAGGGGGTTGGACTAGATGACCTGCAAGGTCCCTTCCAACTCTAACATTCTATGATCAATGGGCTCCTCCCCTTGCTCCTCGGCAGGGGGCTATCACCTGCCTGCTGCCCTGGCACCTGGCAGGCAGGTGGTGAGCCAGCCACTCACTCGGCCACTGGCCGGCATGACTTTAAAATATTTGAATATTTTTAAAAGGTCTCTGGCATGGCTATTTGTGGGGTGTGGCTTTTAATTAAGGAGGCATGGCCCCAAGATGCCCCACTGTAGCTACATGCCTGATAACAACCAGTGTTTGAACATATTCACGGTGCGATACTAAGCAGAATTAAAGAGTGTAACTCTGTTCAGGATTGTGCTGTTAGGTAGATTAATCACTCTAAAAGATTGATCAACTTCAGCAGTACCTAGCATATTTAATTGGATCAATGACTTGAAGTAATTGATTAGTCTCAGCAGTAATCCATAATTGACTCTGAGTTTATCTACTTTGTGATCAGAACATATTACATTCATATTCCACACATTTCACTATGGAGCTCCCAGCACTGCATGTGGAATTTCACCCACATTGTGCCTCACAACAACCCCTTGTAGGGTGGGTAGGATAGGCTGACTGACAGGGTATTACTTTCTCCAAGCACTGCCAGTGAGTTGTATGGTTGAACAGAGACACTAACCCATGTTTCTATAGCTTCTGCTACTCTCAGGTGCTGTCACTCAGCTCTGGGGACTGTCATTCCAGTCCCAGAACACTTCTGCTCCTCCAAGGGGCTGTCATTCCACTCTGTAACCAGTCATTCTTGTCCCAGAACAGTTATGCTACTCCCAGTGACTGTTATTCTGCTCTGCAGGCTTTCATTCTAGTCTTAGAACATTTTTGCTATGACCCACAGGCCGTCAATCCACTCTGGGGACTGTTATTAAGTCCCAGAACTCTTTTGTTCCTCCTAGGGGCTGTCATCCCAGTCTGGGAGCTGTCATTCCAGCTCCAGAATGGTTCTGCTACTCCCAAGGGCTGTCATTCCACTCTGCAACCTGTCATTTCTGTCCCCAAAGAGTTCAGCTACTCCCAGTGGCTGTCATTCCACTCCGGGGACTGTCATTCCAGTCCCAGAACTCTTCTGTTTCTCCTAGTGGCTGTCATCCCAGTCTGGGAGCTATCATTCCATCTCCAGAACACTTCTGCTACTCCCAAGGGCTGTCATTCCACTCTGCAACCTGTCATTTCTGTCCCCAAAGAGTTCAGCTACCCCCAGTGGCTGCCATTCCACTCCGGGGGCTGTCACTCCAGTCTCAGAACACTTTTGTTACTCCCAGGAGTTGTCATTCCAGTTGGGAGAGGGCTGTCATCTCAGTGCCAGTGTACTTCTGCTACTCCTAGGAGCTGTTGTTTCATTCTGGGGAGGGGGGAGGCTGTCATTCCAGTTTCAGAACATTTGTCATTTGTATGATTGCCAGTATGGTGTAATTCTAGGCAGAATCTGACAAATTCATAGTAGAGTATCGGGCTACGGTCTGGGCGACCCAGCTACAACTCCCTCTTTGGCTTGGAAGCCAACATTCTTAGGCTTGTCCCCCTTTGTTGGCCTAATCTGCCTCATAGCCTAACCTCCCTATGAGCCAGGAAGCACAGACTGCAGACAAAGATCCACTACAACTTCCGACAATGAATACACATTCATCCCCAGCAAGGAAATGCTAAAATATGGGTAATTCCACAGGGGAGGCGGGTGTGTGTGTTGGCAGAGTGAAAAGCATGTAGGTGGTACCAGTCAATCTCACCTGTGGCTCATCATCACCTGAACCCACATGCTGGCTATTGCAACTGCAGAGCATTACCCACTGCCAGGGCTCTTTTTGGGCAGGAACGCACAGGAACGGAGTTCCAGCTGGCTCCTGAGTTGGCCACGCCCAGCAGGAACTCATTAGCACAATAGGCCACACCCAACAGCAGAAACTCATTAGGATTGGCTACCTTAGGGGTGTGTGGCCTAACATGCAAAGGAGTTCCTGCTACAAAAGAAGCCCTGGGTTTTGACAACAAACAAGGTAAACAGAATAAGAAGCAAAAGATGGGTGTGGCTGGATGACCACACTTCTGGGAACATGGGGTGTGGCCTAATATGCTAATGAGCTGTGCTGTCAAGGGTGTGGCCTAATATGCTAATGAGTTCCTGCTGGGCTTTTTCTACAAAAAGAGCCCTGCCCACTGCTATGCCGGTCATGGGTATGCAGTGACAGCAATAGCTCTGCCTGTTATTCTATGGTGAACGCCTCTTTCAGAGGCACGGAAACCTGGCAAAAACAAGACAGCTGGCAACCGCATCCAGCAGTCTTGCTTCTGGAACTCCACCGTTGATGTAGATTAATAAATGTTTTGATGGTCTCTGTTAATGGAGTTTGCAAACAGAGATGTGGGATGAAGCTGAGAGAGTCCTTCACTATCTGGAGAGTTAGGTAAAGGCCAGTCTGCTCAAGGTTCAGAAGTCCCCTGATCACTGCTGGTGTGATAAGCCGTTCAGGCTGCTTTTCCTAGAAGGGAGATGGAGAAAATGAGTTGCTGGGATTAACAGCAGCATGTTCAGCAATCAACATTGTGAGCCCAGGAGGAAATGGCTGGACGGGAAGAGGAGTTTGAACAAAAGAGTCTCCAGAGAACCTGGCAAAAAGTTACAATCCCCCCGTACACATACAATCAGATTAATCCTACTTCACCATTTCTTTAACTGTTGGGGCCATGCTGAATGGACCGTCTGCTCTTTTGACTGCATCTTGTTTTCATCTGTGCTCTTCAATATATGCAGCACACCCTGTATAGGAATGCTTGGCTTGCAGAGAACTGAAACTCTCTCTGCAATAACTGAAATAACACCCCACCCCCCCATTCTGCTGTTTATAGTTTTGGTTTTTTATCTGCCAGTTGAACAGAAGACTTCAGGCATCTGGCAAAGTGGACTCTGGCACAAGAGAGCTGATGCCACAATCGATCTGTTAGTCTTTAAGGTGCTACAAGTCTCTTTGAACAACATAGTTATGTTTACAGACTCTGGAGACCATTCTAGAAACTCGTCCTAACAAAACTTGAACAAAACATCCCCAAATGCAAAATACAGGAATGGTGATTTACTTGGGACAAGCACAAGAAAATAAGGAGAATCAACGTACAATAAATAGATTTGGTTGGTATAAATTACATTTTCCCCCTGTCAAGTCACAGCTGAGTTATGGAGACCCCTCAGGATTTTCAAGGCAAGAGACATTCAGAGGTGGTTTACCATTGCCTGCCTCTGCATAGTGACCGTGGCATTCCTTGGAGGTCTCCCATCAAACTCCTTGTCAGGGCCAACCCCGCTTAGCTTCCAGGATCTAACAAGATTGGGCTAGAGAGTTAATCTGCTTCTCAAAAGGTAGAAACATATAATGCCATATTTTATGGTGGGTGGATTCAGAACCATTTTCATCATGGTCAAATGGATATAAGATATGAGCTCGGGCTGTCTTGAACTGGCTCGAGGGGGGGATAGGAAAGTTTTATCTGTTGCTGTAAAACAGCTGCAAAAGCCATGGATACCACTCTTGTTCTGTGAGTTGGAACAATGACTTGATGTTGCATTAGGATTGGGAATAATCATTTATTGATAGCGTTTTATGCCAACATTTAATAAAATATGAAACCTAAAGGAATACGAAAATCAATAAATGGAACATTGGAAAATAGCAAAAGTGCCCAGACTGCCAGAAGCCAACTCAAACTGGATCAATAAAATTAAATGCCTTGAGAAATAAAAATGACAATTGGCGGTCCTTAATTTGCCTAGTAGAAGTACAAATGATAGCTTCTACTATGGCAGGAAATGCTGGATCGTACAGGTCTAGAAAGAAGTTTTATTTATGCTTCTTTTCCTTACTGTTCTCTTATGTATACATTTTAATCACACTGACATAAAACGGGGAAGGGCTATGGTGCAGTGCTAGAGGATCTGCTTGACATGCAGAAGATCCCAGGTTCCACTTAAAAGGACTGGTAGTAGATGATGTGAAAGGCCTCTGCCTGAGACACTGGGAGCTATTGCCACTCTGAGTAGGCAGGATTGACTCTGACTGGCCAATGGTCTGATTCAGTATAAGGCAGCTTCATGTGTTTGGGGGGGGCAGGTTTCTGTAGGAGTCTGCTGGATTCCCTGGGTTCAGAATTCCAAGTTTTGCTCCCCAAGTGACACAGGAGTCTTTTTGTGCCTGAAGTGTACTATTCAACAAACCATAGAACACAAATACCCCTCTCATTTGCCACACATATGGGGGGAAAGTGCTTCACATGATCCTATCTGTATGCATAATTGCCACTTTGTCTGAAAGGGGTAATGCATATATTTTCCATGCTGGTACACACATACTAGTACTTGGTACACATGTACTGAGGCGGGAAATACCCTTGTTGTCCCTTTCAGGCCAATTGGTGATGCCATTTATTGGAACGATTGCATAGCGTGTGTTCTTCCAATACATGCATAACAACAAAAATGACAACTGATGGCATAATATAAAGAATAAATGATAGTACAGTAAGTCTTTGACACAACTCATCGGTCACCTTCCCTCTTGAAACTGAGCCTGAACACATAAAGGTGCCTTACACAAAATCAGACCATTGGTTCATCAAGGTCAGTATTATATCCTCTGCTTAGCACTGGCTCTCCAAGGCCTCAGTCAGAGGTCTTTCACATCACCTCCTACTTGATCCACTTAGCTGGAGTCGCCAGGGATTGAACCTGGGACCTTCTGCATGTAAAGCACACACTCTACTACTGAGCCATAGGCCCTCCCCATGTAACTGGACTGAATACATATTTCCCACCTGGTTATCTCTGCCTCACTTCCTTCCCTTCCTTGCCTTTTTGCACTATGTAGACAATATTAACCTGGAGAGATGAATGATCTGACTCAAGTATGAAGCACATGTACAATGTCTACTGCACCACCAGCAAATAAACACTTCCCCCAATCTAGCTATGCCAGATTTATCTGGATACATTACTGCAGTTCATCAGGAAATCTGCCCAACTCTTTCAAGAGAGATCCATAAGAACCAAAACTGATAACTCTACAGGACCTCAAAAAGAACACAGCAGGGGTAGTGGCTACTTGACCTGTTTTGTCTGTCTATATTGCTTTGCCTCTGGCAATGCTCTTTGGCTTCTTCACATCCCAGCCACTTCCTCTGAGCCCTTTTATCTTAAATAAGTGTGACCTCTGGCATACCTATTCATCCCAGGTTCAGTTCTCCCAGTTGGGGAGAAGATGCTAATTTCCCAGGGCCATTTATAGCCAGCTTGTTACTCTACCCTGCAACATGGGAGCCCAGTAAATGATACCATCCAAAATTTGCCTGCTGTGAAGTGAATGCAAAACCCGTCCAAAGACAAGGCCACGATTTAAATAAACACAGATAATTGCTCCTTGAGAAGGCCTCTGGTTTCAGCACTCATCAGCATTCTTATTTCTGTCAGTTTATACACCTACATTGGATGACTAATCCTTTCAGAGTATCTGAATCCCCTGGGCTGTCTCACTGAAGTGTGTTTAAATAGGAGGGGATGTAAATAGCAATAGCAAATGAGGCTCAAAAAGGTTCTGGTACATTGTCCCCAACCCTAATCTCCCCATTGTCCCATGGACCATAAGGAAGTGAACTGTGCCGAATTAACATCAGTCTCTGTCAGATGCGGATCTAGGCCTTTGAAGGCCTTCAGCCCCCTCAAGGCTTGTGCCTTTTGTTTGAAAATGTAAAACCTTGGGATGCATTTGGTAGCCACTTCATTTAACTAGATACGGGTGATTAGGATAACAGGCTTAACTTTCTTCTGAGGATGTCATCAGTGGGCCCATTTGGTTACTGGCCTTTGTTATGGACATTGGAGCGACAAGAAAGTGTGACTGGAGCTGGTCAGGAAAGGAAGAGATACCACTGGAAAGGCAGCTTTACTACAGTTACGTTCATTTCTGTTCCAGCTTCTGGCAATGTACACGAAACAAAGAGAAGGTTATGATTCGAAGGATTTGTGTTGAGGCAAATGAAAACATTCAGCCCCTACAGATTTAAACAGCTCTCTGATGACACTCTTGGGGAGAAGAAATAATAATCTTGTGGCCACTTACAGATTAAATAACAAAGGGTCTTGGGACAAACCTTCAAGAGTAATCAATGTATCATGGCACAAGTTTCCATGAAGCAGGACCCCCATCATCACATTCATTTTGTGGTACATGAATGCTTATGACAGGGCTGGTTCCAGATTTTGGGAAGCCTTGGGCTCAGACTGCCCAGGGGCCCCTTTCTCCTCTCACCACCACCAGGACTCCCACTTGTGCTTCCCTTACAGCCCCCCCATATCCCCACCTGGTTGTATTTCTTTCATTCCCCTGCTCAGTTGTAAACCTTCCTACTGTCCATATTCCTTTCTCCAATGGTGCTGAATGGCATGTGCAGATAGGAACGCCACTACTGTGCCCCCAGAAGTGCCATCATTCCTTCTCTGCCAGCATGGTGGGTTGCGTGTAAGAGGCCCTGTCAGAAACCCTGGTCCCCGGTAGCTGCCCCACCTCAGGGCATGCTGACGCCAGCCATGCCTTAATGTTTTACAATAACAAGCAGGAGTCAAAGCGCACCTTCAAGACTATCGTCACATGTGATGGTAATTTCTGAGTTATGCCAGCCTCTCTTTGCAGCCTCTCTCCTAGGCAGTCACCATGCTGGCCTTAGTGCTCAGCAAGGCAAAGTGACCAGTGACTCTCCCAGCCTTACCTGGTTGTGTTTAGACTTCAGTGTTTTTTCTCCCCGCCATACTCTGATATTGGAAGCCGGCCAAGCTGAGGTACTGAAATCAGAGTGTAGCAAGATAAGGTGTGGGTGGGAAAGGAAAGCTCCTCCGGCTTAAAAATAGACTCACACAATCCTTGGAGGGTCCTGGGAAAGAAGGAAAACCTCACTTATAGCCAATAGAAGCGCACCTCCCTGGACCCACTATGCAAGCAAGAATGTGAATTGTCTGCAAAATAGGGAAGCTTCCCCCCTCTCTGCCTTAGATTTGGCCAAGAGGATCTACTTTGGGGGAAGTATAATTTTAAGAGATTTACATCTCAGCAGGATAGGAAACAAAAGAAAGTCACAGCTGGAAATGTTTCCCCCTGAAATCAGTGGAAACCACTAAAGCACAGATTATTGAAAATGAACAGGCGTAATATAACTGTCAAAAAAGAAAAGTACGGAAGAGTCGGATGAAACCACATATGAATAACATTGCAGTTTGCATGCCAAAAAATTATGCAGGTTTTGGAGGCTGTAAGGTTGGTTTGATCGGAGTCTTAGTGGCAGCAGCAGACCAAAGAGCTGGTGGTATCTCAGCAGCTGATGATGGGCTCTGAGACAGAAGTCTTAACACCATGAAGCAGTTCACAGGGCCATCTTAAATGGAGCAAGACCCTTCAAGTACCTTGAAGTCAATGGGATCTGAAGAACGTGACTCTGCTTAGGATGGCAGAATCAGGAAGAGAGAGCAAAAAACAATCTCGAATCCCCATAGCAGTTGCATTAAATGTCTGCTTACCCTAGATTTTATTAAATATTCAAAAATGTCAGTCCATGGGGAAAAGAGGTCTCTGGAAAAGTAACATCAACATTTTCTAAATCAATGAAGAATTCCCTTTGCATAATTTTGATTTGATGGGCTGTTTTGTATAACAGAGAAGGATCTGAAAGGAATTGTGAAGAAAAGGAAACCCCACTTTTCTCCCCCCCCCCACAGCCCGTTTGTTCTGTTTGCTTGCTGCTGCCTCCTCCTCCTCTGCCTCCTCCTCCTCTTCCTCCTTTTCCTCCTGGTCTTATCTGGTCTTCTGCACTACCATAGTCTTCATGGAACATTGTAGGTTGCTATAGCAACTCATGATCAGGCCCCAATTCCAGGATTTGTGATTGTTTTAATATTATATATATATTGTTGTTCAGTTGCACAGTCAAGTCTGACTCTTCGCGACCCTATGGACCACATCACATCAGCCCCTCCTGTCTTCTGTCGTGCTCTGGAGTTTGCTTAATTTCATGTTCATTGCTTTGATAACACTGTCTAACCATCTCATCCTTTGCCGTCCCCTTCTACTTTGACCTTCAACCTTTCCCAGCATCGGGTTTCGGTTTCGACGTTGCGAATGGCGGCCACCTTTCGGGGCGCTCCCGAAGGTGGTTAGCCCACACGCGGTTGGGGGGGTCTTTGCATGCATGCAAGACCCTAGTGAGCCTTAGTTAAAGGCTCCGAACCGGGGGCGCTTGGGGAGTAGCCTCTTTGCCGGCACACTGCCGGGAAATTGAGGCTTTCTCCCCGTCCCAATCGGCCCCGCTGCGTAGTGCGCCCCGAATGGGGCTTAGCAACGCCGCCGACTTCCAGGAGTGAGGAAAAGCGAGATGAACTAACATAAAAAGATGAATTGGCACTGAACCGTGAGTTGGAGGTCTAAACTAAAGCAGAAATCTAAACCCCCCCCCTTACGAGAACAAACGGGAGGAGGGGAGTTTCCCCCCCCACTAGGGAACGGGACTGTTAAAAGGAAAGGGGGAGGTGAAAGAGCGGAGAGGGCTGGTGAAGTACCTCTGGGGTTTCCGAAGCAAAGTGTTGGCGTATCTCCGGAGGGGCGCGGCACGAACTTTGGGAAAAGTAAACAAAAGTAATGTCGGCAATGAAAAAAGCCCCGATCAAACCGGAAAAGAAGGGAGGTGGGACTTCCGGTCCGGGAAATCCCCCTCAAGAGTCTGCTGTCAGTCAAACGAAAAGCGAGCTACTGCACCCTCTGCTGGAGCAAATGCAGAAAACTAATGAAACATTAAGCAGCATGCAAGGTGTTCTCAACAGCCTGCAAAAGCAAATGAATGAAACGTCAAAGAAGATGGAGGAATTAGTACAGAAATGTCTGGTCTCAACGGAAGATACTAAGAAAGTAAAGAAAAGGGTCAATAAGTTGGAAAAACATCAGGATGAGCAAGAAAAAGGATTTTGCAATTGCAAATGGAAAAATCAAGTCTGATACTCCGTTTTCAGGGCATTAAAGAAGAGGAGAAAGAAGATCTCAGACTGTTACTAGCGAAGGCCTTGGCACCAGTAACTGGCAGAGAAAAGCGAGAATTACAAGAAGAGATGGATGTGGTCTATAGGGCCTACTCCACTTACACAAAGAAAAATAATCTGCCAGCTGAAGTGGTTGTCAAGTTCACTAAACAGCGTACGAGAGATCAAATATTGAGAGCAGTTTCAGCGACGCCCTTGAAGATTGAGGAACAGACTATAAGAACGCTGAAAGATGTGCCATATGAAATTCAAATGAAAAGGAAGGCTTACAAAAATTTGACCACTTTCCTACAAAACCATCAGATCATTTACAGATGGAGATTTCCTGAAGGACTGGACTTTAAGTTTAAGGATAAAAAAGAGAGAATTGACTCCATCTTCAAAGCACAAGAATTTCTGAAGAGACACGCCAGCAGGGAGGAAGATGCAGCATTCGCAACGTGGCAAGATTTGAGTAGCGAAAAAGACAGCGACTCAGAGGAGGAAGGAGCCGGAGCGGGAGACGTTGAAGAGAAAAAGGGCCCATCATACAACTTGAGGGACACTAAAGGAAGACATCCTAAGAAGTAATAGTTCGTTGACGCGGAGGAAAGGAGATGATTAATGACTAACCCCAGAGGACATTACTAACCTGACTAACAGATTGTTTTTGGACTCTTTAGTTGACTAAAAGAGACTCTCTAACCATGGTGAATGCCAAAGCGATTTTTATATTAATTAACATTAACAAATTTAACAGTAAACTCACTCTCAACTTTTCTTTGTCCAACTATATACCCTCCTTTTTTCCTTATATAAAAAGAATAAAATCCTCTCCTCTTTAGGAGAGTTTTATACAAAAAAAAACAAAAAAAAAAAAAACCTTTCCCAGCATCAGGGTCTTCTCCAGTGAGTGCTCCCTTCTCATTTTGGTGGCCAAAGTATTTGAGCTTCAGCTTCAGTATCTGGCCTTCCAGGGAACAGTCAGGGTTGATTTCTTTTAGGATTGACTGATTTGATCTTCTTGCAGTCCAGGGGACTCTCAAGAGTCTTCTCCAGTACCATAATTTGAAAGCATCTATTCTTCGGTGCTCGGCCTTCCTTATAGTCCAACTCTCACAGCCATACAGTACTACTGGGAATACCATTGCTTTGACCATACAGACTTTTTTTGGCAGGGTGATGTCTCTACTTTTCATTATGCTGTCTAGGTTTGCTATCGCTTTCCTCCCAAGGAGCAGGCATCTTTTAATTTCATGGCTGCAGTCACCGTCTGCAGTGATCTTGGATCCCAGGAATGTGAAGTCTGTCACTGCTTCCACCACTTCTTCTAATTGCCAAGGAGTGATGGGGCCGGATGCCATGATCTTTGTTTTTTTGATGTTGAGTTTCAAACCAACCTTTGTGCTCTCCTTTTTCACTCTTAGCAAGAGGGTCTTGAGGTGCTCTTCACTTTCTGCCATTAGAGTGGTATCGTCTGCATATCTGAGGTTGTTGGTATTTTCCCCAGCAGTCTTAATTCTGGCTTGTAGTTCATCCAGGCTAGCATTTCGGATGATGTACTCTGCATATAAATTAAATAAGCAAGGGGACAATATACATCCTTGTTGTACTCCTTTTCCTATGCTAAACCAATCAGTTGTTCCATATCCTGTCCTAGCCGTAGTTTTTTTACCCTTATATAGGTTTCTCAAGAGATATGTGAGGTGGTCTGGTAATCCCATCTCTTTAAGGACTTGCCATAGTTTGTTGTGATCCACACAATCAAAGGCTTTAGCATAGTCAATGAAGCAAAAGTAGATCTTTTTTCTGGTACTCTCTTGCTTTCTCAATAATCTAGTGAATGTTGGCAATTTAATCTCTAGTTCCTCTACCTTTTCAAAACCCAGTTTGTACTTCTGCCATGTACTGCTGAAGCCTAGCTTGTAGGATCTTTAGCATGACCTTGCTAGCATGTGAATTTAGTGCAATTGTGCGATAGTTTGAACATTCCTTGGCATTGCCCTTCTTTGGGATTGGAATGTATACTGCCCTTTTCCAATCCTTTGGCCACTGTTGTGTTTTCCAGATTTGCTGGCAAATTGAGTGCAGCATTTTAACAGCATCATTTTTTAAGACTTTGAATAGCTCAGATGGGATACCATCACCTTCACTAGCTTTGTTGTTAGTAATGCTTTCTAAGGCCCATTTGACTTTGGATTCCAGGATGTCCGGCTCAAGGTCAGTGATTACACTGTCATGGTTATCAAGGACATTGAGGTCCTTCTTATATAATTCTTCTGTGTATTCTTGCCATATTTTCCTAATCTCTTCTGCTTATGTTAGGTCTCTACCATTTTTGTCCTTTATCATGGCCAGCTTTGAATGGAATGCTCCCTTGATTTCTCCAATTTTCTTGAAGAGATCTCTAGTCCTTCCCATTCTATTGTTTTTCTCTATTACTTTGCATTCTTCATTCAGGAAAACCTCCTTATCTCTCCTTGCTGTTCTCTGGAAATCTGCATTCAGTTGGTAAATATATATAATAGAAGAAGAAGAGTTTGGATTTATACCCCGTCCTTCACTGCCCAAAGGCGTCTCAGAGTGGCTTACAAACTCCTTTCCCTTCCCCTCCCCACAATAGACACCCTGTGAGGTAGGTGGGGCTGAGAGAACTTCTGACAGAAACTGTCCTTGAGAGAACAGCTGTGCCAGAGCTTGTGACTGACCCAGGGTCACATCAGCAGGTGCAAGTGGAGGAGTGGGGAATCAAACCCGGTACTCCCAGATAAGAGTCCGCGCACTTAACCACTACACCAAACCACTACACCAAAATATATAATTTTTCTGCAAACTGGGGGAATTCTGGAATTTGCAGAATCTTGGCTGGCCCCATTTTGCATGGTTTCCCAGGCAGCTGTGGAGAAAGACTGTGGTCCTGAACGCTGGTTTAAGAAAAGTCATTGAGAAATACACATAGATAGTAGCCTCCCAGCACACTCAGTGGAGTAAAAAACACACACTTATGTGGCCATTCTTCTGTTATACAATTCTTCATACAAAAGCCAGTATGATGTAGTAGTTAGAGGCAGGGCTTTTTTTGCAGAAAAAGCCCAGCAGGAACTCATTAGCATAATAGGCTACATCCAACAGTAGAAATTCATTAGCATATTAGGCCACACCCCCATGTTACCAGAACTGTGGTCATCTAGCCACACCCACCTTTTGCTTCTTATTCTGTTTAACTTGTTTGTCATCAAAACCCAGGGCTTTTTTTTTGTAGCAGGAACTCCTTTGCATTTTAGGCTACACACCCCTAATGTAGACAATCCTAATGAGTATCTGCTGTTGGGTGTGGCCTATTATGCTAATGAGTTCCTGCTGGGTGTGGCCAACTGGGGAGCCAGCCGGAACTCCGTTCCTGTGCATTTCTGCCCCAAAATAGCCCTGGTTAGAGGTGTTTGGCTTGAGTATCTAGGTTCAAATGTCCATTCTGCCATGGAAGGGGGGATGACCTTGGGCAAGTCACATACTCTCAGCCTAACTTTCCTCACAGGATTGTTGTGAGGATAAAATGGAGAAAGGAGACCCTTGTTGCTGCTGTGAGCTCCTTGGAGGAAGGCTGGGATAAATATTGACCTTCAGACAGAGCATAAACTCATAATTGCATCATCATCATCATCATCATCATCATCATCATCATCATCATCATCTTCCTGTTGTTGGTGTTGTATCATTTGTCCCTAAATGCCTTGAAAGTGAATCAGAGGGAGAGATTAAGGAAATTCCCCGCCATTGCACAACTAGCAAAACACATGCTATGACATCGAGTCAGCCAACACGTAAAACAAACAATTGTCAAAGGGCAGATAACATGCTCATCAGTGGTTAGAAATTCTAAGTTCACAATAAAGTATTGTCTCAAACCTTATCTATGTCTTTGTTTCCTTTATTATATATAACAAAAGAGACTGTGAGTTAGTACTAGCACAATTTCTCCATCTGCAGGCTATGACTAACATGTAAAGTCATGTGGCTGACAGACAGTGCAGCACTGGCTTGGCTGTATCAACTGTATGGTCACCGAAAATACACCCAGAAGGGGAATTCTGAAAAGGATTGGCAAAGAGCCAGTTTAATCCTAAACAGAGTTGACTTCAATAGTTTTAGAAGGCTATAACTCTGTTTACCGAACTGTCAATTTGCTGCTGGGGGGGGAGCAGCTCCTGTTTCCCACCACTGTGCCTGAGGCCTATGGGAAAAATATTCTGAGGAAAAATGCCATTGGTGTTGGTGTTGTTGGCAGAGTTCAGGAAATAATCCAATCTGCCCTTTGGAGTTTGCTTTCAATGAATTTACTGCAACATGATTTTGCAAAATATACCAAAATCAGGCCTTCAGCACACAAGCACTAACACATACTAACACAGAGCAGCAAGAGGAACAACAAGAAATAGGCTGAACTATAAGAGAAAAAATATTCAATAAACCCTAAACACTAGAAACTGCTCCACAGCTCTCCCTTGGGTGCAAGTGGACTAAACTACCTTTTCAGCATTATTTACAATAAATAGACTCTTAGCAAGCTGTTGCTTCTCCAGCACCCCTTCTCAACAGCATGTGTACTATTTTGAATGTTCATTTGCATCCTATAGTTTGGTGCCCAGGTGGCAATTTGGTGAGTGTCCAAGTCTCATGCTTGTGCAGTGATTGTATCTCTTCTGCCACTGCGTCTCTCCATTTTCTGGCACTTTCGGGCAACCTGGAGATATCTTTCCAAGATGAGGGTTCAGGTGTTTTTCCAGTTTTGGCTATATAGGGCTGTGGTCAAACTGCAGGGTTGGTGTGGTCTGGCCCCAGCTCTAAGTACTCTGTTGCAGTTTGTAACTGAGAGTTTTAATCATACATCCCACCCTGAACCAGTGTCACTGCGTGCTTGCCCCATGGTTGACAATTCAGATTATTGCTGAAAGGGCAACCATGGAGTAGCTGGCCGGGTGGATTCTTTTTTTAATTTGTCTTTTGCATATGTGCATAACCACTAATTTGAACCACTGCTCCATTTTGACAACTGGAGGAGGCTGCTTCCCCCTCTGAATAAACTCATATTTTCAATTAACCCCTTCTCCGCCCTGTGTGCTGCAAAGCTGTAGGCAGAGGAGACAGCATGAAAAAGGACAAAGGAGGCTTCTCAGTGAGCCCTTCCCTCCCCCTCTTCTCATCTCAGAAGACATCTGAAAGCTTGCTGGTGTGCAGGAAGATGCAGTTATGTGCACATTGCTAACTGACCAAAAAAAGGAGCAAAAATGGAGCAGAGCAATCAGACCTCAACAGGATTGTGCTCGCACCAGGGGAATTCAGACATCCAGAAATGTGGGTTGAAAATGCTGAAATTAATAAACACCAGACTTTCCCTGGTGCTTGATTACTGCGCTTCCAAAGCAAGGCAGAATGGGTTGCTGACAACTGGGGCATGGAAGGCAGGTGTTGCTGTCTAACCATGCTCTTTAAATCCACAAAGGTACCACAATGATATTGGCGCAAACTGCTCATGTGACCTCAGCCTAGGATAGTCTGTGAGGTGGTATCCCTTTAGTCACTTGGGTTGAGCATCTGAGGGTTATAACTTTGCTTGGTCTGTTTCCTCTTAAAACCCTAACAAGTCTGTACTGAATTCTACCTCTACCTTGTGGTCTTGCTGTCTCTTGTTCACTTGTTAATGAGTTTTCCTTAACCTCTGTGGGTTGCAGCAGCTTTAGTCTTGGGAGTCTCATCAAAGTATACTGCATCACTTATTGCAGCCTTGTCTGTCTTCTAGAATAGAATTCTGTACCCTTTACAGCAATCACTGTAACCTACTAGTATTCCTTCTTTGGCTGTATTGTCTAGCTTTGAGCATTTTCCCCTGGGAATGAAGGCATAGGCTTTGTATCTGAACACCCTGATATGCTTGAAACTTGGCTTTGATCCATGCCATAATTTATATAGAGTGCTGTCAATTGCTTTTGATGGTAATCTATTTTGTAGAAACCTTGCCATCATCATTGCTTCGCCCCAATACTTATTTGGCAATCCAGCATCCAGAAGCATGCATCTGGCCATTTCAACAAAGGTGCTGTTCTTCCTTTGTCCTGTTCCATTTTGTTCAGGTGTGTACGGCACAGTTGTCTGGTGCTCTATACCCTGTTCCTTTAGGTACTGCTCCACTTCTTTGCTTGTATACCCCACCCCCCACACACATATTGTCTGTGTGGAGTGTTTGTTATTTCCTTTGGAACTTATTGCTGGCTACAGCCACAGACTCTTGGAGTTTCCCAAGCATTTCACTCTTTTGTTTCAGGAGATACATGACCGTGTAAAGAATTTACTGCAACAGGATTTTGAAGAAAGACAATATAACAACATAAAGACAATAACTGACTGTAGGCCATTAATGTAGAAGAGAGGCCTTCAGAGCACAGACACTAACACATACTATTTCACAGTAGAAAAGAGACATAGCAAGAGGCAGGTTGAACTGCAAGAGCAGGGCTATTTTTGGCCAGGAACGCACAGGAACGGAGTTCCGGCTGGCTCCCAAGTTGGCCATGCCCAGCAGGAACTCATTAGCATAACAGGCCACTCCCAACAGCAGAAACTCATTAGGATTGGCTACATCAGGGGTATGTGGCTTAACATGCAAAAGAGTTCCTGCTCCAAAAAAAACCCCCTGGGTTTTGACAACAAACAAGGTAAACAGAATAAGAAGTAAAAGGTGAGTGTGGCTGGATGACCACAGTTCTGGTAACATGGGGGTGTGGCCTAATATGCTAATGAACTCTGATGCCAGGGGTGTGACCTAATACGCTAATGAGTCTATGTTGTTGGGTGTGGCCTAATATGCTAATGAGTTCCTGCTGGGCTTTTCCTACAAAAATAGCCCTGTGCAAGAGAAAACATTCAATAAACACTAAACATGAGAGGATGCTCCACAGCACCCCCTAGGGTACAAGTGGACTAAACTACTCTTTCAGCATTTTTTAAAGTAACTAGATTCTTAGCGGGCTGTCACTTCTCCAACAAGTACCACTGCCACAAATACTCAACTTGAGAACTGTTGATGGCTGTCGTAGCCCAGCTGGTCTTGCAGGCTCCAAGTCCAGGTCACGCAGGCAGGAGCGGGTAAAGGAATGTTCACAACATAGTCCAAATAGTCTAAGGTCACTTGTTACAGTCAGAGAGAGTCCAAAAGCAGAGTCAAGCCAATCCAAGAGTCACAGGATTAGAGCAGAGTCAGGAGTTGTGGTCGCAGGATTCACTGTAAGGTGACATGTTGCTTCCACAAGTTGGCAACAGCGCAAACCCAGCTTTATGTAGCTTTTCCCTAATTAGTCTTATCTGCAGCTGGCAAGTTAGCAGGACTCATCTTGTAGCTGTCGATAGGCCATTAATCTTTTACTCTGTCTGCGTTCTTGTAATTGCCTTCTGATCTTAGCCCTTCTTCCTTCTATGAGTGGGGATGGGGGGACTGGGGGAGTTGTGAGTACCTCCAGAGATACTTGCTCCCTGACTTCAGCCAGCTCAGTATTATTTGACTGGAATTCCCGAGTGTCCTCTACTCTGAAGTCATCTTTCACCATGCTGGCTTCAGGCTCAACTTCTGAGGAGTCCTTACTCACACTGGGCTCCAATTGCCAATCAGACTGGTCAGGCTGCAAGTCAGACTGGTCCTCACCCAGGCTGGTCTCAGGCAGCAAGTCAGAGTCTGGCTGCACCTCAGGCTGAGGCTGGTCGACGACAATGGCTGACTAAGTAACTGCACAAATTAAAGCTTGCTCTGAGAAGAAGGAATTGTTGTCTGGGGGCCCTCAGTAGTCCTGTCTGAGTCCTCTGACTGGCAACTGTAGGACAAAACCAAAGAGGGAGTATCATGAATATGCAACACCCAGAACCAATATAACTACCATGAGACTTACCTAAGAATAAACTATTAAAAATGCTTCTTATTATTTATGCAAAAATATTATTAATAAATTCAGTTACTATAATTTATAACTATCTGTGTGGTCCTTAATATATCCTAAATTTTACTATCTTTGTAGGGATTACTAAACATACAAATTATACAAAGTGCAACACATCATACAAAATATATTACTCAACATCAATAATATTCAAAATGCAAAGTGCCATGATGCTCATGAAAAAGGATGCTGGATTTTGTAGTCCTGAGTAGGAAGCTTGTCTGTGACAATTCATATAGCAGGGTCCATGCTGCTGTAAAGATAAGATCCTACAAGCTTTCCCACTCAAGATCCAGTTGTCATAAACCAATGGTCCTGCAAGGTTTCCAGAGAGATCATAAATCTTGGCTTTTGAAAGGTAAAAGTGTAATGCCAGAAAATCAGTTCCATTCTTCTTCTTCAAGAAGAGATCTGCTTCAACTATCAACACTCTTAGGAACTTCACCATCCTGTAGAGAACTCTGGTTATATTAGCAACATTCTCACTGCTCACAGTGCTGTCAGATCCAGTCTCCTTTTCATTATGGCACTTTGCGTTTTGAATACAAAGTATTCAGTGTTGAGTAATGTATTTTGCATGATTTGTTGCACTTTGTATAATTTGTAAGTTTAGTAATGCTTATAAGGAAAGTACAATTTAGGATATATTAAGGACCACACAGATAGCTATAAATTATAGTAATCAAATGTATTGATAATATTTTTGCATAAATAATAACAAGCATTTTAATAGTTTATTCTTAGTTAAGTTTCATGGTAGTTATATTGGTTTTGGGTGTGGCAATTATAGGAGACAGGATGTTGGTCTAGATGAACTGTCAAGAAGAGTTTTCTCATGTTCTTATGTCTTTATGCCCTCCCTGGCAGGGTTCATCTGAGTTTAGCCTTAAAACTTGCTTTTTGCATTAAAAATCAACCCTGAAATGCATAAAAAACCTCTGGTAACGTGAATATCTCCTTCTCATTGCCAGTGCTCCCTCTAAGCTGTGGAGTCTTGTGAGCAAAAATTCTACTTTGTGAGCTTCTGGCTTTAAAGTTGTGCATGAGCAATTTGGCTGCTGCATAAATCAGTTTGCTCTGGAGCCCTCCTTCCTGAGCTAAGACAAAAATGTGTGCGCAAGAGGCTAAAAAACTGTGAGCTAGCTCACACTAACTCAGCTTAGAGTGAACACTGCTCATCACGAACTACCACATTTGCCTTCACACTCTTGAAATTTAGGGCAAAGGGCTTCCGGATCAAAGGGCAGGGCAGATCTTTTTTAGAAATTAAGCTCTGCTCCTTTTATTGCTGTCTCTTGGCAAAGAGGAAGGCTGGGATTAGTAAAAGGCAAGAGTTGTCCTCAGGCTTTCAAGAAGCATGAGGTGGATATGCTTATTTAATTAATCTGTCATGAGGAAGGGCAGGAAGTTGTTCTCTCCCCAAGAGAACAAGAAAAGGACTGTACTTATTATCTTGATCTTTTTCCAGAATTGTACCATATAAATCCCATTGAGATTATTCTGAGGAACTCCTGAACACATGCTTTGTAGACAATAATGTCTTTTCCACACTTAGTTCTGCTGCTGCATTGTTCTTACCCCATGGGAAGCAAGAACATGGGGGGGGGGGTCAAAAGGGGGTCAAAAGTGACGATGTGCTCCTTTGATCCATCTCGTCAGGGATTTTTCTCCCAGTCTATAAACTGAAATATTAAAGCTGAGCTGGCTGAAAAAAAAAGTTCAGGCAAACAATTCCAGGTAGTTAAAATAGGAGAAGGGAAAATGTCCCACCCCTACTACCAGGTAATCCTTTTGAGTTTACCTCAGATGTCCCCCCATTACACACTTCATTATGAACAGGGCAGACTCCTAATTAAACAAAGCATAGCTGCCACAATGGGATCTCAGATACCTCTTGTGACATAGGGTTGCCAACTCCAGGTTAGGAAATTCCTGGGGATTTGGAGGTAGACCCTGGGGAAGGGAGGGTTTGAGGAGGGAATGGGATCTCAGTGGGGTATAATGCTATACAGCCCACCTTCCAAAGCAGCCATTTTCTCCAAGAAATGTTCTGGAAGCTCTCCAGGCTATACCTGGGGGTTGGTAACCCCACTTCTGACCTCGAGTCAGACGTCATGTTGTTTGCCTGAATGACTCTTATCTGGGTTTTTATGTTACCTAAATCTACTCAGTGATGTCACATTGACTCACATTTGTTTGTGTTCAAAAGGTTAACTTTCATGTGCTTTGCAAAACACTAGCTTTATCATTATCACCACAGGAGGGGCCACACCCTCTTCACAAAAAAAAAAAGTTCCTGTGTTGCTTTATGACAGCAATGATGATACAAATAGTACAATAGTACAATTTAGATATTTCTAAGATTCCGCCCCCCAACCTTATGGTAACCCCATAGGGTTTTCAAGACAAGAAATGAACAGCAGTGGTTTGTAATTTCATGCCTCCATGTCGAGGTTCTGAGCTTCCTCAGTGGTCTCCCATCCAAATACTAACCAAGGCCCACCCTGTTTAGCTTCAGAGATCTGATGAGATAAGGCTAGCCTGGGACATCCAGGTTAGGAGTTCTGAGAATAAATCCTGTCAAAGACCTAAGGGCTGTTCTGAATAAATCTTCTTAGAACAATGATTTAAGTCTGCTTCTAGACAAGGGAAAAGACTGATGTCCAACAGAATGTATCAATACATTTCTATGAGCGATCAGTTTGCAGTGTTAATACATTTTCTAAAAATGTTGACAACCAAAAGCATTCTTAACACCCCTTGTGAACACACCCCAAAACCAACATAAACATTTTGGCCTGTCTTCATAAAGCATACCCCTATCATTTCCCCACAGAATTTGGAAATGCTTCTTGTCACCTGTAATTCCTCAACTCAAGGTTTTCATTTGATTCTGGAAATAGTAACCCAAATTATCTTAATCACTAATCCATCAATTATTTTACTCAGTAATAATGCATCACACTTAAAGATATAGAAGCGGTAATGTTTTGATTTTTATTCAAAAGTACAGGTCTGGTAAGTAACCATCCCTTCATTCTTTAATCTCTGAACCTGCCTGGCCCTTGAAGAAAATGCAGCGTTATCTTAAAAAACACATGTTCCATTTTTGTAATCATCTGTCATAATTATATTAAATGTGATATGCTGTGGTGTAAGTTGTGCTCAGCTAGTGGGCACTACCCAGGCGAAGGCAGACCGATAAGACTCCCACACACTTCATTTTCTTCCCAGCTAATGAGAAATTATTGTGGGATTCACATTTTGTATTAATATCTGGGGGGGGGAGACAGTTACTGTTTAATTTTTGTTTTTAATTCTTTGCTTATTTAATGTTCGTTGGGCTTAATCCACTCACAGCTCCCAGGGAACCTGGGGGAAAAAAATCTTATCCTCTTCAGGCACATTACAGGAGAGGGCTGGACACTACAGTAAAAACTCCTTCAGTTTACTCCAAAGATGCCCAAAAGAACCATATAATTTAGAAACAAGGAGCGGTATGCATTGCATTGGAGACAAGGCCAGGTTGACTCCAAAATTCCAGAGAGAGCTATGCTTTATATCAACAAGTGAAACCCAGGGGGGTTTGGGGGGAGGAACTGATTCTCCGCCTTTGTCTGTGGGGAAAAAAGCTTTAGGCATCCTCATCAGCCACCACAGCCTCTCATCTGCACACTTCACCCCTTTCTTTTCATCTGCCTTCTAAGTCAATTGTTCCCCTACTTATTTGGAATCTAAAGATGGCAGGGTTGGGGGGAGGGGCTGTTCTGTTCCTGTGCCTTTAACTGAGGCCTAGCAGAAACCCTACAGGTCACCATAAGTCAGTAGGGTTGCCAGCTCTGGGTTGGGAAATACCTGGAGATTTTGGGGGTGGAGCCTGAGGAGGGCGGGGTTTGAAGCATAATGCCATAGAATCCAACTTCCAAAGCAGCCATTTTCTCCAGGTGAACTGATCTCTGTCACCTGGAGATCAGTTGTAATAGCAGGAGATCTCCAGCCACCACCTGGAGGTTGGCAACCCTATAAGTCAGCTGTGACTTGATGGCACTTTCCATCACTGACTCCCCTCTCTTTCTCCTTTCATCATGCCCTAAACATATATCCTTCACTGGGCATCATTATTCTAAAGCTGCCAACTTCAAGGTGGAGCTTAGAGACCTCTGTGAATTACAGCTCATTTCCAAAGTACAGAGATCTGTTACCCTGGAGAAAATGGCTGCTTTGGAGGGTGGACTCTATGGCATTGTACCCCACTGAGGTCCAGCCCCAAACCCCACTTTCCCCAGCCTCCACCCCAAAACTCCAGGAATTTCCCAACCTGGAGTTGGCAGCCCTAAGGTACTCACTTCTTCATATAGCTGATCTGGCCACACCAATCCATGATTTCTGCAACCTTGAGTTACACTGCTGAAACTCATTTCCTGTACATGAGGCTGCCTTTTGATATAGTCTGGAAGCTTGACTAGCTGCTGTAGCTGGCAACCAGGGCCGGCCCCAGGTTTTTTTACACACTAGGCAAGGATACCTTCTGGTGCCCCCTCCCACCCGTGCACCCACCAATTCCTACCATGGAATAGAATGTTAATTTAATATGAGTTTGAAGAAGGCCCCTTTGGAGGAAGGCTGAAAACCTGAGCCAGAAGGAAATGTGGGGTGTGAATATATAATAATGATAATGATAATGATAATGATAATGATAATGATAATGATAATGATAATGATAATGATAATGATAATAATAATAATAATAATAATAAACTTTGCTCAGTGGAAGAGGAGTATAGGGGTAAGATCCATCACAATGCTTCTAAGTTTGGCATAGTGGGTAAGTGCACGGACTCTAATCTGGGAGAACTGGGTTTGATTCCCCACTCCTCCACTTGCACCTGGCTGGATGACCTTGGGCAAGCCGTGGTTCTGATAAGAGCTGTCCTTGAAAAAGAGCAGTTTCTGTCAAGAGCTCTCTCAGCCCCACCTACCTCACAGGGTGTCTGTTTTGGGGAGGAGAAGGGAAGGGAGTTTGTAAGCCACTCTGAGACACCTTTGGGTAGTGAATCTCCTCCTCCTCCTCCTCCTCCTCCTCCTCCTCGTCTTCTTCTTCTTCTTCTTCTTCTTCTTCTTCTTCTTCTTCTTCTTCTTCTTCTTCTTCTTCTTCTTCTTCTTCTTCTTCTCCTCCTCCTCCTCCTCCTCCTCCTCCTCCTCCTCCTCCTCCTTCTCAAACATCTACCTTGGAACATTCTGTTGAGACACACACATACAAGTCCATTAAATATATACATCAGTGGCAACCTGATTAGAGCATTTGGGGGGTGGAGGCCATTTCCTTGGCATTGCTTCATTGTGTGATGTCACTTCCTAGTACAAAACTGGAAGAGGCATCATTGTATTGGGGCAATGCTCTGATATTCACCCATAACTTTATGCTTAAACCATAGAGTTTGGGATGAATCCTAAACCATCACAATGACATAATAATGTCACTTCCAATTTTGTGCCAGAAGCAACATCACACCACCAAAGAGCCCCATTCCCCCCCGCTGACCTGTTAAGAGCCCCCTCCCAATGCAGTTACTCATCTTTTAGTAGAACCTGAGCAGAATGCTTGTTTTACACCAGTTTTAAGATAACTTTCTGTGTTGCTTCTGGGCCCAATTCAAGATAGGGATGTAAACATCAAAATTATTCATTATAATTTCATCTCAGTATTTCAGAAAGGGGAGGTACATATTTGAAGTGTGTGTGTATGCTGTCAAGGCATAGCTGACTTGCGGCCATCCCATAGGGTTTTCAGGGCAAGAGATGTTCAGCGGTAGAAAAGAGCAAGAGCCCAGTAGCACCTTAAAGACTAACAGAATCTGTGGCAGGGGATGAGCTTTTGTGAGCCACTCACTTCTTCAGGTACAGCTAGAACGTAAGTCCATCTGTCCTATATATTGAAAAGTGGAAGGATTTCAGATGCCGAATGACATTATCAGGCAAATGACAATAGCAGATGGATTACAATAGCAAGTGTGATTGGATTAGGTGTGATATGCAGTGGGGTGAGTAGGCATGGAGACTAGGTTTGCCATTGCTTGCCTCTGCATCATGACCCTGGTATTCCTTGGAGGTCTCCCATGCAAATACTAGCCAGGACCAGCACCGTTTAGCTTCCCAGATCTGACAAGAGCAGGCTAGCCTGGGCTGCCCAAGTCACGGCATCTGAAGGACCACCCCTCTCAAAATGAGCCTGTGCACCACCTTAACTTGTACTCCCACTGACAGGCTCGTCCTACTGAAAGAATATCTCATGCATTCTTAATATTGATGCCAGTTTTATGGAATAGCTGCCTGGAAACAGTTCAAAGCATTTCCTCTTTGTCAGCCTTTCATAAGTTCCATAATCCTTCTCTGTTCTATAGAGCAGTCACAAATTGATTTTTACAGTTTCATCTGCTGAGTATTGACAACAGCACAAGCTTTTTTAAAAAAAAAACAAAAAAAAAAACACCAACCCTGTACTTTATGGTATGTTCTGGATACTTTATTCCTTATAAAACATACTAAGCCAGTGAAAGGGGTGGGTGATTGAACTCCTGCTGCCCCAACCTGGTTTATACACTGTCTTTCTCCTGGGAACAGTGTTGCTTGCTGTCTGCTTTCTGTAGAGGTAAATCAGAACACTCTCTCTTTTAAACAGCAAAAAGAAAATCCCAGGTTATTGAATTCCTTTTAAGGGCAGCATATCACAAACAGGAAATGAGCCATCATATTTTTGTTTCCATTTCTTTCTTTGCCTGTATTACAAACTCATCACGGGGTGTGTGCCTTGCTCTATGAGCTGGCTGTTTGCAGAATTATCAGGGAAGTAAAAGTGCCCTTAGATTAGAGTTCCCGACTCCAGGTTGGGAAATGCCTGGAGATTTGGGGAATGGAGCCTGGGGAGGAGTGGTGGGTGAAGCGAGCTAGGGGTGACAAGTTGGTCCATGGTAGGTCCCGCAAACTCTACAGACACCAGGTGGCCGGGAAACAATTTTTATTCCACTTTCCCATACCAGATACAGAGTGAGCCCAGTGTGGTTTCGAGGAAGTTCTCTCACTCCTGTCTAGGGTTGCCAACTCTGAGTTGGAAAACTCCTGGAGATTTGGGGGTGGAGCCTGGGGAGGGGGGTGTTGGGGACAGGCAGGATCTCAGGAGAGTATGGTGCCATCAAATTCACCCTTGAAAGCAGCCATTTTCTCCAGGGGAACTGTGGCATCGAAATAAGCTGTAATTCTGAGAGATCTCCAGCTCCAACCTGGAACTTGGCAACCCTACCTCTGTGCCCGGCTTGCCCAGGTGCCCCCTTACTTTGCTCCATATCAGACTCTTCTCGACCACTTCCTTTAAGACCCTCCCCAACATCTGGGCCCACCCCCTTGGATAGGGCCCACCCCTTTCCCAGCATTCCCAGGACCTCTGTAAACCCAGGGGAATGCTGTCTCTGCCAGTTGCAGCTTCCACTACCAACCAGGCGTTCTCCACAGCATTAGTCTCTGACCACACCTGCCCCCAGGCTTCCTCTGGGTTTCCAGTCCTTCTGCTTGAGCTTGCAAGATCGTATCAGGCTCTGCCAAGGTTAGAGCGCTCAACCCCTCCAGTCCTTCAGCATCCTCCTGTGGGCCCTCCTGGCCACAAACATTCTATAACTCTGGGAATTGGGGCAGAACTAGGAAGTGTTGATTTCCTTCCCCACCTTCATAGCGGCCTGAACTCTCCAAGCATACATTCCCAGCATTTTGTTGTTCCTTTGCATTCATTTCACTCCCATTTCCTGCCAGTTCTATCCTGTCACTTTTAATTCCCCACATATTCAACATGCATGACTAGCATTGCCAGATCTGGGTTGGGAAATACCTGGAGGTTTTGGGAGTGGAGCCCAAGGAGGGTGGGTGGAGCCCAGAGATTTTGATGGTGGAGCCTCGGGGGACAGGGGAGGGACTTCAGTGGGGTGTAATTCCATAGAGTTGAACTTCTAAAGCAGCTGATCTGTATTGTCTGAGATTGGCTGTAATTCCAGGTGATCTCTAGACAACACCTGGAGGCTGGCAACCTTATGCATGGCCATTATTGGTCTGTATCCAAAGATCAACAGAAGTCATGGAATTCCTCCAATGTGAAGAGGCTTCCCCATTCACTGACTGAATTGACTTGTCACTGAAGCAAACAGAGAAGGAGGACATTGCAAGCTTTTGAGTTGGGCCAGAACTCTTCATCAGTCTGAACCTTAAAAATAAAAACAAGCAAACAAAAAATTGTGTGGGAGGGGAGAGAGGAAAACTGTTAAGTATGAGACTCAACAAAGGATTCAGCTTCAAGTGATTTCAGCTTTATTAAACAGCAACTGTAAGTCAGGAACACACAACAACAAGGGGAGCACAGCTCCTTCTTTTAAACTCTCCCGGGCTGTCAAAACCACACCCATTACAAGTTAAAGACCAATCAGAATACAGGGATAAAGGCCAATCAGGACCGTTCCCTCTTTGCAACAATATCACTCAGTGATTGGGTAATTACACAGGTTTCGCAGAAACCGACCAATAGCAATGCGACATCTGAAGAGCCACATTCAGACTCAAGCTTAATATGTGAATAGATAGGAGCGATTCACATTCAGTACATAACAAAAACAAAAGTCACAAGCCTCTAAATATGCCTTAAGATGACATGAGGGGTGACATGATTGAGGTTTATAAGATTATACATGGGATAGAGCAGGTAGAGAAAGAAGTTCTTTTCTCCCTTTCTCACAATACAAGAACTTGTGGGCACTCAATGAAATTGCTGAGCAGTCGGGTTAGAACAGATAAAAGAAAGTACTTCTTCACCCAAAGAGTGATTAACACATGGAATTCATTGCCACAGGAGGTGGCGGCGGCTACAAGCATGGACAGCTTCAAGAGGGAATTCGACAAGCATATGGAGCAGAGGTCCATCAGTGGCTATTAGCCACTAGGTATAGATAGGAACTCTTAGGCTGGGGCAGGTGATGCTCTGTTTTCTTGGTGCTGGGGGGGGGCAATAGTGGGAGGGCTTCTAGTGTCCTGACCCCACTGCTGGACCTCCTGATGGCACCTGGTATATTTGGCCACTGTGTGACAGAGAGTTGGACTAGATGGGCCATTGGCCTGCTCCAACATTGGTTTCTCTTATGTTCTTAAGATCAAAGTCTGAAACAATTCGATTTCTCCCCTTTAAAAAAAACAAATCTGCTCTGATGAAGGGTTCTGTGAGAACCCCAAGCTTGCACACTGTTGTGTGTCATCGTGGCTGGTTCTAATAAAAGGTATTGTCTGGTTATTTTTATTTTTCTTGAGACTGATGCAGCTCCTACAACAGGTGGAATGACTGTCTCCAGTGTAACCTCAATTGTTGAACCAGCCGCTCCCAAAGCCCCCAGTCCAATCAGAGGAGGGGCACAGCTTCAGCCAACAGCTGCGATACCCCTCTTCTTTCTTTTCCATCCTTTGAACAGCTCATTTGGAGATTAGAGGTAGCCAGTGTGTGCAGGAGTGTCATCAGGGAAATGTGGCTCAAAACCCACACGACACGATACCACTTTTCTTGGCTATCGCTTGACACAATGTCTCATTTAGCATGAAAGATCCTCTGTAGAGTACCTGCAGAGCCGTGAGAATGCTGACTTTGATGTTCAAGAAAGAGCAGTCTTCTAGACCTTATGGCGAGAGCCACGCATAATGTGTCTGCTGAAGGCACACATACCAGATGGAGTCATGGGGCGAGGAATGTCTGATATAAAACGCGGGTAACCATCAGAGTGCCACTATGGCCTGGATTCCTTTCCATCTTCTAATAGTGAAATGATACATAATAATGGTCTACCAATACACTTTTTATAAAAACCTTGGATTCTGCTTTTGTCTAAAATAGAATCAAACTTTATTAATACGTCTCAAGCAAAGGAAAAGGGAGGGGGAAAAAAGATAATTCCTTGTCCTCACCCAATCCCCATTTATTGGGCCATTCTGATTTCACTATCACAGCGACCGGAGAGGATTAGCATAAAGCATTAGCAGGAAAGCAGTGTTAGAATTCTTTAACAGTCCATTATTAAGGGCTACATGAAGAAAATTACAAGGGTGGGGAAAAAATGCTTTCATGCCCATTTGTTGTAAGCGGCTGCCCTTGCAAAGGATAATGACCTTCATGGTCTTAATTCATCAGAAGGTTAAAACAATATCCCAATAGGAATAGAGAAATGAACAGATAAAAGGCAATTAACTAGGTGGTTTCTATGTAGAATATTTGCTCAGTCATTTTCTTTCCCGATAAATGTGGATCTAACTCCC
This sequence comes from Gekko gecko, assembly GCA_029375565.1. Classification (NCBI taxonomy): domain Eukaryota; kingdom Metazoa; phylum Chordata; class Lepidosauria; order Squamata; family Gekkonidae; genus Gekko; species Gekko gecko. The sequence goes on from JAPDNY010000008.1 coordinate 115,481,893, forward strand.
CCCTCCCCACCCTCCACCCCCCTCACAGTAGTTGTATTCCTAGACAAATACAATTAATCTATTTTTTTTTGTTCAGTCTGAACTGAAGCCATACTTAATGACTAAGAGGATGTGGGGGGAAGCCTGTCAAACAGGATTATTCAAAAGGGGGGAGGAAGCTAAGTGGATTTAAAATTGCAACCTGTCATTGCCTTCTGCAAGTCATTTTGGAACAGCTGAAAACCAGAATATCATTTGAACAGAAACATAAAATCTAAGATGAAAAGAGTGGGGAGTGGAGGAGGAAGACATGTAGGGAAAGGAATTAACTGAAAAGGTCAGCTGAAAAGGCTTGTGTGGAGGGGATCTATATGGAATGCAACATGTTCCAAGTAAAAACCTTATAGCTGGTGGGAGGACCACAGAGGCCTGAGCCTGGTTGCTGCATATTGGACCATCAGACGGCAGAAATCTGATAGATGGACTGGAACATTTCAGATGATGGGCTGAGGATCATAGTCAATCAAATTCTGGAATGTTTCCCTCTGTTAAGGTCTTCTTGCAAGCAGGAAACCAGCAGAGGGGAAATAAGAATCTTTCTCCCTGCTGTGCTGTGATTGAACTTAGGTTCACCAGGTCTGGCAACCAGAGGGGAGGTGGGGGGACATACCAGGAGCAGCAGGGAGGCCCAGCCTACATACAGTGATGTGTCTGCATCACTGCCCATGTGACCTGGAAGTGACATCATCACTTCTGGGATGTCGGGGTGACACTCTGGTATTTAGGCAAAAACTCTATGGTAAATTTGACTTCTACCATAGAATTTTTGCTGAAATACCAGAATGTCGCTTCTGATGTCCCAGATGTGATGACATCATTTCTGGGTCATGTAGGAAATGATGCTGGATTTCCCTTTTTTCTGGATGAGGTCCCCCTGCCAGCCAGCTGATCAGGGGCAGGGAGGTGGGGCCTGGGAGCAGGGGATCCCTGCTTTCACCAGGGGATCTAGCAACCGTAATTGAGCTGCTCATTTCCTTGCAAGTCAAGCCCACCTCACTGAAAAACTGTGATAGTTACATTTGAAGTTCAGTACAGATGTATTTCAGTACAGAAAATTTGTGGCTATACAGTTAAGTCACATGCTTTACAGTGTCTTGGCTATATCATACCTTATAAGCTACATTTGTAACTCATGTGGAAACTTTCGTACATGCATAGTCAGAGGACTAAATCTTCTTGAATGCTGGAGGAGAAGGGCCCCAAAGTGATGGACTGGTCATTAAAGTGACCTATAATGTACTATAGGCCCCCTAATGTTGCCTCCTGGCTCTTGGATTCATAATACCTCTGAACATGGAGGTTCCCACAGTCACCATGACTAGTAGCCATTGATAGACTTATCCTCTGTGAATCTATCTAATCCTCTTTTAAAGCTGTATATCCCTATGGTCGTCACTATATCCTCTGGCAGCAAATCCTACATTTTAATCACTCTCTGTGTAAAGTAGTATTTCCTTTTGTCCATCCTGAACCTACTGCTCATCAGCTTCACTGGATGCCCTTGAGTTTTAGTATTTTGGGAGAGGGGGAAATTTCTCTTTGTCAACTCTCTCTCCCCCATGCATAATTTTATAAACCTCTATCATATCCCCTTACAGATGCCAGCCTCCAGGTGGGACCTGGGGGTCCTCCAGAATTGCAGCTCATCTTCAGACTATAGAGATAAGATCTGCTGGAGGAAATGGATGCTTTGGAGGGTGGATTCTATGGCATTGTACCCCACTATGGTACCTGTCCTCTCCAAGATCCACCCCCAAATCTCCAGCAGTTTCCCAGCATGGAGTTAGCAACCCTACTCACTCTCCCGCTTGTCATCTCTTTTCTAAACTGACTCTTCCCAGACTCTTCAGCCTTACCTCATAGGCAAGTTGGTCAACACCCCTAATCATCTTGGTTGCCCTCCTCTGTACTTTTTTCCCAACTCTGCAATGTCTTGATGGCTTGCATTGGCTGCCAATTTGTTTCTGGACCCAATTCATTATGTTCAATTTGACCTATAAGGCTGTTCACAGCCTACAATACACATATCTGAATGACTTGTCCTAGGTAACAACAGTTTATGTGCAGACAACTACTCCATTCTACTCAATTGTCTGAAGTTGGGATCCCTAACTTTAACCACTTTTGGCATTTAGAGGAAGGGTAATGAACATCACAACAAAATGGCTACTATGTGGGGGGAATTGCCCCTTTCCTTTGAGGACCAGGTACTCTTTGGCTCTAATTTCTTAAGAAAGGGAAGCTTTGCTCCTTGCACAAACATAAATTGTTTGTTTTTATACTGTGTATCTTATACTGTTTTACTATATTTATTACATCTGTTTTTATACTACTGTGAATCGCTCTGAGTCCCACTTTGTGGGGAAGGGATGGTATATAAATTTAATTTTTTTAAAAAATATGTATATTATTAAACTTATGAATTGCCCAATCCCTGTTACTGCAGGGTTCTGGGCGATATACAACATAAAATAGGTACATAAATAATACTGATACAGTAATCTAAAAGAGATCAAGTGGCGAGAATTACAATTTCTCCACAGTTCCGGACTGCAAGCACATCATGGGTATGGGGAGAAGGAGTAAAGCAGTCTGATGGAGAGCAGAGTAGGAGGAGTAAGAGGAGGGTGCCAGCCAAGATGGAAACCGTTGTCCTCAACCAAAGGCCTGGTGGAACATCTCTGCCTTACAGACTCTGTGGAATTGCATAAGGTCCTGCAGGGCCCTAATGGTGTTTGGCAGAGAGTTCTACCAGGTTGGGGCTAAGGATCACCAGCAGATTGCTGTCCACAGAGCATAATGCTCTCTCAGGGACATACTGGAGGAGACAGTCCTGTAGATACGTCAGTCCCTGACCATTCAAGGCCTTAAAGGTCAACACCAAGACCTTGTACTTGACTCGGTACTCCACTGGAAGTATTTATTATTATCATTTAAATAATAATAGTATTATTATTTATTTTTAAATAATAAATAAATAGAGTTTTAGGAAACAAATTGGCAGGCATTACATTGGGGACTGCTGGTCTAAGTAGGAAAGCCTTCGTTGATTTAATTCTTTGTACAATTGAACCCCAAAACCGATGGTTGGATGGGCCAAATAAAACCACAGGGAGTTGATATTTGAGTGGGACAGGGTTCCATTCTTTTCCCCATCTTGTTTAATATCTATTTGGGACCACTTGGGGAGATCATCTGGAACACTGGAGTTGGGTGTCATCAATATGCCGGTGATACCCAGCTGTGTATTTTGGGGCCAGGTCACCAGAGGTAGTCATCGTGATACTGAGCCAGTGCTGTAAGCCACTTTGGGTCTCCATTGAGGAGAAAAGTAGAATACAAATGAAGTGAAATAAAAATAAATAAATACAACATACAACAGCTATAAACAATCACAACAATTATGTATCGATTTGCAAAACCCCGATAGTCAACTGCTGATCACACAGAAATCATATAGAATGATATATTCAAATTATAGAAATACAATACCAGTAATCAAGAACTATATAAAATCACATGCTGCAAGTTCCCAGAAGACTGGCTGACCATTTTGCTTACAGCTGCTTTCCCTCTACCCCAAAAACAACAGTATAGTCAAGTCAGGCTTGACCACAGTTCTAGGCCTTTTATTTGGACTTGGAGTGGTAACATTATTAACCAAAGCCTCTTGTGGCTCCACCCCCATAAGTACCCACTGCCCACCCCGACAGTTGAAGCTTTACTGTACAGGTGTGCAGTGCTGCTAGTGCACTCAGACTGAGAGGCAGGTGTAGCAGGCTGCCTGCAGTATGTGCTTCTGAACATCATTGCTGTCACCCCTCCTATCCTCAGGTGGATTGGTTTATCAGTGGCTACTAGCCAAGGGAATCTCCACATTCAGAGACAGTAAACTCTGAATATCAGTGCCAGGAAGCAACATCAGGGAAAGGCCTCAGCCTCTATGCCCTGTTGTTGGCCCTCCAGAGGAACTGGCTGTCCGCTGTGTGAGGCAGGATTTTGGACTAGATAGACCACTGGTCTGATCCAGGAGGGTTTTCTTCTTAGGTTCTTAGATGAAGGCAACGCAACTTGGGTCAATACCGTCATCACCCCCTTTTAATTGCTAGTGCACCAACAGCAGTCCGTGTGTTACATTTAGTTCTTGGACCAATGTAAGGAACTACCCCTTCACTAGAGTAAACATAAACAATGTTAAGTAACAGAGAGAAGAAAGAGACACGTTTAGACTTCTGCTTGTGTGACCATTGGTAGTCATCTGCTTATTTCAGGAAAATCACTTCTCTCTCCTTCAACATTTTAATCATTATGGTATTATACAAAGTGTAGCGATCTCTGTGATGAGCAATTTCACTTGCTCTTTCACTTTTGGAGGCGTCTACATTTTAATTCCCCACCATCTCCTGAAGTACCTAGCCTAGAAGTTAGCAACTGGAGGCCAAATATAGTACGACCAAGGGATGAAAGAAGGATATGAAAGGAGCGGTATCCATGGGAACAGGGCTTGCAGGCTGACAACTTGGACAGAAAAAGAGTTGGGACCTTGGCTCTCTAATATGATCCCATTTTCAAAGTGGCCTTTCAGGAAAACTAGTTGCTAGCCAAGGAATGAGACTTTTCTATACATCTTGATAGTATATGTAAAAAGGAAAAAGAAGAGGAAGAGGAAGAACTGGATTGGTCCGTCTGTTCTTCTGAGCAATGCTGCCGGTGCATTCCCTCCAGGTCTCTAGTCATCTTTATCACGAAGGCTAAGAACTCTTCACGACTGAGGCAAAATCAATCTTTTTTGCTTTATTGCCCTCTTGCACTTAACACTTTCTCCTGCATGTTAAGAGATGAATCGATAAGATCTCCTTTGTTTCCTCGCTAGATTCATGTCAGCATATTCAAAAGCATGCTTCGGCTGCTCCCCTCACTTACCTTTCAGCTCCGAGGCAGGCCGGGCAGGAGTTTTGATTTGTAACTATTTTTGCTGACTGGATCACTCAGCACTGAAAAGTTCTACAGTCAATGAGAGAGCAAATACCTCCATCCCCTCTGCACGTTTGACACCAGGGTACAAACTAGTGCCATCCTGTCATGTCTGCAGCCTGAAAAAAGGGAGCGGTTACTCATCTATCCATGTCTGTGGAAGAAGATAGGATGTGAAGAGGGGGGATGCTTACTGCCCTACATCTTCCCACAAACTTATCTCCGCCTTCGTATCTCCTTGACTTGTAATTCTATTTTGATAAGTCAGTTTAGACATGAAAGCAATTTTCCATACATTCATAAATCAATCATTAATATGGGGCTGCACACAAAGGATTTCAAACAGAACTTGACGTATTGTCTTGCAGTTAACAAGCTCATTATGAGTTGTCGATCTGAGGCTGGTACACAATATTTAGCACAAGAAAAAGCTGCCACAGGATCAAACAGTAAATCATGGTCCATTAATTCTAAAGTACAGAAAAAGATCTGGTGCCAAACAAGTTCTATTTTAGAACAACTCCTAAGAAGATGTGATAAAACTGGATTCTACAGTGTAGGAATTTAGTTCTCATCCCATCTTGTTCTCCATACAAAGGTGAAACTGGCTACAGGCAGCGGATGGCAGTTTTTAAGCAGGTACACTAGTGAAGTGAGGCATATCACATTTTGTGCTTAGTAGGCCTGGCAAAGGTGGCAGCAGACGGACCTGACCCTTGTGACACAGCCCACCCTGCTCAAGCCATGTTGAAACAAACTAGGTGCACACAGGAGCCTTCCCAATCCCCTATAACACACAGCTGTAACAAAGGACTTGAGGGATTCCTGTCTCAGATTTAGAACCTGGCCACCCCTCTTGAGCGGAGTGACAACTTCCTCCATTCTTTAAAAATTGTTTTCCCCGTATTCTTTGGCACCACTTACAGATTATTTCATGCCTGCACAATATTCATTGAATTGATTGAATTGTATAGCTGAAGCAAATCATGCTGTAAGATCCGTTGAAAAATCCATTTTCTATGCTTAGTTAAGTCTCAGCAACACTGCCAGCTATCACAGTACAATTGATTTTGTTCCCCAGCCCCCCTTCATCTTTCATTTTGTGCATGAATAAATCTTCATTATCTTCCCTGGAAATTAAGGATTTCCTTTTATCACTTTCTTTGAATAGTTCCTGTTCTCATATCAGCTGGCGAAGCTGGCATTTGGATCAAAGGCAGGTTTATGACCTCAGCACCTGTCCCGTTGGAAGGACCAGATGGAGTGGGCCAGCTTTTTCTCTCCAGAGTCAGGACAACAGTTTTGTCAGTGCAGCGCTAGCGGGCACAGAACAAAGAGGAGAAGTGGAGCAATGAACACCCAGCCCCCCCCCCCATCAATTATTCCCCAGCCATTGCAGACTTCTCTTCATTCAGGCTGAACACGGACTTTTATTGAATTCATTCCACAACTCTTTATTTCTTTAACGTAAAAAAATGTAAATATCCTTTCAATAAAACTGTAAAGCAGAGGTCACTTATGTACTGACTGAATCCATTCATTTCCCCTGCTCAGCCTGATTACTATGAGACAATTGAATTTTTTAAAAAAAGAACTGAATGGATATATATGGACAATATTTTACTGTTGTCTAAACAATCCGCTCTTGGAGAAAACTGTGACAGAATTAAGTAGTGTGCTGTGTCAACTTCAGAAAAAGTGAGTGATCATCTAAGGCTGCAATTTTTTGCAAGCTTGTTTTAGGAATAAAACCCACTAAGTGGGAGGAACTTCCTTCTGACAACATATGCATAAGGCCAGTCAGCTTAAAATGAGTTGCCCTTTCACATGGTATCACTTCATGAACAAACAAAGCCATTACATTATCACTTAAAATGAGGAAGTGGAGTGTCATATATCCAGAAAAAGGAAAGAGTCATGTATACCACCACTCCCAGCATCTTGGAGGAAATTGGAATAGAGATAGATAGATAACAGACAGACAGACAGACAGATGATAGATAGATAGACAGATCTGTTGTTGAAGGCTTTTATGGCCAGAGTTCATTAGTTGTTGTACATTTTCCGGGTTGTATGCCCATGGTCTTTGCATTGTAGTACATGATGCTTCTCCAGCAGCTGTGACTGGCATCCTCAGAGGTATAACACAGAAAATTGGAGTACTTTCTGTGTCAAGGTAAGACGAAAAATGGTAGGCAGGTAATTTATATCTACTTAGGAAGGTGGCATAGGGCTGAGTCATTATCCTGTAGTAGTTCCCCAGGCTGTGACATGCCAATGGAGGAGCATTCCTGAGGAGGTTCTTTTGCATATGGATTGGCTGTTGAAATTCTAATCTTATCTGTAGTGTTGTTGTAAGATGTAGAGCATTTTGTGTTTTTCAGGACAGGAAACCATGCCCTATTTATTTTTAAACTCTCTTTTTTCCTGTTGAAATTGTGGTAACTGGATGTGTTGTCCAGCCTTTCAGGGGCTTGGAATAAGATTCCGTGTCCTGTTTGAGTTAGACTATGTTCAATCACTGCTGATTTTTCAGGTTGGCCAAGTCTGCAGTGACTTCCATATTTTTATTCTTGTCTGGATGCTACACTGTGTGGTCCCGATGTAAACCTGTCCATAACTGCAGGGTGTGCGGTATACTCCTGCAGAAGTGAGGGGGTTTCTTCTGTCTTTTGCTAATTGTAGAATTTGTTGTATTTTTCTGGTGGGTCTGAATACTGTTTGTAGGTTGTGTTTTTTCATAAGTTTTCCCATCTGATCAGTGATTTCTTTGATATATGGCAAAAACACTTTTCCTGTGAGAGACTGTTTTTCCTCAGTTGTTTGTTTTACCTTTGGTTTAATCGCTCTTCTGATTTCATTCTTGGAGTAGCCATTTGCTTGAAGTGCATGGTTTAGATGATTTAGTTCATCATTGAGAAAGTGCAGTTCATATATCTGTCTTGCACGGTCTACTAATGTTTTGATTATGCCTCTTTTTTGCCGAGGGTGGTAATTGGAGTTTTTGTGTAAATAATGATCCATGTGAGTTGGTTTTCTGTAGACCCTGTGACCTAATTGAAGGTTAGCTTGAATTGAAGGTTAGCTTTGTGGATGATCGTGAGATCTAGAAATGGGAGTTTACCCTCAATTTCTTTTTCCATGGTAAATTGTATGTTGGGGTGGATGTTGTTGAGGTGGTCTAAAAACTCTCTCCATGACTCCAAATGATAAAGGTATCATCTATGTACCAGAACTAGACTGTAGGTTTGTTGGGTACAGATTCTAAAGCTGTTTTTCAAAATGTTCCATGTAGTTTGCTGTAACCGGTCTGAGAGGGCTTCCCATGGAAACCCCATCCATCTGTTCATAGAATTTGTTATCCCATTAGAAGTAACTGGTTGTCAAACAATGGTGGAATAAGATTGTTATGTCCTCCAGAAAAAGCTGATTAGCAAGTGTGAGTGTGTCTTTTACTGGAACCTTGGTAGGTAGGTAAGTAGGTAGGTAGATAGATAGATAGATAGATAGATAGATAGATAGATAGATAGATAGATAGATAGATAGGCAGGCAAACAGACAGACAGACAGACAGACAGACAGACAGACAGACAGACAGACAGACAGACAGATGATAGAGATGATAGATGATGGATGGCTGATGACTTGTTTTTATCCCAGTGTGTGTTAATTCAGTTGTGTACGTGTTACCTCTGCCTGACCTAGAAATAACCCAGGCTACCTGGAGCCCATTCAGATAAGTAGGGCCACATGTTATTCCCTGCCATGTTTCACAATGACTTGGATTGAGTGGACCCATGTCAAAACAACTGCTGTAAGAAAAACACTTATTTAAATGAAGTTATAGGGGCTGTGAAGAATGTGGCCAGTTATTACACTGGAAAGTTTCACCTTGGATAGTTCAAAGAAGTGCTTCAGGGCATGCATTTATCTCCACAGGGAACAGTTTTCTAACAAGGTTACTATTGCACAACTGACTAAATTCTCAGCTGAGGTCTTTGCCCAGAGCAACGCATTTCCGCCTCTCTGGGATACAGAATCTGATGGATCTTATTATCTGATGTAGCTCATGTGAATCGATCAGTGGCCATAAGATAACCACAGATCGATTCAAAACTGTCAGAGTCTTCATCTGTATATTGGACTTAACTTGATATGGGAAAAAAAAGAAAATGTACATAGTGCAGAAAAAGATATCAAGACATTAGCACTTAGATGGTCTCTGCACTGAATCCCTTATATCATTATTATTTAACTGCTTGGATTTTGCTAAGATGGGTACATAAGGCTATCCTCCATAAAACACAGAGAAACCTGGATTTTGATGCACATTTAGTACAGCAGCTTTACTTGCAGAACATAAACTAGATTATTTGCTAAATGACATAGTGGTAACAGTCGACCACAAATTAACACAGCCAAAGTGTGTGCATATACTACTTCTTTATTACTTCTGTCCATTAGAGGGTTGAAAATTTTGCACCCACAGGAATCCAGATTGTGGCTTCCACAGCTTGGAAGTATGAGCAGCCCTTGAATCCTCCATCACAAGCCTCTGTTCATGCACCTGCCTATAAAGCTTTTACCTAGATATTAATCATATATCATTGCCTGACATGTATGTGGAGTGATTCCAGGGAAAAGAGGAAGAGAGAGGAGTTATAGCTTGCCATATCATTGCAACCCTAGAGTCGGATTTGACTGGCTTTCGAGCAGATACTGGTGTAGCTGATCCCAAATAAAGTCAATTTTCCCAGTTTTTTTCTGGGTATATTCAGCTATACCAAATAGTTGGTGGTAGAGATGTTTAAAGGGCTACAAAGTTAACTTTCAGTTCTCTCCTCTAGGACTCCTTCCCGTCTTTTGCTCTGGTTTCGGGGGCAATAAGAGGGAGGATGAAGAGGCATCTCTGTAGCCCAATGGCAAAAGCACCTTAGGGGGAGCTGTAGCGCCTTACAGCCAATCATTGCAATGCTTTTGCACATGGCACTGCATTCCAGGTTTGCATCTTGCAAGGTTGTTGGCTTCAAATGTGAAGTCCAACTAAGTAACTACCTTGCTTTCCCCACCTGTTCTTCATCTTGATGGAGATGAAAGGGTAGAGTATGATAGTGAGACCTGTGTGCCAGACAGAAACCAGCAGAACCCACAGGGGCATGATAAATAATGAAGCTAATTTGCAGGGGTGGGAGGTGGGAAAGGGAGAGTCTGAGATAAAGGGCAGCTGCAGCACCTGAGGCTCCTCCACTGAGGCAGTGATGGCTGGTGTGTGCTGCTCCTTCTGAGAGAGGAGGGTCAGGTGGACACAACCCCCCCTCCCTCACTTTCTGAGGCCTTCCCTGGGGAAACGGTGCATAAGGTTTCTCTGAGCTTGCCCTTGGCTTCAGAAGAAAACAAAACATTGCTGGGCTTCTGTGCAGTGGGCTGGCCTTGGTTTAGATGGGCTAGCAAAAGTGCCTGCCCACCCTGCACTTTTGAGTGTTCTGCTGGGCTTTTTTTGTCCTTGCTGCTGCTGCTCCTCCTCCTCGTCTTCTTCTTCTTCAAAAAAACAACCTTCTGGGATTCTCTGGTGTGACATTGGTTAGTTTTGTCGGGTTTTCCCATCAGTTATGGCTGATATGGATTTTTTTTTTTGTTTTCTCCACTAGTTTGGAAGCTTGTAGAGTAATCCTAAAAAGATACTTTCCTGGGATTAAGCCCCTCTTAGCAGATGTTAGTAGGATTCTGAGTAGCCCTGTTTGGACTTTCTCTCACGGAGGGCTTTTTAATTATTTTCTTTCATTCCTCCATGTATCCAGATCATTTTCAGATTTTGTCTTTTTGATTTAATTAACTAACATAGGCAATTTCCCCTTTTCTTTCCACTGACACTGCCAATGTTGTAGCCCATTCTCTTATTTTACTATCACATTGTTGATAGAGAAGGATTATGAGATGAGGAGACTCTAAACCGTATCAGTTTATGAGTCCCCCATAAGATCAAAGTAATTCTGCATTATTCTCACAGAAAATGCAGAAGTAATATGTGGGGGCCTTTCTCTAAGTGTGGGTGGGTAGTGGTTGTTGGCTTAAGCTGTGTGATTTTCTTATTTAAAGACCCTAAAATGTAGTTTGCCTAGTTTATCCCTATAGGCAGCCCTGATTTATCTTGGTGTTCTTCCTGCTTCTACAACTCTGCATTCTGTTTTAAATTTTGTTGTTGTCGTTCAGTCACACTGTCGAGAGTCTGACTCTTCATGACCCCATGGACCACATCATGCCAAGCCCTTCTGTCTTCAGTCATTTGATATTTTTTACTCATCCTATCACACCTTTGTCCTATTCTCCTCCCTGCCTTCCATTTTCTTCCCATCTTCAATCTTGCTTCTCTGTTTATTCTCCTCTGTGTGCTCCTTCTTGGGCCCTTTGCTCTACAAATACAAATCTTCCACTTAAACCATAGATTACCCAATCTGTTCCCGACTTCATCTCTTTTTCCTTGCAGTTGCTTGCTACATGGTGTTCTGTTATTACAACTCAAGCATCTTCTTTGAGATAGATCTGGTAATCCTTCAGCTTTTTCCAATTAATCAATCTTTGTTTTTACTATTCATTAATCTTCTCACTAATGTTTCCTGGTTGTGACCTGAATGGCCCAGGCTAGCCCAGTTTCTTCAGATCTCGTAAGCTAAGCAGGGTCAGCCCTGGTTAGTATTTGGATGGGAGACTGCCAAGGAAATCTAGATTTGCTACATGAAGGCAGGCAACGGCAAACCACCTCTGAATGTCTCTTGTCTTGAAAATCCTAACCGGCCACCATAAACCACCTGTGATTTGATGACACTTCCTACCACCAATGTGTCCTGCTTTCACCCTTAGCCTGTAAGTCAGCACACTGGGTGTGTTGTATTATTTTTTTCAATGCCTAGAAATTTTATGTTATTTATTGGTAGAGAAATATACACAAATAAGCTTTACTGGCTGCAGTTGTTAATGCCTTTCTTAGGGAGGGTGAGTTACCACTGATATTGGATATATTGGTAATCTGTCCAGTGTTGAAGAAACCAGCATTGTGTTGGAAGGACCTAGTTAACTTTAGGCCAAATTCACCCTTTAATTTAGGGTATGTGTGGTAACAGAGCAACTTCAGATATGCCATGTCTGGATGATTCATCTGTCTTTGCCTCAGTGCAGCCAGGCTATGAGATTAAAATCACTTTAGTAAGTAGGGTGAATGTTCTTTATGTACAGCTTGCTGAGGATATGCTCTGCTGATGACATTCCTGAGCCTGCAGGAAGCTTTTGATATGATGGATCACAGCATCGTGCTAAGTACACTTGAATATCTGATTGGTTTCTGGTCTAGTGTTGTTGTTGTTGTTCAGTCGCACAGTAGAGTCCAACTCTTTGCAACCCCATGGACCACTTCACGCCAGGCCCTCCTGTGTTCTGTCATCCATTGGAGTTTGCTCAATTTCACGCTCATTGCATCGATAACACTGTCTAACCATCTTATCCTTTGCCGTCCCCGTCTTCTTTTATAGTTCCATTTTTAAAAAATTCAGACTGTGGTTATGGCTGTTCCCAGCCTGGCCCTCCAGGAGCTTTTTTGTGGCAAGCACCACGGCACCTATTGACATCTCTCCTGCTGCCAACCAGGCAGTTTTAGAAAGTGGGTGGGGCCGCATGGGGCTATTACCCAGCAGAGCTTCTGAGTGGCCACTGGAGATCTGCTTGACCAGACAGATTAAAAGAATACTGTTTCAACAGCAGCTGCCACCACAATACTGGATTTAGTCTCTCACACTCCCTTTTCCCCAGTGCTTTTAAAAAAATTCCTTCTCTTTACCCCTGCACTTTGGCTTCTCCTGTGCATGTGGCTCTGCGCTCTGTAGCAGCCATGTTCTAATTAGCCCCGCCTCCTGTGGCAGCCATGTTGTGGCTGTGCCCATCACCCTGTGTCAGGATTCCAAAGGGGCCCGCAGGCACATAAAAGGGTGGGGACCCCTGATCTGTGCTATTTAATAATACTGTATGCAGTTACTTTGGAATTCTGACACAGAGGATGGGCACATCCACATGTCCACCATGGGAGGTGCAGCCATCCACAAAATGGCCACCATGAGATGAGAAGCCAAGTGCTGGGTTCAAAAGGAGTGTTTTTTTAAAAAAAACACGATGGAGTGAGAGAGAATAAAACCAGTTCTGTGCTGGTAGCTGCTGCTGAAGCAATATTTTAAAAATATGCACAGCCAACCAGATCTCCAATGGCCACATCTCCCTATGTGAACCTTTGCACAGACATTCTGATGATCAGACTCAAAAACAGTTACCTCAACTGAAAGGCTCTTTCCTGTGATTGCTCAAGGCTTTGGAATGCCCTCTCCATGGAGGTGAGGAATTGTTCTTCTCACCCTCAAGAAAAATGCACCCTGTTTGGGAAAGGATTGACTTTTCTGTCTATTAGTTCTAAACCATGGAAATTTTTTTACACTGTTTTTGTTAGCTGCATTGAGCTTAGGGGGAAAAGAGAGACATAAATATTTAAAATAGAAAACTACGTTTTGCTTGCAGCTCCCCACTAATTGCCGATGCTCCTTGCTGAAGGTTGCAACACTCCTTTGAGCAGGTGAATATAAAAGGCTTATTATATATTCCTCATATTTGCATCCCATTCTTCTTCCAAGAAGCTCAGGGCAATGTACTTTGGGGGAAGAGGGACCTTTATCCTCACAACTGTCCGTTCTGTACAGATGTGAAGCTGCCTTATCCTGACTCAGACCATTGGTCCATCAAGGTCAGTACTATCTACTCAGACTGGCAGTGGCTCTCTAGGGTCGCAGGCAGAGGTCTTTCACATCACCAAGTACTTCAGCCTTTTAGCTGGAGATGCTGGGGATTGAACCCGGCACTGGCACCTTTTACGTGCCAAGCAGATGGGCTGCCCCAGAACCATGGCCTCTCTCCTTCTGTTCTATTTCATCCTCACGAGAGTGCCAGAGGGGAGAGTATAGGTTGAAAGAGAGCAACCTGGCCAACAATCACGGGCTGTGTTTTCACCTGGCATCAACTCTCTGCATCACTCTCATTGCCACGATCAACACAGAGACATTTGCCATGTTTCCCCCTGAATTTTCCTTTCCTCAGCCATCCGCATCACTGGAGGGCTTCTCCAGGTTTTGTTTCTTTTTAGAACTGACATATAGCTGTAGCACTATAACACTATAAAGACCTATCTACTAGCCCCCTCTGAATGTCTTTCTTTCTTTCTTTCTTTCTTTCTTTCTTTCTTTCTTTCTTTCTTTCTTTCTTTCTTTCTTTCTTTCTTTCTTTCTTTCTTTCTTTCTTTCTTCCTTCCTTCCTTCCTTCCTTCCTTCCTTCCTTCCTTCCTTCCTTCCTTCCTTCCTTCCTTCCTTCCTTCCTTCCTTCCTTCCTTTCTTTCTTTCTTTCTTTCTTTCTTTCTTTCTTTCTTTCTTTCTTTCTTTCTTTCTTTCTTTCTTTCTTTCTTTCTTTCTTTCTCTCTCTCTCTCTCTCTCTCTCTCTCTCTCTCTTTCTTTCTTTCTTTCTTTCTTTCTTTCTTTCTTTCTTTCTTTCTTTCTTTCTTTCTTTCTTTCTTTCTTTCTTTCTCTCTCTCTCTCTCTCTCTCTCTCTTTCTCTCTCCCTCCCTCCCTCCCTCCCTCCCTTCAAAAAAGTCAGCTGTAAGCAAATCTCAGCAACAAAAAGGCTAGAAACTTCCTTCAAAAAAAGAAAGGCTGGCAATTCAGAGGAATGTACAGATAGGTCGTTACAATGTTTTAACACTATGGTGATGTGGCAATTGCTGATTCTTTTAAAAAGCCCCCAAAACCCTCTTGTGGGAGGAGTGGTGGCCATGGGGGGGCTGAAGCAAGGAAAATGATGCCCATGTTGATGGGACCTGCAAAAATGTATCCCTTTCTGTCCACACAGAACTCACCCCAAGACTAACAGTCTTGTCACTGTGCTCCTTGGCTTCTTTGAATGTTCCTTACAGCCAAGGGAGGTGGGAATGACCAGTGGAAGTTTTAAATATCAAACTACAGTTTAGATCAGGATGGGTAGCCATGTTAGTCTGTCTGTAGCAGCAGAAGAGAGTAAGAGTCCATTAGCACCTTAAACATTAACAAGAATTTGTGGCAGGGTATGAGCTTCCCTGAGTCACTGCTTATTTATGCCATCACGTGTCAGCAATGCCCTTTCACCCTCTGCACTGGACAAACAGACCAGTCCCTTCAACAAAGAATTAATGGACATAAGTCTGACACCAGGAACCACAACATTCAAAAAACAATGGGGGAACATTTTAACCTTCCAGGACATTCAGTTGGTGACCAAAAAGTAGCAGTTATCTTACAAAGGAATTTCAAAGCGATGGAAGGAGGAGGAGGTTAGATTTATACCCTGCTCTTCACTTGGAGTCTCAGAATGGCTTAAAAACTCCTTTCCATTCCCCTTCCCACAACAGACATCCTGTGAGGTAGGCAGGGCTGAGAGAGTTCTTTTAAGAACTGCCCTTTCAAGGACAGCTCTTGTCAGAACTATGACTTGCCCAAGGTCATAAAGCCAGCTGCAAGTGGAGGAGTGGGGAATCAAACCCAGTTCTCCCAGATTAGAGTCCGTGCACTTAACCACTACACCAAACTGGCTCTTGGAAAGAGAGACTGCTGAATTGCACCTGACAACAAAGCACAAGACAATGCATCCACCTGGACAGAACCAGGACCTAGGTTTCCTGTCTCATTACCAATGCTGATTTCTCCATGCCTACTGCCTCTCTGCATGACACATCTAAACCAATCACACCTGCCATTGCCATTTGCCTGTTAATGTCACTTGACATCTGAAATCACTCCACTTTCCAATATATAGGACAGATGAACTCAGATTCTAGCTGCATCTGAAGAAGTGAGCAGTGACTCACGAAAGCTCATATCCTGCCACAAATTTTGTTAGTCTTTAAAATGCTACTGGACTCTTTTCTAAAACTACGGCTTGAAATCCAGCATAACTTTATTGAAATGTGTGAAGGGGACACATGGTTACAGTAATTACTTCATGTCCCCAATGCAGGAAACAAAAGGCAGTATTATTCATATACCCTGTTGAGGAGGAGGCATGAACATTACAGAACATTCATGTTGAAGATAATTGGGGTTAAAATACCATTGTTCAGAAGCGTCATATTTAGTTAACATGATAGCACTTTTAGATAGCATGAAAAAAGACAGTTGCAGAAATGCCAAACGAGATGTTCTGTTTTTTAACATGCTGGGTCCAGATTCCCCTGACCCAACCTGTTTTCCTTGCAACCAGATTACAGCTACGGGAAACTGAGTTTTAAAGTGCTGCAGGGACCTGATTTGGATGGGGACTGTGGCAAGAGGGGAAGAGATGCCAGTCTTACCTGCACCATATTCCGGATACAAAATGGCCTGGGGCTGCTATCTGCCCAGTTTTGGAGAGGCAGCATTCATGGCCCCAGTCCCTTAAATAAATCTTACATCATGTTTGGCCCTAAGAAGGTGGGTGTAGCTTGGGCATATGCCATTCCAGTACCTCCAGTCTGTACTAAGAAAGGGCCCAGTGAGTAGGTAAGTTTTAGACAGGTAGGTTCCATATCCTCTGCTGAAATAAACTGCTGTCTGCTCTGATGCTGATTGCATTGCAAACCCCAACCCCAGGTTCTTGTAATTCTTTTAATAGAGAGCAATTATTTGAATACATCTTTCTTCAGATTGTTGCCTCTTTTCCTGTTCTCTTCTTTCCCTGTATTTTTTTTTGTTTGTTTTTTTAAAGAGGAAGAGTAACAGCGAAGACCGGTGATTTACTCTGTGCATGTGTGGCAAAGTTTGCATAATACAGTGATCACCATTATTCACCTGGCATTTGATGTGCGCAAATGGCTTTCTTGTTAATATCACTATCTAAGTTCCATTTATTCTTGTTTGAAACCCGAATAAGGGGTAATTACACAAGCCATCTGCCGTTCAGGAAACAGGCCTCACACTTCAAAATAATTGTTCATATTGCTCTGCAAAAATCTTATCCCTGACTTTCATCTTGCTGTGGTTGGATTTTTTTTCTTTTTTAAAATCCCACAGATAAGTTTGACAGTGGAATGACTGACGGCACAAACAATTAGAGCAAGTTTGATGACACCCTTGCTGAGACTCCAACTAAGCCTAACAAGTCTTATAAGGAATTAAATTCTCTGCTACTGCAGTAAAACGTATCAGAAGGAGAGCAGCAAAAACAAATAAGAGTCTTGTGGTATATTCAAGATTTACAAAAGTTTATTCTAATACAGGCTTTTGTAAACTAGAGACTATTTCCTCAGATGCATGAGAATGCATCTGATAAAGTGGGCTGGAGTACAGGGAGCCAGCGTGGCGTAATGGTTCAAGGGTCAGACTAGGATCTGGGAAATCCAGGTTTGAATCCCCATTCATGCCATGGAAGCTGGCTGGATGACTTTGGGTCAGTCACATATCTTCAGCCTAACCTACCTCACAGGGCTGTTGTGAGGGTAAAATGGAGGAGAGGAAAATGATGTAAGCCGCTTTGGATCCCTGTTGGGGAGTAAGGCAGGATATAAATAAAGTAAATTAGACAAGTGAAAATAAAATAAATAAGACCATGAAAGCTCATGATAGGAATTTTTAAAGTTACTATTTATTTATTTAATTTATACACCATCTTTCTTGCTAAGACTCATGGGAAGCTATAGCATTAGAAGACAATGCAGTAAAGACAGTATAATACAGGCAGCAAAAGATGCAACCCCCCCCAGTGGAATTACACTACAAACAGTGCAACCCCCCATTACAAAATTGGAAAGCAATGTGATAAATACATACTCCAAACAATTTTAGAATAAAAGAAACAGCCTAAATTTTTCCACAGGCATTACAATTAGAGTCCTGTTCACTTTACAAAAAATGTCCTCTTGAACAATTCTGTTTTACACATTCTGTCGACGTAGTGTTAATAAGCACAATTTATAATTGTGTGTGTGTGTATTTAAAAAGCGATAAACCTTGACTGGCTTATCCTCAGCCACTGTTACACAACCCCCAGTCTTATAAAATGGCTCGGAGGTTTTCAGTGGTGATTAGCTGGGAAAGAGAGAAGTGAGGCTGGTCCATGTCGCTTGAGGTGGCTGCTTTAGTTTTAAAGTCTGAAAAGAGGCATCTTTAGGGCTGCCAGCTCTGGGTTGGGAAAAGCCTGGAGATTTGGGGGGGGGGTGGAGCCTGAGGAGGGCAGGGTTTGGGGAGGGACTTCAGTGGGGTAAGGACCATTGTATTTTATAGATAATGTCTTTAAAATTATAATGAAAGGGCCTTGACCTGGATAGCCCAGGCAAGCCCCATCACATCAGATCTTGGAAGCTAAGCAGGGTTGACTCTGGCAAGGACTTGGATGGGAGACCTCCCTGAAATACCAGGGGTGGGAGGCAGGGGCAGGCCCCATTCAGCCACCTCCCTGAAAATCCTCCAGGTCCCCAGTAGGGGCCAGTCACCAGAAGTCGCCATGACATATAACTCTCCCCCCCCTCCAAATACAAAAAAAATATATAATAAAGGGGATGTTGGGGAAAAATATTTTCTGTTTATATACTCTGTGATATATAACTATCCTTAATACATACACTTATGTATTCCCTCTTTTCCTTTTTATATCCCTTCTCTACTATTACTTTGTTTTCTAAAATTATATATACATACACACACACATCGGTCTTAGAAGCAATGAATGTATTGCACAGGTATCAACAGAGCAATTAGAGATAGTGAAGGCAATTTAGCTTAGGGGTTGCCTTACAAAGTCTACCATAATATTGTTATTCTAAATGTTAACTTGTGTATCAGCAAGTCCAGGCAGGGATGGAAGTGCACCTTCTGCATGGGAATCTGACATCTTGTCGAACTCATATGATATGCCCTCCGCCGTCAGCAAGGGATCGTAAATGCTGGTTAAAGCTATACATTCATTTAAAGATGTAACACTTTGATTGTACGATGACTGCTGGGTCGTCTTTGTTAAGCTCAGACAAAGTACAGTTTGCTCCGGACAGCCACTTTGCTGTTCTCTCTCCCTCGAATACCATTTCTTTGATTTTTGCTTGAGGGCATTGATGGGTGCAGTGCTATAAATCCGAGCAATGAGAACATCCTTAGGCTCCACACCAAATTTGTCAATAATGGAAGGGGGAGATAGGAAAAAGAATGTGGATGCTGCTTGAAGAATAAATAAGTAAATTCATCCCATTGTTAGCTGAAGAGGGTACAATATGCTTCAAAGGGCAACATGGCCGACACAGACAATTACATCCCATTTATACATAGGGTTAGGAAACTTAAAAGAAGAATGATGGATAATCTTCTGAAGAAGCTGCCTCATACTAGCTCTGTACACACATTACAGTGAATGCATGTACATTCTGTATATACACATGTACAGCTGTATATAAGAAAGAGCCAGTGTGCATTCACTTTACAAATAAAACCAGGCACTAACAGATAAAAGTATGGTTTAAAATGTGCATTCAACCACAAATGTATTGAATGCAACACGCCTGGCAGCTGTGGTCAGAGGTGCCTTTTCCCAGCTTTGACTGGTTAATCAGCTCAGCTGCAACCTTTCCTGGGCAGAAAAGAGCTGGCCACTGTGGTGCATGCCCTGGTTACATCTAGATTAGATTCCTGAAAATGCACTCGCTGTGGGGCTGCCCTTGAGAGGTGTTTGGAAATTTCAGCTGATGCAGAATGCTGCAGCCAGGATATTGACCGGAGTGAGCTGTAGGGACTCCAGGCATCAACACTGGCTCCCAGTCTGTTTTCTGGCACAATTCAAGGTGCCAGTGTTGACCTTCAAATCCCTACATAGTTTAGGATTAGCATACCTGAAGGACTACCTTCTCCCTTATGAACCCACCCAACCACTATGGTCATATCTGGAGGCCTTGGGAGAGGGCCTTCTTGGTTGTGGCACTGAAACTCAGGAACCCTCTCTCCAGAGAGGATCACCTGTCCCCTTCTGTTGCCATCTTCTGCCAGTGGGTTGTCTAGAGACTGGCCTGGCCCTTGATTCACCACTGGCCCACTACCAGCCTCTGGATCCACACCCAAGGTAAAAGTGACTGACGGGGACCACAAGAGCAGACTGCAGACTCACTGAAGCTGGCAGGGGCTCAGCAGGGGCCGGAGAAGACTGGACTGTGACATGAGAAGACAGCAGAGGACAAGGCAGTGCTACCTCACCAGGAGAAGCAGGCAGTAAGTGGATACGAGGAAGAACCAGCAGCATGGACAGGCACTGGGAACCAGTGGGCTCATAGAAAGCAGGCCCAGCCCAGCTAGTGGGAATTTCCACTCTGACAGGCCTCCTGGGTCAGCCAATCATGGGCTTGCAGGCAACCCCAGGTACGGGAGAGCTATCATAGGGAGACCAAGGAGGAAGGTACCAGCTCAGCCCTGCTGTGACAGGCTAGGCCATCCAGAGGGCAGGGGATGGGAGAGGCTGGGGAAGAGGTGGGACTAAACCCAGCTCATATAAAGCTGACTCCTCAACAGGCCAAGGAGGAATGAAAGGGCCTTGCTCTGAGGAAGTGCAGACTCAGGGAACAGCAAGGAACAATCCCCTTTTCTTCCCATTCTGTAACACAAGTCACCAATCCTACAATTCTGAGGCCTGTGGAAGCCTAGTCCATCATGTGGCAAGGCCAGTGGGTGGGGACGAAGGCTTCTTTGTTTCGTCTGGCATTCCTTCAGTGATTCCCTCAGTGATTTCTCCTTCCTTCCCTGTTTTTATTTGTATGTGTATTGTTTTTATTTTAATTTGGTTTTGTTTGAATTATGTGTTTTTGTCCAGTGCATGTTTTTGTCGCATTTTGCATTCATTAGCCACCTTGGTAGTCCTGGTGATGGCAGAAAGTTGAGGTATAAGTTTTATAAATAAATAAATAAGCCAATTTTTCTGTCCCTACCTCATATACCATGATAACATGCTACCCAGAATCCTCTTGATACTCGTCTGTGTGAATTGGGCAGTGTTCTACTGTACCACATTGGCTTTCAAGCAGTGGCTGCTGTTGAACAATAGCAAGCAGGTGGGCCTGCCAGTGGCCACTGCTGAGCCTGGCCCCAATGAGCCCTCCACCAAAGGACAGAACAGGCCTAGAAATGGGCTTGCACCTTCCCATCCTGCACTCCACTGCCCTGCCTGCCTGCCCGCCCATCATCCTCCTCACCATCCTCCCTAGGTACAGCAATGATGGGAGAGAGTGGCAGAGGCTCCCTCTCCTTGCCCACCTGCCCTCCTCCAGCACTGGTGCCTTGCTAATGGGTAGAGCAGTGAGTGATTGCAGAGGTCTCTTCTCCCCCTCTGCCACCTTATCTGCAGTTTTGGCAGTGGAGTGCACTAGAGGTTTGCCTGACCAGCCCATGGGCCTCAAGTGAGGCTGCCGCAGGAGCTGGCTACTGCCGAGACAGAACCCTTTCCTATTTACAGTTTGGTGTAGTGGTTAAGTGCGTGGACTCTAATCTGGGAGAACCGGTTTTGATTCCCCACTCCTCCACTTGCACCTGCTGTATGACCTTGGGCAAGCCATAGTTCTGGCACAGCTGTTCTTGAAAAAGAGCAGTTTCTGTCAGAGCTCTCTCAGCCCCACCTATCTCACAGGGTTTCTGTTGTGGGGAGGGGAAGGGAAATGGATTGTCAACCGAGATTCCTTTGGGTAGTGAAGGGTGGGGTATAAATCCAATATCTTCTTCTTCTACCTGTTTTGGACTGTTCCTTGTACTCCGGTGAGATCAAAGTTGCAATCTTTTATATGCAACTGTGATATATAAATCATTTATATGGGATTAACTCCTACTGAAACTGGTGAGATTTACCTGCAGCATACATGCAATCCATCAGTACATGTTAAGTTTCCCCAGAGGACAAACGATGGCTTTCTGGTGCCATTTCAGGTTGAAAAATGGCATGGGGAGGGGGTAAGGTTTGAAACCCCATCTCTCTGCATGCTATGATCCTGATCTGAATCAGATTGCTAAGCACCTGACAATGGAGTTCAGAACCTGGAACTCCCAGAGCTCATTTGACAACCAGATCTGGATGTAATCTAACATGTAATTAAGTCCAGTTTTATTGACTAAACCAGGCCTGTAGCCAGGAATTTTTTCAGGGGGGTGCTGGGGGTGCTAATTAAATGTAAATTAAAATTAATAGAAAATTTATTTTAAATTAAATTATTTTAAATGTAATTAATTAAATGCAGGCAGGGCAGAATGACGCCAGCAGTGAGCTCTTCCCATGCTATCCAAGATCCAAGGCAGGCAAGGCAGCACTGCCAAGCCCCACCAGGCCAGGTACTTCTCGGGGGGGGGATATTTAAATTTAATCAAGAAAGGGAAGATTGGAGTGGGGGTGTTGCAAATGTGATAGGGAGCACTGCCCCCAAAGCTGGCTAAAGCCCTGGACTAAACATGCCTAGAGTTTCATGAGCAGAACTTCTAGCCATGCTTACATGGGGAAAAAGAAACATTTTATTGAAACTGTGGTATTTATATAAGGAACGTGTGCTATAATGTGGTGATTACTTATCAGATTTATGTGTATTAGATTTTTACATGTATTTGATTTTTATCCTTTCTTCAAGGAGCCCAGGAATGGTTTCTGTTCCACTTTTCCAGTTTATCCTCGCCACAGCCCTGTGATGTAGCTTAAGCTGCCAGTTCTGACGGCTGACTCAAGTTCATCTAGGTAGGAGACGGTTGAGCAGCCATGCCCAAACAAGCAAGGCTAAGGTGAAAAGGTAACAGATGAATGTTGATGGCAAACTCCAGAGACCTGCTTGAGGTGGCTTACAATTAAGATAATAAGACACAACTATTAAAAATAAAGTCATTACACATCATTAAAAAACAAGGCAACACCATAAAAACCAGCTGACACTATGTAGACAAAATGGCCAGGCAGAAGCTCACTATAAAACATTTAAAAGATTAAAAGCCCTTATGTAAAAGCCTGGGTGAAAAGAATGTTCTATTATGTTGCCTAAAAGAAAGTAAGGCAAGCCAACAGGGGAGAAAATTCCAGAGGTAAGGTGCCAACACTGAAAAAGCCCTGTATCTGGTCAGCCCCCACCTCACCTCTGATTTTTTTTTTTTAATGTGTATTTAATACAGATCAGCTTCAGTTTTATGTACAATCTGAGTAGGGTCCAAGTTAAGTCCCCAAAACATTATATATGGATGGAGGTACTAAATATACCTACTCCATCCACCATAAAAAACCCAAACATTTTTGAGATGGGGCTAGGGGGAGGGAAGCACTGATGGGGGGAAACTAGTACCCATGCCCCTGAGCCCCTTTTGCACATTAAATATACCCTCCCCCAAAATGATGTATGATAGGGACAAATCCAGATTTTTTTTTTTGGGGGGGGGGTTGTATTTTTCATAGGTCCTTGTGTGTGTGAGAGAGAGCACCTGAAAGCCATGGTGACCTCTGGTGACTGACCCCTACTGGGGGCCTGGAGGACATTCAGAGAGGTGGCTGAATTAAACCTGTCCCTGCCTCCCGACTGCTAGTATTCCAAGGAGGTCTCCCATCCAAGTACTTGCTGGAATCAGCCCTGCTTAGATTCTGAGATCTGACGAGATCGGGCTTGCCTGGGCTACCCAGGTCAGGGCAGGACAAGCCCAGTTTTTCAAGGTAGAGGTGTTCTTCCATCAGAGGTAGCTTGGCCCAGGTTTGGCTGGAACCCAGCCCAAGAAGACTGATCGCCCACAGGGAAAGATCAAAGTTCAAGGCAGGTGAGGACCCGAGGCAATGAACACTGTTACAGGCAGTCAAGAGTTAGGTCTGCAATATCTAAGAAGCCCGTCAGTAGTACAGGATGTTTTGCACATACCCAGAAACAGATATGGGGGTGCACGAATGACTCATGTCCTGTGTACACAATTTGGATTTTATACACAAGTAACAGTAGATTTATACACAAGTAACATTGTAATGGAATTCAGTCAAAGTAGAGTGGCGTCTATGAAAAGTTCTTTTCTTCAAAGCTTTATGCTGCAGTTCTGCAGTGTGGTTTGTTTTCTTCTTTAATAAACTGAATATTCTGTCGCTATAATGGCTGTTTTCCCCACCCCCACCCTTGACCACAAATTCATCTTGAAAGTAAGAACAAAGCACATGAGGAGAAGAATATCACATGGTGGGGAGGGAATTCCTCGGTAACATGAGAGCTCCCCTTGCAGTGAAACTCTGGATGAGCAGGAAACAAATGACTCAGCATTAATCAGCTCTTGCTCAAGTGGTATCGGGCAACTTCCTGAGTCAGAGGAGAAATTGGCTGTCACTACAAACATATTCCAATCACACCATAATTGAGTTGTTTTAGTGTGAGTCATTTAACAATATAGTGTGGGATACCTTATTTAAAACTGCAACTGGCAATACAGAACCACAATGTTATTGAGATCGAGTATTGACCAGCCATCGCTATGCCTAGCTTTGCTGTACTTGTACTTCCACCATACTCTCTGCCACACCATTCCCTTTCTAAATTTGCTCCTATCTACACACACTACTGTGTACTCACTAACTTATTCTTCCATATGTTTCTTCCAGACAGGGTTTTGCCCCAGAATGGAGAGCAGCATGGCCCTCCATTTAAAGAGAGCATTCACACAATGCCATGCTTATTCCAAACACAACTCATGGGGTTCCCCTGTACAGCCCGGATCATCCGTGAACCTGCTTTGATCAGTTGAAAGGGGGAAATGTGGGGTAGCTGCAGGCAGAGCATCCATGTGAATGTTCCATCCACAGACAGTATGGGGAGTGGGGTGGAGCTAAGCTCCATATATTCTCCTCCTTCCCTTCAAAGGGATTTTTTTTTTTGCTTTCCCAGGTGACCTGTGCTATAGCTTTACACTGCAGCTTACTTGGGAAGAGTAAAGGGAGGGTTGTTGGGCCACAGAGGTACCAAGTGTGATTATGTTGATGATTCTCTGCCAACTTGACGAAGCAAAGAGGAAAGGGAGGGGTTGGGATGAGGCCAGTAGCCAGTGGTGCATATGGAGGCCGCTTCCATGGTACTTGTTGCTGTTGCCATTTTTTGCACCTGTGTGGAAGCAGCCCTTCTCTACCTAAGGTTGATTGTTACCCTTCTGGGCTCCATCTCCATAGCAGCTAAGGCTCCCATCTTCTTCTCAGGCAGGGCTCTTAGGCCTTTAATGAGACGTTCAGTTGGTGGCACTGATTTTACTACTCAACAACACTGCTCAGGCTGGGTGGATGCAGTTGAGAATAAAATACAACTGCTTGGCTTCTCCCTCTTAGTAATATGCCATCTTGGGTTCTTGGGAGCTACAGAACTACTCAAATAACAAATCTGGGATACAGCTCTTCAAGCCGATAGAGCTCGGGCACATCTCCGTCCAGCAGTAGGGAATGACAGCCAAAACTTGGTGCTGGCAAACTCTTTTTGCACAATTCCCCAAATACTGCAGTTTTCACCTTTTAACTGCCCGCCCTCAGTGCTATTGGCAGGAAGATACTTACATATTCCCTACCCTCATTGTCTGTGTTCCTGCCAACTGAACAGTCGAAACAGTGGAACATTTGTCATTATATTGTCCATTTTACAAGGACATCTATTTCACTTATCTTACCCTTATTCTATCCAAGAGCCCAGGAAGATATGAAAAATTCCATACATACCTCCTCCTTGCAGACTGCTCTAAAGAGACCACCTCTAAAGTGGCCAAATTCTGTGCTGGGACTCTTTCCATAAGAAAGCAGATATTCCAAACGTTTAATGTATAATTAATTACAGCACTCCAAGGTTATGAATTTTAATCTCTGTATATTAATTTTAAATTTATATGCAAACTACTTTGTTGCTGACTGATCTGTTGATCATAATAAATGTTGACTGATTGACTGACTACTCTACCTGCATCCTGGGAAATTTCTGTTAAAGGTCAGCGAGTGTGGTGTAGTGGTCAGAGACTAGGGTCTAAGAGACCCAGGTATGAATCCCCATGCCATTGTGAAAGCTTGTGGGGTGATCTTGGGCCAGTCACACACACTGTGCCTGACTTACTTCACAGGGCTGTTGTGAGAATAAAATGAAGGAGAGGAAAAGTATGCAAGCAGCTTTGGTTCCCCACTGGGGAGAAAGACCGGGTATAAATGACATAAATATGTCAAAGGTTCCAAAGTTTGACAAGGGGAAAAAATGTTAGCACCACAATTACCCCTATGCTTTGGTGATATCAAGGCTGAAATTCCAAAGTTACTTGAGAGTAATTGCTGTTGAATTCATTGAGGTTTATTTCTACCTAAACATGCCTCAAAATTGGGCTCTGATCCCAGTCACATACCTTAAAATTGTGACTGTGATCCCAGTCACAATAACCTAGAAGAACATTCCACTGAAGTTGTGGGATTCATTTCCAGGTAAATATGTGGTAATGCTATAAAGTTTAGTAGCATTGCCAGTAAAAGCAGTTGTTATATTTACTCAGGGTTTTTTTTACGTCCATAGGGATAGCTGTGCTAGTCTGTTGCAGCAAAAATAAACAGTTTTATGGAACTTAACAACTTTCCCCCCTGCATAAGATTTCATGGACTACAACCCACTTCTTAAAATCCAAGCAATGGATTCTCTCCAAGCTGTAATTTATGTAGAGGTATGAAAACAATTTTTCATTCACTAGATCTGAATTTTACATGCTTACATCTTACTCTGCACTTCCTGCATTTTCATGGCTCCTTGACTCTAAGAGTTATGTTCCCCGCCCCCGCCCCCATGTCTCCTACATATAAGGTCAGCCTAGCGAGGATCCACTCGTTGGTCTGAAGGAATGGATTCGAGGCTCTGAAATCTCTTGCTGAATTAAAATTTCATAAGCCTTTAAAGTGCCACAATACTATTGTTCTTGTACTTGTATTTGGTTTCTCCAAGGAGGTTAGAGCAGCAGTTTCCTTCCACCCGTGATTTAACATTGCAACAACTTTGTGAGGATTTTTTTTTTTTTTGCCATTAAGTCACAGCTGACTTATGGTGACCTCATAGGGTTTTCACGACAAGAGACATTACATAAGAACATAAGAGAAGCCAATGTTGAATCAGGCCAATGGCCCATCTAGTCCAACACTCTGTCACACAGCGGCCAAAATATACCAGGTGCCATCAGGAGGTCCAGCAGTAGGGCCAGGACACTAGAAGTCCTCCCACTGCTGCCCCCTCCAGCACCAAGAATAGAGTGCATCACCTGCCCCAGACTGAGAGTTCCCATCTATACCCTGTGGCTAATAGCCACTGGTGGACTTCTGCTCCATATGTTTATCTAATTCCCTCTTGAAACTGTCCATGCTTGTAGCTGCCACCACCTCCTGTGGCAGTGAATTCCATATGTTAATCACTCTTTGGGTGAAGAAGTATTTCCTTTTATCTGTTCTAACCCGACTGCTCAGCAATTTCATGGAGTGCCCACGAGTTCTTGTATTGTGAGAAAGAGAGAAAAGTACTTCTTTCTCAACCTGCTCAATCCCATTCATAATCTTATAAACCTCAATCATGTCACCCCTCAGCCGTCGTTTCTCCAAGCTAAAGAGCCCCAAGCATTTTAACCTTTCTTCATAGGGAAGGTGTTCCAACCCTTTTATCATTCTAGTTGCCCTTCTCTGCACTTTTTCCAATGCTATCTTTCTTGAGATGTGGTGACCAGAACTGTACACAGTATTCCAAATGAGGTCGCACCAATGATTTATACAGGGGCATGATGATACTGGCTGATTTGTTTTCAATTCCCTTCCTAATAATCCCCAGCATAGCGTTGGCCTTCTTTATTGCAGCTACACACTGTGTAGACATTTTCATTGAGTTATCTACTACGACTCCAAGATCTCTCTCTTGGTCCGTCTCTGCCAGTTCAGACCCCATCAACGTGTATTTATATTTAGGATTTTTGGCTCCAATGTGCATCACTTTGCACTTGGCCACATTGAACCCCATTTGCCACGTTGATGCCCACTCACCCATCCTCGACAGATCCCTTTGGAGTGCCTCACACTCCTCCCTGGTTTTCACCACCCTGAACAACTTCGTGTCATCTGCAAATTTAGCCACTTCACTGCTTACTCCCAATTCCAAATCATTAATAAACAAGTTAAAAAGTATCGGACCGAGTACTGATCCCTGTGGTACCCCACTGCTTACCACCCTCCACTGAGAAAGTTCCCATTTATACTCACTCTCTGTTTTCTATTTATAAGCCAGTTTTTGATCCACAAGAGGACTTGTCCTTTTATCCCATGACTATTGAGCTTACTTAGGAGCCTTTGATGAGGAACTGTATCAAAAGCTTTCCAGAAGTCAAGGTAAATAATATCTACTGGGTCCCCCTTGTCCACATGTTTGTTCACTCCCTCATAAAACACTAACAGGTTAGTGAGACAAGATCTTCCCTTACAGAACCCATGCTGAGTCTGCCTCAATAGTTTTTGTTCATCAATGTGCCTACTAATTTTTTCCTTAATAACAGTTTCCACCAACTTACCCGGTATCGATGTCAGACTGACTGGCCTGTAATTTCCTGGATCTCCCCTGGAGCCCTTTTTAAAGATGGGAGTGACATTAGTTACCTTCCAGTCCTCAGGAATGGAGGCAGATTTTAAAGAAAGATTACATATTTTTGTCAGGAGATCCACAAGTTCACATTTGAGTTTGCCATTCCCTGCCTTCATGTCATGACCCTGGTATTCCTTGGAGGTCACCCATCCAAATTCTAGCCAGGGCCGATCCTGCTTAGCTTCTGAGATCTAATAAGATCACGCTGGCCTGGGCTATTTAGGTCAGAACTCTGTGAGGTTAGGCGAAATTTGGTGAATTTCTTGCAATCAGTCAGCTTTATAGCAGAGTGAGGTTCTGAAGTCAGAACACTTTAACACACGGCTACTACAGAGCTACACATAACCTCACTCCCTGACATTTTGTGGGTGGCTCTGATTCCCAAGGCAGCCATTTTGTAATTGAATCTGTCTCCCACAGCAGCCATTTTGTGGTTGCACCCACCACCATCTCAGAATTCCACAGGCTCAAAAAGGTCAGGGACCCCTGCTTTAACACACTGCACTGGCTCCATTCATGTGAGTTATATTTTGAATGGTGAAGACAGAATGAAGAGAAAGAGATTCTTGCATGTGTAAAGTGCTGTCAAGTCGCAGCCAATTTACGGAGACCCCATAAGGTTTTCAAAGCAAGCGACTAACATTCTTACCAACTACAAGAACACAGGATTATTAAATTAAACTGACTGATGGTAAGTTTGGGAAAAAGGAAAGAAAACAATTCCCACAATACCTAAATAATTAATTCATTGCTGCAATAGGTAGTGAGGACTACTATATCAACTGACTGTTTATAAGAACTGGGGAAAATGAATGGATGGTATATTTATTTACTAAAATTTTAATATGCGGTCTTTCCTTTTGGCTCAAGGTAGTTCCATCAACAGCTATTAGCCAAGAGGGTAAAATGCTTCTTGAGTGCCAAAGGCTGGAGATAAACAGTGCATATTTTTTCATCATCATAAGATTCTGATTGGCTGCTGTCAAAGACAGAAGGCTGGACTATGTGGATCTTTGCTCTGATATGGGAAAGTGCTCTAGTAGTCCTCTTAATAGGTTGCCTGGTGACATTTCAAGTTTAACCAGGGCTAATCTTTTATACAGGTACCTTGCTACATTTCACAGAGGAAAATGGGGACATGCTGAGAGCAACCTTATTTTTATAATCAAGGATTATTGCCCAAGCTACCCTGTTAACACACTGCAGACAACTCCACTCCATCTGTTGTGCACTGTATCCTTTACTCTGTCATAGCTTGTCCTGTATTGTTTTGAAAGCCAGAAGTTGTTTGTTCTTTGGTTTATAAGATATGCTAGAGGGAAAATAACATCGTTGCCAAACAATCTGTTGTTATCAACAGTTCAAAGTGAGCCTTGCTCACATGTGAAATAGTAGGCTTTGCACTGCAAAGTGCCTTAATGTTTGTGCATGTATATTTACACTCATGTGCATTAAAGACAAGATGTACCCACTCCCCATTCAGAAATTTACCCTGGAAAGAAAGAGGAACCCTGAAGAATGACAACTTGGGCAGCCTCACACTAACGATGTTTTAATAGCACATTCCCCAAAACAAAATTGTGAGACAATAATAATAATATCTGTCACTGACCAGAAAACAAGGAATGGCTTGGTAAATAGGAACAACTTGGAATATATGGTCTTTGAAGAGAAAATGGGTTAGGTCCAGGCAGCTTTTTGGTCAATCACAAGCAATTTCCATCCTGACTACAGCCCACATCCTTTTTTTATATATTGATAAGGCACCATACATAATAAGTGACCTTTCCCAAAAGTTTACAGCCTGATACATGATGCAATAGAAATGATGCCATGTAAATGATGGAGAAATAACTGAAGAAAACAGATTAAGAATGTGCTGGAAAAAATGCATTTTATCATGTTTCTTAAAGGCTGGAAGAATCTGAATGGGTTGGATCTTAAAACAAAAGGATTCCAGACAAAAGGGCAAACCAACAAAAATGCATGCCATGAGATAAAGAGAAAAGAAAGCAGGACATGAGCTTTTTGGAAGAAGTTCAGGGGAAAAAAATATGAGACAGATAGTAGACAACAAAATCTTGAACTGAATATGGAAGGGATACATTGGCCAATGAAGAGAAAACAACAAATTTATTAGGGGAGAGAGAGAGAAAACGCACGAGCACAGAAGAATGAAAGACAGAAACGATGCCTAAAATGAGATAAGGCAAATCCACAGGCAAAGGATTACAATAATCCAACTGAGATAAAAATCAAAGAACAAACTGAAGAATGAGCAGTGTCAATGGAAAGAATACGTCTCCACAAGAAGCTGATAGTACCAGACTTTAAAGGAAGAGGCTGCACTCCTGCTTTGTCAAGTTTCCATTCCTCTCCCAACAAGAGTTAAAGCACATGAAAGATAATTATCTCTTGTCAATGAGACCTCAGCATAGGAGGTGGGTAAGGGAACTGAGAGGAAGACAGTTAGCTGGTACAGCACTGAGTGTTGGGTGAATGGATGAATAAATGAAACTACCCAGAATCCACTAGATCACAGTAAGCAAGCGGGTACAGACTTCCAGGCCCTGCAAAATGGAGCTGCATCATAACCTGTGCTAACACCCATTAAAACCAGGCAGTCACCTGGAGCCCATAAATGAAAAGGCCCATTAAACCAAGCCCTGAACTTCATAAAAGGTCTAATGTCCTCTCTACTCTTCACCTTGTTTTGAAAACCATTTGGGATGTGGATTAAGGATTACACACCATCATGTTATCACAGGGGGAAGGGAGAAAGCTCACTAAAGATATTTTGCCCTGAACATGATTAACCACCACCACCCCGCCAAATCCTTGATCCCAGTTTCATGTCTTGCCTGAATTAGCTTCATGCAGCCTTTCAGAATATTTACTGTCTTCTTCCTTAGTCGTAATGCACTTATTCAAAGCATGATGCAAGAGTTCCCATTTGGATAATTTAGCTCCCACTAGAACCTCAAAGGCAGATGTACTAGGAACCAGGAAAGATGACAAGGTACACATGGTCTCATGCATGTTCACTCAGAAATAAGTCTTGCTGAGTTTTATTAGTTGCTACTTTTATATCACCTCTTTACCTTTTGGCATCTGTGGCTGTAATTCTATAACTATTTCATGCCCCAGTGAATAAAATGGGATTTAATTCCAATCAGACTAGTTTAGGATTATGTTCTGTATCAAGCTACTACCATGTTGTTGTTGTTGTTTTAAATAAATCTTTAAAGGAGATGCACAACAAACAAAGAGGGCATGAAATGTGCCATATCAAACATAAAAATCTATATTCTTTCACATTATTTTGCTCAGAAAAAATCATATTTGACTTCTAGTATTGTTATATGTATGTTCAGTAAGCTTAGGAAAGAACTAATTATTCTCAAGGATTCCATTCCTCCGGAGCTACAAATATTTGTACCGTGGACTTGAATAGAATTTAATGTACATAAAAGCATAAACATGCAAATAATTCAAATAGAAAATAACTGGCATAAAAGCAACGAAAATGTTGAATGTAGCTTCAAGGACTCATAAATGTACAGAATTAACAATGAAGCTTGCTCCTAAGCATGTTTCTTACAAAGCGACTTCCATTCATTTCAAATGGGATTCATATAAGGGGAAATTCTAACCATAATAATGGACATCATCCTATTGATGGAACTCACACCTCAGCTCACATGCTTACAATTATGTGCATGCATGCTTAAGTGTACAGTCTTGCTTCCAGATGCTTTAAGCAACATGATTCAGGTTTTGCTAAAACTCTGGATGCAAAATCTTGCCAACTCTTATTTGAAACTGCTACTTTCCCACAAATTTCCAATGACTGGAATAGAATTAGTGGTTTATAAAAATCTGGTATTCGGCAGGGCCTGGAGTGGAACACAAAGCCTTCTAATATAATGGGCCAGTTTTTGGCAGGTCTGGTAGCAGATAGAGTAGGGGTAGATAATCTTGTAGAACCTGTAGGCACTTTGGGAATTCTGCAAGCAGGTAGGAGGCACCACGATGAAATGGTTGCTGGGGAAGCAGGGAGGGAATCAGTCACAAAATATTGGGCGGTTCCAAGCCAGGTATGCTCCTGTGATGGAGGCAGGTATTCCCAAATGGGTATTCCCTGCGGACACGAAGGTTACATGTCCTGAGAGCACTTCCAACTACATTGAAGTGGAAGAAAGCCAGGACTGGCTCTTTGCTTTGAGGATGAGATGCTTTGGGGAAGAAGCAAGTGGGTGCCAAGGAACATATTAACGGGTTCCATGTTGGGGGTCATTGGTCTAGTGGCTCTAGATGGGCCCCCAAGTGCAATCCTAGTGGCTCAAGGCAGCTCCGGGGGCAGAACCAGCGTGTAAGTCCGGGAGCAGAGGACAAGGTAAAAGTAATCTATTCACTTAACATGTACAGCTTTAAAACACACATAGAGACACACACAGTTTTGTACCCTGGTTTTCTGGCAACCCTATTTGGAGTCAGGCATGAATGCATAAATATGAGATTCCCCCCAATAAAGTTCTTTTTCAGGCATGTAGCTTTAAATTAAATTACTGGAATATGCATAAATTCAGCATTGTGCAGGGGTTTACAGAGCAAAATATATTTTTTAAAAAATAGCATAATGATGCAATAAAAGGAACCATGTAGCCATTTTTTTGTGGTTGGGTCTGTCGTACTGTTTTCATTTTCTTCTCATGGATGAGAAAACTCTTAAAATGTAGAAAACAAGACATTTATGCTCAAATCCAAATGGTGTCAGAGAGGAGGCTCCTCTCTTGCCATGTTCTGCAATGCAGTGTGGGCCTGTAAACTGCTGGACCTACAATGGATCATCTGCACTTAATTAGCTCCCAGCTGGAGACCCTCCCTGAAGCTGATTCTCCGTTCTGGCTGAGCAATAAAACTGAAAAATCCCAGGGTGCATAATGCCATAATCAGCTCTTTCTTCATCGGAATGCCCTCACAGGGATGGGAGGCAGACTCAGATGAGAGCTACAGACAGCTACCTCTTTCAGTACTTTCACACATTACGGGTCCAATCATTAACAGAATTACACACTTCTAAGCCCATGGATTGCAGTGGACTGAGAAGGGTGTAACATTGTTTAGGACGGCGCTGCACATTACTGAAGTGTACACATTTTATATATACACATCTAAAAATGTAAAATGTATGTGATGTAGGTCGTGGGCCCCTGATAAGTGTGCATTCAGGGACAAACCTAGACTTGCTTCTGTGTGATATGAGAAATGGCCCCCACATCACACAGAAACAAAGCCTATGCTTGCCACTTACCTGGAGCTGCGGCCATTTTAAGATTCCTGAACTACAGTATCCATACAATGCACATGCCCACATTACATGTACATATCAAGTACTGGATGGATTCACATCAAAACCCTGTCCCTCCATGCATACGACACCATGTTTTCCCATGTTCCTTTCAGTTTTGCAGCCCCTTCTAGCCCCTGGAAATATCATTCCCAGGGTCAACAGACTGCAAGGAAGAACAGCTGTGTCAGTTGCTGGGGGCTGGTGTGAAGAGGACACAGAGGTGAACTTCTACAAGCACAGCTTTGTTGAAGAAAGGGGTCAGTTTCATTCCCTGGTCCCTCTTCACTCCAGCCCACTGACCCTCACAGCTGTTCCTCCACATGGAGCCCGCAAAGGTTTTTTTTTAAAAAAAGCTGCAGGAAAGCAGAAGAATATGGGAAAGCTCCATGTGCCTGTAAAGCAGTGCTTGAAAGATTCTGCAGAACACTGTTTGAGCAGTAAAGGGGTTGCTAAAGAGAGCCAATATGTATTGTAGTGGATCATCTGCTGCTCTGGGATCAGGGAAGTCTGGCTATGAATCCTCGCTTAATCCTGGTACTTGCTGGGTGGCCGTTAGCAAGTCACTTGAGTACATTTTGTGCTGGGCACTGCAGTTATTAGGATGTATGTGAACACTCCTAATGAATTCAGGTTTCAACCTTAACTTGCATTACTTTTAATCCACCCCTTCCCCTCCCCACACAAATGTGTATGTAGAACTACACACCACTTTGGGG
Organism: Gekko gecko; assembly: GCA_029375565.1. Lineage (NCBI taxonomy): Eukaryota > Metazoa > Chordata > Lepidosauria > Squamata > Gekkonidae > Gekko > Gekko gecko. The sequence goes on from JAPDNY010000008.1 coordinate 115,516,625, forward strand.
TACCATTCACATGACTGCCTGAGCCCATGGAAGCTCCATTTATTTAGCCACGCTAGGCTGATTGCACCATGCTGTCATGGGTAGAGGAAGTCAAGTGACTCATAACTGGCACGCACAGAAATCTACATAGCTTCAATATTGGCACTCAGCAGTCACAACCACTAGAACTATGATGGTGACCACTTTTCTCAAAAAGCAAAATTGAATTTCTTAAAAGCATAAATGCATTTTCCCCCTTTAGCATCTGTAAGCACAGAAATGGTTTATGTGTATAGCCTGGTTCACACTAGTTTTTCTCCATACTTGTGTACACATTTGTATGAAGTTGCATGAAGTTTAGCAGTATGAAGTGGCCTTTAGTTTGCTGACCTTTCACCTACATTTAAAGGGAACTGTGGAAAATTCCATCATATTTTTAACAGTGCAAACACTGTAGATTGAAACAATCTATTAGGATTCCCATTTCCAGATCCCATGGAATACATATTCTACACCTTGTAGTTTTCACTGTTTGGCTTTCATATGCTATCTATAAAAAACAGAGAGAGAGAGGGGGGAAGGGTCTGAAAAAATAACAGCAAAAACTCAACTCATATAAAAAGAGGAACTGGAATGTTTGTCTTCTTTGTGTCACAGTTTTATCTCCACTTCATCCAAAGAGCTCAAGGCAGCACACATGATGCTTCCTTTCTCTATTTTATTTTCACAACATCCTGTGAGTTAAATTAGGCTAGGCGGCAGAGAGAGACAGACAGACAGACACTGGCCAAAGGGCAGCAGGTAGGCTTCATAGCTGAGTGGGATTTTGAATTTAGGTCTTCCAATTCTTAATATAACACTCTAACCATGACACCACACTGCCTGGTAGGATTTGGGTAGTTCACCCTATGGTTACTACTACACATCCCATGCAACAGCTCTGCACTTATATACATTTTACAACCATGTTTACTTCCATTGTTTAATAAGTATGTATGTTACTTGACATCGTATAAGACTCTTAAGAGGCAGGCGGCATAACTGGACTCTAATGCTCAGGGCCAAAGAAGATATTAGCTCAGCAGAACTATGTCTTAGAAGAGGGTTGCCTGTCAGCCAGTTATATGGAGGTGGGAAATGGTGGGAGACAATGTCAGACAAGAGGGATGTGTACCAAACCACTGCTTTCACCCTACAGTCTGGGGCACTTTTCTTCCTACTGGCAGGGGAAGACTGGAAGTAAGAAGCAATCGCTAGGAGCAAGGTTCTATTCTGCTAACATTTATTTATTTTCAAGATGTGTGCCCTGCCCTTCAGCCCTCATCAGGGCCATCAAGGTGGCCAATAGATTAAAAAAAATAACAAAAACATGTCTTAAGTTAAAACCAAGAAAAAACACATCTTTCAGCAATTCAAGCCAAAGCTAAAACACACATACAAAAACATAAAAATAGCAATTAAAGCATAAGGCAGGACAATTGAAACATTTAGTCCACCTTAGGACCATAGAGTTGGAAGGGGACATACGAGCCCACTAGTCCAACCCCCAGCTCAACGCAGGATCAGCCTAAAGCATCCAACAAGTGTTCATCCAGCTGCTGTCTGAAGACTGCCCGTGAGGGGGAGCTCACCAGCTCCCTAGGCAGCCAATTCCACTGTTGAACTACTCTTAGTATACCCATTTCTCCAAGGAGCCCAAGATAGTGTACATAGTACGCTTCTCCCCCATTTTATCCTCACAACAATCCTGTTAGGAAGTAAGGCAGCATGACTCCACCCCCACCCCAAGTTTCAGCTCTATAAGAATCTGAATGTACAACTTCCCAATCCCAATCTGATGCTCTAAGTGCTATAACCTTACTGGCTCTGTGCTCCCTCTCACTTTCTCCATTTCAGGTCGTTCCTTACTTGGCCCTGCAAGCTGAAGTGCAGCAGGAACCTTTACTGTAAATGGATCCAAGGCCAAATACTCACTTTGGCCCTCCTTGCTGTGTTGAGGAATGCCTCTATGGCCATGCCCCAGAGAGAAAAGCACTTTCCTTTTTCTAGAATGCTTCCTATATTCCAAATTGGCGTTCCAGGGATAAGCCCCATAAACAGATGCATAATCAGATTCATGAGCCTCAAAGCAGCGTTGATGGACACATAGCTTATACACAAGCTTGAGGGTATTCCATTTGACCTGGTCGGTTATGCACACACACTGTGTCATATACAGATCAGAATTGTGTGCAAGCAGTCTATTTAAATGACTTCCAAATAAGAGCCAAACTAGATGCTACATGCAGAAGTGTGCATATGTGATCCAGTCAAATCTCCAGTTCTGATGACTGTACCAAAAGCAGTTTTTTCCTCCTATGTGAAAAAGGCCACCAGGACAGTGTACATGCAAATGTCCTTAAGCCAGTGCTTTGGGATATTTTGTGTGATGAAACAGCAAAAGGGCAGCGTCATCGTGCAGACTGCCATTTTTTCAAAGTCTTTGAAACTGTTGGAACAGAGATTTTCAAACATAACATTATTCTGTCTTTAGCGACAAGGCATGGGTGGTGATCATTCTGTTGATGGGAATGGAAAAGGGAGGGAATCCATTCCGAGGGACAAGAGGTAACTACTGTTTTCTAGGAAGTGTGATTCACTCAGTGGACACTTGAGGCTAGTGCAATGTATTCTGTGATTCTGTCGAATTAAAGTTCTCTGAGACTAGTGTACAGAAAGCACAAAACTTGGCAGTTCACAGCAATAACTACAAATTGTGTTAGTCTTTAGGGTGCTACTAGATTCTTACTCTTTTCTACTGCTACAGAAAGACTAACACGGCTACCAATCCTGAACAGTAACCATTGATTTTAATAAAGGTAATGGAGGGAACTGATGGAAAATAAGAAAAAAATGGATTGTTATGAACTACAGCAAAAGGCCAGCTTTTTTTAAATTTAGGTCACAATCAAACAGTTATTAACAAGGGACAAACTGCAAATAATCTTCCCATGTGGCAACCATTCATTCTTGGACGCAAATGAATAATCAATTAAAATGCAGTTGACTAGAGAACAAAAACTTTTCAAAAATTGATGAAGAACAAGATTTTGAAGGTGATTAACTGTAATGAATAAACATATTTTAGAGAATTCTAGATTCTTTGGCTGAAGTGGGATAATGTCCAGCTATGGTTTTATGAACCTAAATCACTCCTGCTCAAAGATAATGCCCACATCTCAGAGGTGAAAATAAAGAGGCCCAATATTTTAGGGGAAAAGAAGTCCTCATCTTAAGTAGGTGATAAAGCCTCTTTCTTGAAATCCAGTGTGCAACTTAAAGGGAGATGGGCTAGGGAAAGAAGGCACATTTGAGAAGGAAGACAAATTGGCCATAGGAGAAACTCTTGCTCTACTAAGACAGAACAAAGAAAATTGGTTATTTGATTACATTGCTAATCCAACTATCTTCCAAAGAACTCAGGGGGGACTGTTTCCTCCCACACCGCTTGGCATAGGAGATTAGGCTAAGAAATCAGGCACGACTCAAGATCACCCAGCAGTCTTTATGGCTGAGCAATCATGTGAATTCAGATCGCCCTAATCCAAAAATCAAAGCAAGATAGCTTTCTAACTTTGTTCTGTGACTTGCTATACTTTATTTTCATTTTATTTATTTTATATATCGCCCACCTTCCTCACTGAGATTTAAGGCACATTATAGTATACAAAACAATGCAATCAGACACCCGTAAGACATTCAGTGAATAAGAAGATTAAGATTTCACAATCAGAATTAGAAAACCCTGAGAACAATAGTTGCCTTAGGCAAGGTATACTATAAAACAATGCAGAAGGTGGAATACAAGCCATCTTTGAAAAGTCAGTCCTAAACTATCCCTTATGGATTTCAGCTTACCTGAGGATGTTTCACACGATCCGTTTACATCCCAGTAAAGTTTCAGGGGGTAGCTGTGTTGGTCTGAAGTAGGCCGGCCAGATCCCAGTCCAGTGGCACCATCAAGACCAACAAGATTTTTAAGGTATAAGCTTTTGAGAGTAAAAGCTCCTCTCTGACAAAGGGAGCACTTGGACTCTTGAAAACTCATACCACAAAAATTTTGTTGGTCTCCAAGGTGCTACTGAACTCGGCTCCAGCTATCCCCCTTAGTCAGACTCAGGCGCCAAGCAGATGGGCCAGACAGCAACTCCTACAACATACTGCTGTTGTGAGTGTCATATGGGATGTACTTGGGCAACATGCAACTATTGCTTAGGATGTCTGAAGCTGTGGGACAGGCAGCATCTGTTAAGACATGCACCTGTAAAGTGACTGCCTGGACATACGTCATAACAATAACAATTATCTTATTTTTTAAAAATAACAGTGTCTATGTCTAGAGCAGATTCAGGTGGGTAGCTATGTTGGTCGGAAGCAGCAAAACAAAGTTTGAGACCAGTGGCACCCTGAAGACCAATAAAATTTAATTCTGGACCTGGAGCAATATACTTATGATTCACAAATGTTGGGGACAAGCAATTGGATCATGGCCTCCTTGGTCACTACAAGACAGGGTTTTGGGACAGGTGGAGCTCTGGAGCTGGCTCACTACAGCAACTGCCATATTATTAGAATCATGCAGAATGATTTTCCATTTCTGCTATTACAATTGTCTCATTTTTCCGGCTCCCTCATTTGCTTATCTAATTTGCCCTGGGTTTATTTTAATTTATCACATTTATATCCTAGCCTTCCTCCAAGCCAGTGATGTGGGTTTTCTGACTTATATAATGCTAGCAAAATTTAAATAGTTTTAGCAAAAGAATGCAAATACAGCACGTAAACCCCTGGACCATGTATAAGCACTGAGATTTGTCCATTCCTCATATCCCACATTTAGTCTATCTAACATGATTGATTTGCGGCACAACAGTCTGGACAGCTATTAAACAAACAACCTATATTTACACAGCATCAGAAAATGTTCTTTTTTTAGTTTAAATTTTTATTAAATTTTCATATGAATGCATAAAAAAGAAAAAACACACAAATAAGAAAAAAGGGAGAAAAAAACAAAGAAAAGGGAGACTCTATTTTGATTTGCATCTACAACTGGTACATCTTAATTCTCTATTCATTCTCTCTATAGATCCATAAATGCAACAATCCTCTTTTACCTATGTATCATTTCTCATCCTTTTATTCTTCGAACCCACAGATCATCAGTTCATTTTTTCCCCATTTCCTGCCAAAAGTCCATCAGAGGTTTGCATCAGAAAATGTTTCGAAAAATTTTCTGCCCCACATCACTGGTCCAAGGACATCAGGGCAGCATATACTGGTATCCTTATTTTGTCCTCACCATAACCTCTGTGAGGTAGGTTAGTCTGAGAAAGAATGACGGGCCCACGGTCACCCCAGGAGCTTCACAGACAAGAAGGGATCTGAACCCAGGTGCCCCCTGTCCTGTTTGGTGTAGTGGTTAAGCACGTGGACTCTAATCTCGGAGAACCGGATTTCCCACTCCTCCTCTTGCAGCTCCACCTCTATGCCCAAGCCATAGTGTTCTTGAAAAAGAGCAGTTTCTGTCAGAGCTCTCTCAACTCTGTCTGTTGTGGGGAGGGGAAGGGAAAGGAATTTGTAAGCTGCTCTGAGAAGGGGGGGGCATAAATCCAATCTCCTCCTCCTCCTTCTTTCCTGGTCTGACACTCTAGCCTCCACGCCACAATGCAAAAGCTCCAGGGTGAAGTCAGAGAAGGAACCATTTTTAATGATCAACCACTCACCACATCCCTGTTGGCCAAATGTCAAGGTTTTTGCAGACCACACAATAAACCAAACTTTCAGAAGCAGGCTCATGATCAGTCCAGGAAGTCCTAAATCCACTGAGAAGTCAATATGTGGTATTTTTATTAAACAGCCATTAAGGAAATGATGGCAGGGCCTGCATCTCTGGATTGGCAGTTATTGGCTTGCACCTGCCTCGTGGGCACTATGCAGAGCCTAGATAGAGCTATAAGGAGAGCACAGTTGGAAAAACAACTCCCACCCGCTGATCCACCAACACTGGCAGCATTGTCCAGTGTTTAGAGGTGGAGCTGCAGTCACTCAAGGAACAAAAGGGTGGCTCCCCCCAGACCTATTTTTGCCCTGTCTACCCACCCTATTTGTTTTGCTCCTAATGATTTTCAAAGTGATCCCAGTAGACTCCAGTGCCTCTTGAAAGCTGTTTTGCATGCAGCACCATCCAATCTAACTGCATCTACAGCACCTCATTGTCGGCATTTCAAGAAGACAACACACCACAGACTTTGAGCTGTTTCCATTATGTCCTGAAATATCTTTTTGTCTCCCACCCTTCCCTTGTGTATCAAAAGTTCAGACTGATTGGGGAACTTGCAAAAACTTGCTCACTGCTTTGTGACAGCTTTTGTTGGTCCTAATAAAATAGTAACGTTTTGCTGTGCTGCTGTTCTCTGGGATGTTTCTAACGGATCAGCACTTCCCCCTACAATAGTTCCCTGAGCTAGTGTGATGTCATCGTCAGAGTAGGACCGGGGAAGGGGGGACCCGGGTTGCCACTCTGCCATGGAAGCCTGCTGAGGGACTCTCTAGATCTGACCTACCTCAAAGGGTTGCTGTTGTTGTGAGAATAAATGGAGGAGGAGGGAGCAACTTAAGCCGCTTTGGGCCCCCACTGGGGAGAAAGGCGGGGTATAAATAACGAAATAAATAAATATTGTTGGCTGATGCGATGCAATACACTACCATGATCCCCCGATCGTTCGGTTATGTGAACGGACTTACCCGCCTTTTTTATGCCCTCTTCCCAGGCACTTCTTGAGTTTGTTCCTACCGCCTGTATATTTATTTCCAGTTCTATTCTGCACGACCTACTGACTTGTATATTTCCAGTTCTATCTTCTATTCCCTACAGGGCATGATCCCTCTTTAGTTGCAGCACCAATCCCTACTGCCAAGTTTGTTTCCAGAAGCCCTCTCTCGCAGCTCTCTCTTTGCAAAGTACCCGCCAAAACTTCTTTCCTTCACAGGAGGAAGAGAACAACGAGAGGAGGGGGAAAACGACAAAGCCGGAGAGAAAGAACCAGCTGCTCTCCGGCCAATCACCTCCCTCCGCTAGCCAATCCACGAGGAAGTCAAACCTCTCGGCCAATGAGGGTTGGCTGATTGACGAGCACCGAACGGCAGCCAATGCCAAGACCCGGAGAGTGGAGGGGGCGGCCTGGAGGTGGGGGGCGTGTGCGTGTGCCTCCGTCCGCTCTCTCGCCCCCCCTCCCCCAGTTCAGGTGGTGGAAGGGGTGCGCCCAGGCGCCAATGGGCTCGGGGCGAAGAAAGCGAGTGATTCACAGGCGCTGAGCGGGGGAAGAGAAAAGGACATCCTCGCTGTTCCGGGGGCTGTCGGCGGAGGAAAGAGAGAATGGACCGCGGGAGCGCAGGGAGCTGGCGCGGCGGGGCTCGTGCCGCCGCGCGCGCCTGCCCGAGGAGTTGCTGCTGCCGCTGCTGCTGGGACGCAGTTGGAACTAGCGCGCGCCGCCTCCGCGCCGAGCCGAGCTGAGCCGAGCTGCAGCCGCCGCCGCCGCTTTCCTTTCTCCGCCTCGAGCCGCTCTCTCTTTTGCCGACAGGGGCCTCGGCTTGCTCCTCGCCGTCGGTCTGCGCCGCCGCCGCCGCCGCCCGCCACTAGCCTGGGCGAAGGCGAGCGGTGTTTGCCCTTTTCAACCCGCCGCCCCTCTGGAGCGCCTTCCTTCCTTCCCAGCGCGCCGGCTCCGGCCAAGAAGAAAGGCAGCCTCCTTTCGGCTGGGGGCGTTTTCTGCCTCGTTCCCTCCCTTCCTCTTGGCGGCTGGTGCTTCTTCTCTCTCTCTCTTTTTTCTCCCGAGAGGGTGGGAGGGGAGACTAGTAGGAGCCCCGGCAAGGGAAGCCAGACGCGCGCAGCCCGCCCGCCCGCCCGGGGTGTGCGTCAAGGAGCCATGCGAGAATACAAAGTCGTCGTGCTGGGCTCGGGCGGGGTGGGCAAGTCGGCGCTCACCGTCCAGTTCGTGACGGGCTCCTTCATCGAGAAGTACGACCCCACCATCGAGGACTTCTACCGCAAGGAGATCGAGGTGGACTCCTCGCCCTCGGTGCTGGAGATCTTGGACACGGCCGGCACCGAGCAGTTCGCCTCCATGCGGGACTTGTACATCAAGAACGGGCAAGGCTTCATCCTGGTCTACAGCCTGGTCAACCAGCAGAGCTTTCAGGACATCAAGCCCATGCGGGACCAGATCATCCGGGTCAAGCGGTACGAGAAGGTGCCCATGATCCTGGTGGGCAACAAGGTGGACCTGGAGGGCGAGCGGGAGGTCTCGTTCGGGGAAGGCAAAGCGCTGGCCGAGGAGTGGAGCTGCCCCTTCATGGAAACTTCGGCCAAAAACAAAGCCTCGGTGGACGAACTCTTTGCCGAGATCGTCCGGCAGATGAACTACGCTTCGCAGCCCAACGGGGACGACCAGTGCTGCTCCTCTTGCGTGATCCTCTGAAGGGAGGCGAGGGCGCATGCAGGTCATCTTCGGTTGTGATTTCCCTTTCAAAGTACATAAATAAAGGTTTACAGAGGAAAAAAAGAAAATCCGGCCGCACGAAGGCGGCGTTGGCGACCAATGTCATCCTGTGAAAATCCAAGCTTTGAACCAATTTCGCATCACCGCCAGGATTCCTTCTAGGTTACGGCTTCTGTTGCTGCTGCGGGTGGTTATCAGTGTCATGGGTGTGTGTGCGCATCGTCTCTCGTTAACATCTGGCCAAAAATTTAAAAAACCCAACCACAACAACCCATACCCAACCTCGTTGGCGCTTTCCGCATGTACATGCCATCGATTTGATTGTTGCTTATTCCTTGTAAGTACCTCTTTTGCAGATGGCAGTATTGGCAACTGATAACCAGTAGGAAGAGTTTTTTTTGTGTGTGTGTGTGTATGCAGCCAGCCAGTGTGCTCCATTGCAGCAGCCGGGAGAGAGGGAAAAAGGGAGTTCACACATGGCTTGAAGAAGAAGAAAAAACTGGAAGATTGAAAACACACACACAGACACCTATAAGAAAGGAAGGGAAGCGGCGGAGGAAGAATGTTCTGTACATGTGGGGGAAAGGTTAAGATCCTCCACTTTGTCAGTCTGGACTCAGTCAGGGACTAGGAAATTTGAATCTGAGGATTTCTATGCAAAGTTGGAATACTTGTTACCAAGCCTATCCCGTCTGAAGAAGTATTGCACATGTACGGCCTGAGACTTTTAATAACACTGCTGATGCCAATACGGTGTGTGAGGTGCCAGGAAAAAAAAGTGTCTGCTGATTTTACTTGTGAAATCTTCTATTTTGTTTACCTGCTGTACTGAAGAGGAGGGGGATGGAGAGCATTTATTTGTGGTTTTGATTTTTTTTAAAAAAAAACAGCTGTGAAAAACATTACAGATCTGCACAATTTTTAAGTTGTGTGTGTTTTGGACGGGTTGGATTGGAGTGGAAGGGAGGGCAATGAGTGGGGATGGTTTGTTCTAATTTAATTTGGGGAGGGGAGGGGGGCGGGTGGCAATCACTGATTGTGACAACTAGCTCTCTAAAGTTACAAAGACTTCCTAAAATGTGATGCAGGGCCCAACAGCAACCCTGTGTCAGTAGAGTGCCTTCAAGACAGCTGTTGCAGCCGGTGCCATCCTGTGGAAGCTCCAAGTGTCCCATTATCTACTCCAAAAAAAGAAAAAAAAACCCTATTTCACAGTTTCAGTAATCATAGTGACCAAGCCAGAACAAAAGGGCCTATTGTTAATGGAATTAACTTCCTATTTTCAATTTAGAGCCTTTTTATTCAGTATAGCTTCCATGGCTTTCAAGTTCAGTCTTTTTTTTAAGGGTTTCTTTTCATTCAAGTTCCCAGGTAGTAGCATTTTTTTTTTCATTTTTATGTTCTCTTGTAAGACGTTCCTTCAGCCAGCAACAAGAAGAATTGTAATGTGATGTACCTGGAAAACGAAATCTCTTTAACTGTAATTTTAAATTCCAGACATGCATTTAATAGATGTTTTATTCATTTGAAATCTTTTAATACAATTTTCATTTTTCAAAAATGGCAAGTTTTGTGGGTTTTTAATGTATTTGTAATTAAATCTGCAATTGCAGTAGATGACGAGTCATTAAGAACAAATAATTTTGCATAGTATAGAAGGGAACTTGGTCACCTAATTATAACTAATGCTAAGAACTTTGTTCATAATGGTATTTAGGCCTTGGGAGGGGTTTGAGGGCACCCAACTGGAAAGAAGCTGGGAAGGGCTGTGGCTCAGTGGTAGAGCATCTCATTGGCACGTAGAGGGCTCCAGGTTAACTCCCTGGCATCTCCAGTTGAGAGGACCAGGCAGTAGGTGTTGTGCTGGAGAGCCACTGCTAGTCTGAGTAGACAGGTGTGACTTTGTTGGATCAAAGGCCTGATTCAGTATAAGGCAGCTTCATGTGTGTTCAAGTTACTTCCACACAAGGCAAGGTATTTCTGTGGTTTTCCCATGCAAGTCAATCTCCAGGAGCTACTTTTGGGTGGTGGAAGAGTTGTAGAATAGGAGGAAAGGTCTGTTCCATAGGTGGAATTCCCTTTCAGGTTTGTTGATTCTTGTGCAAGGTGTACAGGTATGCATCCATATTTTAAATGGGTTGCATTTTATTAGTGGGCAGCATGATTATGAATCCTAATCATGTTTACTGAACAAGCCCCACTAATTTCTATGGGTCTTACTAGAATGTGCTCATGACTGCAGTCTTAGCCTTAAGCAATTGTTCATAAGCAAATCATTGTAAACCCCTGGAAGAGTAATAGTGCAGTCCTAAACAGAGTTAGTTACACTTTTCTAAGTCCATTAAAGTCACTGGGCTTTTAGAAGGGTGTAACTGTTTAGGGCTGCATTGATTCAGGTGGGCAGCTGTGTTGGTCTGAAGTAGCAGAACAAAGTTTGAGTCCAGTGTGGCACCTTTAAGACCAACAATGGTTTGTTTAAGATGTAAGCTTTCGTGTGCAAGCACATTTGCTCAGACAAATTGAAACAAAATTTCTTCAAGCCTTACATACAGGAAGATGGGGGGGGGGGGTGGAAGCGTCAGGAGGGACCAGTCAGAGTTAAGATGCATAAGTGAAGCTGAGATTGGATCAAGGCAGCAAGATCAAAGAATGATTAACATATGGAATTCACTGCCACAGGAGGTGGTGGCAGCTGCAAGCATGGACAGTTTCAAGAGGGAATTAGATAAACATATGGAGCAGAAGTCCATCAGTGACTATTAGCCACAGGGTATAGATGACAATTCTCAGTCTGGGGCAGGTGATGCACTCTATTCTTGGTGCTGGAGGGGGCAGCAGTGGGAGGGCTTCTAGTGTCCTGGCCCCACTGCTGGACCTCCTGATGGCACCTGGTATATTTTGGCCGCTGTGTGACAGAGTGTTGGACTAGATGGGCCATTGGCCTGATTCAACATTGGCTTCTCTTATGTTCTTATGTTATCAATTAATCAATCAACGCCCCCCTCCAATCTTCCTGTATGTAAGGCCAGTACGAGCCAGTTTGGTGTAGTGGTTAGGAGCAGTGGACTCAGTTCTAGAGAACTGGGTTTGATTCCCCACTTCTCCAACATGCAGCTGGCTGGGTAACCTTGGATCAGTCAAAGTTCTCTTAGAGCTGTTCTCTCAAGAGCAGTTCTCTCAGCTCTTTCAGCCCCACCTACCTCACAAGGGGGCTGTTGTGGGGAGGGGAAGGGACAATGATTGTAAGCCACTCTTGAGACTCCGAGTGAAGGGCGGGGTATAAATCCATCTTCTTCTTCTTAAAGGTGCCATTGGACTCAACATTTGTAGGCCTGCATTGTAAGACGTAGCAAGTGCCACTGAACTCAATGAGTCTGATTTTAAAATAACAGGATTACACTGCTGTGAGATCAAAACCATGTGTCTCTGAACCCTTATGTGGGACAACAGGTAATCTTGCCTCACATACTTTGTTAAAGGCAAATACTGGTAATAGACTGATGTTTTCATCAGCAGATTTATTTGGCAGACTGGAAGAAGTGCTTATTACAAGAGAGCGAAGGTTGCTTCTCATATAGGGCTCATGCATGCAAATTAGGGTTGCCAACTGCCTGGAGAAAAAACGTCCTGCCCCTTTAGTGGAATCTTCATATGTAGCAATGGGCGGGTGAAACTTTTCCTGGCATGGAGGCCAATAACATCACCTGGTGAATAGTATCCCATTGAGCCTCTGTTGAGTAGACAGGACACTTTTTCTCTGGGCCGTTGGCAACCCTGATGCCAAGATGAAGAAAGGTTAAAGTGCTTGGGGCTCTTTAGCTTGGAGAAATGATGACTGAGGAGTGACACGATCAAGGTTTACAAGATTATGCATGGGATAGAGCAGGTAGAGAAAGAGGTGCTTTTCTCCCTTTCTCACAATACAAGAACTCATGGGAATGAAATTGCTGAGCTGTCAGGTTAGAACGGCTAAAAGGAAGTACTTATTCACCCAAAGATTGATTAACACATGGAATTCACTGCCATAGGAGGTGGTGGCAGTTATTAATGATTTGGAATTGGGAGTAAGCAGTGAAGTGGTTAAATTTGCAGATGACATGAAGTTGTTCAGGGTGGTGAAAACCAGGGAGGAGTGTGAGGCACTCCAAAGGGATCTGTCGAGGATGGGTGAGTGGGCGTCAACGTGGCAAATGGGGTTCAATGTGGCCAAGTGCAAAGTGATGCACATTGGAGCCAAAAATCCTAAATATAAATACATGTTGATGGGGTCTGAACTGGCAGAGACGGACCAAGAGAGAGATCTTGGAGTCGTAGTAGATAACTCAATGAAAATGTCTACACAGTGTGTAGCTGCAATAAAGAAGGCCAACGCTATGCTGGGGATTATTAGGAAGGGAATTGAAAACAAATCAGCCAGTATCATCATGCCCCTGTATAAATCATTGGTGCGACCTCATTTGGAATACTGTGTACAGTTCTGGTCACCAGGTCTCAAAAAGGATATTATAGCATTGGAAAAAGTGCAGAGAAGGGCAACTAGAATGATAAAAGGGTTGGAACACCTTCCCTATGAAGAAAGGTTAAAATGCTTGGGGCTCTTTAGCTTGGAGAAACGACGGCTGAGGGGTGACATGATCGAGGTTTATAAGATTATGAACGGGATTGAGCAGGTTGAGAAAGAAGTACTTTTCTCCCTTTCTCACAATACAAGAACTCGTGGGCACTCCATGAAATTGCTGAGCAGTTGGGTTAGAACGGATAAAAGGAAATACTTCTTCACCCAAAGAGTGATTAACATGTGGAATTCACTGCCACAGGAGGTGGTGGCAGCTACAAGCAAGGACAGTTTCAAGAGGGAATTAGATAAACATATGGAGCAGAAGTCCACCAGTGGCTATTAGCCACAGGGTATAGATGGGAACTCTCAGTCTGGGGCAGGTGATGCACTCTATTCTTGGTGCTGGAGGGGGCAGCAGTGGGAGGGGGCTTCTAGTGTCCTGGCCCCACTGCTGGACCTCCTGATGGCACCTGGTATATTTTGGCCGCTGTATGACAGAGTGTTGGACTAGATGGGCCATTGGCCTGATTCAACATTGGCTTCTCTTATGTACTTATGTAGAAGCATGGAAGGCTTCAAGAGGGAATTGCATAAACCTATGGAGCAGAGGTCCATCAGTGGCTATTAGCCACAAGGTACAGATAGGAACTCTCAGGCTGGGGCAAGTGATGCTCTGTATTCTTGGTGCCTGGGGGGGGGGGGCAACTGTGGGAGGGCTTCTAGTGTCCTGGCCCCACTGCTGGACTTCCTGATGACACCTGGTATTTTTGGCCACTGTGTGACAGAGTGTTGGACTGGATGGGCCATTGGCTTCTCTTATGTTCTTATGAATTGTTTCAGAGGGTAGGCTGTATTGGTCTGCAGTAGAAGACTGGGACTTTGCTGCACAGTAAAAGGAACAAACTAAAATGTTAGACAGGAAGGGAAAACCCTATAAGATAGTATGCCACATTGGGCCTCAAATAATAGAATTTAAATGTTGAAAGTCTTTATATACGTGTATTAACCATACTGGGTAGGTTCTTTTCGGGTGGAGGAACGTCTTTCTGCCATCGAATAGAAAACATAACCTCAAGTACATGCTAATAAGCTTCATATATTTTTATATATTCCTGTTTCTGTTCAAAATGGACAACTTTAACTACTTGACCTTAATCATGGCTACCCAAGAAGTACCATTCACGTTGATTAAGCATGTAGTTGTGAGACTTCATTTTTTACTTTTTCTCCTCCAACTGCTGATGATTCTAAAGTACAGAGCAAACATTAAACATAGCTAATAATGGCAGCCTCATAGAACTTCCAAAAGCATAACTGATTGAAAAGGATGCATGTCTAAAGCACAAGCATCTGTTGTAGCATTGGTTTAGGCATTAGCAGGCATGAAAAGTAGTTTGTGAGACAGTCATGGATTGTTGTGCTGTTCTGCTTCCTGCTCTGTGAATGGGCCTTTAGAATTTAGGGTTTCCCTCCCTTCTTTAGTGGCTAAGCATAGCTTGTAGTATCACATTCACAGCCACAAGCTATGGTTTGCTCTCCTCCTAAATTCCGGTTTAATCCATTTCCTGGAGAAAGTCTTGTCATTCCAAGTTAGCCAAAGCATTGAGTTTAATCTTGACAAAGTAGGTAGGGGTTCATTAGTGCAACTCTTTCATGGTCTTGTTCCAACAAAAGTTGTATAAATGTAATGCTAAGTATGATTACTTGGAAGCAAGTTCCTTTGAGACCTGCTTATTTTTCACAAGCCTTTCTTCTTAGAGTTGCCAACAGCTTGGAGGAGGGAAAAAATGTCTTGCCCCTTTAATAGAGATCTAATGTCTTGAAATGGGCAACTGAAACATTTCATGGTATTGATGTAAATAATATCCCACCGAACCTCTATTAAGGAGGCAGAGCTCTCTTTTCTCCAGGTTGCTGGCAGACCCAGTGGGAATAGGCATGAAACCGGGGACAGCATTGTGCCTTTGTTTTCGGCTTGTGTGCTCTGTGGGTTTAAGAGAATCAAATAAGTGAATATAATTTTGGTTTACAGTTCTGTTTTAATCTCTTTCTTAAAAAATAACCTGTAATGTTGAAAATTCAAGTCTTCCCCTGCTGTCTAATTGGGAGTGTGACAAAAGACCATGCATTATACGACCAAATAGCACCAATCACAAGAGAATAACATCGGTGGAATATTTGCCTCCCTTGGTTGTGCATAAGGCTCTCAAAGAGTAAACCAGGAAACTACTTTAGAGTCAGATAAACTGGAATTAATTGAAACAGGAGACCAAGGCTGTGGTCACACACACTAAATAATCCACTTTCAATCCACTTTCAGTGCTTTTTCCAACTGGATTTTGCCTGTTCACACAGTAAAATCCAGTTGGAAAGTGCACTGAAAGTGGATTGAAGGTGGATTATTTAGTGTGTGTGACTGCAACCCAATATTACCTTAAAAACTAACAATTTATTCCAGCATAAGCTTTCATGAGTCAGAGCACATTATGAATTTAACCTTATGAAAGCTTAGGCTGAAATAAATGTTGTTGGTCTCTTAAGGTGACACTAGAATCCTAACCCATTTGGAATTATTGCCATAGAGTTGACCAGTGGCATGGCTGGTGGACATGAATATTAACTAGAGGAGGTATAACAAGTGGTATTTGTTTGCACGTGTGGTGTTTATTCCAGGAGAGCAGTAGATTTCCACACTAGGCAGAATCCTGGGTTCAGTGACCATGATGGAAATTTCTCTAGAACAACTTCAGGGACCAGCCATTGACTGTGTAATCCTAAACAGAGTTAACACCCCTTCTAAGCCCATTGAAGTCAGGTGTAAACTCTGTTTAGGATGGCGTAATTATTGTCAGGCTTTGGAGAAAATTCACAAGAAGGGCTTAGTGCAACCTAGGGTCCTTCTCAGCCCTGCACCACTCACTTTGTATGTGCTGGCTCAGTTATGGGGGGGGTTAGTGTCATCACTGCACAAAAACAGCCCAGGTGTGCTAGGCTGCTTCACGCATGCATAGAGTGAAGCGTGGGCTCTGTTCCATTTTCCACAGTCTGATATATCCATTCCGTGCTCTGCCAAAATGTTTGTATCAGAACTAGATCCCTAGCTTAATTCCTCCTAACCACGGCTGTAATGTAGTCCCATTTACCACAATACGTGTAACTGCTGCAGTGCCTTTTATGTGTGTGTATGCGTGCCATTCTCAGTACAGGCAAGAAACCACAATTATGTTAGAATGGTTGCAAGGCTTATGAGGAGGGAGAGGTATATAGGCTATCAGTGCTCTAGGGACCTACATAGTTTAATATAGGGAGATGGAGGTTAACTGCTACATCTGCTGATGTGAAGTTTGCCAAAAAACCCTCAATCCTTCCAGGGAATAGCAACCCCCACTTCAGATTTGTTGTCAGAAACATTTTTCCAGCCTTGCATGATGAGAGAAGAGAGGTGAATGTTGCCAAGGATGGGAGGACTCCAGATACAGCGTGCTCAAGGTCCCTAGTGTTCCTCATCCATTCACTGTATTCCAAGTCTTTTTCTCTGCTGTACGTTGATTTACCAGCAATGAGGAGAGCCTAACTCTGCTGAGCCTTGCCTTGCCGCACATCATTGCTATGCTGGGCTCACCAAACAGCCATTGGTATCTTCTGTTGGACCGCTGTGTGTTGGCATAAGAACAAGGAAGCATCATACTACATTTGTCATGGAAAACACAGAAACCTGTGTTTTCCACGCAAACAGATGTTGATCCAATAGAAGATATTGGTGATGTGGTTATTTTGTAATTGCTCTACAAGAAACTGAGCAGAAATAGAATAAGCTGTCAGTGGAGGTTGTGGAAGTTGGGTGGAAATTGCTCTTTTTTTAAAAAAAAATGTTGTGGAGTAATGCTTTTAAAACAGGGATGGCCCACAACATTTGCTAGACCCTAGTGACCCTAGCAAATTATAAGAAAAGGATGGCAAAGTTTTTTGCCCGTTCTTTCAATCATAAGGTGAAACAATCCTTTAAAAATATTTTAAAAATCAAATGGAATCCAGCCTTTAGCCTTACAGGTTGTTATTTTTTATAAGTTACAGGTATGTTATTTCTGAATGTACATATATGTTTGTAATGCTATGCCTGAATCTTCATTCTTCATAGCTGAAATGTCCTTATTACTAGATGATGCCTGGCTCTACCTGGAGAACAGAGTCATCCTGTCTTAAAATGGAAGGCTAATAGGTTGCAAATAGGCCATTCTTCATTTCCAGGACTGGAAAACTATTTCAAATTTTTAAAAGCCACAGTTAGGTTTTTATAGCCAATCTGTAGGACACGAAAAAGTGACCAAATGGAATAGGTCAAACTGAAGGAAATCGGTGGATGAGTTACGTTGTTGCGAGAGCAAGTGACTTTTGGGATCTGCCAATTCCATGACATTTTTAGGTGTCCAGGAAAACCGGCACATTAAACTTTTCCAGGTCTCTGTTGATTATGAGCGCACTGAAGGTACATCACTGAACCTGCAGCCTGATACTCTATATGTTTGTTCAGAAGTAAATCCCATCATCTTTAGTGAGGATCCTTTCCTGTGAAATATGCTTACGATCTTAGTCTTAAAGGATTTATATTTCACGTTTGGTTCTCAGAGGGGTGCACTGCAATAGCGCATTCAATTAAATGCCCTAGTGTTATCTGAATTTTTAGAGTTGGCTCAAACAGATTTAAGACTGCCATTTGAAATAGTGATAAATTGTCCCTCTGTTTGTATTAAAATGAGCTTGTCTTATGTTCATGAGAACCAGTGTGGTACAGTGGTTAGAGCATTAGACTTAGAGTGGGGAAACTTGGGCTCAGATCCCTTGTTGGGCCATGCAGATCCCAGGGTAACCTTGGCCAGGTCATTCTTTCTCAGCTTAATCTATTTCCCAGAGTTGTTGTAATGAATGAAACAGGATCACCCTGTCTTCCTGAGCTCCCTGAAGGAAGGGTGAGGGATTCCTGGAAACTTTGAGACTCTGTGCTCCAAAACAGGGCTAGGTTGTCTTTATTATTTGTCTTCCAAACCAAGCAAGATTATAAAGAAGGTATTCTTATTTTCAGTCCAATAACACCAGTGACTTGAGCTTCTATTGCAAACACTACAAAGAAGAAGTTAAACAGCTCTCCGTCACTGTAGCTCAACCACTAGGTGTATTTCAAAGAAGAGAGGAAAACTCCCTGGGTTGCAAAAGTCAGTAGTTCTGATGGAAAAGCTCATCTATGATAGCTGGAGATGCCTGTTACTAAGGAGCCCTTTCAAATGTTTGACGTACTTCAACTTTCTTCCCTCCAGCACCATATTGCATGATAAAAAAAAAACCCTCTACTGACGTATGTTTCTGCTTGTGAAATTGCTACACCAGATGAAAAGTGGAAGTGCTTCATAAAGGGTTGGCCATAAATCTAGTTGGCATAACTGGTAGATTCCAGCTAGATGTTTAACCAGTGACAGGAAAACTTTGTAAAACCTTTCTCATTGCTTCACATCTGCCATTTAAGTGACTCTGACAAACCATTTCACCTTATTGTCTACTTTGAAATAATTTAGGATGATTCCAATAAAATGATTCCCACTGAAATAACGAGGGGGAGATAGCAAATTCTGAAGCCCTGGGAGAAGCTAAGATACTTGGAGAAGACAGATATACTGCAAACAGGCATTCTAAAAGCAATTATAGTACTGACTCCAAGGTGAGACTAGGGCATATTTTTTTACAGGTATGCCATTAAAAAAGAGGTATTAAAAATGGTATAACGTTGGGGAGGAGGTTTACATTCAGGGTTGCCTTCCTTTGGAGCAACTATGTTAATTTCATAAATACTTGATACTGGGACTTCTTGTGCTTTAAAGTTAGAGATGTGCTTCACTCTGAATATATTTTCTTTGGTTAGCTTTCAGAACCTTCCTTTGCAACTGCAGCAGAGCCCAGAAAATGTTTTTTTGTTTTTTTTCTGGGCAATCTTCCTTCCAATTCTCAGGATACGGAATCTGGCTTTCCTGGCAGTGGTGGTGATGTGTCTCTTTCTCTTTCCCTCTCCCCCCGCCCCATCTTTTTAAGCTACAATGTAGATTGTGGCTTGGATCCAGGAGAGCATTTCCAGGGGCAGAAGCGTTTCCATTTGTGGAAGACAACTTCCTTGCTGCCTCCTCCTCCTCTTGCTGCAGCACAATATGTTCTCAGGAGCAACATTTTGAGTTGCATGGGGAAAAGAGGGAGGTGAGGAAGTCATGCTTCACAAGCAGAAACCTTTCTGTCCACACAAATGCTCCACAAGATCCCAGCTAAGTTGTCACTCCAAGAAAGGTAGGAACTTCCCCTTTATTAGCAGATAAAGGGCATGACCAGTGCCATAGAGGGTCTTTCCACTGCTGTGGGCATACAGTGATGGATGTATCCCCACCCCCTTGACAGTGATTTTTCAAGGCATGTGTCAAAAGCCTCTTGTGGCATACAGTGTGAGAATCACTATTAATATACATATGTTTTAAGAATTCACCTCTAACAATATTTAAAATACCCTTCTTTTTGTGAGCAATTGATTTTATTCCATAGTAATCTTAACTCCAGCATTAAAGGGAACAAGTTATGAAGTGTTCCACAATTGCATTTTTAGTTTTAGAGAACAAAACAAAATCTCCTGATTCTGTATGCAGCACCTGGTATGAAGAGGAGCAGTGGGGCTGAGGTGACATTTCTTTGCTTTGTAGGGGAAAGCAAAGCTCAGCTGAGTAGGAGCGCCAGCTGTTCAGCTTCCCATATTTTTGTAGAGAACTTCTAGAATGCAAAAATACCTTAATGACTGTCTTGTTCAGTGCTCATAACCTTTTAAGGTAGGTCTCTGATAATCCTATCGGGTGCTAACAAATCTGAGGTGGAAAGAATTGCTGTTGTCACAGTGTGAGATCGTGGCTAAGCAGGAGTTGAACCTGCTTTCTGTTGGGTGGCTCTGTTCACCAGTGGTCCCTCACCTAAGCAGCACACAGCCCCCGACCTGTTTCATTTCAGCAGCAGAACTGCTTTATCAGCCTTCAGGATACTCTTTGTTCCAACTAAGGGCAGGAGCTGATGTTCAGTGGCAAATAATGGAATTCTCTTTTCTTCTAATGAGGACAGAAGGGACCAAAACAATAGAGAGGAGAGAAAGTCCTTAACTGTCCTTGCTATTGTTGTGAATGGATAAATGTGCTCTTAGCGTAAAGCAGCTTTATCTGTGGGGAGGGGGGAATAAAATCCTAAATTCCATCCCAGGAAGGGAGGTACAGGTCTATAGTGATCAGTTGAGCTGGGAAGTGCTTTTTTATCATTAAAAACAACAACATGCTAGTACTTATGTAATAAGGTTGCACCAATTTCTACCAATTCTCCCCTCAGGATTTGGGAGAGGGCCCCCCCCCCACAAAGGTGCCTGTTACTCTGTACTAGTAAGCACCAGCATGAAAGAAGTCCCAGAGCTGGGAAAGGAAACTGAATCCCCAGTCCCAGTTTCCACCATGTGGCTAAGCCACTAATCCTAATGTCCTTTTATCCAGACTTTTCGGTGACTGGTCAAGAGCTGACTTGGAGAAAAACTTTGAACCCATACCTCTAAACTGGACTCTTTTTGAAATGTGGCCCTTTCCTCTGAGACCCGCCCTGGTAAGCCATGGATGGGCAATAAAAAACATTTTTTCTTAAACTAACTTTAAAAATGTAGCTGATGTGGTTCTCACTATAGTGTGCAGGACATGCAAGAGAAGTCTCTGCAGGGCACATGTGGCTTGCCATACACACCTTTTAAAGGGTGTGTCCAGCAAGGAAAGAAGGAAGGGCTTTTGGAGGTTCATGAACATTTCTTGAGCAAAATGAGGCTCTTTGTGTTGTTAAAGTTTGAGAACCACTGCAGTCACTGATGTTATCTGCTGTCCAGAAATCACATGCTCTGTAGTAGCTTCTCATATATCTGGCGAGTGTGGGATAGTAGCTATTTAGGTAGATACTTGTCCTGTAAGATTATGCTTGGTAGGGTTCCCATATCTTTAGCAAAAGTAAAATAAGCAAATAGCAACATTTTTCACTTTGTGGCTTTAGTCAGGGAAGCTCTGGTTTTGTTTCCCAGGCAACATCTAAAGGCAGGGAAAGAAAAAGTGGGCAACCCTTAAATCATGGTCAAGTCAAGAGAATATATGTGTCTGGAATGGAAGGATTCATACCTGGTTATTTTAAATGCTAAATTTGCATAGAAAGCACAAACATTTAGAGTAGGGAACTTTTGATTTGTAGAGTACAATTATGCTTCATCTTGTTTCATCTGAGCTGATGCTTACTACCCTCCTGCCCTTAATGTTTAAATAAGGAAAGGACCCATTTGGAAATATTGCAGCTGATCTAATGAGCCAATCATGCATCTGGACCAGGGTTATATAACCAACGATCTAATGGCAGTTCTGGAGAGTGCGCATGAAATGAGAATGGTAGGTATAGATTGGGAATGCTAATGTTCTGCAGCTGTTACCTGTGATAACACTGTCGTTAGAATCTTGGCTAGCCAGCATTTTTAAGACTGAATCCCTTCAGGGCTGGCTAGTAAAGTTCAAGATAATTTGTACGGGAAACAGAGCAGCCATTGATTGAGGTATTAGTAACGGATCTGAGGTTAATGTTTTCCTAATCCGCTTCTTAAGATTCATAGTTTGCTTTATAAGGTCACTGTTTGAATGTATTAACACAGAGTCTTGTAGAGTACCAATTATCTGTCTCGGATTCAAAGAAGTGGTTTGATCAGGGCTTGGGTGCCCTTTGAAATGTGGGGCATCTGTATTTGCCAGTGAATGATCTATCGGTAACAAGCTCCTTGAAGAGCAATCATGATGTAGCTCACTCTTGAACTCCACTTGCAATCTTCTTCACTGAAGCCATATTGATAATATAATGTGGACTAATTTAGAAAATAGTGCAGTTAAATGAACTGGGAACTGAGGGATTCTGGGCTCGGTGCAAATTTTACAGATTTTTTTTATGTTTCTTTCTTTCTTATACCCCAGAGGCTTCATGCCCCACTGCTACGCAAATAGGGAGTTACAAGTGGGGACTCTCAAGAAACTTGTGGGAGCAGCCATCCCATCCTCCTCACTTCTGCTTCTTCCCCTCTCCCCCTACTCCTTTCACACTCTTTCTCCTTCCTGACACTCTTTTTCTTACTCTCTCTCCCTCTCCCTTCCATGCCTGTCAATTCCTTTCTGCCCCCATCCCATCACTCTTTCTGCCCTGTCACTCTCCCAGCCTCCCACCTACTCCCCCCCCCCAGCATCAGTGGCAGCAGCCACTCTCCAGGAATCACAATGGATTGCCCAATTACAGAGATCAGTTCCTCTCTATGGTTACCAGCTCCATGTTGGGAAATTCCTGGAGATTTGGGGTGGAGCCTTGGGAGGATGAGGTTGGAGCTTAGAAGTGACCTCAGCAGGGTATAATACCATAAAATCCACCCTTCAAAGCAGCCATTTTCTCTGGGGGAACTGTTCTCTGTCATCTGGAGATCAGTTGTAATTCCAGGAGATCTCCAGCCTGGAGGTTGGCAACATTAATTCCCCTGGAGGAAATGACTGCTTTGGAGGGTGGAGCGTATGGCATTATATCTGTCTGAAGTCCCTCCCCGCCTCAAGCTCAACCCTCCCTAGACCCCACCCCTCAAATATCCAGGAATTTTACAACATGGAGTTGGCATCCCTATCTCCTTCACACCCAACAGCCAATCTATCTTTATCCGCCCCTCTGTCTTCAGCTTTCCGTCTCCCTTTGTCCTGCAGCTTCTACTGTGGAAAACTGTGGCCTTTTTCCACAGTAGGGACTAAAGCAGTTTACATTATTCTCTCCTCCTTTTTATCCACACAACAGCCCTATGAGGTACATTAGGCTGAAAGTATGTGACCGGTCCAAAATCCCCCAGTGAGCTTCCACAGCAAGATGGGGATCTAAACCTGGGTCTCACAAACCCTACTCTGAAGCACTGACCATTATACTGCATTGAGGCTGTGATCAGACACACAGTTTAATCTGTTGCTATTGCTATTCCCTTACGGATTTAAAATGCACGATCAGACAGCAACATCTGTCTGTCATGCCTCAGTCATCTTTGTCCCGTTCCCCCCACCACCTTTACTGTGTGTTTATTTGATACCTGTTAAAGGTTGTGTCCAGACTGGCAGATTGCCACAGCAGTATCCCATGGAGAAAAAAGCCGCTGGAGTTAGGTGCACTTCACAGCATTCACACCGGTCCTGCAATGCCAACTGCATTGGGTAGCCAGCCCGTGAGGGCCAGTTCACATGGCTACAATGCCACCAGCATGGAGCCATGGCTGAGGCGCCCCTCTGATTGGTTGGCTTGCTGAAAATGGCATACTGCTGTGCCGGGAACAGGAGGGGCGATCACATGGCTCCTGCACTTCCATGGCACGCCTGCATGTTCAGATGCCAGAAAAGCTGCCATGGAAGCACCTCACCTGGAAAACAACCAGATTTCCCCAGTGCCTGTTTAAGGCATATGTGAGTTGTTTTGCAACGGGGTAGGGATGGATGGCTGCCAAGTGCCAGATGTGTCTGATCATGCCGCTTTGATCCGGGGGGGTGGGGTGGCTATGCTGTACCAAATTGCCTGTGTGATCACAATCAAAGTCCGGTCCTTTTGAGGTGAGCTGGTTTCAAACTGGATGCCCTGTTGTGTGATCACTCTGTTGTGCACCTAAGCTGTCGGGCAGATCTGACTGATCTCTTGTTTTTCAGTTGCCATTCTTTTACTAGTTAGCAAAGTGCGCACAAGTGCACTTTCACACCTCTTCCTCTCTCTCTCCCCCTCTCCCACAGGGGCTCCTCTAAACTTTGCTTTCTTCATAAAAACTTTCAAATAAAAATGCCCTTGTACTTCAGCTTTTTCCTGTGCTTTGGGGAAGGGGCAAATTTAAAAGTTTAGAGAGGGAGACTACATGTCCTAGCAGGCTGATCAGTGCTTGTGCGCATGCCCAGAAGACAAACTTTTCAAAAAAAATGGCCAACAGCCCCATGAACTACATATCCCAGGAGGCATAGCAGCCCTTATAGGCATGCTCAAGGGAGAAATTATTTTTAAAAATGGCCGACAACAACACTCCTTGGCTGTCGGGTCTGATATGTGTCTGATAGATCAAAAACAGGGTAAAAGCACTTTGAAGAGTGCTAAAAGGGGTGAGTTTGATCAGTATTGTCTGTTTTAAAATACCCTGGATCAATTAGAGGCAGGGAAACAGTGGATTAAAATAAATATCTGCCCGCAGCCTGACTTTCATAGGGTGGCTGCTGTTGAATAGTAGTGAGCAGCCAGGCCTAGTTGAATCATGCAAGTCAGGTGATCTCAAATCACTCAGAGGGTGCTGCTAGGCCTAGGTTTGCCAGCCTCCAGGTAGGACCTGGAGATTTCCCAGAATGACAACTGAGCTCTAGAGAACTGTCCCCTGGAGAAAATGGGTGGACTCTGGCATTATATCCAGCTGAGGCCTCTCCCCTCCCCAAACTCTGTATTCCTCAGACTTCACCACAGAATGTTCAGGAATTTCACAACCTGGAGCAAGCAATCCTAGTCCCAGGCCTGGCTCCAAACTGCCTGCTATTTAGCCATTCATACTGCAGGAGGAATCCTCCTCAATTCTAGTTCCAGTTCTGCTATTGTTTCCTCCCCTGTCTATCTCTCCCTCTCTGGCCCAGTCTCTCACTGTCGATGAGGCAGGGCCTGGAGTAGATACTTGCAGTGACCATTTTGAAAGGTATTGGAGGGGATTCAACCCTCACTGAATGCTTTTTAAAAAACTTTTTGGATTTTTCTGCAGACCCCTGAATCTGTAGAAAAACCTGTTGGGGGAGAGCATGCCCTCCGTTTGTGGAAATAAGTATCTGCACACAGAGGGGACTGTTGAGAATTAGATATATAGGTATAATTATTGGAGTGTTGGTATAGAAGCAGGGAAATCTGGATTCAAATTCCTATCCTGTGGTAAAAGTCCATGGCTGACTTTACCTATATCTCAGCTTATAACCTGCCTCAAAGACGGAAGGGCATTGAATATCACCTGGAGGAAGGATGGGAGAAAAAATATTAATAAAAGGCTTGCACCTTCTTTTTGATATGCTCATCTTTCCCAGCTCTATGGTTCTTTTGGACATCAAGGTAAATTGAGATTCCTTCTTGATTGTCTGAAGGGAGAGGAAGCAGCCATGATGCCTTCTCCTTCCCTCTGAGAAAGTTTCTGGGCCAAGAAGTCTCTAGTTGTGTCCTAATACCTATAGTTGTGTGGTTTTCCTGCTATCAACTTCTTTGGAGAAGGGCTTGATATGATTGGCAGTGAAATGTCTATTTCTGTATTCTGCTAAGTCTGGAGCCTTCAGCCAGTGCAAAAATTCCACTGAAGTGAGACTCCTTGGAAGTCTCCACAGTTAGTGGAATGAACTCAATGGGGGAGCCACAACTGGTAAATATGTGACAATTGCACTGTGATATCCTTGTTCTAGAATTATTGTTCCAAAATAATTAAAAAGGCAATCCCATAAAGTGCTTATCAGCAATCATGTACTATAATTTGGGAAGAAGAGAGTATACAAACCATACACACACACAAGCAGTCCCTAGGATATGTGCAAATGTGTTTAGGAATCATTGTGGGGGTGGGCGCGATTACATGACCCTAATTTTTTGTGCTGCCTGGGTATGAAAACTTTACTACCAGTGTGTTTCTGTGCCCTTTCCCTCATTGTCACTAGGTTTTGATGTACAGCCCATAATGACTTCACTTTTTAAAACTAATCTGCACTATATTGGAGAAATATTGTTTATGTAGGCCATGATCCGGCACATCATCAAGCATGCTTAAACTGATTGGAATTAGTGGTCCGAAGTGTGCCTTTCTGCTGGATAATTATTATTTATGTGTACTCTTTAGCAGGGAGCCCATGATCTGCATAACAAACATCTCTGCAAGAAATGCGCGACGGATGTGGTGATCTAAATATATATCTCAGAGCAGATCTGTTTTGTTCACTCTATACTGTATAAGCCAAGAATAGGCTGTTCAGTAATAACACAGTAAATTAAAGATAAACATTCATGCTTTTAAAGAAAAATGGCAAAATTAACCTTTTAACCCATAAAGATTCTGTGAGTGTGAAAGAGAGAGAAACTTACATACAATCGTCATGGTCATTAGGGGATATCTTTGGCTGTGATTTCTATTAGCATTCTGTGGCTATTTATACTAATCTTACCAAACCAAACACCCAACAAAGCATTTGTAGTCCAGAAGTATTATCATCTGCCTGAAGGAAGCACAGTACTTAAACTAAAAGCCCTGTCTGTTTCCAGTTTAGCCTGTCTGAACTTTTGTTATTTATGTGGCTAATCTTGTGAATGTTAAGATCTTCTAGTATGGTCTAGTTACTGGAGACAGCAGCTCTTGGTTCTAATCTCATGCTCTTGTCACTAATATTATGAAGCCTTAGACATAATGGTGTTTCCACCCTTGGATGTACTTCCTTCCCTCTAAAATATTTACGCATACCTCACAAAAATATAAATGTTTTAAATAAAAAATAAAACAATAAAAAATTACTGAAAAGGTCATTTACACTGTAATCCTAAATAGTTGTACCCTTTTAAAACAATTGACTTAATGTTGTACAAGGGTCAGTTTTGGCGAGGGGCCATGCTTCATTGTTCGAATACATTTTGTAACTATCAGGTGAGTCTGAGAATTTATAGTGCTTTATTTTGAGCAACTTCTGGGGGTTTAAAGGTTAATACTTGTGATTTTGGCCTATAAAAGCAGTCACTTTAATAAGCCAGTTCCTGGATTCAAGAATATAATTGCCCTCTAGAACCAACAAATTTAATCTGAAATGTGAAATGGCCATGTCAGGCAACACTTTGAACATTGTTGCCATTGGAACTGCTGTGAAAGCTAAAGTAGGTTAATATATATATATATATATAAAACCACATCTTTTGAAAGTTGGCGACTACTTCTCTCTGAGCACCCATTCAACTAATCTCAGGTCCTCCTGTTCTTCCAGAATGGCGGACATCTCTGCCAGAGGCAACAATTTAAACTTCCAAGTTCAATGAACACATGAAGCTGCCTGATACTGAATCAGGCCATTGATCTATCGAGGTCAGTATTATCTACTCTGACTGGCAATAGTGATCCAGGGTCTGAGGGTCTTTTGCATCCCTTCCTAGCTAATCCTTTTAACTGGCCAGGGACATTCTGCATGCAGAGCAGACGCTCTACCACTGAGCCACAGCTCCTCCCCTGATAACTCCAAGCATCTCCAGCTGAAGGATCAGAGCTAGCAAGGCTGGGAAAAATCTCTTCCTCAGGCATTATAGAGCTGTTGCCAGTTTGAGAAGGTAATACTGAACTAGATGGTCCTCTGAAGTTGCAACAGGCTTATGGCCACCCGGTACGGTTTTCAAGGAAAAAGATGTGCAGAGGTGCTTTGCCATCTCCTGCCTCTGTGCAGCAGCCTCAGTCTTCCTTGGCAGTCTCCCATCCAAGTACTAACCAGGGCTGACATTGCTTAGCTTTCAAGATCTGACTGGATCTGGCTAGCCTCGGCCATCCAGGTGGGGGCATTTCCCTTCATAAAAGCCTAAAACTGCCAAGCCAAATCATTTGGCCCAGCTCTACCAGCATTCTGTTTCAGAGCACGGCCAGTCAGCTACACTGGGAGACTGCGCGACAGTAACAAAGTGGAGATGGCTCTCCCTGGCGGCTTATGCCCAGCGGTATCTCTTAATCAGAGCCATGTCTGTAGCTAACAACTATTGGGATACTTGTTCTCCAGGAGTAAGCTGAACCATTGAGTCATCATTAAAGTCATTCATTCCAGCAGACAGTACAGCATCCTGTGGCATTGAATTCCATAGGTATATTATTCCTTCAATGCAGGACCACCACCTCTCTTTCATCCTGAACCAGTTGCAGATCAGTTTCACTGTGTGACTCAGCAGCAGAACACAGAGTGTCATATTCAACATCTGCCAAGTATCAAGCAGTAACTCCCTTCCAATAAGTCTTCCTCTGACAGAGAGACTTTCTCTGATTAAGAGAATCGGTCATAAGAAGGCTCAGTGAGAGGGAGTCATTGGGCTGGATCCCATGGAAGATTTCCTCATGTGCAACAGTTCTTGAATAAGCAGAAGTACTAAAAGGACTCCTTGGTATCTGCTTGTCGGTAACAGAAAGCTGTTGTATCCCCACTATCTTTTTGGCATGAACAAAATGGCAGTACAAGGTTTCTCTTCTGACACAATTTCAAAACTAAATTAAATACACTCCCAGGAACCATCTGCTGTAGATTCTATTGCTCCATATGCCCCCTGTTGTTTTGTTCAAATAGGCTATGTGTTACCGCTTGCGCGAGCAGAACTATACTAAGAACACCTTTATTTTGACTCATGCATCACTGAATCTAGCCCCTCAGATTCAGCTCAATAGGTTCTGTTGGGTATAATTTGCCCGGCAAGGCTTTTTGAGCCTCATTATGGACTGTAATAAATCATAAACTGTGCCAGTGTATACATAAGGGACTGAACCACATGGTAACCCCACCACGATGCCAGAAGAGACTGCACTTAGGCAAAGAGACATTCTCCTGACCTCCCCAGCAGCTCCAGTGCCCAGCATAGGTTACCAGCCCGTTCCTCATGAAGGAGGATGGAACAGCCCCAGTCTGCACTATGCACAACACCATGCCTTGATGAAATACAAGGACCAAGAACTCCAAAAAGTGCCATTAAGAGTTCCTTCTAACTCAGGCAGGCAGCCTCTTTCCTCCCCCCCTCACCTGCAAAACCTCACGTAGACCTGGCAGAGACCATTCATTGTTGCCCAGCAACTAATTGATGGCCATCAGCAGCCTGGTTAAAGTCATCAAGAAGACAATGGAATCATCCCGGTGACTCATCCTAGCTGCTACCAGGTGTCAGACATGAGTTAAGCTTCTAGCTCTCAATATTGACCACTCCTCAGGTACACCTCCCCTACACCTTCCAGCCAATAGGGTATTTTCAGGGACGGATTTACCAGGAGGTGGAACCAGGGGTTGTGATCAGCCCCCTCCCTCCTGCGTATAAAGAGACGCCTGACCACCAGCTCTCTCTCTGCTCTTCGACCCCTATCAAACCTTTGACCCTCTTATGTCCAGCTTGCTATCCCCAACCCTTGCCTCCATCTTTAAACTCTAGGTCTGCAGCCTGAGTTCCCACATGTTACCTGCTGGCTAGGCCACGTGGTTCCCCATTTTTCTAGTTTCCTTCCCCTCCATTTTTCCTGAGGAACACTCTGCACGACGGGACTGGTAGGTATTGCCCACCAATGATTTACCTGCTAATGCAAATGTGCTTGCATCTCTCTCTGTATTTCCTTAGACTTGAGTAATTGTGTGTGAGACTGTATATTGTTTGTCTGTGAAGAATTTCAGTAAAAGACTTTATTTTTCAACCATATAAAGTCTCCTGGTCTGTTACCAACACCTCCCGGTGGAGCTGGACTTCTGTATACACAGGTGTTCGCTCTCGCAGCCAATTGCCTATTGATAATCAATCATTTATCCCCATCATTAATAACAATTAAGTGCAATCCGGCTAACATATAACATTATCGTACAAAACTGTAATATACAACCCAGCCAACATGCTAGGGCAAATGAAGGGGGGGGGGAGACACTTCTCCTGACTGAAAGCTTAGCAGGCAAACCACTGCAGGAAGGCATTTCCACAGCTGAGGTGCAATCAAAGGAAAGACTCTGTCTTTGCCATCCACCTTACATCAGACAGTGTGGGTACAAAGATAGGGCCTCTGAGTCACTTATGATATCTCAGTTGTCTTTTCTCTGAACTTACTTGCTGCATACTGTCCTTATGTGGAGATAGGAAGGGTAGGTTGTGGTGTTCCTGGACAGAAGAAGAAAGCTGGACCCCTGCGGTCCAGAGACTGGACTTCTACTCTTCTACAGTGTTGCCTAATGGCTCCCCACAACCATTTTTCTCATTCAGAATCTGCCCCGTGCTGCCACTTCTCTCCTGCCTCACCCCAAGCTCCCCCTGCCCCATCCAGCTCTGTTTCCATACCTGCTGTTCAGTTCATTGGAAGTCTAGACCTTTGGACTTTCTCCACAAACAAAAATTAAACTATTTTCTTATGCCATATTTTAAAAGCTTTCTAACAGATGACAACTTTGCAATTGGTTTGCATTTTGAACTGAAGCAATGCGCATTTCTATGAGATCGTAAGGGGAATGTTTGCATAAAATTTCTACATTTGGAATAGGAAAAGTCTGTGCAGTGATGTTAGATACAGAAAACACACTGGCATTTTTATACTTATAGTTCCTATAAAGCATTTAGCATTGCCTGCTAAATGACATTCCATTTGACTTCTATTAAAGGAATAGGATTAAAAGGATATTAAACAAACAGGATATTTATTTCTCCAGGCTGTTAACAACTCTACTTTGTGCCTTCTTTAAGACTTGGAGACCAGGTACTGAGTGTTCCTAAGAAGGAAGCTGGGTTTTTCTCCTTTCTCCTTTAGGCATTTCTAGAATGCTTTTCTCCTCAGGTGGACTGAAAGCAGTTTACAAAGAAATTTTTAAAAATCCAGATTACACAAAACTCGAATCTGGGCAGGACTAAGTCTACTAAGATGGCTGTTCCAGATCCCAAGCTTCAGGCCATTGTCTCGCGCTCTAGCAGCTGCCCCCGTCCCAGGCAACATACCTGCAAGAAGAGGAGAAAAAGTCAGACTAGATGCTCCTCAGCGGCCTGCTACTATCTAGTTTCCAACAAGCCAGTAGGATCTTCCTCACTTTCCCCCCTCTCCCAGAATCTGGGCATTTCTTCATCATTGTTCTTGAAATCCAGTGAAGTTAATTCTGCTACACTATCAGGCCAATCAAAGCCAGTTCCAACTCCAGCATCATTTACTCTTCTGCCTACCAGATCCCTCCGGCTGCGCGCAGACAGAAGAGTAGAACTCAGTTGCTTGTCTTCAGTCTGCCAACTCAGTGGTTAACCCATTACATTTCACATAGTTTAGGTCTGTTCATTGGGATATATTTCTGTCTAGTAGTCAGTCAGAAATATGGTGGTTTTTCTAACAGCAGTAAATGGTTTATGTTCATTAGGATTTCTTGATTGGGCTGGAATGGAAACCATGCATTTCCAGTGGCTCATCTCTGAAGAAGTGAGCAGTGTCTCACGAAAGCTCCTCCCCTGCCACATATTTTGTTAGTGTTTAAGGTGCCACTGGACTCTTACTCTTTTCTGCTGCTACAGATGGACTAACACGGCTACCCATCTTGATCTAGCTGCTGGCCAGTGAGTCAAATGCCACCACTGTGGAATGATCTCTCAGGCTCTCTGGCCTCAAGTCTTGCCTCTTCCCAGCCAAGCCAGTAATGCGTTTTTCTTTTGCTATACTCTGAAGGTAGCTGATTCTGTTTCCAAAACATGATAACTGGTACTGCATCAGCCAATGGGAGCTTTAAAGCACTTCTTGACCTGGGACCCACTTATCTGAAGGATGATTTCAGTGGGCTTAGCCTGGAGTAACCCTGTGTGGGTCTGCATTGTTAATCCCTCTAACTCTTTTTCCTTGGGTCTAAAACTTATCTTGGTGAGTAAGACACAAGACAAATAATCTGCAAGGTAACAATTTCCCTTCTTGTTGTCCTCATTTGCAGGAAGCACGTTCCCTTCTTCAGCCATACCACATACTTCTCTTTGAGCTCATGGGAGAGAAATTCTGTCAGTTTCTTTCCCACTCTGTCTTTCTTGTCAATTGAGTAGCCCAACTTAGCCTGAGCTTGTTAGCGCTTGGAAGCTAAGCAGGGTTAGCCATGGTTAGTACTTGCATGGGAAACCACCAGTGAAGACTGGGGTTGCTACCTGGAAGAAGGCAATGGCAAACCAACGCTCCTTGTCTCTTGCCTGGATTACCTCAAGGATGGGGGTGCCGTGAGTTGCAACTGGACAGCACAGTCTTCATTTTCAGTCTCTAAGAATGCTTTCCCCTCAAACAAAATAATGATCTTTTTAGGCATAACAAGACCGCACTTCCTCTACCTGGTGGAATATTCTAGGATCTTGTTTCCAAAAGGTATGGCTCATGTGAATGTCCACTATACTCCAGGAAAGGCTCTTCTGTTTCACTGGCTTCTCACCAACTGCAATTCTTCCCACCCTTGTCCCTCTCAGACTAAAGTTAACTAGAAAAACTTGTTTATCCTACCTGAGGCATGTCAGAAATTTACTTTTGCCCATGGTAACTTTATATAAATTACCTTTGGGGTGAAGAATCATGCAATGACAAATGCATTTAAAACTGCACTGCTGTCTTTCGTAACAAGCACTCAATAGGCCTAAGCTACTTTAAGGTGAAATAGCTTTTGAAGTATAGCAGCACACCAGACAGCCTGATGAAGAGTTCTGGAAACTTGAAAGTACTGTTTTGTGTCATTTTGGTGGGTCATAATAAAAGGTATTATGTGGCCTTTGTTTTCAGGTTTTCAAATCTGGTTCCAGTGATTTTTAGCAAAATACCAATGCTGTTAATATTATACACATATAAGAGTCAGCAGCAATTGAGTTTTTTTTTAAAAAGGAGGCACACATTTTAACTGAAAAATACTGTAGAACTGGGTGCCTTTTTAAGGATCTGGCTAATACTGAAATGTTCATTTGTACTGCTTTTTTTTACAAAATTTTGGTCAGGAAATCAGTAGGCATACCCTTAAGTTTTAAAAACTGCAAAATGCTGTGCTGAAGTGGACTTGCAAAAAGAGCACATGCCACATGGTGAGTCAGTAGGTAAACAGTCTGCCATCAGCTCAATCGTCTTGAGGACTTCCTCCATTATTCTGGATGAAGTTGCATTTCCATCAGTAAAGGTCAATACTGCATTGCAATACCAATATGTGGGGGCTGAATTTTCCAACAAAATCAAATTTGGATGTGGAAGAGGGAAATTCAGATTTAGGTCTCTGCTCATCAAATTGTTATCTTTTGGCCTAACTTCATACTGGCATTGTTAAGATACACATAGAAAGTCCCCCATGGATATGCGTATGTCCATTCTCCCTAGAGGCACTGATGAATACCAGTTTTGCAGAAAACTTGAGCTCCTTCAGGGCAGCAAAGGATAGATGAAAACTATTTCTAGTTCAGAAGGAACTAGATTTCCCATAAAGAAGGCCCTCTAAAGCTTTGGAGGAAATCACTAAGCCTTGAGCAGTGATCAGTGGTGGTGTAAAGTGCCATCAAGTTACAGCTAACTTAATAACGAGCAACCCTGTTGGGTTTTCAAGGCAAGAGATGTTCATTGCTTGCCTCTGTGTCATGACACTCATATTCATTGGAGGTCTCCCATCTGAATATTGGCCACAGCCAACCCTGCTTAGCTTCTGAGATCTGACAAGATCAGGCTGGCTTGGGCTATCCAGGTCAGGGCTGAGTCATCCATTAATTGTCTTCAGGATAGCTTATGCAGCTATGATTCATTTTGGTGTAGTATTCAGCACCAGCTAGGTCACTGCAACTGGAATAATAATTTAAAAACTGGTAAAATAATTTAAAAAACTTTTAAAATTATCATAAAACTACGTATTACATATAAATTCACTGGGGAGAGGGGGAGAAATGAGAAGATAAGGACTGAGACTCTAATTCAGGGTCAGGAGATAAGGTTCTGGGTGCAATGGAAAGAAAAGCTAATTGGGTGTTCAAAGGCAAGGGCAGTTCATGAAAACTATACCTTGAAGTTTATTGGTACAAGAGACTGAAAGGGTGGAAAGGGTGTGGCTTATGCTGACCAAGAACTTTGGGTCATTGTACTATTTGAAATAAAGTTAAAGTAAGTAAAAAAGGATGGAAAGAGCCTAAGTTTTTATGTTCAATTTCTCATCTTCATGTCTTGGAGGAAGGTGGTGATATCTAATAATTTAACACATTTCTGACTATGTCTATTAGGCATCCTCCTAGTTCAAAGGGAGCTTATTATCAGTGAGTAAACTAAGAGGAAACTTTGGCCACCAAATGAGAAGGGAGCACTCACTGGAGAAGACCCTGATGCTGGGAGAGATTGAAGGTCAAAGAAGAAGGGGACGGCAAAGGATGAAATGGTTAGACAGTGTCATTGATGCAATGAACATGAAATTGAGCAAACTTCAGAGGACAGCAGAAGACAGGAGGGCCTGGCGTGATGTGGTCCATGGGGTTGCGAAGAGTTGGACTCAACTGTGTGACTGAACAACAACAACAACAAAACAACAAAAACTTGCTTAGAATCTGAATTTTTTTTTTCTGCCTCATGGATTGCCCACAAAAACCCACCTAGAAAGATTTTGGGTGGTGAGCTTTGTTTTGAATATTTGCATGCCAACACTGAAACGTTTCAGTACTGGATGGTGCCTGCACTGAAACTGTCAGTCCCATTGGGAGGCCCAATACCAGCTCCTGTAGCTCCACTTATACAGGAAGCTGATTCAGAGTCAGTCTTCAAGACAATTTTTTTTTGGGGGGGGGAGGATTATGCAACTCCAGTTCCTTAAAAACAGGCTCTTGAGATGTTTCCCAGAACAACGCAGAGAGAAAGAAGAAGATACACATATTCATCATAAGCTTTGGCAGGGGAAGGGGGAGGGGGAGAAGAGAGCCATATTCTAGTTACATTTAATGTCCTGGATCCTGTCCCCACTCCAGTAGATTTACTGAAGCCAATGGGGCTACTCTTGTTTAAGGGGATTGTGCCTTGCCCATGTGTTCCAGGACAGGCTTGGGCAACACTGCTTAACTCCAAAATAAGGCCCAGAGAAGGGAACCAGAGCGAGGAGGGGGCTTTCATGGAGGCTCTCCCCAAGGAAGGACACAGGCGCTGGAGACCGCTGGAGACTCATCCTGGAAATGTGGTGTGTGATGACTAGGGACCAATGTTCCCTCTAAGCTGTGGAGTCTTCTGAGCAGAAATTCTACTTTGTTTTTTTTTTTTGTAAAACTCTCTTAAAAAAGAGAGAATTTTATTCTTTTTATAAGAAACAGGAAGGGTAGACAGATGGAGAAAGAAAAAGATGGAGTGAAATTTTCCTGTTAGTGAGGGTTAGTTTAGGTTAATAACCAATACCAGTTTTGGCATCTATCGTGGTTAGAAGATCTTCTTTTTAACTATTGCGAAGTCCAAAATCACTCTGTTAATGCAGTTAGTAAAGTCCATTGGGGTTAGTAATTAAACAGCTCCTTCCAGATGTTACACGAACAGTCCTCAAAATATCTTCTTTTTAAATCTCTTCCAGTTGTGGATTGAGTCCATTTTAACTTTGAAGTCTTCCGTTCCATCACCACTTTCCCCTGGGCTGCTGTCTTCTTCGCTTGTCCCAGTTTGGAATACTGCATCTTCCTCCCTGCTGGCGTGTCTCTTCAGAAGTTTCTGTACTTTAAAGATGAAATCCTTCTTCTTTCTTTTCTCTTTTTCCTTAAACTTCTGGCTTTCAGGCTTCCTGGGCTCCACAAACTCTTCAGATGAAATTAGATCTCCAGTTTGTCGCTTGCTATGCTCAACATCCCCTTCTACTGGCAGAGTATTCTCTTTTATAAAAGCGGAATAGGCTTTGGGAGCCTCATCCACCTCTTTTAATTTTATCGCTTCACTGCCAGTTAGGGGTGCCAAGACATTTGTCAAGGTAAATCCGAGATCTTCTTTCTCTTCTTCTTTAACGCCCTGGAAACCTAGAATCAAATTCGATTTCTGTTCAATCTCCATCATCTTTCTAGTTGTTTCCGATATCTGTTTCTGTCGACTGATGAGAACACTATCCATTTTAGACAGAGTTTCGTTGATTTTCTGCAATTGTTCCAGCAGGGGGCACAGCATCTCCTTTTCCTGTTGATTGACAGCAAGCTCTTGGGGGGGCTGTCTGGACCGGAAGTCCCTCCTCTCTTCTCTTC
Organism: Gekko gecko; assembly: GCA_029375565.1. NCBI lineage: Eukaryota > Metazoa > Chordata > Lepidosauria > Squamata > Gekkonidae > Gekko > Gekko gecko. Next base: position 115,552,718 of record JAPDNY010000008.1, read on the forward strand.
CGGTGTCTGCAGGACTTTTTCCAGTATCGACATTTTGTTTTTTTGTTTACTTTTAAAAAGTTCGTGCCGCATCCCCCAGGAAGCTAAGATAATCAAAATCTTCCATGCAACCCCAACGGTACTTTCACCAACACTTTTTCTTCTCTCAGCCCCCTTCGCGCTCCCTTTGTGGATCTTGCTTCTCAAAGGGGGTGGGAACTCCTCCCTCCTCCCAACGCTTATACGCATGCAGGGGGCTCCGATTTACGCTTCAAAATAGATCTCCAACTCACGATTCGATGCTACTTCTTCTTTTTATTTTAAGCCATAGCGCTGTCTTCACTCCTGGAATTCGGTGGCGCCGCTAAGTCCCATTACGGGCACGCCGCAGCGGGGCCGATTGGGGTGGGGAGAAAGCCTCAATTTCCCAGCTGTCTGCCGGCAAAGAGGCTACTCCCCAAGCGCCCCCGGTTCGGAGCCTTTACCTAAGGCTCACTAGGGTCTTTCGCACATGCGAAGACCCCCCTAACTGCGCGTGGGCTAACCGCCTCCGGGAGCGTCCCGAGAAGCGGCCGCCATTCGCGATGCCGAAACCGAAACCCCAGAAATTCTACTTTGTGAGCTACTGACATTAAAGTTGTGAGCGAGCACATTGGCTACTACATAAATTAGTTTGCTCTGGAGCCGTCCTTCCTGAGCCAAGACAAAAATGTGTGAGCCGGAGGCTAAAAAACTGTGAGCTAGCTGACACTAATTCAGCTTAGAGAGAACACTGCTAGGGACTGTACTTTAATGGGGATTGTGCAGCCCCCTTGAGGCTGCTGCAGTGCTGCAATGCTGCAGCACATACACACATACAAAACCCCGGGAGAAAAACCAGAAAATCAACGCTCAATGTGAATGTGAACAGAGAGAACCGTGGGGGGGAGGGAAATGGGGGAAATCATGCAAGTGTGAACTAATTGCACTGACAGAGTGATCATCAGAACCTCCATGACACCCACAGAAACCCAAAAGGCGGCTTCAGTTGGGAAAACATCTTTGTCTTTTGCTGCCTTGCATTGTCTTCTGATGATCTTGTCCACTGTCTATTGTACAGCTTCTGGCTCAGGGCCTGTAGAATGTGCAAAAAAGTACTTCAAGGTCTGGGAGTAGCAAATTGTTATTTGTATATTTCAGTGTCTTGTGGTTATTTAGTGCTGTTCTCAGGCTCCATTTCCCAACTGGTATGTGGCATCTAAAAATGTTTATACTAAAAAAATAAATAGTGAACTAGAAAGACAGGTATTCATGTTTTCTTACAAAGACAATAACATACATACTTGGGTTGGTCACAAGAACTGTCAAAATGAATCAAAATCTGAATGCCCAAATCACTGACAATCCAAAGTATTAAGTGATTTTGTAGGTATTTAATGCGCTAAGTCATTGCCCATCAAAAACACTGTGTGTATATGCCTTCAAAAGCACTATGGCTTTCTTTTTCTGCCTGTTGTCATACATTGAATTGTGGCATAGTTATATGTACAACGGAGAATGCATTAAATTGGTTTGTAGTGATGCTTTGCACTGTTTCTCAGGTGTTGTCTTCCTTGTCCCTTTCCCTTGCACTTTGTAAAATTAACTTTGAGACCCTAACTCCTATGACATTTAACAGTTATTACAATCTGTCACTCACAATGGAGCATACGCTAAGTGTTGCGCAGTGATAGATATGAAAGTTGAGGTGTTCTTATATTCTGAAAACTGTAGTCAAAGCGATCTACTTTTAAATAATTACAATGCAAAACATCATCAGTAATTAAGAACGTAAGAAGAGCCCTGTTGGTACAAATCAGTGGTCCATCTAGTCCAGCATCCTGTCTCACACAGTGGCCAACCAGTTCCTCTGCAGGTCCAACAACAGATCATAGAGACTGAGGTCCCCTGATGTTTCCTGCTGACACTGGTATTCAGAGGTTTACTACCTCTGAACATGGAAGTTCCCTTTAGTCACCATGGCTATGAGTGACTGAAAAACCTATCCTCCATAAATTCCTTTTCTACTTGAAGATGGTTTTTAAAAATCATGTGTTCTTTTAACCATAGTTCAAAAAGCTACCTGTGGAAGATACTGCATTATCATAAGGTATGATACCAGCAGAGGTAAGGGAGTACAGTATATGTGAGAATGAAATGCAAAATTATTGGTTTTAATATTGGGTTAGATCCAGCAATCTACAGACACAAGGATCATAGATCTTCCCTATGTTCTCACTCCTCTAGCAGTCCTTTCTAAACCTGAGAAAGTTTATTCCCAAGGTCATGGGATCCGTATGGACTCTCCGTATGGATATCCACATGGGCCAGGAGGCTGCTGTGGGGAAGGTGTAAAATCCTTTCTTCTAACAGCTGATGGAAGAAGCAGAAAGGATGATTTAATTCTCTTGCCAGTACAGGTTCCCAACCTGTGTGACTATTACTGAATATGCATCCTGCAACCACAGGAATAACCTTTTCTAGTTTCAGAAAGCACTGCTAGTAGAAGAAATTATGAGAAAGACCTGTAACCCTCAGTACCTTTTTCTGATGGGTCACTGGATCCAACCCCTTGATTCCTATGTTGAATCTTCTTGGAAGCCTTATGCAAACCATTTTGTCAGCTCCCATCTGAAATACTTGTGGAAGACCACTGTCATCTTGAGGAGTTAGGTGGTGTACCATAATCTCACCATTTGTGCCTGAGAAGCCTTGCAGACCCAAACACTTATCTCTTTCCATGTATCTCTAGCTGATGTACTGAACTAGGGAGTATGTTGTTGAAAACTTATGCACCTGGCACAGGATAATCAGTTGGCCTTGGAGAGTCTGAAATGTATCACTCCTATCAAAATCAAACACCTGTGAAATTAATGCTTCTTAATACATAAAGCTTCAGAGGTATCCCTGAGATTGTTTGTGTGTGTGTGTGTGTGTGTGTGTCATGGTTGCAAGCCCGGAAGTCATGGTGACTTCTGGCAACCCCCAGTGGGGCTAGGATGTTTCAGAGAGGTGGCTTGATAGCCTGCCTCTGTGTCCCAAGCCCTGGTATTCCTTTGAGGTCGCCCTTCCAAATACTTGCCAGGGTCAGTCCTGCTTAGCTTTTGAGATCTGATGAGATTGGACTTGCCTGGACTATCCAGGTCAGGGCTAGGCGTATCTCTGAAACTGGAACTTCAGTGAAAACTGAAACTGTGGAACAGTGCTGTGCAGCTGGCCAGTACCAGGGGGTCCACTGTCGTTCTTCAGAGGTTCTTGACTGCTGAAGGAAGCATACATATTATTTTCATGCACTGAATCTTCTGCAGAAGGGGTTTTCTTCTGTAAGTAATAGAATCTATTTTCCGTTGTCATTTATGCATTCATTGTCTCCATATCCCTTAAAGGAAAAGAAACATTTCCCCTTGGCAAGACAAATATTCAAATCATAATATCAGCCAACTTCACAGGATTTTTCCAAGGATTACAGACAGATTATATGTGAAATATATAAAAATTCAGGGAAAACGCTATTTCAGCAAAAAAGTATGACGATAGAACTAGGCTGTTAAAGCTGCTTCTATTTTATAGTACAATAATCTGTTTGCATGAAATTTTAACACTATTGCATATATGCATTCAAATTTTCTTTCAAAGGTGTTTTGTTGGGCTTTGCCTGCTATAAAAGGAGGCTGTACCAGCTGGCCCAAATCTGTATTATTTATAGATATTTGGTAATCTAAGTCATTTTTTGTGCAAAAATGGTGAAATCTTAAATTGCGCAGATCACTGAGCTACATTGTGTCCACACATGCAGGAGAATGAGAAGGAAATCATTTGGTAACATGCTGAGATGTATGGAAGAACAAATGGATGGACCACATCCTTCAGACTGCAGGAGGGATGGATTCTGATTTTGAATTCTCCTCTCTGCAATAGAAAAGCAGCCTAGAATGGAGAGAGATCCTGTCCCAGTTTGTTACCTACTGTGCTTACATTTTTTTTAAAAAACCCTGTTTTCTAAACTGTAGACGAGCTCTCAGAAGGACCCCCTGAAGTCTGAAATGGTTCTGTCCATTCTACCAATGCATTCCGTAGACAAGACCAAAGTTATTGCTCATTTTGATTCAACCTTGTATATAACCCCCCAGCTTCTTTTTCTGTTGCTTCTGCTTTCTCTTTAATGAAGCCACAGAAGTGAATGCAATCAGTAAGCCCAAAGGTAGAGCTCAATCTGACAAACAAACAGCACACATGCCTTAGGGGGATTCTGCTAATTTGTTTCAATTACCAATGCAAAATAGGCTACATATGGCACTGTAATGCACCATCTTGTGAAATACCTGACATGAAAGTAACTTTGTGCTGCAAATGTACAATACCCAAGGTTTTGAGGGGGCTGGGTTTTTTATATGTGGCAAATTGCCTGCATTTGAAATATATTATGCATATCAAATCACTTTGATAGCAGCACAGAATATCTCCTGTGCCCTCTGACTGATGCTGTGAGCAAGTCCTGATAATAATGTTCTAATAGTGCTGGTGTGGGACACAGAGGCAAGAATGTAATATGCAGTAGACTTTGCAAATGAAATTCCCTAACCATCACTAGGCCGCAACGGAAGGGGGAAAAAAAATAAACCAGGACTAAATTTCCAGTATTTAATAGAGCTATGTGATGGAGTTGCCAGCTTGTATTTTAAAATTCCCCAGTGCAGCAAGAGATGAGACAGCTGGGGCTATCTATCCATCCCACATCTGCTGTAGTGAGCAGGATTCCAGGTGTGTCACACATCAGATCTGGGAGGAAGACAAACAACAGGACCAAGAGGGAAATGGTGGAAGAAGCCATGGTTGCCGCTTCCTCCACTCAGTGGGGAATGTTAAAGGTACATAGAGTTGCCAGACCATGCCTGTTAACTGGTGGAAATTTCAGGAGTATGGACATGGTGGGTGCTTTGTTTGCACCATGACATTACTTCCAGAGAAAACTGGAAGTGATGTCAGGTAGCGCTAGGAATTGTCAGAATCTGTCCGGTAAAACCTAGAGCTACCCATCATCACTTCCAGGTTTCCCCTGAAAGTGGTGTTGCAGTGCAGATGATGTTTTTATAATGTTTCTCTCACCACCACTCTGACCAGTGGTGGACAACAAGGGCTGTCAGTGCATATCTCTGGGTTACAGCTGGGAAATCCTAGCTAGGGAATTATGAACCCCACCAGGTCCCAACCTGGCTATAATAAGTGCCATTGAAACCATGATGTCTTAGTATAAGTCAAACTCTTGTTCTACCAAGGCCAGTATGGTCTGCTACAACTGGCATCAGCTCTCCAAGGTCTCAGGCAGGGATCTTTCACATCATTTACTGTTCGATCCTTTTACCTGGAGATGCCGGGGATTGAACCTGGGACCTTTTTCATTCCAACTAGATTCTCTGCTACTGAGCCACATCCCCTCCCAGCACTAAAGCTCTGCTGCTGTACTTCATACTGCTTCTTAACGTATTATTTTTAAGCAGATTACTAAAACAGAAAAAGCTGTGAAAATCTATCACAGATGCATAAAATTTTGTGGCTAAAAGAGTGATAGGTCTGCTATTGTCTTCTAATAAAAGAGATAATGTCTCCATATAATCTATATTTTGAAGCAAAGGAAGAATTAAAAGATCTCTAGGCTCAGAAAAATTATTGCATTCAAAGAACATGAGATACACTACCTGCACCACAGTCACATACTCTTTTAAGAGTATGATATCTTAAGATTCCTCCCTTGTAAAACTGTAGATGGTAGGGCATTAAGGCGCACCAACATAAAGGCACGCCTATAGCGAGGAACAGTCAAATGTGAGCAGTAATCGGGGAGCTCTCCAGGTGGAAGAATACCAACAAATTGAGTAGAACACATTGTACATTACAGATTGTATTGTTATAATCATACTTAAATAGACGTTTCTTGATCAATCTTATGGCTTCCTGTCTGGTAACTGAATAAAGGGAGTCCAAGAAACGGCTGAGGATCTGAAGCCCATCACGACTAAGTTGAACCTTTCTGCTTTCCCTTGGTTACGCAGCCGTGATTGTGTGTGTGTTCATTTTGCCCTACTGTGTGCAACAGGGCTTATTCTCAAGTAGGAGTACATAAGATTACTCAAGACTAATTGCAGCAGGACTGAACTCGAAGAGCTATGAATCACTTAATTGCTCTGCAAAATTTGCCCACTTGTGACCTTTCATGTTGTACTCTGCTTCTTTGAATAGTTCATAGAGGATAGAAGCAACGGGGTGAGAAGTATTGTGATCTTTGGCTGTTGCTCATTTGTTTCTGTGAATTTAGGTTCTTTGGAGAGAGGGCATAGAAATTTTTGAAATAAATAAATAAATTTAAATGCATAGAATGAAAATTGACCATTTATTTTAATTGATGTCAGAGGGAAATGTCAATCAGTAGAACCTATCTGCCCCCCACCCCCAACAACCGGCTTGGTTTAAAATTTGCCAGATGACAGGTTAGGTTTCCATAAGATTAATTTTAATTGGGTTTGAGATTATTTAAATGGTATAAGAATGGAAAGGCACAGTGATGGAGTGATCAGAGTGTAAGACTGGATCGGGTGGACTCAGGTTCAAACCCCACTTTACCATAAAGATCACAGGATAACCACAGGCCATCATTCTCTCTCAGGCTACCTTCCTTGCAGGATGGTTGTGAAGATAAAATGGGGAAGGGCGATCCCTGTATGTTGTCCAGAGCTCTTTGGAGGAAGAGCAGGATAGAAACAGATGTGTAAAGATTTGCCAGGATGAACAAGCAGAATTGCTCAAAAGTGCAATCTAATGCATGTATATCTGCCGTAAACTGTAAATCTCCTCTTGAGCTTTGGCCATGAGAACTTGTAATGTAATTTTTGAATCCTAATATCCACCCTTTGTGACAAAGGCTGCTTCCCATCTGTAAATGTATCTGGCAGAAAACTGTTGTTGTAAGGCTCCAGTACTACTTTCTGTGAAGGAAACTGTCCTTGGAGAGGCCATCCTGGATTTCCCATTACTCATAGCAAGGGGAAACAATAGCTTTACTACTGCAGCCCAGTTTAAATTAACGTCTTTATACTCTCATTTCTGCCAGTTTGTGACAGTTAGACCTACAGCTCTGGAAGGAAGGGTATTTTATAACCATGTGGGGTATTTAGAAGTACCCTTTCTTTCTGCTCATGACCAAAAAGCATTCCCTGTTGCAGCCATAACAGGGTCCCAATCCTGTGTAAATTCTGGTCATCACAGTCAAAGCTGCCCTGGCAGCACTACAGGTAGGGTCACATCAACTCCTGCTTGGGAAATCCCTGGAATTTTGGGGGTAAAGCCTAGGGAAGGGAGAACCTCAGCAGGGTACAATGCCATGGAGTCCACCCTCCAAAGCAGCCATTTCCTCCAGGGAGACTGATTTCTGTCATCTGGAGATCAGCTATAATTCTAGAAGATCTCCAGGCCCAACCTGGAGCCTGGCAACCCTAACAGGCCACCATTCTCATAGCCTGTTTTTGGGCTACAGAATTACATCTACAGATCCTGCAATGTTCAATACTAAAGTGCTCACATTTTTTAAAAATGACTCATTTCAGCCAATTACAAGTACATGAAAGAATAGGTAAAAAGCTGACTAAAAGCAAAATATACAATTTAGTTCTAGAAGTGGGTATGGCTATAACAGCCAGATGAATCACTCAGTGGGTGGCCTTTCTGTTTAGTGCTATCCCTTTCTACAACAGTGTTTAATGTTTAGTTGGACCACAACGAAAGCCAGTCCACTGAAACTGTAATGGCTGCTCTCATCCTGTCCATATGCGTGAGCCATCAAGATCTCACAAGGGCTGTATGTGACACTGTCCTTCGGTAGTGGGTTCCAAACGCTCAGCTCCACAAAGCCTTGTCTGAGTTGTCCCTGTCTATTCCACAAGCTATCTCAGTCACAGCCCAGGCCAGCATAGTAAGACAGGGCAGCTCCTAGCTTTTACTACTAAGCCATGTGAGGCTCTCTCAACACAACACCAGAACGAATCCATCTTTCCCAGCCACTCTGAAAGTGGGCTAAAGAGTTTTCAGGTGTTTATGTTTATTTGGTTTTATATCCTGTCCTCCCCTTGACAGGCTCAGGGTGGGCTCCAACAATATAAATACAGTACAACAATATAAAATTCAATGAAATTAAAACCACATTAAAACATAGTAATGATTCTGTCAGCTACCCAAACTCTTAAGTGTAGCAGAAGTAGGCTGATTTGGAGTTTTCTTTTTTGGAAATGAAAGTATTTAAATAAGGCCATGGTCCTAAGGAGAATATGTGTAAGTGTGTGAAGTGCCCTTATGTTGCAGCCAGCTTATGGCAACCTCAGCAAGGGGCTTCCAATGCAAGTGAGAAGTAGAAGTGGTTTCTGCCATGGCCTTCCTCTGCAGCGTCTTCCTTGGAAGTCTTCCTTCCAGGTACCTATGCTGCTTAGCTTCTGAAATCTGACAAGCTAGGGCTATACCATGCTGCCTTCCCTCCCCCTAAGGACAATGTTTTAAACAAATCCTAATTATGATAACAAGACAGCTGAAGAAATGTGTTTACCTGTCACTGGTCAAAGGAGACTTCCTTTGCCTGTGGAGAAATGCAGCCTTATCATCAGATCTAGAGAAGCTAGAGCTTGTGTGACTAAGCCTTTAAAGGAAACCACATTTGTTTCCTTTGGTTTGAAACCAAGTTATCCATATCTACAGCAGATTGATCAGTGACCTTCCTGTGACCTGGCACTGGATGAATTCTTTTCAGAAATGATCTATCCATGTTTCTTTAACAGGAAGTGCTGTAGGAGGTGAAATTATCCCACAGTTCTCATAGCCTGCCATGCTTTGTGAAGAAGAAGCTGTCATTATGGATAGACCACCTGGGAAATGGATGAAGAAGGCCCTCAGGGTTTGCCAGGTCTCAATATAAGAATTCCTTGTTACAGAAGGAGGGCTACCAGGATATTTCTCTTCTGTTTGTCAACTAGTCCTGTTTCCACCAAGAGCAGGACTTGTTCTGCATGTTCCACAGCAGTTAGGTTCAAGGCCATCTTCTCCCACCACCACAATGTTAAGAACAAAAAAGCTTCATATGCATTTTGGGCAAGTTAATCAAGAGGGCCGTGGCAGTCCCGTTACCGGACTTTTTGGATGACCCTTCCACTCTAGACCCCTTCCTATCTGATTTTCACCTGGGACACAGGATGGAGACAGCACTGGTCACCCTCACAGATGACCTCAGGAGGCACCGTGATGGAGGCAGATCAGCAGTGCTAGTATTGTTGGACCTGTCGGCAGCATTCAACATGGCTGACCATCAGCTACTGATCCACCGCCTCGCCGACTCTGCAGTTCAGGGGCTTGCCTTGCAATTGCATGCATCCTTCCTTCAGGGTTGGGGACAAAGGATGGCACTAGGGGAACAGCTGTCCTGAAGGCATCCACTGACCTGTGGTGTGCCTCAAGGGGCGGTACTTTCCTTGATGTTGTTCAACATCTATATGCACCCCTTTGCCCAGATTGCTCGGAGGCATGGGCTGGAGTGTCACCAATATGCAGATGACACCCAGCTTTATCTGTTGGGTGGCCAGTCTGACTCTGCACTGGAAGATCTGGACCGGGAGTTACAAGCTGTGGCAGGTTGGGTTAGACTGAGCTGACTGAAACTGAGTCTGATGAAGATGGAGGTCCTGTGCTTGAGCTGGGGTGGCCCGAGGGTAGGGATCCCACTTCCAACCTTCGATGGGGTGCAGTTGGTGCCAGTGGCAGAGGTTAGGAGTCTGGGAGTGCTCCTGGATGCCTCTTTAACAATGGAGGCCCAGGTAGCAGCCAGTGCCAAATTAGCCTTTTACTATCTCCAGCTGATCAGGCAGTTGGTTCCCTTCCTTGAATACAACAACTTGGCAACAGTGATTCAGGTGATGGTCACATTGAGATTAGACTACTGTAATGCTCTCTACATGAGGCTGCCCTTGTCCCAAATCCAGAAGCTGCAGCTGGTGCAAAATGCTGCAGCCAGGCTGTTGATGGGTCTCCCTATGCGGGAGCACATCCAGCCTGTGCTGATGGCATTGCACTGGCTGCCAATAGCATGCTGGATTTGCTTCAAGGTGCTAGTTCTGACCTTTTAAGGCCCTTTATGGTCAGGGTCTGGCATACCTGAGGGACTGCCTTTCCCCATGCATTCCCCAGAGAGCACTGCATTCAGGGGCCCAAAGCCGGCTGGCCTTCCCAGGCCCCAAAGATGTCAGGCTGGTGATAACCAGGGCCAGGGCCTTCTCGGTGGCGGCACCATACTGGTGGAATGAACTCCTGGAGGAGATTATGGCTCTGTGGGACCTTTTACAGTTCCGCAGGGCCTATAAGACAGAGCTCTTCCACCAAGCTTTCGATTAGGAGTTGCCTTAAATACCAAGGAGTGACCCTGTCAGGGCTTTACCACCTTCAGCCTGTCTTGCCACACAAATTAGTCAATCAGTCTGAGCCAATATGAAAATACCATCAGGGCTATCACCTAAGTAGCGGTATAGTTTAATTTAGGAATCTCTTCTGTTCTTGCACTTTACTGGAGTATTGTTCTGGCACTTTAGAAAAATGGATAACTGACTGTTTATGGTTGTTTTATGTATGATTTCAACGGTATTTATAATTGCATTTTATGTAAACCACCCTGAGCCTGCCTGGTGGGGAGGGCGGGGTATAAATCGAACTAATAAATAAATAAATATCCTTGTGCCTTTTCAGTGAACAAGACACTTCCCTTATTGGAGAAGAGCGATACACAGTCTTATGTACCGAAAGGCAGAGCCAGGCCATTTCTACTGGAGGAAAAGTCCTGGGAGTACCTAAGATGTATATAAAGTACTGAGACTGATGCGAAGCATAGTGATTCAGCTCATACTTTATTTAAGAAGAAGAACAAGAGAGATGCCTTAGCATGCTCGCAGGCTGGTTTATATTCACAACTCACACCACACCCAAACACACACCCACACCTGTGATTGGATATTTACATTGCACCCATCGCCTTACCGGGGCGGTAGACAAGCAAATACTGGTACCCTGTGAGAAACAGCTATCAGCAGAGAACCCAGGGGGACAAGATCTGAGTGGTTTGGTGGTCTGGGGCGAGCAACCCCAGGAGGGGCTTGTGGTCAGTGGCAATCGTGAACTGCCAGCCATAGAGAAAGTCATGAAAATTATTCACGCCGGCAACGATCGCGAGGGCCTCCTTGTCAATCTGAGTGTAGTTACGCTCCACGGCCGACAGGGTGAGGGAATAATAAGCCACGGGACCTCACGGCCATTGGGCAGCCAGTGACCCAGGACCACCCCCACCCAATAGGGAGAAGCGTCACAGGCCAACACCACAGGCAGGAACTCATCAAAATGGGCAAGCACAGCACTGGAGACCAACAAGTCCTTGACCGCCCTGAAAGCGGCATCGTGAGCAGGGCCCCATACCCAGGGAACCTGTTTGTCCAGTAGCCGGTGCAGCGGTTCCACGATGGCGACTTTGTGGGGGGGAAAGGAATGATAGAAATTCAAGAGCCCCAGGAAAGTCTGGAGCTCCGTCTTCGAGGAGGGTATGGGGGCCTTGCTGATGGAGTGGATCTTGTCCTGTGTGGGGTGTATTCCCTGGGCATTGACCATAAAGCCCAAGAAGTCCACCTGGGGCACTCCCAGGATGCACTTCTCCCTCTTCACCTTTAGCCTGGCATTGTCGAAACACTCGAGAACAGTCCGGAGCTGCACTGCAAAGGTCTCAGAGTCCAGAGCCGCGATCAGAACGTCATTGAAGAACGGCTGAACTCCTGGGATCCCTTTAAGCAGCTGAAAAATCCCCGGTGCCAGGCTCACCCCAAATTTCAAGTGCCGTACCCAGAAAGCCCCCCCCCCTCGTGTTACAATAGTCTGTGCCTCGGCTGAGGCATCATCTACCAGCAGCTGCTGGTAAGCTTGAGCCAGATCCAACATGCCAAAAACCCATGCCCCCGCCAAGGAAGCCAAGACTTGGCTGACCACTAGTACCAGGTACACATGGTCTTGAAGTGCCCTATTAATGGTGCACTTATAGTCAGCGCAAATGTGTATGTTCCCATTCGATTTAAGTGTGGTGACAATGGGAGTTTCCCAGCGGACGTGCAGTACCGGTTCTAGCACCCCCTGCTCAACCAGACGATCCAGTTCGGCTTCTGTCTTTGGCTGAAGCACGATTGGGGCCAGCCTGGCCTTAATTCTGATAGGTCGCACTGCAGGGTCGAGGTCCAGGGAAACAGGGGGTCCAGAGTAATGGCCAAGCATGCTCTTGAAAACTCCTGGAAAGTCCCGGCCAATGCTGTGGAGTCTTGTGAGCAGAAATTCTACTTTGTGAGCTCCTAGCATTTAAAGTTGTGAGCGAGCGATTTGGCTATTGCATAAATTAGGTTGCTCTGGAGCCATCCTTCCTGAGCTAAGACAAAAATGCGTGAGCCGGAGGCTGTAAAACTGTGAGCTAGCTCACACTAACGCAGCTTAGAGGGAACACTGGTCCCGGCAGACCATGTCAAAGTCCTGCGGTTGTAGGGCATGGACGCCCATCACAGCAAAACCCAGGGGCCCAAACCAAGCCAGTCCCAACAGGCTTGTGAGTTTCCCTTCCACCACCAGCAATTCTAAGGGGCCGTCAAAGTCTCTGAACTGCACCCGGAATCTGCCCCAGCCCTTGATTGCCACCAGGTTTTTCTGAAAGTCCCACAGAGACAATCCCCATAGCTTTTCCAGGAGGGCCCCCCAGGCAGATTTTCCGTAGAGTATCTGCCAAAATAATAGAGAAGGAAGAGCCTGTGTCCACCTCCATGTGGCAGGGGGACCCCTCGATTAACACAGTTATATGCATCGGAGGGCAGATTCATTACCTTGTGCTGCTGGTGGTTGATGGTGAGGGAGTGTAAGTCCAGGTCCTCCTGGTGCGTCGAGGTTGACCTCCAGTGTCCTTGGGAATGGCAGGCCCGAGCAATATTGTGGCCTTGCTTTCCGCATGTCTTGCAGATGGCGTTGCAGAACCGGCATGACTTGCATTCGTGGCCAGCAGCTGGCACAGACCGTAGAGTGACCAGCATCCCTGTGTCCTGGCATCACTGGTGGCGGCCATTGATTCTGACCACTGGGCTGGTGTACTTGCAAGAGACCTCCTCCTCGTCAGAGTTGTGCATCGCCGGAGACACATGGTGTGTTGCTGATGGTGGATGGTCACAGTGAGAGCCTTCAAATGCAGTGGCTATTTGCAGGGCTGCGTCCAGCTTGAGGCCTGTGGTGCCAACAAGCTTGCAGTGCAGCTTGGTGTCGTGGATGCCCCAAACAAATTGGGTAAGCAAATTGTCCTCGACCTTCTCAAACTCGCAGTCCACTGCGAGCTGGTGGAGTTGGACTATGAATGCTGAGGCCGTTTCACTGGGCATCTGAAGGCACACTGGGAAGTCCATGTGGTTGGCCAGCATGGTGGGCTTTGGCGTGAAGTATTTGGTGAGGACTGCAATGATTTCCTTGTAGGTGTTCTCCTCGATCTTCTTTGGTGCCAGGAGACTCTTTGCTAGACGGATGGTGGCCACCCCACACACACTGAGGAGTAGGTCCTATTTCTTGTCTGCATCGGTTACATCATTGTAAGAGATGAAGCTCTTAAGCTGGTCTACCCATGATTCCCAGAACTTGAGGTGAGTGGGGTAGAAGACCGTGAGGGTTCCTGGAGCGATGGCCATGACTCTGCGGCATGGCGGTGAGCAATGTCCTGTGGATCAGGGTGCAGTGCGGTGCTTCTCAAGAGCAGTGTGGGGCATGGTGACCATTGCTGGGTCAGTGCTCAATGCCGGGTCAGAGTCAGGCTCGCTCATTCGGATCCCATCTTCGTTGCCAGTATAAGTACTGAGACTGATGCGAAGCAGTGATTCTGCTCATACTTTATTTAAGAAGAAGAAGAAGAGAGATGCCTTTGCCGGCTCACAGGCTGGCTTATATTTGCAACTCACACCACACCACACCCAAACACCCACCCACACCCGTGATTGGATATTTACATTGCACCCTTAGACCCATAGGTCCCTCCTAGGATCCTAGCATTCCTATAGGTGCATGCTAGGATCTGTTCGGGCTGTTGTCTCTGGTAGCGAAGCTCGGGTTCCTTCGCTCGACCGTGTGTTTGCCTGTGCACGGGCTTCCCCAAGTACACAACAATGTAGCTATTTAGCATGCTCTGTAGTTGCCATAACTCCAGGGCACCTAGTACCGAAAGAGAACAGAACTTTATTTGAACATAACCAAGGCCTTTTCTGGGTCCTGATGGGCCATCATCAGCCACAGCCAGCAACCAACAACACAAGTGAAAAGTAAAACTAAAGCAAAGGCTTTTTACCTTACCATGTTAAAATAACTATACTATATAATAAAGGAACATCAATAAATTCACAGCTGCCCATGGTATAACACCCCTCATCTTCTAAGACTCAATCTACACTGTCAGTCTATCTGATGGTTTTCTTATTTCCCCTCATCTCTGAAAGTCATTTCAGAGTTTGAGATAGATCCTGACCCTCATAGCCCTGATATTACCCCCCCTTCACCTGGTGGGTAGTCTGATGGTGTCCTGCAGATGTGGTCCACATGACTATTAAGTGTCTGTCCTGAAAGGATACCAGCCCCATTTGCTTCCTCACTCTCTTAGGCACCCCTTGTCTGGTTTCCCCCAAAGCAGACACCCAAACATGGTCTCCTAGTTGAAGGTAGGGTTGCTCTGATTTCAGGGGTGGAAGGTTCTCCGGATTTTGGGGCCCCAATCCACTGCCAGCCAGTTGGCTGGTGGGGGAGCCCTGCTTCTGAAGAGCCCAGCTGTACCTGGTATGGTGATGTCACCCAGAGGTGATATCATTGTGCCGGGCACGTTGCACGGGATATGCTCTAGCATTTGGCTAAAGACTCTATGGTAGAAGCTGGCATCACACAGGAAGTGATGTCAGAGACAAGGCCTAGACCTTTCTCTTTCTCATCATGTCCCCCCCATCCACCTCTGCTTGTCTGGAGGGACCTGGCAACCCTACATCACATGCTCAATGTCACGATCCAAACCCGGCCACCAAACCAAGCCAAAGGCCAAGTCTTCCTTTCTGGAAATACCAGGGTGAGTTTCATGTAGTTGAGTCAAAACCTGCTTTCTCAGAAGGGCATGATAACAAATTCGGATGGCATGCATATTTATGGTATGGAAAAGTAAAAATGGATAAATTCTTTAAACACCACTTTGTAAGACAATCACTGTTCGAGACATGGATGAGATATAGAAAATTCTTCTCAGAAGAAAGACCACTTTGGATTGTACCAGCTGAAGTGATTAATCCATATTCAAGAAATCAAGGGCTAGACTGGCTACCCTATAAAAATCTCTTAAAATCTGAAGGGAAAAATTTTGTGTTAAAAGATAGATTTGATGTTGAATTTGAATATGATTGGTTGAAGTATAGACAGATTTATGATTTATTTAAGACCGATAAAAGAGAACATGGTTTTAGAGAAAAGAATATTGAAATTGAAACTGTATGGCTTGAGAAAGGCAAAAAAATGATTTCTAAACTGTATAAGGTTCTATTGAAATGGTATACTGAGGATGAAGTTGTAAAAGAGCAAATGATAAAATGGGCTGTAAATGTTAATACTGAGATATTAATGACATCTTGGGAATACTTGTGGAAAAAGTCAATGAAAATTTCAACTTGTGTAAATGTTAAAGAGAATTGTTATAAAATGATGTATAGATGGTATATGACGCCCAAAAAAATTGCTATCATAAATGAAAGTATGTTTAATAAATGTTGGAAATGTAAGAAACATGAAGGGTCTTTTTACCATATGTGGTGGACATGTGATAAAGCAGTAAAGTATTGGACAGAGATCCACAATGAGATACAAAAAATTTTGAATTGTACTTTTAAGAAAGACCCACAGATGTTATTGTTAGGTCTTAAAATGGAAGAAATAAATGTAGCCAAGAGAACACTATTATGGTACTTGACTACAGCAGCAAGACTGACTTTTGCTCAATGTTGGAAACAAGATAAAGTACCTGAAACATGGGAATGGATTAAAAAGACGTTGTTTTTGGCGGAAATGGACAAGTTAACAAGAAAGTTAAACAACGAAGAAGATGAAACTTTTTTTAAAGATTGGAAAGACTTTCAAAAATATTTGTTGAAAAATTGGGACATTAAAAGTGGTTTGATTTGCTTTGACAGTTACTAAGAAGAAACGGAAAGAGAATTAGACTTTTGTATTGTTACCGTTAGTAAGAGAAAATAAGTTTAGAAGTAATTGTAATGGAATAACAGAGATATTAATGGGGTTGGAGCAGTGCTGGAAGCCTGATGTGGGGGGGAGGAGGGGAAAAAAAAAGAAAAATGGGTATGTATTGGTATGTTTAAATTGTATGAACTTGTGATATATCCAATAATAAATTGTATTTACAAAAAAAAAAAAAAAAACCCTGCTTTCTCAGTTCTCCAGGTACTATCACTCTACTCCCCGACATGAAACATCCCACATGAAATCCCTATTTCAATCATCTTTGAAAAAAATGGCTGTAAAGCCTCATTGTGGATTCTGCCTGGCCACCCATTTTGCTCCCATCCTACAATGGGTGCCAACTCCCCATCTCTGCGTGTTTCCCTGCTGATGCACTCTGCTGTCCCAGATGTTCCACTGAGCAATTCCACAAGTCAGATCAGATCTCCTGGGTCTGGTACTCATGTGAGGGGAGTTAGGAATGCTGGGGAGGCTGAAGCCCCCTCTCCTTGTGCGCCATGATCCTGATCCAAATCAGGCCCACACATGCCTGGGATTAAGTTCCCAGTGAGGAGCTTCAGTAATCACACCTCAGGGGAAGATCCAGGACAAACATACTGTGCAATTAAATATGCAGATTATTTATTTATTTATTTTTCCCATTTATATCCCGCCCTCCCCGTAGGCTCAGGGCAGCTGACAAGAGGCATATGCCATACAAACCATTAAAACCAAGATAAAATACTCCACCCACATTAAAATATCGGTGCTCAAATACAGATGGAGCAGTACTGGAAAACAAACCCGGAAATAGGAATTAAATTTGTATGTCAGTGGGTCTTTATCTACAAACTATGAGAGTGATCCAGACCATGTTAAGTATTTTTAAGTGCATGCTAGGTATGGGCCTGGTTGCTGATCCACTTGGTCGATATATTAGGAAAACAAATTAGGTAAAGAAATAAACAAACCGGGCCAGGGTTATGTTAAATCGTTTAATCTGCAGGGCAGCAGGGGAGAGTTTTTCCCTCCACCCAAATATTTGGGATGGGGGAAACTGTTGGTTTATTTTGTTTTAACTTTCTCCTCTGACTCAATAAATAATGTTTTATTTGACATACATAGCAGGCCGTCTGCTTCAGTGGCTGATTGCTTTTTATTGCATGCAATCTATATTTTATTTGAGAAAATAAAATCATAATGGGTTGGATCCACTCTCAACTGGCAATTCCCTTTGGTCCTCCCTTCCAGCCGAAGCCGCTTCCTCCTCATAACATTAGTGCCCCCTGCAATGGGAAGGAAAAGGCCATAATTCAGTCGGCTGCAATGGGAAGGGACAAGCAGTAAGTTTCATGCCACTGATGGAAAATTTCATCCGGATCCATCTCACTGGGTGCACATGGTAAGAATAGGATTTACTCTTCGAAAATATACATCTTCAAAGCTTTATTAATTTCACAGAAATGCAAGAATAGTTCACATACTCCGCCAACATTAAAATATTGTATTTCCATTCATCACGGCGTTTGCTTTTCAATGTTTGCTTCTCAATGTTTGCTTTAACATTTTTACACTAAGCTGCTTATGCAGTGGCATGGCTCACTTGAGATGGGCTTCATCTAGAGCGATCCTAATCAGATCTACTCAGAATCCTACTCATTTTTTCCCCCACGGGGTTTACTTCCAAGGAAGAGTTTTTAGGTTGGCACTGTAACGGAGCAATCCTGAACAAGAGTTCTAAGCCTATTGACTTCAGTGGATTTGGGAGGGTGTAACTCTGTTGAGGATTGTCCTGTTAACTAACCCCACCTCTGCCATTAAATTCCACCCTCCCAGGCAGTGTCCCCTCATTCTACCCTCCCGAGTTGAGAGTTGACAGAGTTCAGAGGCCTGGCAGCTTCAGCAACCCCCAGCCAGACTTTCAGTGCAAATAGTTAGAGCAAGAGGTTTGAACAGAAGTATAGGCCAGAAATTTCTACTATCATCGATGGTTTTAAAAGGGGTTGCAGATAATCCCATGGGCCTGAAGTAAAATCCCTACCACCAAAAAATCCACCAGAACAGAACGACACAAAAGTGTTTCTCTCTTGGCTTAGCTATGTCCCATTCTATTGTTGTGGGACGCCCAGCAAAGTCCATTTGGGCTCTTGCTCGCTTCCCATCTGGACATTGACAAAGGCCTGGCCCTGCCTGGCTTTATCAAGTACTGCAACAGCAGATTCTTCCAGATCATGTGCTAGTAGTCCTCTGTGGTTCCTTTGCTGTGTTCTCATCAGCATCACAGCTTTGGAGTTATATATAATAAGTGTTACCTGTAGATGTAGGTGTAGATATGGCACATTGTAACCACGCAAGTGGCACTATCACCTCTGCAGTTTTTTTTTTCAATTGCCCTGCTTTGGGACTTCACAATAGCCTATTGCCAACCAACCTACCTTTCATGGTTTGTTTGTTTTTTAATATCGACACCCTCTCTCTCGGTAATTAAATGCCAAGACTTGTGTCATTCAGCACAGTGCCGTGATGCTCTCATTGAGGGAACAATTTTATCTCTGTACACTGTTTCTTTGTGTGTGTGTGCCTAAATCAGACGATTGCTTTCACACATGGTTGGGCAGACAATTTGTATGCTGATCACCATAGAAACCTGCAGATATTATATGGAAGCAGTTTGACCAAGTGATGTGTCTGTGAGCTGGCAGCAGAAAGGGAAAAGATGGGATGGAGGAAGTGTGACAGAAACAGCTTATTACTCTTTGTTCTTTATCAGGATCAGCCTTGTTCTCCTCCAGTGATTTTTTCACTAGCTAAAGATTGGGCCCTCCTTTTAAGCCTCCTCCCCCTGAGATTGCACTGTCATGTTATTTCTGCTTTTTAAAAACATCTGTTTACTATCAGCTCTCTTGTCCTAGTGTGCTCTTCTGAACAGAACTGGGGTGTTTGGTGTCAGAATACTACTTCCTTTTCCTGTTGTTAGTATGTTATCACCATTAATTATTTCAGTAACATTCCCCCCGATATCCTCTCTAATTTCACATTGGAAACAGTTCTGTTTGATGCAGAGTTGGCTTGTGATCTGTTTTTGTATTGATTGGTTTTCCTTCAGCCTGCGCCCACATCTGTACCTTCTTCTTTGCTTGTAGGCTGGGTTGTTCTGAGGGTGCGTTCATACAGGCAGCTAATCCCGCCATTATGCCGGCTCAAATTTGATCCAGATCTTTTTAATCCATCCTCGCATGATCAGACATCTCCTGTGGGAATCGTCTTACTGCGTGCTGCTTCCGCTGTGGATTGTCTAGACGGCGTCCACTGAAGGAGGTGCGCACAGTGGGTTTTTTTAAAAAAACTTTTTGCACATGTATATAGGCATGATTGCATGTCCTTGTAGATCCAAGGCACTTGCAGGGATGGACTAAAGGAGTCCCGGCCATCCCCCTTGCCATTGAGATCATGCTCAATGGAGGGACTATTTTGCATGTTAGAAGACTCATCCTCCCTCCAGGTCCCATACCATTAACCATTCATCCTTAAAGTGACAGATCATTCATAAACATTAAATTCTTTGTGGCGCTGAATTGGGGTTCCACAGCCTCATTTTTAAATGCATTTAAGCGCATATTGGGTAGTGTTTTTTTAAAAATCACACCCGCTCGGGATGGTCTGACATCAGACTACCCCAACGGAAGGATTGAGCGCTGGTGGCATGATCAGATGGGTGAAAGTCTGCTGTTGTCCCATCAGGCCCAGAAAACTCCAGATTTAAATTGCTATCTTTTAAGTCTGGTTATGAGGCACAGCAAAACGGGATGTCTACAGAACAGGGACATTTCCCAGATGTTTGTGTCTGGTCATTCCGCTTAAATCCACCAGGAAATCGTGCATGTCGCGGATCTAAAGAGCTATCTGATTGGGACCTTAGACAACTAGCTTAGGGTTCTAGATCCTCTTCCCATGTTTCTCTCTCTCATGAGAATTCCACCGTAGTTTATTAATAGCATCAGAAGAGCCCTGCTGGATCAGTCCAGTGTTCCATCTAGTCTGGGAGAAGAGAACTTTCAGTGCATGTGCTGATTGGCAGCATGCCACACCATTTTGCCTGGCATACTGGCTTGGTTCTCCCCACAAGAGTCCAAGGTCAAGGAAGGCACTGAGATGCTGGCAGCAGCACCACTGGATTTCAGCTTAACCACATATCAAGCTGCCTTATACTGAACCAGATTGTCAGTCCATCAAGGTCAGTATTGTCTGCTCAGACTGGTAGCAGCTGTCCAGGGTCTCAGGCTGAGGTTTTTCACACCACTGACTGCCTGGTCTTTTTAACCTGGAGATGCATGCAGAGCAGAGGCTTTTCCACTGAACCACCACCCCTACCCAATGTTCCTAGCCAAGCATAACCCTTGTCTCTTCTCCCCCACCCTTTTTATTGCCAGCCCAGTACACCAGCATATCCCATAGATAGATGTTACAGGGTTTCTTTGGCACTTGTGCTAAAAAGTTAGTTTCAGAGGGTAGCGATGTTGATCTGCAGTAGAATGGCCAGATTCGCGTCCCATAACACCTTAGAGACCAACAAGATTTTGGGTTACGGCTTTTGAGAATCCAAACTCCCTTTGTCAGGCATCTGATGAAGGGAGCTTTGACTTTTGAAAACTCATGCCCCCAAAGTCTTGTTGGCCTCTAAGGTGCTACTGGACTCCAATCTAGCTGTGCTAAAAAGGTTACCTACCTCTGATCTCCTTCAGTTTTTTAATAAATAATTTAGAAAGTCTGCAAGCCAGATGCAGAGGCCTGTACCTTATCCAGTTGCTTACCCCTAGTAACTTGTGTTCAGGGGTACATACACACATGAATAGTCACCTTTCTGGACCTGTCCTCTATGAAGATGGCCAGTCCCTTATGAAAACCACTCACACCATCTGGTTGCACTTCTGCAACGTAAACTTGAGTTTCTATTACTAGCCCTGCTTTTAAAAGTGTTTTCTTCCCTGTTTTTTTTTTTAAAAAATTTCTGTCATGGATACCATCGAGCGTTATCTCAAACATTTGCAAGATTGCAAGACGAAGGAAAATATGAGCAAGATCCCCCTTCCCACAACCTTATCTTTTTGAAACAGGGAGATGGAGGAGGAAGTTTTGACTCTGCATGGGAGGTAATGAGGTGGCTATCACTCTTGCCTGTGGGTAGATTTTGTCATGATTTTGTCCAATTTGCAGGATTTCTATAAACACAATGTTTTCTTGTGCAGTAACTTACAGGAAACCTGCTCTCCCACCCCAGTGCATATAGCTCTAGATGTGTCACTATACATACCTGGGTGGATTCCAAGATGTTCTCTTTTTTTCTGCACACAGCTTGTTTAGTGCAAATTATGATCTTGAAAAGACACAATAAGATAATACTTTTTTAAGCTCCAATCCCAGTACAACAATAAAACTATAACAATTAGTTATCTAAATTCAACAACAACACTGTTCCCATGACCTTCCATACCGCAAATTAAATATTTCTTTTTTGGCATTTTTGCTGTTTCTGAAAGCCCATTCAATTATTCATCAATATAATGGTAACTATTCAATAGCAGCTGCATAGTTACAATGAGCCCTAATATCTCACCCAAAGTACTTGGGCAGCAAGAAGATTCATGTTCATAAATTGATTACTTAAAGATAATTTAGTCCAAGAATACCTCTTCAGGGCCATGGGGAATCTATTATCTCTTTTTCTATATATGATCTGTAATTTTTTTTCCCCTCACTGCTTCTTGGCACAGGCGCCCCACATATAGATTTATGTTTTACACATGACCCAAAATGACACACTGATGCTGCATATCGGTTTTCCAGATCTGAAAGAATACCATAATTATTCATGGCATTAAAAATAGCCTATTTGAATTTCCTTTTTAAAATATTCTCAGCTTTGATCTTTGGCCACTGTCTTTAGATATTTTATCATGAATAGTCCCTAACCCTCATTATTGTCCCTTTTGATGATGATGATAGAGTTGGTTTTTATACCCTGCTTTTCTCTACCCAAAAGGAGTCTCAAAGTGGCTTGCAATCTCCTTCCATTCCATATGGAATTCACTGCCACAGGAGCTGGTGGCAGCTACAAGCATGGACAGTTTCAAGAGGGAATTAGATAAACATATGGAGCAGAAGTCCATCAGTGGCTATTAGCCACAGGGTATAGATGGGAATTCTCAGTCTGGGGCAGGTGATGCACTCTATTCTTGGTGCTGGAGGGGGCACCAGTGGGAGGGCTGCTAGTGTCCTGGCCCCACTGCTGGACCTCCTGATAGCACATGGTATTTTTGGCCGCTGTGTGACAGAGTGTTGGACTAGATGGGCCATTGGCCTGATTCAGCATTGGCTTCTCTTATGTTCTTATGTTTTCTCCCCACAACAGGCACCTTGTGAGATAGGTAGAGCTGACAAAGTTCTAAGAGAACTATTCTTGAGCTAACAGCTCTGAGAGAACTGTGACTGACCCAAGGTCACCCAGCTGGCTGCATGTGGAGGAGTGGGGAATCAAACCCAGTTCTCCAGATTAGAGTCCCTCACTCTTAATCAATACACCACACTGGCTCTTTCGCTACCCTAATCTACTCCCTGTGTAACCTCATATGATAATAGAATATTTATCTGATTATCTGAACATTTAGGATAACCATTTACTGCAAAACTAGGTTCTGATGCATGAGTCCCAGTCTTGTGGAGCCTGTAGCCACTTTTGGAATTTCAAGGATGGGGAGTGGGCATAACTCTAACCTACACCTGTGTTGGCTCCATGGGGCTAAATCAGGAACAGGACTTGCAAGAAAAGTTAATTTTAAATAGAATTTTCTTTAGGTCAACCATCTGCCATACAGAACAATGCAACAAACATTTACACAGTTAACATGCAGATATGACAGTGATGGTATGAACTGAACTGAATAATGCGCTTTTGCCTGCAAAAACTTTGTGGTGACTCAAGTCCATCTTCTCTTTCAGTCCACCAAGGTGCTGGATTCTTCTACTTCACTCCTCTGTCAAAAGGAATTCCGTTCCAACAAATTGGATAACATACTAACCAGACTGCAATCTGCAGCTTGAAAGATATAACACTGCGATAGCAATACAGTTACAGCAATAATACCAGTTACACTGAATTCAATCCCTTCATTTTACTAATTATCTTTTCACATCCTAGTTGTTTTATACAAGAGGATTAGGCCCCAGGAAAAAACAACAACAACAACCTATCCTGCTCTCTAGCAGGCCTCTGTTCACCGACTCCATCCCTACTGAACTAAACAAACTAGTTCTTGGGGATTATATCACCACAAAATGGTTGCCATAGGAAAGCAGCTGCAAAATGGCTCCATGGGATGTTGTAAATGTCCATAATTCTCCTAGTTTATAATTAGCCAGCTTGGTCCTGGAATTATAACTGATGTCCAGGCAACACAGACAAGTTCCTCTGGAGAAATGGCTGCTTGGGATGAGGGTCTTTGGCACGATGATGATGAAGAAGAAGAGATTGGATTTATACCCCACCCTTCACTGCCCAAAGGTGTCTCAGAGCGGCTTACAAACTCCTTTCCCTTCCCCCACACACAGCAGACACCCTGTGAGGTAGGTGGGGCTGAGAGAACTTCTGACAGAAACTGTCCTTGAGAGAACAGCTGTGCCCGAGCTTGTGACTGACCCAAGGTCACATCAGCAGGTGCAAGTGGAGGAGTGGGGAATCAAACCCAGTTCTCCCAGATAAGAGTCCGTGTACTTAACCACTACACCAAACGATGCCCCACTGAGGTCCCTCTCCTCCCCAGGCTCCACCTCCCAAATCTCCAGAATTTTCTTCCTGAATGGTGGCTCTCTGTAAGCACAAAGGAGCCATCCCAGATATTCTGAAGCACTTCGTACTCCAGTAAGGAAGTAGAAGTCCAGGATTGGCTCTTTGCTGTGGAAAAGATATGTGTTGTCAAAGATGCAAATGAGTGATGTCATGACTGGTTTTCATTTGCTTTTGAAATTTAGGTTATCGAAAGGCTGTGACACAGGTATGACACTGAGAGATCCATAATGGGCTCTTCTCAGCATTTTCAAAAGGTAACAGCTGCTGTGCAGTGCCCTGATTAAGGTTGGGTCATAGAAGGGAGAAGTATAATTCTCATATCCTACATGGTTTCACCAACTGAATCTTCCTACCTCCTTATTATTAGCCCTAAAAGGAAAAAGTTGGGCAAGAGACAGTGCCTGTCTTTTCTCCTTTTCCAGGCTAATGACAAAAACAGGGTGTTGGTTTCAATTAGTGAAACCAGGTAGGGATGGAAGGGTCAACCCTCTTCTTCCCCAAGCAGCTGCTATTCACATGCACAAGTAGCGTGCCATAGGTGCAAATGCCGGGTGGATTTAAAGGGCATGATCAGACACGAACATCTGGGAAGTGCCCCACACCCATTATCAACCCATTTTGCTCCGCCACAGAAGCAGAGTAAAAAGACACCAGGGAAAGTCCTGTAGCGAACAAGTTGTTACGGGCCACAGACAGTCTTTCTGATCACTCCAGCACGCTCTAACGGTGTCGGGATGGTCTGATCAGGCCATCCCGACTCTGTGCCATTGTTTTTTCCTCTTCTCAGTATGCGTATCATCGCACATTCCATAGGGAGCCCTCAGTGCTGAGATGCAAGTCATCGATTCCCTGTTTAGCACATTGGGAACAAATGGCAAAAAAAAACCCCCGACTCACCCACGGTTGCATCTGATCACATAGTGGCGGGCTGCCCTCACAGCTTCAAAGGACTGTGTGATTGCGCAACTGTGGGTCAAATTCCTCCAGAGGAAATAGCCTTGCTTTCCCCCCCGCGTTATCTTGCGTGTGTGACCGCCACCCTTGACTTTTTTAAAAATGGTAGTGTTGTGTACTGAGCATGGGTCATCCCTGAGTTAGTATCCAAGACTGGCTGAGCTTGTTGCTCCGGAACAATAGCTTGCCAAGATTCTGGAGGGGACCAATGGGGAAGTGGTGTTATGTACATAGCCTATCACTGCGAGTGGAGTGTGTTTAGGGTGTGGTGCTTGCATGCTATTTAAACAGGGTGGCAGCCCTGGAGTTTGTCTTGTAGTGTTCCTGAAATCACTTAATAAAGTAGAGCTGTTCACTATAATGCATCTTGAACCCAGTATTTAACAGCTAGGAAGATATATTCATGGACCTGCAAGCATCATATCTGATTTGGCCCTGACTCAGTGGAAATTGTTTTCAGTATATGGGTAAAAAAGGAAGTGACTACTTAGCAATTTGAAAGTTACCTTCACTGCAATTAAATTGCTTAGAAAAATAAAACAAATGATGAGTAAGCACATATTTATAACTTGGAGACCAGCAGCCATGGATTTGAATGGTTATTTCATCCTTGGTCTCCTTGTCCTATTTTCTACGCCTTTTCAAATTGCTTACTGTCTATCACACTCACTTTGCTAATGATGCAGCTGCTAGCTGACCATTCCTTGGTTGGGTAAATAGTTCAAAATGGGTCAGCTGATGTTCCCTTAACTTCCCATTCAGCACATACTTTTCTTTTCTCCCAGATCTGAAGATGGTTCTTTTGCCTCTTGTAACACTAGGTCCCACAACCCTCCACTGATTCAGAATACCTTTTTTTCTCCCCAAACCATAACATTTCTGGCTAGGGGTCTGTATGCCAGATCAACGAAATAAAATATTAGCAAGTCATTTTTTTTTTTAATTATTTTGAATATTTTATCCTCTTTACACCCACACTGAGGAATCAAAGCTAGGGATGGGCATGAAGTGGCTCACGAACTAAAGTTCGTCATGAACTCTGGCTGGTTCATGGTTTGCATGGTTCATGTATGGACTGGTAATTTGCATTTCATTGTATCTGAAGAAGTGTGCATGCACATGAAAGCTTATACCTTGAATAAAACTTTGTTGGTCTTAAAGGTGCCACTGGGCTCAAGCTTTGTTCTGCTGATTCAGACCAACATGACTACCCACCTGAATCTAGCCCCTCAAGTGGAATGACCTGGGAGTAGCAAAAGTGTTCTGGGGCTGGAATGACAGCCTCCAGAATGGAATGATAACCCCTGAAAGAAGCAGAAGTGTTCTGGGACTGGATGATAGTTCACAGAGTGAATTGACAGCCCCAGAGAGGAATGACAATCACTGGAAGTAGCAGAACTGTTTTGACAGGAGTGACATGTTGCAAAGTGGAATGACAGCCCCTGGGAATAGAAGAAGTGTTCTGGGACTGGAATGACAACCTCCAGAGTGGAACAATAGTACCTGGGAGGAGCAGATATGCCCTGGTACTGGAATGACAGCCCCCAGAGTGGAGTGACAGCACCTGGGAGTAGCAGAAATGTTCTGGGATTGTGATGACAGCCCCCAAAGTGGAATGACAGCCCCTAGGAGTAGCAGAAGTGTTCTGGGACAGGAAATGACAGGTTGCAGAGTGGAATGACAGTGCCTGGGAGTAGCAGAACTGTTCTGGCACAGGAATGACAACCCCCGGAGTGGTATGACAGCCCCTAGGAGTAACAGAAGTGTTCTGAGACTGGAATGACAGTGCCGAGATTGGAATGACAGCCTTTGGGAGTAGTAGCTTGCAGGTTCCTACCAGGAATTACACTGTCATGAGTCAGCCAGGGCTCAATGATAGTGAGGACTCCTCAGGAAAAGTGGAGTCCTGTGCAGCCAGCCTTGAGTTGACAGAAGCTGATCAGCAGGAAAATGAGCTTCAGGCTTGTCAGGATTCAGAGCCAACAGCTGGTGCAGAGCCATTGGCACCTTCCGGCCCTGATTCAGCAGGTGAATCTCAGTTGACCATTCTCAGTCTACCAGTATAACCCTTAAAGCACCACAGACAGAGGCTGAGAACAAAGCTACTGACAAGACGGCAAAGTACACACCTCCTGGCCTGGCACCAGCTGCTTACTGATAATGAAGACGAGTAGTTGCAGGATTGCTTCTGAGCAACTGGTTGCAAGCATGGCCCTTAGGCATGGGGCTATAAAACCAGGCAAGAGAGGCCATTAGGCATGGATGCAATGCATATAATAGACACTAAGCCACTGACTCTGCCTTGCTTGACTTCTGGACCCCTGCTGCTGCTTTGCCTGACTTCTGGGCCCTTGACCTTTAACTGAACAAATCTGCTTTGCCTGACTTTTGGCTCTTGATACTTGGAGCCTACAAGCCAGTACATACACCATCAACTTCTTTCCATGGCAACTGAAGTACATGTACAGGAACAACCTCTGCTATGGTGCCATTAGTCATTAGCTGCTAAAGATAACAGCAGATGGTCAGTCCACCAGGGAAACTTCACACCAGGAGACTGTGTGGTCTTTTGTCACAGCTGCAGATGATGGTATCATGCAGCTTGCCTACCAGCCACCATCAACCTGTCAACATTTTTCATATGCAAACAGTGTGCACACTAGAGATAATAATAAAAAAAACAGTTTTGTTCAACAGTGAATACTGTGTGTGTGTCAAGAGGTGGAGGCTAGGGGTGTCAAAGGGAAGGCAGGAAGCAGAGAACTGTTTGCCTGTGCCTGAGATACTAGCAAGCCAGTCAGAGCACTTGTCAAGATGGGCAAATAGCTTGATGGGCTATAGAGTGATCAGATATTGAAATCTTCATATGTGAAAGAACGTATCGCTTAGAGCAGGTGTCTCCAACATGGTGCCCATCAAGTGTTTTTAGAAAGAGGGTGAGGCCAGGTGGGTCTTTTTCCCAACTGCTTCTGATTGGCTGTGCAGATTTTTAAAATAACTCCTTTAGAAGCAGTTTCTACCACATCTCAAAGGTCTTTGCTGTGTGACTGAAGGTATGCTGTGGTCATCCTTTTCTGGCTGGCTCTGCCTCCTGCAGCATTTTGTGGCAGTGCCAGCCACATTGTGTCAGAATTCCAAAGATGCCCGCAGGCTCAAAAAGGTTGGGGATCTCTGGCCTGGAGCTCAGGACAGGGTTTTTCACAGAGAGACTATGGAAAGGGTGCTGTGGGACACTGATCAACAGACTGGGCAAAAGTGCATGAGGAACTCAGACTGGGTGTGTCATGTAATGGGACCATGGAGGACAGGAAGAAAGCAGAACTGAACACTGGAACTGGAAGTGGAAGGGGGGCAAGATCAGGGTCGGCTCGAGGTGTTTCTGCACCCTGGGCAGGCACAGATGCCAACCTCCCAGTGGGACCTGGAGACACCGCCATGCCGCCCTGGGAGGCTCCGTTTAGACCGGCTTCAGAGTGCTCGGTGTGAGTTTGCTTTAGTTGGTGCCTTTTGGTTTCCCTTCTTTTCCCCGTCCCCCTACTTGACGGTACCCTGCCTTGTCTGAGATACCCCTGGAGAGAGAGCGACCCCTGTGCGGAGGAGAAGGAGGGGTTCCCCCGGAGCAACCCTCTACCACTGAGTCTGCCTCATGGGGGGGGCCTCTCCTCACCTCTTTGCGGGGGGAGGGGTGGGAGGATGCACTTTGCCTTTGCCGGCAGCCCTGGAAGGGTTAAACCAAGCAAGCGGTGGGCTAGAGAGGCCGAGAAAAGTCGGGGTGGCAGAAAAGAGGGGAAAGGCTCTGTTCCACAGTGGGGGGCGAGTTGGAGTGTGGGGGCAGGGCAGGGGGGCTTTGCTCTGGCATTGCCAAAGGGGATGGGGGGTGTCGGGTCTGCAGACTGCAGCAACCTTGCAGCCAGATCCTGCAGAGATTTCCTCCAAGTAAGTCAGGGGAGGGGCTGCTGCCATGCCGCCCCCGCCTCCCCCCCAGGGCCCCACCCCTGGTTCTTCTTTCTCCCAGTTCTCTCTCACACTCTGAGGTACCTTTCCGAAGCAGGCCAGAAGCGAAGCCATGGGGGCGCTAGCGGCGTGGGCGCACACCAGCACAGCACAGCGCCAGCCCTTCCTCCTCCTCCTCCTGGGCTTCCTGGCTGGTGGCCACCCGAGGGGGGAGGGGGAGGGCAGGCAGGCGAGCCTCCTCCGCTGCCCTGGCTCTGCACTGGCGGTGGCAGTGGGGAGTCCCTGCTGGCCACCGCCATGCCACCCTGCCTCCTCCCCCCCGGGGGGAGGTGGAGGACAGGTGGGCAAGCTGCACCGCTGCCTCCTGCGCCCCAGCCAGGCGCTCTGTACTAGCAGTGGTGGTGGGGAGGTGGCGGCAGCAGCAGGCACCCAGTTAGGGCGGCGGGGGTGTGTGTACCGGGGGACGGGGTGCCACTTGGCACCCCTGAGGGCCAGCATGCCCTAGGCAAATGCCTAGTTCATCTAGTGGGTGAGCCAGCCCTGGACAAGATTTATACTTGTCAACAAAGGAGGTGGCAAACACCAATATTGTGACTCTGCAAGGAAACAGAGCAGCTTACAGGCAGGTCCAATATTTAGGTGGAACTGATGGGGGAATAACTATGCACCTTCAAAAATCATCAGTTACAATGTAAGGGATTTCAGTCCATGCTACAGTTTGTGATTACAGTTGCAGAGCACTAATTCTAATCCCAGGGGCCATCAGTCCACTCTAGGGGCTGTCATTCCAGCCCCAGGACACTTCTGCTCCCCCAAGGGGCTGTCATTCCACTCTGGGGGCTGTCATTCCACTCCCAGAACACTTCTGCTCCTCCCAAGGAGTTGCCATTCCACTCTGGGGGCTGTCATTCCAGCCCCAGGATACTTCTGCTCCTCCCAGGGGCTGTCATTCCACTCTGGGGCTGTCATTCCAGTCCCAGCACACTTCTGATACTCCCAGGGGCCATTATTCCAGTTGGGGGGGGGCACAATGTGCTGCTTCTGCTGGGCTTGCAAAAATGCCACCCACTTTCAGTTTCTATTGAAAGATTCTCTGGTTTGACTTTAGTCCATTAGAAACAATGGAGGATGGGGTACCTTCTTTGGCAGACCGTAACCTGGACCCCATAAGTCCAATCCTCACCAAGCTTGGAGAGCAAATAGAGGAGAGTGAGTCAGAGATCCCCTGTGAGTTTGGTGTCTCTAGCATGCTGTGTGTTTGTGTTCTACTGTATCACAACCTTACAAATCAAACCACTCAGTTTAGCCTCTAAATGTTTGTGACAGTTCAGGGTTCACAAACCAAGCATGCCACAAACTGAACCACATTTTCCCAGTTCATGTCCATTCCTAGTCAAAGCACCTTAAAATTAAACCAACATAATAATTGAATTAGGGTTGCCAATTCTAGCTTAACCTGACCTGGACAACCCAGGCTAGCCCAATCTCGTCAGATCTCTCAAACTAAAGGGGGGTTGGGTCTGGTTGGTATTTGGATGGGAGGCCTCCAAGGAACACCAGGGGTGTGAAGCAGAGGCAGGCAATGGCAAACAACCTCTGAATGTTTTTTGCTTTGAAAATCCTGTGGGGCACCATAAGTCAGCTGTGTGACTTGATGGCATTTTACACCACCAGTTCCAGCTTAGGGAACTGCTGAAGATCTAGGCTAGTGTGTGGAGGCAGAGGAGTTTGGTGAGTTAAGAAAGCTCAGTGGTGTCTGCCCTCTGAAGACACCATTTCCTCCAAGGGAACTAATTTCTGCAGTCTAAAGATAAGCTGTAGGTCCTACTTTGAGCTTAGTAACCCTGACCCTCAGGAAAAACTTTAATATGGCAATGAACCACAAAGATGTATCAAACTGGTGATTATCTCCCAGCATGGTGCATACAGGGCCATAGCCGAACAGCCAAGGACCAAGAGACCTACAATTGCCAGTTGGCCTGGAGAAAAGAATCCTGTCCCTGGAACTGAAATTTAATGGGTTGTTATTTATTGGGTGATGTTTCATGTGCCTATTTCTGCACAGTTAGCCTTTATTAACGAGACAGGAAACTTTTCTTGAGGTCTGTTAAAAGGTCTACTGATACCTCTAAGTCATGATAGACTAGCAACCCCTGGGAAATGGGTAGGCAAGAATTAACCAAAATGGTATCCTGTGATATGGCAACATCACTTCTAGCTGTGTAACCAAAAGTGACATCAGCATGTCATGGAATGCTCTAATGTTCACTCAAAACTCTATGGCAAAACTGCTATTTTGTTCCTTCCATTTTTTGAGCAGCAGCAGCAGGGGATGAAGACCAATGGGAGGAGGTTGCCCGCCCAAAGTGAGCAACTTGGCCAGCCTAGTCTGGAAAGGGAGGAACAAATCCTCAACCCTGGTCCTATTCAGCTGGCTTTGATGGTCCCAGTTCCCTCGATCCTTCAAGGAAGGCTGGGTGGTTTTTTATCCTTGCAATAGTGAAGTGACTTTGGCTGAGAGAGTGTTGTGTCTAATACTACTGTCATATCTTTTGAGACCATGCTACTCACAAAACAGTCCTATGTAGGGTTGCCATCCAGACTACCAGAGGTCATTTCCCCTGGAGGAAATTGCAGTTTTGGCAGATGGGAAGGATGGCCCTGTACTCTACTGAGGTCCTGCGCCCCCTCAAGCTCTACCCTCCCTATGCATGACTTCCAAATCTCCAGGAATTTTCCAACTGAGAGTTAGTAACCCTAGTCGTATGGAGATTTATGCCTGCATAAAGAACACAGAACTATCGGAACATTTTAAAAGGCTTTCTGGACCAAGGACAGACGTTTGGAAGATAAGACCTAACACAAATGCATGTAAGCAGCTCTCCGATTTCCAAAGAAGTAACTTTCTTCCACTTCCACTGGAACAGGATGATCCTGACTTATGCAAATAGCAGCTATCATTTACTGGAGCCTTGCAAACTACTGTCTGATTGCAGTTCTTGATAATCCAGCAGTGACTCCATGATTTCTGCTCCTTTCCAATATTCATGTCATGTCATGCTGAAGTCTGGTGACATTTTGTCAATCAGCATTAGGAAATGCTGCTTCCTAAACAGGGGAAATGGCACAGCGTGAATCAGCAACATGGTTGCAAAGACCAGAGCAATTTCCCAAGTTAAAATAAGATCATTATTTTAAAATTACAAAATTATTAACTGTGGGGGAGACATGCCATACATAAATAAAAGCAGGAGAAAAGGGAGGGTAATGAAGATGGCTCTCTAATGCCTGGGGAGAAAAACCAATCTATATACTGGCAACTGACTGGGTTCCATGGACCAGAAAACATACACTGATGTGTAGTAGTGGAGCAGGAGGGAACACTGCGCACAATATCCACCCCTCCTTGCAACACTCCCACCGAGCCACTCCCACCTTTCTGAATTCACAGTGGGCATGTCAAGTGTCTAACATTTAGGCTTACCAGGAGCCCGCTAATGGTGGTCGTTTACTGCCGCTGCTCGCTGCTGCTCAGCTGGTTTGTGGGCAAAAGCAGGCAGAAGAGTCTTCAACCTGTTTGAAGCTGCAGGTACCTTTGTAAATATGACACAGCATGATGGGCACAGCCACAAAATGGCTTCTACAGAAGGTGGAGCCAGTCACAAAATGGCTGCCACAGCTTACTTTCAGTCAAACAGTGAAAACCCTTGTGCTGTGCTGGCAGCTGCTGCCAAAGCAGCATTTTCTAAAAAAACTGCACAGGCAATAAAACCTCCAATATCCAACCACAAGCCTTGCTGGGCAAAAGTCCACCTGGCCCCACTCAGTTTCTAAAAACACTTGGTGGACTCTTCCCCCCCCCCACACACACACCTTAATCCTCCAGTATACATAATTCTGTTTTGGTCATGGACTCCCCTGAACATTCCAACATGCTCCAAAATCAATTTGCTCCATGATCTGTCATTCAGAGGGTCTCCCTATTCACTGGCTGCTTTGCCTGAGTCCTGCCTCCAACATTCTAAACAGTTTGCTGCTCCTCTCCCCCACACAAAGATCATTTGCATATGCGGCCTCACTGGCCTTTGCCTCTAACATTCTAAACAGTTTGCTGTTGCTGTTCTGAGGTGAAATACATTTCCCCTTAGTGCCTGTTGGGGGAAACCATTGTTGCCAATCTCCAGGTGAGGGCTGAAGATCACTGGCTGGGAAGGAGATAGGGTTGCCAAGTCCAAGTAGGAAATTCCTGGAGATTTGAGGGACGGAGCCTGGAGAGGTTTGAGGAGGGGTGGGACCTCAGACAGGTACAATGCCATAGACTCCACCCTCCAAACCAGCCAGTCCCTCCCAGGGAACCATTGTTGCCAATCTCCAGGTGAGGGCTGGAAATCACTCAAAATCAACTGTTCTTCAGATAGCAGAGATCAGTTCCTCTGGAGAAAATGGTGGACTCTGTGTCATTATACCCTGCCGAGGTTGCCACAGCAAATTGACACTGAGTGCCCAAGACCGGGGCACCCATCCAGAGCCTCTTTCTAGAGCTCGTTGTATTTATTTCCACAATGGGCCTTATTCCTAGTTCTAGTATAAAACTCATTAAGAACAATACATATCATGAGTGAATTACCACTACAGCAATCTCTATCCAAAAAGGTAAGCCTTCTATTACCAGCCAAAGTCTCGCTAAAACCAATTCACATAGGAAAGACAAATCAATATAAATAATAATAATACTATTAACAAAAACATCAATCCATAATTTAAAGATACGGTAGATTTCTATAAAATGTATTATTAGGCAACACTTTATGTTCTGTTTAGTCTATAACTGGATACCAAATGGCAATAAAATTTTCTTCCTGTCTTGCAGTCTGCATCATTAACGGATTATGAGCTATTTTACCTAAAATGAAATGGTCCCATAAAAGCTTCCTCCAGCTATGAATTGTTGGCATTTTGGTATCTTTCCAATAATATGCTAAACGTGTTCTAGCAACCAAAAGTGGGCTTGAAAACATAACATTTGTTTTGGCATTATAACTCTTCGTATCCCAATAGTTTAATAATACCGCCTCCATAGTAAAATGTAAAGTACATCCAGTAATAGATTCTATCTCTTTTAAAATCTGTGACCAAAATGAGTTGATGTAGGAACACCCCCACCAACAATGGATAAAATCAGCTATGGAGCTGCAACCTTTCCAACAATGGGGATCTATAGAAGGGTTAATTCTATGCAGATTTGCTGGAGTCCTATACCATCTAGCCATTATTTTATATGATTGAAAGTGAACATTAAATATTTTCAATGTATTAGCAGGGGAAGCCCATATTTTCCCACATTTCACTAGACAATGCATGTCCACATTCTATATTCCATTTTTTAAATCATTTGTTAGTTTCCATGTGTCTAGGTCTGACAAGATTTTATACATTTTAGACAGTAAACCTGTAATATGTCCTGAAAAAGTTTTTAAGATCACTTAAAATGCACTCAGAGGTCTATTTTATCTGTTGAGAGGATAGAAGATGTTGGAGTTGCATATATCTATACCTGGAATATCGCCCCCCCAAGTTTCCTTCCAATTGCAATTTGGTTAGGGAAGTTTTATTATCTATTAAATTGTTCAGACTTACAACACCAGCTGTTTTCCATTATTTGAGAGTGGCATATTCAAGTCCTGGAGGGAACCATTTTTGATATATAAAGGTAGACCATGGAGAAATATTTTGCACCAAGTGTTTTCTATATCTATCCCAAATTATGATATTTGCCTTTAAATACTGATTCTGGGAATAAATTTACCCTCTATCTCTCCACAGGTTCCATAAAATTTCTAAAATCATAAGAGGGGATGTAGCCATTTCCTCATTTTTTGCCCAATTAGCCATACAATCAACCTGAAGCAATTGAATAATATTCACAAGGCTAGCTGCCTCATAATAAAGAGCCAAGTCAGGAAAATCTAGTCCATTACTTCTTTGTGGCGGTTTTAGTGTGTTAAAACTAATCCAATGAGATTTATCATTCCAAAAGAAATCTAAAAGTATTCTTTGCCAGCACTTAAGTAATTTTTTTTTGATAAAACAATTGGCAAAGTTCTGAAAAAGTATAAGCATTTCGGTAGAATAAAGATTTTCATCAAATGTCTGTCCAAGAAAAGTTTTTTGTCTTCCATTGTCTTATTTTTGCTTTAATGTCTGTGAAATTACATGTAATAAATTCATGTAATTCTAAAGGTATTAGGACTCCTGGGTACCGTAACTTAGCTGAGGTCCATTCAAAATTAAACCGATTTTGCAAAGGAAGTTTTGAAGCAGACATTGGGTACATAGCTGATTTAAAAATATTAACAGATCTGCGAACTGGTGGAGAACTTCTTGCAATGCTGACAGAGAAGACTGTGGATCTTTCATATACATCACCAAATCATCAGCATAAAGTGAGACTTTGTGCTCAGTATGTGCAATTTTTATGCCATGAATATTCTCATTCGTTCTGATCCTCTCTGCAAGAGGCTCCATGGCTACAGCAAATAGAAGTGGGGACAGGGGACACCCCTGTCTAGTGCCTCATTGTAAAGATATTCGATCTGAAATTATATCATTAATTCTTACTACTGCTGTGGGGTTTGAGTATAAGGCTCCTGACGCTCTTTAAAAGTTTTGGCCAAATCCTATTTCTCCCATTAAAGTGGTCAAATAATTGAATTCCAAAGAGTCGAACACTTTTTCAATATCAACTGATAGAAAAATGGATTCTAATTTTTTGTCCTTTCCATAAGAAATCAGGTTCAACATACGTCTAATATTGTCAGTAAGCGAGCATTGTGGAATAAACCCTGTCTGGTCATCCTTAATATAGTTGGAAAGTATTTTTAGCAATCTATTTGCCAGTGTTTTGGAGAATATCTTGGCATCAGCATTTAAAAGGGAAATGGCATCCACGGGCACTATGCTGAGGATCTCTGTGATAGAGCATTGCCCCAGTGCAATGCTGGCACTTCCTGGTCACTCTCGAAGTGATGTCATCGTGGTGATAAAGATTGCTGCCCCCCCATTGTAAGGACCTGCCTCCTCCATCTCCCGCGGGCCACCCTCCATGCCTGGCAACCTCACTAACATTCCTTGCAAGCCCCCACCCTCACAACAGCATCAGAATACAAATACACTAGGTTGTCAGGTCCCTCCTGCAAATGGTGGGGGATGGAGGGACTTACCAGAAGAAAAAAGAAGGCCCAGGCCATGTTGATGGCATTGTCCAGGAAGTGACACCACTATGCTGCAATGTCACTATGACACTCTTTTATTTGGGCAAAAACTCTGGTAAAAATGGCTTCTACCATAGAGTTTTTGCCCAAATACCAGAGCCTCATCCATGCATCACTGGCATGATAACATCACTTCCTATACAATGTCGATGATGTGGCCTGGGCCTTCCTCTTTCTACTGGTGTCCCCCTGCCAGCCAGCTGCTGGGGGGCAGGGCCTCGCAGCAGGGGACTCCCACCTCTACCATGGAGTCTGGCAATCCTAAAATACAGAAAAGAATTGTTTTACTTACATGGCCCCCAAGCTCACATTATTTCCTTTTCCACAAATACAAGAGGGACATGAGAATGGAAGAACTCCTGTGAGGAGTCTTCCCAGCTTGCGTAAAATAGGTCCAAGAAGAAGTGGCCAGTGCCACCTGTCTCTGACTCCAGCCCCCCTCCGCTTCTGGAGAAGTGACTGGCTGGGCTGGTGTCACCTCAGCTGCCACCTCCACTGGTCCTTTCCCTGCCTTCTCCAGGAAATGCTCCCTTGAACTGGCCATGTTGTCTTTGAGAACTGCACCCACCTGGAACCTTATATATAGCTGCACTGCATTAATATATGTGTCTTGTAGTAATTGGATGACTGAATCATCTCATGCAGTAACACAAGTGCCCTTTTGGGAGACGTTTTTGAAACATTTTCAAAGACTTCAGGGATGGGGTAGGATAGGATGTGGCGGGGGGGGGAGGTTTTCTGCAAAGAAAATCTCCCTTACTTTGTGGCCAAAAAACAAACAGACCGCACCAAGGAAAGACAGCAAACACAGAGTTTTCAGCAGAAAAGTAACTCTGTTTTTATTGGCAATCATTCATGGTGAGAGTAGGAAAATGAAATGAATGCAAACTTCTTTTTAAATGCCAGTGACTGCCACCCTCACCCCAAGTAGGAACGAGTAGAGAGAAGTGGGCCTGTGCCACCTGCTTCAGGGATCTGTAAAACTGACCACTCCCTTTTTCAGTCTGATTGAAACTCAGCAGGCAATGCCAGCCACCTCTGAATGTCTCTTGCCTCGGAAACCCTACGGGGTTTCCATAAACCGGCTGTGACTTGATGGCACTTTCCGCCATCACCAAGTTCAGGCTGAAATTGGTGCAACAACTCACTTGGCTTGAGAGGGCAGAAAAAGACAACGTGCAGAGCTGACTCTCTCTCAGATCCCCCCACCCCACTTTTGTGAATGCAACCCTCTCTGCACCTTCTACCCCCAAGAAGCAATCTGGAACTGTTGAACTAAAGGAGACATGAAGGAAGTTGGAGGTAGGGAGTATGTTTTAATCTCTTAATAATTCATTATATACAGGGGTCTTTTTTGGAGGGAGCTCACCTGAGCGCAGCTCTGGGAGCTCAGGAGCCAAGCCCCGCCCCCAGCCGGAGTCTTTCAGGCAGCCGAATGTCAATTTCAGCTCCATTATATCCTATGGACCATTGAAGTCAATGGTGAAAACATAGGGTATATTCTGGGGGCTGGAGGGGAGGGGGTTTGAGGGAGAGGCTCCAAACTCACAGGGTAGCTGATGGAGCCTCTCCCCAAGGTACCCAACAAATTTCAAGAACATTGGACCAGGGGGTCCAATTCTATGGGCCCCCAAACAGGTTGCCCCTATTCCCTCCATTGTTCTCTATGGTGGGAAAAAATTAACTTTTAAAAAATTAAAAAATTAACCGAATTGCCACCAAATTTCTTTCCTTCCCTCCTTTCCTTTCCTTCCCTCTTTTTCTTCTTTCCCTCCTTCTCTTCTCTTCTCTCTTTCTTTCTTTCCCACCTTCTTCTCTTCTCTTTTTTCCTCCTTTCCCTGTTTCCCTCATTTTTCCCTCTCTTTCTTTCCCTTCCCTTTCCTTCTCTTTCTTTCTCTCTTTCCTTCCTTCTTTCCTTCTCTCTACTCTCTCTCTTTCCTTCCCTCTTTCCTCCTTCTGTGGCCCAACTCTCACGAGAAGGAGTTTAAACTTTAAACTCCTTCTCTCTTAGCTCCCCCACCCAGACCAGCTGGGGAAGGGAAGGGGAGGCTTTTGAAGATGCCTCCCCCCCTTTTGCTTTCCCTTCTGACATCACTTCCGGTGCTGTCAGGGGGTGTGGCATATGCTAATAGCCTAATAGCTCATTAGTATACTATATGCTAATGAGCTCCTGCAGCTGTTTTTCTATGAAAAGCCCCCTGATTATATATATTACAAAAAAGTGCTGCCTAACACAGGAAGTGATCCAGTATAAAGAAGGTACTTGCTTTGTTCCTTTTATTACAAAAGAAAGGCTTGAGAATGTTCAAAATAATTCTCTAAGGCAGAGGTATCGAACCTATTTGTTAACAAGGGCTGGATCTGACAGAAATGTCACTTTGTCAGGCTGGGCCATGTGTGCCATAAAATGTAATGCCAGATACTAGAGATATAAACTATCTGAAGGACAGCAGGTGGTAAGCTCCAAGTTTTTGTATCCTCACTACAAGGCCCCATGGGCTGGGGGTGGGGGGTGCAAAGGAAAACCCATATGATAGGCTGGAGAGCCAGCAGCGCAGCACTGGGCAGACATTTCCACAATCAGAGTGGCTCTTCCCACTTCTCCCTGAGCAGTCTTCTGTTCCCTCCCTTGCACTAGTTGCTTGTGGGCCACATAAGAGCCCTGGAGGGGCCGGTTCCAGCCCCCGGGCCTTATATTTGACATCCCTCCTCTAATGTAAACTGCTAACTACTTTTCCAAACTTCCATTTATAGTTCTTGCTTGTGAATAGCTGGGATCCCAGAGAAGCCATGCTGGATCAGGCCAACGGGCAATGTATATTTATAATTAGGATTTTTTGGCTCCAATGTGCGTTACTTTGCACTTGCCCACATT
Organism: Gekko gecko; assembly: GCA_029375565.1. Taxonomy (NCBI): domain Eukaryota; kingdom Metazoa; phylum Chordata; class Lepidosauria; order Squamata; family Gekkonidae; genus Gekko; species Gekko gecko. Next base: position 115,591,941 of record JAPDNY010000008.1, read on the forward strand.
GAACCTCATTTGCCACATTGACGCCCACTCTCCCAGCCTTGACAGATCCCTCTGGAGCCCTTCACAGTCCTCCCTGTTTCTCACTGCCATGAAAAACTTAATGTCATCTGCAAACTTAGCCACTTCACTGCTTACTTCCAACTCCAACTCCAAAGATGATGTACAAGTTGCCCCTGCCACTGGCCAGCATGGTCCTGCCAGCCAGGTGCTCCAAGAGAAAGAGACTGGGTTGGGGGGGGGGTGTCTCTGCAGCCAAGGCAGGCATGGCCAGACATCCCTGGGGGTTCCTTCCTCCCTCCTCAGTGCCAAGGCTTCCCTGCTCATAGATCCCCCCACCCCCATGAGATTCCCAGTCAGCTGTCCTATAGATGGAAGAAGAAAGAATGCCAGCACTGGGCATGCTCTCCTTCCACTGCCAGCCAGCCAGCTCAACGGTCACTCTGCCAGCCAGCCAGCCATACGGGCCAGGCCCTTTGCACGTGCTGGGCCTGTGCCCCCCCAGCACCCCGCTCATTTTACCTTCTCAGAGGAAGACCAGAACAAAGGCTGGTGGGAGGGAAGGAGTGGCCATGCAGCCTCTAGTGGGGGGTGATGGGGCTTCAGCAGTGGCCAGTGTTTAAAATTTGGGAGGGGGCTTTGCCCTGTATGCCTCACGCTAGCTACGGCCCTGTGTGCAACAGCTATTTTAAGCTTTAAAACTGCAGTTAGTACATTCAACACTTTGTTATGCAAGGGTTGAAATTCAACTGACATAAAGTATTAACGTGGGTTTTGGCAGAAAGCAGACAGAGTGTGATGGATGGAAAGAAACAGCCTGAGGGTTATAATTACTGAAAGGCTGGTGTAACCGGAAGTGGGGAAGATTGTAGAGCACCACAGTGGGGCAAACAGCTCCCCTCTGCAACTGTGTAAGACCCAGCTGAGTTTATCTCTTCTTTCCTACAGGTACTGAAAACCTGGATTGTAGAGCTGCCAACTCCAGCTTGGGGAATTCCTGGAGATTTGGGAAACTAGCTGGGGAGGGCGGGATTTGGGGAGGGGAGAGAGCTCAGCGTGGATGTGATGCCTTGAGGACACTCTCCAAAACAGCTACTTTCTCCTGGGGACCTGATCCCTGTAGTCTGGAGATCACTTGTAATTCTGGGAGAACTCCAGGCCCCACCTTGAGGTTGGTGAAGCTACCTGGGTGTGCCCAGAGGCACCTGCTGACTGAAAGAGCCATGGGGCCTTGTGGCCGGGGGTGGGGGGAAGTAGCCTAGAGCTGAGAGGAAGATCCGTGGAGGTGGAAAGCTTCTAGAAGCTTTTGTCTACTTTTCCTGTTTGTTTTTCTTGTATATTTTTGTTTTGTTTTAGGTCTCTATGGGGGAAATGAAGAACATGAATGAATGAATGAATGAATGAATGAATGAATGAATGAATGAATGAATGAATGAATGGATGAATGGATGAATGGATGAATGGATGGATGGATGGATGGAGTGGATGGATGGATGGATGGATGGATGGATGGATGGATGGATGGATGGATGGATGTTTTAAACAGAAGAGCAGAGTATTTGACATTGCTTTCTTTCAAAGAGAAAAAATATTCAGGGGGACATGAAGTAGTTAAGATGATATTTCTCCAGACCTTGTCACTCACCCTGTGAATAATGAAACAACTAAGAAAAACATCTCGAGGTCTCAAGAAGAAAACTGAACATCACTTCCTCTTCACCCCCAACAAAGAAGAGACAGGCAGGGCAACACGGCCATCAACAACTGGGCAAACTCCACCCATAAGGACAGTCAACATTCAGCTCTGCAGAGCTGTCTTTTGCAACATTTTTCTGTGGCACTGTCATTCGCAGATGGATGGACAGACAGACCTGGGCTAACCAATGAGAAATGAGCAGGGGTCGGAGAGCTCTTGATGGCATCCCTAACATTGCTTTTCCCTTGCTCGAAAGCCAGTCGAATCAATGGCCTTCCTCCAACATTCCACTTCCAAAGATATTGGTCCTTCCCGATACCCTGCTCCTTCCCCCAGAGAAATCACCCCCTCCTAATCTGGAGAGAGATTTGCTACTGTATCCTACAATACTCTGCCACCGGTTGGGATATTATAATCAGCTACTCACGGTCCCTTCAGGGATATATGAGTAAATTAGTTGGTTGTTACATTAAAAAAAACAGTCTTGGGTTGTCACTGTGCAAAAGCCTATAACCTGATAAATCAGATAGTATGGAATGCTACAGGCCTTAGGGCTGCATCAATCTTGTTACTGTAAACAAGTAAATGTATCGTGCAAAGTAACATGCAAATTATGTGGGCTTACTCCAGTCTAAACTCATTAATTTCTCTGCATAGGACTGCATTGTAAATAGAACAACCAATTAATACTGAAAGCTGCAGTCTCCTCCTAACCCTTTCTTTATTAGCCTCCACTTGATTTGTTAATGTCAAACCTGGGATTATTGTACTGATAGCTTGTTCATGATTTAGTATTAGATTGTATTTCATAACTTTGGTCTAGCAAATACTGGCTCCTTGGGACTTTCTATTGAACTTTCCCCCCTCTCTCTTCTATCTAGGGTTATCAAGAGGGCTGGAGGAAAAATATTCTGCTCCTACAATAGAGGCTTAACATGCAGAAAGGGTCAGTTGAAATATTTCGTGGCATGGAGCTAGCATCACCCATAAATAATATCCCATTAAACCTCTGCTAAAGGGGCAGGACATTTTTATCCAAGGCTGTTGGCAATCCTATGCTATATCCACACACAAACGTCCTTCAGGAAGTTTCTTCTTTCCAGGTTTCCCCTCCTTCCCCCATTGATTTAACATACCTGCTCCAGGTGCGGAGAGGGCAGGGAAGGTTTAGCTTTGTTTCATCCACACACTCCACTTTTGGTTCTAAATAGGCCCCCACTTCAAACATCAAAAGACTGGCTTTTACATTAAGATTTCCTGCTATGTCCACTAGGTGCCTTGTTGGGTTCTGCTTCTGCCTGTTGTGTGAGAATTTTGATTGCCTATAAAATTTGTCCTGTTTTCCTGGTATAGTGGTTAAAAGTGATGGACTCTGATCTGGAGGACCAGCTTTGATTCCCCACTCCTTCTCCACAGGAAGCCTGCTGGGTAACCTTGGGCCAGTCACAGTCCTCTCAGAACTGTCTCAGCCCCACCTACCTCACAAGGTGACCATTATGGGGAAGGGAAAGGAATGCAATTATAAGCTGCTTTGCGACTCCTAAAGGTAGAGGAAAGTGGGGTGTAAAAACCTCCTCCTCCTCCTCCTCTTCTTCTACTTGGTTAGGGATAGGATGGGTGGGCGAAAACTTACAGCCAAAATTGTGTTTCACATTGGAACCAATGGAAATGAAGGACAGCATCAATAACAACAACAACAACAACAGCAATAAAAATCAAGTGATTTAAAATGACTGAAGCCAGCCACTTCCGATGCTTCGGAGAAAAGCAGCAAGTTTCAAACATTTCAAAAGGATGCATATCCTGACTGAGATGAATCCATTTTTTTCCCTAGAGTAAACAAAAGTGGGATTGTGTAACAGCTTCAAGAAGGGATTAGATAAACATATGGAGCAGAGGTCCATCAGTGGCTATTAGTCCCAAGGTATGGGTGGAACACTATGGCTGTGATCATACACACAATTAGACCCGACATAGGTGCGAATGCCAGGCGGATTTAAAGGGCGCGATCAGATAACAACATATGGGAAGTGCCCTGCAGCGGTTGGCAACCCACTCTGCTCTGCCACAGACGCGGAGTTAAAAGACACCGGGGGGGTGGAAATCCAGTAGTAAACGAGTTGCGATGGGCCACAGACAGACTTTCTCATGTCTGCTAGTTCCAGCGTGCTCTCATGGCGTCGGGATGGTCTGATTAGGCCATCCCAAGTCTGTGCTGCTATTTCCTCCCCCCCTTCGCAGTATGTGCATCATCACAAACTCCATAGGGAGCCCTCAGTGCGGAGGTGCGATTCATCAATCCCCTATTTAAGTGCATGGGGGGGGGAAATGGTACAACCCCCCCAAACTCACCCGTAGTTGTGTCTGATCACACACTGATGGACTGTGCCTGCAGCTTCAAAGGGAGGTGTGATTGTGCAACTGTGGGTCAAATTCCTTCGGAGGAAATAGCCTTGCTCCCCCCCACCCTTTTTCTGGCTTGTGTAACCACAACCAAAGTCTGGGGCAGTGATGCTCTGTATGCTTGGCGCTTGGGGGGCAACAGTGGGAGGGCTTCTGGAATTTTGGCCCCACTGGTGGACCTCCTGTTGGCACCTGGCTTTTGGCCACTTTGTGAGACAGAGTGTTGGACTGGATGGACCATTGGCCTGATCCAAAATGGCTTCTCTTATGTAACCAGTAACTGAGCTCTTTGAGGAGAAACTTCCAGCCTCTGGACAAGGCCTTGGCAGTGGCATACAGAGAGTAATTGCCTCACTAACAAATCCTCAGCCTTCTATCCCATTAAGCCATATCCCAGTCTCTTAAGTATTTAATGGAAAAGGTTCTAATTCACACTATTGACACAGGCAGGCAGTCTCTAAGCACTTAGGAGACATTTGACAATAAGAATGTGCGCACAGCTTGCTAAACTGTTGGACATTTAGATGTTACCTGCTTTTCACTGCTGATCAAACAGACAATCAGGATGCCATAATGCATCATATCACATTTGACAGGGTATTCATTTAAATCTACAGGAAAAGAAAATAATGACTAGAGGTTTTCATGAAATTTGTTCTGTTTCTAAAATGTCAGCGATCATTTGGCTTGACTAAGTTCTTGAAACACTCAGCAGCTGTTAACCTTAAAAGAAGTGCTCTTGGCTCTGGAAGCCTTATATTAATATTTCCTGGTACTTAAGAATTCTCATGTCTCCAATGTGATGAGAAGGTCTGAAGTTTATGGGACAGCCTTTTGGAGGATCTGTTCCCTTGCTAGGGGATCAGTAGAAATTGATGGTTTGATTTATGGACAAGCCAGAATGGTGTAGTGGTTTGGGTTGCCATTTCCAGATTGGGAAATACCTGGATATTTGGGGGGGGGGCAATGCAGCCTGGGGGGGTGAGGTTCAGGGACAGGAGGGACTTCAGCTGGGTACAATGCCGTGGATTCTACCTTCCAAAGCAGCCATTTGCACCAGAGGAACTGATCTCTGTCATCTGGAGATCAATTGTAATACCAGGAGATCACCAGGCCCCTCTTGAAGGCTGGGAACCCTAGTAGTGGTTGGAGTGTCATACCTGAATATGGGAGACCGTGGGCCTGAATCCCCACTGTTGCATTGAAGCTTGCTAGGTGACCTTGGGTCAGTTGCATCATCTCAGCCTAAACTACCTCAAGATTTGTTGTGAGGATAAATTGGTAGAGGGGGGAATACGTTTATAAATTGCTTTGGGTCCCTATTAGGGAGAAAAGCAGGGTATAAAGAGCTTAAAAATACATAAATTTCCTACAGTATCTGTACCAGAGAGACTGTGGATAATGGCTGCCAATCATTTTGGCCAACACTCAATTAGATGGACCAATGGTTTGATGGCATAAGACAACCTCCTGTGGTGATAGCATGCAAAAATGATACTCGTAGCCAATTAAGAAATGTTTGCTTCCTTTGCTGGTTACATTCCGATAGCCAGAATCAGACCCTGTCCAACCAAGTGAATTAGGTAAACATTTTCTAGGCCTCAATATCCTTTGAGGAACCTCAAGAGATGGTTGTCTCTTCATCTGTCACATCCTGAGAGTATTCCCCTTACACTGGCAAGATGCAGATGGTTTTTCTTCACTTAAGTAACAGCACAAGCCTATGCATGCTTACTCAGAAGTAAGTTTCACTTAATGTTATATGGGTTACCCTCAGGTAAGAGGGCAAAGGTTTGCAGCCTAAAATATGTTCTGTTTTAAAGCTGCAACTGTCTCCATGTCTTATGAATATACATCACATCCTGTGAATGTTTGTGGTTTTCTTTGACTTAGATGCACTGAGGCTGTTTTCTCTCCAGAAAGAACTTCCCTGTGCCCGTGTCAGCCAGCTTCCCGCTAGGAGTTCAAACACTGTTTTTATTCAACTTCAAATGAATACAACCCTTAAATCACATAAATCCAAAATTGGTAGGGTGAGCCTCCTGATTGTGATGAGCCACTTGAAGCCAAACTATCCATCCCTGCAAAATGTTTTCCAGTCTTATAATTGGAATTTTAAAAAGTGCTTCTGATTGTATTGGCCCTGATTTTTAGCCTTACTATGGTTAATACCAAAGGAGCCAGGGAAACATCTTTGTAGCACAAAGTGTCCAACTCTAGAGCAAGAAATGATTGCTTCTAATGAAGGTGCTTCTCAGGGCCACTGATCAGAGGGCAAAGGGTCACAATGCCTGGCTTACAAAGCCCATTATTTCATCATGGAGGCTCTATGATTCTCTAGCTATAAAGCACAATCCAGATAACCTTAAACCATGTTGTTACTGGAGCAGTGCTGATTAAGGCACACTGCCCTAAGCTATATCTAGTATAAGAGGCGTATAGCATTAGCAGAAATGGGAGTTCACTGGGTGGGTGTTTTTTTTTAGCAATTTTCTTTTTTTGGTGATACTCATCATAATGTGAGACTGTAAGCTGTAGCTTACCCAGCTTGTGCATCAATCCAGCTCTGTCTCAAAAGCAGTTGAAGCTTTTCCTCACCTTTGCACTCTCATTTCAACCCCCTCAGGTTCATACTGCTGATGAAGACCTTACAGAAAGTGGAATATGTAATGATCCAACCAGTTATCTAACCATTGACTCAGAGGAGGGAAATGTCATATCTCCAGCCCCCAAGCAGCGACCTAGAGATAGACCTCAAGGATGCGGTGCCAGAGAGCTCACAGAATCTCAAAGGAACTGGAGCCCTCATCTAGAGATGCTAGAACATAAGGATTTCCTCTCCTCCTGAGAGGGAGTTTGGTTAGGAGTGGCAGACTCTAATCTGGAAAACCGGGTTTGATTCCCCACTGGGTGACCTTGGGTCACTCACAGTTCTCTGAGGGCTGTTCTCTCAAGGGCAGTTCTCGAGAGAGCTCTCTCAGCCCCACCTACCTCACAGAGTATCTGTTGTGGGGAAAGGAAGGGAAGGAGATTGTAAGTTGCTCTGAGACTCCAAGTGAAGGGCAGGGTATAAATCCAATTCCTCCTCCTCCTCCTTCTTCTCCCCCTTCCTCCTCCTTTTCCTCCTCCTCCTCCCCCCTGGAATGACCAACAAGAACTCCCAGCATGAGGCCTCCAACAAGCTACCTTACCAATTGTGCAAGATCCCTTGTTCACTGATCCTCTCCTACCTGAGAGGCCAAGAAGCCTGCCAAGAGAGATGGAACACTGACAGAGTGCTACAGTGCCAAGCCAACATTCTGCCATTGTGTTTTATTATTGTAAAGTACCAGGTTCGCTGCATGGAGACTTGGACTATGACATGCGTTCAGACGCATTTATTGTACTTCACATAACACACACTGCAAACCCGGCTCTGCAAGGCCCAACTTTATACACCCCACCCAACACACCCATAGTCCCATTGGTGGGTTTGAATTCCCCACCAACATCTAATTGGTGGACTCGAGGTGGACTAGGATCCTAGGTCCTATTGTCTTTTTGTCCCAAGCTTCAGACTTAGGTGGCGGACCCCTAGTGGCGGTCCGCATACACAACACCCCTCGCCCCATAGTTCTGACCCAGCCTATGTCACATAGTCCTGTAAGTAGGCAGGTGGTCTACATTCTCTCTGGGAACACCGGGGTGCTGGGATGGGTTCACTTGCGACCACCAATGATGTGGAGAACAATGGGGCTAGGGACGGCTGCAGGAAGATCTTCTATAACACCACATGGCACCGGTACCACCGGACTTACTTGGGACCAGCTATAGGACAAGATCACCCCCAATGAACTGATTGTTACCATCATAAGAGTGATTCAGTGCCATCTGTTTTATGGAGCACTTTATTCTGATCCGTGTTAGCTAATGGTTTTATTGCTTTTATCATGTTTTATGTGGGCTCTGCCCTTTGTAAGCCACCCTGAGCCCGCTTGCGGGGAGGGCGGGGTAAAAATGCCATAAATAAATAAATAAATAAATAAATAAATAAATAAATAAATATTCTGGGATGGATGGTTGAGGTGGCAGCGGTAGCTGTTCCTTGGGCTTTGGCAGATCTGGTGTTGCTTCTGCCATTGGTGCCTCCCCGGGGGCTGGTGGGTTAGGCTGGATGCTTGCCTCTGGTGTGTTGAACTCTGGCCCCCTTGGCTGCAGGGGAGCCTTGCCTTCCGCTGGGAATTGTCACCTACGGAGTTGGTCCACATGTTTTTTAAGGATCTGACCATCCTCCATGGAGACTTCATAAGAAACAGGACCGGTGGCTCTGACGACCCTGCCCGCAAGCCACGGGGGTCCCTTCCCAAAGTTTTTGATGAAGATGGGATCTTCTGGGAAGAAACCCTAGGGAGCCTCCCTTTGCTCTGTTAACTTCCTTGAGTCTGGTGCCCGGTCTGGATGCAGCCAGTCCAGCAGGCTGGTGGGGTGTCAGCCCATCAGGAGCTCTGCAGAACAGCGGCCAGTGATGGGGTTGGGCATTGTTCGTTGAGTTAGGAGGAAGCAGGCCAGCCAAAACTCCCAGTTCCCATCTGTGATTTGGCTGAGTGCTTCCTTTGCAGTGTGCAGGATTGAACCTGGGGCCTTCTGCATGCCAAATAGAGGCTCTTCCACTGAGCCATAGCCTTGATGTGCAGTGCCAAGAGTGTCTTGTATGAGGCTTTTTTTTTCTTTCTGTTCCCAGCCAGTCAGGTCAAGTTGAAAACCATGTTGGCCTGAGATATGCATGACGTTCCTGTTCTTCTGTTTCCTTCTGTCCTCCTCCCCTTGCTTTAGCCACACAAATGGTTTGAGAGCACCAAGCAACATTTAACAATTTGACTGAATTGCATGGCCTTAATGTGATGCTGTGATAAGAGCCTTAGAATGCAAATTGAGAAGTATTTTCTTTATGTGGGAAAAGGAGACAAGCATGTCTGAACCCTATTGGGCAGAAAAAGGTGGGGGGGAGGCTTTAAAAGCAGAAGAGGTACCAGCAGATTTATAGTATTTATCGACGCAGACAGCAAGTCATTCTCATATTTCACAGTCCAGATTTGAGTGTTTTCCGGCATTTGCAATTGTTCTGCTATGACAATGAACAGGTGTTCTGTTGATGTCAGGTATGTAAAACAAATAAGCAAGAGAAATTTGTGGAAGGTGCTTCCAAGGATGGTAGAGGGAGGGGCTTTCATATGATCCAGGACCAACCAGCTGGTAGGACTGCATTCCTCAATGTAAGCAGTCCATCAATTAAGATGATCAGCATAGGCCCCCTCTGTTTGCCCCCATTATCATTCTGCACATGGGAATGTTAGTTTGACACCTTGTGTTGGTCCACTTCCCAAACTGAGCCCAGATTTCACAGAGAAATATAAGGAAGTAGCCTCTCTGCTGCTGTCAATCAAATCTGTCCTAAGCAGGAACTGCAGATGTAGGTTTTCAAACACCCAGTTAGAGGCCCTGACTTGGATGGCCCAAGCTAGCCTGATATTGTCAGATCTCAGAAACTAAGCAGGGCTGGCTCCAGTTAGTACTTGGATGGGAGACCACCAAGGACTACGAGGGTCGTGACACAGAGGCAAGCAATGACAAACCATCTCTGGATGTCTCATGCCTTGAAAATCCCACAGGGTTGCCACGTTGGCTGTGACTTGACCGTGAGGTGGGGGGAGAGGACAACATCCAAATCTGTATTCAGACTACCACAGTCTGCTCTAATGATCTGTGACAAAGTGACAGGGCTCCTAAGCAAGTTTGTAAGGAAAAGAACTGGGATTTGACCATGTTGGGAAATGGAAACAGTGGATTGCAAAGAATATATCATGCAATTATGCTGTCAGAATCTTCATTTATTCCCCATTTTCCCTTCTATTGGTGACCTTAATCAGCTTACTGTCCTCCCCTCCTCTGCTTCTATCTGCATACCTGGAACTGACTTGCTATGAAGGGTATCATGTAGTTTGGCCCAAAGCACAGGCATGGAGTAGAACCCCAGGGGATGTTACAGAGATCCAGTTGTAGAATACATTTCAGGGGAGCCAAGGCAGCCCTGACATAGAAATGGGGAGAGTAACAGCAAACAAAGTATTCTGATTTTTCCCAGCTGGTGGAAGGTAAAGGTGGATGGCCATGTAATTGGCTGGGAGTGTGCCAGAGGGAGTTCTTGGGCCCTAAGAACTTCTCCAAATAAGGAAAGAGAAGATAGCTTGAGATGGGAATGAGATGGATAGTTACCTTATCAGAATGTGGGGCATCATGCGAAAGGAGAAAACTTCATCAGTTAGTGGCTGATGTCTCCGTGGCAAGCCAACTGCAGTTTAAGTGCACCTTGACTGAACCCAAATATCTTGGATGACAGTTCAAGAGCATTCAGCACAAGATTGAATCATTTTTCTCCCTGGGTGTCCACTGGGCCTAGGAAACAGTCATCTGAGCTTGTCATGCTGCTTAGAAATGTTTCTGTGGACTGGCATTGTGCTCTGATGTCTACGGTGTGATGAGGCAGGGCATCCCTGTTCTTCTGCCAGCTCATCAACACTCATTGTGCTCAAACCTAGCCTTTCAAGACTCTGAGTGTGCCAGAAGGCTAGTCAGTCATGAGCCCCAAAGTGGAGGGCAGAGGTAGAGTCAATGGCCAACAAAATGGAAAATTAAGGAACATTGTAACCGGGGGGGGGGATGACCTCTAGAGACAGGGCCTTTTTGGTGGTGGTGCTTTGAATGTGGAACTCCATTCCCACTGAAGCTCACCTGGTACTAAATGTACAGTCCTTTAGGTGCCAGACTTCCCCCCCTAAGTCATTTAGGAATCTTCTCTCTGCCATATGGAGTTTTATTAGCTATCCGGTTTTTATACTACAGTGTTTTAGAAGGTTCTTTGTTTTTGTGCTACCTAATATAAAGGCTTTCATGAATTTCCCCCCAATGTTTCACTTGTTGATGATTTAATTACTTTTATCTGCATATATGTTTAACTGACCTTGTTGATGCAACTTTTAATGGTTTCATTATTTTGTTGCTCTACTTTGTAAGCCACTTCATAGATGCTAACATGGAAAGGCAGGGTAATAATCCAGGGGGGGGGGGGGCTGTGGCTCAGTGATCCAGTGTCTATTTTTCAGGCAGAAGGTCCCTAACTTTTCCAATCAGAACTTTTCCAATTAAAAGGTGACTGTGCAAGACCTCTTTCTGAGAGCTGCTGCCGGTCCGAGCAGACAATATTAACCTTGATAGGCCCATGGTCTGACTCAGGGTAAGGCACTTTGCTGTGTTACCACACAAAAAACTTAAAAAACAAGATGTGAAACCACATTCTTAGTATGGTAGCGGAAGAGACCTACAGCCAAAATTTCTCCTGTTGTGTCATGGGGGTGATTTTATATATATATATACAGCAGCAATAAGCTCCCTATTTCTAATGGTTCTTGAACACTGGCTTCCCCACTTCCCCCTGCACACACTGCCTTTTGGCCATTGCTAGTGGTTTTTACAATTCAGCTGATACAGAACAGGAAGGAAGGGTGGATCTGCTGAGAGTTCCTGTCTTGCTGTGAGTCACCACTACAGATTGCTGCTCTTGCACTTTGTTAGCTGCTATTGGGATGTCAGGAATGTGGCTTTCAGAGGCGAGAACAGCCATGAATGCCGTTGCAAGAAGCGACAGCTCAGACTGCTAGCAAAGGCCAGGATTGATGGTTCTGCACAAGGTTCTGTTTAAGCTGGCCCAAAACTATAGTCAACAGGAAAGAGAGAAAACAACTTGGATTGCCTTGTGACTGAGACACTGTTGAATCTGCATTTGCATTTTTAAATCTGTTTCGTGCTGCTGTTGACGCTGTCTTTCTCTATGCTTGATGGGGTCACAGCAGCATGAAACTGATTTAAAAATGCAAATACAGATCGGACCACAGTGTAACTGACATACAGCAGCACGGCAACTTCTAACTTCATTCATTTACAAATAAAGGTTCAGTCATAATGGGTTTTTGTTTGAATCATGATCTGGGGATGATGCCCTTTTCCCCTTTAGTATTGATAATTTTTGTATTTAAGCATTAGTAACTTCAGGGTCCTTGTTTCCTTCTAAAAGTGAAAATGAGCATTCAGGACAAAAACAGAATGTGGCACAAGAGCTATTGTTTATTAGCCACATATAATGAACATGTCATTCTTCATATTTGGGACAGTGTTTATGTGTCTTATATTGTGCCTCATGTTTTATTCCAAATTGCTTGCCTTTATGGTACAGCAGTTCTGTGGCAATTGTTGTACAGACACACAGCATTATTTATAGTTGCACCCTAAGAGTGTGAATCTGTTAAGACTACCCTGTTAGTCTATTAGTAATCCAATTACCCAAAGAAGTCAAAGGGTGCTTGTACAAGTGATACCCCCCCCAAACCCTTTATGAAAACATTTTCCCCCTAATGCAAACTTGGTTTTTGAACTGATTAATGTCGTTTGTCATTGAGCAAAACAAGGGGAACTTCTTTTATTCTGAATGTTAAAACTTTACCCTGTGGCTCGCTGGTGAATTTGCATGACATTAGTAGATAGTTTTCCTGCTCTACTGATCAGATGTGCAGTAATGATTTGAGATTGTGGAAAACAACCCTGTCATGGGTGGTAGGTTTGCCAGCCTCCAGGTGGGCCTGGAGGTCTCCCAGAATTATAACTGATCTTCAGGCTACAGAGATCAGTTCCCCTGGAGAAAATAGCTGCTTTGGAAGGCAGACTCTATTGGCATTATTCACTGCTGAGATTCCTCCTCTACTCAGGCTCCATCCCCAAATCTCTAGGAATTTCCCCGCCCAGAGATGGCAACTGTAGTAGGTGTCCTGTGTTTTAATAACTGTTTTCCAAGTATTGCATTGTTTTTGTTTAGAAGTGTGACCCATCGGGAAGCTTAGCCTTTTGCTGGGTAGATGAGGCCTAGGGATGGACACAAACTGGGAAAATGCGGTTCAGTTCAGTTTGTGACATGCCCCATTCGTGAACCATGGAATTTCACAATTTTTTAGCTGCCTCACAAACTGGTTCAGTTTGTGAAGTTTGTGAGGCAGTAGACCAGCCCCCTGGTGTGCTAGAGTCACCAAACTCACAGGGGATTCCAACTGACTCTCCTCTACCTGCCCATCAAGTTTGGTGAGAATTGGATTTACGGGGTTCAAGTTACAGCACCCCAAATAAGGTGCCCCAGGAAAGTGCTTTCTGGGGAAATGATTGCCTGTATAGAACAGCTCCTGTGCAAGCTAGAGACACCAAACATGGAGAGCATGTAGAGAAGCATCTGGGGGAGGTCTGGTGGGAGTTTGGTTTCTCTCGATTGCACAAGATCTGTTCTATACACTCCTGAACCTCCTGAACCTGCACCTGTCAAAATAACCAAATTTCAGGAGTGTATAGAACGGATCCTGTGCAAGCCAGACACATCAGAGTCACAGGGGACCTCCCTCAGATGCTCCTCTACATGCCCTTCAAGTTGTTGCTTTGAAGTTCTGTAAAAATTCTGATTGAGCAGAGACTGTCTGGGAATGTCTCTGCAAAGAACAAACTTCACAAAGCACAAACCAACCAAAATTAATCACAAACTATAGTTGGTCAGCTGATTTGTACCTATCTTTATTTATTTATTTATTATGAGATTTATACCCCGCCCTCCCTGCGAGGTAATTAGTCCCCTCTAGACAGGGAGAAAAGAAAGATGGAGGAGAAAGTACAGCAGGGACTGTCAGAGGGACAGAAGAACAAAACCTGACATTAAGTACTCTGCCTCGTATTGTCTCCTTGCCCGTGTCAAGCTACAAAATTGTCTTCGTGGTTTTGCAACATTTTCTATGCTAGTGCAGTGCCATAACCAACAACACAAAGGTCGAATCTGCATTTGCATTTTTAAATCAGTTTCGTGCTGCTGTGATGCCTTCAAGCATGGAGAAATACAGCATCACAGCAGCACAAAACTGATTTAAAAATGCAAATGCAGCATGAAACTGATTTAAAAATGCAAATGCAGATTTGACCGCCGTCAAGCATAGAGAAAGACAGCATTATAGCAACACGAAACTGATTTAAAAATGCGAATGCAGATTCGACCAAAAACAGAATTTCTAAGTGTGCGAATTATGAGTTGGTATGGCACCAGACCAGTCATTTGACTCAGAATTTCATCATCTTTTGTGGAAGCACTCAAACACTGCACCCAAGTATTCCCTTGTTTTATCGGCTGCTCTGCTCTTGGATAGGTTATGATGTGGGGTGACCAGCACAACAAACAGTTGCTCTCCTTCCCCAACTAGCAAACCAACTGATGGGGTGTCTAAGTTCAGCAGGTTGCACTGTTTATGACCAGAGATTATGAAACAAATGCATCGCCTCTAACAGTGATGGATGTCAAATTGGTATACGGTAGAATCACTGCTGAGTCCTGCCTAGAGGAGAATGTGGACATTTATGCAAAAATATATTTAAAAAATGAGAGATGTAAAAAACGGTTTTGCTATCTCGGATGCCGGCTCTAAAGATAAAGATTTCCTCCCTTCCATTTCAGCAGTTGGTGTTACTGGCAGTATGAGCAAGAATATTTTGAGGCGGCTTCCTCAGTTGTTCTGTCATGGACTAAAAATGCATAAAGAGGGAAGTCCTTCGGCAGAAATTCTAAGTAATTCCTTCAGTATATCAAGTGCGCTTATGTTTATGCTTCAGTAGTCATTTGACAGGGAAGGACAGCTAGTCAAAAACTGGCTGGGCAAAAGAAAAAAATGTACGAAGTTTCATTTTAAGTCTGTGAACATATCTAGACCAGACAGCTGTTGGTGTGCATCTGCCTGTACTTGGCCCCAAAGCAATGTATTCCTTTTGTCCAGACAAGCCTGAGGCCTACAAAGGCACAAAACTGATGGTCTGACCAAATATTATGGAGAAACAGTCTTGGAAGATGAGGCTTCTTACAGTCTGCAAACTCACATCTCTCTATGTTCCTAGATCCGAAAGAATATGCAATGCATGAAGCTCTGAGTTGTGAGATCTATTTTACAGAAAGAACCCACAGGCGTTGTCCAATGAATATAGTAAAGGTAAAGGTAAAGGTTCCCTTGCTCGAAAGCCAGTCGAATCCGACTCTAGGGTTGCGGTGCTCATCTCCGTTTCAAAGCCGAAGAGCCAGCGCTGTCCGAAGACGTTTCCATGGTCATGTGGCCGGCATGACTAAACACCAAGGCGCACGGAATGCTGTTACCTTCCCACCGAAGTGGTACCTATTTATCTACTTGCAATTTCTTGCTTTCGAACTGCTAGGTTGGCAGGAGCTGGAACTAGAGACGGGAGCTCACTCCGTCTTGCGGCACCCGGGTCTCGAACTGCTGAACTACTGACCTTCCACAGCCTGCAGTTCAGTGTCTTAACCACTTGAGCCACCGCAGCTCCTAATGAATATAGTAGGAAACTGCTATTAGCCAGTTACTTCTTTACACAATGAGTGATAAAAATGTGGAATTTGTTGCCAAAGGATGCAGTGATGCCCACAAGCATTAATGGCTTTAAAAGGGCATTAGATAAATTCATGGTGGATAGGTCTACCAGTGGCTACTAGCCATGGTGACTAAAGGGAACCTCTGCATTCAGGGGCAGTAAACCTCTAAATAACAGTGCCAGGGGGTAACATCATGGGAGGACCTTTGCCTCTATGCCCTGTTGTTGGCTCTCCATTGTAACTGTTTGGCCACTGTATGAGACAAGATGCTAGACTAGAGGAACCTTTGGCCTGATCCGGCAGGTCTCTTCTTATGTATGTATGGTATTTGATATTTGTTATAAATCTATTAAACCAGGGAGAGAATTAGCAAAACTGCAGGTGTCTTCCCCCCCACCCCACAGTTCTGTTAGTTGACTGACTAAACTATGGAACTGGTCCGTAGGGTCATTGATTTCATCCTGGATCAGGTGAGCTTGACTTGGAACCAAGACTAGATCAATGAGACTGACTCCCTTCTTTTTGCATTAATCATGGATCAAGTCCTGTGGAAGTATTGTTTGGAAACGTTAAGGAAACTGAATTTTTCTTCTTGTCTCAACCGCTCCAAATGTGGCAGTGCAGATGTAAAGTGAAGCTTGTGATTGGCTATGGCTACTATAACAATCCCATACAGACACAACTGATGGATTTATGTGGTTTTATATCCTTGAGACTAGATGGTTGCTTGCTTCTTACCAGGGGCTGAAGGATGCATCCATTCCTTGCTGGACTCCTCCGCAAATGATACGTGCAGCCATTGCAGACACGGTGTTGCAGGATAACAGCTGAGCAACAGTACAGGGGGGGAAATCAGGTAGGCTATAACTTGCAAACAGACATGAACTTTGAATAGAAAAAATAATGGTTATTTTTGCCCCTTTCCAATAATGGTTTTGTTAATATGAAACCATATGCAAATTCAGTTAACAGTTGGTTAAAACTGGATTATTGTTTAGGAATATTTTATTTACTAACTTTTACCCTCCAAGGAGTCCAGGGCAGTATGCACAGGAGTCATTTTTATCACACACATATTTAGAATCATATAATAGAATCATAGAATCATAGAGTTGGAAGGGACCACCAGGGTCATCTAGTCCAAGCCCCTGCACAATGCAGGAAATTCACAAATACCTCCCCCCACACACCCCAACAGTGACTGCTGTTCCACGCCCAGAAGATGACAAAAACCTCCAGGATCTCCAGCCAAACTTGCCTGGATAAAGATTGCTTTCTGACCTTGCCTTCCTCCAAGGACCTAGGAAGTGGTATAATCGGATCTCCCTTCTGCATTTTATCTTCACAACAACCCTGTGAAGTAAGTTAGGCTGGCTCAAGGTGCAAAGCCAGTGAGATTCATGGGAAAGGAAGGATCTGAATCCTCGTCTCTCAATATGACACTCTACTTTACCACACAAGCCCTTTTTCCCCTCACACCACTTGTGAGTTAGGTAGGGCCTGGAGATCTCCCAGAATTAGAACTGATATCTGGATGACGGAGATCAGTTCCTCTGGAGAGAATGGCTGCTTTGGAGGGTGGGCTGTATGGCATTATATCCTGCTGAGGGTCCTAACCTCCCCAGGCTCCACCTTCAAATCTCCAGCAATTTCCCAATCCAGAGCTGGCAACCCTATCTGATCTGAAGTCAAATAACACATATTTCAGGAAATCTGTGCTTATTTTCTGTCTCTATTGTTACTGTACTGGGGAACTATGAATTTTATTGTAGTAACTGCCCTGGGGGGATGTGAGGCACTGCTTGACCCCTTCCCTGTAGAATGTTTTTGTAATCAAAATCACATCTTAAGCTTCTTTTCTACCAGCATTGGGGGAAAATTCAGGAAACTACTCCCCCCCCCCCGGCTTTGGAAAGCAGTTTGGAGTAGAAGCAATTTCTGATTGCAAAACTGGCCCACCGGGAAAAGGTTAAGTACCACTTCCTTAAGCACCGCTGTACTGATCAAATTTGCATTCCCCTGAATTTTACATTTCATTTACAGAATAAAGTCTAATCATGGAGCTGCCATGTTCAGTTTGGCCATAAAATGAAGGACTGTAAACTACAATCTTTTTCTATATTTACTTTAATAGCAACATAGTCTAACAAATGTAGGTGACTATAGTTAATATTCCATTTACCTTCTGGGACCTTACTTGCCTCTCACACTATACATGTTGTTGACTGCTGTGCTTCTGGTTACATAAAGCAGAGCTTGCTTTCTTTTTAAAATTGCATACAATTGCAGTTTTGTCATCTAAAATATTGACTTCTTGTGGAGGCTGCATTCAGGTTATGTAAAAGGCTAATGGGCTTTCAGTTATGAGCAGCCTGTCTGTTCTTCTTGCCTGGCTAGAGGGCTACATGGCTGGCTAGTTGGTTAGATAGAACCATTAGAGTACTAGTAATAATTCATCCTACAGCCTACTGCCATAGGGCAGGCAGGGGAAGAAGTGTGCATGCCAGCCATGGCTGTTTACCAGGTTTCTAATTTCCTGAAATGAGAATATGGCTTGCTTATTCTTCTGCGTGGCAGCTCTAACATCCCAGACTAGCCTAATCTCATCAGAGCTTGGAAGCGATGCAGGGTCAGTACTTGGATGAGAGACCACCTGTGCAGAGGAAGGCAATGGCAAGCCACCTGTGCTCATCTTTTTCCTTGAAAACCCCATGAGGTGAAACTTCATGGGGTCACCATGCATTGGTTGTGACTCAATGGCACATTTAATATTTATTCTTCTGGATGATCTCCTTCACTCATACTGTCAAAAAAACCCCTCTGCCCACTTCTCTGTCACTTGCAAGGTGACAAGCTTGAATCGAGCCTTCTGTACCTATCCCAAGTGCAGAGTACAGTTGTAAGGCAGATGACACAGCAACTGTGACAAAGCTAAGCAGGCCTGGATCTGTTCGCATATAGATGAAGGAAAACCTGCTAGGAGCTTAATGGGTTGGATCCAGCAGTAAATTTCCACTAAAGGATTTTCATGGATTCCAAGCCCTCTTGCCTTGAGCAGTATATCAGTGGGTATTTTGAACTGCAGCAGAAGTGGGGCACGTGAGGAAGTCCAGCTCTGGTGACAGAAACCCCTTCTGGCAGCAGAGAATTTCCACAGGATTGAAGTCAACATGTGATATCTTGAGTTCATGCATTTTATACAGGCGCATCCCTCAACCTGTTGTGAGCCAGCCCTCTCTAATGGCCACCCCTGTCCTTTCCATTGCTCTATTTTGTATCTCACAACCAAGATCCAACCCTGGAAACATCTTCCATGTCAACATTACTTCATTTCCCCCCGCACTGCATATACATGTTGACCAAGTGAAATGTGTCCTGATGTTTATTAGAGTGAGTTTCTTAGAATCTTAGGAGGGATGGAGAAGGAGAGGGTAGTCAAAGGCTGGAATGTAACCTCCATATGAAATGCTGTGTCTGTCATAATGTCACTTGCTTGGGGTTCATGGTGGAGTGCTGCATCCTTTGTGCAATGCATGTTAGTTTCTGGAAAATATCTGGTTAGAAAATGAAATGCTGAAGTAGGTGGGTGCCAAGGTCATAAGTGGCTGAGGATGCCAAAAACCTTGGGCCAGCCCCAGTCACCATACCAAGTAAATTTGGACTTGTGGGTCACCCATACAAAAAAGGTTGGGAAGCACTGCATTAGAGAGTACACAGATTGGAGCAGGACCATGGTGTTTGGAGAAGGGGCTTCGGTACCCCAGTGCCATTTTCACAAACAGCCCCTCAGGAGAGCTATTTGGCCCATTGGGGAAACCTATGTGTATGTCAGAGAACATGTGGATTTCTCTGTTGGACAAAATAGCACTCATCCCCAGACTAGCTGAGGTCAGAAAATTGGCATGAGGGAAGCTGAAGGCCCTTCTCCATCACATCATGGATTGATTCAAACCACACAGTCCTTGCATGGGAATTGAAGAGAAAACGGGGTTGCTCTTACCTGTAACCATTGTTCATCAAGTGTCTTCTTTGCAGGCATACATTAGGACTGCTTCCGAGCAAGCCTGTCATGGAAAGGTCTATTCCCGAGCTAAAAAGTTCTCTAGAGGGTGCTCCTCCTCAATCCCACCACTGTGAGATGTCCTTTTCCTACCCAAAGCACAATCACATGGTCCAAGGGAGGGGGTGCCCACTCACCTCAGTTCTGCCTGAGCTGCCACAAGTGTCAGAAGAAAAAATATACTCTGAGAACTCACAGTGGAGCAGGTGTGTGGGTGGAATGCATGCCTGCACAGAAGACATTCAATGAACAATGGTGACAGGTAAGAGCAACCCCGTTTTCATCTTCAGTCTTCTGGGCAGTCCCCCATTGGGATGTTACCAAGCTACTAAAGTAGGAGGCAGGGTGAGGCTCTCACCTGAACAAGTCAGAGAATGCAGGACAGCCTTGCCAAACTCCACTTCTCATCTCGCCTGCAGATCCAGAGCATAGTGCTTCACAAACAACTCCAAAGATGACCAGGTAGCCAATCTGTAGATCTTCAACAGCAGGACACCTTGCAGCATCACAGCAGAAGCAGCCTGGGCTCTGACTGAGTGGGCTCAAACATGCAGGTGGGGATAACCCTGCTTGTCTGGATGGTATAGACAATCCATCTAGACAAAGTCTGAGAGGTAACAGGTCTGCCCTTGTACCCCTTGTATGAAATAAACCAGTAAACATACTTTCTAGATGGCTTGGTTCTTTTAAGGTAGAAAAGTAGTGCTCATTTAACGTCTAGTGTGTGGAATGCCCTCTCAGCCTCAGAAGATGGTGTAGGGGAAAAAACAGGTAACACATTTGTCCTGCAACATATGTAATGTAGAAACTATATTAGGCAGAAATGCCAAGCTGGGTCTAAGGACCACTCGTTCAATGAAAAAATTAAAAAAAGCTGGGTCACAGTGCAATGCAAGCAACTCGCTGACCCTCTGGACTGAGGTTACAGCCAACAAAAAACACACCATTGAAAGTAGATTCAAAAGGGCAAATGGTTCAAATGGTTCCAACGTTAGTTGTGAAAGTTCCAGAGACTGACACAATTGTGGTATCAATGCCAGACATGGGGGATGCATATTTAACAACCCTTTCAAAAATTGCTTAGACAGTCAACGTGACAGTCAATGTAGCATCATCTTGAATAAGAAGAATATAAGAATATAAGAGAAGCCACTGTTGGATCAGGCCTATGGCCCATCCAGTCTTGCTTGTTCCTATAGGTCCTCTATGCATCTGGACGTAGCAGATGCTGAAGCAGGTTTCTTCTATATAACTCTGTAAATGTTCTTGAAGCCTTCTAGAATAGGGAAGGCAACAGAGCTGGGGAGTGGGGCACAGTTGGTTAAGGATCTTGTCCTTAGGCTTCTATTCTGTGGTGGTGATGTGAATCTCTGACACGGGCCATTCTGGATATCTGTGGAACCGGAGACAGTGAATGATGTTGAGTCATTTTGGAATGGGCAGCTGATGGAACCGACAGAACCAATGTTGCCGTGGACCAGGAGGTATTAAGCAGGTTGCCCCAAGAGGTTTATCAGCAGAGTTTAGAGCCTTCTCCCAAAAGAAAGCATTTCAATATGTGTGCTGCAAATCATATACACATCATGGTATGAATGGACACAGCCCATTAAAAATAAGCTGGGTTCTTGTCAATGGACACAGATAACTAGGTTTCCATTCAACATGACTGATTAGTTTCCATATTCAACCATCTTTTAAACATTTGCCTCATCATTGAATTCATATGAGAGTCACATGTAAAAGCTGCCGGGAAGCGGCATCACTGTCAGCTTTTGACTTTCAAAGCTCTGAGTTCTAAGTTCTCAGATATCGACATTCCTCTTCAAATTAACTAGTAACGGGACTCACATTATATTCTCTTCTCTCTTTTTTGGTATTTGTGTGTGTGTGTGCGTGCCTGTGCCTGGAAGTCATGGTGACCTCTGGCAACCCTTACTGGGGGACGGAGGATGTTCAGAGAAGTGGCTTGATAGCCTGCCTCTGGCCTCCTGGCCCTGGTATCCTCCGTAGGTCTCCCACCCAAATCCTCGCCAGGGTTGGCCCTGCTTAGCTTCTGAGATCGGATGAGACCAGGCTTTTGCCTGGGCTACCCAGATCAGGGCATTATATTCTCTTCTTGAAATCCATAATTCTATAATGCTGTTCAAAATCTGACGTTTAATTGACCTGAAGCCAGTTCTACATGCAAAACATAAAACAGTGATGAGCTATTATTAGCACTGCTGTGTGATGCACTGCCAAATATGCTGGAAGATTTTTTTTTTAAATGCTGGTATCATCTGGACGCATTGTGTAACTGTTGACTTGCACCCAACTGAACAAGATGAACTACTTGGGCAGATGTTGATTTAAAAAGGTAAACCAAGGAAGAATAAAAGATTAAATTTCAAGTGGATTTTTTTCCCCTCTTGAGAAAGCCTGTGAATTTAAGAAGACAAACTAAAAAGGTTTTTCAGTCTTCCCCCTGCAGCAGTTTCCTGAAACTTGAGTGTACACCTGGGTTTTCCAGGGGACCAAATCGTGCCCCAGAATCGTTTCAGGTTAGGAAACTGGCTAAGTGGTGGAGAATGAACCACCTTCTCTATGCAAGACTGGGCACCACCGTTGCAGGACTGGCGAGCCCACAACTCACTTCTGACTATTATGCAGTAACCCGTTCTTCTTAGCTCTGTGCAGACAACCTTTCTGTGTATTGATTCACTGCACAGCAAGGACGAGCTGCTACGAGCGCAATGGCTTTGCCTCCTACCCCCACACAATTCCTGAGTGGTCTGTGCTGTGTTTACGCCCTTCCTCCCTGATCAGCAACGCTGCTTTCCAAACACTGCTGATCTCCGGGAGGAGGCATGTAAATGGGCACTTGCTCCATGTGTTTGTGCCATTCAGGCAATCTGGGGATTGTGCAGAAGCAGGGGGTGGGGCCAGCACTCTCATACCCGCTTCCCCTCCTTATGCAGTGAGTCCACGTGTGGACAGGTCAGATGACAGGGCTACTGACTTCCTGGGATTGCAAGCAGTCATGGCTGGTTTGGGGACATACTCAGGCTGGTGGGTGGCAAATTCTGCAGCCTTATTTAGGTCCTGATCCCCAAAAAGTGATCTTAAATAAGCACTTCGGACACAGGAAGTGGGTTCATTACTTCCAGTTGCCTTATCTGGAGCCAATGATGTTGCAGGCTGTTCTCCAGGTGTGCACAGCCAGCCAGCGCTATAGATAAGACAGCGTGTCAGACTGGAAATGTGTAGTCAAGCATTGCTGGGTCTCATTTAATTCTAGAGGCTTAGCAGTATTCCAACCAAGTCACTTCCACCAAGGTGAGTGACAATTACCATGGAAATGCAGAAGGGCTCATTAGAGCAAGAAATTCAGAATTATGCATGAGGAAATAACTGGTCCCACCACATTCCCTCAATACCTTGGCATCAGTCCCCCCCTTTTATAAATGAATGGGAGAACAGCGATTTTTTTTTTGCTCTACCTCTGCAAAAATGCAATTATCCCCAAAGCCAGGACTAACTCCCAAGCTATATTACTGCCGACATTTTTAGGAACCTGTCCCAAACATTCTGGTCATTGTGTAATCCATGCCATGAATATTTGCTAGGTAAACCTTGGAGGATGGTTTCTGTGTCCTTTTCCATAACGATTGGTCTGCTAAGCATGCCCTATTCTTGGCCTGTTTGCAATTATTTGAATATGTGCACATTTATCTATTTGGGTTTTTTGTTTTAACTATAGAATTTCTCTTTTGGATCCCATGCTCTGTTTATTTATACCCTGTCCTACTGTCCAAGGGCTCTCTGGGAACAATGGGCAGCTCAATCCGATCAACACTACAATAAATATATAAAGACTCCCCAAATCCACAGCAAATCAATCTAAAACATCACAGCCACAATAAAACAATGAAAGCAACTTAAACCACCCCCCAGCCATCACTTAAAGCATAAATAGCACACATAAAAGCAGAAGCTAGCGCAAGTGAAAGCAAATGGGAAGCTTTCATGTGGGTTGTGGGACATGTACAATGTTTAGATTTGTTGTAGTAATATATAGCAGGGGCCCCCAAGCTTATTAACCTGTAGGCACTTTGGAGAAGGGTAGTGTGGCCAGCTCCAGGTTGGGAAATACCTGGAGATTGGGGAGGTGGGAACTGAGAAGGGCAAGGTTTGGGGAGGGGAAGGACTTCAATAGGGTATAATGCCACACAGTCTACCTTCCAAAGCAGCCATTTGCTCCAGCAGAACTGATCTCTGTTGCCTGGAGAGCAGTTGTAATCCCAGGAGATCTCCAGCCGCCACCTGGTGGTGGGCAAAACTCGAGTAACAGGAGCAGGCATCATTACAAAATGGCAGCTGTAGGAGGTGGGGCCAGTGGCAAACTGTCTTCTGTGTGTGGGGAGGCAATCATAAACGGCGGGGAAAAGGTTCAAAGCCAAGCTCTTTCTGAATGATGGCTCCTGCTGATATAGGCTGATAACCTATAAAGACAGCCGCTGCCCCTGAGGAACTTATATTGTTGTCACTGGGGAGAGGCAACATAGGAAAGGAAAGAATGAGAAAGGCAAAGTTTTTAAATATATATATATATATATATATATATATATATATATATATATATATATATATATATATAATTCTGGTTTTCTTGTAAAATAAACATTTGCCAAAAGGGATTTCAAAACTTCCACTGGGTTAGATCCTATGAAGGATCCATGGCAGGCTGACACAGTGAGACCTGGAGTGGCGTTATTTCTAGAGAATTGGACTAGAATTCTTCCCATTGCCAATGAAGCTTTCTGGGTGACCTTGAGGCAGTGTGGCCAGGGCGATCGGCATCATTCCTGAGCACACCCGGCCAACTGAGGGCCCAGAGGGGCTGGAGAGGTTGACGGCTCTAACCTTGGCAGGGCCTGATACAGACTTGCAAACCCAGGCTGAAGAACTAGAGAAGTGGAGGAAGCCCATGAGGTGGGTGTGACCAGGAACTAATGTTGTGTGGAAGGGCTAGTTGTGCTGATGGCGGAGATGGCATTCCTTTGGCGGGGGGGTCTCCAGAAGCCCTGGGAGCACCAAGGAGGGGGCAGTCTCCATCCGATGGGCATGGGTCTAGATGTTAGGGAGGGCCTTAAAGGAAGCGGTCCAGAGGAGACCGGGGTGGTTGGAGTAAGGAGGTACTTTGGCGGGTGGGAGTGGAAAGTAGGAAGACAGAACTCCCCAGAAGCCATGCCAGGATGATGCTGTACCTTGCATGAAAAAGCAAAATAAAAGTTGTTTACTGGACACTTGTTATCTGAGGAGTTTGTGGGAGCTTCCATGGATCGCACCCCAAGATTGCTGCCCCTCCAACGTGCCACGAAGTACTTTGTCTCTGCCTATAGCCAACAGCACATTCTTGGCTTAACCCCCTCACAGGGTTGTTTTGAGGATAAAATGGAGAGGAGGAGAATGATGTAAGCTGCTTTGGGACCTTCCATTGGGGGAGAAAGGCGGGTTATAAATGTAACAAATAAGGAGGGGGAACTGAACAAAATAATCCCTTCTCCCTCTTGCACCAATGGAACGTCTGCTCCACAGTAGCGGAAGGGGTGGTAGGGATGATTTCATCCATTTCCCCTTTCTTACGATTGGCCCCTGTGATTCACAGCATTATTTCTACAAGGCTACTTTAGCTTCCAGCTTCAGCTTTCCAGTGAGCTTCAGGAAAAGTGCCTGTACTCATGGCTCATAGAGTCCAATCCATAAGCTTTGATCCACCAGAGTGTTTCCACAGGTGGAAGAGTATCTGCCCGCAGACCATGACTTTCTTCCCCTCTCCCACTGCAGCTCCAAATTCCCGTTCGCCAGAAGCATCATTTTGGGCGGGTGTTTTGGGCTGCAGTGCAAGAGGTCAAGAAAGTTACACCCAACAGTGGAAATCCTTCTGTCCACAGAAAATCTCTGGTGGATTCTTTGTATTCTAAACAAACAAAGAGGAGGAGGAGGAGGAGGAGGAGGTTGGATTTATACCCCACCCTTTACTACCCAAAGAAGTCTCAGAGCAGCTTACAATCTCCTTTCCCCTCCCCACAACAGACACCCTGTGAAGTAGGTGAGGCTGAGAGAGCACTCTTAAGAACTGCCCTTGAGAGAACAGCTCTAAAAGGACTTGTGAATGATCCAAGGTAAAACCAGCAGCTGCATATGGAGTAGTGGGGAATCAAACCCTGTTCTCCCAGATTAGAGTCCGCACTCTTAACCATTACACCAAGCTAGATGATGATGATGATGTCAGGGCTGTTTTTGTAGCAGGCACTCCTTTGCATATGAGGCGACACACCCCTAATGTAGCCAATCCTCCAAGAGCTTACAGAGCTCTTCTTACAGGGGCTACTGTAAACTCTTTGAGGATTGGCTACATTAGGGGTGTGTCGCCTAATATGCAAAGGAGTGCCTGCTACAAAAAGAGCCTTGAATGATGATGGTGATGGATAAATAGATATTTCAAATTTGTGTAACATAATTAAATTACCGTCTATTGCAGAAAGGTTAATCGTTATGTCTGTGACTGTTGAAGATAAGAGAGACACAGCTCAGGGAGCAGAAACCTGGACAGGAGAAGGTATGCTATGTCAGTTACACTTGAAGTCGCGGTGCTTCTTGACTGTGAGTGCGGGATCAGCATTTGAGACACAGACACAACCTTTACTATGATTAAAGTTGGAAGGGGGAGAGATATGTGGTGGACACAAAGGGAGCTGGGGAGGGGGGGAGACTAGTCCAGCAGCATACTCTAGCATCGCAGTTAAGGATTTCAGGGTATTGTGTGAATGCCAGCCTTTATTCAACAACAGGCTTGGTTTATGTACAGATGGTGAATTACATAGGAGCGGCTTCTGTCCCTATCACATGGGGGAAGTTTTTCTGTGATGAGGCAATCTGGAAACTCCCTGACGCTGTTGAAGCAAGGTCACTGGGGTGTCTAGATGAAAATACCGGTGTGTGTGTTTCTTGATTGCTGCTCAGTAGTGTGCCATATTTACCCAGAAGGAAAACAACTTTGAATGTAGGATGATTCCCCTTTGAAAACGGCTGTGTGTGTGTGTGTGATGTGCCATCAGGTCACTTCTAACTTATGCTGACCTCAAGAATGAAAGACCTCCAAAATGTCCCATCATTAGCAACTTTGTTTAGGTCTTGCAATCTGATGGCCTTGGCTTCCTTTATTGAGCCACAAGTATGTAAGGGCAGCTTATATGTGCTTTTAGGAGGTCCCTGTTTTCCTTGATGGCACATATGGGGGGGGGGAAACCCTAGTCTTCCTTTCAGGTAAATAGGGGTGTGTGATGTGGTTGTTGGAACTATGAGATGTGGCTGTCTGCTGTTACCTTACAAACAGTAAGAAATGATAGAAACACAAGCACACCTCAGGCATTATGTGGCAGGCAATTCACTTTTGTCATTGAATGTTTGCTCAATAGGGAGCCAGAGCGGATCCCAACTCTCTGGAAAGCATACCGGTTTTCCATGCAGTTGTTTGGAAAACATGTATGTGTCATTCACTCTCTTTTTAATGTGGACTCATTAAAAAACTTAGGTGTGTACACCTTTAAAAAGGAATGTGTGAAGCAGCTCCCAGATTTTTGAGCATTCCACACTTCCATCCCCTCCCCCAGTAATTGCATCTTATTTTTTATATATATTTCTTAATTGTGGGCCAATCTGCAGATGTCTAAATCTGTCTGTCTGCAGATCAGGCCCACACTCAAAGAAATCAGATTTTTTTCCAAATTTGGGGAACTCTCAGGTTTGGGGGGGAAAATCTTTAAAGTTACAAAATTTATATTGGGGGGGGGGTTTTAACACCCACCCACCATAAAGTTATCTGTGCATGCACAGATTACTTATCTGAGCAGCTGACACATGTTTCTTCTGGCTTCTTTGTTGTAATTTATCTGTGGAATCAATACTTCATGCTCCTTGGGACTAAACAGAAGACTTGGAAAAAGATGCTCTAGCCAACTTTCGGGGGTTCAGGAATTCTGAAACCTGCCATAGCACCCCTTTAGTATGGTTAGCTGTATATGTTCTCTGGAAGAAAAATAAGCAAGGTCACCAGCAGCAATTAAACTGAATTCATCATCAAGTATCCTTCATTTTCTGGGTGGAGAGAACATGAACAGCAAATGCTGCTCTTTCTCACTAGATCTTGTTCTTTTGTCAGCTCTCTTCAATGCAAATTGAAACACTATTTTACCCTTTGCTTAGCATTTTTAAGTGCTGATGCATTTTACATCCCAATGTAAACTAACATTGAATTCTCTGTTGACCAGGCTCTGATTCCTCCCCGTTCCTTGTGCAGTATGATAAGAAGCATGTTTTTCTTATGGCACACATTCCACTGAGTTCATTGTGATTTAATTCCCAGTAAGTATTCTTAGATCTGTAACCTTAAAATCTACATGAGATGTTAACAGCCACCTTAAGAATCTAAACCTTGGTTCATGGACATCAACAAACCTGTGGCATGCTATTCCAGCTCCGCCACTAACTTAGAACTGACTTTAATGGACATCAAGTTTGTGCTTATTGCTGCTTGCTGCAAAGCCATCAAGGAAGGGGTTATACAGGTGGCTTTGGATGGGATGGTTTAAGTTGGGATAGTCAGGAGAGTTTGGCATGGAGAGCCAAGACCCAGGGACAGTTGAAGGGTACAAGTGTCTATATAGTAAGAAGG
Source organism: Gekko gecko (assembly GCA_029375565.1). Classification (NCBI taxonomy): domain Eukaryota; kingdom Metazoa; phylum Chordata; class Lepidosauria; order Squamata; family Gekkonidae; genus Gekko; species Gekko gecko. Next base: position 115,620,298 of record JAPDNY010000008.1, read on the forward strand.
CTAGTCAAATAGACAAGTAGGAGTTACAGCCATGGGGAGATCTAAAGGTCAAATATGAGAAGAAGACAAGCTGAGACTGTGGCAAACTGTAAGCTGGACCAGAGGTCACAAGGAAGTCCAAAGGTCATGGTCCTGAAGAAGAGGTGCTGAAATCATGCCAAACTGTTATTGAGGTAGATCAAGATGAGCCGTCATGTGAGACTGTAAGCAGCAGAAAAGAGCAGGAGTCCAGTAGCCGTAAAGACTAACAAAATGCCTAACAACTTTTGTTAGTTTTTAAGGTGCTCTTTGACTCTTGCTCTTTCATACTGTTATCTCGGCACTGAGATCACAAGGAAAGTTAAGAGCCGAGATCAGGAAGTCTAAAAGGGAATGACCAACAGAAGAGGACCAATAGTAAATCTGTTTACCAGGCAGCAATCCACAGCTGTTTTGGTTTTTTTTTTTAATAGTGCTTCCTGGAGTACCGCTGCAGCCCCTGGTACTGGATCAGAATTGCAGTCTCAGTGGCTCATTACATAGGGAAACAGAACGCTTGGTTCAAAGGTTCCCAGTTTCCAGCAGCTCCTGATGGGGAGGAAGGAAGCTTGACTTGCTTTGGCGCCTCTCATGAATATAGATTTCAAGTGAGCAATTTTATTTTAAAATCCAGGAGTGTTGGGGTAGGGTGCCTTAGGAATTTATGTTCCCTCCCATCACTGCATCATTCCCTCATGTGAAAGAACACCCACACAGTATACCATATTTTCTTCTCCGATATAATACCTTATGTAAATAGATCATGCATCGCACTGCACAGAAATAGGCCACTGAGACAGCATTATAAAGCAAGCTTACAATACTTTTACAAAGTAGGTTTTCGAGAACAAAAATGACTAGCACTGCGATAATTCTGATTCTTTGTCCTTTTTGTGGACTTTTAATGCAAGTTCAGAGTTCTAGTGAGAATAGCGATTGCTGTGTGGGCAGCTGTATGCTGCACTCAGCTGTCAGAGTCATTTCCTTTGACTCTGTGGTACTTCTTGTTTTGCGATTTTAAAAGCCCTTCAAAAATCCGTGTACTTTGAATGTTTTTGTTTTGTTTTGTTTTGTTTTATCATCCAAATGAAGCTGCTGAAAATAGGATGCATGAAATGGCCATTCTGAGAGCCAGCACAATGACCAAGGCCAAGGGAATAGAGTCTACAGGGATTGGTGGGCAGCTACCTCACGGGCCAGAATGCCTGTGGGCAGGGTTGCCAACTTGCAGGTGGGGCCTGGAGTTCTTCTGGAATGACAATTGATCCCCAGAGATCAATTTCCCTGGAGAAAACCACAGCTTTTGAACAGCAGGCTCTGTGGCATCACATACCTGCTCAGCTCCTTCTAGGGCTGCCAACTCTAGGGATGGAGCCTGGGAGGGTAGGATTTAGGGAGGGGAGGAACTTCAGCAAGGTATAATGCCATGAAGTCCACCTTCCAAAACAGCCATTTTCTCCAGGAGAAGTGGAATAAATAAACAAACAAATAAATAAGCAATTTATGTAATCTGGAGATCAGCTGTAATTCTGGAAAATCTCCACCACCCCCACCTGGATGTTGGCAACCGTAGCTTCTTCCCATCCTCAGACTCCATCTTCCCCATGTTCTAGTCCCAAATTTTCAAGAATTTCCTAAGCCAGAGTTGGGAGCTCAGCAGAGATGTGATGCCACAGAGCTTTGCCTCCAAAGCTGCTATTTCCTCTAGGGGGACTGATTACTGTAGTCTGGACAGCAGTTGTAATTTTGAAAGAACTCCGGGTCCCACCTGGAGGTTGGTAACCCTACTCTCAGCTCTGATCAAACAGGGCTTGTATCTCCAGAATGTTAGTTGGGAGAGGAACTGTCTCAGAAGACTATACAGGTGTTCTGAGTGCAAGCAGACTGAACCAGGGAATTGTTTGGCTTGGGTTTACAGAGGGGTTTGTGGATAGTCCTTTCTTGGGAGACACTGGGTCTCAAAGTCTGTCTTCAATGTTAAAACAGGCTGGCATAGTGAATGCTCCAGGAAGAGACTCAAGTTGTCTCAATGCCTAGTTTCTAAGAGAAACTGACTAATGATTACTAATTTTGGGAGGAACTCACATTTAGACTGTGAGAATCCTGAGGCTGAGGGAAAGGCAATAATCCCCTCAAGAATAAAAGCTTCAATGTTAACCATCCTGTGCACCCAGTCATTTAACATCTGAAATATTATACCTAAATGTGCCCGGGGGGGGGAGTGTTATTTGTAAATATTACTGAACCAACTTTTTTTCTTCTATTGGATTTATATCCCACCTTTCACTACCCAAAGGTGTCTCAGAGTGGCTTACAAACTCCCTTCCCTTCCCCTCCCCACAACAGACACCTTGTGAGGTACGTGGGGCTGAGAGAGCTCTTAACAGAAACTGCTCTTTTTCAAGAACAGCTCTTATCAGAACTACAGCTTGCCCAAGGTCATCTGGCCAGGTGCAAGTGGAGGAGTGGGGAATCAAACCCAATTCTCCCAGATTAGAGTCCGCGCACTTAACCACTACACCAAACTGGCCTCTCAGTTATCATGGTTTTTTCCTACTTCGCTGATGTCTTATATGTAAGAACAGGCTTCCTAGGTGCTTACTCATGTGAGGCAAACTCTCTGCAGTTCTGGCTGCTGCTTGCCAACACTCAGCTGGTCAGTGAGCAGAAACAGGTTGGCCAAATTGGAGGGGGGGGGTACCAATAGTTATCACTGTGTGATGATGTAACTTCCTGCATGACCCAGAAGTGCTGGCATCATGCTGAGGCAATGCTCCAGTCTGGCACTCATCCCACAACTCTATACAGGGCTGCACCAGGAGTGACATTGCACTGCAATGATTATCACTGCCTCCCAGTAAATACCTGCCTCTCCTCATCTGTGTAAGAACTCTGTGGCTGATTTGGCACCCATCTGTTTCTCTGCAGTGCTAGGTCAAGACGTTACTCTCCCTCTACACTGCATGCCACTTTCACTTTCTTTGTTCATTGGGTGTTAGAAGAAGAAGAGATTGGATTTATACCCTGCCTTTTACTAACCAAAGGAGTCTCAGAGCAGCTTACAATCACCTTTCCCTCCCCTTCCCCACAACAGACACCCTGGGAGGTAGGTGGGGCTGAGAGAGCTCTCTTGAGAACTGCCTTTGAGAGAAAAGCTCTGAAAGAACTTATGACTGACCCAAGAGCACACTAGCAGCTGCATGTGAAAGAGTGGGGAAATCAAACCCAATTCTCCCAGATTAGAGTCCTCGCTCTTAACCACTATACCAAACTGTTACCTTCTGCATAGATTTATAGCCGTTCAGCAGTGTCTTCACAGTCAGTATGGCATTGCTCCGGGGTATCTGAATGTGGTTTTGAGCTGCACCTTTTCCTTCCTCCGCTTCCAATTTGAAGGGAACAATAAGCAGACAACTTGACGCTGTTTCTTTGATCTCCGTTCAGTTCCCCCACCCCTATTTCCCCCTTTGTATTTATCACCTCACCATAAATTACTTTGTTCAGTTGGGTTCAATCAACCATCCAAAGCATCTCCTATGCTGTTAATGACCACTGAGGCAAGTACTGACAGAGGAAAATCTGCATACCAATGCAGGAGTGAGCATTGAAAACAAAATAGATGGCAAGCTGACATGGGACTTAATGTGTAGCCAATGTAGAAACCAGGATCCGAGGCAATGCAATGAAAATAGATATTCCAAAGCAAAGGGGATATTCCAAGTCGAGTGCTGAGAAAATATGGAACGTATGCCAGATGCAGAGTAGACCTATGTAAGAACTACATTTAGAAGGCCACTTGGGTTCAGTCTCTCGGTACAAGGCTGGGATAGAGACCACTCTGGTCACTGTGTAGAATGTTGCCACTTCTTAAACAACGTATCAAAACCTCATCTTCACAGGTGCAGAAAGGATTATTGAGTGAATGTATGGTAAGTGCTGTGAACATATAAGAGTACTCTATACATGCTAAATAGAGTTTTATTAAACTGACACTTTTGAAATAGTGCAAATCTAAATAATCAGCCAATGTCCAGGTACCATATTGTTGTACAGAAGTGGTGTTTATATAAAAATGGCTCTAGGAGATTTGTGGGTGGAGGTGGGGGAGGGAGTCCACCCTCCACAGAGCCTTAGAGTCCACCCTCCAAAGCAGCCATTTTCTCCAGGGAACTGATCTCTGTAGTCTAGAGGTCAGTTGTAATTCCGGAGACCTCCAGGCCCCACCTGGAGGTAAGCAAACCCTAGATAACCCCTTCTCCCCATAAAAGGGAGGAAAGCTCTGACAAACAGAATGGCCTTGCAGTTACTCCTACACTTTTCTGGAGATGATGCCCACCCCAGTTCCTCAGTGAGCTTGTTGCATAGCATGGAAGCTGCAATAGAAGAAGGCACAGCTATAGCTGATGCCAGGTGGCTTACCTTGAATGGGGGGGGCCACTAGCAGGTAGTGGCCAGAGGACTGCAGCTGGCACACATGTGAGAAGTCACTGCAATGTCCAATCCATTTCTGATTTTGGTATCTGAAAAACAGCCCAAAGAAACAACGAAGCTTTTGCATTCTTAGAGTAGCAGATTAGACATTCCATGCTGAAATGGTTTCTTGTGACTGCAGGAAAGTAGGAATATTGTGTTTGTATTAACCTATGAACTCTTTGACAAGGCTAATAATGCTAAAACAGACAGATGACTTATTCAATATAGGCTGGATCTAATATGGATAAGGTTGAGTTTGATTGCTTGTTTGTAACTGCTAATCCATCACCGACTTCTCTTGAGTCAATACAATCTGAATCAAACTACCATAGCGGATCAATTCGAGTAGTGATATATGGCATGTAAGCTACTAATCGATGCAAATAATCAGCCTAAAAGGGGCCAGCAAGGAGAAGTGTCGCAGCCAGCAATACTTCAGTTTACAACATTAAACGTGTACGAATGAGCACCCTAAATCAGTTGTTTAACCATCATGCTTCTGAAAAACCTATGCCATGACTTTTAAATGAGGCGATATGCTTTAGGCTGTGTTCAGCCTTGCCCTGGGAAACCAGTTTACCTCCCCCATAGACTGTCTGCCTTACACTATTAGATTATTGGTCCCTGCAGGCTGCAGCCCAGTATTGTCTACTTTGGCTAGCTGTGGATCTCAAGCAGACAAAGATTTTTCCTAGCCATATTTACCTGAGAGTCATATAAGTGAAAATGTTGGGAATTGCAAGCAAGGCACAAAATGTGAACACTGATGCAGAATCCAGCTTCTTGAGAATCCCAGCTTGCTTGTTTGCTTTTTTTTTAAGGCAAGTTTCTAGCACTTTGTGGTCATATTTACAAGTGTTTGCAATGACAGAAAACATGAATATCTATAGGGGATGGGGTTCCCTTGGCTGGCAAGCCCAGGGAGACTGGAGGGGTGGAGATTCACTGAAACAGCCTCCCATCTTGTCTTGACATCATTTCAGGCTGCATAACTAGCAGAGAAATCATTATGTTGTGGGATAGTCTCGCATTCACTGGAAACTCTGTGTTAAAACCATAAACTTTCAGGTGAATCCTAGAGTGTCCTGTTGTATGGTGATGTCACTTCTGGTTACACTTACCAGAAATGATGTTGGGACATCGCAGGATGCTAATTTTGGGCAGCCTGTGTTTCTGGTGACTCAAAAAGGGCTTTATTTAATTTCACATATAAACTAGTACATCACAGTGTATGTGTAAAATACTTGTAGTCTTGCTTCCTCAAGAGGGAAGTATGTTAAACAAATAGCTGTTAAACTATTTCTGTCATCCTTGGGAAAAGATGTTTCTTTATTACCAAGGAAGCTGTCAGCCCATTAAAAAAATCAGAATTGATTAATCATATGAGTTTTAATTTATGAATCCATTTAATCAACTTAATCAGTATACATTTGGATGTGAATGAAAACAACGGATAAGAAGGAAAAAGGCATCTTTGTTTTATATTATGGAAGAGGCACTGGTTCCTGTGCAAAAGAGAAGGGTGTGTGTGCTGCTTTTAAGAGATCACATTTTATGTGTGGCTTCCCAAATTTGAAGATCTGCTTCGAAGTTCATCTGGAACACTCTTAAAATTGATTAACCAACTAAATATTGTAGCCACTGGCACACCATCACATGGAGCTACAGGACTCTGCTTCCTCTCAGAGTTGTGAAGGGCTCCCATTAACCTCTGGGAGAAAGTGTTGTGATAGAATTTATAATTTCAAGATATTCCCTTATATTAGTCTAGTGTGTTAATTTGAAGACCTTCCCTAAGGGCACATGTTCAAGTAGCCAGTTCAGCTAGTTGAGTGTGGACACTAAGCTGTTGGAGTTGCTCCTTAGATTAAAACTGTTTGAATTACTCCTCATTTTTCTGGTCTCTACATTGGAACCCAGAAATATCACACATTCTCTCATTAACTAGAAAGTGTGACCATTTGTTACTCATGGCATGGGATGAAGAATAGTGGTAACTGACACACACAAACATTATGTAGTGCTCAACTAAAGAAGTCTGGCCCCATTCACACTGAGCATTTGCCCCGCTGAAGGCACGGGAGCCCTGCGGACTTTCCGTGCGCAATCATACGAGCACATCTGGGAGGCGTAGTGCTCCTGTGGCCAACCCGCGGCTTCCCGTGGAAAACACAGAGTAAAAAACTAGTAGGTCCAAAGTACTAATTTCCAGAAACCCCGGGGCAAAGGCTGGCATCTGATCATGGGAGCGCCAGTATCCCACGGCTTCCGACGCCCGCCCATGTCCCCAGGGTTTCCAGATGTTGTAAGTGTCCATGGGATGCGCACCAACGCTGAACAGCGCATGCACACACACAAGACACCGACAGCGGCCCGCCCCCCCAATGGCGCATGCGCACTTCGCTGCTTTTTTGCTGTGCTGCAACAGCGCGGTGTGATCAGGGCGCAGAACTGGAGTGTGGCAATCCGGTGGCCCCTGTGATCGGGCTACCGCGCCTTATTTAGCTCTGGGGCGAACTGCCATGCCTCTCCCCCGCGTTTTCTGGCCTGTATGACCTCTATTTAGTTTACAGAAATATAAGGCAGGGCAACTGGAGAGTCTTCCAGAAGTCTCTTTCACTGGCCAAGCAAGGGAAAGGGCTTAGGACTTTTTTTGTGCCCTCAGAGATGTTGGATGAATACAAAATTAGACTGGTCTAACACCCTACATTAATATTTATGGAGCATTGGGTCTGCAGCCTCTTGAGTAATTTTCTCTACCTCATAACAACATAAGAGAAGCCAATGTTGGATCAGGCCAATGGCCCATCCAGTCCAACACTCTGCCACACAGGGGCCAAAGATACCAGGTGCCATCAGGAGGTCCACCAGTGGGGCCAGGACACTAGAAGCTCCCCCACTGTTGCCCTCCCCAAGCACCAAGAATACAAAGCATCACTTGCCCCAGCCTGAGAGTTCCTACCTATACCTTATGGCTAATAGCCACTGATGGACCTCTGTTCCATATGTTTATCCAACATATATGTTTACCTCTCCCAAAAGTAACTAACCAATCATAGTTGGAAGAACGGATTCATCATCTTTTTCACATTTTGAGATAAGTTTGCTGTGGAAACAGTATCACTGAGTTATCATGGTTTTCATTTTTATTAATTGGAGTGGTTTTGCTATTCCAGACATTTTCTCATTACTTCAGGCAATTAGTTGTAGCATCTTGAGAAAAATATTTCATCATAAGGCTGAAGTGGATTCTTTTTTCCTCATTTTTTTCTCCTCAGCTTAAATTAAGAGTGGTGGATTATTGGCAGAGATTGTCTGAGTATGTCTTTGAATGTACGTGTCTGGAGTGCTGTGTCTGCTTTGGATGTCACCTTAGAAGAATGATGTAGAGAAATTGTTGCAATGAAGATGGCCGAGGGTCTGAACAATAAACCTGTGAGGAAAGGCTGAAGGAACTGGATATGTTTAATCTGGAGAATTCATTGTTTCTTAGAATCACCATAAATTGGAAGTGACTTCATAGCACTTAACACATACAGTCTGGAGAAGACTGAGGGTGCAGTAGATATAGGGTTGTCAACCTCCAGGTGGTGGCTGGAGATCTCCTGGGATTACAACTGTTCTCCAGGTGACAGAGATCAATTCCCCTGGAGAAAATGGCAGTTTTAGAAAGTGGATTCTATGGCCTCACACCCCATTGAAGTTCCTGCCCTCCCCAAAGCCAGCCCTCCTCAAGCCTCCACCCTCAAAATCTCCAGGTGTTTCCCTGCTCAGACCTGGCAACCCTAACTTGATGGCACTCTTTAAATATCTGAAGGGCTGCCATGTAAAAGAGTGCAAGACCTTGTAGTGTTGCTAATATGTTGCTGGTAACCAGCAATAGACTCCCCACTCTGGTAGAGCCTTGTCACCAATACAGTGACATGGTCAAATCTATTGTTATTTAAATCCAGAGATTAGAAGACCCAAGACAGATCTTTCTACAGAGTTGAAAAAATGCCCCAGGTTAACAGAAAAATCAGAAATCTTAAAAAGAACTACCCTTGGGGAAGTTAACTCCCCAGAATAATAGAAGCAGCACTTGTAGCTTTAAGAAATGTTCCCAGTGGCTGTTGCTAGGTAATCACAACAATACTGCCAGCCTTCAAGCACTGTTAGCTGTCAGTTAAGGCCAAAACCCTTTTCACGGCTGTTTTGGTCTTTGAGGGAGGGCTCATCTGAGCCAGGCCTGGAAGCAACCGCCAGGTCACTTAATACCTCATGACTTTCATGACTGATCCAGGACTGACTGCTTGTTGCTGTTGAATCGGTAAAGGTTTCCCTTGCTCGAAAGCCAGTTGAATCCGACTCTAGGGATGCAGTTCTCATCTCCATTTCCAAGCCAAAGAGCCAGCACTGTCCAAAGACATTTCCATGGTCATGTGGCCAGCATGTCTAGATGCCAAGGCACACAGAACACTGTTACCTTTCCACTGAAGTGGTACCTATTTATCTACTTGCAATTTCTTGCTTTTAAACTGCTAGGTTGGCAGGAGCTGGGACCAGAGACAGGACCTCACTCCATCATGCGGCACTCGGGTCTTGAACTGCTGAACTACCAACCTTCTGATCTGCAGTTCAGTGTCTTAACCACTTGAGCAACCGCAGCCTCTACTGTTGAATAGCACCTCACAAAATCCACTGTGGTGTAATGGTTAGAGTTTAAGAGTAGGATCTGGAGGATCACTATACTATCACAGAAGCTCAGTGAGTGACCTTGAGCCAGTTAAACATTCTCAGCCTAACCTCACAGGGTTGTTGTGAGGATAAAATGAAGAGAATGATGTAAGCTGCTTTAGGTTTCCATTCTGAAGAAAAGTGGGGTACAAATGAAGTAAATAAATAATAAAGGTAGCTGAAGACAGAGGGCTGATAAAGATAGGTTGGCTGGTGGGGTAGGGAGGAGGGAAGGAAGCAGGGAAAAGAAAGTGTAAGGGGGTTGCTAGAACCATGGAAATTAGAAATAGTGTGTGAAAAGAGGAGAAAATATGGAGAAAATAAAGCACCCCTCTGTAGGTCCTTGAAGGTTCCCCACCATGTAAGTGGGTACAACCTAGTGGCCAACACTGGACAACTTGGCCATAGATTTCCTGGGCAAAGGCTGACAGGGGAAGGGAAGGAGAGAATGTTGATGACAGGCCAGAAAAAAGGTAGAGTGGGTGGGAGGAGAAGGAAGCAAGGAGAGTCTATGGGGCTTTCAGAGAAGGCAAAGAGGAGAAGGAGAAAATGAAATCCCTCCCTACAAGCCCTTATGGGTCCCCCGCTTGTTTCTATCTAATCGTGCATACAGTCTGTTATATATTGTAGAGAAAGATGTGAATAGTGGTGGTCTAAAATTTCTGTGATACTTTGAATTAGTTTTCCAGGTTACAAAGTGGCAGCTCTGTATTATCCTGCAAACACCTGTCAGAAAGTGACTCCACTTTAGATCTTAATAATCCCTTGATTCAATAGCAAATAAGAGTGTTCAGTTATAGTTAACATCTTATCTAGATTGTGTCAAATCCTCAAATCCTTGCAATTTTATATGTCAGTTGCTAAATTGGCAACTACTTATTACCTAAGCCATAAAAGCAGGCAATATGTTAGAAAACAGGCGATGTGCTATTAGGATCTTCCAGAATGCCTGTGCAAGCTATTGTATATCATGAAGTAAATGTGAGGCACTTTTGCAATTGACACAATGAACAGGACACACACACAAATATCACTTTTAAGTGCTAATTCTACCAGTACTTCATACTGGATATATAAAAGCTAGGTGCCAACAATCCATCACTCTCTAGTGTAATGAATACTTGGAATGGAAGGCAGAAGTATGCAAATGCAGAGTTATTCAGATAGGAACAGTCTTGATTTTCAGTAGTCCAGGGAGAATTTTTTAACCTAAAAATTGTGTGTTTTCATATGAACCTGGCTCTTTAACATGACCTTCAGAGGCCCTTCCCTGACTGTTCCTGCCATCAGAGAGGGGATGAGTGGCTACTGGAGATCAGGCCTTTCCAGTTGTGGCACGGAACAACCTTCCAGAGATCCTATCCCACTACCCACTTTATTAAATTTTAGGCACCAGATTAAATCATCTTTCCTTGCCCAAGTTGATAATGAAGGGTTAATAGCTGCATCTGTTGCTGCTTTTGTTTGTTTTGTGGTGTTACATGTAGACCCTTACACATATGATACATCTGCCTTGTCTGTCAACTTTTTATTTTATTCTGACTTTACTTTTATATTTATTATTGGAAGCCACTTTGAAAGATTTTGGAATAGAAAGGCACAGCAGAAATATTTTAAATAAATATATAGCATGTCACATCCCAGTATTGACTCTGAGGGTACTCTGTTACTTTTTTCCCCATGTACAAAAGAATAGCTGCCATTCGTACCATTCATACAAGGCCCTTGGGGATGCCGACACATTGAGGATAAAACAAAACCAGCCTCTCATCTCTGACAGCGGGCTTCTTGTTTTCACATTGAAGGATCTTGTAGGTAGGTGTTGTTACTAATATCTGTGAATACAGCATTTGGAGAATTGGCCTCCACCCTAAAATTCACCCCCAAAATTCAACCATTGGGACTATTCATGAGTGGAAACCTGGCTGCAAAATTTGTAGCTGGAAGAAAGGTAAAGCACAGAGAATGCTTCAACCAGCCAAATATCTAGACAGTAATTTCTTCCTCTTGAGGCAGGAAGATCAGAATGACCACAAGTGGGAACAGACTCTGAAAGGGACATTATAAATCCCCAGGAAAGGGGAATGAAGCTCTCTTCCATCTTGCTGTTCTCCTTGGATGAGCACATCACGAAGAACTAAACTTTTTCATAGGGTTAGATAAAAGTGAGCACCCTGAAGGAATGGGACTTGCAAGTCCATCACATACTGAAGACCAAACCAATTATATCTAATTTTATCAATATTTTGAATATAATTTTGATATTTTGAATCAAAGGCTTGGAGTGCTGATCCAGGTAACAGGTTGCTATAATTTTACTGAAAGCAAACTGAGGATGAGAAATCAACTGGCCACTGAACTGCTATCTGAGCCAAGAACACGTCTTCATTGAGCAACATTCTTGTCTGTCATCCCAGCTGTCGGCACTTCTGAAGTTCATTCTTTTACATATAACTTTGTCTATTTTGGCTTGTTTTCAGTTATGCTCATCTACAGTATTGTTCATTACGAAATATACTGTTTTGTTTGCTTCCTGAAAAGCAGACTTTACACAACAGGAAGGATGAAAAGGTTAAAAAAAATAATAATATGTAATAAAATAGAGTGAATCTGATTCTTTTATTTCTCAGGGCATGGTGGGAGAGGAAAAAACACTGGGATTCTAGCCATGACACAGAGCTGACTGTGATGTTATAAAAGTTTTATAAAATGGCATCCTTGCTTCAAAATATCCTTCAGAATTTCCAAAGTCTTGTAAGAAAAGGGTGTTGTTGTTGTTTTTGTTCATACAGGTATTTTAGAAGGCACAACTATGAATTCGCAAATGATGCAGGCAACATTAAGAACCAAATGTTCTGTGCTCCCCTCTGTTCCAACATACTGGGATTACTCAAGCAAGGCACCATCCTGCAAGGACCTAATCGTTGTGATGGCTCTGCCAAGTGCTGAAAAACACATTTACCTTTTAAAAGCATTTTTGTACTTAACATATACATATGTCTAAATGCCTAAGAGCAAATCTAAGTATTGAATTTAACAATGGAGTTCACGTGTTCTGCAACAGTCCAAGTACCATGGAACCCATATCTTGTCACCCTACACTGATTACACAAACTATGTGTTGCATAAGTCTGGGAGCTACTGAGCGCTATATCTGCCCTAATAGATTTGATGCTCATGTGAGGGACCCATTCGAGATCTCTCGCACACAAAGAGATGACATTTTTCAGGTCACTGATTGTGGTAAGAACATAAAACCATGGAAGAGAAACCAGAGCTACGTTCTGAAGCATATATTTTGAGTGCCTGTGAGCTCTGAGTCCTTGGAAAGCTGCCAGACAGAGGAAACAATACTGGGTGTGATGGATCAACTGTCAGATTTAGTATGAGTTGGCTTAATAAATTCCACACACAATTAGTTAAACAAGCAAAAAAAATCTCACCTTCATTTTTATCTGCTATGAATGCAGAACTGATTTGGGGAACTTACAGTTGTGGTACAGAATGCTGATAAATGGAGGGACCAACAAAGTTTAATTCTGGATAGAAGCTTTCATGTGCATGCACATGGAAGCTTATACCCAGAATTAAACCTTGTTGGTCTTAAAGGTGCCACTGGACCCAAACTATGTTCTATAGAAAAAACACTAAATATTTAAACAAATACAGTTGAAAGATAAAATTCAATTTAAACACATAAACAACACTAAAAGGAGGGGCAATAACCATTATTGGTTAGGGTTTGCAGCTTCCAGATTGGGCCTGGTGACCTCCTGGAATTCCAACTCATCTCCAGATTACAGAAATCAGTTCACCTGGAGAAAATGGAAGCTTTGGAGGGAAGACTCTATGGCATTATACTCTGGTAAGGCTCCTCCCCTCCTCAAAATCAACCCTCCCCACCCTCCACCCCCAGATCTCCAGGAATTTCCCAACCTAGAGTTGGCAACCCTAGTTATTCAGGGAATGCCAGGTGAAACAAAAAAGTCTTCACCTGCTGGCAAAAGACCCCGATGGAGGGAAACAGACAAATCTCCCTGGTGAGGGAGTTCCAAAGTTACTACTCTGCTTCTGTGTGTGACTTCTCACAAGCTCCATTGCTCATCCAAGTGGAAGTTATTAGGTGGATTACTCATTGTAGCTGAGAGGAGAGCATGTTACTTTGCATTTAATAAATTTCCCTTGGATCCTACCTCATATGATCTGCCACCACCTGAGAATTTAACACTTCAGGCTGTGAACAGCTGTCTCTAATTAGCTGCCCATCAAAGATGGGTGTCTATCTACAAGCGAGAATTCTTTTTCTTCCAGAAGGATTTCTTGTTCACTCCAATCTCCACCAGACATAGACTCCCCCTTTCCAATTCACCATAATGTTCCCAGGCAGCATTCATTTAGCAATGAATTATCGGAGGGTATTTTTTTAAAAAATCCAAAACGTAAGAATCCAAGAACAAGAGAAAGGTAAAAGGAAACAAGGACTGTGGGCAGACATAAGAGAAAATTAACAAATGACTTAAATAGGGTTGCCAGCCTCCAGGTAGAACCTGGAGATCTCCTGCTGTTTCAACTGATCTTCAGATGACCAAGATCAGTTCACCTGGAGAAAATGGCAGCTCTATGGCATTATACCTTGCTGAGGGTCCTCCCCTCCCCAACATCCTTCCCCAGTCTTCACCCCCCAAATCTCCTTCTTTTCCCAACCTGGAGCTGGCAACCCTATGTTAAACAATGCTGTCTAGTCTTTGCTTCCCCCCCCCGCCAGGTGTGACATTCTTTCATGGGAATTCCAGTCATGGAAGGCTCTCAGAATGCATACTTCCCAGGCCTCAAGCGTTCAGGTGCAAAAGGGAGGGAAAGTGGCTTGACCCATCAAAAGGTAGGCTGTGATACGTTAATTTTCTTGCCCCACCACTGAGAACAGTGAAAGTGATTTTTGTTTGCACTGTTTACAGTGGAGTGTACAACTTGACCCTCTTGTGTAATACATACAGAAGGTGTCGCCGGGGTGGTGGTGGTGGTGGTTACAACTGGGTGAACCATTAGAATCTTTAGATTGGATCAAGTTAGTTTTTTCACTCAATCTCACTCTGGTCTCATCCTTTCTACAGTCCCTATTCCATGTTGTTTTTTCATGTACAGGTCGTATGATCATTAGCATTGTTCCCCCTTTTGCAGGAGGGAGTCAAAGAGGACCATTCTTCCTTTTTCACCAGCAAAAAAGCTGGTTGGATCAAACCCTTTGCCTTTGGTGGAGGTACACATCAAGACTGTTGGTCAGAGACCCAGAGAACACTTCAAGACTATTGGTCAGTGTTATTTCCTTGGCCTCCTGTATGACAAGCTCCAGAGAGTTAAATATTGTAAATCTGTGGAGTCCCCTACAAATTGAAATACTTGTAGCAAAAAAGGGAAAAGGAACATTCCTCCCTTACAGCTATTCTATGATGGTATAGCATGGACAATCTCCAAATTAAATTAGTGACACATCCATGCAGATTGGTACATGTGCATTGAGAGTACAACAGTGCAACTGAAAATACCTCTTCCCCCCATACCAAGTGATCCCTTTCCTGGATGCAATTTACAGATCTACTCTCTACAAGTCAGAGATTATTTGCCACAGGGAAGTTGTATGTGTATGTTTTAGGAACATTCAAAGTGTAATTATAGCATGTCCTCTTCCACTGAGTCACCACAGGATGCAACAACAAACCTGGTCCCCAGAAAATTTCACTTGATATTAATGGAGCTGTTATAACAGAGTGTTTAGCAGAACTGCCTGTCTTCCCCTTAAGTGGTTTTACAAGGCTAACCTTTGTGTGCAGTTAGAGTTTATTTGCATATTATTCTACTGTAGGCTGATGACAGGAAGAGCAATGTTGTTTCACAATGCAGTCAATGGATGAGTCATACTCACCAGATAAATGAAAAAAGTGCCGGTTGACCTATGCCCTCTCTTGGCTCAAGTTACATTCTAGAAACCCTCCGATTAAATAAGTATCTTTAAAATGAAATGAAACATAGATGGCATGGTATTGTCTGGAAGCTTTTATTATTAATCATTGTGAAGATGCATCTGATCCTATTTACAGTTCCTGATTATGCATATCAGAGAATATGACTCCCTATTTAAACGCTGCACTGCAACGTTTTTTAGCAGTGGTTCAATTCAGTATATAGTTTATGGTTCAGTAAAATTATATATTTAATTGTGAAAGGTAACTGGTTGCTTATATTTAGATCTTTCAAAATGGTGGTCTAAAACATTCAAGAGAGAACATAAACTGCAGGCTTGCCATACAATAAGCAGCGCAATTGATTATGTTATCCATATATTTTTTTCTCATTTTTGAATGTGCCATAGCATAATCAAGGTATAATGATATGTATGTCCCCATAGCTGCTGTGGCCCATGTCAGGAGATAGATTAGGAGGAGGAGGTGAGGAAGAGAAGGAGATTGGATTTATATCCCGCCCTTCACTTGGAGTCTCAGTGCAGCTTACAAACTCTTTTCCCTTCCCCTCCCCACAACAGACACCCTGTGAGGTAGGTGGGGCTGAGAGAGCTCTGACAGAAACTGCTCTTTTCAAGAATACCTCTGACAAGAACACCTCTTGCCCAAAGTCATCCAGCAGCTGCGAGTGGAGGAGTGGGGAATCAAACCTGCTTCTCCCAGATTAGAGTTCATGCACTTAACCACTACAGCAATGGTTCTCCCACATCTCTGTGATATTTGATAGTATCAAACATGGAGTCCTTCTGGCCCGGCTGTACAGGTTAGGTGCTATTCTTGTGGGCTATTTCCTGGAGAGTAGATATCAGGAATGCTCCCCTCTAAGCTGTGGAGTCTTGTGAGCAAAAATTCTACTTTGTGAGCTACTGGCATTAAAGCTGTGAGTGAGTGGTTTGGCTACTGCATAAATTAGTTTGCTCTGGAGCCATCCTTCCTGAGCTAAGGCAAAATTGTGTGAGCTGGAGGCTAAAAAACTGTGAGCTGGCTCACCTGAACTCAGCTTAGAGGGAACACTGGATATCAGATCTTGGTGCTGGGGGCCTGTTGCCCCATGGCCTTTGGCTCATGAGGAGCTAAAAGGTTTCATTCTTCCATATGCAAAATTTCTGGGGAATATCACTCAACGATTCGTACTTATCCATATGCAAATGATGCCTATCGCTGTTTCTTATTTTTGCCTAATTATGGGGAGGTGGTGGACATTCTAAGATGGACTGAAATTAGAGATGAACTGGCAAGCTAGCTCACACTTAATTCAGACAGAGCAGTGGTGTTCTTGATTGGAAACAGGATTGACTTGTGAATACAGCCTAAACTTTATCAAGCCGCAGTCATTTTGAAAACCCAGATCTGTGGCCCTATCTGCATCTGCTGTCTAATGCTTGTTTCATTTTGCTGTGCCACCAGCTTCCCTGCCTCCCATTTTGGCTCAGTATTGGCTCAGTATCAAGCTAGCTGTCTGCATCAGGGTACAGTTGCTTAGGGAGAGCACGTGAGAGACGGGGGAGGAACAGCCTCCCGGGGGCACTGGTAGGGCACTGCGCTGCGCTGGGGGGAGGAAACAGCACCCGCAATCCCCCTGCAGAAAGTAAAGGGGGGGTGACCTGGTGGAGGGGGAGGCCGAGAGGGGGCAGGAAAGATGGAACGAGATGGGAAAAAAACATGGAACACCCAGCGGTTGCCAGGCAAGGTGTTCTGGGGACTGCCCTAGGAAATAACAAAAGGTTCAGGATGTGTGTGCTTCCAACCCCCAACCCCCCCCCAACAAAAAATGTTCCCTGGCTGTTTTTAAACACATATCAAAACAAAGAAGCACTGTGATATATTTGAACATTTAATGACAATTATGTATATCTATAAAAAACTTTAGAAATTCTAAGATATTCAAGACAAAACTTTAGACATTAAAACATATTCAAAACAACATCCAATATTCTCAATGAGCACCCGGTTATACACTCATTTCAATAGTCTTCCTCAGGAGTAATACTTTTAAGTAACAAGGTGTCAGCCTTTTGATACATTTTAACATGGCAGCATTAAACAATGGCAGTTAAATCAATAGCCAGCCTATTTGAAAAGAAGGCTTCTAGCCAGATATAAAAATAAAAGGACTGGTTGCTACTATTAAGAAATGATTTAACTGGTTTGCTCCTTAGACAACTACTGGAAATGGAACTGAGTAAGTTTAAATTTATTAAAGTCAAAAATTAATAATTTTCAAAAATTTAAAAATTAGAACTAGTTTCCATTCAGCTTCATATTTCTTTCAATGTTTAATAATCATGTTTGTTTTAGGAAAAGTTGAAGAAGAAGTCAAACAGTCATGGTCTGAAGAAAGTAGAAAAAGAAGTTAGTGTTGCAATGTTAAAATGTATTAAAAGGCTGACACCTTGCTACTTAAGAGGATTACTCCTGAGGAAGACTATTGAAATGAATGTTTAATGCTGCCATGTTAAAATGTATCAAAAGGCTGACACCTTGTTACTTAAAAGTATTACTCCTGAGGAAGACTATTGAAATGAGTGTATAACCGGGTGCTCATTGAGAATATTGGATGTTGTTTTGAATATGTTTTAATGTCTAAAGTTTTGTCTTGAATATCTTAGAATTTCTAAAGTTTTTTATAGATATACATAATTGTCATTAAATGTTCAAATATATCACAGTGCTTCTTTGTTTTGATATATTATCTATCACTGTGACCCCTCCTTTGGTCCTTGTTTTTAAACACAGACAACTGGTTTTTCAGGTAACTTGTTTCCTTTGTGATAATTTGTGTATCTCCATAGAAAAGATGGGGGGTGGGGAGAATTCGGCTCCAGTTGTCTGCTTATTGCTCACAGTGGTCGAATCTGCATTTGCATTTTTAAATCAATTTCGTGCTGCTGTGACACTGTCTTTCTCTATGTTTGATGGCATCACAGCAGCATGAAACTGATTTAAAAATGCAAATGCAGATTTGACCAGAGACTTGAGGGTGGGGAGGAGCAATTAGACCAGCTTAAAACCAAATCCAGATAATGTGGCGAGACACCGTAGTGACTTCGGAGTCACCATTATATGGTGGGGGATGCAGACAGCCGATGCTGAGATGAAACAATATGAGAATGGATGTGGCATGAAATGCAGACAGAAACTTGTTAGACGATGTGGGATTGGTGGCACAGCAGCAGGAAAGGCAATGCAGTTTGGAACTGTAGCGTGTGGATCCTGGGCCATCAGGTGGTGGAAACAAACAAGTATACCTTCAATCAGTTTCAGCTGGGTCAGCAGCTGCACAGAAAGGAGGGACCAAGACTTCAGTGTAATACACTCTACATGGGGTGCCTTTGTAGGGGAGGGTCTGTTCCAATGTGATGATGCCACATGGAGTGCCATCATTGCATCAGGGATGATGCACCATGTGTGCATGCCCCCCTCCTCACTTTCCTCCAACCATTTAAAGGGAACCTTCTCTTTAAATGGTTTGGGGAAAGCAGGGACAGCCAGTGCCTGCCCTGCAAGCCTTTACAAAGCTTTTGCTGCATGCAAGGCAGGCACGAGTGGGCGCCACTCATGCCTGTCCTGTGAGCCACAAGATTGCTGCTTGCACCTGCCCTGGGAGTCACAAGATCACCACTTGCAGGGCAGGCACGAGTGGCTCCCACTTCAAAAGAGTGGGTGCCGCTTGCACCTGTCCTACAAGCCCTGAGCCGCCGACAACTTTTGGGCACGTGGCCCCACCTCTGCCAAACAGCATCTCTTTAAACGCTGTTGGGAAGAGGTGGGGGCTGCAGGCACACATGGCCACCCCTCTTCCTCCCTCTGCAAGATTTAAATGGCCAGCTGGAGGGATCCAAATCCAAATCCAGGATCACTTGCTCAGACACCGAGATCATCATTGGAGGAACTTCTCCATGGACTCTCACAGACTGATGATGCTGAGAGTCTATGAAAGAGGGAGCCTTCTCAGTAGCAGTGCTGTAACTTTGAAAGATCCACCCAAGGGAAGTCCACCTGGTTTCACCCTTATAGGTAGTCAGCATATTGTTGAAGACTGGGCCTTTGCTGTATAATCTCCGTTAAATTATGGTTAAACTATAAAACTCATGATATATTGGCTCACTTTTGATCACCTTTATTAGTGCTAATGCATGGTTTTTTTTAAATTCTGTATAGGACCTGAAGGCTGCTATGTGCCTGTCATTTTCTTAAAATATCATACTATTTTATTGTAGGGTTTTTTTTGTTGAAAATATCCTGTTACAGAATAGAAATGTATGGTATAAATGCCTTGAAAAATAAAACAGAGTAATCTGAAGGCCTAGCAAAATTTATTCCAGCATAAGCTCTCATCAGTGAATCAGTGCTGACTTCATCAGATGCATGAGATCTGCTGTTGTGAAGGACTATATTTTACTGCATTAGGAAAACAGCATTTTAAATGCTGTCCGTCACAGCTGTTACTAAGACTCCTGATAGCCAAAAATCCTAACTATAAATACACGTTGATGGGGTCCGAACTGGCTGACCAAGAGAGAGATCTTGGAGTCGTAGTAGATAACTCACTGAAAATGCCAAGACAGTGTGCGACTGCAATAAAAAAGGCCAACGCTATGCTGGGGATTATTAGGAAGGGTACTGAAAACAGATAAGCCAATATCATAATGTCCCTACATAAATTAATGCTGTGACCTCATTTGGGATACTGTGCATAGTTCTGGTCACCACACCTTAAAAAGGATATTATAGCTTTGGAAAAAGTGCAGAAGAGGGCAACTAGAATGATAAAAGGGTTGGAAAACTTTCCCTATGAAGAAAGGTTAAAACACTTGGGGCTCTCTAGCTTGGAGAAATGATGGCTGAGGGGTGACATGATCAAGGTTTATAAGATTATGCATGGGATAGAGCAGGTAGAGAAAGGGGTACTTTTCTCCTTTTCTCACAATACAAGAACTCGTGGGCACTCAATGAAATTGCCGAGCGGTCGGGTTAGAACAGATAAAAGGAAGTCCTTCCTCACCCAAAGAGTGATTAACACATGGAATTCACTGCCACAGGAGGTGGTGGTGGCTACAAACATAGACGACTTCAAGAGGAAATTAGATAAACATATGGAGCAGAGGTCCATCAGTGGCTACTAGCCACAAGGTATAGATAGGGACTCTGGGGCAAGGGATGCTCTGTATTCTTGGTGCTTGAAGGGGTCAACAGTGGGAGGGCTTCTAGTGTCCTGGCCCCACTGCTGGACCTCCTGATGGCACCTGGTATTTTTGGCCACTGTGTGACAGAGTGTTGGACTGGATGGGCCGTTGACCTGATCCAACATTGGCTTCTCTTATGTTCTTATGTTTTATTTTGCTGCTGCAGATTAGCACAACTATGAAGGATCTAATGATGGAATGATCACAATGACTATTTTCGGGGTGCCATTTCCATTCTCCAAAGGAGTGGAAGAGTCCTATCAAGTTTCTGTTTAATTGCCCCCCTCCCCCCAGCAGAATATTTTAAGACAATTTGTTGGGATTATTCACTTAGAATCCATAATCACCAGCAACATAAATACTCATGAGGAATGAAAACAATAGTCACAACTGGTCCAAAGCACTGAGCAGGGGAGTAATTGTCCCGCTTTGCCCTCTTTAAAGGGTCTCCACCACTAACATGTTTCAAGTACAGTGTCAGTCCATTGCATCAGTGTAATGTTCCACTGCTGATGCAGCAGGTCATGGGATACAATTAAAATATAACATTATTTAATAGTATGCAGTGCAATTGCAGTGCTGCGCTTTATTCCAGTATTCTTGGGACCAGAGCCCAAATGGATAAAACAAAAGGGGCAATTTCGTTTCTGTTCACATAGCACACTGATGAGCCACAGTCAAATTTAATCAAAACTCAAGGATCTCAGTAAACTAAATGGATTTCTATTGCCTCTTGTGTCATAAAACAATTACTGAGCTGGAATTACTTTGGACAGCAAACAATAGAGACATTTACACACTTTGAGAAAGATCAGCAGCAGCTTGGCTCATTATGTTATAAACTTTCCCCCTATGAGACTGATGTAGTTAACAAATGAGAGCACTCATAATTCATCCACACAAAGATGTGCTTAATTAGGGGGTATCCACGTGGGGAAGCTTTCTGTGCTCTTGGCTCATGCTTTGGTGGAAAACAGGAAATGTAAAAAGAAATCTTGATGGGGGGGAGAAGGCATGATGTGGCAAGGCTTCATACCCCTCCCTTGCATGGGTTGCAAAAAAAGCAATTCTCTGCACCTGGAACATAGACCAGAAGGCCATTCAGGACCACTGGTAAACAAAAATACATTGTGTGATCTTGGGCCTCTTCAAATGACAGTTTTAAAAAAACCCATTGTTGTTATCATGTTCTAGCCCAGAAGCACTGCCTTCTCTTGGACAATGATGCACCCCACTTCTGAACTGAACCAGAGACCCATAAAGTCAGGCCAAGGAAGATATTCTTAGCCTGAGCCACAGAGATAGCCAAAGCTTTGCAAAAGGGTTTCCATTTCAGGTTGCACAAGGCAGCCCTCAAAGCTATCTCCAGTCTTCCCCCTCCACCCAGCAAAGATGTAACCATAGCGAGTTTCATCAGGTACAGTATCTACATTTCTAAAGCTATTCAGTAGCCATCTGGTGAAAAGCCCTTCTGTCTCCAAACCTGCACGTAGTCCATTTTGTGTGACGCCTATACCTATGTGAAAACTTTTTTGTTTAAAACAACTGCCCTTCCGGCCCCATCCCTTAGGATACCAAGATAAAACTAATCAAACGTTAGTTTCCTCAGTGATCTTTCCTGACACCAATCAGAAGAAAAAGAAGAAGAGATTGGATTTATACCCTGCCCTTCACTACCCAAGGAGTCTCAGGGACCCATTTCCCACCTTTTGCCTAAGCCTGGGAAGCTATTCAACCTGCCTTGGCAGGGCCGTCAGTGGTCATCAAACCCATGCAGTCAGCTCCGGTAGAACCATCAATGGGCATTAATCTCATCAATGCTATTGTGCATCCAGACTCTGCCCCTCTGGGACTTCATTGGTCACACCTAGGTTTTACTCCTCCTGGTGTCACACCCCCTTAGATCCCTTATTGGTCCAGGTAATCTTTTGTCTTCACCTGAGACAAGACCCTCAAGACCTCCCATTGGTCCACACTGTTTTCCTGTGTCTATATCCACCAAAGCACATGACCTCAACTGTGTGCTTGCCTGAACTGGGAGTTCACCCCCAAACTTTGTTTGGGCCATAATCTCTTCTCCATAGACTTCTGCACATCTGGACAGGTAGTATAACCCCCACAGTTGACCCTAAGCCTTGTTATTATTTCCTTTGTTTTCTTGGTTCTGAATTGCATGCTCTTTTTTGAATGCTCAGCCTCTGTACAGCTTGGCTGTAAATTATCACAGACTGCGGGGGTGGGAATTTGCAGTGCCAAACAAAGATGTGACTTCTGGTGAGCATGTTTGGTTGTGCTGGAAGTTACATCATCACTCAGCAACAAAGATTGCTAGTCCCCACATTTGGCTGCCCTGTTTTTGCCCACCAACAAGCTGAATATTGGCAGCCGCCTGCAATTACCGGGAGCTTGTCCGCTATTAGCAAGCACCTGGTAAGCCTACTGCCAGCGGGGGGGGGGTCTTCAAAAATCACCCTTTCTTCTGGCACCCATGGAAACCTGTCTAATCCATTGTTTTATTAAAAATAATCATCAAGAATTCATGTTAAAGGGAGCAATATGCCATTCTTTTCCCATGGCCTCTTCTGGTTACATTCTGTTTCAATGATGCTCATGGACATTAATTACTAGGAAAAAAAGAGCAATAAAATAGTGATGGGTGAAAGTGTATCAAAGAAGTTGGGAATCAAAAGAAATTTTCCACACCACTAGCTCACGCCTTCTAAAAATCTGATTTAGCTTATCAAAATACATGTGCGGTATATTGCATCGTACAGAATACAGCTGGCCTGGTGATACTCCTACATGGAATATTGCAAGGCAAACCAGAAGGAAATGACTGAGAGCGATTACTATATTTGAACATTTCCACAAAGAATAGTTTCCTATTCTTTAGCCCAGGAAGGAGTGGAATGTTCCCCTAAAGGTTTCTCCTAAAATAACATAGGTTGTGTGAGAAGTATTTTAGGGTTTAACCTCAGCATTAGGCTATGCCGAAGTCAAACAACAGATTTACAAGTAATTAGGAAAAGTAACACACCTTTTGCAATGCAAGCTAATGGTAAACAGAAGAGTCTGGCAGGGGGCCCAGCAGTTTGCAAGCAGAATAAACTGCTGGGCTGGTTTGCATGGAACTACAGCATCACCACTGCAGCTGCCTGGAAGGTTCCAGCCCTTCTGTCATCAGGTGACCCAAGCAATTACAAGCCTTATGTAACTTCTGACCAGCTCTTCACCCAGAATTTTGGTGATCTGCCCTTCTCTAGATTGGTAGTCTTGAGAGACAGTTCCCTAGTTTTGCAGCCAGCAAAGTAGTCACCCAAGACTAGGGTTGCCAATCTCCAGGTAGTTGCTGGAGATCTCCCATTATACAACTGATGTCCAGGTGACAGTGAACAGTTCACCTGGAGAAAATGGGCACTTTTGAAGGTGGACTCTATGGCATTATACCCCATTGAAGTCCCTCCCCTCCCCAAACCCTACACACCTCTGGCTCTGCCCCTAAATTCTCCAGGTATCTCCCAACCCAGAGCTGGCAACCCAACCCATGACCTATGAGTCTAGATGAGTCACAAAGTCCCACCTTCTGGGTCCCATGACCTTACAGAAATGTCGGTTTTTGTATTGCTTTTCAATAGGAACTGCTGCTAGTATGCATGCATAGAAAGCAAGAATGCCATGCCTCCTTGCGCTTCTATGCTCACACACTGAGACAGCAAGGCCACTCAGTGATGGATAGGATTCCTTGTTAGTACAAGAATGCTCAGATATCATCCCCTCTGTTCAGGGGTCATTTCGTAGAAAAAGAGGTGCAGGAACTCATTAGCATAATTTATTTGCATATGCCACATCCTCTGACATCACCAGAAGTGTGTCAGAAGGCAACACACAGGCTCAGGCCCTACTGGACTGTTTTGGATTGCTAGCTGGGGGGTGGGGAGCGCACAGATCTGCCCTCACAGAGGAGGGAGACCTTGTACCTGAATAAACCTTGGTCTTAAAGGTGCCTGGGCCCAGGCAGTAACAGAGCAGCTTGAGGGCCAGTTCGTGGCAGCGCTCCGCTGGGTCAGCCAGTGAGCCAGGAAAGGCGGGGGGGCTACTGGGAGCAGGGGTGGGGCTTGCTGCATGTGCCCACCCCCTGGGCTCCTTACTGCCAGAGCTCCACTCCTTTAAAAAAAAAAGTTTTATTTATATACATTTTTCAATATACAGAAAAAAAGAAGAAGAAAGAGAAAAAAAAGAATAACATAGGTTTCTGATAACTTACATAAATTGGTTTGAGGTCAAAATGGGTAGTTAGTATTTTTTCCAATCCACTTATAAATTTTTTCCCATCTATTTTGATGTATTGACTCGTCCCTTCCTAGGAGTAATAGATTTAACTTATCTAATTCGGCTATTTCCATTAATTTATCTGTTATTTCTTCTTTATTGGGGGTAGTATCTTTTTTCTAGCACTTAGCAATTGCAATCCTTGACATCGTAATTTTAGAAAGTATAATTCTTACATCATCTTTTTTAATTCCTACCGGTAGGATGTTAAGTAGGAAGACTTCCGGCTTAAATTCTAAGTTAACATTAATAGTTTCTTCTATAATTTTATTGATAATTTGCCAGAACTTTTTAATTTTTCCACATTCCCACCAAATATGGAAATAGGTTCCTACACTTTTCCTACACCTCCAGCATATGTCTGAAGCTTCTTTATAGCATTTTGCTATTTTATCCGGTGTCCAATGCCACCTATAGAACATCTTATATATATTTTCTTTATAATTTGTTGCTCTTAACAATTTCAAAGATTTCCATGATCTAGCCCATTGCTCAAAAGTGATGCTATGACCTATATCTTGCATCCAGATTAATAGTTTAATAGTTTCTTCTATCAATTCTTCCATAAGAAGGAAATGTATAGTTTTTGTATCAATTTGTCTGATGAGGAGAGCCAGATTCTGTCAAGTTGTGTAGGGGTGTTTATGATTATTATTTTTTTTTGGTCTTTAAACCTGGAATTTAGTTGAATTTTTTCCCAGTTAGTTAAATTTGCTTTTTGAGTTTCTTGTGAATCTAAAGGTTTTAATTCATTATTTTTTGTCAATAGCGTTTCATATGTTATTTTTTTATTCTTTTCATATAAGGATGGTAGAATAAATGCTTCTAATGGGGAGATCCATTTCGGCATTTTAATATAATACTTATTTTTAATTTCTTTCCAGAGTTTAATCAAAGGGCCTCTAATTGCATGGTTTTGGAAGATTTGTTGTTTCTTATCTATGTTATACCAAATATGTGCATGCCATCCCATAGGCAGATCATGCCCTTCTAGTTGTAAAAGCCTTTCTTCTTCTAGCAGAATCCAATCTTTTATCCAACCCATTGCTGCTGCTTGATAGTATAGATTCCAATTTGGCATTCCTAACCCACCATTTTCTTTTTTATCCATAAGTAGTTTTTTATTAATTCTCGGCTTTTTGGCGTGCCAGATAAATGTTCTAACCATATGATTTAATTCTTCAAAAAACTTTTTATTTGTTAATATAGGCAGACACTGGGCCAGAAATAGGAAACGTGGGGTGATATTCATTTTTATTGTAGCAATTTTTCCCATAAATGAAATATGTAGATTGTGCCATCTGTTAAGATCCACTCTTATCTCTTCTAATAATTTTATATAATTATTTTTGTATAGATTTTTATTATTGTTTATCAAAATTATTCCTAAATATTTAATTTTATCTACTATTTGGATGTTTGAGATGTTTTGGATATTAGTTATTTGTTCAGCAGAGCAGTTTTTAGTCAGAATTTTTGTTTTCTTCCTATTGATTCTTAAACCTGCCGCCTGACCTTAGTCATGCAGGTCTTTCCATAAATATGATCAAGATATTGCCGGTTCTTCCAGAATAAATACCAGGTCATCGGCAAATGCTTGGAGCTTATATTGTTCTTTTTTAATTTTGGTGCCTACTATATTCTTATGTTTTCTAACTAAATCATTTAATGTTTCTAGCCCAAAGATAAATAGTAGGGGCAACAATGGACGTCCCTGCCTAGTTCCTTTCTGTATAGCTATGTTATTAGTTAGTTCCCCATTAATAATAATTTTTGCATATTGTTCTTTGTAAATGGCTTTGATTGAATTTAGGAATTTTTCCCCACAGTTCCACAATTAAGTTTCTGTTTTAAGTATTCCCAATTTACATTGTCAAAGGCTTTCTCTGCATCTAAGAAAATTAATGCTAACTGTTTTCCTGGATTTTGTTCATAATACTCTAATATATTGATTATATTTCTTATGTTATTTTTGATTTGTCTTTTCGGGAGAAAGCCTGATTGGTCTTTATGTATAATGTCTGCCATGATCCTTTTGAATCTGTTTGCTAAAATTGTTGCAAAGATTTTATAATCTACATTTAATAAGGAGATAGGTCTATAATTTTTAATATCATTTCTTTCTGATTCTGGTTTATGTATAAGCATTATTAGGGCTTCTTTCCAAGTCGGTGGTATTTTACTTATAGCCATAACATTATTGACCAAATCTTTTAATACGGATGATATTTCATCTTCTATTATTTTATAGACTTCAGCTGAGATTGCATCTGGTCCCAGAGTTTTCTTTGGTTTTTGATTTTTAATTGCTTCCCCTGCTTTGAACATAGTAATTTTTTTGTTCAATAGTTTTCTTTGTTGTTCTGTAAATTTACCTGTTTCGTGTTTCAGTAAAAATTCTTCAATTGTCTGATTATTTTGTGGTATCTGTTTATATAAATTTGTATAAAAGATTTCTACTATTATTTTTAATTCTTGAGTCTTAAATTTTGTCTCTTGTTTTTCGTTTTTTAGGGCTATAATAATCTTCTTTCCTCTCTCTTTTTTAAGTTTGTAAGCTAACCATCATGAGGGTTTATTTGCATTCTCAAAAAAATAGGCTTTGGTATATTCAATTTTCCTTGCTATTTCTTGGGTCAACCATAGATTTATTTGATGCTGTATTAATTTTATTTTTATCCTTATTTCCTTTACATCTGTTTTATTCTGGCTGGTCTTTTCTATTTTCCTTAATTCAGCAGTTAATTTTTTAAATGTTTCCCTTTTTTGTTTATTTCTCCATGCCTCTTGATTTATGAATATACCTCTTATAAATGCTTTTAATGTGTCCCTTGTATTGTTCAGTGTTGTATCTTCTCTTTTGTTTATCTCAATAAACTCTTTTACTTCTTGCCTAAGTTTTTTAACGAATTCTTTAATTTCAACTTAAGAAATATGGTTTATTATATTGGTATTCACCCACACCATATCTATTCTCAACCACGATTTATGTCTATTAGAGAAAAAGGTGTAGTCTCTTTTCTGGGGGTTTCTAGTTCTCCATAAATCTATGAGATTAAACTCATCTGCTAGTTTAAAAAAAAAATTGTTAAGATTGCACCTGATTTATGTGCTTTTTTAGTCTTTTTTCTATCTTCTTTAGGATCTAAAACAGCATTATAATCTCCAACTAAACATAGGTTCTCGGATTTCCTTTGAGGATAAGACTTTTAAGTTCTAAGAAAAAACTATCTTGGTTTTGATTTGGGGCATATATATTTACAATTAAGATATCTGTTTCATTAATTCTTACTTGTACCCCTATAATTCTTCTATTGGTGGATCTAAATTTAAATATCAGATTCAGTTTTTCATTAACATAGGTAACTACTCCTCTTTTTTAAATTTTGTCTGAGGCAATAAATGCTATACCCAGTTTTTTACATGCTAAATATTTTTCATGTTCTTGTTTAATATGTGTTTCTTGAAAACAGGTAATGTCATTTTTAAGTTTAATTGCTTGGTGTAGAGTTCTTCTTCTTTTTGGGGGGCTGTTTAAACCGTTAACATTAATAGATATTAAAGACAATTTTTATTTGGCATCTTTTTATTGTTTTTTTCCAAGGCAACTATATTTCTGAGCTGTAGCCTTGTTTGTATATGAGATTTGGATTTATATTTTAGTTGTCATTTCTTGTAGTTTTTTTTTCTTCTGGTCCAATAATACTTGTCTTCCAGTTGCTCCCTCTGCTGGATCTTCCCCTACTCCTTTGTTTGTTCTCACTTCTCTCTCTACTTCTTCTTCCAAGTCATCCTCATAGTCAGATAATTTTTGCCAACCAAGGTCCTCACCAAAACTTTCTAAAAATTTTTCTAGCTTGAACATGGAGTCTATCCTACACCTTTGAGTCTTATATGAAAAAAGCAGACCTTCTGGTATCAGCCATCTATATTGAATTTGATTTTCCCATAATAATTCCACTAAAATAGAATATTTTTGTCATTTCTCTCTCACTCGCCACGGGATGTCCTTTAATATCTTTATTTCTTCTCCTGCAATTGCTAGTTTCTTCTTATTTGTTTCTTGCAGAATTTGATTTCTTGTAATTTTCCTCACAAACTTTACATGGACCTCTCTTGGGGTTTTGTATTTCCTGGCGTACACCGAGTTTCTTCTATAGATGGCTTCTTTGTTTTCCATTATTTCTGTTTCACTGAGGATGTTAAATCGTTCAGTGATATTTCGTGAAAGCTCTTCTTTTAAGTTTTTTTCTAGCTTTTCTGGGATATTTTGAAATCTGAGAATAGTTTCTGCTTTTTCCATTTCTAAATTTATAAGAGTCTCTTCAATTTTCTCTGTTTTGGCTTTTAGTTCCAAAACCTCTTGATCTATGTCTTCGACTCCTTCTTCCAGTTCATTCGTAGTTTTAGTCAATTTTTTAATTTCTAGCTTAATTTCTTCTGTGTCATTTTTTAATTGTTTTGCTATTTGGTCCATTTTATTTTGCATTGGTTCTAGTTCTTTTTTAATGATTTCTGCATTTTGTTCTGCCGCTATCTGTAGGAAATTCTGCATCATATTTTGTAATTCTACTGTTGTCACATAGGGTTTTAGTTGGGATAGCCCCACTGTTTGGCTGGGGGATGCTGTAGGTGTTTTTCTGCTTGCTCCTGATGCCACTTTTCAGTCATTGGATGTTCTCTGGTTATCTTTAGGTTGGATCTAGATAGATAAGCTCTTGTTTACTTGGAGTAATTAAGGTGATTAGTATCCAACTTATACTCATTCATTACATAAACTACTTCTTAAAAAAAAAACCCTAAAAACTGGATGCTAATTATTTAGAAAGGTTTTTACTTATCCAGGTGATTTATTTAATTTAATAATTTATAAATCCACTTTTTTTTAATTGGGTATGTTGCTTATCATTTATCATTAATCCGCTTTCCAGATTGATCGATTTTATATTTTATGTATTGGGTATATAATGTATCTGGATCTCCCTAGCACTTGCAAAATTATCTACAATCTTACAACACTGGTAAGTTCCCACTTATTTCACAATATACTGTTATTGAACCAGAGAAAAGAGCTTATACTTTTTGTCCACTTCTAATATAGCTGCTTTCTATTTTTCTGTCTTCTTTGTTCTTCCTAGTGCTCTGTGCTCTGTGGTTTTCTATACGCCTTTCGTTTGGTATGTTTTCTTTCTTCAACTCTCTCTTCTCCGTGCGTCGCTCTTCCGGTCTGCTGACAGAGTTGTTTGTCGCAGTTCTCCACGCTGCTCTTCCCTCTGCTCTTCTTTTCTCACTCCCAGTCGCTAACCCGCCTCTCTGGGGACTTCTCTCCCAGAGCTCCACTCCCGTGCGCTCCTGCAGGAAATGCTCTCTATTAAATACTGGGTTCTAGATGCATTGCAGTGATCAGCTCTGGTTTATTTGGCAATTTCAGCAAAACTACAGGACAAGACTCCAGAGCCTCAGCTCTGTTAAAATGGCATGCAATTGCCACATTCAAACACACCCTACTCCCAGTGATAGGTTTTTTATATAACATTACTACTTGATTGGTTTATTCCAGAGTCCTTCTCGGCTATTGTTCTTGTGCTCCAAGCTCAGCCAGTCTCTGGGGTGATTCAGTTAGGGATGATTCGATCCCTAAACATAACACCCTCCCTACAAAAGCCCCCTCCTGCCTTTTCTCTCTTCATCTGGTCTGCCTGCCTCATCTGTGCTCATCAGTCCTCCAATGAGCGAAGCATACTTGTAAGATGGAGCCCCCTTCCCAACTGCTGATGTCATACTCTAGCTCCTACTCTTCCTGTCAGGTGGCTCTGATGTCACAGGGCTTCCTGCCATCTTGGCCCAAAGTGTGGAAAGGTTGAAGGCCAGTGCTTTATAAGGTATAATAATAGAAGTAGTTAAAGTCAATATTGAGTTATCCTCTCAGACTTAAGATGGCTAACTAACTAACAAGAGTTGGAAGGACACAAAAATGGCATAGAAGCTAATGAACAAGACAAAAGCAATGCACAGGATAAAACCCCATTGGAATTAGGAAATAACTCTGTTTAGGATTGAACTATGTATCAGCCAGAACAGTCTACTCTCCACCAAATGCCTTTTGGAATAAATCCATCTCACATACCTTCCTAAAAGCTATGAACGAAGGCACTCTCTTTTTGGAACAGACCTACCGCAGAATAAGCCCGTGACTCGCTTGTTACCATATGGTTGATCCTAGGAGAGGGCAGAAGATGGTTCTCGATTTCATTTTCAAAACAAGAGGAACAAGGGCAGGACCAAAAATGGCAAAAAAGAGAGACGTAAGCCTCAAACGGGGTTGTTAAATACTTCCCAATGTATTCTTCAAGGATGATCATTACAGTTTTCCCAACTTCAAAACAGGCTTCCTTAGATTTCTAATTTAATGTGGATGAGAACTAACTCACCTTGGATTCTAAGCAGCTATTAAGGTTGATCTCCCGAAGACCAAGATCATTTCAACTGGATGAAATGGTTGTTTTGGAGAGTGGGCTATATGGCATTGTACCCTGCTGAGGTGCCTCCCCTCCCCTCCCCTCCCCAACCCACACCCCAACCCCAGTCTCCACTCTCCAAATCCTCAGGTATTTCCCAGCCCTTGGCAACCTTAGGC
Source organism: Gekko gecko (assembly GCA_029375565.1). Classification (NCBI taxonomy): domain Eukaryota; kingdom Metazoa; phylum Chordata; class Lepidosauria; order Squamata; family Gekkonidae; genus Gekko; species Gekko gecko. Next base: position 115,651,674 of record JAPDNY010000008.1, read on the forward strand.
TACTACACAGCTGCCTGCAGATAATAAACAGTTGAATCTTATTGATGATATTAAGTTAATGTTTATAATCTTAATTTTTAATCTTTATTTTAAGTGGGATAGAAGACCACCACCTGAGAACCTGGAAGACCCACTGCCAGTCAGAGTAGACAAGACTGATTTCTTTTTTTTTTTTTGGGGGGGGGGGGTGTTATTTCTTGGTATTTGTGTGTCTGCACCTGGAAGTCACGTTGACCTCTGGTGACTTCCCCATACTGGCGGCCTGGGGGATATTCAGGAACGTGGTTGAAAAAAGCCTCCCTCTGTACTCCCAACTTGGTATTCCAAGGAAGTCTCCCATCCAAGTGCTAACCCCAGCTGACCCTGTTTAGCTTCCAAGATCTGACAAGATCCGGCTTGCCTGGGCTATCCAGGTCAGGGCTAGACAAGAGTGATTTCGATAGACCATGGGTCTGACTCTGAATAAGGCACCTGTATGTGTTCAGGAGCCATTTTAGTGGCAGTTACACCACAGTAGTAATATATGAAGCAATCCTGTTTTGGATATACCCCACTTTCGATAATAAGTAGAAGAAATGGGAGAAGCAGGAAAACGACTCATTGGTGCCCTTGTTTTCCCCATTTCTTATCAACAAGCTCTTATATATCTCTGAAATGAAAGTAACAGAGACCTGCCTCAGGACATTGTTGTGGCCATGAATGCAGTAAAGATTGTGAAGTCTTTGCATGCCAGAAACATTTTGTAAACATATCATTATAAATCATGACAACCAATCTAAAAATGTGTGTATTGTTCCATACAAAATCCAGTAGTTACAAGAGGGAAAAAAAATACCAAACTGTCAGGCCAATGGGTCACAGTAATCTTTCTTGGTTTCTAAATGGTCCCAGCATCCAATCAGGACTCAGCTCTATTATTTTTTTTTCTGTGCTGAAAATTGGAATCTATGTACTTATGAACAACCTCCTCTTAAAGAATGATTTGCAAAAAACGGTGAGCAAACAGTGAGTGCATTTGAGGGGGGAAATAATTTCAGGGAAATGACTGTATTGCTGAATATTTTGAATGGATATTTTGTTTCTCTGAATTATTTGCCCACCTTCATGGCCGCAAAGGAAAGTACTGCAGGGTGCAGCGCAGGGTGAATTTCAGCATTTTGGAACAGTGGCTAATCACTTGCAATTAGCAGTCTATTGTGCATCTTGTACATTTATTCACCATTCCAACAATCTTGACAATCAAATGGAGGAAGAAACAGAAAGCTAAGCTCCCGCTCTTTTTTGTACCTGCTAATAGCTCTCAGAGCAATTTAGCAATTTGGAAAACTGAAAAGCCAACAATTTTGTAGCAATGCACAACACACAATAGACTTGCTGGAGTGTCTCGGGAAGGGGGGGATTTTTTCATGCCCATGCACTAAAGCCATGCATATTTGCAAGCTACATTTTGCAGAGCCCCATGTGTAGTTATTGAAGATGTATTTAAATCTATAACCGCCTGGTATGAAATAATGAAAAATTTGTGCAGCATAGAAATTGGATGAGCAAACTCTATATGCAAATACTTCTTTCCCCATTCTCCCCTTCTTTTCAAATTTCTGGTCTCCTGAACACTATGGTGGTACAAACCTCCAGATAAAATGAATTAAAAACTCCGCATAACAAATGAAGAGGGGCCATGGGCCAGTGGTAGAACATCTGCTTTGCATGCAGAAGCATCTCCAGTTAAAAGGATCAAGTTGTTTCAGAGGACAGTCGTGTTGGTCTGCAGTAGAACAGCCAGATTTGAACCCAGTAGCACCTTAGAGAACAAGATTTTTGAGGTATGAGCTTTGAGAGTTGGAGCGCCAACAAAGGGTGCTATTGGACTTCAAAGTGCTACTGGACTTGAATCTGAGGATCAGGTAATAGGTGGTGTGAAAGACTTTAGATCAGAGGTTTCAAACATGTGGCCCAGGGGCTGGATTAGGCCCCCAGAAGGCTTCTATCAGGCATGTAAAGGACTGGCTGTCCACCTGCTTCTTCCTCCAGTTCTGTTACTACTGCTGCATCATAACTTGCTTTCCCAGACTCACTCAATCACTCAGGAGAGAAAGATAGGCAAGCTTCTGTTTCCTGGACTGGCTGAAGCTCCTCCCCCTCCCCTCCCAAGGGGAAGGGAGGGAATGAGCCAGAGCTTGCTTTCTGGTTAGGCTTTTTCAATCCCACAGGAGACAAAGGCAAGCCTTTCTTCCCCTCCATTGACTGAGGCTTCTCCCAGGAGGGAGGGAATAGGGAGAGCTTGCTTTGGTTGGGCTGCCTCAGTCACAGGGGAGAAATACAAAGCACTTTTAAGACCAACAAAGTGTTATCCAAGGTATGAGCTTTTGTGTGTGTGTTGTTGGGCTTATTATGCCAGGGATCTCCTGGTTGCATCTGGGTTCCCTTCCCCTTTCACTATATTCATGCCCTCATGATCCAGTCTTTCTCAGTAGGAAATCAATGTGAACTATTTTAGACTAAGAATAACAATAAGCTGGTGAGGTAGATTAGGCTGAGAGTGTGTGCCCAGGCCAAGTTCACCCAGCAAATTTCCTTTGGGGATTTTGAACTTATACTTCCCAGATAGTAGACTGATACTGACCACTGAGGAAGACTATAGTTTTGTAGACAAACACATAGTCCTCAGTCTGTGTCATGGTGCCTTCTTATGTTCTTGACCTGCACACGAAGTGATTTATGTACAAAAGGTCGCAATGCCCAGCCATTACATGTTTTTCCCTAGGTCCTAGGATCAGAACTCTGAGAATGAGATTTCTGTAATGGATGTCAATAAATCAAAAGTAGGTTTGAGCTTACAGATACACACGCTTACAGATACAGCATATGCAAGATTGCTACAGCACAGAAATTTTGATGCAATAATTCAGAGCAAGAAGTGTCAGTTATCAGAGACTGTTAAATAAACAAAATTTTGCAAGGGTGCTAAAGTTTCAAGTATGTTTTTATTTTAAGTTAAAAAATAGTGTTTGTGCCCTTTATAAAGTTGATATCTCTGCTACCTGGCATTACATTTTATGACACACATGGCCCGGCCTAACAGTCCAATTTATGTCAAATCCAGCCCTCATAAAAAATGAGTTTGACACCCCTGATTTAGATGAAACCATGGAGAGTTGCTGTCAGTCAGAATAGACAACGCTCTGTGCTAAACCCATGGTCTGTTTTGGTATAAGGTAGATTTGTGCATTCAGTGTTGACAGATGCTATCTTTGGTAAAAAATTCATCCAACTTGCTTTTCAGATAGTGAAAAAGGAAGGATGGGTCCCCTTTGTCCTCCCCCCGCAAGGAAGGAAGGAAGGAAGGAAGGAAGGAAGGAAGGGAAGGGAAGGGGGAGGGGAGGGGAGGGGAGGGGAGGGGAGGGGGAGGGAGGGAGGGAGGGAGGGAGGGAGGGAGGGAGGGAGGAAGGAAGGAAGGAAGGAAGGAAGGAAGGAAGGAAGGAAGGAAGGAAGGAAGGAAGGAAGGAAGGAAGGAAGGAAGGAAGGAAGGAAGGAAGGAAGGAAGGAAGGAAGGAAGGAAGGAAGAAAGAAAGAAAGAAAGAAAGAAAGAAAGAAAGAAAGAAAGAAAGAAAGAAAGAAAGAAAGAAAGAAAGAAAGAAAGAAAGAAAGAAAGAAAGAAAGAACCAAACACCCTTATGGGCAAAAATATCTCTCAAGACACATGCAGGGTCCTAATAGGATTCACTTACTTACTTTAGCAAGCAGAAGACTTGGGATCTTCAGGCTAGGCTGTGAGGATAGAGATTCTGTTCACAACAACAACAAAGATCATCAAAGCAAAGCAAATATTAGGAAGCCACTCTTCAAATTTGTGTTGATGTTTATGTGTTGACGTTAAAAAAGACTTAAGGGAATATGTGAACATTTCAAGGAAAGTACCATAATATTGTAATTCAACAAGAGAGCTCCAAATAGTTACTTCAATACAGTTAATTAATAAAAGGCATCCAGATGTCATGCAATAGCATTAAAAATGAGAACGTTAAAATCAGTCTTTCTAATGGGCCATCCAATTTAATATACAGCCGATTCACTCATAGAAATTATTATTTTAAAGGGTAGAGTACTCTACCCAAGAGGTAATATTATAACTCCAGGTACGTCAGTGGGTCTTAATAATTGTTCTTTCTTTCTCATCTTTATCTCATCCTTTCTCCAAAGATCTCAGGCAGAAATGTGTGGATTTATCCTCACCACAACCCTGAGATTAAGTGACTAGTCCAAGGTCACTGATTGGCTGTATTGGGATTTTAACCAGGGATTAAATGCACAATCCTGTACTGGGATGGATCCCATGTTCCACCAACAGAAGACATTCTATCCTCCCTTCCACTAGTTTAGGGTTGCCAAGTCCAGGTTCGGAAATACCTGGAGATTTGAGGATGGAGCTTGGAGGTGGGGTTTACAGAAGGGAGGGAACTTGGTAGGGTATAATGCTATGCAAGCCGCCTTCCAAAGCAGCCATTTGCTGCAGGAGAAGTGGAATAAATGTTTAAAATAAATAATAAATGACTACATAGTCAAGAAATCAGTTGTAATTCCATGAAATCTCCAGCTCCCACCTGGAGGTTGGCAAGCCTACCAGCGGTCCTTTCCAGCCCTAGGAAAGTTGATTCCTGAGGTTGCAGGACCCTGTGGTTTCATAGTCATGAGGGGAGGGTGCAATGGGGAAGGGACAAATTTGCCCTTTCTGTCTCTTTGATCAGTGCAACTCTACTGACAGAAGAGAGAGAATTTGCCCCCTCTCCTCTCCCTACAGCAGCAGATCTCCAACCTGCAGGACTAATGGTGTGGGTCCCCTTTCTGGAGTCAGAAATGACTGCTCAGGGAAGGGGAGAAAGTGGGACTGATCTGTGATCTTTACAGCTATGGATCACATGGGATACAACCCATTGGTTCTTTTGCAAAATAATAACCGGTAAACAGGAATTTCCCAGCACTGAAGGAACCATATGAACCCTAAAGGCTGGGCTCACAATTTCTTGGAGAACCCAGCATTTTGAATCCCTTTGAAACCCTGGACTCTACAACCTATTATGTGCTGCAGTTACCAACCTCAAGGTGGCACCTGGAGATATCCTGCTATTACAATTGATCAGACAACCAAGATCAGCTCCTTCGGAGAAAATAGCTGTTTTGGAAGGTGAACTCTGTGGAGTTGTACCCTGCTGAGATCTCTCCCCTCCTCAAACCGCCCCCCCATCTCCAGGTATTTTTCAATGCAGTTGGCAACCCTAGTTTATGTCCTAGGATACTGTTGCTCTGAATGAACAAATGTGTATGTGGATTTAGAAATATGGCAGGTGAGATGACGATAATTGCACTAAAAGGGGCCTGAGGTGGCTCAGGGATCAGTTTATTGAGAAAAGTACTAGGCCTCAAGGCAGAAGCCTAAATTCTGCCAGAAAGTCAGGCCCAGCTAGGCCAGAGACTTACTTCCTGCTCCACTTGGGTTCTATTCCATGCCTCGGACTGTCAGCTCTGGGTTAGGAAATACCTGGAGATTTGGGGGGGGACGACGACTCTGAGTAGAATTGCCAGGTCCCTACCTTTTGCCAGTGGGGGGCTCCAGGACACTCTCCTTGATCTTCTTGCACTAGGCATGTTGTGGGGGGGAAACGCTGTAGCATTTGGCCAAAAACTCCATGGGTGATGTCATCGCACTGGGCACATCGGGTGTGGTGGGACTCTTTAGGGGTGGGGCTCCCCCACTGGCCAATTGGCTGATGGCGCATTTGGGGGCTTGAAATCAGGGGAACCTCTGCCCCCATCAAGGGGGTGGCAACCTTAAGTCTGAGATGGGTGGGGTTAGGGGAGGGGAGGGACTTCCATGGGGCATAATGCCATAGAGTCCACCTTCCAAAGCAGCTCTTTTCTCCAGGTGAACTGATCTTTGTTGGCTGGAGATCAATTGTAATTACAGATGTCCAGCTACCACCTGGAGGCTGGCAACGCTGTCCATGCCCTAGAAGTGGTCTCTAGGAACTGAGCATAGTGCACACACAGTCCACACTATCTCACAAGGCTAGTTCACAGTTCACATTCCAGCATTTCTGACTGTGGGGTCGGAGAGAAAAGGTAACGTTTTTCCTTTTTTCATATTTGTTCAGTAATGTCAGAGATGGTGGGTTGCCTGCATCCCCCTTCTTAGTATCTGAAATATTTTTTCTAACCTGGCAACAAAGTTATTTTGAACCAGAGCTAGACAAATTATTTATAGCCAATAATTTATTCCTGTTTGCAGCCCATTATGGTTTTGAAACATAAAATAGCATGTTCAAAAAGTGGGAACTGCCTTCTGTTCACAAATCCAGTGAATACTTACCCCCCCCCCAACCATTAAAGGTTATGAAACAAATCTCCAACGGCTGCTTTGGTGCCCAGACAAAGGATCTGGTTCTTGTGATGCAAAATTAATGCCCTTTGAAAATGTGGAAACTTCTCCCCTCCCCCTGCTATATTTTAATCATGATTGATACAGTTGGGCTTCTGTGACAACAAGCCCCCTTTGTTCCCGGGATCATGATCTAATGAAATAAGCATATGAAGGCAAGAGACATGGCTCGGCCGGCCCACATGCCCTCTGCATTGTCACTGTGACACTCTCGTGCATTCCAGAGCTGAAGAATGAAACGACAGAAATAAAAGCAAGGCCCTTTGGATAGCTTTCTGACTTACATGCAATGCGCATTCATTAGAACGCAAAGTGGTCACAGGGAACATTCAGGGGACAAGACAATACCATGTGCCCTAGTGGGCGGGTTGGTAGGTCAGGATGGGGCTGACAGTATTTCAAGGGGGCCTTGGAAACTCTGCTACCGAGTCAAGAAGGCGGGGGGAAATTAACAATTCATGAGCATTCCACAAGTGCCTTATGTAGTGGTTCCTTGACTTGTACCCGGAAAACGTTAGGAAGCTCTCTTGGCACAACTTTGTGCAGGAAATAAATCAGGTACCAAAAATGGGGTTCTTGCCATTTTCATTTGGATCATCATCAACATCATCATCACTGTCATCAAGCCTAGAGCAGAATTTAGAGTTGCCAGGTCTGGGTTGGGAAATTCCTGGAGATTTGGAGGCAAAGCCTGGAGAGGGAATGGTTTGGGGAGGGGAGGGGATGTCAGCAGGGTGTGATGTCATACAGCCCACCATTCAAAGGGGCTGTTTTCTCCAGGGGAGCTTTTGTGATTCCAGGAGATCTCCAGCCACCACCTGGAGGTTGGCAACCCTAGAACACACACATATTGCACAAGAAGTAATTGTAGGGCATGTTCTCTAGTAGACTGATGGGCCCTGTTCTTTGCCAGCTGAAACTTCTAGATGAGCATGTAGTTAGGGTTGCCAGCTCTGGGTCGGGAAATTCCTGGAGATTTGGGGGGCAGAACCTAGGAAGGGCAGAATCTGAGAAGGAGAGAGAGCTCCACTTGAATGTGATTTCAAAGAGTCTGCCCTCTAGAGCTGCCATCTTTTCCCATGGAAACTGATCTCTGTAGTCTGGTGATCAGTTGTACTTCTGGGAAGACTCCAGTCCCCACCAGGAGGATGGCAACCCTACTTGTACTCCGCCTAACTAAATGCTTACTTCCTTGTATACTAGAGACAGGACACTTTGAGCATGATTCAGTCATAATTAAGTACGCTTAAATTCTATTGATTGCCCTTTTAAAAAAATCTGTTGCACGTTATACTGAGCATAGTAGGAAATCTTGAGTTCCAAGCATGTTGCTAGTAGCAGATTGTGATTCAGACAGACTGTCTGTTCCTAAATTGAGACAAGTTCAAACATACACACTATGCTAGTAATTCAGCTAAAGAAAAGAAATTGAGACTGATGGAATACTTTCCACTGGTAATAGAATCAGCATTGCAGACTAAATATGCTACAAAGTTAGGACACTGTGTGTTTACCAGCCTGTCAAGAGATCAAGTTAGTGATCAGTCGTCACATGTTTACCAGTTAAGGCTTAAATAAATTTTCTGGAAAGCATCTGAGATTCAACTAAAAAGTACATGTGGACAATTCTGAAAAATCTTACTGGATTCTTTACAGTGCCATCCTAAGAAACACTTTCCTGGGAGTAAGTCCAATTTAATAGACTTCAGGGCTGTCTCTTTAATAAGTAAATAATTTCAAAGGCATGTCAGGCTTTACTGCATACATTTAATATTCAGAAAAGCTGGTTTGTGCCATAAGATGAATTTTTATATTGTAGTAATCAAATGAGAATAGGAAATTGTAAGTGCAACTGTTTGTTGGCAAATTGATTGTCAGTAATTACACAGACAGACTGTTCAAATACCTTCTCACCCTTAGAACAGAACAAATCCAAAAGCTGGGTGGTATTTTAGATCTTTCTCCTTTGAACAGCTGATCATCTCCTCCAGGTGGTATCTTCTTTTAGAGAAAAACAAAGTCTTAATAGCAAGACTTAGAAGGGTGTTAAGATTGTACTGCGCAATGCAATCCATTATAGAGTTACTCCAGTCTGATGTTACTGAGTTCTGTGGGCTTAGACTTCAATAACTCTGCATAGGATTGCAAATGTGATCCAGCTTTTTATATTTTAGTAATCTGCTTTGAATGAATAAATTAAGAAGCAGTATGAGGCAGAGAGAGAGAGAGAGAGAGAGATGGCAGCTTCAGCATCTCCAGTACGTTAAAAGAAAAGGTGGTTTATGAAGTAGTGTTGCCAACTCCAGGCTGGGAAATTCCTGGAATTTTGGAGTTGGATGCTGGGGAGGGTGGAGTTTGAGGACGGGAGGGACCTTAGTGGGGATGTGATACCATACTAGGGTTGCCAATCTCCAGGTAATGGCTGGAGATCTCCCACTAGTACAACTGCTCTACAGGTCATAGATGCTCACCTGGAGAAAATGAATGCTTTGGAAGGTGGACTCTGTGGCATTGTACCCCATTTAAATCCCACTCCTCCCCAATCTCCACCCTCCTGAGGCTCCACCCCCAAATCTCCAGGTATTTACCAACCCAGACCTGGCAACCCTAATTTAAGCAGCAATTTTCTTCCGCAGGAACTGATCTCTCTGGTCTGGAGATCAGTTTTAATTCTGGGAGATCTCCAGGCCCTGAAGGCTGGCAGCTCTAGACCTTAGTATCTTGGCTCTTGTTTTCTCTATAATATCTCTTCGGATGGAGTTGTAGAGATAGAAAATGCTCACTGGCCTGCATCTGGCGTTCAATGGCTTCTTTCTTTCTGCTCCTTTTGGTCCAATATGCTAATGAAAATGTTGTAACTTGGGGTCAATAAGAAGGCAGGTGGAACAGCTGCATAGATCTGCTCTCCCTGCTAACACCTTGAAGTCGCCAAACAGACGCAAGCCCAGGGCTAGGGAGCTGTGTAGCTCCTTTGGTTTCATAGGACTAACACTACAGTTCTTTGGATCATGGTCGCTAGGGCTTTTGTAAAAAAAGCCCAGCAGGAACTCATTAGCATAATAGACTACACCCAACAGCAGAAACCTATTAGCATATTAGGCCACACCCCTGATAGCACATCTCCTTAGCATATTAGGCCACACTCCATGTTACCAGAAGTGTGGTCATCCAGCCACACCCACCTTTTGCTTCTTATTCTGTTTACCTTGTTTGTTGTCAAAACCCAGGGCTTTTTTTGTAGTAGGAACTCATTTGCATGTCAGGCCACATACCCCTAATGTAGCCAATCCTAACGAGTTTCTGCTGTTGGGTGTGGCTTATTATGCTAATGAGTTCCTGCTGGGTGTGGCCAACTCTGGAGCCATCCGGAACTCCGTTCCTGTGCGTTCCTGCCCAAAAATAGCCCTGATGGTCGCTATTAATTTGGCAAAGGTTTAGATCTTCTGAGGTCTTTGCTGTTCTGTTCCACTTTTCATATCTATGCAGTCCTTGTTTGTTTCCTTGCTTATATTTTTTTCTCCTCTAATTTACACACTATTTAATAGAATATTTTCTTCAAGCCAAGGTTGCCAACATCCAGGTGGGAGCTGGAGTTCTCTGGGAATTACAACCAATCTCCAGACTACAGAAATCAATTCCCCTGGAGAAAATGGCCACTTCAGAGGGCGGACTGTATGGCATCACGTTATTCTTCAAAACAGATAGGACTGAAGGCTGGTCTGAATATAGAATTCAAAGATAACACAGTGCTCTTCTAGATGTTTACAACAACACATTTTTAATGCTATTAATGAAGTGGACATCTGCCTCTTTTGTGTCACACGTGAAAAATGTGAAGTGGAGCACAGCATTCAAAATTAATAATAATTTTATACCCTGGAGAAATCAGGAAAAACCATTCATGTGGAAAGTATCCTGATACTTTTGCTGGTATGGAAAAATAGCCAAAATGTGTTCAGCATTCTGAAATGTAACCAGATTTTTTAATAAAATAAAGAATAGCTATCAGGCAAAGAAAAACAGAAGTTTGTTAGCCACCTTGGTGTCCCTTGTCAGGGCAGGGTAGTTCTGTAAATAAATCAGCAAACTTCCATGGCAGAGTACGGATAGCATTTCCACTCCCTTCCATACAGAGTTAGATCATTAGTCAGTCTTCTCTACTGTGGCTGGCAGCAGCTCTCCAGGGTCTCAAGCAGAGGTCTTTCACATCACCTGCTGCCTGATTCTTTTAACTGGAGATGCTGGGGATGGAGCCAGGGCCCTTCTGCATGCATGCACACACATGCTCTACCACTGAACCACAGGCCACCCTGAAATACTGAGGGAGCTTATTCTTTGCAGCATTGGGACAGCTTCCTGGAAGGGAGAGCTGTTGATCTGATTTCTGCTGCGCTACATTGTCACCTTTCCAGATAGCAAAAGGATAATACTGCACTTAACAACTCAGTGATAATCAGGTGACACCTGGGTTGCAAATCACACACACTAATAATCCAATTTCAATGTACTTTCGAACTGGATTATGTCAGTTCACACTGTAAAATCCAGTTGGAAAGTGAACTGAAAGTAGATTGAAAGTGGATTATTTAGTGTGTGTGATAGCAGCCCTGGTCTACTTTGGCCTGGCTTGTTGACCTGCACAACTTGGGTTTTTAGGCAGAAACTGAATTCTTGGGGTTCCCATCCCTAGATACCCTGTGTGCCTCTAAGTTTGCAAACCTCTGGGTTTGGATCCTTGGGTTTTGTATTGTTGGGTCCACAGCAGTTCATTCAATGGAATAGCATTTTTGTTTGTAGAGAAAGGGAGAGAGACTTTCTACTGATTCCTCCCTTCTGCTGCAGACTCCCACTTTGGCCCAACACTGTTCCTGGAGGTTCACTGACCAAAATAACACAATTGAAGGGGCACTGAAGGCCACCATGGGAGGGGAGAGGCAGGGAAATTGCCTTCCTCCACTGTGACTTTGCTTGCACTGCTTAGGATCCAACTCATCGCAATTTTTGTCAAGAAGAATAAGAAGGTTAAGACCTCAATAGTATACTTGAAGTTAAAGAATCACCACACTTTCAAGAATATTGCCTGTGAGGGAAGAATAGTCTACAATTCTTCAGATCTGATGTGTTTTAAGATTTCCCTTCTTCCCAAACAACACTCTTAGTAGTCCAGTTCACAAGTTACAGTGAACACACATACTATCTGTGTACTGGTTACACTTGGTTTTTCTTTGTATGTATGTTGGGTAATTCTCATTTAGAGTCCACTGGCACCTTTAAGACCAACAAAGGTTTATTCAAGGTATCAGCTTTTGTGTGCAGGCACACTTTTTCAAATAGAAAAAAAATAATTTTCATGTTACATTCACTGCATGTACAGCTGAGTATGTGACTTCAACCCCACATTTATCCATGTTACTATGTTCTGATTTTATTTGTAAAATGAACACCTGTGGGCTCTTTCTTACAAACAGATGTATGCATGTACTTGCAGGATGTACCTTCATTCATTTTAACTTGCGAACAGGGATTGTCTCTTTTAAAGCAAGAGACATTGGGCTCTCAACAAGGCAGGTATTAATAGAGTTATCAGCCTCCAGGGTAGGGCCTGAAGATGTCCTGGAATTACAACTGATCTCCAGATAACAGATAAGTTTTTTTCTGGAAAACATGGCTGCATTGGAGGGTGGATTCTATGGCATTATATTCTGCTGAAGTCTTTCTCCTCCCCACCCCCTGCACTCCCCAGGCCCCACCCCCAAAATCTCTAGTAATTTTCCAATGCAGAGTTGGCAGCCTAAATGTGTGCCATTCACTGAGGAAGTCCTCTGGGGGATTCAAATAGCCAGTGTGGATACTTGGCTGCGTGTCTCAGATTACTAATCCTCAGGCTCCACTAACTGAAGTGTATCCATAAAAGTCCGACCAGCAGAAACCTCAGGGACATGTAATTAATGAGGACTCCAACTTGAATCAAATGAGATTGATTTTATCTGCAAAGCATTTGACAAATTGATCACGGTGAGTTGCTGAGAGTGTCTTCTATTTTTTCCTTGGGGTCAAGTTGTAGAAGACGTCATGCCACTTTGAACAGCATTGCTGAACTGCACTGCACGGGCAGATCGGAAGCAGAAAAGTAGGCTTTGTAAGCCACCATCACTGTCAGAGAATAAAGAAGAAGAAGAGTTTGGATTCATACCCCGCCCTTCACTACCCAAAGGAGTCTCAGAGCGGCTTACAAACTCCTTTCCCTTCCCCTCCCTACAACAGACACCCTGTGAGGTAGGTGGGGCTGAGAGAACTCTGACAGAGACTGTTTCTTTTCAAGAACAGCTGTGTCAAAACTTGTGACTGACCCAAGGTCACATCAGCAGATGCAAGTGGAGGAGTGGGGAATTAAACCTGGTTCTCCCAGATTAGAGTCTGCGTACCTAACCACTTTGTTGTTGTTCAGTCACACAGTCAAGTCTGACTCTTTGCGACCCCATGGACCAGATCACGCCAGGCCCTCCTGTCTTCCGCTGTCCTCTGAAGTTTGCTCAATTTCATGTTCGTTGCATCGATGACACTGTCTAACCATCTCATTCTTTGCCGTCCCCTTCTTCTTTGTCCTAACCACTACACCAAACCAACCACTACACCAAAATATGTTTGGTTGACCTGGGCACAAATCTTTCCTCACTGTGACTTTATCCACTGCCTCACATGCTTCATATTCTCCTGTTCTTTTGAGCAACAGGGAGCTAGATGGATGGGAGAGGCTGTGCAGGAGCTTAAAATCTAACCTTTCCCCTCATCTAATTGCAATGCAGTTCTCACGAATTGTACTTCTTGCTCAAGGTCTCTATTTAACAGGCTCTTTAATTTCTCCCTTGCAGAGTGGTAATGAGTTTTTCTCCATCTTTTATTGCCACCAGAGCCCTGATGTGTGTGTGTCAGGGACCTGTTTTTTACATAGAGAGCAGGAGAGACACCATAGTTTGCACATACATACACATGCATCCATTGCCAAGTTCATTCATTTCAACATTTTTCTTCTGTCCCTTCTCTAGTTTAACTTTCCAGTATTCATCAAGGAACTAGGAAGTTTGCTTAGAGAAAATTAAATATTTCAGCTAGTGAAATATAGAGAGATAAAGCACTACCCATGTCCCTGCTTTATACATGAACAGGGATACTTGTCCATAATTTCAAACTGGTATCCTCCCTTTTCGGTCTGCCAAGGGCTGCCAAGGGGGCTAACAAACTTCTGCTATTTTTCTTTGTTTGCCAGCCAGCCAGCTTTTTTTTTTTTTTTAAATCTGGTTACATTTCAGAATGCTGAACTCATTTTGGCTATTTTCCATAATTGGTTCCTCCAAGGAAAATACTGTGCACAGTATTGCCAAAAGGGACAATATTGCACATTGTGAACATAGGCTAAGTGTTCTGGTTGGATGACGTTCCTGTCAGGCACATATCTGTTGTCACTGTCTTCTCTCACTGTTCCTAGAGAATGGAAACTTAAAGACGGCTTGGGGAAGTGGAACATGAAAGAAGAGTGCAGCCACAACCATAACGACAGCCCCACAAAAACTTTCAAATTTGTTTTGAATCTGAGCACTGAAGATTAGTTATAAGTTACTGCATTAGTTACCCGTCTAACGTTAACAAATAGGGTATATTTGGGTAAAACTTTGATTAATTGTATTCTGAAAAAGTCCTGTATCTTATAAACATGAAATCTGGCACATTTAACCCAAATTCTGTGACTGAGATAAATTATGCAAAGCATATACATTTGCAAATTATACAGCAGTATTTTTAGCTGAGCATGCTTTAATTTAATACAGTGATCTGTAAAGTTCTGTATAAAATAGATTGGAAGATAAAGGCCAGTGGACATGGGCCATAGGTAAGAATGGTAACTGTCGCATACTTCTAAATCTCTTTGCAGAAACTAATGGGACTCTCAAGAGTTTCTTTTTTCCTTTAATTTTGTAAACTTGCTCTTGCAATTAAAAGGCCTGCTCACAGTCTTAAAATGGAACAATTACTGTGGCTGGGTGGACAGAGGTGCAGAAGATCCCAGGCAATTGTGCCCAGCATTGGCTCAGAGGGCTCTCATGCTGTAGCCCATCCCCATTGGCCCAGCTATATGTTAACCAACTGTACATCATGGAGGGGATGGAACAATCAGACCTGATGGTCAGGCTCCAGTTTGGTTCGTACTGCATGTTTAAACAAAAGGAGCTAGAGGCAGGCTGGGCATTCAGAACAGTTTGCCAGCAACTGACGGACATCATCCTTTCACGACGCCAGTGAAGAGAAGTGTCCCAGTGCATGAGGCACCCACCCTTGGAGAGGAACCATGGCATGTGTGTGGCTGAGCAATTCTGTCATATTGGCTTGCAAACAAGAGCCAGCTGTTGCCCAGGGACAAAGTTTTGGAGGCAGGATCTCTTGCTCCGCAGTATGAGGTGCTTTGACTAAGGGGTGGGAAGTGGGAAGAGGGAGGCTCATCACGGGGTGTGTGTGAGGAGTGTGATGGGGCCTTCTTCCAGCTTCTTCCAACTGCATGGTTGAACTTCACCTCCACACTGGGCAGCACAGGCAGAGGGAGTATAGTTGAGTTCACAGCATGCAAAGAATGAGCCGTAGTGCCCAGATCCAGTTTCAGTCATCAGATGGGGAAGATTCAGGCTGCATGACCTTGAAAGGAGGGTCCCCTTAAGGGATGCTGGGGGTGAGGGGCATGACATGTTGACCATGCCCCCAAGAGGCCAGTAGTGGCAAGGAACAGTGATTTCCACCACTTCTGGCCCTAAGACTAGCACTCTTTTCTCACTTACCCCTAACAGGTGGGTTAGGGGGTTCACTGTCAGCAGCCAGGCTGTCAGCTGCACCCTTCGTCCCCAGCCTATGTTGTGTCAAGACCTGGTGAACCTGTAATCTGTAAAGCTGTGGCCCGATTTTCTCCCAGTCCAGTATGTCTGTGTCATTCTTCTCTTTCTTCATTCAGGATTATCCCCACTCCAGACACAATGTAAGGTCCTGTTCTCAGAGTTCAACATATTCTACAGTAGTGTGGTGCAGTGGTTAGGAGCAACTCAACTATTGAACACTGCCAAACCTTATACACCCTGGCCTCCTTGGCGGTTAGGGGCCCCACAAAGACCCTTTATGCTGCCTTTATCGATCTAGCTGCAGCCTTTGATTCTCTAGACAGAGGCAGGCTATGGCAGAAACTCCGGAACATAAATATTGATCCCCGGTTAGTTAAATTAATTGGCTTGATGTATAATAACACCACTGTCAAGGTCAAGGTAGGAAGGGAGGGCCAGCTTACTGAAGACATACTCGTACAGAAGGGAGTGAAACAGGGCTGTGTGCTAGCTCCCACCCTGTTTAACTTGTATTTGAACGATTTAATTACCAGTTTGGAAGGTAGTGAATTTATGCCACCCGCTATAGGGCAATACAAAGTTCCAATTCTTTTGTATGCAGACGACATGATCCTTCTATCTGTAACCAAGATTGGTTTGAGGAGGTTACTTAATAGATTGGGCGAGTACTGCAAGACCGAAGCCCTACAAATAAACTACGCCAAATCTAAAGTTCTAGTTTTTAGGAAAAGACCCAAGAAATCTGTTTGGAGCATTCTTGGTACACCAATTGAGCAATGTAGCACATATAGATATCTGGGTATTATTTTTTCAGAAACCCTATCTTGGCGTCCCCATATCACACAATTGAAGATCGCTGCCATGAACAATTTAGGGGCCCTATTGAAGTTTCACTTCTCGGGGGTGGAGGTATGACTGACCCGGTTGTTAAACTATACATGAGTAAGATCCTCTCAGCAATGTTGTATGGGGTAGAGATTTGGGGTTGGGACGAATCGTTGCTGTCCCTGATTGAAACCGTGCAAAATTACTTTATGAGGCGGATTTTGGTTTTACCCAAAGGTTCCCCTGCGGCATTGATGAGGGCCGAACTGGGTATGGTATCTCTGAAAGCCAGGGCAAATGTAAGAATCCTCTCCTATTGGAGGAAATGTTTAAAACGACCTCAGGATATCCTAGGTGTTCAAAGTTTCAGGTTGCTGTTGAAATCCTCAAAAAGCCTAGATGAACATTTGAACTCTATTTTATTGAAATACTCCATCCCCGATGACTTACTGGACAGTGAAAATCAAAAGTCCAAATTGAAGGAATGGGTATTTAGTAAGGATGGGCTTTTGAACCGCCAGGCAGTGGTAAGTTGCCATACAGCCCCCTTGTATAAGAACTTTAAGAGAGACCATTGTAGGACAGGATATCTTGAGAAGCTAACTACTCTAGAGATAAGAAGGGCTTTTACTGCCCTAAGATTCCATGCCATACCTTCAATGGTTTGCATTGGCCGCTTTTTGGGTATCCCTGCCGCCTTTAGAATATGCCAATGTGGTGTGGGTGAGGTAGACGATGTCGAGCTTTACATTTTGAGATGCGTATGGCACGAATCACTTAGGCAAAGGTTTATTTATCCTATTGTACCTCGACATAATGGAACCTCAGATCAGGATCTGGTGGTTTTTTTGCTCTCTGATACAGATGCACATGTTACCAGCAGAATGGCTTTGTTTGCT
Organism: Gekko gecko; assembly: GCA_029375565.1. Lineage (NCBI taxonomy): Eukaryota > Metazoa > Chordata > Lepidosauria > Squamata > Gekkonidae > Gekko > Gekko gecko. The sequence goes on from JAPDNY010000008.1 coordinate 115,668,710, forward strand.
CTGGCGGCAAAAAAGATAAGAATGAGTTTAGGACTTATTGCAAGTTATTGAAGGGTCTTCCCCACTTTGATGTACAATGTTTGTTGTATTTTGTTTTATTTTGTGTTGTTATGGCCAATGGCTAAGACAATAAACTTAAACTTGGAAACTTGGTTAGGAGCAGCAGACTCTAATCTGGAGAACCAGGCTTGATTTCCCAGTCCTCCTCCACAGGAGACCTGCTGGGTGACATTGGGCCAGTTACAGTTCTCTCAGAACTCTCTCAGCCCCACCTTCCTCACAAGTTGCCTGTTGTGGAGAGAGGAAGGGAAGGCGATTGTAAGCCACTTTGAGACTGCTTAAGGTAGAGAAAAGTGGGGTATAAAAACCAGCTCTTCTTCTTCTAATTCCCTTGTGACTAGGGTCCATTCTGCATCTGGCGTTCACTCCACATTTTATCAGCACACAACCTGGTTCCCCCTTGCCTCAGAATATCTGTTTTCATTGTATTGCCTAGAATTCTGGGTTTTGCATTGATTAGTGTCAGCTTGCCATCTATTTTGTTTTCATTGGTATGCAGATTTTCCTGTGTCAGTACCTGCCTCAGGGGTCATTAGCTGCCTCAGCCAAGTAATTCACGGTGAGGTGATAAATACAGAAGGGGAAACAGGGGTGGGGGAACTGATGGAGATCAATGAAACCATGTCAAGTTGTCTACTTATTGTTCTCTTTGAATTGGAAGTGGAGGAAGGAAGAGGTGCCGTTCAAAACCACATTCAGATACCTCGAGGTAACACTGTACTGACTGCAAAGTCACCCCTGAATGGCCATAAATCTATGCAGAAGGTACCATAAAACCCGATGAACAAAGAAAATGAAAGTGGCATGCAGTGTAGAGGGAGATTAACCTCTCAAATTGGCTGTGGAAAAACTGTGTGGAAACAGATGGGTGCAGAATCAGCCCAGTAATCATTTCCTGTACCTGGCTGGTATGGTGGCATTCAATAGAACTACTTCCACCTGTTATGGACTCTCATATTTGGATACTTTGCATATACATTCTACTATCTTGAACTTTCTCTAATCGGAAAGTCTGCATCTAAATATAAATATATCTTGGTATATATTTACATTTAGATACAGCAGAAGCCTGCAGCTTGTAGGAGCTGACAATAAGGTCCACTTCAGCCTAAACCAGCATGGAGATGGAAGGAAATTTGCCAGGAATACCATACGCTCCAAGCGCAATATGCTCCATGCATAAGAACCTATAAGCTAATTGTTCCTTTACATTTTAAATATTGTATTGGTTGTTTATGCTGCCTACTTGTATTTAGTTTGTCTTTATATTGTGTGGCTATTCATCCTATGCCAGCTGAAGTGTGTAACGAAAGCTGCCTTGAGTCCTTTATGAGCTGCTTAGAATGCAACCCTAGATGGAATGGCACTAACTGGCCCAAGGTTACACCATGAGTTTCCCTGACACAGTGGAGAGAGTTGAACCTGAGTCTCACAGATCCTAATCTGACTCTCTAAGGACCATACCACCAGGGCTTTTTTTTTCTGGGGGAACACACTGGAATGGAGTTCTGGAACCTCTTCAACAAAATTCTTTTAAAAATGTTTAAAAGTTCATGAGCTTCAGTTTACAGATTGAAAACTTCATTTCCCTCTTGAGAGTTCCAGCACCTCTTTTCCCCAAAAAAGAGCCCTGTGTACCACGCTGGCTCTCTGGTCCGTTTGCATTGCATTGCTTTCAGTGGAACATGCGCATGGAGACACTAGACAATGTGGCGATTGTGGATTTTGTTCATCTTTAGCAATTCGGTTACAATTGGTCGGGAAGACAGGGCTCAACCCTACCACTGCTGCATGTTTCATCACCCACACCACCACATATGTAGTCATTTAAAGAAAAGGGGATGGCCACCATCCTTTTCTTTTAAAGGGCTAATAATAGTGCAAGGAGAGAGGGTTGATTAGTGAAATGGAGAAGAGTAAAATAGTTGAGTCTCTTCTGTGCATAGTTCTAATCCAAACCAAGGCCTTGTAGACAGTGTTCCCTCTAAGCTGTGTGTATGAGTGGCCACTCATTAGCGCAGGAAGCCTCACTCAACAATCTGAAGCCACACAGGTTCTTGCACTGCACAATGGTCTATTTTGGGTTGACGGCAGTTATATTTTGCTCAGGTTATGAACTGCTCTGCTCAGTGTGGGGAGGGGGATTAGAGGGAACATTGCTTGCAAAGCTGTGGTTGAGTTTTTAAGGTGTTTTCAGTAGTGAACAAAGGTCCATGAACATCTCTAGTCTGACCTTTAAATATATTTCCAAGTGAACATTCTCTTGAAAACAATGCAGGACACCCACATTTAGATATGAATCATACACTAACTATGAACATTTTTGAGTGATATTCTCTTTGTCACTTTTGAGAACATTGGATGAGAGTCTCACCCACAACTATTAGCTCTTACAGGTAAAAATGACTTGAGTTAAACTGGTAAACCATACCCCATTCAACATACACGAGGTAGTTTCATCCCAAATGTATCAATTTAGCTTAAACAGAGCAGTGAATCAGCCTCTTCTTATGATTTTCAGAACATGTAAGTACAAGCTTTATAACTTTTCATTCTTTTCCAGGAAATAGAACCTGTGCTGTGAAACACAGAATTCCTATTATCTGTTAAATAACCAGTTGTGTTCTCACTGAGAAGCAGACAATATGAGTAAGTTCTTGATAGAATGATGAGAGAACACTTGTCTATAGAAATGGACTTATTTTAAGATATTGAGAAAGTAGGTTATATATTTCAAGCTTGATAGCATTTCAAAAGTGGGATGGGGGGGGGAAGGAAGTTGCTTCTGACTGCCGTTCGGTACATAGTTTCTATTACTCCTGCTTGGACAGCTCAAAGACAGCATTTTGTAATGGTGGGTGTTGGATTAGGACCTGGGAGAACCACATTTGAATCCATGCTCTGCCATGGAGACTCACTAAGTTATCTTGGATCTGCCACACTCTCTTTACCTAACCCTACCTCACAGAAGTGTTGTTGTGAGGATAAGGTGGAGGAAGGGAGAACCAACGTGGTGAGACGCTTTGGGTCCCACTGGGGAGAAAAATAGGATAAAAAGAAAAATAAGCATAAATAAGTATAAACATGTTTTCACAATGCTTCAGTCCTAAATACTTGCATGGGTGTATCTAGTATATGTTGGAAAAGGCAGTGGAGGAGGAGGAGGAGGAGGAGGAGGAGGAAGAAGAAGAAGAAGAAGAAGAAGAAGAAGAAGAAGAAGAAGAAGAAGAAGAAGAAGAAGAAGAAGAAGAAGAAGAAGAAGAAGAAGAAGAAGAAGAAGAAGAAGAAGACCCTGCAGGGGGCAGCAAGAAGACAATTAGGATATTGATGTCAGCACCTTCCTTCCTGTTAAGCACATTCCTTGTCTGTCTCCAGACTGTGACTCTTAGGGCAATTTCTCTCTTCTTCTCAAAAGTGCCACACTCAATCTTACCCTCACTCTCAGCTAGAGACGTACTTAGGAACCTATCTCTGTCTCTCCTCTTTCCTATCAAGTATGTTAATTCATAAATAAACCTTTATCTACTCTTTAATCAGACTGTGCGCCATTGCTGTGTTGATTTCTCTGCCAACAGTATACTGCCAATGTAAAGTATCTCAGTTCTTGCAGTGGTACCTGTGTTCTACCACCTCCATAGACAAGAGTGAGACTGGAAAAAGGAAAGGATCAATAATTTTTCTTTTGTGCCATATACTGGATCCTTCTCCCCTACAGCTGAGATTCAGCATCTAGTTTGCTTTCACTTGGATGGTCTGTTACCTTCCTTGATTTTTAAGGTCTGCAGGCAGCTCCCAGTACATTAAAATGTAGGTTTGAAAATCCTGTTATCAATTGTGACATAAACGCTTCACATATATAGCAAAGGCCCTTTTTTCATGTATAAGAAGTGTGTACATACATATATAAAAAAGAGATATCTATCTTCTTGAAGGATTGGTCTGGGTATTGTAATATATGTATGGGTTTTGGGATAGGCAATGCAAGGCTTTTTGATTAAAAAAAAAAAAGCCCTAGAAGCATGACTTTTTTTTAATTTCAGAAGCTTTGATGATCTCAAAGTGACAGCTAGCTCGGAAAGAAAGCTCAAGCTGTTTGGCGGTAGGTGTTGCTAAGGTGATTTTATAGGATGAGAATGGAGTAGCTCCTCATTGTTATCTTGTTTACAAAGGAATATGAATGAAATCACATCTCCTGTAGCAGGGCAGCTTCTGATTAACTGTTTCAGACCTAGTGCTGAACTGTGATTGAATGATCAAGCTTCCTTCAACCCAAACATTCCTGGAAAGTAATTTTAGAAAGCAATGAGATGACAGCTTATAGTGTTAGGAACAGGCAGGGATCAGAAAATGATCCCCAGTGAAAAATACTGGGTTTGAGATGCGTAAAGTGATCAGCTCATAATTTATTAGTGATTTCAGCAAGGGGAAAGAAGACTGAAAATCTCTCGCCGAAGATGGGTATTTATGTCTGGAAAAGCTAACACCCAAAACACACCCCACTCGCAACAATAGGCTATTTACACTCCATTGTTTCCCAGCTGGTTTACTCTAGGATCCCTGTCTCCCTTCTGGGCCATTCCAGGATCCCAGCAAGCTATTGTTATGCATCCTCAAGCGAAGTCCTTTTGCAAGTACAGTTCAAGCTGAATACATAACACCCAGGGAATCAATTTAGTGGGGCTGCTGTTAGAGGTAATGAAATTCCACTAGAGGAGGGGTCTAATTTACAGGGCCTATAAATATTTGCACTCTTATTACCTGTTTGTGCCAATGGAAGCAATTCTGGGAACAGGCATGGGCAGTTCAGTCCCCTTGGTCATGGCAATGTTGCCTGAGGTAACAAAGCATCAGCCTGCCGAAGCAAAGGAAATGAATAGCCCAGTATCTTTCATGCTATCTGCTACAGCCACCTGAATCTAAATTTTAATTTTGTTTATTTGGATTAGCATAGCTCGAGCTCATCAGATCTTGGAAGCTGAGCAGGGTCAGCCCTGGCCAGAATTTGGATGGGAGACCTCCCAGGAATACCAGGATTGTGACACGGAGGCAGGGAACGACAAACCACCTCTGAATGTCTCTTGCCTTGAAAACGCTGCAGGTTGCCACAAGCCAGCTGCAACTTGACGGCATTTTCCACATTCCACCACACCACCAATTTGAACCTGGAGTCTCCCCATCCCTACTCCAACCACTACATCACATTGGCTGTCAGCACTGAAAAGACGTTAAAGCACCTGCAAGGCAAACTGTTTTTGGGAGAGAATTCCCCATTAGGATACCACTACAGACAAAGCCCTTTCTCCAGTGGCTTCCCTTTTGACTGCAGAAGGCAAGAACGGATGGTGAAAAGCTTCAGAAGATGATCAGTTGCCAGATAAATTCATGTGGAAGGAAGAGGCCCTAATAATTTCTGCAAATTTACATGCATAGGATTGCACTACGTGGGACTTGAAGGACGTAATGAATACAGTGCGAGAAGGAGATCCCATTGAGTTCAACAGGGCTTACTTCCTTGTGTGCTTAGTATTGTTCCTGGAATCAAGTGGAAGTAGGGATGCCAGCCCCCAGGAAGAAGCCAAAAATCACGGGAAGAAGTGGAAATCCAACAACAACATCTGTGACAAAAATAATGAAGAGTCAATAAAGATATGTTGCAAAATCATTTACTGTAGTAATTCTGTAGAAAATTATCTTCGTATTGTTCCTAGAAGTAGGGATGCCAGCCTCCAGGTGGAACCTGGGGACCCCCCAGGATTACTGCTCATCTCCAGACTACAGGGACCAGTCCCTCTGGAGAAAATGGATGCTTTGGAGGGTATAGTGTATAGCATTGTACCCCACTGAGGTCCCTGCCCTCCCCAGGCTCCACTCCCAAATCTCCAGGAGTTTCCCAACTTGGATCTGGGAACCTCACTTCGACCCCCAGCTGGTGGCCAGGGAGAACCAGGCAACCCTAACTAGAAGCAAAAGGTGATGCCACTCAATAAACTGATGTTAGTCCTCACAGAAAACCAAAATTTGTAGTATAAACTCTGGTTACCAAACCAAGATACAAATCCTGGTTTGATATCCTGATTTGCTGCACCACTTGCATTCAGAAGTCTAAGCAAAGTCTGGTTTCAGCAAACCAAAGTTGACAACCCACGGGCTATGGTGACATCAGCATGTGGCTACCCATTTGCTAGTGCTTGGAGCCTGATAGTATCATATCAAGGAGTTTCTCAAATGTTTTATTATAAAGAAAAGAGAGGTGCCTGCATTGCAGCCAAATGTACCGTGACATCATTGTAGGATCAGAAACAGGAGCAGTTAATACCCATTCTAATGTTGACAGGCTGACTGCTCCATCTCTGTAGTTTGTTAAGATGATTCCTTACCTTAATGTCATATTTACCTAGAAGCAACCTTGCACACGCCCGGACCTTAAAGAACTTTTCATATTCCTCTGCTCAAGAGGGGGAGGAAGGAACCATGCCACGTTTAACCCTATGATATCTAGATCTTACCGTGGTCTTTCATTTCCGTCTTTAAAATTGCCACTGGCAGGAAAGTGACTCCCATTGATTATACACTCATTCCCCAGTTTATCATCCTGTCAGCTTGAGAAGCCACAGGACATTTCCTAGAGGATATTCTAGATCATGAAATCACTATGTGCCAAACAGGTGGCATAAATGCTGTGTACAGCCCCCCCCCCCATGTACACATTTGCCACATAAAACATGAGGGGAAAGATACAGAAGAAAGTGTTATTGTGTTTCAACTAGGCAATCTACTTTGTAGATGCACAGGGGGAAATTAATCTTACTCAGTCCTCTGCATATTTCGGGCTGTGTCTATCTTTTAACTCATTGTAATTTATGGGAATGCCAGCAGGCTTGGAGGAAAATGTCCTGTCCCTTTAATTGAGATTTAATGTGTGGAAATGGGCAGCTGAAGCTTCTCACGGCATTAGGGTTGCCAGTCTCATGGTGGTAGCTGGAGATCTCCCAGAATTACAACCGGTCTCCAGATTACAGAGATCAGTTCTTCTGGAGAAAATGGTTGCTTTGGAAGGCAGACTCTAGGACACTGTACCTCACTGAGTTCCTTCACCTCCCCAAGCTCTATGGTCAAAATCTCCAGGTAATTCCCAAACCCAGAGCTGGCAACCCTAGATGGCATGCAGATAACTAACTTCACATTAAGGCTCTATTAGAAGGGACAGAACATTTTTTGATAAACCTTGTTGACAACAGCATCAAGGTAAATAAATGCCTTTTGTTTGGTGACAAAAGTTGAACTTTCTTCTTAAGCATTAATGCAGGGCACACCTCAATAATAATAACAACACATTATTACAGTAAGCATTTATTTTATACTTCAGAGACTTCAAGAGCATATACTGCATTAATCATCCTTCTAACATTTGGCGTGCTTGCCTGGTATTCTTATACCCCTCCCACAGATGAGGGTGGAGAAGGGGTTGAAACATGGCAACTTGCAAAAAGCTTTTTTCAGCACAACCTTCTGCAAGCTTATTGAGAGGTAAGTCCAAGTTTATTCAATGAGGCTTACTTCCAAATAAGTGTTCATAGGGTGCAGCTGTAGTTGGTGAGCTCATGACTAGTCTGAAGCAGGAATATCTTACTTGACTGCCAAGTGTTATAAGTGCTATACTATGTGAACCCCTGTCTTGCAGCCTCCTCTAAAGTTTCTTGTCTACTTAAGTGTCTTAAATGAACCATCACATTTTTTTTCATGCTGAAAGCAAGATATATGAGGTGAAAAATGGGGTCATCCTAGGTCCAGTTAGTGGCCACCAGAATTCTGCCTACATATTTATTAATCACATTTATTAATGACATTTACATAATTCCCAGCAGTTCTGAGATGAAAATAGTTATACAACTATAACACCTCAATGTTTATAGCAGAAATCACTGCCTGAGGAGCTCTCCCTGTTTCTGTCTTCGTACATAGTTGAAGCCTCTATATTCATTTTCTCTGAAATCACCTGCAATTTAACAGTCAGTGGGGGGTTTGTTCTTTGAATACATACTTGAAAAACATAATTGTCCAAAAACTGGTTGTCAATAGTTTGAAATGTACCTGAACAACTACAGTGCATGACATCACATGCTGAGCACCTAGGGGACCAACACATGCATGCATATAGATATATTTAGGGACTGATTCAGCCCTAACTAGGGATGGCAGGAATAATATGGGTTGCTGGTTCATAGGTAGGGACCTAAGGATGAAGGGAGGTCTTCACAAGCCAGCTTGTTTGTTGTTTTGTGATGAGGGGAAAGGCAGATAGGAAACTAAGCAGCATCAATTTATTTATATATTTAGGGATTTTTATCTCACCCTACCCACAAGTGGGCTCAGGGCGGCTTACACCATGTCATAAAGCAGTACATAACTTTCTCAACAATAATCCTTTAAAACTTCGATATCAAATTAAATTCAAACATGATTAAAATTGAAGTAACTAATCTAAAATACCTAATAACAACAGTGGTGAGTAATTTCAATCCAACACGCAGTAAACTCATGCCAGGAGCACTTAATTGTGATATGTGATGGGTGGGGCCCAAGACAGCCAAAGATGACACTTGGAACCTTCCGGTGCAGGCAAGGATTGCCAAGACCATCAGCAATGTAGTAGAGTCTGAAGCTGGAATGGAGTTGGCCAAATGCTGGCAGAAAGCAGAGGTTGCCCGTAAGTGGTAATACATGCTAAAAGTAAAGCCAGTGTCTTGCTGGAGCCAGTGTGGTGTTGTGGTTAGAGTGCCCAACAGGGATCTGGGAGACATAGGTTCAAATTAGGATTGCCAGTTTTGAGTTGAGAAATCTCTATAGATTTGGGGGTGGAGCCTGGGGAGAGTGTGGTTTGGGGTAGGACAGGGACCACAGAGAAGTATAATGCTATAGAGCCCACCCTCCAAAGCAGCCATTTCCCCCCCCCCCAGGTGAACTGGTATCTGTCACCTGGAGATCAGTTCTAATTCTGGGAGATCTCCAGGCCCTACCTGGAGGCTTCATAGTGTGGTTTCAGCTTGTTGTAGAGAGCATTTTGCCAGCCAAATTTAAAATTTAGAAGGATTCCAGCCTGTTGGAAAAGAAGGACTGGTTTGCTCCTAATATAAACATTAATATAGTGTCGATGGAGAGCATTTGAGCCAGCAAAATTAAGAAGGCTTTTGCATTTAGTTAGAGAAGACAAGACTGGCTTGCTCCTAATTTAAACAGTTTAAATGGAACCAGAGGTAAATTCTAAAGAATATCAAATAATATTCCATTCAGCTTCATCTTGTTTTTCATTTTAAATAACCATGTTTTTTCCAGGATAATAATTTGAAGAATGTATACTCTTGAGGCTTGTAAAGAGCATTTTACCAGTCTAATTCAGAAGGCTTTTGCATCTGTGAAGAAGTTAAGGACTGGCCTGCTCCCAACATAATTCTGAACTGTATCAAGAGGCTGACACCTTTGAAGATAATAGGATTACTACTGAGGAAGATTGGGACGAAATGAGCCTATACCCGGGTGCTCATTGAGGTGGATGGACTTTTCCTTGTAATATTATAAAGATTTATTTATCTATAATGTAATACAATGTTTAACATGCAAAGATTTACTAAATGTCTTAGCCATCACATCACAGTGTTTGGTTGCATTTCCTACCTGGAGGCTGGCAAGTCCAGTTCAAGTCCACTCTCTGCTGTGGAATCTCACTGGGTGATCTTAGGCCAGTTACCTCTGCTCAGCCTAACCCACCTTGTGACGGAACAGACCTGCTTTGACTTACACACCCTGCTCTGCTCATCCCTCCTTGCTGTTGCCAACTCCTGGAGAGGGTTACTTCTTCCTTCTACTAGCTTAACTCACTACCACCACCTGCCCCCCTTTTTTTTTTTAAGGGGTTCCTCCTAGGAGGGACAGGGCTCTCAGCTCCCCTTCTCAACCTGAGGTCCTGCGTCTAGGTCCTCCATTACTCAGAGCCTGGTTACCACTGGAACCAATTATAACTTTGGGGCTCCCCTGGAGAAAGAACCACATACACACAGATTGCTTTCCTCCCAACTCGGGGCTCCTCTTGCACTAGCATGTCCAAGACAGTGGGAGATCTAGGTGGTACAGAGACTGAGAACCAACCTCCAGAGTCAAAAAAATATTTATTGAAAAGAAAATATTTAAAAGATTACTTAAGCACAGCACTAGATTAGCAAACAGACTTCAAAGGAAAATTGGTTATGAACTCAATCCCCTTTCTTAGTTCTAGGCATACCCTAACTGATGTTAAAATAGGGCAGTTACAAAGTTCCTATTTATGTCCTATTACCTGGGAGACTGCATGGACAGAAAAAGATGACCTGCTTGCAGACCAGAGCTCAAAATTGTCCCCAGCGCAGCATTCCCTGTCTCCACCCACTTTGCATCATTCCCTCCACCCCCTTGACCCAGTCTGCCGAGGTCGCGGGTGCATCCTGGGAGCCCTCCTGGAAGGCATTCTGGGAAATCTCCAGGGATCAATTGGAGACTAAGGTAAAGGTAAAGGTTTCCCTTGCTCGAAAGCCAGTCAAATCTGACTAGGGGTGCGGTGCTCATCTCCGTTTCCAAGCCAAAGAGCCAGCGCTGTCCAAAGATGTTTCTGTGGTCATGTGGCTGGCATGACTAGATGCCGAGGTGCATGGAATGCTGTTACCATCCCACCAAAGTGGTACCTATTTATTTACTTGCAATTTCTTGCTTTCGAACTGCTAGGTTGGCAGGAGCTGGGACCAGAGACAGGAGCTCACTCCGTCATGCGGCACTCGGTTCTCGAACTGGTGAACTACCAACCTTCCAGTCTGCAGTTCAGTATCTTAACCACTGAGCCACTGCAGCCCCTACTTGAAGACTACATAGTACCAAATTTTCCTACCAGAGCCATTAGGATGTGTATAGATGTAATCTTGCAGGCAATTGAACTGACTCCCAACCACTTCCAGAGAGAGAGAAAAACACTTTTAAAACTCAGAATGGGGGGAGTTCTCCACAAACCTCACAAGGTGGTTGTTGTAGAGATAAACTTAAGGACAAATGTAAGCTGCTTCAGTCCCTCATGGGGAGAAAGATTGCGTATAAATGAAGTAAATTGACACATTGATAATTGAAAGTATCTCCCCATATGTGCCCTGGATGGCGTGCTCCACTGAACAACACCTACTGGTAGTCCCTGGCCTGAAAGACATTCACTTAGGTTCAACCAGGGCCAGGGTCTTCTCTGCCCTGGCCCCTGCCTGGTGGAAAGCACTTGCAATTGAGATCAGGGCCCTGCGGGATTTGTTACAAGTCCTCAGGACCTGAAAAGCAGAGCTGTTCCACCAGGCCTTTGGTTGAGGCGGTGGATGTTTTTACCATCTCAGCCTCCCCTGCCCATAGTGGGCCTATAGATGCCTACCATCCTGCTAACATTTTATGGGAAGTGTATTGGGCTGCTCTGGACTGATGTCATTTTTCTTCAGTTCCATCTTGTATTATTTAATTGTTTTTTAAGAATATATGTATTGCTTTTATTTTTGCTGTGAGCCACCCTGAGCCCATCATGGGATAGAGCAGGATATAAATATAATAAAATAAATAAATAAATAAATAAATAAATAATGTATATGCATATCAGCCATTAATCCAAAGAACTACTGTAGCCCATACATTGGTGACTTGTGTCTCTTCATTCCAGGGAGTATCTCTAGTGAACCTGGCCAGCTAGAACACATGTGCCTAAAACCCCATGAAGTATATACTTCCGGAGTCCCTACTGTGGTCCCCAGAGTGCCATGGCACCACCAACACTTTTCCTGGTGTCCACCAAGTGTTTTTAGATAGTGGATAAGGCCAGGTGGGGCTTTTGCCCAGCAAGGCTTCTGATTGGCCACTGGAGACTTGATTGGATATGAATTTTCACTTGTGACTGAAGTTAAACTGGGAAAGCCATTTTGTGGCAGCCATTTTGTGCCTATGCCCATCACACTGTGTTGAAATTCCAGAGGTGCCCACAAAGTCAAAAAAGTTTGGGGGCCTCTGACTTAGGGTATCTATAGTGACACACCTTTCTACAATTTAAAAATAAATGGAACTTTCACATTGGGAATGTTGCATTTTCTGAACAGGGTAACTGGTAAAGCTGGGATTGGAGAGCTTCAAGCTTATAGAAGTTGCTAGCACTCTCTGCCATAACAGGGTAGTCTGTACCTGGCTATTTATATTCTCCCAAGGTAGGCTTCGCCCTCCTCCCTCTCTCAGCCCTTAACGAAATCCTTCTTCCCCTATTCAAAGTAAACAACATAAAATATTCACTACCTGCTGCAGCTCTATAACTAACTCCAACTGGCAGAAAATCTGTCAGGATTCAGAGAAGATGAATCTCCTTGGATTTTTTTTTATTTGCTAGGTTTGCCCTGCATTGATTACAGTGAAAACCAACTTGACTATCTGTGAAATTAATGCAAACACTGATATTGTGTGATCTTTTCCCCCTTAGCCCCTGTCTGTGTAAAATTTTTATTACTTCTGCAATTCTTTCATTTGTTTGTATGCTATGCACGGTTTGCTAGAGAGAGTTCACAGCTTTCAAGCACTGTTAATTGAATAGATATCTTTGTGACGGGTTGCACTCACCTTATCTACCAAGAGATTCCCAAGGGGTAAACCAGTCAAAGAAGAATCCTCTGGAGACAAGCCAGGAAAACAATAGCTCTGTAATATCAGAACCAAGGTTCACACCATTTCAGAGAGTAGCTGTGTTGGTGTGCAGCAGATTCGAGTCCAGTAGCACCTTAGAGACTAACAAGATTTTCCATTTATGAGCTTTCAAGAGTCAAAGCTCCCAGATGAAAGGAACTCTGACTCTCCAAAGCTCATATCCTGAAAAATCTGGTTGGTCTCTAAGGTGCTACTGAACTCAGGGCTCACACAAATTAATCTGGAAGAGCTGATGTAGCAGTCCATTGGCCACAGCTTCAATGACATCACCACATTGGGCTGGATCCACACTAAGCCTGCGGTCACACTGGAGGCTTGGTGCGATCTGGTGGCATCTCTATTTGTGGTAGTTTAAATCATTGTGGGAAGGGATGACCAGACAACACACCCTGAAGTTGCCTCACTGCGTGTTCACCCCATGGTTCACTGTTCAGATTATTGCTGTGAGGCAACCATGGAATGGGTGGTCGGATGGCTTCTTTTTAAAAAATTGTCTTTTGCATATGTGCATAATTGCTTATTCAAAGTACCACTCCATCTTAAGAGCTGGAGGAAGCTGCCTCCCCCTCTGAATAAACTCATCTTTTCAATTAACCCCTTCGCCACCCTGTGTGCTGCAAAGCTGTAAGCAGAGGAACCAGCATGAAAAAAGACAAAGGAGGTTTCTCAGCCTGCCTTTTACTCCCGCCCCTTCTCACCTCAGAGGACAGCTGAAGGCTTGCTGGTGTGCATGAAGATGTGGTTATGCGCACATTGCTAATTGACTAAAAAAAACACAAGGAGTGAAAATGGAACAGAGAATCAGACTTCCCAACCAAGTTGAGCTTGCACCAGGGGAGTTCAGACATCTGGAAATGTGGGGTGAAAGCACTGATATCCATAACCACTGGACTTTCCCCGGTGCCTGATTACTTCACTTCCAAAGTGAGACAGAATGGGGTGGTGATGGGGCACGGAAGGCAGATGTTGCTGTCTGATCATGCTCTTTAAATCTGCAAAGGTACTGCAGCGATATCAGCACAAACTGCTTGTGTGACTGCAGCTTAATGTTATGCTAGTGAAAAGGGGGGCAATTTCTGCTGATCCCCCCCTTTGCAGACCTCTTATGGACCTAGAACCATCATTTTGAAGAAACCAGAGAGCTGCAGTGGGAGGGGTGATACAGAAATGTTCTGAGAGGCTGGCAATGCTGGTAGGGCTTGGCTTGCTCCAAGCATATCTGGCTAAGTACAACACTTGTCTCCCCCTCAGTCATTTTGTTTTCTGGGATACCAGCTCCTTCATGAGTAGATGTTACATGGGGGGCCCACTTGGGCCAAAAAGGTTACCATCCCTTGTGATATATCACTGGGGAAAGGAGGCCTGCCATTCAAGGGGAAAAGTCAAAAGTTTCATTGGGCATGCCTAAACCTTGATTACACGTAAAGTAGACCTTTGGACCCTCGTTGATATAAAACAAATGAGATAATGGGAGAGTTTGTGAAGGAATGAAGCACCAATACCTCACATTTCTTGTTCTTCATCCATCTTTGAAATATCTACAGCTCCATTTTTGCACCTCTCATATTAAGTTTTTGCATCACCTATATTAAAACTCGGTATGCAGAAAGCTAGTAAGATAGAAAAAAAGGGTAAGTTGAAACTTGTCTTTGACACGTTAGTATTCATAGATATAGGAAATGTTTTAATGGGAAGAGGAACAATACTACAATTCCCCATCTATTTTCTAAAAATCGAATAGCTTATCATTCTTCTAATATGCAGAATGGTTCTAAAAACAATAGCTCAAAGATAGAAGGGAAAAAAGAAACACATCCAAACGAATATAGAAATGCTTTCTTTTCTTCCCACATATTTTTTTACAGATGAACGTGAATGAGCCAAATTAATGGAACCGATACTTTGTTATTTCAATTCTGTTCATGTTTTTTTTTCCCTTAAAATATCAAACAACATTGTACATGCATATGAGAACCTCCGACAGGTGGATGTTTCCATGGATACCGTCAAGCAGCTAAGGAGTTTGTACTGTTTCAGTGTGAATTTTTTTTTCCATAATGGGAAAAGATTTTTTGTTCTGATGAGATCCTAATCCTGCCAATCGTTTTAGTCCTCTTTTTTAAAAAGGAGATATCTCAGGAGATCATTAGGAGCATTAGGAGCATATATCCTCATATCTTTTGTCCTCCACTGGATATATATATATATATATATTTGCATATGAGCCACTGTTCCATCTACTAGCACTCCCACTGCAGTGTGTGACTTGAGTTGCACAAGAGTTGCTGGAGCTGTGACAAGATGTGCTATGCACGGTTTCAGTCTTGCTGAATTTTCAGGCAGTGACAGAACATTCCATAGCTATGCTGGGAAACTTTAACACACCACATCTCTCCACCTGTTACATCAGGTGCAGAGATGCTTAATGAGAGAGCCCCTGCCTGCTTCACAGCTCACCAGGAACCCTGACTGCTCAGACACCTGGCTTGTGAGGAATTGATTCTCATACATCTGTTTGCTGTGGCCTGTGGATAGTATCCAGTGAGTTCAAGCATTCTCATTTTTCAAAGGCAGGTTTCTTCTTTTATGATGGTAGAGTTAAATTGGTGATGACAAGCAAAATTATGATGTGATCGTCAAGCTGAATAAGTTTCTAACCCTCATCTTCACTTTTGTATAAGGGATACCCATCCCTATTATTTTGTTAATGTTTACTTTCAGTCCAGGCTGCCGATTACAGATAGGATTGCCTGGAGATCTCCTGAAATTACAACTGATCTTCGGACTACAGAGATCAGCTCCCTCCGAGAACAACATCCTTGCCAGGGGGAATGAAGTAGCATTGGCTGACAAAATTTTATAAGATTATGCATGGGATAGAGCAGGTTGAGAAAGAAGTACTTTTCTCCCTTTCTCACAATACAAGAATTCGTGGGCACTCCATGAAATTGCTGAGCAATTGGGTTAGAACAGATAAAAGGAAGTACTTCTTCACCCAAAGAGTGATTAACACATGGAATTCACTGCCACAGGAGGTGGTGGCAGCTACAAGCATAGACAGTTTCAAGAGGGAATTAGATAAACATATGGAGCAGAGGTCCATCAGTGGCTATTAGCCACAAGATATAGATAGGAACTCTCAGTCTGGGGCAGGTGATGCACTCTATTCTTGGTGCTGGAGGGGGCAGCTGTGGGAGGGCTTCTAGTGTCCTGGCCCCACTGCTGGACCTCCTGATGGCAACTGTTATTTTTGGCCACTGTGTGACTGAGAGTTGGACTAGATGGGCCATTGGCCTGAGTCAACATTGGCTTCTCTTATGTTCTTATGTTCTTAAAATTGTTGAAGGCATTTTAAGTGTCCTTTTGGTTCCTGCATAAAGTGCGACTCTGACGAAGGAATTCGAAACGGCTGGTTGATCCAGACACGTCAGTCCTGTCTTCCTGGCAACTTGACCAGCACTTGGTAAAAAGGAAAAAAAAGAAAACATGGATATTTTTCTCTTGTTATATGAGTGTGATGGTTGTTTTCTTTTTTCTATGAAGTTTCTCATAGCACCACTTTCTGTTGCATTCAAGTTGTTTATGTGGGAACTGGTATTGTTGTTGTAAGGGTTGTTTCAGTATATGGTGTTATACAAACAGGTGTGCCTAGTTGTTACTGACAAGTTAATTACAGTGCTTACTATTATTAACACTCAGAGAAAATGTCTGTTTTGCAGGGTGAGCCCTGAGATCCCTCAATTCCTCAAACCATTCCCTCTCTACGCTTTATCCCCCCCCAAAAAAAAAAAAAAATCTCCAGGAATTTTCCAACCCAGAGTCAGCAACCTAAATTACAAACATTTATTTTAATGCAGATCTGAACTCCTGGACATATTCAGTGGTTGGTTCAGATGGGCAGCTGTGTTGGTCTGAAGCAGCAGAACAAAGTTTGAGTCTAGGGGCACCTTTAAGACCAATTAAGTCCAGTGACACCTTTAAGACCAATTAAAATTTGTTGGTCTTAAAGGAGCCACTGGACTCAAATTTTGTTATATCCAGTGGCTGAATGGCATATAATGAATTATTTGAGAAATATAGAGAATGTAAGGCTTAGATGCCTAGATTCTGACCTTAAAGACATTTCTCTGGGAGTCAGCCCCCTTTGACTAGCCTGGAACTTACCTCAAAGTAGCCCTGTTTAGAATTGATTTATTAGAAACCCAGTCATTTGACTTTGCTTTGATCAACGTTCTGTGATAATGACCCTGTTGTAAAAACAATGCACTCTGATTATGTTTGAAGACATTGTATTATGACTTTGCATATACTTGGGCTGACTTGTCATTTCATAACAGGCCATAGTTCCGTATTCTGGTAAACCCTGACTCACTTTAAGACCTTACCACAAACAAATGATCTAACATATGCTTTCTTTGAGGTTTACATTGTATGCTAGCTTCAGAGCAAATCTTTCAAAGCATTTTTTTTTTAATTTTAAAAAATGTTTCGATAGCTCCAGCTCTCCTGTAGGTCTTTGAAGCCTTCTTTTGCATATAAAACTAGCGATATATTTAACAATACATGTTGAAAATGTTGGATCTAGCATTCCCATATTCTCCTCCCCCAGCAGTTCCTTTTGACCCCAGGAAAATTGCTTCTGGGTCGCTGTGCTGAGGAAGGGAAAGAGATAAAATTGTCCCATTCTCTACTTGAGGAAGAAGGTGGAGGGGTGATTTTGTCTTCTTTCTTGGGGCAACCTGACCTGTATGGCTGTTAGTCTAGATGTGTCCTATAACCTCAGGCATCAACTTTCCTAAAGTCAGCACGGACTGCTGGGGGGGGGAGCAGTGGGAAAGACTTATGAACCTTGTACCTACAATTACCTGCTTTCCACAACACATTGGAACCAATATATATATGGTGGTGGAAAGTGTTGTCAAGTCACAGCTAATGTATGGTGTCACTGTAGGGTTTTCAAGGCAAGAGACATTCAAAGGTGGTTTGCCATAGCCTATCAGAGAGAGAGAGAGAGAGAGAGGGGGGGGGAACCCAACCTGAAAATCAAGTCAAGAACCAAAAGGTTGAGCAACTAGAAAATAATAAAAAATACAACGCTTTATTGCACAGTGCACAGAATCTTAGGATTAAAAACAACATATGTAGGGTACCATTAAAAACTCAAATATAAAGCAACAAGATGAAGTTGCACATCCAAAAACAGAGAATCACAATAATAGTGATGGGAAGGGTTTCATCAGTGCTTAGTTCTTGTGGCCCTTTCTTACACATCCAGGAGATGCTGGTCACCGCTTTGGGGTCAGGTAGCAATTTTTCTCCAGGCCAGTTTAGCCAGTGATCCTGGAGGGTTTTTTACCATCTTCTGGGCATGGAGCAGGGGTCACTGGGGGTGTAGGGGGAAGGTAGTTGTGAATTTCCTGCATAGTTTAGGGGCCTGGACTAGATGACCCTGGAGGTTTCTTCCATTCTATGTATATTATCCAAAGGATCCAATGCATTTCAGCCCTGAAGGACTTCTTCAGTGGTCAAAATCATACTAACACACTCATAAAACTGTAACTATATCAATATAAAAATCTTTTTCAGGTCAGGCAGGCTGTAAATGAGTTACTAAAAAAGGGAAGCTCCAATTAATGGATATAAATCAGTTTACCTAAACCAAGGAGCCCTCACTCATCAGAGATGGAAACAAAGGACCACCATTCTGTCCTGGGCCATAGTTAGATTCCCAGTATGTGTTTATGTGCAAACCAGAGACCAAGGTAGCACTGTGCGATAAATAGTTGTATTTTATCTTATTTTCTAGTTGCTCAAGCTTTTGGTTCCTGACTTGCTATAGCCTGCCTCCATGTCACAACCTTGGTATTCCTTGGAGGTCTCCAATCCAAATACTAGCCAGGGCCTATCCTGTTTAGCTTCCAAGATCTGATGAGATCAAGCTAGCCTGGGCTACCCAGGTCAGGGCCAATACATCTATAGCAAAAAGAAAATAAGCAAGGTAGAAAGATACAACTTCTCCTTCTGGAGAAATGGACACAGAAGCCAAAACAACAGCCCATTATGGTTGGCACACAGTGTAACAGTGAGTAATGTTTTCAGCACCTGTGCCATTGTATAGCACATCTTTTCCACGATTCCCCTGATTTGGCAGCAATGTTTGGCCATTTAAAAACAACAAGAATATGATAGTTCAATCTTGAATAAGCTTTTATGGAAGAGATATTTCATACTTTCCCCCTCTGAGATGAAGAAGAGTTGGAGTCTCAGAACAGCTTACAATCACCTTCCCTTTCTCTCCCCACAACAGACAGACACCCTGACCGATTTCACACAAGAGCTGTGCCGGCATCACGCCTCCCTTTGCCCCGTTTCTATTGGTCAATTTCCCACTGGAAGCCACGCGGCCGCATTTTGACCTGCGGTTTCATGATCCTGTTTTTTGAGGATCACGAAACTGCAGGGGAAATCGGGCAAAGCCGCAGGTTAAAATGCGGCCACATAGCTTCCAATGGGAAATTAACCAATAGAAATGGGACAAAGGGAGGCATGACGCCGGCGCAGCTCTTGTGTGAAATCGGTCCCTGTGTGGTAGGTGGGGCTGAGAGAGCTCTGAGAGAACTGCTCTTGAAAGAACAGCTCTGAGAGAACTTTGACTGACCCAAGGACACCCAGCAGCTGCATGTGGAGTACTGGAGAATCAAACTTCAGATTAGAGTCTGCCACTCTTAACGACTGCACCAAACTGGCAGAGTTTCAGCTAACCTGACTCAGATACTTCACACTAATTCTCACACTTTTTAGGGTTTTATGCTAGGCCCTCAAAAAACTTTGACAGACTCACTAAACTCAGTATTCAAAGGCTAACTAGACACCAATCACCAAAGGTCAGTACAATCAATACATGAAATCCAGTCCTCCCACATCCCCACTTTTTTACCCTTATTGTTGCCAAAGTCACAATGATATAGTAGGAGCTGTTATGAAAGATCTCTATGTTTTGTGTAGAAAACAGACCATTTTGTGTGAGTTCTCAGCTGAATCACAAGATCAAGTACATGGAGATGAGCAAAGGGTCTTACCCAGTGTTCCCCTCCCCCTCCACCATTTTCTGACTAGACCATAAAGCAATTCACTGCTTCTGAGAAACCCCTTGAAATATGAGGCAACGAGAAGCAAGGGTTTGTCACTCCTTTGCCAAGTCTTACTGCTGCTGTGGGAAAGCTGATCTGTCTCTAAGGAGAGAAGATGCCTGAAGTCTCCTGCGGTGCTTTAAGCAGCAAGAAACTGTACTTTTCTATGTTTTCTGTAGCTTTTACCTTTTAGCTTTCTCTATTAATTCATTAGTGTGTGCAAAGAAGAAAACTTTTTTTAAAAAAAGAAAATTATTCTTAAGACATCTGAGAGACTTTTCAGAACTATTTATCCTGTGTGCTGGCTGTTTTATGCCTATGTATGTAGATACTAAATGTTTACAAATCACTTTTTCAACTGTCCAAGCAACCAAGGATAGTTGTTTGCACTATCCCATAAAAACAAATGGCCCCCATTAACTTCCATGGAAGGAGGCAGGGGGACTGCAGTTGGAGAGAGCTGACCTAGCTGAGCTCTGAGAAGGAGCAAGGTGTTTGAGCTGCCAGAGGGGTGAGTGGTATTTTTATTTATTTACTTTCAGCTGAGGTGCTTTAGCTGAGAAGGTACTGTGTCAGGGACTGTATTTGGGAGTGTGTGGGTGAGTTGTAACAGACTCCTGACTGCTGGAGTTAGGGTGTGAAAGGGTCATTGTTTGCCTGTAATTAAGTGCTTGGGTGAAATTGAATAGCAGACTCCTGGCTGCTGGAGTCAGGGTGTGAAAGGGTCATTGTTTGACTGTCATTAAGTGCCATGGGTGATTTTGAGTAGCTGCTGGCCACACCCTCTCCTGGGAGACAATTCTATTTAAGGCAGGAAGTTTGCAAGAGGCACGAGCCTCTGGCACGAGCCGAAGGGCGAGAGCAAAAGGGCGAGGCTCTTTGCCAGTGGCTCTTAGCCTAGGGGCTCTGTAAGAAGCACAGGAAGAGCCAGAAAGCCAGGACCTTGGCTCCTTGGTAAGGTAAGTAGACTCCTACAACAGGAGCCATATAAATACAAAGGGTTTTAAAAGGGGGGTTATAGAAAAGTATTTGTTTAAAAACAATTATGAAGCCAGAATGCCAGCAGGGGGTTGGGGGCTATCCAGTGTTTTGCAGGGAGTGTCACATGTATGACTATCTGCCCACTGGTCAGAAGTCTTGGGTGTGTGCTCGGTGCAAGGAGCTCCTGGTTCTCAGGGAGCGAGTTTGCTCCCTTGAGGCCAAGGTGGCTGACCTGGAGAAGCAGGGACAGTCAGTTAGGTGCACGGGGAAGACTCTCGGGGACTTGTTAGATATGTCCCACTCTGGATCTGGCAGCCCGGCTGCTGCCAGGGAGCATGAGGGTCAAGGGGAAAAGGGGCACCATGCTGAGGATAAGGGGAATGTGCCCTCAGAAGGGACCTCTTCTTCAGCTGGTGAACGGGTATCCTTTCGTACCAAGGAACCGTCCCTGGGAAGGGTGGGAGGGGGGCTCTTGGTAGTTGGTGATTCGATCCTTAGGCAGGTAGACAGCTGGGTGGCAAACCCGCATACTGACCGTATGGTGACTTGCCTGCCTGGTGCGAAGGTAGCGGACATTACGCGTGTTTTAGATAGGCTGGTAGATAGTGCTGGGGAGGAGCCAGTGGTCGTGGTGCACGTCGGCACCAACGATGTGGGGAAATGCAGTCGTGAGGTCCTGGAGGAGAAATTTAGGCTGCTGGGCAGGAAACTCAAGGCCAGGACCTCCAAGGTAGCCTTCTCAGAAGTGCTACCTGTTCCACGTGCAGGGCCAGAGAGACAGGCACAGATCAGGAGTCTCAATGCGTGGATGAGACGGTGGTGTAGGGGGAAAGGGTTCAAGTTTGTTAGGCACTGGGATGCTTTTTGGGACAAGAGGGAGCTGTACAAAAGGGATGGTCTCCACTTGTCCCGAGAAGGAACCAGGCTGCTGGCGCTCAAAATCAAAAAGGTGGCAGAGCAGTTTTTAAACTGAATAATGGGGGAAAGCCGACAGGAGATGAAAAGTTTCTGGTTCGGGATGGCTCATCTCAAAGAGATGAAGGGGTAGCTATTACTTTTGTACAAGGAAATGGATTACAATTGTCCACTGAGACTGTGGCTAATGATAGGAACTGCCTGGCAAGGTCTCGAGGCAGCAAGAGAAAGGCTGTGGGCTTAACAAACATGGGAAACTATAAGTGTTTATACACAAATGCTAGAAGTCTCCAAGGTAAAATCGGGGAGTTGGAATGCTTGGTGTTGGGGGGGAAATAGACATTGTGGGTATTTCAGAAACTTGGTGGGATGAGGAAAATCAGTGGGATACGGTGATTCCTGGTTATAAATTATATCGGAAGGATAGGGGGAAAGGGTTGGAGGTGGGGTGGCTCTGTATGTCAGAGAGGGTATACCGTCCAGTAAGATTGAGAGGGTAAGAGAATTGGATTCACTTCTGGAAATGCTATGGGTTGAAATAGTGGGTCCAAAAGGAGGCTTAACAGTGGGAGTTTGTTATCACCCATCAGATCAAAAGATAGAGGAGGATTATAAAATGATGAATGAATTAAAGATAGCGGCTAGACGAAATAACTGTGCCATAATAGGCGACTTTAACTACCCACACATTGATTGGGTCAATATGAGTTCTAGTCAGGAAAAAGAGATTGCGTTCTTAGACACTCTCAATGACTGTGCTGTGGAACAGATGGTCACAGATCCTACCAGGGGAGAGGCGATCCTGGATTTGGTCCTAAGTAACACCTAAGACCTGGTGAGAGATGTAAAAGTGATTGCACCACTTGGGAACAGTGACCATAATGTCATTGAGTTTAACATTTGTACAGATAGGGAGTTGCCCAAAAAGACTGACACGACCACTTTTAACTTTAAAAGGGGTAACTTCTCTGGTATGAGGGGACATGTGAGGAAGAAATTGAAAGGAAGAGTGGAGAAGGTCAAAACCATTGGGGAAGCTTGGAGACTATTTAAAAAGACAATCCTAGAAGCTCAGAAAAAATATATACCGCAGGTTAGGAAAGGTACAAATAGGTATAGAAAAAACCCTGCATGGTTAACAAATAAAGTAATGGAAGCTGTAAAAGGTAAGAAGGATTCCTTTAAGCGGTGAAAAGCTAGTCTTAGTGAGGTTGATAAAAGGGAACACAGACTATGGCAAATAAAATGCAAGTCTGTGATCAGGCAAGCAAAAAGGGAATATGAGGAGCATATCGCAAAAAACATAAAGACCAACAATAAAACTTTCTTCAAATACATTAGAAGTAGGAAGCCAGCCAGGGAGGCAGTGGGGCCCTTGGATGACCAAGGGGTAAAAGGAGTAGTGAAGGATGATAGGGAAATGGCTGAGAAGCTGAATGCATTTTTTGCCTCTGTCTTCACTGTGGAAGAGGAGAAGTGTTTGCCCACTCCAGAAGCACCGATTTCGGGAGGGAGTTTGAAAGACCTGAATCAGATTGCGGTAACAAGAGAGGAAGTCCTCCGACTGATGGACAATTTAAAAACTAATAAATCACCAGGCCCGGATGGCATTCATCCGAGAGTTCTGAAAGAACTCAAATGTGAACTTGTGGATCTCCTGACAAAAATATGTAATCTTTCTTTAAAATCTGCCTCCATTCCTGAGGACTGGAAGGTAGCTAATGTCACTCCCATCTTTAAAAAGGGCTCCAGGGGAGATCCGGGAAATTACAGGCCAGTCAGTCTGACATCGATACCGGGTAAGTTGGTGGAAACTGTTATTAAGGAAAGAATTAGTAGGCACATTGATGAACAAAAACTATTGAGGCAGACTCAGCATGGGTTCTGTAAGGGAAGATCTTGTCTCACTAACTTGTTAGTGTTTTTTGAGGGAGCGAACAAACATGTGGACAAGGGGGATCCAATAGATATTATTTACCTTGACTTCCGGAAAGCTTTTGATACAGTTCCTCATCAAAGGCTCCTAAGTAAGCTCAATAGTCATGGGATAAAAGGACAAGTCCTCTTGTGGATCAAAAATTGGCTTATAAATAGGAAACAGAGAGTGAGTATAAATGGGAAACTTTCTCAGTGGAGGGTGGTAAGCAGTGGGGTACCACAGGGATCAGTACTCGGTCCGATGCTTTTTAACTTGTTTATTAACGATTTGGAATTGGGAGTAAGCAGTGATGTGGCTAAATTTGCAGATGACACAAAGTTGTTCAGGGTGGTGAAAACCAGGGAGGATTGTGAGGCACTCCAAAGGGATCTGTTGAGGATGGGTGAGTGGGCGTCAACGTGGCAAATGGGGTTCAATGTGGCCAAGTGCAAAGTGATGCACATTGGAGCCAAAAATCCTAAATATAAATACACATTGATGCAGTCTGATCTGGCAGAGACGGACCAAGAGAGAGATCTTGGAGTCGTAGTGGATAACTCGCTGAAAATGTCTACACAATGTGTAGCTGCAATAAAGAAGGCCAACGCTATGCTGGGGATTATTAGGAAGGGAATTGATAACAAATCAGCCAGTATCATCATGCCCCTGTATAAATCATTGGTGCGACCTCATTTGGAATACTGTGTACAGTTCTGGTCATCACATCTCAAAAAGGATATTATAGCATTGGAAAAAGTGCAGAGAAGGGCAACTAGAATGATAAAAGGGTTGGAACACCTTCCCTATGAAGAAAGGTTAAAACGCTTGGGGCTCTTTAGCTTGGAGAAACGACGGCTGAGAGGTGACATGATCGAGGTTTATAAGATTATGAATGGGATTGAGCAGGTTGAGAAAGAAGTACTTTTCTCCCTTTCTCACAATACAAGAACTCGTGGGCACTCTATGAAATTGCTGAGCAGTCGGGTTAGAACAGATAAAAGGAAATACTTCTTCACCCAAAGAGTGATTAACATATGGAATTCACTGCCACAGGAGGTCGTGGCAGCTGCAAGCATGGACAGTTTCAAGAGGAAATTAGATAAACATATGGAGCAGAAGTCCACCAGTGGCTATTAGCCACAGGGTATAGATGGGAACTCTCAGTCTGGGGCAGGTGATGCACTCTATTCTTGGTGCTGGAGGGGGCAGCAGTGGGAGGGCTTCTGGTGCCCTGGCCCCACTGCTGGACCTCCTGATGGCACCTGGTATATTTTGGCCGCTGTGTGACAGAGTGTTGGACTAGATGGGCCATTGGCCTGATTCAACATTGGCTTCTCATGTTCTATGTTCTTATGAGACACCCCTGAGATGGAGGCCCCAATCCAGACCTTCCCAGGCACTTTGCATGGGCCTCCTGTTTAAAAAGTTTTCCCCATTGTCTTCAATGGAAAGACAGATCCTATTATTTTGTGAGTCTTACTCTGGGCTGCCACTTTAACTGTCATAGGTAACTACATATTGTAAACACTTTTTTTTTTTTTTTTTAAAGGAAGAGACTGTTGCTTTTGAGTTAGGACATTTGGATGGTGGGGTTTCCCCTACGACTCAGCTCTGGAAAATGTGGCAGTCCCAGCTAACATGGGACAGTTGTAGCGTAAGGAATAGAACTGGGCAACGAAGAGCAAAATGTAATGAAAAAGAAATAAATGAACACAAGAAGGGTTGCCACCCTCCAGGTGGTAGCTGGAGATTTCCTGGGATTCCAACTGGTCTCCAGGCAGCAGAGATCAGTTTACCTAGAGAAAATGGCTGCTTTGGATGTTGGACCCACTGAAGTCCCTCCCCTCCCCAAACCCCCTCCTCAGGCTCCACCCCAAAAACCTCCAGGTATTTCCCAACCCAGCACAGGCATAGTTAATTTCTATGGCACTGTCATTGTGAGAACCATTATGGTATAATGGTCAGAGTGTCGAACTGAGGAGGGCCAAGATGCAATACCCTCGCCCTGTGTATAGTTTGCTGAAAGTAGGACCCTACTATAGAATTCTGTATCCTCTAATATGTGTTGATACTTATGCTTTGCTTCACTTCTGTTTTTAGACTTCTACAACCCTAATACTATTGCATTGCTTATTGAATGCCCTGTCCCTCAGTTGTATTGACTCACTCTGTGTAATCTCCCTTAAGTCCAAGTGAGAAAAGCAGACTATAAATAATGTAAATACAATAAAAGAGTAAATATTTTATCACTTATGGGGTGACCATGGGCAATTGCCCATTCTCAGCCTAACCTATCCCCTGAGAGTAAAATGGAAGGGACACAACCAGGTCTTCTATCCCGAGCTACTGCGAGGAAAGTTGGGGTTAAACATGGAACAGATAGATAAAGAGGCACCTGCAAGGAATTACTGGAGTGCTGCATCTCTTTTTTGGTTGTAGTGCCTTTCTTTTAGCAGATCCAGTAGCTGAAAATAATTTAACATACTATTGTTAAAAAGAAAAATCACAAATGTCAGCTGCACTCATCAAAAATAAAGTTTGCAGCACAGAGAGTGCCCCGAATGTAACTGCTTGAGCGCATGTTTCCAGGAGGTAAATACCCTCTGTGTGGTCATCAGAGCCAATGCTCTTCTTGATGCAAACAGTTGCAGTGCTTATTCCTCAGTCAGTCCCAGTCCTTTTCTTATCAAGACTGTTGTTGAGCCCTGGAAGGCTGATACATTTATTCAAACAGAAAAAAAAAATGGTGTGATTTTTGTCAGGCGGCATTATTAGCAAGCTGGAGGGCTTCTGCTGACTTTTTCCTTAGGAAGGTCTTTTCAGCTATGAATAAAATATGAATGTAATTTTGAATGTTAGAAGTATTTTGCTGGGAAGAACAGAGGCTATGTCCCTTGATGTTGCTTAAATACAAAAAAAAAAGTGATAGATCCATTGATAATAGACAGATACTGGCAGAGAGGCAGAAGGAGAAAGAATTCATGCGAAGCAATAGGTTAAGATTATTTATTTTCTCAAAAACAAGTACATAACTCTCCAAGGTCTCTGTGAGGGGGCATTGTATGTGTTTGGACATGAACTCATGAAACTACTGAATCAGAGCTTTGGTTCATCAAGGTCAGCATTGTCTACTCAGACTGGCAACAGCTCTCTGGGGTCTCAGGAAGAGATTTTTCACAACCCCTACTGCCAGATCCTTTAACAGGCGATGCCAGGGCTTGAACCTGGGACCTTCTACCTGTGGAGCTGAGGCTCTTCCACTGAGCTATAGCCCCTCCCCCCTTTTAGCTCCCAAGAGTCCTGGAGTGCTGCTAGTGATAGCAATCCCCTCCTTATAAATGTGCCTCATTGGTACAGAAGAACTTGAAAGTTATAGCAGATAGATAATGAATCCTTAAAATGCTGCATTAGTGAACATCTGAGTGAAATATATGAGACGAGGGAATTGTGCTGGCACAGAGACTGAAGGAATCTGAAGTTGAACTACAGGGAATGTACAACCGTTTCAGTTTAGAAATATGAACCATGGCTGGAAGTAGCTCAACCCTTTTTTTCAGGATGCAGAGCCAAATCCATGAGCAGAGTCTATATGATATCGTCTGGCACAGTCAAAAAAGGGGAGGGGGAAAACATAGCTTTAAAAGATGGGTTGTTCCTGTTGTAATAACTGTAGAGCAGAACAGTCACCCCCAGGATCTGTTGACCAGTCACACAAAGAGAAGAGAGGAATTGCCGTTAGTTGTTGCTGGTGGAAAGTGCTGTCGGGTCACAGCTGACTTATGGTGACGCAGTAGGGTTTTCAAAGCAAGAGGTGTTCCAAGGTGGTTTTGCCATTGCCTGCCTCCTCCTCATGCCCCAGGTTAGTTGCACTGGCTTGAAGTAAAATCCAAAAAAAAAAAAAAAAGCCAAGTAATATCTTAAATGACACAAAATAGTGCAAGTTTTTGAGTCCTCCAAATCTCTTCATCAAGCTGGATGTTAAAAAGAGGGCAGAAGCCAGGACATAGGTCTTAGGCCATACCTTAAAGTCTGACTTGGCACCATCTCTGCACAGTGCTGAGCAGGTTCATAGATTTAAAAGAAATCTCGTGTCAGGCTTCATGCTTGGCCTTCTGGAAAATACAAAATGGAGGCCTCCCACAGAAAATGCCAAAAAAATAAACAAACAGCTGATCAAATGTCTCCCTAACACCATACAGAATATGAGCTTGTTTGGAGAAAGGAGAGGTCTCAAGAAAATGCCTCCAGTAAGGTGATCAGGGCTATCCAGGCTTCACGGATGTGGACAAGGAACGGTGGTCGAAAGTGCTGTGAAGTCACAGCCGACTTATGGCAAACCAGTAGAGTTTTCAAGCCAAGAGACATTCAGAGGTGGGTTTTTTTATTTTATTTTATTTTATTATTTCGATGTATACTCCGGCCATCTCGCACCATTGCCTGCCTCATTACCCTGGACTTTCTTGGTGGTCTCCCGTTCAAATACTAACCAGGGCTGACCCTGCTTAGCTTCCAAGATCTGACAAGATTGGGCTAGCCTGGGCGATCCAGGTCAGGGTACAGAGACAAGAATAATAGGAACAGTGACCACATGATTGGGAGGGAATGATCTAGGAACCTAGTGTCCATTTAGGGTCAAACCACACATAGTGTTGGAGATCTATGATACACTATCCCGACCCTGAGAAGGAATCACAGCAACTGTTCAACAGAACACATAGTCTGGTCCTTAGAGAACAGTTTCCTAGTGCACGGAAATGTAGCAGACACTGTAATTTTTAAAAGTCAAAAGTAGTTCTCCTGGAAGCTGGGAAATCACCTAGCCATGAGTTTGATCGAACTAGTTTTTCTACTGGTAGAAAGGAAGAAGGGTACTACTCTCTCTATATATAAAAAAGGTCAAGCTGGCAATCATGGGACCTTCATGATTAACTTATGTATGGCAGAACAAACATGAACATAAGCCATACGGAATAGGGATTTTAGTAAGACAAGGAGTTGGGCAAGACTGAGATGGAAAGTTCACTGGATCAGGCCCGTAGCTACAGTGGGGCCTCCCAGGCCCCCCGACTTCCTTCCAAGGGCCCACAACTTCCTTCGCAGCTCAGCTCCCCCCCCCCAACTCTCTGGGATGCCCAGAGGACTTGCTGCTGTGTTCCTTTCCCTTTCCCAACCTGCCAGCAGCCCCACTTGTATGGATACATACAGTGAAAAACCAGCAGCCCCATACAGGCCATGGTGGGCAGGTGGCTGATTGGAGTAGAATGAGGCACAAGTGGCAGCAGCTACCCCAGCCTGGCCTGCTGCTGCTATTGGGGAAGGGGAGATAGCAGCGATGCTGCCACTGAGCAGAGAGTGGAGCACATGGAAGAGAGCGGAGACGAGACGGCTGAAGCTCCTTCCCCAGGCCGGCCACTTGTATAAATATGTAGAATGAAAACAAGCAGCCATGCCCCATGCAGGCCATGGCAGGCAGGCGGCTATCCAGAGGAGGAAAAGGTGCAAACATCAGCAGCGACAGCTACCCAGGCCTGGCTTGCTGCTCCTGTTACTGGGGGAGGGGGTGTAGAGAGGGCAGCGATACTGCTGCTAAGGAGAGGGTGGAGCACGTGGAGGACAGCGGAGATGAGGTGGCTGCAGCAGCGCTTCTTCCCAAGCCAGTCACTTGTCTAAATATATATATAATGCAAACGAGCAGCCCTGCCCCATGCCGGCCATGGCGGGCAGGCGGCTGGCTGGGGGAGTCTGAGGTTTACACAGCAGTGGTGGCGGTGGCAACTGCTATCCGGGCCTGACCTGCTGCTGCTTGGGGAGGGAGTGGGGAGATAGCAGTGCTGCCGTTGTGGAGCAGAGGGTGGAGCACGTGGAGGAGAGCGGAGACGAGACAAGGTGGCTGCATCTTGCAGCAGCACTCCCTCCTGGGCTGGCCGAGCTCAGCCTTGGCTGGCTAAAGGGTCTCCTAGCAGGCGAGTGCACCGGCGCACTCCTGCCCTGCCTCCCCTTCCCATCTGCCCTCCCCACCCAGCCCCTGTAAAAGGGAGAGCGGCCAGTGGCTGGCTGGGGGCTCTCCAAGTGGGCGAGTGCACCTGCACACTCCTCCACTGCTTTCCAGGCTGTCTGCCTTGCCTGCAGGGTGAGTGAGTTGGGGGGGGTGTAGGGGTCCAGTCTGGGGAAGCCCCCTCTGTGGGGGGAGGAGAGGAGGAGGCTATCAGATGCAGCTGGGTGAAAGGGGCACTTAATTTAACTTACTTTAACCAAATCAATTAGGTGCCCCCTGAGAAATTTAAAGGCCCCCCAACACAAGAAATCCTGGCTACGGGCCTGCACTGGATCCAGGCCTGTGACTCACCACTCCCTAGCTGACAGAATTCAGATTTTTCATTTGCCACTCTTTACCAAAGCCTCTCTGGTGACAGAAAGATCAGGATATTTATTTATTTATTATCACATTTCTACCCCGCCCTCCCCGTGAGCGGGCTCAGGGTGGCTTACAATAGGGCACCAAGTGCCTACACATAAAACAGCAGCCAGTGCATCGCTTTCAACACAGGCCGGATGTGCTCCCACCCAGGAAACAGATCACACAGAATGCTGGTCAGGGGGGCAAGTAGCACAGAGAACCAGAAACCAGTTTATTAGGTGGAGAAGAGAGAATCCAAAGAACATAGCTTGCTCTGGGAGCTATATTGATTGGCTGCTAATACTGTCTAGAAATGTATGGCAGAACAGCTAGCAGAAAAATAATAAGAAATGAATAATAGATTGATCTTGTGACAAACTAAGTGGTATAAAAGGACATGGAGGCAAGACAACATGGCCAGTATTGTCCAAAAACATGCTGTCTCACCTACATGTCCAATATTGCAAGGAAGCACATCAGTCAGGACTGCATGGACCTGTGAGTAGCAGGTGGACCACAAACAGCTGAGAGTTCACAAAGCTCACTGATGGATTTCATCTTCCTGTTCTACACAATCACCCACTTTATGGGAATGAATGCCTAGTAACAGATCATGTTGAAAACTTACATCAGAGAAGCCAATGTTGGATCAGGCCAGTGGCCCATCCAGTCCAATGCTCTGTCACACAGTGGCCAAAAATACCAGGTGCCATCAGAAGGCCCACCAGTGGGGCCAGGACACTAGAAGCCCTCCCATTATTGCCCTCCCCCCAGCACCAAGAATACAGAGCATCACTTGCCCCAGACCAAGAGTTCCTACCTATACTTTGTGGCGAATAGCCACTGATGGACCTCTGCTCCATGTGTTTATCCAGTCCATGCTTGTAGCTGCCACCGCCTCCTGTGGTGTTTGAAGTTGCCTTTTCCTCAGTATTTCTTCTTATGGGGTCCTAACTGGAAGCAGCTATTGTTTCCTGTTTACTTCCCCCCTTCCCAGAGACTGATACAACATTCCATCTGGTCGTCCCCTTCAAACAAACCTTAGTACTTTCTATAATTGTTTTAAGTGGGCATTCATAGACTTCCTTGTTGTAAGAAACTGAAGCCGGATCTCTGACAGTTTCTTATTTTATGTGTATATCTGTTATATTTTATAGCCTACCTTTCTTCCTTCATGGAGGGCCGGTTTTGACCCCTGGGCTTCCATAAAAGCAGTGCAGGTCACAGAAGAACTAGTCTGTGTCATCCTGTATTGGTATCAGATGCTGGCCTTTTTTGAGTTCTTGCAAGTGATTTTGCAAATTGGCAAAGCTACTTTTGGCAGAACTACATGTTCTGTGTAATCACTGTGAGAGCACAAGAATCATCCACTTGGGAAGAGGAAAGAATAGGAAGCAGATACATAATGCATGCACATTTTATTATTTAGGCATGGCAAACTTCTGAGCTATTGTAGAAGCTGAGGTAGAAAACTAGGGAAGATTAAAATAATTTCTCTCCTTGTTTCCAAACATAAAGCATGTGAAGAGGGGAGAAAACAGCCCTTAATATTTTTTTTTAGATCAGAAAGAGTGATGATGAAGCCAAACCTGCCAAGTTTATGTTTGGTTGACAGTAGGACTCTTAGTTCTCTCTTAATTCCCCCAGAATGTATGTAACCTTTTCACTGACCTTTATTTTGGACATGATTAAAACTCCAAGGATTTTATTTTCTCTGAATCTTTCTTTTCTGTTCTTTTAAAAAGCACACAAAAATACAGGGGTCTTTTGTCCTAGAAAGGTTTATTGTAAAAGTCTGGTACCTGGTTTTTCTAGACTGAGTACAGTTCATAAAAGAGCATAAATTGTTTTGGTGCTATATAAGTGGGCAACTGGCAAAGACTTGCAGGGGGTGGGAATCTTATTTTCTACCCATACTATTTCTTCCTTCCTTGAAAGATCCCATAGCCCCTATAGCTCTTTGCTTGCTTCCTACTTTTCTTCCCACCCACAAGCCAATCGATTTTTATCTGTCCCCCTGTCTTCAGCTTTCCCTCCTTCCCTCACTCTTATAGCCTCTACCCAGGAAAACTACAGCAT
Organism: Gekko gecko; assembly: GCA_029375565.1. Taxonomy (NCBI): domain Eukaryota; kingdom Metazoa; phylum Chordata; class Lepidosauria; order Squamata; family Gekkonidae; genus Gekko; species Gekko gecko. The sequence goes on from JAPDNY010000008.1 coordinate 115,700,922, forward strand.
AGTTGCCAGGTGCTGGCTATCAAGCCAGGCCCAGTTACACAGTGGGGAATCTGCAGGGACTTGTGGGGGCATTATTTCCCTTGTATCTGCTTAGGGTTGAAAACTCTGGGTTGGAAAACTCCTGGATGTGGTACAGCCTGGGGAGGGTGGGGTTTGGGGAGGAACCTCAGTGGGGTATAATGCCACTCTCCAAAGCTGCCATTTTCTCCAGGGGAACTGATCTCTGTCCTCAGATCAGTTGTAATTCCAAGAGATCTCCAGGCCTACCTGGAGGCTGGCAACCCTATATCTCCTTTACCATACCATTTCCTCTTTCCCTCCTCCTTGCAGCTCCCATATCCTCTCTCCTTTCCCTGTTTCCTTGTCTCCTTGTTACTCACCAACCAATCTTTCGGTTTTGTTTTTTTTTAAGTAAGTAACCCTTTTGTTAAGGTCAAAGAAGAAGGGGACGGCAAAGGATGAGATGGCTAGACAGTGTCATCGATGCAACCAACATGAAATTGAGCAAACTTCAGTGGACAGCAGAAGACAGGAGGGCCTGGCGTAATCTGGTCCATGGGGTCGCGAAGAGTTGGACTCGACTGTGCGACTGAACAACAAAACCCTTTTGTTGCAAAGATGTAGGGGGGGATGTGCAGACAGATTCTGTCCAGTTTGCCTGGGAAGCAGAGGGAGAGGGGAAGTTTCACAACTGATGGAGGTGAGTTAGCCAACCCCTACCTGATCAAATTCATACTGTTCTGTTCTATCCAATAATATTTATTCCCTGGGCTATTTGCAGCTGTCCTCTTCCATGTTCACAGTATAAGTGAAAATACTGGGCAGAAAACTGTCATGAGATTTATAGTATTTTGGGATTGTCCCTTTGGTTTGCAGTGGGATAATTGCCTCAGGGGTAGGTAGGGCTATAGGGAATGAGGAGCAGAAATAAAATGAATGCCCAGTTTCACTCAGCCTGTTCCTTTTGCCTTGCAGTGCAGAGAAAGCAGAACCAACCTTGTTCAATTGTTTGCCAGAGTACAAGCAAAACTACATTATCTAATGGTTGGTTTTTCTATGTTCTGCTTTCTCTTTATTGTTGTCTCTTTTTGTGTTTTTTATATTCACTTTTCTCTTTTGTGACTTGTGAAGTCATTATAGTTTGCAGCTGAGTATAATTCCTCAGGAGCTCCTACCAAGTGTCCCAGTGTGATCTATAATACTGTTTCTATGGATGTTGGTTGATTATGCCTTTATTAAGCTGACGATCAACGACTGGGTGATGTTTTCTCCATGTCTGCTAATTATTCATAGGTAGCCCCCTGAAGGTTCCATTATCTATGAGAGCTTGGAGGTTTGAAGAGAAGGTGAAAGTGTGAAGAAAGAGCAATAGCTATAACTGCCTATTAATTAGTCTCATTGACCAACTATAATAAATAAATGGGTTGATTTATTCAAAAAAAAGAAAACAAAAATGAATGGCATGAAAACATTCATTCTGAGAAGGAAGGGCAGACTCAGTTTGCAATATTATCTGCTGGCATCCACAGTACAGGGGATGAAGTATACTTCTAAACCCCATTAATTCGCAAGAGATTACTGTTGCTTTCCTAGTTTGCCAACTCATTCATGGTTCTGAGGAGAAGCCGTCATTCAGTTCTGAGAAAAATTTGCTTTAGCACATGTCATAAAATAATACATTATGATTGACAGAAAATAGACATTGAAAAACAAGCATCCAACTGACATTGTACTTGAGCAGAACAAGCATTAGAATTCAGATTTTTTGAATAACAGAGTGAGGAAGTGGGGTTCCTGGAACAATGAAGAATTCTAAAAGAACCAAACTCGTACATGTTTCTGCACCCCAAACATGTATCTATGACCCATTGCATATGCTTACTACATGGTAATTAAATTTATGTGGTAATTAAATTCCTCCCATACCATGCAGCTGATGTCATATGTCGTAAGACTTACATGCATGGATGAGTGATTCTTCCTTCTTAAAAAAGCGGAAAGGGGAACATCTCACAACTCAGGAAAATGCACATGGAGCAATATTGGATTGCCAGCTAATAAGTACATAAGGCAAGCACAAATCCCCCGCCAAATAAATTAAGTGTGTCATCTGCCTTGGGCTATGCATTATGTCTCAGTATAAGCATCTTCAAAACGATAATTATGGAGGAACCTAGCCCAGCTTCAAGGAGCTAGGCCAATTTAATTCCATTTTTTCCTGATCAAATTCAAATTCCTTCCAAACATCCATTTTCAATAGGACTAAGAGCAAGTGACACCTCTCTAACACTAAACTTCAGTAGTTGTGGAACTGTTTCATATACCACTTACATCTTGTGTAAATGTGTTCTTCTGTCCCTGACAAACATCAAGGAATTTCAGACAGCCGATATATTCCAGTTCAGGAACTGTTTCCTAACAGTTTCTGGTCTGACATTTCAGACAGAACCATTCTAGTAATGGTTCCCTACCAGAATATAAAATCCTTCTGTCCCATTAGGGAAGCATTTCTGAACCATTTTAACTGCAAACTGCTTCCAAGCGGTCTTCACTTTTCTATACCATTTCTGAAGTGCTATGGGTGCTGTGTAAAATGTCCTGTAGCACTTCTTCCTTTGCTGCTTTGTTTTCCTGCCCCGTTTTCGCCCGTGTGGGCGATCTCCGTCCTTTTTTTTTTTTTTTTTTGCAATGTTCACTTTAGAGCACTATACCGCTATATAACACAACACCAAAACAGTACAATAGCAACCCCATTAGAATGCCTGGACTCCACTGGGATACATGAGATGGCTACATCTGCCACCTGGAAACAAATACCTCACTGGATACAGGCTTCAAGCGGGAAATCAGGGCATCAGTGATTGATGTGACAGATGTTGCTAACCCTTCCATGCCCACTGTGAGTCAGGGGAAGGTGATGGGTTGTCAGGTTGCCTGACCCAGCCTGATGTGCACCCATCCATGCCAAGAGTTGATTGGCTGGGAAGTGACTGGCACAAAGCTGGATCAGTTATAAAGGGCAGGGAGGCAAACCCCTTTAAAGGGGTTTGCCTCCCTGCCCTTTAACCTGATCCAGCTCTGTGCCAGTCACTTCCCAGCCAATTGCCTCTTGGAATGGATGGGTGCACATCAGGCTGGGTTAGCAACATTTGTCTCACCAATCACTGATGCCCTGATCTCCCGCTTGAAGCCTGTATCCAATGGGGTACTTGTTTCCAGGTGGCAGATGTAGCCCTCTCATGTATCTCAGTGGAGTCTAGGCATTCTAATGGGGTTGCTATTGTACTGTTTTGGTGTTGTGTTAACATTCAAAATAACATTTAAAAAAATGATGGAGATCACCCGCGTGCGCGAAAAAGGGCGGGAAAACAAAGCGGTGCAGTCTGAAATGACAAACTGCTTCAGAGATGGCTCCTCACCAGTAGGGAAAAGGCTGTGTGAAATGGCAGCCCTGTACTGGTTTACTCCAAGACGGCACAGTAACGGTTTTAAAATGGCTTAAAAAGTATAATGTGAAATTCCCCGAAGTTCGTCTTTAACTTGTTATACATGGAGGGTACTCTGGTTAAAGGGAAGTGAGGTGAACTGTCAAACATTCTTATTCTTATTCTTGAAATGCTCTAGGATCACAGAAATACTCATGGAATTCCCAGAATATGGAGTCCAGGTTAATGTGGAGATCAGAGATGCTGCTGGTGAGATCCAAGTTCTGATGGGCAGGCAGCTATTTGTATGAGCAGAGAGTGTACCAAACAAGTTTTTTTTCTGCTTTAATGACCATACAGATTTTGAAATTTCATTCTGCAAAATTCCGCTCTTTGGTATTCCTTGTATATAAACACTCCATCTTTTTAATGACCTACAGTACAAACAAAGAAATAACATTAATTCATTCATATGTTTAAATGTCATCTTGATTCTAGAAGCAACAGGGAAGAACTGAACCTCTATGCTGGACATTTTTGTACTGAATTAGCATGCAGTTAGGAGTGTGCATTTGGATCTACCCAAGCCAAAAATATACCCCAAAAATACCTTATCAATATTTTTTGAGCATATTTCAGTTTCCCAAATGTATCCTGGTTTTCTTGTGGGGGGGAAATCCCAAGAAAATCCCAAATATAGTTGGGAATTTAAGGTAGATCTGAAAACAGCGGAGAGGCCAGAGCAGATTAAGCCTACCTCTCAGCTGTTTGTTGGGCTGGCTTCTGCAGTCCCTTTAAACTTTAAAGGGACTGCAGAAGCCAGCTTGAGGATCAACTGGAGTGGTAGGGATCTAAGAGCTCCCCACCACCTTGGCTGTGGCTGGCTTCTCTTGCAGCCCAGTTTAAACAGCTGGGTAGATGGGGAGAAACCAGCCCAAGATCAGCTGGGTAGATGGGGAGTTGAGTGTTCCTGGTCCAGCGCAGCTCTGTGGGTGGAAGGCCCTCTGCTCATGGTATTAGTCTTGACCCAAGTGTCTGGAGTGCCACTGAGCCATAAAGCTCATTAGGGACTAGTCACTACCTCTCAGACTAACCTATTTCACAGGACTGTTATGAGGAAAAAGTGAGAAGAGTCATATGAACTATTCGGAGCTTGGAGAAAGGAGAGGGTGACATGTGATAGATTAATGCTGTAAAGACCTCCATTTCTTAACAGTGCTTCATGTCACAGCACCAGGATAAGCCTACTGTTCAGGTTAGTAAGGTTTGTATTTCCTTGCATTTTTTAAATTATCAAACAAAACCCTCCACCCCATTCTGCAGCTACCAAAAGCTATGAAATATTGTCTTCACAGCTGCCTCCAAAACATGCTGTTCCATTTGTTAGTCCTCTCTGGATCATTTACATTCCTGTCTCAAATTATTTCATATGCAAATAGGGCCTTTGCTTCATATTCCATTTAATTATACAGCATTGTACTGTGTCCACTTCTCTAAATCTGCCATTATCGCTGAAGCCAATTGTTTGCATGACATTATCCTGGCTTCTTACTTTGCTTAGAAATCTCATTTGACAAAAATGAACAAATTGGATTACATATGCAGCAGCTCTGTTGTAATTTGCAGGAATAACAAGCAGCATCTCCTTCCCTGGTAGCATACCAGTGGGCTTTCGTTTTAATCAGAAGTAGTGGCACTGTTTGATTCACTCACCTTGAACGCCATCAGCCTATCTAAAAGGAATTCTTGATGAAGCTGGGGGTAGACCTGTGCTCAGAAGATAGTACAGGGATCCAATACAGCAGTGGCATGTTGACCTTCCATTCTGGATGTGAACAGTCTTTGAAGAAGAATACTATTGTAGGAAACACTAAGTGGCATTGATGCCACTTTCATATCCAGGGAAAACTTCACAGGAGAGTTAGAATGGAAGAAAATATATTTGTAGCCTATAACAGCGCCCCTTGATTTCTCCCAACAACATGAGCGAAAGCTATAATTTGGGCTCTGCCATGCGGAGTTATCAACTTCTCTTTATAACAAACAAGTTAGAAGTTGCTCAAAGCCCTTAGAGCCCCCTAATCCACCACAAGCTGACAAAAAGTGGTCATGATTGATATCAGCTACCATGTGACTTGACCATTGTTGGTAGAGTTAGGGCTGCCACTTCCAGTTTTAACAATAGTTCTTAAATCAGCCATTTTCAGACAATATTCCAGGAAACTCTGGTGTTTTTCAAATGCTTACCTCCTTCAGGAGACTGGTCAGTGACATCTTGTTATACTTGCAGTTTAAGCAAGGTGATATAGAAGCTCTAACTTGGCCAATGTGTTAAATCCACTGACTATACACCCTGCACTATGTAACAGACTGTATTAATTGTACAAATTGTTTCTATGGAAAGTATTGTCTTCAAGTAGTCATCTGTAACTCACTTGCTTCTTGTTAGCCGATTCAAAACAGGACCTGGAAAACCAGCTCTGATTAGATCACCTATCGACTGGCTTCAAACCAGAAGGGAGTAAAAATTCTCCCACTGATGTTTTCAAATGCCCCTAGGGAGTTATGATCTGCAGAACTAAAACAGAAGCTCCTTAATGAGAAGCCATTTGCCTGGAAGAGTTTTTTTAAAAAATTGTAATTATCACACATCTTTAAAATCCAAGTCAGGTGTTTTAATTATTTTATTCATTTGTACCGAGCCTTTCTCCTCAATGGTGACCCAAAACAGCTTACATCATTCTCCTTTCCTCCATTTTATATTCACAACAGCCCTGTGAGGCAGGTTAGGCTGAGAGAGTGTGACTGACCAAAGTCACCCAGCAAGCTTCCATTGCATGAGTGGGGATTCAAACCTAGTTGTCCCAGACCCTGGTCCAACACTCTTAATCACTATACCAAACTGGCTTTCAGCTGGAAAAAGTTCCACAGTGTAGGATGCTGACAGAAAAAGCCACCCAAGGGGTCAACTAATCTAGCATCACCTGATGTTTGATCCTGTGTTTGATACCTAGCTGTAGGGGTGGGCATGAACCGGCTCAGGAACTAAAGTTTGTGATGAATTTTGGCTGGTTCATGGTCTGCGAACTAAAGCTCGTGGCAGGTCAACCAGCACAAACCTTTAAGTGGTTCATGGCAGTTCGTGGCAGTTTGTGAATGGATACATTTCCAGACAGACTGTCTCCACTCCATGAAAACATTTGCCAAACTTCAAAGCAATTGTGGGGGGGAACAGAATTTTCCAGCCTTGGAAACACCAATAGGGGCCCTCCAAAGCTTAACAGGCACTGCTGGCTGCCAATAACAGAGTTTCCATTCTGCTGTATGGAATCAGAATGTTATATAAATGCTCAGCTCAGCTCCACACCCTCTCCTCTGCTGGGTGTTGGCAGTTAGAAAGAGAGGCAGGGAACTTGTTGAAAGCAGAGCACATTCATTTATTCCTAATTGTGAACACCTCTCCCCTGGTAGAGTTTGGGTGTTAGGTGAACTGGGAGATCAGCAGCAGCAGGGATTCCAGGGATGCTGAAGGTGGCTGGCAGTATGGGTCTGGTGTCTGGAGATGGGGGCCTGTGGTATGCAATGGATGGAGGACTTCTTCCCCCCACAACGAGCACACTTTGCACCCACTTTCATCCTCATGGCACACAGAGGTGTTCACAATCAGGAGGGGTGGGAGGGTATAAATGTGAGTCCTCAGCCAAGGCACCCAGTAGCTAAGCTCCTTTGCTCGGTGTGAGCAGAGAGACGGAGTGGTTCGGAGTCCTGAGTTCACCAGGCATGCAATGGTGGAGGATTCCACAGAGATGATGGTGAGGGAGTACCTTGCCAAGTTCCATGAACCCACCAGCACTGATTCCCTGGAGTACTAGTCATGTAAGGATGTCATTTGACCTGACCTCTCTTGTGTGGCCATAAGTCTCCTCTCCTGTCTACCCACCAGTGTCCAGAGTGAACGAGTGTTCTCCCACCTGGGAGACATTCTCAGCCCCCACTGCTTCCACCTGGACCCAGCTAGGGTGGACAAGTTGGCCTTCCTTAAGGTCAATGTCCTCCTGCTGGGCTACCCCTCTCTGGACCTCACAGAGTGATACCCAGGCCTTCTGTTGTCCCCTGCATGTCCCTCCCATTCACCCTCCTCTCTGGGTGATCTGGCATGTGGCCTGCGGGTTGTGCTCCTGGCACTTGGGTGGGAGGATGGCAGCCTCTGCCAGATGGGGGTTGGTTGGCCCCACACCCAACCCTTTTTCACTGAAATTCTCCCACTGAGAAAACCCCTGGATACCCTCCTTTACTTCTACTTTCCATAGAAAATTTCCCTCACCCAACACCTACTTCATGAAACAATATCTGCCTCATAACACAACACCTACCTCATGAAAGAACTTCTACCTCATAACACAACACCTACTTCAAGGAATGAAACCACCTCAGCAAACATCTACCTCAACAAACTTCTGCCTGTACAAGCAAGCCCTTGTTTGACTACCCCTTTCCATTGCGTTTGTACGAATCATAACAGGTAAGCTCTTATCTATACAACTAGGAATAAGGCCCATTGTGGGGGGGAAATACAACAAGCTCTAGAAAGAGGGTGGGATCAATGATTTTGTATCTTGCAGGCAAACACAGAGGGTGATTTCCCACTAAAGCTGCCGCGGGGTTGCGCCGCCGTTTGCCCCGAGATTTTTAGTCAATTTCACACCCGAAGCCGCGGGGCTGCATTTTGACCCGCGGCTTCGCCGATTTCCCCGCAGTTTCGTAATCCTCAAAAAACAGGATTACGAAACTGCGGGGAAATCGGGCGAAGCCGTGGGTCAAAATGCAGCCCCGCGGCTTCGGGTGTGAAATTGACTAAAAATCTCGGGGCAAACGGCGGCGCAACCCCGCGGCAGCTTTAGTGGGAAATCACCCAGAGTAGTGTTTTGCAGTGTAAAGAACTAATGTGGGAGTGAAGAACAGCATACTTTATGGGAGTAAAGAGCAATTAGTTGTCCATGGTCCTGGACACATTTGACAGTTTTGGAGTGTGGTGTCTGTGGCAGTGTACCTGTCTGTGCCCCTCCTCAAACCTCTCCAGGCTCCACACTTGAAAACTCCAGGAATGTCTGTACCCAAAGTTGGTAACCTTATCTCCTCCCCTCTCAGCAACCTCTTCCTAGGCAAAGTTTTATCTTTCTCATTAGTGGAGAGCAAAGCAGCTTACTTCATTCTCCTCTTCTGCTTTGTGATCTGTACAGCAACCCTGCAAGGTAGTTTAGGCAGAAAGTCTGTGGCTGGTCTGAAATCACCCAGGCAGCTTCCATAGAGAGGCTCCTGCTGAACAGGAGCAAGCAGCCAGGGCTAGTGAAATAATGCCAGGCAGGAGGCATGAAGTCACCCTGAGAGTGCTAGCAGGCCTAGGGTTGCCAACAAAGATGGACTGATGCAAAGGAGGATAGAAAAGTCTCCATATCTCTATTTTGCCTTGAATTGGTTTTGATGCCAGCAGAGTGAGAAAATACCAGAGGCTCTGGGTGGGTGCACCATGGCAAATGCACCAACAATTCCCAAAGATTTTCCAAAACACTACTCTGTCCACATTCATTTTCTACCCTCACAGCATCCCTTGCCAGAACACAACACATCCCCAGCACTTTGAATTAGCACTAAAGTTTTAAGAGCTCTCCAGCTGTTATCTGGAGATTGGCAACAATGGTTTTCCAGGAAGAAATAGCTTGTTTGGAGGGTGGGGTCTATGGCATTGTATCTGTCTGAGGTCCCCCTCTTTCTCCTTAGACCCCACCCTCAGCAGGCTTCATCTCTAAAATATCCTGGAAGTTTCCAATCTGGAGTTGGCAACCCTATGTCCTTTCCAGACAGTCATCAGCCTACCTTTATTGGTCTGTCTGTCTTTAGGTTTACATTTCCTCCCACCTCCCTGCAGCCTCTACCTAGAGAAAGGACAGCTGACATCATTGTCCTCTCCCCCATATGGTCCACACAACAACACTGTAAAGTATGTGAGGTTGGAAGTCTGTGAATGGTCCATAACCCCCCAGGCAGCTTTTATAGCATGAACCTGGGACCTGGCACACCATCCTCTGAAGCGCTATCAGGTACATATCAGTGGCAGTAACGGTGACTGCTGGCACCTTTTCCTATCATTTTTACCTTGTGGTATTCTGCTTGTGGTGTGATCTGTCTTTTTTGTGGTGTGGCATGACTGTGTTATTGGGTTTGTTTCTTTTGAAGGGGAAGAGATGTATTGTGGGTGAGGACATATTTTACCTCAGGATAACACAGGTTGCATATGCTACTGACAGTTCCAACTGTTTTGCGGGGGGGGGAGTTTGAGGTGTGGAATGGAGTAAGGTTCAATCAGCTTCCATGTGCAAATGACCTTGAAATCCTGGCCCAATCAAAGAAGAGTGGCCTAGGCTGCAGTAGGTGGGAGAGATGGGTGGATTCAGCACCCATCCAATGCTTGAGTGGCTTTCCAACCTTCCTGTTCAAACTATCAAGCTACAATTCTAGGTAGCTAATCGGTGCATCCCTTGACAATGTGTGGGCCAGATGCCTTTCCTATAACTCCCAGCAGGCAAAAGGGGTTTTCCTGGCTTTGAAACTGTAAGACTTTAGTAGAACCCTACAGGGAAAAAATACCATGAGGTATCACCTTTGGACAAACCCAAAGCACTCATTCTAGCATTCATTTTTTTCAGCTTCCTACAATCAATACCAGTGCTCAAAGTCCCCACTTGCCCTATTAGAGCATATATCAGAAACATAATTACTATGTTAATAAGGTTTTATAGCAACTTGAAAGAACTCTAGTGGTTTTCATGGTTTGTTTGTATAAAATACTACACAAATATAATACCTAATAATAACGTGAACCTGAGAAGTGTATGGAGGGAGGGGGAAAAATTAATCCACCGGCAGTATCTTGTTACTGTTTTACTTGCTCCAATCTTGACCTATTATTAGATAGCACAGTGCCTTCCCAGGAGATGCGCTGTTTACCTGCTGGGTCATAAAAGTTGGCAGTTAGCTTCATTAATGCTGCCTAACAGTCTGTAAATTGTTTTCCGGTGTACTGGTAAGCTGTTAAAACCAATTCTGGCTCTCCCAAGTTTCAAGGAGGCCAGACTGGTGGCAACTAGGGCCAGGGCTTTCTCGATGGCTTCTCCACTCTGGTGGAATGAGCTCCTGGAAGAGACTAAGGCCCTGTGGGACCTTTCACAGTTCTGCAGGGCCTGTAAAATGGAGCTCTTCCACCAGGCTTTTGGAGCCGCCATCACTAACATCTCCACCGCCAGCAATTAATATCTACTGTAGTGGAGCCCTGGCTGGCAGGTCCCTCAAACACAGCCCGTGCCAATTACCTGAGATAGCTGCAGAAGGCTGAAGAGTCAATTGGAATATGAGGAACGTTGCTAGCACTTTATTTTGTTTGAATTTTAATGCTGTATTTATTAATGTATGTGTTTTTATTATGATTGTATTATGGGAATTTTATCCATCTGTAAGCTGCCCTGAGCTGGCCTTGGCCGGGAGGGTGGAATAAAAAAAATTAATTAATAAATAAAAATAAATAAATTCTTGTTGCCGTGACAGGTGGGGACATAGAGGTGGACCAATTATTGTAGGGTTTGAGGTTTGTCTGGTATGCATCCCCCCCCTCCTGTCTATGCTGTATCCAATCTCAACCCATGCCGTCCTTTGGCCCATCTGTATAATGAGCAAGAGGCAGAAGTGTAACCTTGTTGTAGCTAGTGGTTTATATTTCCTTCAGGAATAGCCTTCAAATGTAAATTAAGTCTTTTGGTACTATCCAGGGGGAATAGATCTAGATACATTGCTAATATTAGTCTGTTTGGCACCCTTTTATTGGTTCCTTTATGGCTGAGGTAAAAAAAAAAACCCTTTAATAATTGTATAAAATTGTGATAGCATCAGGGAGAAATAAGTGTCTGTTTTTGTAATATTCAGCATCCTGGAAGAGGTACCCTAGTGCTGACTTTTAGTCTGGGCCTTGTCAGTTAGCCAGAGAAGGGGGCAAATGACAGCCAACAACAGTGTGGTTCTTGTGACTTTGGTCCCCTCAGAGATATGCTAGAGACCCCTTCCATTTAAAAATGCTATTTTACTTAAAGATATATAAGGAAAAATATGCAGACCATATCCTGCCAGTTGTCTAGAAAGAATATGCTTCTATTGAACAGAAAGACACCAAGATGATGGTTAAACACATTATTATTTCTGGCTACAGGCCCAGCCTAAGATGAGCACGGCTTGTAGTGGGGAAACCAGTCATGAAACTGTCTCAGTCAAAAACCTCACTGGGTGACCTCAGCCTGATTAATAGTCACAATTGTCTCAGCCTACCCAACCTCACAGGATTATTATGGGCATTAAATAGAGGCTGATGGAAGGAAAGAAACACACCTTAGAAACTTAAGGTTGGATAAAAAAAAAAGATATAGGAGCCAGGCTGAGCATGGCAACTGGTGGGAGGATTGGGGGATGGGAACATGGTAGAGGCAGCACCAGGATTGTGATGACATCACTTCTAGGGAACACCTAGGAACTGAATTTTCACTGAAACGTCGAGCTACTGCCATTGCTTTCAGGTTTCCCCCAGAAATGATGTCATCGCACACATAGTACCATTGAAGAGTTGGACTTGATTGTGCAACTGAACAGCAACAACCCCCATCACCATTTGGAGCAGTGGCAGGCAACAGAAGCTCAGGGCAGGCATGATAACAAATATATTAGTACAACCTTTGACACCCACCCATTTCTAGTGGATAAAAGGAACTCATCATTTGCTGCATACTTCTGCTAGATGCTCGCAGTGGATGCTAGCACCCCGACTTTACTTGTGGTCTTGCTCACACTGCAGTTATCATGACGAAGGGGTGGTAGGACTGCATTAATCATGACCAGTTAATCATGAGAGTGGTTTGGCTCCAGGGCAGAGATTACCCTACTATTAAATGCAATTTCTGTATAAAACAAAAATATACATACCTTTCCAGCATGAGAAACAGCATGAAGGGAGCAGCAGCAGCTGTGAATAAGAAGAAGAGATTGGATTTATACCCCACCCTTCACTCGGTGTCTCAAAGGAGCTTACAAACTCATCTCCCTTCCCCTCCCCACAACAGACACCTTGTGAGGTAGGTGGGGCTGAGCGAGCTCTTTCGAGAACTGCTCTTTCGAGAACAGCTCTGGCAGAACTATGGCTTGCCCAAGGTCATCCAGTAGCTGCAAGTGGAGGAGTGGGGAATCAAAGCTGGTTCTCCCAGACTAAACGTCACACAATTAACCACCACACAGAACAGTACAAGGGTACTTCTTTATGAGTGTTTACACTGCCTTCATTTCCCCCTCTTGACCTGCTTGCTATCCCAGTACAGTACCTCACAGAGCATTGCTCTAATTAAAGCTCCAAAGAGCCAGCTGGAGAAGGGAAAGACATTACCGCTGCTTCAGACTACTTGCTCTGTGAGTGCTGATAGATAAATTACAACGAGCAAAATGTTCCGTCTCCTCTAGAAAACAAATTAAGCTGTTTTGGGTTTTTTTGTCGTGATGTTACTGAGAACTCTGAACGTTAAGGTTGAAGTAATTGTCACTGAGGCAGTTATAGGTGGGCTGGGCTGTTTGAGTGGTTGTTTTTTTGTTTTTTTTAATGGTTTTTTGTTTTCCTGTGAGGGAAAGAGTGGTAGTCTGGAGGCTTTGTCTGGAAGAAATGCTAGTAGGATGGGTGGCTGGCATTTGGGTTCCTTAGCACACTTAGCTGGAATGCAGGCCTCTCCAGTTTTGAGAGTTAAGATCTCATTAAGAGGGTGAGAGAGGCTGAGAATTTCCTTTCACTCTTTAACACCTAAGTTAGTGAAAGGAAAAGAAGGATGTGCTGAGCTTCCTTTTAGAAATAATCAAGAGTTTGTATTCACCAGCTAGTTTCAGAATAAATTTGCTAATTTTACCCAATAGGAATGTCTCTAATATATCTGAGTCAGGAAATGCATATAAAGTATGTATTTTTATATAATCAGTTTCGCTTCCACTTTTCTTGCTGCTTCCCTGATCAGGCTTGCCAAGAACTTACCGTAATTCAGCGGGGGATGGATACGTCCTGGCAGGACCTTCCCCGGGGGAAGGAAAGACTCAGCGCACGATGCCGTCGCCAGGAAATGACACCAGGTGACGCTCTGGCAATGGGGCTGGAAACTCGATGGTACCATCAAGTTCCCAGCTCTATTGCCAGAGCATCGCTCGGCGTCACTTCCTGGCGATGGCATCGTGCAGTGTGGGTGTTGCCCGGAGGAATCTTCCGGCCAGGGACAGTGTGTCCCCCGCCGAAATATGGTAGGTACTTGGCAACCCTATCCCTGATGCTGTTTTTTTTTTTGGGGGGGGGGTTCTTTAATGTTTAACACTGAGGCTGTATCCTTCAAAGTAAAGTTTAAAGTGAGAAAAATATACACACAGTAATTCTAAGCAGGTCTACTCGGAAATAAGTCCCCTTTTTATTCAAAGGGGCTTACTCCAAGGCAAGTGTTTGAAAGCAGAGCTGTTTGTCTGCACAGCAGAATTCTATAGCCTGGCTCTTTGAGGAATAAGTTCACACTGAGCCCTGTTACTTAAGAAAAAAAACAGAAGTTCCGTATTATAAGATAACTCCATTCTAGATAGGAAATGTAGAGTATCTAAGCTAGGATGGAGAGAGAAGGTAGAAAGAATGGACAGAGGAAGAAAGAGAAAGGACATGACCAGAAGGAAGGGAACCCCAAGAAAAGTGTTCTGGATAACAAAGGGACAGCTGCAGGAGTGGACAAAATAAAGGTCAGGAAGCACCATATCTAGCCATTTACTTACTCTTTACTGCCCTCCCCTGAGATTCGGGTGTCTGTGCTAGCATTAGGTGACATTGCAGAGTCCATTTCTTCCAACAGTGTTCTTAGGATTGCAGCCATAACTGTGTTTCTGACTACTGCAGGCTTTGATTTTACATTGTTGATTTTATCCTGCTAGCACTTAGTATTTTTATGCTTATTTATTTATTACATTTTAATTCTACCCTTCTTCCAAAGAGCTCAAGGCGTAGGGTTGCCAGGTCTCCCCTGGCCCCCAGTGGGGGATGGGGGATAGGAATGCCAGATCCAGATTTGGGGATGGAGCCTGGGAAGGACAGGGACCATATTGGGGTACAGTGCCATACAGTCCATCCTCCAGAACATCGGTTTTCTCCAGAGGAACTGACCTCTGTAGTATGGACATGAGGTGCAATCCTGGGGAATTGCCAGGTCCCACCTGGAGGCTGGCATCCCTAAGTATACAAGGTTCTTCCTGCCTCCATTTTGTCATCACAATGACCTCCTAGATAGGTTAGGCTGAAAGAGAATGACTGAGGCAAGGTCTCCCCTTGAGTTTTATAGCAAGCAATGACTTGAACCTGTTTCTTCCTAGGCCTGTTCCAGTGTTTTCACTACAGTACCACACTGGTTCTCTTATACTGAACTTCTGGTGTTCAAAGGTCTTCACTGACATTATCTTCTTGTAATCTTTACAACAGCGAGGAGAAAAGTGTCCTTGAACAGAGGTTTAATAAGTTGTTATTTACTAGGTGATGTTATTGACCTCCATGCCATGAAAGGTGTCACGTGCCCATTTCCACACATTAAGGTTTTATTTTTCTCCTGCCCTTTTGGCAGCCCTAACAACAGTCCTTTAATGTAGGCTGGTATTATTACCCCCATATTGCAGATGGCGGAGGAGTTATTCAGAGGAGAGAGACTGAATTCAAACATATTTAGATATTTTACAATTGTGCTTGTACATTGTGCTATTGTTGCACTATAGCAATCATTGACAATTGGATTGGCCTGGACACACAGATAAATCCAGTTCTGAATCAGTGCTATAGCCCAACAACAGCGGGGTATCTTTCATATGTGGACAGAGTCAGAAAGTGTCTTGCCTAATTCTGCCTCAGGAGTTTGTAAACATGATGCCATTTGAACTGAGAACCTCACAGGTTTTTTTAAAAAATGTTTTTTTTTACTGTTTTTGCAACTGGTGTCATTAACAGCAGTCCTCACAGATTTTAGCTCATTCCATTAACCACCATGTGATGCCTGCTAGTTTGGGGGGGGGGAGGTTGCATTTGTGTGTGTGTGTATGTGTGTGCTTGCATATCTGGAAATCATGATGACTTCTGGTGGCCCCTAGTGGGGCTAGGATGTTTCAGAGATGTGGCTTGATATAACCTGCCTCTGCATCCAGGCCCTGATATTCCTTGGAGGCGATATTCCCTCTAAGCTGTAAAGTCTTGTGAGCAAAAATTCTACTTTGTGAGCTGCTGGCATTAAAGCTGTGAGCGAGTGATTTGGTTACTGCATAAATTAGTTTGCTCTGGAGCCATCCTTCCTGAGCTAAGACAAAAATGTGTGAGCCAGAGGCTAAAAAACTGTGAGCTAGCTCACACTAACTCAGCTTAGAGGGAACACTGCGGAGGTCATCCTTCCAAATACTTGCCAGGGTCAGCCCTGCTTAGCTTCCGAGATCTGATGAGATTGGGCTTGCCTGGGCTATCCAGGTCAGGGCGATGCCTGCTAGTTTTTAATCTGCATATTGTTTCAGTTGTTGTAAGCTGTCTCGTGAACCAGGGTGTGCAATGGTACAGCATAGCCTGATCTCATCAGATCTTGGAAGCTAAGCAGGGATGGTACTTGGGTGGGTGACCATTTTCTGCAGGTGAACTGATCTCTGTTGCCTGGAGCTTGGCTGCAGTCCCAGGTCTTCAGCCATCACCTGGAGACTGGGAACCCGACAGCCAGCATCCAAATATGGGCAGGCTTCTAATTGTAAGTGAGAGGCTGGGAACATTTACCCAACTGATAGGCTCTTAGTCTCTCTCTGCAGGCAGCAAGACATAACAACAAGCTAACTGCTCTGTCGTTCACTTGATGTAGTAAGCAATATTTGCTGTAAAAACAGTCTCAGTCCGAAACAAATTAAAAAGGTATTAAATAGTAAAACCTTAAAATCCTTGGAGCTCTGCTAATGCATCTGTGCTGGTCACTGAGTCATTGAGGTGGTCATTTTGATTAGAATGGAAAGGGTTTTTCTTGTTTTGTGAAACAATAACTAAAAAATGTGAATAGTCATAATAAAGTTGTTTCCAGCCATTCTGTTAATATTGTTGAAATGTGGCAGAGGCTCGTGGCCTTTACTCCAGTCTCCCTGAACCTGATGCTCATTTGAATCTCCAACCATACATCGTGTGCAAATACACATGAGAGCCCTGAATCCTTAAAAAGAAGACTAACACCTTCAGGAGAGAAGACTTTGTGGGCATGTGGCCTGGACAGAGGAGAAAGAAGGGGATATTTAACATTCTTCTGCCTACATAGGGTTGCCATTCCCCCAGTGGGGCCAGAGGGTCCCCTGATTTTGGGGCCCCCAATCCTCTGTATCCCAGCTGGCTGGTGGGGAAGCCCCACCCTAAGAAGACCCGTCCCAGCACCACTGGTGCCGGCATAATGACGTCACCCAGGGGTGACATAATCACATTTCCAAAGTTGGGGGTGATGCTCTAGGTTTTGGGCAAAACTCTATGGTTTTGAGGCCCGAAAAACCATATTGTTTTGCCCAAAACCTAGAGTGTTGCCCCAATGGTGGAAATGTGATGATGTCACTTCTGGGTGACATCGTTGCGGCACACACTTCATCAGAAGATCTGCAGGAAGGATCAGCAGCCCCCCTCCCAGAAGCCAGGTAGGACCTGGCAACCTTATGCCTACAGCTTTTCTGCTCCAAATCTTACTCCATGCAATTGCTTACAGGAAACTGCCGGGCTGTGATTTCCCAATCCTGCTTTGCTCCCTGCTTTGAGGCTTCGGACCTGGGGCACAATTCGCCACACATTGGACAACGGCAATTCTTTTTTAAAATGCTTTAAAGCCTTAATTATTTTGCTCTTTGTGCAGAAACCAAAATAAGAAAATCCTATGCCTATAACCCAGTGATGTCAAATGTTTTCCTATATAATAAGCACTTGACAAGTTTGCACTTGTGGTGATAAATAATGACTTGCCCTTTCAAAGAAAATAACATATGTTGGATTCTCTCGCCATCCCTTAATGGGAGCAAAGGTCATAGAGTATGCCTACAGAATTGGAAGGTAAGTGTCCATTCCAATAGCATACAGCTATTGCATATTTCTTGTCGTGGAGCAATAAGGTATTAGGGTATCTATGAGTGTGAAACTATACTAGGGCCCCAGTCACACGGGAGGATTTGCCCCATGAAACGGATGGGTTGAGGGCGCATCAAATGGGCACAATCATACGGCAACATCTAGGAAGCGTAGCGCACCCGTCACCAACCCATACCGTCACCCCGAAGAAGTGGATTTAAAAAGTACCAGCAAAAGGGTAGTAGCAACTGGAAAATGCGGGTCGCAGGCGAGCATCGGATCGCAGAAGCGGAGTTAATCTGGCACATCCGGCACGTGCTTGCGTCCCATCACATCAGATGTGTTTTTTCCAAGCCTCCACAGTATGCAAAGAAACGTAAGAGTGCACATGTGCAAGACCCTTTGATGCACTTCAACATCGCCGTGTGATAACCGGCTATCAGCGTCTGCACGGCATCTCAGCGACCCGTCTGATCATGCTACCATGCATCTTTTTGCCCCGGCTCTAATTTGCCTCCCTTCAGCAGCGCAGTATCCCACTCGTGTGACCAGGACCTAGGCTTAATAATGGTTTCAGCATTTGTAGGAATATATTTCTCTCAAGAACCAGAAAGAATTGATATGGATGTGGGGCTTGTTTTCAAGGTGGTCCTTACAGTACACCTAGCCTGATCTCATCGGATCTCAGAAACTAAGCAGGGTTGACAGTTGCTAGTACTTGGATGGGAGACCTCACATGAATACCACCTCTGAAGTCTTTTACTTTGAAAACCCTATGGGGTTCCCATAAGCCAGCTGTGACTTGATGGCAAAAAAAGAACACAAGAGAGGCCTTTGAGATACATCCAAGAGTCTATCAAGTCCAGCATCCAGTTTCTGCCAGAAGCTTTCAGGAAGACAATAGACTGGGCATGAAAGCATTGCTTTGCCTCCAGCAAGCAACTGGTATCCAGACGCACACAGCCTCTGAAAATGGAGGTTTCACTGAGCTGTCATGGCTAATACCATCCAATGTTTCTCTAACCCTTGTTAAAACCATCTATGCTATTGACCCTCACTATATCACTGTGGCAATGATTTGTGTAAATTAATTATACCCTTTGTGACAAAATACCTTTTTTCTGCCCTGTTTACTGCATGGTCCAAGTTCTAGATTAAGTAAAGGTAAAGGTTCCCTTGCTTGAAAGCCAGTCGAATCCGACTCTAGGGTTGCGGTGCTCATCTCCGTTTCAAAGCCAAAGAGCCAGCGCTGTCCAAAGATGTTTCCGTGGTCATGTGGCCAGCATGACTAAACACCAAGGCGCTCAGAATGCTGTTACCTTCCCACCAAAGTGGTACCTATTTATCTACTTGCAATTTCTTGCTTTCAAACTGCTAAGTTGGCAGAAGCTGGAACTAGAGACAGGAGCTCACTCCGTCATGCGGCACTCAGGTCTCAAACTGCTGAACTACTGACCTTCCACAGCCTGTAGTTCAGCATCTTAACCACTTGAGCCACCGCAGCTCCGTAGTTCTAGATTAATAAGGGAGAAATACATTCAAATTCCTTTCTCTGAATAATTTATAACCCTTTAACCCTAACATTTGGATTGAGCCAATCTATCTCATGTGTGGTCTTCCTACTACCTTCAGCTTTTTCTAGCATTATTGTCTCTTCCAGTGAGTCTTGTCTTCTCATGATGTGACCAAAGTACAACCACGGTGACTGAGGGACACCTCTGTATTCAAAGAAACTAACCTTTGGAATCCCAGATCAAGGAGGCAACATCAAGGAAAGGTCTTGGCTTCTATGCCCTCTTGTTGGCCCTCCACTGGAACCGGTTGGTCACTGTGTGAGACAGGATGCTGAACGAGATGGACTAGATGTGATCCAGCAGGGCTCTTCTTATGTTCTTATTTACAATAGCTTTGGTTTGGTCATTTTAGTTTCTAGAGAGAGTTCAGGCTTGATTTCATCTAGAACCCACTTTTTTTGGCTTTTTGCTGATCCATGGTATCCTTAAATCTTTTCTTGTGATATTATGCCAAAAAGAAAAAAAGAAAAGAAAAAATATTATTTGTTAATATTACTTTTTTTTTTAAATACAATTTATTATTGGATATATCACATGTTCATACAATTTAAACAAACCAATACATATCCATTTTTCTTTCTCCCTCTCCCCCCCAAACAAGGCTTCCCGCACTGCTCCAACCCCCTTGATATTTCTCTTATACAATTACATTTACTACTAAACATATTTCTTTTACTAATGGTAACAATTCAAAGATCTGAGTCTCTTTCCACTTCTCCTCAATAGCTGTCAAAACAAATCAAACCACGTTTTACATCCCAATTCTTCAACAAGTATTCTTGAAAGTCTTTCCAGTCTCCGAAAAAGGTTTCGTCTTCTTCATTGTTTAATTTTCTTGTTAATTTGTCCATTTCTGCCATAAACAACATCTTTTTAATCCATTCCCATGTTTCAGGTACTTTATCTTGTTTCCAACATTGAGCAAAAGTCAGTCTAGCTGCTGTAATCAAGTACCATAGTAGTGTTCTCTTGGCTACATTTATTTCTTCCATTTTAAGACCTAACAATAACATCTGTGGGTCTTTCTTAAAAGTACATTTCAAAATTTTTTGTATCTCATTGTGGATCTCAGTCCAATACTTTACTGCTTTATCACATGTCCACCACATATGGTAAAAAGACCCTTCATGTTTCTATTTGTTAATATTACTTAAGGGATTTCCTCATCACTCTGGTGCCTTGATGTCTGGTTTAAAGTTTGTGAAAGTTGGGGAGAGGCAAGTGGAGATAATGCAGCTGACATGAAACCTTTCCTTCTCCTTCCCCTTAGGGCTACCAAAAGGGCTGCTGATATGACTCTGCTGGCCCAGCCCAGCCCACCCCTCTCCGCAGCTCCCCTGGAAGTTGTCCCAGAAGGCTTGACAAATTCTGGGTGAAACAAGGTAGTGCATCTCGGACACCTTTGAAAGAGCACATGAGGTGCCAAGGTAGGCAGGGACGGGAGTGGGGGATTTTTATAACATAACTGACCTCAGTTCCTGCCCCTGCTTGTGGGTGTGGAAAAAGAGAAGGGGAAAGTGAAGGGAAACAAATACAGTAATGAAAACAAATAATATTAATATAATGAATCTGATGAAAACAAATATGGGTTTTTAAAAATAAAAATAAATAGAATACGCCTGCACTGATAGCATTGAGCATTTGCTGGATGTGAAAATAACAGCAATAGAGCTTTGAAATAGTTGCACATAGAATGATTTGGTCGTTCATCAGAAAACTGGTTCCTGCTTTGATAAAGCTTCAGTGAAATGTGGTTATTATTAGCTAGCTCACCTGTAAGAGGCTGGGATCTGATATCATCATCACCACTGGGTCACCTTCATTATTATATTCTGCATGGACTAACGAAATTTGGACTTCTGTTTTGTGATTCCAGTGGAATACATGAACTAATCTTCTGGTTTTGATTGTGGTTTGAATGCCCTTGGATTAATTTTTGTGGACCAAGTTTTGAATTTGTAAAGAGGTTTCCCTTTGTTCACAACATTATTTCCATGTAATGTTTGTGACTTTTCTATTAGGACTTTTCTAATAAAATCGAACACAATCATCTGGCTGCAGTGTTCCATGCAATAGTCACCGTGAGGTTGGACTACTGTAATGCTCTCTACATGGCGCTGCCCTTGGTGCAACTCCAGAAGCTGCAGCTGGTGCAAAATGTAGTGGCCAGGCTGCTGATGGGTCTTCCTATGCAGGAGCACATCCAGCCTGTGCTAAAGGCATTGCACTGGCTGCCAATAGCATACTGGATTCGCTTCAAGGTGCTGTTTTTGACCTTTAAAGCCGTTTATGGTCAGGGACCGGCCTACCTGAGGGACTGCCTTTCCTCACATGTTCCCCAGAGAGCACTGCAATCAGGATCTCAAAACCGTTTGGCCCTCCCTGGTCCAAAGGCCGCTAGGCTGACATCGACAAGGGCCAGGGCATTCTCTCTGGCAGCTCTGTCCTATTGGAATCAGCTCCCTAGCGAGATCAGGGCCCTGCGGGACCTGCCACAGTTCCGCAGGGCCATGAAAATGGAGCTTTTAAGACAGGCATTCCAGTAGGAGCGGCACCTTACCAGCTGCACCCGTGGGGACTCAGACCCAGCACGGGGTGATCTAGCACAGTGGCACTGCTGAATGCGTCTCAAATTGCACTTTACTGTTCGTATCGCCATCGATGTTAATTGCATTTTACTGTTTTGTAGCACCATCGACTCTAATGTTTTTTAATTAATGTACCTGTGATTTTATAAGATGTATATTTTTGTATTAGTTTTATGGAAGCTGCCCTGAGCCCGCCTTGGCAGGGAGGATGGGGTAAAAATCAAATAAATAAATAAAAATAAATAAAATAGTTATTTAGCACACAAAGTTTGTTTGGATGAAGCTTTATTATGGCCCTGGTCATACGGGCCAGAAAACGCAGGGGGAGGCATGGCAGTTCGCCCCGGAGCTAAATAAGGCGCAGTAGCCCGATCACACGGGCCACCAGGTTACCACACTCCAGCTCTGCACCCCAATCATACCGCGCTGCTGCAGCGTGGCAAAAAAGCAGTGCAGCAGACCACGCAAGTGCGAAGTGTTGCGAAGTGCGCATGCACCGTTGGGGGGGCGGGCCGCTTTCAGTGTCTTGTGTGTGCTCATGTGCTGTTCAGCGTTGGTGTGCATCCCATGGAAACTTACAACATCCGGAAACCCCGGGGACATGGGCGGGCATCGGAAGCCGTGGGATACTGGCGCTCCCATGATCAGACGCCAGCCTTTGCCCCGGGGTTTCCGGAAACTAGTACTTCGGACCTAGTCGTTTTTTACTCCGCGTTTTCCATGGGAAGCCGCGGGTTGGCCACGGGAGCACTACGTCTCCCAGATGTGCTCGTATGATCATGCACGGAAGGTCCACGGGGCTCCCGTGCCTTCAGCGGGGCAAATGCTCCGTGTGAACAGGGCCTATATAAGGTTTCAGACTATGTGGTTTCACACAGCTTTTGTTTTGTTTAATCACCAGGTGGGGCCTGGAGATCTCCTGGGATTACAACTGATCTCCAAGTGACAGAGGTCAGTTCCCCTGGAGAAAATGGCCGCTTTGGAAGGGGGACTTTATGGGCATTATGCCCCATTGAAGTCCTTCCTCTCCACAAACCCTGCCCTTCTCAGGCTCCACCCCCCCCCCAATCTCTAGGTATTGCCCAATCCAGATTTTTTATTTATTTATTTATCAAATTTGTATCCCACTCCCTCTTCCAGTTTGGTGTAGTGGTTAGGAGCATGGACTCTAATCTATGAGAACCAGGTTTGATTCCCTACTTCTCTACATGCAGCTGCTGGTGTGACGTTGAGTCAGTCATAAATTCTTTTAGAGCTGTTATCTCAAGGGCAGTTCTTGAAAGACCTCTCTCAGCCCCACCTACCTCACAGGGTGTCTGTTGTGGGGAGGGGAAGGGAAATGGATTGACAACCACTCTGAGACTCCTTTGGGTAGTGAAGCGTGGGGTATAAATCCAATCTCTTCTTCTTTTGCCCCCAAAAGGGACTCGGGGCAGCTAACAACATATAAAATACACCAACATATAAAATACACACAAAGACACAATAAATAATCTTTAAAGTATAAAACTGTTAAAAAAATTCCCTATTAAAATATATCCACTATCAAGCAGGATAAGATGTGTGGATGGTGAAGACACAGCTAAAGTATATCAGCTGCCTGGTGGATCACAATTACCCAAAGGCTGTGTGAAAAAGAGCAGCCTTGCATGCCCTGTGGAACCTAGGATGGTCCCACAAGGCACATACCTCTTTGGGCAGCTGGTTCCACAGGACTGGGGCCACTACTGAGAAGGCTCTTGTTCACACAAGGTGGGCAGTTCACGGACCAGGAGATGATCATGCCAGGAGAGGTGGTCTCAGGCAGTTTAGGGCTTTAAAGGTAAGTATCAACACTTTGAGTTGGCACTGGAGACTAATTGGAAGCCAGTGCAGCTGCCGTAGGTGCAGATGTGTCTTCTCCCTTGAATGTTGAACTTCACCTGTGCCAATATTCCCTCTTCTGCCCAGCTGTTTTAGGCGCATTTACATTTTCCTTCCTTTATCCCTAAACTGTGCTGTACCCCAATACAAAAGAAATGTATAGAAACAAGCTGTGAAAATACTAGTTTGTTTCTATACATTTCTTCTACATTTTGCTGACTCTGATTCCTCTAGATTGTTGTACCCCAATGCAAGGCAGGGAGGGGGAATTAAACAGTGAGTGAGTTGCATAAACTTGGATTTGCCAAATGTGTTTATCGGAGTGCTTTTGAAAACAGATATTTTTTTAAAAAAAATGAATAATATTTTCCATAGTGTATTACACAAAGCACTGCGTGAGGGTTTTGTGCATTAACAGCTTTGCAGAAATGCAGCCGAGAAAGTGTTCCCCATCACTGCTTCTCCATGCTGAGGAAAGATAGACACGCTGAATTTCTGTGTTAAAAAAACAGACACTGTTCTTCAGAGGTAGCTGCAACGTGGGTTTCCAGTCGATGCTACACTGCTGAGCATCCGGGGAGACTTGACAGGGAGCCCAGCTCTGTTTTGTGCACAAATAACACAAGACACTGAGTACACACACACCCCAGTCATTGCTAAAGCCAGTAGCTGGACCCAGCTGTCCGTTGTAATTGTGGCAGCGCTTCCAGCTGTGTGCGTTGTTTTGGCTCAGTGTTTTTTAAGCAATGATGTCTCCAGTAGTCAAAAGAGGGTGAAAGTTCGCACCACGGTTGGTACTAGTTACTGCTTGATTGACTGAAGCGCGGTGTGACAGGGCCACAATCAGAAAACAGAATGTATTAAAATGGTACCTAATCTCGTCATTGTGCCTGCTTGCTGTGTGTCTCTACAGCACAGCTGTGGGGTTTCACCCCCTCGCAGAGCACAGCAAATGCTGCGGAGCTAATATAGTTGCTCTCTGTGGAATTCGGCTGCCTTCACACATCACCAACTAAGTTGTCAGAATGCTGTTGTTGTTTTTTAACCTGCTGATGTGAGACATAAAATGCATTCACGGGGGTTTTCACTTCCCAGACTGAACTGGCTGTTCGCAAACATTAGCATCCTATAAATGGGCATCCCATATAAATTATCTTGTAAATAAGTCCACCGAAGCTACTAGCCCATGAACTTGTTTATGAGCCTGTTTTCACATTTATTTTTTATGGCTTGAAAAGAACATGGGAATCAGCATTTCTAATGCTTCCCTTCCTAGATTCAGGTGGGGTAGGCATGTTGGTCTGAAGCAGTGGAACAAAGTTTGAGTCTAGTGGCACCTTGAAGACCAGCAAAGTTTTATTCAGTGTGTGAGCTTTCGTGTACACACACACTTCCTCAGATACAATTGAATGGAATTTACCAGTCCATACCTATAGGGAGAGGGTGGGCAGTAAATTAGCATGCAACACAATGAAGATATTTATCAGATTCAGGAATAACAAGCTTAGTTTATATGGTTTCTATTTAACATAATGAAGATGTTTTAACAGATGTAAAGACTAAGCAGGGATTACAAGCTAAGTCTACATGGTCACCGTTAGTTTGGATTCAGTTCCAGGGGAAAACACAGAGAAGCAAATAAATATGCCAAAATTTGGAGACTGATGTATCCTTCTTAATTGCAAAATGCTAAGAGCAATTAACTAAGACCCTGGTGTTACCCTCCAATCGTCTCCTCTCAGGCATGGAGGTAACTAACAGCATCCTTTTCTTTGAGGTGGGGTGATTGGTTGTGCAGTATTATACCTCCTATGTCACCAGCCCAGAGAAATGCATTTCTCTATGCTTGTCTTAAAAATCTCTGTACCTATGCATAAAGCAGATAACCAACACTACTATTTTGACCAGATTGGTAACACTCAGATTGTGACTGCAACTGCTCTCCACCTCATGTTCTACCTCTCGTTCATCACCCATATCTCAGCTCTGAAATCAAATCCCTCCATCCCTTGCTGCTTTGACTCTTCTCCATTTCTGCTGTCTTCATCATTTCCTCTCATTCCCCTGTCCCTTCCTTTGTTCTTTCCCGTATTATTGTTCTCTCCCTGGAATCTCTGTTCCCTGCTTCTAGCAAACTCAAACCTTCAGACACCATCAACATAACATTACTCTCCTTTTCTGCTGCTGTGTGCCATCCCGTCCCCTTTCTGTTGATGGAAACAATTCTGAACAGCAAGTGAATATGGGAGTTCCTAGTTTCCCTCAGTTGTGCTTTTTCTTTACACCAATCAAATGAAGAAAAGCAATGCAGTGCTATGTGGCACTTCACAGAGAACATTATGTACAGGACTGGACATTAATCCATCCACTGCCTGGTGCACTGTGAAACTGAGCAGACAATGGAAAGCGCATTGCAGTTTATGGGCTGTTGGCACTGTGATGTGTGCCCCCTCTCCTAATACACTGACACCTGCCCCCCAGTCACTGTGCTGGTAAACATAACATTTGACAGAGAAGGAAGGTGCATTGTGTTTCTGGTGCTGGAGATGCACTGTGCCCCTTCTAAGCACCTAATGCATATTTAAAATCTGTGTGGGTCAGGAGGAAATAGTATCCAGATGGTGTGGCAGTGCATTTTGTGTCATTTTTAATAAGACGCATGGAAACATCAGGAGACTGGTTTCTATTGCTAAACAACTATGTAACAAAACCTTGTTATTGCAAGAGAAGTTTTCCTGTATCCAGTCCTGAATAGTGAGCTCAATCAAAGGAAGATGGCCAAGGAATTTTTGTTTGCTTGCTTCCCTCTGTCTCATTGTTCTGCCCACTGTGGACTCAAAGTGTCAAAAATACAATTTGAACAAACAAAGAAAAATACAGCACAATTCAAACTACTGGGCTGCTGCTGAATCCACTGGGTCCGCTTAGTTGGGGCTAAGGGCTGAAATTCCTTTGGCTCACATCAGAAGGCTCACACCTCTGGCCACACTCAGGGCTGAATACCTGTAACAGGGAGAGAAACAGAAGGTCAGCACAGCTGACAGATTTGTCCCCAAGATTCCCTTCCCTTGCTATGTACCAAAATGAAGCTGCTTATAAATGCGGCTGCTTGCTGGGACAGAATGTTATTTTATTTCTCTGTATCCCAGAAAAATAAGAGAAATTACAAGACTGATGCCTGTAGGATCACTGAGCCCATATTGTGACATTTATCATGTTAGTGATATGACACACTGGCACTTGACCCATTCCAGTTTGGTTTCCGCCCTGGCCATGGGATGGATTGTGTTGGTCACCTTCACGGATTATGTCCGCAGGCAACTGGATTGAGGCAGGTTGATACTGCTGTTATTACTAGATCTTACAGCAGTGTTCAACACGGTTGGCCATAACCTGTTGACCCACCGCCTCGCCAACATAGGAGTTTGTGCGGTAGTCTTGCAGTGTCTTATCTGATTTCTCCAAGGATGGGGACAGAGAATAGTGCTAGTGATGATGATGTCAACTAGGTACCCCTTAATATGTGGGGTCCCCCAAGGGGCAATCCTCTCCCTGGTGCTATTCAACATCTATATGCGCCTCCTTGCCCAGTTGGCATGGAGTTTCGGGCTGGGATGTCAGTATGCTGATGACACCCAGCTGTATCTGTTGGTGGGTGGCCACCCAGAAACCACCCCACAAAATCTGACTAAGGGGTTGGAGGCCATGGTGGGATGGTTGGGGAAGAGCTGATTGAAACTGAATCCAACTAAGTTGGAAGTTCTGTGGCTGGCTGGCTGGCTGGGATTCAGGGTTGGGGTCCCAACTTCCCACTCTTGATGGTGCACCTCTAATACTGTCACAAGCCACTAAGAGTTTGGGCATGGTCTTGGAGACCTCCTTATCTATGGAGGTCCAGATTACAAACATTGCCAAGCTGGAATTTTACCAGCTGTGCGAGGCAAGGCAACTGGTTCATTTCCTATCTCACCCTGACCTGGCCACAGTAATCCATGCAATGGTCACCTCCAAATTGGATTACTGTAACTCACTCTATGCTGGCCTGCCCTTGAGACTGATCCAGAAACTTCAACTCACCCAGAATGCGGTGGCACAAGTTCTGATGGGAATGCTACGAACAGCACACATTCAACCTGTGCTGTACCAGCTGCACTGGCTCCCAGTGGAGTACCAGGTCAGGGACCTTTAAGGCCTTGAGTGGTCAGGGACCCACATATCTCTGGGACTGCCTCCTCTGGTATGTCCCCTGAAGAGCTTTACACTCTGCTGAGAACAACTTACTGGTAGTCCCTAGCCCCAAAGACATCTGGCTGTCCTTGACCAGAGCCAGGGCTTTTTCAGCCTTGACTCTCTGCCAAATAACATCTGTGCCCTGTGGGACCATACGCAGTTCTGCAGGGCATGCAAGGTAGGGATGTTCTGCTA
The DNA here is from genome assembly GCA_029375565.1 of Gekko gecko. NCBI lineage: Eukaryota > Metazoa > Chordata > Lepidosauria > Squamata > Gekkonidae > Gekko > Gekko gecko. The sequence goes on from JAPDNY010000008.1 coordinate 115,728,991, forward strand.
GGCTTTTGGTTGAGGACTGCAACGGGTACCATCTTATCTGGCATTCCCTTCCCCTCCCCCACTCTGCCTTCTCCCAATCATTGCAAGACAGTGATGCAATCTGTAAATTTGTTTTTGATGCCATCTGATGTTGTTTTTAGCTATTTTCATCTCTTGGACTTTAAATTGTATAATACTATGTCATTAACTGATTTGAGCTCTGTGAATTCAGAGAAGGGCAGTATATAAATTGAAATTATAAATAAATAATATGTTGTATATTTCCCTGTATCTGTTCCACGCCATTGGTTGCTGCAGGAGGTGGTAGGGAAACACTCAGCAGGATAAAGTCATAACACAGGATAAGGAGGAGAGCTCAGCCAGAGTCTGCTGGTTATGATGAGGACATGTGCATGGGAGCCTCTGGAAATGTGCATGGCAGTGACTCTAGGGCTTTCCCCCCTGCTGAAGTGAACCATCTTTATGTGGCCCAGAGTAAGTAGAAGAAATGGCACCAGCTTGAACTTTATGGATGCATTTGATTTTTATGATGTATTAGACTTGCTTGTAATCCGCCCTGAGCCCGCTTGCAGGGAGGGCGGAATATAACTTGAATAAATAAATAAATAGATCACCCTACCCCCTGGGGAGAGTTTTGCCAGCATTGCCAGGATGATGTGGCATTGTTGTGGAAACTCTCCATAAGGTAGATGATAGCCCTTTCTTGAACAACTCTTACCATTGTGATGGGGCTGCCACTGCAAAGGAAGTGTTTGCGTTTCCAATTATGATAACAGGTTCAGCCCTAAGTCACTTTAGCAAAGTACATAATGTTGTGTTCCTACATGTTGTATTGAACACTCAGTGACTGCAATATCAACTAATAAGCCACATGTGGTAACAGCCATCACACATCAACCTTTTTGTCCTTCCCCAATATTGCTTCCAAGGAAATATTTTTTTTTCCACTAGAGGCACTTGCGCATTGCACCTTAAGTCGCTCATGCATGCATGTGTGAATCACCCCTTATGTTCTTCAGGCAAATCGTCCTGCTTTCCCGGCAATATATTATCTCCTATCACATTTTATCTGTCTCTGCAGACAATATGCATTTCATCATGTTTTATCTGCTTCTGATATATATCTTCTTTCCTGGTCCGATATATATCTGTTGTAATCTCTTGTAAGATTGTGCACTGGGTTTTGGAATGGAAAAGCAGGTTGTTCATGTCTTGGCTTCTTCTACGAAAGGTTATTTCTAAGATCTCTTCTACGTGGTCTCCTTTATAACATTAAAGGGGGGAGAGGAACATTAACTAGAATTCATACTTTTCATGAAAAATTCTGCCCTTTAAGTGGGAAAGTTGAACCATAAAAAACCCCACTGCACTATTTTAAGCTGCATGCGGTTCTGTAGTCAGAGAAAATGTGGCATTGCTTCCTTTCCTAGCACTGAACATCCTGCAGAAATTAAAGGAAATCCTTTGAGGGGGGTGGATGAGCGGTATAAAGGTCATGAGAAGTTCAGCGCAGATTAATATTTTGGAGCTGAAAGCACATATATTTAAGTAAATGTACTCATAATTAAACACATTCCATAACGATATGGTAAGCAATATTGTACAGAGCACATTTATGGCCCTGGTTTGTATGCCAGGACAAAGGTTGAGCTCTGGCTTGCCCCCTGCAAGACTGTGATGAAAGCTTTCTCATTGTCATTGCTGGCTGGCTGAGCAAGCTTCCTTCCTCAGTAGGATGTTAGAGAAAACCCTCTTTGATGCTGAGGTCCATTCATGTTGTTGCTAAGCTGTTTATGCCACCATTAAAGCTATTTAAATGGTAGTGATGTAACTGTTTTGACAGAATGCAAGTGAATAGCAAGGGATGTATTGGAGACCAGACTAAAGTCATAGTTTGCATGCGTGTGCACTGCAGTTCCTAAACTGCCAAGCCAGAGCAAGGCACCAAGGAAAGGAATCTATACACTTAATTGTTCCACCAAGCAAAGAGGAAGGTTCCAGGCAGCACAGGTAATGGCCAGGAAGTACATGACACCTCTTGGTCCCTGATTTAGTTGTGTTGTCCAGAAAATGCAAAATTAGGGTTGCCAGTCTCCAGGTGGGAGTTGAAATTCTCTTGGCATTACAGCTACAGAGATCAGTTCCCCTGAAGGCGAGGACAGCTTCATCCCTACTGAGTGGAGCTGCCAACCTCCAGGTGAAGGCCTGGAGATCTCCTGGAATTATAACTCATCTCCAGATAATAGAGATCAGTTCCCCTGGAGAAGATGGCTGATTTGGAGGGTGGACATTCCCTATGCTGAACCAAGTTTGAGTCCAGTGGCACCTTAAGACCAAAATCCACAGGAAAGTTTATACCCAGAATTAGGGTTGCCAGCCTCCAGATGGGGCCCGGAGATCTCCCGCTTTTACAACTGAGCTCCAGCTGACAAAGATCAGCTTCCCCGGAGAAAATGGCTGCTTTGAAGGGTGGACTGTATGGCACTGTCCCATGCTGAGGTCCTTCCCTTCCCTTCCCTTCCCCTTCCCAAGTCCCGCCCTCTCCTGGATCCACCCCAAAGTCTCCAGGTATTTTCCAACCCAAGGCTGGCAACCCTACCCGGAATAAAACTTCGTTGGTCTTAAAGGTGCCACTGGACTCCAACTTTGTTCTGCTGCTTCAGACAAACATGGCTACCCCACCTGAATTCCATATGCTGTAAAAGCAGGGTTTCCAGTTGCATAGTGAGAGCTGTGAACATGTAGACTTCATACCAGGTTAACATCAAAGTGCAGAGACTCAGGTAAATCATGCTGCTGGATTCTAATCCCACTCTATTTGCATTCATTAGCCTCTCCTTAGAACACCTGACAAGGATTATAGAACCTTCTACAGGTTTTTCATTATTCATCTGAGGGTCAAACAATATAACTGCAAGAGATCTGAGTTTGGATCATCTGAACTGTTTTGTTTATTCTTTTTGCCACAGGGCTAATAGTAACTTTAGGGGGCAATTAAGATCAGGAAAATGGCATGGAATCAAAAGAAATATATCAGAAGATTCATTTATGTATCCCCTGTGCAACATAAAATTTGGCCCTAAGGCAATGATTTTTCAAACTCTGACTTCTTTGCAGGCTTATTGGGGTTTTCACAATGAGTAGACCGGCAATGAGCAGTATTGACTAAGGGTGCTTCTGGAAAGATACTTTGTCTTCTGTGTTTGTAATCTGAAATGCACAGCTCTAGGGATGCCCAACGTATGTTCTAAGGATATGCTTTCAGTTCACATTGAGTCCTGTTGGTAAGGTCCAACAGGCTTGGCCTCCAGTGACTTGTATATACTGTGTGTGCCTGAAGGCATGTCCTAGAGCCCCCTGCAACACACAAGGGTTTTGTGTTTTGTGTTTTGTGTGTGTGTGTGTGTGTGTTTTGTCAGATAACTTGATGTGGAAAGGGTTCCCTCTGGGAAGTTTGGAAACCATGGGAAGAGGATGAGGAGGAGGAAGAAGAAGAGGAGGAGGAGGAGGAGCAGCACCAGCAGCAGCTATGGCATCCATTACATGGGTCCTTGTTTTAGTCATCATATGCCCTGCACTTGTTGGAGGCATTTGTGGACACTGGGAATTGAATCTTTTGCTATCTGCTGGTTTTAACAATTTTAGTCTCTGTTTGAACTGTATTTATTATTATACTGTATCTTAACTGTTGTGACCCACCCTGAGCCCGCTGGCAGGGAGGGCAGGATATAAATCCAATGATAAAATAGAAGAGGAGGAGGAGGAGCTGGTTTTACACCCCACCCTTCACTACCTGAAGGAGTCTCAGAGTGGCTTACAATCACCTTCTTTTCCTCTCCCCACAACAGATACCCTGTGAGGTTGGTGGGGCTGTGAAAGGTCTGAGGAAGCTGTGACTGACCCAAGGCCACCAGCTGGCTTCATGTGCAGGAGTGGGGGGGGGGTCAAACCTGGTTCTTCAGATTAGAATCCTGCCACTCTTAACCATTACACCAAACTGCCTCTTAAGAGCTCTTCCAGTGAAAATGTTACCCACTGTATAGATGGATGGATAGAAAGGAAATTAGATCCACAGAGAGTGAGGTAGAACAAACTTCCTGCTTTTCTTTCTGTCCTCCCAAAAACATTTACATTCAACAACATTTTGTTAATATAAAAAGATTCAGAAACTGGCATACTCTTATTACTCCAGTAATTGTAACCTTTTTTGTTTTCTTTCCGTGCTTTTTATTAATTTTAAGGGAAGATACAATTAAGACATGAGACAATATTAAGAGAGGCACAGTTATGGAATAATTTGCAAACTTTACATATTTATTCTGCATAGGCATTATGGTGCTAAATCCGAAAAGCTAATTGCTAGACTTCTTGAGACTCAGTGAAACAACTTTATTTATGTTCCAATAATATGATTTAATAGGACTAACATGTCGTATTAATTTCAATGAGACTTACAAGGACAAATAATTTTCTTTGGAAATGAACCAACATGTTCAACATTTCTAAGAGCTGCAGTCATCTCTCTGAGATGTATTTGCCCCCCCATCTGTTCTTCATTGTTGTACTAGTTTTACTTCTCATTTTCTAGCCATCAGTCAATCATTTCCCCTCCATTCTCTTTAGCTTGTTTATTTGGGAATTCCATAAGTGTGTCACCAGTTTATTATCTATATGTGAAATTATGTAACTTAAATATAACAGCAAAACCTGGGTTATTTGGGATATATTATCCTATAATATGTGTGGGCAAACAGAATTCTGCCTTTCTAAGTCTATTTGAGTCAATGGGCTTAGAAAGGTATAGCTCTGTTTAGGATTGCATTGCAGGTATCACAGCAGTACTTTCTTCCATTTAATTGAATTCTCTGTTTATTTATGTTTTGCATAGGGTTGCCAGCATGGCCTGGCATAGCCTGGCAATCAGGAGGAGATGGGCGAGGCAGGAACATACAGGTAGAGGGATGGCGATCAGCATCCCTGGCACAATGATGTCACTTTTGTGTGACCTGGCAGTGACATCATCACATTGGGGAGTGACAATCTTGCACTCACCCCCAAACTCTATGATTTAACGTAGAGTTCCAGGCAAATGCTAGAGCATCTCCCGATGTGACAATTTCATTTCTGGGTCACGCCTAAAGTTGCATCGTCACACTGGGGATGATAATCAGCGCCACCCTCCCATTTCACTGGCCAATTTCTTCACACTGCCCAGTTGACCAAGAGTTGAGCAGCAGTGGGCAGCAGTGGAGGAGGTCAGGAGACCTCCCACCATAAGCAGGAATATGGGGAGGCTGGCATATACAGAGATACTGCTTTTAAAAATATATCTGTGGTTAAGTTAGATTCAGGTGGGTGGCTGCATTGGTCTGAAGCAACAGAACAAAGTTGGAGTCCAGTGGTACCTTTAAGACTAATTAAGAAGTTTAATTCTGGGCATAAGCTTTCATGTGCATGCGTACACAAAAGCTCATACCTAGAATTAAACTTCATTGGTCTTAAAGGTGCCACTGGACTCAAACTTTGTTATAGGGTTGAGTATTAGTGGGGCTGTTGTCTTATTAGTTTCACCAAGGTGCTTTGGGGCACATAGGTGCTCTGATTTTGAAACAGGAACAGAGATACTGCTTTTTGTGTGTGTTGCTTGCACACTGTTCCCAGTCACACACTTTTTTGTTCTCTGCTCAGAGTACCACTTAAGCAAGCACTACATATATATAATGAAGTGCCTCTAATCCATGAACACTCGAGATGTAATGCATACATGTATTAGTCATTAAGGTGCCACACGCTTTTGCATTTGCAACAGCATAGCAACCTCTTGCCCCCCCCCCCCCGGCAAATTATTTGGCTTTCAGAGCCTTGTGGTTGGTAGAAGAGAAGCTGTTACTGAGAACTGAAAATAGCTATGCCAGTAGTGTTACTTGGACCATCCTTTCCCTGAAAGAAGTCTACAAGAATGATGACTGTTTTAATTGTCAGCCTGATAAAGTTTAAAGCCTACGAGATACCTGCAATGCTGCCTTTTCTTTGAGCAAAGCTTGCTTCCTTCTTCTACCCACAATAGGAAGATATATTGAGGCCGGGTTTCTGTATCCCCAGGGGAAAATATGTCAGTATGTTGTTCTCTGATATTGTGTTGAATTTCTTTTGACAATTCTTTTTGATTGTTGCCTTGTGCTAGTTTTTGAGAGTGTAAATGTGTACCTTTTTTAGCTTTATAGTAGATGAATGGTAAAGCAGTATGGTGGTAAATCCCTGTGTTAGGTTGCTAACCAATGGATTTGTAAATGGCAGCACTCAGCGGTGCAGTGAAATTTGGTTCCATCTTGTCTTAAGTGAAAGTATATTCACTTCATGTCAGGAATGATTGATGCATTTGTCCCCCGAGTCCACAAAACATTAGATAGCTCACTATTCTTCCTCCCCCACCCCGATTTTTTGACCCACATAATGTATTTGTTTTTGCACTGGAATTGATGTCAAGGAAATGTGAAATGTGCAATTTATATATATATATATATATATATATATATATATATATATATATATATCTCAAAACACTGTTAAGAAGCATATGACAATAATTTGCTACAATATGATTTAAATACATCTTTGGACTTGAATATAATTTTGATGGGATGTAAACATAATCTGTTTTGGTTAATATGTTTTGGGCTGTTTAATGTGCTCATTTTATTATTAGCTATATTGCTATGACAGCATTTTAAGAGATTATGATTTTTAAGTTACTGTTTTTAATGCCTGCTTTACTTTATTGCTGGATTGTTTTTATTGCTGTTTTCGTACCGCAGAATGCCAAGAGTACCATCAGTTGAGAGTTGTGGTCTGTCCTTTAAACAAATAAATGTGCTGACTCAGACCCAAACAGTCTTACCAAATTTAAATCAAAGTTTGTTTTAAACCATTTAAGCCATTTATAGCCGCACCTCTGGGCCAGCAGTCTGAACGCTCCCGCGTGCCTCCTCCCAGTATGCGCCCGCATCTGTCGGCCCTGTGTGACCGGGAAAACCCAGAACAGTTTATTCCAGGGCTTTTTTGCCACGACTGGCTCCCACTGCAAACTGCCAGTCTGAACTCAGCCCCAGACGTGACATAAAGTAGCTCTAGGAATCTCCAGCCATTCTTAAAGCTATCATATGAAACTGCCAGGTTTTTACAGGAAGTGATGCAGTGTCACAGCCAGTGTTGCACACCCCCACATCCCCATCCCTAAGCCTCCCGTCATGCTTCCTTACTTGGAGCCAGTTTGGTATTGTGGTTAAGAGTGGCGGACTCTAATCTGGGAGAACCAGGTTTGTTTCCCCACTTCTCCACATGCAGCTGCTGGTGTGACCTTGGGTCAGTTACAAGTTCTTCCAGAGCTGATCTCTCATGAGCAGTTCTCAAAAGAGCTTTCTCAGCCCCACCTACCTCACAGGGTGTCTGTTGTGGGGAGGGGAAGGAGATTGTAAGCTGCTCTGAGACTTCTTCTGATAGTGAAGGGTGGGATATAAATCCAATCTCCTCTTCCTCCTCCTCTTTCATTATTGTCAAATACTGCTGACTATCTAACCCTACTGCTTGTAAGGGGAGGTGTTTGTACAGCAAAGCATAACTTTGACCTTGACCATAGTTCTGCAGAAGACAGTGGCCACTAAAAGCACAGAAGATGCCCTTCCACGCATTACAGTGTGGACTAATTCATACAGGTATGTAGTCATTAGTCTGCTACTTACCCATTGTTGCCTCTGTGACTCTGATGCTTAACCACGCAGTGCTGCAGACAAGCCTCCACTGTAAATAGCTGCAGGCAGTAAAGAAAGTGCTACAGTGCTGAAATATGGGACTGTTGCCCCCCACGCAGGGTAACCCATGTGTGTAACATGATGCTAAACTCTGTCATAAAATGAAACCAATTGACAGATATAGTGATAGCAATTGTATTTTTATTTTATTCCATTATGGAGTACAGTAGACTGTCACACAAAATTTACTGCATGCAATTTGCTGTCTGGAATGCCGACTAGAAAGCAGCCTTATGCTACAATGGGATAATACATCTTTGTACAATACTTTTATTTGAATGCTTAGGCTTTAGTTGCCTTTCACTGCAGCAAAGATACATTTCTTACTTCAATTGGTGCTGTTTTCTTTGAGAAGCATGACTGGGTTGTTGTTTTTTAACATTACAGCAGAGGTAATGAACAGCAAGAATTTAAATATAGAGTGCCTAAGGTCCTTTTCTCATTCTGTCCATGGAAGGAATCTTCCATGAATAGAAGATACTTTACAGAACAGAAAGGAACCTTAGAATCTGAACCATTTTATTTACTTATTTAAATATTTATACTCAGCCTCTGTCTTCAGTAGGGACCCCAAACAGCTTGCAACATCATTTGCCCCTGCTCCATTTTATCCTCATAACTATTCCGTGAGGTAGTTTAGGCTGACAAAAAGAATAACTGGATTGTTGTCACCTGGTTAGCTTCCCTGATAGAGTAGAGCGGGGTGTCAAAGATATGGCCCGTGGGGCACGTGCAGCCCACGCAGGGCTGCAATCCAGCCCGAGAGCAGCTGACTCCGTGCTGCTTCCTGGCTCCTGTTTGTAACCATCACAGCTCCCTTTCCCCAGTCTCTCCTATTTCCTGCTTCAAGTAGAGAGAAAGAAAGCCTTCCCTCCATTGGCTGAGGGCTCCTCCCCCGTCTCCCTCCTCCTCTGAGGAGGGAAGGGGAGGAAGAAAGACACGGGGGGGGGGGATAGCATCTTATGGGACTTTTCAGAAGACCAGGGAGCCAGCCAGCCAGCCAAAGAAAGAGAGAGAGTCCTGTGTTTAGACCCAAAAAATGTTTTATTCTATGTATGGGGGAAAGAATCCTATGTTTAAGACCAAAAAACATTTTATTCCAGAGAGAGAGAGAGAGAGAGAGAGAGAGAGAGAGAGAGAGAGAGAGAGAGAGAGAGAGAGACCAGCCCATGGCACTTGGAGATCCCCCTTTCCATTTCTAAAAGATGAGGGGGGAGAAACCTAACAGCACAGTTTGCATTCCTTATTAGTGAAAGGGAGGAAAAGTCCAGCAGCACCTTAATGATTAACAAAATTTATGGCAGGGCATAAACTTCCATGAATCACTGCTCACTTCCTCAGACATAGCTGGAATGTGAGTCCATCTGTCCTTCTATTTTGGAGAGTGAAGTGATTTCAGATGTCAAAAAACAAGAGCAGGCATTGGTAATGAGAGAAGAAACCTAGGTCTCAGTTCAGTCCAGGAGTTTGCATTATCTTGAACTTCATGATCAGTTGCAATTCAGCAGTCTTTCTAATCTCCCTTTGAAATTCCTTTGTCAGAGAACTGCTACTCTTAGGTCAGCAACTGAATGCCCTGGAAAGTTACATAATGTTCCCCCAATGGCTTTTTAATGTTGTGGTTTCTGGTAGTGGTAGAAAGAGTAAGAGTCCAGTAGCACCTTTAAAGACTAACAAAATTATGGTAGGGTATGTGCTTTTATGAGTCACTATTCATTTCTTCAGACATTTCCTTTTTTTTTTTTTTTTTTTGCATCCTCCTGGACTGAATCCTCCTGTACCAAATTGAGACCTAGGTTTCCTGTCTCATTACCAATGCTGATATCTCCACGCCTCTGTATATCACACCAATGCTGATGTCTCCATCCCTCTGCATATCACACCTAATCCAATCATACCTGCTATTGCCATTTGGCATCTGAAATCATCTTTATAAAGTTTATATCTCTGGTATCATGTGTTTTATGACACACATGGCTCAGCCCGACAAAGTGATATTTATGTCAGATCTGGCCCTTTGTAACAAATGAGTTCGACACCTCTAATATAGAGGGTTAGTAACTATCGGCTGTGGGAGCCCTAATTGTCCAAGCTAACCTTCTCTTGACAAAGCTTGGAAGCTAAGCATAGGCAGTACTTGGATGGAAGATCATCAAGGAAGAATGGGGCTGCAGAGGAAAAGCAATGGCTAACCACCTCTGCTCATCTCTTGCCTTGAAAACCCCACAAGATGGAATTTCACATGGTTTGCTGTGAGTGGATTGCAACTCAACCTTTAATTGTGGCTCAAGTGGTTAAGACACTGAACTGCAGGCTGTGGAAGGTCAGTAGTTCAGCAGTTCGAGACCCGAGAGTACTGCATGATGGAGTGAGCTCCCGTCTCTAGCTCCAGCTCCTGCCAACCTAGCAGTTCGAAAGCAAGAAATTGCAAGTAGATAAATAGGTACCACTTTGGTGGGACGGTAACAGCGTTCCGTGCACCTTGGTGTTTAGTCATGCCGGCCACATGACCACGGAAACGTCTTTGGACAGCGATGGCTCTTCAGCTTTGAAACAGAGATGAGCACCGTAACCCTAGAGTCAGATTCGACTGGCTTTCAAGCAAGGGAACCTTTACCTTTACCTAAGAGTTGTTGGCTCTGACCTGGATAGCCCAGGCTAGTCCGATCTCATCAGATCTCAGAAGCTAAGCAGGGTCAGCCCTGTGTCCTGTTTGAGTTAGGCTATTTTCAGCAACTGCTGATTTTTCAGGTTGGCCAAGTCTGCAGTGCCTTTCATGTTCTTTTATTGTTGTCTGGATGCTATGTTGTGTGGTCCCGAAGTAAACCTGTCCACAACTGTAAGGTATGCCCAGTTACCTGCCTACCATTTTTCTTTTCACCTTGACACGGAGAAAACTCTATCATTCTGTGTTACACCTCTGAGGATGCCAGTCACAGTTGTTGGTGAAATGTCAGGTATTACAATGCCAAGACCATGGCCATACAGCCTGGAAAATCTACAACAACTAACAAAAAAAATTGTTGGGAGTTGTTGATCGACACCTGTTACATGTATCGCATGAGCTGTGGTAGCCGTTTCCTCTTAAGATATTTCATACAAGTGCCTCATAATAGCTGCATCTGTCTAATGATGTGCATCCCACCCTAATGTTTCTGCGTATTCTTTCCTTTTGAGAGTGAATGTTGAACAAGGTTTGATATAAGGTATCTTTAAAGTAAGTTTGTCATGTGGCAATAACTGTAACTCTTTCCTGCAACTGCTGTCACATTATATTTATGCATTACACAAAAGAAGAAAAGAATGGGTAATGTTAAATCCAATCATGTGGCAATAATGCAAACTGTATACAAACTGATTTTCCAAGCCTGAATGAAGCTATACAGTGCTGCTGGACTGGTTGTCCCACACATATTTTGTTGTATCGGTTTATCTGACAAAACTTACTTCTGATAATCTGTTCTATTATTTATTTTATTTACCTCATTTATACCCCACCTTTCTCCTCAGTGGGGACCCAAAGCAGGTTACATAATTCTCCTCTTCTCACGATAACCCTGTGAAGTAGGTTAGGCTGAGAGTACATGACTGGCCCAAGGTCGTCCAGGAAGCGCAGGGCGGGCATCTAGACCTTCGTCTCCTAGATCTGACTGCAATGTTCTAGCCACTGCCCTACACTGGGTTGTTTGCATTTCTAGCCCAGACCACAAAGCCTTTCTGCTTGGTCAATACTTTGATGTAACGTAGAAGGGAAGTAAGTGGACACTTGAATAAAAACAGAAAGGTGCATAATAGGGATGCCAGCCTCCAGGTGAGACCTCAGGATCCCCTGGAATTACAGGTTTATCTCCACAGTACAGAGATCAGTTCCTCTGGAGAAAATGAATGCCTTGGAGAGTAGACTCTATGTCATTGTATCCCAATGAGGTCCCTGTCTTATCTAGGCTCCACCCCCAAATCTCCAGGAGTTTCCCAGTCTGGATCTGGCAACTCTACCCCATCCCCCACCACTGGCCAGGAGGGATCTGGCAACCCTATTTTCTTTATATAAGAACTCTGGCCTGCCTGGGTAAAGGAGATGAGTAGTAAGAATGATCTGAATGAGAATCCAGAATAAAAACTGGCTATCTCACAGTACAATCCTATGCAGAGTTACTCCAGTCTAAGACAATCCTTCAGTCAATTTCGACTAAAGTAATTATGCATAGGATTACACTGTTAGTGTCATCCAATGATGTTCTGAGTACAAAGAAGTATGGATTGTTCAGAACAGTATCTGGTCTTGTGTTAAAGACCTAAACTGTTGATTTCTTCATCCACTTTTATTTATAATTCTTTAAAACACATACATAGTGTTGAGGATGTTATTCACAATACTTAGGCACCTCTTTGGGTTTACTTAATGTGACAAATAGAAAAATGTTGCCATAATGTGTTTTCGAAATATCACATCAGATGTGATCCAGATGGAATTTCAGAATATTAATTTATCAATGAATCAATCACTAGTCCAATGTTTAGGCTTGTAAGTCACCTTGGAGGCTCATGGAGCCCCAGGGAGCTCAGTGTCATTAGAACCGCTTTAATTTGTTCAGTTTTTAAAGGGTGTGTGTGTCAAGAGTTTTATTATAAAAGCCATTGTTTCCATCTGCTGAGACTTGACATCAAAATATTGAGCCTGTTTTACACGTGCAACAGAATGAGATAGCAGAGGTGAGGAAAATGTGGAACGCACCATTATGTGAGAAGGTGGAGGATATGAGTTTTGAAAGAACAAAGCATATCTTAAAGAGAGGCTCTAGTCTTACCTTCTCTTTACTTTGCTGGTTGTAGTTGTTTTGTTTTAATGTAAAGACATATTCATAATGGGATTCTTCCCCACTTGCTGTATAAATTGGTACAATCCATTCTACACTCTTTTCCTCATTCTCAGAGAAGGCCTTACATTTATATGATGGCAGCAGAAGAAAGATGGGATGCTGTTTTTTTAAGGCTCACGTTCACATTTGCATCAAGGTCATCTTGTATTTATATGTGCAGAAAGACAATAAGCAATAATTTCATAGGCTCAGCCACAGTCTAATAAGCCAAGCTTTGAAATAATCCACCTTGATCACTTTATAATCCGCCTTGAGTCCAAGTGAGATAGACTATAAATAATGTAAATTATAATAAATAAGTATTAAATATTGTTAAAAGAAAGAGAAGCTCGGTTTAAATGTGAGGCAGTTTTCAGTTTTAACATTTATTTACATTTAAATTGGCATATGGTTATCACCAGTAGGAATGGTGGCAACTCCTGTGTGAAGCTTCCAGATGGAATCCCTTGAACTGATTCTTTGTGCAGTTTCTGATATCAACACTGAAGGAAACAAGAACAAGTTTAGCAGCTAAAAATAAGAGACGGCATATATGTGGATTGCAGGACATGTGAACGATCTGTTATAGCACCAAGCCAGGAATCTTACAGTAGCTTGACAGCTGCCTTGATTTATCTCAAAGTGCTGTAGAGTTTGGAATCTGCATAACAGCTTGTGGAGTGTTTTGCTATATTTTTGACTTTCAGCATGAGTTCCAAGAATTTACTTATATGCCTACGTTCATATGAAAATTCATATGCATACAAACCCTCTTTGGCAAGTTTCCCCGAAGTTGTTCTTGTGTCCTTTGAGATTACATAAAAGATTACACAGGCCATGGTATGCAAGTGGAATGCAAGTGTTCAGAGAGGCTGACAACTAGGGTTGCCAACTCCAGGTTGGAAACTTCTTGATAGGGTTATCAGACCCCTAGTCAGGGCAGGAGTTCCCCTGATTTTGGGGTGGCTTCTTTCTGCCGCTGGCCAGCTGGCCAGCAGGGGAAGCACTCACCCCCAAACAGCATCGCACAGCAACGTCCCCGACATGATGATGTCACATGGAAGTGACATCACCACATCGATATCATGTGACGTCCCTGCCCACCCCTAGAATGCCCCCCAAATCCCCCCTTGCTGGCAAGCTGAGAAGACCTGGCAACCCTACTTCTTGAAGATTTGGGGGTGGTGCCTGGGGAGGACAGATTTTGGATAGGGAAGGGAATTTAGTGTGGATGTGATACCATAGAGTTCACCCTCCAAAGCAGCCATTTACTTTAGAAGAACTGATCACAATAATCTGGAAATCAATTTTGATTATGGGAGAACTCCAGGCCCCACCTTGAGGATGGTAACTAGCATTGTCAGGTTGCCCACTATGGCAGGTGACCTCCCACGGGCTGCTCAAAGGGGGGACCAGGATTGTATGATACTCTAGGAATTTCCCAAATCTCTATGGTGGGGGGTTACTACATCATCACACAACAATGATTTCTGCAGTCCCACTCCCTGCCCTTCCTCATGCTCCCATGGGTAGCCAGCCAAGCTGCCCTATTGAAAATGCTACTTACAGGCTTTTCATTCAAGACCTCCTCCAAATGTTGACCATTGCTTTCTTTCCTTTACAGCTCCAAGTGTTGAGTCATGAAGGCTGCTAGTCTCTGTATCTGGACTGTGGGGGATTTGAATCTTTGTCTGCCCTGCAGTCACAGGTATTTGTTGCTGTTTGCTAACGATCTGATCATTGAGGCTCTGTACTAAGGAAAGTGCCAGCACCTCTGACCTGCTATTTGACTTTGTGCAGAGTGCGCGTGAGAAAGGGGTTATGGACTGGATATGGTGATGACATGGGGTTGTTGGCCATCACTAGGCAATGACTGATGCTTTCCAAGCACATCTGGTACAGTGGTGTCTTCTGTGAGCAAGGTTATTATTGACACATAGCAGTCATATCGTATGACTCTGTCATTGTATTCCTGTGTCATGCCATGTTTCTGCTGGTATTGTTTTGTTTTCTTTCTGTCAACACTGCCACATGAGAACATCGCGCTGCTATCAGAGTGCCATAATTGCATCACAGTGGCCACTGGAACAGTGTGACTGCACGTTCAGGCAGCCCGTATCTCTCTTCAGGAATTAAGAATGCCTCAGAAGCATTTTGTTCCATACGTTCTTCCTTGAGTTTCTGAAAAGGAAACTGTCTGTTTTTGAAACGCTGTGATAAACATTTACTAAAGGAGAATAAATAGAAAAGCTGATAATTGAGACTGGGGAATACATGGTCACATTTATTTTCTTAATTCCTCTACATGTTTGTTTTTTCTAAAGCACTGACAGCACACTATTATTAAAGGCTTCAAATAAAAATAGCAAACATAAAGAGCTAATACCCATTTGCTTTTTTCCCATTTAGTTTAATTCCTCCTTCAGAAATGTACTTTGACTGTTATTAGATAGATGTAATGTGGGTGGGATGTGTTGTTGAGGTTGCCATGGTTACCCTCTTTAATGAGTTTGGAGACTTTATTATCCAACTTAATACATTCATAATTACTGCCTCTCTTTTGTATAGAAGCCCATTCCCTCCTCTTCACCCCCACAGCAAAATCAGATGGTGGAACCAAAAGCCGACAGTTTAAAGAATGAAACGACACACATCATGGGCTGCCCTCCTACCACTGACCAGCTAGAGGAGAAGTATTGTGAGGGAAGTGTCACTGTTGCAAAACTTAGGGAACAACTCCACGTTCACAATGCATTCATGTCACCCATAAATATTCAAGATGTGATTTTAAGCTGCTGGTTTTAGAATTCCCAGAAATGTTCTAATGTGAGAGCAAAACACATTTGCTGCCACAGCTTGTTCCAAATGCTTTTTTCCCCTTTTGCTTCTTCTCTGCCAATTTATATTTAAGAATAAAGTGCAGTAAGAGCATTCATGACTACAGGGAATTCAGTTTAATGAAGGGCATGAATGTAAAGCCCCCATGTACTTTCATTCAGTAAGAAGACCAAATCAAAGTGCGTGAAGTATTTCTCCCAGGATTTCTGAAGAATGTATTTAATAACAGGTGCATAACTTGGTACAGAGTGCTACGGCCAGAATGTTGACTGGAATGGCTTGTAGGGACTGTATCACTCCAGTCTTGTTCCATCTGCACTGACTTCCAGACTGATTTCTGTCCCTGTCCTCTGGGCCCAGGCCAAGGGCCACAGCACGTCCTGACCACCTACCTGCCGGCGAGCAACAGGCCCAGGAGGAGCGTGGGTCGTCCAGCTCGGCAGGGCGAGGGCTTTGCAGGCAGTCCGGGGAGATGCCTGTCCTGCCAGCCATGGGGGGGGGAATGAAGAGGGGGCAGGCATGACCCCGGAGCCACGCCCTGCGGAGAGCATCAGGGGAGGCACCGGGGCCAAGGCCCAGTCCTTAGAGGCTCCAGGCAGTGGCACCGATGGCACTGGTGGCACAGCCCTCTGGCCAGCAAGACTGCTGCTGGCCGAGCTGCAGCCCTGCCTCGACACCAGGAGAGCATCCCGGGATATCAAGGGGGGCGGGGCTCAGCTAAGGGTGGAGGCAGTTGGGAGGAGGGGCGATGCTGGGAGTGGGGCTGGAGACAGAGGAGACAGAGAGAGAGAGACGAGGGACAGCCCCAGCACCAGTCTCTGGGACGCGGTGGCAGAGGGACGCCAGGGGTGAAGCTAACCCTGTCCCCTGCTGTTCTGAGGCCTCTCTGCCTCACACAAGCTTATGCTGGCTTTCGCTCTTGGGACCAACCTACCTCCTCTGAACGCCCAACATCACGGCTACTGGTGGGGCTCCAGCAGGGGGGCATCAGGAGCATGACATTTCCCACTAGCTGCTGCTCCGTCCTTGCTCCTCCTTTCCCTCCGATTCAATGTCAGGAGCATGACATTTCCCACTAGCTGTTGCTCCGTCCTCACTCCTCCTTTCCCTCCAATTTGACGTGTCAATTTCCCACTACTTGCTGCGTGGCCGCATTTTGCCCCGCAGCTTCACCCGATTCCCCATGTCTTCTCAATCCTCAAAAAGAGGACTGAGAAGACACGGGGGAAATCAGGTGAAGCTGCTGGGCAAAATACGGCCTTGCAGCAAGTAGTGGGAAATTGACATGTTGAATCGGGGGGAAAGGAAGAGCAAGGACGGAGCAGTGGCTAGTGGGAAATCAGTCCCAGTTTGCTTCCAGGCTCAATTCAAGATGCTAGTATTGAACTTTAAAGCCCTGTACAGCCTGGGGCGAATATGCTTTTTAAAATATATATAAGTATTGTATTGGTTTTTGCAGTACTATGGGTACGGGGAGAGGATACTAGTTCCCTACCTCTAAATTCTACAGCAAACGGGGAAAGGAAACTAATACATCACAAACTACTGGAATGGGGAAGGAGGACTAAAACCCTAACTCTAAGCATACTAATGGATATAGGGGAGGGTAAACTAATAGGGTGACATGATCTGGTTACATAAGTATATATCCTTGTCACCTAGTAGTACAGGAATGTTGCTGCTTATAAAAATTTAACAAAGAATAATAAAAAATCGCATTAGCTAAACAGTTGGCAAAAACTGCATTATCAACAGTAATCTTCGTTTTAGAGTCTTTTCTTCTTGTGTTTCTTTTTTCCTCAGGGTTTGGGAGCAGCTGCTCCTTTCTCTGATTCCAATGTATCTGAAGAACTATAAAATTTAGGACTATTGCTTGATGAATCCTGTGAGTAGGATTCTTCATCTTCTTCTTCCTCCTCCTCATCCGTTTTAGATTTCTTGTCTATTTTGCATTGCGTTGAATTAAAGTATTGGTCCACAAACTTTTTTGCCTTAGGAACAGTGTTGATATTAATTTTTTTATCTTCATATTTAAAACTCAGTCCTTCAGGAAATAACCATCTGTAAGGCACTCCTTTTTTCTGTAGAGAGAGAGTAAGTTCCTTGTAGAGCTTCCTCCACTTCCTGACTTCAGAGGGAATATCCCTCAAGATTTTTATCTCTTCATTCTTGATTTTTAAAGGTTTCCCCTGTGTAGATTTCAGCACCAGATCTCTGGTAGACCATATCATGAATTTCATACATATTTCTCCAGGACATTATTTTCCTTTATAAAGTCTGGATAAGTCCTGTAAGCCCAGTCCATCTCCTTCAGTAAATCTTCCTGCTTATAATCCATTAATGGGGCAGGAGCCTCTGCTAAATGAGACTTTAAATCTTTGTTCTTTTCCTCTGGTATCCCTTGGAAACATAGAATGTACATGGATCTTTCCAGCTGGAGCTGTATTAGTTGTGTTTTATTGGAGGATCTTTCTTTCTCTGCTTCATCCGCTCTTTTGTTGATACTCTCGATCTGTTTTCCATCTTTTAAAACATCTTTTCCAATACTGAGGTTCTTTTGTTCATTTGAGTCAATTGTTTTTGCAATTTGTCCATTTTAGTGTTGAGGTTAGTCATCTGTTCCATTAGGGGGCGCAGTGTATTTGCCAACAGCATGTCTGCTGCTACTTCCTGGTTCTGGGAGGGAGTTGTTGGTAGGCTACTTCCAGCTGACATTTTTTTCTCCAATCCTGCCTTCCACCCTCTCCCAGTCATAATATCAACAAGAATTAAGTTTCCCAAAACAAAGTAAAAGTTAGCTGAATTTAATCCACTTTACGTTCTTATGAAGCTTTTGATTTTGCTAGTAATCTGATGCATTTAGCTTAACACAAAGTTCTTTATTTGTGCTTTAAAACTGCCTTGTTTTAAGTGTGGGGGGTGAATTCTTGAGTTTCCCCCTCCCCTGTCGCTTTGCACTTAGGCACTTCTAATTGCTACCAAGGTTCTCGTAGACACTTTAAATCACCTGAGCACTGCTTAACTCATGCTTTGAAGCCTTGGAAGTCTTTTAGAAGCATTTCAAAACTTTTGACCATGTCCACTTATCCAGCAGTCGTCTCTCAGCGCATACTGGCTCTAAGGCGATGGGACCTTTTGGGGAAAAAGGTGAGCCTCAGTTCCTTGGCCATTGCCTTAGAAGAAGCTCTCCTCAGCTCCCCAGGCTAAGGATCTCCTACAGAGATCTTGGGAGGGTCCAGGATGATCTTGGACCCTTCCCGTCAGCCAAGTCTCAGCTCCCCCCCATCGGAGCGAGACGGGGTGCAGCCAAGCAGTGAAATGCTTAAACCAGAAGTCCGGGATGAATATGCTTTAAGGATTGCCTTCTCCCACATGAACCTTCCCGTTCACCCCAGTCATCTTTGAAGGCCCTGCTTCAGTTGCCCCCATCATCTGAGGCTAGACGGATGGTGACCCAAGAAGGCTTTCTTTGGTCATGGCATGAGAAATTTGGAACTTTATTTTTTACACAGTGCTACAGCCTTAGTGCTGTGATTTTGTATCAAACTTGCTTTCACTGTGTTACCATTACGTATTTATACAACCCTTGTTATGGATTCAGAAAAGAATACTCTTGCATTTAGCAATATCAGTATTGTCTCTTTAAATTTTACTGCAGCTGCAGGTAACTATAATACAGTGCCTCTATGTAAGTGCATACTGACTTCATTGCTTAGAAGCCTGCATTTCAAGTCAGCTAGAAGTTTTGTAGACTGTTGTCACAATCAATTTTGTGAACTTGGCAGGGTGAGTTCAGTTTATTTGAGTTTATCTGCATGTCATTTCTTTGCAATGGGTTACTTGCTTGAAGTCTTCTTTTCTAGTTCTTCTGGAAGGTGGCCTGAAGAAAGGAAATACTGAAATGAAAAGAAACTGAGTATTCGTCACCATTGATCAGTTTAGAGAAGACCTTGACTGTACAGGAAGAGGGCTTGGCTGTACTCTAATATATTGAATTGTATTTAAGGAATCCTATGTGGACCATATTGTGTATATATATGAATATATTAGCCACTGACCGCATCAGAGAAGACCTTGGCTGCACAGGAAGAGAGTTTAACTGTATTCTAATGTATTTAAGCTGTTTAGGGCATCCTATGTGGACCATATTGAATATGTATGAATGCATTAGATGTTAGTTGTTTATCAACTTTGAATTAAATTATCTTTAGGACTTTGCATGTCCATCTTTATTTTTTACACAGTGCTATAGCCTCAGTGCTGTGATTTTGTATCAATCTCCAGGGAAGGGCTGGAGATCACTCAGAATTACATCCTCTTCAGATGGCAGAGATCATTTCCCCTGGAGAAAATGGTAAGCTCCATGTCATTATACCCTGCTGAGGTCACCACAGCAAATTGACGCTGAGTGCCCAAGGCCAGGGCACCCACCCAGAGCCTCCTTCTAGGTCTCGTTGTATTTATTTCCACAATGGGCCTTATTCCTAGTAGAACATATTCCAGCTACCAATACTAAACATGTACCACAGTAACAATGCAATACTAAGCAGAGTTACTCCCTTCAAAGTCTATTGAAGTCAATGAGTTTAGAAGGGTATTAACTGTATTTAGGATTGCACTGATGTGGTACATTTTTGGTCTCAGAAGGGTGCATTTGTACATGGCACTTACATAGTAGCTCACTCTAGCTAATCGTAAACCATTGGCAAGCTTATAAGCTTTCCCACAAAAGAACTTGACAGTAAAGACAACATTTAATTGCAAGGTTGGAACCTTACCATTTATTAGAAAGCCTTTGCAAATTGCTTTTCATTTACGTCCACAAGTCTTAAAAGGTGCAGATCTTATTAAATCCAAGGGTTAAAATGTTTCCTGCTGATACGGCTTGAAGATCATGTTACAGCTTAATTCTATAATACCTAATGGGATTACATGGGAAGATTTAGGCTAAATATCATGAGTTCAGGCTTAAGTTAAATAGCAAAATGTAACTGAAAAACAACAGAGAAGAACAGACAGTGTTGTGAACTAGAAGAGGAGTGTTCTGGCATTACATCGTGCTTTGAAATGAAACCTCAGAAACTGTTGTATGGAGTGAATTCAAGAACCAATGACTTCACAGTCTCAAAGGCATCTCTAGCTCAAGGTAAAGGTAAAAGTTTCCCTTGCTCGAAAGCCAGTCAAACTGACTCTAGGGGGTGGTGCTTATCTCTGTTTCCAAGCCAAAGAGACAGTGCTGTCTGAAGACATTTCTGTGGTCATGTGGCCAGCATGGCTAAACACCAAGGCACATGGAATGCTGTTACCTTCCTACCGAAGTGGTACCTACTTATCTACTTGCAATTCCTTGCTTTCAAACTGCTAGGTTGGCAGGAGCTGGGACCAGAGATGGGAGCTCACTCCGTCATGCGGCACTAGCATCTCGAACTGCCAAACTACAGACCTTCCAGTCTTTAGCTAAGCGTCTTAACCTCTGAGCCACCACAGCAGCCCCTCTAGTGTCCAAAATGGATCGATTTCTATAGCATGGTTAATATGGAAGACTTTAGTTGTAACTATGACTGAACAATCAGGGGCCCCAGAAAGACTTGCAGGGGGAGTATCTCATAGAATCATAGAATGTTAGAGTTGGAAGGGACCTTGCAGGCCATCTAGTCCAACCCCCTGCACTCTGCAGGAACACAGCCGAAACCCCTACATACCTAGATACCATATCTCATGTCACCTCTCTCACTATTTCCTATCTCCCTTCCCTGAAAGCCTCCTTCTCTCCTTCCCACCCACCAGCCAACCTACCTTTATGTGTTGCCAATCTTTGCCTCCTTCCCTCACCCTAGCAGTGTTTATCTAGGGAAACTCTGACCAAGTTGTGCAGACTACTGAGCTGGATAGGATTGCCAACTCTGGTCTGGGAAATTCCTGGAAATTTGGGAATGGAGTCTGGGAATGCCTTAGAGTCCACCCTCCAAAGTAGCAATTTTCTGCAGGGGAACCAGTCTTTGTCATCTGGAAATCAGTTGTATTGAACAACAGCAGTTCTTGAAGGGCTTCTGGAAATCAATGTATAGTACTGGGGTTTCACCTGTACTGTTCTTGCAGGGTGTTTTTGCCAAAGAGTTTTTAAATATGTGACTTGTTCACATTCATACTTTTATATTTTAGGTATATACTCAGAACATCTTAAGTGTGCACCTGAGCATGTAATATGTGAAGTGGTTCTCACAAGAATTCTTCAGTAGTTTAACTAGTGCTATATGATGTGAATTCCAGTTTGCATTATGGATTTCCCTGGGCCAAGAATGTAGGGTATTGACATTAATAGAGGAGAAGCTTCATGAAATGTTGCAGGCTGTGAAGCTGAGAGCCTCCTGATTGCTTCATATTCCTGTGCCGAGCTAGCAGTGGGAGACGTTGATGTACCAAAGCTCCTCTCTGCTCTCCACTCAGCTCTGCCAAATGTTTCCAATTCTACAGCTTTTTTTTTTTTTTTTGCAGAAACACATTTCTCCCCTTTCTTCGAATTAAGCCCATGTGTTATTCTACCTCCCCCTCAAAAGTACAGAACATTCATAATATGCTGCCGTTTAATTAGAATCGGTGATCTTGAAAATCATAATGAGGTGACTGTAAGCTGCAAGGCTGAAAGCTTTCTCCCAAAATGCCCTTTCTTTCACAAGGTTTAATCACACAGATGCTGTTTGGCTGGAGGCAGACAGTATCTTAAATCTGTTACAGAAGGAAGAAGCTGGGGTGTTGGATTCTGTGAAATGTGTATTATAGGGGGCAACACTCTCAAGACTGGCAGGACCCCAATGGAAATTGCACAGAATTGACTGCCTGGGGTTTCGTACCTGTTCCATGGAAGATAAGAAAGGGGGGAAAATGAACCATTAATGGGCTGCTTATGAACCTACCCTGTCTAGCTAGATGGGAACTGATGGTGGAGACGGACATGGGTTCTGTAGATCTCTAAGCATAAGCTGCTTGGAGGCTTGGTGCCAAGGGCCTACCTCTGGAAAACCTGCAATAATTTAAAGGCTTGTTTCATTTTCATATTGATAATTTGTGATGTTTTTATAATGTTATGGTATACTTTTTATTTGTAAGTTGACTGAAGCATGACTCTGGGGAGATAGCTTATAAATTCTCTAAATTATGACTGGAGGTAGTTCTGGTTAAGACCCAGCAGAAAAGATGTACTTGGTGGTTTCGATACTACATTGCTTTCCCTTGCTGTAAGATAATTGTGAGTCTGATGATCAGAAGAAACAAGTTGGACATCATTTTCCCTATCTCCTCTTCCCCACATTGTTCCCTCTTTCTCTCCTCTTGGCATGCCCCATATTCTGTCCTCCTTTCCCTGGTTCTTTCTCTCCTTCCCACTCAGCAACCAACCATTCCGTTATCTCTCCCTCCACATAATTTTCAGTTTATTGTTTGCTCATTGCCTTCATACCTCACCTTTCTCCCCAATGGACATTAAAATTAGGTTACAACATTCTTTTCTCCTCTATTTTACCCTCATAATAACAGTGTCAGGAAGACAAATCTGAGACAAATCAACTGGCCCGAAGTTACCCGGTGAGCTTCCATGGCAGAATGAGGATTTGAACCTGGATCTCCCAGATCTTATTCTGATACTCTAAACACTACACCACACTGGGTATCAACTTTCTCTCTCCTCCCCCTGGGAAAAGTATGGTCAGGTTGCAAAATTGTGCTGTAACAAGACCCAGGTGAGTTGTGTGGTGGTCACTGCTGGGCTTGGCCAAATTGTGCAAGTTGTATGGAGGTTGCCAGTATGACCAAGTAAGTTGTATGGCATCAGATCATTTCGTAGTTACCACCATACCACCAAATTGCATGGTAATAAGTTGCTTGTGATTGCTGCTAGTCCTGGAGTTCGCCTTCTAGGTCAGGAGAGAGGGTAGTAATGATAGACTGGGAGGCCAAAGTGGCCCTGCCTTTTACTGACAGGAACCAAGGTAGGGTTGCCAAGTCCCCTCATTGCACTGATGGGGGTATTTTGGGGGGTATTTGGAGTGTGTGGGGATATTGCACAATGTGCTTATGTCACCTGAAAGTGACATCAGCATATTGGTGATCATAATCTGCTTTTTGGGCATACTCTGTGGTAAAAATGGTCTCAGACCATAGCGTTTTGCCCAAAAAGCAGACCGTTGTCCCCCTGACATCACTTCCAAGTGACATCAGCGGATCATACATGGCATTGAGGATGAGGGAATTTCCTTCCACCAGCCAACTGGTCAGCAGTGGGGAGGAGTCCAGAAAAGCAGGGGTTCCCCACCGGGGACTGGGAACTCTGAACCAAGCTTGAAGTCTGATAATATTGTTGTGGTTGTTTAAAAAGTCCTATAATGGTCACTGAGATCTCACAGGGCATTCATTTCTTAAAGGTACAGGCACTGCTTCTCATTTATTCAGGGGGGTAGCCCCCAATGTAATTCTTGCTTTAGATTTCAGATATAGATATATATATATATATATTGAAAATCTAGGGTTTTTCTTTGGTTTGTAGAAAGCTCTGTTTTGTCTATTTATGGCTCCAGTCTCTGGATTTAAATATGTACAGATGAGGTCATGTTGTGAATTAGATATACTGATGATGATGGCAATTATGTGACTGAAGACACAGAAGATGTGCAGAATAGCCAGTCTCCTCCATCAAACAGAAGCACTGGGCCACCATATCATTATGAAAGGGCAGTGAATTGCTTTTTGTTGGTTTAGGTAATACCTGGAATCTGGATAGAAGCTTCCTGTACTGCTGATTTTGGGGAAAACTGCAAGGCAAAGAAAAAGAGGAAGAACAGTTCTGGAAGGGGGTGAGGGAATTTTGCCTGCCTATGATAATCTTGGCCTGAGGAGAAGAATTAAAAATCATTGTAACTCATGAACAGGTGAGTGCAACATAATTGTTGATCTAGCAGCAGTACTGCATCATCATAAATTTTAAAATAAAAGTATGCAGTTGTGTAAAGAAATCTAGTTTATTCTGCATGACATAGCATTGCTTTGCCAAATGAATGGCACTTCAGTTGATTTCTCTCTTTCAGCATTGGAAGGGTTGCTCCTGAAACCCAAATTGCTGTATTGCCAAGGGGCAATGGTTCATTTCCTCTGAGAGATATGGGGGAATTGAGCACACAAACGGTGAAGGGAAATAGGTTTTGAAGGGAAATAGATTTTATTAAGTTGCTTAAATAGTATACAGAAGAAAACTACATCTACAGAAGAATCAGTGCAAGAAATAATATGCTTACATCCCTTGGCTGTTAGGAGCCCCTGGAGAATGACAATGGATGTAATCCGTGGAACTGGCCAGCTTTACAAAACTGTTCCACTGTTTCAGCCTACACTGAAGTTCCAGTCTTAAAGAGTCATTCCTTTTACTAGTGCATATAATAATATATAACTGACTTTGAGATACATCTCAGCAGGGCTCTTTTTGTAGCAGGAATTCCTTTGCATATTAGGCGACACACCCCTAATGTAGCCAATCCTCCAAGAGCTTACAGAGCTCTTCTTACAGGGGCTACTGTAAGCTCTTGGAGGATTGGCTACATCAGTGGTGTGTGGCCTAATATGCAAAGGAGTTCCTGCTACAAAAAGAGCCCTGCATCTCAGAGTCTCCCATTTACAACTGATCAGCAGTGGTGTATGGCAAACATCCAATACAGACAACTGTACTATGTTCCCACTATCCCTTTACCCTATAGCAGGTGCAAAAGTTATCAACAATATACTCCCTAATCTGTACATCAGCTAGAACTATGTGCAAATCAGATACCAGTATTTGGGTATGCAAGGTTTCAGGTCTTCAAGGTAACTCAGGCACAACTGGAGAAATTGTAGTATGATTCCTCTAAATGACAATGGTCTTCCGCAATTTTTCTGCATTTGGGTCAGTTCCAGAAATATGCTGCCCCTGTGTGTAAAAGAGAGGAGTGCAAATTGTCTTGCTGCCACCCAATGTGTTGGTCTTTCCTTCAATGTCAGCAGGCATCCACATATTACCATAACATCTCATTTGATGTGAGAAAGGACCATACCTGAGGCAGTGATATTCATTTAACACAGAATGTAACCTCACATACCAAATCAGACAGTGCAGGCAAAGTTTCACTTTGGGTTCCATAGTTTCACTCTGGGGCCACTGCACTGGCAGGACAAGGAAATAAGGCATGCTCTACTGCTCCTCCCACTTCCCACTATGTATGGGGAAGGTATGTCACCCATACTGCTTCACTGAAGTGCATTGTGTTTGAGGTGACATGAGGTTGACATGAAAAATCAATCAGGGTTGGGGCTGTGGCTCAGTGGTAGAGCATCTGCTTTGCATCTTGAAGGTCTTGGGTTCAATTGTTGGCATCTCCAACTGGAAACAGCAAGTAGTAGATGATGTGAAAGACCTCTCTGTCATAGTAGACACTGGCACTGATACACTAATGGTCTCACTTAGTATCAAACAGCTTCATGGGTTCATGGGCTCAAGTCTTTACTGTGGTGGCCTAGCCACCAAATGATCCAGCCACCATTTAATGCCACAGTGGTTAACCGAGGACCAAGCATTTGTGAACCAGCCCTAGGAATCTATCTGCAAATGTGCATAGCCAGAAGCGGTTTGTTATTCTCTGTCTTACGCTGTATATAATTAACATAGAAACATATCCTCTATAATCTTTTAACATTGGCTACGAGGTAAACGGTGCCTTGTTTATTGGTAAACATATTAATGATGCTTCTAATATTTTAGTGTTTCTCCACTATGAGTGGAAAAGAATGTTGTCCACCATCTGCTGTCTTCTGATTTATACATGGGTATATTGGTCCCAGTCCTGAGCTAGTAATTATCAGGCCACAGTTTTGGCTATGCCAGAAAAAGGTGACATATTGTGTTTATCCGGGATGTTTTGGTAAAGCACAGAATAATGATGCCGGTATTACACTGCTCCAGTGAAGGAAGTGTTTCCTGTCCAAACCCAGTCAGCTGTGATTGTACAAAAGACACCTCTGTATGGCTTCCTTTTGTTATCTAGAATCAGGGCATGCAGTGTATTTAGTCAATCATTTACCAACCATTTATATTGGCAGCAAAAACTACCTGGAAACACTTTACTACTATTTAATTAAATGCTGATGACCTTCTGCAGGAGCCAATCTATTATCCAGAGTATTTGAATTTAGAAGACTTGGGGAATGTTATGTTTTGGAAAGCCCAAATATCTAAACCTCATGATGTAATTTACCTAAATAGCAGACATAGCAGAGGAAAAGAAAAAAAAAACCAAAGCTTAGCATGTAGTGGGAATAGAGACAAATAAAAAACTCTGGCAAGTTTTGTTATAGGACTGTGGTTTTACTTATAATTCAATCTAGTTTGCAAGGTTAATTTTTGTTGTGTTTTTGCTAGTGGACAGCCATTGTACATAGGCAGGGAAGGATTGGGGTATTGGGGCTAACAATCTGGAGCCCTTCCAGAATTGCAACTGTTCTCTAAACAACAAACATCAGTTCCTTGGGAGAAAATAGCAACTTTGAAAAGCAGACTCTGTGATATCAACTCCCTGCTGCTGAACTCCTTCCCTTCCCACACTCTGCCTTTCCCGCACACTGCCCTCAAATCTCCAAGAATTTTTCAAGCTGGAGTTGGCCACCCTAGAAGGTATGAGGACCAAAACTCTACCACAATAACTTGGGAACAATAGTATTTGTACTGTACCTTCTCCAGTATCTCTTCTGTTCTATTCTCTTTCTGTAGGTAAAGGACAAAGCAGGTAACATAAAACATAGGCACAGGCATCAGATTTCATGTCTTTGAGGTGTTCACTCTTCTGCCAGAGCTCATTGTGGCACATACCTTATGGAATGACCTATGAGGGGATGTAAGAAGAGCTCTGTCTCTGCTGTTGTTTTAGAAAGATGTGCAAATCCATTGGGAACTTTCACAGTAAATTAAAGGGCCAGAACTAGGATCTGGGAGACCCATGTTCAACTCTCATTGTACCATGGAAGTTTGCTGGGTAACTGTGAACGTCAGGGTCTTAGAAATGTTGTTTCAATAGAGGTAGAGTGATGTAAAACTCAGCCAGGGAGGTGTGTACCCCAACCCTCCACCTGACAGTCTTAACCCAAGTAGATAGATCAAGCTGGGTTGCTGTGTTAGACTGTCTGTAGCAATAGAAAAGAGCAAGAGTCCAGTAGCACCTTAAAGACGAAGGAAATTTGAGAAGGGAGCACTCATTGGAGAAGACCCTGATGCTGGGAATGATTGAAGGTACAAGAAGAAGGGGACAGCAAAGGATGAGATGGTTAGATAGTGTTATTGATGCAACAAACATGAAATTGAGCAAACTCGGAGGATGGCGGAAGACAGGAGGGCCTGGCACGATGTGGTCCATGGGGTCACAAAGAGTCAGACTCAACTATGCGACTGAAAAACAACAACAACAAAAATGTGCTCATGAGTCACTGCTGATATCTGAAGAAGTGAGCAGTGACTCACAAAAGCACACACCCTGCCACAAATCTTGTTAGTCTTTAAGGTGCTATTGGACTCTTGTTCTTTTAAGCCAAGTGGTTTCTGAATAAAGTAAGTTCAGCATGTGTGAGGGAAATAGGGAAAGAACAGTAACTTTTATTTACTTCCAAGGGTTCATTCTTGGAAGCCAGCTTGGGTGGATGGGGGGAAAGTCATGGCATCAGTGTTTTAAATAAATAAAGACCTTGTAGGTGATCTGTGATTTGGTTGCCTTGTATATATGTAGAACAGAAATGGTGCAGAAAGTACTTACGGGATCTCCAGAGAGAACATCTTGAAAATTATAAGAGAAGTTCACAGATCAGGAGCACAGGACACTGCTACCTTGAGCTATGCATAAAGTTAAACTAGCATTACAAGTGTACTGCATATTACAATGATGAATTACCTTAAATATGCTGATGTTCTTTTTTACATTATGTACAGCCTACGCCTAACAAGTAACGGTAAACTGAATAGTAGATTAATGGTCATCAGCCACAAACTGAAATCTAAAACCTGGTTGCTTTTTATGCTAGATGCTTGCACACCAATGTGTGACCATAGTAAGTAAAAGCAAAACTATTCCATTCTCAAACTTTATTTAGGATGGATTTTATTGCACGGTAACTTCTACCCACTGCACAGGAAATGACTGTCACAGTTTCTTCTCCCCCTACAATTCCATTTGTACTACCCTATGGAAAGTCATCAAATAAGAATACAATTCTCTGTGAGTAGAAAAACCCTCCCAGTGATCCTGGTGTTGATCTGAATGGATGCCATAGCATGAAACAAAGGCTCTGGGATCACTAACTCGTCAGCCAGAATACAAATGAACTGAGGAAACAGAGGGCCATTTTCTTTGGTAAGGGAGCTAGAGTTTTGAGAGAGAAATAGTGAATGAGTTATCTATTACGTTAGGACCATGTTGACTGGCTGTTATTGTAAAGACTGGCTTGTATGTTGGTCTTTTTTCAGAATTCTAACAAAATATGGCCTGTATGGTACAGAGGTTAGAGGGGTATACTACAGTCTGGGAGACATGGATTCAACTCTTTTTAATTGTAATATTTCAGGTGAATTTCAATATTGATGGTTGGGGAAAAGGATTATTAGAATTTTGGCCTGGAAGTGAAGAACCCACAAAAGAACTTAACACTTTTGAATTTGTGATTATATGACCCACCTGTTCACAACGTATTTACAAGTAAGACATCAGAGGTCTGTATAGCTTTCCACTTTCCCTAGAAAGCCATGTTGAACACAGTGTTCCGAGTGATAACATTTGTCTGGGTTTATTATCTTAGTGATCCAGACTTAGCAGTGTTAACAGAAAAAATTGTCACAGCAACAACTGTATGAGCCAAAACTTAACCTTTTCAAGTGAAACTTCTTGTTTGTGCCTGATAATTAACATTTTTGTTCTATCTTGTAAGAACTTCCTCTGCTCATCACCTGGCTTTGTTACTGCTCAGATGAACACATGAAGCTGCCTTATACAATGCCAGTATTGTCTACTCAGACTGGCAGCAGCTCTCTAGAATCTCAGACTGAGGTCTTTCACATCACCTATTACTTGAGCCTTTTTACTGGAGATTATGGGGATTGAACCATAGAACCTTCTGCATGCAAAGTAGGTGCTCAACCTCTTGAGTTATGCTAGGTAAATGGAAATGCCATAAATCACTTATGTGTTCATCCAGAAAGACACATTACTGTGTAAAGAACATTTGATAGGTAGAAATGTATTTTATTTATTTTATTTATCGTTGCATTTATAGCCCGCCATCCCCACAGGCGGGCTCAGGGCAGCTCACATACTTGGCCCCAACATGCCAAGATTCATATAACAATTAAAACCTTTAAAACATATCAAACATATAAAACCATTTAACAATCAACAATTGCAAGAAAGTGCAGCACTAGTTATTAAAACAAAGTGGCGTGCTTTAAAATGTAGGGCTCAAGCACTCCACTCAGCGGTCTCCAGTTCTTCAGGGTAGTGTGGCTCAGTCTCAGCTACGGCTGGCCTGAGCCATCGGTATTACTCTTGGCCACTGATGGTAGTGGTGGGCCTGGTGGGCCTAATGAAAGGCCTGGTGGAAGAGCTCCATCTTACAGGCCCTGCGGAACTGCACAAGATCCTGCAGGGCCCTGATCTCCTCCGGGAGCTCATTCCACCATTCCACCAAATATGTATTGATCATATTTGAATTTTACTCTTGTCCCATGGATTTCAGGAAAGCCACACATGAAGTTTATCCACACTACAACCCGGAGGAGTAGGCTAGGCTCAGAAATCTGACTGGCCCAGGGCTGTGCGGTGGTGAACTTCATGGCTAAGCAGGGATGTAGACCCAATTCAGAAGTCTGTCTACCAAACCTTCCTGTCTCTCATGAAGTGAAGCTTCTTGCCCAAATAACTTTGGGAACAGCAGGAATCAAACTCCAGCAAGGCACACTTTTAATGTAAGCCTAGAGTGTCCAGCCTTTTGTTACTGTCCATGGCAATTGAGCAAACTCCAGAGGACAATGGAAGACAGGAGGACCTGGCATGATGTGGTCCATGGGGTCACAAAGAGTCAAATTTGACTGTGCGACTGAACAACAACAACAAACAGAGTGACCAGATTTTGTGAATGAAAAAAGAGGACACTGTTGATCAACAAGATGTTTTTACTGAGATGCCCAGACAAGTAAGGATTTCTTGCTGGCAAATGAAACAGGGCTGCAGAAACCACCTAGCCATTGCAGATGGGATGAGTTTACACACATACGTACACACACACACGGAAAACTATTTATTATAAATTTATATACATAACTGCTTATTTTTACTGAAATTGCAAGTTTGCACTGAAGTGGGAAAGAAATAACACAGTGAACAACAAAATAAACACACATACCCATACTCATTTACCTATCACTAAGCACTTCCGTGCTTACAACACCAGTATCTGTATACCTATGATGAAGTGGCACCTGCATACTTGTTGGAAGATTTTATTTCCCTAAGTACAGTTGGTTGTTCAAGTAGGTATTTGTAGAACTGAAGGCATGAACAGTCACGTAAGTTATATTGCAGTAAGAACCCCCTTTATAGCTTCAATGGTAGATCTGTTCCTTTCATCTGTCCACTGGGTTTCATTAAAGAAAACATTCGCTCAATGTTTGCATTATGTCCTGCAATGCAGAAGAAATATTGTGCAATCTTAATCAACTCAGAATGGCAGTCCGCGTTGCAACACTTTTGACACTATTTAACCTACTTGTCACTAACTGGCACACTTTGATGTCTTCATCTATTTGAGACTTTCAACAGAACTTTTCATGTTACAGAACTGGTCAAAACATTTTATATCATGTCTCAGTCTCTCAAGTATTTTATGGTATGCTGAACATAATCAAATGAAAGGGTATCAGTTAAAGTCATCCAATGAAATCAGTCAAACTTGTTAAAAGAAACTGGCCATTTCTGCAAATATGTCAGACACACTTTGTACAAGTAAGAAGCTTCTTCTATAAATGGACCAAATTCCTTTTCCAGTGCATCTATCTTTCCTTTGCTTAGGATCCCTTTTGCTTAGAATCTTTCAGTAAAAAGAAGGCTGCTGCAGTTCTGTGTTGCAACATTTGACAAACTGACTGCAATACTGTGAAGATTCCAAAACTGAATCCCCCTGTATTTCCCAGATTTTTGTATGAAAACATCGGCATTAAGGAATCTAAGTGCTACAGCTAGGCTTCTGCTAAGTCAAAGAATTTCTTCAATATGAATGGTGGATTGTATTGAGATAGAAAAACATTTCACACTAGGAAACATCTGTAGTAACCATTCTACAGCAGGAAAGAGTGATAGCCATCTTGTTCTGCTGTGTGATAATAATTGTCTGTAATTTATTTCAATGTTCTTACTGTATATATGGAGAAATAATTGTAAATCCTCATCATGATGCATTCTATGTCTACAGACAATGTGTCTGCCCCATGCTGTATCTATACAGTTGTGAAGGATGTGTGCTGGACAATCAATATCAACTAATTCTCTCTTTAATTCATGCTTCAAGGCATGGAAAACATTTTTGCTTCCAGAGTGATTAATTTTTCCAAAATTAGTGTTCCTGTTATCACCAAAGGGTGCAACACACTTTGTAAGGAACCCAGGGTATTTTAATATTTGTGTAACAGTCCACTTCTATTTCCGAGTTTTAATTTGGTGCACTATTCAACTGTATCAGTTTTGGTTTAATATCATGAACTTTATTAAAACATTGTATCACAGCAAGGAACAGTTTTTGTGACCCATGGTTGATGCCATCTATGGAAACACCTGAGCAGAATATTTCATTTAAATCCTGCATTGCCATAGTAACAGAGTGTGGAGCAAGCACTCTATTGACAATGGCCTCAACTTTTGTTCTTCCACAGGAAACCTTTTTCACTATGTCTGAATCAAAATATATCACTTGATTTAATTTTGAAGGTCAGTCCATAGACCTAAATGGTAGGTTACAGCATGAAATGACAATGCTCCTTCAGTTGCTATAACTCAGTCTTCTGTTTTTGAATTCTGTTTGATAAAGAATTCACTGACCTTTGGGGTCTTAAGACAGCTAGGGTCTTTTTTCTTGAGTTTGTCAGTGTTGACATGTGCTTCCAAATCATGACTTCATTTGTTTGCCACAGATACAAAACTCTTGCATGTAGTGCATTCTACTGCCATTTTCATTGCTGTCAGCACTGAAGCAAGGAAATTTTATTTCAAGTTCATGGCTAAATTTATACTCTCTTTGGCATATTCCTGGTCACAAAGAAAATAATACAAACTGGTTCACTTTCTACCTTGCTGGTCTGGATATTCCAAAGGGCTTCTCTCCAGGTTGCTCACCAACAGCAGGCAGCAAATGCAATGAAAGGCCTCCCCTGCAAACTCACACTCCAAGGGAGAGAGCCATTAGCCAGAGCCCAGAGCTCACCAGAATGACTGAGTCCATACAGTCATAGAATAATAAACAAGATACTTTACTTGGATTTGAGATTCAAGATTCTAGTAGAGAACCCAAACATTGTATCAAGTTTGGTTGCCAGGCAACCTTGCCCAAACTCATTTTCTGCTAGGCTTCTAAAAACATGTTAACTATTTCCTGTCATGATCCACTGCTATTGCACAGCTAACAAGAGCAATACTGGGAATGTCCAGGATAGGGTTGCCAGCTCCAAATTGGGAAATACTTGGAGATTTGGGGGGTGGAGCCTGAGGAGGACAGGGTTTGGGGAAGGAAGCAATCTAAATGGGGTATAATGCCACAGAGTCCACCTTCCAAAGTGGACATTTTCTCCAGGTGAACGGATCTCTGTCACCTGGAGATCAGTTGTATTAGCAGGAGATCTCCAGCCACTACCTGGAGGTTGGCAACTGTAGTGGGCAGGGACTCTGTGCTATTGCAATGGGGAGGGAAGGAGTCAAGATCATGGAGCAAAGCAGTCCATAGACATAAGAAAATCACACCAAACAACAATGAAGTAGGAAGTCCTATTCAAAACACATACTAGGAAATAGTGCTGGTGGCAAAACTGAAGCCTCTCTCCACTGTGGGACTCCAGGGCAAAATAGGCTGATCGTCCCAACAAAAAAAGGAGGACATTTTCATCATTTTTTAAAAAGAGCCCAAAAGAGGACAGGCATAAAAAAAGAGGACATTGGGTCACTCTATGTCAGCCTCTTCTCTGGGGAACTGTGCTGCAAACATCACTGAGGACATCGGCTTCATCCACACATGCTACTTTTCTCCAGGGAGTTGTTTCCTAAGCAGCTCAGGGGATTATGGAAAAGTTGCATTGCAATCACAGCACTTAGAACGTCTGAGTGTCTTTGCCATCTGCTGGTTCACACCTTGTACTTGCCGACATGAGCGTGTACACCAGAAAGAAACAGTGAACATAAATGTGTATTGAATTGGCCTGATATTAGCAGTTAGCAAGGGAGCTCACAAGTCGTTCAGCTGAGGTGTAAGAAATGTCTTGAAACGTGGCCAAAAGGAAAATGTTGATAGCTACTGAAGAAGCTGTTCTGCTTTCAACATAAACAGGATATGTGTAGGTGTGCTTAGCTTGTCAGTAGTAGAGTACATGCAGTGCTCCTCAAAAATAGCAAAAAAATATCTCAGCTATCATATGTGGGCTTTGGCAGTTTCTGTATCATTTATTGGGTTAAGAATCAAAATAAACTTTTGCCCCTTCAGTTTTCTTCAGAAGGTAATTTCGTGTTTAACTGAATTCATGAGGGTAGGGATGCCAGTCTCCAGGTGGGACCTGGGGAACCCCCCCCCCCAGAATTACATTTCCTCTCCAGACTACAGAGATCAGGGTGGACTTTATGGCATTGTACCCCACTGAAGTCGCTGTCCTCTCCAGGGTCCATCTCCAAATCTCCAGGAGTTTCCCAACCAGAGCTGGAAACATTAGCCCCCTAAACTCCACTGGTGGCCAGGGAGGACCTGGCAACCCTATACAAGGGTGTGTATGGGGAGGGGGATTAAGAAAATGGCCATGGGTTCCATGTCCAACTTCCAAGCATTCCAAGTCTAATTTGTACAGGGGCCTTTCAGAAATGGGAGACTGACATCACAGCCCAGTCTTTAGAAATGTCAGTTGTGTTTGCCTCAGGGAGCATGTAGATATTCAGATGCACATGAGAACTTAAATGTATGGAGGTTAAAGGTATGGCCAGAGAATGTGATTGCTATAATTTTCCTGTCCATGCATCCAGTCGTGCACTTAAGTCCTTTTTACAGAATTGAGGAGAATGCAGTGAATTGGCATGGGGGTAGTGTATAGGATTACAATGGCAAGCCCTGCCCTTCTCCCCAAATGCAAACTCCCTAGTTTGTTTGCTCAGTCCCTATGCATGTAAAAAAGATCCTTGTGTAGGGTCTTGTACACATGAAGTCTGTATCCAAGTAAGGATAAATATATAGAAGTGTGTGTATAGCTCCAGATGGGATTGGAAATGCCTTAATGTATTTACTTTTGCCATCTCTTGAGAAGAATAGGCTTTGACCAAGTGGAGTGTTTCCATGGGTGGAGGGATTTCCACCCACAGCGTGCAACTTTCTCACCTTCCCTCTCCTTCTACAGCTCAAAATGGCCCCTGATCCCATGGGATAGGGGACCCACCAGGAGTAGAGTGCATTTTGTGTGGCACTAGGGACGGGAAGAGGAGAAAGCCCATAGGAAGAGATACTTCTGCTCATGGAAAGGCTCTGCTGCACTCAGCCCAGTCTTTAGAAATGTCAGTTGTGTTTGCCTCAGGTCAGCCATGTTTTATAGTGCTTTCCCTAAGGGTTCAAAACACTTGACATCCATGCATTTAGTAATCATTACAAATCTCCAGTAAAACGAACAAGTATGCTAACAGTTCAATGCTATGTATACTTTCCTGGGAATAAATATTACTGAACACTGTTGGACTTTATTTCTGAGTAAACCAACATAGGACTGCACTGTTAGACCCATATCACCCAGGCAAGTTGACATACAGTAGGTTACCTCAGCGGACCTCTGAGTCTAATGGTGGTGGTCAGATTTGAACTGGGCGGGGGTGAGGCTGTCTCACAGCTAATTCATTTAACCACTGCTATGTGTTAATTCTAAATGCTTTCTTGCAGTTTCTGTGGATTTAAATTGCCCGTGAAAAGCCATGTAGTACAGAGAGATCAGTAGTTGTTTTGTGGCAATGACCAGTTTCATTTTTAAATGTTCTGGAATGTTCTTCCAAGAACTATACAATTCACTCTCCTGGATCCACAGAACAGTCAGCAGAGCTCTCCTTGAGAAACACAACTTTGTCATATTGTCCTTCATACTACTGGGAATATCCCCTTCACCTTTCTTTTTACTTTCATGCCACTTCCTTTGTTTCTTTAATAGTATTTGAATACAATTTTTACACTATTTATATGCAACTGGCACCAAAACAAAAGAAAACAAGAACACCCAGGTACCAGATTTAATAGCAGTAGAAAGGATAAGAACGTAAGAAGATCCCTGCAGGATTTAACCAGTGGTCCATCTAGTCCAGCATCTGGTTTCACACAGCAGCCAGACAAACAGGGCAAAAAGGCCAAGGC
This sequence comes from Gekko gecko, assembly GCA_029375565.1. Taxonomy (NCBI): domain Eukaryota; kingdom Metazoa; phylum Chordata; class Lepidosauria; order Squamata; family Gekkonidae; genus Gekko; species Gekko gecko. Next base: position 115,765,169 of record JAPDNY010000008.1, read on the forward strand.
TTTCTCCTGACATTTCCTCCTAGCCTTGAGGTTTGTTGCCTCTGAATATGGAGGTACCATTTAGTCACCATGGCTAATGAATCTATCCTCCAAGAACCTGTCTAATCCCCTTTGATCTATGCTTGTGATCATCACTATGTACACTCACAATAAATCCCACAGTTAAATCATTCATTGAGTAAAGAAGTATTTCCTTTGATCCACCCTGAATCTACTGCTTATCAACTTCATTGGGTGCCCCTGAGGTCTAGCATTATGGGAGAGGGAGAAAGAGTCCTTTCTATTCACCTTCTCCACTATGCATAATTTTATAAACCTCTATCCTGTCCCTCCCTTGGTTGTCTTTTCTCTAAGTGCAGAGCAATGTATGTGCTGCTTCTCCAGATATCTGCTCCAGGATGCTCTTCAAGTAAAATCAATACAATAAAATCAACAGCATATGAATAGACAATAATAAAACAACAACCTTTGAGTACAAAAACAGCATTCAGCTCCTTAAAATGATATTTTTTAAAAAGGCCTTTGGATTAGATAGAAGCAGAAACTGGCTAAAACAACTGAACCAGTTTCATCCTGGCCTGGGAGAACTTATGCTAGAAATGGAAATTTTCAAACTGACACAGTTTGGAATGGACACAAAATTTAGGTATCATCTTTGCATGCTACAGTCTACTTCATCTGCCCTCCCCCCAAAGCAGCCACTTATTGGGATCGGGGAGCCACCAGAAAATGTGTGGGGTGCAACATGAGGGTGCTACAGACAGCAGAAGAGGAGACTCTGTGGAAATCAGTCAGGCACACCTACATTATTTATAGTTCACCTTTCTCACAGAGACTCAAGGTGGATTACACAGTGTAAGTCAACACAGGCAACAGGATGGGACAACCAATAAACAATGTATTATGATTGCAAAAATCTGAATCCAAGCAGAAATCTGAAACAGAGCTGAAACAAAGCATAAATATTTAACTTGACATTTTAGACAATGCAGAAATTACATACTAGGATAATACATACAGCAACACAGAGCACATATAATACACACTAGTAGGGTCCACAGTCCCTTTCCCTTTATTCAAGCTTCCTTCCCGAATCAGTTCTGTTATAATAAAGCCCTGTAAGCTTTGCAAAATGTGGGGTGCCAGGAGAGTGGGGGGAGCCTTCCTGACCTCGCCATGCAGGCATTTCCACAACCTGGGGGCCCCAACAGAGAATGCACATGTACAGGCAGTGGTTGATTTGGCCCATTTGCAGGGTAGCATCTGCAGGAGGTCCTGCTCCAATGAACAAAGCTGTCATGGCACAGCGTAAGGGAGAGAAGGGGCCTGAAGATATGATGGACCAAGGCCATGAAGGGCTTTTGCTGTGAATTGCACCTGATGACTGATGAGACGTCAGTGAAGTGACTGAAGAATAGGAGGGGTAGAACATCTGTCTTACATGCAGCAGATACTGTTTTCAGTCTCCAGGTATGAGAATCGGGTAGTAGGTGATGGGAAAGACCTCCTCCTGAGACCCTGGAGAATTGCTGCCAGAAAAAGTACTGACCTTGAAAGACAAGAGGCTCTGACTCAGTATAAAGTGCTTCATGTGTTCAATTGCCCTTCCTTTCCCCAACCAAATGTGATATGTTGAGGGGTGTGTGTGTGTTTAAAGTCAATAAACTTATTTAAAAAAACCAAAATAATTAATTTCCTCAATCTTGGCAGTCACTTTTGATGGAATTTTTGTGCTTCGGACTAACAGGCCATGAAAATGAAGCTGTATGGTTTCATATTCCACATGCATAATGATCTCTGAGATGACAATGCAATCGCCTTAAATTATTGTGATATCAAATTTACCGTTATTAG